>CM065783.1:36727749-39375249 GCA_033296515.1 Macrochelys suwanniensis
GCCAAGCAGACACAGTTATTCTCTCTATAAATTCTGCATCACATGTAGGCATCAACAAGCTGTGTATAATATATGTAAACAGATTAATCAAAGCCAAAATGTTCAAACTTGGGTACTCAAGTTAGACATCTATATATGTATTTAGGCATCTAAATGCTTACCACCCATTGCTCACATAGACGTCATACTGATTGGGGAATATCCTGTGTTAAATGCATACATTTTAAAAATCAGGATATGAACGTGTGGAAGAAAACAGCTTGATTATGCTTGTCATGTTTTTTAACTAATTCTAGAATAATTTCTGTTCATTTAAGATTTAACTTGCTTTATACTACACACTAATATAAGTGCAGTGACTGGCCAAGGCAAAATCGGGAGCTCATTTAACATACAATCTATTTTCTCTGTTTTTGAGATTATAGGGCTAAACCAATGTTATGCAAACACAGAACAGGGAAACTACTTATTCAGCAGATGAAACATGATGGTATCTTATTGTGTTAGTTCATAGCAAACTCCAAGCATATATGCTAGTTATCCTTGTGCTTGCTCAATAAGTATGATTTATCTTGTTGATGGTAACATGCCATTAAGAATAATTTAATCAAGGATTAAAATAATGGCAAAGTGGTCTATTTCACAGTGTAAATTCGTTTATAGTACTGTGTACTACTGTATTTGTATCAAAGAAGATGTAGGAGCTGCAAGCGCCATTGCATTGTTTATCTGAGAGGATAATGGACATTTCTGGTAGTTATTTCAGGTGATATAAGAATGGTGCTAGTTGGTACAGTGGGTTAACGAGCTAGGCTTACCTCATAGAGTGACCAGAGTTCAAATCTAAGGCCGTAATCCTCCAAACACTTGAGATAGGTTTGGCTATAAGGGTTGAGGAATCAGCAGGAGTCTTGTAGGAGTAAGGTATGCAGGAATTTGGTAATGCTAGTCCTGGGAGCCATTTGCCCATGTCAGAGAATAGGGATGTGCTTCAGGCTGGGGATGAGTTTCATTTGTAGAACTTTGTTATGGTCAGATCCTGCAGACTCTTATACACTGATGTGAGTAGTGTTATTGAATAAGGACTAATCAGGTAAGTAAAGTTTTTCACGGCCAAGCCCATAGGTTGTTGAGCGTTTAGTCTTTCATCAGCATTCTAACGCACACACATATGAGACACAGACACACACAGGGAATACAGAAAAATAATAGGCCTTGCCATTTTTATTGTCAATGGAGTAGAGCACAGTAATTATTTCTAAACTTAGTGTTCTCATTTTACTGGGTATACAACTTCCCTGCCGATATTCTAGCCAGACTGGGGTTGTGGTCCCAAAACTTAATAACATGTCTGGCATGCAGGTGCCAGCTGCTATGTGGTTTCTAGAAGAAATGTTTGAACAGTAAGGTGCAGCTATATACTTTTCATTAGATATTATTAGCCTAATTCAGACTAATTAGGTTCTTTAAATTCCTAGAATATTCACAGATTCATATAAATTAATCACCTGAAATAATAAATTAATAAATACAAAGTAATTACATTAGGTAGCTCTCTTTCATCTATAAAATGCAGTATAATGATAACACAAGTAAATCTAACCTCCCAAAAATTCAGAAGATTTGCTATAGTTTTTATCCTGAGAGTATTTAATCTCTATGGCTAGATTTCACGATGAATATACATTATTTCTTAAGTAGTTTATAGAACAGACCTTCAGAGCTTCAAAATTAAAGTGTTAAATTAAATGCAAAAATAAGGTTTCAAGTGTGAACAAGGAAAGTCAGGAAATGAAAAAGGTAAGGTTCCAATAGCAGCATTAATAATTTAGCAACTTTCATATTTGCAATTTCTTGCCAGGCTACTAAATATATTACATTATATTTAACTTAGCTATATTCCACATCTTGTCATACAATGTTAGTACTGGAAC
This sequence comes from Macrochelys suwanniensis, assembly GCA_033296515.1. Taxonomy (NCBI): domain Eukaryota; kingdom Metazoa; phylum Chordata; order Testudines; family Chelydridae; genus Macrochelys; species Macrochelys suwanniensis. The sequence continues at coordinate 36,729,684 of CM065783.1, forward strand.
TTCAACTAATAAATTTTCTAGCATTCGTGTAGTCAAAATATTTCCCCTCTGAAATGGATACCCTTCAGATTTTCTACTGATTGTCTTTCAATGTGTCCTTCAGTGACATACATATCATTTTTTCCCATTTACAAATAAAATGATTTTTTTTCTATCAATCAGTACTGCAAACCCAACCTGGAATCTCAAAGGTCAAGCTGTTTTTTTCCCCCTGACTTGTGTATTACCACTAGTAATAAAGATTCTGCAACTGTTGGTGATGAATATGAGAATAAAATCTTTTGTTCTTTATTGGCTTTAGGATGCTAAAGACTACAAAATGGTAAGAATGTATTTTACAGACTAACTCTGTGAATAGTTCGTCACATGATTTAAGATGTGAGAAGTCCTGTTTGTAGGATCAAGGCCTAAGGCCTGGTTTACACACACTTTTTGTACTACTATAACTTTTGGTTATGTGTGTAGTTTTTTTTAACCAAAATAGTTATACTGATGCAACCTCTAGTGTGGATGCAGTTATACCGGTATACTTTGTTCCTTTTTTCATATGAGAATGTCTGTACTGGAATAAAGGACCTTTATACTGATATAATTTCATCCACACTAGGGGCATTGTACCACTTTGACTATACCATAGTAACTCTACAACTTTTTTTTATCTAGACACACCTTTAGTCTGTAAAGTAAGTAGATATAACCCTGATTATACACAGGCACAGATCTGGTAAATGTCATTTTTACATACTCCTCTTTCTGACCATAACTGCACTGTAATATAAGTTAAAATTTCACACAGGCTTTTTTGCATTTCATTTTCTTGTTTTTTTTAAAAAAAGAAAAACAAACTCCAGGTATAGTACTATGGAGAAGTGTAATTTTATTCTGTGCAACTCCATAGGCTTCAAACAGCACCAATCTATAAGTAAGCAAAAAACAACCAAAAGAACAAAAAACCCCTGTGTGTTGCTTAAATATTTTTGAAATGTCAGAGTGCCACAGGCAATAAAGAAACTACAAAATCTAATAGAAATGTTGTACTTTTTGGGCTCATCAGCAAATTTGAAATTGCCTATAATTTCTATATTTTTTTACAAATGTATCCAGACGTGTGACCTTAAACATTTCCCTTTTTTCCCCCCCCAATGGGACATTTTTTTTTCCTGTTGCTTAACTCAAAACAGGATGAACAGATTTTCAACAGTCACTCAAAAAAAAATTTTTTTAATCACCTACAAGCTGAGACCAAGCGTGGAAAGTTTAAGCTGAAAAAGAGACATTTAAAGAAAGCTATAAGAGTGAATGGAAACAAGAAGGTTAGAATGGAAGTTGAGTTGCAGCCCTGTGGAGCTATCATGCAACATTTTGCAAAGGGTGAATGGATTTACTAACTCAATCCCATGTTGTTTTTTAACACATTCAGCTGTATTAACTTATTTTCTGTTGTCGGGATGTTTGTGTTGATTTTATTTGTTTACTCTGGGTTTGTTTGAACTAATCACCACTTAAGTTAAAGTCTCTTTGCCTTGCCCTCCCTCCTCTTCATGAAGCATTTAGCCATGGTGACCATTCAGGCATAAAAACGTGCTTATCTGCAAATGAATGGCAGCTCTTTGCTTCATTAAAGCCTCTTTCTCTTTTGGCACTCGCATTGTGACCCTTTGATATTAATTCAAAGGGCAATTAAAGAATGCGGCCCATCTTTGAAGTAAAGCATTCAGGGCAAGGAATGGGATGAACCTGGGACTCTGATGGACTGTGGACATTCAACAGGCCTTTTCAAGGCAGTTTGAAGTGATTCAAAGAAAATGGGCAGGAGAAGGTCAAAGAGAAAAAAGGGGCTAAAGAAACAGTCTGTATTTGTTCGGAGTATTAGCCAAGCAAACTGCAAATAGCAACAAAATGAAACAGTTAATAGAGCAGCCAGACAGAGGCATGTCAATCACTTAACTTGAACAGCATTAGACTAACCAAGGCTTCAGTCCACTGTGTTATCTAATTATCTTGGGAAAGCCAGTAGCTGGAAGTAATAGTATTGTATTTCTTTCTGCTTACTGCTCAGAAAAGGTGATAAATACTCACTGCTTCATAATTATTCAACATATATACATAAAGGGTAGTTTAATGTAGACATAAAGGATAGTTTAATGTCGTAAAGAAAAAAATAAAACAACTACTCCCTCCCCCTCCAATAACCTGAGATTCCAAATATGAGCATTAGCATGTTGAAAAATCTTGCAACAGTTTCATGATTGCCGATGACGCGACCCCCTAAAGACAAACACATTTAGAAATCTAACGTTTCTTCCAAATGCAGTTTTCAACCACATATAATGTAAAGGGTCAGACTTTAACCCATAATAAACAGAGATAGAGAGCTGGGACTGGCTCTCTGTCACTACTTAATATACTTGCATTGTAGTACAGATAGACTGAGCCTCCTGCGTTATTTTGCCACAACAGAGTAAGTTAAGGACAAGTTTCAGACTTCTGACAATTTTCCTCGGTATTGTAGATTAAATTAGACCCCTAGGGCCAAATTTTCCAGTGGCATCCATTTGCACATGCAAAAACAAACACACAATTTTATTTGCACAGGCAGATGTGCCCATAGTTTTATTAAGTTGTCATTATTATTAAAACAAAGGAATGGTAATATATTTTCAATGTGAGAAAACACCTGACCTATAGATGCTGCTTATGCAGAGTTTTGCATAATCATGTGCAAATGCATAGGCATGTCAGATAACTCTTCAAACACATGGATATTTTAAACATTACGGAGTGCGGTTCAGACTATTGTGTAATGTCTTCGTTAGGCATAATGGATTTTAGTTTGGAGAGACCACCAATTACTTCTGAATGGGTGAAATGTGCAAAAATAATTGAATTAGATTTTATGGGCCTGATCCTGGACATACCTATGCACAAGAATAACATTCCCCTCATGAGGAGTTACACACAATAATAAGCCCTATGCCCAGTTGTGAATGACACAGGATTGAGTCCTATGGTATTAGGGTTATTGGTGCTAAAAGGTAACACTTGTGATGAAAGATCTGTTCAGAGTTTATTGCACGTGTGAAATGGACAATATATAAAAGAAAGTACTCCATTAACAGCTGGAAATTTGCATTTGGTGGAAAAAAGTAACTTTTGTGACGATAGGAGCACAAAAGCATCCAAAATCATTTAAATAGTAAATTAAAAAATCACTCATATGCTGAGACCATGCATGCTAAATTTTAACCAGGAACAACTTTTTTTCTGGCTGAGTTAAATCCCCCCACTCACATCCCCTTTAAACTAGAGCTTTGTAACAAATACACTAACAGAGCCTGAGCAATGGTGCTGCTAGCAGGCTCTGCCATAATATATAAAGGATAAGAAATGTCAACTCCCTTTCAGAGCATTAGAATTTTTACAAAATATCCTGTATTTGTCAGACACAACAGAATTTCAAAGCTCAATAATGTCAATTTGAAAATGGCAGTATGTGCCATGCTTCACTGTCTAGGAATTCCAGTTGGACTAACTGTACAGAACCAATGAGAACTTTTTAAATTTTGTATGTATCCAAACAGATCACTCTGAGGGCTGGATCTAAAGATCACTGAAGTTGATATCCATTGATTTCAGTAGGGTTTGGATCAGGCCCTTATAGAGGAACTTTAGCATTAATAAAACTTGATAAGGATTTACAAGCCAGCAATTATAAAAACCTGCCAATCACCTTAAAACTGAAAAAGATATAGCTGTGCCAGCAAAAGATAGCGAGGATCCCCAGAGAGTGAGGAAATGTTGATCATAACATGTAGTCAATTAATTTTCATGCAACATTTGTATCATAGTGCCAGATAGGCTGTGTGTGCTGGGAAAATACACAGTAAATAATTTGGGCACTTCCTGACACACTCCTGCATATGAAATCTTGCCACTTGCAATGTTCTAGCTAGTCTTATCTCATTATATCCCTGTTTTGTTTGCATCATCCACAAATCTCACCTGAAAACATGTGTTGTCTTTTTGGTCTATATTTCTCCAGCTTCGTTATTTTAACTTTGTAACTGTGACTATTTCCCTACCAAGTGAGAAGATCTGAAAGGAGAACACACATCCTAAGGAGTGTAGGGGATTATTAATTACATTCACTGATAGTATATCAGTCTATTAAAATGTGCTCATCAATGCTCTGAGCACATGTAGAAACTTGATTAAAAAAGCCCCACTAGAGTTGCTACATTTCTTTTCTACTATCCAGTGCTGTGCACAGAGCCAAAGATGCCCGTACTGGATTGGCCCACATAAACCAGGGATCCATGGGAATCCCTGGCCCTAACCCCAGCAGATCCTTGCTCAGCTACATGGTGAGGCTTTCCCTTAGGTCTTGTCTACATTGTGTGTTGCTTTTTGCACCATTGTATCTGCCCCAGATATGTTGCGCTGGTATAAAATGTGATTGGCTCTAGGGAAGCCTGTCCCGGTTTTAAACTGGGGTTTATGCATCAGGTGTAAGTTATATTTTATACCCATGTAGTACATCTATGCCAGGGGTTGTACTAATGCAGCTAATGAGGGTTAAAACAAAATGAAAACAAAGCTTTCATGCGCCTCTCAACAGCTTTCCTCACAAGAGATGGCAGTACAGATGTCTTGTGGCCAGGCTGTGACTGTCTGTCTGTCTGGCTACCAGTCCTTGCACTCTGTGACCCCACCACTGCACCCACTGGGGGCCCAATCAAAAGCCCACTGAAGTCAATGGAAAGAATCATATTGATTTGAGTGGACTCTGGATCAGGGGTGGAATTTTACATGGATTTTTGTGGGATGGACTGGATAGGGAAGTTTTTCTCTGGCTCAGGTGAGAGACTGAGCCGAAATTTTGCAGAGGGAGGAGGATGGGTTGGGACGTGACCTATCTGTTTCCTCTCTGCGCAGCTCCAGCATGGCTGTTTCTGCACACTTGCCCTTTTCCACTGTGTACAGCAACGGGAGCACAAGGACTTATTGTTTCATTTTTTTAAAGTAGTTGAGGAAACAGTTTCTATTAAAGACATTCTAAAAAATTAAGGCCTATTACACAATAAAGTGACATGCATTATTCGTTGGTGAAATGCATGCAAAGCAGTACAGTATTTGAAAGTCCTATATAGCTGTTAGGCAGAAGTCCCTCCCCCCCTGCCCCCAGCATTAGCACCACCATATCATCAGCCCCCAGCCCCCATCTCTGGCCCCAGGCTAAGGAGACGTGCACAAAAGTATTTCCTCACATTAGAGAGAAGACGTGTCCAAAGATATTTCCTCACTTTAGAGCCTAGGCAGTGACCACAGAACCGGTTTGAGTTGGCTTTCAAATGTTAGGCAAACCTGGTCACTTACGCATAACCCCTGGAAAATTTCATTGCCTGCTTAAAGAGATAAATACTGCTGTGTGAAATCAATAAAGTTGCTGTACGCCCCCAAAGCTATGAGCCTGAGGGGGGTGCATGTCCTTTGATCAAAGTTACGGGTGTGCTGTTTTACTTGGTCTCTGACAGCTTGGAGTTCAAACCCAACTCTGCCCTACCTGGGGTGTAAGGTGAGTAGGACAAGCTGATTTTTTACCTAACAATTTGGGGGCTCGTCCGGGATCCTTCTGGTGCAGCTCCTCCGTCTGACAGTTGGCTCACTCTTTCTCGGACTGGCAGGCGCCACGGGAGATTTCTCCCAGTCACTCTGAGATCAAGGAACCTAACATAGCCATCTTGTGACGATAGGATACCTGAAATGAAGATCTTTATTCGGGCCTTATTCAGTCCTATTCCCATTGATTTCAATAGGCATTTTATTTAAGTGAGTTTCTCAGGATTTGGTTCAAAGGGAGATGTAAAGAAATGTATCCCAAATATAAAAATATGGCAGCGGGCAAAAAATTGTACTTAAGGGCTTAATTATCAGCCTAGGATTAGCAAGCTTCTCTCTTGCACTCCTAGTGATTTGTGGCCATAATTTAGGTCATTTAGAGATCAAAGTACCTGGCCTGTGGATACAATCAGATGCTTAGATGTCTGAAAGAGCTAAACTGAAATGGGGCTGATCTGTGCCCACAAAATAGCAAGTTCAGAAGCAGAAAGGCCATTATGAGAGCCTGAGAATGTGGCCTACGATACATTTTTTTAAAACAATGATAGCTGTCATCTGTATTTCAGTAGTCCTTAGATGCCCCCGCTGGGATTGAGGCTCCCTTGTACTTGCTGCTGTATGTACATCTAGGACACATCTGCATGATGAGCTGGAGTGTGATTCCCCTGCTCACATACACATGCTAATTGTCATCAAGCTTGCGTACATATAAATAGTGCTGTAGCCACAGCAGCACGGGTAGCGGCAGCGGAGGCACTGCATGCGTTATCTGTGCCGAGTACAAACCTGCCTGAAACTGGTGGGTACCGATTCGGTACAGTGAAGCATTACCTCTGCTGCCGCTAGCGGTGCTACAGTGGCTACAATGTTATATGTTCACTAGCTCGGTGAGAGCTAGTGTGAGCATGTGTTTTTGAGAGTGTAATCACACCCCTCCCTGGTTGTGTATGTGTAGCCATAGTAAGAGACAGTCCCTGCCCTGGAAAACTTGCAGGTTAGGTAGATGAGACAGACAAAGGTGTGTGTGTGGGGGAAGAAAGTAACATTATCACTCTTTTCATGATGGGGAGCCCAGACACATTAAATGACTTTCCTAAGGTCACACAGGGAGTCTATGAAGAGCTTTGAATTGACCCCAAGTGTCCTGATTTCCCGTGAGTATCTTAGTCACGAAATCGCCCACTATTTTACTTTGCTAGCAAGTGTGTGTGTGTGTGTGTGTGTGTGAGGGTCTTTTAAGTAACAGTTGACTTTAGAAGACTAGTTTGACATTTTGAGTGTGTTTTCCTTTACAAGTAAACCAGGAGTGACTCTAGTAGGGTCACATATCTAACATCATCTCTTTTGGGGTTGAACTGGGCTTGACCAAAAAAAAGACAGTCTCTCCACAGACTGTCATTTGCCATGTCCCAATGCTCCTTGTTGGGACTGGAACCCTTTGATTTGATGGCTTTCCTTACCAGCCACTGATTGCTATAATGCTATGCATACTCTGTGTATTTGATGTATCATCTAAGCACTGGAAAGCGTTCCTTCTTTTTGTGTGACCTCTCCTTCCTGATGTAAAACAGGCAGAAGCACAGCAATTCCTGCCACCATGTAATATGATTCCAGGAATTAGAAATTTCCATCTCAGAATGTACTAGGAAGTGGGGAATGTGCCCAGGCAAACAATGATGTTCTGTTGGGCATACTGTATAAACTGTCTCCTAATATATATATTTTTTCACTTAGAAGCCAATTTTAGATGTACTTAATGAGCCTGTTAAAACATTTCCTTTTACAAGAAGTCAGTCTAGGAATCTTAAGTATCAACTGCAAATTGGCACTGAATGCCTGAGCCAGATTCTGCAGTGGGAATTTTGTCATTGACTTTAGTAGCTGTAGGATCAGATCCTAAATGTAGTATCAAGATACCAAAATAAGCCTAAACAGTTGTAGAAACTTAAAGCATTAATGGCTCTTCTAAAAATAGAAATGTTATAGAAAGAGGACCCCTTAAAATATATTAATTATTATAGCTTTTATAAGGACTCTCTGCTTCTGGTAGCATCAAGTCTCTTGAGTTGAGAATTTTGTATAGCATAGTAAATAAGGCCTAGAGAACAACTCCCAGATTTGTTTCTTGGGACAAAGCTTGTCACCAGGAAAACAAAGAAATGAAACAAACTTTTCTCGTAACAAAATTCAAATCCAATCAGATTAAAGATCTAGGAGCAATGCTTTAATAAAACCAGGATCAAAATTAACTACAATTAGAAAATAAGTATTTTCCATTTGAAAACAATTGACAAGGCTTAGGAATCAAGTCTGTGGTCAAAGGTTCTTGATGGCCAAGTCAAAGGGCACTAAGAGATGTATATTAATGCATGTCAGCTTCTAGATTCTAGGGTCAAGCAGTAGTTCATAAAAGAAACAAGGCATCTTAAGAAGAAGTGTTATTAGCAAACATCAGGTCAAAGTTTATCTTTGGGTCAGTGTGTACTGGAGGCTCTCCATTCATTGTCTGAACACAGGCTTTATCCTTAAAGCTGCCTCTGTGCAAGGTGTTTAGGAGGAATATATATTCACTGAGAAAACCTGGTAAGATTACAAAGCGTTCTGATGAACAGTAAATCAAACACGGGTGCTCTTAATACTAAATAGAAGACTTCAAAGTGGGTGATTTTAAAAAAAAACCTTTGATTTTAATCAAAAGATAAACATAGTTTTGAATGTCAATACGGAGTTCCCTGCCGCACCTTTTATTCCCTAGCCAGCAGAGCAAAGGCACAGGAAATATAGTTTGTTTCCTGCTAAAAGAATAACTATTGCAAATATCAGGCCTTCGAGGTGCAGACATTGCCAGTCCTTCCCATTCAATCTTCCTGGAAGCCAGGCCTTTCCTGAGAAGTGAGTTTGCTAGCTCATCCCATTTACAATGCAGCTTCTGCAGTTCTGCTCTCCTCTCTTCCCACAGCTCTGCGTGTGGGAACCCCCCGAATCCAGGGTAACCATAGTCAGTGGTGCTCAGCGAATCAAACCTGGCGGTGGAATGCTCCTGCTGTGTAAGAGCACACAAAGGCTGCCTACTTGCTTTGACAAGTCCTTGCTGCTGAAAATCCTGGCAGTCTTTTGTGCTTCCTGGTGTTGAGGCATTTTGGTTCCACGCTAAGATGCTCCCCATTGAAACAAAAAATGTGGAATATGGTTCTTTTAAATAAATTTATTCCAATGGCTTTAGGAGAACCTTCTGCTGACTTTCTAAACAGCTCTGTTTAAATGGTGTTCTGTTGGTTATGCCCTTGATTATACTGTATTAATAAGACTATAAATGTGATTGATCAGTAAAGGTAATTATATTTGCATCAAATGGTGATTAAAATATAATGTGCAATGGTAAGTGGTTCTTAGAAATATCCAATTTGACAAGAAATGGCAGAGAAATTCTTATCCATTGGATTTTACTTAAGTATTGTGAATATCATATTCCCTATTGTGCACTTAGTATTCAACATTGTGCTGCAAAGACCTAAACTCCAGAGACATCAATTAGCATAATGAAAACCCCACCGTGCTGATAAAAATGGTAATGTGGTTTTTCAGTTTGGTTACACCAGAATAGTTCCAACCTCTTTAATAAAGGTTTGACTATATTTGCAACACTTTGCCATTAAGCTGGTTTTATACGAAGTTGTGAAGAGAACCAGAGGGGAAAAAGCTCACTCTGCATTGTGACTATGGTAAGAAAGCAAAATATGCAATGCATTATAAAAATGCCTGAAGACAGAGGGGTAGGTCCTCAGTTGGTGTGAATTGTCCCAGTTTCATTGACTTTGCCTTAGAAAGTATTATTTGTTTGTGAATAGATGTTGAGTTCTTCTGCAATGGAGTGTCATGTTAAAGAGAGAGGATTTGCAGAGTCAGACTCTTGCTCCCTGAAGTAGTCCCATTGAGTCCAATGTGATTGCTCAAAGGAGTAAGGGTTTGTTTGCATGACTGGCTTCATCATTTTGCATGTGAGACCATTTTGCCATTGTGATCTTAACTCTTTGTACTGTTTTTTTTATAAAACATTCTGGGGCTAGCCCCTTGGTCCAAACAGAGCAAAGCTGATTTACCCCAGCTAAAGATCTGGCCCCTACTTGTAAATGCATAGACATCAGTTATTATTACACAGTATAAAGGGCTAATATGTTGCTGATCTACAGCCCTTAAAATCCCAGAGTACGATTGGTTTATATTGGGTATAAGCCAATGCAAAATTTGGTTCAGTATATTGGTGGACTGGAAGGAGATTGAGGGGAAGTGGAGGAGTAGGAGTCTTGTTTGTGTCATACCATTAGTCCATTTCAGTCAGATTTATCCCTGGTTTCATTCCACTGAAGCCAGTGGAGTGATAACAGGAATGAATTTTCTCCCCTGACTTCTGTAGGACGAATCACATGACTGAAAAGAGCAAGATATGATCTTGGCTCTGTATACAGATAATTAATTCAATGAGCTGTATCTTGCTGCTATGAACTGAATGGCAACACTCACTGATTTCAGTGAAAGCAAGTTTTGGCCCAGTATCTACCTACCAATATAATAAACAGAGACATGAAAAGAAGAAAACAACTGAAAGCTAATTAAGACAGGGGCCTAAGAGACGTTCTGTTTATTCACAGCATAGAGGGAGTTATGGTCAAAGCAGTAGTTTCAATGTCTTTGGATTCTGCCCTTTTACTTATCAAATCCCACCTTTTTAGTATTTTAATTGCTATTTAACTATGATTTTAAAAAGCACAATTGCCTTGTTTGAACACAGGTACAGCCCTTGGGCTCCTGGAAAGCTGATAACATGGCCCTTAGTTGGGCAAATTTCGGTGTTTCTGGCTTGAAAAATAATGATCTGCGCTGGAGGAGACGCCAAGGTTTCGGTTTGCTGGGGTTCTTACTGTACTTTTAATGGTTTCAGATTACATTAGTTCAGTTCAATCTCCCTGAAATTCAAATCAGAATTCAGGTTTGAAAGAACCCAAATATACAAAGAGAAGCTCAATCAGAAGTAAGTTCCACCTGGTTTCACGCTGAAGCCAGAGATGGGCAAGACCCGAGATACAAAGGTCCTTCAACTTTGGATGGGTTATTATCCAGGTCTGGATCTGAACTTTGTGCCGCAGGCTGGCCTCTAACTGAAGCCATGCAAAACCACACATTTTGGATGGTTTTGATGAAAAACCAGAAATAGTCCTCTGTGTGTTTGAAACAAAGCCCAGGCTCATGTGGAAGGATCCAAACCTTCTGACAAACTTTGGCTCTTTCAACGTTGTAATGAAAATGCAAGTTGTGTCGTCATTATTTTGCACAAATCTCTGTAATAGTGTTAATGGGGGGGAGAGAGATTGTTCACCTTTTCATGATAGTTATGTGACTACCATAGGCGTGTGCAGCACATTTCATTAGGGTGTACACCCAGGGAGCCCCGCCCTAGCCCAACCCCCGCCCCTCCCTGGCCCTGCCCCCGCTCCTCCCCCATCCACTCCATCCCACTTCCTGCCCCCCGACTGCCCCCCTCAAGAACCCCTAACTCCCCCTTGCACTTTGTCCCCTGACTGCCCCCTCCTGGGACCCTGCCCCTAACTGCCCCCCAGGACCCCACCCTCTATCTAAGCCTCCCTGCTCCTTGTCCCCTGACTGCCCCCTCCTGAGACCCCCCACCCTAATTGCCCCCCCAGTACCCTATCAGTCCCCTGACTGCCCCGACCCCTATCCACACTCCTGCCCCCTGACAGACCCCCAGGACTCTCACACCTATCCAACCACTCCCTGTCCCCGACTGCCCCCCCCAGAACCTCCGACCCATCTAACCCCTGCTGCTCCCTGCCCGACTGCCCCAACCCCTGTCCACACCCGTGCCCCCAGACAGGCCCCCCAGAACCCCTGACCCAGCTAACCCCCCCTGCTTCCTGCCCCTGATTACCCCGGCCCCTCTCCACACCCCCGCCCCCAGACAGGCCCCCCCAGAACCACCGACCCATCTAACCCCCCCTGCTCTCTTTCCCTTGACTGCCCCCTCCAGAAACCCCCTGCTTCCCCTTCTCCAACCCCTTGGCCCCCTTACCATGCCAGCTCAGAACAGCATGTCAGGCTCCACTTCCCTGACCCCTATCTATACCCCTGCCCCCTGACAGACCCCCAGGACTCTCACACCTATCCAACCACTCCCTGTCCCCTGACTGCCCCCCCAACCCTCAACCCATCTAACCCCTCCTTCTCCCTCCCCCAGACAGCCCCCCCCTGAACTCCCAACCCATCTAACACCCCCCCTGCTCTCTGCCCCTGACTGCCTCGGCCCCTCTCCACACCCCCTCCTGCAGACAGCACCCCCGAACCCCTGACCCATCTAACCTCCCTGCCCCTGACTGCCCCCACCCCTCTCCACACCCCCGCTCCCAGACAGGCCCCCCCAGAGCCCCCGACCCATCCAACCCCCCCGTCCCTTGACTGCCCCCTCCAGAAACCCCCTGCTGCCCCTTCTCCAACCCTCTGGCCCCCTTACCGTGCCAGCTCAGAACAGCGTTTTGGGCTCCACGCAGAGCCCTCTGCGCTGTCGCGCTCCTCCGCGGAGCGCACAGTCCAGTTCCCGCCCTCACAGAGTGCTGCGGAGCGGCGCGCTGGGCAGCAGGGGAGGCGGGTGGAGCAGGGAAGGAGGAGCTCCTCAGCTGCCGGAGGCCCCATGCAAGTGGCTCAATCTGGCCCAGCCACCCTTCAGCCGCGCCGCACTCTGCAGCAGGGGGAAATCCCGGACACGGCTCCGCCGCCATCGCTTCCTGCAGCCTCCTCCTCCCCCTCGAGCCTCCAGTGGGGGCGGGGGGAGGAGCAGCCTTCCCAGCTGGAGCTCAGGGCATTACACTACATGCACACCCCTATGGTGACTACTATGCCTTTACAGTCTGTGTCTCTGCAGAGCCATACAGCCATGTTCAGTTCAGTGCAGAGACAAAGGAGACACTCGGCACTCTCGCTCATGGAGGTGCTACTTCTGTTCTTACCTGTTTTTTGTTGTTCTCTTAGTTTAAAGTAAAGGCCAAACTGACCACAAGCCTGTTTGTCCTTTATGTATGGATCTTCGTATGTGGAACAGCATAAGAATAATTCTGATTGGCATGGGATTGAAAGACAACATAAAGATGGCCATGGAAATTAAAATTAGACTCTGTTTTGATGAAAATAATGAAAAATGTGTTTTGTCTGTGTGCGCGCACTGTGTGTGTGGGTGCTTTTAAGAAAAATGGAGTTTTTAATAGAGAATGAAACTTTCAAAGCAGTGTCATGAATTTAGCAATGCATTTTCCATTACCTTAACAGGACAGCATAACGTCTATTAACTTTTAATGGCAGATGGGTGGTTGTGCTTTTAAAATCTCAACCTGATCATTTACCATAGGTTAAATGGGATAGTAGTACAAATGCATTTACCTATGAGGATGCTGGTTGAATTACATGACTATCACCGCAATATAGTGAAAATGAGAAGTTTGGCTAGAAGTTATTTTTGGTGGCCAAACTTAGACCATGATATGGAAAGGCAAATTAGTCAAGGTGAAAAATGTAGTTTCCATTGAAACATGCCATAAATGTTTCCAAGACCTTGGGCCATTAACTGAGACATTGACTACACATTAACTTTCTGATAAATAGCTGCTTTAACTAGGTGAGTAGACGTCGTCTACATGGTGAACACAACTTTGGTCATTTCCTGTTGTTGCATTGAAATTGGGGCTAATTTCGCTTCTAGATCCTACAAACTCCTGCAGATGAGCATGAACTTGTTAGACCCAAGCCTTGCCTATGACTTTTCAATGACATTCAATTTCAGGAAAATTGGGTTAATTGGACTGTGAACTTTGAGTGGAGGGACTTGTGAACCCGCACAAGGTGAATTTCACACTAGTAATCACTAACCACTTGAAAATCAAACTTGGACGTGTTCACACAACTCTAATTGTAACTCACTTAATGTTTTCTAGAGTGATGTCCTTTTTCCTTCTCCAAAAAAAGTAGTCCATCTGAAAAAAAGGAGAACTGACATAAAAGGGCTTCCTATTCTGAATGCTGGATAGGGAAAACAGAACATGTTTTCTTATTAAGTACATCAAAAGCCATTTTGAGTGTACTTGGATTCAATTCAAAACATGGAGTCTGGTTCCCTGCAGCAACAGAATCAAAAACTGGTCTGACTCTGTGCCGCTGGGACTGGAGATGGCTTGGGAGTGTTTGTGTTAGAGTATTGTCTGAGTAGTGTGGGAAAGGAAAAGATCAGGGAGTATCTTTGTAGGGGAGACTGATTTAGCAAGAGCAGGAAGAATTAGGATTGGGGGACCCTTAAAGGAAAAGGACGGCCTCAGTGGAAGTTAAGGGAAGCAGTATTTTCTACAGGAATTGAGATGTGGGGCAGGGTGTTCGAATTTACCAGGGGCTGTGGGGTCAGACCGTGAGAGTGAAGGTGGCTGTATGGCACCATAGTAAAAACTGAAAAATGTTTTGCGGCCATTTTATTAGATTTAACTCATGCTTTAAAATCATCACACAAATTAAAGTTGGCTACTCAAGTCTTCTATGAAGCATGACATCTACATCCTTCTTGGTTTCTTGTTGTAATTTTGTACAGCTCTGTTAATGAACTTCTCAAATGCAGTGAGTTCATCTTTGGTGGCTTCTCGTATGTCTGGTACTTCCAGTCCTTCAATTAATATGCTCGTTAGTTCATGCACATGATCAGGCAGAAGGTGACTTCTTTTCAGAACATATAAAATTCTATTCAATGATTAAAAATATTGCTCAACTGTACCTGTTGTGACTGGGAGTAGCAAGAGATGAATTCCAACTTCTTTCATCCCACAAAACATAACACAGAGCTCGGATCGAGCCACTAAGTAATGATAAAAAAGAAGTTGAAGTCAAATTTTCATTCATTCATTGTGTGACATTCCACTGTGTGTTCAAATTCTCTATTCTGTCCTGATCACATGGCAGTCCCATTGCTGGTAGTGCCTCACTCCACTCAACTATCAGTGTTTTATAAGAGAGGCATCTGTAAAAGCTATGTAGAGGTTGAGTAAAATCCAGAAGTCGCTGATGTAGATTTGTAGGAATCAAGTCTATGTACTTTTTCAGCTGGTTTACCAAACACTTCTTGTCCTCTTCACTTAAGGATTCAGTATAAGTGCCTTCATTAGTCAACTTCTGGACTGAAGTCTTTGCTTCTTCAAGTATGTTTTCAATGGATATCTCTCTGATTGATCCAAGTATAACTTCTGTTGGTGGACAAAGATCTACTACTGTTGTAGCAGATGCCTGGATGACATTGTTTAATGACCCAAGTGGTTTCAACAGTAGACTTACAAGAGGGAGAATGGTGATTATCTTTTTTGAACATAGTATCAAAAGTAGTCCAGCCTCACTACTTAGGTCTGTCCCATTTTAGTAGATACTTTCCAAAGCCAGTAATAACGGTTGCAGTAATTTTAAGGTAACAGCCAAGGATCGCTCATGAGAAACCCAGTGGGTATTCCCAGGTTGGACTAATTTGAACTTCAGTCTAAGACATAAAATTTATGTCTTTTTAAATGTCTTTTGAACAGTCTGCAGCTCATACTAGTGCTAGTTGAATAGATCTTCGAATAATAGAATTGTAGGACTGGAAGGGACCTTGAGAGGTATTCTAGTCCAATCCCCCGGACTCAAGGCAGGAGTAACGTTTATCTAAATCACCCCTGACAGGTGATTGTCTAACCTGCTCTTAAAAACCTCCATTGACGGAGATTCCACAACCTACCTTGGCAATTTATTCCAGTACTTAACTACTGTGACAGTTATGAAGTTTTTCTTAATGTCCAACCTAAACCTTCCTTGCTGAAATTTAAGCCCATTGCTTCTTGTCCTATCCTCAAACAATTTTTCTCCCTCTTCCTTGTAATAACTTTTTATGTACTTGAAAACTGTTATGTCCCCCCACAGTCTTCTCTGCTCCAGACTAAACAAACCCAATTTTTTCAATCTTTCCTCAGAGGTCATGATTTATAGACCTTTAATCATTTTTGTTGCGCTCCTCTGGACATTCTCCAATTTGTCCATATCTTTTCTGAAATGTGGCTCCCAGAACTGGACACAGTACTCCAGTTGAGGCTGTATCAGCGCTGTGTAGACCAGAAGAATTACTTCTTGTGTCTTCCTTACAACACTCCTGTTAATACATCCCAGGATGGTATTTGCTTTTTTTGCAACAGTGTTATATTGTTGACTCATATTTAGCTTGTGATCCACTATGACCCCCAAATCCCTTTCCACAGTACTCATTCCTAGGCAATCATTTTCCATTTTGTATATGTGCAACTGATTGATTGGTCCTTCGTAAGTGGAGTCCTTTGCATTGGTCCTTATTGAATTTCATCCTATTTTGTTTGGACCATTGCTCCAGTTTGTCCAGATCATTTTGAATTTTAATTCTATCCTCCAAAGCACTAGCAACCCCTTGATATCATCTACAGACTTTATAAATGTATTCTCTATGCCATTATCTAATTCACTGATGAAGATATTGAACAGAACTGGACCCAGGACCAATCCCTGTGGGATCTTACTCGATATGCCCTTCCAGCTTGACTGTGAATGACTGATAACTACTCTCTGGGAATGGTTTACAACCAGTTATGCACCCACATTATAGTAGCTCCATCTAGGCTATATTTGCCTAGTTTGTTTATGAGGTCATGCAAGACACTATCAAAAGCCATACCAAAGTCAATATATATCACATCTACCACTTCCCCCATCCACAAGGCTCGTTACTCTGTCAAAGAAAGCTATTAGGTTGTTTTGACACAATTTATTTTTGACAAATCCATGCTGAGTGTTACTTATCACCTTATCTTCTAGGTGTTTGCAAATCGATTGCTTAATTATTTGCTCCATTCTTTTTCTGGATACAGAAGTTAAGGTGACCTCTGCAGCATGTATAGGATAGATTGGGGTTACACTTTTCTCAAAGCTTGTACTCCACCATGTCTTCCAGTGAAGTTTGCAACTACATCAAATGTGCAAGCATCCATCTCTTTGGGGCCCAATTTACAAGCATTTAATTCTTCTAAGATGTGGGTTATCACAGATGCAGCCGATGTGTCTTCTATAACCTGAACATCTAGAATTGCATCTACGAGCCTACCACTGACATCAAAATAACATTTGCAATGACTTAATGCTAGTCACACATTTGCAATGGTACATTCACCAGCCATGTATGCAAATTTTTTGAATGGAGTGAGAGAGTTCTTCACTTTTTCAACTGCTAAATCTTTCACTGTTGCACTGCATGCTTCTAACCAGTTAGTTGAGTTTCTTGCAGAAAGATAGTGAGAATTTGCCCATCTTGTTCAGAACCAGTGTCCAACTTCAGGGTTAGCAAGTGACAATGCACTTACCACACGCTACAGACTGTAGGCCAATGTTATTTCTTGTTTTAAATATAAAGTATGATGCAACAGTTTGTTCACATAAACTGTTTTGTGTCTCCAGCATTCTTAACAGACTCATTAAGTACTTCTAAAATTGGCTTTGACAGTGACTGACTTATATGGCTTTCTGCATGTCGATGCAGTCCAGAGGCTTGGTGTTTTTGCACCTTTTTCACATAGTTTTTTCGCATTGGCTTTGCTGATTGGTCTGACAAACCAAGCTCCTCCAGTTTTATCAATTGTAGCAGTAGGAAGCTTGCCTTCTTAAGCTTTTTTTGCAAGAAGTGCATCTGTCGCCATCTTTTGTAACTTCAATAAATGGGAAGAGTTTGGCCAACAAACATCTGGAACAGCCCTTAGGTTGTGGAGATACTGTTTCTTTAGTAGGTAGCTGTATTTGTGCTTCGGGCTGTTCAAATGTAGATACACCAATTGAACCTTCAGGTTACAGATTTGTATATTCTTGGATCTTGGTATGTCCTTCATCTTGGTTGGTTTGACCAGTGTGAAGGGGTGGTGATGGGGAAATTTAGGAGAGGGTGTAGAGAAATCCCTGCAGGGAAGAATCATCCAGCTTCAGAAGTGGAGGGCTTTTTATTTGGATAGTTTATCATTTTAAATGCAAGTAGGATATGCAGAGGTTAGTCCATCCAATTCCTCTGTTATCTGCAAACTTTGCATTTTGTAATAGATCTTCTCATCTAAATAACGTATACACATTATACTGCAAAGGAACTTAAGGAAGATTCCCAAAGGGAACCTAAGGAGGCCCAATGGTTCACTTCTTTCCACTTACAGAAAGCTGCCAGATTCACAGCTTTCATGGTTTTTGAGTCAGTTTTGTACTCAGCAAGCCGCATTATCATCATAGCAGTAGCCGGTAGTTTACCATTGGGCTGTCTCCTGCTGCAGTTGAAGTCACTGGGAATTTTGCTATTGATTTTAATGGGAGCAAGATTGGTGCCTAAATCATGCAACATTATTATTAATACTCCCTGCATATTGCTGCAGCTGATATCAGCCTAACAGTTCTACAAATGCTTGGTATAGTCAGGCCCATTATTTTAAATTATAAATAATTTGTGAATATTACTGGAGCAATTGCTTACAGTTATTAAAGCCGTAAGAAACATGTGGCTGCGTGTCACAGGATATGTTTGGTGACCAACAATTACATGTTGTCCATCCATTGTGTGCTCCATTATAGCAGTAAGAGGTAAGAGACACATTGCTAGGGATGAGGACGTGTTGCACTGCAAAAGCATCTGTAAAGTGGATGCATAATGCCTGCAAAAGACAGAAGCAGGAATAAGGCACCAAGACTGTCCTTTACTAAACCTGCAGAGTACCTTTGTGTGTAACATTTGCTCCCCCCATGCATCCCTGCAGCCTCTTGTCATTGAGCATGGCAAGGCCCCAGCCCCTCTTAGAATAGTAAGATGGAAGCCACCTGGAAAGCCGTTCCAAGTGCTGTACTGTGAATAGAGGGCACCTGAGCTGATCGACTGTTTCTTTTTGCAAACTCATGGGGTGTGCAGGGATGGGAGCTGTGTGCAGGGATGGGAGCTGTGTGCATATTGATTTTTTTAAAATTATAATTATTCTGTTTTCTCTTCTATTATGCATTCTGGCTTCTGATTTGAAATATACTCTCTACATTCACCAGCAAGTACATTCAGTCCCTGCTTCAGGTTAATTTTAGCCATATTATATTCCTGAGTGAAGGTCCAGTGTTGGCCTCATATTTTTCATGTATTTCCTTGATGGGACTCTTGATACACTTTGGGCCAAATTCTGCCTGGAGTTATACTTTGTGCAACCCACAGAGTGTAAATCAGAGCAGAACTCAGCTAATATTACTTGCATTGTTTTAAACTGGGATATTCAAAGGAGCTGAAGGGAGTTAAGTATGTAACTACTATTGAAATTCAGAGGGACCTGGGCACCTAACTCTCTTGGGCTCCTTTGTGTATTGTGTTTATATAGGGAGATTTCTATGTGGTTGTTCACATTATTTTTCTGATGGCCATCATGGGGTGTTCCTATTTCAACGTATAGGGCCAAGTACTGCTGTCCTTTACTCAGTCAAAATTTACATGGATACCTCTGGGAGATTTGATTGAATAAGAACTGCAGGATTGGATCCATTGTGGACATTAGGAGGATCGGTTACAGTTTGACTTGTATGTTACCCTGAGTTTATCCGAATGCAACAAGGCTGGAATGTTGTTTTTATTTTGCAGGAACCTTGTTAAAATGGATGCTGTTTATTTCCCCATATTAGTGTAAGTGGGACCCCGTCATTAACATTCTATTTCATTCCTTTTTCCACTCATACAATTATTTTAATCAAGGGAAGGAATCTGCATCTCTGGCATCTTGTGCAACTGCTGGCTTACTATTGAGAATTCTATTTTTTCCACATAGATGTATGGCTTTCTTGCTCATGTTATCTAAGTAATGAAGGTATTTTGTCCATAGAGACCACCAGACCAGTGTTTCAGTTCTCACAGGAAGCTAAAGGATGAGTGTGTTTCAGACCTAGTGTCTTGACTTTGTAAGCATAAGAAGTCTGATTTATTTTTTTCTGTTTCCATTTGTTTAGAGACATTGGACCAAATTTGTCATCCCTGGTGGTTTTTGCCTGTTAAGTCCTCCTTACATGTCTATTTTAGCTGCTTCTCAGCTGTGTCAATTCAACTTTTCTGCCATGGTAATTCTCACAGATAAAGCATAATTTCCCCCCTTCAGTAATAGTAGGATGACCATATTTCCCAAAGAAAAAATGGGACCCCACAGCTGCTCGCCTGAGGACCCCCTCATGCTGTTGCTGGTTGCTGGAAACCCCCTCCTCCCTGTGCCAGGCTGTTGGCTGGTTGCTGGAACCCTGTGGGGGCCCCGCATGCCGCCAATCCTGCCTTCCCCTACGGGGGGCTGGCATCTCTGCCCCCCCTCCACACTGCACCCCACTTTTTTTCCAAAAGTGGGCATTTGTCCTGTTTGCTCTTGCCAACTGATCAAGTCAGCAAGAGCAAACAGGACAAATGCCTCCTTTTGGAAAAAAAGTCAGGACAGCCAGGACAGGGCTTAAAAAAGGGACTGTCCCAGCCCAAACGGGATGTATGGTCACCCTAAGTAACAGAGAGAGTGAATTGTACCTTGTCCGCTTTCTGATGCAGAGCTTCTAACAGGGCGTGGAGGAAGCAAATTTTAGCTTTCTATGACTCTGTGCCTGGAGGACTCTGCTCATTCACAAGGGGGCGGTGGGTGGGTGCCAAGCAGCTTGGGGCTGGGAAGAGTCCACTTTAAAGAAGCCTATTGTCTGGTTTTGCACATGGTAAAGCTTCAGTGCGGTTCCCTGAGTTCTCAGGTTACATGTAGAAATGATTAGAGCTATTCTGACATTTATCTTCCCCTAACAGGAGTTACTTATTAACATGTCTTACCATCGAGCTGTTAAGACCCACTCCCCTATCTCATATATAAGGCTGCACAAACTGCAGAATTCTCGGCTCAGACAAGAGTAGAACAAATATGCATTCAATTCAATGGTACTAGATCATTTTAAGATCAGGGGATGAAGCAGGATGCAGAATTCTCAGCTTCACAGTGAGCATCCTTCATTCAACCTTAGCTTTTCATTCAAAGAAATGCCTTGTGAAGCTCCTGTTAAACAAAGAAAGCGTTAAAGCTGATGACCATTATTAATTCTACAACCTAGTGGCAACAATCCATATATTATGTGAAAGCAGCTATGTTAATAATTTTGGGCCCAATCCTGCACTATAATCACTGCCTTTTTGTTGCAAGGATGAGACATCATCAAAGTAATAACAAACATGAGTATAAGTATAAGCATTAAGATTTATCATAATGAAGTCAGTAACCAGTTATGAATTCAGTCATTTCTATGACCGCCATAGACTGTCTTGTAGTTTTGTCTACCACAAAACATTCCAATTCTTTCCACGACCATTTTCACTGTTATCTGGGCTATTGGCCCTGTTGTCCAGCGATGGTAATCAACAATAAAATCCCTATCGATTTTAATGTGAGTGTGATTGAGCCAATAATAAATTCTTCTTCCTTGTTTCAGAAAATGCAGGCTTCATCAGCTTTCTAAACTTTTTATTCATTTCTGAAAACAGAGAACCAAATTAAGAATCATGTACATTGTGCCTACTATACACGTCTATGGAAAGCTTATTAATATCTGTGCATGACTGTGGGCCATATATACCTCTAAAAGCTTGATCTGAAGTCCTTTGGTGGAAAGACTCCCATTTAGAAGTCTGCATTTCCTTATTCCATATCTTCAGTCCCCAATTCTGTTCCACTGTCATCAGTCAATTTGCTCTTTTACATTATGCAAATATAGGTATATGTTTCTGTCTGGAAGGGCTATCTCAGGGATGATTTAGGTCTAACTAAAAGACTTGGAATACAAAGACACACTGAAACTACAGGTTCACAGCCCAGTAGTTTCTCTTCAGCTTTGCATTGGTCCATGGTACTTCAAAAGGTGAAATGTATGAGAATCATTGAGTTTATTTTGTCTGCCCTGTTGGGATGCTCATAGCATGGCAATTTCTCTAACAATATAGGTTTGCACTCCGTTTTTTAATCAATATCACTCCTCCTCTCAGTCTTGTGCGCAGGATGGTGTATGCTAATTGATTGCCACCATCAACCCCTGAGGCAGTTGCATTTCAGGAGTGTTGGCTCATGTGTATATGCCAGGGGTGGGCAAACTATGGCCCGTGGGCTGGATCCAGCCCCTCAGGGCTTTGGATCCGGCCCGCGGGATTGCCACCCCCGTGGTGCCGTGGGCCTCGTGCTGCTCCCAGAAGCAGCTGGCACCATGTCCCTGCGGCCCCTGGGGAAGAGGCAGGGGCGGGTCTATGGTTTTTGCCGCCCCAAGTACGGCAGTCAGGCGGCTTTCGGCGGCATGGCTGCGGGCGGTCCGCTGCTCACGCGGATTCGGCGGCGTTTCTCCGGGTGATCCGCCTGTCCCGCACCTTCGGCGTCTCCGGCGCCGAATTGCTGCCGGAACCGCAGGACCAGCGGACCTCCCGCAGGCATGCCACTGAAGACAGCCTGACTGCCGCCCTCACAGCGACTGGCAGGCCGCCCCCCGCGGCTTGCCGCCCCAGGCACGCGCTTGCTGCGCTGGTGCCTAGAGCTGCCCCTGGGGAGAGGAGGGGCAGAGGGCTCTGCTCACCGTCCTTGCCTGTGGGTTCCACACCCAAAGCTCCCATTCGCCGCGGTTCCCCACTCCAGGTTAGCAGCACCAGGCCGGAGCCTGCAACCCCTCCTACAACCTGCACCCTAACCCCCTGCCCTGAGCCCCCTGCCACAGCCTACACCCCTCCTGCACCCCAACCCTCTGCCCTGATCCCCCTCCTGTACCCTGAACCCCTGCACTGAGACCCCTGCTGCACCCCGCACACGTCCTGCACCCCAACCCCTTGCCCTGAGCTCCCAGCCCTGAGCCCCCTCCACACTCCGCACCCCTCCCTGTATCCCAACCCCCTGCCCTGAGCCCCCTCATACACTCCACACTCCTCCTCAACCCCAACCCCTTGCCCTGAGCCCCTTGCTGCACACCGCACTCCCTCCCACACCCCAACCCCCTGCCTCAGCCCTACATTCATGGCCCTGCATGCAATTTCCCCACCCAGATGTGGCCCTCAGGCCAAACTGTTTGCCCACCCCTGGTATATACCATCGTTGGTACAGCACTTTGGCATGCAAGGTAGTATATAAATGTAAAGTATTATTATATCATGTATTTGGTTTGTTGGAAATATTCTCTGTATTGAGCACAAAGGCTACAATTTGCCTAAGTGTCACATAAATGTAAAAAACCTTCTGTGTGCCTAACTGAAACAACAGAAATACAAACCTTGCCACATTTGACAAAGAAAAAGTACATTCCCGTTTGCTAACTTATTCCATCACGTTTGTTTAGTATACTTCAAGATGCAATACTGAGGTGCTCTAGGACTCTTCGGAAGATGGAGAGAAATTAGGAATCTTATACCTCTGCTAGTGTACATACTATTAAAGCTGAAAAGTTCTAATTGCAGATAAGACCGAGAGGAAGAGGGCATGAAAATAAATGGGTTGGCCAGGAGGCATCGCCATTTATTTAATCACACAAGTGCATATATTCAACATAAGTGTATAGCTTCTGTCTATCTTTCTGTCTATTTAGGTACTTATAATATGGCCCATCTGAGTACCTCACAATCATTAATAGATTTTATCCTCACAAACCACTGTGTGATATTAGCTCCATGGTATAGATGGAGAACTGATATACAGGATAGATTTAGTGACTTGCCCAAGGTCATACCCAGGCCTTGTGGCTGAGCTGAAAACTGAATACAGGTCTTTTGAATTCCTTTGTTCAGTAGCTTTCATCTTGCCTTCTCCCATTCTCATGAGCCCTTGGCAGCCCTCTGCCCAACATCAGTGGTTTACAGTTCCTCCATCCTGGATGCCACAAGGCATTATGGGGTGTCAAATAGTTCTAGAGCACCTCAGTATTGCATCTTGAAGTACACTAAACAAATGTGATGGAATTAGTTAGCAAACAGGAATGTACTTTTTCTCTGTCATGTTGTAAGATTTGAATTTCTGCCGTCTCACTTCATGGAAGTGAAAGTGACCTTATTTGTTATGATTAGGTTTCATTTTCCTGCTCATAACAATTTAGAGGGATTCATTTTATGGTGAAATTATGTTGAAAAAAATGTTCAGATCTCTTTTGTATTAAATGGTTACACAAGACAATCACAAAACTCCCAGCCAACTATGATAAAATTCATAAAGCAAAGAAACAAAAAGTAACAAACTTTTAAATGAGCATGAGTCTAATTCTCATTTACATTCCATAAATGTACTTTATGTGCACTTTAAGGCACGTTTACGATGTCAGAGAAGCATAAAGGGACTTAATGTAAATGTAAACTTGGCTTCTTATCTGTATTTGATCTATAAACAAGTACTTATTCAAGGTAAATAACACTTTGCAAGAGACAAGAGATATACATATTCTGTCTCATAGTACCAGTAAATCCAAAAAGTCTGTAAAATATGCTAGTATAAATCTCACCAGTCTTATATGTTTTAATCATGTATACAAACATATGAGACTGGCAAGATTTATACTTGACGTATACTCTGTGTGTGTGTATATTTATTTTGATGGAAATATAGGGAAAGAGTTGGTGTATTTATTTACCTTACCATAGACCATATAACCAAAGTGTTATTTTTTCAAGTCTTTTGGAGGAGCTAATAATTCAGAGTAGTGATAACAAAAACTGTCACTGATATCTGCAAAGAATTAAAAGTAGATTTGGACGGGGAGAATGTTAATAAGTAAAATATTTTAGTTTCGGCCTAGTTAATTGTGTTCATCTGCTATTAATTTTCTTGTTGGTTACAATGGGCATTGTTTGAACAAAGGACAAGAACAGCTTTCAGCATCTGTTTACAAAATGCAAAGAAGAGCAAACATAGCAGGGGCATGTATGTGAATGATCAAAGGAGCGACTGCTCAGTGTGCACTGACTTCATGCATTTTTTAGAGTAGCTTGACATGGTGCTGCTATCATATAGGTATGCAATTGGGCATCCCAAATCCATTCAGTAAATTTTTAAATTTCCCTTCTGAATACAGTTCTATTTGTGTGTGTGTGTGCATTGAACTACAGAGAACTGTGTACTTTAAAATTTATTCCTTTAAAATGAAGCTCAACGTGTTTCTGGTTAACATGTACTAAGTTGTATAAATTGCTTCTGTTTATATATAAAGCAATGTCTCAAACTTTCTCTCTTTAGTAGACTATTTATTATTAAAAGACTATGGCCAAAAATTCCCTGTAGCTTTTTGACTAAGTGTGGCTGAGGCAGTCTTCTTACATAATCTGTTCTTCAGATTTTTGGTGTTGCATTTGTAATAAAATGTTAGAATTTGTCTTGCTTTAGCTGCCCTCTCCTCCCACTTAGTGCATGTAATACTGACATTTGTAAGATTAGGTGACATCTTTGAATTCTAATAGCTTTTATGAGACTTGTTTGCCCAGAACTAGCTTAACCAGCCCTGGGTTTGTATAGGAGTCCCACCTCAAACACTCAGATGACAGCTATTGGGGAGAGGAGAGCAATTAAAGGACTCCAGGAACTAGTGGATACACAAACTTAACAGCATGAAGAACAGAATCTGGAAATGTCTGATGGAGAAACAGACCCATGTTAATTACCATAACAGTGCAAATGGGACCATAATAAATGGAACCACATCATGTACCCTAGGAAAACCTGTATCCTAAGGAATCCTGCATCCCACATGCTGTTTCCTGAGGAATCAGCTTTGACCTGAAATCCTGCAAGGTGGTGAGAACCTCCTGAGAGCTGACGAGTACCCTTGCCTTCCATGGAGGCTGTAGCCAGGATCAAGGTTCCATTGTCCTAGGTACTGTACTAACACAAAGGTGGAGAGATTGTCCCTGGCCTAGTGGGAGTGGAGGGCTCAGCACTTTCCAGGACTAGGCACTTTGGTAGAAGCGGATGGGTTTTAAGGAAGTGTCAACAGCCCCCATCTTGCTTGACTTCAATGGGATTACATTTAGGTTTTGAGAAGAGCTGGTTGGAAAACTGGGTTTTAAAAATTTTGATGAAAACAAGAATGTTTTCATTTTTGGCAAAATTTTCAATGAAAAACATTTTGACAGGAAATTGTCAACCTCTCATAGTTTTGAGGGTAATAAATACGTTTGAGCAAATTTATTGCAGCAAACAGTTTATTCAGTGCATTTAGCCTAATGGCAGGTATAACAGTCAGCATGCAGGCTTCAGCGCAGTCTGTACAAACCTGCTTCCAACCTTGGGTATGGACTTGTGTTGCTAGGCTGCGCTGAAGCCTCCCCCCGCCCCCCGTCTTCACTGCTATTTTTAGTGAGAGAGCTCCATCCCAGCACCATCCCCGCAGCTCCCATTGGCTGGGAACCGGCCAATGGAAGCTGCAAGGGCAAAGCGCGTGGGCAGTGCACAGAGACACGCTGTTCCCCTCCCCCCAGGGGCGTGTAGAGATGTGCCTGCAGCTGGCCGCTTCCGGGACCGGCATGGGGCTGTGGCAGGCCTGAGCCCTGCTGCGCTGCTGGGTGGGAGCCACCTGTGGTAAGCACTTCCTGGCCGGAGCCTGCACCCCACCTCCCCTCCTACACCCAATCCCCCATGCCATAGGTCAGAATCTCCTCCTGCACCAAACTGCCTCCCAGAGCCTGCACCCCTCACCCTCTTCTGCACCCCAACACTCTGCCCCAGTCTGGAGCCCCCTCCTGCACCCAAACTCCCTCCCAGAAAGAAACTAATATAACAGCTGTTCTAAGGTAAGAAGTAGGCTATTTTGAATTAACTTAACTATAGTCTACATGTTTTAAGACTGAAATGTAACCACAGAATGGCTTTATGTTAATTAAAAGGCCAGTTTAGTATAGCATTAATAGCCTCGATGCCATAATTGTGATCATTTTATTTTAAATTAGGAACAATACTTCTATACAGGAGCACCACAAAATCTAATAGCCCCAGGCCCAGAGGAGTCTGGCCCTGGTTACAATGGCATAAAACTAGCAAGAGGCCTTGTCTACATGGAAAGTTGCACCAATTTAACTTAAATTAGTTGTTTAAACCAGAGCAAACTGTATGTGGACACACATTTTGGTTTAAAAATGGCTTGTTCCAGTTTAGCTTAAACCTGTTCTCAATCAAGTTGGCCGGGGGGGGGGGGGGGGGAGAGGGGGTCACATTTAAACAATAATAGGAATGTCCACACAAGGGTTTGTGCCAGTTCAATGAAATCAGTTTAAATTCATACTTGTGGTTAAAGTATTGCAACTTTCTCAAATAGATGAGACCCAAGAGGAGAATTGGGTCCAATGAAACTGTTTGTCTGGATAAGGAGAGTAGGGTGACTAGATGTTCCGATTTTATAGGGACAGTCCTGATATTTGGGGCTTTTTCTTATATAGGTGCCTATTACCCCCCACACTCTGTCTCGATTTTTCATACTTGCTATCTGGTCATCCTAAAGGAGAGTAGGACCCCACCTGGTGTTAAGAGCCTGTTTCTGTTGCCACTTGCACTGGTTTTTTGGGATTTGAACTTGCAAACACTCATGCACATGAGTAACTTCTTGCATATGAGTAGTTCCGTTGAGTTCAATGGGACTATTCACAAATATGAAGTTACTCCCGGGGTGAATATTTGCACAACTGAGGTTTTAGATTGTCAGCTTTTCAATGCAGGGATCATGTACGGCACCCAGCTATACAATGAGCCTCCAATCCTGACGGCAGCCTCCTGGTGCTACTGCAGTATAAATAATAATAATTAATAATAATAATGCACAATACTGACTTACACCAGTGAAAGCGAGAGCATGATCAAGCCCTAAATCATGTTTCACCCGATGGTTTCATGTTACTTGTTCCAACAAAGCGAGTCTCGTTTTTGGAATGTGAGGAGAAGTTGTTCAGTTATTGCATTTGTTGTATCCCCTTCCTTTCCCTTTTAAAATTATTCATCCTTT
This sequence comes from Macrochelys suwanniensis, assembly GCA_033296515.1. Taxonomy (NCBI): domain Eukaryota; kingdom Metazoa; phylum Chordata; order Testudines; family Chelydridae; genus Macrochelys; species Macrochelys suwanniensis. The sequence goes on from CM065783.1 coordinate 36,757,383, forward strand.
CAGTGCACAGTGAAGAATTAGCCATTTGATTCTCAGCACTGGCAATGCTGTCTTTGATGATATTTAAAGTGGAATGTGTTCCCTTTTGATGCTCTGTGGTTTTGAATGAAGTACATGCAAGTAGTTTAATGGTGCAGAACACTTAGACAGTGGCCTTGTTTGCCTTTGCATATTATTTCATCATTTAAAAAATATTATAGAAATTATTTTTAAAAAGAAAGAGAATATGAATTGTCTATTGTTTGCTTGGTGAAATTGTTTTCACAGTGTTGTCATTCTCTTCTGTTGAATAGCTCTGAGCTGTCACATTTTTTGTAAGTTATAACTGCATCAAGCTGTGCTGACAAAATGTCCTGGCATAACTGTTAATATGCATTGTCATTTTAAGCATGAAACAGTTTAGCTAATGATTTATCTCTTATAATGCAGCACTTGGGGCAGCTGTATGATTTGTCTCTTTAGCAAGTCAAGTAATTTCTTTAACAAAATGTTAAGCACAGATGGGCCATAAGCTGTCAGTTAACCATTATTGTGCATGCATCTGCTTGCCTTCAATGCACTGTTTTATGTATTCAGCCACTTACTTAGCTGCAGCTCTCTGAAAAGCGGAACCTACTCTGATTGGCAAATAAAATGTTCATTTGTCTCTTCTTCCTATTGTTTTGTTTTGGTAACACATGTCAGCAGCTCAATTACCCAGTTCATTAACAGCTCCCAATGGACATGATGGCCAACCCATGATAAGGAGGGTGATTGTGGCACATATGGTCAATAATAGCCTGTCTCTTGGCAATTGTAAATAAAAGTCACTGTTGGCCCTTTCCCTTTACTACAGCTACTGTTTTCCTTTTCACCTTGGTCTAGGGAGCTCATTGATCGTGTGATTCTGTCCAAAGAAAATAAAAACTTACCATCTATTGTCAAGAAAAGAACTTTGAGCTACATTGACTGGTCTTTCCATCCCACTGACATTTTCAGGCCATAGCTTAGACTTTTTAGTAGATAGGCGTATTCTTTTGGATTCTGTTAACTGCTTAATTACTTTATTAATCAGTTTACTTAAATAGTAATAAGTTTTCTTGCCTCTGCTCGCTTTATCTCACTGAAGACTTTTGTTGAGGTGCCTGTGGAGTTTTAAAGAACTATTTAAAAAGTTTTTGTAAGTATGGCCTTTGCGAATTGCAGCAGTTTTCAAAGGAGTAGTTGGAGTGTGACTTAATCCTTGTAGATGAGACATATTCATGTCTAGAACAAACGGTAGTTCTTTAAAAAAAAAATTAGTTGCCTAAGTTCCTGTAAAAAGGGTTAAAAGGGATCTTGCTGATTTTTTTCAGTATTTCAAACTGTTCCAAACCATGTAATGGCTTTTCTAACTCAAAAATGATCATTGTTTGTAAAATGGTTACTGATCCTGAAATATCACTTTTCATGCTGTAGTAAGAAAATCTAGCAGCATGAATGCCTTTTCATCGTAACTTCACTGGAAAATATCTTGTTTTAATTTTTTGATGCAAGTTCCATTTTTTGTTGGATTAAAGAAGTCCAGTCGTTCACACTTGGGTGGATTTATATTTCACAATGAGACCTAACAGAAGGAAGTGCCCATTTAAAAACACAAATGGTAAAGAAGGGGGGGAAATCATAAAGTTGCAGCACAGAAAGAAAACAATGGCACGGATTAAATGACAACACTGAGACCTGGTAAACCGGCCAAAACCACGCATTTCCAAGAGTGTTATAACAGAAGCAGTGCAATTCAGAAATTTGGGGTCAGTTGCTGAGCTGTGGAACACGTTCCATCGCCCTTATCTTAAATAAACATACAATAGTACTGTTGTGAGTCTTAAACAACTCACAGGTGGCTGCGTAGTGACTTTAGACCTTCTGAACTTGTCCCCTGCTGCCTGCCATATTCATAACTAATCTGTACTCTCCATCCAGGGTTGTGGGCACTTGGGGAGTTGTTGAGTGTCAGAGTTTATTTGTACTATTTTGATTAGCACAGACCTGGCAGGGGCTTATTTTCTTTTTAATGACCCCTTGCTGTGAAACTGAGGTTTCAGAAGGAGGAACTGGGGGGAGAGGAGAGGCCTAGCATTACATTTCTGTAAGGGTGGGAAAAACACAACTCTGGGAGCTGCTGGGCTGGGAGCTGAGTAGTCAGTTGACTCTAGAGTCTTATTTATGTTTCATATGCTAATTCAGATATTTCCTTAAATGGAAACATGGGGTGGCGGGCGGGGGGGGGGGGGGGGGAATGTTAGAAGGAAATTAAGATGCCAGTTAGTTTTTCTGAGGACTTTCTTTTTTTGTGGCAAAAAGGACTCCTGATTTTTTCTGGTCTATCAACTGTTAAAATGCCAGCTGCTGAAAGCTTAGCCTAACACAAACAATGATCTAAAAAGGCATGTATTGCCTTGCCACCTACCACTGCTAGGAGTTTTTATAGCAAATGAACCCTGGAGATTTATTTGGAGAGTGCCTAGGGAGAGTCTTATGGCCCAAACCCCATGACAGATTCTCTCTCTCTTTCTTTCTCCCTCTTTTCTTTTTTAGAACATATGTAATATTTTTAAATTTACATTTGAACTCCGTTACCTCTCCCATCGAAAATAAATGTTGACAGGGAGTCTCCAGGTGCCGAGGTCTCTGGATTGGATTGGTTTGGATTAACCCCTACTGTGCATCCAGTTTAACCTCACCACCCGCCCCTACCATCCCCCCAAAAAACAACCTCCCCCTTCTCATCCACTTCAGCTTTCTTTGTGTCTCCTGCATCCTGCCAGGCAGGTGTCAGAGCCCTGAATGCGGGCAAAGGCCCTGTTGATGGATACCACAGATGGAGCGTGGAAATTGGTAGAATAGGCCTCAGCCACAGGCCATTTCTTAGGATCCAACAAAAGCCTCCAAATAAGTCAACAAAAATCCCAAAGATCACAAAGGGAAAGTGTCATTTGTCATTTACCCTGGGTTTGTGTGGGGGTATCAGCCTTGCTGCACTCCTCCTGGCTTGCACCCGAGTAAACATGATAGAGGTCATTCACATCTTTTTGAGTGTAAAAGACTACTTCAGATCAGAAAACAGTTAGCTGCCCCATTGTGTCCTCTGTGTTGAATGCTAAAGTATACAAGTATAGAACATTCTGCAATTAGCCAAATAGGTTAATCAGACATTGAGTTGCCCTGTTCAACGACTTAAGTAATAGAGAAGGAGGGAGGGAGTCCTGTTAAATTAATATTACATAAAATAAATAACAAGATGTGGCAAATGGAAATGTAAAGATCAATCTCAGGCCAATGGGATGTTTAAGATAGGTCTTTGTCTTGTCTTATTTTAACAAAATCCATGGCTATATACAGTGCTTCTAGCGCAGACCAAGGATTATTAGCGTGGAAGAAAGTCAGTATGATTTTTGTGGTGGGTAATTTTATAGCAGTTGAATGTTTGCCAATAAATTTCTGCCTTCAAAGCTCTGCAGAAGGATATCCCTCCTTTCAGACATTTCTAAAGCACATTGTGTTGCATCTGTAATAAATAAATATATGGTTTATAAATGGTTGTCATGTTTTTGTTATTTAATTATTCAAATGAAATGTCGTGCTGAGAAGAAAAACAATGCACAGAATGAGCGCTTATTAATTATTTTGTTCTATTTTCGTATGGGCATGTCTATTTATGATGTGCTTTGGGAAACCGATAATTACAGAATTCCATGTGACCAAATCCCTATGAAATTGAGCAAAGGTTTTGTGCATAATAGTGTTAACTAGGATGAAGTATTTCCTGAGGCCACCAAACAGGTCACAAGGGGTTAACGGACAAAGAATTGCTCTCTAATTCTGTAATTCCTTCTTTAATTAAACTTCATGGCTAGTCCACTGGTGGCACTTATGGTTTCTCCTCCCACTTTGATTTGCTTCTTAAGGGAGGAATTTGTAATCCTGTGGGGTGATTGTTGTCCTGTACATGATCTTTTTGGAAACTGACAACTCTCCTCCTTCCTCCAGCTACTGCAAAACGGGGTTTGAGTACTAACCGCTCTGGGCTAATTATAAAGGTTAGCTCTTATTTTCTGTCTCTCTCTGCCCTACTTCCCTTGTTTATATATAAATCTCTCTCTCGCTTTCACACTCACATCATTACAGACTCATCATTATAAGCCAGCAATATCATAGAAATATACGAGACTGCTCACAGATACCATAAATAGGGGTATCTGAGTCAGAATGTACATTACAAAACCATTGTAATTTCTTAGGTACATGTACCTATTTTGGGGCTTGGTCAATATCCTGGTAGGCCTTTTGCCTGGTTAAAAGTTTATTAAGAGTTGTTTTTTCAGTCAAAAGCCCATCACCTCTGAACAGACTTCAATAAAGAAAAATATGATGCACTCTGTTGTACATACAGCCTGCTATCATTTTTTATTACATTTGCCTGATTCTAATAATGCAGATCAGATGAGACAAATGAAGTCGATATTTTTCAATAACAGTAGTCAGATTTGGAGTAGAATGATAGGGATGAACTCATCTGAATATGAAAGCCATTTAATCTCAGGTTCATTTTTCTCCTTCATTTTGTGATTAGATACATTAACCTAGATTCTTAGATACTTTGCTGAGAAAAATGTTCAGGTTAGCAGTCCTGTTTTACCTTCATGCCTTTTCTTTACTGTAAATGACAACATTTGAATGTGGAATGGAAATAGAATTAAGCATATATTTCTGTGCTAAATATATAATCCTGTCATGGACACAAGATGCCAGCATCTCCAGCAAACAGGGAAACATCAGATATAGTTCATTGTTTATAAAATCATTTAAACTGCCTTTTTAAAATTTACCTAATACCACTCCCTGCCCAGTTAATGAAGGTATTCAGGTGAGGATTCTGAGGTTAATTCAATTTTCACTTTAGCTATGCATTTCAACTTTAACTTTTCTAGTATGAAATGCATATTTCCCTTGCATAGTCTGAGTAAGTCTGATAGTTATGTTGAGGTTGGGGTGAATGGAATCCTCCCCCCTAGAGAGGAAGGATGGCTCACTGGTTAGGACATGTCTCTATGACTTGAGACTGGGTTCAACGCTCTGCTCTGCCACATAGTTCCTATGTGACCTTGGGAAAGTCATTTAGGATAAAATTTTCAAAAGCACTTATGTCACTTAGGAGCCTAAGTCACTTAGGTACTTTTCAAAATTTTACCCTTAGTGTGTCTGTGGCTCAGTTCCCCATCTGTAAAAGGGGATAATAGAAGTTCACTATCTCCTGGGGTGTTGTACGGATAAATACATTAAAGACTGTGAGACATTAAGATACTACCGTGATGGAGGGGCATCGAAGTACCTAAGGCCTTGTCTACGTTTAGGGCAGCATGTGGAGTACAGGCACTATACATGTAGCTACTTGCCTCATTGAGAGGCAGCTGTGTCCATACATGTCACTTGATGTGTAGCTACAGGTGTCTGGCAGTGGGGAAGTAGCGAGGAAAGGCTACCTCAGTGGGGAGGTAATGGGGAAAGGCTCCAGCAGCCAGGAGCTGCCAGAAAGTTTCTCTATCTCCCCAGGCCTTATCCTTTCCCTACTGCTGGAGCCTTTCATCGGGTGGAAAAAGGCTCTGGTAGGGGGGTGGCAGTGGGACACTACACTGCTAACAATAGCACTGTGGCTGTGGGAGGCACTGCTGGGGCATGTAGAAAGCTATGTAGGTTTCAGGTGTGTAGGGTACTCTACTTTCCTCTCCTAAGCAGGGGTGCCAGAACAGGGGGAAGACAGGGGACCATGGCCCCATCACTTCTTACTGGCTGTAAGGCAAACGACGGGTGGGAGGGGGCAGAGAGGAGCGAGTGGGAGGCGGGGTCTTTTGTGGGGAGAGGCGGTGCAGCGACGGGGCCTCAAAGAAAAGGGGCATGCAGGGGCTCAGGGAGAATAGGTGGCATGAGGGTGGGGGCTCAAGGAGAAGGAGTGGTGTGGGGGGTGGGGCCCCAGTGTGGGTGCTGTCAGCCCCTCCCCCACTTTTAAAGGGCTTCCATCACTCCTGCTCCTAAGCCATTCCTCACTGACTACACTAGCTGGGCATGCTCTGTGTGTACTCTACACCTCACTGTAGCTTTGAAGACATATCTTTAGCTAGATAGGGCAGCCAGCATCAGCCTATCTCCTGAGGCATGCTGGGAGAAAAGTACTGAAAGAGGCACTGGTATTGACAGGCTTTAGAGCTTCCTTTCCCCATGGATTCCTCCCTGGCCTTCATAGGTTTTAAGGCCATATCCCCATTGTTCTTCATAAACTTATAAATCCCTCCCAATCAAAGGGAGCTTTTGGCAGAGAAAGTGTCTCACAGGGTTTCCTGAGTCCTGTTTCAGGTTTTACCACAGGCAGGTACAGAGAACCATTAATACTTCTGTTGTGCTCTTCTAACAGAAGCATCAACGTCTCCTAGTCTAGCTAATTAGCCACATAGCTGTTCCAGTTGAGTTGTTATAGCAACAGAGAATGATTATGTCTGGAGCCACTGTGGGGAAGATACTTAGAGAAGGTTGTGTTTCTTTCTGTTTTTACGCTTCTGGAATGGTTTAATGCTGGTGTTTGTAACCCTGCAAGCTTTGAAGAAGGTAAAAGACCTGAAATGATTTGGTCAAATATATCGAGAACTAAGACAAATTCAAAGAACAAGGAGTTGTGTTTATTTCATGATACGCTAGAATTTTTACTTGATAATGAAGAGGGTTTTGAACCACATTGAAACATAGAATTAAACTGTTTGGAATCAGCAGATCATGCTGTTTGTTCTCAAGGATTTTATTTGAAAAATAGGGTGGGTACTGTAATTTTAGGGCCCAAATCCTTCAAGTCTTGCTTAGACAAGGCTCTCATTGAGGTGAGAGACTGGGAGTTGTATGTACTTCTCAATGCATGACAATTATGAACTAAAATGGGAGTTTTGGCCAAGAATGCCTGCAGAATTCATCCCAAAACATTTATTGTGGCTGGATGACTGAAATAGTTTACAGATGAGATTAAAGTTAATCTAATTGCTGTATCCTAGCAATCTATGAAGTCATTTAGACATCTGACTGGTTAGTGTGTTGTTGAGAGTCTCCGTATTAGCAAGAGCTATTCCTCTGTGTGTCCAGAAATTCATAAACTCTTCAGCTGAGTTGCCTGTAAAAGGACCTTGTCTTTCCTACACGCAAGACTGGGTAAATAGATTAGGTGTACTTATTGGTTCAAACAGCTTGAGTGAAATTGAATATGTAAAATAGTTGGAACTGAACAAGTCAGTCTCTTTAGCTAGAGTTAAAATGAGATTTCTGTTCTGGCTTTGTGTTTTTTAGTTATGCTTGAATGAATCATGTTCAGGAGATTATTTTATATCAAGGTCTGTACCAATAATCTATTTCATTCTATTTAAGGTAGAAGTGGTGCTAGTATTTCAATAAAACGATGAATTGTAATATCAGTGGGGAGTCCCCTTCCCGTTGCTGGATGGGTTCCCTTGCAGAGTTTAATGGATGAGGGAATTTTTGCCTTCTGGGATAGTCTCCACTAATATGGGCTGCTGCCCTTATACAACCCCTCATCCCACCCTTTTCTATTACAGTTACCTGATGAAGGAGGAGAGAGGGTGTTGCCAGGGTTCTGGAAGAGACTTTTGAAATGAAGTCAGTATAAGATAGAAGTAGAGTCTATATTAACCCCTCCCCCATCCCTATCAGAACAAGGAAGAAAATGTACTGTATGTCTATGCAGTGTGGTTGTAACCATGTTGGTCCCAGGATATTAGAGACACAAGGTGGGTGAGGTAATTTTTTTTTTAATTGGACCAACTTCTGTGGCTTGAAAGCTTGTCTCTCTCACCAACAGAAGTTGGTCCAATAAAAGATATTACCTCACCCACCTTGTCTCTCTGCTCTATGTGTAGACATTTTGATTCTGCACAGTATACACTACATAAGCCTTATAGATATGGGGATACAGAGCAACTGCACAGAACCATATGTCTGAGCGCTCCCTGCATCCATGTTACTATCTTCTTTCCATAGAGACTAGGAAACAGGGAGAGGTGGCCTTGAGCTGCAAAATCACTTCTAGATCTGAGCTTCCTCATATTTGGGGGAAGGTTGGATCTGGGGGCTTTGTTTGTTTAGCCCGTAATAAAAATAAAGTCCAGCTGCAAAGTTTGGATCTGATATGAATCTAACCAAAGTTGGGAGTGTTTAAACAAGCATTTTGGGTCAGGCTCATTTCTAGAAACAAAACAATGAAAAACAAAACAATAGAGCCATTATGTTAGCCACTAAACCCTATTCTTTTCTAGATGTGATTACTGCATAGAAATTACAAGGACAAGTTCTTGAAATACATTTGGGGTATTTTGGTCAGTATAAGAATCTGATAAGAATTTAAATCCCGATTTCTCTGTAATCCTTTCATTATTTTCTTTAACCTTTCCCCTTGCTGATGACCTAAAATGTTAGTAAATGTCACAGTGTAATCAAGGCTCTTCCCCATTTGTAGGGAAAGTCAGCTGAGGTAGGGGAGCACCATCATGGAATTGGCTTTGCAGCCCAGAAGGTTAGCAGAGCCAGCATGGGCAGATCTAGGGAACCTATGGGATGCACTCATTCAGCACATCTCCCAGGGTGCCTCTGTCAGTGTGGAAAACTTATGGTGTCCCAGCTGAACATGAACGTAGTCTCCTATGGTGGAATCCCAGGAAGAGACTGAAGGGGGAGGGCTGAGGGATATAATATTCCGGTGGGATGATCCTTATTTTGTTTAGGACAGAGTTTTCTGGTTAGACACACATTCTGGTGTCAGAAAAGCACCTTTACTGCTTTGACCTAATTCATCCCTGATGCAGGTCAGTTTAATCAATAGTTACACCAGACATGAACCTGACCCTTCATGTGTATTTTTATTTTTGCTAAAAGCAATTGTACTTTTTGTGCCAGCAACTGATATGCAGCTAATAAAAACAATGGTTCAACTTCTGCTGTCCTTAACTGAGCAAAATTCCATTGAAGAACTTGGCCCTTATCAACGAGCTGAGTAATAATTGACAATAGAGTGGAGAATAAGATCAAACACAAACTACAACTCTTAGTATATACTCAGTGCTCATATTCTTATATATAAGCTCCCTACACAATACCAGATGAGATCTTATATGAGCATTAACACTTGTCCAAACCTACCTAGCAGAGTCTCAGGAAGGCACAAGATAGATAAATAAGTGGCAAATGATTATGAAAATATAATCCTGTTGAATTATACTTGTATGGATGTGGAAGTGCCATGCAGATTTGCAGAATTGGACAAATAATGCAAAAGATGTTATGCAAATATTTAATCACATTTAAAAATGAATTTGCTTCAGATATGCTCATGTCCTTTTTGTATTCGATTTCCATAATAATTTGAAATTCTTTTTTCATTGTAAAACCTGATTACTCAAAGTCACACTCATGGGTGTTAATTGGGGCAGAATTTTAAATTAGCTGCAAGTGCTTATTTGTTTACTCCGTCAGGAGAAAGGATCAAGACCGTATGGCTTATCTGACCAATGAAAATGAAGCAGTTCAGATCAAATTTCAAATACCTGCAATAATCTGATAAAGTAAAAAATTCATTGAATATGTTTGAATAACAGATACATTCAAGGAAATCATAATCTGCTCCCAGATATCCCAGAGCCAGGAAAAGAGGATAAATTAATTGAATAAATGGTTGAGAATTATTCATTCATCTCAGCAAATGTACCAGTAATACACTGTAATATAGCATTTACCTCTGCTCTCAGATTAGTGCGTGTCCATTCTAGAATCAAGTTTACCAAATGAATCAGATTTATAAATGAAGCTATTTATTCCCCAGTAGAAAAAAAAATCATGGTTTCTTTTGGTTTTGTCAGCTAGAACCTTATTGCTCCCTGATTTTTCTTCCAGCATCAGCACCCCAATCTGATGAAGGCTCTGACATAGATTCTGAACCAGATTTACCTTTAAAAAGAAAGCAGCGTCGTAGTCGAACAACCTTTACTGCTGAACAACTAGAAGAACTGGAAAGAGCTTTTGAGAGGACCCACTACCCTGATATTTACACTCGGGAAGAACTTGCACAAAGAGCCAAACTTACTGAGGCTCGGGTTCAGGTACATGTTTAAAAAGCTGTCTAAAGAAAGCAGTTTCTTTTTCCATCATTGCATAGGTTTATTAGAAAGCTCAGAGATCATTTTGTTTATGTTATTGCGTAACTATAATATGGGATAAAAGGAAAAATGAGAAGCCAGGTTATTTATAAGATCAGTTGTTGTTGGTTTTTTTTTTACACCTACCAATGGACAATGGTTTTCCAACTTTCATAACTGTGGATCACTTTGAAGGAGAGATTTTTTTGTTGTTTAAAGATCATGATACACTTACAATGAATGTAATGGAAAGAGATTAGAGAAAAAATATCTATTTTCTCAGTTTGTTTAATTTGCACATTTGACTACACTCTGTATATAGTTCATTTCACTGTTTTCCCCATTTATAATTAATTAGCTAGTTTCCTCTGGTTTGTATTGGACAGCAACATGGAAGAGAATTAAAAAAAAAAAAACAGGAAAATTTTGACTGTAAACCACAAAAGTTGACAGGGTGACTCAGGTGTGTACTACCTGAAACTACTTGCACTTTAACTTTTGAGATTGATGAGATTTCAAGTTTATGGTGTCGCCTTTCCAGGGCCGGCCCTACCTTTTTGGCCGCCCCAAGCGAAAAAAAACAACAACCCACAAGTGCCGCCCCACCCCCCGCCAACGCCGGACAAAACACCCCCCCAACAACGCCGCCCCACCAAAACGCCGGGGGGGCCGGCGGGGAGGGTGGCATGCCTGCCGCCCCGCTCCCCCTGCCGGTGGGGAGCGCGGAACGCATGCCGCCCCGCTGCCCCGGCCGTCGGGGAGTGGAGCACACCTGCCGCCCCGCTCCCCCGGCTGGGGCACTGGCGGGAGCGTGGCACCGTGCACGCCAGTGGCCCCGCTTCCCCGGCGGGGGCGCCAGAGGAAGATTGGGTTTTTTTGTAAATTAAAAAAAAAACAAAAAAAAACCTTGAGTGCCACCCCCCTCCAGGTGCTGCCCCAGGTGCTGCTTGGTAGGCTGGTGCCTGGAGCCGGCCCTGCTCCTTTCATCCCCATTGTCACTGCAATTAAGAAATCTTTGGACATACACATTTTCAAAATAATATGGATCTGAGTAGATGTAAACAAATTAAAATTCCGATGGAGAAAATAGTGGGATTATATAAATAGGCATAAAGTGGGTTTCCAACCCCCACAGTTGGCCAATTCTGGAATGGACTGTCCCAAAGAGTTTAGGTTCAGAGTGCATCAGACACTTTCTGCTTCATGGTTGACGAAGAGAATTACTTCCTACCAAACTCAAAATCATACAAAATTTGCCTGGTTTAAAGTTCCATTGCTAATTGAAAACTAGGATCAGATTTGCTAACAATTGTGATTAATTTCAAAGGATTTGTGCCCTATTTTGAGCGAGTCTTGAGTGGTCTTGGGTAAGCTTAACTTTGGGTGTCGAACTCAGGCAAAATGTGTGTCTGCACATATTTCAGGAAGAAAAACAAATGAAATTTGGTTGCTTTGGCTGAATTTTGCTTTGATGTTTTGAGTTCTTTTGAAACTGTACCTGGAGGGTCCAAATCCCTGTAAATTGAAACAAACAACCAAAAATATTGCACTAACCCTTGCAAAATAAGAGTGCCAATTGTAACAGAGTTCTATTGCTGTGTATACTTCCTCACGGATCCAGCCATTTTGAATTTTGCCCATTTTTTACTTTCTTACTGAAGTGTACACGCAGCTCTTGTAACTGTCCTGTTACGACTGGGAAAGCAAATCTACTGCATGGATGAACTGTAGTTCTTTGAGAAGATAAACTCCATGAGGCATAGTTCCATTATTAATTGAACACTTTACTGAGAGTGAAAAGCTAACAAACAGATGACAGCATCTTAAATGGAATTGTACTGGACTAGACTAAACTGGGCAGCGACAATGGGATGTGCTGTGCACAAATATAACAACTATGATCATCTACTCTAGATCTATTAGAGTACGGAGTTCCAGTCTACATTAACTTTAATGTCAAATGTGAAAAACAATAAAAAAGTTATTAATATTTTTTTAAATTAGTGACCCACAGTTAGAAGAAAAGCAGAACTCTCATTAACATAACAGCTGTCTTAATGTGGCTTTAACCCTGTGACTTCTTACATTCCTTATGGCTTCCTTTGTTCCCGTGAGACTCTCGCCAGTGCTATGATCTACAGCCTCACAAATTCCCTAGTACATCTCACATATGGATCTTTGACTTAACCCAGCATGGAAGGAAAGATCCCAGTCAATCAATGATTAAAATACCAGAACTAAACCTTTGCTGGATTAAAAGGAGCTTCATCTGAAATAGCCAGTCTGTGGGTACTTGCTTAGTCTTCTCCATCTGCCTGGAACACTAGAAATCTGACAAAGTGGTTCAGCACTAGCTGAAGATTGTACACAGTATTGCATAAAACACATATATGAAGGACATGATCTAAAAGAAGAATCATAAAATAAAAATTGCAAAGTGATTTAAGGATGAAGAGGTGGATGGCTATAATGACATGGCATTCGTAGTTTTGCTTAATCATCTTTCGTTGATTTATATATATATATATTTTTGGTGAGCAACAATCATAGACTCATAAGACTGGAAGGGACCTCGAGAGGTCATCTAGTCCAGTCGTCTGCACTGAGGCAGGATGACCCCTGACAGGTGTTTGCAGATTTTTAAGAGCAGGTTAGACAATGATGGAGATTCCACAACCTCCCTAAGCAATTTATTCCAGTGCCTAACTACGCTGTCAGTTAGGAATTTTTTCCTAATGTCCAACCTAAACTGCCCTTGCTGCAATTTAAGCCCATTGCTTCTTGTCCTATCCTCAGAGGTTAAAGAGAACAATACGATAGGAGCCTAGAAAAATGCTCATTATCAATAGCTGTGTCATTTTCCCTCCCTCGCTACTGTAACAGCAGATACTGTTTTACATGCAGGAACCCAATGTTGTATGTACGATACTAGTCTTTATACACTATGAAATATCTGCCAAAACCAATCCTCCCTCCAGCCTCTTAAGGCCTCACTGCGGGAGCACCATTCTGACACATCTACTCTGTTGGAATGAGGCTGCACGCTGGGGAACCACAAAAGGTTTGGCAGACTGAGAAGCCACCTCCATAGTGGAGCTGTTAATTCTGCTCCTTAAGGGTATGTCTACATGGCAATTAAAAACCATGCCAGCTGATTTGGGCTAGCAGGCCTTGGGCTAAGGGGCTGTTTATTTGAGGTGTAGATATTTGGGCTTAGGCTGAAGCCCAGGTTCTAGGACCCTGCAAGGGGGGAGGGTCCCAGAGCTCCAAATCCAGCCTGAACCCAAATTTCTACATCACAATTAAACAGCCCCTTAGCCACTGTTCCCTCTAAGCTGTGCATGTGTGCGCGCACAGACAGATCCTAAACTCCACGCACACGGCAAAACACCGCACGCACAACAATTTGCACATAAGCACAACAATTTCCATAGAAGACATTTTTTGTGCACACTGCCTGTCAAAAATGTGCACAAAAGAAATTTTTTGCACACACGGCCTGTCAAAAATTAGAGGGAATATTGCCCTTAGCCAAAACCCCGTGAGCCTGAGTCATCTGGCGCAGGCTAGCTATGGGTGTCTAGTTGCAGTGTAGCCATACCCTTAGATATTTTTGACTCTAATATCCCTCCACCACTGCCTTCCCCTTACAATCTTCTAGACTCTATTACCAGCTGAGGGAGGGGGACAAGCGTGGAAGAAACTTGCAGCCAAAATTGCATGAAAATTATAACATAGAGCTCAGCTATGGATGCAGCTTCTCCCTCTCCTCATTCATCTGCAACTTCCACTGTGGAAACTTAAGACATAAATGGTATGGTATGGGGGAGGCACAGAGATGGAGAGGGAGGGTGAAGAGCATGATGGAGATTGGGCATATCCAGTTCTTCAAGTCACACCCAGTCAGAATCTGAACTCCATTCTTAATTAGATTAAGGTGTATTCCCATAGACATGTGTATAGTGGTAAAGTTTGTGTGTGTGATATTGGGGAAATGGACAGATGTTAGGATAGAAAGGAAGTGGGATTGTTCTGCAGGTTGGGAGCTTGTGAGTGTGATGTTTGTTTGTGTAGTGAGACATGAGAGATGAAGTTGTACACATTTAATGTTGCTTTCGCCGGTGATGTCTTTGATTTGTATTTTTTTTTTTTGATCAGGCGATGCTCTTGAGTTACCTTAACTCTACGCTAATGATGGGTTTTTGTGTGTGTAGAAGATTATGGTTATGGAGCAGTTGGGAACAGCCATTTCCATTCTGCAGGATGGAATTTCAACCTCTTACTTTATTTTATTTTATATTGTTCTGAATTGGAATGGAAAGCCAGAATTCCTTGGGAAATGAAATTTAAAATAGAGGAAATGTTTCATTTTGATTTTGACTTTTTAAAATTTTACCCTTAATAATATAAAATAAATGTCTAAACCAGGGGTTCTCAAACTGCATTGCACCACAACCCCCTTCTGACAACCAAAATTACTACATGACCCTGGGAAGGGGGACTGAAGCCCAAGCCCCACCACCCCGGGCAGGGGGGCCAAAGCTCAAGCCCAGCCCTGCCGCCCTCAGGGGGCATCAAAGCTTGAGGGTTTCAGCGCTGGGCAGTGGGGCTCAGACTTAGGCTTCAGCCCCAAGCCACAGTGAGTCTAACACCGGCCCTGGTGTTGTGATCCACTTTGGGGTCCCGATACCCAGTTTGAAAACCGCTGGTCCAAACAAAAAATCACTTTGAAATGAAAAATCAAAATGACGTTATTGAAAACTATTTCAGCAAAATCAACACATTCCTGAGTAAAGTTTCAGGTTTCATGAAATGACATTTTCCTACAGACAAATCTTCCATCAGAAAATTTTCAACCAGCTCTAGTTATGCTGAGGTGGTCACCCACTCTCCATGGGTCAAGAAGTCTGGCTGACGTGTCTGGGATTTTCTAGGCAAACAAACTTCTAGCCATAGTTAAAGGAGCACAAAAGGGCACAAAAATGTTCTTCAATTTCAGTCTGGTTTTTAACCAAATAGCGTGAAAAAGGAGGGGTTTTGTGCCAAGAGTTTTATCCCAGTACAAGTTGTCTGCTAATACCAACATCTTAGAGCACAGGCCTCTTACGCTGTTTTGGGGAGTTACTTAATTGAACACAAATGGCCCAGCCTTGTTACCTTGACAATCTCTACATATCATGTGGTCTTTCCTGTGTTGCTCTCCTGCTTGTTATCTCGTACGCAGGCTCTAGAATGAAACTTTTAAACACTGAAAAAGTTTATTTTTGCCACTTTCCAGTATCTGAAAAATAGTTGAATGCATGTTTCTCAAAATTTTCAGGAAAAAACAAATCACCTCTGGGATGAGATCAAGCCTATTTCAGCCTGACAGGAGACTTGTTTGAAAGTTGCAAGCAAATAAAAACAGATATTATAGTGAGTGGTATTTATCAGGAAAATATCTTTGCTAAAGTGGAAATGGAAGTTGTAAATATTACAAGGTTTATAACTATCACGGTTACGTAAGGGCCGGACGGTGCCACTTAGGCACAGCCCATACTAAGAGCAGCACCATCTCTACAATGCCTCCTGCTCCCTGGTGCACAGAGCTGTGCCTCCATTACATCACCCCTTGTGTGGTGCCTCTCTAGGGTGTGTCTACAGTGCAAAGAAAAACCTGTGGCACTGAGTCACAGAGTCCAGGTCAACTGGCTTGAGCTCATGGGGCTTGGGCTGCAGGGCTAAAAATAGCAGTGTAGACATTCCCATTCAGGCTGAGCCCAAGCTATGAAACCTGGCGAGGGCGGTTTCGGAGCCCAGGCTCCAGCCCAAACTAAAAATTACTATTTTTAGCCCTGGAGCCCGAGGCCGAGTCAACTGACCTGGGCAGTGCAGTGGGTTTTTCTTTGCACTGTAGACATGCCCTTACTCTCTTGATGGGACAACTCTGTTGGCTGGAACCATGATCCTTTCTCTGCCCTGCCGCCCACCCCGCCCTCTTTGGGGCACCATGTACCCCAGAAAGAGTCCAGACAGAGCAGTTCCTTTACTCCTCTGCATGCAGGGACTGCAATTCTGTTTGGCCCTTAATCAGGACACGCACGATCTAGGCAGCATCTAGCCCAGGGGTGGGCAAACATTTTGGCTCGAGGGCCACATTTGGGTATGGAATTTGTATGGCAGGCCATGAATGCTCACAAAATTGGGGGTTGGGGGGCGGGGGGGTGAGGGCTCCAGCTCGGGGTGCAGGCTCTGGGGTGAGGCTGGGCATGAGGGGTTTGGGGTGCAGGAGGGTGCTCCAGGCTGGGACCGAGGGGTTCAGAGGGCGGGAGAGGAATCAGGGCTTGGGCAGGGGTTTGAGGCACGGGAGGGGGGTCAGGGTACAGGATCTGGGGGGCGCTTACCTCAAGCGGCTCCCAGAAGTAGCAGCATGGCCCCCCTCCGGCTCCTACACAGAGGCGCGACCAGGTGGCTCTGTGCGCTGCCCCGTCTGCAGGCGCCACCCCTGCCGCTCCCATTGGCTGTGGTTCCCGGCCAATGGGAGCGGCAGAGGTGGCCGTTGGGGTGGGGGCAGCGTGAAGAGTCCCCTGGCTTCCCCTCTGCATAGGAGCCGGAGCAGGGACATGCTGCTGCTTCTGTGAGCCATGTGAAGCGGGGCAAGCCCCGCGAGCCCACTCCCTGGTGGGAGCTTGAGGGCTGGATGTGATTTAAAAACTGATTAGAAATGTAGTGTAGACAGCGGCGGTGAGTTATATTCTCTTGTGGTACCCGGGCTCCAGCAATATTGAGGCCCCAGGGGCCCGGCTCCACCAATGTTTGGGGCTGGGTCTCCCCCTCGGCCACCCTTGCCGCCCCGCCACCCCCGTGCACCTCCCTGGGCTCTGGAGCAGAGTGTCCCTACCTCTCCCTGGCAGCTCCCTGCTGTCTCCTTGCATCAACTGCCACCGCAGGGTCCTAGTGCCCAGTAGCGTAGCCAGGGGGGGAGCAGGGGGAGCGGCTGCTCCCCCTGTGAGGAGAAGCGGCGCTAAGGTGCTGCCCGAGCCCGGCTGCGGGAGCCAGGCTTGGGGGCACTTTAAAAGGCCAGCGGCTCCTGCTGCTGCGGGGAGCCACGGGCCCTTTAAAGTGTCCCCCCAGCCCTGCTGCTGGAGCCGGGCTCGGGCGGGGATTTAAAAGGCCCGGGGACTCCACAGCGGCTGGAGCCCCGGGGCCTTTAAAGCGCTGCCGGGGTGAGTACAGGGGGAGCAGGGAGGTTCCTTTTTATAGAGCCACTCCCCCTGTACTCTAAACCTGGCTACGCCACTGCTAGTGCCTAGGAATTTCCTTAGTTTTTTTTTTAAAGTATTGAAGAGTTGCTCTGTAAGAGGAGTGCCTCACAAACTGTTGGCAGAACTTGCAGGTGTGGAACCTGCTCTTCCTTAGTTTATCCTCTACCTCCATGTGGCTTTCTCCTCCACAGACTGCCCTTGGACCCCCATGTGCCTCTGCCCCTCCCAGTTACCCCAAAGCAGGCCATCTACTCTGTGTGTATGCCTCTGATTTAGCACCACTTTCTGCCACCTATACTCATATTAACTAGTACCTTCCTCTCTGACTAATCCTATTGAAAGTGATTGAACTACTTATAAAGTATTACTAAGCGTGAATAATGATGGCAAATTCTGGTTCTTAATAAGTAAATAATTTCCATTCACAACTTCCCTGTCATTAACCAAAGGCAACAGATTATACCAGATATGGAATTTCTAGATAGACTAACTCCTCAATTTTAGTTAGGATATGCTAAAGAAAAAATGAATAACATCTATTTTTATTTTGTCTCTTCTCTCCCAAATCCCTTATTTGTTTTGTTTCAAACTTTCCAGGGAAAAAAAATCATGTGTGTGAAAATTCAGATTTTTTTTTTTAAAAGAATCAAAGCTAGTGTGGGGATGGCATATTTCAAAATCTGACTTAAAATGGTAAGCTTGCTACTGCCTTATTTATGGAGCAATGCTGCTATGTAACAAAATAATCAACTCAGCTGCAACTGTAAAAACTGTTCTAAGCCTAGAAGTCTCAAGTAAGTGGGTTTTTTTTAATGGATATCCTTTTCATAGATATCTAGTTACATGTTATTTTTTCTTTCTTTTGTGCTTTTCTGTAGGGATGGGATGGGGAGGGGGAAGGAAGGCAAGAGATAGTGACAAAGAATTTGCCATCACTTTTGTTAGGTTTTAGTGAGCTTTTAAAATTGAAATTTTAAAATCCAATCCAGTGGATTTAACAGTCTCTTTTTTTTAAAAAGTAACAAACTGAACTCATGTGCTAGGCAGTCACTGAAAAATGATGTGAAAGAATGAGCTGTGTCAAGAGTGAAAACTTTACTGAAGCTGCATTCCCCTAAAGTAGATTGAGTGAGTAGTCCAAACTACTCAGCCTACCACTGTGGGATAGAAGATGGGTAGTGTAAGGTATAGATTCAGGGACACTGATAGGGTGACCAGACAGCAAGTGTGAAAAATCGGGACAGGGAGTGGTGAGTAATAGGAGCCTATATAAGAAAAAAAAAACCAAATCAGGACTGTCCCTATAAAATCGGGACATCTGGTCACCCTAGACACTGACCACCTTTTGGCACATCTCTATTGTTAATCCTGCTTTGCTATAAGGAACAGAATCTGTTTTGTGGCATATCCATTTTACATCATGTAGAGAAGAAAAGAAAGAAAATACTTTGTACAATTTGGTAGAAAATATTCACATAATTACAGACATTTTTCTGGGGAGAGGCAAGAATTTATCTTGGTAAGTTATCTAACTATAGATCTATACGGCCAAAAATGGCTCAGTGTTTTAGTATGGTGGTGAAGAAAGGAAGTAATTCTGTGATCCTGTTTTCCAGTTCCTGCTGCCAAGGGCTCAAATTTGGGGCATTTTAATTGGTAAATATATGTTAAAAAACAAGTAAATTGAAATATTTTCTGAGAATACTCAACTACAGTATTTTAGAAGTGATTAAATGAAAAGACTAAGTCTGGGATTTTCGAAGAAACTTAAGGGAGTTAGGTGCCTTGAATTTCAGTGGAAGTTGGGCACACAATACCTCTTTGGAAATCCCAGCTTAATTGTTTTGTGAAATGTCTCTGATGTTGAGAGTCCAGTGGGAAAACTGCCCATATCACAAAACCCACCACCATAACGGGGACCCCTCCTGGCAGAATCAACAGAAAGGCCATGGTCTGAATGGGCATGGAACCTGAATTGCCTTTTGAAGTTCAGAGGAGCTGGAACAGGATGGGGGCAGATTGGTGCGGCATTGTGAGGAAGCTGACCTATCTATGGTGTATCTGTTCCAGGGATACATAGGGCCTGATTCTCAACTCCTTGCTCAGAGTAAGCTCTCAGGGTCTCATCCAAAGTCCACTGACACAATGGAAAGACTGATTTCTATGGGCTTTGGATAAGGCCCTTGTTTTCTTTGAGACGTTTTGCTTGAGGGAGGAATTAAGGACTAGACTCTTAGAGAACTCCTGACTCCAGAGCTGTCACTGTCAGTGCTGCAAAAGGCGCTGCATTAACTTAACACAAACATTTTAAGGGAAAAAATCCCTAATGTAAAATAAAGAAAAACACTATGAGGCAAAGGGAAGAAATTCTTTGGCTTGAGTTAGAAATGTCATTAACAATACATCAGTCTTTTGACTTTGATATATCTTTGTATGTCTTTGGCATTCATGCTTGCAATGGCCAGATTGCATTTAGTGCAAAATATCCACTAGTCTCTTGCAAAATTCACTTTTCAAATGTTTTGCCTATTTGGTTGAGAGATCTTTCTGCCTTAAAAGCACATAGAAAACTCTCTGTTTATGATAAGACTGTTGAAATGTCAAGGCTAATTACATTAGTGTGATCCCAAGTGAATAACTGCATCTTTTAAGGAATACTCAGTCAAAATCTAGGAAATATAACATTGGCTTGATCAGTTACAAACTGCTTAAACAAAATATGATAACAAAAGGCAAGACGTAAATATTAGAAATTAGAGATAGAAAAGTCCTATTAGGTAATCTAGTCCATTATCTGCCAGTACAGAATTGTTCCCTTCAGCATATATCTGAGGGATTTCTCCAGTCTACTTTTAAAAATATCGCCAGTGAGAGAGTCGCCAATATTTCCCGTAGGAGACTTCCTCATTCTGTTATAATTCATTATCAGGAAAATATGACTGATTATCAGCTTAAATGTCATCCTCTGTACCTAGGAAGACTTAAAGAAATCCTCTCCCTCTGTGTTTTTTTTAACACCCTTCAAATACATTCAATTGTAAGTTCTTCTGTCAGAGACTGTAGAGACTTTTTAAAAGTACCTGAATCCCATGTTAAAAAATGAGCAGTTAGGATATTGGAAGTCAATAGAAGTCAAGCCTCTACAGCCCAGATCCTCAGAAGTATTTAGCTGCCTAACTCCCATTGAAACTAGTGGAAGTTAGGTATCCAAATAGCATTTAGGATCTGAGTCTAAGTACCTAAGTCCCTTTGCTCCCAAGTCACTTGGATACTTTTGAAAAGTTTACCCTGTGTCTTCATATGTGTTTTCATGGCATCTAGCACAATGATGCCCTGGTTTGGGCCTGTGTGTGCTACTATAATGTAAATATTAAATAATAGATCATATTTCCTATGAGGGCTCAATACTGCATAGGGATATTAACATCTGCTCTGGATGTATATTATGTGGTAGCCTGATTGTGCATCACTTTTGCTTGCACAAGCAATTCATGGTGGTAGTGGCTATTCTACATGTCACACTACAATGCTCCATGCTTAGGGCCTGCTCTCCCATTGATCAGCTCCTGCATTGATCCTTTGCCTGCTATTACTTGTGAGGGCTAGTTACACTGGAAAATCAAAATGCAAAATAGCTGAGTCGCTGGTGTTTCGGTTCTATCAGGCGTTATGGTGCAAAATGGACAATGTTAACATTGGGTTATAATTATCGTGCTCATAGCAGAGGGGTAAGGAAAGAATGCAAAGGCATTATAAACGCTCATATCTGAGGAAGTAATTCATTATATGAGGGCTTTCGCATAAGTAAACTCAAAAGAATGGGAAACATACTACTTTTCTGATGTGATGTGTTGATGCTGTTTGAACTGCACTGGGAATGAAAAAGAAAAAGTTTCCAATGTGTTTGCTTGTGATGGTGTGATTTTTGTTAGGCCGTAGGGATGATTTACCACTATGTTACTCCCATTTTGCACCATCTAACTCCACTGATTTCAATGGAGTTACACAGTGGAAAACTGGAGTTACACAGTTGTAAATCAGGTCTCCAGTGATTACATATATAGTAAGGATCTATCTAATATTTGTGAGCATGTTTATTTTGTCTTGAATTTTTCTGAAGTCAGCTGACACTATAGGAAAATCTAAGACCTATAACCTAATAGTAAAAGCTGTCATGCTACACTATCCAAGGTTATGGGTTCAAAACATCAGTGTGCTCATTTTTAAAAATGAGCACAAAGGACAATTTGTACTGAAACAATTAGGCCTGGTCGACACTAGAAAATTAGATGGAAGAATTCTTCCATTGACCTAGCTACCACCTCTTGGGGAGTGAATTACCTATGTAGAAGGGAAAACACTTTATATTGGCGTAGATAGTGTCTACACTGAAGCGCTGTGCTGCTGTAGTGTTTTAAATGTAGACAAGCCCATAGAGACATCACCTTGAATAGTGGTTACTTTTGGTTTACAACCTTTTAACTTCTTATGAATTTAGGGCTGGTCTAAAGTCAAGTCCCATTGACGTCAGTGGGCTTTGGATCAGATGCCTATCTCTAACGTACAGAATCATTACTGCATATGCATTTTCTTTTCTTTTATATTTTAATGTATAATACCAATGAACCGCTCACTCTGAGTAATGAGGCAGGAGAGAGAGAGGATGTGTGTAGATGCTGTAGGAAAAAATAGCACTAATGCCATATTGACGCTTGTGAAATCAAGCATTCAAAAGTCATGCAATAAAAAGTTACGGCTGAGAACAGTCTTCCCTCTGTCACCTTGAGCTTATTAATGCCTTAACTTGTGGGACCTCATTCCTCTCTCACTAATTTTTCACTGTTGTAACTCCATTTATTTCATTCTGGTTACTCCTGATTTACACCAGTATGAGTGCAAAGGGAATCAGGCCAGCAGTTTGTGTATAATTCTAAAATGGTTAATTGTTAGTACATTACATATAATAATGCACCATAATAAAACTGGCCCTTCACATGCAACCTTATAAACACCATGCTCTAGTCTAGTCCATACAGTCTTGTGGCTTGATGTAAAAGTCACAATGAGATTTACAAAGCAAGTCAAATTTGAAACTATTGTTTGGTAATTTTAAAATGTTTGATTTGTAAATTCATTGAGCTGAAATTTATGAACTAAAACCCCACATCTATTTAACATCTGACTAAACACTAGATGGCTTTAGTTAAATTCCTCTTCTGCCAAGACTGCTCACTAGATTATTCAAAATCAATTTTCATAGATATTACCCAATAAAATAGCTGCTCCAATGTAGCATGTCCCAATTAAGTAGGATTACAGTAATAATATTTTAGGCCCTGTCTATTCAACAGGATCTATGTAGATTGTCCCCTGCACCTGTGTAGAACCCCACAGAAGTCAGTGGAGTGGCATGTGAGTACATCAATGGGAATATCCATTTGCAGGATCAGGACCTTACAAGTTTGTCAAAGCATTGTAAGCAGTCAAAAAGGCTAACAGTATGCTAGGATCTATTAGGAAAGGGGTCAAAAATAAGACCGAAAATATCATAATGCCACTTTAGAAATCTATGGTGTGCCCACACCTTGAATATTGCGTGCAGTTCTGGTCACCCCGTCTCAGAAAAAATATAGTGGAACTGGAAATGGTTCAGAGAAGGGCAACAAAGATGATCAAGGATACAGAACAGCTTCCATATGAGGATAGACAAAAATATTAGGGCTATTCTGATTAAAAAAGAGTCGACTAAGGGGAGATATTATAGGTCTATAAAACCATGAGTGATGTGGAAAAAGTGAATAGAGATGTGTTATTTACTCTTTCACACAGTACAAAATCCTGAGGTCACTTGATTAAATTAATGGGCGGCAGGTTTAATACAAACAAGAGGAAGTGCTTTTTCACACAACGCATAATTAACCTGTGGGACTCATTGCCCTGGGAGGTTGTGATGGCCAAAATATAACTGGGTTAAAAAAAGAACTAGATAAGTTCATAGAGGATAAGTCTATCAATGGCCATTAGCCAAGATCATTAGAGACACAACCTTTTGCTTGGGGGGGGGGGGGGGGGAGACCCTAAACCTCTGACTGCCATAAGCCAGGAGTGGAAGTCTGAGGCGGTTCACTCCAGATTTACCCTGTTCTATACACTCCCCCTGAAGCTCTGGTAAGGGCTGCTGTTGGAGACAGGATACTGGGCAAAATGGACCATGATCTTGCCCAGTATGGCTGTTCTGTTGTTAAGCTCTTTGGGACAATGACAATGTCCTTTTTAGTTTCTATAAAAGCTTCATGCAAAGCTGTAGTGTTATATAAATATTTATTTTATAATATATATACAAACAAGCCAGGTTTGAGTAAAATCCATGGTATGTATATATGTAACATAGGAAAACAAGTATTAACATAAAATCATGTAACATTATCGAGTCAAGTTCAAGGTCTCAGGCCTTATGTTTAAAATGCTCTGTGGCCTTTGCCCAGCATATCTAAAAGATCACCTAAAGCTTTGGGATAAAGACCGTGGCTGACCTCAGGCACAATGGAACTCTACAACAAGGATAAAGCTTGTCTGACGGGGAGAAAGAGCTTTCTCTGGGGTCAGTCCAGAACTGGAACAAACTCCCACAAATCTCACCAAACCTTCTGTTCCAAGTGGAAGGCACCTTTCTTCGACCTGCATTCTCTAATAGAAACACAGAGCAGTGTGTATATTTAAAACAGAAACCGAAAAAGAACAAAACCTAAAATGCACACACAATCTACCCCCACCCCCACCCCCGGGGGGAGGAGAGGATGAGGGAGAAAACAAACCACACGACAGACATTTGTCACATTGCTTAACATGATACTGGAAGAAGGTCAGATGCTACGGAGTTGAGATCAATAGAAGAACCTATATGGAATAGAACAAAACTATTCTAGGATCTTTCTCCTTCCCTTTCCTCTATAAAATGGAGTTGATACCCACCTTGCAGTGGTGTTGTGGAGCTCAATTAATGTTTATAAAACATGTTAAGATCTTCAGATAACCTGGTGACCTGAGGAAGGGAGAGAGTTGTGCCCAAGGCACTGGTAAGTGAATGATTGAGGGGAGGGTGTTAGTCATAACAGGTGTATAGGCGATGCTGCTGCCCACTGCCTCCTCAGCCCCATTTCTCTCTTCCAGTCACCATTTGTCCCCTCTATCTTTCCCTTCCATGCTTCCCCAGGGCTCCTCTTCAGAGCTACCTCACTCCATCTTCTCCCTCTTGGATCCATTTTTCCTCCACAAGGTGCCACATCTGCTTTAGGCAACTGCAGGGGCAACAAAAAGTAAATGTTTTATTGTGGGACTGATGAGGTAATTAAAGGGGTTCAGAAGAGGGTGAATAAATGTGTGACGCTGGAGGAAGAGAAGGTTGGGGGAAAGAAATTGGTCAGGAGGATAGGAAGAAGAGTCCCAAACTGGTGGATCTGGGTCTGCCCCGACTATTATTCACCAAATAATCCTCTTTATCCATTGACTCCTTGCTGTTCAAGGAGGCCGCAGCAATAGCACTATCGCCTTTGGGTTGTTCCAGAAGGGGAAGCGCCATGTGCAGCAGAAATAAGGAGGGGTGCCTGCAGAGGAGGTGGAAAAGAGGTTCCATCAATCCCCCTAGCCAAAATATCAGTCCAGCTCTCTGTGACACTGCGAAACTGGGAAAGATACACCGAAGCACTCTGGCAAAGAAGGATCTAGATGGGGCCAGTTCTCATTATACAGTGGCACAGCCACACAATTTTGAAGTCAAATGGCTCCGTATATTCTCAGAGTGATGCCTGTGGAGCAGCATATGTGGGACAGACAGAGGGCATGATGACCCAAACCTACCCAAATGCTATTATGTGCCTTAGAATGCAGGCACTTGAGAGGTGCAACACAGTAGTGTCTTTTAGACATTGTACAACATTATGTTTTCTGGCCACAAATAATGTCACTCCTAGAAAGCTGATCTGTATTATTTAGATCGGTGGTTCCCAAACTGGTCTGTAGAGAACTTGCTGGTGGTCAGTGATGAGCTGGCTGGTCACATGGGTCTAATTCTGCTCCTTGTTACCACCAGCTAAATTATATTTAAAAATAGCTAAACATAAATTAGACATTGTCCTAATATTAATTTTCCATGGAGTAATTGGTGCAGTTGCTGCAGGACTAGTATGTGATTGTGAGTGAGAAGGCGAGCAGTCTGCGTAATTGTAAATGGGAGGGTAGACAGCTGTGAGATAATAATCCTCTTAAGATGTGGTCCACACTTAAAACATTTGAGCGTCTCTGATCGAGAAGTTGGGCCCGCGTCTCACCTGGTATAAATCAGCATAGCTCCACTGAAGTCACACCAGCCCTGGCCTGTTACATTTAGGATTATTTTTTTAACCATAAAAGAGAACTGCGTTTGTCATAACTCATAACATACAATGTATTTCTGACTAAGTAACAAGATCCTGCTTTTTATTTCTCTCTGGTATTCCACTGTAAGTAGGTCACGGAGAACTTGGAACATGAATTGAAGATGGTTTGTCTGGAATTACTGTGTTTATTGAAGAAAAGTAGATTTCTAGATAAGATATGCATAGCTAATCCTAAATAATAGCTGGCTTGTCTCTCACACTGGAAACAAATTTCAAGAATGGTTCTATGTGAAAATATGATCCAGAGCTATGGAGACTTAGGGTGAGGTGCTGCGTGCATACGAGAGTGCATTAAAAGTTGCTAGGAGGGACTGATTTAATTTGTGGACAAAGGCCTGTGGTGTTCACATTACATCTTTAAAGTTCTATTCTATATAGGTTATTGTACTGCCTTCATCACTAGAGCATGTGAGTGCCTTCCAAGAGTGCATTAAATGGCATGACTAACATCTGTCATGTTAGGCACTTAAATCCATATTTAAGCATCTAAATACGGGGGAAATGTAGGTGCTCATTTAGTTGTCACCATATCGATATAGGTACCTAACTTTAATCACCCAAGTTTGAAAATAGTAGGTTAAGTGACTTGGCAGAGGAGGAAGTGCCTGAGATGGAGTTGGAGTGTAGGAGTTCTTGACTCTCAGTCCTGTATTCAGGCCACTAGATCAAGTAATGTTCTGCCGTGGACTTATTTCATTGCCATGAAGATTGAATTGTGTGGTAGATATGGAGCTTCTATCTTCTTTTCAAATGCAAAATACATTAAAAAGTACCATTATTTCGAATGTGCCTATGTTAAATGTACAAAATCAAATGTACCTAATTAAAACATTTGTAGGTCTGGTTTAGTAACCGTCGTGCTAGATGGAGGAAACAGGCGGGGGCCAATCAACTGATGGCTTTCAACCACCTGATCCCAGGAGGATTCCCACCCACTGCCATGCCAACCCTGCCAACATACCAGCTATCTGAGCCCTCCTATCAACCCACCTCCATACCACAAGGTACAGTAGGGGACAGATATTTAATTTAAACGGTGTTATCAGTGGTTTTCCAAGTAAATCCACTTTAGAAACATTCTATTCTTCAAATTTTGAAAATGGTTTGGATGAATGTAGGCCTCAAGCAAGAAAAGCTCTTACATTGAACACGTGACTATTCCTATTGGCTTCACTAGCTTGTGGCCTGATTGCCTATGAATGGTGCCAGTGCTAAAACTGACAGACTTAGCTTGGAGGCTGAAGTCCCCTATCCCTGGGAGAGGTGCAGCATTGGCTGGGGTTGTGCAAATGTCCCCATCCTCTCCCACTGTTATGTCTCAACTCTGCCATGTCCCAGTGCATGGTGGAGGATAGGTCGTCAATCACTATGTTCATTTAATCTTCTCCGTTCCTAGTGACAACTGCCAACTGGAAATTTTTGTGCCCGATATGTGTCCAGTAGGAATTGGACTGAAATCACCAACCACTTCACACATGTACTGAATAGCCATCAGATGATAAATTCCAGTTGCTACTAGAGAGGGGTTCCCAAACTTATTGATGGTTTGGGAAAAATGGAACCATACTTACAGGCTGGTTCGGCGGCAAGCAATCGATCTTCTGGGATCGATTTATCGCGTCTTGTGTAGACGCAATAAATCGATCCCGGAAGTGCTCGCCGTCGACTCCGGTAATCCTGCTCCGCGAGAGGAGTAGGCGGAGTCGACGGGGGTGCCTGCCTGCCGCGTCTGGACCCGCGGTAAGTACCTTTTAGTTCAAACTAAGATACTTTGACTTCAGCTACGTTATTAATGTAGCTGAAGTTACGTATCTTAGTTCGAACTGGGGGCTTAGTGTGGACCAAGCCTGATACAGGCTACTCCTGATTTTGATCTTTCAAAGGCAAAACCTGGCTGATAGGGTATTATAAAACCAGCTCCCTGCCTCCCAAAGCTTTGTCTATTATAGAAGTGGGAGAAATCTGCAACTTTTTATGTAAGCCTCCTACCTGCTAAACTTCAGTGATTTGGGTAAAATGAGAGCTGGATACAAACCAGTGGTGGATAGTTTTGCCAAACCAAAATCTGACTAGGGAAATTTTGCAAAACCCCCAACTTGTCTGATCAGTAGTCACTCCCAACCTGGGCTGAATTTCTACTGATGAACTGGAGAGGAAAGAATATATCCTGTCCATTAGAAGAGCATATGCCCATTATGCATCATGTGAGAATCACATCTGCATGTAACTTTTAAAATGTAAATGTGTTATGTAGGTCTGATAGAGGCTTATGTCATGTTTTGTTTCATGTGGTTTTTTTCCTCCTGGCCAGTTAAATATTGAGTAATGTTAAATATTCACCTTTGGTTTGGCTAATATTTACCTGCAAGTCCTGATCAGTTCTTCTCAGTGTTGAACTTTACATAGTGAATTTGTTATGTCATAAAACTATGAGGAAAATGTATAAATGTGTTCCTTTCCCTTTTAGCTGTATCTGATCCAAGCAGTACAGTCCACAGACCTCAGCCGCTTCCTCCAAGCACTGTACACCAAAGCAGCCTCCCTTCAAATCCAGAGAGCAGCTCTGCGTATTGCCTACCCAGCACTAGGCATGGATTTTCCAGCTATACAGACAGCTTTGTGCCTCCATCCGGGCCCTCAAATCCCATGAACCCTGCCATTGGCAATGGCCTTTCACCTCAGGTCAGTCCTGTGTTTTCAGACAGAGGATTTGCTGTATACCAGAACCAAAGAGTCTATTCCCCGAGGCCATAGTATAATGAATTGCCAAATTTAAACCATAATGTATTCTTTATACAAGCCACATGATTTCAGTTTGCTAGCTTCCTTTTTTTCCTACTCGCTGCATCAAAACTCGTAGCTTATATTTAATGTCATGTGATTTATAAAGTAATCGTGCACACTTCATGTTTACATTCAGTTGTCAAGCATTTGTAATGTGCTACTATTTTCCTTGAGATCCATTCCTGGGCAAAGAAAGTTCAACAAGGGTGATCTTGTCTTGTCTAATCAGCTTTTTATGAATAAAATGCCTTTTAAAGAGACTATAAGGGTTTTACAAAATGGCCCTAGAAGTAGCAGAGAAGTTATAGTGGGAGAGGCGCAGCTGATGAGCAGTACACATTGGGATGAGCTATAATCAAGTTATAAATACATAAATTAGGAGACTTACCGTTCTTGGAAAATATATAAATGCTCAACTGCCATAATTGTTTTTCTAATTTGCGTGAGCTTTTCTTAGGAGATCATGTTAATAAATTGCCTTGATAATTGAGTGTCAAAAGGTTGGTTAAATTTCCTACAAGTGGCATCTGTCTGCAGTTGACATTATTAGCAGTTGCTTAAATATACAGTAGTTTAGTTTATTAGTGTGAGCTTCACCCAGGTGTTTGGAAGAGCTGTCCACTAAATTCTGAGAAATGTCACAAAGGGGATGCAATCTATAATTACAATCAGGAATCTCTTCAGGGCTGAGAGTGAGAGTTTTAACAGCTTTATCGTCTTTCTACCCTTTTTTCCTCTCAGTGGTTAGAAAAACAGAGAGAAGCTCAGAATGACACAAATGAAAAGTGAAAAGACAATTATACTCAATTACACACTAATCACTGACTATCACCACTGCCTAAGCAGTAAGAGGGCATTCTAATAGGCAGAAAATGAGATTTTAATGGCACAAAGGGTGGCCAAAATAACGACTCATATATCTTTGCCTCCTTCGTTTTCTTCAACTTGTGGTTTGCATCTCGGGAATACAGTTCCTGGTTCCTGCATAACGGTGATAACTCTGTGCAGCTGAAAAGTTCAAAGGCATCGGAGTTGAAAAGAATGAATAGCAAAGGCAATGAAATAAACATTTTTGCCTAAAGGCAAAAGTTCATAAACCCTTTTTTGTAACAGTAAATGTAATTAAGTTTCATAGATTCCTGTAGCACATAGTGGAATACAAAACTTTATGGCTTTAAACCTCAGTAGAAAAATACCAACATAAAAACAAACGGATGTACTTCCAACAAGACTTTAATGAATTTTGTTTTGAAGAATCCTAATTTCTAAATGCAATCTCCAACAAAAGGCATGACATTATGTTAGTGGTTTCATTCTTTTAAATGACCAGATTCATAGCATGCAAGGCTTCCATAATTTAGACATAAAAATCTTTCCAGGGTTCCGAGTTAATCCATCAGAGGCAGTTTTCAACGTCATTTTCAGTGTAAGTAAGTTGTATCTATCGAGAAGTGTTATTTTTTTCTTTCAAAAAGCTTTTATTCACTGTGATATGAAAGTTAAGTATTACACTGAAGAAGTCCTGTGACATTTTGGTAAAGTGAGATCATTACCAAAAGGAATTGGTGGGACAAGTTTTCACGCCCAATATCTTATTGTGACCATGCATAATCAAAAGGAGATCTTAAAACTGATAAGACAGACACAAATAGTTACTGTGATCTCCAGTTCTTGGAACCCAGCCCTGATTCAGCAGTCAGAATTGTCTTCATATTATGAAAGTTGGTCTGTGCTCCTTAGCATTCCCCTACCTTCCCCCATCCCAGTGCTTAGAATTTCTGCTTTGCACCTTCACGATGGGCTGTAGAGGGAAGTTGGTCAATAGAAAAGAGTGCTGATGTCATTTGTTCATCACTTGAACATACTCAGTCACATCCATTCAAATGGAGAGAGCTTTTGAAAGTTTATTTGGCCTCAATATGAAAATGTTTCAAGTTAAACAAATGCTGAAGAAGACCCTCAGACAGCATGGCAAAAAATGTTTAGACAGAGCTGGCCTTTGGACCGTGTTAAACTCATGGCTCTGGGATCCTCAGATTTAGGAACCTAAAGATGTAAGGGGAAGCTGAGCTCTCATGTTTTCATAAGTAAATCTCTATCCCTTTTGCTGGCCAGAATCACCTTGAAGATATAAATTGCCCTAAACCAATTGCTGGGGTTGAAAGGAACAAGCAGCTGGGTTTCACTTCTGCAGCAGGAGGCTCCAGGGGATGCCAGACACACACTTTTAATGTATAAAGTGTCAGTTAAATTGAGGGGGTGTCCCAAATAATTATTTTGCCAATCCTCCCCCAAATCCTTGGTTCAATGCTCCACAGAGTTTTCTGCTTCTGGTGAACAGGATATAGTCATGTCTGGAGTGAGATGGCAATAAAAATTGTTTCTCAGGCCTGTCCAAAAATTCTAAAGCCAATTCTGCATTTAGGATTTTATCAAAGAAAGGTAATGGTAATTTTCCCAGGGAGACACAAGCCTTAAGTTGATAGAGCCAGGAGTGGGAAAAGATTTTTAATGAGAAATCAAGAGCTTCTTTCCTTGCTGGGGGATTTTGACCCTACTGAATCTGTATAGTGAACCATTAAAATATGTGTGTGAACCATTAAAATGATGTCTACATCTATGACTGTCTCCCTCTAGCAAGCACCATAGAAAAACTGTCTACAAAACACAAGCTGAATTTATGGTGAATTATTTAAGGAAGAAGAAAAAAATTACACTACCCTATGTAAAGATCCTTTGTGGTAAATAGAGCCCAGTGATGTATACAGCAAAGACTGGTATTAAGATTCACAGGACCTGATTCTCAGATGATGTAAAACACCATAGCTCCATTGACTTCAGTTTATACCAGGCGAGACTCTGGCCCACAGTTCTCTGAAAGCATTTTCCTTTTGATGCAGGGTATTCCATTTCTATTTTTGCTCCTGAGCCTACTGACAATTAAGTTTCTGGTTTAAGACAAACATTGTAGTCAAATTGAGATCAAAGTGGGAAACATTACAAGAGGTGCTACAGTGCTATAGTTTTGTTATTGTTTGTTAATTTTCTCACGGTAGTAACAAACTTTAATCAGAAGCTTGCATGTGTTGGTATATTTTTGGGGGGAGGGCGAAAGGATGGAATGTCAGCATCCAATATACCTGGCTTCCTGTGCTAGTGGTTCTCTGGAAAATAAGATAAAGGCTTGTGTGTGCAAGTTTAAACCAAAGAGAGGAGTGGGAAGTCCTAACTGTCTTCCTAGCATTCAGCACTTTCAGAACAAAGAGATGGTCTGCAGATCTCATCAGGGTGATTGAGTATTGGTCTGCTAAGTCTGTTTTACCCATTATTACCTGGCCCTGGTGAGAAATCTTCTGTGTTATAGACTTACAAAGGGTTGATCTTTATAGAAACAAGGCAGTGATTAATAGCTCAGGGAACTGGTGTTAAGTATTGTCCTTGTTTGCATTTTACAAAAAAAAATCCATCTCTGCCAGTGAACTGGAGCTTTTTAAGTATAATGTCAGAATTGAGATTATTAGTGTGTAATGTATGTAAATTGCATATTTTGTGTCGGCTATGCCTATTATACAGCTTCTTGGTTTTCATGCATATATTTATTGGAATATTGTAGTTTCTTTTCAAATTAAATATGAATTGCTCAGTGCATTTTCTTTTGACAAACATTTGTTAATCCTGAAATGTATTAGGGAGTAGCATCTAAGTGTTAATGCATGTGTACAGAACTCAAGACGTTTTCTGATTTGGCATGTCATTTTCAGATCATGGCATTAACAATTACCTCAGATTCTTCAGATGTAAGGCAATGACTCTTTGTCAAAACATGTTTCTTTCAATTGAAGGTATGGTCTTACTACAGATCTGATTATTACAAAGATAGGATTTCATCATTTTAACTTTTTTTATATAAGTTGAGGGAAAAAATCTCTTTCAGTGTGGCATGGGAATCCCTTGACCTTTTCTTGTTCTCTTTATAAATGTAAAGGCAGTAAAGTTTACCTAGATCCATGTGGTTCAGGCAGTTCCTGTTTCTAAAGAGCGCTATGTCAGAATCTATTCGGGCTCAGATCCAGACACAAGAATATTTTTATTGTTGTTGTTCATCAGGCCACTCCTTTTCTACATTTACAAATCCACATAGGTTACAAAGCCTTACATATCCACTGTTAAAAGCTTTTACCACTAAGAACCAGAAGAGCAGGTGGTTGTAACCTGTTTCCTGATGGATATATTTTTTCACCCCATCCACCCTAGAAAATCACTAAACTCTCACTTCCCAAAAGTGAGTCACACTAACAGAATTGGAGACTGTATGTGGTGTCCTTTTATGGTGGCAAATGCATTGGCTGTGTTAGTTGCACAGTTGCATTAGAGGGCACAGCGCCCTCCAGCATACTTATCAGTTCTCACACTTCAACTGGCACTCAGCAATATTCTGAAGTAAAACTACAACCTTTTCCTTGAACAGCATTGAACATTAGAGCTGTTTCACAGCTTCTTCTTGGAATGTCCAAACATTTCATTATCTGAACCAGAGAATTATTCTGTAGCCCTTTCACTGAGGCAGGTACATGGTGCTCTCTTGATGACTGTGTTCTGTATGAGTGCACTTGGTTTTTATCAGCTCAAGACATGTCAGCTATTGAATTAGGGCCTTTCAGTGAGAAGAAAGATGCACTCATGAGTCATGATGCTTTATTAAATTCTGTTTTTTATAGGAAAACTCAAGAGCAAATAGTTGAAAACTTGCATTGCCTCATTAAAAATGAAATAAAAACAATGGGTTCCTTTACTATGCATAATTGCTGTAATAAAATTGCTCTACATCTGGTTGCCCACAGAAATACATTTTTCATGTTGAATCAGTCTAGGAGAGCCTACACCAATCAAAAGCTCATGATGTGGGTCAAAAGTGGTCTTAGCTTTGAGCAGTGTTCAACTGGTGACCAATTGGCATGAACCAGAAGTCCTGGATTTCTTAACTAGGGAGTCAGTTTGTTCACATTGTGTAACTTGTCTGAGCACGAGTTTCCTGAGAAAAATGATAGATGTAACTAATGATGTTAAGCGCATGGGATTTTGTGTTGATTTCATCATTCCATTTCCTTAGTTTGGTGGAAACAATTGGAATGTTGTGGTCTCATAATTACTATCAGACAAGCATAACACTGGCTTAAATTTTCAAAAGTGCTTACTAACTTTGGATGCTTTCATTTGTGGATGCCTAACTTAAGATACCGTTAAGAGGACCTGATTGTTAGAGGGGAGGTGCTCATCGCTTCTGCAAATTAGGTCTCCTGAAAGTGTTATAAACTGACCACCTGTAAATTGAAATCCCCAAAATCACTGCTCACGTCCGAAAATTTAAGCCAGCGTTATTCTTGTGTCTCAGTAACCATGAGATAATCAAATTGTAGAAAAGGAACTACAACAAAATATACTGACACTGAAATGTAGAAGTAAGATGTGACAATTTTCATCATATGACAGGCCCTCAAACAATAGTATATAAGATTAATTTTTGGCTGTGAACATTCGTACAACTCGTCACTCACTTTATTTGAGCTATAAAGTAAGAGATTATTTACCCCAGAAGCTTTTGATGCTCTTAATCTCTACAATTTAAAACACTCATGATTTTCTGTATGCTAATACAGTGGGCTGAAATTTTTTGCACAAAATGTTATTCAGATAAAAAATAGATTACTCACCACAAAACAGGACTTTTCACAAAAAATTATTAACATCTTC
This sequence comes from Macrochelys suwanniensis, assembly GCA_033296515.1. NCBI lineage: Eukaryota > Metazoa > Chordata > Testudines > Chelydridae > Macrochelys > Macrochelys suwanniensis. Next base: position 36,791,793 of record CM065783.1, read on the forward strand.
AAACATTTCTGATTTTCAGTAACTTTTGTGGAATATTTTAATTGATAATTTAATTAAAATGTATCAAACTCATTATTGAACATTTTTGTTTACCAAGAACATGGCTTTCTGTAAATGAAATGTTTGAGGATTTTAAACAATTTCAATAAAAAATTATATTAAAAACCGATAAAAATGTAATGAAAACTTTTGCAACTCCTTCCCCCACCCAAAAAACCCCCAACAACCAGAAACTAGATCTGTTTTGAATTCTGTGAAAAAGAAACAATTTTAATATTTCCCACAAAACTTATTCCCCTCCCTTCTCCTCCGATGATATCTGCCATTTAGGATAGATTCTGCCTCATATATGTGTCTGGCTGAAAGTGATCATGATCAATCAAAACAAATTTGATCCAAATTTCACATCTGAATTTTTTAATGTTAACTTAGTTCTTTGATGCATTAAAAATCTCACTCTTTAAAATGTGCTCTTTTTTGGTGTGATATTTTGATTCTCAGAGATTTTCTGCAGTGAAGAGTTAACAGCAGGTAATGTCATTCATCTTAGAAGCAGTTTGAAATTTTCTGTGTTAGTGATGAATGAGGGTATCTGACCCACATCTGTTTTACATTAGAATGGAACATTGCCCTGACATCGTTAGGAACATTTGTCAAGATTCCCTGGACAGAGCTTCTGTAAATTACATGCTGCAAATGTGTCAGGGTCAGATAAGAGGATATCATTAACTCCACTAAAGTTTACTCATGATTCTGTCAGCTCAACTTAATACGTTAACTGCCAACAATTTTCCTTGAGCTGTTTCATTAAATCTTTCGGTTAGAGAAGGGTGAAAAAAATGTATTACTGTACCCAAAAATATTACTCATGTTCTTTTCTCATAAATCATATTAATTGCAGGTATGGTCACAAAGCATATTAAATGCAGGCATGCGTAAATGAATTAAAACACATGAGAATTTTATTATGCCTATGGTGGGTCCAACCTACTAAAATACCAACCACATTAACTGGCATAATGTTTCATTTAAATGGAATAAGCTTTATCTCAGTTTAATGGGCTTTATTTTGTAGATAATAGATAAATTTTTTGTAATAGCTGATAATGGACCCAGTGTTGCCTATGTACTTTTAAGGCTTTTATCAGTCACTTCTACTTATACATACTGGGGCATGACCTCAACTGGTGGCGAATCTCTGCTGACTTCAGTGGAAGTACACTCATTCCCACCAGCTGAGAATTTGTTGTAAAAAAGTGGAGGTTTTTTTTTTGGTGTGTGTTTTTTGTGTTTTTTGTTTTTGTTTTGAGGAAGGGTGGTGGAAATTGCTCAATAAAATGTTTCTGTCTATTGTCCTTGTTGCAGTTCACTGTATTTATTAGAAGGCAATTTTGTCTGGAAACAAGATTGAATTTAGAGATACATAGTCTTAGAATATAATTGTCTACAACATGAGTAGGCAACCTATGGCACGCGTGCCAAAGGCGGCACGCAAGCTGATTTTCAGTGGCACTCACACTGCCCGGGTCCTGGCCACCAGTCCGGGGGGCTTTGCATTTTAATTTAATTTTAAATGAAGCTTCTTAAACATTTAAAAAACCTTATTTACTTTACATACAACAATAGTTTAGTTATATATTATACACTTATCGAAAGAGACCTTCTAAAAACATTAAAATGTATTACTGGCATGCAAAACCTTAAATTAGAGTGAATAAATGAAGACTCGGCACACCACTTCTGAAAGGTTGCCGACCCCTGGTCTACAAACTATGAATATTGTATTTTGTTATATTAACCAAAAGGCTATTTATCAGTTCAAGGGTACTCCCTGTATTCCTTATCAAGCCAAACTTGAAATTACATGCCACATAGAAAACACTTGTTTTCTATTGTTCTACTTTAATCATGAACAAAATGTAGCATGTGGCCAAAACCTTAAGACTTGATTTTTGACCTCATTAAAATTCAGCATGAATAAGAACTGCAGCATTTGGCTCTAAAGACCTAGGGCCTGAGCCAACACTCATGTAAGTCAATGGGAATCTTTTTATTGACTTTAATGGGAGCTGAATCATGTCCATAATGAATATGTATATAATTTGGTTTTACACATTCAGGGCCAGACCCATTGTTGGAGTTAATCTGTGTAGCTTCATTTACCTTTTTTGGGGGGAGGCGGAGGGGGTTCTGCTGGTTTATATCAGTGGAGGTTCTCACCTTTAGCTCCCAGATCTGGAAGTAATAGAGTGCCTCCTGTGAGGTGCTGAGCACCATCTACTTCATGGAGGGCAGTAGAAGTCACAGCTTGCAGGATTGGACCTTTAATGGCTTTCTAATTGATTAGGTGAAAGTCATTCATGCCCTTCCTGTAACTCCTTGCATGGGTGATAAGGTCATGACACATACCATAAGAGAGACTTTTGCCTTTAGGCTACTTCCCTTATAGCTTTCAAACAGACATGACCAAAAATCTAATTATTTAGATGCTAATCAACTGCAGGATGATTCCTAAGGCTTCTGAAGAAGACATTTCTGAGAAGACAATTACTGTTCAAAATCAAATTTTTCAGCCTTGAAGATATAGTGCTGTCACTCTTGTCAAGATGGTTAAAGGCATCTGATCTATTAGGTGCATCTGCACTTGATTAGAGATGACTGACAACTTGAGTTAATCTATGGTAAATTTTGAACGAGATCCCATCTAATACCAGTACATTTCAACTCTTCAGTGGCTACATGGCTGGCAAAAGGGTAAATCTTTTAAAGGTGGGCCTGAATTAAAACACCAGATAGAAAGCACACCTGAAGTTTAGAATCTGATCCAGATCCCCATTTAAAGCCTGCTCCCTAGTGCTATAATGGGTCACACTCAAACCCTGGATCAAAACACTCCCACACTTTGGGTTGTTCATATTTTTCATCTCGGTCCAAAAGTATCTTGGGCCCCTTTCTATTGAGAACAGAAGTAGAAAAAGTCAGAACTACTTTAAGAAGTAGTTTAAGGAGATGGGCATAAACATGTTCACCCAAACAGCCCTAAGGGTCTTCACTCAGGCAGCCAGCACATCCCTCGGCCCACGCCGCTTCCCACAGCTGCCATTGGCCTGGAATGGCAAAAGCCAAAAGCCAGTGGGAGCTGCGATCGGCCGAACCTGCTGACGCTGCAGGTAAGCAAACCGTCCTGGCCCGTCAGCAGATTTCCTTAATTGTCTGTGTGCCAAAGGTTGCCAATCTCTGGTATACACTACAGTTGCTCTTGCAACCCAGGTTTGGTGGTAGCTAGGTTGATAGAAGAATTCTTCCATCCATGTTGCTGCATCTACAGTGCCTGTTAGGTCATCCTAATCCCATCATGAGGGCATGAATTTTGCACAGCCCTGAGCAACATAGCTAGGTTGGTCTAATTTTTAAGTGTAGATCAGGCCTAAATGTGCTAGCAGAAGGGAGCAGTTCTCAGAGCTGTGATTGTCTTTACCATATGCTGTGAAAATACAGAAGTCCTTTGAAAAGAAACATACATCAAGCTATAGTACAAGGAAGAGATTTGCAGAAATAAGGGATTTAGCAGCACAAGTACAATTAACTTGTGCTCCTAAATCACGTAGGTGCTCTTGAAAAATCTCTCCCTGAACTTCCATAGGAAATTCCAGCCAGAGGATTGAATTTTTAGAGGCAAGTACTTGGTTTCAAGCAATCTAGAGTCTGTTTTTACTGATCTTGACTTTCTGGTTAATTTCTTAACTACATTTATCTATAAGAAGTTACAAGAGTCATTGGAGGCTTGAAGCCAAGCTAGAAAAGAGAGCAGTACTCTTGTTCTTTAGAGAGGAGTGAATTGGCTAGGGAGTTTGTGACATGACTCTAACAGCAAGCACTGTAACCTTTTTCTTCTATCAGAGGGGTAGCCATGTTAGTCTGTATCCACAAAAACAGCGAGAAGTCCGGTGGCACCTTAAAGACTAACAGATTTATTTGGGCATAAGATTTCATGGGTAAAAAACTCACTTCTTCTAGTATTCTTTACAGACAAGCACATGCTTCATACCAGCAGCACATGAGTTATGGGCGCTCTGCCCCTAGCCAGTAGACAAACGTATCTTTGGGTGCTAGGATCTTTCTCTGGCTCTGCATTTGGAGGGCTGCCTATAGTATGTAGCGAACACATTGAACTAAAGTTAGTTTTTGAAACTGAACAAATGTTAATTAATACTTTTGGGGGGCAGGGATCATTTGTTTGTAGTGTGTTTGTACAGCACCTACACAGTGGGGTTCTGGTCCATGCCTGGGGCTTTGAGGCAAATATAAATAATAATAAACTATTTTGCCCCATTGTTTGGTCAGCCCTAGAGTTTAGTTCCTGTTGGGAACTTTTCATCAATATAGTTACAGATTATTTCCCCCCACTCTTCTAAAGCAAAAATACATATTTGATTAAAACAAGTTTACAATGACAACATGGGGGGAAAAAAGAAGAAAAAATAATTTATATAAAGATAGGGTGTAGGGTATCTAGGAAAAAATGGCCCCATTAGAAAAGAGGAGCTGTTTGTATGGTCAAGTCGGCTAGAACAGTCGGTGGGCTCTATTTCATGTAGTACTCCATTTCAAAGCTCCTGTGTGATGGTTTAAGAGCCTCAACTAGGGTGACCAGATGTCCCGATATTATAGGGACAGTCCCGATTTTGGGTTCTTTTTTTTTTATATAGGCTCCTATTACCCCCCACCCCCTGTCCCAGTTTTTCACACTTGCTGTCTGGTCACCCTAGCCTCAACATGAGAACCTAAGATATTCCTAATTAATTATGCATTTTTAAATTGGCCATATAAATATCTTACTCTTTTCTAATGTGGCTACCTTTATAGTTATTTCTGTTCTGGCTGCACTGTTCTTTATCAAGAATACACAATGGCTTGGGTTGGAGAATAAAGCATGATGAAGATTTCGTGTTTGGGGAACAGCATCATAAGAAAACTTGGACTGTGACTGATGATCTATTTTCTCTTTTTCTTTTTTATCATCATCGAGTCCCCAATGAATAAACATCCATAGGAATTCCAGCTGTGACATGTGATCAGACATTTTAAGAGGATAAAAGGTGTTGTTGGTTTTTTTGGTCCCACCTATGTGCCTGTACATTATTTTTTCTGGAATGCCAGCCATAAGTTACTATTTAGATGAATGATGTAACTCTTTTTCCTCTTTGAATTAGGAACCCAAAGTGCAGGCTATATACCAAGTAATAGATATAATGGGAAATTAAATAACTGACACTAGTTATTCTTGCAGCTCTATATGAAATATAGTTCTTCATGCATTTTAACCTTTGTTACTATACTTTTTATTTTAGGTAATGGGCCTCCTGACTAACCATGGTGGTGTACCTCACCAGCCCCAAACTGATTATGCCCTCTCACCTTTAACTGGGGGCCTAGAACCAACCACTACTGTATCAGCCAGCTGCAGTCAGAGACTAGATCATATGAAAAGTTTAGATAGTCTGCCTACATCACAGTCCTACTGCCCACCAACTTACAGCACCACAGGTTACAGTATGGACCCTGTTACAGGATACCAGTATGGACAATATGGACAAAGTGAGTACCAGGTGGATATTTATGTTGTGTAATGACTGGGTTATATCCTTGGTAAGGTAACTATCTAGCTACGGTATATTTTTCTTCTTGTAACAAAGGAAATGGGGAGGATTGATTCTAACCTATGACTTTTTTTTCTCTTTATAATAGAACTATGTTTGCTGCTAAGATAACTGATTGTTCAAGCAAGATTTCTGCTGCATAATTATTTTCTTAAGTGATGTCAACAACATCTTGATGTTATTAATTGTTGAGACATGAAACCTGATTGCCATTAGGTAAAACATAAGGGTTGTCCAAAATGAAATAACCACTGGCATTCCAGTATTAGAAACACATGTTTTTAATGAGGTCAGCTCAAGAATCATTATAGTATATAATCCCAGATACATAGAGTTTTGTCAAACTTGTCCTAGGAATAAAAATATTAGTCCCTTTCCTTTGATATATTTGTATTAAATATGACAATGTCAACCTGTAGTTGACATTGCCCCTTGCTGTGAGGTTGTCACAGCATGACTTTAAAAGCTTCTTTTGCTTTCTTACAGGTGCCTTTCATTATCTGAAGCCAGATATTGCATAAATGAACTGTCCACTTCAAGTTAAAGCTTGTCTTGTTTCTGGTCTCAGTCCAGTGTTTGGATGGGAGGGATCTTCTCACCAAAATGCAACCCAAGCTGGGGCAATCACAATAGAGATACAGGATCATTATGTTCTTTTCTCCAGTCATTGCTTTCGATGAACATTTGGACATGTTGGACGTAACAGTTCAGAAGACAAAGACCAAGAGCAATAAAAAATAAACAAATAAATAAATACAACACAGTTCAGTGTGGGCAGGTATAAAAAATGCTGAAGTATTTAAAATCACTGACTGACAAAGCATTCCATTTTTATGTTGCTGAAAAAGCATGCATTGATTTGGACAAACAAAATATTCTAAAACTTAACAGTTGAGCTCTGCAAACTCAGATTATTGACATCTGATGCTGACTTTATTCTAACTTTAAAACTGCTCAGTTTCTGAAGCATGAGCAGGAGAACATTTTGATTTTACACACTGGAAATTGACATCAAGAAGAAATGTCATGGTCTGTAGGAAGCTAGAATAGATGTAAAAGACTTCCAGAACAAGTTAATGGTTATCTTATCATTCTTTTGTAATCATGTTGTCAAGAAATGTCACATACAAGTTTTGCTTTACAATGAATGAGATATTGTGTAACATGAAGAATTTTTTTTGCAATTTGTGTGTGTGAAGTTTTCCTAATCCATGTTACATTCTGAAACAAACAAGGAAAAGGAAACAACAACAACAAAACAAAGTGACTTTGATTTCCAGAACTGCCTAACAATGTGCAATACTGTGTACCTCACACAAGCTTTGGGACCATCCAAAGTGATATAGATAGAACTATATTTTTGCAGGTACTTTTATTTTTGCAGTACATGTTTCATTATGATAAAATGCAGAAGTGGTGCAGTCCGCAGTATAACAGAATCTGGCTCACGAGACATGACCATTTTCAGGAAACAATACATTTGAAATGATTACGTTTACATTCTCTTTTAGTGATGTACAGGACATGAACAGAGATGTCCCTGTATCTGACATGTACTTTTAAATTATACAGTGATAGCTAATATAGAAAAAATAATAATAGGAACCGAGGTTTACATAAGTTTGTGTTGTGACATTTTAGAATGTCAATAAATTTGTGTTTTGAAATGTTAAGAGGAACAAGAAGATGGAAGGCAGTGTTATTTATTTCTCTTTATTCTTGGAACAATGAATGAGGTAGGACACATACATTCCTTTTAGCATTAAGAACTATGAAGTAGTGAGATAGTGAGACTAGGTGTAGTACAGAGATTAGTTCACACATTGGTCTTAAAAGGTGATGGAACAAAAGAAATATTATCTTTGTGTTGCAGCCTCTACCAACAACACATGTGTTGTAAAAAAAAATGTCTTTCATGTAAAAAGTGCAGTAAATATTTACTATTTATAATGAATAAACAGTTATGAAGACTTGCAAAGCACTGATAATTTTGTCCTAAACTGTGGTATTGTGCTAAATATATTGATACAAGTTAACCTGGATATCACGAAGGGAAAAAAACCATGCTATCTTCAATTCAGACTGTTTTTATTATATAAGCATTCTGCACACATTTAAGATAGGGCTGGCCATAGGCAGCCTATGAGCCCCGCGAGCTGTTTGTATGACAGACTCATTACTACACTATGCATTTTCACATGGCATTCTGCAAAGTATGTATCCCATACTGCAGCAAGAAAGCATTGTGCTTTTGCCAGACCTGCATAAGGAAAGACAAGGAGGTGAGCCTGTGCCCCGGGGAGTAGGGATGTAGGGTGGGGGGTGTATGTGCAAAGGCTGGGGTGGGGGTTCAGGTTTTGGGTAGGGGAGCAGCCCCCCTGGGATGGTTTCACAAAATGCAGTCTCAATTTGTAATTGTTTTGCAGTCTACATGCTAAAACGTATGTTCCCCTAGAGAAGAATCAATAATTCTAATTCAGTATTACACACAAGTAGATTTTAAATGCAGATTTTTTTAACTGAAATTTCAAATGTATCATTTTCTTATTTATTTATCAAAAGGGTTGGTCAATAAATAGAATTGCATTTTGGAAAAATGAATTTTTTACATTTCATTCAAAAATTTTCAAATTATTTAATGAATTTTTTTTAATGAAATGTAACATTATTTTTAAAATAGTATAGTGGGGAAGTTCTCCCACTTTTCCATACTTTTTTTTCTGTTACTTTTATTTCACTGGAAAGGGAGGGGGGAATTGTAAAATAAATTGAAAAAACCCTGGTTATTCTTTATGCAAGTAAGAAACAGTGGCTGTAATTACATTGTTGCTCCTTCATATATGCTACCGTTGCAGATCATAGAATCATAGAACTGGAAGGGACCTCAAGTGGTCTAGTTCAGTCCCCTACACTCAAGACAGGACTAATTATTATCTAGACCATCCCTGATAGGTATTTGTCTAACTTGCTCTTAAAAATTTCCAATGATTGAGATTCTACAACCACCCTAGGCAATTTATTCCAGTGCTTAACCACCCTGACAGTTAGGAAGTTTTTCCTAATGTCCAACCTAAATCGCCCTTGCTGTAATTTAAGCCCATTGCTTCTTGTTCTATCCTCAGAGGTTAAAGAGAACAATATTTCTCCCTCCTCCTTGTAACAACCTTTTATGTACTTGAAAACTGTTATCATGTCCCCTCTCTGTCTTCTCTTCTCCAGACCAAACAACCCCAGTTTTTTCAACCTTCCCTCATAGGTCATATTTTTTAAAATAATTTTTGTTGATCTTCTCTGGACTTTCTCCAATTTGTCCATATCCTTCCTGAAATATGGCACCCAGAACTGGACACAATACTCCTGTTGAGGCCTTATCAGCACAGAGTAGAGTGGAAGAATTACTTCTTGTGTCTTGCTTACAGCACTCCTGCTAATACAGGTGAGTCGCATCTTAGGCGCATTTAACATGCGCAAATTCAGCTTTGCGCGGTCGGCAAAAACAGAAAAAAAAGAAAAGAAAAATAACAATTTTAAAACTGCATCTGTAGTGCGGATGATTCCGCCCGCCATTCAACTCAATGAGTGTTTCACTATACGCAGTTTTCACTTTACGTGCTAACCGTGGAACGGAACCCCCGCATAAGATGATACTTGCCTGTACATCCCAGAATAATGTTTGCTTTTTTTTGCAACAGTGTTACACTGTTGACTCATATTTAGCTTGTGATCCACTATGACCCCCAGATCCTTTTCCACAGTACTCCTTCCTAGGAAGTCATTTCCCAGTTTGTATGTGTGCAACTGATTGTTCCTTCCTAACTGGAGTACTTTACATTTGTCCTAGTTGAATTTCATCCTATTTACTTCAGACCATTTCTCCACGTCGTCCAGAGCGTTCTGAATTTTAATCCTATCTTCCAAAGCACTTGCAACTCCTCCCAGCTTGATAGCATCCGCAAACTTTATACGTGTACTCTCTATGCCATTATCTAAATCATTGATGAAGATATTGAATAGAACCTGACCCAGAACTGATCCTTGCTGGACCCCATTTGATATGCCCCTCCAGCTTAACTGTGAACCACTAATAACTATTATCTGGGAATGGTTTTTCAACCAATTATGCACCCACTTTATAGTAGCTCCATCTAGGTTGTATTTCCCTAGTTTGTTTATGAAAAGATCGTGCAAGACAGTATAAAAAGCCGTACTGAGATCAAGCTATGCCACATCTACCACTTCCCCACTATCCATAAGGCTTATTATCCTGTCAAAGAAAGCTATTAGTTTGGTTTGACATGATTTGTTCTTGACAAATCCACGCTGACTGTAACTTATCACCTTATTATCTTCTAGGTGTTTGAAAATTGCTTAATTATTTTCTCCATCATCTTTTCAGGTACAGAAGTAAAGCTGACTGGTCTGTAATTCCCTGAGTTGTCCTTATTCCCCTTTTTATAGATGGGCACTATATTTGCCCTTTTCCAGTCCTCTGAAATATCTCCCATCTTCCATGACTTTTCAAAGATGATTGTTAATGGCTCAAATATCTCCTCAGTCAGTTCCTTGAGTATTCTAAGATGTATTTCATCAGCCCCTGGTGACTCGAAGACATCTAACTTGTCTAAGTAATTTTAACTTTTTATTTCCCTATTTTAGCCTCTGATCCTACCTCATTTTCACTGGCATTCACTATGTTAGATATCCAAACACTACTAAACTTTTTGGTGAAAACTGAAACAAAAAGGTAATTTATCTGTGTTTTGTTTATATTCATCCTTTGTAATTTGACCTACTTTCCACTTTTTGTGGGACTCTTTTTGAGTTTCAGATCATTAAAGATCTCCTAAATAAGTCAGAGTGGTCTCTTGCCATGCAGTTTTCCAAAGTGATGTTAGCCATTAAGATGAAGCACCATGAGCTCTCTTCCGTTATCCTTATATTTCAGCACCATCCTCTTCCTGGAGTTTCTCCTCCTCAGTTACTGTAGCTCTGGGGGAACTGTCTGTGATTTCTCCCTTTCCTCCACCAGTGATGTGCAGGTCAGTGCCGGCTTTAGGCTGATTCCCCCGTGCCTAAGAGGGCCCTGTGCCACCCACAAGAGGGCCCCGCGTCACCTGCTTGTACTCACCCGGCAGCGCTCTGGGTCTTCGGCGGCACTGAAGTAAAAATTAAAAAGGCGAATCGGGTCCCGCACTTCCTAAAGCCGGCCCTGGTGCTGGTGACAGAGTGCTTTCCTGATCTCAAGCTAAAAGGCAGGCATTTGAGCTGACTCCATCTTCATTTGCTCTGTCACTTGGCTCTTTTGTTTTCTGCCCCCCAAGCACTTCATAATACGATAGATTTATGCAGAGCAGGAGAGCAAGAGACAGCATGGCTGAGGAGAAAGTCAACCAGCCCACTCACATATCATCCTTGGAAACAGGGAACTGGGATGAAAATTCCTTAGGAAAGGGAGGAGCAGGGGACATAGAGGCTAAAACCAGGAATTTCCTCCCTCAAATCAGGAGATTTAAGATGTGCCTCCTGAAATGCTTGCCAGAAGTGCTCACAATTATGTGGATCCTTTGCATATCTACATGGGCCATGGGTTATACTAGTTTCTTGTTTTGGTTATCAAGTTCTAAGCAGAAATGGTTCTGGAGGGCCATACATGCAGCCAAAATATGAACCCTAACCACTTGGAAAGTAAAACTGATGCCAACTATGAACACTGTTTCCGTTTGCTTTTGGAGATAGCAAGTATGAGCTAAAGATTTTTTGTCCATATAAATAAACTGGCTACATATTGTGTAATATGGAGTCCATTCCTGGATCCCTATGTGCAGCGGGTGACCAATCAATTATTTAATAGATACCAGAACTCAGAAGCACTTCTGAGCTAAAGATGAATCAAGAGCATAGCTGTGACCTTTAAGAAACTACCTTTATGCTCTATGGCATCATCCAAACATTTCATTTTTTTTTCTTTCTTTCTTATTTATATGTTGAGTCACCACCAAAAAAATCCTTGCAGCTTGGTACATATTTGATTTGGTGTCTATGTTAATGCCTCTTTACTTATTTTTGTTGTTATTTTTGAATAAGCTGCACTGGTTATATGTTTTTAAATGGTGTCAATTTTCCATTTTTTTTTTTCGGTCACCATTCAAAAAAAATTTACATTTTCCAACAGTTTTTGCACAGTGGTCTCTGGAAGCCAGAATTTTCCACTGGAAACAAATGCAGTATTTGAGATACTACAGTGTGGTAAGTGATGGTAAATGTTAACACTGTTGTATGGAGGATTTCAGAGATATGAGTGGCCATTAGCAGCTCCTTGAAAGTTAACGAGGGTCAGGCACCTACCCACAATTTATGTGTTTGAAAATCTATGTGTGAGAGAGAGTGAGAGTGATTAGGGCCAATTTTTCAAAGGTATGGCACCGAAAGATGCAAATAAATGCTTCATGGGATTTTCAAAACCATGCAGGCCCAGATTTGTAAAGGTACTTAGACGTTGCTGCACTCAGCGTTGAAATGCTAATCTAATTTAGAAGCCTAAATCTGATTTTCAAAAGTGATTTAGGCACTTAGGAGCCTAATTCATTGACAGTCAATGGGATTAAGGGCCTAAATCACTTTAGAAAATGAGTTTTAGGCTGCTAAATTAGTTAAGCATTACAATGCTGAGTGAAGCAATGCCTAAATACCTTTACAAATCTGGGCCTTAGGCTGATTTCAACGGGCATTAGGTACCTAGGTGCTTTTGAAAATCCCACTGGGTATCCACTTGCATCTACATACCTCTATAATCTGGCCTTTAGTCTGTAACCTAGATCTTTGTCATTCCTTTATAGAACAATCAATACAATTTTATTCAGTAAAAAAAAAAAGCTGATGTTACTAACCTATTTATGTAAGCAAGACATATTTTAATTTTTCAAAGGAGTGCAGCTGAGTGTAGTCAGTAAAGCATGCTAATCACTGCAATGATATATATGAAAGTTACTTCCTGTTACCAGAATGCTGTTGATTATTGCTGACGTGTAAAAGGTAAGTTTTTCATGCGTCAGCAACTATGAAATCCCTTCGATGTGTTCTGTATGTAATGTGGTTCCTTTTGGCCTTAAACTCCATAAAACGTAATTCCTAATAGGGAAATATATAAAATGACCACAATATTGGTTCAAGCTATTGACTGTCAATGAAACAGTTGAAAATAATATCTCGAGCCCCTGAATGTCTACCGATGATTCATTGTATTAGCTCATATTGCTTCACATAACAGGTGCATGAAAAGCTGCCTCCTGAGCAGCAGCTCTCACTTTCAGTCTGGTTTGGATCTTCCAATGGGTAACAAACATTGGCTGTACATTTTTAGTTGATTGCTAAATGCTTTTCATGTAATGTAGAATACATATTTTGCTGCCATATGTGTATATATAACTAACATCCCCATGTTCATAAAGCAGAGCCCAAAATAGATCTGCATGGCTGTGAGTATATTCTGTATATAGTTTTATATATTGTATGTATGTATATATATCAAGTGCACACACATATAGAGACTCAGAATTATCATATGAAAATAGCTATGTCAGTTAGAATAATGCTGTTAAAAACTTGCACCAATAACTGAAATACAAAAATAGGGAGCCATCTACTACTCCCACTGAAGTCAACAGGAGTTTTGCACTGCTAGCTGTACACCACCCACTCCCTCTGGCTATGTATGTGGAAGGTGGCAAAGTCATGTTGTGGGCCAAGCTGGAAAGCAGTGGTCTGGCCAGTCCCCAGCCAGTGGAGTGGTCATTATGTGACAGGTCTGTCAGGGCTCCCTCCCCACTCTAAACTCTAGGGTAAAGACGTGGGGATCCGCATGAAGAGCTCCTAAGCTTATTTCTACCAGCTTAGGTTAAAACCCCCAAGGTACAAAATTCCCTGCACCCTGAGAAATGCTTCTCTCACTGCCACCATCAAGTGTTTTAAACAGGAATCCAGGAAAGGAACCACCTGAAGTTCCCCTTCCCCCCAAAATACCCTCTCAAGCCCGTACACCCCCTTTCCTGGGAAGCTTGAGAACAATCTCCTAACCAATTGGTTACACAGTGATCTAAAAACCCACCCCCTGGGTTTTAAAACCATAGAAAACAGTCAGCTTCTTAAAAGAAGGATTTTGTTAAAACAAAGAAGGTAAAATCATCTCTGTAAAATCAGGATGCTAACTATTTTACAGGGTACTCAATTTCCAAACTCAGAGGGATTCCCCCTCTGGGCAAAACCTTAAATTTACAGAAAAAACAGGAATAACCCCTCCCTCTAACACAGGGAAAGCTCACCAAGCAAAACAAACAGAAACCTACTCGCAATGCTGACTAAACTTACTTTAGAAAAGTGAGGTTTGGTGAGAAGATGACTTGTTGAGGAGATTGATTTTCTGCAGGTACTTCTTGTTTCCCAAGATCACTCTGTCTCAGACAAAGAGCCACACACACCTTCCCCCCTCCCAAGATTTGAAAGTATCTTGTCCCCTTATTGGTCAGATGCCAGCCAGGTCAGGTGTCAGTCTGGCTACCTGCATTTCTTAACCCTTTACTGGTAAGAGGATTTTATAGCACTGCATCCAACCCTCTCCCCCTTCCCTTTATATTTATGACAGGCAAAGTCATGTTGTGGGCCAAGCTGGAAAGCAGTGGTCTGGCCAGTCCCCAGCAGTGGTCTGGCCAGTCCCCAGTGTAGTGGTCATTATGTGACAGGTCTTAATCCTACAAACCATGTCTCACATGAGTAGTCCTTGAAGTCAACTCACATATGTAGGACTGGATCAGACCAATCAGAAAATGCTTTGTTGACTTACTGTTAAACCATGTTCCCACGAGCAAGTAGCTGCTGCAAAGTGCAGCACACCACCAAAAAGAATCAATGGAACAACGTTGTTTAAAACATTGTTTAATACATTTGTGTTGCCTCGGAGTCAATGACCAAATGGCCTTATACTGCCGAGCGCTTGTGGCTAGCCAGCCAGTATGGCTTTTGGACATGCACTGTTTATTATCCAACCACTCAGCCTATGTCATAAAAAATCACAATAAACCCGGGAAGACACATTGCTTTTAACCTTTGCTGAATAATTTAATAAAGTTAGCTTCATGCACAAATATGAAAGAGTGGCTGCTGATAAGAGCAGAACTATTGCTTCTTTGCCTCAGACTTGGAGACAGTTCAGAACCTTTATCAACTATTCAGCATCTTCATCATTGGTGAGGCTTATCCCTGAGGCCATTACCAAACGTTAAGCTGCTTAAGTATCAGAGGGGTAGCCGTGTTAGTCTGGATCTGTAGAAGCGACAAAGGGTCCTGTGGCACCTTATAGACTAACAGAGGTATTGAAGCATAAGCTTTCATGGGTGAATACCCACTTCTTCGGATGCAAGCAGTGGAAATGTCCAGAGGCAGATATAAAAGTGCAGGGAAGATTCAGGCTAGAGATAACGAGGTAAGCTTAATCAGGGAGGGTGAGGCCCTCTTCTAGCAGTTGAGGTGTGAACACCAAGGGAGGAGAAACTGCTTTTGTAGTTGGCTAGCCATTCATAGTCTTTGTTTAGTCCTGAGCTGATGGTGTCAAATTTGCAAATGAACTGAAGCTCTACAGTTTCTCTTTGGAGTCTGGTCCTGAAGTTTTTTTGCTGCAGGATGGCTACCTTTAGGTCTGCAATTGTGTGTCCAGGGAGGTTGAAGTGTTCCCCTACAGGCTTTTGTATATTGCCATTCCTTATATCTGATTTGTGTCCATTTATCCTTTTGCGTAAGGACTGTCCAGTTTGACCGATGTACATAGCAGAGGGGCATTGCTGGCACATTATGGCATATATTACATTGGTGGATGTGCAGGTGAATGAACCGGTGATGGTGTGGCTGATCTGGTTAGGTCCTGTGATGGTGTTCCTGGTGTAGATATGTGGGCAAAGTTGGCATCGAGGTTTGTTGCATGGATTGGTTCCTGAGTTACAGTTATTATGGTGTGGTGTGTAGTTGCTAGTGAGAACATGCTTCAGGTTGGCGGGCTGTCTGTGGGCGAGGACTGGCCTGCCTCCCAAGGCCTGTGAAAGTGAGGGATCGTTGTTCAGGATGGGTTGTAGATCACTGATGATCCGTTGGAGAGGTTTTAGCTGAGGACTGCAAGTGATGGCCAGAGGAGTTCTGTTGGTTTCTTTCTTCGGTTTGTCTTGCAGCAGGAGGCTTCTGGGTACACGTCTGGCCCTGTTGATCTGTTTTCTTATTTCCTCATGTGGGTATCGTAGTTCTGAGAATGCTTGGTGAAGATCTTGTAGGTGTTGGTCTCTGTCAGAGGGGTTGGAGCAAATACGGTTGTACCTCAGTGCTTGGCTGTAGACAATGGATCGTGTGGTGTGTCCGGGATGGAAGCTGGAGGCATGTAAGTAGGCACAGTGGTCAGTGGGTTTTCGGTATAGGGTGGTGTTAATGTGACCATCGCTTATTTGCACCGTGGTGTCTAGGAAGTGGACTTCCCGTGTAGACTGGTCCAGGCTGAGGTTGATGGTGGGGTGGAAGCTGTTGAAATCGTGGTGGAATTCTTCCAGAGTTTCTTTCCCATGGGTCCAGATGATGAAGATGTCATCAATGTAGCGTAGATAGAGAAGGGGCGTGAGTGGACGAGAACTGAGGAAGCGTTGTTCCAGGTCAGCCATAAAAATGTTGGCATATTGTGGGGCCATGCGGGTGCCCATAGCGGTGCCACTGGTCTGGAGGTATATATTGTCACCAAATTTGAAATAATTGTGCGTGAGGATAAAATCACAGAGTTCAGCAACCAGTTGTGCTGTGGCATCATCAGGGATACTGTTCCTGACAGCTTGTATTCCATCTGTGTGGGGGATGTTTGTGTAGAGAGCCTCTACATCCATGGTGGCTAGGATGGTGTGTTCTGGAAGATTACCAATGCATTGTAGTTTTCTCAGGAAATCAGTGGTGTCACGGAGATAGCTGGGAGTGCTGGTGGCATAGGGTCTGAGTAGACAGTCCACATATCCGGACAGTTCTTCAGTGAGAGTGCCAATGCCCGAGATGATGGGGTGTCCAGGATTTCCAGGTTTGTGGATCTTGGGTAGTAGGTAGAATAACCCCAGTCAGGGCTCTAAGGGTATGTTGATTTGTTCCTGTGTTAGTGTAGGGAATGTCCTGAGTAGATGGTGCAGTTTCTTAGTGTATTCCTCAGTGGGATCTGAGGAGAGTGGCCTGTAGAATTTGGTATTGGAGAGTTGTCTGGCAGCCTCCTTTTGGTAGCCAGACCTGTTCATGATGACAATAGCACCTCCTTTATCAGCCTCTTTGATTATAATGTCAGGGTTGTTTCTGAGGCTTTGGATGGCATTGTGTTCTACACGACTTAGGTTATGAGGCAGGCGGCGTTGTTTTTCCACAATTTCTGCCTGTGCACGTCAGCGGAAGCATTCTATGTATAGGTCCAGACTGTCATTTCGACCCTCAGGAGGAGTCCATGTGGAGTTCTTCTTCTTGTGCTGTTGGTGGGAGGGTATCTGTGTATCTGTGCGATGTTCAGTGTTATCTTGAAAGTATTCTTTGAGTCGGAGACGGTGAAAGTATGCTTCCAGGTCACCGCAGAACTGAATCATGTTGGTGCGGGTGGTGGGGCAAAAAGAGAGTCCCCGAGATAGGACAGACTCTTCTGCTGGGCTGTGTGTGTGGCTGGATAGATTGACGATATTGCTGGGTGAATTGGGGGTACCACTGTTGTGGCCCCATGTGGCAGGTAGGATTTTAGACAGCTTACAGTCCTTATTCCTTTGTAGAGAGGTGAAGTGTTTAATGTAGATCTCCTGTCTTATTTTAGTAAAGTTCGTTTGTGTGGAAGATTGGTTATTTATGAAAGTCTCCAGGTTGGAGAGCTCTTTTTTGATGTTTTCCTGTTTGCTGTCTAGGATGCTGATCAGGTGGTTCCTCAGTTTCTTTGATAGTGTATGGCATAATCTCTCACTGTGATCTGTGCAGTATGTAGATAGCAATGGATCAGTAGTAAAGTGTTACATAAGTGCTAAGTATTACTATGGCCCAAAAGGAAACTGTTTTCTTACATTTCATATTATTATTATTTATTATTATATTTTAATAACCACTTAAAAAGCTAGTCTAGCAAAACAACTGGTGAGATCATCATAGCTAAGGAGGAGCCTTTTATCCTAAAGGCTTCTATAAAAAAATACAAAGAATAATGGACTGGAGATCAGTCTTAAAGTCCTGTGCACTGACTTTAATGGGAGTTTTGCGTGTGTAAAAACTGTGGAGTGAGGAAGGTAAAGAGCACCAGGGACTTACGATTTCTGAAACTACAATACCACAGCTTCTATTCTGATTCTGCTCAAGTTCATCAGGAAAGATTCACTTTGGCAGCTTATTCAGTGACTAAATCTTGATATTTTTCTGGCTTAATTCATAACATAACTGTAAGCTATTGCCCTGTGTTTATATTTCCCATCCATTTCTCACATTTCCAAAGCATACTGATATGCGATCCCGGCAGTTTAGCTACCATAATTGGCATTTTTCTAGGGCCAAAAGGAAACAAATTCCTTACCCGCCATACTTTTTTAATTTCTGAAGAACAACAAGTAACATGGTTAATCCTCTTTTTGATCTTTTTCCCCCTTTGAGTTTCCCTTATATTCGTTTCCCTTTTAATCTTTTACTTTCTTTTTAATCTTCACTTATTGTCCCCCCACATCATTTGAAGAATTCCATGTACTTATGTCTTTAAAAGAATTGGACCGTGCTACGGAAATGATTCTTTAGGATTCTGTTCAAAATACCATTATTCACGTCTGGCTATTTGGGGCTGGGGGTGGGGCAGCGCTGGTAGAGAACAATTTTACAGCAGCGTTTACTAGGAAATTTCATTGGATTATTATTAATTTATATTAACAGAACATTAATCTGTTCAAGTAAATACAAAGTCAGTGTGCAGAAACACCTTGGGCTAGATTGTAAGTTAGACTATGTGTCTGCACAGGCGTATAAGAGATAATAAGCATCTCGCATTCTCTATTCTCTGGGCTATCTGTACCATTGGTGCAGTTGTTTAGGAATAAAGGGGCTCTTCAGGAGTGGGTGGGTTCAGCACAGTTGACCCAATGCAAGGGGTGGAGGAATGATAGGCCAGCAGCAAATTACTTCCTTCTCCCCATTCCCCTGCAGCAGTTGTGCCTCAGTTCCTGGAGCTGATGCTGGGGTGTTGCAGTTTATGCACCATCCTTTACTCAGAACTGTGCCTAAAGATACAATCTAACCCTTTGAGTTTGGAGGAATCATAGAAGATTAGGGTTGGAAGAGACCTCAGGAGGTCATCTAGTCCAATCCCCTGCTCAAGGCCTTAGAAACCTCTAAGGATGGAGATTCCACCACCTCCCTAGGTAACCCATTCCAGTGCTTCACCACCCTCCTAGTGAAATAGTGTTTCCTAATATCCAACCTAGAACTCCCGCACTGCAACTTGAGACCATTACTCCTTGTTCTGTCATCTGCCACCACTGATAACAGCCTAGCTCCATCCTCTTTGGAACCCTTCTTTAGGTAGTTGAAGGCTGTTATCAAATCCCACCTCACTCTTCTCTTCTGCAGACTAAATAACCCCAGTTCCCTCAGCCTCTCCTCATAAGTCATGTGCCCCATCCCCCTGATCATTTTTGTTGCCCTCTGCTGGACTCTTTCCAATTTATCCACATCCTTTCTGTAGTGGGGGGCCCAAAACTGGACGCAATACTCCAGATGTGGCCTCGCCAGTGCTGAATAGAGGGAATAGTCACTTCCCTCGATCTGCTGGCAATGCTCCTACTAATGCAGCCCAATATGCTGTTAGCCTTCTTGGCAACAAGGGCACACTGCTGACACATATCCAGCTTCTCATCCACTGTAATCCCCAGGTCCTTTTCTGCAGAACTGCTGCTTAGCTAGTCAGTCCCCAGCCTGTAGCGGTGCATGGGATTCTTCCGTCCTAAGTGCAGAACTCTGTACTTGTCCTTGTTGAACTCATCAGATTTATTTTGACCCAATCCTCCAATTTGCCTAGGTCATTCTGGACCCTATCCCAACACTCCAGTGTATTGACCTCTCTCCCCCAGCTTAGTGTCTTCTGGGAACTTGCTGAGGGTGCAATCCATCCCATCATCCAGATCATTAATAAAGATGTTAAACAAAACCGGCCCCAGGACCGACCCCTGGGGCACTCTGCTTGATACCGGCTGCCAACTAGATATCGAGCTGTTGATCACTACCCGTTGAGCCTGACAATCTAGCCAGCTTTCTATCCACCTTATAGTCCATTCATCCAATCCATACTTTTTAAACTTGCTGGCAAAAATACTGTGGGAGACCATATGAAAAGCTTTGCTAAACTCAAGATATATCACATCCATTGCTTTCCCCATATCCACAGAGCCAATTATCTCATCATAGAAGGCAATCAGGTTGGTTAGGAATGACTTGCCCTTGATAAATCTGTTCCTGATCACCTACCTCTCCTCCAAGTGCTTCAAAATGGTTTCCTTGAGGACCTGTTCCATGATTTTTCCAGGGACTGAGGTGAGGCTGACCGGTCGGTCTGTAGTTCCCTGGGTTCTCCTTCTTCCCCTTTTTAAAGATGGGCACTATATTTGCCTTTTTCCAATCGTCCAGGACCTTCCCCAATTGCCACGAGTTTTCAAAGATAACAGCTAATGGCTCTGCAATCACATCAGCCAATTCCCTTAACACCCTTGGATGCATTAGATCTGGACCCCTGGACTTGTGCATGTCCAGCTTTTCTAAATAGTCCTTATCCTGTTCTTTCACCACTGAGGACTGCTCACCTCCTCCCCATACTGTGTTGCCCAGGACAGCAGTGTGGGAGCTGACCTTGTCTGTGAAGACCGAGGCAAAAAAACCATTGAGTACTTCAGTACTATAGTATTCTCTTCAGGAGGGTGTGTATACTATAGTATGTGCATTCCATACTTTATAATTCTTTTGTGCATATGCACACTGAGCCTTCAAATCCTCCCTCATGTAAGCAGTGTTCTGTCTTCAAGCCTTTCCTCATGTGGAGCCCAGTCTGCTAGTCTTACACACATGAGAACCTTACTCCAAGAGTAGGGTCATGGAAATTGATGGGGGGTATGGTAACACTCAATAGAAGAGTGAAAGGATTTGGCTATGAGTAACTCTTATGTGAGATGGACCTATAGTTATCTTCTTAGAAGAGTTACAGTAACAACACAGATATTTGTGACAATCATTTGACCATATATTCAAAAAAACAGGTGAAGCATGTTATTTTCAACCAATTTCTACTGAACACGTCCTCAGAAACATGCTGCAGCTCCATAACATGGAGACACTTAAACATAACAGTATATCATCACAGAAGTAATTGTGACATTTTATAATCACATTCATCCAAGGACTGATTTTCCTTTCACTCTCAGCTGAGTTAAGTGGTGTTATTTTTTGACTTACAAAAACTTTTGACTTACAAAAACTTATAAACAAGATCAGAATCTGGTGTAAGTAAGTGACTGAGCAAGCTAGGTAGACTAGACATATAGATTAAAAGATCAATATTATCCCCAGTATGCCCTTTAAAAAAATTGCCAGTTTTTTCTTGAAGCAAATCTATTTGCGAAGAGATAAAAAAATTCTGATTTGCAAACCTTGAAAATTTGGAGCTGAAATCTTTTTTTCCATTACAGCCATGTAAATTTGGAGTGACTCCATTGAAGTTATTGAAGTGCCTCCAGATCTGCACTAGTGTAAGGATCAGATCTTGCTGCCAGTGAACTCCATGGTAAAACTCTCACTGACTTTGAGAGCAGCATTAGGTCCCCACATCTGTTCTCTTAGTCCACAAGAATAGTTCTACTGAGGAGAACAGAATTATTCCTGTGAGTAAGATGAGGAGAACTTAGCCCTAAGTGAGAGCTGGATTTGGCACTGTTCTTTATGGAGATTTTGCATAATTTTAAAGGCTAATTTAAAAACAAATCGTTAAAATGTAAAGCTGTAAATTTCTTCTATAAATTGCATCTTCTGCATGTATTTATACCATAGTCTGCTGTTCATATAAAATTACAGACTTCACTTTCATCTTTCTTTTTACAAGAAACCCCTAATGACAAATGCAGGCAGTTCAGTGATACTGATATACCCCAATCTTAGCATGTGAATTAGTCATCATACAATCAGTTCAGGGGTCAGGCTTAGAGAAACAGTGCAAAGTTTGCAAAATGTTAGTCGGGTGAGGTGCTTTCCACTTCAAAGTCATTGTGCTCACTCCCCAGAATTTAGATCACAGAAAAAAACAGCTGGAATTGTCATTTGTACCAGTAGAATTATTTTTTTTTTAGCAAGATAAGGTTTCACTACTTTGTAAAACAACAGTTTACTTTAGAATGACTTAGCCAGTAAAACACAATAGGGAGCGGGAATCCACAGAGCATTGCTTTGCTATTATCATGCAAGTAGACATGACCTGTGACAACCCACACTGAAGACAACTTAACCCCTTGCTCCTTGTCTGAAAATACTCCATGTAGTTCACTTGTCACTGACAGTCAAGGATTTAATTTTCCAAGAAATATTTACAAGCACTTCTTTCTTTTCTGTTCAGAAATTTCTTTTTCATATTTCCAAGGTGATGGGTGTGTGTGTGTGTGCAGTTGTATACTACCAGCGCTAATATTTAAATAGACACATAACATCATATTTCCTTTTTAATCTTTGAGGTTCTCAGCTTTGAGCTGAAGCTAGAGTTTCACATTTAGCCTACAGCTAGAAGAGCACGTGACTGCCGAGCCAGAGTTTTGTCTAGTATTAGATTTTATTACGCATACTTACACGAGTAGGAACTTACACCATATGCAGTCCTGTGGATTTTAACAGCACTACTCAGAACAAGGAGCCTTCCGTGTGAGTAAGGATGTCCAAATCTGGCCCATAAGAGGTATCTTTTTGTATCGTTTAACCACTAGGGCCTTGATTCAGGAAGTTACATAAGCACATGTCTAACTTTAAGCACACATTGAAGTCAATGAGATTATTTACGTGCTTAAAATTGGACATATGCTTTCTGAAGCAGCACTTAGTTCTGCAAGCCCCCTTTTCTGTCCTGCTGCTGTTTTTAAAATCATTTCACTCAGTGACCTAAAGTCATTTCCCCAAACATTAAACAGTCTCTTAAATTGCATTACATTATTATTCTATTTTTATTATGAATAGATTTCACAGTGGATGGAGGCTTATCTGCCAAATGCCTCATTATCAGGTGACTGAGACCCAATAAGTGCTTAACAGCATTCCTTACCAAAAGAGGATATGGTTAAGAAGGGGCTGATCCAACTCCCATTAAAGTCAATGGAAAAACTTCCATTGACTTTAATGAAGGATGGATCAGGCCCCAAGTCACTAGCTGCCTTCAGTTTCTTTAAGACACACTTTTTAATTCCTGAGAAAAGCAACAGCATGAACCAAACAGCTTTAGCTTCTCTCATCTTAAAGTGCATTTTGCAAGTTCTGGAAGGAAACCTGGACACAGAGAAAAATGCTACAGCGAAAAACGAGCCAGAACACAAACCATATGACAATGCCTATTTCTTCATTCTCTTTGTCATGTTGTTTTACTCTTTCCTGGCATTAACTGTCTTTTTTGGTTATGTTCGCTCCAAGAAAGCCATTTCAAAGAAAGATCCTTACCAGGAATTCATCGAGGATAAGGATCGAAGCAAGAATTGGAACATGACCCGGCCAGTGGTGGTGAAATTTGACTTTGAAGAAGAAAGTATTCTTTGAACTACTTAAACCAAAATATTCTGCCAAATGCACTGGACTGTCTCTGTTGCCTACATCTCAAAGGAAAATCTATGCATTCCTCTTGATCAGCTACGTCCAGCATAATAAGTCAAATCATTGCTTAGAAATAGGTAATGGAAAAAGAAGTTTAACATTTTTTATGAATGCGTTTGCTGAAATGTTGCTTTTATACATATTGGAGCTTGTTCCATTGTACTTTACAATGGAGGGAGACATGGTCATTTTTAGCACAGCTTATGATTCCAACTTGGAGGAATAAGAATTGGATTCCTTCCTACACTGATTATATTTATTAAGTTTAGAATGTGGGTGGGGGGAAATGATTTGTGCACGCACGCACACATGCGCGCATGCACACACACACACACACACACTTACATTTCCAAAGGAATGTTGTCACTTATATATATTCTAGTCTAGAAATTGAATGGTATGAACCTTCACTGGGAATACAGTACTTCTCACAAATAGCAGAATATATTTTACTTTGCTTAAACCAATTTATACTATTTAATATGTAAATATAGCAAACTCCTCCTGCCTTTCCACCAGTCAAAGATTAATTTCACACGCAATGGCAAAAAAAGATCAAAACACCATCTGCAAAATGTAATTAAAATGCATTTAGCAGAAAAACAGGTTACGTATTCATTTAATTCTGTTCCTTTTCCTTTTCCATCAGTTAGAGGTATTCATTCTTTGCCAATTTCTCATTTGAAATGTATGCTTCAACCCTAATGAGTGGTGGCTACAACTGATCACAAGTGTAATGCTGAAACTGCCAGTCTGAATACACCAAAAATATCCTTTTACTTGCTAAAGTGCCTGACAAGCTTCATTTCAGAGTTGTTGCATTTATATATGTATTGTCTATTTACCCAATATAATTGGATTTGTTTGCCCTTGTTTATTTTCTTTAACACATTATCTTACTCATATAATAATATGAGGGAATTCGTTGATTTTAAACATATCAGTGTGCCCATTAAATACAAGAATATGTGCAACAAATGTTTTGTGATATGAAAAATATATATGGATGACATTTTCCTGAAACTTATATTTGTTTGTATTCTTTTTTGGGGTTTCAACAATTTACAGGTATTTACTTGTTTACAGTGGTAACCGTGTTGGTCCCAGGAAATGAGAAGACAAGGTGCATGAGATTTTTTTATTGGACCAACTACTATTGGTAGAAAGTACAAACTTCTGTTGGTGGACAGAGCTGAAGAAGAGCTCAGTGTAGCTTGAATGCTTGTACCTTCCAGCAACAGAAGTAGATCCAGTAAAAGATATTACCTCACCTACCTTGTCTCTCTCAGGTATTTATTTCTAATTGGACCATGTTAGTGGATATATGCAACTAATATAATTAAAAACCTCTCTTTTGTATTGCAGGTAATGTTAATGTACAGTGCTACCCAGAGGTGTTCATGAGCACAATACTGATTTTCAGTTGGTGTGTAGGCTTGGGTTTGTCTGAACATGCATTAAAACTAGAGCTGAGCAAATAATTCTCAATGAATATTTATTTGGAGAAATTAGTTTGCTCATGGAATTGCTGTGCAGAGATGGAGATTTCCTCAAGTTTATCTGTTATTCACAATTATTTGTTATTTTTTCTTTCTGTGTGCGCAGATTTTAACTCTTTGGACTGTAAATGAATAGTCCTTTATTAGTATTAGGTATTTAATAATTAAGGTATGGTGCTTAGTTGTGATTGGTCCAATATGTCACATGATATTATTTCTGGATAAACATGAAAACACTTCTGGTGTAAAAACTCACATGTGCAAATGTGCAATTACCCACACCTGCAATGTTGAAATTCGTGTTCTACAAACCTTCATGTCAGTAAAACAAGATTGAATAAATGTACACACAAAGCAATACATTTAGTGAATTAATTTAAAGTTTGTAGTATCCACCTAGCTTTATCTGAAATGGTTTTAGAAATAACTTTGTGTATGAAGCACATTAATTTAGGTAATAGCTATCACTATCCTTCATTTGCAGTAGTTTGGGCTAAAGAAATGGAGGTCAAAGTCATCTGTGTTTACTTCAGGCCAGCAAGTCGGGACTGTGTTAAAAGAGAACTGCTGTTGCTTGGAGACTCATAGTAGATCTGAATAAATAGGGGGAATTATTTTACAGAGCCCTGAGCCCTGGAAGATGGTTCTATATTTCATTGTCTTCTCAGTATGTGTGTAAATATTACTCTACATATTTGTTGAAAATCTCATCGTATTTTTGTCTTACTGCCATTGTTTTAAGTTGTTTTCCCAAAAGTGACTGGGTAACGCACATACTTAAAAATTAAAGTTCCATTGTCAACGCGTCACTGAAGCCCATCATCATTTATTTTTGTGAGCTGGTTGATCTGGCTCCTGACAGCTGCCCTATAAGCCATGATAAGCAAACTTCTCTGAACATTACTTAGAAACATGCTGCCATCGTGCAGTGTTTTAAGTTGTTTGCAAATACAAATTAAATGTCTTATTTATAACAAGCTCTTCAAGGCAGGGATATTGCACTTCAGCATGAGCCAGCAAGGAGACACAAAGACCCTTCACCCACTGCCGCCCTCCATAGAGGCCAATCACAATCCATCTCTTTGTCGATATTAACCATAGGACAGGTGACTACTAATATTATTATTATTTTCTGTTCTTTTACAGTGCCCCAAAGTGTTCAAGTCCTCGCCCCAGGAGGTTTACAATCTCATTACAAACAAGCCACTAAAATGAGGCATTTGGATTCTATGATAGCAAGGGCTATGGCCCAGATCGTCTAAGTATTTAGGTGCCTAACACCCATTGTTTTCCAGGCCCTTTGCATGCAGGTTGTTTCTATGGGAAAATGGGACATGGACAAGATGGCTCTGTCACTGGGCAATCCCTGGCTGCTGGGATGGCACCTAAGGGTCATGGTTTGTGGTGTGTAATTCATACCCAGGATAAGCCAAGTCCCCTGCCAGCCCCAAGACCAGGGAGGAGAGGAGGGTAAGAGTAGCATAAAGCACTGAGCACAGCTGGGACACAACCCAGAAAGGGGATTATAAAATCCAAGGTGTTCAAGATGGTAAAGAGCCATGGTCCTCTTGTGCCCAATCCTGCAAGGCACAGCTGAATGTCTCTGACTGCCATGGATTTATGAAGACAAATGCTGACAGATTATTTTGTTACTTTTGACCCACATTTCTAATCTCTCTCGCTCCATTTACTGGTGTTCAAAACTTTTTTAAATTTAGTATCATCTGCAGATTGTATTAATATGCTTGTGACCCAAGGAGTCCGTCAAGGCCAGCTGGCAGAGGGGACACAATACCATAACTCACATCAGGCCTGACAGTCTCATTCCCCCACCACACTGTTGTCTTAATCTAGGGTATCATGAAATATATCCTATGCAAATCGGTAAATGCTGGTCATTAATATTATTGCATGATGCATATAAGGGCAGTGCATAAAGAAGTAGAGATGTGTGTTGGAAATATGCTCAGGAAATATGTTTAGACCAAGCAATCAGAGTAGAGCAGATAAACAATCTTCTACTAGACAAAGGAATGTGGGTTTGCCAGTCTGCCTGGGTCAAGCTTTTCAAGCAAAGTACAATAGAAGGACATTTGCATCTAAGGCAAACAAAGTGATCAAGCTAATCAAAAAGGCAAGGGGTTTGGTGCCTGCACTCTGAAAAACAAGCAGCAGGGAAGAGGAACTTTGTCTGGGCTTACTTTTCAAAAATACATTTCAAAAGTTTACTGAACTATAAAAAGAAGGGGAGAGAACTTATTAGTTATCGCTCACCTAGGAGACAAAGGGGAACAGCGCACTTTGAGCTAATGAAAAGTGGATCCTCTTGGCCTGAAAACTAAGAGTAGCAAGAACTGACTATAAGTGGGAAACCTGCTTAGACAAAGTTTGTACCTTGCTGAAGTTAAGTTTTAGTCACTAGAAAGCGAGTTTTGTTTTGTTTTACTTGTAACCCTACCTGTGTCTTCTATTCTTACTTACCACTTGAATAGCTGTTCTTTGTTAATCAACTTATTCTTGTTTTATTACAAAACCACCTCAGTGCTGCATATTAAACTGAAGGATGAAGTCCTCCACTGAACTGGCAGGCTGGTGTGTGCTCTGTGTCTTTGGAGGTGGTGAACATAATAACACCTGTGAGTATCCAGTGAGAGGGACTGGACCCTGCAGGGGAGATGGTTTTGGGGAGACATGGGACTGGAAGTGCTGTTGGGGTCACCCTGCAAGGAGTAACCAGGCTGGTGAATGTCAGGGTGAGGCCATTGTGCTATGAGCAGGCTGCCGGTGGCAGGGATCTGAACCAAAGCTGCACAGCACAGATGCACCCAGGGTTACAGAGCAAGCTGTGACAGAACCCCATGCCGGTCTGGCTGAACCTCCCACACATCACAATGCTGTTTATTTATTCCCTCTGCAATATCATGAATTAAGATGTTAAATAAGACTTGTCTTATTGCAGATCCTTTCCTAGAGACCATTTTCTTATGCCAAAATTTGCTGTTTGCTTTTACCCTTTGCTTATGTCCTTTGCCAGTTTTCAGTTCATGCACGTGTTCCTGTTCACCTCAATTTGAAGTCATTTTGAGAGTAAGATTTCATGCGATAATGTATCAAAGGCTTTGCTAAAATACAAATATGTTACATCTTCCACTTTCCCTTCATGCTGTACTTTTGTAATTCTATCAAGCATGTTTGTGTGGTAAGATCTACTGATAAATCCATTATAACAAAGCCAACTGGTGCATATTAGCTAGTTGTCTGATTCTTGTGCTATTTCAGCCTGTTGGTGATCCCTACACCAGAAATTATAAAGGATGAACAAGGCCAACTAAGCTTGTGGACCAAATGCTGCTTTCAGTTATAATGGTGTATATCTGGAGCAACTCCATTTGCCCTTAGGTTTTTGAATTTCCTGGCTTGTGGAAATTTGATTGCTCAACTTGAACTTTATGTTAATGTTAGATTTTGCTCATGTGTGCACGCACGCACACACATCTGTTCAGTACAAATGAAAGATTTTGCTTGCCATTAGAAATCCAAAGTGCATGTTTCATGGAACCGATTCTCCTGAAATGTGTAAGCACGACTTTAAGGGTGTTACTGTGGCAATTACTCATGCTTGGAGAATTTCATGAAATAACCATTGCTACACTCCAGATAAGTTAAGTGTGCATGAGTAACTGCAGCCCTGATACCATGCCCATTTTGTACCTTCTTTTCTCTTTGTTTAATTTGCATATCACCTGCAGCAACCTTTCTTAACCCCATCTATGACATATCTCTATACATATCCAGGGACACACATTTTAAAAGAAAGTCCCTTTCTTTTTTTTCAATGGTGCAACAGGTCATATAATGTGTTTTTATGTAACCAGTAAAATGTCTCTGGCCCCAATTCAGAATGTAAGCAAATGCCGAAGTCTAGCCCTATTCAGCGAAGCACTGCAGCACACACTTGACTTCAATGAGATTTAGACCACATGCTTAAAATTAAACACGTGGTTTGCTGAACAGAGATGCTTCCCTGAATTGGGGCCTCTATGACTTATGCGGTATGTAGTACCGACCTACGGGGATCGGTTTTAAATACGCTTCATTTTTTGTTGTCGATGTAACATACTTTTCCATATTAGTAAGCTTAGTGAATTCACAGAAATTCATCCTACATGGAATAAGTGAACCCAGTATGTTCTTAATGTGGCCTATAAGATAGGAAATGAACATGAATTATTCAAAGATTTTTTTGTTATCAATAGGATCACATAATTAAAGAAAAGCAGAAAGTTGCAAGTTATTTTGAAACATATATAAAATGCCATTCACAAGTTTATTGAGAATTGCACAGTGTCTGACTCCCGTAAATGCATGCACATGACTTTCAGCTTGTTTTCAAAGTCCTAGTAACAGAGTCTTGTTTTCAGATTGGGAAAGGTTAAGTGACCCAGTATTTGAAACTGCATTAAATACAGCTGATCTTTGACAAGGACCTTTGCATACATGCTTTCACCTAGTAAGGAGAAAGAAAACTTATGTAATCATAAAAGTAACATGGAAACAAATTATATAAACACAAAGTTAAGGAGACATAGCTAGGTACTCATGAGCCAAAAAATGTGAAAATTAAGCTTGAATAGCCAACCTTAACTATGCCTCCTTGTGTGTATGTGTTCAAAGAATATAATATTTTTTCTATGATGGCTTATATTAAAGTGCAGCCATTACTGAACACCCAGCATCTTAAAATACCCTTAGAATAGAAATACATGAGGACAAGCAGGGTAATTGCCTGGGACCCCACACCACAGGGGTCCCTGTGGAGCAGAGCTCGGGCTTCAGAAATCCAATGTGTGAGCAGGTAAGGGAGGCGGGGTGGGGGCCCGCTTCTTAGTTTCTGCCCTGGGCCCGAACAAATCTAACGCCAGCCCTGCATCCACTTATTGGCTGACACCAAGTGCCTAAGGTCAGGTCTCCCCTAGGAGCATGACCCAGGGTGACTGGCCTAGAAAGATGGTCCATCCAGTCCCACCTGTGACACACTTAGACTACCATCACAGGTAGAGAAATTGAGAAAAGTCACATGGTCATGTGGCTTAAACAGGGGTGGTGAGAGAGAAAATGGAAGCCTGTTGAGAACCAATGTGAGAGAGACATAAAACTCGAGATAGGAAATCCTGGGAGTTGTTGTTTGATAGAGAGTGGGGAGGGACTGAGGAGAGAAAACAGGCCCTTAGGAACGAGGGGCTGTGCTCAGCTTGAGACTGGGCTGGAAAACTTTGTGTTTGTTTGGGACTTAGGGTACCCTGGAAGTGGAGGGGTGGACTTTTTCTTCAATGACTTAGCTGGAGGGCCAAGTTACTGCAGCAGCTAGCCTGAAGCCAGATGGGTTAGGCAAGGCTGTGACAAAGCACTTTGCTGGTATAGCTATACTAGTATACTATACTATATATTAGTGTAGATGCATTTTTACTGCCAAAAGTGTCATTCTACTGGTATATATTATCCCAGATTCCCTCCCCCTCCTTCCCCCGAAGTAAAAAAAAACTGTACCAGCAACAGCAGTTTTAACAGTCTAACTGTGTTTATGCTAGGGGCTTTTTCTGGCATACCTATTTCAGTCACAAATCACACCTCATCATACCACTGACCAACATAGCTAGGTCAGCAGAAGTTTGTAGTGTAGATCTAGCTTAACTCTCCATTGCCATACCTCTGATATCACCATTTCCACCTCTGCAAAATGAATGTAAAATGGATGATTTGGTACCATGCTACACCCACTTTGCAAACTGTGGTGGGGCAGGTGCCCCACCCTCCTGCAAGAGTGGGCTGCAGCAGGCCAGTGCGCCTGCGCTGAAGGGCAGCCAATGGAAGGAGGGCTTATTGGGAGCCAATCAGGGCCCAGATTGGAGACAGCCAATCAGGGCCAGGCTCAGCCCTATAAAAAGGCTGCCCAGGAACAAAGCAGGGAGTCTCTCCCAGGCCTTCAAAGGTGAAGGTCAGTCTCCCTCCTGCCTGCTTAGGAGACCAGCACCTGGGACAGCACAGTGCAGCGTTGGGCAGACTCAGGGGAGCATAAGAGAGCTCCAGCCCGTAGCCTGCCAGGCTGCAGGCCCTGAATGGAAGGGCTTAGCTGGGTGCAAGAGGGGGGCCGAAGGGGAAGCGGCCCAGGGAAGAGAGACGGACAAGGGGAGAGAAGGAGGACAGGAAGGCTGCCGTCTGAGGGTCCCTGGGTCAGGACCCAGAGTAGAGGTACAAGCGCCCAGCCATGGGATGTGGTGCTAACAGACCGCACCAGATCCTTGACAGAAGGGGTTAGACTTTGGGGTGTGGTGAGCCAGTGGGGCACTGAGAGGAATTGCAGATAAACCCCCCCCCCCCCCCAGAAGGGAGTGAGCGTGGACTAGGGACCACTGCCGGAGGGCAGTGTCCTGAAGAGCAACGCGGGTCTGGATGCCAGCGAGGGAGTGGCGGATGGGACGTCACTGGCGGAGGGCGCTCCAGGATGGCCAAGAGGTAATTCCCAGACAGACCGGCAGGGGGCGCCGCGGTGGTGAGTTGCAACCCTGTCACACAAACGTATAGACGACTACCCAAGGTCTAATTAGGAGGAGAATCAGGCACAGTGAGCAAATGTGTCCCTTATACTGCAGATGGGGATGTGTCTATGATTTGGGAAAGGAATAGTGATGAAGGTGACAGAATGCTGTCTCAGCACTCCATTTTGCAAGGTATTGAGCACTCTGTTCCTGATTCAGCAAAGCATTTAAGCATGTGATTAACTCTAAGCATGAATGGTGCAAAGTAGCCTTAACAAACGAGGGATTCTGGCCATATATTTTATAAAAATATATAAAGAATAGCATTTGCTTGGCATAACGTGAAGTGACTTTTATACACCATCCTTAATGTTAGCTGTATTAGTCTCATTTGAGGCAGTGGACTTTGTAAGTGTAGCTTACAAAAATGTTTGTTTTCTGTGCATAATATGTTAGACACTATAGGTAAAAATGTCAAATGCCTAAGTGATGTAGGAACCTAAGTCCCATGGGATTTAGGCACCTAAGTTGAGCTGGTCAGAAGAATTTCAATGAAACAATTTTTTCTGTTGGAATGTGCTAATTTGGGATCATGTTGATTTTGCCAAAACTGCACCAGAAATCAGGCGGAACCCTGGCTAGCAGAAATCTGCCTGGTTTCCTTTCAGTTTGTTTGCCTGGCTCCTTAGCAGCCCATCTGGTAAACTGATGGGAATCTGAAAACCTAGAAGAGAAGACTCGCGGCTCTTCAGCAATCTGGGCTTCCAGGGTTCCCAGCTGTGGGGCAGCCCCCGAAACAGACTTCCCCAAAGCTGGGGATCCCAGTAGAGCTAGGTAGAGAACAATAATTCTGTTCTGCAAGAATTTTGAAACTTTCAGATTGTTCCAAATTTAGAATTTCTGAGTCTTTCTCAAAAGAGAACCACTATTCTCTGCCCAGCTCTATTCTGAAGTCACACATGCATTTCTGAAAATATTAGCCCTCTTTCACTTCCAGTAGTAGGCCTAGATCCTGCAGCCTAGTGGGTGCGGACAGATCATGTGAAGAGACTGTTTTCATTGCTTCATGATCTGAGTGTGAGGCTATAAAGCACCGTTTCTCCACATCTCTCTAGCTCAGCACTGAGGTTAGCTCAGAGGGACCTGAGATGTGGACCAGTTCAGTTAAATTGGACATTACATAACTAGTAGGCTTAGGGTATAAATAAGGAAAAAAACCCAAAATAAAAAATCCCCACACAAAGTGAAAGGTCCCTCAAGTTCACCAAACTTCCACTCTTGAAATGCGCTTACTTAATGTCAGTGGAGCCTACTGAAGTACTTAAAAGTTTTGTTTATGAGCCTTTATTTTTAGGTTCAAAGTTTTAAGCCCACTGGTAGGAAGGAGTTTGATTATTTCAGTGTTCCGGTCTGTACATACCACATGTTTGTACTACAGCACAATTTGGTCCAATTCAGAATAATTTGCTCTCTGTACAGGAAAGGCCCAGAACTAGAAGATCAGCAAAAAAAAAAAAATGTATGGGGGAAGGGGTCACAGGTGAGATTCAGGACTTTTTGTAGAATGGCAGAAGGGATTAAGGAGGCTTATACAGAACCTCCCACTTAGGATTCCTTCTTTGATACGCATCTGTGATGGGGTGTATAAACCCCACAGTAGGCCTGAAGGGGTTAAAATACTGGGCCCAGATAGCCTCACCCCTCCCAAGCCTGCAGAGCATACTCCAACTGGAGAGGAATCTTAAAAGGGAGAAACTCTGCTCAGAATGGGGATGCTGGGAAGGGAGGCAAGCCTGCCCTGGTGGATCCTGAACAAAGGTGCTAAAGGAGCCTCTCTCTCTGTAAGCACGAGGACTGAATGCTGAGCTCAGGTGGGGTTGCAGGTTGAGCTGACTTTTCTTTTTCTTTTGTTACCTTATATTGGACTTGGAGACCTGGGGGGGTGGGGAGACAGATGGTAGGAAGTGATCCAGGGAGGATAACTCTGAGGGTGCTCCAAGGTGCTAGATATTCTTGATTCTCCTAGGGCCTTGGGTTTGAGGCTAGTGGAATGGGAGGGCCTGTGGCTCCACTAGCAACTGCCCTTCTGCAGGAGGGGCATAAGCAACATTCTGAGGTCACTCCCCCATCTGGTAAGAAGAAGGTTGGGATTCTGCAAATCCTCTCCTCAGGTGGGGAACTGGACTGAACGGCCTTTCTGCAAAGAGGTGATAATGGGTGTGCTGCCCACTAGACTACCTGGCCCTCCGAGGGCTCTATTACAGCATCCCATCTATTCTTCAACTGTCTCCTCTGCTGCATGTGTCTGAATGTATTGATGGGGGCTTAGCTCTCCATGAGAACCACCCAAAAATTAATATATTTTAATACCAGAATGGACCATTTTGATCATCTAGTCCAATCTCTTGTATAAAACAGGCCAAAGACGACTTCATGCTATAGTTTTAAACTTCTTCTATTGTGGGCTCAGCTGCTGTTTTCTTCTGCTTCAGTTCCTCTGCTGTGTTTGGAATAAACACCTCTTTACAAAGCTGCTTCATTCCTTCATTGCCTATCAACTGTCCTGTTTTCTTTTTTTTTATTGCAGTCCCTTTCATGGAATCCCATCTTTGACTCTGAGCCTGGGAACATAGCCCTCAACAAACATTTCATGTATGTGCATGGTCTCTGCACTCCCACCAGTAACATACAGAGTTCAGGATGGTATGGCATACTTACAGGTGATATGCAGCTGTGTTTTAGGGTGAGTTCACATGGCTTTTCTACAGAATTCTGCAGGGAACACATGTTGGGCTAGAGGACCCTCTTTTATATCAGTACTGGAGCCATCGTTAATTACATCCATTCACAGCTTGGAAGTTGGCCAACTTCTATTCCTAGTTACACTGTAACCCTGTATTCCCTTTTGAAATCAATGGAGTGCATTGATAGAATTGAGAGCAGAATTTTGCCTATTTAAACTATTTATTTGTGCTTAATGTCTACTCTTGCGGGTGCATGCTGTAAATTGTGTCAAAAAGGAGTGAATGGAGTTGATTAGCACTCATGGTTACTAGACAGAGCTTGTTATTGCACTGGATACATAAAAATGAGCAAAATTCTGATCTCATTTTCACCCATGTAAATCCAGAATAAATCTAGATCTACACTGGGATTAATCTGGTGTAATGGAGAAACTACATGGATAACAGAAATTACATGGATAACAGTTACACCAGCAGGCACTCTCAGTGCCATGATGAAGACTGGCATCAGGGCAATTACAAAGTGAGATCTGACAAACATCAAGATGTACATTCCCCATTTTGCTTAAGAAGG
The DNA here is from genome assembly GCA_033296515.1 of Macrochelys suwanniensis. Classification (NCBI taxonomy): domain Eukaryota; kingdom Metazoa; phylum Chordata; order Testudines; family Chelydridae; genus Macrochelys; species Macrochelys suwanniensis. The sequence goes on from CM065783.1 coordinate 36,826,692, forward strand.
TGATGAGAGAAGTGGTCAATAAAAGGATGTATGAAAAGCTTTAAGTGAGAGCAAAGGAAAACAAAAGGAACTGCCCTTGTTTACTCAGGACTCAGACAACCTGGTGAAGGCGTTCTTATATAAACACTTACCAAAGTAGACTTGTGTGACCGAAGGAAAAACTCCTAATATGGGTTACTTTAGCCCAAAGCCAAATGCTGATATCTTTACTCATGCTGAGTAGGACCTCCTTCTGTGAATACGTCTAGTGATTTAAGGACTACTTGTGGAGTAGGTTACTGCTAACTGTGAGTAAGGCTAGCAGAATCCAGACAAAAAATAAAACTAAAGTTATCTCACCCCGACTATCGATAGGATGGAACAATGCAAGGTTGAGACATTAAGAACCTAAACAAGTTGGTTACCAGAGTGCAGGCACTCATAGTCCAGAGCCATACGAGCTTGTGTTGAGAATAATCAGCTGCAAAGGTGATGTCAACCAGCTTTGGAGTGAACCTGCCCCATGTGTGGACTTTCCCTGAGCATGCTCAGATGAATCACTTACTTTCTCAAGGTCCAGTCTGCTTTTAATATGTTTGTATAATTTCCATTGCTATGAATAGCCTTTACTATTTCCTTGTTTTTAAAAAAAATCAAATGTAGTCAGTTTAGCAAATGCAGCTAAGAGCTTCAGGTTGTAAATAACCAGCTTACTGGGCCAGTTTTTGATCTCGCTCATACCAATGTAAATCATGTGTAACTCAGTGAAGTCATGGGAGTGATACTGGTGTAAAACCTGTGTAAGTCAGAGGAGAAATAAGCTGACTGTATTTAAAATATACAGAGTTCAGCTTGTGACACCTCCCCGCTCCCCCAGGCATTTCACAGTATTTAAGTTTGGAACCATACTATGGTGGTATGTTTTTGTTCAATAGCCTCAGATGAGCAGGTTGGATATGTGCATAACATGCACATGACAAGACTTCCAAGAAAAGCTCAGCTGCTGCAGGAAAAGGGGTGAATGATTCCTTTTGAATCAGTACAGAACCAGTAACACAGAATGGTGCAAGAGGGTAGTATGGAAACTGCTGTGTATTGAATGAGAGGCAAAATTGAACCCTTGAGCACAAGTAAACATTAAAGAAGCCATGGTAGCTCTGAAAGATCAGGCAAGTTGCATAATAAATTTGTTAACATTATGATATATTGGGCCAATAGTGTGCTAGATGCCTAACAAACAAATTTTTGGTGTGCAGGTCAAATTCTAGCTTGGATTACATTCTGTCCAAGTCAATTTCTCCTGTAATTTGGTTTGGATAAACTATTCCTCGCATCTGATCCTGCAAATTGTTTTGTTGCTGGTACAGAATGTCTTCCAGGGGCCAGAGCGTGTAAAGTGATTTCAGATCTTTATCCTTTATGAATATAAAATTATGAAGTGATTTCTCCCTCCTCTCTTCTCTTTTGAATTGTAAAGATTTCCAATTGCTTTTCTCAGTTGTAGAAGGGCTGTCACTGCAGTCATGGGGCCAATTCTGCTCCGTTACACTAGTGCAAAAGTAAGGTATTTTGCACTCTTCTGTAGTACCTGGTCCTGGCCACAGAAACTGGGCTAGATGGTCTGACACAATATGGAGATTGCTATGTTCCTACATCTAAAATAACATTATGGAAGCCATTGTGGTTACTCCAGATTTAAACTAGTATAACTGAGAGGTTCTTTCCCATAACTTTTATATCCACATGTCATGGTTACACGGTGAACTAATCTTTAGTCCCTCTTGAATGCACCTCTGACAGGCTTGGTTTCCTTCACCTCCTTTCAGCAAAACCCCACAGTACAACCACTCTTGGGCTGGATCTCTGGGATGCAGCCCTCCTTTTTCCCAACTCTGATAACATGACAGGCTCAACTACACTTGGAATAGGTGAGCTCTTTTCCTCTTTAGCTCTGACAAGTGGCTGATTAAGCTTACTCAAACAGCTTATTCAAAACAAAGCCTTATTTATTCACCCAAAGGTATATAGCACCTAGAGGAAAGAGATAAAACAACAAAGGCCTAGCTGCCTAGGTTGTACCTAACTGTTATCCTTTTCTTCCAAGTTCTCAGTGAGTTCTATGCATCCCAGGCCCCCGGCTCCTAGCCTGGGAGACTCAGACAACTATTGCAGCCTTCTCTGTGTTTTATTTCTCTCTCTCTCTGTCCCTCTCTGAGATTCATCTCCAGCCACTATTGCCCATTCATCAGGGATCCTAAGCCAGGATCTTTAAGATTTTTAGTATCCACATTGATCCTTGGTCTGGTTCTGGGAAGAATAAACCCTGCTAGCCTTGCTGGAGCCAGGCAGGTGGACGTTCCCCATAATAGATCCCCCTCTGTTGTTCCACTTTTTGTTTGTTTTTTCCCCTTAAATCAAAGGAGGCTGTTAACTCTGTGCAGTCAGGAAGGATAATATCAAGCAGGTAAATTGAGATGCTTTTGGTATTCATAAACAGTAATGCAGATAACTTCCTCTTACTCCACACTATATCAGATCTGTTGTTGCTTGATAGACTGACATATTGTAAATTCCCTGCTATGAATATTCATGTAATCAATGAATCGTTGCCTCTCAGAATTATGTTTGTTGTTTTCTTATTAGGGTCTTTCATTTACTTTCCTGGGATAAGATCCAAAGCTCGTGTAACGCAACCTCATCCTGCTGAAGTTGGTAGAGCTTAAATGATTTACACCAGTTAAGGATCTGGCTCATTGTCCTTAACACACACACTTAAAAAAATTTCATCCACTTTCTGTAACTGTAGGCAGCAGGAGCTTCATTCCATCATATAGTGCTGGAGCACAGCATATTGCATTCTATAATGTTAACATTTAAAGAAATTAAAGATAGCAGAACCAATGTGAACAAATCACAAAACTTTCTCAGATTTCTTGCTAGAGCAAAAATTATCCCTTAATCTGATCTGAATGCACAATGTGTTATTTCTAGGAACACACATTATTTTCACCATCCATGGCGGTACATTGTTGGTGTAGAAAATTGATGTTTTTTAAAGGGTAACAGAAAATACTTTCTAAACTAGTCAGTAAACAGGTCACCTGCCATTCAACTGTTTGCTGAATTTGTGTAATTTACAGACATACTGGTCATAAAGTGCTGAAAGCTCTGGGGATTTGGATACCACCCAATGCAGAACAGATTAATTTCATGGTTTCCCTCTGCATTTGCACAATTTAAAAAATACAAGTCTGTTTCATTTGTTTAAACCCCTTGGATGAAGTTTCTTCAATTAGTTTTGTGCTAAGCTTTGTTTGCTCAGCATTTTCCAAAATGCTCTAATTCATCCATGTTTAATGCTGTTCAAACCTGTACCTTGCTCATCCTATAATCTAGTACTCTAGTACAAAACCCATTTTGTTACTGTAACCTCTGTTCTTCAGCAGTTTTCACCACTTGGATGCTTGCTATCCTTGTTTGCGCATTCCAGATCTAGCTTCCATATATTGGATGATTAGAGGTTGCTGCATAAAGTGCTGATCCTGGGACAGTTTAAATTGCACTCACCATGTTTTCAAATAGTTTTGAAGTTTTACTTTTAAGAATCTGTATTCACTGTCCTGGAGCCATTCAATACCCTTGGAACAAGGGATTGAAGAAAATGTTGTTGTTGTTGTGGCAGGGAGCTCCCATGGTTGCTTGATAGCCAACATCTAATTGACCACCTCTTGATGGTCAATTGATCTCCTCAATGATTTGATTCAGGTCTGATAAGACTTTTATATTCAGATGCTACTTTGAAGCTTATCCAAATCTTTTGTGGCTCCTCCTTTCCTACTTCTCATCCTTCTTTTCTTCCTGTCAGTTGGAGATTACCAAAATGGTTCATATTTTTTTCATGGAAAAAGTATTTAAAAACACTTGTTTGTCAAAATTTTCTGTGGAAATTTTGACTTTTTATTGAAAAACTGAAAACCCCTAAACATAAAAATTTTCATCAAAAAACAAAGATGTTGGTGACCCAGTACTTCATGAGTCACACTGACCCTCCCAGGTTGCTCCAGGGACATTACAACAATACTTGTGATTGGATTTACTCACCCCACATCAAATCAGCAATGGTTAACAAGCTGCTTTGGGCCCACTCAGCCCTGCCCCCACTACATCTGCACTCTGTCTGGTAATGAAGGGGCAACTAAGGGAAGACAAGTACTTGGTAACTGGCTGAGTAGGAGGAGAGCTCCTGTAGGCCTTGTAGTTTCCTGAGGAAACTACAGTCCAGAACTTCTGCAGAGGCCGCTGACTGCCAAAGCCCCTCTGAAGAAAGGGAGGTCTGGCACAGGACTATTGAGTTTGGTTTTTGCATGGAATCTCTTTGCTATGTTATAAAGAGATGGCTAGACTGTGCTGTCTGGAGAGACCTGAGGGGCCTAGTGAGACTGTTGCAGGGAACTCCAACCCAGTGTGTGTATGTGGGGAACTGTTTCAATAAACCCTGTGGACTTTTTACACCGTACTTGAGTTTGTCCTGTAGTCTGTCTTGGGCCCTGAAGAGTATGGTCACATACAATATGCTGTCCCTTGCTTGGTGCCTGACTGCAAACTGATGACCTAGTTCTTGGCAAGTTTTGGCACTGGAAAAACTTTCTCACAGTTCCCACAGAAACTTACCCTCTTCTCCTCCCACCAATCTAGCACTTCTGAGTTAAAGAAAAGTACTTTGGGATGGTTAGCAAACAGAGCAACACAGGAGGTGACCTGGCTCCCCAGCCTCTTGAGTTTACATTGTAACGCATTAAATTTTATATGGAAAAGAAATAAAATACTGGGGATAGTGTGGGGCTAGTAGTGAGACCATATGAACCTCTGATGGAAAAGGGAAGGCATAGCCTTTTTCCAGGGGCAAGCAGTAGAGATGCTATTTCAAAGTTAATCCAAAAGAAAAAATAAATATGGAGTCTTTCTACCTACTGAACCATGCTTATAGCTTAGAAACCCGAACTACATTTGTTCAAACTGTCAGCTGCTATTTGAATGAAGGGTTAGAGCAGGGGTAGGCAACCTATGGCACACGTGCCATAGACGGCACGCAAGCTGATTTTCAGTGGCAGTCACACTGCCCGGGTCCTGGCCACCAGTCTGGGGGGCTCTGCATTTTAATTTAATTTTAAATTAACCTTCTTAAACATTTTAAACTTTATTTACTTTACGTACAACCATAGGTGTGCACAGCATATTTCATTAGGGTGTGCCTCCCACTTCCCGTCCCCTGACTGCCCCCCTCAGAATCCCTGACCCATCCAACCCCCCCACTCCTTGTCCCGACTACCCCCTCCAGAGACTCCCCTGTCCCTAACTACTACCCCTGAGATACCACCCCCTATCTAAGCCCCCTGTCCCCTGACTGCCCCCTCCAGAGACCCCCCCCACCCCTAAACACCCCCCCACCCCCCCAAACCCTGGCTCTGGCCCCCTTACCACGCCGCTCAGAGCAGCAGCTGGAGCCAGACATGCTGCTGCGCTGCCCCACCGGAGCACACAGCCCCGCCCCCCAGAGTGCTGCCCACGCAGCGGTGTGTTGTGGAGGGACAGCGGGAGAGGGGCCAGGGGGATCCCCCACCCGGTCAACTCAGGGGCCGGATGGGGCCCGCAGGCCGAAGTTTGCCCACCCCTGCACAGTTCTCTTTCAGTCACTAGACCCTAATTCACTTGTATGTAGAAACTTTTTCCTATTCTAGAACTCATTAGCTTTGATTCAGTAGCCCATCAAAATTAAGTAGAAGCAGGGCTGGCGCGCCCACTAAGGTCACCTAGGGCGCCAGCATTTGGGGGGCAGAGACTCCCAGCGGCAATTCAAAATGCCGCCGAGAAGGCAGCTTTCCCCTGAGCTGCTGCCCCTGCCGAGGTGAGTGGCCATGGGGGCTGGGAGGCTGGCCGTGGCGGAGGGCGCTGGTGGGGGGCCCCTGGTGGGCGGGGAGCCCAGCCCGCGGTGGGGCATGGGGAGCCGAGCCCGCCGCCAGCCATGGGGAGCCCAGCCAAGCCGGCCATGGGGAGCCCAGCCTAGCCCCGGCTGGGGGATTCAGCATCAACTCATAGGGACTGCCACATAGGTCTCATTCTCTCTCTCTCTCTCTCTCTCTCTCTCTCTCAGAGCTATTGTGTTTTTTGTTTTGTTTTTCCCCCAACAAGCATCTTCAGGCTTTGTCCTATGCTGCTCTTCAAGCTTGGGAAAAGCTTCCTGTAAACATCCACAAAACTAATTCATTATCCTCCTTAAAACTGTTCTTTGAGGCCTACAAAAAAACTTGACGACAATTATGCTGTTGGTGAGCTAAGACCACCACTTATCATACTGACCAATATTGTCTCCTTGTTTCTTTGTATTCCCCCTATCTGGCTGTATTCATCTGTTGTCTCTTGTTTTACACTGAGACCCCAAGCTCCTTGGGATAGGGGACGGTCTTTGTTTCTACAGAGCCTAGCACGATGAGGTCCTGGTCTCTTCTGAGATACTGTGTTAATGCAAACCAGTAATATTGGTCCAGGCAGATGTAGCTGCATTTGTTTGGACTCAGACAAGTATGTATTAAAGGATTTCATTGCAGCCATAACTACATTTTTCTTTTATTTTACATATAAGTTCTGCAGCAAACTCCACACCAAGGCAACTTGCATTCGAACTCCATAGCTGTAGAATCACACAAAGTAACCAGTGCCCTGATTACAGGATGTATGTTTGGGACCTGATCTCAGCTGGTGTATATCAGCATTGAAGTCCATTCGCACCACAAGAGGTGCGAATGGAGCCATTGCTGCTGCTACTTGTTTCTCTTGATACACAATATAGCAAACTCCAGATTTCTGTTCCTTCCTCTTCCTTTTGATCTCCTGAATAAATAATGCATCTTGTGTACAAATGCACCTCTGCAAATCCCCACCAGCAGGATCTATATGGACCAATTAATGCACAACCCAGTGCGCTTTAGACCTCACATCCCCATAGTGTGCATTTCCCACTGTGTAGACAAAGCCCCAATACAGATTGCTTTCTTCATGTTCTTCCTTCATACAGTTGTTGCTGACCTGGTTCTTACTAGAATACAATGATCTGTTTTCTCTCTCGAGCTAAAATTCTGGGTGCTTTTGTCTTATCACTTTCAGATGAACAATTGCTGTACCTTCTGAACACCTGCTCTTCCTCAATCTCTTGCTGGAGTTCTGTTTTGATTTCACACTCTGTTCATTTATAGTCAGGCAATATCTCAGCAAAATAAAATGATTCCCCTGCTGCAGTCTGTGTGGGGCATGTTTCTGTTTAAAGGTATCATGTTCTTTATGCTATTTTGTTTTTCAGTTGCTCACAAAAGGCAGAAGGTGAAGATTTGTGGCTCTAATATTTTTCAGTTGTCTCCTTACCTTTCAATTTAACTCTTACCTCTTGTCTTCCATCATTATGCCCCATACCACCCAATTGGATTTACTAAAACTAACGCTTTACCCTTCAGGTTTTTGTACCATGCAGCATTTGGTGCATAGTCAACAGCTTGTTGCATCAAATTCATGACAAGGGAAGATCCAGTAATTCCCAACATACTTTTTTTTTTTCTTGGTAGTCTAATGGTAATTTATATACCAGAGAAGATCACTGACCCATTGAGGCTTGCCCATATTAACCCTGAAATCTAAGCAAACAACCTATCACCATCATGAACTTGAAAGTTCAGTTAGCGGTGTGGCCTCCGATTCCTTCCATAAACATTGATTCACTTCTCCTTTGAACTGACAAACATTACTTACCTTTATTGCCATGGGTGTCAGCTTGCTTAATGTTTCAGCTACCCTTGGGGTCAATAAGGTTTGTCTGAACTGCTTATTCTAGGCCCATCTTTACCATCAACTTATGGCCTTGTTTATAACACTAACTTAATCAAAACAACTTATGGACATGAATCTGTCACTTTTCTTTAAAGAGCATTTGAAGCACACAGACTAACAGAAGCTGTGTGTTATGAACTGGGACATGGGTGGTCAGGCTTAGTAGTCAGAGCAGAAGCAGTTATGCTTAGTGGTCAGAGTGGAGTCAGAAGCCAGGAACAAATCCAAAGGTCAGAGCTGGAGTCAGGAACCTAACAGAGTTGTAAGGCAGGGAGAAGGGGTGGGGGACTATAGTGACCTGGCCAGAGGCCCAAGCCTCAGAGGATGCACTGCAGCTCATGGGACATAAGAGCCCACAGAGTGAGAGATTGGTACAAGGGGACTGAGAAACTGCAAGAGGATGTGTCAAACCAGTGGGGAGGTAATCCCCAGATGAGCCCACAAGGAAACACCTTAGTGGTGAGTGGAGTAAACGCTGTGTCAGTTTGCCATGTAGGTACTTGTTATGGGGTATACATACCCCACACTGGCCCAGCAACTAAAGAGTTAACACAGGCACTGTCGATGGCTTCCAGTCAGCAGCATCACAGCAGCTGGGTGGATAAAAGGGCTGAGGGGCAGGGTGGGGTGGCTACCAGAAGAGGGAGCAGGCTGAAGAAAGTTGCTCCTGCCAGCAAGAGCAGCCCAGGAGGGTGTGAACTGATGGACAGGCTGGAGAGCCTGCAGAGATCCAGGGGAAGGTAGGAAGAAACTCAGGGCAGTGTCAGTCAAAGAACCCTGACCCTGCTTACATGGCTCGAGGGCTGTGAGTTGGAACCCAGTGGAGTGGGCAGACGGATGGGCCTGAGATTTCCTACCAACCCCCAGCAGACTTGGAACTGGAGAAAGGCTTTTCAGACTGCTGGGCACCAGAAATAGACTGAGAGCCCCACAAGCCTAGGTGAGCCCCGGGGCTGCGCCACACTTGGCCCAAGGGGTTGCCATTGCGCTGACGCACAGTACTCCTAGACTGCAATCAAGTCATCCCTTTAAGCTAAAAAGATGCAGCTCCTTGAGTCTATTGCTGTAAGGCATGTTTTCTAATCCTGCTTGTGGCTCGTCTCAATCTTCTCCAATTTATCAGCATACTTCTTGAATTGTGGGCACCAGAACTGGACACACTATTCCAGTAGGGGTGGCACCAGTGCCAAACTCAGAGGTAAAACAAGCTCTGCTCTTCAAGGTTCTTCTGTTTGTGTCCAAGGATAGCATTAGCCCTTTTAGCCATAGCATTGCAGTGGGAGAGCTCATGTTCAGCTAATTATCCACCAAGACCACCCCCCCGCAATCTTTTTCAAAGTTAAGAGGAAACCATGTAGAATCTGCCTCAGCTGAGCCGCAGAAGAGGTAATAATGTAGAACCTGCCACAACCATGCCTGCTGGAAAAAACAACGCCAGAGTGCCACCCCTTCACATTTGCTGCCCCAGGCACCTGCTTCCTTTGCAGGTGCCTAGAGCCAGCCCTGGGGGCAACACTCAACTCGAGTTAACTTTGCAATGAAGACAAGCCTTTCGGGGTGTGTGTGTGTGTGTGTATATATACACACACCCCCCAATAATCAAGTCTCCTCTTCCAGCCACTTCATCCTGAATCATGTAATGGCCTTTTGCTTCATTTATGATTTTATTTTTCATGCTACATAGCATGCTAATGAAGGGCTTGCTCTTGAAAAGGGCCGAGCACCTGCAGCCTTTATTGGGTGAAATGCTAAAGTCTTTACACAGTAATTATTTGGGAGATTTTCTAAGGCACCAAAGGCCATTAGGTCAGCTGAAAGGACCTAAGGAATTGGGTTCTAACTCCGCTTTTACTGTGGTTTTTACACAGAAAGCTAATTGAAGTCAATGGAAGTTCTGTGGGCCAGTGGCTTTACTTGAATTGAAATCAATGGGAATTTCTCTGAGTGTAGAGAGAGTATAAAAACTGAAGGAGGACTTCAGGATGTGGCCCATCGTCTTCAATGGGTGTTGGGTGGGTTGCCCAGCACATGTTAAGATTAGACCTCCAGTTTTCTGGGTTTATACGATATTGGTCAGATCCTCAGCTTATGTAGAATGGCTTAGCCCACTGTTTTTACTTTTTGCTGGTTACTATGTTACATTTGTAGTATGTCAGCCAATGTGTTTCAGACTTGCATAATCTTTTTTATATTTTAAACAATCATCTCTCAGAAACAATACATACTCACTTTAGGAAACATATCAAGAGAAATATTTTTAATTTCTGGCCCTGGCACATCAAACTCAGCAGAAAATCTAGTATTGGAAAGATGATTACATCACTGGTTGTATTTCTATATGACTGTCTTTCTCTTTCTGTTGTGGCTCCATGGAAATTCATTGCTCTTTATTTTCTTTTAAATTCAACAATAAAAGACAAGCAATAAATATAAAGCATATGCTTGAATTACAGACCTTGATTGTGGTCTGGTATTTTTAAGAAAGACCGTATAAGCTACTTAGCCAAGAACTAGATGAATGAGAGGTAGATGATGCAAACATGCACAAAGCCTCTATCTAACTTAGAAAGTTCTATAGTTACATGGATTTTTTAAGATCAAAAAGGATCACTAGATTAAAAAAACTATCTTGCTGATAAACTAGAGGATCCAACATTGAAGTATTTCAAAATATTAAGCCATACATCATTATTAGGGAGAGCAATTATCTTGATGTGTCTTCATGGTGCTGAAAGAAGTTTGCATGGCTCAGGCACTGGTAAATTACTAGAGTGAATTAGGCTATGTCTACGCTGCTTCTGAAGGAAGCAGTTCTCACTTGTTATGAAGGAACTCAAATGTGAAATTGCAGAACTACTAACTGTCATCTGTAACCAATCATTTCAATCAGCTTCTGTACCAAATGACTGGAGGATAGCTAATGTGATGCCAATTTTTTAAAAGGGCTCCAGAGGTGATCCCGGCAATTACAGTCCAGGAAGTTTGACTTCAGTACCAGGCAAATTGGTTGAAACTATAATAAAGAACAATATTGTCAGACACATAGATGAACATAGCTAGTTGGGGAAGATTTAACAGTTTTTGTAAAGGGAAATCATGCCTCACCAATCTACTAGAATTCTTTGAGGGGGGTCAACAAACATGTGGACAAGGGGGATCCAGTGGATATAGTTTACTTAGATTTTTTCAGACAGCCTTTGACAAGGTCCCTCACCAAAGGCTCTGAAGCAAAGTAAGCTGTCATGGGATAAGAGGGAAGGTCCTCTCATGAATTGGTAACTGGTTAAAAGATGGGAAACAAAGGGTAGGAATAAATGGTCCGTTCTCAGAATGGTGAGAGTAAATAGTGGTGCCCCTCAGAGTTCTGTACTGAGACCAGTCCTATTCAACATATTCATAAATGATCTGGAAAAAGGGACAAACAGTGAGGTGGCAAAATTTGCAGATGATACAAAACTACTCAAGATCGTTAAGTCCCAGGCAGACTACAAAGAGCTACAAAAGGATCTCTCAAAACTGGGTGACTGGGCAACAAAATGATAGATGAAATTAAATGTTGATAAATGCAAAGTAATGCACATTGGAACACATCAGAGAGTCTATGGGGACCAGATACTGCTCTTGGGTAACTGCATGTAATGCCAATGGATTGGCATCTACACAAGGGATGAAGTCCGTCCTAAGTGTGTTTTATTGAGGATCTTCCAGTAGGTCAGCACCAAGAGTCTACAGAGGAAATGAAGCAGAAATAACTGTTTAGGAGAGTAGAAGGAAGCAGGGCAGAAGATTCTTTCTCAGTGTCCATGAGCTGGCCAGCTGCTTTACTGTAGGTCCTTGTATTTGGGTGTTGCTGTTAAAATGGTGCATGAAAGAGAGAGCTGGGCACGCGTGCTCGCGCTCTCTCTCTCTCTCTCTCTCTCTCAGTTGCTGGCTTTGTGAACAAATGTCTGCGAGTAAAGCCCTTCATTTCACTTGGACATTTTCAGTAAAAATTGGTACCAGATTTTACTAAAGCAATCATTCAGTTTTTATACTTTTGATCCAACTTTTGGATGTTTCAGAAGTCACCAGACCTGGCTTCTTCATCTGGAAGGAGAGATGACAGCTCAGTAACCTGGACCTCCCGTTCCCCAGTAGCAACTCCAATAGTTACTCAGAAAACTGAAGTTTGTTTATTTTGCATTGACTTCCACCCTTTTAAAATTTTTTGTAAAACTGATAAATTCCTGGGACATTTAAAACAAAATAAAAACCAAAAATGAAGAGCCTTAATTATGAGGTTAAAAAATCCTTTGAATAGACTCCACCGTGTGCAATTAACAATGACTTCAGCATGTTTTCTAAACCACCTCCCCACCAGCACCTGTTCAAGTGTAGTATGTCCTTGATGCCTGAACTGTTTGTGATTGGTTGGACCCCACCCCCCCCCAGGGTGGATCATCTGGGATGCCACCTGATGTGTTGGGGTCCCACTGGTGTGGGGTTCTCTCTCTTCCACTCCATTATGGCCAGTTCATGCTTTCTCTTTTTTTTTTTTTTTTTTTTCTTTCTCCTCAAAGGCTAGCCTCTGGATCTCCATGGCCCTCTCGTGGTCTGCTTTTTGTCTGACTGCTTGTGCCTCCATTTCCATCTGTTTTAATTCATCTGTCTCTTATGCATCTTTTCATTTTTCTTCTACTTGCAGCCTGTGGAGCTCCAACTTTTTGGTAACTTCACTTTTTCACTCATTTTCCTTCTTCCCTTGCCTGAAATAAGCAAACAGAAAATAACAAACCAGTAACCCCTTTGTCTGTTCTCTAGCCAACACACTTAAAACTCACTTAAAATCACCACCAGTGTCTCAGAGCAATAAGCTGTGCACATTATCCTGCTTGCTGTGCCACCATGATCTCCTTGGTGCAGGGATAGAATGTTACTACAGCATCAAGCACAGTATTAGTGCCCAATAGTATTCTTACTATTTGTAATTTAACAAGCCAGTATTCAGGGCCTTGCTGGGCTGTTCCCATTAGGAGAAAAAATTGATGATTCAAGTCAAGTATTTCTTGGGTTCAGTCACATTTAATTACAAAGAATGTACACACAGTCCTATTTCCCTAAACACAGTAGGAAAAAAGAATAGCTGGCAGTTTCCTTGCTCACAAATCCAAGTCTGCCTTTCCAGTCAGTACGATGCCAAAAAGAAGCTCCGTCTCTTTGCTGGTTCCAAGGCCATGCTCTGTCTGCTAGTTTTCGCCTTGCTTTTTGTCTCTGCCCCACACAGGTTAGGCTAGAACAGCTAGGTTTCTCTGGAGTGTGCTTTTCACACCCCTGAGAGACTTAGCTATGCCAAAGTAAGTTTTCAGTACAGACCAGCCCAGAGGGGACTCCAGCTCAGTCTCCCATAGCTGTACTGGCTTGCTGGTGCTAGCAGGAAGAAAAACCAGCAAACCTTTATTTTTGCTACAGGCAAGCCTGCCCACCTCTCATAGGAACTAAACAGTGCTTGCAATCCCTGTTCCATCCCAGTGACTGCAGTTTAGGTGCCTAAATACCTCTGAAAATCTGGCCCCTAGAGTATTTGTTTCATCAGGGAAATCCCATTAGTGCAAGTGTATATCTTCTGAAGGAATAAGGGGAGATGATCATTGTGAAAACCAAGGGCATATCTACATGAGAGAGGTGAACCAGTGTAACTTAAGGAGTGATTTTTAAACCAGTTTAGTGAAACAGTTGCAAAAGATTCTGTGGAGAAACTTATTTCAGTTCAAACCAGGGTCAGTTCAATTTAGCCTAAATTGATTAGGAATAAGATTATGCTAAACTGGAATAATAGTGTCCTTGCAGGGACTTGCACAGCTTGAACTAAATGGGTTTAAAACCAGATTTAAATTAAACTACTGCACAAAATTTCACGGGGGTCAAATCCATCATCGAGGCCAGGGAATCCCATCAAAGCTCACAAAGGATTTATCCAACATGACCATATTCTATTTCATATTCCACTTCACCACCTGTTGGAATATTATGGATAGATGTCCATCATACATGTTTGAATTGGACTGTGTAGGGTGGTAGAGAAGACCGAGAGCTAGCTGAAATGAGTTTTTAATCACCACTTTTTTTTTTTTTTTTTTAAACAAAAAGACTCTTCAAGCCAACTGAATGTTTTTGGGATACTTTACTTTGGTCAACCTTTAGCATTTTTTTTTTCCAAATGGAAAAACTAAAATTTCCTTGGGATATTTCTGATTTAAAAAAGATTCCCCATGGAAAAAATTGGAACATTTTGACCAGATCTCTTTTTATATTCGTAATATTGTCTGTCTTTTACATGCAATTGAGTCTCCTCTTAGGAGTGACCAAGAGGGGAGATTTTTCAAAGGCATAAATGGGCACTGAATGTTTGATATTTGAATAGTTGGTTAAAACCTATGCTGAGATCATCTTATGTAGTGTACATTTGATAAGAGAAGGGTGCAAAGTAAAGTTGGTGACAAGCTAACTGCAGAATCCATTCAGAGTCAGGCTAACATCTCTGGTCAGTGAGAGAACAGAGAATGGAGTGCAGTTTGTTAGCAAGCAGGAAAACCATTTGAGGTCCTAATAAAAGAACCTGTTGAACAGTTCATCAGCTTTCTTGTTTTCTCTGAGTTGCAACAAAGGCTCTCGTAGAGATTATTCACATGAAGTAACATATGACAATGGTAAAGGATCACGGGGAGAGTCACTTGATTCCAACACTAGACAACAAACTATATCTGAACAAAGAAAGCAGTATTATCCCTAAGATTGCTCTGTCTCTAACACTGTACAGTTTCTATCTAGAACAGGGGTGGGCAAACTATGGTCTGCAGGCTGGATCTGTCCCATCAGGGCTTTGGATCTGGCCTGCGGGATTGCCACCCCTGTAGCGCCATGGGCCCCGCGCTGCTCCCAGAAGCAGCCAGCACCACATCCCTGCAACCCCTGAGGGAAAGGGGGCAGAGGGCTCCGCACGCTGCCCTCACCCATGGGTACCTCCCCCCACAGTTCCCATTGGCCAGGAACAGGGAACCACAGCCAATGAGAGCCTCAGGGGAGGTACCCACAGGCAAGGGCATCACACGGAGCCCTCTAGCCCCCCTCCCCTAGGGGCCACAGGGATGTGGTGCCAGCCGCTTCCACGAGCGGCGCGGGGCCAGGGCAGACAGGCAAGCAGGGAGCCTGCCCTGGCCCCAGTGCACGTTGCTTCCATCCCGGAGCCGCTCTAGGTAAGCAGTGCCGGGCTGGAACCTGCACCCTAACACCCCTGCCCTGAGTCCCCTGCTGCACCTCACACCCCTCCTGCACCCTAACCCCCTTCTCTGAGCCCCTTCCTGCACACTGCACCTCCTCCCACACCTTGCACTCCCTCCCGCACCTCAACCCCCTTCCCCAGCCCTACATTCATGGTCTTGCATACAATTGAAATCTGTTAGATTTAAAGCAACAGTAAAAATATCTTCCCAGATGTCCCATAGTATATAGTAAGGTAGCCAGAGAAATCCCAGAATGTACCCACTATGAATTATGGGAGCTAACACCCAGTTTTCCCCTTCTCCTGCTTAAAAAGAAACCTCCATCCACTGTTCTATTCCCCCCACCACCCAAGTTCTGTGTTCCCTGTCTCCCAGGTAAAGCAGCAGTTTGGGGCAGGTGGAGAAAGTTTAACACCAGAATCTTGAGTCTTGCAGCTAGAAGAGATGGGGACTCTCTTTGCAAGGGAGATAAGAATAGTTAACACGAAGTTATCAGATCGTAGTACAGTCCATATAACCTGCATGCAACTTTGCAACATGACCCCATCAGTCACAAAGGAATGAGGTTTAGGCTGGTTTAGTGCTTGGGAGGATTGCAAGAAGCACACTGGTGCTGCATGCTGTGCTTGGCAACTCTGTTCCCTAAACCAGTCCCCCTATATGGTTCTGGGGGCTTTGTGTTGCAGAAGCTGTTGTCTTTTGCATGTAGAGCTGGGTAAATATTTTTGCTCAAAACTCTTTTTTGGGGTGAAAAATACAGATTCAGCAACACTGAAACATTTCATGAAAAACATTTTTGCTTGCCTCAGTAAAAAACCAAAAAAACCCAAGAGGTTTTGTTTCGACCTCTTCAAAATGAAAAACTTTGGAGTTTTTTTGTTTTTCAATTTGCAACTACTTTTCACTTAATTTTATTTACAAGATGTTTTCAAAAGTTAATTGCTCAAAATCAAAAATGTTTTGGATCAAAAATGACTTTTTTTTTAACTTTTCAAGAAGCCAAACATTTTGAAAAGTTTGGGGTTCATCTTAAAACACACACACTTTATTTTGATTTGATTTTGTTTAAGAATTGCCAGTGAACCAAAAAATTCATTATTCACCCAGCTCTATTTGCATGAGGCTTATAATGTAAATCCTGGCTCCTATTGGCCATTAAAGACAATTGCATAATTAGGAATACATTCCCCAACGTGGTGCTCGTGGGCACCATGGCGCCCGCCGGGGCATTTATGTGCACCCGCCTACTGACAAGGGAGTGCTTCGGCCAGACAACCCGCCGCTGAGGAACACGGCCACCGGACAACCAGCCGCTGAAATACCAAGAAGCGTTGCCGCCGAAATGCCGCTGCTTCTCGGTGGCATTTCGGCAGTGACACTTCTCGATGATGCCACTTCTTCGCAGCATTTTGGCGGCTGGTCGTTCGGCGCCCACCACACTCTTCTGGGAACATGAATATGCTATTGCAACAGAAAGGTTGGGGACCACTGCCCCAGGCCTTTCCAAGAGAAGCATATTTTTCCCCTGGAGTAATGCTGAATGAGACAATAAAGCCCCTAACAAATATTAAACAATGATAATAACTATATATTTAATTACCATATTCTACCCCTCATCTCCATGCAAGCCTCCCATTGAAATTTAGCAGGAGATCTGCTGTGGGTCGAGGGGTGTTTATAGTCTTAAATTTTTACCTTGACCCATGGATCACAATTAAAAAAAAGTTGGTCCCTGCCAATGAATGAGTTTGATAACGCGAGTATATACAATAGTTTGTTGTAGAGACTGTACTCTGCTAGCCCTACTCATGCTGAATAGTGCCTTACTCATCAATAGGGTGACCAGACAGCAAATGTGAAATATCGGGACGGGGTGGGGGGTAATAGGAGCCTATATAAGAGACCCAAAAATCAGGACTGTCCCTAAAAATTCAGGACATCTGGTCACCCTACTCATCAAGTTGTCCCATTTAACTCTGAGTAGGGATGGCAGAAGCCAGGATTAAAACATAAGTCCTCCTGACTTCCAACCCTTTACTCATTCCATTAGACCACACATTCCAAAGAAATATTGCAATAATGAAACATAGCAAAATAAAACCGTACAGTCACAACCCTCCCGCCCCCATCAAAACACACATACAAAAACCAAACACCAGTACTACAGCTAGCCCAAGAAAAAAAGACAGGAACTGATTCTTCTTACCTATAACTCACTGAGGGTACGTCTATACTACAGAATTAGGTTGAATTTATAGAAGTCGATATTTTAAAACCCGAATTTATGGAATCGATTGTGTGTGTCCCCACACACAAGCGTTAAGACCATGAGGTCGATTGACTGTGTCCACAGTAGCAGGGCTAGCATCGACTTTCGGAGCATTGCATTGCGGGTAGCTATCCCACAGTTCCCGCAGTCGCCGCCACCCATTGGAATTCTGGGTTGCGATCCCAAAGCCTGATGGGGCAGAAAACATTGTCGCTGGTGGTTCTGGGTACATGTCATCCCTCCCTCCCTCCCTCCGTGAAAGCAATATTTTTCGCGCCTTTTTTCCGGGGTTTCCGTGTTTGCTACGGAAGCCTGCTCAGCTCACAATTACCGTACATCTCCAGCGTACGCCTGGACATTAGGTCTAGTGGGGATTCAGTCACACTATAATACGGGCAGAGGGATAGCTCAGCGTTCTGAGCGTTGGCCCGCTAAACCCAGGGTTGCGAGTTCAATCCTTGAGGGGGCCAGGAGATGATGATGGATATCAAGCATATTGTACCATCTGCTGCTAGAAGGGAAGGCGCCTCCTTGCTCACCGCATATTGTACCATCTGCAGCTAGAAGGAAATGAGCCTAACCCTTGCTCCCCCCTCCCTCCGTGAAAGCAACTGAGGGGGGAGCAAAAAATCCTTTCGCGCCTTTTTTCATATGGGCGCCATATTGCTGACTCCATTGTTATCCACCCGCCGCTTCTGCTGCCACTCTGCTGTCCTGCAGACACCATACCAGGGAAAGCATGGAGCACGATCAGATCACCGCGGCTGTTCTCGCCGTTATGAACACCACGCGCATTGTCCAGGAGTATATGGAGAACGAGAACCAGGAGCTGCTAGAGCTACAGCAGGCGAGGAGGCGACAGCAGCGCCCTGAGGACAGTGATGAGGACATGGACACAGACCTCTCTCAAAAAAGGCCCCCCCACAAGGTGGACATCATGGTGTTAATGGGGCTTGTTGATACAGTGGAACGCCGATTCTGGGCCCGGGAAACAAGCACAGACTGGTGGGACCACATAGTGCTGCAGGTCTGGGATGAATCCCAGTGGCTGCGAAACTTTCGCATGCGTAAGGGCACTTTCATGGAACTTTGTGAGTTGCTTTCCCCTGCCCTGAAGCGCAAGAACACCAAGATGAGAGCAGCCCTCACAGTACAGAAGCGACTGGCGATAGCCCTGTGGAAGCTTGCAACGCCAGACAGCTACCGGTCAGTCGCGAATCAATTCGGAGTGGGAAAATCTACAGTGGGGGCTGTTGTGATGCAAGTAACCAGGGCGATCACCAAGCTGCTGGTACCAAGGGTTGTGAGTCTGGGAAATGTGCAGCTCATACTGGATGGCTTTGCAGCAATGGGGTTCCCGAACTGTGGTGGGGCGATAGACGGAACCCATATCCCTATCTTGGCACCGGACCACCAAGCCAGCGAGTACATAAACCGAAAGGGTTACTTTTCAATAGTGCTGCAAGCACTGGTGGATCACAAGGGACGTTTCACCAACATCAACGTGGGATGGCCGGGAAAGGTACATGACACGCGCATCTTCAGGAACTCTGGTCTGTTTCGGCTGCTGCAGCAAGGGACTTTCTTCCCAGACCAGAAAATAACCGTTGGGGATGTTGAGATGCCTATAGTTATCCTTGGGGACCCAGCCTACTCCTTAATGCCATGGCTCATGAAGCCATACACAGGTAGCCTGGACAGTAGTCAGGACCTTTTCAACTATAGGCTGAGCAAGTGCAGAATGGTGGTGGAATGTGCATTTGGGCGTTTAAAAGCTCGCTGGCGAAGTTTATGGACTAGGTTAGATCTCAGCGAAAACAATATTCCCATTATTATTACTGTTTGCTGTGCGCTCCACAATATCTGTGAGAGTAAGGGGGAGACGTTTATGGCGGGGTGGGAGGTTGAGGCAAATCACCTGGCCACTGGTTATGCGCAGCCAGACACCAGGGCTATTACAAGAGTACAGCAGGGTGCATTGCGCATCAGGGAAGCTTTGAAAACCAGTTTCATGAATGGCCAGGATGCTGTGTGAAAGTTCTGTTTTTCCCCTGTAATGAAAAGCCCCGCCCCTTCATTCACTCTATTTCCCTTTACCCAAACCGCCCTGCCCTCCCCCCCCGCAATCACCGCTCGCAGAGGAAATAAAGTCATTGTTGCTTAAAAATCATGCATTCTTTATTAATTCGTAAAACAAAGAGGGGGAACTATGGGGCTAACTGCCACAGTCTCCCGGGATAGCTGGTGGAGGAAGGGAAGCACCAGGATGGGTGGTGGAGGAGGGGATGAGGGAAGGACAAGGACACACAGCACTTTAAAACTTATTGAATGCCAGCCCTTTCTTGCTTGGACTGTTCTCTTGACTTGAGTGGTTGGGTGCACGGAGGCCGCCCAAACGCGTTCTTGGGCGTTTCGGGGATGAGGTTATGGGACTCGGGAAGGAGGGCTGTTGGTTACACAGGGGCTGTAGCGGCAGTCTGGGCTCAGGCGGCCTTTCCTGAACCCTACGCCTTTCCTCAGCCATAAGCCGGAGGATTTGCGTTTGATCCTCCAGTAGCCTCAGAATTGCATCCTGCCTTCTCTCTGACGCCACCTACTCTCTTCATCCCGCCAGTCATTCTCTTCAGCACGCCACCTGTCCGCACGATCAAATTCTGCCTTCCTGGACTCCGACAGTGTCTGCCTCCACGCATTCTGCTGGGCAGTTTCAGTGTGGGAGGATTCCATGAGTTCTGAGAACATATCGTCTCGATTCCTTTTTTTTTTACTTCTAATCTTCGCTAGCCTCTGGGACGGTGATGAAAGGGGTGGCGTTGAAACATTTGCAGCTGCGGGAGGAAACAAACGGGAGAGGAGTAGTTTAAAAGACACATATTAGAGAACAATGCTCCAAACATTACATATCACATATGCATTTGGTCCAAGGTTGCACTTTACCTGTTATATTGAGGGTCTGCCGGTTTGGTGTGAGAGATCACACAAGCAGGTCCGGTGGGCAACAGAATTCGGCTTGCAGGCAGCCATGGTAAGCCACAGTCTATAGGCTTCTTTAACCTTCATAACATGTGGGAATGTTTTCAAACAGCAACCCCCTCATTTCCCATAACAAACAGCCTTTGGGCTGGCAATTTAAAACTGGTTGGCAATTGAAAAGGGAGGGGCGGCGGTTTTCGGGTTAACGTGCAGCGCGAACCTAATCGACACCCCCCCACACACACACACACAGACACACATCCAAGATGTTCGCTGTTCCCCCTCCCCCCACCGCGTGGGTCACAGCAGGGAAGATTTCCGTTCAGCCACAGGCAAACAGCCCAGCAGGGACGGAGCCCCTCTGAATACCCCCTTAATAAAATTCCCCTATTTCAACCAGGTGACCATGAATGATATCACTCTTCTGAGGATAACACAGACAGATAAAGAACGGATGTTGTTTGAATGCCAGCAAACACCGGGACCATACGCCGCCATGCTTTGCAAAGCAATGATTCCAGACTACGTGCTACTGGCCTGGCGTGGTAGAGTGTGTTACCACGGAGCACAGGATAAGGCTGCCCTCCCCAGAAACCTTTTGCACAGGCTTTGGGAGTACATCCAGGAGAGCTTTCTGGAGATGTCCCTGGAGGATTTCTGCTCCATCCCCGAACATGTTAACAGACTTTTCCAGTAGCTGTAGCTGTACTGGCCGCGAATTGATCATTAAACACGCTTGCTTATAAAACATGTATTAATTAACAGAGGTACACTCACCAGAGGCACCAGAGATCCCTTCTCCTGCATCGAGCACGCCTTGGGTGGGTTCGTAGGGTACTGGCTCCAGGGTGACAAAGAGTTCCTGGCTGTCGGGGAAAAGGGCTTCTCCACTTCCTTGCTGTGTCTGGGCGCTATTTTCAGCATCATTATCATCATCATGCTCCTCTGTGGTTTCTGATGATCCACATACGGAGTCATACCACATGGGTGGGTCAGTGCTGGCTGCACCTCCTAGAATGGCATGCAGCTCATCATAGAAGCGGCATGTCTGGGGCTCTGACCCAGAGCGTTTGTTTGCAGCTCTGGTTTTTTGGTAGGCTTGCCTGAGCTCCTTAATTTTCACGCGGCACTGTTGCGCGTCCCTGTTGTAGCCTCTGTCCTGCATGCTCTTGGAGACTTTGGCATATGTATTGGCGTTTCTTCTTTTGGACCGTAGCTCTGCTAGCACGGTTTCGTCTCCCCATACAGCAATCAGATCGCGTACTTCACCATCGGTCCATGCTGGAGCTCGTCTTCAGTTCTGGGACTCCATCATGGTCACCTCTGCTGATGAGATCTGCGCTCACCTGCAGCTCACCACGCTGGCCAAACAGGAAATGAAATTCAAAAGTTCGCAGGGCTTTTCCTGTCTACCTGGGCGGAGCATTGGAGCTCAGACTGCTGTCCAGAGCGGTCAAATGTTGCACTGTGGGATAGATCCAGGAGGCCAATACCGTCGAATTGCGTCCTCACTAAGCCTACATCGATTCGGCAATATCGATTTAAGCGCTAATCCCCTCGTTGGGGGTGGAGTGGCGAGATCTATTTTAAGAGCCCTAGAAGTCGATGTTAAGGGCTTTGTCGTGTGGACGGGTGCACGGATCAATCGAAATAACGCTAATAAATTCGACCTAAACTCATAGTGTAGACCAGGGCTGAGAGGTGTTTAATAGGCCTACAATACTCAAGAAGAACTGTTGGGAATAGACTAGGGGAGGTAGAGATGGTCTATCACAAGTATGTATGTCTGCATTAGGGAAGCAGCAATTCCTCCCTTCCTGTCCCCAATTATTCTGGTAAGTAAAACTGTAAGAGTTACAACTATTGCTAACTGAACCTCTACATCACAGGTGACTCTAATAAAATACTTAATTTATTAAAAATATTAGCCTAGAACTACTTAAATCATTTTTCTTTGAGACTAGCATCTTCTGGAAGAGGTTCAAGTATCTTATTGGTATTTCATGATAAAGAAACTGTATGATGAGAAGCGACAAAGGGTCATGTGGCACCTTATAGACTAACAGAGGTATTGGAGCATAAGCTTTCGTGGGTGAATACCCACTTCCTCGGATGCAAACAGAACCCTTTGTCGCTTCTACAGATCCAGACTAACATGGCTACCCCTCTGATACTTGTATAATGAGAAATACACTTGCAACTCTTTTTTCCATCGGTTCAGTCCTGCAAGCTGTTGAACCTTCAACTTGCTATCGCTACAGCATTTTGGGATTGCAGGTCCCAGAGTTCCTGTAACTCACCACACACAAGGGTGCATGCCACTATGACTGCACCATGCAAAGTTAAGCAATACATCTTCCATCACCATGTTACTCTGTATGATTGAAGTGTCAGTGAAAACTGGAAAGATCAGACTATGAAATCATGACTAGCAACTGACAAGAAAGTTCAGAGTGTAAACAGCCTATTGATATCTAAGGCTTATCTTCCAGTCCTCTATCAGGCAGAATTCCCATTGAAATTCAATGAAATCCAGTGGATTTGCTTGACTGAAGATTGCAGGATCAGACCTTTATTTTGTTTTAAGGAGGCACATACTTGTGAAGAGGAGAGAGTAACAAAACATGCGAATTGAACCCTACACCTTCACTATCTAGGTCAAATGTCACAGCCACTTAGTTTCAACTGATTATGTGGGGATGACTCAAAGACACTTAATAGGAATCAGATGTACAACAAGTTGCATCCAACTAATTGGATTCAACAAAATCCTGGAGTTGCTTTTGCTTGTATTTCAGTGGAATTCAACAATTTGGCCAGAACAGAAACTGTCTCCTTTCCTTTTGAGTAAGGAGTCTAAGACAGTCTGAAAACTAGAGCCTATTTAGATGAGTGGTGATAGAAGTCAGAGGGTTTTCACATATATAAGTCAGAGGGAAATTTAGCTGAGTGTGGAGGTATTCAAGTAGCATTTCAGGGGGCATATACAGTATATGAATTTTTCAGGCTTAAAATGTCTGTATCAACACCAAAAACTTCTAAAATCTGATGTTTTTAAGTCTGAAGACTAATATGGGTTTAATTGTTTTAAGAAACCAAAAGCCTCTAAAATCTGAGACACTTAGATCATAGATTCATAGATTCTAGGGCTGGAAGGGCCCTCGAGAGGTCATCGAGTCCAGCCCCCTGCCCTCATGGCAGGACCAAATACTGTCTAGACCATCCCTGATAGACATTTATCTAACCTACTCTTAAATATCTCCAGAGATGGAGATTCCACAAGCTCCCTGGGCAGTTTATTCCAGTGTTTAACCACCCTGACAGTTAGGAACTTTTTCCTAATGTCCAACCTAAACCTCCCTTGCTGCAGTTTAAGCCCATTGCTTCTTGTTCTGTCCTTAGAGGCTAAGATGAACAAGTTTTCTCCCTCCTCCTTATGACACCCTTTTAGATACCTGAAGACCGCTATCATGTCCCCTCTCAGTCTTCTCTTTTCCAAACTAAACAAACCCAATTCCTTCACCCTTCCTTCATAGGTCATCTTCTCTAGACCCTTAATCATTCTTGTTGCTCTTCTCTGGACCCTCTCCAATTTCTCCACATCTTTCTTGAAATGCGGTGCCCAGAACTGGACACAATACTCCAGTTGAGGCCTAACTAGCGCAGAGTAGAGCGGAAGAATGACTTCTCGTGTCTTGCTCACAGCACACCTGTTAATGCAGCCCAGAATCAAGTCTGCTTTTTTTTGCAACAGCATCACACTGACTCATATTTAGCTTGTGGTCCACTATAACCCCTAGATCCCTTTCTGCCGTACTCCTTCCTAGACAGTCTCCTCCCATTCTGTATGTGTGAAACTGATTGTTCCTACCTAAGTGGAGCACTTTGCATTTGTCCTTATTAAACTTCATCCTGTTTACCTCTGACCATTTCTCTAATTTGTCCAGATCATTTTGAATTATGACCCTATCCTCCAAAGCAGTTGCAATCCCTCCCAGTTTGGTATCATCTGCAAATTTAATAAGCGTACTTTCTGTGCCAATATCCAAGTCGTTGATGAAGATATTGAACAGAGCCGGTCCCAAAACGGACCCTTGCAGAACCCCACTCGTTATACCTTTTCCAGCAGGATTGGGAACCTTTATAACTACTCTCTGAGTACGGTTATCCAGCCAGTTGCGCACCCACCTTATAGTAGCCCCATCTAAGTTGTATTTCCCTAGTTTATTGATAAGAATATCATGCGAGACCGTATCAAATGCCTTACTAAAGTCTAGGTATACCACATCCACCGCTTCTCCCTTATCCACAAGATTCGTTATCCTATCAAAGAAAGCTATCAGATTGGTTTGACATGATTTGTTCTTTACAAATCCATGCTGGTTATTCCCTATCACCTTACCACCTTCCAAGTGTTTGCAGATTTCCTTAATTACTTGTGCCATTATTTTCCCTGGCACAGAAGTTAAACTAACTGGTCTGTAGTTTCCTGGGTTGTTTTTATTCCCTTTTTATAGATGGACACTATATTTGCCCTTTTCCAGTCTTCTGGAATCTCTCCTGTCTCCCATGATTTACCAAAGATAATAGCTAGAGGCTCAGATACCTCCTCTGTTAGCTCCTTGAGTATTCTAGGATGCATTTCATCAGGTCCTGGTGACTTGCAGGCATCTAACTTATCTAAGTGATTTTTAACTTGTTCTTTTTTTATTTTATCTTCTAAACCTTCCCCCTTCCCATTTGCATTCACTATATTAGGCATTCCCTCAGACTTCTCGGTGAAGACCGAAACAAAGAAGTCATTAAGCATCTCTGCCATTTCCAAGTTTCCTGTTACTGTTTCTCCCTCCTCACTGAATAGTGGGCCTACCCTGTCCTTGGTCTTCCTCTTGCTTCTAATGTATTGATAAAAAGTTTTCTTGTTTCCCTTTATTCCTGTAGCTAGTTTGAGCTCATTTTGTGCCTTTGCCTTTCTAATCTTGCCCCTGCATTCCCGTGTTTGCCTATATTCATCCTTTGTAATTTGTCCTAGTTTCCATTTTTTATATGACTCCTTTTTATTTTTTAGATCTTGCAAGATCTCGTGGTTAAGCCACGGTAGTCTTTTGCCACATTTTCTATCTTTCCTACCCGGCGGAATAGTTTGCTTTTGGGCCCTTAATAGTGTCCCTTTGAAATACTGCCAGCTCTCCTCAGTTGTTTTTCCCCCTCAGTCTTGATTCCCATGGGACCTTACCTATCAGCTCTCTGAGCTTACCAAAATCTGCTTTCCTGAAATCCATTGTCTCTATTTTGCTGTACTCCCTTCTACCCTTCCTTAGAATTGTGAACTCTATGATTTCATGATCACTTCCACCCAAGCTGCCTTCTACTTTCAAGTTCTCAACGAGTTCCTCCCTATTTGTTAAAATCAAATCTAGAACAGCTTCCCCCCTAGTAGCTTTCTCAACCTTCTGAAATAAAAAGTTGTCTGCAATGCAGTCCAAGAACTTATTGGATAGTCTGTGCCCCGCTGTGTTGTTTTCCCAACATATATCTGGATAGTTGAAGTCCCCCATCACCACCAAATCTTGGGCTTTGGATGATTTTGTTAGTTGTTTAAAAAAAGCCTCATCCACCTCTTCCACTTGGTTAGGTGGCCTGTAGTAGACTCCTAGCATGACATCACCCTTGTTTTTTACCCCTTTTAGCCTAACCCAGAGACTCTCAACACTTCCGTCCCCTATGTCCATCTCCACCTCAGTCCAAGTGTGTACATTTTTAATATATAAGGCAACACCTCCTCCCTTTTTCCCCTGTCTGTCCTTCCTGAGCAAGCTGTACCCATCCATACCAACATTCCAATCATGTGTATTATCCCACCAAGTTTCAGTGATGCCAACAATGTCATAGTTGAATTTATTTATTAGCACTTCCAGTTCTTCCTGCTTATTACCCATACTTCTCGCATTTGTATACAGGCATCTAAGATAATGATTTGATCGTGCCTCCCAGTTTTGCCCTGACCCTCCTATCTCTTTGTCATTTGAGCCCACGCTCCCTCCTATTTCCAACCCATCTCCCAGGTCCCCATGTTCTCCACTTACCTGTGGGCTTTGCTCACCTGTCCCCATCGAACCTAGTTTAAAGCCCTTTTCACTAGGTTAGCCAGTCTGTATCCAAATAGGGTCTTTCCCCTCCTCGAAAGGTGAACGCCATCTCTGCCTAGCAGTTCTCCCTGGATTAGCATCCCATGGTCGAGGAAGCCAAAGCCCTCCTGGCGACACCATCTTCGCAGCCAAGCATTCACCTCCATGATGCACCTGTCTCTGCCCGTGCCCCTACCTTTGACAGGAAGGATCAAAGAGAATACCACCTGCGCTCCAAACTCCTTCACCTGTACGCCCAGAGCCCTGTAGTCACTCTTGATCTGCTCAGTGTCACACCTCGCAGTATCATTTGTGCCCACATGGATGAGTAGCATGGGGTAGTAGTCAGAGGGCCGGATAATCCTTGACAATGCCTCCGTAACGTCTCGGATATGGACCCTCGGCAGGCAGCATACCTCCCGAGATGAAATGTCAGGGCGACAGATGGGCGCCTCCGTCCCCCTCAGCAGAGAGTCTCCGACCACCACTACTCTACGTTTCCTATTCGCAGTGGTGGCAGCAGACTTCCCAGCCTTAGGGGTCCGAGGCTTCTCCTCCTCTGCTGTAGGGGGAGATTCCTTCTCTCCTGTATCAAGAAGAACATAACCGTTTCCTATTACCACGGCGGCAGGGTTTGGAGCAGGGGTGGAGCACTGCCTGCTGCCAGAAGTAACCAGCTGCCAGTGTCCACCCTGAGCCATTTCCTCCTCCACCAGTGGTGTGTCAGCAGTCCTGTGTACTGGGACAGCTACCTCAGCTGTCTCCACATGGACACTGTCCAGGAATTATTCATGGACTTGGATGCTTCTCAATCTAGCCACCTCCTCCTGCAGCTCTCCCACCTGCTGCCTGAGAGATTCCACCAGCAGGCACCTGTCACATTGGATGGTCCCCCCAGCCTGGATATCAGTAAGTGGGAATTGCAAGTTACAGTTCCTGCAAAACCACACCAGGATCTGGGTAGAAGCATCCCTGTTCAGGCGCTCTGTCTGGCTACAGGCGCAGGTGGAGGAGGCAGAAGCAGTGCTGGCACAGGTGTTGCGGGCCTTCCTAACCATCGTAGGCCTCCCTCTGTCAAACTCCCTCTCAAACAATCAAGGGAACAGAGTCAGGCACTCAGTCCCAACTGCCACAACAGCTGAAACTGAAATCACCCCAAGGGTCCTGTCTTTGCTCCTGCTTTACCTGGAGAAATTTCTCTCAACTCCCTGTTAGCAGCCCCTGTTCGCAAAAGCTGGAATGGAAGTAACTGTTAAATGGAAATAACAGTTTCCATTCCTGAAAGCAGATGCTAAAGTGAATTTGCTCCTGATGACTGTGTGAACAGAACACAGCAGATAATTTCTCAGCGGCAGTCATGTTGGGACATTATCAGAGGTCCAGTAGAAACACCCCCGCTAGTTCCTTTTGTGGCTTCCATATTATACTGCTTGAAATGATAAACTGTGACACTAGTGTATAATTTAAGGGACGTTTTAGTGTGAGTGGTTAAGGGCAGGGCAGCAACGGCCACTATATTTATTTATATAATGTATTTCTAAAGAGAGACTTACTTCGTACACTGGAACTGGAGCCCAAGAAACTATTTAATATACATTTAAATTATATACTTGTCACAGTTTATCATCCTAAATCACAAATACAATAAAGAGCAGTTTACTTATTACGTAACACAAGGGTTGCAATGTAAACATACCTGTTTCAGACCTAGGTGCGATTAGATTAGCAAAAAAATTATTGGTTGCAAGTAAGGATCCTAATCTGGGCTGGGACAAGGGAGAGCCCCATTGCGTTAGGCCCCTCTCTCTCTCTCTCACACACACTGCAAAGATGGCCCCTCCCTCCAAGAGCTTGCCCATTTAAACACCTGCTGTGCGGCAAAACCCGTGTTTGTGCACATGAATAGGCAGTAAGGCATAAAACACAAATGTTGGTTTTTGAGTTTTATAGGTGCATTTTAAAAACACATCATTGGTCCAAATACAGTCTTTGATCAACTTTACTGAAGTCAATGGAGTTTCACTGGGGTGAATTTGGCCCATTATCTTTGCCATTGGGCCAGTTCCTGTTTCCCCTTAGTCTGTGACAAAAATTCAAGTGGCTTCAATGGGGACCAGATTGGGCCATTATATTAAAATTAAGCAAACCTATGGTCCATAATTGGCAGATCGACGGCATAGTTTGCTATCCCAACAGGACCTCATCCGGCCGGTGTTCTGTCACCACCATTGTTCAATATTGACACTGGTTGATAAGTCTGAGGAGGCATGTGTTCAGTGGCATTGGGCTGAAAACCATTCTGCTCCAAGGTCTCAACTACACTGATGATGCTGTCCTGTTGGCTCAGTTGGGTGAATTGCTGTAGCTGATGGCTAATCTGGCTAGTCAAGAAGCAGTGCATGATGATCTGGTTATTAATCTGGATGAAACTAAATTCCTGGACATTACCATCAAGCAGCATCCAGTTCCAGATCCTGTATTAAATTATCCAGGCAGGATGCTGAGCATGTGGCAACTGTCAAATATTTGGGCAGTGTCATAGTGCTGGAGGATGCTTGAAAGATGTGGACAATCATATAGCAGCAATGTGGGGACATCATGATATCAAGCTTGCTAGGAAGCTGCAGATCTATAGAACCAGAGTTATGCCAACTCTATTGTATGGAAATGAATTGTGGATGCTGAGGTAGGCTGAAAAGTGACAGAGTCACATTTTCAATTCTTATCTTCGGCAGCTCCTCCATGTCCAGGGGCAGGACAAGCCAAACCCAGCAACTGCCTCCATAAGCAATGGTTTGGGTTTGACAGCTTTTTTTTTTTTTTTTTTTTTTTTTTCCTTTTCATATGGACATCACATTAGAATGAAAGAACAATGAATTCCAAAGTGTGTACACTGAGGAATTCCAGTATACAGTTGGCAATTATGGGGGGTGTCAAAAGCTTCTGAGATATGGCAAGATTGCCAGTGATGGGCTTAAACTGAATATACAACCAGGCAATCTTAAGCACCTTGACAGAGATCCATCCAGGTGATCAGTTTGCAAGGAGGCCACATCACTTTGGGATTTACCATGATAATGATCCATCTCAGGATCCCAGTTGTAATTCTTAGAAAATACTAGGGAGCTCACCCTTTCTCTTTTTAAAAGAGAGAGCCAGTTACGCCCTGGGTTCTGCTATTGCAAATTGGCAGAAGCTGGGTTGGACACTCCTGGTGGTATGAAGCTTGTAGGGAAGGAGCAGTAAGTCTCCCAGAACCTCCACCGGGAGACATGAAATTAGCTGGTGCAGCCTCTAAAGTGGGGAGAGGAGGTAGGCACAGGATAGCAGTGGGACATGGTCAGAAGATGTAGTGATTTAGGGTAACATCTTCAGAGTCTCTGCTGGTGGAAGCCCTGGGCAGAAGTATAAGCTGTTTCCTCCTGTGGGCTCCTATTGGTAGAGGCAGCAGTACAGTCAGCTGCCTTTCCCTGGAATGAATGGCTCCTCTGGGATAGCTCTACAATGTTACAAAAAATAACTGAGACAAAGAAATAGAGCTATTACTTATTCCTTAGTCTCTCTTTCAGGCTATTAATGTTAGCTATATAATATCAGTGATGAAGATAGGTCACCCCATAATACTATACTCAGATTTTATGTGAAATATTTTTGCTATCACATCATGTTTGATTTTTGTGGCTATAGTCTTGTCACAGATCAGACGGAATCTCTATACTACTTTGTTCTTGGGTAGGTAAAACCCAAGCTGTCTGTCCCAGCAATGGAAAAGAATGGGTCAGGGGGGAGCAAGGGTTTAAAACAGTGCAAGCTGCCTGCATCAGTCATCCTTGCAGGCAGCTTAGAGTTGGCCAGTAGAAATCAAATAGTCAGTGGTGGAAACAGACCTTCCTTACTAATTCGGTGTATATCCTGATGACATGCTGGAACTCCTGCTTAATTTTGTAGTTGCTCTCTGCCAGTGGAACCCTTAGGGTAGAACAGCTGTTCTCCCTTATACTTCTTTGCAGCTGCTCCTATGGGTAGCACTTTATATCCCCTGTGCCCATGCCCATGGAGGGTGAACCTAGCTCCTTGTATGTATTAGATGTTGCAAACATTCATATAGAAATAACTTCTTTAAAAAAAAAAAAAGGTCCATTTAACAATCTAAGTCCACTGTGCACCATGCTCAGTTCTTGGCTAACGTTGTAAGATGAACTGAAATCGTTGCCAGTCTCGCCATTGGGGTGCCTCTGAGGGTTTTAGCTGCTGTCAGCAAAGTGACTCAGTGGTTAGACAGTTCATACAGTGAATCCAACTCTGGTCTTGAGGCAACCATTTGCAAGGTTTCCCTTGTCCAATTTCCTTGCATTAGTGCTCTTCTTACACTGCTGACTCCTCCTTCTCTTCCTGTTTTTGTTTACACAATTGGATCTTGTAAGACCGCACCATAAAAATATTCTCTGACAGCAGCCTAGGTTTATACCAGATGTTGCACGTGAATACAAGAATTTAAATACCGTGATTCATACTCTAAATATTGATACAAATATGGCTGTCTTCTGTGTAAGGTAGGTTTGTTTGGTTTTTGTAGCCAGACCACTGTTCTTCGCTCCGTGCCACAAGGGGCTGGGCTTCTGGATGGCAGTGTTTTAAGCACCTAGAGCATTAAGCTACATTTCCAATTTCTGTGGCCATGCCATAGGATGATCAGATGGTAAGTGTGAAAAATCAGGACACTTTTTTTTTTTTTTTTTGGATGGTGGAGGTAATAGTTGCCTATATAAGACACAGCCCCTAATATTGGGATGTCTGATCACTCTAACATGTCAAGTCCCTGTTGCTACTTGTTGCAGGTTTGGATCCTCTATTTCATGTGCTGCTTTGTGCATGTTCACAGCAGTGATGAGCTGTCCTCAATATCTCAGAAGATGGATTTGAATCAGCCTTCAAAAAGAAAGCTGGTACAAGTTTTTATTTCAAACTTTTTTCAACAAATGGTAACTTTCTAAACTGGAGTTTAACAGGGTTGTTTTTATTATTTTATTTCCAGTTTTTCAACAAAACTGGAAATCCTGGTTCTTGACTTTCCCCTTTCTCCTCTTTCCCCTCAGCCCATTGTATGCAAGAGTCCATTTTTGTATTGTTTTCCCACTCCTCATCTTTTTCCTTTTTGCTTCTAGCTCTCCAAAACATCCTCAACTTGTGAGAAGTTAGTGGCAAAATGAAAAATAAAATAGCTGTGGAGGGAAACCGATCTTGGACCTTAATTCTATTGCATTCAGTGGTAAAGAGAGGAAGTATGTGAGGGTGGGGGAGGGAATAAAATGAAATCTTGATGTTTGTGGAAATACACATTTTGCCAACAATTTCTGGAAAAAATCCACAACTTTTTGATTTGGAATAAAAGACTTTTTGAATTTTTGACAAACTTTTTTTTAGCAGCTCTACCTGAAGGTGATATTAGTTATTTCTATTGTCATAGTCCAAAGGCTCAAATCACTATGGGTGCTCCATAGTGCCATAATACATACAAGAAGGTATAGGTTGATTTTTTTTTTTCAAAGCAGTCTTATGCCTAAATCCTCTAAAAGCTTTTGGCAATGTCAACTGCTGTTTCTGCTTTAGAGTAGTTTATGCTCTTGAATAGCAATCAACATGTGAAGGGTACAGGAAAGATGCAATTCAAGGGCCCAATCCTGTGAAGACTTCTGCAAGTGCTTATCTTCAAGCATGAGAGACATCTCACTGAAGTCAATGAGACTATTCATGTCAGTAAGGGTAATCACATGGCTACTTTTTCAGGATTGGGGCCAAAATATGTATAACTTTATAAGCAACACATGGAAACATAACTTTTTGGTTTTAAATATGTATTTCAACTACTCCAATGGATTATTAGCCTATTCTTAATTTGCTGGCTAACTACATGTAGACATCCTAGATGAAGTAGATCTTGTGAAGGTACAAGTGGGAGGAAATTGTAGTGGTGATTTACACATACATTTGGATATAGTCTCTCTCTGGTAGAGGGCAGCATGGAGGAAGATGTGTTGAAAACTGTGGGAGAAACAGGTGGATGGATGGGGCTAGTGTAAATGAAAAGCAGAAGAGGCAGGGGGATGTGGTAAGAGATAAAAGTGGACAGGTAGGGGGAGTTACAGCTGTGAAGGGCCTCAGGTGATGACAAGAAGCTCGAACTTGATACAGTACAAATAGGGGAACCATTGGAGAGATTCTGAGAGTGTGACCTGGTCAGAATGACCAGAGAGGAAGATGGTCATAGAAGCAACATTGTGTATGGATTGGAGGTGGTGTAGAGAAGTGTCCAGCAGGCCAAAGAGAAGGAGGTTGTGGAAATTGACCGAGGATAAAAGTCTGACTTAGAATTACACCATAGCTTATTAAAATGGAAATCACACATACATAAAATAACTGCCTAACCAGTGAAAAGGAAGTTAGTCTGTTTGTTTTGATCATTTTCTCAGCTTGAACAGAGAACAGACTTGTCAGTTTTACTTTTATGGTCTGTGTCTAGTCAGTTTCACTTTCTTGTGTTCACTCACTAACACAATGCTGTAATGATTACATTGCAAACACTGTGATTGGCGGGGGGGGGGGGACTCCTTGAAACTAGGAAAAAGTAGTGAATCATTTTTAGTAAGCTTAAGCATTTGAAAAACATTGTAAAACCTACCTTTTGGATTAAACTTGATCTGATGTTGTCCATTTCATGACAATTAAGGATTTATTTATATTCCAGCCATTTAATTCAATCAGGGCTCCTTAAACTGCAGATTGGCACAGCTCCTTAGCCTGTTTCTGCTTTGTTGCACTGTGTCCAACCTTAATTTATGATTCAGTACATAACCCAAGTAGGGGTGCCATACACTTTTTTTCTGAAGGAAGTCCCAATTCCTGTGATATATCCCAGTTTTCTCCCAGGGAAAACAAATGAGGAGAAAAGAAATTTGGAGAACATTAAAGAAACATAGTCAAAGTATTGTAAATATTTAGCAATGAAAGGTGAGAGGATTTAAAAGTATGATTACAATGTGTACTAACAGGAGTTAATTTGTATCAGGGGGTATCTTCATTTTAGCAAATTGGGAGTAGCAATAAATACATTAACTGGGGATAAAGAACAGCAAATATTTAGTGCCATCTAGTGACCAGATTTGAGGATGCGCTGGAAGCAGTGAAACTGGAGGTTCTGTGCCAAACAAGAATACTCTGACAAAGCAATTTCTGATATGGTTCTGATATGGTACATCATGCAGCCTATAAAGCGCTTTCTTTAACAACATTGGTAGTTTGTATGGAGATGTAATTGACTCTCCTGTAATGAAGTCTAGAAGGTTTTGTTTACAACTGCCTGCATCTGATACTCAGAAACCTCATCAGAAGAAAAGGTTGTTTTAAAAATCCTTAATGACTAAGGTGAACATTGTACTATCTTCTTTTTTAAAATTGTTCCTTTCCGAAACTTGTCTGTTATCAAATTAAATATAATAAAATCCTATTTAAGATAAAATCATGACATTTATAATGTAAGTGATCTGAAACAAAATGTCAGTACTATTAATTTTATTAGTACCCAGAGGCCGTGGTATGGGAGTGGGGAGGGGACGCTGTATAGACCTACGCCCTGCCCAAAGAGCTTACAATCTAAGGACCCAGGCCTGCAAACACATACACAATTAAATCTACACACTGAAAACAGTCCCATTGACTTCAATGGGACTGCTCAGTGCATAAAGTTAAGTAGATGCATAAATCTTTGCAGCAGTAAGACTCCTTAATAGGCATGGGCACAGATCTGCCCAATACTGACTTGCAGGATTGGAGCCTTAGGTGTAAAGGTTTACAGGATCAAGCCTAAGCATGTTTTCTGTACACTGTTTTGAGAACTTAACTGGTATTGTGGGATGACACATGGACCTTGTCCTTGGATAGATGGACTGCCTAAGAATTCTGCAGCGTGAAATAAGCTATTTCATAAACAAATAAAAGAAGTACACAATATATCCTATACCCTCAGCCTAGGGTGAACCACAAACATTAGCAGCCAGGAACAAACCCTCTGGGGAATGTTATGACTAGCTTTTGAAACCCTTTTAACTGCCTCCAGGTAATTGGAAATCAATTTACACAAAGTAAACTCCAGTTATACTCCAGCTCTCTGAAAGCAAATCCAGAGATAAGTAACTCAATTCAAAATTCCACTATTACAGAAATCATTTACAGTATTTGCCTAGTTTTTGTACTCAGCCGTAAGAATTAAAGGTGTATAGCAATAGAAGTATATCTGCCTATACTTGCATCTCTTGGGAGACAGCAGGGAGGGCAGCACATGACTACCTTCAAATACCAAGAACTTATGGTCACAGCAGATGCTGCAACGCAACCCCTGCATGAGGCCACACGACTAAGAATATGGTGTTAAATAGCATATAGAAGAAAGAGGGCAGTGGGTCCACCACTTTCACCCACAAGTGCATAAGAGCAAAGATAAATTGCAATATTTCTTATTTACATAAGTAAAGCTCTCAAGCTTATTAGCATTGAGTGAAGAACCAAGTCTGATGCCCTCCTTTCTTGGGCAGAACTGCCCTTGACTTCAAGGGCAGTTTTACCTGGGTAACAAGTACAAGATTAGGCCCTGCATATGTCAACCTGTGTTGTACTTGCACATTACATAGCCGTGTGCACTTTAAACGTGGCCCTTGAGCTGAGAGCCAAAGTTCAGATCTAGATTTCACTCTTCCAAACAGGGCCGGCTCTAGCTTTTTTTTCCACCCCAAGCAGCAGCAACAACAACAAAAAAAGGCGCCACGCCGGAAAAACAAAACAAAGAAATGACCCTTGAAATGTGCCGCCCCAGGAATGGCTGGAATGCCGCCCCTTCACATGTGCCGCCCCAAGCACCTGCTTCCTTTGATGGTGCCTGGAGCCTGCCCTGCTTCCAAAGTTCAGAGGGGTTTGATAGTGAAGTTGTAGTTTGGCCCACTATAGAGAAAAGGGCTAGCTGGATTTGGATCTGAACACTTCCAAACTGGCTAAATATTGGTTTCTGAGGAATTAGTTCAGGCCTATTTCTATTGCAATACTTTTAACTGTCTCAGGTTCTACATTTGAGGCTCAGATGGTAGAATAAGCCAAGGTTGTATTCATGTGTCCTAGCCAATGTTCCCTCTAATTTTTGACAGGCTATGTGTGCAAAAAATTTCTTCTCTGCAAATTTTTGTGCGTGCGGTGTTTTGCCATGTGCACGGGGTTTAGGATCTGTGTGCGCACACGTGTACAGCTTAGAGGGAACAGTGGTCCTAGTTAATTATATTAAGATGTAGTTATTGCTTATGGAGTAGTGACACTTTTTATAGTAGGTGCATAACTTCCTTTTAGAAGTGCCCAAGGTGCAACAATGAAGAAATGAAATAAAACTGTCTTTGCATATTTATGGAACGTGTGGCATAGGTATGTAACACTATTGTCCAAAATAGGGCCCTGTCTTTGAGCCATAGGAGATCTCACCACTCCAATGGTGGATGGAAGATTTATCCCTCAGACTATGGCTGCCTCCTGTGCAGGTACTGGAAGTGGTGAGGGAAGGGGGTCCTTGTGCTAGATGTGGAAAATACACACACACACACACACACACACATGCATGACTGTCCATAACTTGCCCAAAGAGTAAGGGGAAGTGAAGAGGTGTAATCAGTTGGTTGTGAATGTAACTTTTAATAAGGCTGCTGGGACATCTTGAGCCTAAAAACCCTGGCTGAAGGTCTCTGCTCTACCCTGCCCCAGTATTAAGTCTATTTGTGGTATTTTGAAAATATTCTTCTAACATAGCAAAGATACAGTCATGATTAGGCTTTGGGAAAATTGCTTTAATATGAAGTCTTCCTCTGAAAAGTGACAGTTGTGGCATTGTGGGTAGAGCTGTATAAAGAACTGAATTTTTGGTTAGCTGAAAATGTCTGATCCACACATGACAATGTTTCATTTTCAAGTTTTCTACGCTTTTTGTAAATAAAATTGAAGTAAAATTTGAAACTAAGTAATTTTGAATAAAAAAAATCAAAACACTTGTTTTGAAAATGTCAACTTTTTATTTAAGATTTTTTTTACTAAAATCTGGCAGTCACCATTTTTGTCATCCCGCATCTACATTATTCATTATTTGGCTAAAAACGTCATCCAGTATTTCCCCCGCCCCCCCAGCTCTAATTGTGGGCTTCTATGATTATTGGGCCAGAGTCTGTGCAGTGTTGCTCAGGAGGTGTGACTATCTTAATTCAAAATTTAGCTTGCCTATATAAATACACTATCTCTGAAATTTAAAGTTCAGTCATTTCCAGTAATGCACAACTGAAATAATTACACAATCTTTTGAATGCAAGAAAAGACAGTGAACATGTACCTACAATTTGGTTTTTAGGGCAGGTGGCTTAAGCTTTCACACAATTAAAGCAATAATTTCAGCATATTCTGGTGATTAGATAATTATTATTCAGGTAATATTAGCTTATTCAGGTGTGGCATCTTGTTTTAGGTGTTGTAACCTGTCATTTATTCTTTCAGTCTATTCATACTTATTTGGTAATTGCTTTGCTGAAGACCAGATTACATGTTGAAATGTCAGATGTATTAACTTTTGGTTGTTTGGGAGTTATTTGGCAATTCTTTATCCACTAAACTGCAGTGACAACAGTTCATGCATAAAGCAAGATTCCAACTTGTTTCTGATCAGATGCCTAATGTAAGGGCAAACTAGTTTTTGCTAAAATCAGAACCTTCTGTGCAGACTTCACCCACTGTTTGTGAGTTTTGAAAAAGATTAGTTTAACTTTGTGGGATCTGAATCTAATATTTTCATGTGGCTGATTATAATGACTTAAATTAATGCTTCACATAGGTTGGAACATGTTTCCTATGGGGCAATTGAATAAGCACTAGAGATGTCTTAAGACAGTTTCAGAAGCCTGTCTTCTTTGTGCCACTAAGATATTTCTGAATTAAGTGTTCTCACAACTCAATGTTGCGCATTCTACTTCCACAAAATAGTCCAGTGAAAGCAGCTAGTGGTCAGCATCTCTCAGGTTCAAGACCCTAGTGAGGTATTGCTACTTAAGATCACCTCTGTTTAAGGGAGGGGGACTGTTTCACAAAATGTTCAAACTAGCATGACTGCTTATAGACCACTTGTGGCTGGTGACTTTTTTTGACAGGTGAGGTACATATCACACAGTCTCAAATTCCAGTATACCTCTTCCTTCTTGCAGCCCCGGCTGGTGGTTTCTGCTCTGCCCTGTCAGGACTGCAGCCCCCCGCCCCCCTTCAGCTTGTGCCTGCAGGGGTCTGCTGTCACTGGCCATGTGGGGAGCCCACTGCAGCTCTGCTGTCATGGCCCTGCTCCCCCACTCGCTAGCCAGGAGTATAGGAACTGTTCAGCAGTGGGGTGGCCTCCCCTGTGGCTGGAGGCTCCACCTTGCAGTCCTGGCCAGGAGCCTCTGCTCTGCCAGGGAAACGGCAGCCTCCCCTGTAACTTGGGCCTGGTGTCTTAGGCCCCTGGATCATACAGGGAGCCCCTCCAGCCTCACTGTCAGTCCTGAGAGGATGCTCTCTGCAACCTGCTGTCAGAATCGGCCCAAAAGGCTGCAATCCTGTCAAGGCCTCACTAAATCATGGTTACCACAGCAACTGCCTCATAAAGTGACTCCTGTGTGTAGTACATTGCCATGGTAAAAAGGCAGCTTTCTGGGGCACTATTTTCTATACCACAATTTGAACTTCACCGTCAGCACTACGTTTGCTGGCATTGCATTTCACTATGCAGATAGAGTGAGTTACCTGACAGATTTAA
This sequence comes from Macrochelys suwanniensis, assembly GCA_033296515.1. NCBI lineage: Eukaryota > Metazoa > Chordata > Testudines > Chelydridae > Macrochelys > Macrochelys suwanniensis. Next base: position 36,865,026 of record CM065783.1, read on the forward strand.
ATCAAATTCTAAGTGCATAACTGTCCTTTAAAAATGTGTATATACACAAAAAATGTAGCTTTGGGGAATTAGCTGCTGAACTCTTTGGTTAGTTTGAGCCTTTCTTGTTTAGGGGGGTGAGTTGCTAAAGCCCCTCAACTGAGAATAGCCATTGTGCTAGGCCCTGTACAAACATAATAAGGATTGCCTCACTGGAGATAAAGGCCAAAGCAAAATGTGTATGCGGATGCAAACTTTTCAGGAGGAGTTATGATCCAGAATTAGTTTGGATCCATCTATAATTGTTACTGAGTTTTAAATTGGGATGATATTAGGAACACTAGACTCTATCTTACATGGCCCCATTATTGTAGTATCTGAGCACCTCACAATCTTTAATGCATGTATCCTCTCAGCACTCTGAGACAGGGAAGTGCCATTTTACAGATCGGACACTTAGGCACAGAGAACCTAAGTGACTTTCCCCAGACAACAGTCTGTGACAGAACAGGGACTTATGCCCCTAACCACTGAACCATTCTGCCCCTCAAAAGCTAGTTGTGGCCTACAGGCTGCGCTGTGGCCAGTCTGTAGTAAAGGCTTTTCCAGTTAATTACTCAAAGGATGAGTCCGCTTTGATCAAATAATTGATCTTCTAAATGTTGAGGTTGTCTTCTTTAAAAACAGACAGTTTCCTGGCCCCTGAAAATGTTCTCTTTCAAAAATATACTAGGCAGAAAGGTGACCCCTGGTGGCCAGATGGAAGTGAAATTTCCTAACCCTATTAGTTTTTGGTAGAGGTCTCAGCAGCCTGCTGACCCATTCAGATAAGTCATCAGGTTTGCAGCATGGTAGCTAGTTGTGGTTGGTGAGCAGAAAACTGGAGTGAAAACTCTATTGTAATGCTACTTTTCCCACCTCTCCTTCCTGCTCCTGCAAAACTCTGCATGAAACAACTTGCTTTATGACTTCACATAAATTATTTTCTCTGATGGAAAATTAATCTAGCTCAAAACAGGATTAGGGAGTTTGGCACTTCCCTTTCATTGTAGGACAAACATCCACCCGGGAAACTTGGCTTCGATAGTCAATTCAGATGCATCTTGCCTACCTACACCCATTCTTATCAGATAAGACTGCATTGTGGCCTTGCCCGTGTTAACTCTTGCTCTGGTATATAGGCTCCAGACACTGAAAGGTTTCAATAGGCAGTCTACAAAACACTACAAGTCTGTTGCAGTTAATTCCTTGAGACTTTAGATAATCTGGTCGTATTAGTGAAAAAAAGAGGGATAGAAGACATGGATAATTCTAACTGATAAGCATAACAGAATATTGAGAGTTCAGAACATCATCATATGTAGATGGGGGACAATACAACCAAGTGGTGACACCAGTAGTCATAGTGGCTATGCCTTCACTGCGGAGTTAGCCCCAGTGATTGGTACCTGGGTATGAACACCAGGGTTAGCCTAGCCCAGGTGTGAGAAGCCACACTGCAAAGCCATACCTGACCTTACTGCATCCTCATCTCCATGCATCAGTGTGTGTTGCTATGTCTTCTGGGATCATATCCCATGTTTCTTTGTGCTGCGGTAAGTGAGGCCACTCTTAACTCTGTGAATTGTGGGAGAACTTGACTGTCCTTCTAGGTGTGTGTGTGTGTGGGGGGGGGGGGGGGGGTTGTGGGAAGGCATTGTAGGATTATCAGCACTTCAGTGCTGTGAGGACATAGGCTAAATCAAAGTGGGAGGGTTACCAGCTAAAGTGAAACCTGTGCTCTTACCCACACCCCCACTGTGCTAGATAGCCTGGGTTGAAAGCACACCTAAGCTAGGATTAGAGGTTTTAGAACCTTATCACTAGTGACTGGTGACTAGTGACTAATAATATGTGGGAGAACCACAATGAATGACTGAATCTTGCAAATTACCAAGTATAAGTGAAAAAAGACTAGGGGATCATCACAAAATGTACTTGATTGGTTTGTTTTTTAAATTGTAGTTTAAATGACTGATTAGAATACTATAGAATGCACTTGCTATGAAGTATCTTGTATATAAATAATGGACCAGATTCTATTTTTCAATCCAGCCCCTTTATTTCCTCTTCTGAGCCAACTGTCCCTAACACCGCATGGTGTAGTGGCCATACTTGAGAGTGGGAGGTGTTGGGGGTAGGAGAGGAGGTGTGTCAAGAACAAATCATGCCAAACCGTAACTCCTGTCTATCAATTCTCAACTGGCCTAGGATCTGCTGTAAAATAGCCAGCTGTCGTAATTTAAAGCAATCCCGACCCTATTCTAACTTCATCAGGGCCAAAGTAACTACATAACTGGGGAAAATGTAACTTGCTTCTTGACATCCCTGCCCCATGTTCCTGTATTGAGTAGATGCTGGAGAAAACCTAGTCCAGTGGAATGCTAATATGACATTCACTGCAGTATCTGCTCTTCTGGCCTGAATCAGATCCCAATTAAACTAAAGAAAAGACACCCCGTGTATGTCTACACAGCAATAAAAGACCCACGGCACAGCTAGAGCTGGCCTGGCTCAACTGACTTGGGCTCACAGGGATCAGGCTACGGAGCCTCAGAGCCCAGACTCCAGCCCGAGCCCGCATATCTACACTGCTATTTTGAGCCCCTCAGCTTTAGCCCCAAAAGTTGACACGGTCTCTGAGACTTGGGGTGATGGATTTTTTTTTTATTGCAATGTAGAGATGCCCCCAGTGACTTCATTGGGCTTTCCAGCAAACCACTAAACTGCTGAGATTAGCGCTTGCTAAAAAATGGAATTTGTGTCCTGCTGGGAATTTCTAAATTTGGTTAAATTCTGAATCAGAAGAGTAAAAAACACAGAACCTTTTGCAAAAATAAATAACAATCTGAAATATTTTGTTTCAACCTTAGTGAAATGTTTAAACACTGAAACATAACTTACAATCAAAGTCAAAATAACATGTTTTAACCTTGTCAAATGAAATATTTCACTTTCCCATGAAATATTTGTTTTAATCAAATCAGCATTTTTTGATGGAAAATTTCCAACCAGCTCTAGCAGAGATGTAGGGAAGCGACACAATTTGTTATGGAAGTCATAGAGCGGTAGGTTTAGGGAAGTGCAGATTAGTGAGATTCTGGGGTAAAATGAGTTTCTGCCAGCCTACAGAAATAATGAGCAGGAAGAGAGAAATAAAGGAAAGTAATTGTGCAGGTCTTTTGTTTTCATGAAAAATTCCATTTATGCAGCAGTTTAAAAAAAAAAAACCAACAAAACAAAACTATTTTCCTGCTATCTACATTTGCCACAAAAGGATTTACAATAATTTTTTACATTTAATTTTCCTTAGGGCAGCCAACTAAGTTAATGTTATACAGTTGTAAAATTTAAAGTTGTAATTGTAATTTGAAACTTTCTAATCTGAGGGTGTTTAACGTACATATTTTAACCAGTAAATAATTCAGAATTTTTTTATTAAATCTCATTTTTTTGTTTCCTTTTTCTCATGCCCCATTTTTATCTTCCGTTTCCATATTTCAAACCAAATAACCAAGGTTCTTTATATTTATACTGTAGTAAACATTTTCCTCATACAGTAATTACTGTAGAACTAAAATTATGTAAATTAGACATTTGCTTCCTTATAGCATGTCTTTGTACAGTGAAACATTAGGAATATGGATGTTTTGAGAGTTTCATTAATTTTTTTACAGGAAAGCTACAGAAGTTGTGAAATGAGGATTTATGTTACCGAGGGCACATCCTGTATCTCCTCACCTTAACCAGTTAAGGTAAAACAAGGACCAGTTTGCAAAGACATTTTCAATATTATTGTTTTGATAGCATTGTGAGGATGAAGTCTTATAGTTAGGGCACTGGACTAGCACTTCAGAGGTTCAATTCCTGGCTTTACCACAAACTTCCTTTCTCTTCAGCAAGTCACTTAATCTCTCTGTTTTTCTGTGCTGTCACAAGTAGGGTACTTAAAGAACTAGCTGAAGCAACCTTGGAACCATTAGCAATTATCTTTCAGAAGTCCTGGATGTGCCAGAAAACTGGAGAAGGTGCTATATTTGCCCTTCATCTTTAAAAGGGGGAACAAAGAGGACCTGGGGAATTATAGATCAGTCAACCTAACTTCAATACCTGGAAAAATACTGGAACACATTATTAAACAATCAATTTATAAGCACCTGGAGAATAATAGGGATATAAGGAATAGTCATCAGCATGTATTTGTCAAGAACAAATCATGCCAAACCAAGCTAATTTCCTTCTTTGCCAGGGTCACTAGCCTACTGGATATGGGGGAAGCAGTAAATATGATATATCTTAATTTTAGTAAGGCTTTTGGTACAGTCCCATATGACAGTCTCATAAGGAAACTATGCAAATATGGTCTAGATAAAATTCCTATATTGTGGGTGACAACTAGTTGAAAGATGGTACTCAAAAAGTAGTTATCAGTGTCAAACTGGGGGTATGTATCTAGTTGGGGTCCTGCAGGGGTCAGTCTTGGGTCTGGTACTGTTTGATATTTTCATTAGTGACTTGGCTAATGGAATGGCAAGTATGATTAAAGTTTACAGATGATACTAACCTGGGAGGGGTTGCAAGCACTTAGGAGGACAAGATTAGAATGACCTTGACACAATGGAGAATTGGTCTGAATTCAGAAAAATGAAATTCAATAACAAGTGCAAAGTGCCTCATTTAGGAAGCAAAAATCAAACGCACAACTACAAAACTGGACAATAACTGGCTTGATGGTAGGACTATTGAAAAGCATCTGGGTATTATAGGGGATCACAAATTGAATGAGTCAACAGTGTGATGCAATTGCAAAAAAGACTAATATAATTCTGGGGTGTATTAACAGGAGTGTACAACATACAGGAGGTAATTGCCCCACTCTACTTGGCACTAGTGAGGCCTCAGCTGAAGGACTGTGTCCAGTTCTGGCTACCACACTTCGGGAAAGATGTGGGTAAATTGAAGAGAATCCAGAGGACAGCAACAAAAACAATAAAAGGTTTAGAAAACCTGACCTATGAAGAAAGGTGAAAAAAATTGGGTGTGTTTAGTCTTGAGAGAGAGGCTGGGGGGATGGGACCTGATAAGTCTACAAATATGTTAAGAGCTGCTATAAAGAGGACTGTGATCAATTGTTCTACATGCCCACTGAAGGTAGGAGAAGTATTATCTGAAGCAAGGGAGATTTAGTTTAGATATTAGGAAAAAAATTCCAACTATAAGGGTAGTTAAGCTCTGAAATAGGCTTCTGAGAGAGACTGTGGAATCCTCATCATTGGAGGCTTTTAAAAGCAGATTGGACAAACACTTGTCAGGGAAGGTCTTGGTTTCCTTGGTCCATCACAGCACAAGATAGCTGGACTTGATGACTTCTTGAGGTTCTCTAGCCGTACATTTCTATGATTCTGTGATGTAGCTGATCTGCAAATAAAGGATTTGGGTTCCAGGGCTGCTGTTTCAGCACCTGGCATAAACACTTCATCTGCACCAAAAATGTGAATACCAAAAACATTTTGGATTTTAGATGAGTTAAAAGGGTTGGAGCTGAAATTTCACTTGAAAGGAAAGATGGTTGAATGTCTGAGGTGGTAGTCTGGGACTAAGGAGAGGTGGGTCCAGTTCCTAGTACTGCTACAGATTTCTTGTGGTTTTTCAAACAATCCACTTACCTTCGGTGCTGAAGTTGCCATCTGTAAAACTGAGACACTAATGCTTCCTTTATCTGTGTTGTGAAGAGTAAGCTGTCTGTTTGTATAACACCCAACATGATTTCTACATGCTACAGTAATAAAAAAAATCCAGAAATAGCAAGTGTGAGAAAATATCCAGTTGGCTATAACGGTGTAGATCTCCAAGGCGGGGTACAAGCGTCTTCCAAACTGTTTCAGCTGCTTTTTAGAAGAGATGCAGTGAATATGCACATTTGCTTGGAGAGCTTGTTAGTCCACTGACTAGTTGTATAAGTAGGTCTGTTCAGTGATGTGCACCGAATTCTCTGAATATAGGTCAGTCTTATGGGATGTCTTCACATGAGAGAGAAGAATGGATTATGAAATGCTTGATTGTTTAGAGAAACATTGCCCTCTAGAGATCAGTTACATTGTAACAATGGACAAATATATTGGCAATCCTTTCTGTACATTGTGGCCTGGTAATAACCTCTTTTGAATTTGTCTCAGGTGTATTTGGCTACCTGGACTGTTAATGTTATAATCACCTTTCAGAGGAACCATTGTGATTTCTGAACATTTCTCTCTGACACTTCTCTCTATCTGATGACAGGCTATATCTGAATGGTTAGTTAAAGTTAACTTTCTCCTTCCTCTCAATCGCAAACCTTTATTAGTATGTGGTGGGGGAGAGAAGGTGAATGTCCAAAAAGGGACCCTGTTTTTAAGGGATTGCCATACAACACATTGTTTTTCATAAAATATGTTGAAGGGGATTAAAAGGTCAGTAATTTTCAACATTGCCGAGCCTAAGTAAAGAAGCAAAGTTCCAGGAGGAATCAGAGGCCAAGAAGAAAGTTGGCCTATGCAGACTGAGGCCTTAACTACACTGACATTTCAGTACCAATGCAACCCCTCTAGTGAAGACACAGTTTACACTGGTGCATCACTATTTGGGTTTCTGGAAACGGGTTTGCACTGGGGCAGCTATACCAGGTGCTAAAAACCAATGGAAACAAAGAACTTATTGGGCTTCTTAGGAACTACTAAGCTGAGGATAAGAAGGGAGAAGTGAGGTCAGATAAACAATATTGCCCACTATATAGTCGGGCTGAGTCACTACTTTTTCACTCCAACTTCAAGAGAGTCCCACTGGCAAAATAGAAAAACAGATAATTTTAATGTGGTCATGAATCACACCCAGCATGTTTACATTTAAAGTTGTATTTTTATTGGGAGCCCAAGGAAGGAGGATGTTAAGACTTCAATTATACTGATGGGTTAATTTACAGAAAAGCTTTTCCAAAGGGAAAGCTGTTGAAAAGTAATACAAGGAAAATCTAATTTTGTGGCTATTTTAAAAATACACAATTCCCTTATATTGGAGTAACAAACAGCAACATGATCAAAGAATATAATGTAACAAATAGACACTTCCATTAAATTACTGGCATAAGGATGCTATGGGTTAGCTTATTAAGGCACAGCCCTAAGTAGGGGACGGTGCATCACTGCATTGTATCCAAGGAAGCAAGGGAAAAGGCTGTGCCTCTCGAGACCTTTGGTGCACAGGGGGAGAGCAGGCTGCACCAGCCCTTAGAATGGTGAAAACTGTCTCCTCCCTCCTGGTGTCCAGGTGACTCCATGAGTCAGTGAAGAGAGGAAGCAGGAAAAGAGAATAACCAGGAAAGAATGGTGGCGTGTGCCAGCCACACAACTCAAATTGGAAAGGGTTTAGTTATAGCACATCAGTGTCTTGCGGTTATCTGGCCTTCAAACATTTCCACTCATGGGGCTGCAGGTTTTTACTGACACAGAGGTCTCATGGCTTATGCCAAGCCCTCTCCTTCACAGCTTCTCCACAGCTAACTTGATGGTCCCAGTGTTAACAAGAATGCAGTAACAATATATTCCATGTCAGGTTAGTGAGTAATGGTCCTGATGACACCTCTAGAAATTCTGTGAAAGAAGTTGAGGAACCCATGGACCTCTTGCCAAAACATCAGTGCTGAATCTCAGAGGATGACCACTTCTCATACTATTTGACAAGAAACATTTTCATTTACAAACAGAAGATCCAGTGGTCAGATACCACCTGCACCCATTCAAACCTAGTCAATTCCTATAACTCTTAAGAGTTCCCTTCTGAATTATTTCTATAGCCATTCATTAACTAGGCACTTCATAAAGGCTAATATCCAAATCCACCTATGAAGATATATGCCCACATTCTTGTCTAGAACACACATCAGATTACGTGAAAACTTGCTCCATATGTCAGTTTTTAAAAATAAAATCAGTATAAACCAGCTGGCTTTACACATCTCTTTGAGACCACTTACTCGTAGGAATTTATAGATCATCTTACAGGGATGGCTCTGTATTTTCATGGAAAACAATAATCCTTTCTGGAACAAAATGGCATTGTGATGGGTGTGTATAAATGCCATACAGCCAAGTGGTAAGGAAAGGGTTAATATGGCCATTAGGGAGGAGAAGTTCTTTTGGTACTGATTACAGCTCCTTTAAAGGTTGCCTTCTCAGAAGTCAGGGAATTGGCTGAAGGAGAGATGTTTTCCTGGAGATCTTGGAAGTAAATGACTCTGACTGGGATTATCCAGTTGGGGTTGTAAACTTGTTTTGAGAATCCAGTCCAGTCTAGGGAATAAGATAGAGGGTTAAATGCTAGGTCAGGTTTGAGGAACTGGCTAAAGCAGACTCACCTAGGAACTGATTTAAGTTGAACTGGATCAAACCTCTTACTAGTTTTGTTGGCCTGAACTGATTAAAACCTAGCAACTTTCTTCTCTGAAAGAGACAGTGCTGGTCAGGTAATGACTAGCTCTTTGGAGCATCCACAAGCATGCTCAGACTTGACATGGTGATGTAGGAGCTCAGGGGCGGTCCTGGCTTGCTGCCATAAAATGACCTGACCATTTTTTTTTGGGGGGGGGAGGGATAGCTCAGTGGTTTGAGCACTGGCCTGCTAAACCCAGGGTTGTGAGTTCAATCCTTGAGGGGGCCATTTGGGGATCTGGGGCAAAAATTGGGGATTGGTCCTGCTTTGAGCAGGGGGTTGGACTAGATGACCTACAAAGGTCCCTTCCAACCCTGATATTCTATGATTCTATGATTCATACACACCAAGTAATTGGCAGTATGTACTGTCTGATGGCACAAATATTCCCTGTCAGGCTCTGAAGGCTTAAAGAAGGATCTGATTGCAAAGAAGTGCACCTCCTTGAGAGCAATATCCCCAAGAGGGGGCAGGGGATAGAAGATGGAGAACCCCAGCTTGGAGCAAAGAAAGCAGCATGGGGTGCTCCAGAAGACAAAGCAGATGTTGATTCCTCCTACTGCTGGAGAAGTTCACCCCTCGAGAGTTCTCAAAAATTGTTTAGTGAGGGGAATTTTCTTGTGGGCTGACAGCTGGTAGGTGGAGGCAAGAGAACAGAACTGAATCCAAGCTGCTGAGGATAACTGGTGCTCTTCTCCACAGGGAATCTGAGAAGAAGGAAGCCACCAATAAACAACACAGGACAGGAGCAAGTGTGCTGGAACAATTTGTATAGAGGGAATGCTGAGGACCATTGAACCAAACTGTAAACCCACTTCAAGCCAGGAGGTGCAGCAGCACCCCAGCACCCTTAGTTCCAGCACCTATGAGCAGGAGCACTAGAAGAGGGTCCCAAGAATCTGGAGCAGGTGGGATGTATTTGTCCCTGGTAGATGTCAGTAGGGGACCGGAGTTTGAATATGAAGTCCTTCATCAGGCTAGATTCACAGCCTGCTCCTGGACAGTGCATTATGTGGCATGGTGGCATAATGCTCTGGTAACCTCTCTTCAAGACGTGTTGAACAATGAAGGCAGTGTGTATATATGTGACAATCTAATAAACATGAAAAATGGCATTTTACCCCAGCGTGTCTTATCCCACCATGATGGAATGCTCAATGACTACTGAAAAACTATTGATAGGGCCGCCATAACTCATCAAGACAAACTCCCGGGTTAAATGTGGCTGAAAACTTTTAAACAGTTTTCTGTTGGAAAATGCAGTTTTGTCAGTCAAAATATTTTGCAGGAACATTTCCAACTACCCTTTTGGTGGAGGAGGGAGTAGTCAAAACAAGTAGTTTTGACTTTCTCATTTTGTTTTGAGAAGGTGGTAACATCTTGTTTCAGCTCTTTTGATTCATTTTGTTTAGATTTAATATTCACGTTGTTTCAACATTATCCAAACAAATTTTAAACTTTTTGTAATAGGTAATCTTGAAACTTCAACTTTTAGTTTTTGATTCAGAATGAGACTTATACTGTATGAATAATGCCAAGCACATTAGGTGCCCTCACTTTCATAATGCTTTTGAAAGAACATAGTAATCTACAATGATTTGCTAAACATAAGCTTTATCAGCTTTATCAAAACACGAGGCAAAAGGGATTGCTCTAGCTCAGTGGTTTTCAAACTTTTTTTCTGGTGACCCAGTTGAAGAAAATTGTTGATGCCCACGACCCAACGGAGCTAGGGATGAGGAGTTAGGGGTTTGGGAGGGGCTCGTGTGAGGGTGAGGGCTGTGAGGTGGGTCCGGGAATGAGGGGTTCAGGGTTGGGGCAGGAGGTCAGGGCTCTGGGCTGGGGGTGCAGGCTCTGGGGTGGGGCTGGAATGAGAGGTTTGGGGTGCAAGAGGGGGCTCTGGGTTTGGGAGGGGATCAGGGCTGGGACAGGGGATTGGGTGCAGGGTTACCTTGGGCGGCTCCTGGTCAGTGGTGCAGCCAGGGTGCAGAGGCAGGCTTCCTGCCTGTCCTGGCACCGCGGACCATGCTGCGCCCCAGAAGCGGCCAGCAGCAGGTCTGGCTCCTAGGCGGAGGAATGCAAGCAGCTCCATGTGGCTCTCACCTGCAGGCACCACCCTCCCCCAAATGCAGAGCCAGTGCATTCAGCCCTGTGGTCCTCCCCCCGCCCCAGGAGCCGGACCTGCTGCTGGCCACTTCCGGGGTGCAGCACGGTGTCAGAACAGGTAGGAACTAGCTTGCCTTAGCTGGGCAGCACCGCCGACGGGACTTTTAATGGCCCGATTGTCAGTGCTGACCAGAGCTGCCATGACCCAGGGCCTTACATTCCACGACACAGGTCTCAGTTGCGACCTGCAATTTGAAAACCTTTGCTCTAGCTAAATAGTACAAATGCTCTACTGGACCCAGTAGATAAGTTTTCTGTCCTTGTTTCCCATATACTGAATCCATAGAGGGAGCAGGACGTTATCCAAGAGAAGTTGACATGCATATGGGCAAAGGCAAGATCTGGTTTGCTAATGAACTATGTAACTAGGTTTCTCCAGGCTCTGTCAGGTCTGTTTTTGCCACAGTAGTTTGGAAAGTTCAAGAAAAAGCATTTAACTCCCATCCATAACTTTCATAAAATCTTTTAACTTTCGTCCAAGGTCACTCTAGGAAAAACTCGCTGCATTGATTGCTAGTGGCTGGATCCCCCAATAGGGATCAGAAATATATTTTTTTGTGTTCGGCTATGGAAAAAGGGGTGCTGCTATGGGAAGGATACTTTCTCCTCTCTCTTCCCCTGCCTCTGTGAGTAGCTGTGCTCCCTATCATGTATACAAGATATCTATATCACCAAGCTATTTCACCCCCTAATTGATGTGCTGAACTCTATCAGAAAAGTCCAAAGACCTCTTAATAAGGAGACACTCTAACTGTGGCTGTTTGGTCAAGCTACACATTTGTATATTGACCTTCTTATTTGGCCCCCAGTCAAATATGAGCAGGTTGATGGAGGAGACAAATGCTTATTACTCTAGCTCACTTTTTGATCAGCGTTATGCATTCTGATAAGCATCTGATCTTTTATGTTCAGACTACACGTGCTCATAGATTAATTTGGCAAAACTATGTAGCTTGGCTGATTTGGGGACCTAATCCAAAGCCTATTGGAGTTGACGTGAAAGGGCTCCATTGAGTCTTTTCACTGACTACAATGGGTTTTGGATCAGACTCCTAAAGCAGAAGCCTCCCTTGCCATGGGTGAAATTTGCCTCTGTGCTGTGACTAGCAGAGAGCCTACACATCACTTAAGTCCCACTTACTCCTTATTTTGAGGGCATAAGCATGCACTGCTAAAGTCCTAAATCTTGTGCTGGCTCTCTACATAAGGGTGAAATTCATCCCCCTTCTTAAAGTAATCTGGCCATATACTCCTGTCCCAATTACAGGGCCAAATCTTGGTCCCATTGGAAGGAAGTTTTGCCCTCTTTGCCACTACGAGGTTAGGGCGAAATTAGCTGCGTTAGGTCAATTTTTATAAGCAATGCGTCTACACAACCAATCCCGTTCCATCGACCTAAAGGGCTCTTAAAATCGACTGCTGTACTCCTCCCCGGTGAGGGGAGTAGTGCTAAAATCGACCTTGCTGAGTCGAATTTGGGGTAGTGCAGACGCAATTTGACAGTATTGGCCTCCACGAGCTATCCCAGAGTTCTCCAATGTGACCGTGCTGGACAGCACTTTCCACTCCGATGCACTAGCCAGGTACACAGGAAAAGCCCTGGGAACTTTTGAATTTCATTTCCTGTTTGGTCAGAGTGGTGAGCTCAGCAGCACAGGTGACCATGCAGTCCCAGAATCGCAAACGAGCTCCAGCATGGACTGAACGGGAGACACTGGATCTGTTTGCTGTATGAGGAGAAGAATCTGTCCGGACTGAACTCCAATCAAAAAGAAATGCTAATATATATGCCAACATCGCACCAGGGCATGGTGGAGAGAGGCTACAACAGGGACGCACAGCAGTGCCACGTGAAAGTTAAGGAGTTTAGGGAAGCCTACCAAAAGACAAAGGAGGCAAACGGTCGCTCCAGGTCAGAGCCCCATACATGCCGCTTCTATGATCAGCTGCATGGCATTCTGGGGGGGATAGCATACCACTACCCCACCACTGTCCATGGACACCTGCAAGGGGGTAGTCTCACACAAAACAGGGAGGAGGATTTTGTGGATGAGGAAGAGGAGGAGGAGAATGTGCAGCAGGCAAGTGGAGAATCCATTCTCCCTGGCAGCCAGGACCTTTTCATCACCCTGGAGCCAATACCCTCCCAAGGAGGGTTCCAGGACTCTGAAGCTGGAGAAGGCACTTCTGGGAAGTACACATTTGTAACTACACTACAAGGTTTAAAAGCAATTGTGTTTAATGTTTGATTTTGCCCTGAAGAATCGGGATCTATTCACGGCCAGTACAGCTACTGGAAAAGTCTGTTAACGTGTCTGGGGATGGAGTGGGAATCCTCCAGGGACATCTCCATGAAGCTCTCCTGGAGGTACTCTGAAAGCCTTTGCAGAAGGTTTCTGGGGAGGGCTGCCTTATTTTGTCCTCCACAGTAGGACACTACCACGCCAAGCCAGTAGCAAGTAGTCTGGAATCATTGAAGCATAAAGCATGGCAGTGAATGGTCCTGAGTTTTGGTCGCATTCAAGCAACATTCGGTCTTTATCTTTCTGTGTTAGCCTCAGGAGAGTGATATCATTCATGGTCACCTGGTTGAAGTAGGGGAATTTTTGTAAGGAAATGGTAAAAGGACCCTGTTCATGCTGGGCTGTTTGCGCTTGGCTAAAAGGGATCATCCCTGAGAATAGCCACGTGGTGAGGGGAGGGGTGAAGGGATCACCCCAGAGAATAGCCACATGGTGGGATGGGGAGAGGGGTGTGCTGCACATCCACCCAAAAACCGCAGCCCCTCCTTTTAAATGGAAAACCCAGCCGGCATTGCTTGCTATGCGAAAGGAGGGCACTGCAGTTTGAAGCTATTCCCACATATTTATAAAAGTGGAAGAAGCCAACTCCGCATACCCTTTGGCTTACCATAGCTGCCTGGAAACCGAATTCTGTTGACCAGCTGTGTGTGATATGTCACCATACCGGCAGACGCTCAATATAAAAGGTAAAATACGACCTTGTACCTAAAGCACATGTGCTGTCTGCTGTGAATTGCTTGATTCACTGTGAAAGAGTCTCTCTTTTGTTCTCAGAAATGTATCTTCTTAAATTTTCTACTCTCCCTTTTTATCCCCCCGCAGGTGCAAATGTTTAGAAGGCGAAAAAAACGCACTTGCGATGACATGTTTTCCGAGCTCATGCAGTCCTCCCACACTGATAGGGCACAGCTGAATGCATGGAGGCATACAGTGACAGAGACCAGGAAACCATTAAGTGAGCGCGATGAGAAGAGGCAGGAGGCTATGCTGAGGCTAATGGGGGAGCAAACGGACATGCTCAGGTGTCTGGTAGAGCTGCAGGAAAGGCAACAAGAGCACAGACTGCCACTGCATCCACTGTATAACTGCCCTCCTCCCCAAATTCCATATCCTCCTCACCCAGATGCCCAGGAATGCGGGGGAGGCTCGGGGCACCCAGCCACTCCACTTCAGAGGCTGGCCCAAGAACAGAAGGCTGTCATTCAAACAGTTTTGATTTGTAATGTGGCTACAAATCAAAAATGTGGCCTTGTCCTTCCCTTCTCCCCTCCTCCCACACCTGACCCAGGCTACCTTGTCAGTTATCTCACTTTTTTCCCCAATTAATAAAAAAAGAATGCATGGTTTCAAAACAATAGTGACTTTATTTCCTTTGCCAGCTGTGATTGAAGGGGGGATGGTGGTTGGTTTACAGGGAATTAAAATCAGCAAAGGGGTCAGGTTTGCATCAAGGAAAAACACACACAACTGTCACACCGTAACCTGGCCAGTCGTGAAACTAGTTTTCAAAGCCTCTCTGATGTGCAGCGTGCCTAGTTGTGCTCTTCTAATTGCCTTGGTGTCTGGCTGCTCAAAATCAGCTGCCAGGCGATTTGCTTCAACCTCCCACCCTGCCATAAACATCTCCCCCTTACTCACACACATTATGGAGAACACAGCAAGCAGCAATGTTGTTTGCACTGAGGTCTAACCTAGTCAGCAAACAGCACCATTCTGCACTTTCTCAGTCTATAGTTGAACTGCTCCTTACTACTGTCCAGGCTGCCTGTGTACAGCTTCATGAGCGTTGGGAGCAAGGGGTAGGCTAGATCCCCAAGGATAACTATTGGCATTTCAACATCCCCAACAGTAATTTTCTGGTCTGGGAAGTAAGTCCCTTCTTGCAGCTGCTCGAACAGCCCAGAGTTCCTAAAGATGTGAGCATCATGCACCTTTCCCGGCCATCCCATGTTGATGTCGATGAAACGTCCCTCGTGATCCACCAGTGCTTGCAGCACCATTGAGAAGTAGCCCTTGCGGTTTATGTACTGGTTGGCAAGGTGGTCCAGTGCCAAGATAGGGATATGCATTCCGTCTATCGCCCCACCACAGTTAGGGAACCCCACTGCAGCAAAGCCATCCATTATGACCTGCACATTTCCCAGAGTCACTACCCTTGTTAGCAGAAGGTCACGGATTTCATTGGCTACTTGGATCACAGCAACCCCCACTGTATATTTGCCCACTCCACATTGATTCCTGACTGACCGGTAGTAGTCAGGTGTTGCAAGCTTCCACAGGGCTATCACCACTTGCTTCTCAACTGTCAGGGTAGCTCTCATGTTGGTATTCCTACACTTCAGGGCGGGGAAAAGCAATTCACAAAGTTCCAGGAAAGTGGCCTTTCGCATGTGAAAGTTTCGCAGCCACTGGGAATCATCCCATACCTGCAACACTATGTAGTCCCACCAGTCTGTGCTTGTTTGCCGGGCTCAGAATCGGCGTTCCACTGTATCAACCTGCCCCACTGCCCCCATGATGCCCCAATTACCACATCCCGTGCTTTCAGGAACGTCTGTGTCCATGTCCTCCTCACAGTCGTCCTCGTGCTCACGGCTCCTAGCCAGGTTCTGCACATGCTGCAGGATAATGCGCAAGGTGTTTACAATGATCACAACTCCAGCAGTGAGCTGAGCAGGCTCCATGCTTGCTGTGCTATGGCGTCTGTACGGGTAACCCAGGAAAAAAGGCGCGAAATGTTTGTCTGCTGTTGCTTTCATGGAGGGAAGGAAGGATGGAGAGGAGACTGACGACATGTACCCAAAACCACCTACGACAATGTTTTTGCCCATCAGGCATTGGGAGCTTAACCCAGAATTCCAATGGGCAGCAGAGACTGCGGGGACTGTGGGATAGCTACCCACAGTGCACCGCTCTGTGAGTTGATGCTAGCCATGGTATTGAGGACGCACTCTGCCGACTTAATGCACTTAGTGGGGACATACAAAATTGACTGTATAAAATCACTTTCTAAAGATCAACGTCTGTAAAGATCGACCTAATTTTGTAGTGTAGACATACTCTGAGACTAAGCAAGGGACAAACAGTAACTGACAAATCAGAGGTTTGTATTTAGCTGCTGAACGGGACCGGCTCCAGGCACCAGCCGACCAAGCACGTGCTTGGGGCAGCACCTCTGGGCGGCGCGGCACTCAGGGTTTGGGTTTTTTTTGGTGTGTGTTTTTTTTTTTTTAATAAACACTCTTCCCAGTGCAGCGGGGCCGCGGCTGTGCCTTGCTCCCGGCTGGGGCAGCAGGGCCGCAGGCATGCCATGCTCCCTGCCAGTGCAGTGGGGTCATGGACATGCCGCCCTCCCTGTCGGCGCCCTGGCTGGGGCAGCGGGCATGCCACGCTCCCCGCCAGCGCCCCAGCTGGGGGAGCGGGGCGGCGGGCGGCCAGTTTTTTTTGTTTTTTGTTTTTCCTGGGGTGGCAAAAAAGCCAGAGCCGGCCCTGCTGCTGAACAGACTATTACTGAAACCTTGGGGTTTTGCTCGTTGCTAGAGCTGTGCAAATAACCTTTTTTTTAATTTGCTGTTCATATCAAAAAGGAAAATTGTTTTGTGTCAAACAACCATTTTGTTTTACTTGAAACAAAATATTTAGCTTTGTTTTCAAACTTTAACCCCTTTGTTTTTTTTCTAGTAAAACTTTTGAAGCAAATTTTGAAACAGGAATTTCAAATAAAATCCTTACATTCCAAAAGTGTCGAAACAAAACATTTTAAAGTTGTTTTTTTACCAAAAGAGCATGGCAAATTTGACAGTAATTAATAAAATGTTTTGGTTGATGTGAATCTACTTTTTTGTCCTTTTTTTTTAAAGCAAAAAGGTGCTACTTGTGTCTAAAGATAACAGTCCAAATTCTGCTTTCAGTTAGGCTATGTCTACACTAGCACTGTTGTCGACCTAACTTATGTCGCTCAGGGGTCTTTGGGGGCGGTTTAATTATGTTGATGGAAGAGCTCTCTCTCGTCACCATAGTGCAGCTACATGGGAGATCTTACACTGGCGCAGCTGTGCTTCTCCAAGGTATCTAGTGTAAACATGGCCTTACTCTGCAGCTACAGGAATAGCTCCATTCATCTTTAAGGATGGTTTGCTAAATTACACCATTATAATTTAAAGCAGAATTTGGCATGGGGTATTGCCATTCAGAAATGCTATCCTTGGAACAAATTTCACTGATTTTCTTTTTAAAACTTCAAATCTGTACCTTCCTGTTTTACCGAAACAAAGGGCAACTGATTTAATCAAGGTTGATAGTGAAGATGTTACTGTTACTTAATTAGCTGTCAGATTAGATACTAAAACCTATATATTTTTAGGGAATAGTACATGGAACAACAAAATAACAAGTGAGAGAACATGACTCTTTTGTAGTTTGTCCTCCTTTAAATTGCAAATTTAAATCAATTTTTTATGTATGTCAAATACCAGCACACATTGCAGTGATTAACAACCCTGTGCTAATGAGATGAGAAATGAATTTTAGATGCTCTTTGGTTTTAGAAGTAATTTGTGCAAAAATTAGATCCTGCTGTGCCTCAACTATTTCTTACAATTTGAAATACACTGCCCTGGAAAATGTGTTATTGGAACATTTATCATAGATCAAAGCTCATTATTTAAAAGGCTGACAAGTTTCTAACTGCATGTTTATTAGGAAGCAGAGCCTTAATCATATCTGGTTTTGTGTGTCCTGCCCCATTAGATCTGTGACCTTCTTTTTAAATCACTCTGTTTAAGAAAGAAAAAAAAAAAAAGAGGGAAAAATTCTTCCCAAGATTCAGCATTAAAATTTGGATAACTTTAGAGATTAAAGAACAGTTAATGATTTTTGATAAGCTAAGGCAAAGTACATCTTTTAAAAATACCAAAGGTTTGGGCCCTGATCCAGCAAAGCACTTAGGCACATACATAGCTTTAAACATATAAGTAGTATCATTGATGCCAAATGTTCTCTGCTGGATCACAGCCTTTGGATTAGCATCCAAATGTTTCTGAATCTTCTGGGCCTGAAAAATTTGTGCAAACAGTCATGCGAACAGGCTCTGTAGGCTGGATAGGCTTTACTGTCAGTCTTTCTTCATAGTTTGGAGTGTTGCTGGTGAGAACAATGGAGTGACTAAGCTAATAAAAATGATTTAAAAAGTTTAATTTTGCCAAACCTTGTTAAAGATTTGTTTCAAGAGGGAAGTGATGGCTTATGCCACTCAGCTGAGCAGAGTTGGTTCTTCCATCCTAATTTTATTTCCGTGTTTGTTCAATGAAATAATTAGTTTTTCTCCTTCATCCATTTAATCTATCGAAGGGCATCAGCAGAAGGACTTTACCAATTTGCTGCATTAAAAGGCTGAATACAGACAGCCTGTTTTTCACATTAATACCCACTTTGCATAGATGTAAATAACACTAATAAATCAGAATGGTAGCATTTAGCACAGGTCAGGAATTTTCCATCAGAATAACTCTGATGGAAAATGCAGCTTCCACAAAATTTTGAGTTTGCAAAAAATCTTTTTTTTTCCCTGTCAGGGAAAATCAAAGCTCCTCAGGTTTACACCAGGAGTGAACTTTACCCGATGTGTGAAATAAGATGTTCAAACTTATTTTAAATTATTCTGATGGATGAATGTTGAGTAGTTTGTTGCTAAGGCAGTTATTTTTATAGGACTTGGGTTCAAATTCTGCATAAACTGCTCGTGGAGGGAAATACTGCACCACTGCACAGTGCAGAATTTTGCAGAAATTAATGTGCGTGCAGAATTTCCTTTCCCCCACAGAAATGGGCTGCAGTGCTTCTGGCCACCTCTAGGGGCCACTGTACACAGCAGAGCCCAGCTCTAACATAGAAGACTCCACCGGGGGAGAAGGGGAGGGAGCTAGAGCAGTGGTGGGAAGCGGCGCGGGCCACAGGGTTGTGCTGGTCGCAGGGATTTGCTTCCCGCAGCTCCCATTGCCCGGGAACGGTGAACCATGGCCACTGGGAGCTGCGGGTGGCTGTGCCTGTGGACAGTCAATGTAAACAAACTGTCTCGTGGCCAACCAGTGGATTACCCTGATGGGCTGCAGATTGCCCACCAATGAGCTCGAGGGTTCCCGGCAGCTGCAGTTCCCAGCACACCCTGAGGGAAGGATGCAGCAGTGCGCAGGAAACTCCACACAAGCCTGGGACCCAGCATCAGGTTGTTTCTCCCTGTGGAGGGGAAGGGGGCAAGTGTATGGGCTGCGGGGGGGGGGGGGGAGCCACGGCTGAGCTCTGAGGGGGGACGGTGTGATGTCTTGGCTCTGGGGGGAGGGGGTATGGGTATCTGGGCAGGGGGCCACAGCTGGGCTCTGGGGAGTGGGGTTTTGCATGTACTGGCTGGGGTGGGACACAGCTGGACTCTGTGGGGAGAGGGTTTGGGAGTATTGGCTAGGGAGCACTGTGGCTGGGCTTTGGGGAGGAGGGGTTGCGGGTGCTCGGTCCCCTGGCTGGGCTCTGAGGCGGGGGCAGGGGGGTAGAGAAACAGGAACTGGGTTGTCATAGGGGTTTCTTTAACTCTCTATTCCTGGGGGAATTTTTGAGAGTCTGTTTTTTTTTGTTTTTTGTTTTTTGTTTTTTTAATTTTCCAAAATCATTGAAACGGGCATGATTATGTAGTATTATTTTGATAAATAACATTTGCAAAATTTGGCAGAATTTTAAAATATTGTGCACAGAATTTTTATTTTTTGGCACAGAATTCCTCCAGGAATAATAATCCGGTGGCATAATGTCATCATGAGACCTCTTCACCCAGAAGAGGCCGGTCTTCTGCTGAGCATAGAAGTCCTGCTAGTGAGAAGTGCTGTGTCAGCAACACCACCATGTGGCTCCTCAACTGCAGTTTCAGCTTCTGGTGTCAGTCTAAAGACTGCAAGAGCTGAAGAGTTTAACTCTTCCCCCCACCCCCAAGCCATTACCTTAAGTATTTTATTTTTCCTATCTGTTTTTTGTCTTTTTTTAAATGAATGGGGAGATGCCCTAGCCTTTTCAGTGCAATGGTGTGAAAGTATTGATGCTCATATACATGCTTGCACACAACCACAAAGTCTGCATGGGGAAGGGGCAGGCAAGAAAACTCCCCAGGTTTGAACAACCCTAAATCCAACCTCTTAAAGGTACTCAGAGTGTTCTATAATCTTTGGCTGAGAATCCTAAAACTCAAAGCTGTCCATTGTAAACTATTAAGAGTTGTCAAACTTTTGCTTATCAGTGTTGAGACCTGAACTAACTTGGGTTGAGGGAGGAGGCGGAGGGTTAGCCACCATATGTGTATTGAAATCTGAGGAAACCTTGAACTGGCTCTGAAATGGTGGTTTAGACACAAACTGATGATTTAGATTTCAATATTAAAATATTTAACCAGGGTTAAATTCCGATTTCACTGCCTTTGAGGAAATTCTTTAGTTGGGATTCATAGCCAAATGGACAGGCACCTCCTTGGTTTCTTTTTTAGGATTTATGAGGTTTATTTCTTGCATAATCTGATTTTGACCAATTTAGTTGCAATCCAATTTCAATACTAAGTTGCTGAATTGATATATTGCTTTATTATTAAATTCAGTAGTGTTAATGGTAGCTTCGTTTTAGTGAGACGTTTTCATGACTTTATTTTTAATAGCTTTAATAAAACTTATACAGCTGATACTAAACCAGATTTCTTTCAATAAGCAACAAAGGTCCAGATTCCTCAGGTCTGAGCAGCTTCTCACGATTAGTCTTTGGCCCTCGCATTGTAGCTGGTCAGGAATTATTTGATAAGTTTTTGTTGGAAAATACGGAGTCAATGAAACTAAAGCTTTTCATGGAAATGTATCAGTATTGATTACAATTTCATGGAAAGGTTTCCTCAGTTCCAGGATGGAATTTTTTGAGTAGAGACACCCCGAATTGCCAATAGGCAGTGGTTCAGGCACTCTGAATCAGGCAGAGTAGGGGTTTGAACCTGACCTCTCACATCCCAGTGAGTGCCCTAACCCTGGGCTGTAGGCTATTCTAGGGTGGATAGCTATCTGGTTTCTTCATCCCAGTGCAGAACTAGGGAAAAAACTGCCTCACATTTCATGGAACGGGAAAACTGTTTCCTGCTCTACCTTTTTACAAATTAACCCTCATTCACTTGGCACAGAGTACATTATAAAGGCACTTCCATTTGTGTTCACCGCATGTGTGAATCTAATACTGTAAAGTAAAAAGGGTGAAAGTAATGGCCTAAAACTGATGATGGCCACACCAATTTGGTGGGAGAGGGAAAATAAGAATACTCCCTTCCTGCTGAACTGGGGATGTGTTCCAGCCTAAATGTCTGGATATAAATCTGGTGTTTGGTTCTGGCATTCTGCACAACCTATGCGAGACAAGGTTAGCCCTCTCCAACCCACAGCAACCAACCTCCTGTCTGAGGGTTGGAGAGGGAAATGATGAGATCACCTCTCATGTTACCTTGGCGCTTCTCCTTGCTGTCTGTTGGCAAACCTTAGTGCCACAAAAGTCTTCCATGAAGCCATGTCATCCCCTACAAGGGAAAAATCCAGATAAAGGGCCAAGAAATAAAGTAAGGTACAAATCATAGCTATCATCATAGCGTTCTATCAAAGGGACAGTGTTTGATTCCTGTTGGGTGGCAGGGTTGAGACCCACCAAACTCACTAGTGTTCAACATTCATAGCGGGACTTCTATAGATCTGCAGATCTCTGTACAGAGCAGGGAAGTCTACCTTACTCTCTCCCTTCTCTCATGCTCACAGCAGCAGCAGTTCTTCCTCTGTGGCATCTACTCAAGAACTCATCTTTGGTTGAGATGAAGAGTTCAGGGTGCCTAGGGTATTTGCATAGATGCCAAAGTTGGCATCCATTTCTCTGAATAAGTCTCGGTGAGTAGAATAATATTTGAGGGGCTCCCCTCCCCATGTCCTACACCACTTTTGCCCTCAGCACTCCCCAAAACACATTTAAATCCCAGGGACTTCTGAAGAGTGGAACCATAGAGCTGGAGGGAAAAGAGATTAATTCTGTGGAGATTCTTCCTTCCTATTTCCCCTGGATTTTGTGTCCCCTCGACTCTCAGTAGTGGAGGGAAGATTAGGGTTTTGGTATTTTAACACTTTTGCTTCCTTTCCCCTCGCTCACAAACAACCTCTCTTGGTTTTCTGACTTATCTTATCCCAGCTGAAGGCAGGAAACCTCTGGAAATGAGGTGGGTGAGAGCCTATTCTCATGATTTCCCAGCTTTTTTGTGCAGAGAGAGGCTAATTCAGAGAAACACCTGAAATGCTGTCAGCTTATCCTAATCACCCTCCAAAACATGAGATTTGTTCATCAGTTAATAAGCTACTGTAAGAGAATCCTCTCTTCTATGGCAAATTATAGGATGGTATCTTTTCTCATGGAAAAAAAAAACTTTCCGCCAACTGGAAGTACATGAAATCAGATGTATTCTGGATCTGCCATTATTCGTCTACAAACTTCAAAGATAAAATGCAGTTTTAAAAAAACCATTAAATAAGTAGGTCACTACTTTATTACTGGATAAGCATGTGTGGTCCTTGAGATGGTTAAGGAAATTCTTCTTTCTGAAAGTGTAGGTATTTTACAGCACTGCAGAACTTGGCAATGCTGGTTTTAACATGGATCCTTTTTAAAAAAAAAATGCTTTAGTACTAAAGTGAGCGCACTTTAATGAACACCTGTGGAGAGCTAGACCTGTTAAAAGAATAGATTTTCTGTGCTTCAAAGCAACCCATGTAGATGCCCGATGGAGCCATTTAAAAAAAAAATACAGTGTGTCTAACCTGGAGAATCCATTTAAGAGAATAAACTTTCAGTGCATAGAAAGACCAAATACAAGAGAAAGCTGAGCTGCATAAGAGAAGGGTAGTGTTTTGTGGTTACATTTTTTCTCTCTTCACAAAACTACTTGTTCCTGCTCCCACTATGAATGAATGAAAGCAAGAACTCTTTGAACTGCATACCTGAAATACATAGTGGGGTATCATCCCTCTGGTGCATCTCTATGTACAACAGGATTATGTGTTTAACTGGTTTCAACTGCATCTTCTTGATGTTCTTTAGCTAATAGTTGTTCTTATCCCTCAGGAAATGAGAAACTTTTGAGTGAGAATGTAATGACCACATTCACTAAAGGAAAAGTAATAGAATTTTTGCTGACTGATTATTTTATCACCATTAATGCTTCCTTATGATGGTAATGAAAACCTTGAAATATTCAGCTGATGAAATGTTTTATAGCGAAGACTGAGCTAGCCTGTTACAGGAGCTGAATTTCTGACCTGATAATGGCTTTAGTGGGTTGGCAAAGGTGACGAGAGGTAAAATAATCAATGACTAAAACACAAATCTTGAAGCAAAGGCCTTCAAGGCTCATCTAATCGTTATATTTTGTTCGGATTATCTCCTCTTGTAAACGAAACAAATAGAACCGGATATGCTGAGGCACTGCTGCTAGAAATATCCATCTTCTTTAGTAGCAAAACCAGTAATAAGAGACCCCATTTTCAAGATTTTTCTTTTTAATTAGATGTTCTGTAACAGTCAGTGCTACTTTTCATTCAGCCATTCATTCATTCTACCATTGCTGATACCCTGGAGCTTTTCCTGAAGTGGAAATCTTTTCAGACATTTTGATTAAAAATCATACATCACTGTGACCTCTCAAGGTAACTTTTTTGCATGATTTATATTTGGAGTTTTCAGGCATAACAAAAACATATACAAAGATCAAACGAATGCTAAAATAAGAAATACTTTTCACTTGCATGGAACCTTCCATTTGAGGATCATGAAGCACTGTGCAAACTTTAATTTAATTAAGCCCCACAACTATGGGGTAGTAGTGAATGAGAATTGCTATCCCAATTCTAAAGATGAGGGTGTGGGAGGAAAAATGAGGTACAAAGAGGCTAAGATCTAAATAGAGAACACTGCCCTACCCCCTTCCATAAGGGGTACATGTAATGGGCTAGGTTCTATCCTGCACCAGAGTTCTGTTTGAGCAGGGGAGGGGTGCATGAGTGAGGGCTCAGCATCAGGGATCTTTTTCTGGCTCCCTAATTCTCTGCTCTAGCCCCAGGCCTGATGCAACTTAGAGTGACTGCCAGAATGCCACTGTCCTTAATGGACTCAACACCAGTATAGGATTGGTGTAGTGGAGTTCCATACTTCTTCCTCTGCTAGATTTCAGCCCCGTTCCACTGCCTGAGCCTCATAGGTGTGTCACAGTAGAGAATCTGGCCTGGCACATTTTTCATTGTGTAACGGAAAGGGACCAGCTAGCACTGCCTACAGCATTGACCAGCCCCAGAAGGGGTATTTCTAAATGTAAGATAGGCGAGTCTGCATCCCTCCTTCACAACAGAGGCAACATTTGCTTCTGCTCTGCACTCTGTGCCCCTTGGTAACTAGGAGGCATCATGTCTTTGTCATAAAGGGTCCAAGCACCAACACTTCGGCAATAATGACTGAAACTCAGCCATGAGTTTGAAACAACTGTTTTAAATGGAGTCCAACTATTTAAGCACTAGTCTTTGCTACAGGAGCATCTAACCATGGGAAAACAAATAGTGAATTGCACATCCTAATGTGAAGGCATCCAAAGATTCCAGGGTTGTCCTGCCCACTGTGTGTCAGTGTTGAGATGGAAACAGCTACATGCACGGTTGGGAGCTCTTTTTGTTCAGAATGTAATCACTGGGATTTGCAGTCTCTTACTGTCCAATTTTTAAATTCTCAGTGATTTTGTTGTTGCAAATTACATCTGTGCAACAGCAAGGCTATGCTATGCCCAGACGTCTAGACCATTATGATATCAGAGGTATCAGCCAATCACCACCTACTATACAGCTAATTTGCATGCAACAGTTTCTTTGCCTATATAAAGGGGACTGCACAGATGGTGAACTATTTGGCCTAACTGCCCCAGTTTTTCAAAACCACACAAACAGCCATCACAGACTTAGCCCCTCGTTTGCCTCCCCCAGGAATCAACATCCGTCTTTCAGCATTGTTACCGTGTCTGGGTGTCACTCGGAAGCTTAGAATGTCTGCTGAGTCAGTGTGAAGTGATGGCAACTGCTACGAGTGTGGCTGAGAGCTCTTTTTGTTCAGAATATCACTGGGTTCAAGCCTCACCGAGCCCTGTGAGAACCTGATGGAATGTTGGAGGCCAAAGATTCTGTGGCAGCTGGAATGTGACAGCTGATCAGAGAAGGTGGCAGTAACAGTTATGTGGGGGTAACAAGGAGGTGGTGGTACCTCCAGCCAGATGGAAACTCTGTGCACAAACTTGGGGGGACATGTACAAACAGCAACATTGCTCACCACAACCCAGCACCTGGAAACAAAAGCCTCCCATTCTCAGCTTTTTTACACGTGACTTTACAAATTATATTCGTGCAACAGCATGGGCTTTCAGCTACTAGCTGGTAGAGACAGGGGCGGCTCTACCAATTCTGCGCCCCAAGCAGTCACCACCGAATTGCCGCCGCGGCGGGAACAGAGGCGGAGCTGCCACCGGATTGCCGCCGCGGGACACGGACTGCTGCCCCATTCTCTATGGTGCCCCAAGCATCAGCTTGGAAAGCTGGTGCCTGGAGCTGGCCCTGGGTACGGAATGAGTGCTGCCTGCTACTGTGCATAATAAAAGGAGACTCTCACTATTAGAATGTACCATTTCAAAATGGTGTGGTGAATTTTGAGACTGGCCAGAATATCAGAATTTCATTTCATGAAAAGTTTTGAGGTTTTGACATTTTGTTTTTGTTCCAATGTGGATTGAAACTCACTTTTTGAAATTTCTCATTAAAGGGAAAAAGAGAGAGAAAGAGACCCAGCAACAAACTGATCCATAGCCTACTGGTTAGGGCACTCACCAGGTTCAAGTCCCTGCTCTGCCTGATTCTGTTCTCTCTCTCCGGTTTTAAACAAAAATGCCATTCTGGGCCTGAGAAACCATCCCGACAAAATGCTCATCTAAACTAAGTTTCTGCAAGGTATTTCAATTTGGGCATATTTCAACAGATAAAAGAGCTTTGTTAACTAAATTTTTTAGATTAGCTTTAGTGACTGTATATTATAAATTATTTAATGGCCGATTCTCTTGTCATCAAGCTCCTTTGTGTTGTTTAGTAGGCTAGAACTAAACATGAGTCCAAGTTGGTCAGACACACTGAAAACAAGAGAATGAAAATGAATTGTAATCCAAAATACAAATTGATTTCAGAGAATGAATATTTCCTTTCAGTCTGTGGCTTAAGCATAAAATAAATAGGATTAAACTGAAATTCTAAAGATCAGTTCTCAGAACAAACTGTCAGGTGATTTTAAAGAACTCATCTCTCTTCCTTGGGCTGATAAGTAGACCAGTGTGAAACAGGCTCTTTTCTCTTCTTTTCTCTTCAGTTTGTCCCTGATGAGTAAAAATGATCTCAAAGTTAATTTGAGATATGCTCCCTTGTCCGACCTGGACTTTAGCAGAGGGTTTTGTGTATGCAGGGTCATCTGTATGCTGTGTAAAAATAATAACTGATGTTAAACCACAATATTTGATGGACATAATTTCTACCATTTTTTCTTGCACCATGTTGTTCCTATTTCATCAGATACTAGCTCCCAACTCCCACTGACTTCAGTGGAAGAGGAATCCACTTAGGATCTCGCAGGACCAGGCATTTAAATAAACGAGTCTGGCTTGTTATCTGATTAAACCTGTGCTGGGCATTTAGTCCTGGAAGAAATCATGTGATCAATGATAACCTGGAAGTGGTTATACCAAATATTGCTTCATCATCACTAACACCACCACCAATGCCTGAGAGGGAGAAAGGCGGTTCTCTTTCAAACAAAAATGTGGCATGGATGAAGGGTGGTTTTGTGAGAGCCATTTTCTTTGTTACAGGATGAGATAGGTCTCTAAACAATTCAAGTCCCAGCTCTAACCTTTGCCATCTTGTAATTACGGGACTGGAGCAAGGCCTTTTGGGAAGAAGGAAGCTGATTAAAAAGCAGGTCATGGCCCTCAGGACTGAGGAATGCTAGAAGGCGCAGTAGTGGAGTGAGAGACTGTCTGGTAAGTGAAGTGGAACTGGTTGGAGTGAGCCAGAGGATGACAGCAGAAGGCCAGGGAAACTCACCAGGCAGGGGGGCTGTGCTGGTTCCCTGTAGAATCTCTGAGGCCTGAGGAGGGTCTAGGGCGTGACAGGCAATGTAGAAAGTGGCCTTAAGAAAAGCTGAAGAAGGGAGAGTTTTTGAGTAAAAGCAACAGTTGCTTTCTGTTACCAGTTTAGGTGCTCTGGAGTGCAGGTTGGTGTAAGGGAGGGCCTGGGCTCCCCTATACCTCAGCTGTACTATATGGATGGGATGAGCAGGTACCCTAATGGCTAAGGGGAAAAGAACTGTTGTGAGGCCCCTTAGAAGGATAGAAGGTTGAGACCTTTGAGTTGAGGGGTGTGGCCCAGGGAACACAAAGAATCTCGTGGAGCTCCTGTCTGAAGGGGAGAACTAACTACCTCTGGAGAGGAGACTGCAGACCAACCTGGGAAACACAAGTATGAATGGATCTAGCAAGCAGAGAGGTAAACTACATGTGCCCAGTGTAAAAGCATCCTCAGAACCAAAGTGAAATGTCTGCTTCTTAGTGCAAGGAATTCATACAGTAACTGAACAACAGAAAAACATATTAGTGAACTAAAAAAGTTGAATCAATTTTTTTCAGGGTCTGGTAGGTGGCTGTCTCAGTCTTGAAGTAAATAAAGCTTTATGAAATGATTTAACTCATCTCCTATTTTGAGTTGGAAGGAACTATGTGAGTCAGTGATTAGAACTGGGTTTCGTATGACTGCATCAAATTGTGTACCAAGAGGGGGTTAGATACAGTGACCTCTCTCTTATGAGAATCTGTAGTTGATCTCTATAGCAATAGTTGTAAAGAGGATGCTTTGGAGAAGACAGATGAAATTAACTTCAATTGTTCAGATGAACACGTTTCAATTTACAAAATTCCTATTGTACATATGGAATAAAATGCTGGTCTAGAACAATTTTGGCTAAATGGCTTTTCTAATACACCTTTTGGTTTGGACGTAGTAATGAGGGTCTGCAGCTCTATAGTTAAGGGTGTGCTGAAATCTGCAACTAAAATGGGATTTAAATCCTTCCATTTGCTCTGAATTTAGTCTCCAGCTTTAACAAACATACAAACAATAACAATTAACATTCGTATTTGTTTCATATTATGAAAAGAGTTATTGACTACAAGTCTAGTGTGGCTACTTTTATGCTGGGCATGAAAGAATATTTTGGCAATGACGAGTTTGATTACACATGGGTATGTATGGGTACGGAGTTGAACTTGTCAAACTCTCCTTTACACACTTTTTTGGTGGAAAATGGTCTCTTTCCTGAACCTAAAATGTTGGTTTCTTTTGAAATTCTCTGGGGGGGTTTCAACACAAACTAAAAACTCTCTGTGTGTGTGTGTGCGCGTGTGTGTTGTAGGAAGTAAAAGTGGAAAAAAATTCATGTGAAATTTTGGAAAATGAGAACTTCCCTTAAAATGCTGTTTTTTTCCAGGGGAAGTTTTGAGGAGTCATGTCTTGAGGCTTGTCTGGATAGTAATTCCCATTAAATTGGTGGTTTCCTGTGTGTGTGTTCACTGCACTTAAGCAGCATTATCTCTTAAATGAATCATAATATGGGTCTATACATTCCAAACACTCTTAGACGTTTCCACATTAGTAGGCTAGGTGGCACTCTTACTCTGCACTTGTATCCTGACACACAACACTAAAAATGTTCAGAAAAGTATTTTAGATGTAATTTGAAAGGAAAAAAGCCTTTCCAACACTGAAATTTGAGAAAATAATAAACCTCTAGACTAGATTATATTTCAAGTATATATTGAATTTTCTTTTTTGGAAAAGTACACATTTAAGTATTCTGTTAAATAATGGGTAAACTTTCCCATGGAAAAATGCATATTAGCTGTGCTTCTGCAGCCTAAAAATATATCAATCTACCTTTTGGCAAATTCTATAGAAAAGGAGAAATATGTTTTATAGGTGCACTGCTCTTTGTATAGTGATACAGGATCTGCTAACATCAGTAGAAAATTCTACACAATGGTTTCTCAATCTCAAGAAATAAAGACTGTTCAAATTTGATCAATTTAAATATTTCTAAATATTTCATGTTCATTTTGAGAAATTAGACAGGCCTTAGCCTCCAATCAGGTTTTTATTTTAATTCCTTATCAAACTTTTTGCCACCTGTAAAACTAACCAGCAAAGCCTCCAGAAACAGCCATGTGTGTGTTTACAAATGTAGACCCTCAATCTGTTCTATGTTGAGTTTGAAAAGAGGGAAGACAAGGGGTGTGGTGCAGTCTCGTATGTTACAGACATTCTGTTCTATTCCCTTAAGCATGTATGAGATAGAAGCCATTTGCTCAACTGTAGTGGGTGGGTGGGGTTTTTACATTTTACATGGCTAAAGTGGAGCGAGCCAGCCCCAGCTTGCTCCGTGCTACCGGTGAGTACTGGGGGGCAGTTCCCCCTGCCCCCAAAGTCCCAAGGCTGGGAGCCAGGGGAGCAGAATGGAGCAGGCTGGGTCACTCCACTTCCCGCCGCCCTGTGAGTGTGGGGTTGGGCCCGCTTTGCACTCACCGGGCGGCAGGAAGTGGAGTAACCCTGCCCCAACCTACTCCGCTCCTCCGGCTCGTGTTGGGGGTTGGTTTCCCTTCTGCCTCCCAAAGACCTTGGGCGCAGCCTCCTCCTCCCCCTCGGAGGCCTGGGACCAGCCCCCCTCCCCTCCCCCAGGCTGCGTAGGGCACCAAAATGTCTAGGGACAGCCCTGCCCATGGCTTTACTGCAGCAAGTCTCCTCGAGATATTGTTTTCTATGCCCTTAAGCATGTATGAGGTAGAAGCCATTTGTTCAACTGTAGTGTGTGTGTGTGTGTTATTTTCATTTTACGTGGCTGAAGTATGGACAATGTAGAATTCTGAATTGCCTTATTCTGATTCAGCCACGTAGGGCCAGATTGTGATACCCTTACCAGTAGTGTGAATAGCACTTCATTCCCAAAGTACTCCCATTAACTTCAATGAGGCTACTTGTAAAGTAAGATTTTATAGGCCTCTATCATGCAATAGTATCATTCATTTATTATTGTATTTCTTTACAAAGTAAATAATACTTTAACAACTATGATTAGCATTTTAAATAGTGTGTGTACAGCATCCCGCACAATGGGGTCGAGTCTATTATGAGAGCTCCTAGGTGCTACGGAAAGACAAATAATAAGTAAAAATAATAAATTTGAAATCTTGTAAACCAGAATTACTTACTGACTGCAGTTTAGGGGTGGTAAATATTGTTTTATTCCACATTTTTCACATAGCCTATGATTATATACTTGCTAAAACAGCCTTTTGGACTATACTAGATTTTAAATGAGAAGCCTGTTTTTCAACTCAGGTACATTTAAACAAAAAAGATATAATCTGATGAATTCAGAGGTGGAAGATGGAGTTCAAAATGGTGTGTGTGTGTGTCATTATGCAGACTGCTTTATTTAATGCCTCTTAATTTTTCCTATCTATGCTGGTGTTTTATATGTATGTTTCTTTAAACAGATTAACCAGTATTCATCTGCACATATGATAGAATTCTAATACTGGTTCTTTGAATAAAATACAAGGAGAGACCTTATGACATAGTTCCACTTTATTTTTACTAAGATGATAAGTAATACAAACTAAAAAGGGAAATAGCATCTTTAAATTATAAGAGGCTGGATAAACCATGCGCTATCAGTACAGCACATCTAATCTCTCTTGAAGCAACACTTAAATATTATGGCAGTTATTGCTTGTGTATTTAATAGTGCAAATGTTGTCTTTAATGTAGTAATCACATAATTTTTTCATTTACATACAAACACTTCATCTTTTAGAGTCTCACAAGTGCATGACACTGCATTTCTTACTTAAAAAGTTTCGAAAGAAAAATCAGATTCTTTCTAAACTGGTGTTAGTGAAATATCTAGACTGAAGAAAAAATTGGCAGTGGTTTAATAGTTTGCAAAGTGTGTGTGGGAGGAGACTTTTCTTTGCTAACATAGTAGCTCTCTCATAGATAAATACCATTTCATAAACACGCTCAAGCTGTTCTGCCCTGCCAAATAAGGAGTGTGGGGTTGCTTGAGTAGGTTGCTAAGCTTATATCTGGGGCTGATGTCAGTACTAGACTATTACATTTCTGGCCAAGTCATGGAAGGGAGGGAAAACCCCATAGGCTGTCTACTATGGCCACTACTACAATGTACAGGTGAGGAAGTAAGATGTAGCCTGGACTTCCCCCAGTTTTGCAGTGTTTATTTAGATATTGTGGCTTCGTGCTACTGGCCACAACCCCATTTCCTCCCTGAGCCACCCAGTCTCTCCCTGTGCATCCCTGCAAAAGAGAGCTGCCAAGCAATTAGGCTTCAGGAACACAACGGACTGTAGTGCCCACTTCTAGTTTCTACGCAGCCCCACACAGTGGCTATGCTTCTTGTATGTTTTGGCCCTTACCCAGCTGCACAAGCAGAGCACAAAATTTGCCCCAACGTTACGTATAATTTTATTAAAGTAGTTTTGAATTCCCCATTTAAAACTTAAATAAGGAGGAAAGGAGGCATCATGTGGTCCTTACTCAGGCAACTATCTGAAATCAATGGGAGCTTTACATGTGTGGGATGCAGGATCACCTAGCCACTTTGGCTGGATTATACTGGCCAATATAAGATAGCAGATGTCACCAGATGATGCCATTATGTATAGTCTTCCAAGTTTTCTGTCTCAGTGTGCAAGCAAATGGTCAGTTTTGAGAAAACATTGCTGTGATGTAAGTTTGGGTTTTGCTAGGTTCTGGGTAGAGGGAGCTATGGAAGCAGCAGGAGAGTTTGCTTTCTGCTTTGGTCTCTGATTGATTGCAGTCAGAGCCCAAAGCAGAGTTGCTCTCTGGGAATGGAGCATTGGTGTTGGGCTAAGATTCCTAGAAGAAGGGGTTGCCCTACATGCTGTTGACTGGCTGTATTCTAGGACTGGAGTGCTTATATATAAACAAGTTAAACTAAGAATATACCTAGACTCCTCCTCATTGATTTCTTCCCCACTGGGAAGCTGGTATACAAGGTCCTGAACATACACTACTGCTCAGCAGATAATAGAGAGAATATGAACTCATACGGCACCTTTATCAAAAGGAAGAACTTTTTATTTCATTAGATTGGCCAGTATATACAAGCTAAGGGGTCAAACTATGCCTATTAAATGCAAAACACTAGTGTTAATACAACATAGTTTGAAATATGAAGCACTTAGAAGCCAGGAAAATCCAAAAGTGAAGGTTGCTCTCATTATATCAACTCAGGCCCATTATACAACCTATATATTTCATGGTATACATAAATAGCAATGCTTATTAATATTCATGCTTATATAACACAGTGGGTGTAGTATAAGAACCTCAATAGAATTTTATAATACATTACATTTTACACATTAAAAGGCAACTTAAATGGAAAATGCATGTAAAAATATCCCATACACAGGGCAATGGGAGCAATCCTATATTTAGGACTTTGCTGATTTTTTGAATGCTTGGAGCCTGAGTCTTATTTACATTAAAGCCCCTTTATACCACTCGGGCAATGCAAAGGGGCCTTAAAATGTGTGGAAATGTAACTTCCTGTAGCTGAAATTTAGATATCCAATATTCGGGCAGGTGTTGTTCAAACAGATGCGTTGTGGAAAAAAATTCAATATTCCAAAATTTTATCTAAAATTAAA
This sequence comes from Macrochelys suwanniensis, assembly GCA_033296515.1. Taxonomy (NCBI): domain Eukaryota; kingdom Metazoa; phylum Chordata; order Testudines; family Chelydridae; genus Macrochelys; species Macrochelys suwanniensis. The sequence continues at coordinate 36,897,885 of CM065783.1, forward strand.
CTTTACTCGGATTCACCTGTGACTTCTAATAGCAATGTGGAAAACTAACAGCAATAAACCATGATAATTTTAAAACCTGTAAACCAATTTTATTCACTTGTGGCTTAACATTTTAAATGTCATTGAGATTTATAAAACAAACCAAATTCTTAAATTTTGAGCAGCAGCTATTTTTGACTTGTCCAAGAACAAATGTTTCTGGATGTCCCAATCAGAAAAACGAAATGTTTTCTTTACGTTGTCATAACTGAAGCAGCTGAACTGAACTCACATTCTAAATAAACAAATAATGGCCTTTGCGACTACTACAAAATATAGAAAACTTTAGATCAAAAGATTGTTGTTGTTTTTTTATTCATGCATGACTGAGTAGAGAGAGATTGGAAGTTGGAATTCAATTGGTCCTCACACTTATTGAAACTGGAACCAGATTTATTGGAAGGTTGACTAAGGCTTGCAAACTTTCTAAACTTGGGTTGAGTTCTGAGTAAACCTGGGCCAAGTTACAGCTGTGTGTGGAAACCATATGAAATTGTGGCTTTTGTAGGGTTTCAACCACAAACCAGCAAAAGCTGGCAATTTTAATGCAGTTTGGAATTAACTCAAAAGCTCCAAATGAATCAGAGGACTCATTGCAAAACTTAGAAACTGCAAACCCACATGAGACTTATCAAAATAAATGGTTTACAGACACAACAATGCCTTGCACAGTTCTAATGTTCTATATATAGATTGTGGTGAGGCAGCTATAGGGTCGCACAGCTTTCTTTGACCTTGGGTGTGGCATAGCTGGACTGGTCTCACTGGTCAATTATCTCATTCTGATGATAGACTGAAATGATAGTCCATGATGATTCTTTCAGGTCTGTCAGTTGCCTTCCTGGTATCGTTGACCATGGAAATATTGTTTACACTCCTGTGGATCCTGACAGAGGCAGACAGATGTGTTTAAGTGACTCCATTTTCTTCTCTCGTAAGGAGCTATTGAGTAGTCTGGGCAGTTGCTCCTCTGCCCTTAGGCCTCTGTGGTGTGATATACCACAAAGTTTTAATCTCTCACCCCTCCACATAGTCGTATTAAAGAAATAGTGAGAACTGGGTTGAAGTTTCATCAGTATGGTGATACTCAGCTTTGTCTGTTTCATTAGACCTGGATAATATAATTGATCAGCCCTTTTCCAGGATCTATCCAGGACTGAATGTGAACTATCTGGCTGAAATTTCACTTGACCAAAAGAGAGGGTATGTTAGGATTGAGTTGGCTGCCTAGCAGATATAATATGCTAAACTTCTGTTCCACAGATTGCAGTTTTCGAGCTTCTTTCAGGATGCAGTTCAAGGTATTATTTTAATCTATAAATGGGTATGACTTGAAGTCCTGGCTACCTCCAAAGAAAATGGGCCAAAGAGAAGTGAATCTAAGTGACACTAAAGGAGTCTCATCTGGTGTAATTTGCACCTTCCTTAGCTCCCTCGAGCAGTAAGGTGCACCCATTGAGAGACATACCTCTCACGGCCAAATTAACCCCTGATGCAATGCCAGTAAGTTTTCTGGAGGTGTACCAGGGGCGAATTTGACTGGAGGTTCTTACTACCATGTAACTTACATCCATGACACACTATCTCTAATGTTGTGTTAATAAAAGAAAAATAGCAAACAGGTAACTTAAATAGTAACCTAGCTCCTATAGAGCGCCTGTCATCAGTAGATCTCAAAGCTCTTTAAATTGTAATAGCTTAAAAGTCCTACCTGATCCTCACATTGTGGGACTGGAAGATGATCTATGCTTATGTATGCTTAGACTGCCTTAATAATTTACATTAGGCTCTGAATTTGGCCCAGCCTCTCTCCTCATATTTTAGTTTAACAGTTGAGATGAGATTATTTTTTGAGCAACAGCTCCCAGATTTAACCAGTGTGGGCCCGGCATTTTTGGTACGGAATCCTTGTCTCGGAATTCATTCCTCACTGTTTAGTCTGACAATACCCTTATCTGTTACCTTCAATGAGTGTGTGCTTTTGTTGCATTTGGGTAATGTTAGTTTAGTCAATATACAGGGCTTTTAATTTACTTGCGGCTGTTAAATAGACCCATTTTAGAATGGGGGTGGGGATATATGATTTTTAGTGGAGAGGAACTGCCTTGTAGCTTTAGAGAAAAATAATAAAAACGTGAGTTTGCAAGTCTGTTGCACAACAATACGTTCATTATTTTTAATTCTTTGTCTCTAGAGGCCATGGCCCAAGGGTCGCTGAAATTCAATATCATAATTATATTCTTTTAAAATTGCAGCTACAAGGAAATATAGCTGCTTTCAAAGAAATGCTAAAAATGAGGTGTGTGTGTTTCTTATACTAGTGTTCGGTAATAAATTAATCTGTTGCCCTCTAGTCTTTGAAAGCGTTGGTCGTTTCAATATATCTGGAAAAATCCTGTAACATTTTTTCTTAAAGGGTAAAAAATCTGACACATCAAATTCTTACGCCTCTTCCGCCCCAGCAGATGTGTGTCCATATAACTCCCACTACATGGATATACCAAAGAGCAAACAAAGTCCAGATGCTGTAAAAGTAGGGATTTGTTGTTGATATACTTTATCCCTTATGTATTTATTTAGAAATACCACAGCATGACCTGCTGTTCAAAATCTAAGATCATGGAACTCTTGCATGCCAGTTTCTTTGTAGGTTGCCTTTTTTAATGTGCAGGTTGAAAGTGCTTGTTTACATACTCACTGAACAGCACTGGACAATCATGTAGTCTTCTGTAGAAGCTAAACAAAGGACGAGCAGCAACAGTGTACATTTCTACTTTCTGTCTCATTCTGCTCCAGATGCGAAGAAAACAAACTGGTCACAGGTAAAGCAAAAAGGATTTCAGTTTCATAGCTAATGCATGATAAGACCATCTCCGGAAAAGTCAAATAATGCCAATTGTTCACATTATAGGAACACCCCACTAGCACAGACACCATTAGGATGCTGTCAGCATTTCTATTATGATCACATGTTTCAGGGGCTTATAACATGGCCATGAAAAGCCACTCTAAAATTGAATCCAGAATATAGACTCTATTTGCTACATCGTGTGTATTATTCTTGGCATTGCTGGGGGTGTGTCAAAAGTGTATAATAAAAAAAAAAAGACCTGGCTAAATCAGAACAGGTGTACTGATGAGATACACAGTCCAAAGGCATCTCAGACTCAGGTCACTGATCTACCCATTGGTGAATTTTCTTTTTCTAATAATATGGGCTATAAAAGGACATAAAAGAATCACAGAATGATTTTGAAATATTGTGGCTTGAACAAACCCATCAACAAAAAGAGGAATTACAGAAATTATCATTTTATAGGCCCTGCATATCTAAGATTGTATTGGCAGAAATTAAGCCCTCTACCTAAAACACTGTTGATAGAAACATAGTTTATATAGGTAATATCTGGGATGGACTTGTCTTGGGTACTCATTGAAAAGCCTACTCCATGGAACTATATAGGGTCCAGATTCTGGCTGGCACCCGCATGGGCATTCAAAAGGATGAAATAAGGGTGCAAAGAGCATTCCCTTTCCCTTTTGCATCCTTGAGTCAGGGCTAGTTACACATCACACAGGAAGCCTATTCCCATTGCTCCTCTGCTAGAGTATCCAGGGGTACTGTGTGCCTAAAAGAGGGCAGGTTTAAGTGAGGAGCATGGCTGATCTGGTGAAATATAGAAGGGGTTAGTATTCTGTAAACTCTTCAAAGGTATTGTACAAGACACATTTGTTTGTGCTTCCTTGGATCCTCTAGGAGGCCATCAGCTAGAATTCCTCCAGGGGCCGCACAGACCCTCTGCCCCCTCTCAGGCTCCCAACAGTACGTGGGGCAGAATCGGCCTATAACAAACTGCAGAATGTCATCAGTCTTTAGAAAATGCCGTGATTTAATTAAAGAAGTGCCTTTATGTACTTTCTTATTAGAGTAGCAGTTGCTATTACTAAGCCTACAGCACCATGTTATTAACTGGCAATGGTTGCAGGTCCTTAGTCTTCAGCTAATTCCTTTAGAAAATGCACAGAATTTTGCTGCCCTGAAGAGTTATTTAACAAGAGTTTTAATGAAAGAGTAGAAACATTGCACTCCATTGATTTGCCCCATGCAGTGAAATGTCACAGTCCATTGGTCTTTCCCAAGAACATCACATGAAATTACACCTATTTTCATTACTGCGCTCAAGTACAATATTGTTAGGTAAATATTTGCACAAAAATGTGACCGTTTTAAGATTTCCTGAGGTGCGAGCTGTCCCACATGGTAAATAATTAAAGATTGTGCTTTCTCTACGAGCACAAACCAGTGCTTGATATAGGTTTGATCATTTCACATGTCTTTTTGATAATCCATAACTGTCTTCTACAATTATTTTCATTGTCCAGCCAACCAAAGATAAAAGGTAGAACATGCTTCTTTTGCCTACTCCCAAGGAAACTCCATTATCCTTGAAAGGTCACGTGACTGTGAAAAAGCCAATCAGGGCTGAGAGAAGCAGCCCACAAGGACACTCTTGGTATGAGCAGAAAATGAAGTTGTTACCAGACAGCAAACTGCAGCCCTCAGTTCTTATGAATATTTGAATGAGTAACTAAAAACAGCTCAGTGAACTCTAAGCAACTGTGACAGCTGAAACTGCCTGGGAAACTAGCAGTCTACAAGGACTATGATGAAAAGATCACCAGTCACATTTCCACCGCCATTGCAATAAGTATATTATAAAATATTATCGGATCCATTGTCCTCAAATAGTAGTTAGGAAAAAAACTGCTCTCCCCCAATAAATTATCATGAGCAAGATACCCACAGGATCTCAGGTGATATTTTGAATGCATTAAAATGCAATGATTTCTAACAATCTACTCAAGGCAAGAGAATAGCCACATTTTCTAGACATTGAAATATTGATGTTGCTGTTGCTTATACTCATAGAAGATTGGCCCTAGTGAATCTTTCATGAATATCTTTCAGCTAGTTCCACGTGGTAAGAAAGATGATGAGAACAGTTTCCCTGAAGCTAAAATGTTCTGAATAATTTGCACAAAAATGTATTAAGCAAGGTAACTGAGGATTAGACTATATTTTTGTAGCAATCGTAAGATGTACAGCAGCCCTGCAAAAAACAAAACATCAACAGTCTTCCATCGCCCCCCAACTCTCTCCACCCCCACTCCCCCATACGTGATGTTAAAGTGCATTTTCTGACACTGGAATTTTTTTTGTGTGCATCTTCCAAAGCTGTATTTAAAATCACAGTTGGTACGATCTTCCACTATATGTGAATTAAAGGTTAATGCATCATCCTCGGTTTACTAACCAGGTCTGACCTTGCATTTTTTACTCACATGAGCACTCTTTACTCAAGAGAGTAGTTTTGTTCACTTCAGTGGGGCTACTCACATCAATAAAGGTTGCAGGATCAGTCCAGTATGGTATTGACTAAGATGGTGGCTTTAAACTAGCACAAGGGGAGTAAAAATTTCACCTAGTGCAGTTATTTGTGTTACTACTGCAAGTTTACATTATGAATCTGACTGCAAATCTGGATGAATTTTTCGGATAAAATGGAGATGATTTACAGTAATTGAATACCCAATAAAGGAAGAAATGTGTTTATAACAGTAATAATCCTGTGTGACAAGAAGCGAAATTCTTTGTGTGCTGAGTGGTACCTTACTCAGTGAGTAGTACCATTGTTCTTAATAGGACAAGGTATGCAAAGTTCTACTCAACATGAATAAGAGTGGCAGAATCTGGCCTGAAAAATGGGAGAGCCAGAAATAGAAACCAGGGCTCATGAATCCCAGTCTTTTCTATTTCTTCTGTAGAGATAAGTTTTATTGGTGCTAGAGGATCCCCAGAGGGTGCTGGATAAATCAAAAAGCAGACAACAGGAGACTCTGCTACTGACCTGGACTAAAAATTCTGTACAAGCTTCTCTTTCAACTTCTGTATTTATTGAGATCTTTGCATATGTTCTTTGATCTTTAACTGTGCCTCCGGGACTTTACCTGGCTGTGATTAATTGAAATGGTTTAATTCTACTAACATGTTTAGATTGAGTATTGACATGGATATTACTTAAATTTGCTCTATGGTGCAAAGGTTTTGAAACTTCTTGCTCACGCTATTCAAGGGTATCGTAGTTTTTGGAAACACTTTCTTGCATAAAGATGCATATTCCTGAGAGAGAATGATTTAGCAATGAAGCAAAAGAATTATTGACTAGGCTATAGTATTTGCTGTTTATAGAATTCACAGATGTGTGCTTGTCAATCAGAAAAAATACTTACTGATGGTGATTATTTCCTCTTTCCTCTGGAATTGTAAACTGCCAGAAATCCTAACAATGACTCAGTGTGTTCAATAGGGATAATCTGAAATCATATGGGTCATTATTTAGAGCTAGATTATACCATCAAGCACAGCTCTGAGTATGGGGCAGTGTGTAGGTTCCTTCCACTCTGGGGTGAGCACAGTGAGGCATTATGTTTCAGGGACCACAATGCCTTCCTGTCCTCATTGACTGCATTGCAGAAAGGGGGTAGCTAAACCCCCTTTATGGGTTGCAACATATTTTCTCTTCCTCCCTCAGCTGCCAGGTGGAGGGCAGGAAGGGAAGCTAGACCCACAATGCCATTTGTTCCTATCCTACCCATCCACTCACTCCTGAGGAGAGTATCTATCTAGTGATATGGTACTCCTATTCAGGCAGAATATAGGTAGGAATCCTTATTCCCTCCCACCCCAGAATATCTGTGTTAATACTAGGCATGATCTAGCCCTCCAACCTGCTAAATTAATGAGATGTACCAAAGTTCCGATCTGAACACATTTCCAATACCTTTCTCCAGTCATAGGAGGGTAAGGGTCAGACAGTGTGCATCTTTTCTCCTTTGCTATGACTGAGAGCATTCACTTCAGTGAAATGTCAAAAAGCCACTTTATTAATCACTGGAGATGCTCAGAAAATGGGGTATTTTCCCCCCTATTTATTTGAATTTTCCATGGAAAACAGATGTTTTCTATTTTGTGTACAGTGCGCTGGGTATTAACATAACTCTCTTAATAAAGAGACATTTTAATTGTAGATACATGGAGCCCTAGCTACCAAGGTGTGCAACTGCAAGTAGCATTCACGTCATGTGTGCACAGACTGATTTCCTGATGCTTCCTCCAGACCCTTCATGCCCGTAGCGCCTGCCCTTCCTGCCAAGTTCCATGCAGGTTGCTGTATTTTCCAGAAGCTTTTATTTAAAGAAATAGGAACAGATAAATCAGTCAAGCACTGTCACTCACTCCTCTTGCCTTGTTCTTAAGCTCTCATAGAGCTTAACTGTGAAAATGTTGGATAACATAATGTCAAGGGCAAGGGGTCTTGTTTGCTAAGCCTTCACCTACCAGTCACTAAGGTCTTTATTTACCTCCCCTTTTCCTTTGATTTAATGCCAAAAATAATTTCAATGGGGCCACAATTCCTGCCCCTGCTTCCACTTTGTATCTCTTAAAAACGCTTTGGAGATGGGAATTATAGGATAACACAATTTATGAATAAGGTGCTTCAAGTAGTTTATTTGTCTTTACAAGGCACCAGTGGTGTTTGTGATTTTAAAAGGGCTCCCACATGGGATAAGAACTTTCAAAAGAGTCTCGCCTCACCCTGCAAACTATTCAAGTCAAACAGTGCTGGAAAGAATGAGAACATCTCTGAGGGTGAGATTTACCTGGAAACAGTTTCTTAATGTATTAGGCTTAGACTTGAGTGTTTTTGGTTGATTTTGCTTGGTGACTTACTTTGTTCTGTCTGTTATTACTTGAAACCACTTAAATCCTACTTTTTATACTTAATAAAATCACTTTTGTTTATTAATGAACCCAGAGTAAGTAATTAATACCTGGGGGAGCAAACAGCTGTGCATAGCTCTCTATCAGTGGTATAGAGGGCGGACAATTTATGAGTTTACCCTGTATAAGCGTTATACAGAGTAGAACGGATTTATTTGGGGTTTGGATCCCATTGGGAATTGGATGTCTGGGTGCTAGAGATAGGTGACCTGCTGAGCAGTTTTTGGTTAAAGTCTGCAGCGTTGGGGGCATGGACCAGACATGGGTCTGTGTTGCAGCAGGCTAGCGTGTCTGGCTCAACATGGCAGGGTTCTGAAGTCCCAAGCTAACAGGGAAAATGGGCTTAGAGGTAATTTCAGCATGTCAGGTGACAGTCCCAAGGGGGTCTCGGTGACCAAACCCATCACAGTCTCATTCACCTTAACTACTTCAAGCCAGTAGTGTGAAGAACATGTTATATGTACTGTATGTATATGGCAATATACAAACTCTGCACTGGGCCAAGGTAAGAAAGAGCTTGTGCTCTGATCTGCCAACTGGGGGCTTGATTGTCTATAGGTGCCTATGCAGGATGGTGGAGAATAGTGGAGTGGGGGGAGAGCCCAGGATGTAAACTGCATCATAGGTAGCCTACACAGGAATGTACGGAGTGTCTAGTGTTTCTTTACCTCCCTGGTTTGGCGTGTAGGGTGACTGTTTTGCCTTCATAATGTAAAACAAATTATAGCTTCCTAAATATTTTGATTCTTCACCTGCGTAGCCTAGGAAAAGCACAATTAAATACTATAATAATCATTCTTAAAAAACAAACCCCCCTCCTAAAAACACTTAAGTATATGGCCAAATGCCTAACATAAATAAGGTAAAAACATACATTTCTTAAACTAAAACTTATATTGTTTCCCCCCTTCTTTGTGCTTTCCCACTGTCAACTTTCCATTACTGCTAGTCAATTGCACACTGGGAGGTTGCAAGGGATAGTGATCAGGTATTTGTGGCACTGCAAATTGCAGCAACAACGAAGAATTGCTCCCTAAAAATAGCCTTTATAGTTTTCTTCCCCCCTCTGAAAGCAAATCTCTGCTCTGTTTTTCAGTAAATAAACGCACCAAACCACACAGTCATCTGAACCAGTAGCTGACAAGGGGTTTGCTTCCACAGTTGACTTTCATTTAACCATGGGGGTGGAAAAAAGGAACACTTTATTGAAAAGATTCATCCTTTCCTACCATTGTGTTTAAGAGGTGTCTGTTTGGGAGTATTCAGTAGCACCTCTACACCTACAGGAAAAAAAGAATAAGGATTTGTATCCTGCTCTGCAGCTGAGAAACACTGTAGCACTTTTCAGGGACTCTGGAATTCATTTCCTCTGAAATTTTGTTGGCTTTATACACAAAAAACAAGACTTGAGAATTGATTCATTGCCACATCTTTTTCCATAGAAAACAATAGTGTAAACTTCTTTTGAAATCATCAAACTGAATTGTGGATACATTATTTATTGGTTTGCTTTGATTTTATAACTAATGATGGAGGCACTGCTTGTGAGTCAATAGTTAAAGCTGAGTTTTTCATTTAAAGCAGGGATTCAGACTTTGTTTGGTATGAATAATATAGCATAGCCTCTCCAAACTTACAGCACTTACTCTTTTTGAGTATAGAATATATATAGATAGCATTTGCAAGAACACTCGTTAATTTTTATTCATAAAGTGACATAAATTGGTCTTTTAAGAAACTCAGCAACCACTGTTTCATCTCTTTGGCTTAAATGATCATAATGATGGCATAACAAATACTCTAACTTTCCATATTGCTAAAACTCACTGAAAACTTATTCATAGGCTACATTTGAAGCAATTAGTTTGTAATTAAGAAAAGTTATTAACTGTTCCATCCAATTTTTATGTTTATAGGCTATGGACCAGGTTAATAGCTCATGTGATTCATAAGACGTGTCATTATGCCATTAGAAGTAACTTAACAAATCATCATTATTCCTTTCCAATTAATTTGCATGCTGTAATTCTATTGATTTTAAATGAATTAATGGAGTAAGGGGAGATTGTACATGTGTAAATATGTAAATATCCTCTTTCAGAGGTCTCTGGAAATGTCCAGGTTCTATTAACTTCTGAGGGTGGACTGTCAGACAAATATCAATCCCCAACAAAGTAAGTGAACGCCAAACCTGAAGTCACACTAAACTATGTGTTAAACTTTTTTAAGTCCAAAAATATTAGGCAATTGAGTAAAGGATGGAGAAAATAATTGCAGTATGTATAGATCAACTGGGGGAAATGTTTGGTATTTAATAAATGTTTTCTAGAGATTAAAAAAAATTAAGCAATAAAGGCTTATCTCTCACACAGTGTTAGCTATTTCTATCAAGAGCTTCCATTAAGCTAAGTGATTTTTTTCAAGGGGCATTCTTTGCAGATTATTAAGGACCGATTAAGTGCCTCATGGGCTTCAATTACAATGGTTTTTGCAGAAATAAAGTATAAGATGTAAATGACAAATTGTTTCATGGAAATCCCTGATGATCTGATTAAGCATCTCAGGAAAATCAGACTCCTATTTTTATTATAGGGTAAAAAGTTAGACTGGTATGTTTAAAAGAAATAAATTAGACCATACTTTTGATTAACTTCTCCTTGGAATAACACAATATTGTACTAGTCATTGTTTGAAATTAATGGATAGACATACGGCAGGATGGTGCTGCTTAAGCTATTTTTATCCATGTTCTATATCTTTGGTCAGGATTACTGTATTGCAGTGTTACCGGAGACAACTAGGGAACAAATCATTCCATGAAATGTTGCTTGTGCAGCGGTGGAAAGTGAAGTAACCTGAGGCAAAAAAAGAAGGCAATCAGAAGTAGTTCAGGTCTGGGGATTATTACTTGGGGAATTAAGAGCCAAAAATAGGGATTCAGCCAGGGTGTAAATAGGAGAAGCAGATTTAAAAAAAAAAGAGAATGAGTCAGACCATAAAAAAAAAAGGCATGGAAAAACCTGGTTGAATGTCCTGGCATATTAATATGAACTCTGTCAGCATTGATGGGAGGCGTTCATATGCTATTGTGATGAGCATAGTATAAAGCATTAGATAGGTGTAAGCCTCTTTTATATCAGAAAAGTTACATTGATTTAACAAAATCAGTATTAAAGCTAGGTAAACCCATGCAAGATCCTCATGTCGATGCACTTAAACAGGTTAGATTGTGTTGCTAAATAATTAGTCAGGCAAATGAGGTTCAGTCTGGTTTAAGTGCATCTACAGGAGTGGTTTATACCATCTTAACTACACTGTGTGTGTGTTTTTTTTAAATAATTAGCTGAATTGTTGCAATTCTAATATAGGCAAGGCCTTAAACATAACAGATGGTTTTACCTTCTGGAGCTGGCCTGGAGCTGCTCCCAATACTGAAGGCATCCTGGCTGCCTTAGATCTTGCAGGTCGAATCCCTTCCTGAATCAAAGGCAAAACCACCATCTTGTTCTAATATGTTTAGAGTAGAATACAGATAAACATGGTGTAACAATCTGCTTCACAGGCTCTGTTGTGATAATTGGGCCTACAAATTTACTTTAATAGGGAGCTCAACTGTGAGAAAGTTTATAAAGTCTCAATAACCTATAACAATAAATTGTGATGGGAAACTGTGCAAAAGGGACACTGAAAGACTGAATTAGTTCAAACAAAAAGGCCTAGTGATATGATTCAAGGACTGTGTTAAGATCGTGCCTTTAGAGCTGCGTGAGATTGGAAATCAATGAACCAAAATTGGTGTGTCAAATTAAGCAATAATGAAGGGATTTCCTATTCCATCTATTATTCCCTTTTAGGGTCCTTAAAAGAAGAGAATGGGTGTGTGTATAAAAGTTAGGAGAGAGAGAAATCTGGCTATCGTGATGCTGACTGACTGAAAGGTGAGAGAAGGGAAAGGCGCAAGCTTCACCATCATGGCTGCCACCCCTACCATCTCCAGGGACTCCAGGATCCAGCCTGACATAGTGCCTTTGTCATTCTGATCCTGAGAGATGTCCTGACCAGAGCGGGCCACAGAGAGGGACCCAGATGACATCTGCACCTCCATCATGTGAAACTTTGTTTCTTCCCCTTCCCCCCTCCTCCTTCCCTCACATTTTTTTACTTCCTTACTTTATTTCTTTTTTCCTATCTTGCTCCTTCCTTCTCTCTAATAGGAGTCTGACTTAGCTGGCCAAGACCGCATATTTTGCGATACAACTGTAAGCCTGTGACCAGAAAGGCAGATAAAAGCAATGCCCTAAACAGCTTGATGCAGATGCAGGTTTGCCAGGTCTTGGAGTGGCTGATAAGATCAAGTGCTGTGCCTATGGGTTTTGTTCCCCTCCCCCCCCCAATAGTGCTGTGCCTATGGGTTTTTTTTCCCCCCCTTGCAAATGAAAGTCAAGACAAGAGACAGAAGCTGCATTTTCTATCTCTGCTATTCTTTTCTTTCCCCGTGTCGTGCGTGTTTGTCTTGTTTTGCCTTTTAGGAAACACGATCAGACTTCTACAAGTGCTCCAGCCCATCTAAACTTAACTTTTTCTCTTTTCCCCAAAAAGGACAGTTATTACTATCAAAGAGCCTGTCAAACAAGGGGGTTTCTTTCTAAGACTTTCTCCAGCTAAAGGGAATAAGGGATGTTGTTAAAATGAAAACCTTCTTTAATACTTTACATTTCACATGCTTTAACTGTTTTTCCTTTTCTGCATTCTTGATAAAGGGATTTAAAGATCTTTTTTTTTTATGGTGTGTTTGCCATGTACTGAGCAGGCTGAGGTCTCAGTATACCAAACCCAAACCTTGTTTAAAACTGTTTTGTGGTAGACAGTCATGTTAACATCTCTGACTCTTTGGGTCCATATATGCTATCTAAATTAATACAACAGCTCCTGTTTTACTTCTTTGTGATCTTGCAGATCATGAGGCTGGGCAGCAATTGGCACTCTGCTGTACTTGTATGTAGATCCATGGTACTGCACTGTATCTCTACTGGTTCCCCATATCATTCCAGAGATCTTTTGTATGCTGTATGAGACAGCCTGTGCCCTTTAATTCTTCTCACTTGCAGGTATCGTGCATCATGATCTCTGCTGCTTCAAAGCTGTAGAAAGCTAGCATTATGCTATTTCCCTCATTGCACTTTTGCATAGGAGCTGACAATGTAGCCCAAACACAATTTTGCTTGTTATCGCAAAATGTGCTTCATAATAATGGAGTTTATGGTGAATCTGTAGAGTTTTTATATCCAGTGCAGCCCGTACCAAAGAATTATAGGAAAAAAGCCCTGGACTACTGATTAGCACTGTAGTGAGGCAGTCTGGTCCCCAGCTGCCCCAGAGAGAGAGGAGCTTCCCCGGACACCCAAGTGGGCGGAGCTGGAGAATCCTGGCCCCACCCCTCAAGGGTCAAGGGGCGGCACAGGAAGTATAAAAGCCGGCCCTCAGACCACAGTTGGGAGGCAGCCACCAGAGAGGCCGGATGCCAGTGGTGCAGCTCCCTGCTGGGAGACCCCGGCAACCAGCAGCCGACCGGAGGACTGGCCGGGCCTGCCGCTTGCCCGCTACCATGAGGAGCCACCAGGCCCGCCGCCCGCCTCCTACCCCGACAAGCCGCCAGGAGCTGGCAGGCCTGCTACCCCGAGGAGCCGGCAGGCCTGCCGCCAGCCTGCTACCCCGAGGAGCCGGCAGGCCTGCCGCCAGCCTGCTACCCCGAGGAGCTGCCAGGCCTGCCGCCCGCCCGCAACGCTGAGGTGCCGATGGTCTGCGACCTCATGGAGGATGGCCCCCTGGTCCAGGTACCCGGAGAGGGGGAAGCTGGAAGTAGCCCGGGGGCAGCTGACTCTAGTCTGGCTGCAGCACGGCCCGAGCCAAGGTCAGTGTGTTGCGGCCAGGATCCCCACTGACTCAGCAGCGGGTTTTTCTGCCGCTGCTAGGGCCCCGGGCTGGGACGCAGTGGAGTGGGTGGACCTGCGTTGCCCCCTGCGGCCCCACGTGTGGTGGCAGTCTCCCCCTCTCCCAGGTTCTCCAGAGCCAGGACCTGGGCTTGCCACCACCTTATTGATTGCTCAGCCCCTGCCTGAGGGCCTGAGCCCTGAACTATTTACTGCCCGCCCTGACCAAGGGCCAGGGCTTACTGCCTCATTGTTTGCTCAGCCCCTGCCCAAGGGCCTGAGCCCCGAACTGTTTATTGCCTGCCCTGACCCAGGGCCTATTGACCTACTGTTCACTCAGCCCCTGCTTGAGGGTCTGACCCCTAACTGTTGGTGCCCCGCCCTGTCCAAGGGTCAGGGCTCACTAGTAACTGTCTGTTTGCCCGGCCCCTCCAGGAGGGCCTGAACGGCTGATTCTGCAGCACCGGACTGTGCTAATTCCCCAAAAACCTGATGATATAGTGGGGCGGTCTGGTCCCCAGTCGCCCCAGAGAGGGCCTGAAACCCCTACAAGCATCTTTTAGATATAAGGGAATAGAGTTCATCTCATTAAAACTAACAATATGACCAATACCTTTATAGGAAACGCAAGATAGCCATAATGCAAAAAGCACCAAAAATTAATAAGTCCTGGGAATGTAAATAATTAGATAAAATAACTGAATCTGATATACAATAATCCTATTTATAATCATTTTGCCTTTATTTGTACAGTGGTTATGAGCCTTGTGGATCATTGTTCTAGGTGTTATCACAAATCTAATAATAAGAATAAATACATTTACTTACATTTGATGTGCAAGGGCCATAAACTGGTCAGTAAACCACAGGCAAAAATTCAATGTCCATATCTATGCCCATTTGCAACAACTGTCATTTTGACTAAAAATGCTGGGGGGTTTTCTCCAAAAGATTTTCTTTTTTAAAAATCAGATGTATTCCAAGTAAAGAGGGGGAAAATGTTAATATTTCATAGGTTGGCGTACTCTCTTGTGCTTAGTGAGGAAACATACCAAAGAAGGATTCCATGATGATATATGAATTTTAATAATAAAAATCAATCGGGGAAACTGGCCTGTGATTGAAGATGTGATCCAGTGTTCAGTGTGCATGTTTCAATACAGCCTACTCAGTGTTTGAGACTAACCTTCAAAGTCTTCCTTTTAAGTACAGAATTCCTAAGTGTGACTATGGAACTGCTATTTATTCTATTTTTACTCCTTCAACTGTAGCAACATGCAAGTACAAGCTGCAGTTTTCAAAAAGGTTCCTTTCTGATGATTTATGGTACATGGATTTATTTCTTGCTCAGACTACAAATCAGATGTTCTGAACATTAGTTTTCTGGGGCGTGTATAAAGGTAGGAGGCAGGAAGAAGGGGGTTGAGTTCTCAGGTTTAATTTAGAATATCTATCTTAGTAATTCATTATTTCGGTAACAGTGGCTACTTTCTGTAGTCGTGTTAAGCATTACACATGAAGGTGAAATGGGAGCCCTTCAAGCAGCTTGTTACAAGAGGTTTGTCTGCATTCTGGTCTAACCAGATGTAAATAACCATCCTGCAACAACAGGACCATGTCTCTGTATTTAATTCGGGAAGGAAAGGAAGGTGTTCAGTCAAGGCTGGTTCTCACAGGACAATGCTCTGTGCATGGGGAGGTGCGTAGGTAGCTGCATGGCCTTCAGAGCAGACCAGAAAATAAACTGAGTTACAATCATTTCTCCCCGGCTCCTCCCACCCTCCCCCCACCCAAAATGCTGTAGCTGAAGAGTAAATTACTTCACCCCTCTTTGTGGAGCAGCTTATGGTCTTTCCTGTGTGCTCACCCAGCTACTCTTCAGGGAGAGGTAAAACTTAAGTACTTCCTATTCTCCATGCTCTTACCCTGCCCACTTGTTTGGGGAAGTACTGGGCAAGCAGCCTCTGCTTTATCCCCATCTCCCTCACTTTGTCAGAGTCCATCTTAGCACGGGAGAAAGGAAGAGACTACTATTTAGTTTAATCCCTTTATCTTTGTCTTTGCATTACAGTGTTAGTGACAAAGAGTCCTGTGGCACCTTATAGACTAGCAGACGTATTGGAGCATAAGCTTTCGTGGGTGAATACCCACTTCTTCAGATGCATGCAGTGGAAATGTCCACAGGCAGGTATAAATATGCAGGGAAGAGTCAGGCTAGAGATAACGAGGTTAGTTCAGTCAGGGAGGATGAGGCCCTCTTCTAGCAGTTGAGGTGTGAACACCAAGGGAGGAGAAACTGCTTTTGTAGTTGGCTAGCCATTCATAGTCTGTTTAATCCTGAGCTGATGGTGTCAAATTTGCAAATGAACTGAAGCTCAGCAGTTTCTCTTTGAAGTCTGGTCCTGAAGTTTTTTTGCTGCAGGATGGCTACCTTTAAATCTGTGACAATTCACCCAAAGTTACTGCTAGAGAGGAAGAGGCGCTACTATACTGTTATGTTATTTCCCACCCAGGGATGGGGAAGGGAGGTGAGGGATAATAAGTGTGTCTTTGACAGAGAGGCCAAATCACTTGGTCTGCACCACAGCAAAATGTGGCCTCAAGAACCCTAGATGTCAGATGCATATTTCACAAAACAAAGTGCCTTACTAGCTTTCACATTAAAGAAGATAATATGCTGACAAATAAGAACATATTCAAAACTTAAGGTCCTGACTGAGCAAAGCACGTAAGCATGTGCATAGCTTTAAGCACCTAGGTAGTCCTGTACTTGAGTGCTTTGCTGTATCGGAGATTTAATACCCAGCATAATGGCTCAAAGCAGGGTATTCTTCAGCTCTCGCATTGGCTTTATCCTGTCCTCTTGTTTTCTCTCCCCCCAACAGCAGCCCTGATAGCTCTTTGGTTTGTGTTAGGGAGCACCGCGGCCATCCCCAGCCTTCAGAAGTCTCGGGTGCCATGCATCTGTGGACAGTTGGGCTTTTGAAGACTGTCAGAAGCCTCTGCAGTTTTATCACCTCCAGGGAGTTGCCTCTGCATGCTTCCCAGGATTTATTCCAAGCCTTTCTCCTTTTGGGATTAGTTTATTCATGACCATTTTTACTTCTCCTGTTTTCCACCTACTCCTCTGTTGCCATGTCCTATGCTGCTTATCTTCTATCCCCCCTTCTATCCCCCCTTCTATCTAAACAAGCAGTAAATAAATATATTGGTATTTCCCAAGAGATGTTGTAGCCATGTTGGTCCCAGGATATTAGAGAGACAAGGTGGGTGAGGTGATATCTTTTATTGGACCAACTTCCATTGGTGAGAGAGACAAGCTTTCAGCCTTACATATTGCTGAAGAAGACCTGAAGAATAGCTCTGTGAAAGTTCAAAAGCTTTGACAGAAGTTGGTCAAATAAAAAATATTGCCTCACCATCCTGCCTTTCCCAAGAGAAACAGCTGAGGAGCAGCAGCAATTGTAGCAACCCTTCCCCATTGTGTAATAGGGTGTGCACCTTGTTATAGGGTAACTCATATCTTTGCAGATCATAAATCAAAACTTCCATGTTATGTGTGTATCACTAACAGTGCACAGTCATTCCTTGGGGCCCACTCTCAGCTAACAGTGAAGTCCATTGGGGGGTTTCCCCCAAAAGACGGATCCTTGGCTGTTGTAAAGGGGCATAGCTCCATTGATTAGATGGCAATATACACAAGCTGAAGATATGGCCCACTGACTTCAATGGCATCTGGATCTGGTCCTTAATGCAGAATGGAAAAGAGAGACAATGATATAATGGGACATAAAAAAATCTTTCGGGTACAGGAAGTGAATATCCAAAATATCAATTTTTCGCTTGTCAAGAACTGCATGACAAAGAGGTAGAGTGATGATACATTTTCAGGTGTTTGTTAATTGGAAAAATACCTGTAGGACATGCTCCTGATGAATTGACATTTTGCTTAAGGTTCACAGGAAGCTTGGCATGGCAAAAGGACCCGCAATAGGATCTGCACCATTCCTTGAATAGATGAAAGGACACTTCAAAGTCTATTTGTTTAGTCAAAATGTCTCTCTTCATCTTTGTTAATTGTTCTGAAGAATGAAGAGCCATCAGGCTGTGCATGATAATCTCTCTGTGAAAACAGCTCTTTTTAAATGTAGGTGTTTATGTTAATCCCATTTCCTATAAAATAAAACATAATTAGATGTGTGTTTATTGACACTCTTCTAGACATTATTGCAATAATAAAAACTTTTAAATAAAGTCACTATTTTTTAATATTTTTTTAATATTGTTGGCACTTAATAGTAAGTTCCTATTTTCAGAGCATGGTCAGATCTGTGCTCCAGGTTATTTTTCTTCCAGGTTATTACAATACAATATATAATTGTATTAAATGAGAACTCTGAATGAACTATTATACTCTAATAATCATGTTCTTAAACTGCCCTATTGTTTCTTTTCACTGATACAGTAAAAGTAGACATAAAGTCAGATATTTTTATTAATCCAATTATGCTTTCAAATTTTGCACACGTTCTGACATTAAGAGAATGTTATTCCTAATTCTTCAAGTCCTTTATACATGGCAATCCTGAACTTTAAAATGAGAGTTCTTTGCCTGGAGAATTTTCAGGATTGGATGCATTCTTTTCTTGCTGAAAATGACCAAAGAGAAATGATTAATCTGTGTAAAAATGTTCATTCCTGGGACCTGAGTCATACAAAATGAGTTAAGCTCCTGTAAATCATCATGCACTTTTATATTTGTTCAAGAAATGGCTCATGCATTACCACCACCACCACATTTGGTATATAATGTAACCATTACAGGAATGATTAATGCAAGAAGGACTTGATCAGGGCTGGTTCCAGGCCCCAGATGGCAAAGCACGTGCCTGGGGTGGCGCCCTGTAAGGGGCAGCAGTCTGGGGATTCTGGGGCGACCTTTTTTTTTTTTTTTGTTCGGCAGTTCGTCTGGGCTTTTTTTTGTTTTTGCTTGGGGCGGCCGAAAAGCTGGAGCCAGCCCTGGACTTGGTGACTTGGCAAAGATTTGGGTATCGCTGAAGAGGAGTTACGTGCCAATGCCAACTAACCAGTTCTATTGATATTCTGCAAGCCTACATAAGCTAGATATATATCAGAGGGGTAACCTTGTTAGTCTGGATCAGTAGAAGCGACAAAGGGTCCTGGGGCACCTTATAGACTAACAGACGTATTGGAGCATAAGCTTTTGTGGGTGAATACCCACTTCGTTCGTCTGATGTGATTGGTGTAAGCAATATACTTTTCAGAATATCATGCTGCTTGTTATTTCTAAAGGATTATTTCCAATGGCCTGTGTGAACAAAAATGTGTAGCTTTGGCCTTTTGTAACCTGATGACCTCTACTGCTATAATCACTGTAGCAGGCAGGCTATTATAGTTGTTCAATGCTGGGACCACCCATTTAAAATCAAGGTAAGTTTTGTAATGGAAAAGACTTCAGTCAGTTTGCAAGAGTGCTCTGCATTACTGTCTGTAGAAGAAGGTAGCTTGCCTAGAGCTAAGACTGAGGCCTGGCTATATGTTAAAATGAGCTAGCTCATTTATGATACAAGGGATAAAATTGGTGAGTGCAAACTAACTGTATCTGTCTATGAAGTGAGACTAAGAGGTTTGGAAGCAGTTGTAGTAGTAGTAACACAAGCAGAGAAAATCAAAAGATGCACAGTGGGGACACTTGTGAAAATTTTAATTAAAAACAAACAAACCATTCACCCCTTTTCCATTAACATAACTTTTGATCAGACCTTGTTTGTTTAGGGGCGTAGGAGGGGGGAATGTTAGGAACAATGAGTTCCCAATTGTGATTGGTGCATCTGGTGCTTTGGTAATACAAATAATATTAAATAATACTAAACAAAAGTGATTAAAAGCATCTGAAATACACTCAAACTATTTAAAGTAGCTCATGATTAGTGGCTGTCCCTTACACCAGATAGGAGAGTCTTTGCAGTCTTCTCCCTTCTCTCCAGATCATTAATGTTGGTGTTCTGGTGTCTTTTCCTTTTACCAGGTGGCCCTTCCACCTTGTAGGGCTTGAGGAGACCATTCCCACTTTCCTTTGTACAATGTACACCTCTGTTGCATGTAGTAGCACCAGCGCATAAAGATAGAGGCTCAGGAACAGTATAAGAGAGAGCTCCCTCTTTTGTGTTGGTTTGTCATGCTTTAAAGGATTGTAGGCACCCTGAAGGGAAGAGTAAGGGAAGAATGTACAATTTCTCAGGGGGTTTTATTTTTAGAACCCATTTTATTTCCAAGTTGGAGCAAAGAAAAAGAAGAGAGAAATCAGTCATCTTTATAGGGTGAAATAATAAATGTACTCAAAGAGCAAGGATAGTGAAATTCTTGCCATCCTACAGAGGAATTGGGTCAGACACATGGAGCTCAATTTCTAAACTTAATACCTAAAGTAAGGTATATAAAAAGACTCACTGCCTTTTTGCACAAAGCTTATGAGAGAGAAATCTAGGGTGCCAAAGTTTACTCACCTACCTGTGTAATTTGAGGTGCCCTAGTTTGAAAATTAGGTCCATTGCTTGGGGGTCTTTTAGCACTAGTTAAAAAACCCCTAAATATTCATCCTCCTACTGGTTACATACTTGGGATTTCCCCCCCCCCCCCCCCCCCCAATATGTTCAATTTTCTCACTGTGAGTACTTAATTACTGGCCAATTCCTTTTCGGTTCCTCCTTCCCCCGCCCCATCCTCCACAAAGTTCCTTAGAGCACCAGCAATTCCAAAGCATGAGTGTCACATTTCCATAACTGGAACAGTTCTAAGGCTGGAACAATTCTGTCATAAATGCAGTTAAAACAAGTCAAAATTCACTAACTCTGTTTCCTTAAGGAAAGTTCCCACTACCCACTTCTCGGGGCTTAAATTGTCTGCATCCTGGGGCCCATTGTAAGCACAACCACAGGGTTGCAAAGATGTTGTCTACATTGCTTCATTGTTTTTGAAGAAACTTATGTAAGCTAATGACCAACTCTCAGAGAGTCATAGGTTTTGGTTGCTATTGATCTGAGCCACATTTGAACAAGTGACTTGGAGGTCAAAGGTTCTGAAGCCCATTACCAATTTCCTGAATTGTCTACAATGTCTGTCTATTAAATATACTACTAATAAAAAATACTTTGTGGCATTTTCTTCTCTGCCTACTATTTAGCACTGGCCTCCTTTTAGCTAGGGAAAAGCTTTTTTTTTTACTCAATTTCTTCAAATCAAAAACAGTTTGAGAAAATTGCAAAATCTCAAACACCACACAATCTGCCTGAACTGCTAATATCAAAATTGTTCTAAGGATAAGCAGTCCATCAGTGAGGTTAGTGCAAAGATCCACTGCCCTAGCAGGAGCTCTTGAAGCCAGTGATTCCTGGAGCTTCTAGGCAGCACCAGCGCTAGCTTTAGGGGTGGATGAGCAGGGGTCCAACTTCCACGGGTGCTGCATTGCTCAGCTGCTGCTCCTCTGCCTTTTTGCTAGGATGGTCTGTTATGGTGGGGTGGGAAGGGGTGCAAACAACGAGGGCTATGCCTCAAAGGGTAGGCCTAGGAAATATTTTGGGGAAGGTCTATGGCCTGTATTATACAGGAGGCCAAACTAGATGATCACTATGGTCACTTCTGGCCTTGGTATCTACGAGTGTAGCCCATTCTTCTTCCATGTATGACTGGTGCATCTTGTCCATGCCTCTTTAACAGACCAACATCAGAAGTACTAGCCCAGTGGAATCCAGATGTTCCCTGGGTGAAATTTGCCTGCAAATAGACTTAAGTAGGACTTCAGTGGTGTGTAGGCCTCATGTTGGCCCTCTGCCTGAGCATCCTTATGTTTAAGGACCCTATGCCCTTAAACAAAGGGGAGAGTTTCCATGTACAATCTCCATCTCCCTTACAAATCTACTCGGGAGTGGAACACAATCTCACCCATTTTGAGTAGACTGGTTTGAACTTATTCCCACTTTGAAATAAAAAGTGAAGATAAATATGCTGGTACCAGACTATGAACACACTAACTCCATGCACTGTAGTAAAATTGTACCTGGGCGTGGAGACATTCAGCCAATTAGGTTTATTGCAGAAGTCACCATGACAGGCCCTGAGTTAACATAAAATTAGAAAGGTGAAGAGTTTCTTCTATGCCTCTAACATCTTCAGCACTCTCTCAGATGCATTTAAATGTACCACAATCATCATAATTCAGTATGGCTAATTGGTGCTACTGAACAACCTGTTTTCTTGTAAATCTATTCACTCTTTCTTGATCTGTACAATACCTGCAGGATATTTGCAGAGTTCACTTTGAGTAGTTACTGCCTCTGGGAAATGTTACTTCTGGGAATATACTTCTACATCAGTAGGAATTGCAAGGGGAAAGGATTAAAGAGGTAACCAGTAACACATCTGTAGTGTCATTTGTTCCTCATCTAAGAGGGTAATAAATAGATTCACATAACATAGCAACAGTCAATGTACCTACTCACCCATCTGTTCGAGTGCTCAAATAGAGTCAGTAAAGTAATTATCCCCTAGGGGCTGTTTATATTTTAGAGTATCTGCTTGTCCTTTAGATCCTTAACCTTTAGACAGGTCCACATAGCAATGCTAAGATTTATTCTCTTTGTGGTCTTGACCTTCATTGGATTCAACTTTACATTCCTTAAGAATGTTGCTGACATTAGAAAGCTACAGCCCTATATCAAGCTCTATACTTTTCTAATACGGCTACTGTACATAAATATCAGTATTCTGCGCTATTAAGTTATCAAGTTCAGTGATAACAATCCACTTTGGCTGGAAAGAAAATAATACGAAACAGTCATGTAACAGCTGAGTGTTTCAGGGATAATACTTAATAAAGGGTTAAAATTGTAAGAGATCATAAAAGGATCAGGAGTAACCATCCCCCCTTCCAACCCATTAAGGTGAATGATGAGATACCTCTTGCTGGGGTTGTCTCCGCTGCAAGTGAAGGTGTGATTGTAGCATGGGTAGACACAGTGAAGGTGCCTCAGCAGGGGCTAGCTGCCATGATACAAGCCCACAGAGGAGCTTGGGTTTGTACTCAACTCGTTCACCTGTGTTGAAGGCCATGCCGCCATGTCTTCACTGCTGTTGTTACCAGCTAGATTAAAGCTAGCTAGGGTGTGCCTACCTTACAACCTCACCTTTACTTGCAGCTCAGCATAGACATCCCCTGAGGGACCGTTACTGTCCATGGGATGGTGAGCGCTGCATTTCTGGAGTAGGCAGATTGAGTGGTGGTGGGATTGTTGGGGGTCTCACGGCAGGGGTGCAGTCCCCTTGTGCAGGGTGCATCTCAACTGGTGTGGTTCCCGAAAGCCCAATGAACAGGGGATTCAGTGGCTACAGGGAAAGAATATGTTGCTGTCCAGCTGTGTGAGTCATCTCGCCACCACCTGCCCTTAGTGTGAAGACACCTTGTCTGTGCCTGCTTTGTCTCAGCTCCCTGAATCTACCAGCCACAGGCAGCACAAGCACTGCCATTTAGCCTACGCAGGCTCTGCAGTCCGTGATAGGCACACTCCACTTCCTGGGCCCTCTGGGTGTCCCACTGCAACGTCCAGCCGCTGTGCCACTGGACACTCACAGTACTCACTGCCCCAGAAGGAACAGCACCCCCAGTTTACCAGTTACACCATAGATCACAGCTCTGCTTAACACGCAGCACTTAGTTATGTTTATATGAAAACAAGTAAAAGTTTATTGGACAAAGAGTAGCGATTCTAATGAAAGCCAGTAAAAATATTGGAAGTAAAATGTTCACATATAAAATAAAAACATAAGATGCACTCTAGAACCTAGACTTACTTAACTAGTTACTGTTGTGTCTTATAGCGCAAACGCTCACACCAAATCCTTCCAGCATATTACAGCCAGGCTTGGGAGTGATCATCCATTGAGGAAACAAGTCATGCTGCCCTCCTACCTCCTCAAGGGAAAGATCTGGGGGGGTGAGGGGTGTGACAGAGGTATCCCTGCATATACTCCAACAATCCATTGTCTTCACTCATAAAGAGGGACCCCTTCTGCTGTTTTAATTCTTTCTGTAAATTTCCTCGCATGAAGATTTCACAATCTCTTGATTATCATTTTGGCTCAGTATGCACATAGACCTATGTGGTCTATGCCCAGCCTTGGGTGATAAGCATCTCTCCCCACATCCCTGGAAGGAACTAGTCTGAGGCATGTCAACATGTGGTAACTTGCCTTAACTCTAAGGCTCTAAGAACATAATTTCCAGTATAGATACATAACTACTTACATATTATCCATCCCTACATTTTGAAACAATTATGATGAACAGCAGGCGACTGGCTCTCAGTAGAGACCTCACAAGCCACCCTTTGGTGACTTATTGTGCATATACTTGACCCAGAGGACCCCTGTAAAACTCTATGCTCACTATGCCCTTTGCCAGCTGGCACAAAAAAGGCTGCTGGCACAGGGCATGTATTTGTAAGTGTGCAGGTCCAGTGTGGGGGAGGTGCACAGCAGGAGCAGAGGCTAATGCAACTGTGAGGATGCAATGATGACAATCCAGATGCTTCCCTGCTATTTCTCAGCCTGGGGTGGATGATGTCTTCCTCCAGCCCCTGTGGACTCTAGCGATCTGAATGAATGAAGATTTGGGCGGTAGTCTGTCTTGCTGTACAATCATATATGCATCGGTGAACTGAGCTACACTGGAGAGGATCTAAAATCCTGCCTTCCCAATACAGGTTGGGAAATATTGAGGCCAGATCCTCATCTGGTGCCAATCTATGTAGCTTCTTTGACTTCAATAGATGTACAGCAGGAGGATCAGGCGCTCATTCTTTAAATGAGAACATAAATTCGGTGCAGCAAACTAGAGAGGAAGAAGCTCCATCCATGTATTTAGTTTGCTCAAGGCAATGTCTGACAAAGGTTATATAAACTTTCCAATTGGCTGTTCCCCTCTTTTGATTGCTCCTATTATGGTATTTCTTACTGTCTTTTCCTAAGGAACATTTGAATTTTGGAGCAGGAAAAGAATGGTATTTGAATTGCTCTGTGGGGTTGAAGCTTCATAAGCATACAGTTTAATAATAAAACCGAGCTCTTCTATGGCACTTTTCATCAGTAGTTCTCAAAGCGTTGTACAAAGGAGGTCTGTATCATTATCCCATTTTATAGGTGGAGAAACAGTCTATTACAGACAATGCATAGAACCATCACCATGGCCCAGGACTCAGGCTGCTGAATCCAATCTGGCCTTGTATTAGAATTTATTCTTTTGTGGAGCACCTTTTGAGCCCTGTTTAACCCTTTGGAGTAATTATTCCTCCAACAGTAAACATGAAATATTATCTCTGAAATGACCACATCCTTTTCACTAACTACTTTGAATTTTTATAATTTCAAATGGAGTTGGTTTAATGAAGGAGCTATAATGTTCAGAACAAGCAATGTTTTCCTACTGGCATAGCCTCCTCTATGATCGAAAGGCTGAGTTGGTGCTTCAGCAACTGCTCCTGTGCTAGGAGTGGGAAGTGTGAGGGGCCAGAGAACAAAAGCAGGCAGAGTACCCCCAGGTGCACTAACCTATGAAGGACCGGTAATTGCTACACCCTTTAAAAGTCTATGGGAGGAGGTGTTCTATGTAGATTCCCTGTCAGATCACCAGACTCTGTGGAAGGAGTGGGGCTATGGCCAATCCCCTGCCCTCCTCAGAGCTGTCTAGCATCACTAGTGGCACTTCTCTGCACCTTGTGCTCAGGGATTATAAGGAACAGGATTCTGGCAAATGCACGGTGAGAAGAAGGGCTCTCTGTGCTTTTTCCCTGTTGCCAGAACCTCAGACCTCCTTGCTATTGAACACATTAGTAACATAGGCAAAGCAATTTAAACTAAGATCTATAGAAACCAAAACCTGGATCCCAACATTACCAAACTTCGGGGGGGGTTATATCTAGAGCCAAACTTCTCAGCTTGGGTTTATCTCTAGTTCAACAGTGTTTTGGTGGGTTTCTGCATCTTACACAAACAGGCACAACATATGCAGCTATACTGGCTAGGAAGTCAGGCATAGCAATCTTTGGAAGGGAGAGCAATCTCTGTACTTCAAGATACAAAATGATCACCTGCTACTGAATGAGTGAAAAGATGCATGTGTTCCAAGTGTCCTGTCAAGGATTGGGTGTAAGCTGCTGCCAACGGCCGGGCACTGGATGAGATGGACCACTCCAGAATGGTGGCATTTCACAAGTATTATTAGCAACTGAAACATCCCCCCCTTCCATTTGTAACTTCCTCCAGAAAGGGATTCGGAACATCTTTGGCAAGTTTAAGATGGAAGATATAACACCTTGATCAGAGAACGGGAAGAATTTAACAAGATTCACAATGGGATTGGATATTCATATGGTCATCAAGATTACGCAGAGTTACAATTAAATGACAAATTTTGGAAGGGATATTAAACGTTGTCTCCACGATGAGGCCAGTCTCTATTCAAGATACAGAAGGCAGATTATTGTACATTTTACTCCTTCCTCTGAAACATCTGGTACTGGTCAGGATATTGCACTACATGGACCTGAAGTCTGGTCCAGTATGACCATTCTTATGACCCTAGAGTTCATCTGGATGCAGGGGTTTTTATGGGAGGAAATATTCCCTCACTGTTAACCTATAAAACTAAATTGTTCAAACTGAAAAGCTCTGCTTTTGTATGTCTTAGTAAAAATGTGAAACATTCTAGATGGATTTATTTATTTTTTTTGATGGAAATGTATCACTTTAAGGAGACTTGGCAGGTGTTTCATGATTTTGTGGTAAAGATCTATGCTAAACTATTTAGAAGGTAAAGTTTGCAGCCTTTTCTAAGAAATTTTGTTTATTTTTTTCTCATGAGTTTCAAGGCAGTGTTAGCAAATCACCCAAAAACAGACATAAGACCCACCAAACTTCTTAGGTAGAAAGGAAATGTCTGGTTTCAATAATATGGTATCCTTTGTTATTCTTAGAAATGGGGGATCAATTACAAAAGCTTGTAATTCCCCAACTCTTAATGGCCAAGAAAAAGCCCTTGGTAGTTTCCAAACACAGGAGACCTGGCTTCACACGTAGATAAAGACTCAAATGGGTAATGTTAAATTTGTAGGTTCTTATTAGTGCTGTTCCTCAATCCCACTAGGCCAATAAATTCCTTAGAGAGCTCAACCCTTTCATTCTCATAAGGAAAGACTGAAATAAAGAGTTTGGGCCTCCTTAAAAGACCCCATTGTTTTAATGAAAGGTGAAAAAGGCTGCAAGATGTATCCTAGTCATTTTTACTTGCAGGGACTTGAAATGGTTTGCTTTCCCTTGGGATGCTAATGGTAACCAACAGACCTCACATACCGGTTACAGATAGCCACAAGCTGCTTTTATTGTTTAGTAACAAAAACAGAATCGGAGTTCTCTATACATTCACTCTCTCTGCCTAGGAGCGTTACGCCCATCTCATAGAGCTGGAAGGACCTTGAAAGGTCATCGAGTCCAGTCCCCTGCCTTCACTAGCAGGACCAAGAACTGTCCCCTGACATTTTTGCCTCAGATCCCTAAATGGTCCCCTCAAGGATTGAACTCACAACCCTGGGTTTAGCAGCTCTCCCTCCCCCCTCCCTCTCAGTGGTGCCCGCAAGACTCCCTAAGAACCCTCTTTCTCCATGCCCCCAGGTTGTGTCTGCCTAGAATTCTGTATGAATATCTACCAAGGCTAGAATATGTCAGTGGCAGTAATTGGACTGCCGCATTGTATTGTTAATCCAGATTGATTAGATTCAGACCCAAATTATTAGAACTCCTAGAGAGTAAAAGGTCTGGGGTAGAATAATTGTAGGATGGTGATTGGTACTTGTTTAATTTTCTTCCCTGTTGTATACAGAGGGCCATTTTGTCAGACAGCCTCTTCCTGCCTTCTGACTGTGTAAAAGTGGATGTGCACGTACAAGGAATAGGTGTGTGTCCATCTTTTTCATGTGAAGTAATGTGCCCACTTCAGTTGTAACAAAATCAAAGGCTGAGGCTGAAAGTCTTGACTGGACTCTGCAACAAAACTCTAAAAGAAACTTTTGCCCTGTCTTAGGCACAGAGGAGGTCCTACAAGCATGTGGACAGAACTGTAGGCTCTTATGGGGTTTAGCATTTAAAGGTATGTCAAGGAGTGAGTACAGGGCATGGTAGGGCTGTTTATCTCCAACCCCACTCTGGTAATTGTAAGGATTAGCAGGTATTGAACCTAGTCTTGCAGGCTACCAAGCAACCAGCAGCCCCACACTGCTACCTAGCAACCATTGTAAAGTGGTCACTCCCTGCGACCTACAATCTGCAGTGAATGATCACCACAGGAAGTTCCGCCTTGAGAGATCTGACTGACAGTGGTCTAGGTGAGCCTTGATTGGCTCCTTGACCCTATATAAGCCCATTGGCATACCAGTAAGAATCTAGGCAACAATGTGGTTTTATAGTTAGCTGGTATGCCTCTCTATTCCTGAATTCCTATTGTTGACTTTGGTTTTTACTTGGATTTTGACTCTCACTTGGCCCCTGGAGCCCCAACATGGACCCCAATACCTGGTATTGACCATTGGATGGTTCCTCACGCTGTCTCTGACCCTTGGTTTGACTCTGACTTGACCCTGATACTGGCTCTGACTCCTGGCTTCAGTTCTGGGATACCAAGCTCTGTCATTAGTCCTGCCTACCTTTGCCCAAGATCCTGACAGGCGCTGAAGGAACACAGTTATTTTAATCTAACATAGAGGTGGTTAGGGATATCAGCAGTATTGTCTCAAAGGATATCTTTAAGGAAAAGGAAGCTAGTAAAGGGAAATTTGGACACAGTCTTGTGTCCTGTCCGCTAGACCATGCTGCCTCTCTGTCTTGGAAGAACACGTGTGGATCACCAGAAATGCATCCCCTATAGTTCTGAGGGGGACATACTCTAATTGCAGCACAGCAGTGAGCAAAGTGTTTTTGCAATTGCTTTCCTCCTTTTTTTACTGTAACTACTTGCTTCAGTTTTGGAAAATCAGGCCCTATGAGTGTATGTTTAATTATCAGTATCCTGCTGTTGGACATCAGCTGGCAAACTGAAATGTGGAGCATAATTTTTGCTATTCCAGTGAGGTTTTTGGAAATACAAGCAAGATGTTTCTCCTCTTCTCTGAGTAGTTGTGTAGAAGTCTGAAAAGGCTACCTCTGACTTAAACAGATTTTAGAACTGATAGAGGGGGAGAGAGAACACCTGCTTGCCCTGAAGGCAGAAATCTTGAGCTGAACATATCCTGATGGGATGGAGCTGGAAGAGGAGCAGAGTGAATGGAGAATAAAGGAAAGGAATTAACCATGTAGCTACCAAAGGTCGGTTTTCATGATGAAAGCAAGTGGCGGGAATATGAAGCAATCCAGTCCATAGCTCTGATTGTGGTAAGTTGGCTCAACAGAAAGAGCCTATTTATGGGGTCATTTTGGAGGACTTCAGGGGAAACATCCTGCCTATGAGAAGGATGAATGAAAACATTCCCTTTTTGAAAGAAAAATCAGAAGGAACTGGTGTCAATAGTATTTTTCACTTGCTTTTGAGAAGAAAATATAAAATTGTTGCTTCTCTGGGTCCATACAGGATACAGTCCACCCTGTACGAATAGACAAGTGGGGCATGTTTGTATATGTAGGGGCACAAGGAGACTGCTTTGCCCTTATGTTCCCTGAGCAAGGTATGCCCATAGCTTTATTCTTTGCTCTTTCTCACAAAGCACCGTGGGCTAGCACTGCTAGCTTCTCTGAATTGAGAAGGGTGAGAAGGGATAATGGCTCTGCCCTGGCTGATGGAGCTAACCATTAAAGTATATAACTGCAGGCACCCACTCCCACAGCACAATAGGCCCTGAGGCTCCTCGCCTTCAAAAGGAGCAAACTGGGGGTAAGCTTCTATGTGAAATGCATATTGCAAAGTCATGGCTCTAGGCCCTAACTTCTCTGTGCCTCAGTTTGCATCTGTAAACAAGACATTGTGCTTTTTGGTGGTGCTAGCAGCGTACATTATCAATATCCTGAAGTTCTTTTAAATCACCTTTTCTCCAGTGCTGTCATTGACCAGGGCTCTCAAAGTGCAATTATAATTTATGCTTATTGATTATTGGGAGATGAGTGGTCCTCAAGGGAGAGGAAGGTAGGACAAGGGACGCTCTCGAAATAGCCCATTTTGGAGAGGAACTATAGACTGGATTTTAGAGTTCGGCTTAATTTATAACTCAAGGAAGTGGGTAAGTTTGGGAGCTGACTCAGGGTCTCTGTGTTCTGTTGAGGACAGAAAGGATTCACCCCATCTACTAGTTCTCAAACTTCCTAAATCCACAAGTTTGAATTCTGTCAAGATTGACTTGGTATTTTTTCCTTCCAAGTTAGATGCATTGAAAATTGCAGTTTACTGTGTGTGGCTTTTTTGGGGTGTGCGTGTATGAAATCATAACGCTTAGGAGCCTGTCTGCTCTGTAAAGCCATTTAAGATCCCATGGCACTTCTGTAAAAACTTTGGTCTGATGTCCTTGGCCAATATACCCATTGCTGTTGCATATGATGCTTTGCTCCTGTTGCCTGCCTGCTGCCCTTTCACTGGAGAAATAATCAGAGTGATTTCCACTCCAGCACAGGAGAGATTTGAAGCAGTTTGTAAAGAGCTTTGGAAGGGACTGTATAAATGTAAGAGATTATTGTATCTAAATAGATTGAAGGCCTTTTTTAAAGTTAGCAAGCATCTCTCATTCATTGTGCTGCTTGGGTTAGATATTTCTGTCCTGGCATATCTCTAAAATCATAATGACTCTTATTTGGCATTAATGTGGATGCCATGAGCATTTCTATGGGACTTTCATTGTCAATTCAGCATTAAAGTGCCATTAAAGTAAAGTGTTACTGTAAGAAGCACTATCTGCCAAACATTTCTCAGAAGAGCACTGTGCTGTACAAGATGGGGTAAGTGCTCACCCTTTCCATTTTCATATGAAAGTCAGAGATGAGTCTTATTGATTAGACAAAACAATATAGAATAGATGTGGGGGGTCAGCAGGCAACACTTTGACAAGTGGCAAATCATTATATATTAACTTGCTATTCATTGCACTCCAGCAGCCAAGATGTTCCCTCTTTAGTATTCAAGGGAACAGTCTATGGAACTACTTATGAATTTAGAACACTTTCAATATAGTGATGCCAAAATGTTCATATTAAACCTGGCGACTCTTGCCTATGCAGCCTCACTATACAAGTCTCACATGAGTTGTCAGAGAAATTTTACATGCCATTTCTCCGTGGCAGCATACGTACCTGTAGCTTTCACATAATGAAGACATCTAAGTTCCATTTTCAAAAGTCACTTAGGTGGTCAATGGAACTTAGGCTGCTATGTCACTAAAATGGCTTCAGAATATTTTCCCTTAGGGATAGAACTTGACTAGATAGCAGAGCTGGTTGGGGAACTTTTTTGATAGTGTTTTTTGTTGAAAAACACTAACTCATTGAAACTGAAATATTATCACTTTAATATTATCCCTGTCTCTTATCCTCCACAGCCCTCTTGACCACCATCTGTTCACAAAGTCAGCTTGAAGTTTAGGAAGTGGTGACAAATGGGAGAACTCTTGGTGCATTCCATTTCCCTCTCCCCCCCCCCCCCTACTGATTCCTCATTTAATCTGCTCTTTGGACAGAGTTTACTGATAGTCGCCCAAGGTTCATATACACACAAGACAATTGGGTACAACCACATTCTTAGGAGGCTTTTGTGTGATTCAAGCAGGCCTCACGCTTGAGATGAGCAGCCCATCAGTGGTGTGGTCTATCCAGTGGCAAGCTCCATTCCATTTTTGTCTAACAGTACTTCCTGCTTCTTTACAGCAAGGCAGAGGTAGTGAAGAAGCATGTAATTATCTCTTGCAAGGCCAGTATTATAAAACCTAAAGTCACTTCACAGCCTGCACTACTTACATTTATAAAACATCCAAGATGTCCAGCTGAAGAAGATCAGAAGTTGTATGGGTGGATAGAAAAAAGAAATGGTATTGCCTATCTGAAGTTTTCAAAAATCATCAGTCAGCTCCCCCCCATCATGAGATTGACTTAAAAATAATCAGATTTTAAATAAATTATGGTTGTTGCCATCCAGTTTGAGCCTTTATGATGCACTTGGGTGACATTTTCAACCTTTTCTCTGCAGCTATGAGAGTTAGAAACTTCTTTGTTTAAATGACAGTGAAAAATCTCTGGTAATCCCATGACTCCAGGAGCTGTGGCTTTCAGAAAAAACAAATATCATGAAGCATGCAATAAAATCATTAATTGGCAACATTGAAAAGGCAGGCATGGGAACTCCTGGCACGTTCTTAACACCACATCAAGAATAGCAGACAAAAGATCCCCCTCATGTTTTGAAGGTCTCGGGGATTATTTTTCCTTCTTTTCTGTCCTAAAAAGAACTTCACTTAATGGTCTTTCTCATGCAACTGTGGCATTCCCAAGGAAGATTCATGATTGGATTATGTTTGTAGGCATTATAAATCAGACCTTCTAGAAGGGATATGTTGATGGTTTGAAGGGGGTGGGCGGGGGGCAGAGGAAATAAATTAGGAAGCGAGAAGACCTAGGGCTACAAAGACATAAATACAAAATTTAAACCCATGGGAAAAAAGGGAAAATGCAAAAATTCAATTTGAAAATATTTACAAAAATAGGACAAACCTGCTATGCAAGCCTCTTACTAAAGCGATGAGGAACTTTAAACATGGAGCAGTACAAAACCGTTAGGGATATTTTTGATAAATAACATTTATATTTTTCAAAAACTGCTATAGAACTATCCAAATGCATTAGTTTCTCAAGAAAAACCGATCAGAATGCATAAAAAGATATGTTAATAACAGACTAGATTGCTTGTAGCAATTTTTTTTAAAATAAAAAAGCAGTCTCATTGGCTAGATTGATCTCCTAGAGTTGAGTTCTTTCTTTGGCCTTGACTTTGTCCTCGGCCCAGTTTGGATGTATTCCTTTACTGTAAGCAGCGTGAATGCATACAATCCCCAACACTCCTCCCTCCACACAATGATTCATTTCTTAATTCATAAA
Organism: Macrochelys suwanniensis; assembly: GCA_033296515.1. Lineage (NCBI taxonomy): Eukaryota > Metazoa > Chordata > Testudines > Chelydridae > Macrochelys > Macrochelys suwanniensis. Next base: position 36,930,882 of record CM065783.1, read on the forward strand.
GTAGAATTTGACTTAGTCCTGGACTGTAAAATCTCCACTAAGGCAGTGATTCACCACCTGAGCACAATCATTTTTTTTATATTTTAAATCTCCTTTTTGTAACACAGAAAAGATCAGAAATACATTCTTTTTAAATTACTTTTTTAAAGAAAAATTTCCAGCCTATATATTTTCAGTACTCAAAATGTTTTTTCTCTTATGTATAGACTAGAGCTGGGAGAGCTTAGAACAATGTACCTACCTTCCTGATGATTATCTCATGTATATATACATATGCATAAGAAATGTATATATATGTATGTGCGTGGATTAACAAAAACTCCAATTTATAATATCTTTCAAATGTTGTGCTGTTTCTGATTTCACTTACACCAATGTACATCACAAGCAATTCTGCTCAAGTGAACTGAGTAACACTGTTATGCAAGTGGTATAAGAGAACAGCATTGGCAGCTTAGCACTAAAATAAGTGTGTTTTAAATTGTATTAGCTGTAGCAGAATTAGAATACCTGTGCTTCCTTTCTCTTGGATACACTGAGAAGAATCTTAGTCCTCTGGAGTATTCTTACTCTCTAGTATTCTGAAGAATTCTGGAGAAATAAGGACATTTCAAGATGAATAAGGATGGCATAATCTGGACCATTCGCTTCAGAGCATTTTTCATCTTGGGAAGGCTGCCACTTGATTAATCCACTTCAATCAGGACACATAGGTGGAAAGTTAGAGTGGGGCTATAAAAAAAGTTTAACCTGTAGCTAGCCCATAATTCTGAGAGCCCCATTTCTTGTCCCCTTGCTTCCCTTACTGATGAGATGGCTTTCTGCCAATCAGCTAAGAAGGAAAAACCTTTCAAAAATACTTTAAAAGCTGTTATTGTCTAAAGAATAGTGCAACTTCTACAGGAATATTTTAAAAGTGCTACAGTTTTGTAATTAAATAAAAAGTTTTGCTTTTTATCAGGAGGAAGGTCTGTTGTGAATGCTCCATCATTCCCCGTCTTCTTTGTAGCACAGAGGATGTAGTTCTCATCCTCAGAAGTGCACAAAACTAGTCATATTCAGGACCAGAAAAACCTCCATAGCTCAATGTCCTCCTCTAGGGAAAATCAGCTTTTGGGTAGAGCTGGGTGAAATTTTTTGGCGAAAGCTCTTTGTGTGTGAAAAGTGCAGATTCAATGATTTTGAATGACACCAAAACATTTCACCAATTTGTGTCAGTTTCACTGAGTTATTCATGTTATTCAAAACAAGTAGACTTCTGAAAGTCTGAACATTTAGTTCGGAAAGTGTCAAAAATAAATGTTTTTAAGCAGATTCAAAATTACTGTTGACTTCAAAATTTCTTTCCTTTTTAGTGAAGAAAAAAATCAGAAGTGCTCCATCAAAATGAAATGTTTTGTTTGACCTGAAACAAATACTTAGTTATTTCAGGAGTACTAGCAAACGGAAAAGTCAATTATTCATACCGCTGTACTTCTAGGGCCTGAATCCCCACTGTCTTACATCATTCACACAGACAGTGCCTGTAAAATTCTGCCAAATCAGAATCTGCACAAGCATACATGATTTCACAACATGCATCTTCATTGCTTTGCATTATCTCTAACTGCAAACTTGACACAAGAGAGTGTGGTTTTGAAGACTGAGCATAGTAGTGTGAGTGAGAATTGCTGCCTTCTAATCCTGGCTCTGCCAGATTTGCTGTGTACCATTAGCCATCACTTTAGCTCCGTGGCCCTATCTGTAACATGGGGCAACATGTTTGCATTTCACACAGACAGGTGAAAGGATTAACTAATTACTGTGTATGTAATAAGTATTGTACCAAATCTGTATCAGCTTAACGATTGTCATTAATTACACTGCACAATGTGACTACTCAGTACATCATGGTGAAAACGGAGTAGAACCTGCTCCCAAAGAACAGGCCCCTGCTGCTTCAGGTGAAGACAAATTAGCTATTAGCAGTAAAGAGTCTGACCCGCAAGTTTGTCTTTAGCATGAAAAAGGTGGGTTTGATCATGTGTTAGCTGACAGGTGGAAACTTTGTGTAAACAAGGTAACTTGCAGTTTTCACACACGTTAGCAGGTCAAGGTAAATGCTAAACTCGCCCAAAAAATTTACCTCAATCTGCCAACACATGAAAATTGCAGCTGTCTGGTCCTTGTGAGGATTTTACCATGTTAGCTCAAATATGGCAAACACCATTTTTCCTTGTGTGGACAAACCCACAGGGTTCTGTTCCCAGCTCTACCCCTGACCTACCATGACCTGGGGCAAGTCACTTCAGTCTCTCTTCTTCAGTTTGCCCATCTGTAAAATGGGGGAATATTGAGATTATTTGCCACTGTGACACACACTATCTATGGGAGAAAAAGGGTAAGTAATTGAGAAGATTATTTTTAGAGTCACACTCACCAGTTCATTCAATATTCTTTTTGCATGATTGGAGCTGCATGTGGGATCAGGAGACCAGGAATTGTAGGTGAACTTACAAGGGCTTGTTCAACTGAAATCAAATCTTTGGTTAAAAAGCTTGTAGTACTAATTCTGAGCAAATTTAGGCTCATGTGCTGTCCTTGATAATTACCTGTGGGAACTGTGCCATGGCCGGAGAGCATCATATGGCCGTTAAACTAGCTATCACCCTATATTAATCTTTAGCTTGAATCTTACCAAAAGTGTTGATATGCTCATCTATTGCCCCCTGCTGAGTGCTGGCTAGCCTGCTTTTTTACAACAGTTATTTTCTACCTTTAGCCATCACCTTGCATATTATCAGGACAACTTCCTAGATGTATAACATGGCTAGTTCAAAGACAATTTATTGTAGGGTGCTTTCTGGTAACTCTGGGCTCAAAATGAATAACTGAGATGTTGCTATATACAGATGGCTCCGTTCACACCCATGGGGTGGGGTTGGTCCACATTGCTTCCTCACTTGCCATTCATTCCTGTGTAAATTGGCATTGGGGCACCACAGGAGCCTACTGGTGGAGAATTGCCTGGGGGTATGCTAAATCAGGCCACCCCCCCACCTGCTTTCCCTGGCTGTGCCCCCTCCTCAAGTAATACAGACAGCAGTGGGCCCACTGGTAGAGGGATGTCTTGCTGTGTAACTTTGAACCACTACACTCTTCTCCCCAAAGCACCAGACTGGGACTCAGGAGATTTGGGTTCTCTTCCCACCTCTGCCACTGGTTTACTGGGTGACTTTGGGCAAGTCAATCTACCACCCCGTGCCTCAGTTTCTCTAGCTAAAGAATGGAGATGATACTTATTTAATTTTGTAAAGTGCTTTCAGATCTATTGATGAAAAAACTCTAAGTGCTAGATACTATTATTAATTAGTTTTCTGCAACAACAGTGTGCTTAGACAAAAAGCAGATGGCATTCGTAAGGAATCATTCTCAGTTGTTTCTATTCCACTCCCCCTGTACAAAGGCGTTTTTGGCCCATGCTACAGAATAGTGACACAAATATTTTTATTTTAAATAATGAATCCTTTTTGACTCCAGAAATGCTTGTGGAAGAGCAGGTTTCTCTTTCCTAATGCTGCATTTTCAGGTGGGAGAAAGAAATTATCCACACCAAAAACGTTGACATTTTGAAATGAAATAATAAATGACTGCTGGGCTGCCTGAAACTTTGCACCAGCTGAAGATCTGCCTCTCCATGTGTGCAAACCGCCATAGCTCCACTGAATCTAGGGCTGTCTAAACCCCCGACAATCATTCTCTGTAATGAAATCACTACCCAGCCTTACCAGTCCCATAAATGGTGCCACTATAATTACCAGCATTCCTGGTGACACTACAATTGCAGAACTGTAAATATATCTTTCAGTCATCTTATACTCTTTTGCAGCCATGTATTCTTCCAGGAATTGCAATAAGCTAATTAATATTATAATTAAGCTCCCTCCACCATAAGTATATATTTATATACTATGTAGTGGACAATCAGCTGCAAAAGAGACTAGAGTTAATAGTTTTACTCATAGTTTGCAATATTGCTGGCATGTTGGCAGGAATGCTTACATTCACAATGAGTGTTTTTTTTACAGAACCTATCCTATATCTGCAAAACTGATTATGTTCCCTTAAGGAGGTCAGGGCTCATAATGCAAATGTTAATGAACATTTTGTATTAAAAGCTAAATATAAAACTGAATCATTTTTATTAGCAGCTTCTTTAATGAATTCATTGTCCTTTGAACCCAAACAATTTAATCTTTAAGCACATAAAGCAAATTAGAAAGCAAAACAAAAACCAGATTTCAAAGTCTCGGAATCTTCCCCACAAGATTTGATAGATGTTTAGCTATTGACTCTTAGTGCCTATTGAATCTAGATCAGATTAAAAGCTTTTCCTGTAAAAAACAAACACAATGGAAGAAAAATAAGTCTTCAAAGGAAAAAACATTTTTCTGAAAAGATTTGAAAAAAGTACAATGGGATTTATTATTTTGCTACTGGAAAAATGCCAAGATGAGACCAAACTGCCAATGATATAGATTATGTATTGTAGTGTATAATTTAAGCAGCAAGCAGTCTATAAAATATTTCCAGCAGACTATCTTGTATAATGCAAGTTCACAGCACTCTAACAGAGACCACCTAATAAGTCTTTTAATATGAATTCTACTGGAGATTTAAATTAGTTTGAATACTAGTGGTTTACAGTCCATCAGTCTTTGAAATGATTAGACCTGTCTGCGCAGCCTGGCTTTGAAACTCTATTATGATCCAGAATTAAACTATCAGAATATCCTAGCAGATGACTTTGATGAAAGATACTGCTTTTTTCTCGCTGTGTAGGTTAGTCTCTGGAGACTAGCAAAACTGACTTTTTTTATTTTTATTTTTATTTTTTGCCCCTCTATTGCTTCTCATTACTAGTTTATTTTGTATTTTAATGATACTCCCTTGTCTTACAATAAGAACTCATGTTAAGTTTGTAACTAATTTGGAGACTATTGAAAGACAGTGAGCTCTTTAAGCATATTAATATAGATTTAAGTGTATGTATGAACTCTTTTTAGGTCCTTGCATAATCTTTTAGGGCTACCATTGAAGTCAATATGTGAATCTATATTTCTTGGATACAGTTCTATCATTAATAACTTAAACCAAACCAAACCTATATTTGGTCTCTCTTTATACCATATTACACCAATTTTCATTAAAAAAAATACTCCTACTCCCTAAATCTGATCTTTGCCCTCTGTTACAAAATGATCCTATATATAAACCACCTGTCAGTTATATATTCTATGCAAAGTCATTTGAGGGTTTTTTAATTATTAGATTTTTCATATTAGAATAAAAACATGGAAAGAAGGAAAATCGCTTACCAACATATGATTATCTGTCTGATTAATAAATAAAAAATGAGTTTACTTGTGTAAACTTGATAAGAATTATTTTCAACAATTTATAAAATATAGATATGGTTTCATTTATATATCTCCTGGACTTTTGGTTGTTTTGTTATCTTTTTTATGAGTACATTTTATAATATTTCTTACACTCAATTTAATTAGGATATTTATTTTCTTTTGATAACTTTAATCAGTTGCAGCTGATAAGTAGGGCATGAATTCTTTGTTTCAAATATCTGTTCATTTTCCAACTGAAGTCCCCACAACAGGACCAATGTATTCATTGGTCAATTGCTAATATCTTTAATTTGTTTGCCAGCACATCCCTCGGCCCACGTCACTTTCTGCAGTCCCCATTGGCCTGGAACGGTGAACCACGGCCAGTGGGAGCTGCGATTGGCCGAACCTGTGGATGCTGCAGGTAAACAAACCGTCCCGGTCCACCAGCAGATTTCCCTGATGGGCCGCATGCAAAGGTTGCCGATCCCTGGTTTAGCCTAATAGCAATGGACCGTTTTAGTTCTTGCACTGAGTTCTTACTTACAGAACATTATAGACATAGTTACAATTTTACATAATGATCCAATTATACAGTTACTGGGACTAATTCTACTTTCAATTAAATCTGTGTAAATGTAGTGTAACTCCATTAATGTCAATAGATTTACTTTGGTGTTTCACTTGTGGAAATGAGATCAGAATCTGACTTACTGGAAGACTGTGAAGACTATAGGAGGACCCCACAAAAAAGATACCTATCATTCATTCCATAAAGTGGAAAAGAGTGAGATGTTTGGTAATAGTATCCTCACCGCTGTACTTGAAAACAATGCAGTGTGAAGAGAATTCTGGTGCTCAAACAGACAGTGGGAGGAAACCCACTTGTGTCTGGGTTTCCTGTTTCTTCATTCACTGAATAGTCACAGGACTTCTTTAGCTTCTTTAAATCCATACAGACTCGCTAATGCATTTTGCCCTTGTGTTAACAGTAGGATCGCTGGATATGTTCGCTCCATAGAGCTAACAAATGAGTTCATATTAGCTTTCACTTATACTAGGTGACAAATATAACAGACATTGAAATGTGTGTTCTGGTTTGATATAGCTGGCTCCAAAAGGGTCCTTAGATATAGTGGAAAGGGACCTGACTCCTTTCTTCTAGGAATGGCTATTGCTGTAGTTGTCTCATAGCTAGTACAGCAGGTGAGCTGTTTCAATTAAGACTGATATAGGTGATGCTTGGAAAATGAATTCTTTCAGCCATGAGGGGAAAATGGTCTGTCCCATGTGCATGGAAGAATAGAGAGTGCACACAAAACTGGTGTTTGTGGAAGGGGTTGGGGAGTAAGGAATGGAGGCTTCCTGTTCAATTGTGGTTGGGGGTGAGTCCTGCAATGTTCTCCAGCCAAGCCCATGATAAAGGGGAAGCCATCTTCATTCCTTGGGAGGCTCAAGTTATTGTCCCCAGAGAGTTCTTAGTCAACACAAAGCAGCTCGTGGCTCTGAGTATGTGGTATTGGAACTTGAGATGAAAACATCATACTAAATGTCAGTCTATTCCTCCCCACCCCTGGTGAATTGTACCCCCTTGAGCTGGAGGCCCTTTGCAGCTGAAGCATTCTTGTCTGAACTTGACCTGCCGATGAAAAATTATCCCAGAACAGATTTCAGGCCCCCTGTTACTGTTGTCTGGACAGCACTGACACTTATGTCTCAGCCTGACATCCCCAAGGATACTTGAATTTTGCCCTCTAACAGTATTTCTGTGAGTTATGTTCCAAATGAACACGAGGAATGGATGATTCAGTTAAAGGCAATACGGCTTTGAGAAATACTCCAAAATCATACTACCTTAAATAATACCTATGTATACTGTTGTTTACAAGGCTAAAGAGAACTTCAAAAGACACGAATTCTATTCCTAAGGTGGATTTGCTTAATAGGATGAAAATGTATACATATAGGAAAATGCTAAAATGTAATTGATAGAGTAAATCATTAGAAGACTCAAACCATGAAATCATCTTTGTTTCAAAGCTGGCAAACACAGCTGATATGTACTTGGGGCCCACTGAATCTTCTTCCTTTTCAATCCCATGTTACAGGAGTGATTTAGATCTGTATGTATGTAAATAGCTAACAGACGGCGCTCAAGAATATGTAGCACAGTTTCTGAGGTTTTTTAGAACTGATCATGCTTATCACTGTGCACTGTGAATGGCTTCCTCTGGTTGGTTCTTACATCACCTCCTAACAATCTCTTGAAGAAACTTGGCAAAGGTAGGTCACACCTCTGCCTGGGAATATTTACATAGGCTGTGTTCTGACCCCTTGTACAGGGATGAATTGAATCTTCCATGAACCTTCTGGGGCATGTGACACCCCCAAGGGCCTAGGCTACAGGTCATGTAGCTGCTCTTGCTGGGCATGAAGGAGGGAGTATTTTGCATGTCCTGAAGGAGTGGCTGCAGGTGTGCTCCTCCTGCATGGTGGAGAGTTCTGCCTCCCTGAGTGGGGAGTAATATGCTGAGTAAATCCTAACTGTATTAAGTGAAGTCCTATTGAGCAAGATGTGTATGTTTAAACTGGAAGATGAAACTGGTTGGAAGCAGAAGGCTTTCTGAGCAGAAATGAGGGGCTAGTTGCTTGCTGCTTATGGATCATCTCAGCTGGCTGTATACAAACTTTGAGGTGGCAGGAAACATTTTAAAAGTCGGGGGGAAAAGACCAACGTAACTCAGGAATTTAGTAAGAGAGTGAAAATGAAGGAAGACGGATTAGGGAATATAACTGGTCAGCAAAGGAGCAGTCAGAGGCTTTTCAGCTTAAGTAGGAGAAGATTGACTTGACCAGCAGGAGAAGAGAAGAAATATTACTGGCAGCCAAAACAGAGACTATTACTTGAGAGACTGATCTGTAAAGAAAAAACAGCAAATCCTAAAGTGTTTGTATTGGAAATGGGAAGCTGCAGAAGCAACATATGACTATAGGTAGAGTCTATGGATAAACTAGATAAACTAGAGGAAAGAAATTACCAATGTGTATCATTGTGTGATCCCTGCCATGTCTCTGTTATATTATGTATGTTGTACAGAGAGAGAGTTAAATATTTTTGTAACAATACTTTGCTCTTCAGTAGTAGTATTTTTTTATCAGAGGGTCTCAAAGCACTTTGCAAATATTTAATAAAAAGGCTGAAGGTACAGAATTAGACTAGGAAGACAAGGGAGAGTGTAATAAATAGCACAATGGGATGAAGTCAATTATCATACCCTCATTGTTATAAAAAGCCTCTTCATTCTTTATCGGTAAACAGTGAATCAGGCCATGGGGATTCATTCTGCATTAGAAGTAATTTTGCAGTCACTTTAATGATGATTTATTATTTGTACTGTTCTTCCAAAATACTTCTAGATGATGAGTAACAGGGTGCCTTGTTCTTAGGTCATACCTAGGAGAATAGGACTAGATCCTCAGTTGGCTTGGCGTAAATTGACAAAGCTTTATTGAACTCTATGGAGCTATACCAATTTATACCAGCTAAGGATCTGGCACATAATCTCTTGCCAGATGCCTTAAGTACTCATGGGGTAACATGTGCGATTCAAGCAGGGAACTTCAGGAGTTGGCATAAAAACATGTACCTAAAATTTGATTTTTATCATCCAGCCCAGTCATACCAATGACTCAGTCCATATTGCATTGGAATTCCACTGTGTGAACTATGAGTGGATGTTCCATCCTGCACAGTGAACTCCTTTTCCCCATATGGTTCTCAATATGGGACCAGGATGATAGCCACGAGGTGCTTAAAGTTATGGGAACATTTAATTAAAAAAACTAAGCTGTTTCCTGAGGTCTTTAGTAAGAGAAAACTGCTGTTGAAGTTAATGGGAATTTGCTTTGGATAAGGACTATATCATCATGCTCAAAACACCACTCATTCTTTGGTTGCAAAAAGTTCCATATAATTCCTCTAACATTTTATTTTATAAATATGAAGTCTCAATGGCAACCTTGAATGGTGATATAGATAAATCTAGATACAGAAATGGCTGCTGGGTTGGAGGGAATTGGTTTGGCTCCATAGGTGACAATGGTTGGAACGTTCAGAGGACAGCTGAATTTATTTTTCAGTTATGAACTGCATGATATTTTGTCCACCAAGTAGCACAGGCATCAATAAGAAGTTGTGCCACCAGTTCTCTCTCTACCCTAGCAGAAATTATTATGGTAATACATGAGCACTAAAACCTCACCATTTCCTAGTTATACTGAACCTGTTATTACTCCAGACTTCTCCCAGCCTCAAAAACAATTCACAGGCTAAAGAATGATGAACATAAGTCTGAAAGCACTTGGGGGTCTTGCTATACCTCCAAACTCAGGGAGTGTGACTTGTGCTTTTCTTCTCCACCTCTTAATAATTGCTTTCCTTTTATTTTCCTTCTGTCCTTCAAGACCAATAAGATGCTTTTATAAGATTCATACATTTGAAGTCCAGAAGGAACCATTATGATTATCTATTGTACTCTGACCTTTCCTGCATGACACTGGTCAAAGAACCTCACCCAGTGAACTCTACATCAAGCCCATAACTTCTGTTTGAGTTATAGCATGTCTTTTTGAAAGGCGCCTAGTCTTGATTTAAAGACTTCAAGTACCGGAAGTTCCACTAGATACATTGTTCCAATGGTTAATTAACATCACTGTTAAAAGTGTGCACCTTATTTCTAATCTGAATTTGTCTGGTTTCAGCTTCTAACCACTGGATCATGTTCCGCCTTTCTTTACTAAATAAAATAGCTGTCTACTTTCAGCAATCTCTTCCCCGTTTAGGGACTTCTACACTGTGATCAAGTCACCTCTTAACCTTCTCTTGGATAAATCAAATAGATTGAGCTTCTTAAGTATCTCTTTGTAAGGCATGTTTTCAAGACCTGAGATTATTCTTGTGTTCTTTTCTGAATCTTTTTCAATTTCTCAGTATCCCTTTTGAAGTATGGACACCAGAACTGGACATAGTATTACAGTAATGGTCTCCCCAATGCTGAATACAGAGGTAATACCATCTGCTCACTCCTATTGATTCTCCCCTGCTTATACATCCAAGGATCACATTTGTTCTCAGCTACAGTATTGTAATTGGAGTTCCAGTTCAATTAGTTATCCACTAGTACCCCAGTCCTTCTCAATTTAGCAGCATTATGGACTAGAATCCCCAGTCTTGTAAGTGTGGCCTATGTTCTATGACCATTCATTTGGCTGTACACCGCACCCTCGCTAGAACGCGGGGTTTGGGAGCCATGCACAGTACCGCATTAACGTGCGGGGGGGATGCGTTACCATGGATCCCAATGTAAACAGTTTATTTTGGGATCCATGCTTGCCCCCGTGCTAATACCGAATTCGCACTATAGTGGCGTGCAGTCTAGCGGGGTCTCCTGTATTAAAATGCATGTTGTCTAAATTATCCCACCTGACCAAGAAATCCAGGTCATCTTGAATAAATGACATGTCCCCATCATTATTTACCACTCCACTAATTTTGATACTTGGCTAGCATTGCACCCAGAACAGACCCCTGTGTAACCCCACTAGAAATTCCCCCATTATATGACAATTCCTCATTTACATTTATTTTTGAGAACTATCAGTTATCCAGTTTTTAATACATTTAATATGGCTTACACTTATTTGTTACAGTGAAATTTTTATCAAAATGTCATGTGGGACTAAAACAAATGACTTACAAAAATCTAAGTATATTATGTCAACATAATTTCATTTATCAACCAAACTTATTAGCTTGTCAAATAAAAGTTTGACATATTTTCCATGAAACCATATTGATTGGCATCAATTATTTTACCATCCTTTATTTTTTTACTGTTTGCATCCTATATCAGCCTTTTCATGATTTCTGCCCAGGATCTAGGTTAGTCTTACTGGCCTGTAGTTACCTGGGTCATCCCATTTACACTTTAAAAATATTTGGCATGACATTAGTTTATTCCTGTCCTTTGGGTCTTCTCATGTTCCAAGAATTATTAAATGAATATTAAGCTTCAGAGAGCTCTGACAAAGTTTTTATACTCTTGATGCAAGTTGTCTGACCCTGCAAATTTTAAAAATATTTAACTTTTAACAGCTGCTGTTTAACATCCTCCCCAGTTACTGATGGAATAGAAACTATTTCATTATCACTGTAAGATATACGTATCATTCTGCTTCTTTCCAAATATAGAACAGAAATATTTATTAAATACTTCTGTCTTTTGTACATCATGATTGACAATTTTAAACCATCCTAATCAATTCTGTACTATTGATAGGATTTTGTCTGTTCCTGATTTATATAAATAATTCCTTCTTGTGGTTCTTTTGTACTGATTTGTACTCATTACTATCATTGTTTTCATTTGTGACATATTAATTTTTTGTTGTTGCTGCTCTTGTCTCCCTTTTCAACCAAGCTATTATTTGTACCCAAAGAAGCCTTGTTTTGTGATAACTTATTTGTATTTTTGGGCGTTCTTAAACAATTGCCAATTATTCACATTCATGTGTTTACATTTTTTCTGCTCACTCAATTTTGCTCATGATTCTTTTCAGCTTTGGGAAATTGGTTTCTTTAAAGCACCAATAATATATATTACTTGTAGGAATGATATTCTGTTTGCACATAACAAATAAAATTAACTCATGATTGTTTGCACCTAAGGCAGCCATCAATTTTTACTTCCATGATCAATTCATTTTAATCTGTCAGAGGTCTAATATAAAATTATCCCGAATTGATATATTGCTTCAGGGTAGTCAGCACACTGAGGAATTCTAGAGTGGAGCATGCAGAGGATATTCAAGCCTGTAATCAGACCTCTGTTTCCTGAGGTACTTGGAGACAAAATTTTTAAAAAGTATGTAGGCTGCCTAAAGATCCAGATAAGCTCCTAGGCGTTTTTGAAAGATTTTTTTAAAATGCCTAGATGCTGATCTGAATCTTTAGGTGCTTAAATACCTTTAAAAATCTGGCCATAGGTTAGGCCAGACTCAGGATACTGCCGCAGATTGCCTCCTTTCAATCGTGACTGTCTTTACTGCAATAATAGGCAACCCGAAAATCAGGCCAGTAATTAGATGTCTATGTGACATCACTAGGCCTCTCACAGTGTCTTATGCCAGGGGCTCTCAAATGTTTTAATAGTTTTGACCATACCTTTTTAATAGTTTGTCTCAGTGATCACCTCACCCATTCGCAATTCCATAGACCTTGTACCCATTAATGATCTCATATCTTTCATGTGTCAGTTACAGAAATGTGCTTATGTGGAAAAGTAACATTAGATGCGTTTTAATGCAACTTGGCAGTTGGAAATCAGAAGGAAGTTAGCATGTGACCATGTAGCTCTCTGCAGACTATCAGCAGATGCTGTGTATACCTGCTGCTGTGGTCCACTGACCAGTTTTAGACTTATTGCCTTATGATGTTGTTATAGAACATTTTTTTGAGAGTGACAAAAAAGGGCAATACTGAATTTACACAATGTAACAGATATTCCATAGCAGTCAAGCCTAAATTCAGACAACTCCATAACTCACTCTCTCTTTGCAGAATACACACTGCATGTCCTATGGCATTTATGCCCCAATTCAGCATGATACTTAAACATATGCCTAGCATGACTCCAATGGGACTGCTCACATAGTTATAGGCATGTACATATGCACCTTGCTCAGTCACAGCTTTCCTAGGTAGGTAAGGAGAGAAAGATAAACCTTTCTTCTCAAAATGTAAATCATGCAAGACTCTAGGCATTTACAGATATATTTACTTCATATGCAACATGTAGCCAAATAAATAAATAAATAAATAAATAAATAAATAGCCCTAACCCAGTGTGTCCTGGAAATTTCCAAATCCTGAGCTAAATCCAGTCAGACACAAAGCTCTACGTTTTTTGGAGTTGAGAATTAAAATTCACAATTTTTTGTTCTTCACTGAGGCAAATTCATTTTCTCTTCATCATTAAATATTTTCTTCATCTGGTAAATGATAGGGTTTTGGGTTTTTTTCCTCTCCTCCCCTATCTTTCTCTCCTTTTTCCATTTTTTTTAACCAGTTGTAATTATCCAGACCAATTCTTGGGTAGACTTGTTTTCAGCTGCATTGCTTACATGCCATTTTAATAGGCTGCAGTTTTTGTTAACTATGTTATGGAAGATTAACTACTTCCGACAAGATGTGCTATTATACAGAGTTTTATTTCCCAGCTGGGATGCACAGTATGTGTCACTGCTGACTCGCTTCCTCCTGCCTCCCTCCAGCTAAATGGCATTATGCCACTGCAGCAAAAGTTCTGTCGGAATCACAGTTTCATTTGTGAGAGGTTTTTTTGCAACACAACACTCAAGGTAGCTCTGATTATTGAGAGAGCACGCAGGAAAAGAAATCAGATGAGCAAACCTTTATACAAGCCTCCATGTTATCTTTTAAAATTGAAGGAACATTATTTTCACATCCATTTGGGTTGGGGAGAACTATATTTATTCATGTTTCAGAGGGGTAGCTGTGTTAGTCTGCATCAGCAAAAACAATGAGGAGTCCTTGTGGTACTTTAGAGACTAATACATTTATTTCGGCATCACTGTCTGGTTTGGCCAATGTACATGGCAGAGGGGCATTGCTGGCACATGATGGCATATATCAGATTGGTAGATGTGCAGATGAACGACCCCCGAATGTGAGGCTGATGTGGTTGGGTCCTATGATGGTGTCCCTTGAATAGATATGTGGACAGAGTTGGCAGCAGGGTTTGTTGCAGGGTTTGGTTCCTGGGTTGGTGTTTTTATTGTGTGGTGTGTAGTTGCTGGTGAGTATTTGCTTTAGGTTGGGGGGATGTCTGTAAGCGAGGACTGGCCTGTCTCCCAAGGTCTGTGAGAGTGAAGGATCGTTCTTCAGGATAGGTTATAGATCCTTGATGATGCGCTGGAGAGGTTTTAGTTGGGGGCTATAGGTGATGGCTACTGGCGTTCTGTTACTTTCTTTGTTGGGCCTGTCTTGTAGTAGGTGACTTCTGGGTACCCTTCTGGCTCTGTCAATCTGTTTCTTCACTTCACCGGGACAGTCTGTACACAAAAGAATTAATGGACACAAATCTGACATTAGGAATTATAACATTCAAAAACCAGTAGGAGAACACTTCAATCTCCCTGGTCACTCAATAACAGACCTAAACGTGGCAATTCTTCAACAACAAAACTTCAAAAACAGACTCCAACGTGAAACTGCAGAACTGGAATTAATTTGCAAACCGGACACCTTCACATTAGGCCTGAATAAAGACTGGGAGTGGTTGGGTCATTACTAAACCTAATTTCCCCCATACTAATTTTCCCCTACTGTTACTCACAACTTCTTGTCAACTGTTTGAAATGGGCCACTCTCATTACCACTACAAAAGTTATTTTTCCTCCCTTGGTATCCTACTGTTAATTGAATTGTCCCATTAGACTGACCTTACACTTGGTAAGGCAACTCCCATCTTTTCATGTATTTATACCTGCTCCTGTATTTTCCACTCCATGCATCTGATGAAGTGAGTTCTAGCACATGAAAGCTTATGCCCAAATAAATTTGTTAGTCTCTAAGGTGCCACAAGGATTCCTTGTTATATTTATTCACCCTTTTCTGACTTTTTTTTTTAATATCAGAGTTGGATGTTTTGACTAATGTGAAATAGTGTTTTTATCATGCTCTTTTGTGTCTGTGTGTGTATAAATTTCTTTATTTTCCTGTTTCTCATAAGAGCCAAAGGGACGGGTTCTTGTCTTTTTAGCAACATCACTGGATGGTTGGATTTTCTGGAAGTTGAGTCAATTTTTCTCACTCACTGGGCCAAATTCACTTCTGAATGAGGTATAAAGGGCTGGATTCTGGCTGTGAATTGCCGGAAGAAACTTCTCCTGGCCCAGGGGAACTCACTGTTGGGGCATATGAGCGATCTCCAGCTCCTACCTCACCACAATCCTGGTGTTTGGGGGCAATCAGTACCATGGGATGCAGTGGCCAATAAATGGGCAGATCTCAGGACTGCAGCACATCCCCCTCCATGCTGGCTGCTATGCCAGGCTAAAAGCTACAATGGTAGCCATGCACTCTATACCTCTGAACATGTTGCTGGCCATTGGAGCCACAAAGTCATAGATACAGTGGCCACATCCCCACCTTGCAACCTTTCCCCCTTTCAGCGGTGGTCTAAATCTAAAAACCAAGTTCATATGAACCTCTACAAACTGAAATGGCCCATTTTCAGCCAGCTCTCTTCTGGAGCTTCCACCTAGATTTTTTTTTTTAGGTTTACAGCTGACTGCCTATGTTTTTGTGGATTTCAGTCACAGTCATAACAGATTATTGCGCTTTAATACAGCATAGTAGATTTCTGAGTCTTCATGTAAAAGGGGATTATCAGTTAGAAAAATTTCAACTTGTTTTATTTTTACTTCTTGTAAGTAAACTAAATTAAAAGTAAAAAAGAAAGATGCTGTACATTGAAAATATGCTCTTTTCTCCCCTGGTTTCATACTGGAATGGATGTCATTTATCAAGTGCAAGGAGGATGGAATAAATCATATAAGTCATCTTAAATGTGATTTGCCACCTGCCTGATTGTTCAGAAGTGCATGCATGCTTAATTAATCTAATTAGTCAATGCACATATAAGGAGCAAATTTATAGCCTCTCTGTCATCATAAATAAAGTATTTTTGTTTTCCTAGGATAAATTATTCATTTCAGAGATGAAAGGTAGACAGTAATCCTGAATAGCTGGCTTCTTTTTCAATTAAACATGGAATAAATGCTGCCCTTCTTCCTTTTTCTTTAGTTTTTATGCTGCTTCTATGAAAATATTCTGTTCATTCTATAGAATTCCTGTTACTACCAATAAAGAACATAATAAAAGTCTTTTCAAAGATAGGTAGATGGTACATAGTGTAAACTTCAAGAGATTCTACTTCCTCAGGTACAACTTCATTTTTCACAAGTAAAAATAGTTTGATGGCCTCAGTCTAGTAACTGGCATATGTGTGTGTATGTTTGGATTTAGACATATGATGTGATGTTTTAAAAAATCCATGATCACTTAGGGGTTCACAATGGTTGTTATGCTACAAACCATGCCATTCAGAGTGTCTTGGTGACACTGTACATAGAACTTAGATCCCCCTGCTCCAAAGGACAGACCTTTTCAACTGTGATAAATGAAGCGGGGGGGGGGGGGGGGGGAGGATAGCTACTTTTTATGGACACCCAGCCAGCCAGTTAGCTACAAAATCTCTGTTAGTAGCTATTCTCTACTTGCTTTACCTGTAAAGGGTTAAAAAAGCCCATAGGTAAAAGGAAGGGAGTGGGCACCTGATCAAAAGAGCCAATGGGAAGGCTAGAACTTTTTAAAATTGGGAAAAAACTTTCCCTTTGTCTGTCTGTTGCTCTCTGGAGAAAGGGGACAGAGCAAAAACAGGGCTGAAGCTATGCTGTAAAAAGCTGTGAACCAGGTATGAAAATCACCAGATCATACCTAAAAACTACTCAATTTGAAACCCCAGATATGTAAGTAGATCAGGAAATGTCTAGAAAGACACGATTAGGTTTATCTCTTTTATTTCTGTAAGGCTTGTGGACTCCTCTGTGCTAACCTCCAAATGCTTTTGTTTTGCTTATAACCATTAATCTGGACCTCAAGAAAACCATTCTTGATGCTTAATTATTATATTTGCTCTTTTTAAATCTAGCAATAGCCTAAGTTCCAGATGTATTTTCTTTCTTTTTGTTTTTAATAAAATTCACCTTTTTTAAGAACAGGATTGGGTTTTTGTGTCCTAAGAGGTTTGTGCATATGTTGTTCAATTAGCTGGTGGCAACAGCTGATTTCTTTTGTTTTCTTTCTCAGCTCTTCCCCAGAGGTGGGGTGAAAGGGCTTGAGGGTACCTCACAGGGAGGAATTCTCAAGTGCACCTTCCTGGGTCCGAAGGGTTTTTTTTTGCACATGGGTAGTGGCAGCATCTACCCATTCAAGGTCAGCGAGAAGCTGTAACCTTGGGACTTTAATACCAGACTGGAGTGGCCAGTATTAATTTTTAGAATCCTTGCAGGCCCCCACCTTCTACACTTAAAGTGCCAGAGTGGGGAATCAGCCTTGACATCAACCAAAGGAGAACTTTACAATAGACAGCTTAGGGCTAGCAGCCGAGCAGTTCTGATTCTGTTCAGTACAGCAATGATACACACATACATGCTAGTGAACTGTAATAAATTCAGATGGAAAATAATTGGATAGGAGCATTAAACAGGTTGGGATACCATTAGGGATAGACCCATTTTTAGAGGCAGGGTACCCTGATTCAATAGGACAAATCTTATGTTCCAGAAACCACAGTTCCATCAATAGCCTAAAATGGCTGGGGCAACATTCATGAAATAAGGAAAAGGGCTGTGGGCCAGAAGCAGACCTGCTACTTCAACTTTTAAATAAAAGGCCCTCCAGCTTTTTGCCTGGCTCTCTGCCACCTAGTGAGCACCTCTGACTTTCACTGTCCAGTTGTCAGGATGTATTTCCCTCTTATTCTCCACCTCTTGCTCACTAAAGGTTGCTCTCTCTCATAGCAGCAGGGCAGACGAGTGACAGAGCTGAGTCTCCTTCCACAGTCTCTCCTTCTGTCTCTTCCTCATGGGTGTGTGTAGGGGGGGATGGAGTAGGAGTCAGGAGGGGAAAGACTCAGTGGGCATAAGAACATCACCCGAGAAGTCTGCTATAAGCTGCATTCCTATCCCAGAATCAAGACCTTGAAGAGTCAAGTGGGGCAGAAGAAGTATCAGGTCCCACAGGAGGAGAAAGGGGAAAAAGGCCCAGGACAATAACTGAGATGAGGTCAGAGTAGCATGGACACAGCAGCATCAGGAAGAGCATGTCACCATTCATCCAGTCCCACCAGCCACCTGTCAACAGGAAATCTGGTAATCTGTTCACCACTGTGCCATTCAATGCAAGATGGATGTCCATGATGGGGGGCAGTTTCTGCCTTCAGTGGAGGTGGGCTCCTAAATAATTCTAAGGATGAGTTGTCAGTAGTCTTTAGGTACCTAGTTACTTTCTGAAAGCCCTCCTTTGGTGTTTTCACATGCCCTAAAGTCCTGCTGTCTGGAATGGTGGGACATGGTGTGAAAATGAGAGAGTTATCTGATTTATTTATTTTAATATACAGCCCCACTGCCCCATCCCACCCTAAATGGAAGGAAATTCAGTGTGCTATGTTCAATGATTTGGTGTCCCTTTCTCCCTTTGTGCTGTGCAGGCAGGGCCGCCCAGAGGATTCAGAGGGTCTGGTGGGGGAGAAGGATTCAGGGTCCCCTCCGCCGAATTGCCGCCGAAAGCGGCGCCCATGTTTGAGCAGCCACCGAAACGCTGCTCAATAAAGCGGCGATCAAACATGGAAGTGCTGGAGCGCCGGACGTTGCAGGGCCCCGGAGCAGATGTTGCGCACCCGCCCCCCCCTTTGGGCAGCCCTGTCTGCAGGTGGGGATACAAAATCACATCTTGTCTAATGATAAATTTTGAGAAGATGCCTTTCAGCTTTGGATGTAGTGTGCTTGGGTTTTCTGTGAAGAGGGAGTGCAGCCAAACCCTTCCCTAATTGACACGCTTGGTCCTGCTTCCCAGCCTGATGCAGATGCAGAGGAAAACTCCTTGAGCTTGATTCTCCAGTAAGGTACACTGGTTTTATGGTGGCAGTGCTCTGGGATGGGATGGCAAGTCTGTATGTCTGAAGAAAACAAACATTGGGTTTGTATAACCACAGCAGCTAGCATTTTCTCGGTGACGTTACTCTCTGTAAAACACCACACAAACATTAACTCATCATCCTCACAACTCCCCTGAGAAGAGGATTATCTTCATTTTACAGAGGATGAAACTGAGGTAGAGATGTTAGGGGCCATATTTTCAAGAGTTCAGCTCCCATTTAGCCACCTAAATAGTGGCCAGGTTTTCAAAATAGCCCAGGACCCAGCTTCACTGAAAAGAAATGGAAGCTGTTGGGTGAGAACAATGGGAGATGTTAGGTGTTGAACACTTCTTGAAAAATCTGGAGAGAAATCTTGATGCTATTGAAGTTGACAGGAGTTTTGCTGTTGAACTCAGAGTGGCCAGGATTTTACCAGTGGTCTTCATAACTTTGCTGTGCTGGGATTAGAACTGAAGAGCTAGTAGCTACTAGGCCTGTGCTCAAACCACGAGATCACGTCTCTCTCTAAACAGTTGCTAGGATTAATTAATCTCTTAGAGTTAGATATTCTTAGTCAAAATGGTAATTTCCACTTGATTTCCAGTGATCAAAGTGACATATTTAAATTTCATACTAACAGAGAAGCCACTCGGGGGGGTATATTTTAAGAACTAGGTTTTGCTCTGTATGAGTAGATGATAATACAGAACTCCTGCAAGGCAAATTAATGTGAAACGGTTTAATTGGCACATTGGAACCATAGGAACTATTTATTGTGAAATAGGATGTACCAAGTTTATTACAAGCACTTTTGACCATGTTTTAGTAGTTTTCTTTGGTCTAATAAAATTGTTAAACGTAACATGACAATACAAATGAATAACAGTAATAATTGGATTACATTATTTATTGTATTGGTTTGGCTAAAGGGATGCAAACAAGCATTCTTTCTAGGTTTTAACCCCGCTGTATGCTCAATTTTTTGTAAGAGATTTGTAAAACTTGACCAATATTTCTTTTCATAACTATTTAGGCCCTTATCCTGTAAGGAGCTCTATATGGGTGAAGTCCTTCCCCTGCACAGAGCTCATTGCAGGATCTAGGGCTTAGAACTTTCTCTGTTTCTCTAAAATATATTCCTGTCTATCCAAGGCACTTAGAGCCCTCATCTTCATAGTATCTGAACGCCTCACACTCAATGTAAATAAATAAAATATATTTTTCCTTACAAAACCCCTGTAAGGTAGGAAAGTACTATCCACCCCATCTTACAGCTGGAGAACTGAGGCAAAGAGATTTCGGGTACATTTTCACAGCAAAAAAGCTATGCACGGCCGTGAGTCTCAGAGACTGGGTCAGCTGACGGGCTTGTGGGGCTTGAATTACAGGGTTCAAAATATCTGTGTAGATGTTAAAGCTTGGGCTGGGGCCCAGGCTCTGAGACCCTCCCCTCTCAGTGGGTTTCACAGCTAGGGTGACCAGATGTCCTGATTTTATAGGGACAGTCCCGATTTTGGGGTCTTTTTCTTATATAGGCGCCTATTACCCCCCACCCCCGTCCCGATTTTTCACATTTGCTGTCTGGTCACCCTATTCACAGCCCAGGCTCCAGTCCAAGCCCAAACGTCTACACGACTATTTTTAGCCCTGTAGTGTGAGCCCAAGGCAGTTGACCCAGGCTCTGAGACGCTCTGCCTCATGAGGTTGGGTTTTTCTTTTTGGCTATGTAGACACCCCGTAAGGTGCAGATCCTCAGAGGTATGTAAGTGCTTAGCTTCTATTGATGTTATCGGGAGTTAGGCACCTCAATACTTTTGAGGATCTGGGCCTAGGTGGCTTGCTCAAGGACACGGGAGGTTTGTTTCAGACCAGGGAGTTAACACAGATCTCCCAAGTCCCAGGCTAGTGCCCTAACCACTGGACCATCCTCTCCTGTTGCTGCTCATTAGTCACAACTTAGGCTATGTCTACACTAGCACTTTTGGCAGTCAGGGATCTGGAAAAAACCACACCCCTGACTGACATAAGTTACACCAACAGAAGTGCTGGTGTGCACAGCACTATGTCGGTGGGAGATGCTCTTCTGCCGACATAGCTACCGCTGCTCGCTGGGGATGGTTGAGTTATGAGTGGCTACATGGGAGGCCTTACAGTGGTGCAGCTGTACCGATGCAGCTGCGCCGCTGTAAGGTCTGCAGTGTAGACATGGCCTTAGTTTAATTTTGCTCACTTGTTTGTCCATTAACGTCACTGATGGCATCAAGAGAAATACCAACATACCAGGGCATAGTATTTGTCAGTTTATCACTTTTGCAGGCCAAGCAAAGCAAACACAAAACTGCTTTTGTGTAGATCCCTGGCTTAGAAAAAAAATCTTTATTGGGAGAAACCTATTTGTTTGTTTTTAAACATCTAGAACATGGAGGATTTTCTTCACTCATTTATTTTCCTTTAGGAGAAATTTTCAGCCTAAACAATTTGTCACTGAATATTCAAGAGACACTGTCATTCTTTCTACTAGCTTATATTTACACATCCAATCCCAAATACGGTCAATATCTCCAGATTCATATAAATAATAATAATTGGATGTAATAGTAATAGGTAGAGTTTTACTTACCTGATTTGGTACATATTTCATTGATTAGGCTCAATTAAGATGTAAAAGTGTCATGTGCATTGAACTGGTGGAGGAAAATAGTTCTATTCTTTGAAGTACTTGTATGCAACTTGTTGCCTGCTGGTAGCTTTGTGAGAGTAAGTGCTTATTGTTAGCTCGGATTGTAACACATTATCAATTTATTGCTCACAAATCTCTAGTCTCAGTCTGTGTAGGTTGTGAGCCATGGTAAATCATTAAACTTTCAATGTCAGAGAGTTTGAATTACAATGTCAGCCCTGCAAGGTATGAAATTTGCAAGTTTAATTTGGTGAAAATAACCCCTTTATCTTGCAAAATCCTGTTGGTAAGGCGAGAACACACACTCAGCACTCTGGCTTCTTTATAACCTTTCTTCTGTTTTGCACTGCCTGGGTTTCAGCCTCTCATGTATAGAACTTTCCTCAGTGGGCTGTCTCCTGTGTTCTTTCCTTATCTTACACATGCACGGTTGGGTTCCTAGGGAGTAGGAGTACCTGTAGGAGGAACAATGTCAGCCATGTGTTGTTCCGTCACTATGTTCTGAATAGCAGCAGATGCTTAAATCAAATAGTATAGTCTCAACCATCACGCCTGTGTGCAATGAACAAACACTGCATTGCAAAAAACAGAATAGAGGAATAAAATGTGGTTATGACTTAGCAAACAGATATAATACAGTGCGGCAATTATCCAGCCATGAGAATAAAAACAACTCTAATTCTCAGGGCACGGATAACCTCTAGCTATACATTCATCTCTTTTATAAGGCACTGTGTGCAATGGCTCTGATTAACTTGCATATACATTGCCTTAAAGTAATACTATTTTGTACTTACATAGAATGCTCATCCAAGGAATTCAGTATGTGAAATAACTAAGCACAATCATTTCCACATCATGCATGAGAAACTGAGGCACACAGAATAAGAGACTTGCCTAATGTCTAACAAGAATCTTGCGGTAGAGCTGGAAAAAAAACCCACCTCAGGTCTTCTGAGTCACAGTCCTGAGCCTTAGCCCCAATACCATTCTCATCTTTTAATAAACTGAATGGAAGTATTACAAATGAAGCAGGCTTTATTTTCACTGCCCCCAAAGATGTGTGTTTGCCACAGGATAATTTGATGCACATGTACTATCCTGTGGCAAATCCTAGTGGAGACAAGGCACATTATTATTACCACCAGGTAAACTAAGGGAGATACCCTGCCTCTAGTTATAGTATTGTCCTCGCTTGACTACCTTGTGATTAAAAACTATAGGTGCCTGATCTCCAGTAGGATTTTACCAGGGGATAACAAATGTGCATTAAATTATCCTGCAGAAAACACACACCTTTTTGGTACTGAAGATATACCCTAAAGCTAAACATTATGGTGTAAACTTTACCAGGGTGGCCATCTGACTGGAGGTTTACAGCTTCTGTAGCATATTAGCCACAGGTGTTGGTAAATCTGGGCAACAGCAAGAGGTACGGGTAGCTTATCCAGAATTAGCCAAATTTTAAACGTGGACATCCAACACACATGAAAGCATGGAGTACCACTCAACTGGAGGAAGCTCACCAGCAACATCTCATGAAGACAGTGAGTGCTCATTGCAACTTAACCATATTCACTGTGGTCTCTAGGCTCTCTCACTTTGCTTTAGCAGCTCCCAACAGGCCCTATTTCCTCCCTAACTTTTACTCCCCTCTCTGTCAATGAACTCTGGCATGCTCCACTCCCCTGGTGGTATTTCTTTGAAAGGGCATCTAGCTCTCACTCTTTCTCTTCCCTCTCCCCCCTCCCCCACATTATTGGATCAGGCCTCAAATACTAATCTAAACTTCCTAAAGTTTGGGTGTGTTTAGATTCTTTTTGGTTTATTTCATAATAGATATAAGGACCGACAATGATCTTGGGTTTCTCAAAGACCACACCTGGGATTTTGGCTTGGACCTCTCTCTGGTGTGGCATTTTAGAAGCTGTAACATGCTCTATTTCTGAGGTAGCAGATAAACAGAAATCTGGATAGGTAAAGTGGTCAGTTATGTATAGAAAATACAACCTTCCCCACCGTATTTTTTAAAGCTGATCATGGGGCTTTGATTTAGAGAGGGGATGGAAATGCTAAGGCATGTCTACATTCCACTTAATGAGTAACCCATCAGATACCATAAGATCATATCCCTTTGCTACATTGAATGTCATTTGAAGGAAAAATCACAGAAAAGCCAGCACTAGCAAATCATCATTTCTAGTACAGAATCATTATTCTGTTGTATTTAAATCCCACTGAATTTTGTGCATTCACAGCAAATTCTAGACAAGAGCCATCAGGGAAAACTCCAGTACACTCTATTCCTTATTTACCTTTGCTAGAATTGCTCTGGATTCATTTATTTTGCAGAGCTCATCTAGCCAAAGGAAACATTTGTGCCCTGTGGCACCAGAGCTCTGACACGAAGTTACTGTGTTTCAAATGAGACACCCTAAGAGTTGGACTTTAGACCAGGTGCCCTCTGACCTCTCGAAAACTGTGCAGCAACCAGATGAGAATATATAAAAACTGTGCTTCACCACTGCTTATGAGATGTTTATATAGCAAGGCAGGTGCCAATCCACCTAGTGAATGGCTGTTTTGGAAACTATTACCTGCTGAGAGGGAGGAATAGGGTAAATCCTATAAAACACAGCTGAGACATTTTAGGTATTTTCAATTCTATCTTCCCTGAAAAGGGATTCTAACTGAGTACATATCCAGGCCGAGGGCTGCTCAGCGTTCCCTACAGCGGGTGTGCCATGCCATTCAGACCGATCATTCAGAATGGAATGTTTACTAAAGTTCAGCAGCGGTGATTATAACAGATTTCTTGCACATGCAGTTTGTTAATGCATGGGAGTGAGCACAGCTGCCAAAGGAATTCTTCCCACCGCCTCCCCTACCCTGTGTAATAAACCCACATTCCAGAAGGTTAGTTATTCCTGTTAGTCACTGCTCCAGCACGAAGGGCTCAATGCAGTGGGCATTGGTATCACTAAACCAGCATACCCCAGGGCTGAATCTGGCCAAGTATATTCAAGTAACAACAGTACCGTTTGCTATGCCAGCTAAGGAGAGTAAACAAGAGAAGCTTTTGGCTTGTTCATTTAATTAAACTCCATGAACCAAATGGTGGAAGTGGGTGGAACTCCACATTTGGAGTCTGAGTTTGGTCCATTGGGTTAGATTCACTCTAGGGTTCCTGATGTCTTTCACCAGCAGTGGAAAATATCGCCTGAACCCCCTTAAACGAAGAAGGGGCCACAGCAGCTAAGCACAGCTTCAAAAGTGAGGTGAAATGACTCACACTAGCAGGGGATGCACCATTCAACATGTCACCTGTGCAGCCTCCAGCGATTATGTTGCTTTGGAGATGTGTTTTCGAGTGAAAGTTGCTCTGGCCCTGCACCCTCCCAGTAAGAACACACAGCAATGGGAGTTGGTAGAAAACCCATGTTCTTCCTCAGGCTGAATCCCTTGGGTGAAGGGGCAGCATCGGTGAATCTAGCCCAGTAAATGTGATTATCATTAGGGTTTTAAAAGATGAGCTATACGATTATTTATATTTCCTAGTTTAGGGTTAGATCATGCTTTAGCCTGCAACCCCTAGTGAGGGAGAGTACAGAGACCTTGGGGGAATCATTTTAGTTTCAAAGCACAATGTGTCTCAGGGATCCCCAGTGCCATAAAGAAGGACAGTCATTCACTTACGACACCCATTTAAATAGTGTAGCACTGAAGTTTCAGACTCCCCCATAGCTAATTGTGGACTCTGGCTCTGCCTGATACCTGCCTCTTTTCATCCATTTGCAACTGGGCAAAACAATCTCCCCTGCACAGCCCCAAGCCACTGTAGCCAATCCTAGCCAAAGCTGTGGATAGGAGAGCTCCCACTCAATCCTACACCTCTGCATGCCTGATTTAAGGCAGGGCACCACCTAGCTTTAGCTTTATGGAACTGGCCCATTAAGAATCCAATCTTGCCAATCTTATTCATGATAAGCAGAACCTTTCTCTGCAAGTAGCTCCATTGAAGTCAATGGGATTACAGTACTTATTCAATGAGCAAGGATTTTACCTGGCTCCTTAAATGGCCGTAGATGGGAAAGCATCTGCCTTATTAGTATAACTGTTTACCTGGACTGGTTTGAAACTGCAGAAAAACCTGAGAGTCTCTGGATTAAATTTAGAAGTGGGAGCAACAAGGGTAATTTCGTGGTGGGAGTCTGCTACAGACCACCAGACCAGGGGGATGAGGTGGACAAGGCTTTCTTCCAGCAACTAACAGAAGTTGCTAGATCACAGGCCCTGGTTCTCATGGGGGACTTCAATCACCCCGATATCTGCTGGGAGAGCAATACACCGGTGCACAGACAATCCAGGAAGTTTTTGGAAAGTGTAGGGGACAATTTCCTGGTGCAAGTGCTGGAGGAACCAACTAGGGGAAAAGCTCTTCTTGACCTGCTGCTCACAAACAGGGAAGAAATAGTAGAGGAAGCAATAGTGGATGGGAACCTGGGAGGCAGTGACCATGAGATGGTAGAGTTCAGGATCCTGACACAAGGAAGAAAGGAGAGCAGTAGAACAGAGACCCTGGACTTCAGAAAAGCAGACTTTGACTCCCTCAGGGAACTGATGGGCAAGGTCCCCTGGGAGAATAACATGAGGGGGAAAGGAATCGAGGAAAGCTGGCTGTATTTTAAAGAATCCTTCTTGAGGTTGCAGGAACAAACCATCCCGATGTGTAGAAAGAAAAGTAAATATGGCAGGCGACCAGCTTGGCTTAACAGTGAAATCCTAGCTCGTCTTAAACACAAAAAAGCGGCTTACAAGAAGTGGAAGATTGGACAAATGACTAGGGAGGAGTATAAAAATATTTACCATCACAGGGCCTAATCACATCCGCCACGCCATCAGGGGCTCATTCACCTGCACATCTACCAATGTGATATATGCCATCATGTGCCAGCAATGCCCCTCTGCCATGTACATTGGCCAAACCGGACAGTCTCTACGCAAAAGAATAAATGGACATAAATCTGACATCAGGAATCATAACATTCAAAAACCAGTAGGAGAACACTTCAACCTCCCCAATCACTCAGTGACAGACTTGAGGGTAGCAGTGTTGCGACAGATTAACTCCAAAAGCAGACTTCAAAGAGAAACTATTGAACTCGAATTGATATGCAAACTAGGTTGCATTGCCTCCGGATTAAATAGAGATTTGGAATGGCTCGGCCATTACGTTAATTGAATCTATTTCCCTTAAGTTAACGATCCTCATTCACACCTGTGTGACCATCTTGTTTATCACTTCAAAGGTTTTTCTTCCCCTGCTGTTATGGTTCCCCTCAACTAATTAGCCTCTTAAGGTTGGTCTATGCACCTCGACCTTATCATGTTTCTCTGACTGTATAAATATCTGTCTACTGTATGTTTCATTCCATGCATCCGATGAAGTGGGTATTAACCCACGAAAGCTTATGCTGAAATAAATTTGTTAGTCTCTAAGGTGCTACAAGTTTTTCTTTCTTATTTTTGTTTTGCTGACACAGACTAACACGGCTACTACACTGAAACCTATAAAAATATTGTTCAGGCATGCAGGAGTGAAATTAGGAAGGCCAAATCACACTTGGAGTTGCAGCTAGCTGGAGATGTTAGGAGTAACAAGAAGGGTTTCTTCAGGTATGTGAGCAACAAGAAGAAAGTCATGGAAAGTGTGGGCCCCTTGCTGAATGAGGGAGGGAACCTAGTCACAGAGGATGTGGAGAAAGCTAGTGTACTCAATGCTTTTTTTGCCTCTGTCTTCACAGACAAAGTCAGCTCCCAGGTGGCTGCACTCCGCAGCACGGTATGGGGAGGAGGTGACCAGCCCTCTGTGGAGAAAGAAGTAGTTCGGGACTATTTAGAAAAGCTGGACGAGCACAAGTCCATGGGGCCGGATGCACTGCATCCGAGGGTGCTAAAGGAGTTGGCTGATGTGATTGCAGAGCCATTGGCCATTATCTTTGACAAATCTTAGCAATCGGGGGAGGTCCCGGATGACTGGAAAAAAGCTAATGTAGTGCCAATCTTTAAAAAAGGGAAGAAGGAAGATCCAGGGAACTACAGGCCAGTCAGTCTCACCTCAGTCCCTGGAAAAATCATGGAACAGGTCCTCAAGGAATCAATTCTGAACCACTTAAAGGAGGGGAAAGTGATCAGGAACAGTCAGCATGGATTCACCAAGGGCAAGTCATGCCTGACTAACCTAATTGCCTTCTATGATGAGATAACTGGCTCTGTGGATGAGGGGAAAGCAGTGGATGTGCTATTTCTTGACTTTAGCAAAGCTTTTGATACAGTCTCCCACAGTGTTCTTGCCAGCAAGTTAAAGAAGTATGGGCTGGATGAATGGACGGTAAGGTGGATAGAAAACTGGCTGGATGGTCGCGCTCAACGGGTAGTGATCAATGGCTCCATGTCTAGTTGGCAGCCAGTATCAAGTGGAGTGCCCCAAGGGTCGGTGCTGGGGCCGGTTTTGTTCAATATCTTCATCAACGATCTGGAGGATGGTGTGGACTGCACCCTTAGCAAGTTTGCAGATGACACTAAACTGGGAGGAGTGGTTGATATGCTGGAGGGTAGGGATAGGATACAGAGGGACCTAGACAAATTAGAGCATTGGGCCAAAAGAAATCTGATGAGGTTCAACAAGGACAAGTGCAGAGTCCTGCACTTAGGACGGAAGAATCACACGCACTGCTATAGACTAGGGACCGAATGGCTGGGCAGCGGTTCTGCAGAAAAGGACCTAGGGGTTACAGTGGACGAAAAGCTGAATATGAGTCAACAGTGTGCCCTTGTTGCCAAGAAGGCTAATGGCATTTTGGGCTGTATAAGTAGGGGCATTTCCAGCAGATCGAGGGACGTGATTATTTCCCTCTATTCGGCACTGGTGAGGCCTCGTTTGGAGTACTGTGTCAGTTTTGGGCCCCACACTACAAGAAGGATGTGGATAAATTGGAAAGAGTCCAGCGGAGGGCAACAAAAATTATTAGGGGGCTCGAGCACATGACTTATGAGGAGAGGCTGAGGGAACTGGGATTGTTTAGCCTGCAGAAGAGAAGAATGAGGGGGGATTTGATAGCTGCTTTCAACTACCTGAAAGGGGGTTCCAAAGAGGATGGATCTAGACTGTTCTCAGTGGTAGAAGATGACAGAACAAGGAGTAATGGTCTCAAGTTGCAGATGGGGAGGTTTGGGTTGGATATTAGGAAAAACTTTTTCACTAGTAGGGTGGTGAAGCACTGGAATGGGTTACCTAGGGAGGTGGTGGAATCTCCTTCCTTAGAGGTTTTTAAGGTCAGGCTTGACAAAGCCCTGGCTGGGATGATTTAGTTGGGGTTGGTCCTGCTTTGAGCAGGGGGTTGGACTAGATGACCTCCTGAGGTCCCTTCCAACTCTGAGATTCTATGATTCTATTAAACTGATTATTACAGACAGATTGTTGGAGCCTGTGAGTGATAATCTCCAAATGTCCCTGCACCCTGTTGGCACAAAATGTTATCCTTTGATGATGTCCTTTACAGATCTGTTGTCACTGCTGGTGACCTGCCTTCCCACTCAGCTGTCTGTAAATTAGCTGCAATTTGCTGAATTCATTCTGACTAGAAAACATAGCTAAATCAGATTAGAAAATTAAGAGCCAAATTCTTTTCTGGAAGAACCCACAACAAGGGGGGAAATGTTCCTATAAGTCTGAACTTTAGTGTTGCATTTTCTGCAAGAAACAAGGGGTTTGAGTCGTCATCAATGTGGCAAACCCCAAGCATGCCAAAAATCGTGAACCAAGCACCCAAAATTCACGAGATGGCTTAAAATCATGTTTTATCAATTTAGGGTTTCTTTGATTTGATTTAAGGGTTTGAGCCTTTTGGTTTCACATTTCTTAACTTTTCTTTGCAATCATGAGGGCTAGAAACTGTCTCTTAAATGAAAGCTGAGATTGTCACATAATCACATGACTGTAGGAACAGAGGCTTTAAGAAAAACATCAATAGCTGCAAGGCTAGCTATTGAAATCACGAGAGCAGGCAACACTACCTCTTGAAGCAGGTAGGGAAGTCAGCATGTAGCCTATCCCCATCCCTTAGATTCCAGGGCCACTGTGGATCCCATCACTTTCTCAGTATTACTCTTCAGCTTTTGCTTCCCACAGCCAAATAACTCATTTGGGACTCATGCCATCCTTGGCTCTCCCAGCATAACTGTAGGCTACTCTCTTGGAGTGCAGGGGCACAGGATCTATGGATGTTGTTGAGTTGAAATTGCAGCAGCTCCCACGCTGATTTGTTTGCTGAGCACCTGTTAGCAAAGTGTAATCAGACCCCACCCAAAATGCTGATTCTCATCCATTGTCCCCATTAGGGGGCTTCTGCTATTTCATGGGGAGGGTGGAAAGGTGCTGCTTAGCCCCCACTCTTCATTCCACTGGTTACAGTTTGTTTATGCTTTTTTCCCTTCTCTTTAGCTCCCTTGCATGCCACAGACCATGTGACCTTGTGAAATTACAAAGGGGTTCGTGAAAGTGGTGCTTATTGGAAGTTAAACCAGCTCGCTGTGGTTGACTCAATAGCTTGGCCATCTTGTCTGCTTTGTGGATGTTTTAACGTAGAGAAAAATGTTGGTTTTATCCCCCTCTTCAAAATTTCCAAATATTATTTGTTTACATATTTAGGGCCCATGTAGGCTGGGAGCGGCTGTGCCTCACCAAACAGCCTGGCGTGGCCCTACCCACGCTCCATCTCCGGCCTGCAGTTCCCAGCGCTCTGCCCTGGCCCAGGCGGTCTGGGGATGACTGGCCTGTCTCCCTCACAGACTCAGGATGGGTGGCACTGGGGCCACACTGCCCGCTTGGACCATGCCGCCCGGCCACTCAGCGCTCTGGGGCTGGCCGCATGGTGCACCAAAGCTGGGGGCACTGCAGCAGTGCCGCCCAGCGCTCTGGGGCTGGCTGCCCGGAGCACCCAGGATGGAGGCGCTGTGGCCACGTTGCCTGGCCACCTGGCGCTCCGGGGCTGGATGGGCAAAAGGGGAATGGGAGGGGTGGGGCCTCGGGCACAAGGGGAGGAGCCAGAGGCTAGCATCCCCCAATGGCCAGGTCACCAGCCGCCCATGTTAGATCCTGGTCGTGCCACCATTTCACACACTGAGTAGCACTCAGTCTGATTAATCCCATCTCTGCACTAGCCCATAGTGTGACTAGCACAGTAACAGAGCTTGCTCTGTCCTATAAAAGGAAGTTGCAGTGTGCACTCTTCTTGTGTCCCCGGAAGCTCCAAATATGCCTGAGACACAATGCCTCTGTTGCTCCCATTGGATGGTGCATCTCTGCCCAATCTCCAGTGCAGGACTGTGCCTTAAAAACACAATGCAGGCCAGAGAAGGAAAGAAAACTAAGAGGAAGAAGGGAATGAGTATCATTGCTAGAGAAAGAATCACAGTTGCTTCATGTCTATAAGTCATGAGCATTGTTATGCTGGTAACATTTGTTTTAACTACATTGTACAAAATTCAGAGAAAAAAACTGACACTACAAAATATGAATTCATTTAATTTCAGAATTTGCATCCATAAAACATTAAACCTCTTTATGTAGAAAACCTGCTTAGGATTAATAGTGACATAATGTATCTTATGTCCCCTGATAATTCAGGTGGTTTATAATGGTTCTCCCAAATTATTTGACATTTCAATGTCTCTGTTTATTTAAAATGCACATTTCCTTCCTTTATCAAAAGTTGTTCTTATTAACTGCCATCGACAACCACCACCAACACTGAACGTTACGAAACATACAACAGATCCCTGTTGGTTGTATTTTCCAAGAAACAGTTAGAAAGTGCTTCCCGTTTATTCAACAGGCTGGATCACTTGGTGCAACCTCAGCAGCAAGACACGAAAGTGGTTCTCTAATCCTAGTAGGGGAAAGATTCAAACCAAACTGCTGACTCTGTGCAATTATGATTTTCTTATTGCTTTGAGTTTTGAGGTCTCCTACCACTCAGCATCAACACACAGCACACGTCTGCACTTCTGGCTGCAGCAGCTGTGCAAAACATATTACAAAGAGCAAATACATAGTGATTCAAAGAGCAGTATTTGGACAACAATGTTAATAATACATCATCTATAGGGTGTGATTGGTGTGCACAGGGCTGAACAGAAGAGAACAGAGTCCCTGATTTAAGGAAGTGATCTCCTATATTAGACATAGGCCCCTTTTGAAAATCCCAGTGTAAGAAGTTGCCAACCTCACATTGCCTATGGGAGTTGGGCTCCTAATTCCCTTATGTTTTCTAAATCCCACCTTGGATCATACCTATGGGCCAAGATTTTCAAAATGGATTTGTGATTTTGGGTCCTCAAATGTTGCGAGCCTAAGACAACACCCTAAAGGTCCCTGATTTTCAGATGGGGGTATTCAGCACTTTCTGAAAAATTGGGGCCCTTTGAAAGTGTCTCAGGCTAGGTGCCCCAGAAATAGAGATCTCCAGAATCATGGGTGACTCTTCAAAATCTTGGCCATGATGCACAGATAAAGTTCCAGCTGAATACACTGGTGGAGATAATTATAGTAACATTGGTCTGCCTTAAGGAGGAGTTCAAAATAAGGGAGGTCCCGGTTGTCCAAGGAGGTGGAGGATGCTCTAAGCAGAGGCAGGAGCATGAAAGGGACTATGTAAATGAGAAGAGATGGGGGCATGGTAAGGGACCATTAGGCAGGAGGACTGGGAGGAGTGAAGACAATGGGAGAAGGAGCAGGAGTGGAGTTGTGCTGAAGGTCAGGACTAGAGCTGAGACTTGCAGGAACACCCATGTTGTACAGTCTGGTACAGCCTGCCCACTGTTGGAGTGAAACCAGTCTCCTGTTAGTCACTTTTAGGTAGGAGCCTGTCTGTCTTGCCATTGACAACAGCTATATCTACCCATTATACATGGGTTTTCATGAGAACTGTGCCTCGCAAGAGGTGCTATGACCGTGTGTGCTCCTGAAATATGATGAAGCCAAAGAGCTTTGAAATGATGGCATGTACTGTTCACAAGGCAGTCATACTACAATGAGGGGGAGGGATAGCTCAGTGGTTTGAGCATTGGCCTGCTAAACCCAGAGTTGTGAGTTCAATCCTTGAGGGGGCCAGTTAGGGATCGGGGGCAAAAAAAATCTGTCAGGGACAGTAATTGGTCCTGTTAGTGAAGGCAGGAGATTGGACTCAATAACCTTTCAAGGTCCTTCCAGTTCTATGAGATACATATATCTCCATATATTATTACAACTTTTAGACTAAAAAGGCGAATACAGGATAATTCCCTAGGGTTACTTGCTGCATACAATATACTTGAAAAGAGAAAAACTATGAGACATTTCTGACTTCAATGGGAGTAAGACCAATGGCTAGACTTTTAATCTCCTCAGGGCAGAGACTGTCTTTCTGTTCCGTGTTTGTACAGCACCTAGCACAATGGGTCCTGGTTCATTGCAACGTCTATACATAATAATAATACCCCCGTTGACTTCAGTGGGAGCAGGAGTGGACCAGATTCTGTCACCTTGGCTCCATGAGTAGTCCTAATTGTGATACCTCTGAGCCTTTCTAAGCCTGAGTTACCTCTGCGTCTAAGCCTGCTTAAATCTGATGAGTTATCTCTGAGCCAGAGAGTGTGATCTGTCATCAGAGGCAATTGCCTGCTGGTCTTGTGATAGTTGCCATGCCATGTGGCCAGGGTTCAGCCAATCCACAGGCGAGGACCCATCCAGGTGATCCCAAGGCAGGTATATAGGCTTCTAAGGGAAGCAGTTTCTCCAGTCACTTAACATCACTACCTGGCTATGTTATACCAATAAAATAAAAACCAGCAAGATCTTTTTAAAGGGGATAAGACAAAATGTCACATTTATTGTGAATACAAAAAGAATCATAGTAAGCAGTCAGTTATAGCTATAACATTTCATTCAGTTTCACATTCATTCACACACACACACAGGTTCTGCATAGATGTCATAGTTACCAGCCTAGAAGTTGCTCATGCCAAGTTACTGGCCAGGTAACCTGGGCATGAGGGTGGAGCCGAGTCCTTGTCAGATTCATCTGATGCTCCTGCAGGTTGGCAGCAGAACCAGAGACTCAAAAGTCCTCAGTGTGTAGAAGCCATTCTTATAGGAATTATTTCCTGTTAGTCTATGGGAACTGTTTTATCTTGCTGTTGCTAACTCAATCAGCAGATGGCACATTCCTGATGTTTGTGCTGTGAGATGTTATCTTGTTTTTCCTATCCTTTGAGATGGTCGGGTGGATCCCAGTTTATCCTCCAGGGGGGTGTTGTCTGGTCGTTCCCACTTGATGCCGCCTTCAGCCGATGGTCACTGAATTCCTAGGCTGGCACCTCCCTGCTCATTCATTCATGTACACCAAGCATCATCAGCAGACATACTGTCTCCACCACTTTCGGGGTGTGAACTAATTTATTTGAGACTCCCTGCCCTTTGAGGGTGGGGGTCTTTCTATGCTGTTTCTAGGTACAAAGCATGCATAAAGAACAAAGTCAAGTAACTTGTTTGCAAGTTTCTCATAGCAATACAGTATCTTTCTGAGAACAGATACAATCAATGGTTTACACAGACAGTAGCTTGTAAGTTTTAACAGGAGACCCAAGAGATCTTTTTACTTGGTAATGCTATGAGGTTTAAATTGTGGGGGACAAAGTATGGGGAGTTACTTTCACTTGGGGAATCACTGCCAGTACCTTCTTTAATATCCCTACAGCTAGAAACACTCCCATTGCCAGTAGTCGCAACAGACCGCCTTTGCTCCTGCTCTAGCTCGTACCTGTTTTTGCACTAGCCAGCCCCTACTCCATCCTGCATCTGCTCCTGCCTCAGCTGGCCACCTAGCAACTCTGATACTAATGACTTCAGTGAGGATACTTGTCAGGTAAGGTCCAATTCAGTTTGAGTAAGGGTGACAGATGCTGTCTCCTAGATTATAAAAAGTTTCCAAACCTCATTGTGGTGATTCTCTGTCCCCTCTGCTCAGTAGTTGGCAGACACAGCTGGAACATAAGTATCTTTTATTCCTCGACTCCATCCTTTTCACTCCTTAGCATTAATTAAGCATTGCTGAAGGTGCAGTGGACAGGTGGGGCAGAGTTGATCTGGGCCTAGGAGTGGACCAGTGACACCCTGTCAGTGCACTGCCACAGCATAGTGGTACAGTGAGTCCCACAATCTAGCCCATGATATAATATCATCATACACAGAGGACCTTCCCAGCCTATTAAACAAGTCAGTCTGGAGAGTTGAGACCTACACAGACTAACTATTCCACTGGGATTAAATGTGGCACCTGTTCATCATTGCACAGTGACACTACCTAATGGTTTAGGACAGGAATGGAAGAATAAGTATATAAATACAGCTTATATTTCATGTTCTGAACTTTTTTTGAGTGCATTCTTCTATTCTACCCTGTCTGTAGACACTCAGGTTTTGTGCTTCTTGAAATTTTATGCAAGTATATATATGAAATAATCTACAGGACCACTCAATGCTTGTCCATACTGATTCAAATAAGGACCGTTTTATTAAAAATGTAACTCTAGCTAGGAAGAGCTGGCACTATTAACACTAAAAATATAATTAAGTGAATAGCACATGCTTTATTTATTCTATCTGCAGCATTTCCAATTCATGATACATTTTATAACTCGGTTAGGTTCATTTCTTTGTGATTTGATCAATGAAATATGAAAACATGTCTGCAATCTTCAGTTATATCCACCACATAATGTATTTGTGTCTCATGCTCCAGTATTCTGCATCTTAATGACTGTCTGTTGGTTCCATACCTTCGTCTCCCATGAAGCTAGCTCCACTTCACAAACATTTTCTGTACTGTGGGGAGGGAGGAGGGGAATGCTGCTGTTCCAAGTTTAGGTGGAAATGAGACATTAGTATCCCCAGCTGAATTAATACTACAAATTACTGAATTTCTACAAATATATCCTCACATTTTTAAACGTATGTACATCAGGATTTGAAAAAATTGAATTTTAGTCTCATGTGTGATTATTCACACTGGATGTGCCAGAGAGCAGAAACTATAAGATAAAACCTATCTGATCAGTCATCTGTAACCTGAGCAGCCTGACTACTGCAGAAAGCTGTTTACAATCAATCCACTGAGTTAATACAATTTGCAAAAATATTAGTTGAATCCTTTTGTTAAATCAATATTCTACAAGCAGAAAAAGGAGGCTAAATTTGCCATATAAATTTGATTGTGAATTGTTCACTTAGACCTTGTAATAAATGGTTCTGCTGACTAACTACTATGTTTGATGTTATTACTGGCTTCTTCCCTTCCATGCAATTTACATTGTACTGGGTTAGGATAGTCAGGAAAAAGTCCTAACTTCAGAATTAATGTCCAAACTTTTTGTTGGGTCCACTCCATCAAAGTCAATGGAAGTAGGCCTGCAGAGGATTTGGCCATAGAACTTTTAAAATCTTTGGGCCATAGGAATTTAGCACTGGTTCTGATGGAGATATGCACAGCTAAGATAAAGTTAGTAGAGGGATTGCACCCATGGGAGCACAATCCCTCTCACACATTCCCCGCCCTCCTGGGAAGACTAATGTGGCACATTTTTACATTTATTTTTGGAGTGGTGCCACATGCTCCTATCTCTGTGTCTGACCGGTTCGTTTGGGCTGGTGCAGAGGTTAGGTTTGAGCTATGGCCCTTCCTCCTCCTCCCTTCTCCATCCAGGGATCTGCAGGGGACAACATGGTGCCATGTACGTGGAGGCTCTGCCTCCACACCAAGTCTGTCCTCCTCTGGTTTTGCCCCTGATCCCTGGCAGCAAAGCTTCAGGTACTCCCCTGGATCTCCCCGAAGGTAGGTTCTTATCTCTTGAGGGTGGTTGGCTGGAAAGTTACCACCCCCAGTTTGCCCCCTTCTCCATCAGCCTGCCCACTACCTGACCCCTCCCCTCACATGGATCCCTAGATGCAGAGAGAGCTCTTTACAAGGCCTGGGGTACAGGGGAACTCTTCCTGGAAGATGGCTGAGTCCTTCCACATAAGGAGAGGGCCACACACTCATATTCTCTTTTTGTAGCTGTATTTTTATTTATGCTTTGTGTCCCCTATCCCATGCTTTCTTTGTATCTGAGAGTGTATTTGTACATTCTGTCCCCTTTATTTGTACATTTTTTATCCTCTATCTGTGCCCCCTTTCTATGTGTATATTTGTGCACTGTGTACCCTGTACTATGTCCCCTTTCTCTGTGCATTGTTTCCTATGACCCTGTTGTGCTTTCGTAATAATACTATAGGTTATTGTCAGGGTTCCCTCCCAACCCTGAACTCTAGGGTACAGACATGGGGACCCGCATAAAAGACCCCCTAAGCTTATTTCTACCAGCTTACGTTAAAAACTCCCCAAGGCACAAATTCTGCCTTGTACCTTGGATTTAGTAATGCTGTAGGGTGACCAGATGTCCCGATTTTATAGGGACAGTCCTGATTTTTGGGGCTTTTTTTTAATATAGGCTCCTATTGCCCCCTACTCCCTGTCCCGATTTTTCACATCTGCTGTCTGGTCACCCTATAACGCTGCCACCACCAAGTGATTTAACCAAGAACCAGGAAAAAGGACCACTTAGAGTTCCCCTTCCCCCAAAGTATCCCCCCAAGCCCTTACACCCCCTTTCCTGGGGAGGCTTGAGAATAATATCCTAACAATTGGTTACAAAGTGATGAAAGACCTAAATCCCTGGGTTTTAGAACAATGGAAAAATCAGTCAGGTTCTTAAAGGAAGGATTTTATTTAAAAAAAGAAAGGTAAAAGTCATCTCTGTAAAATCAGGATGGAAAATACTTTACAGAGTACTCAGCTTCAAAACACAGAGGATTCCCCTCTAGAAAACAGGAATAAACCTCCCTCTTAGCACAGGGAAAATTCACAAGCAAAACAAAAGATAAACTAATCCGCCTTGCCTGGCTTACCTATACTGGTTGCAATATTGGAGACTTGGATTAGGATGGGTTGGAGAAGATGGATTTCTGTCCGGCCCCTCTCTGTCCCAAAAGAGAACACACACACAAACAAAGAGCACAAACAAAACCTTCCCTCCTCCCAAGATTTGAAAGTATCTTCTTTCCTCATTGGTCCTCTTGGTTAGGTGCCAGCCAGGTTATTTGAGCTTCTTAACCCCTTACAGGTAAGGAGGAATTCTAGGCTACCCTTAGCTGTATGTTTATGACAGATATATTACTGATTAGTTGTAATGCTGAGTAAATTGAAGTGTGCTGGGGGCAAGTAGGAGAATACAAATAGGGATGTTAGGCTTTGTTGTAATAGAAAGGTAACATTTAGTGTGTGTGAAGCCTAATGTGTCGGGCTTGGGTTTTAGTTAGCCAAAGTAGGCATAAGGATTTAATTCAAGGTCATGAATTGTGCCTCTCATTCTGTGTAACAAACAGGTTGACCACAGAAGAACAGGTACACCACAAGCTTTCACAAGTAATTTTGAAATAAGGGGCTCTTGCGGGGGGGCTTTTGCAACATGGTAACTCTAGAATTGATACAAATAGCCTGCTTCTGTCATCATAAGGGCACATATGGCTAATGGGCAAGAATGAAGTTTATTATGGCCCTGGAAATAGGGACATGTAGCCGAATAGTTACATAAAATAAAGGTATAAAATATTTGACTCTGTTTCCTAAATTTGGGGATGCCAGCCTTCTGAAATGGTGTCAACTGATTCATGGCCTGTTCTCTGATGTGCTCCACTGGTTGATTCCTTCTATCTTTGTTCCCATAACTCTTAGCAGTAGGTGAGTGTGCCTATAGTCCTGAGAGCGCGCTCGCGCGCACGCTGTCTCTCTCTCTCTCTCTCCTTGTAGCTTTGTTTGGGTATGTTAATGAATGGGCTTATTTGGATGTTAAGTAAAGCTTGTACTCATTACTATCATCTCATCAGATCAATTACACAATCAACAAGAACCTTCTGTGTAGCGACCTGAATGGGAAGAGCCT
This sequence comes from Macrochelys suwanniensis, assembly GCA_033296515.1. Taxonomy (NCBI): domain Eukaryota; kingdom Metazoa; phylum Chordata; order Testudines; family Chelydridae; genus Macrochelys; species Macrochelys suwanniensis. The sequence continues at coordinate 36,969,803 of CM065783.1, forward strand.
GTGTTAAATCCTAGCATACATATACTTGTGAAAATCAATCAGGCTAGAGCATGCGGTGTGCATTTATTACAGCCAGTGCATGTAAAAAAGTTCTTTTTTAAAGTTACCTTAAAAAATGACTGACTATACATTGGGGGGTGTGACGTTATTGACAATAACTGCGACCATATAGATCATTGTTACAACCAAGGTCCTGCAGTGGCACCAAATCTTATATAAAGGGGGTCAAATGAGGTGTCTAAGACCAGGTTATGCTTGGCTGGTTATGATTATGTCATTTATATGTATGTATCAATTTTGTAGTTGAAGTTATGAATATTAGCTTTATACTGTCTGTATTTCAAACTGGGGCTGGGCTTCTGGGACCCAGGACAAGCTATCAGCTCTGCCAGGCCTGCTGATGGCCCATTAAGAGCCATCTGCGATACAATGGACCCATTGAGAGAAGGCAGACACACCTGTAACTCAGCAAATTATGCAGGGACTTGCCCATGTGACTCCAGACTCCATTTTGCTGTGATTTTCCACAGTAAGGACAAAGAGGTATCTTTACACCTGGAAGAAACTATAAAAGGCAGCTGCCTCATCTCCATTTTGTCTTCATTCCTGCTTCTTACCTCTGGAAGAACCTTTCTACAAATGGAAGCTTTGAACAAAGGACTGAAGGACCCATCCATGCTGTGGATGTACTCCAGAGACTTAATTTGAATTTGAACCTGCAGTTTATTCCATCTCTGCAAGCCTGAACCAAGAACTTTGCCATTACTGTATGTAATTGATTCCTTTTAACCAATTCTAGCTCTCACCTATACCTTTTTCCTTTTATGAATAAACCTTTAGATTTTAGATTCTAAAGGATTGGCAACAGCGTGATTTGTGGGTAAGATCTGATTTGTATATTGACCTGGATCTGGGGGCTTGGTCCATTGGGATCGGGAGGACCTTTTTTCTTTTACTGGGGCATTGGTTTTCATGACCAGTTGTCCCCATAACGAGTGGCACTGGTGGTGAGACTGGGAAACTGGAGTGTCTTAGGGGATTGCTTGGGATGACTTGTGGTTAGCCAGTGGGGTAAAACCAAAGTCTCCTCCGTCTGGCTGGTTTGGTTTGCCTTAGAGGTGGAAGAACCCCAGCCTTGGGCTGTAGTTGCCCTGTTTGAAGCAATTTGTCCTGAACTGGCACCCTCAGTTAGGTCCCGCCAGAACCAGTATCGTTACAGTGGCGTAGTTGTGCAAGGATCCACAGAACCAGGTCAATTAAGCTTTGGGTCAGAACCCCACGCTATCCAAATTTGAATTTTGGTATTGAGAGTTGGGTTGGTTAAAGAGCGGTTGCAATGGGTGAGCAAAGAGCATATGAGGGTCTTGACAAAAAAGCCCTGAAAGATTTGTGTGCAGAAAAGGGGATCAGCTTTAGAAAGAAAGCTACAAATCCAGAGCTGAGAAATCTGTTAGTGGCCAGTGATCAGATGGCAGGCGAACAGCCCTTACCTGATGCTAAAGAAGCTGCAGAAGCAATTAGAGTGCAAAAGGCAGCAAGTAAACTGCAACTTGAGCATGAACAAAGACTGGCAGAAATTCGATGGCAGGAACTAGAAGCTAAGGCAAAAGTGGAAAGGCTTCAGCTCCAAGTGAAAAAAGCAAGGGAAGAACAGCAGAAATTGTATTCTCTTGAAAGTCGAGTTTCTAACAATGTTGGCATGTTGTATAACTCTGAGCAGTTGTCTCGATGTAACCCAATGTATCCCAACACTGCTAGTTTTTATGTAAATGCTGTTACTATGAGTTCAGTAGGGGGTGGCCCCATAAATTGTGCTATGTATGGGAGTGGTACTGAAAAATTCATAGAGAACGTAAAAGTCAATGGTAAAAGCTGTTTAGGGCAAATGATGGCTTCTAACATCACTCTTGTTAAAGCAGATCTGGTCAAAGAGGAATATTACTTGCCAAATCAGAGTGTTAATGTTGTAGTCCTCTATGAGTTTACTGTAAATGTGCCTTTAGCCAGAATCCACCTTGAATGGAATGGTATTAAGCATGAAGTTATAGCTGGTGTAAGGAAGTTATTGCCTAAGGATCTTTTGATTGGGGAAAATATCAAAGCTTTGTTCAGTCCAGGTAGCCAGTCACAGGAAAGGAATGATCTTAAACCTGTATCTATTATGGGCGATGATTTGGCTGGGGAGGGTTTCTCCAAAAGTTTGTCTTTGAAAAGTAGCTGTTTGGCTGTGAATGAAGTTTCTGAGTGTCCATCTAATGTCTCAGAACTCATTGGTCAGGAAAATGTTTCTCAGATGGAAGCCCTGGTTGAGGAAGGAAAGGGTAGATTTCTGATGGGTGATGGATTGTTGGCTAGTGCAGCTTGTAAAAGTGAACCTGAAAAGGGTAACTATGATTTGCTGGAGGTAGCTCAGTGTAGTAAGAAGAGCAGCAGTTTGTCTGTTGGGAGTGGCAATGTGCCTGGCTCTTCTTTGTCTGTGAAGCAGACAGAAGGTGCCTCTCAGCCTGTGATGGTTGTGAATAGTGCAATTGTCTGAGAGTTGGTTCTAAATTCAGCTAAAGCCCAGGAAGGGAAGGGTCCCAAGTTTGTGTCTGCTAGGGAGAAGGGCACGGTAACTAGGTTGCATCCAGTTAGTGTCTATGCAGAATCCCAGAGACCAGACAATTCTGGTGCTTGTAGTTTGCCTGTTGCAAATGTGTGGCTGGGAAAGGGTGTAGCTACTCTGTCTAAGTATCGTTACGGGGGGTGAGTAAAGATGGTTGCTAGGAGTTAGTGCTGCTGGTAACCTCTGACAGTAGTGCAGGCATGTCTCCGCTGCAGCTGTGGGTGTGCTTCCTAAGCTCTGCTCCAGCTAGCATGCTAAAATCCAGCATAGCCAGGGGTAGCACAGGAGGCAGGCCCACACTGCTGCCTGTGCTACCCCCTCTAGCTGTGTAAAAACCCGTCTGGATGCCCGGGCTACGTACTCGAGCTGTGGCCGCCAGTGCTGTGCCGCTGTTTTTAGCATGCTAGCTCTACTCAGCAAGGTGTCTCTGTCTACCTGCGCTGGGAAAGCAGACATTCCTACCACAGAGACTCTCTTGTGCTTGGTCTAGACCTGCAGCATTTGATCTCTGTGAAGCTTCCCCCAAAGTTCAAACTGGGTTTAGAACCTCAGTGCAGTTTAACTAATAGGTTATAAAAATGAGTGCCAGATCCTGAGCTCCAGTTGGTTTTAAAGGTGAGTCAGCTGAAGCCATTTTAACACCCCTTTGTAGTTTGGGAACCACCCTTCCCCTCTGTGTAAACAAAACTATAGAATCATTCCTAAAGTGAGGCTTGGATGTGGCAGGGAAGGGATAATACAGTACTTGTATTCTATGACTTTACTTTCTACTGAGAGAACTGCAGTTCTACTCCCCACTGGGTTCTACTCCCCTCTGGTGTGAGGAGGAGGAATAAATATTTGTTGGGGTGGCACAATCAGAATCGCAGCCCCATTGTGCTGCACATGGTACAAACACATAAAAGAGACAAACCCTGTCCAGGCAGGCTTACCATCAAGCAACTGGCTTCAGAAGCTTCTCTGAGCACAATATTAGATGCCATTAAGTTCACCATGGAGAGATTCAGTCTTGAATTGGATGTCTGCTTTCTGCAGATGATGACATTGGGGGACAAAATGGAAAAGCTTGAAGGAAATTCCTCAAGTGTGAACTCTCAGTCTGACACTTTATCAACTGAAGTAGACAATGTTAAAGTTACCTTTTATTTTCTGTCTCCTTTCTCCCTAGGAGACCTGTGGGAGGATAGGGGTGGAATAATCATTGCAAAAGCCCCTGGCTGGCATTTGTGTTTATGGATATTGTACAGATCGACATATTTAAATGAACATATTCTATGATGGATAATTGTACATAAATGAACATGAAAAAAAATCCCTCTTAGTGGTAAATGATGATAATGCTGCTTTACATTACAAGAGACAATGAGGAAGCAGTAAAAGGGCAGCAGCCTACTAATTGGTACTACTGAGGGGAATATTGAAACTGAAGCAATTAAAGGAATGTGAAACTTACTGGAAGTGAAGTTTGAATTGTTCTTAAGGTTCATTCTCAAAAAGGACCATTGTCTTATGTGCAGCTAGGACAGTTTGCACCACCCGGGGAAACTTTGAGAAACACGTTAGAGGTTTTGGTATCCTGTTTCATGTTTCCAGAAAATGTTTGCCTGAGTAAAGTCAGTACAGTGTAGAAAATTGGATATACTTAAAGCAAAGTGTTTATGTATTGGAGCACAGGTGTCACAGCCTTTTATCCTAATACTGTACATGGCAAGTTATATTATAGGAAACTACGTATGGGCCTGATCCTGAAAATACCTTCACACACACAACTTTGGCCACACGAGCAGTTTCATTGAAGACAAAAGGATCGTCACTATAATTGCAGAAGACATAGGGGCTGATTGCGCAAACATTGATGTGAATGACTCTTCTTGTATGAGTAGTCCTATTATCTTCACGTGTATAAAAGTTTGAGGGAACAGGACCTACATCTTCTGGGCAAATCCTGACTACTGTGAATTAAATGGCAAAGTTCCCATTGACTTCAATAGGATCAGGATTTCACCCCCTAGCTTCTACATCCATGGTGGCCAGGATGGTGTTTTCAGGAAGACCACCCATGCAGTGTAGTTTCCTCAGGAAGTCAGTGGTGTCTCGAAGATAGCTAGGAGTGCTGGTAGTGTAGGGTCTGAGGAGAGAGTCCAAATAGCAAACTTGATTCTGGGCTGCATTAACAGGTGTGTTGTGAGCAAGACACGAGAAGTCATTCTTCCGCTCTACTCTGCGCTGGTTAGGCCTCAACTGGAGTATTGTGTCCAGTTCTGGGCACCGCATTTCAAGAATGATGTGGAGAAATTGGAGAGGGTCCAGAGAAGAGCAACTATCTGCCCCTGGACATTTCCACTGCTTGCATCCGAAGAAGTGGGTATTCACCCACGAAAGCTTATGCTTCAATACCTCTGTTAGTCTATAAGGTGCCACAGGGCCCTTTGTCGCTTCTAAAGAATGATTAAGGGTCTAGAGAACATGACCTATGAAGGAAGGCTGAAGGAATTGGGTTTGTTTAGTTTGGAAAAGAGAAGACTGAGAGGGGACATGATAGTGGTCTTCAGGTATCTAAAAGGGTGTCATAAGGAGGAGGGAGAAAACTTGTTCATCTTAGCCTCTAAGGATAGAACAAGAAGCAATGGGCTTAAACTGCAGCAAGGGAGGTTTAGGTTGGACATTAGGAAAAAGTTCCTAACTGTCAGGGTGGTTAAACACTGGAATAAACTGCCCAGGGAGGTTGTGGAATCTCCATCTCTGAAGATATTTAAAAGTAGGTTAGATAAATGTCTATCAGGGATGATCTAGACAGTATTTGGTCCTGCCATGAGGGCAGGGGGCTGGACTCGATGACTTCTCAAGGTCCCTTCCAGCCCTTGAATCTATGAATCCTGCTGTCAGGGTGCCAATGCCTGAGATGATGGAGCGTCCAGGATTTCCAGGTTTATGGATCTTGGGTAACAGAATACCCCTGGTCGGGGCACTAGGGGAGTGTCTGTGTAGATTTGTTCACGTGCTGTAGCAGGGAGTTTCTTGAGCAGATAGTGTAGTTTCTTTTGTTACTCCTCAGTGGTATCAGAGGATAGTGGCCTGTAGAATGTGGTGTTGGAGAGTTGCCTGGCAGCCTCCTGTTCATAATCCGACCTGTTCATGATGACCGCAGCACCTCCTTTGTCAGCCCCTTTGATTTTAATGTCAGAGTTGTTTCTGAGGCTGTGCATGGCGTTGCGTTCTGTACAGCTGAGGTTATGGGGCAAGTGATGCTGATTGTGCACAGGCTGAAATTGTGAACAATCTGCGGAAGCACTCTATGTAGAAGTCCAGTCTGTCATTTCGACCATGAGGAGGAGTCTATGCAGACTTAACACCATCAATTTGGGCTTGAATAGGGACTGGGAGTGGCTGGCTCACTACAAAAGCAATTTTCCCTCTCTTGGTATTGACACCTCCTCATCAATTGTGAGTGGACCACATCCACCCTGACTGAATTGGCCTTGTTAACACTGGTTCTCCCCTTGTAAGGTAACTCCCGTCTCTTCATGTGCCAATATATATTTATGCCTGTATGTGTAATTTTCACTCCATGCATCTGAAGAAGTGTTTTTTTTACCCACGAAAGCTCATGCCCAAATAAATCTGTTAGTCTTTAAGGTGCCACCGGACTCCTAGTTGTTTTTGTGGATACAGATTAACACGGCTATCCCTCTGATATATGATTGTGATTTGAAGAGAAAAAATCCCTTGCATTTATACTGAATGTGTATGAGAGCAGACTGAGGATGATCAGGATGTATCCTCAGAGGAGGATGGAACAAAATTCTTATTTATCAGAATTTCAGTATCTGTTGCTGAAATGAATCTGTCTGCCTTGGACTTTCCCAGGAAGGTTGCATGTTTCAGAAAAAAATATATTTATTTTGGGGGAAATGCTTGCTTCTGAATGTATATTGGAGGATCACAAGTTCATTGTTAAGAATTTTAATTTTTAATGTAATACTCTTCTAGGACTTAGCTGAGGATTTGAAATGGAATCCTGTACAATACTAATGTCCCTTTCATTGTTTGTTTGCTTTAGCATTTCCAAGGTTCTGTTTTGTAGTCGATGCTTTCTTTGGCAGTTGTGGGCAGGAGCAGCGGGACATCAACACACAGAATAGAGAGGAAAGAGTCTCCGATGGATGTCCACGTTTTGTAGCTAAATGTGTATCCAGGTTTAGGATGGCAAAATACAAACCTAGCTTCAAATCGGCGCAATAAAATGATTGAGATATTAGCACAGCAATTCCTAACTGACCTCATCTGCAATAATTGGAAAAAAAACACAACTTAATCAGCTTCAGTGACTAAAATAATTAAAGATTAAAGGTGGGAGTTTTCAACAGTGCTCTGCTATGGCCCAATTCTGCTCCCATTTAAGTCAACTTACCATGAGCTTCAGTGGAAGCAGAATGTGGCCAAGGATAAGTGCTTTTGAAAATCCTATCCTAAAAAGCATATGCTCTTGGGTTCTATTCTTGATTGCCCCACTGACTCAGTGTGTGACCTTGGGAAGGTCACCAGGTGATGTGACATAGCCGTGCATTGGGGGGTGATGCAGACCTGCCTCTAGAGATCTCCAGGGTGGAAGGGCAGGCCATTCACTTTTACGCACCTTTCAAGGGAGGCAGATATTCTCTCCACCTCCACCCTTCTGCATGCAGCCATTCAGCTCTGTTAGTTGATGCATGGAGGGGTGGAGCTATTGGGCCACCTTTTTTTCATCCACCTATGCGTTCTTCGTGTGCCATGTACTGCTCTGAGTGTAGGGACTGCAATGCTGCCTGGCTCTTAGCGGGACTGAGGAAACAGGTGGATGCTCTTTGCTCCCCCCTGCACCCTACTGCATACTTCCATCAGCGCCAGGCAAAAACTCCCTAGCTTCTGCCAGCCTTACTCACATTGATTTTAATGGGACTACTTGCAGAGTCAAGTACTACTCAACGTGAGTCATGAGCATTGGGCCCTTCTGGGTTTCTTCAGTTTGCCTGAGTATAAAATAGCTCCCCACCTTATAGGGACATTGTGAAGCTTAATGAATTAATTAGTTAATGCTTGCAAAGCTATCCGTGATGGGAAACATATAAGAACCTAGATGGATATATTCTTGGCTTGAAAGGGGTTATGCAAGTGCAAAGGTGATTAATTAGTGATTATTGTTAATAATTAATATTTCCCAGAACACACCAAAATAGAACTAGTTCTACAACCCCACTCTTCCATCAGACAACATCAAGAAATATAAACTCTGACAAGCTCTCCTGAGACCCTTTTCTAATTACTGTTCTCCACACATTTTCTTTGTCTTGGGCTCTATTTGCAGTGATTCATGGAAGAAAAGCCCTGAAGAGTGGACACTTTGGGCCTCAGTCCTTGACATTCAAATAAAAAAGTGCAGTATGGGATCTTTTGATCCCTTCCCTCCATTCAGTCTCTCAGATACTTTTGAAATAAAAAAGCACTAAAGGATTTTTTTGGTTCTACTCTCTTCTGACTTGGTCTATTCTCTTGGGTGCTTATGGAAAACAAATCTAAGTACTGTTGCCAACTCACTTGTGCGTTGTTAACCTTCCTGGTGTAGTGCTGTGACAACCACCACCAGTCTGTTTACTCAGCTATTTGAAAATCTAAGCAAGAATACAGGGGAGTAGTGTGCACAGCTATGCTACCACCAGGGAAATAACTAGACAGAGGCAGAAGTTCATAGAACATTTGCATAGAGAGTTAAAGTGCAATAGTGCATGCTAAAATTATTAAAGGGCTTTTCTACTGGAGACAGGAGTATGTAACTTAAAATCATAGTACTTAGCACTTATGTAACACTTCACTTTCAAAGCTCTGTGCAAACTTTACCTAAGTAATCCTTTAAACAGCTGTGGGAGTGGGTAAGTATTAGAGGTAGCTGGGAATTTTCCAGTGATATATTTTTGTCAGAAAATGCTGATTCATTGAAACCCTTTGCCAGAAAGGGCCAATTTTGTTGAATTTCCTTACTGGGAGAAAAAAATTGGACAAAAATGGTTTAGAATGGTCTAAATGTTCTCTTATCAGGGCCGGTGAAAGGAAGTTTCACACCCTAGGCGAAACTTCCTTGCACTAACCCTGCGGCTCCCCCCACAGCTAACGCCACCTCCTCCCCCGCCTGCGGCAGCCGGCTCCCCTGCCCACGGCAGCTCAGCCCCCGGGCCACGGCAGACCCCCCCGCCCGCTGCGCCTTCCCAGCTCCCGGCTCAGCCGTGGAGCCGAGCGCAGAGCCGGGAGGCAGCCGTGGCAAGCCGCACCCTGACTCCAGGCTCAGTCACTGAGCCGAGCGTGGAGCCGGGAGTCAGGAGACTGCCACGGCGAGCCGCCCCCTGACTCCCGGCTCCAGGCTCAGCCGTTGAGCCGAGCATGGAGCCAGGAGGCAGGAGGCAGCCGCCCCCCAAATCCTGGCATCCTAGGCGACCGCCGAGGGTCGCCTAGTGAAAGCGCCAGCCCTGCCTCTTATGACCTTTTCAAAACAAACATGTAATTTTGTTAGTTAAAAACAAATTTTGTTTTCAAAACTTGTGCTAATTTAAACTAAAAAATAAAGTTAAAAAATAAAAGATCAAAACTGAAAAAATGCTTCAAATGACCCACTTTGAATTTTTTTTTTATTTATTTTTTGGTGGTCATGGGGGAGCAGGCATCATGAGTTCCCCAAGACTGTTGAGATTTTGACTTTTTCCAATTCAAGATTGAGATTCATGTTATTTTCCAAAGTCCTGTAAGATGGGGAAAACCATTCCAGACCAGCTTTCATAAGTACTAGTCTCCCTGTGACAGATTGACAATGTCCTGAACAAATTCGTATGGAATTAAGGTAAACTTTATTGAATATATTAAACCTTATTGAATTAGGGATAATACCTTTGGGGTACACTGTATTACTGCAATTGTGTATGTGTTGTTGTGTCTTTGTATGTACCTTCTCTAGTAGGGAGAGTGGATGCTAATGGACTTCCTCTATTATCCTTCGAAGCCATTCCCACCCCCTATTCCTGGACAGACGCATATACTAGTTCAAATAGGATTCTCCAGACAGCAATAGACATAGAAAAGACTTGTGGAATAAATATCCTGAGTTTTAACTGACCTGGGACCTTCTTCCTGATCCAGCAAATGGACACAATCCCTCGTCTGTGGAAGGCCCCAATCCTAAGGGGAGAATTGGAAGGACTTGGCCAACTGAGGCCTCATAATACTGGCTGCTTGTTTTGAACTGAAGCTGTGTGAAATTTGTAACAACCAGGAAATCCTTAGGGTGGGGGAAAGACTTTTCCTGCCAAAACCCATTTAGGATTGGTAACATTTGGTAAGCTTATTAACCTCTACACATATGCTACCTTATTGGTTTTGATGTGTTTTCTCTTTAATGCTTTTCACCTTAGGAGTAATGTTTAGCCTTGATTAGAAAGAGCTGTGTGTTAACTTATACAGAGATGCCAAGGGTTGGCTTCTAAACATGCCAAAAAGTGAGACTTTCTAGGTGGTGTGTTAGGTCGTTGCTTAAAACATCGATTCTCATCTTTGGTCCTTGGCCTCATCCAATAGTCCAGCTTAATAGTTTGTTTTAAAATGTACACTGCTTAATGAAACACTTAAATGTCCTAATTCATACTAAAGTCTAGGGCACATGAGAATTATCCAGGCAATGCAAACCAATGGATTTTAATAAAAACAATTATTTGCTGATTAAAACAAAAAACCTGGATGGGTTCAGATCCCTGAGAACATGAATTTGTCCAGTGTGGTTTAACTTTTGAACTGTGTTTTGCAGAACCCACAAACTTTTGATTAAGTCCTACTCGTTTTTTGGGTGAACTCTTATTTTTTTGACCGTCAAGTGTTCACATACAAAAAAGCCCCTGCATAGCCACCTCCTCGCACATGTATAGAATGTGGACTATGGCTACCACAATACACAAGCTTGGAAAGTGGCTTTCCAAGCTCTAAGCCCTGTGCCTGAGGCCCCGGATATATTATTGTCTCTTGCGGTGCCTGGGTAAAAATATTTTAAATCTTTATATAGTTGCTCACTCAAAATGAGTGAGATAAGCTTAGGAATGTGTGAGAGTGAGCTAGCAAGGTAACGAGTGAGTCTCACACCCAATGAGTGAGACTTGACATGTCTGCTTATAATAATAAATGGAGATATACCAATCTCCTAGAACTGCAACAACCTGAAAGGTCATTGAGTCCAGTCCCCTGCTTTCACTAGCAGGACCAAGTACTGTCCCCTGACAGATTTTTGCCCCAAGATCCCTAAATGGCCCCCTCAAGGATTGAACTCTCAAGCCTGGGTTTAGCAGGCCAATGCTCAAACCACTGAGCTATCCCTCCCCCACTTATAATGGTTAACAATCACACTCTGTCAGAAGAGAAAGCAAGCATGTCTATTTAGCAGACTGTTTGCTGGGACACATGCAGTGAAGTCAGGGAACTGTTCAGCCTGGAAATACACTCCTCAGAAGGGAGGAGGGATGCATGTCTCCACCCACGAAGGAAATACAGGTGCAGTTGCCCTGAACTGACACATACCCCATTTCCCAGATGAAGAAGAAAAGCATATGACTCAATAACCAAAGATTACTAGGTTAACTGCATGAGGCTACATGACAAGTCAGTAGCAGAGCTAAGATTAGATCTCAGTAGTGGAACAAAAATAATAGGTTTAATTTGATGGCAGCATTCTAGTTTATATTAAACCTTCCCCAGCAGTATCCATCAAATTCCCATGTTGTTGATGGCAAATATATCTGTTTATAATATAGCTTTTTATTGAAATCATCCATACTTCTTATACAAATCAGATTAATACCCATTTCTAAGGTATGTCCAGCATCTACACCGGAGTCCATGATACTTGCAATCATTATCACTACAAAAAACTTTTTATCATGATTATCTTCATAGACTGCCTCAACCCTTTGCATATGAACTTGAAGGAGGATATGAGACTTACTGGGGGCATAAGAGATGCATGAGTTAATAGGAGTTTTTGCCCACTAATATTACTTGCACTATGGTACTCAGTAATATGTTCAGAGTAAAGGTTTCCTCACAGGGGAGTTGAATGCAGGAGTTTGATTTTTGTCACATTTCCCAGTAAGAATCCAGAGCCCAACACATACTAATCTGGTTTTGCACAGAAAGTAACGGATGTAAAGTCAAAGGTTTACTAAATAAAATTGAAATGGTCACAAAAAGCTATAAATCCATCCAGAGGTGAAATAACTAGTGCTGGATGAGCCAGGGACATGAATGTGTTCTGTCAACATTTTCAATGTGTCATTTTGAAGTACTATCACTGAAAATCAGGTTCCAAGACCTCATCAATGTTACACCCTTGTTTGCAGTTCTTATGTAACCCACACACCTCCTGAGTGTGATGCTTTGTCCTATGTAGTGGCACTGAGACCACTTAGAGATTAATGAGTCTGTTACAGCTTTAGCTAATAGGTAGGTGGCTTTTAGCTCATGCAGTAGAGGCTCATGCATTTAGCTCCCAATGTCCCAGGTTCACTCCTGACCACTAAGAACCAGGGTTTGTTAGTCTTACATTTACATGCCCATCTAAGAGACTGAGGGAAAAATCGTATGAGCATCAGAAGAAAAATCAGAACAAAATATTACAAGCAGTTGCCAAACATAGTCACACATTGCTTTTTTTACTTTAGTTCTAATGGGGGTTTCCTTCTGCTGCTCAGCATTTTGTTTATTTGTCCTGGGATGGGAACAAAGAAGAATTGCATTTCCTATTTTTTTTTAATAATAATGAGCTACACATAATAGATGACAAATCCTAAATACATTTATGTAATTATTACAATCAACAAAACAAACTATTATACAATGAAAAAATAATGACGGGAGTCTGTGGTGTACATCAGAATTAACTATGGCGTCGGTGTAGCAAGGAGGGCCTTTAAGGAAACATATTTCACCTGGTTAATGAAGGAAAACAGATTGTTAAAGCATGGATTTGATTTTGGTAAGACCAATGCTTGTTGCTTTCAACAATGGCTTTTGGGCTATTTGTAATCAATAGTGTCAAATGGTTCTTTCAGGGCCCTTCTGCATAGTATGCTATTGTCAGTGCCTGATTTGGAAAAAAGTTCAATGGATCTATTGATGCACTGTTTTGTAGTAAAATCATCACCTGTCAAGTTGCTGCACCCAGAGACTATCAGATAATTGACAATCGGAATGGGCACAGTGCTGCTGTATGACTTTCTCTTTGCAGGAAGGAAACTAAAATAATGAACGGATATAAATATAGGATTTGTGCTGATGCCTTTCAGGAGTAATATGTGAGGACTTTAGCAACAGAAAAGGAATTGCAGCCTGGTGTGGAATACCAGGGGCTGTGGAGAAAAAAGGGAGAAATAAGATGGAGATCAGACATCTGCGGCTAAGTAGGTCTGTTTGTCCATCTGTTCACCTCTGTGTGGGACTGGCACATGACTGTGGCCCTGTTTGGCAATCCATGTCCAGTTTCTGTGTTCATGGTGGCATGCACACAGAAGTTAGGTGAAAATATGAAATACTCTTTCTGGAAAGTTGCGTGTAACATGAGTTTATTTTTCAGGATCTAGAACCCTAACACACAAGAACCAAAAGCAGACAGGCTGCTCCCTAAGGCAGAGAGGCACAACTCACCCACCTTTCTCTAGGCTTGCTCTTTGTATACTGACCGCACAAGATCCAGATCACACACTTTCTTACCCCATCCCCAGCAAGCAGGATAAGGAAATGCCTTACATCTTAGCTTGTGATAGCTTGTAATTTTAACACTATTTTCAATATGCCACACCTGTCTGATTTCACAGGCCCTCTATAACCTTGAAGGAAAATCTTTGAGTGTGTTTAAACCAGATCAAAGTAAAGAATCAGTTTATTGTGACACAACTCTTCAACAATGCTTTATATAATGGCATAGAGAGAATACACTTATAAAGTTTGTGAATGATACGAAGCTGGGAGGGATTGCCAGTGCTTTGGAGGATAGGATTAAAATTCAAAATGATCTGGACAAACTGAAGAAATGGTCTGAAGTAAATAGGATGAAATTCAATAAGGACAAATGCAAAGTACTCCATTTAGGCAGGAACAATCAGTTGCACACACATAAAATGGGAAATGACTGCCTAGGAAGGAGTACTGCAGAAAGTGATCTGGGGGTCATAGTGGATCACAAGCTAAATATGAGTCAACAGTGTAACACGGTTGCAAAAAAAGCAAACATTCTGGGATGTATTAGCAGGAGCAGTAGCGTAGCCAGGTCTTGAGCACAGGGGGAGCGGCGCTATAAAAAGGCGCCTCCCCGCTCCCCCGTACTCACCCTGCGGCGCTTTAAAAGGCCCATGGCTCCCCACAGCGGCAGGAGCCACAGGCCTTTTAAAGTGCCTCCCCAGTGAGGCTCGGGCGGCACCTTAGCACCGCTTTTCCTCACGGGGGAGCGGCCGCTCCCCCTGCTCCCCCCGGCTACGCTACTGACCAGGAGAGTTGTAAGCAAGACATGAGAAGTAATTCTTCCGCTCTGCTCCGCGCTGATTAGGCCTCAACTGGAGTATTGTGTCCAGTTCTGGGTACGACATTTCAGGAAAGATGTGGACAAATTGGAGAAAGTCCAGAGAAGAGCAAGAAAAATGATAGGTCTTAAAACATGACCGATGAGGGAAGGTTGAAAAAATTGGGTTTGTTTAGTTTGGAAAAGAGAAGACTGAGAGGGGACATAACAGTTTTCAAGTACATAAAAGGTTGTTACAAGTTGGGGGCAGAAGAATTGTTTGTCTTAACCTCTGAGGATAGGACAAGAAGCAATGGGCTTCAATTGCAGCAAGGGAGGTTTAGGTTGGACATTAGGAAAAACTTCCTAACTGTCAGGGTGGTTAAGCACTGGAATAAATTGCCTAGGGAGATTGTGGAATCTCCATCATTGAAGATTTTTAAGAGCAGGTTAGACAAACACCTGTCAGAAATGGTCTAGATAATACTGAGGCCTGGCCTACACTGAGGGGAGAGTGGGGACTAAATCGGTCTAAGTTACGCAACTTCAGCTACGAAAAAGTGGTGTCTTCACTGCAGTAGGTCGACTGCTGATGCTCCCGCATCGACTCCGCGTATGCTTCTCGCTCCGGTGGAGTACCGGAGTTGATGGGAGATCGCTCGGCGGTTGATTTATCGTGTCTCCACTAGATGCAATAAATCAACCCATGCTGGATTGATCGCTCTGGAGGTACGTGTAGAGATGCCCTGAGTCCTGCCATGAGTGTAGGGGACTGGACTAGATGACCACTCGAGGTCCCTTGCAGTCCTGTGATTCTATGATTCTCTGGTTAACACTAAATGCATATTTATTTCTTTTATCTGGTTTTCCATTGTCTTACTACTTTCATAAAACTTTGAGGACAAATCCTTTCCCCACTGCACAGTAGTATCTAATACTTTGAGGGAGTTTGCAGACAGTAAGAGGAAGAAATCTACCCCTGTGAGACCATGGTGAGGCAGTGGCTGTTACTGCAGTGCTGGGGCCACAGAGTACTTTGAGTACCTATGTCTCCACTGTTCAGATGAATGACTGATGAACCCACTGACACTGTCCCCTCCTCTCCCTCAGCCTGCTCCCATCCCCAAGTCGTCTGTTTTATATGGATTCTGGACATTTTAATGCAAACCATGCACCTGAAGAGCTCTGGTTCTATTGCTGGCAGGGCCCATTGCATCCACAAAAGAAGAACCAGAAATGGGATTTACCCCATTGAATGTTTTGTAAATAGTAATGTCAAGTAAGGATCAAAGTGCCTTACTGCTGATTATCCCTGGAGAGTTCTTTCTCACTTAAGTAGATCACAGTTGGCCATTTTTTTCATGCATGGCTTGAGCAAAAGGGAGTAGTATGGAAAGAAAAATTCTGAGTTTAACTGGTGCAGAGTTACGGAAGATTCTAGAAGCCAATTTCTGTGGCGAATACAATCCTATGTGTTTAAAATCTGTACGTAATGTTGACATGATAAATAATTTGCAACTGTGGGAACAAGACAGGGTTCACAACAAGCATAAATATTTATCACCAAGATAAATTTCAGTGTTTTTTCCGCATCACTATTTTGTGGACAGGTTAGGAAAGAGCAATTTGACCTTCCATTTGTAATTTAGTTCTTATGCTGTTCACATTAACAGAGTTAGAATATTCTTTCCCAAGTCCTATACTTGTTTTTTCAGAAATTATCTTTATCATTATTTATTTATATTATGGGGGTGCCTCAAGGTTCCAATGGTAACCCAGTTTTGAACCCAACCCCAAGCCAGAAAAGTGTTACTTTCTTTTTCTGGTTGCCATTCAGATGTGGCTGAATAATTGCAGATTTAAATTCAAGATGGTGGAAACACAGATTTTTTTGAGGTTTCAGCATTTGGAACTGAAATATCAGAAGAACAGCTCATGAGATTTCAGCATCCTCCTGTCTGAACCCCGCCTTACTCCTAATTATGCCCTCAAACCAAAATGCTGAACTATGTAGCCTAAAGCTTTTCTCTCTTCAGCTCTAAACACCACCTTCTTAGTTCCATCTCTAGTATCTATTAATGTGATCTGCATATATCTGGTCGTTTATAAAATTCTCTACCATCTGTACAGTTTGAAGAATCTAATTTATATTGGTCAGATTTGCATCACTAAAGACGCTTTTAAATTAGGGACCTGGTTCCCTGTTTTCCCTGTGCCTTATGTTGTCCATTACACCAGTGCAACATGGGTGTAGAATGCTATCAAATCAGGACTTGTCTACACTAAAGTTTTAATGCTTTAACTATGCTGATGTAGTTAATATGGCAACCCCTTGTACTGCAGATGCAGTTATACCAGTGATACTAGTGTAAAAGTGCTTCTGCTGGACTAGTGTAATTCAGTTCAGCAAAATATGCTATGCAGAATAAAAAGGGTCTTCTACCAGTATAAATGCCTGAACTCTTCAGCTTTTACCAGTGTAACTATGTTGATAAAACATCACATCCCTTACCAACATAGTTACGCTGGTCAAACTTTTTATGTGTAGACCAGACCTCAGAGTGGCAGCATTTTACACCTTCTTTGCACACCTGTGTATGACTCCTCCAAGTACAAGCCAATGGAGAATAAGACCCTATTTTGGTTATTAATGTGATTAGATCTAACTTTCAGCTATTCTAAAACTTTTCTTTTACCATAAAAAGACAATAAGCAATTAGGGAAATCAGACAGAATAAGAGCTATTAAATTGCTACCCTTTGCTGTATAATTGTGTGTTATTACCTGTTTGCGAAAATGAGGGTTTTTTTGTTCTTCAACTCTAGTGAACTCCAGGTGGGGCAGCAATGCAGTTTATATAAATAAAAATAGAGTTAACCTTTGCATAGTGGTGTTGCCCACATTATTCAGCCTTGGGGACATTCTGCTGAATGGCAGGATCCCGCCAAGCTGAGCATCACTACATTATTGTCAAATCTCCAGCCATTCATTTAATTCTGCCCCATTTGTCATTGTAGTACAAGGATGTCTCAACAAACAACATCTGGAAAGTGACTCAAAGTTCCTTGTTAATCATTTATTGTTTGTAGGCTGAAGAGCATTTGGTAAGGGTTTATGTCAACTGCCTGGCAAGATTTTTGGTTTACTCAGAAGATCTAAAGGATGCTCTGGTCATTACATTCTTTCACAGTCTCTACTCTGGAAAAATATTAACTTGATAGAGAGAGGCAGAACTATTACTGAGAAATTTTAACAATTGGCAAATGTTTGTGGCAGCCTCTTCACAACCAGTCTACAGAATACAATGTTTGCATATTTTATCTTTGGTATTGATAGTCTAGTACCTACAGAGTTTGCCCAGTCTCCACAGAGCAATAAGTACAGATCAGTCATTTTAAAAACCTTTATTGTATACTAAGCACCACCTCTAAAATGTTACCAGTGCCTTACAAGAGGTATGGAAAGCACCACGATCTCTGGATCATATTCTATACAAGGTTTGTTCATACTGTGTCGGAAATGTTCCTTTGTGGCTTCCCATAATACTATTATAAGTACTAATACTGTAATATTATTATTATATTAGTATCTGTTTCCTTTTAATATCTCCTAGAATTGTATAAACAGATATGCATTGTATCAAAAGAACCTAAGAATAGCCATAGTGTCAGACCAATGATCCATCTAGCCCAGTATCCTGTCTTCTGACAGAGGCCAACGCCAGACGTTTCAGAGGGAATGAACAGAACAGAGCAATTATTGAGTGATCCATCCTGTGTCCTCTAGCCCCAGCATTTGGCAGTTACAGGTGTAGAGATACCCAGAGCATGGGATTGCATCCCTGATCACCTTGGCAATAAGTTCATCTTGGCAACACAGTTGACTGTGTTGTGTGAAGAAGTACTCTCTTTTGTTTGTTTTAAACCTGCTGCCTATTAATCTCATTGGATGACCCCTGGTTCTTGTGTTACGTGATGGGGTAAATAATATTTCCTTATTCACTTTCTCCGCACCATGCATGATTTTATAGATTTCTATCAAATCTCCCCTTAGCCATCTCTTTTCTAAGATGAACAATCATAGTCTTTCTAATCTCTCCTCATATGGAAGTCATTCCATAATGCTAATAATTTTTGTTGCCTTTCTCTGTACCTTTTCCAATTCTAATATACCTTCTTTACAGATGGGTCACCAGAACTGCATTCACACAGTATTCCAGGTATGGGAGTACCATGGATTTATATAGTGGTATTATGATATTTTCTGTGCTATTATGTATCCTTTTCCTAATGGTTCCTAACATTCTGTTCGCTTTTTTGACCACCGCTGCACATTGAGCAGATGTTGTCAGGAAACTATCTACAATGACCCAAAGATCTCTTTCCTGAGTGGTAACAGCTAATTTTGGACCCCATTGTTTTGTATGTATCATTAGGATTGTTTTCCAGTGTGCGTTATTACCTTGTATTTATCAACTCTGAATTTCATCTGCTATTTTGCTGCCCAGTCACCCAGTTTTGTGAGATCCCTTTGTAACTCTTCAGTCTGCTTTGGATTTAGTTATCCTGAGTTACTTTAAATCATTTGCAAACTTTGCCTCACTATTTACCCCTTTTTCCAGAGCTGCAATTGCAGGGAAAGTCCTGCTCAGCCCTGGGCTGGAGCTTGCCCAATGCATATGGAATCTTCAGGAAATTTAGCTGCTAAAATGTAAGAAGTCTCTGAGCAAATGGAAACTGATTCTTCCCCTCTCCTCTCCCCCTGCACTCCCCCAAGGGGTTATAACTTGGCCAAATGTAGGCTGACTTTCATGGGGACAAAAAAGGGCACATCCCTGACACAAAGGCTACATTTTGCCAAATTTCAAGTCCCTACTCCAATGCATGAAGCTTTTTGAATAAAAGGTCACCAGAATTTTTTGCCATGGGGGAAAAGCAGCTTATTTTTCCCTATCCTTATTCTTGAAAATGGCTCAACTTTTGTTTGTGTTGAAATGTTCCAAAAATAAAATTAGCCTGAGGCAGGCACCCAGCATGGAAAGTTTCAGCCCAGATGGTTAGTTTGGCAAAGTTATATGCACCTGAACACAGGGTCTTATAACAGGAAGCATCAGGCAACCCTAATAATATAGGTGGTGCTACGTGATTCATTTTTGTCATTAGAATTGTTTTTTCTTTTTCTCTGCTTGGGCCTGATCCAAACCCCATTGAAGCCTATGGGAGTCTTTCAACAGACTTCCACAGGTGCTTCATTCTTTTCACTCTGTCTTCTCTATGTTCCATTTTCCACCCTTTTTTCTACTGTTTTTTTCTCTTTCCCTCTCTTTCTGTTTGGTAGTCTCCCCAATTCAGAATGCAAACCCAGTAATGTTAGAGCCAGACTTTCAAACCCACTATGGTGGTGTGTGTTTGCAATTAGGCCAAATGACTTTTCCTATCTAGTTATCATCTAACGGCATTTTACTTCCTTTGTATGAAATGAGTTGGTCATTACAATTCAGTTCCTAAAGGACAAATGTGCCCACATCTAAAAAAAGAGGGGGGCGACAAAAATGACACTGCTAAAGCTGGAACTTGTGGACACTGGATGCAGGACAACTTTGGTAGCACTGGAATCACTCCTGGTGGAAATTGACTCTGCATGAATCTGGCTGCGTTCAGATTACATTATAAAATGCACCTCCTCCTCCAAGCTTCCCACTAAATGTGAGTGCAGGAATCCTGGATGCTTAGCTCAGGATTCTGTCCTCTAAAGCTACGGGGTTGCGTTGTATTTTCTCCTTTTATTTGAGAATGTTAATAGAGATAAATTGAAATCACATGCTCAGGAATCATGATGGGTGCCTCGTAAAAGCGTGAAGAAGTAATGGTATAATAAACTGGTATTCTTGGTGATAATTGTTAATGGAGATAGTGTGGTCACTGCCTAGCACTCAATAGACCTGAGTGCTGTTCCCACTTGTCACTGACCTGCTGTGTGACTACACTGTGCCTCTGTCCCCCCCTCTTACCTTTTGTCTGTCTTGTTTAGATTTTAAGCTAATTGTGTGAGGGGCAGCCTCTTACTATGCGTTTATGCAGCACATAGCACAATGGGGCCCAAACTCAGCTGGGTCCTCCTCACTCCTGCAATACAAATACTAAGCATTAATAAAAATCTTTTCATTGGGCCCTGATTGCCCTTCATTTATACCAGTTTTGCATCACTGACTTCAGTGGAGATACTCCTGATTTACACTAGTACAAGTGAGATCAGAATTAGGTCACAGAGTTGAATGAGTCTGCAGACTGAACTATTCTCTCCCTTCTAAGACTGGTGCCTCCAGGGTCAAGGTTGAGCACATTGTCTTGGTGGGAAGATTGCATTGCCACTGTCTGTGATGTGCCGTCTTTGTGATTAAGCAGAAGATTTCAGTCTCCAGGGCTGTGAGTCCAACAGATTGCATAAACACTCCATTTGCTAATAAAATAAAAAGATAAGGGGACAGCTTGTAGCTAGTTAATTTTTTTCTTCACCCTTTGAATGTTTGCCATTTAAAAAAAAATATCAGTCAATGATTATCAGAGCCTATTTAAAGTGTAATAACTTGGTCTTAACATCCTTTAGATCACTCTGCAATCTCCCACCTCTTGAGAAATGATATTTAAGTGCATAATATGCTCCCTGCTCTTCTTCCTCTGGGATTTGACTAGACATTTGGGGAAAATGCACCACCACCTAATGTTTCAGCAATGACTTCAGATTAGAGGAGGAAGAGAGAAGGGGGGTGAGGAAAACAGGACCTTGTGATTGCTGATTCAGCATTGCTATAGTCCAGAACCAGCTAATACACAATTAGGGCTCCATTCTACTCACATTTAAGCTATGCATAGCACAGATTCTCACACAATTAGAAAGAAAAAGTAGAGCTGTGGGACTCTCTTGCCTGCATTATGCAGTCATTTTTTTCTCCCTTCTATAATTAAGTGCACAACTTAAAGACATTGCCAAGTACTCAGAGCAACTTTTACTTGTAGAGCCAGCACTGCCTAAGAAGATCACGCGGACTCTGATGTCAGATTTAGGACACCACAGGAGGTGGCATGGTGGAGTGGCATGTTTGGATGGGCACACAAGTTTGCATGCTAAACTTTCTCCAAAGCAGAACTGTGAGAAACTTGGAGGCAACGGATTGGTTCCTGTGGATTTTTTTAATAGGAATGAACTGTTGCCAAAACTCCGGAGTCCAACAGTCCTGAACTTCATGGAAGTTTGGATTCAGAACCAGTCTTTGCAGTTCAGTTTTAGCTCTGATTTTGAAGAGTAGTTACAGCTACTCTTACTTGTATGGTTTGATTTCATATGCTCTGGGCAGATCGGACTCTGGTGTAAATCTCCATTGAAATCGGGATTATCATCTTGACGTTGTGTTGGGTGATGGTGGTGTCTCTGTTGCTCGCAGGAAGTCACTGATATATTACTGCCTCCAAAGAGAAGGGAGAGGCTAGCATGCTTATCCTGTATCCAGAGGAGGTCATGCCTTCCCTGGAATCTGCTAAATCATTCCTGCCAGAAACTGATGTGTCCCTGGGATTTATACTTCTGAAGAACAACTTGTTTGCCTTGACCCAATTGGCTTATATTTTCAAAGCTTTCCTTGAGAAGGATTTACCAGTTCACCTACAATATCTTCATCCTTTGAATTTGTTACTCACATAATAAAAATACCTAGTATATTTCTCAGGAACAAAGTGTAATCATGTTTAGCCAAGTGCAGCTTGATCTGAGTGAGTTTGCCATGTGGGTTTGCTTCCTTAATTGGTTGTGATTACAAGGCAGTTCTTATTTACTGGGCGGGAGGGAAGGATCCAAATGACTAGATTGCTCGGTTCCTTGCCTCCTCCAGGCTGCAAGCACACTTCCTGCTACTCCCAGGATTTATTGTAAGCTAAGGTCAAAAGATTTTTGTGGGAGCCCCTTGTCGAAATGTTGGCAGCTCATCACTGCATTTTTTTAGTCTGGGCTTAATATAACGAAGTGAATGAAAATGCAAAGGGCCAGACTATGGCTTTTAAGCCACCACTGTCCTAAGAGGAGCAGACGGATTCAGATGTACTTTCAGAGTGAGCACTTAGCTCCATCCCTTGGGATAGAGCAGAATGCTGCGTGGCACAGCACCAGCCATTTGCAGTGGGGAAAGTGGGCCTGGCTGGTGCAGGTGAGGCTGCTGGCTTTGCGTACCATTCAGTGCAAGAAGGAAATGCAGTAGAGGAATGCTAGGCAATGTCAGGAAGGGGATGCTGAGGAGGAGAAGGATGTGAGCCGGGGGAGGGGGAGGAACGTGGAGTGTGTGTGTGTGTGTGTGTTATGTAAGGATGTGGGATATAGCTGCAGAGGCCAAAGTCACCCTCTGTTGTGGAAGGCAGGGCTTTGGACTGCAGGGAGCAGCAGGCTGCCTTCAGCACCAGCTCCGGTGGTTGTGTTAGTAAAGTTTAAGTAAAAGCAATGTAGTTAAATACAAGCTGTCTGCCTTAATGTGAAAGGCAACACAGAGGGTGAAAACTGAGAAAGTTGAGTTGTCTGAAGAAAGCATGTGAGTGGAGAAGCATCATGGCTCTGGCTGCTGCCCGGATAAATGGTTGGGGTTTTTTATATACCTTTACTTGTGTGTGGTCACTGTCTGGACAGAGTGTGACCTATATGCCTTCAGACGGCCAAAGGTGAAACAAAATTAAAACTCCCACTTCCTTCACTCCTTGCCTGGCTGTTCCCTAAACGTGTGTGTGTGTGTGTCTCTTGGAGCCACTTGTAAAGTGAAAAATCTTCACATTGACTGCGACGAAACAGAGACTAAGGCTACATCCACACTACCCGCCCAATTCGGCGGGTAGCGATCGATGTTCTGGGATCAATTTATCACTTCTCGTCTAGACACGATAAATCGATCCCAGAAGCGCTCCCCGTCGACACCGGAACTCCAGCTCCACACGAGGAGTAAGCGGAGTTGACGGGGGAGCCTGCCTGCTGCCGTGTGGACCGCCGTAAGTACTTTTAAAAATCGATCTAAGATATTCGACTTCAGCTACGTTATTCACGTAGCTGAAGTTGCGTATCTTAGTTCCACCCCCCCCCACTCCTAGTGTGGACCAGGTCTAAGTATTTGTGACAGTGACTAAACTGTCGACCACCCAGACTGGGGTTTTGCAGACACAATTGTCTGCTTTTCGCACAGTTGCATCTTTTTGATGGAATTGGTCAGATTTTGGCTGCCAGCAATCCAGCCATCTTCCCTCCTGCTTTGTCTGTCTTAGGCTATGTCTACGCAGCGCACCTTACAACCGCAGCTGTGCCGTTGTAAAGTGCACTGTGCGGCCTCTCTTTATTGTCGGGAGAGAGCTCTCCTGACTACAAAATAACACTGCCCACAACGAGGGGCAGTAGCTTCATGGACAAGAGAGCAACTCCCACCAGCAAAGTGCTGTCCACATCGGTGCTTTTCGCCATTAAAACTTTTGTCATTCAGGGAGGTGTTTTAATGATGAAAATGTCAGTGTAGACATGGTAGATGATGTAGATAAGTCTGAAGTGACCTGTGCAGATGAAGATGAGAGAGAGAGCGGGAACTTGGAGACGCTATATACATGGATAAAGATTATTACCAAGCCATCGATAGAGTGGTCTGTTGGCTGGGCAGTACTCTTCCTCAAAGCTATCTGAAACTAATCAGATTCCATTAGCCTCCAAAAGTGGATCAATAAAATAAGTCCTTTTCCCTGCTGAGAGAGATATTTCTCACTTCATTATGCAGGTGGTCGGTCCATGAAAGCACCTCTAGCTTTCTCATAAAAATAAGGAGCCAAATCCTCTAAAGTTGTCATATCTCCTTTGCCATCAATATCTCTTGTTAAGCTAGAGGTCTGTCCCAAAATCTTGTGTGCTCCCCAATATGTGTTGCATCAGTAACCTCACAGACAACGACATTTCCTCAAAGTAACCTAAACAGTCCATTTCAGCACATCAGAGGCCCCACTGTGGTGAAGCATTCAGTGAGCTCAGATAGGGATTGTGGGACACCTACACACAATCCTATTCTGACACTATCCCAGAACCCACACATTAAATGTGAACACGGGACCCCATTTTGGTGTGCAAGAAATTCTTCTGTAAAAGGGAGTTTATTTCCCTGCATGTTCTCACAGCCTTGTCCACCATTTCCTAATGTTTTCATATTGTTATCAAGAGTTTCTATATGTAACCTGTCTATATTCCTATAACTTGCTGTACTTACTACATATTTGGTTGTGCTTTTCACTGGTGGTAATGGAATTTTAAAACTTGTTCTTTTTAATGTCCTACAATACAGCGTAATCTGACAGGAAAGAAATAAGGCTAAATCCTGCTTTGAGTTACACTGGTGTAACTCCATTGAATGGAGTCAGTGCAGATTTACACAGGCATATCTGAAAACAGAATCAGGCCCACAAAAGCACAGACTGCACATCTAAAAGGTAAACTGAGTTACTCTTTACTTCTTTACAGCAACGTAAAGCTAGACAGTCTGAAGACAGTGACATTTTGCTGCCTGATTTCTCTATTACCTCTAGGCATGTGCACCAGGTGTGTCAGTGGCTGGGAGCTTAAAAGATACCCAGCAATGCTTTCTTTATAAGAGACAGCCACGTGTCAGAGCAAGTGCAAGGAAATCACCAGCCTCAAAGTGCAATATTCTTTTTAACTAATATAGGCAGGTGTAGTGGAGGTGTGAAATTGGAAAAGTCACAAATGTCTCCTACTTTATTCTTCCCAGACAGGTTTCTTGGAATTACTTAAAGGCCAAAAGTCCCAAGTGGGAGCGTTAGCACCTTTACTACGTTTTCTCTAATGAGATTTTCGGATGTGTGGCGAAGCCACATTCTATATCACAGATGTGGTACCTGCTGTTACTGCCCCAATCAGCATGGCTTGATGTGGAGAAGAGGCTGTGACTCTAGCTGTTCTGTATTCAGCCTCTTTTAACATACTTAAAACTTAGTATTGAGATAGTACATTCCCAGAATTCAAGGGGCTAACTTGAGCCGGGGCAAAACTCCATTAACGTCAATGGAGCTCTTTCTCTCCACTTGCACTAGGACTGACTTTGGCTCAGAATCTTATTTTAGAGAAGATTTTAAGATCAGACTGCGATACCCTTACTCATGTAAGGAAGCCCATTAAAGCGGATGGTACTACTCCCATGAGTAAGTACTTGCCAACATAATGAAGAGAACCTTAGAGGTTTTCAGGGTCTCTGTCACCTAACCCCCAGGCCTTTCTGGAGAGCACAGCTTTCACTCACAGCTTTGCATATGCTTCCTTTAGTGCCATATGTGAATTTTTTAAATTGGAATTTAATATATAACTGAGTCATGCAAAACCAACTAGGGCCCAGTTCTGCAAGGTAAGGGGAAGTAAATGGGAGCTGGGGATGCTCAGTACTTTTCAGGAAGGCTCTCAGCCCTATGCAGGATCAGTCCTTTAAATTCTATGTGAGTCCAAGAAGGACATGTGTTAGAGTAGCAAATGGACTTCCCCCACAGCTACCTGAGGATATGATATCCAAAAGAGCTCCTGGAAGCCCAATGTGATATGACGTCTAACTTGACAGACTGCTGCCTACTAAAAGTCTCTCCCATTCCTTATATACAATGGGTTTTAATCTGCTTGTGTTGTGCAAATGCGGATTTTGCGCAGTAAAATATCAATGGAGAGAGAGTGCTCTATAGTTTGTTTCCTTGCACCTTGCTTAGCTGTTACATGGTGTATGTCTATCTCAGTCTCTATCCCCAGAAAAACACTGCAATATTTGACACCATGCAAAGCAGCCTTTTGTCTCTTTCTTCATCCTATTCATCTGGATCCCCTGTTCCCTAGTCCCACTTTCTCTCTTCTGTTACCTGCTGTCTAAAGCTGAAGAAATCAAATTCTAGGGGGAGAATTTTGGTGCATTCTCTCTGCTTCAAAGATCCAAATTCAGATCCCACCGTGCTCCACCCCAGGTTTACAACAGAGTTTAAATTTTCAACTTCCCGATGCAAAGAGGATACCTACCTCTCCGTGAGTCAGGTGCTTCCCCAGTCAGTATGTAAAGCACAACAAGCTCCAAATCTAGCACCCAGAATCAGCTGGAGTAGCTAGGCTGGATACTGGAGAGATTCATAACAGTATGGCTTCATTAGCCCTTTGCACCCCTCAGTTGGAGGAGGCTGGGAGCAGATTCTCTGTCCCAATCCTCCCAGCTTGCCCCCCTGTTCTACTTACCCCCTGAGAACTAAACTGTATTGCACAAGGGGTATGCTTAACCCTTCATGGCCTTCCCAAATCCTGCTCTTTTTGCTCAGCAGAACCATACCAGTTTCACTAGCGGGGGGATGCTATGTGCTGGTGGAGCCCCTTTTGTCTCAGAGAATCAGTGTCTGTTGCCAGTCATTAGCCTTTCACATTAAACTGTGTCTCTATGCCTTCAAATGGCTTTAAATCAGGGACCATTTCTTTGTGTGTGTGTTTGTGCAGCACCTAGCACAATGGGGTCCTGGTCTATGACTAGAGCTCCTAAGGTTTATATTAACACAAATAATTATTTAATCACTGTTGCTCACTCACTGACTTCAGTGGGGCTATTTCCACGAGTAAAGATTACTCATATGAGTAGCGAGTTGCAGGACTGGCTCAGTGATACAGATGTACCTATACAAAGAGACTTCTGCTGTCCTATACAATCTAGAAATGCTATAGTTCGGTGAGCATTAGATTCTCATTCGAATAGTCACCTGACTCTAGGCTGGATCAGTAGTATTGGATAGGATTTCCTCTCCACTGAGCTCCAGACCTTTTTTCATTTTAATGTTAGGCATATGTAATGAACTGATTAATGTGCATATTTACTGGACTAGATGTCAGACCAGTGCAGTTTTTCATAGCATTCCTCTAGTGGTTGAGTAAATTGAACACTGAGTAGAGTCCATCTGGCTGAAATACATTTTGCAATTTTTTCAACTTGGAAATTTTCTGATTTTTTTTTTTCAACCAAAAACCAATCTCTTTCAGTTTTCAGGTTTTTTCCTTATTCTCTCTTTTCTCCCCCTCTTTTTTAGTAACAAAATGAAAAAAAAAAAAAGGAAAAGGAGAGAGGAAAAACTTCCCCACAAAACAAACAAACAAAAAACACTCTGAAAACCCAAAAATGTGGGTTTAATTTTTTCAGTGAAGCTATTTTGGGAAAAATCAGTTTGAAAAGTGATCATTTTCCAACAAATACGTTTAGAATAAAAGATTTTTGACCAGCTCTAGAGTATAGTCAGTCAGGTGGTGGCAGTTTAATTCCCCATGGTTCATATGTGTGATTAGCTGACAACAACCATCATGTCTGTCTGCAGCAGCAGCCATAGTTTGTCATGTATTGGGCTGTCCTCCAGTATATTGTGATCTGTGGAACTGGAATCAGAGGGTTTATGTTGCCTGGAGGCACAGTTATTCAGGAGACAGCAAGGAAACAGGGAATGCCAGGAAGTTAGGTTGGATGGAAGCAATTCTGCCACATGGACAAGGCAGTGCACAGGATTTAATAAAGTTCTACTTGTTCAGCTTAACCTGCATTCAGCATCACCCTTTGTGAATGAAACATCTCACCACTAGTGGCATGTGTACACAGCCTCTGAGTGTGTTTCCCAGTGCAGGTAGACAGACACAGGCTAACTGACTAAGCTAGCATGCTAGAAGTAATAGTCTGACTGTGGGCTTGTCTACACTACCCGCCGGATTGGCAGGCAGTGATCGATCCAGCGGGAGTCAATTTATCGTGTCTAGTATCTAGTATAGACGTGATAAATCGACCGCTGAGTGCTCTTCCATCGACTCCGGTACGCTACCAGAACGAGATGCACAAGTGGAGTCGACTGGAGAGCGTCAGCTGTCGACTTACCGCAGTGAAGACACTGTGGTAAGTAGATCTAAGTACGTCGACTTCAGCTACGCTATTCACATAGCTGAAGTTGCGTATCTTAGATCAACCCTGCGCGGTAGTGTAGACAAGCCCTAAGACTCGGGCTAGCCACCTGAGTACAAACCCGCCTGACTCCCTGCTCGGTGGCTGGACCTGCAGTCCATGCTGCCACAGCATACTGCTAATTTTATTGCTCTAGCTCGAGGAGAGCTAGTGCATGCCTGTCTACCCATGCTGGGACACGTTCCCAGCTGCATTTAGAGATACTCTAAAAGGCAAGTGTGTTCTCTATTCCCCCTCCACACACACACTTTACACTGAATTTAGCCGTATGAAGTCGAGACACTTTAAGAAAACATTTGAGCCTGACCACCTAATCACAGCCCTCTACATACATACCACTCCACTGAGGACTACTAGGCTGCATCAGGCTCACCTGGGAGGGGAATAAACCTCTAATTGGCTACCACTTGTGACAAAACAGATTTAGGGTAGGTGAGAAGACTGCGGAAAGCCCATATAAATGTCATGAACAGGGCAATTTATTAAAACACATAACTGTAGTAAACACTATTTGGCAATAGGTTCTGTCTTTCAAAGGACTGCTTTCTGCATCAGCATCTCAGTTTTTACCAGGTCCTGGCAACCTCCCACCACAGAAGGCAACCTAGAGCCACTGCCACCTTAAACTCCTCTGAGAGGAAAGGAAAGGGAAAAACTCTTACTTTCATGAGAGTTTTTTAAAAAAAAAAATATATTCCATGGCTGAAAGAAGTATAGATAATTTCCATTTATCTCCAAGCTTTTGTGAGCAAATATTGAATAGAAAATGGCTCACATAATTGTATTTTTGGGAACACACTTTCAGTAAAGTATAATTTTTTTTGCTTGCAACAACCGGCTTCTTTCTGTTTTAAAATATGGATTATCAGCAAGTGTCACCCTGAAGAATTGAACCCACTAGAGTAGTTTGTTACATTTCGTGGGGCGGGGGGAGTGAAAGGCTGTTGTACTATTAAGCAACAGCAGTGGAGCTGCCTCTCTCAACCTCATTATTCAAGCCTCTCTTTAGTTCAATTATACACCTCTACAGCTAAGGAAGATAGATGAAGGTCATTTGGGAGCTGTAAACCACAGTGCATTGAATGCAGAACTGTGTTCTTAAACTGATTTACACCTTGTTCTACAGCATAGGGCTTCTATTGAAATGCAGGGGCAGTGATTGAAAAGCCTTCTTCCTGTTCTTTAGTCTCAGATCCAGTCCCTGTAATTATTACCTTGATTAAATGGTGAGAGACAATGAATGCTTCTTTCATTATCTGGGTGGTGACAAAAACCCAAAACAAAATGTAGGGACTATCAGCACTTGGCCAGGAAGCACACTGGGGATGTACAAAGATGTTTACATCTGCAATAAGATAATTCTTAGTTGTGTGTATTGGTCTAGTGAGGAAGAAAATGTGTAATTGAAAGAAACAATTTGCCTTTCCAGAAGAGACAAAGAACTGCCATCTCATAGTGATTTACCTGCCAGGATGGCGAATGTAATGTATACGGAAGAAAGTTAATTAAACAATGCAAATGAACATTTTTAAAAAAAGACACCTCACAGGCCATTGACAGATGATTACATATTTTATTCATATGAAACAGAACATTTTAAAGATTCATTTCTGCAATGTTAAAATATATGGGACAAGATTCTCCAGTGCAATTAATCTGTGGGTGCAAAAACCCTGCCATTCAGACATCTAAGCACCTGAGTGAACCCCCAAAAGGGAGGTTGAGCTGGGACCCCTGTAAAAATTGGTTCTAGAGTCTCTCAAAATTATTCCAATGTTTATAATTTATGCAAGACAACACTATGCTATATTTATTAGGGCTCAATCACGGCCGGCTCTAGGCACCAGCAAACCAAGAACGTGCTTGGGGCAGCACATTTTCAGGGGCAGCATTCCGGCCATCCTTTTTTTGTTGTTTGGGCTGGCAAAAGAACTGGGTAAGGACTGGGACACTCAGGCTGGGGGTCACCCCACAGGGCACACAGAGCCACCTGCAGGCGCCTCAGGGCAGCCGCCCCCCCAGCGCCGCAGCTGGGGCTGGGCGAAGTGACCCGAGCCGCCCAGGGGCTGCGGCAGGGCGGCCAGCAGCGGGGCCATAGAGGGGACCGGTGCCTGGGGCTCTGCCATGCGGGGTCCGCGTCCCACTCTCCAGGCCTCACCGCCTCTGGGGCTGCCCTACCCTGGCTCCTCAGCCCCCTGCCGGGGCGGTCCCCCCGGCTCTGCCCTCCTGGGTCCCAGCTGCTTACCCCGACCCTGCCAGTACTGGACTGGCTGGAGGCGAGCGGGGAGCGGGTGGAGTCAGCACTGGTGCAGGGGAGCCCAGGACTGGGCGGCAGGGGGTGTCGGAGGGGGAGACAGAGCCCAGGGCTGGGGTGGCAGGGGGTGGGGTGGGGTGTGAGGGACATCCCAGGGCTGGGGCGGCAGGGGGTGTGGGTGGGGAAGGGCACTGATGGTGGGGGGTGAGAGCCCAGGGCTGGGGGGCAGGCAAAATTTTTTTTGCTTGGGGTGGCAAAAAACCTAGAGCCGGCCCTGGGCTCAATCCTGCAAAGTACTGAGCACCTCCATTGAAGTCAATGAGAGCAGACTCTGGCTCAGTGAAAGTGAAAGGTGCTTAGCACTGCTCAGGCGATGCTCAGCAACTTTCAGAGCTGCCTTTAGGTTGTATTCCAGCCTTGCCTTGGGAAATGATTTGTCAGCCTAAGCTAAATAGTAAATTTAACATAAAGGGAATGA
The DNA here is from genome assembly GCA_033296515.1 of Macrochelys suwanniensis. Taxonomy (NCBI): domain Eukaryota; kingdom Metazoa; phylum Chordata; order Testudines; family Chelydridae; genus Macrochelys; species Macrochelys suwanniensis. Next base: position 37,000,714 of record CM065783.1, read on the forward strand.
AAACAAAGTGCTTTGAATTCTTTTCTGAAATGTGGCTTATTATAGAAGCCTGTGACTCTATCAACTCATTTTTATTTAGAAATAAATTCCAAGGGTAATCATGATTTTCTCCTTTCAAAAAGAAAACGGGAGTTAGTTTGTGCTAGCACAGAACCTCATGTACTTTTAAGAGGGAAAATAGAGTACTTTAGCTTATGTTTGAATATGTAAATCAGACCCTGAGTAGTTGGCTTTCCTCCCTCCACTTTTAAATTCACGTTCCCTCAGCAGGAATATCTTTTTGATATCTACTATTTCAGAACCTGTTGAAGTCAGAAGAATTTTTTTAAACTTCTCACTTATTAAAAACAATAGTAGTATTGTAGTTTTGAACCACAGCCCGTAGGGGGAGGAGTGTGGAGGTACATTGCCTTATCCGCAGCTCTTAGAGGCACTGTACTTGAGTCAACATAATACTTCTTCCAATCATGCATAGTGCATCTCGTAAAGGGTGCATCTGATGCACTGGCCTAGCCTCACGGGGGCTGAACTTATGCTCCTTCCTTTGTTCTACCCTTTCCTTCTGTTAGAATCCCTGGTCTTTAACCAGGAGTGAAATCTCACCTTGTTCCTCCACTCGGACGCATAGCGGGGAAAATAAGTTTTCTGTTCGTCCACTCAAGTAGAGCAAGCACTGTCTATGCTAAAATGGGGCACAAACTAATGCTTAGCTGATAGCACACAAATAGAGGATATAACAATACTTGCTCATCCTCACCGACAAATGAAATGCCAATATCATACAAGTCTAGTGGTGCCTGGACAAAATATTAAAGTGTTCCAGCTTAGAGCCCTATGTAATGATCTCTCTCATCACTGCAAGCGATTCAGTACCATTTGATTACTTTATATTAAAGCATTATAAAATGCTCCAGGAAGTTCAGCAGAATAGATCACACCATTAGCTGAGAAGTCCTGACCTATGAATTTGAATAGAAGGCACTAAGTACAGTCCTTATGACCTTTGTAACAAGCATGTAACTGCCACTGGCGTGGGATATACTGAATTTTAAAAAAATGGAATGGGGAGCAATAATTTTTAAGAAAGGTTACATCTATTTGAAGGTTTCTCACTTGCTCTTTGAACATTGGTACAGAGCTAATGAGCTCCACTTAATGGTCACCTAATGGTCACAGCTGCTCAGAGGGAATTCTGTGACTCAGAGATAAGCTTGGACCGAGGCACATATGTAATAAAATCTTATATCAATATAATGGTTCATCCCTACTCTTCGTAAAGCATTTTACAACTATAAACAGTACATATTGCTCAAAAGCACTGGCCTTTGGGGTGGAGCAAAGAGGTAAATACACACCATTTCTGGAGGAGGAGAAATTATTGGCCCAGAATATTAATGTAAATTTCATTTCTAATCAAAAGTACCATGAGATGTTTAATTTTATGCAGAGCCTAAACGATTCTTCCTGGTTTCTAAAGGTCTCATCTAAAAGATCCACATTCAATAAACTGCATGGTACTCAATTTATTTTTTTTGGAAAGATGAAATGCTGAACTGACCCTGTCAAAATGTGACACCTGCCTAACTAATGCTAACTTGAAGTTTAGTTAATTAAACTCCCCCTTCACTTCACATATATACGTGTCTCCTTGTACCCTGTCTCCTTCCAAAAAGGACCTATTAGGACAGAAATGCTTGGCTGTTCCCTTTCTCTACTTTTGCTATACCGTGGATTTATACTGATTCCGATACCTTTTCCTATCTATGGGACAGTTTGACTGAGGCCTGGTCTGCTGCATTACAGAGTTAGGTCGATGCAAGGCAGCTTACATTGACCTATTTAAGTGTCCACATGAAAATTTTACTCCCGCAGATATAACTGCCCTTAACTCCACCTCCACGAGAGGTGTAGAGTCAATGTCGATGTAGTTAGGTCACTGCAGTATCAGTGTAGACACTGTGTGACTGGCTTTCAGAAGCCATCCTGCAGTGCCCCACACTGACAGTATCGTTGGTGTAAGCGTTCGTGGTGAGGAATTGCACCGCTGACACAAGGAGCATAGTGTGAGCATGTAAAAACTATTTCATTCCTGTGGCTGCTCAATGCTGAGGTAACTAAACTTAGGTCGACAAATTTTGTAGCGTAGACATGCCCAAAGAATGAAGTGATCCTGCAATAATGTAGTTGTAGCCCTGTGGGTCTAACCCCCTCTTTTTGTCCTATCACTGCAGAGGTGTTAATGGGCCACTCTGCCTTGAATGGTCCCTTGGAATATGTGCTAACTACTTATGCTAAAAAATCTGTTCCACCTTGCATTTTGCTGTGATTGGGAGTACCTTTCCCAGACCTGAAGAAGAACTCTATGTGGCTCAAAAGCTTGTCTCTCATCAACAGAAGTTGGTCCAAGAAAAGATATTACCTCACCCATTGTGATACTACTAGACATATTTATTAGTCTTCGCCACAGAACCATTACAAACTAGACCACTTTTTCCAGCATTTTTGGAAAATATGCCCTGAAATTTAAAAAAACAAAATCCTCAGGCACTCCAGAATACTAACCTTTATAACATCAGACAATAGATCACCATTGTTAATGTAATACATATAAATCCAGTGCATCTTTTTCCTCCTCACCCTGTGGCTGGACCATGTAGGAAGTCTACGCATCTTCTACTGTCTCCAGGGTAATGGGCCTGGGCCCAGATCCTTAAAGGTAGTTGGGCTCCTAACTCCCACTGAAATTTTTGGGTAACCTAAATACCTTGAGGATCTGGGCCCTGGTATTTTAGCTCAAGCAGCAGAGGATCAGGCTTTTAGATCCGAGGTGCCAGACTGTCTTCTCAGATCACCAGACCATAGGTATCATTACACTAACCAAAAAAAAAAGGGGAGGGGGGTTGGGGGAAGGCGGATGAAGTGTTAACATCACTGTCTGATTCACTTTATACAAGACACAGGGAATAAATCCTTGCCAGACTAGATGTGGATCTCCATACCACATAAAATTTTCTGACTAGCTTTCTCAGTGTTCACAAGCTGGAACAAAAGAGGTACCTTTGCAGTACTGTTCTAAAATGGGTTCTGATTCCTATAACATTCCTCTGAGTTATTCACTAACCCCCAAATTACTTTTTTCATCTGTGGCTGTCTGTCACTCTGTGATCTACTCCTCTTTGACAGCCCCGTCACCGCCTTCTAGCGTCTTGGGGTCTCTTCTTTTGCTGCCATCAAACTCAAGATAATTCATTTACATTTCTCATAAGAGGTCTGTCTGAGCACTGAATAATCTGTATCTTCTGAATTTCATTAGCAATCATTATGACTTTAGCTAGTGGTTAATATAACCTAAAAGTGTTTTTTTTAAAAGATGGAAATAAAATGGGTTTGTGTTTTATAGTCCATCTCAGATCAGCCTTTAGTTATTTTTCAGAGAGGAAAAATGTTACTTATCCTCTTACTGAGATACCGTAGACTCCTGGAACCCAAGATTTACTATTGTTCATATCACTTTCAGTTATGCTAAATTTTAGTAGGAAAGGCTTATGAAGTTATAGTTACCTATTACATAGAACTATTGTGGTTGCCAGCGAATCCTATCATAAACGCCTCCTTTGTAACAGGAACTTAATTTTAACAGGACACTGAATGGCAGCTACTGGCAAGGATAGAGCAATAACACTTTCTTTTCTCGCAGTGCTATGTGCTTTCAAGTGCATTTAAGATAAAATAGAGCTTTTAGGAATGGCATTATTATTTTTTGCTTCTCTCCCTGAACAGAACACAGAGAGTTATAGACTTCAAAGTGTCATTGTTCAACCTGGCTCTGCAGTCATCCAGCACTGAACTGCAATTTTCAAACAGGGAAGGGGGAGTTGCATGCTTTCCTGATTACCATTTACTGGGGGTAATTAATTAATCAAGTATAGAGGTGTTACAGTGATTGACTCCAGAACAGTCAGAGCAGCCTCATTAAGGAAACGGATTTAAACAACCCGAGAGAGAAATTTTAAAATATTTTTTTCTAACAGTAGCAGTTCCACAAGGAGGGAAGGATTTTAAACAGTCAAGTCAGTGGCTGAGATTTTCAGAATGAATACATATTGGGCCTCCAGGTAGTTTGGAATCTCTCTGCCCAGATCAACATACCACCTAAGCACATGCTTAATTTAGAGCAGATGAATGGTCTCATTGAACCCATCTATTTAAAACTATACACGTGGTTAGGTGCTTTGCTGAATTGGAGTCAATAACTGGACTAGTGAGAGACAATAGACTTGGTCCTGAGACTTACTGGGCATCAGCAAGTTCCAGGGAGTTGTAAGTGCTCATCATCTCTCAGCATGAAGCCCGTTGTAAGTAGTTCCCTGGTGTCTCCATGGTTAGTGCAGAGGGAAATTCACCCCCTCTCCCCTGAGTATCTGAAGTTTCCCTCTTGTGTGTGTGTGTCTACTGACTGGTTTAGTGCTGCTACTTACTAATAAACTGACAATTTATTATGGACAAACTGTACCCTCTCTATAACTGCACTTATATATCATTTCTAACATGCAGCATTTTAAGTAGTGATCATTGCACTTCAGTGTTTAAACAAGAAATGTTAAAAAAATGTAGACTCAGCTGGGGAGGGATGGGTAAAGGGTTACAAAATCTAATATTTAGGAATGGATTTAGGCTGAATTTTGTATCCAGACTTAGAGTTTTCTCAAAGTTTGAGGACGTTTGGATCTGGGTTAACTGTTTGGATCCATCTCTACTTCTGTTGATAGAAATGATTCCATAAAATAAACAAATAAAGAAATATATGAAAATAGTTTGCTATTGTTTGTATTACTATAGTGCCTAGGAGCCTGTAACTGTATTCCACCGCACTTTAATATGTAAATAATAAAAGAGATATCTAACTGTAGTTACGAGCACACAAAAATAAAAGAACACATAAATGTCTTCGGGAAGAGCATATTAGCAACCAAGAATGTTCATGACCCAAGGAAATACACTTTAGCTGTGGTACACAATCATCCTAACCATCTTTTGCCTCTTATTCTATTCTTTTCTTCCCCTGCCCTAACCCACACCTCCCCCCCAAAAAAACCTCCTGAGATTCCTTATTCATGATGGTGGCAGTTTGCTATATATTTAACCACCCTTTATGTACAAACAGTCCCACCATCAGGTATATTGCTTTCAGTGCTCTCTCTTCTTTAATGTTTACCCATGACTTTTTGTTCATGAAATAGCTATCTCAAAATTGATTTGCAGCAATGCATTTTTCTTTACTAGATTTTTAGATTGCTCTTTGTAATACCTCGATAAACTTGAATCTTTAGCCTGACCCTCTGCTGCTCCTTTTCAGTCCCTGCAAAATAACCCCTAGTAGACAAGTACAAAGCATATCTCTACATTTGTTATAATTCATGCTTTTTATAAAGGTATGTGGAAGAGGACGGTTTTGAGTGAGCATCGTTTCCATCTTGCTCTGAACAGAATATACATATACTGGGTCAGAATCTGAGCTACTGTAAATCAGCACCGCTCCATTGACGTCAATGGAGCTATACTGATCTATGTCAGCTGAGGATCTGGGCCATTATAGTTCCTGAGGTTTGACTTTACTGGTGATTCAAATAATAAGGACCAAACATAAATACAAGTTTAACTTCTCTCCCCAAGCTTGGCTCTTCCTAAGGTTTTTCCTCAGGACCTCTCTGTTCCAGACCCTACTTCCCTCTGCCTAGAAAAATGACCAGTTTTTACACTGTATTTACAGTATTTACACTGTATCTTCATTCGGGATCAAGCACATCTAGTGTCGGAGTGACTCAAAAGACGAGCCTTACATCCTTATGCAGGATTCTAGTGTCTGCCACTCTGTGACAGAGGGTTTATTCCATCACTTCCATACTGTGTTTGCTTTATTCATGTGAGTCATCTCAATACTTCTTAGCAGCGGGCATTTATTTGGAGTAGTAGTTCTCGAGATAGGTTGTCTTAGAAGGTTGTGAGATTTTGAGGGTTTTTTCTTTTGCATCAACAAAGATCAAGAAAGGAAAGAAGTAAGTTCTTTTCACATGGTATACAGTTTAATTGCAGATTATAGAAATTCCTTTTATTATTTCCATAAAATGTAATGCTATAATAACTGCATCCAACATCTTTTTCTTATAGAAAATGTATCAAGTGCTGGTCACTAAACTCAGCTGTTGTCCTTCCTCAGTCTTGTATTCAGTATATCAGTCAAGGAAAGTATTAAGGCAATGATTGCCAAAGGTGCCTAAAGAATTTAATTGCTCACCTTCTACTGAATTCCAATGGGATTTGGGTGCCTAACTCCTTTAGGCCTCTGGAAATCCTAGGCAAAAACATATGGGCAATATAATTTCTAACAACTTGAGCAACTTACTCTATATTATTCTATACTGGAGCCCAATGTTCATGGATAATAGAAAGTATTGTATGTTAAAGCATATTAGAAAACTACATACACTCAGACATTAAAACCTGAGAGAATATAGAGGTCAGAAGTTTACAGAGAATCAATCCTTATTTCAAGATATATATGTATTTCAAAATGAAAATGAAAAAAATATGGAAAGACTAAAGCGAATTTCAGAAAATGTGTAGAGAGAGCCTGATATCATTCAGAAGAACATTTCCAGGAAAAAGTTTTTGATACTGAGAAAATAATTGAATGTGCAGTGGTGGAAAAATCCCATCACTGCTATCCAGCCAGTACCAGGCCATGTAATAAAATGGGAGCCTACAGTGATCTTTCATTCTACAAAGCCTACTATATTTTTTTTCTTGACACAGCAATTACTATTTAATCTGCTTAGGATAGATGGTAATGGAGCCTAGTTGTAAAATATCCCTTTGAATTTTCTCTTTTTTATTTTGTTTTGAATTTATTGCCTTGATTTTTATCATGTTTATGTGCACATCAAAGTAATTATTCATTGTTAAAGCCAATCCACAATCAATGTCATTTTTTTGCATTTTGTTTACCCAGATTAGTGGCTTGATCCTGCTCATTGACTTCAATCGGAGCTCGACTTGCCCCTTTTGTCTCTGTCACAAAGAGGTGGATGATCCTTGGCCTTTGTATGGGTGCGCAGTGGGAAGGGCACATGGAACTGACCCCTGCCTGCCAGGTTAAAAAAAAAATGGGTTTGGGGGAGGGGCATTTGTGGTCCCTCCTCCTGCGGAAGGGCAATGAATGCTCTCTTGTCATCCCAAAGTGGGGAGACCAACCCAAATAGGACTGATATGGGAAGGGAGAAGGTGGGATGACCTCATCCAAATCATTTGGATAGATGGTTGAGCTGTGGCATCTCACTGTAAACTGTTTGTGGAGCAGCATGGTTGCACCAGGGAATGCTAACAGGAGAGTGAGAAGGGGTTGAGGGTATGTCTACAGTGCTGACGGGCTCTCAGGGCTCAAGCTAATGGGCTGTTTGTGGTGTAGAATTTCCGGTTTGGGCTGGACCCCAGGCTCTAGGACCTTGCAAGGCAGGAGAGTGGATGTCTACCCTGCAACTAAACAGCCCCTTAGCCCGTGTCTAATTGCAGCGTAGACCTACCTTGAGATACAGGCTCCAGCTGAGCTACTCTATTTCTATCCCTCCCACAGTGCAAGGCTGTGCCTACATGACACAATGTAGACTGATTTTTAGTGATGAAAATAATGTATTTCAGTCAGTGAAGGTTTCGGATGGAAGAGTGAGTGCAAATGAAGTGGGGCATGTTCACCTCTTCGAGGTGCAGCCCAGGAGGAGGGAGCAAAGCCACCTTTGTGTCCTGCTGATTATGGACCATTTCAGATTCTGACAGAACTAAGAGCAGCCTCCAGGGTTGCCTAAGTTATTGCAGCCTTGCTGCAGCTGCCTGAGGCCTGCAGTGCAAGCCAGAAAGACCAAAGCAGCATGAGCTAAAAGCATGTATCTTAAATTGGACTTGCAGGGTGGCCAGTGTAGGTCTACCCATGACTATCCAAAGCAGTGCCTGCCCCTGCAGAATTCTCCATCTTCTAGAAGGCTGTTTATGGTTTCTGTCCATTACGGGAGGAAAATACAGAATCCTCACCTATAACTGCTTTCGTTAACAACCAGTAACAAAATTGGATGCTCTTCTGGAAGATATGCTTTAGTCAAACCCAAGTTATTGAGCTCATGCAGGAGTGACCTAGATGTGAAATTCTATGTAAGGGATTATACAGGAAATCAGACTAGATGATACAATGGTCTCTCTGGACTTAAAAATCTCTGGCTCTATTAATCTATTTTAACACTAGTACCAGTATGGAGGATTTTCTGCATATCTGGGTGTTTACTTAAAACATTCCCTGCCTCTTCAACTTGCATGGGAAATTTGGGTTCCCCAACCTTTCCTGTAATATAACTACTTATTATTTTTCCCATTCCCCTTTTCTCTGAGTTAAGATTTAGGCTTCGTTCCCCTTTGAGCTGCAGTCCTGTTTTGATGAAGAAGCAACTTAATGCAATATTAAGCAAAGATAGAAAACTCATTTATCTATCTCTAACTTGACTCAGGCTATCAGTTATCCTGGAATAAACAGGAGATTAATCTGCTATAGTTAACAATAACACTCAGCTTTCCTTATCCATCTCCCTCTGGAAGTTTTGATCACAGGAAGAATAAGTCATTGTTGACTCTTTCTGATGAACTTGACATTTGGCAAAGTTCTGGGCCAAGTTGTGATGGCCCTGGCTTGGCTGCACAAAGGAGAGGGGAGGGTGATGCAAGAAACCTCCCCCTATCTATGCAGCAGAACAAGGGCTGCTGAAAATCATATTCCCTGTGCTCTGGAGCACGTGGATGGTATGAGTCTGCTTCCCACCCCAGTTGGGTGCAAATTAGATAGGAGGAGGCCGTGTGACCCCCACCCCCACCCAGCACACCATGGGTCCCAATGTGCTCCATCCTAACCACAGCACGCACTTGCACAGTATAACTCTGTGATAACTTTCATCAACAGAAACATGACACAAATATTCCTTTTCCCCATGCAGACGAATTGCTTTCCGGAAAACCAGGAGCCAAACGCTAAATGTCGTATTTAACTTCTAATTTTCCCCTTGAACCTCCATGCAAGGGGCATGCCGTTAAGCTGCTTTCTGGCACTCTGCCCCTTCCATATGGAATGCCCTGTCTAAGCTGATCTGTAAGGCCACTGCCCTCTCCTCCTCAAGAAAAATGCAGACTGTGATGCCTAAGAGAAATCCATCAACTCACCATGTCTAGGTTGATCTTCAGTCAGGGTAGCTGACATCGTTTATTCAACAAAAACTCCCCAATGACTGAGGACCCATGCAGTAGGCTATGCAATTGCCTGTGTTGTTGTTGCTTCCCTCACTCTCCTTTCCCACTCTGATACTACTATTTGTTAGGATCATTTCATTGCAAATTAGATGGTAAGCTGTGTGGAGCAGGGAACATGTCTACCTCTGGGTATGTACAGAGAATAGCACAATGGGGCCCTGATCATGACTGGAGCTTTTGGATACTGTACAGCATAAATAAATAATAGCTATAGAAGTAGGGGGGGATCATTTTCATCCTAGGTTTGTGGCCAGGAGTCTGGCCTGAGCCGGTCAGATGCATCTGCTATGTACCTTTCCTTATGATTTATGGCATATAACAGACTCTATTAGTTTTGTGTGGATAAAGGCAAGCTCCTAATGCGCTGTCATTTCCTCTTCCCCACCTCTTCTGTAGTAGCTCTGCTGTCGGGATTCCCCAAGCCCACATGACTCTTCCATAGCATGGGGATGGGTGGAAACAGCCCATTGATTTTGGAGGGGAGGGATCTAATGGAGACCTGCCAGCCTTCACACCCCTCATGTCTCAAGAAGCCTGAGCCCTTGTAGAGGGGAGCACACAGCAGAGATGGCGCTCCCCATTTTTGCACATTCACACAAGGATCCACATACTCAGATTTATCTCATGTCACAAAGCATATCTGTGGGGCTATATCTAATTCTCTCTGTTAGTGCATGTAAAGAAATCCGGCGATTCTCTCAGTTGAAGGGTGCTTTTTATATCTAAGATATTATTATTTATAATGATTCGATTATGAAGATTGCAGGCTGTGAATCCCACACGCTTTAAAAGCTCCTCGTAGTCTGTCTTCCCTTTTTTATTAATTCTCACCTCAAAATTCAACCCCACCAATATATCATTTTCACTCCGAGTTATAGCCACTCTGCCAAGTTCTACTTTTTCCCCATATTGATTTTATTCTTGTCTAAAACCTCTCTCTGTCATTCTATAATAGAATAAAAATGGGCTAAATCAAGCACTTTACCCAATCAATGATTCTTCATACTTGACCAAGAATATCTATGCCAGAAATAACATTCCACAGTTTGGAAGAGATAAGGATGAAAGGGTCCATTACAACATATTAATCATTGTTCTTTCATTTTTCTTAGGGCAGGACAAGTTTCACTGTTTATCCTCTTGACTTGTTATGGGAACCTTTGAAGCTTTATTATTCTGAGCCCTCTTTACAATAGCAATGACCTTACGGAAAACACTCAGGGCCTGATTTTTCTAAATTTCCCATGCGGAAATGCACACGCAGTTGTGGGTCTAATGTGCATATGCCATTACTGTAACTGTGTGTGTAATGGATGCCTAATTTCAGCACCCAATGGGTGTTGGATGGCTTTTTTGGTGCTCACACACTGAGTTAGAATGTGCAGTAAGGTAACTTCATGCTTTAAATTAAGCTCACAATTGTGTGAATACTGATTAGAAAATCCATCTGTAACAGGGTATGTTCCCATCTAGGTCTCCAGATTTCTGGACATGAGATCTAGGTCTCGAGATCTCTGGAGCCACATGAGAAGGGTGCAAAATTCCTCTCTCCTCTTTCCTTATTGCAGGATTTAGGGATCAGTCAGGAAAGGGTTAAGGGCCTAGGAGTCTAGTCAGCTGGAGCTCATTAGGAAAGTACATTATATACCAGGTAGGAGGAGGAGGCAACCCTGAACCTGAATGGGGAAGAGGCTGTTCTTCTCAGTTTGGGTGGTGATCAGAATGAGATTATTTTTGATTTTGAGGGTAGGAAGGAGAACTGATGAGGAGAGCCCTGCAAACCTGTGGATATCCACATCAGTGGATGCTAGGGTAACCAGACAACAAGTGTGAAAAATCGGAACAGGAGGTAGGGGGTAACAGGAGATTATATGAGAAAAAGACCCAAAAATCGGGACTGTCCCTATAAAATCGGGACATCTGGTCACCCTAGTGGATGCAGATATCTGCGGACCATGTTTGCAGATTGGATGCAGATACAAATTTTGTATCTGCACAGGGCTCTACGCATGAGCCTGGGAGAGTCCATCCTGTGATAGTGCATGACTATATAACTGATATAAGTATTATCAGAATCAGGCCCACAGAGCCAACATAGTTGCACTGAGTACGGAATCTGACCTATTGTTCTGCACCATACAGAATCTAGCATTTTATTTCAGATACGCTTTCCCCCCACAATCACAGTAAGACTTGAAATAGCTTTTCTTTCACCTGCTCTGTATGTAGCAGCACTTGCAGAGTTGCAGGTAAAATTGAAAATTACAGGGTATTTGGCCTCTTTTATACTGAGATCACTAATTAAAGCTACTTTACATAATCTTAGACTAAATGCATAACTGTCAAGGTGTTGGCTTGCTAGAAGTCTGTGAGGTGTTCTTGCTTTCTATACCAAGCTGGGTCTCAGTTATTTCATTGCAAAACCCTGCTCAAATAGTTTGTGTAATCACTGTAGTCCATAGATATGCCTTAGATTTGAATTTTTGTTTCTTGCTAAATAACAAAGGACCCAATCCTGCTTCCATTTTAGTCAACAGGAGCTTTGACATTGATTTAGAATCATACGGTTAGAAGGAACAACAAGAGTCATCAAGTCTAATCCCCTGCCAAGGTGCAGGATTTGCTGTGTCTAAATCATTCAAGACAGATGGCTATGACTTCTGTGAGAGCAGGATTTTGCCCCAAATGCTTATACAGCAATCAAATGTAGCATTAGCTAAGAAGCTTGAAATTACTTTGCCACTCTTTTAAGTGTATAGATTTTTTTTTAAAAATAAGCTAATGTTCTTGATATTGAATTGGACATTGTGAAATGCAGAGACAGCGACATCGCTATCATTCATGATTGATTCATCTTATATGTAAGGATAATGCAAAACAGGCTGCCAGAAGAGCTTATAACAGAGATAGATCACAGGTGACATCGGTTTCTGCTGAAGCTAGAGGAGGTGAAAAAGAAATAAATTAACAAGAGAATGGGCTTCACATCTGCTGTCACTGGCAGAAGAAGGATCAAGTAGGTGGTTTACTTGTTATCACTTTAGAAATAAGTATACACAAATGAAAACTATCACCATAAATACTTTGGTCTCTAGATCCTGTTGCACATGCCCATACACATCTATAGGTATTAGATGAATAAACAAATGTAATCTGCATGCTTTTAAATTAGGGATGTCAAAATAAGATATTCATGCCCAGTTTCTGCCACTGCTACTCATGGAATGGAGTATCTTACTCCATGAGTAGTCCCATCAGTTTCAATGAGGTTACTTGCAAAGAAATGGTACTACTTGGTGTGAGTAAGGATGGCAGAAATTACCCTAAAATGAGTAAAATGTACAGTGATAAGTACATTAAAGGACACTACGCCATGGTAAGAAAATCTCTCTTGAAATGATTAATTGTAAATACTCTTATGGTAAGAAAAAATAAAGCAAGAAAATATTTAAAAATAGAATGTGGAATGTGATACAGTAGGGGAAAGAAGTGACACCAAGCCGAACATAATTTAGCCATTTAAGAATCAACAAAGGCCAAATAATGCACTTCAAAGCCGCCTGTGTGAAGGATTGGTGAACAGCTTTACCAGTGGTAATATATGACGGTGCTCACATAACACAGTAATTAATATTATGGCAAGCCAGATTTTCATAAGGACTGAGTCCCCTACAGTCTGACTCTGAGCTCTTTGGAAAATCTGTCCCTACATTAAAATACCTAGATTATTTTACAGACAATAAGGAGTACTTTAGTAAATCCCTGGTATGTATGTACAAATAATGCCAGATCTGGTCATGTACCAGCTACACAAATGGTTGGAACAATAGTTTACTTATAGAAATATTAATTTGATAAGTATCGCCTTGCTGCTAAACATTGGTCAAGGATCATAAACTTAACAGTATTTTTCATCTCTTTAAAAGTCATTGAGTCTTACCTAACTGTATAAGGCCTTAGATGCTTGAAATGGGTATTTAAATCGGTTTCATTAAGTTCATTTCCCCCACTCAAAATAAGCACAAACCAGTTGTTGTAAGGTTGCTCAGCATGTGTTCGGTAGATGATATTCTTTCACTCTCGCTATAAACATGGATGACTTTGTTTTGAACAATCAATCAGAAGCTTCACATATAAATACAACCATGGATTTTAACACAGATGCATTAGAAGGGCAGGCTATCAGCAAGCCCAGTCTGGCCCACATTCCACAACAGCTGCTAGGCTGGCTGGGACTGAAAAGATGGATTGGTACTCCGTTTGTTTGTCCTGACAGGTCAGAGAGAATAAGGTGGGCATGGTACTCAGGTCCCTGGGGGGAGGTGTCAAAAACAGATGATGGGAACACAGGACACAGTGTGTGTATAACATGAAGAGTGCACACCTACAGAAAGGAGGGATGGGAGGAACTCTTTTCAGACAAGAATCTCCCTTGTAGAAGCCAGAAAGCCCCACATTCCAAGGCACTGCCTCCCATCCCCCAATAGGATCCCTCTATTAGTCAGGCCAACATGCACCTGAAGGTTAGATGTAGTTTACTAAGGGTTAACCCAGGCCTGGGTTTTAATTGTGTGTTGAGAGGGAAGGTTGATTGTACTTAGAAGAGGGCAATAAAAAGAAATGCATACACTTAACTAAAATGGCCCAGAGGACTAAAGATGCCTTGAGAATGTTAATGTTTTATGTGGAGAGGTAAAGTGGGTAAATAATGTCATATGAACAGAACACTCTCAGTTTACTGGTAACACTCTGAGTCAATGGTATTATTTACGGGTCTGTGCTTTACTGTTTTGATGACACTGTCATACGTTTTCATTTAAGCCATGCCTCCAAAAGATTAAAACCATTTAAGGCAAAGCCAGCAAGCCAGCTTCCCTTACATTTTCATTCAGGAGTAAAACACACTCCTCACTTGGATTCCCAGTAATTTGGGGCTTGACTGAGATTTAGTTTGACAGTAAAAGAGAGAAAACTTATCGTTTGGTGTCATGATTCGGTATATATCCCAGAAGATAAATGACTCATTTCAAAAGTTGATGAAAATGTATTAGTTCATTTGCTGTTATATGATCTGTTATATTTTCAACCAGTCTTACATTATAAATAACATCCATTAGTTTAGAGCAGCTGTCTGTCTGCAGAGTTTAAGAAATTAGGGTATATTCACACTTTACAAAATAATTTATATTTTTCTTCTGGTTACTACTACATAGTTGATTTTATCTTTAAGCATCATTGGATATTAGGGTGGTGAGCCCTGTAGAACCCCCTAAAATGGATACATTGATTAGTTAACAACATGGTACTTACCAAACCTACCCATTCAAATAATTCACCATGTGGCAGTTATGGGCCACATCCTAGCCCCACAATGCAGAAAGCCACCTGAAGCTCTGTGGTCTGATCTGGTTTCATGGCCAAGGATCACAGCTGGAATCCAGAAGGTAAGCTACATAGCAGCTGGATCCTGCCTTCCTGCCAGTTGATCTGACTCTGCCCCTTTGGGAATGACATCAGAAAGGCCATACATGTATGCAGAGACTCCTTAGGGTGGGTTTCCATGACCGACAGATGGTATACAATGCTTCATACTACAGACTATCTTTAGTGGTTGTTTCAGACTCATCTTTACCCCTTCTTTTCTCAGTGGGGTAGAGGTCAGGGCTCTGAAGGGGCTGTACTCTATCCTAATGAGTTCCTCAGATTACTCTTTTTTGTTAAATATCCTTGTAGACAGTGCAGAAAAATGTTTGGTGTCATTCTCCTCTTGATAAATCAACCTATTATGCATCACCTGTTTTCCAGAAGCAGCCCCCACTCCCCATAACACACAAGGTTGCACCTTCTGATCCAGTATTCTTTAATTTGCTCTTGCTTTTTCCAAGAACATTTCCGGAAATACAAGCCCAATTGAACCATCTTAATTCTTCAGTGTTTTTACCAGGCCTAACTTTTCACCTGATTTTCTTTTTTGGCCCAACCATCTCAGGCTTTGATTCACTGGGCCCAAAACTTTACAACATCCATTGTTGTCCATTTCAACATATCTTAGTGAAGAATTATCTTTCTTTTCTTGCTTGTAGGTGTCAGCAGGAATTGTACAGATCTTTTCTAGTGACCGTGGTTCTAGATAATGATAAATCATTATTACTGTTGTTGATTTGCATTACCATAGGAGCCCAGGTCATAGACCAGGACCCCAGTGAGCTAGGTGCTGTACAAACACAGAACAAAAAGAAAGGCCTGCTCCGAAAAGCTTAAATCATAAGTCTGGTTGAGTTCTTTTGCCAATACCATGGATGCCTTTTCTCTTTTCACACAATATCGCGCCTCACTTTTTATGAACTGATACTGTGCTGATGGTCCCAGATAAACAGCTAAATTGATGATTAGAGGGAAATATGCATTTATAGCTAGACAGATTAGTTCTATTTAGACTTTCTGCTGGGCCTATTACCTTCTGTCAGATGCTGTTGCTCCTAGACCATATATTTCTTGAGACCTGGTTGAAATACTTTTACCAAAAAGGGGAGGGGGGTTGGGTTAAGAAATAGCCTTTTTTTAAAAAAAACATAAAATTTTAAAAAATCCTATTGGCTTTTACAAAATGTGTTGTTTTTCCTAAGATTTGTTGTGAGATTTATCTAAGTTTTTATTAAGAACAATATCAAACCTGTTCCTGAAATGGTGTACATCAGGGATCAGCAACCTTTGGCCCGCGGCCCGCTAGGGTAAGCCCCCTGGCGGGCCGGGCCCTTTTGTTCACCTGCTGCATCCGCAGTTTCGGCCGATCGCAGCTCCCACTGGCCGCGGTTCACTGCTCCCGGCCAATTGGGGCTGCGGGAAGCATTGGCCAGCAGATCCCTCGGCCCGCGCTGCTTCCCGCAGCCCCTATTGGCCTGTAGTGGCGAGCCACGGCCATTGGGAGCTGCGATCTGCCGAACCTGCGGTTGTGGTAGGTAAACAAACTGGCCCAGCCCGCCAGAGGGCTTACCCTGGCGGGCTGTGTGCCAAAGGTTGCTGATTCCTGGTGCACATTTTTCATTTACCAAAACCCAGCTTTTTTGGTAAACTGATTGAAAATGAGTTTTCAGTAAACAATGAAAACTTTAACTCTTTCAATAACAATTTTTTTTCTCTCACACACAAAAAAAGACAAATGGTTCAGTTTCAAATGCTGAGAAATCGGTGCACCATTGAAATTTTTCACACATTTTTGAGTTATTTTTGTTTTCATTTTTCAACCTGCTTTAGTATTTGCTCTCTGATGTATTTTACAGCACTGAGTGAACTGTAAATGTGCACGGAGCTAATCTATGCAAAAATACTTTCTAATGTTGCCCTGTCCTCCTTTCCCCCTGTCCATTTGTTTTTCGCCCAATTTTGCATTTTTACTTCAAAAATGGGGCAGGAATGATAATTTACTACATGTTTGTACAACACCTAATGCAATGGGGCCCTGACCTGATCAAAGTCTTCCAGGTATTACTGAAATATAAATATTTAATAATAATTAGAAATTCTCTTTGTGCACTTCACAGCCTCTTATCTGTGACCCTTATAGAAGACTGGTAGTAGGTAGAATAGGAACTATGTAACAAAAATTACATTTATTTAAAAGAAAACATCTGCACATTTCCTCGTATTGTAGTGGATTATATTGTGTCACTTACTCTCATATCATGCCTGATGGGACATAATTCCATTTAATTCAACGGACCCCTGGCATTGCACCAAAAAAGCGAACAAAAACTTCCTATGTGTGGTGTGTCCATTACCCAAAGAAAAATGTATTTTCAATGATTGCTGGCTTGCTTACTAATTCAAGGCATAGAATAGCCTTTGATTGTATGCTCTGTGTAGATTTTGTGCTTTCTTGAATAACAGCTCAATGCAGAGGGAAGACAGTTCAAGATTAATCTTTCCAACTGTTGCAGCTAATGTCTCTGAGGCTCACTGTAGTGATTTCAGGGTGATTAGTCATTCAGGAACACAATCAAGTACAGGAGAGTTTTTTCAACAAGGTTACAATACCCAAATACAATCAGCATCGAGAACTGGTATCTCCATAGGCTCTGTGTCAGTCATCCAAATAGGAACTATCTACTTTTTTCATTAAAAGCAGTGATTTACTGTCTTGGGTCTTATAACTACTTTCCTCCCACCACCCTCTCCTTTTCATCTGATTGAGAACAGAAGAGGCTTGAACCTCTGAAAATGGTTCTAACATTCTTTGGCTACTAGAAAGACTATCCTGATTTTACTCCAAAATATAGAGGATTTCAAACGTATTTCCAATCCCATATCATTGTGTGCACTTGGAGCAGTCTCATGACCTGTGTCAAGCCTTTGTGCAAATTTAAAATGTGCTTTTCTGCTTAAAGATTGACTCAGATTTGACAATGTGGAGAATGAAGCCATGGTTTTGCTAGTACCATCATGATGTTATTTCTGACTGGACAGCTATAGTAAGGGATCAACTGCTGTTTACCTAGAACATAGCACACAGGCCTTTACATTGAACAGTTTTTTGTCCATTTTTAATTAATTGATATATCTGCAAAAGTGGGGGGGAAATGAAGGGCAAATATCACTTAAAATCAAAAGCGTATGCAAATTTACCATGGGTTTGAATTTCTTTATTAGTTACCTTGAGCCACCTGGTGTAAATTGGCATAGCAACATTGTCTTCAACTGAACAATGTTGATTTACACCAGCTGAGGGACTGGCCATGATTGTTTAAAATCTCCCCTCCTCTCCCCCTCAAAAGAATCTTATTTCATTTTTTATGGTATTGATTGCAAAATTATTGATCAGAACTGAACCATAATTAAGCTGGGGGAAAGTACCAAGAGTCTGGATTTCAATGTTGCGCATTTAAGAAAACTAAGAAATTCTGACATTTGCCAGGTTAAAAGATAGTTTCACAGTAGGCCCCAAAAATGTACTACACTTTTCCTATGGGATGCATCCAAGGTCTGTGTGATGGGATCCCCCCGGGGTGCCACCTGGAACTGAATCCTCTGACTCACCAGCCTGGGATCCCTCCCAGCACTGTGCTGCTGTGACCAGCTATAGACAGTTCCTGGTCCTACACTTCCACCAGCATTCACACAGGCAGGGTCACACCCAGCTGTAGTTACATGCAGGCTGACTGGCCACTACATGAACCAACAATAGAGAGGCTACAGCCAAAATAACCCCCAGTCTAGGACCCCAGAGCTGTACTGTCCTGCCCTGATCAAAACCCAGACCAGTATGAATTTATTACCCAGTTCACCTCCCCTTAATGTGGAGAGGAATATGCACAATACGCGTGTGTTAAACCAAGCTGAGATTTTCTCCAGACACTTCAGTCAAAGGCACACTGGCTTAGATAAAAACAAAACAAGTTTATTAACTACAAAAAGATAGATTGTAAGTGATTACAAATGATAGCAAACAGATCAAAGCAGATTACCTAGCAAATAAACAAAACCACAAACTAAGCCTGAAATACTAGATAGATTGGATATGAATTAGCAATCTCTTATCCTGGCTGATGATATAAGCAGTTCACAAGGTTTCCATGAATCCTTTTAGCCTGGGACCAGCACTTCCCCTAGTCCAGTCTTTGTTCCTCAGGTGTTTCCAGGAGTTCTCATATTCAGAAAATCATAACTTTTCCAATGACACCTTACATGACCCATTCTGTACAAAATGCATTATAATTATGCCATAATCATATCATATAATATTACTAGGATTAATATGGGGTATAGTGTCACAGCCTAATCCTGGTGCTCACCAGCTCAAACTCCCAGTAAAATCAATCAGAGTTGCAAATGCATAACATCCCTCAAGAGCACATCCTTAAAAGTGACCTGCAATATCCTGGAGGGGTGAAACCTTCCTCTCCCTGGCTTCTCTTTATGATGTATAAAGAAGTCTTGAAAGGATGAAGCATGGGGAGCTCATTATTAAGTATTTTTTCTTCTTTTTTCCCCTGCTTGTTCCTTTCCCTTAGAAGTTCAGAAATTGCTTACCCATGTCTCCCTTGGAGTCTCAATGGATGACTGGAGAACTAGTAACATTATGAAATTGCATCTAACAAGGAACGTAAATCTGAGCAATTGAGAGAGGTGGAGGTTTTTAATGTAATGCCTTTACCTCAGATGCCTGAAAAACAAGGATCTCATTTGTAAAGATTCAAATCAGCCACTCTGCACCCTTCAGCTAAAGGCTGAAAAGTGCTCATTGTGGTTCTTTGCTCCTACAAGGAGACTTCCAGCTAAACCAAAGACAAGACAATGTATTCTATTATTAAAAAAACAGGCATACTTAAACCTTTGGGGCCTTCTTTGTACATAGTAAAGTAAGCACAATAGAACACATCCCTTTTTTAATATTTCTCTTTGTTGATCACTTTTAATGGATAACAAATCAATAAACAGTGAATCAACCTTTGTGTATTAGGATTTACTAAACTGAAAGTTTATGGATGTTTTTAGATCATAAGGTTCTGTCCAAGTATACAGTAAATAAATGCTATAATAAATATAGTAGATACAGTAATGGCTTGTCAAGAACAGGTGAACTGAGCTGTAGACTGTAATAGGCTACTTTTCATAACATCTGAACATATTTACCAGATATCATTATGAATTTCTTAATAGATGAACATTACAGGAGCAGTGAGATTTGTCACTGTCCTTCTAACTCAATAGCCATCAGTCACGTTTTTATCTCAAGGATTTGGGGGGGAAAGGGGTTAGCTATATGAATGGCTTTCTAAATTCTCTAGTAGATTCTGCTGTCATATTTAGTTGATGCTGTTAACTCCGATCAATGTTTCTGTTGATGTAAAATAATCTTGCCGTTGGAAGAGGTCTAATTTAGATGCAGCATAATTTAATTTGCTCTGTTTGGACATGCTATATAATCTGGTGCTGAAAAACAAATCTTGGAACAGCTTTTCTTGTCTGGACTGACAATTGCACAAGTTGTTTTGCCTTTGGGGACACACTGTTTATATCTATCTGGCAGATTTATATTCTTTATATTCAGGTGGTATTTCAGATTAGGTTTTATGTGATAATCACTTGGGCAGACAAAGTTACTTTTTCTTGTCTGGCTAATACTAAATAACTTTCATTGCAACCAGTCAGGAATGTTATAAACTTGTAGCTTCAAGACATAGCATTCATAAATAAGCACTAATTGCTTTATTCTGGAAATATATACATTACCTCTGAAGATAGCTATACATTTTTAGACTTTGCATTTCCTCTCGTATATATTTAATTATTGCATTACCATCATGCTCAAAAAGCATAGCTGTCAGCTTCAACTGATAAAGTACACTGACATGAATAAAACAAAATTGCAGTTCCATATGTTAATATGGTTCCATAGCTATTTAAACAGTTTAAAAACATACAGAAAATTAAACATGGCTAAAGATAAAATACTGAAGTATGAGTCAATTTGTTTTACTCTCAGATGTTTTGTAGGATTATTGGGAGTTTAAGATCAGTTCACTCTAAGGTTATAGAGCTAGAGGCTCACTGGGTTTAAATCAATGACTTCAGTGGAGCTATGCTGCTTTACACCAGCTGAGGATCTGCTCCATTGCCCATCATTCTCATAAATGATCATTTTGCGTTGGCCTTCTGCCCAGGCTAAATTTCTCCCATGCTGAGTTTGGAGGGGTAGAGGAGGTGGGGTAGAAATAGTCATTCTGCCTCTAAAAGAAAAGGTAGTATGTAAAAATGAAAAGAAGACACAATAAGGGGGTAGTTTTGGTTTCAGATTGAATCCAGACTAGACAAATACCCTGCTGGACACAACCCAGGATTTTCCTTTCACATGCGTGCAAAAAACTCCCCCAAACCTTACCTTGACATAAATGTGAGAATAACACTGAAGTGAATAGTAGTATATAAAGCACACACCATCATGAAGCATACCATACTTCATCATTCTATGACTTCCCATACCTTTTCTGCAGATTTTTGGACTGAGCCAAACATCACAAGTTGATGTATGAATCAATGAGGGCTGCTGTCATCACTTCTGTGATATGAATAACAAAATGTACAACAATGGTGCTTTAAAGCTTACTAGCTGCATTAAATAACTAAGATTTGCATTTAGCTAAGCTCAGCATTGGCTGGATCCAGCACCCATTCAAGTCAGTGCAAAGTCTTCCACTGACTTCAGTCTGTATTGGATCATGCCCACTATGCAATATTTTAGCTCTTTCCTATAGTAAATGCAAGATAATACCACACATACTGAACTAACCACATATATTACCTTAAGCAAATAAGATAGAAATCTACTAAAAGAAACTAGAAGAGAAGGAGGGGGGTTTGTTGCCTCACATAAGGCAATATGAGATCATTAAATGGCACATATCAAGTTACGTTAAAAATTGATTAAAAAAACAAAGAATAGTCACCCAATTAAAGAAGAACTGAAGAGGTAGATCAAGTTAGAGCAGATAAAAGCCTCATGCATTAAGAACCTGATTCTATAAAACACTTAAGCATGTACTTAACTTTGAAGCATGTGAGCAGTCCCATTGAAATCACTGACACCACTCATGCTTAGTTCTACATGTCCTTATGTATCTTGCTGAACTGGGGCCAAAGTTATCAAGTTTGTTCAGTACCTGACTAGTAGAAAACATCACCCCAGTTAATTCACAAGACTTATTATATAGATTTATCTCTTAAAATGCAATAGTTTGGTCTGGATCACAGTCAGGTCAAAATAGTTTGACTCTTCCATACTTTATGGTGCCCATATTCAAAATAGTGCATGGAGATAGGCATGTAACATATACATCCTTGTTTAGAGCGGCCAGCATGAGCCCTAAGCATCCCTTCACTTCTGCTGAACCCTGATTTTGAAGGCGTAAGTGGCACAGAAGACTAGTAGCAGGGTTTTGTCAATGTTCCATTCAGCATAGAAATCTTCATATAAGAAAAGATTAATGGTGATTCTGGTCCTACATCCTCTCTCCAAGAATTGCTAATGCCTGGACAAACCAGGGATTGTATGTAATTTCATAAGGAAGGGGGACCACGGCCCTCCAGGAACTAAGAGCAATGGGGATGGGAGGGTGGGGTATAATTAGGCAAATGAACTCAGGTTGAACTCATTAGGCAAATGAACCCAAGAGGTGCTATCACCTGGTGAGACTTGCATAAACTGATTCAAACTGGATTCTCTAGAGACCAGCAAACAAAGAAAGGTTATTTATCCAAAAGTCCTGAGTTTAAACTGACTAGAGCCTGCTTTCTGATCCTGCAAATGGACAGGACCTTCTGTCCCTCCCAGGGGAATGCCCAGTCCTTAGGGGAGGGTTCTTTTATTGCTTTTAATATGTTTTCTCTGTAATGCTTTTACCTGAAAAATAAACGTGCTTGCTTAGCAAGGGCTATGTGGTAACTTATACCTATAGGCAATTGTGCTGTTTATAGCCTCTGAAGTGAAAAGTGGAGCAGGCCCGCTGAGGCAGTCTGACTTTGTTGGGGAATTCACAGGTAGGCAAAGAACTGTGCAGCCTGGAAATATCCCAGTCTGGAGAGACAGATGTGTGTGTGTGTGTGTGTGTCTGCCCAAGAGAGGTAATGACTGGAGAACCAGAAACCTGAGAGTGGGAGTCCTTGCTGGACCATGGAGAGGGAATACAGACATAGTTGCCCTGAGCTGTGATAGTTACCAGTGCAAATTAGAGCAGCCTGCTAACCCACCCTTGGCAATCTTCTCTGTCCTGAGCTTCTTGACAACAGCTTAGGATGTGGATCAGACTGAAGAAAGATGTCCCCAGTCATTGATATTTACAATTTACATTAAGTGGCCTTTATAAAAGAACAAAAAGCTTTTACTGAGCGAGTGAGTGAGTGAAATGTCTCATATATATTAAGAGGATGGTACTAGTAGGTGCCCTTATGCACAATATCAACAGTATCAAGCAATGTCAAGTATATAAACCAGCTCTGGTTATCAAGAAAATCAGATTTTTAAGAGTTACATGTACTTGAATTAAATTACACTAAGAAGTTGGTAACATACTAAAACAATCTTTAAAGGTTTTGGGTTTACTAGCAAGGGCTTAAGTTTCCCCCATTCCTCCTCATCAGTGAGAGTCACTGGGCGATTAATATTGGAATTGAATGAATCCGTTTTTAAAGCGGATGGTATCCACAATTGTGGTGGATACCAGTGGTGGTATCCACAATTGAATTATTTATGCTATTGGATGACAGGTATATGCATCCAAAAAAAAATAATTTAGCACAATATTAGTAATGTGAAATATAAAGGGCTTGATTTGGAAAAGTTGTTTCCAAATTAGTGCATATGATTTTGTGCCCAGAAATAATTGCCGGCATGTCTCAGCACTTAGTCTCTACCTACCTGCCACTCTCTGGGGTAATTCTTCTCACAAATTGGGTAATATGATGTCTTGGCAATTTTGTGGGCTTATTTTATAGTTCTCTCACAACTACTTGTGGGTGCAAAAAATGAAGGTGCAAACACAGAGGCTGCATGGAGGTGCTTTTTAAAAATAAGGGCCAAAATACAGAGAGCACGCACAAAGATATGGATGACATAATAACCATGGACAAATGGACTAGTTCTCTATCATAAGCAACTCATGCTCACCTTAGTCACATTGTGTTCTCAGAAACTTCAGAGGAAGCATTCATTGGTTTCATGCCTAGACGAGATATATAAAGGGAAAAAATGATTCAAGTTCATAATTATGAAAATATTTCCCCCAAAAAATAGAATGAGCATGGTCAAAGAGAAATCAGTCAGACCTCACTGAAATTCTGCTGATTTACACCAGCTGAGGATCTGACCAAAAATCTTTATTTTCGGGGACTATCCTACTGAGGCATCCTTGTTCTTTAGGGCCATATCCATATTCCCATCTCTTCCAAGTAGAAAAAGCCTTTATTTTGGGGAACAAATATCAAGACGAAGAAAGAAAATCTGTTCTAAAAAGTTTGTTTTCCTGTGATTACATCTTTTTGCTCATTGCTGTACCTTTCCAAAGTTCTGGTTTTCATGCCAGTATAAATCATGCCCAGAGTCATCTGATCAGGTAAACAGTATAATTGATTAACATAATTAGGATGAAACATACCAAAGTCTGTTTGAATCATTAGGGAGTATTCCGCTCGACATAACTCAGTGATACTAGCAACTCATCTATGAAAAGAAATAGTATATCAGATCTCAGGTGGGGTTAGGTGATATAGTACATCCCAGTTTAGAACTCAGTGCTTCATTTGTCTTACTAGAAGCCAACTTATTTAACTTGGTTTAGTTTTACAAAGAAATTACAGTAAGTGAAGATCACTGTGTTGTGATTTGTATTATAATGATGTTTTTATTATTATCCTCTTGTAACAAAGAGACGCATTTAAGAAATATGTAATATTCTCCTTAGAAGGTTTAGTAACGATTTCGTGCAGTCTTTCTGCATCTCAATTAAGGAGACGGCATTCAGGAAGTAAAGACAATAAAAGCTTTAAAAGTAATAAAGTATATTTTGGTTATTGTACAGTTATTATGAAAAATGCAAACATTCATCTAGAAATGTATGAAAATACTACTTGCTGAAATAAAACCTCCATGTTTAGTGGGTGATCTGACATCTTAATTAGCTGCTAAAGTGTACACAAATCTAATACCTGTACAAACATAGAAAGGGAGAGAAAGGGAGTACTCCTGCCCTTTAAGAAAGATCAAAATGTAGGGCTTGATTGTATTTTTCAGCCCCCTTTTAGTAAGGGGCAACATATAGCTGAGCTGCCCCATGAGCAGACCAGGGAGGGAATTAATATTTATAGGGTGAAGTCAGTGGGAGTTTTGTCATTGATGGGTCATAGGGTCATCAATGACAATTAGCGAAGATAGTCAGGGATGCAACCCCATGCTTTGGATGTTCCTAAAGCTCCAACGGCCAGACACTGGAACTGGACGATGAGGGATGGATCATTCGAAATTGGCCTGTCCTATTCATTCCCACTGAAGCATCTGACACTGGCCACTGACAGAAGACAGGATAGTGTGCTAGATGGACCATTGGTCTGACCCAGTATGGCTGTTCTTATATTCTTATGCCATTGATGTCAATGGAGCCAGGATTTAACCCATAGAATCTCAATTTCTTGCTCTTGCTCTAAGTGGAGAAATAATCTGTTGTTGATGTATACCAGTAGCAGATTATTTCTCCCTCTGCTTCAATTTAACTCCATTGGTCTTGCACTCTGCTCTGTGTCATAAAGGCAGGTCCATGATCTTTCCCTTACTTATAAACCTTGTTTGATTGTGATGTGAGCACACAGTGCAGCCCTTGTCATATCCACTCCTGATATAATACATGTACAAAGAAATACACCTAGGCAAATATGTGCAGATCTCAATCTCTATTACTAGATACGGTCTATAGAACATGGCAAGACGTGCTAGCCCAATATTAACACATCACCCAGATGACAGTTTGGGGTTGAGTGCCATTGAACACCAGGGTGTGCCTCTTCAATGTATGATGAAGGAACTTAGCCATGTGACTGGTTACTGTTAATGGAAGTTGCACAGTGGAAGCCCCACTCATAACACTGAAGATTTTCTCTCATAAATATTTCCAGGTTACCACAAAAGCAAACAAAGTGAGCATCAATCAGAGCCCTACCTGTGCTGAATAACATCATGCTGCTCCATTATGAGAGCTGGCAATATGCATTATTCATTGCTTATCTGATCTAGTGGTTATGCATTGGACAATGTTACATAACACATGGAGATATTGGCAAGGATTCTCTCTCTCCCACAGCCCATCCCCTGTACAGTGCTGTGGCAGTGTAAAGGGACCAGAAAATACCCTTAGCAATTCCCCCAATGAAGGCACCGTGGAAGGATATTGTAGAGGACTTGCACAGGATGTCCCTTGGTAGAGGGGGCATGCTAGGAGATAGGGTTAGGGGTAGAAAGTGCTTGTTGGGGTTGAGTGGGGCAGGCCAACGCGCATAGCATTGCTGAGATTCTGGGTAGTGCTGCTGCCCATAGACATTCATGAATGGACTTTGTTGTTCTGGGGCCACACTGGTGCCCAGAAGAGCCAGTATCAGAAAGGTGTAAAGATGGCTTAAAGCAACTATAGCCCCACTTACACCTCCAACAGGTGCAGCACACAATTGCTCCTCTTAGCTCAAAACAGAATAAATTTCATTTCCTGCCCTACCAGCATGAAATCCTTCATGCACCCTTTGTGGTCATCCCTTTAGAATTCCCTGCAACCACTTTTGAACTTGGGCATTTTCAGTCCATACCTGGACATCTGAATGGAAGTGGTCTGGTCTTTAGAAATGCTGATCAGCTGCAGCTCCCATTGGTGCTGATAGAATTTTTAGGGTGCGCTTCTTCCCTGAAACACAGACTACTTTTACGTGGGTGCCCAAATATGGATTTTGTAGCCTAACTTGAGACACATAAGTTTAACTATGTTGGCCAAATCTTTTAAAGCTGTAAACAAGGCTGCAGATAGTCTATCAGAAATATTGACCTCATATCTGGATGCTATCATGGGATATTGCCACATTTGGCTGTTTGCCCCACAAGGTGAATGTAGGTATTCACAACTCATACTATTTCAGCAATGCCAGTAGAGCTTGTGTTAGTCACAGATGCAGATGAAGCTATTTAAAATTGCCTTTGGGTGACCCTTCTAAGAAAGTAACTTCTGGAGATATCTTGAAAATGATTGAATTACTGAACCTGAAAATTACTATTGCCTGCAGTGTTTAACCTGTAACACCTCACTATGTTGCCCTGTGCTTGTTTAAATTGCTATGTATTCCATGTCAAATTAGAGAATGGACAAGGTAGATGAAGCAAACAGTGGATAATGTGAGCAGTGGAAAAAGTGACTATGAAAAGAATTGTCACGCAAATACTTCCTCTGAAATTCTTGGTAGGAAGGTGCCAGGTTTTAAAAACGTTACAGCTAAGCAAACACATTTGGATAAAATGAAAATGTATCTGTACCTTGACCTGAAATCTCAAAGCAAATCTTTTATGGTGTTTCACATTCAAGTAACTTTGAAACGGAGGTTGTGGGGTGTTTGTTTTTCATTTGGTTTGTTGGGTTTTGGTTTTTTTGGTTTGTTTGTTGGTTGGTTTCTATTTATTTATTTATTGCTTCTGAGAGCAAGGTATTTCCTAATTCCATCAGGAACCAGAAATGGAAGGTCCAAAACACCCCAGAATGCCCTGTGATAGGTTTCTCCGCCCCGGGGTGCCACTTGGAACTGGGGTAACACTGACCCTGCCTGACCCACCAGCCTAGGTTCCCTTTACACTGTACTGCTATGCAGCCTGTCAAACCCTTCCCCAGGCTTCAGACTGCACGTTACCAGCTGGGTGTGTACCAGGTAGGGACACACCCAGCTGCAGCAATACACACACATGCTGAGATCAGCTGTGCATGGGAAGACCCAGCTAAGGAACTGCCCAGTTACTGAAGTGCACACACCCCTCTGGAGTGTAAATCCAAAATTATACAGTCTTGCGCTGCACAGAGATCTGTACAGCGTAAACTCATGAAATTCTCCCCCTCCCTTAATGTGGAGAGGAATATACACAGCTTTCCGCCCCCAGTTATGATTTCCACACACACTGGTTTTAGACAAAACAAAGACAAGTTTATTAACCACAAAAGATAGATTTTAAATGATTATAAGGGATACCAAACAGATCAAAGCAGATTACCTCACTAATAAAAACAAACACTCAATCTAAGCTTAATATACTAACGAAATTGGATATGTGTGACACATTCTCACCCTAAATGTTGGTTTAGGCAAATTACAGAGATTCTTGAAGGCAAGTGGCACTTGCTTGCAGCTTAAAACTCCAGTTATTCCTTTCACAGGCTAGACACCCTTTAGCCTGGCTTAAGCCCTTCTCCCCTAGTTCAGTCTTTTTGTTTCTCAGATGTTTCCGGCAGTGAAGAAAAAAACCACAATGATGTCACTCCCCTGCCTTAAATAGTTTTGTATATGGCGGGAATCCTTTGTGTCCCAGTTTGATTCCCATGCCTGGTCAGTGGAAAAATACTAATATTATCATGGAGTCCAGAACCAGATGACTTGGTCACATGCCTCTGTAAGGCCATAGCAGCCATGAGACATAGGCTGTGTGTAACGTTCTTAGGAAGGCTTCCCAGGAAGGCTCCCTGGTGGGAGATAAGCATGTTCTAAGATCTATTGTTCTCCCTAATGGCCCTTCCCAACCAGCCATCTAAACTGATTTCATTCTATCTAGTGAGCATT
Organism: Macrochelys suwanniensis; assembly: GCA_033296515.1. Lineage (NCBI taxonomy): Eukaryota > Metazoa > Chordata > Testudines > Chelydridae > Macrochelys > Macrochelys suwanniensis. Next base: position 37,029,391 of record CM065783.1, read on the forward strand.
CCCCAGGTGTAAACGCCTTTGTAATAGGTGTATAGACAAGATTCCTAACTTCAGATACAAAAATGATACATGCACACAAACAGGATACTCATATTCAGTAAATCATAACCTTTTCAATGACACCTCACATGACCTATCTTGTATAAAATACATCATAGATATGCCATAAACATATCATAACAATCTCTCTCTGTAGAATGAAAATAAGAAAGAAAAACTTGTAGCACCTTAGAGACTAACAAATTTATTTCAGCATAAGCTTTCGTGGGTTAGAACCCACTTCATCGGATGCATGGAATGAAACTTACAGTAGACAGATATTTATACAGTCAGAGAAACATGGTAAGGTGGAGGTGCATAGACCAACCTTAAGAGGCTAATTAATTGAGAGGCACCATAACAGCAGGGGAAGAAAAACCTTTGACGTTATAAACAAGATGGCCACACAGGTGTGACTGAGGATCGTTAACTAAAGGGAAATAGATTCAATTAACGTAATGGCCAAGCCATTCCAAGTCCCTATTTAATCCTGAGGTGATGCAATCTAGTTTGCATATCAATTCGAGTTCAACAGCTTCTCTTTGTAGCCTGTTTTTGGAGTGAATCTGTCGCAACACTGCGACCCTCAAGTCTGTCACTGAGTGGTTAGGGAGGTTGAAGTGTTCTCCTACTGGTTTTTGAATGTTATGATCCCTGATGTCAGATTTATGTCCATTTATTCTTTTGCGTAGAGACTGTCCGGTTTGGCCAATGTACATGGCAGAGGGGCATTGCTGGCACATGATGGCATATATCACATTGGTAGATGTGCAGGTGAATGAGCCCCTGATGGTATGGCGGATGTGATTAGTATCACATAAAGCTTATGGTGAAATAAATTTGTTAGTCTCTAAGGTGCTACAAGTTTTTCTTTCTTATTTTCATTTTGCTGACACAGACTAACACGTCTACTACACATTAGTATCACATCCACCACGCCATCAGGGGCTCATTCACCTGCACATCTACCAATGTGATATATGCCATCATGTGCCAGCAATGCCCCTCTGCCATGTACATTGGCCAAACCGGACAGTCTCTACGCAAAAGAATAAATGGACATAAATCTGACATCAGGAATCATAACATTCAAAAACCAGTAGGAGAACACTTCAACCTCCCTAACCACTCAGTGACAGACTTGAGGGTCGCAGTGTTGCGACAGATTCACTCCAAAAACAGGCTACAAAGAGAAGCTGTTGAACTCGAATTGATATGCAAACTAGATTGCATCACCTCAGGATTAAATAGGGACTTGGAATGGCTTGGCCATTACGTTAATTGAATCTATTTCCCTTTAGTTAACGATCCTCAGTCACACCTGTGTGGCCATCTTGTTTATCACTTCAAAGGTTTTTCTTCCCCTGCTGTTATGGTTCCTCTCAATTAATTAGCCTCTTAAGGTTGGTCTATGCACCTCCATCTTACCATGTTTCTCTGACTGTATAAATATCTGTCTACTGTAAGTTTCATTCCATGCATCCGATGAAGTGAGTTCTAACCCACGAAAGCTTATGCTGAAATAAATTTGTTAAGTCTCTAAGGTGCTACAAGTTTTTCTTTCTTATTTTCGTTTTGCTGACACAGACTAACACGGCTACTACACTGAAACCTATCATCTCTGAAGAATATGAGGCATAATGCCACATGCTCCCTTTCTAATCAGACCAGAAGCAGACTCCTAGCCCAGTTTTGACCATCTCAAGAGGCTTGCATGTAATTTAGCTTCACATCTGAATCTTTGGGCCATTATCAGTATTGAATCTTTTGAGCTTCTGACTACACCAACGGTGTACACCAGTGGTTACCAACCGATCGATCACGATTGATTGGTTGATCCTGGAGACTCTCCCAGTTGATCGCGATCTCCGGCTGCTAAAAGTCTGGCAGTGCAGCGGGGCTGCCACTAAGGCAGGCTCCCTGCCTTCCCTGCCTCCATGTCGCTCCCAAAAGTGGCCAGCATGCCCCCACAGCCCTGGGGGAAAGGGGGCAAGTGTTGGCCCCTTCCAGAAGCAGTGTGGGGCTGGGGCAAGTAGGAAGCCTGCCTTAGCCCCACTGCGCAGCTGCTCGGGAGCCGGCCGAGATAAGTGCTGCCTGGCGGGAGCCCGCACCCCAGCCCTGAGCCCCCTCCCGGAGCCAGCACACCATATCTCCTCCTGCAACCCAAACCCCTGCCCCAGTCCTGACTCCCCTCCCAGAACCAGCACCCCATACCCCCTCCTGCACCCAAACTCCCTCCCAGAGCTTGCAACCCTCACCCGCTCCTGCACCACAGCCCCCTGCCCCAGTCCAGAGCCTGCACCTCCTCCCGAACGCCACTCCCCTGCCCTAGTCCAGTGAAAGTGAGTGAGGGTGGGGGAGAGCAAGTGATGGCGGGGGGGATGGAGTGAATGGGGTGGGGCCTCGGGGATGGGGCAGGGTAGATCCTGAGTTGCACTTAAATTGAAAAAGTGATCTTGTGCATAAAAAGTTTGGAGACCACTGCTGTACACGTTCGCACACAGACTCTCATTATTCAGAGGTGCCAAAGTCGTTAGTGCATATTTGCACATCTTAGCAAGCTTTTCACTAGCCTTTAGATATAACCTATGTATTCATTGGATTGCCATTTCTGAGATGCGCACAGTAGTTATTCATTATAAACATTCTAAATGCTATATTATAAATTATAGGCACAGCCCTTGCAGGACTAAGCAAATTTTTGCATCAGTCTGAAGAATTTAATAAACCTAAACCTCTTTAGATTGGCTGATACAGTTGAAATAAAGTAGAATGTGGAATGATCATTAGTGCCCACCATTAAGTGAAGAATTCTTCAGACATTTCAGACTTAGGGATTGTCTTCACTACGGGGCAAGTCAACCAAGTATCTCCGGTGTCTTCACTGTGCTGTGTCAACTGGAGATGCTCTCCAGTTGACTTCCCTCACCCTTCTCAGAGAGCTGGATTACCGGTCTCGATCAGAGAGCACTCTGCTGTTGATTTAGTGGATCTTCACTAGACCTGCTAAATCAATCCCTGCTGCAATCGATTGCAGCAAGGTCAATCTCCCCTAGTGAAGAGCAAACTGACAGCTGGGATAAGCAGGCTCAACTCCACTGATTGCAATGGAATTGTGCCCACTTACATCGGAAGTGAATTTGGCCATTATCATCAAATTTTCTTTTTGTTAGGCTCTGTAATGAAGGAAATCGTGATTTGGGTATTCCGCTGCTGTTCAATTAGATTCTATGTGTATATTTATTTGAACTTGTGGGATCAAGTATTGAAAATGGTTAATCTATTATGAGACATAAATTCAGTCACATGGTAAAGAGATTACGATGAAATTATATATACCCTCTATTAGAACGCCACTGCTAACTCGGAACAACACTCATTTATTATTATTATACATCCCAAACTGCTTTTGGCACAGTTCTGACACACTCAAATAACAGACATGTAATCCAAATGTATTGCCAAAGATAGATCCCCCTAGGAATGAAAACTGTCCACTCAGTTCCTGTACTGTCAGATTCCATATTTTTCCAGCTTTCCAAATGACTTTGGGCAGGTTTCCAGGAAAAATATATTAGATGCATATTATAAAACACTATTTTGACCTGCACCTTTGTTTTTAAAAAAAGAGAGAGAGACAGACACACACACCAAACTTTTAAACAAGAATAATAGAAGACAGGCTCTAGAATTTGTGCCCTAAGAATTTGTGAAGGCAATTCAATGATCCATCAAAGTAATCGCACTTAAATACTAGGCATAAACATACAGTAAGATTCTGGAGAAAGTAGTTTGGGGGAATGAAATACCAACTTCTACACCTTTTCATTTATTTCCACTCTCCCCCACCCCTGTTTGATTTAATATTAGAAGACAGGTAAATAGATCCTCCATAATGGGAGAATTGGCTGATGTGGTTTTTCCATCAATTAAAAAATGTACAGCATCTGGGTCAGCCTCCATGCAAGAGACCTAATATAAATTGATTCAGAGAGTCTAATTCATGTAAGATATGATTTCAATTCATTATCTGATTTCTAAAATGCAGGGCCTGAAGATCTTGTTTTCATTATCTAGGCACATAGAGGTCCTGGAAATCAAAAGGTGTACTGTAGCTTGCAAAGGATTTAAAATGTACTGTGCATGATCCTGCTGGACATCCTGCGCCCCATGCACCCCAGTTCAATGGAAGTTGGATTGGGACCACTGTGTGAAATGTCTCCCTGTCTTTTCCTTTATGAAAAGTTATCTAATTGCATGGGTGTTCCCTAGATCACTGTATTAGTAATGGGGCCTTATTCACACAAATAGACCCCTCGAGGTCAACAGGACTACTCTGTGAATAAGGCAAATGGGATTTAGCTGCATAAGCTGGATCCAATGCTCATTTAAGTCGGTAGAAAGACTGCCGTGGGCTTCAGTGGGCATTGGATCAGACCCTATATCAGTATCCCTTATCTATTCTGTTATCCTTACCCTGGGAAAACTCTCATTGACGTCTATATAGATCTTGCCTGAGCAAAGATTGCAAGATTGCACTTTACCACTACGAGGCATATACTATTAAATAAACTACTGCTGCTTTGCTTTGTGACAGTTTGAACTATAACATGGTTGAAATTACTGGAGCTGGAAAAGTCAAATGGACTGGACTGAACAAAGTAGTTTCTGGGATTTTGTTGCTTATTCTGAATTCACTAGGGAAATTTGACAGCTAAAGGATTGAAAATCACAGTCCTTTTAATGGAATCTCTTTCTAAAAAGAATAATAGAACTGATACATAACTAATCAAATATATTGGTGCTCACAGGGGAGATTACATCGGTACATTTGTCTTTTTGTTAGTGTTTTATACTGTCTATATTTTAGATTTTTTTTTCATTTTCTTTACACCTTTTCTCTGAGTTTCAAAGGGACAAATTCATTTAGTGTTCATTGTGAAATGGTTCTGGAATAGATTACATTGTGCTTAATTGATTGTATTTCTGTAAGACCATTTAAGTGAAATATATTTTTAGGGGTTTTAGGTTTATATGGAAAATTAATAAAAAGTATTAAAAATAAGATCGCAAAAGATATTTAACAATACTAATGCTTCTGGATTCCTTCGTTGTAATAGATCTATATATTTGTATGTGTCCCTATGCTCCTCATGGAGTTATCATACTGATGTGACTAAGAAATACACTTGCAGCTTTCTATATAGTTTTCATATTATACTCTATTTACTTAAGATTTTTTAAAAATCAAGAAGTCTTATAAAAGTTAATTAGGTCTTTAAAAATGTGAAGTGTAATCAAAGAGTTTTGCTTCATGTCTAGGTTTCAGTGCTAGACTATTGGCATCATATTGCATGATTAAGAGTCACTCTCCTAATTTAGCTATTAGGCAATCATTAGGCTGATTACTACATATTGACTGCTGTACTTAGCTCTCTGATCATGCTACAGGAGGAAAAATTGTACCTGCAGAAATTTACCAATGACAGCTTTGCCTAACAGTTCTCAAAGCTGTTTTGCTTTTTAATATGTTTTGCCTTTCAAAATAAATTCTCACCTTGGCATTTACAAATGTAAAATCCCTGTCAGGTTCTTACAGCAGATTGAAACGTTGTAGCTGGATTTAATGCACAAAAGCAGGGCTGGCTCCAGGCACCAGACAATAAAGCACATGCCTGGGGCGGCGCCTTGTAAGGGGCGGCAGTCCGGGGATTCTTGGGGCATCCTTTTTTTTTGCTTCGGCAGTTCGGCGGCAGCCATTTTTTTTTTTTTTTTGGCTTGGGGCAGCCAAAAAGCTAGAGCCCACCCTGCACAAAAGCCAAATATTCCTTGTGCATCCCAAACTCCCAAGGTCCATTCAGGTCATTTTTTCATACAGGAAGATAATTGGAGTGACATTCAGTTATTATATACATGACAGAGGAAAGATAGTCTTGTGGTTTAAGGTACTGTACTGGGACTTGGGAGACTTGAATTTAATTCCTGTCTCTCCTATGGACTTCTTGGGAAAGTCACTTATCTCTCTGTACCTCAGTTCCTCATCTGTAATATAAGGATTCTAATACTGACTTTCTCTGTCTTGTTTAGCTAGAGTATAAGCTCTTTGGGGCAGGATCTGTCTCTAACCATAGTTTTGTACATTGCCAAGCAAAGCGGGGCCTCAATCTCAGTTGGATCCTTCAGGCACTACTTTCACACAAATGATAGTATGAAGGAGGACCTTCCCAGTGATCCATACTAAGTTCTAAAGCAAAACTGGATGATCATGGGCTCCTGAACACTGAGCAGGCCCCTGTTTTGTGGACTCCCTGTTAGCTTTATAAACCCCGCCCCCCCCAGCATTTTGTAAATCCCTCAATACTTGTTATCTGGCCAGCTGAGGCAATGAAACTGGATAGAGTCTAGCTGAGTGCATGTGTGCCTGCCTCAAGCACCACCACTCTACATGCCCTGCACTCTCTCCCACAAGGCTTCTCAGTGAGCTACCCCTCTGCTTGGGTCCTCAAGCCAGCCCCTCCCTGCCCCCCGCATATGAAGTCAAATACACAGGATGATGGTGAAAGAGACAGAGGGGAGTTTCTTGGTTGAAGGAGGCATATTCTCATCTCTTCCTTATGCCCAAGCCTTCCTCTGCACCCCTCTCTGATCACCACAAAACCTTCCCCAGCCTGCCCATCCCACAATGACCTGGTCCTGGTTTGTCGTCGTGAAAATCTGTTCACCCTAGCAAAGTAACGGCTGTAACATTACACCCCATATTCTTTATGGAAATATGCTTATGATATGGATATGGCATAACTGAGGTATATTTTATTCAAGGTGGGTCTTGTAAGGTATCATTGGAAAGGTTATAATTTACTGAATGTGATTATTCAATTTGTATGCATGTATCATTTCTGAATCTAACGTTAGGAATATTGACTATGTAACAATTACAACTGTGGTTATACTTGGAGACACCCACCAGACAGTAAGCAATCAGCCTTAATGGGCGATTAGGAAAAAGACAATGAGTCTTTGAAGATGTGGATCCCCATTTTCCGGGAGTTCCTTCCTGTGGACATTGCAAATACATTTGATTTCATGGCTGCTTTGATACTGCAAGGTCAGGTGATAATGTCACCTGGTAAAAAGTGCCACCTTGGACACTGCTAGTACTTTTCCATTGGAAACAAAGGCTTCCCGCTCTACGTAAATTCTATTTAAGGCTGGGAAGTAAGGAAAACAGGATGCTTCTCCATTGTCTTCCTGCCCGAGAAGAAAGACTGCTGAAAGTACCTGAAGAGACAAAGGAACTGAGCTATGGGAAAGGCAAGGGCTGGGTCCAGACTGAGACAGAGGAGTCTAGTCTGTAAAGACGAATACCTGGAACTCTAAACTACAGAAACTCTGCAAATTTCCTAAAGGGTGAGAACATTTAGGGTGAGAAATTACTTCTTGAAACCAGACTCTTTAAGATCTTAAGCTTAGTATGCGTGTTTTGTTTTATTTGCTTAGTAATCTGCCTTGTTCTGTTTGCTATCCCTTATAATCAATTAAAATCTGCCTTTTATAGTTAATAAACTTGTTTTTCTTTATTATTAAACCCAATTTGTGCAATTTCTAAATGGGGCGGGTGGAAGAAGTTGTGCATATCTTCCTCCACATTGAGAGAGGGGGTGAATTTATGAGCTTATGCTGTATAGATTTCTCTTCAGCGCAAGACAATATTATTTTGGGTGTACTTTCCAGAGGAGAGCTGTACTTGAGTGCCGGGTGATTTCCTAGCTGAGTCTTCTCATAGAGAGCTGTTTGCAGATTGTGTGATTCTACAGTTGGTGAGTCCCTAGCTGTGTGTGTGTGTGCTGCCAGAGGCCAGTGAGCCTAATTCAGCAAAACAGGGAGAGGGAGCCCAGGTTAGTGCAGCAGGCAGGCTCAGTGAAATCCCAGTACATCAGGTGGCATCTCAGAAGGGAGGGTCCAAACCATTACAACGGCAATCAAAAGCATGACTCTATGACCGTTTTGCACCCCAAACTCCCACTGGAGTGAGTTTGGGGTGTACTAGGAAGGGAGAATCAGGCCTAGATTACCATTACTGTGAAAAATTATTATACTGAATTGGAAAGGAACTCCTTTGGTTTCATAGCCATTGAAATTCCTTCTCCCCCATGTAAAGTTCTGGAGTAAATAGGCCTTCTGGAGGTGAAGTGTTCTGAAGTGTCGGACACTGCCCTTTGCCCCACTTGTGTGAGGTGTTGGGGCTTTTAGATATTTGTCATTGCTGAGCTATTAGTTCTTCCCCGGTCTGCTCCCAACACTATCCTCTGTGCAAGCCTGTGTCAGGCCATAGTGGAGCTCATCCCACTGGTAAGCATTGAGTGCATTTGCTCTCCACTGAATCTCTGCACAACTTAATTTGCTTGACTAGCAGTCTGTGCATGAATCCGTAATTAATAGCCAGATTTAATTTCTCACATATGAAAATGTGGCTGCAATGCATAATCAGCCATAAATGCTTGGAAACTTAGTCACTTTCTGAAGTATTTAAAATGATGAAATTCATATCTCCTGCAATCTTATTCTGTGTGTATTTATACATATAAATGCCCACACAAAACACCTTATGTAAAAAAAAAATGACATGACTGTTGGGATATAACATCACCTAATGTATTTTTATCCTATCACCAAGTATTTTCCTTCTCAAGATAATTGACTGCTCTTGATTGAAGATTCTGTTATCATTAGAATACACTTTTGTTTTATAATTTCCCAAACCTGCTATAAATCCAACTACTCACCTCTTCTCTCTGTAAAGAACTGACATCTGTCAGCAGTAGCTTCCCACACAAACGCAGACCCCTTTGAATATTACCTCACAAAAGTCATGTGTACGAAAAGACATGCCAGGTCAAGAAAGTCGTGTCATTTAAACGATATCATTTCAGCCAGCAAGTTAAAACAACGCATAGGAAAACTGGTTTGGATAAAATAACCTACTCAACCCTTCCTGCAAAATACAAACCAATCCTGAACTACTAAAGTTTGAAAAATTTCTGCTAACTTTTGGGGTGTAGCTTTAATCGTTGGAATTCTGAGCGAGTGGTGAGCCTTGTTGCTAGCACCGAACACATGAAAGAGCACTGAACTCTTGCTGAGAATAGCCCATGGGTTGCTAGCTGTTCACTCCCAGCTCTGTAGTATGTGGGGAGACCGGCTCCTATGCAGGACTGATGTCAAGGTTAGGGGTGTCAACTGTTGGGTAGTATTGAGTCTGAATCCATGTAGCTCATTTTAAAGGTTTTTAACTTGCATATATGTCCTTCCTGCTTTGGGTTGGGAGTAGCACTAGAAGTGTAAAAATTATTCCAGAGAACATTGTTCTTGTGGCAGAGATGTGGCCTGGCAGATCCAGAAAACAGTAGGAGGGGGAAAAAAAGAGGTAGTTTTGGACAAGATTTTGAACTGAAGTTTTTGTGGGGCTGGAGTCTTTCCACCAACTTCAGTGGGCTTTGAATCAGACTCCTGGCCCAGATATCTGACTCTTCTGATGTTCACCCATCACTGATTAAAATGTATATTTCCTTTAATTTTCACTTTTCCAGGTGACAACTGCTCTGATGGAGACCTGTTTATGCACTACTATAGATCGGAAATGCTATGCTTCTTCCAGCCCATTACAGCCAAAGAGCTGTGGATTTTCCATGTAGCTGACTCATAAGAGCCTTACAATTATTAAACCTTTTTGTTTTGCTGTCACTTGAAGAGTAAACATCAATCGGGAATTTTCCCCCTAGTACAGTAATGAATCAGTGAGCGCCTTCCCTACTCCCTTTATTTGCTTTACTTTATGTCTGCCCATTTTCTTACTAATGGTACCAGGCAGCTGTACTCCGTGGACTTCACTGCTTTAGTAATAGAACTCTACGTTTGGATCAATCATAGCTTTACAAATTAGAACAATCCACACTGCACACATCTGAAATATGAAAGAGAAGGATCCTAATTTTTTATAATGCAGCTTTGCATGCATTATACAGCGTGCATAATGTCCTTTAAATTAAGAAATTAGTTACATTTCCTTGATGGCTCACTTTCTTATTAGGTCACATTTGGCATAAGTCTTCCAGGCTATTTCTGATTATTCATATAATATCATCTTATATATGAGGATGGCCCATTTTTCATTAATCTCTCAACCCTGTTTTTTCTTTCTTTAATGGCATATGCCCAGCTACTGATATAAAAGAAAAAGAAAGTGTGGGGTGTGGGGGTGGGGAAGGGGAGAGGAGGTACAAACAGAACTCTGCTGTACAACTGAAACGGGTAATTAAGCTCTGCTAAGCACATCGCTACAGCCCAGCTGGCACAATTAAAGAAATAGCTGATCAGTTCCAGTTATTGATTCTGCTAACATGTTTGTTCACGGTCGCTTCTTGTCTAATTAGTTTTCCTGCTTTCTTAGTCTGAAAGCATACCTTTTCCTTCCCATTTGTTTTCAGGCATCCGATAGCGTGCTCTCATTAGGCTGCTAGCTTCTTCATTTATTTGAATACAACACTACTTATCCTCACATGTTTTTTAACCCAAAAATGGGACTGATCTCTCTGGGCCTTTATTGAATTTTCCATAGATATTTGATATAATTCTACATTTATTCTAATTTCTTTATATTGTGGAAATTTACCAGTCTGAAAGGGTCAAAATTAGTGGCTGTTTTTGAAGACACCTGCACACCTCTTAAATGTGGGTGGGGCTGCTGACTAGATAAGATGACTATTTAAGACACTGAACCTGTGTTGTGATCTGTCCAGGGGGACTGCTGTGTCAGGAATTTTATCACAAAACATGTTTTCACTGATTCATCAAAACTGAAACTTTTTGCAGAAATGTATTGGTTTTGATTAACCTCCTGTTGAGAAGACTTCTAGGTCCAGGATGGAATATTTGGCCAGGGGTGACCAGATGTCTAGATTTTATAGGGACAGTCCTGATATTTGGAGCTCTGTCTTATACGGACACCTATTACCACCGCCACCCCCTGTCCCGATTTTTCACACTTGCTGTCTGGTCACCCTAATTTGGCTAGAGAGACAGACCCCAGAATAGCCAATAGCCTGGTTCAGATTCAGTGCCGGATCCAGAACAGGGACTTACACTTGGGTCTCTGACATCCAGGTGAGTGGCTGTCTTGGAGTAGGTCTCTCTTGTGGTTTTTTTCATGCACACACACTCTCTCTCTCTCTCTCTCATTCATTTCCATTCCAATGGGGAATGAAAACACACGCTGAAACCTCAAAATTGTACACAAGCAGAATTCTTATTTTCTGGCCAGCCCTTCAGCTCTGCTCTGCTTGTTCTAGTGTTGCTGTGTGCTGTTAAACAGCTACCACATTTCACCCCAGAGGTGAATGCATTTCCGTGGTGGGTAGGTATTGTTTCTATATGGAGATATATAACAAACATATCATTGCAATCTGCATTATTTTTATTTTAGGTTATTTAAAAACAACAAACAAGAAAGAATACACTAAGGTCTCCATGACAGAATTCACAGTGTATTATATAGTGGTGATGCTGAATACTGGTGAGATAGATATTTACAATGTATGTGTCTGCACTCATGAATGATCACAATAAACATAGAAAAGCTAAAGGACTTCATACATACTAGTACTCTTACAGATTTATGGGTGAAGTACAAAGAAAATAAAAGGCCTACCTGTTCCATCTCTTAAAACACTGTAGGAAGAATGATCATGCACCAAAAGTGTTTTGAGACGTGCATGACATGGACTGATAGAATAGAAAATATTATGTTAAAATCATACTGTGCTTTGGAATCCTTTGCAGTAAAAGCTGCTACATAAATACAGGTTGCTATTAACTATATGCAGTATAGTAAGTGGATACACATAATGAGCATTATCATACCCTCTATCTCCATTAATATCTTCTTGGTTCTTGATTTCCCCTCCTGTACTGTGGGGGGGAAAATAACCAAAAATTAGCTGATGAAAACTAGTCTCTCTGCTTGAGTCATCCAAAATACCTGCCACTGCAGCACCATGCAGCCAAGTAACACCTCGTAGTGCCACACTTTTTGTAAGTGAGAAAACCTGTGATAGTGCCAAACACCATCACTTGCCCACTGTCCATACCACCTGCTTTTCTGCCCCTGAAAAGCTGTGAAGAAACAAGCTTGTGCTTCATAATAATATCCACAGACGTTAGAATGAAAGAACTTGCAGCAGGTGTGCTGGGCAGAAGTACTGAGCATTTCACTCCTACCCATTCCTATATCACTAAAGCTAAAGCAACCTCCTGCCCAGTTGGAAAGAAGGGTGTTAGGAACCATTAGCACAAAGGATAAATAAATAAGATAGAAAATATCATAATGCCACTATATAAATTCACGGGGCGCCCATATCTTGAATACTGCATGCAGATCTGGTCACTCCATCTCACAAAAAATATATTAGAATTGTTAAGAGTACAGAGAAGGGCAACAAAAATGATTAGGGGTATGGACAATTTCCATATAAGGGAAGATTAAAAAAACGGCGACTGTTCAGCTTAGAAAAGAGATGAGTGTGTGTGGGGGGGTTATGATAAAGGTCTATAGCATCATGAATGGAATGGAAAAAGCAAATAGGGAAGTGTTATTCACTCCTTCACATAGTACAAGAACTACAGGCCACCCGATGAAATTAATAGGCAGCAGGTTTAAAACAAACAAAAGGAAGTAATACTTCTCACATCGCACAGTCAACCTGTGGAACTTGTCACCAGAGGATGTTGTGAAGGCCAAAATTATAACTGGGTTCAAAAAAGAATTAGATAAGTTCCTGGAGGACAGGTCCATCAGTAAGCCGAGTTGTTCAGGGATGCAACCCCATGCTCTAGGTGTCCCTAAAGCTCCAGTAGAATCTGGGACCGGATGACAGGGGATGGATCACTAAAAATTTCCCTGTTCTGTTCATTCCTGCTGAAGCATCTGGCACTGACCACTGTTAGAAGACAGAATACTGGGCTAGATGGATTATAGGTCTGACCCAGTATAGGCCATCCTTATGTTCTTATGTTAAGGGTGAAAAATCTGCTAGTGATTCAAAGTCAGAGAGGGCACAAATAGGAGCCATGGCCGTGGTTCAGGATCAGAGCATGGTGTGAAAGAAGATTAGTACATATGCACTTTATGAAAAAGGATTAGTGGATCTCTCCCTATGTGAAAAATTTTTGCATCCCCATACCCTGTCCCTCCCATCCCCCATCTGGATTCTGCTAGCTAGATGGGAACTATTACTTGTGTACAATATATGTACAGAGCCAATGATCCAACTGGAGAATGTGTGACCTGGTGAGGTCAACTGGGTTGTATGAGTATAGCCAAGAGCATAATTTATCTCTAAACCGTACATAAGAATTAAAAATCATGTATATTGTTTTCTCCTCACTACATTCCTCATGTCTCTCATGCTTATGCCTTTATTCTCTTCATTATATCGTAACGGTGCTGAATGTTGGTGAGATAGCTCGCCCCAATCTTATGCACTCATTTTTGAATAATTAATGTGGATGCTGAATACAAAGCCTACTTTTTTCAAGTATAAGATAAGTTAGTCAATTGGAGGAGAGGGATGGTCTCAAGGTTAAGACACTGGACTGGTACTCAGGAGACCTGGGTCTAGTTCCTGGCTTTGCCTCAGACTGCCTGTGTGTCCTTCAGTAAGTAACTTAGGCCTTGTCTACACTAGCAGTTAGGTCGGCAAAACTTTTGTTGCTCAGGGGTGTAAAAAAACACCCCCGAGCGACATACGTTTTGCCGGCATAAGCGCTTGTATGCACAGCACTATGTTGGTGGGAGGTGCTTTCTCGCTGACATAGCTACTGCCATTTGTTGAGCTGGTTTTATGATGTCTCTGGGAGAGCTCTCTCCCGTCGGCATAACGCAACTACAGCTGTGCCACTGTAAGCTTGTAAGTGTAGACATGGCCTTTATCTCACTGCGCCTCAGTTCCCCGCCTGTGAAGTGGTGATAACAGCACTTCGCTATACGTGAGGGGAGTTGAGAGGATAAGTGCATTAAACGTTGGGAGAGGCTCAGCTATTAAAATGATGTTGGCTGTAGTAGTGCCTAGTTTGATAGAGATGGGTGTTTGGGACCCCCTGACCTATCTTTTATTGAGAACTCACCTTATTGTGGTGAAGCTTTCTCATTTTCCTACCGTAAAAATGATGTAAATTGGCAGAGTACAGCACTTATATAAAGCTGCTTGCATTTGTCTTTAAAACACTGAAGTCATACCACTCCCTATTCAAAAACTACTAGACCAGAAAGAGACAATTATACTTGACAAAAATGTATCTTCCCTGCTCATTTCCTGGAAACAAAAGCTTCAAGTCATTGTGGTGAAAAAGCTGCCCAATGGTGCTAATAAGGAAGAAGAAATGGCACATGGTACCAAATCATCATCTTTGTCAAAGTGGGAAGGAATAAAGCTCCAAAATATGGCAACAGATGCTTGTGTGAAATGGAGAGAGTGTCTTTGTGGCCCCACAAAACAGTTTACCAATAAAGCTTTCTTCGGTTGTTAGAGTTGGGTTCAATAGCAATGCCAGCTGTCAAGGAGCTTGGGGAGTCTCTGCAATGCCTTCAACATTTTAATCACTCCAGCAAAGGCCCAGAATAAATGTTTGTGTTTTGAACACGGCTATCGCCATCCAATATTGAAAAGGAATGGGTAATTGTTATTTACCTACGAATTAAAAATGAGAAGGAGCCTTTGATCGTTGTGATACGGTTCTCGTTTCTGTAAGTAGAAAGGACAGGTCCACTTGCATTTTAATTTGGAATGGTTAATTGGTGATTTACATAGCCCCTACTCCCATAAAGCTCTCAAACTACAGATGATGAACCATTCCCACCCACCCCCAGAAGATCAACTGACAGATTTTAATATTCCATTAACTTTCTGGTTTTACTGTAACCTTGCATCTTGAGACATTGGCACACTGTGATTCAAACTGCAGAAAATTTATTTTCACTTTTACTACACTACCAATAACTTTCTTAAAAATAAAACTTTTAAAACTATTGATGACATGAGTATAATACTGTAAAAATGACATGAAGGATTATGAATTTTATTTCCTCAGGAGAAGGAAGAGAGGGGGTAATTATAGCTTTCGCACCATTGTGTTCAACCTGGAATTAAAATGCTTTTCTAAGACATGAAACTCTCTTAGCGCAAGAAATTATCATGATGCAATTCTTTGCAGTTGAAAGGTATTAACTTTTGTTAACCCCTTTCTTTGCAGCTGGAATGGTTTGAGTGAATATTTCTGTGAAGCGACAAAGGGTCCTGTGGCACCTTATAGACTAACAGAGGTATTGAAGCATAAGCTTTCGTGGGTGAATACCCACTTCTTCGGATGCAAGCAGTGCCTTTCGTGGGTATTCACCCACGAAAGCTTGTGCTCCAATACCTCTGTTAGTCTATAAGGTGCCACAGGACCCTTTGTCGCTTCTACAGATCCAGACTAACACGGCTACCCCTCTGATATTTCTGTGAAGGGCTCTGTGAGAGGGCAAACCACATATAAATCCAACATCACAAAGACCAAATCTTTCTGTGTCATCTAAAATGAACAGAAAACTTTCTGGGAAAAATGTGGCTTGTTAGTTACTTAATTTTTGTATCACGTTTTAGCTAATTCAGTTTTGTGGTGATCTGATATTGTGATAAAAGCTTGACGTTATATAGTTGTTTGCACTGTTGTTGTAGCCATGTTGGTCCAAGGATGTGAGAGAGACAAGGTGGTATCATTTATTGGACCAACTTCTGTTGGTGGAAGGGGACAAGCTTTTGAGCTTCACACAGCTCTTCTTCAGGTCCTATAATACTGTAAAAATGATATGAAGAATTATGAATTTTATTGCCACAGGAGAAAGAAGGGGGTAGTTAGTTATATAGGAATTCTTCCAACCTATGAAGGCATGTTGTTAACCTATGTTTTCCCTTGTGAACATTAAGATTTAAATGGTTTGCTCATGCTTTTTCTTCTCCCCAGTGCACAGATAGATAAAAAGAGACAGTGTTAAATAAAGGTAAACTCAAATAATATACAAGATGTCCTTAAAACCAACATTATTAAAGTATTTTAGTAACAAATTCGCGTAAATGCTATAAAGTCTGGAAAGTTAGTTATGTTTCCCAGTCATCATCATTCTGCTGCTAGTATTCTCAGCAACCTGCCAGTTACCTAGGTGCAAGAGACCCCCACCTTTTCAACACCTTTCAACTCTAAGGATTACATCATGATAATTTCTTCCTCAGTTGGAGCCCAGGGAAGGCTTCAATGGTATGAAAGTTCTAATGCTAGAAATAAAATTCTTCATGTCTACCCAATTGAGTTCCAGAATTGCTATGGCATATTTTGTTATATGATTATATCATCCACAGCCACTCTCTTAACCAGTATTGGGTACTGATGCTACATAATAACATGCTGTCAAGGCAGATTAACATAGGGTCTGTAGGATGTAGGCCTCATGCTAGAAGAGATCCTTGGATCTGGCAGCATACACCTGATTACTGCCGGCCAGCCACCTGCATCCATTGCAGCATACAGGATTCAGGCAGAGAGGACAGAGGAGTAGGAGATGTACTGGGTACTTCTTAGCCCTACCAGTTGGCATTTAGGTACTGTATTGACAGGCACCGTACAAATATCTAAGAAAGACAGCTCACATCAGTTGACTTGACAACTGACTGGAAGGAAAGACAGAAGGCAGGCAGCAGATGGCGCTCATGTACTGCCTGGGGCATAGGGAGACTGCCCAGTCTGTACAGTTCTGGTGAGGGGCCCCCGGGAATACTGAGTTTAGGGCTATCTCTATACCACAAAAACATTGATGAATTGGAGGCAGTTCAGAGAAATGCAAAGAAAATTATCAGGGACTGAAAATGTTTTGTCTTGTGAGGAGAAGTTAAAAGTAGGAATACGTGGTGATTAAATGGAGGGGGATAGAAGCCACAACTAATAGCAGGATACTAATATGAAGGCAGGAGAGGATACAGGGTGGAATAGAGGGGAAGAACTAGGATTAATGGGATGAAAAACGAAAATGCAGGCTTAGTATCAGGGAATGCTTTTTGACCATGAGATCAATGAGACTGTAGTGGGGAGCAGTCTCCCAAAGGAAGTGATAGGAGTCAGGCCTTTGGACCATTGAAAATTAGACAGGCAAAAGCACTATAAAACATACTGTAGGGAATAATTCTGCATGGGCAGGGGGTTAGACTAGATGACCTAACAGATGTTTTGCGTCTATGATTCTGTAGTATGCATATGTACATTTTCCCGCACCCATCATTTGGATAGGGGAAGAAGGACCTTCTCCTGGGTACTTTGGCATCTGTTGCAAAAGCAGATGAGGTATCTGACTCCTATTAAGCAAATGAATGATACAACTACAAGGGGGTTTCAAGCTCACATTGGGAAACTGGATTGAAGTGAGTGGGGTATTCTGATCGCAGTAGGATGTTGGATGAAAAATAGATGTTGTCTCTGGATAATGTATATAAAAGATAAGAGCCCATGGCCCACAGTGGGGCTGCGGGTTGTGAAAGGGTCAGATCTCTGTCCAGCATGTGAAAAGTAGGATGGAAGATGTTAGTGTTTCAGGTGCTTCTGAGGAGGGATAGGTTGGTCTCTACGGAGGGGGAAGAAGGGGAGGCCTCTCTGGCCTGTTGTTGTAGAATGGACGAGTATATGAAACTAAAATAAAGGCCGGTAATTAACTGAATTTCCTGACATTTCTGTGGGGTTTAAAAAACTAAAACATTCTATTAATGGTTAATTTAAATTTGTCTTAACTTTATCTTAAAGTTTTTGTCTGGCAATTTCTTAACTTTTTCATGTAGAAATGTGGGGGTTTTGTGTACATGTGTGTTTGTTTCATGCATGCATAATTCAAATATCATTGAGCGGATTCTTCTTGTAATTTTTGTGGCACCTGCATTGGATCAGAGATGTTCCTGAGAGTTATACACTCTGCCAGCTGTGTGGGCAGAGCTTTCAACAACTGAAGCCTGTCCCTCTAGATCCAAGAAAGGTTTAGTCCCACACGCAGGAACCCACAACAAAGTGAGAAATGGGGCATTATTCCCCTCCACCTTCCAAATAAGGCTGTGTTCATACTGGATACAAACTCCATTTTCATAACTGGATGAGGCCAGCCATACCTGAGACCTCAAAGAAATCATAAGATCCACATACTTAGCCAGCAGAGCCAGTAAATCTTTAGAGGCCTGTGTGTTAGCAGAGTCTACAACTTCAGTGAAGCGTCAAATGTGCTTTTAAGGGGAGATGAATAGTGATTTACGAGATCTACTGCCAAAGTATATAGCATGAGTACAGCATGTGATGCCTCGCCAAAGTTATAAGCTTCCCTCTAGCATTGCTAGTTGAACTTACCAGTACTATAAGGCACACACACACCTCATGGAAGTTGAACATAGTTGAGTGAGCTTGTAACCTTTGTAAGTGTCACAATTCCTGTCAAGGATAGCCAAGTAATGACAGTGAAAGCCGCATTTCAGGTCTCACATAGCACATATAGTTTCTGGTGATTATGTCTTCACTTGCATGAGGTTCATGGTATTAGCATATAAGTACATTACAGTTGTCGTTTTAGGTGGTATCAGTTTAAATCCCACCCCTAAACCAGTTAGCTATAAAGTGCCTCTACAGTAAGAGAATGGGTGGATTGGAAATGCTGTAAATGGACAGATCAACAGATAAAAGAATGTAGAAGTAGGTCTGTGTTTTATCATATGCAGAGCAACATGTTATTTTAAATCATCTGCTAGAAGTTAGTCTGCACCAGGGGACCTGACATGGTTTTTGACATGAAGGAGTTTATCTTGAATAATTAAATTTGGAAAGTAAACTCAAAAATGGCTTTGCCAATGAATGTCAAATCTTCCGCACCCCACCACAAATACACACATTCCCTGTAGAATGAGAAAATTCAACCCTTGCCCAAAAGTGTTTTCTTAAGTGATGAGGATTTAATATGGAAGCTAGAATGGAAACTGTCATTCATCCTCAACTATGGAGTCATCACATGATTCCATAACAATGGCTATTACTGTTAAAACATTTTATGTGTGAGGAAGGTGAGAAACAGTGGATCATGCTCACCTACTGTTCTTTTTCTCATGTACTCTCTGGCTGTCAGCTATATGCTTTACATCAACCCTCACAACACAGTCACTGAAAAATGCTTTACATGGTTTTATTTTATGACAAAGAAACCTCTCCTGGATTCTAAATGAAGTTTAGCCTCTTTTCTATTGTATATGCTACTTAACTGCGCATGCCCTTTCTCTAATAACTAAAGAAACACCTAGTCTTTCAACTGAATCCCCATGAAACACTGTAATAAAATTTAGGCCACATCACAGCATCGGTCCCTGGACCCATGTAAATTTGGCTTCTCTGCTCTGATTCTAAATTTTATTAAGGCTCTGATTCTGCAAAACCCTAAGTTAAAGGCTTAGGCACATACTTCAGGTTAAGTCCCATTGACTTCAGATGTTAACAATAAGCATGGGCTTAAGGACTTTGCTGACTCACTACCTAAAAGTCCATTATAAAGATCAGAATACAATACTGCACTCTTCTCAAGAAAATTTAGCCCCCTCAGCTCCAAAAATAGCCTGATAGGGAGATCTGTGATATACTTTATATTAATAATCTAATAACACTGATATAATGCAAGAGGTCAGTGGTCCTCCACAAATCTGAAACTCCTTTTGCTTCATGTGAAGGTATCAGTCCCTGCTGAAATTCTCTTGTCAGTGCACCTTTGATGCAGAAATTTCCAAAGTCATTTACATAGTTCAGAAAATATATTACATAACAAGGCAGTCAAGCTAAATTACAGACAACTCTTTCCAATCAGGCTGCTGGAGTTCTGTGTTGATCTGCACAGCTCTCGCTCCCCCCACCGCCCAACTCAGATGTTGTCATGGAAACCAGTTTTTGTCATGCACACTAGAGGGTCCCACATGTCTCCTTTTTTCCAGTGTAATCTGCTGTCACTGCAGTAATAGCAGTAGCTGGTGGTTTGGGTTTTTTTTAATACACTCTTCTCAGTACCACATATCACTTTCAGCTACCTAGGTGAATGCTTGACATTACCAGCATGGTGTACTACTATTCATTTAAACAAGGAGACAAAAAACAGATGCACCCTGCTCAAAAAAATTGCTCAGTACTTTATGCTCTGCAGGGCTGCATGGTATACATCCACCAACATTTCACCTTTTCTCTTTTAAGAGATGTAGGCTGAATGTCTTTCAAATGAAAAGGCAGCCTATTGGGGTCGTGGTGGGATGACAAGAAATAAGATCAAAAACATAAATAGAACAAAATATGCATGAGATCTCATCTGAGATCAAAGATGTGTGTGTAATTACCATGAATAAGAAGTGCAGTGCTCACCCAGAACAGAATGTTTTGTGCATGGATAATTCTACAAAAACTGTTCTGTGGGAAATTGAGCCCTCAACAACGTGAGAAAGAGACATTTATTCTGTGGGGAGTGGAAAAAATCATGTTGAGTCCACTGTAAATGTGGTATTGCTAATAACACGCGGACCCAACGCAAGGCAAAAATCATCAGAGTAGCTCAAAGAAAACATCAGACCCTTTTGTTTAGAGACCTGACCTGGGGAAAAAAATTAATCTTGAGAAATGCTTAGTTCACACACAGACTCTTTTTAGGGGCATATGCAGTACTCAAAATAAAGGGGCAGTAGAAATAATTGCACCGGTTGCAATGAAATAATGTAATGCATATAAGAATTGTGTAGAAAATGAGAGGGTTCTCTTTATTTAATCTATTCACTCAGGAGTTGACTCTATTTGTCATTTTTTAAACGTCATTATGTCCATATTCCCAGAGGCCTTTATAAGACTTTTTTAAATGAACTGAAAGAAGTTGCTCAGAAGACCTGACCAGCAAAGGATACAACAGTGACTGAGCTGAAAATTCAGAAGTGCTGAGTGTCTCCATAGAAAGAGTGTGGAGAAAGATTTTGGTCAGTTATACCAAAGTATTTCTGGACATAAATAGAGCTATTTGTGATTTGCATCTGCTACTGAACGCAGAATTTGCTCTCTGAAACAAAGTTGTCTAGCTCCCAGATAAAGATGGGCTCTGCACCTGAATACCTCAGACTTGGGGAAAATTGGAATCTGAACTCAGCTACAGAACTAGTTTTGCTGACACTTATCTCTGTCAGTGATCTGAATCAAAACCTCACATATAAAGGTCCCTGGACTTTTGGAAGATTGAAGTCTGAGTCTAGATTGAAATGTTATGTCTCAAGCCCAGAAAAAGCCATGCAGGAATATATGAAAAGCCTTCTGTCAGTGCTTACTCTGCATGCACACACTTTCTAAAGACGCCACTTTATTCAGAACTGTATTTAGCATCTTTCTTTCAAACAGTAGCTTATAGCATCTTTGCAGAGACATTTGCTATTGCGCCTATAACACACGTGCAGTCCAGAAAAGGTATCTACACTCATTTTATTCCTGTAGTTCATTAGTGTTCTGGCAGATGTGGGAGAGTTCCCCGGAGCTTGTTGTTTGAGCCAAGGAACATGAATGTATTTGTTGTATTAAAGCCTCACATCTACCTAGCTCAGTGGTTCTCAACCTATTTACCACTGTGGGCCGCATATGCAGCTCTCTCTGTGTTATGTGGGCTGTATCCACACTATATACTACCCGTATGGCCCTGAGGATGTCACATGGGCCGCAGCTGTGTGCTGATTAGACCGCAAGCGGCCCACAGGCTGAGAATCACTGAGCTAGCTATAAATTGTAAAACTAATTGTGTGTGTGTGTGCATGTGGCTAGGGTGGATGCTAAATGTTTCCATGCATGAAAATACTTTGTCTGAAAATATGTTGTCTTCATAACCTTGTATGGAGATGCTCAAAATCACGTGAACACACATAGGGTGCAATGCTGTGTCTAGAGCAGCACTGAGTTTCATTCTGTAGCTCCTGCATGCGAGCAGATTTGATTGACTTCCTTGGTGGTTACATTGACTGCAGATGCTTGCAGTAGCAGAATGAGGGCCAGAGGGTTGGGGGTTTTTATGGCATGGAATTAAAGAATGTGATGGTCATTGAGAGTGCACAAAATTAGACTGGCCCAGTTTCATATGACAAAAGGGTCAACTTTTTCTTTATTTTTCACTCACTTAAACATAGTGGACCAGATTCTATCCTCAGTCATATGCAGGCAACCTCACTAATATTAATGGAATTGCATGAACGTAACTGAGAGAATAAATGGTCCCATTTTATTAGTGATGTTCGTAATATTTGAAAAAAGGCTTTGTCAAATCCTTTAGGACAAAAATGGCATATCTCATTAATACAATCACTTAGTGCTGTTCTGGTCAGGCTTGAAGCACATTGGCAGAGAGGTATAGGAAAATGTGTCCTGCTATTTCCAGTATGGTCCCTTGTTCTGTTGAGAACTCTTACTGGACTTAATACCATAGATCTGTCAATGAGAAATAATCTCACTTAAAAATTAATGACAGCTTTTTAGCCTGAGGGACTTGGCAGTGTCCATATAAATATACATTTAAAACATTTCCAATATATTTATTTTAGTGTCAAACCATATAACTCTATATCCTTTTTTATTCTATAAAATGGGTTCCATTTGGACTCGGACATGAATATTTTTCATGCGTGTGCATTATATTTAGTCATTTTCATTACAGATAATGTTATGGGCCCCAGTTCCGGAAACACAAGCCTATTTTAGGAATGTGAGTAGTCCCAGTGAAATCAGGTGGGCTGATTATGCTGAATCAGAACCCATGACTTCCATTAACAGCATACCCATGACTTTCATTAACAGCATGCTCCTCTTTTGGTGAGTGTGAGATATGGACATAATCCCTGATCTCTATGAACAGAGCACCATGAGAGATGCCACCTTTGCACTCAATTGACTGAGCCAGTTGAGAAACAGTCCAGCTCCTTCATATAAATTAGAACAGGTTGAGAGTTGCTTTAATTTATGTCAGCTGCCAACAGCCCCAAGAGGATAATGAGGCAGTTGGGAGTCACTGGAGAAAAAGGAACCCACAAGCTATATATCCTCTTCCCAGGCTATGTCTCCTGTTTACAGGCCAGCCCCCAACATGGGCAGCCAGGAAGTGGCGGTGTAGGAGCATTTATACCAGCTCTAGGTCAGCAGAATGGTCCTCCCAGTGCAGGTTAATCTGGTTTTAGGGCCATTTTACGAGTACAGAGCTGTGCAAAGCAGCCACAGCACAGCCGAAGAACTGGGCCACTAAATGTACTTCACTGGCAAAAGAGCTATAAACTCGGATGCTATTGAAAATAGCAATGTGGATAGTCCCATCCCCTTCCTCACAGGACCAAGGGACCACCTTTCTGTGCTTGCTCACAACAGCCATCACTATAATTCAAATGAGATGATCCCAGGAGGGCCAGATCTGCTACTATAGAAAATGGGATTTATGTCTTCAGTGGAGGCAGTCCTGGACCTGTAAAATGGACTTCTCATTTTAATCAGTGAAGACAAATAAAATTCTGCCTCTACAGCTATCTGGGCCTGATTCCCATTTCAGTGGCTTAGCCAGGTTTAGAGCACAGGGGGAGCGGCGCTATAAAAAGGCGCCTCCTGGCTCCCCCTGTACTCACCCCGGCGGCGCTTTAAAGGGCCCGGGGCTCAAGCCGCTGCGGGCCTTTTAAAGCGCTGCCCCCCCCCCAGCCCAGGTCCGGCAGCGGGGCTGGGGGGGCGCTTTAAAGGGCCCATGGCTCCCGCAGCGGCAGGAGCCGCCGGCCTTTTAAAGCGCCTCCTGCAGCGGGGCTCGGGCGGCACCTTAGCGCCACTTCTCCTCACAGGGGGAACAGCCGCTCCCCCTGCTCCCCCCCGGCTACGCTACTGTCCCATTTACACAAAAGCTGTTTATCCCACTTTGGCAATGTAAAGTGGATGCAAATGTAAAGGGGCGTTAGTGTAAAGGAGAATCAGGCCCAGGAGTGTGTATCCCATGGAACGTTTGAATGACATGAGGGGCAATGCACATCTTCTAAAGAGATTGAGATCATACTAAAAATAAAATGCTGCTTGCAAAAAAGGGCTTATGTTTTTCTTCCCTCTGAAAAAGAAAATATGGGAAAAAAACAAACCCATGTGTATTTGCAAGCTGCCCAAGGACAGCTTTCATTTTATTTTGACCCACTTACATGAAATGCTTCTACAGGAATTCCTTATTTCAAAGACTGATCAATCCTGCTAATCTTCACTCAGTGGACAGATCTAGTCCCAGAGCCATTGATATACATCTCACATCCCCACTTACTCTGTTATGAAAATGAAACAAAGAAATAGATGAGCAGCACTAGCAATGAATGCTTACACGGAATTTCCTTCTAAACAGTGTCTTTTAAAACAGTTTTTAAGGAAAAAAAAGAAAAGACTGTGAGCCAGGTCCTCCACTGCTGTAAATTTGCCTATAGCTCTACTTGACACATGAGAAAATAAGATGCAAACACACAAAAAAGGCTTTAAACCGCAAACTTTATTAATAAACAGCTGACAGGAAAATAGGAGGCGAAAAGGGCTTTTTCCACTTCTGTCACAACACACTATCAGGCAATTCACTGGCTCCAGTGTGAGGCAGATTGAGTTAAACAGCTTCAGTGAGATATAGGCAAACCTCATCCTAACCCCACCTGCCCTCAACCAGACATTCAGCCCAGGTTTGATTCTAAGCACACTCCTCTCATATGGGAGTTAAGCGTGTTGACAAGGTGGTGTCCCAGTCTGCCTGAGACTTAAGTCACCCTCTGCTTTGAAACTACCAGAGGTCAACATTACTAATCTTTTGGGTCCCATGCTCAGGTTTACCTCAGGAGGTGGCCCCCATACCTGACCCACTCACACTGGTCACTGCTCATAAATTGTGATAAAGTTTAAACCTATCCCATATCCTACCTAATCATCAGACCTCCACTAGTGGTATTGCCAACCCCAAGGATTCAAAAACCATGAGTCAGGCCCCCCAGAAATCCTGACTTTGCTTTAAAAATCATGATTATTTTTTCTAAAAAAGGGTGTTTTTTGTATTTGCCTTCTGAGCCTTTATAATGCCCTTGGGTCTGGTTTACAAGCTTTTCTTCACAACTAGGAGGGTTATAAACTTCTTTTTAAAAAAAGCTCTGATTCTCCTGTAATCACGACTCCAGGAGCTGGGGCTTTAAGAAAAACTAATTATAAGACTTGCAATAAAAACATGAGACTTGGCAGCATTGCACCAGACACACTGCCAGTCTAGACTAGGGGGAAAATCCCTTCTAGTCCCAAAAAGATAATCTGGCCAGGTGTAACCCACACACCTTCTGGGTGTGGTGTTCTGTCCCATCTAGTGGCACTAGACCACTTAGAGATAGAGATAAAATGAATCTGCTCTATAGCCTTAGTGAACAGCCAGTTGGTTTTCTAGCTCATGCAGTAGCAGCTCGTGCATTTAGCTCAAGAGGTTCCAGGTTCGCTCCCATCTGCTGATGACTGGGGTCTGTTGGTGTTATACAACACACATGGGGAACCTGCTAAAACAGCTGCAATTCACATGGATAGACAGGAGCAGAGTGCCACACTAAAGAAGTTCTTTGATGCTCCCTGCGGGGAGGAGGATGGAAGGAAAGGGAAGCCAATCAATGAACCCTGCCTCACCTAAACCAGCCAATCAGGGACAGATTGTGTAACCCCTACTAAAATCCCCACATAGGACTAGAAGGGGCCTTATGGGTCAATGACTCTAGTCTCCTGCTATCGCAGGCAACCCTGTCATATAATCCTGTTCATAACGGAAAGGAGGAGGGAATAGAATGAAGGGGGGACATTGGCTCCTTCCTAAGACCTAAGCTTGGCTATTCCCCATCAGTCCAGTCAAGCTTCCAGTCTGGGCTGACAGCAATGAGGCATTGATTTGAATAGGACTGTGCCTATTTACATCAGATGAGGCTCTGTCCCAATGTTTTCAGCAATACGGGGCCTGTGAACACCCGAGACCTGTCCTTTGCGAGACCTGTCCTTTGTGCTGGTTTCCACAGAGTAGCAAATTAAGTTCAAGGTTTCAGACCTTGCTGGACAGGTGCTCAATATCTAAAAGATCACCTAAAGGCCCGGCATGAAGACCATGGCTGACAGAAACCAAAACCAACATGTGCCAGTTTTTGAAAACTGATTTGTTTTGTTGTTCTTTCGTTAAAACAACAAATTTTCCATGAATCGTTTTGAAAAAAAATGCATTTCTTTCCATTTTGCTGAAAATATTCACCACTTTCCAAACAGCTGTAATGTACCTATGTACATCTGTCTCTGTACACACACATATCTCTTTTTAGAGAGAGAGATGCAGTTTGCAATCCTCTGAATTCTTTATTATTATAGGTGGTGGTGTTTTGACTTTTATTGTTGGTTTACTATTTTGAACTTTAATCTGAGTAACTTTCTTGCTCAGGGAAGGTACCAGATAGTCCTGGAAACTGAAATCCTCTTTGTATTCATAATACTGGCACAGCATGGGCAATGGAGGTGTCAGTTTCAGCGTGCCGAAAACCTCCTCTCAAAGGACCACCTCTATGGATGTAAAGGTGGTTTAGGCTCTGTGCCCATTCAATCCTCTGGGCTGTGAATGCCAAGAAGAGTGTAAATTATTATGCTTTTTCTGGTGGTCAGTAAGAACTGGGCTGAGACCAACAACTGAATTTAAATGGACAGCTGAGCATCTGACAGATGGTATAATGCTCTCAGTCATTAATAACCTGGCTATACTACTGGTGACCTAAAGGTGTAAGCCTGTGGATCCCATTATCACTCCCCTTGGCTAAATTCTCTTCATATAAGAAAGACATTTAAGCTGTGGATAATAGGGGGAAAAGGTATTTTTGGCACAAAATCCCCCAATCAATGTGTCGTCCTTAGTGGCCATGTGGTCAGAGGAACATACCAGAAAATATCTGAACAGATGAGCCCAAGGAAGGCATTTTCCACCCTGATTTTATCCACTTCTAAGACCCATGGGGAAGCCAATCTGCAGGCCAACCTGTGTCTGCAGGTGGTGTGGTCTGGGGAGGGGCTGGGCCCAAGCAGGATTGATCCACATGTTTGCGTATATACATTTTGTAACCTGACAAAGGCACCCATCTTTCCAAAATGCAGGTTCTATGTGCTGTTGGTAAATGTGTCCAGGTTGGAGATGAGGTCTCTGGCTAAATGCAATATGGTGAAATAGAATATGAATAGGCAGTGAACTTGCTTTGGAAGCATAAATTTGGGAATCATTTAAGCTGGGAAGCAAAATGTAGCCCAATGGGCCTGTTTCACCACTTTATTGTATCTTGTGCAGTCTTTGACATTTGTGCGAAGAAGGCAGGATAGAATAGTACTGAAGCAAAATGGGAGCATTTTCACTCATTTTACACAAGCATAAGTAGTGACACAAGGTCTTACGCCAGGAATGATCTCAATGAAGTCAGTGAGATCACTTGTGGAGCAAGGTATGAGAAATCTTGACAAAGATGTTTATGTCATGAAGGTGTTACTGATAAAAAGATGAGTTCTTTTGTCCTGCATCCTATATATTATTGTATACCTTTCTTCTTCTGTACTCTTTGTATTACTGCCATCTGTAGGAGCATCAGTTATGGACCAAGACCCAGTTGTGCTATCCGTTGTACAAACGCAGAACAAAAAGATGGTCCCTGCCCCAAAGAGCTTGCATTCTTTCTTCTTCTCCTAAGAGAAGGCTACACCCCCTTTCTTTTGCATCCTCTTGGTCTCCAGCTTTCTCCTAAGGGACCTTATTAATGATGTGGTTGCATCTCACTCAGTCCTCTGTGGCTTTCTTGATTTACTAATAAAAATATTTTAAAGGTACCACTGACTATAGAAACATTTTAACAAACATTAACAATACACATAGCGTAGAACTATTCACCAAAGTAGTGATGGGAAATTGCCCCAAGCCACCCAGTGCCATTACACCGCAAGTGTAATGTGTGGAAGGCAGTGGGGTTGTGACGCATGTGAAAGCAAAGGAGACAGCGAGCAGGGTGAATGGATTTAGAGACCTCAGCCATTTGTGCCTCAGCCTTCTTTCCCCCTTGGTGCTATTATGTCAAAAATGTTGAGGGGGGCCAAGGACTGAGAACGCATGAGCCCTGCAGCTGGTTTGAGGTGGCCATAAACAGGAAAGCAAAAAGTTGGGGAGACATATTTCCCTCAGGCCCTCTCAAAGCAGTTATGCCCATCCACTTACTCACTCTGCCTCTAAATCTTTCTAAAGTGAAGTCTTTTCTCCTGTTGTTTTTTTTAATATTGTTCTCAAATGATGTTGCTGACGTCATCTGATGAAAGTTCAACTAGGGAACTTTGTCTGGGATGTTCCACGAATTCATTCACACTTTCTACAACTTCCATGAAGGAAAAAAAGATCCATACACCACTAATAATATCAAAGTAATATCAAATTTGCTCTTTGTATATTTTTCACTAGTATGTAGAATAAAGTCCAAGGCCCAAATCCTCAAAGATATTTAAGTGCCTAACTCCTATTGAAATCAATGGAAGTTAGGAACCCAAAAACCTTTGAGGATCTGGACCTAGAATAATATACAACCTTTAGGAGTTGTGTGTGTTGTGATTAGAAGAAGTGAATCTTCTTAACCATATTTAAAATGTCCAGTCAATTCCACTTCTTTACCAAGCCCACCCATAGATCTATGTGACTGTGACACATCTAACATGATAAATATTACAAATGGTAAGCTCATGCTAAAGATCCATCAGAACAAGAAGGACGTGTACACTTCATTTTTTTAAAAAAAAGGCAGGCTAGATTCCTGAGTCTGTGTTGCCCCCAGAATGGCTGAGTTGTGAAATGAACTGATGATTTGTATGGACACCTTGGAGGCACTTTGTTTTTTCCTAGTTGGGAAGGCTTAGCCTATTGCCTTTGTGCTGAGTCTGCTGGGATCTTGCATGCCAAAGATGATAATTTATTTTTGTGAAGGACCTTTATGGAAGTGTGACAGATGCAGCTGGAGCAACCACTGTGAACATTTTCCCATAACCTATAAAATGTATTTCCTCAAGGAAAAACTTTTGGTTCATAAATTAGGCGGGCAAAATCTAAGTCACTGAGCTGATAGAATAGCAAAGTTTCAACTTTATTTCAACAGCTACAAGTAACCTTTGGATGGTATGAATTATGACAATGGCAAGTTGGATCCTGAAGTTGAGATCTCGCTCCACATATGCACACAAATACCTTAGCATATATAATGGACCCAACTTATTTTGTTATATATAAAGCAGCTGAACTAGCTATCATTATTGAAATGGAGATATACGTGACTTTTTTTAAAGCTGCACACACAATGGAATTGAATGCTGTGACTTTCTTTTCTGATTACCTTTTTAGGCCTTGCTGAATCGTATTTCTTGCACCCAATGAAATTCCTAAGGGAGCAGAGGAACAAAGAGGTTAAAGTGCCCAAAGCCATACTTTCAGGCCTTAATTGGACACTAGCAGTTCAACCATAAGCACCCGTCCAAAAGAATGGTGGAGGTCTCTGTGGGCTCCAAACAATGGGGATGTGTGGGTTGATACCATCTGCAGCCTAGGGTTGGTGGAACAAAAAGATGTTTGAAGAGAAGAGAATTTCTCAGAGATATGATAGAATGGGAATGATCTGAAATAATCAATCATTACTGTGACATAAATCACAACACACAACAGCCCTCAGCCAGGAGATGTCAAACACCGCCCGCAGCGTGTCAGTCTCTCTGGCATCAGCACTTTTGTGCCTTCTGCCACTGCACTTTTGTGGGCCATCAATTTTGTTGGGCGATGAGACCCAAGAATGTCACTGTCTCCCTTGCTCGCTAATGCAAGCTTTATGATTGCGCACCCTAACGTGCACTTGAGGCACATTCATCTTTTGACACAGATGAACAATCGATTTGGAGCCGGGTGCCAAATCCGCCAGATGTTGCTTGATCTCATAATTATGTTAGCGCTATTGCACCAGAGTAACTGCATCCAAACAATACAGGCTGATTAGTGGCACAAAAGAGACTCTGAAACTCTCATGTGGTCATCTGCTCCAAGCCTGACACTTTTGCCTAAAGCTTTTAGATCTTAAACTTAATTTCCTCGCCTTGATTCTAAGCAAAATGCTCTTTGCACAAAATTAAAATAATATTAATCAGCTGGGAAACAGTAAAAGAAATGGCTTAAACATGTACAAATGTTAATGAGAGGCAGACAAAGTTTAGCAGTAGTATTTTGTTCCTTGAGCTGTTGTACATTTATAGTAAATAATAATAATTAATAATACTTGGTAGGGTAGGTTAGAATGGTATTCCAGGTTAGACACTAAAAAGATTGCTCTGAAATTCACTCAGATCCTTCTTCTGTTACAAGACAGCTTTTTTAAATGGAACAAGCCTAATTCTCCTTTCATGTGCACCGCGTTTACACTGGTATATCTCTCTTGCCTTCAATGGAGTTGCTCCATCTTTATCCACTAGAGTATGTGGTAGAAGACTCAGGCCACTACACTGAGCAAATTGTACCAAGGAGTTCAGAGAAGTAAAATGGTTGTGGCACTCATCTAATGGTGGAATATTCATCTGAGTTAGAAAGATGTCTTATCATTATAGATTGTCTATAGACAGTCTGACTGACAGGACTCCCATTCCTAGTATTAAAATAACTCTATGCAAATTACTGCAGCTAAATTATTCTTTATCTTGTCAAACTGAGCTGTAATTTACTAGGCTAAAGCTGAAATATAGCAAGGATGTTTTAGTTCCATTTCTTCTGTCCTTGCACACCCAAACTGCCATTGGCCTATCCTATTTTCATTTTCACCACCTTTACAGTTTAATATAGCATCATTAGCTTTGGTGGATTTGCTCCTGATTTACCCTGGTGTAAATTAAAGCAGGGTCAGACCACTGCATTCAATGAAGTCGCTATTATATGCTTATGTAGTTGCTATTGGTTTCAGTGTGAGTTTGGACATTGAAACCAATTTTGTTGGACATTTTGTTGCCCAGAGCATCCAGATTTTCACCTCTTTTTTAGCTGTCGGTTAGAAGCAATAGTGAAATTACAGGATATTCCTTTCCTCCTGATTGTGAAGTATAATATGTCTAGAAATAGACCCATGGAAAATCGTAGCACAGTAAGAGAACTATAAAGCTAAAAGGGAAAAAAAATCCCTACACAATAGAACTCTCAAACTGTATGTCCTTATAATATTCTCTGTTCCTGTATTTTCTATTTAAATATAAACATAGACAGCAATATCTGATTTAGGATAAACTTGATTTCCCCTAGTACAATTTTTATTTGCTATAATCCTTGCAGAACAGTGGGCAATTATTATTTTCTAAAGTTTCAGCTAATCACTGTTTGCATAGTTGGCTTTTGAGCCTCAATACATGTCATTTTACAAACTATAATTAGACTGCAATGGAACAAAACTTTGAGAAGAATCTTGAACCTTTTAGCGGACTTAAACTATTTTTGAAGTACACTAAGGACTAGATTCCGATCACACCAACAATGGCAGGAAAAAAAGTAACTCCACTGAAGTCAAAGGAGTTGCATCAGTGTAAAGCCAGTACAAATAAAATCAGAATCAGGTCCTTTCTTCCTTTATCAGTCAGCTACGGGCATACAGAATTTTCCATTTAGTTAGTCAAAAAGGACTATGAAGGGAGCTTTCAGAAACAATAGAATGAAGTTTTATTATTTTATTTATGAGAAACCGATAGGTATTTTTACATGACCCTGAATATGCAGCAAGATCTTAAAGGCACATTGAAACAAAATGGGACAAATTCATCTCTGGTGTTGTGCCGCTAAAGCCAAAGAAGTAACAGAAAAGTTTGGTCCATTTTTTACAAGTTGTTTTTCTCCCGTAGTATCAGATTTTCTTTGGGGTATGTAGGTGGTGTTTTGTTGTTTTGTTTTAATAATAAAAAAGAAACTCTTTTCTTTTGGCCAGGATTTTGAAAAATAAAAGCCTGCATTTAGTAAAGCTGCTAAATCCTTATTTAGTTGCCTAAATAGCAATTTAAAAGCCAAACATTAATCACCCAATTCTTTTAAAATCTTGGCCTTTATGCATGGAGTAGCTACAGAATCAGGGTCAATATATGTAAACAACTCGTTGCACTTAGGGCCTGAGCTAGGAAAAAGCATTCTCTTGGACACGGAAACTCCATGGGCTTGCCTAGTATTGCTGAAATAGTTCATAGGTGGAACTTCAGGACTACCAGCCACAACATCTTCATTCTGATTATTACACTATCCTGTTGCTCATCCCCTTCCTTGCAAAAGGAGATGGTGAACTTGGTGATCAAGAGAATCCTCAGCACATCCCCCAATGTCCTAGCGAAGGGGCCTCTGATTTAGTCTTCTGGGAAAGAATTCTGAAGGCATCTCAGGGCCAAAACTGTTACATTTGTCAGGCTGCTAGGCCTATTTCGAAGTCCAGTTAAGAAGAATGACAGGTTGGCCCATTAAGCCAAAGGTGTTTTCTGAGCTCCCCTAATAAAAAAGGCTAAAAAGGTCTCATTGTGGAGGTTGAGCTACTCTTCCATTTATCAGGTAATACATTATTTTAGATGACACTATAATAAACAGTTTGGGACCTGCCTGTCTCTTCTAGGTAAAAACGAATCCTTAGAAGCGTAGACATTCCTGTGGTCTGTGTGGCCTCATTGAGGTTAGTGAAAGGACAGATCCAGAATAGGGACCTGCAGAGGAGATGCGTGAGTTCGCCTCACCTGTCTGCGCTAAGATGCTCTGCAACTCCCTAGTATACTGTTTTTCTAGAGCAGCTGGGCCTCCAGATAAGGACACCCTGTCTCCTCAATAGGTTGGTCTATTCAGTAGTCAGTGTCCATGACATTCTGTATCCTGCAAAGCTCAGAAGGCTGTGGAAAGTTTGATATGGATAAGACCCATAAGGCCTGATCTGGAGACATCAACAGGAATGCACTTGTTCAACACCCGTCAAGATCAGGCCCAAAAGGACACAGAGCAGCTATAGTATTTGGGAGTTTGGTATGTGGGGCTTGCTTTAACCCTATGACTGAATTAGCTCTCCTTGTCCCCAGTCAACTCCAGTATGGAGGCTGAGAATCAGGGGATCTACTCAGAAGTTCTTTAGCCCCAGTCCTTTCCAAGTACCCCTGCTATTTCCATGCCTGTTTTCTGTGTACTCCCACAGAAGGGTTCTAGACCTCACAGGAGATAGGGAGCTAGATTTTTGCAGAGTCTAACTGTGATTAGTGGAACTACACTGGCTCTGACCTTGTCTACACATTTAGCTAAATCAGTACAAGCACTTGTGCGAATGTTCTTATTTCAGATTAAAATAGTAGTTTCTTTCAGTTTCATTTAAATTTAAATTTACTGTTAATCAATTTAATATAATCCAAAATAAACCTGGTTCAAACTGGAATAAGAATCACCACACAGCCTTTTGCACTGGTTTAACTAAATAGTTGAAAATTAATGTAGAAACTAAATGCAACTCTTCATGTAGACTACTCTTCTTGCCAAAAGTACCTCTGAGGCCATAGGGTTTCCCAAGCAAGGAAATTTAGAGAGACCCTAAACATATATTTTAAAGGGGTCTCTCTTTACATTTTATTCTGGATTGCAGTTTTCATTACTCATACTAGATTTTGTTCCTAGTCCCAAAGCAAAAACGTTTTTGAAATTTCACACATTACTTTTTTTCACAAAGAGTTTCTTTCCATGGATTATTTTTTAAGCAACACAATGCATTTGTTCCTATGAGAATATCCTTCTATGTTTCATCACAAGAGGATGGCTGGTATGTAGATTAAAAGTTGTCACAGTGGCATCATAATGAATTAGTTTGGATCATATAGTCTTGCTCAAATGAGAATATTTTGTATAAGTAGCCACATATGACATTAAAAAAGTATTGCTAATAACATATTCTTGCAAAACCCCTAAAATATTTCACTTTTAACATTCCCCTGATATAAAAATATTGCATTCATTTACCTTCATCACACAGCCAGGGATCTGAGCTGATGTACAGCACAATGCGTAAAACCAACACACTGGGCCTTCATGAGTTTGGAATTAACTTGATTACTTTTCCATCTCTTTAAATGAAACAAGAGAGTTTTCAAACCAAAAGGCAACAGCCGATTAACTAATTAAAAATGTATCCATCTGCTGGTTTGGTGGCTGATTTGTTATTCAAAACATGCAGATCTAAGTAGGTTGTTTTATTTATGAAGACCTTATGACACTGAGAGATTTGCACTCGTAAACATTGAAAAATAAAAGTAGGTGCAGATGGATAGATACACATAGATCTTTCTGGGGCTCTAAATAACTGATAGGAAAATTTTAGAAAATGGGCTCCACAGAGAGGACCTCTCCATTTATGTTGTTTCCAATCATTTAATATTCACCATCAAAATAACAAAGCAGCCAGCTAGTATGTTGCAGGGTGACATTAGCCTAAAAACCTATAGAGGTTTCCATTGTTTAAAAGATGCAACAATTATTTATAGCAGTTCCATGTTGATGATGGACATTTAAGGAGATTCTGCATAGCTGGTATTTGAAACAATATTTAGCTTGGTAAGTATCTTTCAAATTAATGACAATCAAAAGGGAATATAATCAACACTTAAAATAACATACATTGGAAACACGAGTAACTTTTGTTTACAGTAAATATTTTGAACTTCATCAATGTTTTGTGCTGATCCACCAGATTAAATTTAGCACTAGTTTGCCTGAGGACATGTAAATACTACTGAGCACTAGTGCATTCATTAATTGTGCTGAAAATATGTTTGCATTATTAATGTAAAGTGAAGTTCACCCATCATTATATGGACTGAGGAAAGTCCCCAGTGCAAAGGAACCAGCATAGTCCCTCTACATGAGACAGGCAGCTGCAAAGACAGAGCTTGGTCTTCTCACGCTGGTTTTACACTGGTGTAACTCCAGTGATTTCAATTATTTAGCAATGTGTGTGAGGTAAGAATCAGGTCCTACACACACTGGGGAAATTCCACAAATGCTGCTCATGGCAGAAATTGACTTTTCACCAGTTCTTTAGACCAGCCCAGAAGACTGTGTTCAGGGCATGGAGAAAGACATGGCCAATAGCAGCTGTGGAGAGTTGTAGGGTGGCTTGCACTCTGCCTATGGGGGTGATCTCTGTCCCCCAATCTACATACAAGTCCCCTACCTAAAGCAAAATACAAAAGTGACACGGCACACTATTAATGAAAAATTGCTTACTTTCTCATTGCTACCATATAATTATAAAATAAATCAATTGGATATAAATATTGTACTTACATTTCAATATAAACGAGTCATTGTCTATATGAAATTTTAGTTTGTACTGACTTTACTAATACTTTTTATGAAGCCTATTGTAAAACTAGGCAAATAAGTAGATCAGTTGAACCCCCTGGAATATCTATGCATACCCCCAAAGATACACGTAATCCTGGTTGAGAACCACTGCCTTTGTATACAAGAGTTTTACATCCCTGCAGATCTCTTTCCATGGCAGGACAAGCATGTTAGATGCATGGTATCAACAAAATACATAAACACACTTTTTATGTGTAATTTAACTGATGAAGTGGACTGGCCTGAGCTGATTTTTGGTGTTATGCTATCCCAGAAAATTCCCTGGTGACCACAGAGAAACTTCCATTATGGTTGTGAAGAAAATTTTCTACATGTGACTTGATGAAATGCTGTCTTCCTGAGTCTGCAAATAGCCTGAAAAATATCTCTGAGGTCTGAGTGTTATCTCTGAACCCTAATGGTAACAAATGTTACCTGCTGTTTTACTGCAGATCATTTTTGCAAAAGCATCTAGGTATTTTAAGATTAAGGATGGATTTTAAATTGGGCAGCCCTATTCCCCTCCACCCCCTAATTTGTCCTGTAGATAAATTTGGAAGCAAGTATCATAATAATTTGGGAAAGGAAAACATGCAAGTCTTTATATGCTTGCACGTTCCATGGTATTTGCAAAGAGGAAACATTCACTGGTGGTTACAAAGTAACGACTTCCATTAGTAGAAAATGGCTAATAAAATTACCCTTTCATCCTTAATCCATGATGATATTCCCGATACTTTGCAAACTGTTGCTTCCAATTCTCTTGCTATTGGTGCCACTGTAAACGTTTGGAATGGTAGACAAGGAAGAATACAGCTAATCTTGACAGGTCATGGCAAATATAATCATTCACAATCTCCTTTCCTCAAAATGGACCTATTGGCAGAGAACATGTTTCACATCAAGTCTACAATGGAAACATTTGCTGGTTTAGTAACGTTGGTTAGGGGTAAGATTTTTGGTGACATTTCCATGCCAGCAAAACCTCTAGTGTATATGCAGTTGTTCCTGAAAAAAGTGCTTTTGCTGGTATAGCTTATTTCACTGGGCAAACCACTGTACCATTTTTTGCCAGTAGAAGCTGTGATTACACATTAAGTGTTTGCCAGTATCGCTATACTGAATAAAGCTATGTCAGCAAACCTTTGCTAGTGTAGCCCTGGACTTAAAGTAAAATCCTCCAAAAAAGGTGCTGAATGAGTTGTTGCTCTTTTTATCCTTACACAGTCCTGTACAATTTTAAAGAGAACAGTGTTTTGTTGTATGACTCCCATTAAAATGAGGAGAGATAATTGCTGTTAAAGGGAAACAGAGAAACTCAAATCTGACAGAGGAATATGATTTTTCAAGCAAGGGCCACAAATAAAGACAAAATATCTGATGCAATAAATGGATGGAATGAGAGAAGCCAGTTTGTACCTCATAAATTAGAGGAATTGTTCAAAAGCAGTTTGTGCACATGGAATGCTGTCAATGTCACTGAGAGTGAGGGGGTGAGCTGATTAAGTACTGGCCTGAGGATATCTTTAACTTATGCACAGAACATTTCTAAGATTGATTTAAAACACAGAGGAAAAGAATGAGTACAAGTTATTTGCAATAAAAGGCCAGTTTCTCTCGTTGTCCTTCCTGGAGATCATCAGGTGGAAGGTGCTACACACAATTCTCACACTTAGTTACCAGTTCTGCTCTAAGTAAGGTTTCCTCAGTATTTGCAGTATTCTTTGCTATAGAGAACATTCCAAATATTGAGGTAAAATATGTGTACACACACACACACTCCCTCTTATCCAGTGATCATGCTTAAAAACATGCCAATTTTCTCTTTGATGACTAACTTGGTA
Organism: Macrochelys suwanniensis; assembly: GCA_033296515.1. NCBI lineage: Eukaryota > Metazoa > Chordata > Testudines > Chelydridae > Macrochelys > Macrochelys suwanniensis. The sequence goes on from CM065783.1 coordinate 37,066,846, forward strand.
TCTGCAATATTTCCTACAACAAGGATAGGGAAATAAAGTGAATGTTGCAGATTCTGAGGTAAGTTTATCTAAGGCAAAATTAGTATGTTTTTAAGAGCAACCACTATATATAGCAACTTCCAATATAAGATCTCAAAGTGCTTTACAAACATTACTGAATTAAGCCCTACTTCTATGAGGAAAGTGTCCCCTGTTTAGAGATGAGGGGAAACTGAGGCATGTTTAGTTTAAGGCCAAAAGTTTTAAACATGAGTGCGTAAAGTTAAGTGCCTTAATTCATATGGAGGCATCTAAATGTGTGGTCTGATTTTCAAAGGTGTTGAGCTCTCTGCTGTCTTGAAGTTTAGCACCTCTGAAAATCAGGCTATTTACTTATAGATTTTGGTGACAAACTCAAATGCCAAGTTTCAAAGTTTTAGCCGTAGGCCAAACTTTCAAAAGTGATTAGTGGTTTTTGATGTCTCAGTTCTCAGATGCTTGACTTGAGACATTGTTAGAGGTCTGATTTTCAGAAGGCATGTGTTCTATTTTTTCTGAAAATCAGGACCATTAAAGGCATCTAAAGTTGGATGTCTAAACAATGAGCGACCCAAAATCACTAGTCACTTCATCTCAATGTAAGTGACTTGTCTAAGGTACCACAGGAAGTTTGTGGCAGATCTGGGTAGAGAAATCCTTGGCTTCCAAAATGCAGTTCCAGGCTCTAACTACTAAAGCATCTTTGCCTTACCCTCTGAATACAAATCCCTCTTACATATTTGGAAAATTTTCAGAGATCCTTTCTCCTTTCTAGGAGGCAAATATTAATGTTATATACTTAGCCTAAGGGGAAGGTTAGAACCATTTTCCCACAGTTATACAAAAATCCACATCATATGTAAGTAAGGAGTATTTAATCTTTTATTCTAAATATACTACAGAAATATTAGGTTTTCATCCACATGTTTGCAAATATTTCATTCATGATAGTGGGATAGTATATCTGAGATAGAATGGTTTAATCTGCATTCATTAGGATTTACACTCTTTTAGGAATGACAGAAATCTCTGGTGCTCTGTAGGGAGCCTGTGTGGGGTGTGGTTTGATTTGTGCTATCATTGCATAAATGATCTCCATGAAGATTTCTGTCTCAAAATACACCGAATAAACACAAATTAGAGCGCTGCAGCTCACAAATTTGTCACTCTTTTCCTTACATGTTTTACCAAAAAGATAACTCATAGAAAGGCAATTTCACTGCATTGTTTATCAATAGAGGTTTATATGGAATGTCTGCTGGTTTAGTAATAATAGTGCTTTATTCTTTTTCTTTTTAGAATTCTTGGAGTAAATAATGCAAGAAAAAACTGAAAAAACTGAAATCTCAATCTGAAAGCAAATCTGAAAACAGGATATCTCAGTAATATTAATTGCAAATGAATTTTTCTCCAGATCCAATTCTGTCCCTCCCATCCTTAGGTTTAGTAAATAATCAAATTGCTCTTGGAGTAAGATATAGCTTTGCCTGAGCAAGAGGGGCAGGGTCTGGCCCAGAGTTCTTAAAAGATTTACATAATTTTATTCTTGAAAGGGGAAGATAAACTGTCAGACTAAACCCTGTATTTCTCATGGCACAATGTGAACTTCTGATTTTAAAAGAATAATTGTTCACATGCAGTTTGCAACTCTGTGTTACTCTTTGTTTTTACCCTTCAGTCTTAATTTAATAGACATGTTTAAATTTTCTGGAAACAGACTTTGTATGATTTTGCACAGACTATTTCACTTACATTTGTTTTTTCTTAATTGTGTGCACTCTTTTCCAAACACTCCAAGGAATTCTCATTCAGAGCTTGATTGTGTAACCGTTACCCATCTAGGTGAGCCCTTACTCACATGAGTATTTTATTTATGCCAATAGGACTGCTCACCTGAATAAGAGCTTGCCAACGTGAGTAGGGGTTGCACAACTGAGTCCTAAATCTTCATTGGAATAACTCTATTTCATGAAGGCTGCTTATACTCCCAAATGATAATAAATTAGAAAGAAGCAAAATGGTTATAGATTGACACTATGAAGCCAATGACATTCCAAAAGCATTTTGTAATAATTAAGGTCTCTTTAACCTCAACTCCTTTAAATAGCCTTTAAATCAAATGTCTGCACAAACATTTCTCATTGGGTTGCCAGCACCGTGAACAACCTCCAGGGTTATAAAGTTATTTGCACAGGTTTATTGGTCACACTTCAACATCAAAAAGCTACAGATTGCCTTTTGCCTGTCTGTATTAACAAGGCTGATTGCAATAATGAACTGTACTTACAGACATCTAGCAGAAGTGGGCTTTTATATTTATTATTTTTGATGTGGTTATTATATGAACAGCTATACCAGACTTGACATTCTGGTATATAATTTTTTTCTCTGATAGATCTATATCTCTTTTCCCTTTTTCCCTAACCATCTTATCAGTGTCTATCAAAGTGTGTGTGTGTGTGTGTGTGTGTATATATATAAAGCTAGAAAGAATAAAGTGCATCATAAATACTGCTGTCTTAATAAATATTTTTAGGTGACCCAATTTTCTTTCTAGGATCTGACAGTGGTATATTATACATTTCACTCTAACACTGATATTTGAAGAGTATTGTAAATAGCAGGGTAGCAACTAGTGCTTCTATTGTTATTGTTAAAATCCTGTTACATTTCATTTATGGTTCTTATCTATTTATGCACTGATCTAGAGACTAGTGCTGATCAGAAAAGAAAGCAAAACTACTATCTATCCTCAGTTTGTCTCATGTGCCTCGTTATAACAATCATAATGTCAGGTTTTCTGCAATACGTATGAAGGCTATCACAAATAAAAATAATAAAAGAACCCTAAACAGCTTGAAATGCCTATGTCTGACTCCATGCTATGATTTTTAGCTATGTGGGTTCTAAAATGAGCTAACGGTCTGAACCTGTTCCCATTGAGGTCAATGGCAAAACTCCTGTTCACCTCAATAAAGATCAGTCCCCTAGCTTGCCTTTTGCAGAACTAAACTATTATCCATATGTAGACGTTCACTTAGTACAACTTTATATAATGAGGAGTAAAATCTTACTCATAACAAATAAAGAAGGCAACAGTTATTCTCACATTACTAGTAATAAATTTCCTCAAGTAATTTATCAGCATATATATGAATACTCACAAGTCAGTTAAGAATCTGTAAATCCAAGAAGGGAAAGCTTAGGCACATCAGAAGACTTGTACTGGGAAGGAAACTATAGCAATTCTCTGGTGACTAGCCTGGTAAAGGTCCATCTTTTGTGCATTATTCCTTTTGACAACTAGACTATGAGTGCTAAACTTCCTAGTGTGATTTTACACTCCATTCCAAATAGCTGTGTAGGGCTTAAGGTGTGTGGGAGTTCAGTAAATGGGCTTGCATTTTTGTGGGAAAGCACTTTTCAGAGAAGCTGGGTGATTTTTTCCTCTAGATTGTGGAACTGCATACTAAAGGAAGAGCTTGTGTTTCCTTTTTTCCTTTTTCCATCTAAATGTTGTGCTGGGCCTCAGGAGGCCAGTGAACACACAAAACCACCTACTGAGGCTGTCACTTGACTGACAGCAAAAAGCTTCTGGGGAGATGGACGGACATGAGTAGGTGGACATGGAAAAATAAAGGACTGAAAAGATTAAATAAAAAAGACTAGAATTCTAGTACTAAATCACAGCTCTTTACTGGTCTCTAATGCATTCATGGTTATTGTAATTGTTAGATACATCCATGCCATGTAAAATAACTCAACAAATATGAGTTAGCTTTAGTGTCAAGTTAATGTCAAATGTTTAACTAGAAATACACTAACTGCAAAAATATATTTAAGACCAACCTTATATATAAATGCCCAAATATCTTAATAATATAGTCTGAGAATATTTTGGAATATTGTAATAAGTAAGAAAAAAGTAATATAAACGTATAAATAAAAAGTATACTATAAAAAAAAAGCATAATATAAAAGTAATATAATGGATAAAATATTTTTAATTGAGTTTTTCAAAAACCTAAATCATCTTGAAATGTGTTCTTTGTGTATGTATGTGTGCATCAATGTTTGTTGATTTCTAGACTTATAAACTGTTCTAAATAATTCAGTCGTGGTCGACCTCTATGAAATAGACATGACCAAACATTTAACACAGCACCCTAATTATTACAACATGTGCTTCAAGTAAAAGTGGTTTCAAAAGTTTTAAATGTGAATAATAAAACATATAGAGCAAACCTGGCTATGCTTTGCTTAGATGCATTAAATTGGCTATCTAAATTATGTAAACTTGATTATGGTGCAAACATGATTAGCTCCCATCAAAGTTGAATCACTTCTGATAGTGGGTCACAATAATATAACTAGGCAGGTTGACAACAGAGCAGATTGCTCTGTTAATAGGCAGTTTAAAAAAAAAGTAACAGATCCCAATTTCTGTAACAAAATGTTAAGGTCTAAATTCTGAGATTTTCCTTGTAATCTGGAGTTAATTTGGTATAAAGTAACTGAGAACAGAATTTGGTCTAAATATCAATTACACGTTAGAGCTAAGATGAGTGTAGAGTTGTTATACAAGATACAAAGCAAGGAAATTGTGATTATCTTGCCAGGGATTTTAAGAAAGTTTACTTAGAACCAAAATATAAGATGGTTGGGGGAAATATGGTGGGGTTTTGGTAGAATTGTGCATTTTTAGTGTATTCCATTTACAATCCCTTTTTGCATCATTTTATCCTAATAAATGAAAATGATCCTAATACAATAAAATCATGTTTAAATTATTTAAAAATATTGTGTAGTTCAGACTGATTTCTCTGAAATTATTACAAAGGTCTGTGTTTTGTTACCAGAAAGGGAGGCATTTTTCCTGAATGTTTCATTGCTTCCATAAAGTTTCCATTGACCTAGAGTGGATCTGTTGGATGTCTCTGAGGTATGAAAATAGAAATAGTCAGACTGCTTTAATTAATCATTGGCTTAATTTTTGTATAAATAGCCAGAAAAGAGATAAGCTCCGCCTCTCCCCCCACATCAGGCCAAGAAACCTTGTAGATAATTAAGCTCTGGAAGTACAACATTTTAAAAGCTGCATTTGCTTTGCAAGAACTATTTTCAAAGTTCCATTATCTGAACAGCCACTTAAAGGATTTATTTTCTACTGCAAGAATGAAGTAGACTAGCTATCAAAGTTATCTTGAGGATACTGCTAGTGGTGGATGTCCAAAAGAAATGTTTGGCGGGAACCCTCCAACCCTCTCCCCATATCCTGACTATAGCAACCTCATTACAAAAACAACATCAACACACTTAAATATATATATATATCTATTAGCCATTTAAAAATGTTGACAAAAGTTATACTAACTGGATCCTAAGAAACAAAAACAAAACATAACAACAACTTAGTCTCTGTCTTTGGATGCATAAAAGTTATATTAAAATATTGTTTACAATATTAGTTTTTGAGATACTTGCATTTGGAAAATGTAGCTCTGTTTAATCATAAAACAATTGATTCTTATTATGTTTCTGTCCTGTGTTTACAAAATAATCATAGTCACACTTCAAAATCGACAGCTGTAGTTTTCTGAAGAATCTTGCATCTATAGTCCTTTTTTGAATAAACTAGACTTAATACTCACAGCAATAATTCATTTTACATCACTTAGCAAATCTTTTAAAAGGTCTGGATTTGAGCCATCAAGCCAAGACATCTGACTGAAGATATTAAGGGCCTGATCCTGCACGTTTACTCCAACAAATCTCTGGCAGAGGGAATCAAACTCCGAGCCAATTTTGCATTTGACGTGTGCCCAAAATTCCAATTAAATTCAAAGGAAGTTTTGAAGGTACAAATGATCAGGACTAGAGCTGAAATCCTAGCCCACACAGAAGTCAGTGGGAATTTTGACATTGACTTCAGTGGGGCCAGGATTTCACCACACATTTCTTATCTTTGGTTCTGCCCATTAGACTTAACTATTACAGCTTATGAGGGGCCCGATCCTGCCAAGATTTAATGCCATGCACAGTCATTATTGTGCTGAGTAGTCTCACTGAAAACTTGAGCTGTAGGATCATCTATTGCTGCTATGCTGTATTAGCAGAGAGGACTATAATAGGCCAGATTCTTCATTCCACATGCAGCAAAACTCTCATTAACCCCCAATATCAGCAATACCTTGATGCAGAGGGTGAGTTAAGGATGGACTATCCTATCCCTATCAAGCCTAAACTAAACCTTAAATAGTTTAATTATTTCTTTAGGGTGCAATTCTGCAAAGAAACTGAGCATTCCAAAACCATTTGCTTTCAATGCAAAGAAAGGTTGGTTAGTATCCAGCAGCTGCAGGGCCTTAATTAGCTAGTATTTGCAATGCATTTTAAAGAAGAAAAGCAATATATATACACCAATTATTATTTATTATTGTTATATTTATTATTTATCACACAATCAGTGATTAATCACAGGTTTATACATTTTAGGATTTAGTAACATTTTGCAAGCTATCACACTGGAATAAGTCATTCTGAGGTTTTTCTTATATTTTCTTTTAAAAGGAAGGAAATATTCCCACTGTAAAGTAGAAGTTCAGACCATTTTAAAATATATATACTTTTAAAGAGCATTGTTTACCATAGTGACACAGGCTAATAAACCAACTACCGAGGGATCTTTAAAAGCATGGGCTCATTGTAAATGTGCATTTAGAGATTTTTAAAAACTCTCCTGGCTGAGATTCTTCAAAGCAATGCAGAGGTTTAGCCACAGATCTCCCATTAAAATTAAAATCCCCTGCACTGCTTTGAAAATGTCAACACATTCTATTTTTACCCATTGACAGAGGCTCTGAATCTCTGCTTTAAAAAATAAATAAATAAATAAATAAATAAATAATGGGTATAGATGTGTGTGTCTGTATCTCTGAATCTCTTTAACCAAATGGTCCAAAATGTTCAGAGAATGAACAAAAACTCGATTTTTTTCCTACAGACCATAACACCTTCCAAAGAGCTGTTACATTTGCCCTTCCAGTGAGTGTTTACAGACTCTTGGTTCTGCAGATTATTTGTCTGAGGCAGCGGCTATTTTTTTCCTTTAAAACTCACTGCATGTAACTGAGAAGGACGCACTGATTCGAGGCAGCTGCAATGGGAAAGGTTTTGTTTAATATTCAGCGTGCATATTCCAAAGGAGTGGGAAAAAGTCATATTACTACAGTTTCATTGCTTTTTTTTTTTTTTTTAATTCCCACAGGCTGCTGTCCATGTGCATTAAAAAAATGATTGGATTTACATCTTTGCAGAAAACTGAGGGCCTCATCCTCAGGGAACATTCCTATTGGTGTGCAGGATCCAGCCCTGTGTTCATAAATGACACATGGTAATTGCTTTACATTTGTTTATTACATCTACATGTGTTTCACCGGAATCATTTGAAGGAGGGAAAGAGCAGGTGGTGACGGTATAGCGTTGGTTGGAAAATACCTGCCATTTGGTGCAATCTAGCACATTCTGAACTCTGTGGGGGTGCTGGAGGGAGGAGAGAAGCTTCAGACATACCTTTGCTGAGCAAAGGAATAAAATTAATCTGTGGCAGGGTCCTAGGGGTGACCAGACAGCAAATGTGAAAAATCGGGACGGGGTGGAGGGTAATAGGAGCCTATATAAGAAAAAGACCCAAAAATCAGGACTGGCCCTATAAAATTGGGAAATCTGGTAACCCTAGGGTCCAGGGATGATTTAGCAGCACCCAGAGATCGGAATGAACTTCCCCAGCAGCAGAGGAATGCACCATCCACCCCTCATCCCCTTTCAATTAGAACACTGTGTGTTTGTTCATAAAGATGCAGACTCTGGTACACATTTGGGCTGGCGCCCTTTTAAAATTCCAGTTAAGGCAATCCCCTTTGTGATTTATTTTTAATTGTAAGAGGGGAAAACACCATCTGAAAACTGTTTATTTCAGCTGCATTTACTTGTAAATGTTAAATGCTAAGATTTGATTCCCCCCCCCTACTTTTTGTTACCATCCCCTTCTCCCCCTAGGAAAAAAATGAGCCGAAATAGTACAACCCACTTTTCCAGCTTGCAGACTGCAGAGGCTCTAACTGGTGAGTTGTTAGCTTCTGGCAATAATGAAGGATAAGGAAATAATAAGGGTTAATCATAATTAATAACCTCGACAGTTCCTTCACCAGATCAGCAGTAGCAGGCACGAAAGCCTCTCTCGCGTTCAGAACTATCCCACATTTTGTTATTACAACACTTGGGGGGGGGAATCAGCTAATTTTATATATTGTGGGTTTTTCAACATACCTACTTACAGAAGTGATGGCTCTTTTCCCCTGATAAAATCACCCCTTCCACATTAACCTTTTGCAGCATTAAAAATGTGCAGGGAATAAGTGAATGTGCTGCACATATTACGCAACCGTTCATTTCTAGGGACCAGAAAATGATTTAGATGCAAACACCTTAAAAAAAGAATCCCCATCCTTTGACTTGTCACATTGACGTCTTTGTCTGGGCTACCCCGCTATCCCTCAATCCACGAGGTGGTGCTGTTGGTTTATGATGAGAAACTCTTCGCCGGTGAATGAGACCAGCACTTTTCTGTGAAGCCAGCCCTGAGCTTGCAGGACTGGTGAGGAAATTCCGACCCCAGTCCATGCACTCAGGGGAAAACAAGCAAAAGGGCAAGAAACTGCAAACTTTTTGCTCCAGGATAATATACATCAAAGGGCATGTCCTCTCCTGCCAGCTATCAGCTCAGCTGTTCAGTGAGGCTTATACACTCCTTAACTTAAAATGAATAAAAGTGTGTGTGTGAGTGTCTTCCCCCAAGCAAAAGAAATCGGTTTGGATGTTGCAGATACTGACGGCTTTGCGAGGACTCGCTGCGGGTGGATACTATACACTGCACCCTTCTCTTCCATTTTTCTATTTGAGTATCCTCCAAGGAAATCGCTGGAAACAAGATAAGTAGCGCGACTTTGAGGCGTTGTTAGCTGCAGGGACTTCTCATTTCTCAATGCCCTACTGTTAATGACAACCTGCACACTTCCTCCCCCATTTCTCATTTGTAGTTCGTCACACTTTGAATCCCTTTTCTTTTCGTTGGCTTTGAGTCAGAGCGTGCAAACAAAATCTGTGTGTGCTGACATTTTTGCTGGCTTAATGGGGACAGATCAAATATTTTACCTGTCACCAGAGGCTCAAGAAAGTAGTGGGGGTTTTATTTTTGTTCGTTTGTTTTGCTTCCCAAGGAAGAGACACTTATTCCGTCTTGGGGCAAATTACTTGTGTGTGTAAGGAGGATTGGGGCCTGGGGGAAATCGCATGAAATTAACAGCTAACCTCTACAAAACAAAAATTCGATATACCCCTTTCGCACACCACTTCCCCTATCAAACGTTTACTAAAACAAAATGCAGTCCAGAATAATGCAGATCGGTCAGAAACGAGTCCAGCTCCTTTCGCGCTCATTTGCTAAGGAGTTTTGCTCTTGGGTTGAAAGGGTTTTTTCCTTTAAAAAAAAAACAACCACACACACACACACACACAAACCCCACCAAAAACTCAGCCCATTAATTTTAGGGCAAATTTACTAATCGCAGCCTTCCTGAGGAACTGTTGTTAGCGCTTAAAGCTCTGGAGAGGCAGGGGCTTAGCAGCAGCGCAGCCACCTCCCCATTTGCCAAACCGCAGACAAGCGCCTTCAGCCTGGAGGGTGGCACAGACCCCGCGCCCGCCTATCGCCCCGTGCGGAGGAGCCCGGCCAGGGAAGCAGGTGGGGGCGGGGCCAAGTGGGGAGGTGGGGCGGGTTTGGGCAGCAAGGTGGGGTTTGAGCTGCCATGAGCTGCTCCGACTGGCGAATGGGGTTGATGGACGGGCAGACGTCAGCCGCCCGCCCGGCCCCCTTGGCAATGTCTACCGCTTGCTGCTCTCCTCATTGAAGCATTTATTCCACTGGGATAGAGGCGGCTGCAGCGGCGCTGGCACCGGCGAGCCATGGCTGGGATTGTCTATTTCACCCTCTTCTCGCTCCTCTGGGGGGTCTGCGGCGCTGTCACCGGCTCCCGGGTGTATCCGGCCAATGAAGGTAGGTGGGCAGGGGGCAGCGGGGCTCTCGGCTGGGGCTGCGGGGGGCACTGCTGCCTGGGGCAAGTTGCGGCTTTGAGCGGAGTTCATCAGCGGGGCGCGGGGCGCGAGCCGCTGGCACCCGGGGGCACTGCGGGCTGGGCACCCGCCCGCGGGGGGAGAGCTAGTGGGTGCAAGGTCCCCGCGGCAGCGGGAGCTGCTGGGGTTGCGAGCTGGCTGCGGACGGGACTTGGGTCCCAGCAGGCTCGCTCGGCGCCTCCGCCGGAGACTTTTGTCCCAGCGCCGGGCGAGGAAAGTTTTAGCCCGGCGCGGGCTGCTGCGGCGCGGGGCCCCACATGCGGCCGGACTGCCGCAGACTTGACATCTGCGCAGCCCCGTGCGTGTGGACGGGCTCCGCATACGCGCGTGGGTGAGCCTGACCTGGGTTCCCAGCGCAATGCGCCCTACACTGCTCCCCTCGCCGGGCGCGCACGCACCCTGTGCCAGCGACCAGCCCCCCGTAGCTGGGACCCCCCCCCGCTGGATCCGGGCGGCCGAGATTGCAAATCAATGAGTGACACTCAAATGCAGTTGCCCTGCTCTTCACGCGCCCCCTTTCTGGGGCGGTGGGATCTGGCTGGGCTGCTGGTGGGATATTGAGACATGGGGTATTCCCTGCCCCGGGGATGGAGGGTGCGCCGGTAGGAGGCGAAGCTGCAGGAGTGTTGCATAATCGCATGGACCCACACATGCCTCCCTGCAAAAGACCTGGCACATCTGGCTGCAGAGAGGTGCTGCTTCTGAGACTTCTCTCCCAGCCGGCGCCCGCTGGAATCTCAGCTCCGCTGCTACCGGCCCCCAGAGTAGAGGACTGAGGGACGAAGCCTTGTTAGTTAGCTGGGGATTTCATTGTCCTGCCCGCATTCCCCCTAACGCACCCTGCCTTTCTGAAAATTAAAGGCCTGAAAAGAGACTCTGTGACACAAACGCGGCTCCCAGAGTTTAAACTTGAGAGGAGAATGGAAGGAGTTGCAGATGAAAAGCTGCTGCTTAGAGCTGCTGTGGGTTACTCTGGCCTCTTCCCCTTTCCCCTTCATTTCGAGTCTCCTTTTGATTCTCCTCACGTTTTCTTTTCTCCCCCTTTTTTCTCCCCCCCTCCTTTTTTGGGGTAAATTGGGTTGCATTGTTCCCTTTGTCTCCCTAATCCACCTTACATTAATCCAAATGGATGTAGCGGGTTTTTCTCCAGGGGCAAAAAGAAGAATGAGGGAGAGTTTTGAGAAGGAGATAGCTACATTTTAAAATAGTCACAGGACTAAATGGCATCTTAAATCTACCACATCTGTCTGGAAGGAAAGATGGAAGTGTGGGAGAGGATGATTTTTAATTAAAGCTATTAAAAAATATACTCAAAGATTCCACATTTGTCCTTGACGGCGATAAACGGCCAGATTAATAATCAAGCCCTTTCTTTCAAATGGGATTTGCCACTGGATTGTTACAGTTGGAGCCTTAATTTACAGTGGTCTTCAGAATCTGTGGTTTTGCAGGATCACTGTGGTGAAAAGACAAAATAGCTGAAATTTCACTGGGTCTGGTTCGGTGTCTATAGTTAACTCCATATTAGGTGAATGATCTTGTATTCTTTGCACATACCAAAATCACACTAGCTTTGATGGGAGTGGGGTAGTGCAAGGAATCCGCAAGATTGGGCTACAGCACACTTAAAATCACCTGGTGCTCTGTTTTTACTCTTAGAACTGAAGTGTGTATGTGTGTTCATCTATATAAAAATATAGATTGGTGAACTCAAAACATTTTTTTTTTAAAAGGACAAACCCATTTTCCTCCAAGTGCAGAAAAACATCCAAAATGTGAGAACAATGTTATCTGACACTTGTGATGTCACAAATGTGCTGAATGTCTAAGCAGTTTATTGTAGCCTCCTTCTAAAAAATATTCAGCTATGTATAAGTGATGTAAATATCAAACTGGAATTGCAAACAGAACAAATAAGGTGTTTATTTTGGTTTGAAGGGAATCCCATACAAAGTCACTTGTGGCTTCGCCATATTCAAGAGTCAGGAATTATGAGATCATCCTAAATCTTAACAAACAGTACTTTCCCACTCTTTTTGTGTAGTTTATTGTAAAATACAAGGTTTACATAAATGAGTATTTGGGAGCTCATCATTTGCAGTATATCTTCTATAATTTCTGATTGTCTAACAGATGGGTTTGAGCACTAACAATGTTAGACCATCATCCTTGGAACAAATTTTAACAGTTAAGGAAGTTAAACACGCTTTCAAAAATGCTCCATGTTTAAAAGTGAGAGAAAATCCAGTTAATGTAGATATTCACCCAACTGAAAAAAAGTTTTGGTTTACACCTAAGTTGGATATGGTCATGCTCTGCATGTATAGAAATGCTCGAGGAAATACTGTCTCTCATATCGACCTTTGGCAACTGGAAATTAATCTATTTTTTCCCCGTCTTTCTGCAGTTACCCTATTGGATTCCAGATCAGTTCAGGGGGAACTTGGGTGGATAGCAAGTCCTTTGGAAGGAGGGGTAAGTTCTGAATTGCTATCTAATCAAAAGGGTAAAAGGGAGTGATTAGTAAGTTTCTGCAGAGTCCTAATGGCTTGATTATTGTTGATTGTGGTAAGGAGGTCAGATTTTTTCTGTGCCTATGAAGTGAATTACACTTTGTTGGAGAAACCCTATACTCCCTTCGGATAGTTCTATTATTGAAGAACTAGAAACCAAAAGAGCAGAAAAGGGGTTTCAAAATTAGGAGATTGGTCAAAGCATGGACTTAGATGCCTATTTAAAACTGAAATACCAACAAGAAATGTGATCTGGAGACAAAACTGGAATCCACCCCTGTAATTGTTATATCCACGGACAGTCTCTGTTCAGAGCAATTGCTGTTCTATTTCTAAATTGAGTGTGTGGTGTGGGGGAGAAGGAATCAATAGACAAGATACAAGACAGACCTTTCTTATGGCGTGAAGGGACAGTAGTTAAATAGATTTATTTCAAAGTGAAAACAATATTACATGTCTTGATCCCCTCCCTGTACAGATAAACCCCAATCTCAGATTTTTTTTAGGGTTTTCTTTTGTACAGTGGGCAAATCATATGAATTTCTTTTGATGACCTTATAAAAAGAGTAGTAACCAACAGTATGTTATGTTGCAGATCCTGAAAGGAAGGGTCACGCATTTTGTTAGGGAGATTTTAGCATAGTCCCTTGTATGCAAAACCTTCACTCCTAATTTAACTAAATATTTGTAGGCACAAGCTGGCTGCTACCTGCAGTGAGCCCAATCAGGCAAGCTGCAGAGCACCTCTTGTGGGAAGCTGCTGAGAACCCTCAAATCCCCCAATCAAGGACTATATAGGAGCTGAGGGCACTTTGCACCTTGAAGGATTGGATCATTTAAGACTGAAAAACAAAATGTATCAGAACCCTTTTCTCTACAGGCAATTGTAAAAGTTTACAATTTAAGAAAAATTGTTGGCAATGTACATCCTGCTCCCATCAAATTAAAACACACTCAGATCCTTTTTAAAATTAAACAAATAAGCCTTTTTTAATACAAACACACACTATTACTAAGTCAAAATGAGTGAAAATAAAGGGGCTCAAAGATAAGTAGTTGTATAAGTGGATTCTTCCAGTGCCTTCATGAAACACACTGTAGACTAACATTCCCTCCCCCCTACTCCCCCCCCCCCCACCCCAACTAAGAAGGAAAGAAAACAGTAGCAAATGGAAGGAATTTGAGGCTATTTATTTTAGTGATGCATTATGCATAAGCTTTGAATTAACCATAACATGGGAAAATGGAGGATTGTTTTGCCCCCCCATTGTTGTTCTGCCTGAACTTGACTGTAGAACACTGCGCGGTCCCAGAGACCATTTTTTCAAGAGAGGGGGAGTGATTGGCAGGCCTCTGGCGGTGTAGACAGCACACATTCACTGCTGATTGCAGGCAATTGCCCTCATCTTTTGACAGTGGGGAAAGGTACAGCTTTATCTCAGTGAGAGTCAGGCTTCCTTGTTAATTCTATACCCTGGAAAGGTCAATGATTTAGACAGAGCCTTTCTTATGCTTCACCAAGGGGTACCTATAGTGTAGATTAAAATATATTAGCGTCTTTTAATAAGTCAGTACTAGATTTGATGACCAAAGGAGCTCTGTATATTTTTAATACTTACTTGATTCCCTCCCGCCCGCCCCTTAGTCATCTTTAAAGACTCCTCTCAAGTTTGAGAAGGAAATGGGTACTGTTTTATTGTGGATGTGACTGGTTTCACTAAGCTAACTACGTGTGTTCTATTTTTAAGCTGGTAGTGAAAAATTTAAGAGTACATGGTTTGTGCAATAGAGTGCTTGGAAAGCATTTATTATAACTTCATTGGCTGCAAATTTATTTCAAAGCAACAGAAAAGAACACCCCTTTTTCTTTCTTTTTTCTTTTTTGAAAAGAACCCCTGAAGTTCTATCCTTCTAGGCCAGTTTGTTTTCTTTTTAACTGTGTGTAGCTTATTGTATGTACTTTTAAAAAAACTGTTTTATAGATCTACAACAGACCTTTAGATGTTAAGCATTTTATTTGTTAACATGAGGTGTAGGAGGTAAAAATAGGGTATTGACCAATGAATAGAACTAACCATTATATACATATATATATTGTAACCCTGGAGGAATTAACGTATTGCATTATCAATTTAATTAATGCATTATTCTTAAATTTCACAGTTGAAAGAGAGGTTCTGTTTCTGGAATGCTTTTCTGTGCATCATTAAACCATGGGATGAGTTGTATTATAAAAGTTCATTTTAGAGGGAAAGCAAAAAGATATTTCTTTGACCAGACATTTAGAATTGCATATAATCTCAAGTGGTTGGAAATTTAGGACTCTCATTGTTTTCAGCTGCCGACAGATTTTTTAAAAATTAAATAAGAAATGGATTTTTTTTAAAAAGGTCATGCATGTATTTTGCACTGAGGGCCTGATCCAACGCCCACTGAATTCGGTTGTAGTCTTCCTATTGACTTCAGTGGGCTTCAGATCAAATCCTATAACTATATCGTCTATTGTGTGAACATGCTAAAGAAAATCTCTTTGACAGCTCTTTATTTCCACCCCAAAGCCCCCATCCCCGCACACACTCAGGAGGTAGTGGGCCATCGGAAGATAAGGAGAATGGAAAGTGATGGATCATAAAGACAGCACTGTAACACAAAACTAGTTTCATGGCAGCTGCAAATTAAAGAACTCTATCTGGTTACTAACTCCATGTTACGTTTTACATTGATAGATGACTTTCCAGTTTTTCCCTTTTCTGCAACATGTAGTGTAACATGATGTGTATCGATTTTCCACCTTCTTCCCTCCTTTTTAATTCACAAGTATCTCTAGGCAGAAACTAAAATATTATCCTCTTACTACTTTTAACTCATGGTGCCACTGCTAACTGCCATAGATCCATAAGCAGATTCAGCTACTCTGGAGGCTTTTAAATTAAAGAGCACTTGCAAAAGAGCAGTTCTTATAAAAAGAATGCAGGATATTATATGCTGAGGTCCACGGTGTTAAGATTGTTGCCGTTTATCAAAGCAGCACCTTTTAGTAGTTTTCAAAAGCATTTCTAGGAAGCCCCTGGAAAGTTGCATTATAACAATTTTCCAAGCATAATTTTCACGTGCTTCATTGTACAGCCTGGAATCTCAGCCAGAGTGTAGCTTTTATCTAATACAAATGTTTAAAAAAGGATTTCCCCCTCCCCTCCTAATTCAGCAGAACCATGATCCTTTTTCTGAAAAAGAGACAAAAGAAGGCCACTGTGGTGGCTTTCTTTTCTGCATTATGTGATTATCATAATCTCTAAAAAAAATTTCAAAGCTGTTATTCACCATTTCCTTTCTTTTATGGTATGTTCATCGCACTTTTGCTGAAACATTGGTTCACACACATGGGAGCCAACTTCATCCTTCACATAACTTCTCTGACACGAATGTAGTTAGTTACTTCAGGGATTGAATTTGTTCCAATGCGATAGCTATGTTGCTTTTTATTCCCCCTACTTTTCCGTTCCCTTCAGGAGAGGGAAATCCCTACATCAATGCAAGTTTAAAGCTTGCCTACAGCATTATAACATATTAGGGTTTATTAGACTGTAAATTTAACTGCTTGAGGTTTCTAACTCCAGGATGGTATGAAAATAAAAGGCGGCAAATAGGAGTTTTTATTTTTGGTATCAGGAAGCAAAGTTCTGTCAGTGATGCTAATTAACTGACAATATTGCATTCCTCCCTCCCTGTCTTTAACAATCCAAGGGTGAAATCCTGTCCCCATTGAAGTCAATGGCAAAAGTCTTATTGATGTCACTGGGGCCAGAATTTCACCCCAGGTCTCCAGTAAAGCAATGCTCATAATAGATATTCATTCGTAACTAAATTTGTACTGTTGCCACTCCAAAGTGAGGATGGTTTAATGGGGGAATTTGGTAGTAGCTGGTTTTTGAAAGCTAGAGAAATGACCACAAAAACATCCTTCCTTATGAAGACACTGGACAGGGACTCTGGAAATCTGGATTCAGTTCCAGCTCTGCCACAGACCTTCTGTGTGACTTTAGGCAATTCACTTATTCTCTCCATGCCTCAGTTTTACCTCTGTAAAATGGGGATAATTAATACTTTGCCTGTCTTTTGAGATTGTACACTCTCCAGTGCAAGGGCTATCTTGAAGTATGTGTTTTTGCAGTGATTAGCAAAACCGGGCCAGATCTGGGTGTGGGCTTCTAGGGGGTGTTGGCCTAGCTCAGGGTGATGTTTTTTGTTCGTTCTTAAATATATGTTCACTGAGGTATTTTACTAACCTAATTTTGAACTTGCTTTCCCCATAACAGACTGCTTTTTAGGTACTTGGTGTAACACATATGACTTGGTTTAACGACTTTTCTGTAAATGAAAACAAATGAAAGCTGCGTGCTACCAGTGGAAGCAAAAGGATTAATTCTGTAGTGAAGAGCTGATGTACCTTTGTTAACACTGATGTACTTTTTGCTTTGATTCTTCACAGTGGGAGGAAGTAAGCATTATGGATGAGAAAAACACTCCGATCCGCACCTATCAAGTTTGCAATGTGATGGAGCCGAGTCAGAACAACTGGTTACGAACTGACTGGATTCCCCGCGAGGGGGCTCAGAGAGTATATATTGAAATTAAATTCACATTAAGAGACTGCAACAGTCTGCCAGGTGTCATGGGAACTTGCAAAGAGACTTTTAACCTTTACTACTATGAATCAAATAATGATAAGGAGCGTTATATCCGTGAGAGCCAGTTTGCCAAGATCGACACCATTGCTGCTGATGAGAGCTTCACTCAGGTGGACATCGGTGACAGGATCATGAAGCTGAACACAGAGATACGTGATGTGGGCCCGTTGAGCAAGAAGGGGTTTTACCTGGCTTTTCAGGATGTAGGTGCCTGCATCGCCTTGGTGTCTGTCCGTGTTTTCTACAAGAAGTGCCCATTGACGGTACGCAACTTGGCTCAGTTTCCAGACACCATCACTGGGGCTGATACGTCCTCTCTAGTGGAAGTTCGTGGCTCCTGTGTGAACAACTCAGAAGAGAAGGATGTGCCAAAAATGTACTGTGGGGCAGATGGCGAATGGCTGGTACCCATTGGCAACTGTCTGTGCAATGCTGGCTATGATGAGCACAATGGAGAATGCCAAGGTAGGACCAGTCGACTTGTACTTTTCATAAGGGCTCAGTGTGGGTAATTGAATGAGAGATGCAAGTAAATGGAGTAAAGCCAGTAATTAGCAGCCCCTGTGGGATGCAATGGGACAGAGGTGTCTAACGAGAGAGTGCAATAGCTCCAGGTGGCAAGGCTACGAAGTCTATAATACTGACAAAACAAATGATGCTACTGCAATCAGCAGAAGGCAGAACACATTTGCTAACAGGCACTTAGGTTTGAATTACGTAGCCACCGAAATTGGATGCAAAAGTAATGCACTGGAGCCACCATAATTTAAAGAGACAAGATCTCTCTTTTACAAGCAAAGTTTGTTAAGAAAAAAAAGTATTCCTTTTCTCCTTCAGGATGCAGTAGAGAACTTCAGTATTAAAATGGAAGAAGAATCAGTCAGAGAAACTTGGGTTTTATTTTGATGACTTTAGCTTCCCCGGAAGTGTAAATCTTTGGTGTTTCACTTGTTGCAAATTTTTGTATTAAATAGCCATTTGATATTTAATACTGCTGCCTTTGTTAAATATTTTCATTTCTCAGAGGGTCTCTATTGTTGTCATTACAATAGAGGTGCTAGGATACTCTTAGAAATGCTACAGGCCTCCACCCCCCCACAGTATGTGCTGCAGAATTATGGATTAAAGTTCATATAAAAGGAAGATTATCTCCAAAAAGATTTACATTTTCCCCTAAAATTTTACTATTATTTTATAAGTAAACTATTAGAAATCTTGGGCCTGATCTTCTAAACCCTTATTTGTGAGCATAAATAAAGATCAGCCTTTAATGGCTTCTTGTACGGATGAATGAGCCCAATCCTAGAAGGTGCTGAATTGAGGGTGCTCAGCAATTGGGCCTTGTATTGTTCTTTAAGATGTTTGGAAAGGTAGTTTTGATCATAATGGACACTCTCTTCTGTTTTGCTACTTGTGCTTGTTTCCTAGGATAAGTTTAATATCTTGTTGTGACTAAAAAATTGAGAGTGAGGTAATAACACAACCAACCAACAGCTTTTCTGCTAGACCGGTATAAGAAAAGAGCTATTTTTTTCTTAAATGCCCTACTGAAATTCTTTTAGATGATAATTTACAGCCAATGTGAAGTTCATTGTTATGCATTGAAATTAACGGTTGGCAGGAAAGCAATGCTAAGCACAAGCCTCTGCCTTCGTTCTAGCATTTTCATTTGTAGAAAAACATAAGCATATCTTATCGGCCACAAAATTACAATGGGCTGCAGTGAGAATTGAAAAATTAACAGCACAATGGCAGGGCACTCTATTTACAGTAAATTACTCTGTCTTATGGAATGTTGTGAAATAGAAGCTTGGAAATCGTTGCATGTCAGTAAACCTACAAATGTGGCTGATGTGGTGACTGGGGACTATAGGAGAGCATCAGTGGCTGGAGAGATTTTATTATTATTTTGAAATGGCCCACTAACTTGTAGGCAAGGCTCCTTGACATTTTTACAACCTAATTTGTGGGAGGAAGAGGTGAATGAAAAGGGGATCTTGGTTTTTTGCATGGAGATTATCCTGAGCTCTCTTCAAGGGCTATTGGGTCAGTATTGGGTCACATTGACTGATGCAGATCTAACACTTTTTTTTTTAAGCTGTTGGCTCAGACGCGATGAGCTAATTTCATGACAAATGCTGTTTTGGTCCAGGGAACTCATTTTAGAGCTTTTACTCGTGGGCAGTACAGATGGTGGGGCAGTTTTGGAATAGATATTGGGAATTAATGTCTTCAGCCAGATTCCCTATAAACTCTCCACTGGGCCCATGAAAGTTGGACCCACAAAACCTGATTCTCCATTTCCTCAGTTAAAGAGAAATCTGATGGGGTCATGTATAAAAGGAGAAAGAAACTCTTGTGTAAAGCTACCCTGTTGAAGTTATTTTCAGAGGATGCAAGCCATCAAGTAATTTTAAATAGTTAAAGCCATTTCATCACTGGTTATTTGTGGTTTCCCTTTTGGCATTACCAATCCCAAAGTCGGAGTAGTTTACCAGGAAACTCCTCTGATTCATGAAGTTTACAATAAAGTTCACAATTCACTCTCTGTTGTCTTTCTACCGAGGTTAATGCCAACTAGGCTTTTGACATTGCTGGAGAAGTTTTCCCATTTGCCATTTCCATAGTCCAGTTAATTTTACAGTTCAGCAAATTTGCTTCTCTCATAGGTTTTTCTGGGGGAAGGGTTGAGAGGAGGGAATGCTTCCCATGGATTTTGAGGGGATAGTGAGGGGGGATGAAAGATCTTAAGTCTGCAAAAGCCTATAAAAAGACACCAGCCTATGACTGGAACCTTGCGAGCAGGTTCCACCCCAATTGTTTTTCAATGGGTCGACTGTGGCAGGACAAATACAAGAGTAGGTCAGAGGTCACCCATTTCCTCATCCATCTTCCTCCTGTGTTCCCGAGGTCAGAGTTGATTGATTAAGATCTTAAAAGTTTGACAAAGGCTTGGTGGGCAAGAATTGTCAGGGTGGAGGGGGGGCACCCCTGTTGTGAGATCTAACGCTGGTCATCTGCTGGAGACTTCAGAAGCCTTGGGGACAGAACTACACTTCCTCTTGCCATTCTCATCTCCAGCAGTATATGCTAATGGAGGCCATGAATGAGGAGACATGTCAGAGTTTATAAGGTGACGGTTGGATTGCCCCAAAAGCAGATGCAAGTTCATTTCAGCTCCTGATCTTGAATAACATTTTCTGAGCTGATTTTGTTCAGTCTCTGGTGGGAGACTACCACATAGTGTTAAGCAACTCTTCTTTCAAGGAGAATGTATGTCTGCAGTTAACAGCAGTTTGAACCTGTTTAATAGTTGATGCTGAGAATTAGAAAAGGTCAAAAAAACAGGTTGGGGTTTTTTTGGTGACAAGTATTGGAAAAAATTGGCCCCTCTTTTGTCGGAAAATTTCTGACAAGCTCTCCTGAGGATAATTGTTCTGCTGAGACCTTGTCATCTGTCAAAAATCAAGGAAGGGGAAAAAATAACATCTTAAACTTTATTCAGCTCAGGAAGTTACACTGTATCATATCTGGGAAACACTGAACTATTTGACACTGATGCACACAAACAAAGTTGGTTAGCTGAGCAGTCATTCTCCTCTCATGATAGCGGTTTCAGCTTTAACACCCAGTAAAAAGAAGGTACATTTAACATTGATTTTTGTTCTCTTCTCTCCCCTCCCCTCCAATTTGTTCTTTAATGGTCAAGGTTTTAGGAAAGAAAAAAAGTCATGGGGAATATTGTTAATAAACATGAAATTATCTTATCTTATGACCTATCTCAAGGCTAAGGTAATTACTGCTTTTGGGGAAAGTCAAGACATAGTGGTTTTTTTTTAATGTTGCTTGAATGTATCATTATGATATACGTTGTTTTGATACACATGAGTATATAGTGTGGTTTAGATTTAGTTATGTCATTTTCTTATCACAATAAAATGGCTGTCTATATATTTTGGAAGGGGAGGAAAAGGAAAAAAATAGATTATAAATATAATAGATTGTAACCATCTGGGATGGTTCTGATGCTGTGAAATTACAAGTCTCAGTGTAGACCTGCTATTTAGTATAAATATGTGAGACAATCAAGAGTTTTTTTGCTATCATTTGTGTAAAGGTTATGAGAGCTAAGTGCTTTGTCTTCATACACACTTGCTGTTGTGAGCTCTGAACAGGCCAGTTGGCAGAAAATCCAACATCGTTTAAAATGTGGCTTAGAGTGTTGCCTTTTCATATCCTTGCCATCTTTGGAATTTTCCTCCTACCTTTGATAATGGCAACTTTAAGAAGCAATCCCTTGAGTAATATGATTGGTTTTATCTCTGTGGCTTTGAATAATGACTGTGATCACTGAGAGAAGCAATTCATTTTATATCAGAAGATCAGAGTTTAATTATTGTTCTTTTTCTGTAACACATGGATTTGGTTGCGGACAAATTTTTGCCAAAATAACTTAGCTGCTCTTCACGGAGGTTACCCAGAGAGGGGAGAGTTGAGTTCACCATTTAAGATGTGCAAACTGATTTTTTTTTTTTGGCAACAGAAAAAATAAAAACTGGAAGAGAGAAGCTGCTGGGTAGGGGAAAGGGGAGCTGTAGTGAGACACAGTCTGTCTGAACAAAATTAATTTAAATACTTATCTCTATAAAATAAGTGATTTGAACATATTCTCCTTTAGCAGAGCCCACCACATCTTATCAGGATAGCTCCCTATATGATTTTGTACCACAGTGTGGTGCAAGATGTCCACTTAAATATTTGGCACACTGAAAATTCCCCCCTTAGATGTAAATCTAAAAAGTTCCTTTAAAATCTTCCTTGGCACATATCTGTGGGTGTGCTTCCATTTGGAATCAGTGACAAAGCTATTATTCATTTATATGAGAGCAGGATCTGGTCATTACATGGGATGTTATTAGTAAGAAGGAAGGTCAACAAACTATGTTAAAACCAAATGAAAAAAAAGTCCTTTTATTAATTTATTAGAAAACTGTATAGCAGCCTTTGGTTGTTTTTGTAAGATACAAGACAAAATTCTATTGATAAAAATCTCCAGAACCTAGCTTGTGTTACATATGATGAGACTTAGATATATAGTCTTCCCTGTCGAGGGGTCGGTGTCTAATAACATGGTCCAATGATCTTGGATTTTATTGTGCTTTTGAGGAGGAGTGATTAAGGAAAAGCTCAGCTATACACTTGTCTCTTTTGAGACTCTGCTCCCCGCTCCCAACTTCTGATCTAAATATCTTCTCTCATTTCATCCCATAATGTTGTATCTTTTTATATGTTTTTGGGCAGCAGGCGAGGTCATATAGTGTCATGAATCAGAGACAATTAGCATTCCCATGACTAAATGGACATTTTATGAATATTCAGAGCCTGTTTCACCTCCCTGGGAAGCAAACATGTTGGTTCCCTTCTCTTTACTCCCATTGGAGACTAGGAAAGTTTTCTCTGTGAATGGGGATTGTCAACTGTCTGGCCAGTTTGCCTTTTGCATGCAGTAGATTCCTCATTTGCATATTGTGTATACACCCTCATGCAAAGTAGCACACCCATTTCCCCATTTCACAAAGGAGATAAGAGCTTCCTTTGGAAAGGCTGGCCAAAATCTCCTTCTGTTTAGGCAGACCCTGAAGATTTGGATTTCATGCAAATTAATTCCGTTTTGATTTAAGGTCTTTCTTTAAGAGATACAGAGTGCAATATTTGCACAGTGTTCTTATTGTACCCCAGCTCTTCTCCTTCTGAATATGGCTGATTGTCACTCTCTACTAAATGCTGGAGCCCACTTGCTCATTTCAAGTTGACATGTGGGAAAGTGCTACACTCTGCTAAAACTCTCAGCTTGTTTGTAAACTGATCACTCACTTGAGGTGTAGTTTCTAGTGCTTTTTATTGAGGGAAGGGGGTGGTGGTGCATGTTGCTGGGTGTGATTTTACTCACAGTGTTTATGGGTGACCTTCGGTAGCTACATCTTCTCCAAGGGAACCAACTTCAGGAACCGGAACTTCCCAAAAATAAAAGTATAAAGTTGTGTTTCTCAGGAAGACTCCAATACAAAGGGCCAGTTCAAATGTGGTATAATTCCTTTGACTTCCCTGGGCTTGCCATAGGAATGAACTTGGCCCGGAATTATTAGTTTGGGGGATGGAGAGAAGTCAGCTTGTAGTGCTCGGATAAACTTGCACAAATGAAACTGCTACATTTCTTTATCAAAAGAAAATAATCTCTGAGAAAAGAGTGATTGCCCTCGGTAAACTTCCTAATTACACATGCACCCATATATTTTGGTTTAAGTAGCTTTCCCTTTAAAAATTTTTCCCTTTAACTTTACTTAAAATTTGCCTTTGGCCTGCAGGAAAGCTGAGGCTCATTAAATGCTCCCCAAACCCAGGCTTGTTTGGGACAGATTTGTTGAAAGGTTTATTGATTTAAGTCAGAACACATGCTGCATGCATGTACTGTATTTGTTTAAAAAACACTGTTTTTCATTTTGTGTTTTATAAATCAACAGTATGAAGTTAGGACTGTGATCAGATTAGGGGCTGCATTCTATAAACTGAAAAAGGTAGGGTTTTTTTGTTGCAAATATAAACAGACAGTTTTTGATGTCCAGTTAGTGTTTAACTTAAAGATAATTTCACAGGGCCGTAAACTGCATAGTGTCAAACCGTGTGGCATAATTAAGCAGAAGCAGGGCTGTTTAAAACAACAAAGAAACATGCAGAAACTTTGGTTTTGCCCTGTGCAATACCTCAGGAAATGAGATGGTGCTGTTCAAAGTACAATTGGAATGGACTATTAGGGTTAAATAATACCAAGAGGCAATCTGTGCTTGGTATGTGCTTCATGAGTTAGTCATTAGTGCCAAGAGAAAATTCAGAGAGAAAGTTCTTTCTCTTTGGATAAGTTTAAAGTAGTATTTGCATTATGGTAGCACTTGGAGGTCTCAACTGAGATCAGGGCCTTGTTTTGCTATGTCTAGTGCAAGATGGGCCCCTACCCTATGAACCTTACAATCTAGATAGACAAAACAGGCAAAGTATGGGGAAGGAGAAGGGAGTAATGCTGTTCCCATTTTAATGGATGGGGACCTGAAGTGCAGAGAGATTAGGTAACATGCTCAAGGTCATGTGGGAAGTCTGTGGCTGATCTTGGATTTGAATGTATGTCTTCTGAGTCCTAGTCTAGTGTCTTAGCCATCAGGCCATCCTTCCTCTCTCAGACAGATCCATGCTTCTCAAAGGTGATCCTAGGAACAATGTCCTAATATGTTACAGATTTCCATCTGCTTGAAATCTTAAATTACCATTTGAACCAAGTTAGTTGATAATCATCATTTCTCTTATATATGCGAATACACAGCCCCAATACAAGGCTGTGTGGTACAGTGTCTCAATTACCCAGATAATCCTGTTTGCTTGTATTTTTAAACTATGAAGCACTGGGTAATTATTCAATTCTTAATAGAAGGCAAATGGCAATGTAAACAATAATTAGGATGTTAGACTAATGCGCTTCAAAGCAAATTGGATTTTTTTTTTCATACTGTTCAGCATGAAGTCCTATAAAGCTAACAATTTAGTGGCAAGGAAATAAGTTCCATTTTGTTGATATTTTATGGTGTTATCTCTTCATGCCTTGTTTCTGTGAATAATAGTTTGCCCCAATGAAGCTGCATGCTCCAGAGCCAAATGTCGCTTTAACAATTGGCTCCCTGCTGTTTGCTATTTGGCTACGCTCTCCCATGGCTCCAGATAGGCTCTTTGTCTCCTTCAGTTCCAGGGGCTCAGAGGTTAACAGAATACTGACTTCCACCCACAATACTGACCAAAGGTAAATATGGACAGACCTGATGCTTAGTTAAGATACAGTCTTGGCTGGAGAGCTTATCTGCTGGGCTTTGCTACAGATAAATGGACTATTTCTTCTGAATTATAGTTTTCTTAAAGGGATCTGATCTTCCCTTGGTGTATTTCCATAATGAGAAACATAGCCTTATACATAAGAGGTAAGTGCCTGAACGAAGGGGACATACTTGGTCCTGCTAGTGTAGGCAGGGGACTGGACTTGATGACCTTTCAAGGTCCTTCCAGTTCTATGAGATAGGCATATCTCCATATATTAACCAGAATCCCACATCTAAATCCCTCTCCATTTTGGAAAAGTTAAGATCTGGATCTAAACTTCTTAGTTCCATCCAGACTCTGTAATGGGCCAGAACTGGAACCCCAGCTCCAAAAGCCCTGAACTTGGAGAAACTCCTCTTAACTTCACAGCTCAGGCTCAGATTCATCTCTACCAGAAGCCCACCTGTGACCTGGAAACAGATGCAAAACACTCATTGCTTTCAATTCTTTCATAAGCGTTATGTATATGTAGCATAGTTCAGACTTCCCAATGTCAATTATTTAAATCTTGTCAACATATCCATTCCTTGCATTGTATTTATCCACTGATTGAGGACAGTGCATGTTGGTAACAAAGGCATCAGGCAAGGAGGCTGCATCTTTCCTAAATATTTTAACAATGCCTCTGTCACACACGGGTTGTTGGTTTTTTTTGCCTAACATTTGCCATGCATTCTCATCAGAGTCTGAATGAATGGGTTCAACAATCAGCTCTGTTTCTCCATTATCAACATTTTAAGAAAGGTTCAAACATTGATCAGCATTGATGCTGTTAATGAATTACAGCAGTTTAATTGCAGCTAGATTAATTTTTATCCTGAGAAGAGCAGGAAGCTTGGTTTAAAAATAAATAATAAAAAACAATGAAACTCTTCAACAGGTTACAAATTATTACTTAAAAAAAAATCTGTATTAGTTTCAAAGTGTCTCACTTAAAGGGTGTGGAACAGTCTTTTTTTTTTTTTAATCCCAGAGGCTTCCTGCCAGGCCAGATTGTGAAAGCGTTAATTAACGAGTCTGTCTTTTCAGACATAAAACATATCTGGCTAGAGAGATGAAAAAAGTGTGGAGCAGGGCTTCTGTGAACTTGGTGCTTGAATTCATTTGTTTTCGGTTTTAAGTGTTTTCTGTAGTTGAAAAAGACATCCCCACTTTGAAAACAGTTTCCTTTTGAAGTGTCCAGTCTGGCAATGATTGAAACAGCCTCTAGGCAAATTAGCATGTTAAAAGAATTGGATCAATACTTTCCCCTTTCCCTCCTTCTCCCTCCTTCTTTCTCTCTCTCTTCAGAGCAGAGAATTTGAGCAGCACTAGAAGCCTCTTGACAGCTGTGGCAGTATGATTCAGGAGAGCTGTCGATAGCAGTATGGGCAACATGGATATACTGTGATCAAGTTGAGACAGCTTGATCCAGTGCCCAGACTCTTTCAAGGATGGCCATTTGAAAATGGAGTCAAGAGAAATTGACAGCTCTGAAAAGCTCAAGCAGCTCATATAATTATGGAGAGGATTAGAAGGAAAGTGTAGGGAGAAATAGGAGATCAATAAAGGGCACAAGTTGACTGAACTCCCCCTTAGATGTTGCAGTACTCCATTTGTAATGCTCAGCCTGAGCATGTAGAAGATTTCTTTAACCTTTTTCAAGAGGCAAGTAAACAAAAATTTTAAAAGGGGGTGTGCTCAAAGACAGGAAACTTCTAGGTAGTTCTAACAGAAGAATTCAGCAATGCTTACATTGAGGAGTACTAGTTTACAGACTGCAGAACCCACTTTTGGTTTCTCTGTGAAAATTATTTTATTTTAAGAATTGCAACCCAGTTTTCTGGTTGCTTGTAACTTGGCTGCGTCTGTCTTTGAGTGATAGATAAAGGTATGTCGATTGGGAGCCAAGGATGCTTGAATTCTGATGCTGACGCTTGAATTCGGCAGCCTTTGGACTGTCCCTGCCTCAAATATCCCATCTGTCAAATGGGACTAACAGTTCACTTCCCTTCCTCCTTCCTTCCCTCCCAGGAGTGCTTTGACGATGTGAAGTGCTGAACATTATACCTCCTACCAATGGCGGCATCATTACATGAAAACCACTTCCCTGACAGCACTGTGGTAATCTAATTAGTAAACGGTGCTTGTTGAAAATCGTTGCTTTACCTGTCCTTTCCCCAGCATAGAAAACCTCTTATTGATCCAAATTACATACTAGTCTTCCTGAAATGTAGGAAACTTGGTGGCTTCTCAGCACAGCCATTCCAACTCTCACAACCTTTGGATGACATTTACATCCAGTTGTAAATGCTGTGGGGTGGCTGATTGGTGACAACAGGAAAGCAGATCAGTCTCATGTTTTTTCTACCTGTAATTGTTTTGAATGACATGTATATCTGCCATCCCACCCTCCACTGTGAACCTCCTGTTCATCCCATTGCCCACACACACACACACACACACACACACACACACACACACACACACACACACACACACACACTGGTGCGTTTTGCCCACTCAAAATTACATGATTGAGTTTCCCCATTCCTTTTTTGTAGATTGTAAGTGTCCAAGCTACAGCTAATAAGATCATTAAAATCAAGAGCTGGTCCCTAAATATAATCCCGTCACTCATTAAGGGATCTTCAGTTAATGACAATATGATTGGAATAATATTTAAGGTGTGCAGTGTTGTTGTAGCTGTGTTGATCCCAGGATATTAAAGAGACAAGGTGGGTGAGGTAATATATTTTATTGGGCCAATAAAATATATTATCTCACCCATGATATTTAATATCGGATTGTCACAGTGCTGCCTACCCAGTCTGACTTCAGGCGAGCTATTGCCTCAGTTTCCCCCTCTTGGGCTCACCAGTAACTTCAGCAGAGGTTTCCATGTGTCACGTAACACCTCCAGGGTCTGGGTTTATTAACAAAGTTCACAAGGAAATACAAGAACTCCCAGCCAGCTTTCCTGGCTGCCTCACAACACTTGGTGGAGTCCTGTCTCCGCTGAGGCTTTCCTCTAGCAGACTTGTTCTCCCCACTTCAGCCTTCCTCATTGGATCTTGTTCCCTGCAGGCTTGCACCCTCAGACCCTCTGCTTGGGAGGCAAGGAGAGTTTCTCTGTGTAGGACAGCCCATGAGTTAGACATCCTTTCAGTCTCTCCCTGCCCTCTATCAAGCAGCATCTGACACAGATTAGCAAAAATTACAGCACTGAAAGTTCTTTTTGCATGAAATGTGTGCTACTGAGGGCATTCTCAAACCCTGTCTAGACACCCTCTGTTGCATCCCAGATGTACACAATGCAATTTTGGGCATGCATTCCCTTCTTGGTCTTGACTAGAGCGTTGTAATAACCAAAGAAGAGAGTGCTCCAGAAAATCCATGCAGGGTTGTACGTTGGACCCACTTCCTGCAGAGATGGGATTTTGAGTGCTGTAAATATTGGGTGCTGTAAATATTCTTGAAGTGCAGATGTTATCGATAAAGATTGCAGTTTTGTGGCTCACTACTGCATTTCAGTATCTTGGTTTAAGGAGTCCCCACTAACCTTAGATTTGTTGTAATATGATAGATTAAGAAAATGAATTCAGCTACTTATGGGCCACCATTTTAGAAATGGTCTGAAGAGGCTAAAGGTGATGAATTTATGAGAGAACACATAACACGAGTCCTGTTTATCTACAACCACTTATAATACCGGAGGCAAAAGAGCTTTTGAACATGGAAGTAACATAGGGAGCAAGGGTAGTTGTACCTGACTAAACCAGATGCAAGAGAAAGCCATAGAGAGAGGAGTTTTTTGCATTTTTCTAAGAGCCTGGTGCTGACCATGGTCAGAGACAGAATACTGAACAAGATGGACCTTAGAGCAAATCCAGACTGGCAGTACCTGATAGCAGAATTGAGACACCTTCATTTCATGGTGGAACACACCATGTTGTCATGGGAGTTGTGCATAGACCAAAAGCAGTCTGTGGCTTTATTAGGGGATTATTTCTTCCTCTTCCTGTTAAGGATATTCTGTGTCAGTACTCTGGGTCAGCTCTTTGAGTGGGGCACAAGACCTCAAGGAGTTGAAGGAAAAAGATGACTGTATACCAATTTTTTGGCTCCCCCATTCCCTGGGGCTGCCAGAAGCTTGTTTGCTCCCCAAGTTAGAACAGCTCCTTGCACTGGTGGCTGCAAGGTGTCGTTTTGCCAGCCAGGTATTGCTGAAGTGCAGGAGCACTCCAGCCATGTGTCATCCCCTTGCCTTGCCACCTATGTGTCAGGGGCCAGGATCTAGCCGCTGTGTTTCTCAGCTTCTTTAACGTTCATTTTTAACTCCCATTTTTATAATGTGCACTTGGCTAAGCTTCTAGAGAGTTCATGATAGTTTGACCTCTGAGTACACCTGTATTGAAACCTGGTTTTAAGAACGCTCTTGTAAAAGACTAATGAATGGGCATTTTTATGCAGGTTTGCTCAGCACCCCTTAGTGGCTAAGTTTACTCTTGTGTAAACATTACCTTTTTACTTGGTTTGACGTTTGCCCTTTGATTTGAAATCCAAACGCATTCTGTCAACCACTACTCTCTCTTCCTAAATTCTGGATGACCCCGCAAAGAGAGAGATGGCTATGCAATTATTTTTTAAAAGGCTCTTGTTTTAAGGAGTATGGAGTAACTACTATTTTGTTGCCTCTATCTCTGAATGAATGATGGTAAAGTGTCCTTCAGCATTGCTAAATAACAAGGAAGATATGTGCTTGGTAGGGATAACGCCTTGAAAATTTGCAACATGTAATAGTTATCACATCACAGTAACCTTATGGTCAGGCAAACAAACGTGTAACCTTTCTTCCTCACAGCTTAAGTCCTCAAAGAGAATCCTCTGCAGACTTTTGGCCAAATTCTGCTGTAAATTACACCTGTGTCACTTTAATGAAGACAGCTGTCACGGAGAACAGAATTGGTCATCAGAAGACAACCTGAATTAAATGGGAGGGTGGAAAGATGACTAAAAAAGGTCACATCTAGGGCGTCTGGTTTTGTGTTGAAGGAAATATTTCTATTTAAAAACCTGCCATAAAGAACAACTAGATTTACCAGCAAATTCTAGCATACACTGAAGTGGACTCTTAACGTTTCCCACGTCTCCTGTGATGCCTGTGGACTTGAGCACTGGCATTAGGGTACTCTA
The DNA here is from genome assembly GCA_033296515.1 of Macrochelys suwanniensis. NCBI lineage: Eukaryota > Metazoa > Chordata > Testudines > Chelydridae > Macrochelys > Macrochelys suwanniensis. The sequence continues at coordinate 37,097,348 of CM065783.1, forward strand.
ATCAATTTCTAACTGAGAAGTTGGCAGCCAGGTCTCTGTGGATTGGGAATGACTCATACCAAAGAAACACTGTGAAAATTAGGCTCCATAGCTCTGTATTTGCTGGAAAATAGCCTCCTCTTTTTCCAGTTTTTTTAGCAAATAACATGTTGAAAAACCAGAAACCTAATGTAGAATTAATTTCGTTCTTGCATGGCTAACCAGAGATGACTATCTGCTATACAAAAACACTTAAAAAGACACCGCCAAGGTGGTTTGACCTGCCTTTTCTCTTTATGTAAGTTTGCAATGCCTTCATCATTCCCTTTTCAATCTATATCTGATTTTGCAAAATAAATTCTTTAATGCCCTGTGCTCATAGTCATGAATCTCACGAGTAACCCTGCAATAACAAATAAGTACACTGAAATGATACAAGGAAGTACAATACCTCTAAAGGAGCTGATCATTAGGGGTCAGAATCTGATATCCCTACTCCCACTGAGTAATACTTTACTCCACATGCAATTCCTTTGGCTTCAGTGGGTCTGCCCATATAAAATACTATTCAGTGTGACTTGAGATATCAGAATCTGGCCGCAACACTGTGGAAAATAATTGAAAATAATGAAATAGCTGGATGGTGTTCTTTTAACTAATCCAGGTCCAAATCCTGGCTCATGGTTAGTTACAATGGAATAATCAGGGGCGGCTCCAGGCACCAGCGCAAGTGCGTGCCTGGGGCGGCAAGCCGCAGGGGGCGGCGTGACGGTTGCTGTGAGGGTGGCAGTCAGGCAGCCTTCGGCGGCGTTTCTGCGGGAGGCCCGTCGGTCCCGCGGCGTTGGCACAGAAACGGATCACCCGCAGAAACGCCGCCGAATCCGCGTGACCAGCGGACCACCCCTGACTGCCGTGTTTGGGGCGGCAAAAAACATAGAGCCGCCCCTGGGAATAATGGGGACATTAGCGTCCTCCCCCCCCCCCCCCCCCCCGACTCCTACATTTCTCCCCGCCTCCAGATTTCCTTTGGAAGACTCTTTGGCTCTATTGTGGCTGCTGGCTAGCATTTCTGATTTGGTGCAGTTAGCCAGCAGCTACTACTTCCTAAGGTGCGTGATCCTTTTAAAGGTCCTCAGCCTGTGGGTTCGTTCTTGGGAGACCCCTGCAGGTTGCATGTGTCAGATCCACGTTACTGTGCTGATGGCTTTAACTGTGTGACCTGTTTTGGCTTAAGATCACATTTCCACCCCCCGACCCTCCACAGTTTTGTTAGCTTATTTCATATCACGTTGAAAAATGGCCTCATTTACATCAGCAGAAACGTTTCATTTGCTCCCAGATTGGTTTTAATGTGCAGCATGTGAATCCACTTACTAATCTAAGTAGATAATTAATCTAATAAGTAGATATTTACTAAGGAGATGTGGGCTGTACAGGTACAGTACCTATATCTGTTGGGAGGTGGAGAAGGGATATTAAAATTGTTTATGAGTTCAGAGCTGTATCAGGCCTTGCACCATTTTTGAGTTATGATATCATTACCTGAGCTGTGGAAGCCAAGAAATAAAACCCTTAACCATGATAGATGAGGAGTGTTTATGTCTTTGAAATATAGAGAGGAAGGAAAAATACACACACAGCATAGTATATTTTTGCTTTGTTCCTGTGTATGTTTTCCATTAACACATATAGAATAGACACATCATTCATTAATGTGTACATCACCGCATGTCTTCTTTTAATGATGCATTCCATTCGGCCAATAAAGTGTTTGTTTCTTAAATCAATGATTCAAACTCATTTAAATAAACATGGGATTCGTTATCTACCTGGTAAGCATTGGTACAGGCCCCATAATTTTTAGTCGTTGCCTCACAATTTCGCATCACTTGCTTTGAGAACACTTTTCTTGCCACTTTGGAAGAGGGTATTACTGTATTTGTAGCCAAATGAAGATCTGCATTGGAAACACCAAACTGATTACTGAAGCAATGTTGAGCAAACTGATTATTCTCAAATAAACCATTGGCCACACTTATCTATTTCCGTGTTGGGAAGCTGTGAAAGGGTGGTTTGCCCTTGGGCTGGAGAGTCTGGGACCCAGCCAGTCTTGACTACAGAATGAGTCACCTATAAAGACCAGGAGGTGGCTGCAACAGACCAGAGGAATTGCTCCAGTTACGATGGGATGGTAGGAGACTGCTAAGGCAGGAAGGATTCTGACCAGACCAGGGAAGCTTCAGCTGTACCCAATAGGAGGCTGGAGAAAGACTTTTGATTTAATTTTAAACATTAAATTAGATCCTAATCCAGACTGCTGTGATTGGACTGGAAAAATCATGTGTGGAGTTTATTTGGGCATCCAAGAAAGGAAACTGGGGTGCATGCAGGGCTGTCTTGAGACCACCAGAAGGCACAGTGAGGTGAGCCCTCATCTACAGAAGCACATAGAGGGCTTTCCAAGGATCACAAACAGCTGGTATCCTATGCACTCTACTAGATACTCTTTCATGCAAACTGTGTATCTGAACACACTTTTGCAGAATTAAATAATATTGTTACAAAGTAGCAGTGGGAGAAAGAAATTAAGAGTTATAGACAAGGGAGAAAAGCTTGTTTGCAGTAAAGTGTGGAGTAGAGATGGAGAGACATAAGAGGTATGTTGCAGATTTCATAAGTTGTACACTCTAGCACCAGCAGTCATGAGATCATCTGGATAAGCTAGTACACACCAGAATTAACAGTCATTTTATCTGCCTTTGTGTAGACAACAAACAGCACAAGGTGCTTGATTCAAAATCCACTGAAGCAAATGGAAAAACTCCTAGTGACTTCACTATTCTTTGGATCAGGCCCCAAGTGCAAATTGCTTTACCAGATCCTTTGAAGTCTTAACTTTCATGGAGTCCCTTATGCTGTTGGTAATTTGCACCATTTGTACTTTGCATGAGCTGTTCTGATGCAAATGAAATTTCAATAATAGTAACAGCCATGGCTTGTGCGTATGCACAACACAAGACAATGTCAAGTAAAGCAAAATTTCTTTTTCCATTCAGTACATCAAAATGAAAGTTTCTTGTAAGAGTGACCTGATAATGTTAAATAGAGCGGCAATCAGATGTATTGACAAGTGTGTATAAAGGGCTATATAAAAAGTGCCAAAATATGTTTTAATAAATGTGTAGAAGGCCAATTGATTTTTGCAGCTTGTGCATGTTAATGTACGTTTTCTGTATGAAACTGGTATTTGTCACCAGGTTCTTACAGTTCTGTAGATGTCATAAATTTAAACACTATAACTGAACCTGAATTCACTACAGGTTATTTACCAGATCAAAGAGTGACGTGCATACAACACTGACTCTATTTGCCAGCATAAATTCATGGGTTTAGTGAAGTGCCAAGGAAAGACTGATCATTTGAATTATGTTAGTTCTAGCAAATGACAGGTTTTGTTGTTGTGACATGTTCTACAGATTATAATATTAACAGGTGCAAAGCTCATATAAAGGATATCATAGGGTGTGCAGTATGGTCCAGTCATGTAATAGTGTGTCATTTGGCAGTTCTGAAGAAATGGCTCAAGCTTGGAATTTACCAGTATCTCCATTCACGTGATGGTTGTACACAATGCACTTGACTTTTGTACACAAAGAAACTTTTGTCTGCTAATTGTACCAGGATGGATTCACATTGCATAAAAAACATCCCTTCCACAGAAAAATGCATAATAGGTAGTGTAATTCAGGAATGATTTATAAATGCTTTTACATATAATAGGAGATTTTTATTTATGACTTTTTGAAATGTAAAGGGTTAGTGACTTTTTTTTTTCCTCTTGCACCCCTGGTTGTTCCTTAACTGTCTTGATTGGAATCACATTGCCATAAGTGGGGAGCAGCAAGAAATAAGGATAGGGGTTCATGATGCTATTCTAAAAAGGTGTGTCATTAGAGCATAATTAGTAATTTGGATGCAGTGATCTTTCTCCTGATTCTTATGCTAGTTCTCTCTTCCTCCAAGAACTAGAAAAAGTGAAGAGCTAAGTTGAAGTAATGTTTATGGAACTGTTGGTTTTGATTAATAAAAAAGTGTTTGTGATTTTTGTAAGTGAGCAAGAAAATCCACTGAACAATGAAAATTGGAAGCTGTGTTTGTTTTATATTGCCACTCCTCTTATAAAAACTAGGAGTCAACACAAGTATTTTTTACAGTCAACAAAAGTATTTTTGGGGAACAGATACTGGGTGGTTTCTCTGGCCTCATCCTAAAGCCATCCTAGAAAGCTATACTTCAGGTATTTTTGAAAAGTGTGGGATGGCAACCGCAGTATGAGCCTGATGCTGCAAATCTTATTTATGTGATTGGTGTGACTGACTGTAGTGGGCAGTAGAATTTGCGTGAATCAGAGCTACTTGAGCAAGTAAGGATGGCAATGTATGTTTGTCTCTACCTGATACAGGCCAGGAATTAATGGAAAGAGTTGGGTTATGGATCAGGTGCATAGCAGGGCTGAGTTTGCATTGTGATAAATTGGTACACTTTACACTTCTCTGATGGGTTAAAAGTGCCGTAAAAGACAGTATGTTTTCCCACCAGGAAATGCCCCTATCCTGTGGTTTCTCTGAATGGCATCTGTGTTGACTTTACAACGCTCTTTCCCCCTTGCCGTCCATAGAATAAGGAGCATGCTAGGGTATGGCTGAAGGGCATAGCTGGCACACCACTGCAATCCTCTATTCTCAGTGGATGCGATGGCCCAGAGGGGTTATTGTAGCTGAGCATAAATCAGAGTAGCTTTGAGGCTGCTCTAACTCAACCCAGAAACCAAGCAATTAGTCCCCTGCCATCCCCAGAATATGGAGAGCTACAAAGGTGGCAGAAATTCTGTTTTATACGTTCTTACAGTGCACCCATCATCATGGTATCTGAGCCACTTCTGTCTTCTCCCCTCCATCCGTGCATTCAGTATAGCTCTTATGGGATGGAGACTCGGGAGCAGCAGAAGTGTGCGAGTATTTGTGTCTTTTTAACAACGTCAAAGGTCTGCGTAGATGGTTCAGAGCACAAGCGCAACTGGAGTTTGAATACTGAAATGATGTTAATTTTGAATAGTGGGTCACAACACAGTTGTAAGTAGTCTAAACGTGTGGAGCAAGTGGTTTTCTTCAGACCACTTTACATGTTTGCTTTTTAGTCTCATACCAAGGGCAAAAGCTTGTAAACATCCTCAGCATTTCTTGAAGTCAGTGGGAGTGAATGGTGCTCAAAACCTGGCAGGATTGGCCCCTAGCTGGATTAATGCAAATTATTGGCTACTTTGGACTACTTTGTTTAAATCCAAACTATAGCATGGTCATGCTAGATGTGTTACAGTGGCTGAACGTGCTATACATTAGACTGTACTCTTTTATTATAAAGCAATCCGTGTCTCAAATAAGTATGCAGTATTGATGCCAAAGCATCATGAATTTAGGGTTGTCATTGGTATAAAAGCTTCATAAGAAAGATGAATAACTGCTTCATTCCTGGAAGAGGAAATAGACATTGGCGGTGATTGATATTGACAAAGTATCTAGTTAATTTTTGAACCATTTGCCTGCATAAAAAGTTAAAAGCTGATCTCAGACTGTCCATGACATTTGGGGGGATAAGCCAGATTGTTAAATCTCAGTCTATCAGTTTGTTTCATCTTTCAAGAGGACCATTCAAATCATACAGTGACAACTCTGGTGTTTGAAATTCACCTTGTGAGTCCTTCAGTGATGCCCTCCCCTTTTAAAGATCATACATTGTCTGAATTAGAGAGAACCTTAGTCGTCCCAAATTTGCATTCCAAAATAAATTCAAGCTCTTCAGAATTAGTCCACGTTGATAGTGCAGTTTATTATCAGCTGCTTTGTGCAGACCTTAGACAGTTTTTTAGAAACCACCACCACCACCACAAAGACACCTTTTTAAAAGCATGCATTGTTTTTGAATTATTTTTTAAAATATTTTTTACGGTTTTGTTGTCTGGTGTTATTTTACTAAGACTCATGACAGCTCTTCAGACTGGGACAATATTTTCATTCAAATGGAATTCTAGAAGCAGAATTATCTTTTAAGACTCAAGAATAGCACTGTAGTAGAAACCAGGACAGTACTGGCAACTCCAAATCTTAAAAACATGAGATTTAAAAAAACCCAAACAATACAGTCACTTACAGTCATCCCGGTTAACATCGTTTCGTTGTTACATTGCTGATCAATTAGGGAACATGCTCGTTTAAAGTTGTGCAATGCTCCCTTCTAACGTCGTTTGGCAGCCGCCTGCTTTGTCCCCTGCTTGCAGGAAGAGCAGCCTGTTGCAGCTAGCTGGTGGGGACTTGGAACCAGGGTGGACCGGCAGCCCCCCATCAGCTCCCCGCTCCCCTAAGTTCCCTGTGCAGCAGCTGCCCAGCAGGCTATCAATTGCCAGCAGTTCAGCTGTCCCTTCCCCCTACTGCCATGTGCTGCTCCTGCCCGCTGCCTTGGAGCTGCTCCCGGGAGCTTCCTGCTTGCTGTGCAAGGGGCAGGGTAAAGGGGTGGGCTAATGGCAGGGGGTCTCCCTCCCCCCTGCTCCTGAACCCCGCTTACCTCTTCTGCATATAGAGCAGGATGGGGACACCCATGGACGGAGAGAGACAGCGAGAGCTTGGGGCAACAGCTGCTGTCTCAACTTCCTGATCCACTTAAAAAGACAATGTACTTAAGAGTGGGGTCAGCCTACTTAAAGGGGCAATGTGCATCTCTCTCTCCTTCACATGGGGTGTGTGTCTCTGTCTCTGTCTGCTATGCTGTCTCCCCTTCCTCCATTCGTGCTGCCTTGTAGAGTGTGACCTACATTAACAACAATGTGTTAACCCTTGAGGGCTCAGCCGAGTGCTAGTTCATCATTTAGCAGTAAGGCATTCCCAGGGAAATATCCCACCCTCTTCCACCCTCTTACTTCACCACCTCAACCAAGCTTCACAACCGTCATCGCTATGTACAGTATTAAACTGTTTGTTTAAAACGTATACTCTGTGTGTGTATATTTATATAATATATAGTATTTTGTCTGGTGAAAAATATTTCCCTGGAACCTAACTCCCCCTATTTACATTAATTCTTATGGGGAAATTGGATTTGCTTAACATCGTTTCACTTAAAGTCGCATTTTTCAGGAACATGACTACAACGTTAAGCGAGGAGTTACTGTAGTGTTTTGTCTCTTTATCACTTACGTCATGTTTTCGAGCTTTTCTCCAGAATCAGCAAGGCCAAAAAGTTCGGGTTTTTTTTGTTTTGTTTTTAAAGGAAGCTGAGGTTCTCACATAATCCAATTGTCTCCCAGATCTGGGACTTTAAAAGAAATATCAAATATCATGGGAGACTTGCAGCTAAACCATGAAAGTTGGCAACACTAATTTCCCTTACCCATAATATGACACATGGTAGCCAGTTTCCATGTATCACTTGAATCTGATTTCCTTATCAGTCTTCTCAGTGCACAGTACAAAGGCCTGATTCTCCGTTCATTTACATCTGTGTAGCTCCATTAGTTAAGTCTGTTGATTTGTTACTCATAATGTACGTTGGTGTAAGTGTGAGAAGAATCTGACCTCCTATTTTTAGAACGGTCCCATTAGAATAGTAAGCAGATTATCAAGATACAAAATTACTTTTGATTTTTTATGGATATATGGAGGCAATTAGTTTTGTTTGTTTAGATTTCCTATCTCTAACTAATTATATTATCCTTTCCATAGGAAATTGGTGCTAGTTCTTCCATTACTGAACTATGTAGTGCCAAAATTCTTGGAAATATTCAGACAGGATTTAAGACCCAACAGTATGTTATTTTGTTGTAGCTTCAAAAATACATGAGGTTTTGGTTTGATTTATTTTCTTTCTTTTTGCAAGTAGAAACGGGTTTAATGCTATGCAGAATGTGCATGATGATCAGCACTTTATAGGCATATGTAGTAATTCAACTAATATGGAAACTAAACCTATCCATGCCAGAGACTTAAAAGTGGGTTCTGGTGGTAAAACCAAGCCAGCAAGTCATATTCTATATTTGTTTTAACAGTTTATGGAATTATTATTGGTTGTTTAAAGTCCCCTCAGCTATAAAGCCCTAGGAGTGCACTGATGTGACGCAGTATGTGAGCTGTTATTTGTGGGGTGTTCCACAGACAGCTATTCTTCAACCTTGCCCTATATGAGGATTTTAGACTTCCTTATCTGGATTACTGACTGTCCTCTTTCTGTATCTCACTTTCACCTTAGCTTTCTAAAAATGCAGTGGTAAATCAGATTGCATTAATGGAAAATGCCATGCCCTAGAAAACAGCTTTTACTGCTGACAGAATGGACTGATGGAATCAAGGCTGGTAGGATACGCTATTTTTGACTGTGAAAAGTGGTGTATTTTAATGGCTTGCCGAAGGTCCGTGATGTGATTTCATGTTCTTTCTTGTTAGTCATTTTTGGCTGCTATTGACTATAATGGATGTTGTTAACATTTAAACATTTCATCAGACAAAAGTGACTATATGATCAGTGTCTTCTTTTGTTCTGAATCTAAAACAGGTAGACGTTTGTCTGCTCCTTATACTTTTCTAAAAAATAAATAACAGCTGATGGGGAGGAATTTGCCAAGACCTGCAAAAGTATGAAGCCAAAATTCATTATTACATTAAAAGAATTTGGGCTTTGCACCAGCTTAAAAAGATACTTGTGCTAATCATCAGTTTGTGCAACTGTACTGCTTGTTCCAACCTTTGTGTATGTCTCTAATAACATCTGATTCAGACTGATTCACACAAGCTTTATGATTTACCACCTGCAGAGCCTAGAATGTGTGAATGTGATATATATTTTACTTTATTAACACCTGACACTTTGTTTCTTCAAGGCAGTGCCTCTTCCTCCCCCCTTTCGCCCCACCCCCCTGCTTCCAACCCACACAGGTGAAATTTCACAAGCATTTAATCATTGCTCATATCTCAAGCATCTGGACACACCTTTCTAATTGTCATTTATATCCGACTGTCATTGCCTGTGGCAGTTACTGAGCTCACATTTCCACATAATTTGCTGCAAAACAGTTTAGTAAGTTGCTAATACACATCAGCAATGAAGCCCCCAAGAATCTGAAGTTATGATTGTGCCCTTTTTTGTATTGTTTTCAGTAGGTGGATGCTAAAAATCAGTCTTCTAGAGTTGCTGCTACATATTTTGCACATGGGGAGGATTCCAGAGCTAGAAAACTCTGACCTTGAATGCTAGAGTGCTTTGAATTGCAAATGCTTTGTTTCATTGGCTCTGTATGTGCAAGTTAAGGTGGATAAATTGTGAAGCAGTATGTTTAAACCCCCGTTGCAGAATTTTGTGCACAACTGACTTACAAGTCAGCATTAATGATGCTAACGTGCAGGTAGCTATTAAAGTATTTAGATGCTGAGGCTGCTGCTTAACAACAGTTCTGAGAAATCTTTTACTGTGACAGGGCAGCTGTTTTTGCTTGTGTACTCAGCCTCTTGTAACACTTACTTTTCTGCATGATGCTGTGTGCTTACATGAGTGAAGGAATTCTCTTGGATCACTGCTGTTCTTCCTCTTTCGCCAGAGCAAACTGCACATAAGAATTCTGATGGAGATCCCAACATTTTCAATGAGGAACCTCAATTCTCTTGTACAGAATTGAGATGCACTGAATCAGGACAGCATCACAAGCCTGGTTTTGAGTTTTGTGCTGTAAATAAGTTGAACAGAGTGGTTGCTGCGCATGAATGACCCCCTTTGTTCTCCGTTCTCTACTGGTTTAAAGCAATTGGGAGCTAGAATCCATTCTCACTTTGATATGCACTGAAGTATCACACTCCAGTGAAGCCCTGAAGCAAACATCCAGGTGATGGTGAATTTTTCAGTATGTAGCACATCAACTAGAATGATGTCATTAAATATTGGTATGGTCAGACCCCCCTTTATGTTGATAAAGGTGATTTATGCCGCTGTTCTAATAGATAGCTGTACCTTCTCCACTGAATTAGTCACAATTTAAAAAATAGCCCTGTTCAAGTGGCATGTTAACAAAACGTAGGCAGAAACATACAAATAAAATATAGGAAAATATCCATGGTTTCTCCCCATTTAGTGATTAATCTCACATATAGTTAGTTGTGCACTGGCACAGTATGAATTTACTGAACCAGTGGCTGCTGTTTGGGTCCACCTTTACGTGGAGCAAAAAACTGCATAGCGAATAAAGTTTGACACATCAGACATGCCTTAACAAATTCATTGCAGTCACCACTTTCCCTCTCTACTCCTCGCACTCCTGAACTGCATTGCTTTTTTTCTGTTACTTTTTAATAGAAAACACTGTTTTTGTTTCCTCACATCAAATGCATTTTTTAACAAATGAACAGAAGCAAGGAAAACGCTGTCTATTAACTAGTTGTCCCTAAAAAACCAGGGAAATCAATGCTCATGTTGTAGTTTTGTGCACCAATTTTATTTGTGTGTGTTTAACCGGAAATGAATGTTTCAATTAATATAGGGTTACTGTGTTACAAATGTAAGTAAATATTATCGAGTATAATTAAACAGAAAGCCAACGCTCTCTTTGCAGCATCCAGAGGGATAGTAGTGGAAATAACATTTTGGTAAATACATCATATGAACAATTATTTTAGGGGTTTGTGGACAGCATGTGGAGGGATATATTTCAGATATGTAAAACTTTCAAAGATGTTGATTGCCCACTAAGGGAAAATTGCTACCAGTAAAGGAAATTACTGTGGGCCTGATCTTGCAAACACTTCCTGCTGGTCACAATAAGTACTACAGTGAGTGGTCCCTCATTCTCCTTCCTCTTCAGGCTCAGCAATACCTATATAACATGGTTTTTATACCACTATAACTGTCTCTACAAGGCATGGGGGGTCGGAGAGGCTGTACCGTTTTAACTATCCAGTACAGCCATGGAAACTATACCGGTATAATTAAAGCAGTACAGCTTTGTGTGTGTGTGTAGACATGTTTCCTGTGCTCCTATAGGAACTATGGTGTTGTTATCTCTTGGATAACTGGGGTCAGATCTCACTTTGATGGGGGTCAGAGAGAAAGAATGCTAAAGAAAATCAGTGGCAGTCCGCCCTGTAGTAAGCACTACAGCTGGTAGTACGAGTTTGCAGTTTCGGGTACTCAGGACAATGCAATGCTCTGTATTGATGCAAACCTGCTATTGATGCCAATGGGACTTTTCACCTGAAAAGAACAGAGGCATCAGGTCCCAATTAATGAAATGGGAAGTAAGCTGTTTTTTTGGTAATCGTTTTCTTTTTCACAGAACAAGAAAATTTCCAGGTACTGAGCTAAAAAATTTTAAATAAAAATCTCTGCTTACAGTGAGACTGATAACACGAAGAATTTGCCCTTTCTAAGCTCTCTGTGCTTCTGTGAAACAGTGTTTTGTGAAACATTACTTTGCATCTTCACAAACGTCACTGAGTCCTAGAGTCCAGAAGGGACCACCAGATCAGCTGACTTCTTGTATATCAACACTACTCAGCACTCTCACACTACACCCAACAGTGGAAATCAGCCTAAAGTATTACAACCCTCAGGAGACTAGATATGTACCATGGGCAGAGAATAGGAGGGACTGAAGTGCACCAATGTCTAAGGTCCCTGCAATGACAGGGAAATGGTTAATTGTGATATACCCAGATAATCCTGGCAAGTGACCTGCACTCCATGCTGCAAAGGAAGGTGAAAAAAACCCAAGGTCACTGCCAAACTGACCCAGGGGAAAATTCCATCCTGACTCCACATCTGGTGATCAGTTAAACCCTGAGCATGTGAGCAAGAACCAGCCAGCCAAGCACCTGAAAGAGAGAATGCTTAGTGCCACTTCAGAGCCCTGGCTCTCCCATCCAATGTCCTCATCTCTAGCCATCCTGGGTGCTTCAGAGGAAGGAGATTATCTTAAAAAAAAGAAAAGAAAGAAAACTGGAATACATTAAATGGAGGGAAATCTCTTCCTGACCCTTGCAGGTGGCCCAACTGAAACCTGGAAGAACATAAGACATAAACCAAAAGTGAGCCCCAGGACTGCTAAGCCCTGCCCCCTGCTCTCACAAGCAGCCCTGTCATGCAATCACACTTAGAGCTGGACAAATCTATTTCTCAAAGCCAATTAGGTTGTTTGCCCCTACAACTCCTATTGGGAGGCTGTTCCAGAACCCAGGGCTGGCTCTGGCTTTTTTGCCGCCCCAGGCAAAAAAGCCGCCGTCCGCCCCTCTCCCCCGGCCGGGCCGGCGGGGAGCACGGCATGCCCGCCGCCCCACTGCCCCGGCTGGGGCACCGGCAAGGAGGGCGGCATGCCCCGCTCTCCCTGTCCGGAACAGGCGCGCCGCGGGGAGGGCGGCGGCATGCCCCGCTCTCCCCCGGCCAGAGCAGGAGCGCCGCAGGGAGGGCGGTGGCATGCCCTGCTGTCCCCCAGCCGGAGCAGGAGCGCCACGGGGAGGGTGGCGGCATGCCCTGCTCTCCCCTGGCCGGAGCAGGAGTGCCACGGGGTGGGTGGCGCCATGCCCCGCTCTCCCCTGGCCGGAGCAGGAGCGCCACGGGGAGGGTGGCGGCATGCCCCGCTGTCCCCCGGCCAGAGGAGCGCCGGCAGGGAGGGCGTCCTGCCCACTGCCCTGGCCGGGGCGCTAGTGGGGAGGGCGTCATGCCCGTGGCCCACTCCCCCAGACAGGCACGGGCGGGGAAGAGCGCCGCCCCCCGCGGCTTGCCGCCTCAGGCACGTGCTTGCTGCACTAGTGCCTGGAGTCACCCCTGCCAGAACCTCACCCTTCTGATGGTTAGAAACCTTCTTTTAATTTTCAGCCTGAATTTGTTCATGGCCAGCTTTGTTCTTGGGTCAACGTTGTCCTTTCACTTAAATAGCTTTTCACCCTCCCTAGGATTTACCCCCCTTAAGTATTTATAGAGAGTAATAATGTCTGAGAACAACACATTTGAGGTTGGGTACAGTAGTCTTTTGCACTGTCCAGATGTCTGTGCACATCTCATTGCAGTAGTGGTTAAGTTGGGTTGATTGAAGTTGCGGGGAGGGATAGCTCAGTGGTTTGAGCATTGGCCTGCTAAACCCAGGGTTATGAGTTCAATCCTTGAGGGGGCCACTTAGGGATCTGGGGCAAAAATTGGGGATTGGTTCTGCTTTGAGCAGGGGCTTGGACTAGATGACTTCCTAAGGTCCTTTCCAACTCTGTGATTCTGATTTGAGTTTGATCACATGATAATTCTTTAGATCACAACATTACATAGAATGGAGAAATATTTTATATAAAATTTCACATGGATTTGATAACAATCCTTCAGCAGGTAGATATATAAAGCGAGACATCTTGAAAAACATCTGTAGTCTCTTGGCAGAAATCTGGTAGCAGATATTTTTCCATGTGAATTTGGCATCAATAGGAAATTGAAATATGTGTTTCGCAAGTGACACTCTTGTGCACACAAAAGCTAATTTATTTGTTTTGTTGGGTGTAAGGTTACCCTGTCAGTGATACACTAAAGCCTCATTGTGTAAAGCTGTCTCATGCCCAGTTGGGATGTTACTGATAGCATTCTGTTAATCATTGCAGCAAAATTTAAGTCCTAATATGGGTTATCAAAACTAGATAAAAGTAATGTCATAAGAACTGTAAACTGATAGCTTTAATCACTTCAGAAAGACACCAGGCCAAATTCATAGGTGATGTGAGTTACACATCAGTAAGTGGGTATATAGGGAGTCTGAGAATGTCATAGGGCCAAATTCTCAGCTGGTGTAAATTGTCATGGCTTCACTAAAGTCAATGGAGCTTGGACCAACTGAGAATCTGGCCCTTAATGCAGTTCTGCTCTGGAAATGACTCTGTACAAATAGTATTCTGGGCTTCCATATTTATTATCTTTTACTAATTTACGTATCAATGTATGTCTGAACAAGTGCTAACACACATCTGTGATGAAGCCCCCAAGAACCTAAAGTCATGATTGTGTTCATTCTTTTACCGTTTTCAGTAGCTGGGTGCATTCCTTGGCTTACAAGTAAAATCATGTTTTTTCTAACTACCAGCCCCGCGACATCAACCAGGGGTGTGGAAGTCCACCTGGATTCTTTCCTTCTCATGCATCATCGATCATCCTCCTCAGTAATAAAGACTCTGCAGCTCAAACTACATCCTGACTTACACCTGTGCAGCCTCATTGTCTTCGAACTATGCCATCAGTGACACCTGTGCAGTCCCATTGTGCCATCAGTGGGTTTGCACAGGTGTCACTGACTCAAATGTGGTAAGCTATTACGTTTGATGCACAAGAAGGGAGAGCACCCTTTTCACTTGCTCATGCCAGCAACCAGCTACCATTAACCTGCACCTTGAGAACTCTAGAGCTAATGTAACTGTGAAATTGCATTTTAATTACTTAAACTGTAAGGTCATTCTTTGTGTATGTAGCACTCAGCACAATGGGGCCTCCATCCCTGACTGGAGCCTAGGCGCTACTGCAGTGTAAATGTTAAATAATGACTTTGGTCAGGGAACAGGCACACAAGCTGGTATCTTGGGTGTCTCCTCCTGCATTGGTCCCATCCAACCCTCCATTCACAGTTCACATTTCCATTAACTGATTGTTGTGTTTTCATTTTGGAATCTTACTAGAATGGCTTGGTGAAGACCAAGCCAGTGAGAAAGAGAATGGTGCCTCATCTTGTGAGATTCAGGCATCATGTACATTAGCAGCTGTTTTTCTGAAGGGTCCCACTTAACCCTATATATTTATTCACGTTTGTTGTAATGAAAATTCTCATCCAGTGCTCTGGGGGGAAGCTCAATTCAACTATTTTCAAATCTTACCAAAGAAATGGCCTAGGGTGCACTGGGCATAATTCTGCAGGATTTGAATTGCCAGAATTGTATTGTCAGCCGCGTTGTAAATCAGTACTTAATCTGGACCCTTAAAACTAAGTGTCACAAATACGCCATCTTTCGCTGAGGCAAAAAAGGGGCTCAGTGTGAAATTCAGGGTCGTAGACTATTCAGAGATTAATTCAGGCCCAAATTCTAACTCCATGTCCCATGAATTTCCTACAGTAAAGACCGATGTAGTCAGAGTCTAGCTGGAGAACTTGTTCTTTTTTCCTAGCGCTTGTTACCTGGGGAGGTGGTGCTGAGGGAAGCCAATTCCAGCACCTTTCTTTCCCTTCCTTATCTGCTGCAGGAGCCATGTGTGGGAGGGGAGGGAGTTTTTACTTTGACGGGGAGAGTTGCAGTCCTTACATAGAGAATACTAGAAGACAGAACAACAATTAAGAAAATCATTTTGAATATGCATAAAACATGAACAGAGACACTACTAATGCTTTATATTATGCTAGTTACAATACTTGGTTGCTTTCCTGCTTTTTCCAGTATTCTGAGTCTGCCAACTTTGGTGTCTCCTTCCATATATCACAGTGCCCACTTTAAAAGGGGGTTAATAGTACCAGAGTTTCCATTCATGACATAACAGATTGTCTCAGGGTTACAAGTGATATATTTCTCCCCAGATAACTTCCCGCCTCGCTTTTTGCTTATTTGTGGCAAAGGACTGTCACAGGCAAATGAGCATATTTTCACATTACTTGGTCATTTGCCAGGCATCGCTGAAGGTGATTTATAATTTATACATGGAAGGGATTCGCTGATCTCATTAATAATCGTCCAAACAGCTAGATAAACACACTTGCAACTCATCATTCTAAATCAGATGAACTTGAAAGGGCCAAAGAATTCACCTGCAAGGGCTTTTGGCAGCCTGTGCTTTCCCAGACAACCAAAGTATGACAAAAGAATGCAAAAGCTGCCAAAATGCATTCCACCTTATAGCTACTCAGAGGTGGGAGGTTTCATCTACGCTTGCTATATTGCTCTTCCTGGCTGAAATAATCTTCAACAGGATCTGATTCCTGTTCCTTTTTATTCTAGTGGGAGTGAATTTCAGAGACGGGAATATGAAGCCGTTACAGGATTTCTCCTCTCTGCCCTCCCTCACGAGCATTCTGCTGAAGCTCTGTGATATAAAAAGCTGGTGAACTGAGACCCCCACAAGCTTCACCATCATAAAGAGAAGACACATATCTGTGTCTTCTCTTATGACTATCACTTCCCTTATATCCCACTTTTTATCTGAGGATCTCCATGTGCTTTACAAACATTAATTAGTTAATTAAGCCTCACAGCACCCTTATGACATAGTTATTATGCACAGTATGGCCAATTTTCACATAGGTAAACTGAGGTAGAGATTATGAGCCAGAATGTGGCTTGCCATTATGTGGGTGCACTGGGGAGAGAGGGTTCAATTAACCCACCTCCCCCTCCACTGTGATCAGCCTGCATTCGGAAAGGCGAGCCACAACTGTAGCTCCTGTGATCAGGGAGTGACCTGAAACTGATCAAGGAGAAGGCTGGGCTATGCTCCTATCATACACCAGTTAGACTGGGCAGACTGTGGGGTGAAGGCTGTACTGTCCTTTCAGGATGTAGCAGTTTGCTCACCCTCCATGCACATCAGGAAAGGATTATGCAGGTCTGTGCTTTAAAGGTATGATCTAATCCGTAGTGACAGAGCCAGAAATAGAACCCAGGAGTCCTGACTCCTAGTTTCCTGCTCTAACCATCCGATCGTACCCCATTTCAAGAAAACCTGGCTGAGGGATTGTGTCAAAGCTGAAAAGCTCACATCATGAAACTGCAATACTTGCAAGATGGACAAACTGTGGAGCAGGTTTTCAGTCTCCTTTCACTGATCTGACATGTATGGGACAGAATGGGAGAAGTCACATGTGGAGAAAGCCTATTCAACTGTTTGAGTCCACCCTTGTAACTGCAGGATGTAGTCCTTTGGTAAAGAACGTACTGGGTATTAAACTGACAGTGAACTTGATCTAAGCCAGGCTAAGAATGACAAGTTTGTTGCTACAGATGAAAATTGCACAGAAATGTAGAAAAATAATGTGTCTGCATGAGTCTTAGGAAAAAGTGAATGAAACACAAAGCAGCTGTTTCCTTACTCATTTGGAGTAAACTGTGTGATGTTCGTTAATCTTTGCATCTGTAATGAGCTAGTACTGATCATGCACCCCATGAGGAAAAACAGAAGCACCTCATCAAATGTATGATCCTCTCTGAAATGTCATGGGTAATCAAGTGTGGATAGTTAATAGATCGTGATTTGCATGCCACCATTTTCACTGATGGACTACTTAAATAAGAACTGAGAGTTTTTACAGGGATGCTTATGTGTGTCTTTCAGAAGTATGTCCATCTATTTGCTCTAATGTTCAAGAGGTCTGCAGCGCTGTTTATTTTGAAGAATTGTTTTCCTTATGAATTAGAGTGGCTTTGTTGTACTCAGAAAAGTGGAGCAGAGTTGTTACTTTGCATTGGACTTTGAACTTGCCTGAACTCTAGGCTGTGCCAAGGAGTTGGGGACCTTCCTAAACCTGGGTGCCAAACAACTCGCTGTGGAAGCAGACTGTCTTAGGTCTCTGCAGGAGGTCTTCACAACATGGCACATAACAAATCCACTATAACAACTCAACACGATGCATGAATACTTCCCTAGTCTTGATTTTAATCAAAACGCTGCCAGTTGCTATAGTAGGGGCCAAATACTGTCCCCTTCGTGTAGACCTGAAAACGGCCAGACTTCCATTCTGCAGGGAATGACAGACCCCACAGGGGAAGCAGCCCTCTGTGGTGGTAAATACCATAGCAGCACTTAGCGAAGGTGGCTGTAGGCCAGAGAAGTGGCAGGGGTGTATTCAGTAGGTATGAGACAGTAGGTCAACTGGCCAAACACACAATGGTGGGAGTGGTGGAAGGAAGATGCAGCAGCTGCGGATGCTACTATAGCCCATGAGCTGTGCTAGTGGCCACAATACAGCAGCTGTGCTCCTGATCTGCAATCTACCACGTGTTTGGGGTGGGAAGGGTTCCCTTACCTCTTCAACCTTCACATCCCCTCATAGGGCTCTCTGTGCAGCATTGACTCAGTGAAAGGCATTAGGACTTGCTCCAAATTGTGCATAACATGTTTATGCTGTGAATGGACAGTTGGGTTGGATTTAAGCCTTAATCAGTAAGCTGTAATCAGTAAAATGGATCTTAGTTTAAATTCTTGGCTCATGCAAATCTTAATTCTGTGTAAAGAGACTCTGTAAGATCAAATTTGGCCCAAAATCTGGGTTGAATATTTTCCAAAGCTAATAGTTGTAGAAATGTTTCAATTATATATGTCTACACACACACACACATATGTGTATCTACAGAGACAGATAGATATGCATGTATATAATAGGGCTGTCAAGCAATTAAAAAAATTGATCGTGATTAATCATGCTGTTAAACAGTAATAGAATACCATTTAAATATTTTTGGATGTTGTCTACATTTTAAAATATATTGATTTCAATTACAACACAGAATACGAAGTGTACAGTGCTCACTTTATATTTATTTTTATTACAAATATTTGCACTGTAAAAAACAAAGGAAATAGTATTTTTCAATTCACCTAATATAAGTACCATAGTGCAATCTCTTTATCATGAAAGTTGAATTTACAAATGTAGAATTATGTAAAAAAAAAAACCCTGCATTCAAAAATAAAAAAATGTAAAACTTCAAGCCTTCAAGTCCAATCAATCCTACTTCTTGTGCAGCCAGTCGCTGAGACAAACAAATTTGTTTACGTTGCTTCTTGTTTACAATGTCACCTGAAAGTCAGAACAGGCGTTTATATGGAACTGTTGTATATCACAAGATATTTACATACCAGATGCGCTAAAGATTCATATGTCCCTTGATGCTTCAACCACCATTCCAGAGGACATGCGTCCATGCTGACGGGTTTTGCTCAATAACGATCCAAAGCAGTGCAGACCGACACATGTTCATTTTCATAATCTGAGTCAGATGCCACCAGCAGAAGGTTGATTTTCTTTTTTGGTGCTTTGGGTTCGTAGTTTCCGCAGCAGAGTGTTGCTCTTTTAAGACTTCTGAAAGCATGCTCCACACCTTGTCCCTCTCAGATTTTGGAAGGCCCTTCAGATTCTTAAACTTTGGGTCGAGTGCTGTAGCTATCTTTAGAAATTTCACATTGGCATCTTCTTTGCATTTTGTCAAATTTGCAGTGAAAATGTTTTAAAAACGAATAACATGTGCTGGGTCACCATGCGAGACTGCTATAACATGAAATATATGGCAGAATGCGCATAAAACAGAACAGGAGACACAATTCTCCCCCAGGGAGTTCAGTCACAAATTTAATTAACACTTTTTTTTTTTTAACGAGCATCACCAGTATGGAAGCATGTCCTCTGGAACAATGGCCGAAGCATATGACTCTTCAGTGCAGCTGGCACGTAAATATCTTGCCACGCCAGCTACAACAGTGCCGTGCGAACGCTTGTTCTCACCTTCAGGTGACATTGTAATTAAGAAGTGGGCAGCATTATTTCCCATAAATGTAAACAAACTTGTTTGTCTCAGTGATTGGCTGAACAAGAAGTAGGACTGAGTGGACTTGTATGCTCTAAAAGTTTTACGTTGTTTTGTTTTTGAGCACAGTTATGTAACAAAAAATCCTACATTTGTAAGTTTCACTTTCATGATAAAGAGATTGCACTATAGTACTTGTATTAGGTGAATTGAAAAATTCTTTCTTTTATCATTTTTACAGTGCAAATATTTGTAATAAAAATAATATAAAATGAGCACTGTACACTTTGGATACTGTGTTGTAATTGAAATTGATATATTTGAAAATGTAGAAAAACATCTAAAATATTTAAGAAATTTCAACTGGTACTCTATTGTTTAACAGTGCGATTAATCACGATTAATATTATAAATCACGATTACTTTTTTTAGTTAATTGTGTGAGTGAACTGGGATTAATCGATAGCCCTAATATATATTAATGCCAAAAGTAAAAAAATAAAATAAAATAAACAAATGAACATGACAGTAGCAGCTAGAAGTTCCCATTTGAAATGGTGATCCCATCGTGCTGAGCACTGTATGCACATCTAGTAAGAGACAGTCCGTGCCCCAGAGAGCTTACATTCTAAGGCCCTGGTCCTGAAAACACTTCTGCGTGTGCTTAGCTTTATGCACTGTTTGTAGTCTCATTCTCATCACTGTTAGCAGCATGTAAAATTTAATACGTGCATACATTTTTGCAGGATCGGTGCCTAAATAGACAAGAGAGACAAAGGGTGAGAGGGGAAACGGGAACATGTAGGGGAAGTGACTTGCCCAAGGTGTCACAACAGCTTGGTGGCAAAGCCAGGCACAGACTATAGCAGGGATTCTCAACCTTTTTCTTTCTGAGGCCCCCCTCAACATGCTAGAAAAATTCTGGGGCCCAGTGGGGGTGGGTGACTTCGGGTCAAGGGTGGGACCCTGGGGCATAGGTGTAGTTTGACTTCTATTTCGTGGGGGGGGCGGGAGTGCAAAGGCCGGTAGGGATCAGGCCAGCTCTGCGCAGCGGGGTCCAGGGAGGGAGTGCCACCTCCACCCCCTGACTCACCTCATCAGGCCACTCACCTGTCTGGGGCTGTGTGCTGGTGGCTACTCCCCGAGGGCTCTGCTGGGCCCGGAGCTGCCTTTGGCCATGTGAGCAGTCAAAGAAGGCTGGGAGCTGAGGAGCAACCACAACCCTGGGCACCAGCAGCAGATGGGGGAATGCCATGGCTGCCCACTCCATGGCACCACCAGCCAGAGGAGCAGCTGCCCCTCACGGCCTGGCTCTGGCTTCCTGCCTAGGACCTGGCCAGAGGGTGGGGCCTGAGGGGGCTGAGGGAGAGGAGGAGATGGGGTGGGGGTGTCACTGCCCTCAGCATTACTCCACTCTGGGTAGTTTGAGGGGGCAACACCCTTGTGCCCCCTTAACTCTGCCTATGGGCTCAAGCCCGCCACTCCTGGCTTCAGGGGACGGGGCAGAGCTCGGGGATTCAGCCTCTCCCTGCTCCCGGCTGCAGGGTGGGACGGCTCGAGGCCTCAGTGTCATGCCACTCCTGGCTTCAGCCCTATCGGGGTGGGGGGGTGCCAGGGCTCAGGGCTTCAGCCTTGTGCCCCTCCCGGCTTCAGCCCTGTGGCAGGGCACTGGGACTCGGGGCACCAGGTTTCATTGGTGGGGCTCGGCAGTCCCGCTGAAAGGGCTTGTGGTCCCTCAGGGGGCCACGGACCCCCAGCTGAGAACCGCTGGGCTATAGGACTCTGCATCATGCTACTTCTGTTGACTGATAGTTAAAAATCATACATTAGCAGAAGTAAGGAGTGTCCTTTTTTAAACAGTTTGTCTCTTTCTTTCCAAGGCAGCTTTGCAGTGCACTGAGGCTCTGACTTTGGTCTGAGATCTGCTAGTCTTTGTAGAGGGGACTGTAACTTTCTCTGTTTGTACAGCACTTATCACAATTGGTCCCCAACCTAAACCTAGTGGGCCTCAAGGCACTATTGGCATATGAGTGTTAAATTATAATAATGGTGCAGACCCTTGAACCTGTGTGGAGTTCTGCTGTAGTCAATGGGACTCTGCCTGGGGATAGAGGCTAGATGATCCGGGGTCAGGATCAAGACAATAATTATTAAAAAGGATAGGCAATTAAATTTTAAGAGTCATATGATTTCAAACAATTTCAGACTTCTTACTACTTCATATGAATTATTGGTGCACTTAAAATAATTATTCATACTAATATGTATTGAACACTATTCTGCTATTTTATATACCGTATCAGCTAACCTTTTCCTTTTTTTTTTTTTTTTTTTTTTTTTTTTTTTTTTTTGAGACATCTGGTTCATGACAGCTAATGCTCGTGTCAGTAGCAAGTGGACCTTTTAAATAATACTGTCAGGGCTAAGTGTTAGGCCTTCCCATTTCAAACTGCTCAAGCTGCTACTGTGCTTTATCCCAGACTTCATCTAACTTTGGAAATTTAATTGCCTTTTTACAGAGCTGTTAAGATTTAAGAAATGAGAGATAATCCCAGGCTGACTGGCCAGTGCTTTGAGATATAGATCTCCATTCCCATCAGTGCTTTTTCACTGATTGGGGAGGGAAGCTTGTAAGCAGGTCTCATGACAAAGGGATTAGAGCTTGTTAAAGTGGAGATTCAGCCAATTAATCAGCTTTCACCAGAGTATGTTGTAAAAATTTAGCTAGTGGTTTGTCCTGTAAATCTTCGCAGCTTCTGCTGGTAAAATAAAAATGGCATTAATTTATGTTTAAGAACAAAATAAAGAAGTGTGTTGTGTACAGCCTTAGCTGCTGATTATGATTGTTTTTAAAACAACAAACAAACCACTTTGCATCATGGAGCTCCTTTTTACACTCCTGGTCAAAGGAAACTATCAACTTGTTTGTTTTTTTTAAAATTGACTAATTATTTGAAACTGACTCCAGAATCTCAATAGCTCCTGAATCCTGGAAAAAGGCTACTAAACTTCCAAAGTCGGATGAAGTCTGTGACAGAGCACAGGAGCAGCTTGAACAGTTTGAAATTAGAAGGTCTAACACTTAGCCCTGACAGTAATGGTTTAAAGGCCTTGTTGCTACTGACACAAACATTAGCTGGTATTAAATTCAGGCCTGCATTAGAAAATGACTAAACCGCTCATTTCAAACAGTTCAGTTTTCTGATAGGGCACCCTTTAGGCGTGGCCTGCATTTATTATTTAAATCCTTTTAAACAAAAAATAAAGTTTCTGAGAGAACTTTTCTTCTCTTTTAGCCCCCAATTTAGCAATCCATCCCTATTCAGCAAACGTTTCCCCACATTCCTGGAGTTAAACACATGCTTAAATGCTTTGCTGAATTGGGGCCCTACTGATATCTATAAGGGAGGGAGCAGCCATATTATAACACATTCTGAGGTGCACAAGTCCATTTCCTTCTCCTTCCTGTCTGTTCAGTGCCTGCCCTCTTTCTCTTCAGTTCACCTTTGCGGTTCCTCATAGTGTAGACCAGTGGTTCCCAAACTCAGTCCGCGGCTTGCTCAGGGTAAGCCCCTGGCGCGCCGGGCTGGTTTGTTTACCTGTCACCTCCGCAGGTACAGCCGCTCACAGCTCCCACTGGCCTTGGTTTGCCGTTCCCGGCCAATGGGAGCTGCGGGAAGCAGTGGGCCGGCTCGCTCTGCTTCCTGCAGTTCCCATTGGCCAGGAACGGCAAACTGCGGCCAGTGGGAGCCCGCTGCTTCCCGCAGCTCCCATTGGCCGGGAATGAGCAAGCTGCGAACCAAGTTTGGGAACCACTGGTGTAGACCTAGCTTTGTACAGCTGGGGTAAGAGAATAAAGTTGGTTAAAATTTTTTTTTCCACCATGGAATATTTTTACATTTCATCAAATAATCCAAAGTTTTCAGAGGAAAAAAATCAAACTTTTTTGAGGAAAGCAGGAACTTTCCAGGAGAAATTTTGTTTAGTCAAAAGCCCAGTTTTTTCATTGAAAATACAGTTGTGCTGGAAAATTGTCTATCAGTGGTAATAGAGAGTGCCTAGAAGCAGCTCCTGAAAGTTCTGTTGATCATGCCAGTGTCTGAGACGGGAAGTACAAATGATCACCCAAAAAACCGTGAAACTGCCTATATATAAACAGTGCGTTCAAGATGCACAAAATAAATAATGGAGAGAGAGAGAGTCTTTCCCCCAAACTTCTCCCTTTTTTTAGTAATATTAGGTGTTACTCCTGACTACAGTAGGTACAACATTTTCATAGAGAAACGAGATTTCAAGGTGATGGCAACCTTTGCAGTCCTTTCCTAGTTTTGTTCAGCAGTTATGATACACTATGTGGTGAACTATGAGCTTCAGAATAGCTCTTTGCATGCTTTTTAGCAGTAGCATTTTCCATGTAGGGCCTGACCCTAGACCTGTTGAAGTCATTGGGAGTTCTGCCAGTCATTTCAAAGGGACTCCGATGCAGTCAGTGTCAATTTCTCAGGCATGTCTTCTCTAGGTAGCAGATACCAGGTAAGTCAGGATATATCAGTTTTGACTCAAAACAAGTATAGGAATATACTGGGAAAAAAGCAAATACTCAAGAAATGCTGGAAGAGGAAGGGGGATGCAGTTTTAAAAATGAACTGATGGCTGAGTTATCAGACTAATTAATTTTGGTTTTGCTTTTATATAGTTTTTTTAAAGGTTAAAAATTCATTAATAATCAGAATAGGTTACTTTAGCGCATTCAACATGTAGGGACAGTTTCTTCCTCTGATTACTACTTAGCAAGTGGGACTGTTTGTGGGAGAAGGGCTGCTCAGTGTCAGTGATGGTGGCTGATTGAATGTCCTAATGCCAGGAGTGGCTTCTTTTGAAATGTGATGATGCCATACAATCGCACTGTGCTAGAGATGCCATGATCCTGAACTTACAGAACAGAGTTTCCAAGCATGGGCACCTAAATTGGCCCAGATCCCCCTAATTGGGCGCTGAATATGGTCTGAAATCAATATGTCTTGAAAATTGGATCTGCAGAGTATAACCTGAAGATGATAAAAGAGCAAATAAATCCTTCATGTGCGGGATTAATATTCTAATTTTAGCATTGTCTGTCTGGCTGCTTTGGTTTGTGTTTGTGGTGTCTTTTCAAACAGATTTCCATATCCCCTCTCCTGTTATGCTTGTGCTCTGGGTTGGGCTAACAGCAGCACAATCTTTTTCACCGTTTTTAAAAGTTGATGTTCTTGTATGTTAAAGATAATACAACAGAAAAGGTAGATTAACAACACTAGATGGTATAACTAATACACAATAGGTAACTCCAGTGCCCAGGATAATCTCCTCCCAGAAAGCAAACGGCAGACCACAGTAGAGGTCAGCATTGGTGCCCCATCTCAATCCAAGGAAACACCTTGGATTGTCAGGATTACTCATTTCCACCCACTGATTAGCATTTTTGCCACCTCGCTCACCCCTAATGTCTTCCAGCTAAATTAGCCAACTGGGGGCTTTGGACCTGTGGGATTGTAAAGAGATCTTGCCAGCTGTGAAATCGTCAGCTCTGGGTGGGTAGTGGGGGGGTGTGTGTGTGTGCCAGTGCCGAGTTGAACACCAGTCCCTGGTAGCATGTCAGGTATCCTGTCAAGACTCTAGCACCTGGTGGGTCCCAGATACCATTCCATCAATCTACAGCCACCTAGCTTCTCCCAGGGTAACCCCAGACATCCTGTGCCAGTGAGCTGCTCCTCACCAGCCCCCTTTCTGTCTGCCACTGACTCTTCCCTTGCTGGCAGAAAGAGCAGCAGCAGATTCACCCTTAACGGAGTCATTTTTTATTGACAGCTGATTCATTGTATCACAACAACCCAAATCCATTAGGTAGGTGGAGCTGGTGCACACAGCTGACGACTGCTTCCCAGATTCTTCATTATTAAAGTTCCTTTCTAAACTTTTTAAAACTTGTGGTTAATTTAGCAAAACTTAAAAAAAGTGCCATGAAAATTGGCAGTCCCAGGGCTTGTCTACACAGGGAGGTTAGTGCACAGTGAGCGAAGATGTGAATTTAAAGGTCACTAGCTACTCTGCACTTACTCCCTGTGTAGACGCTCTTACTGCACATTGAGTGCACTCAGGCGTACAGCTCAGTATACTTCCAAAGTGGATTCAGCTAATGTGCACAGATGCACGCTTAGTGTGCAGCTAACGGGTCCACTTGGGAAGTGAGTGAGGAATAGCTAACTGCAGCATGCACCAGCTACTGTGGGCTTTTTTCCCATGCAGACAAGTCCCTGGAAAAATCTAGCTGGGTAAGGTTTGATGCATGTGGGGGGCTAGGCAAATTTGGCCTTGCACAGGTTCAGTTTAGGCAGGAGCTGGCAACTGACTATCCTTTGCTGGCTTGCTTCTGTACAGCTTACACCTGCAGCAGGAATTCTCATAATCCTCCTCCCAGTGACTCCCTTACACCAACCACTGCCAGGCCTTTCCTTCCCGTTGCTGCCAAGGGACCCACTGGCCTAACCACCTTCATCTGCCATTTCTAGAGGTTGAGTGGGGCCTTTCATCAGGCCGCCTTCCCCCAAATCCAGAAGTCCTGGTGAGGGAACGAGGAAGAGGAAAGAGGGCTGGAAGCTGCCAGACCAGCCCCCAATACATACAGGGAAGTGGAAGAGGAAACAACTCTCACTCTGTGGCCAGAAAAAAAGCTGATCTGAGAACAGAGGCAGATAGCTTCTCCCCTAAATCCCTAGTGTTATCGTTAGAGAAATCTCAGGATTTCCTTAGCAACCAACCGAAGCCCCATAAATCTGGTACTTACTTTGCTAGCCTCCAGCTGCACTGGGATACTTTCTTTCCCAACTGTCAGTTTAACTAGAGGAGAGGAACGCTGTGCTCCTTCTGCTCTGTGACAGGATCTGACCACTTTCTGGGACCCTCCTCCTACCCATCTACCTATAGAAGATCTATATTTGGAAAAGGACAGTGGCCTTAGCTAGTGACCCCCAGAGGAGCAAGATGGAGGGAACAACCACTGGCACCCCTGAACTTCCTAGGGGAAATGGGCAACTGAAGAGCAAAGTTGGGGAAGTGCTCAAGCTACTGTACACAAGCCCCTC
Organism: Macrochelys suwanniensis; assembly: GCA_033296515.1. NCBI lineage: Eukaryota > Metazoa > Chordata > Testudines > Chelydridae > Macrochelys > Macrochelys suwanniensis. Next base: position 37,123,998 of record CM065783.1, read on the forward strand.
AGCCTTGAAGACTGGAATGATATGGGTGGAGAAGCCAGGGAAGACCAGACAGAGACCAGCTGGGATGTGCAAATAGTGTCAATCGAGATCAGCTGAACTTCTTGGACTCTGATGATCATAGTTCCAAGTGCACCCTTAGTTCCCCTGATTTTTACTTCCAGGTTATCTTCAAGCCTTTCCTAGAAACCTACCCAGTTAAAAACAAGAATACCAAAACCAACTAACAAATCCACACCACCCTTCCAATGTGCTCTTGTTGGTGCTTGTATTTCTTTATCCATATTTAAATTCATTCAGTTAAAAATTATCCTTGGTGACTACAAGTGATTTGTCTTTTTTTCTCATCAGTGATGTGAGTTAAAGATATGGAACTGATTGTAATTTGTAGATAATATGAAGTCATTAGCAATAGGAGACAAAGATCTGACAGCGCTAACATCAAAGGAAGCTGGCTTTATTTGGAAGCAGCATTGGGTTCATCACATTGAATTCTACAACTTGACTTTTAAGATAAGCTTGAGAGAAGGTTAACAATTTTTTTTTGTTCTTCTGGCTTTTGAGGATCTTTGTCATCCTCAGGGGCATTACAGTGAGTAACTAGTTTGGACCAGAAGAATGACTTAATTTTACAAGACGCTCATTAACTCATTTTATTTAAAATCTTCTCATTTTACCCAAAACCCTATTATGCTTGGACAGGCATTGTCTCACAGGTAATGGGGGAAGAGGGCATAGGGAGTCCTGTGGTATTCATGTCGGGGAGACAAGGGTGACTCCCTTTCTTTGACTTTTAGGTCAAAAGAACTAGTCCCTGGGACAGCTTGACAATTAGAAAATCCTGATGAGCATTTAGAACTAAAACAGCTGTACAATCACTGAGGGGTTCATGGCGCGGGGCAGAAAGCTCATCAAAAGAGACTATTCAAACAATTGAGTTCTATAATTAACACACAAAAATCTGTTCAGAAATGGTAATAACAGTAAAAGAGAACTAAGAAGAAGCTGCCTACTCATGTGGCAGATGTGGTTTTGTTAAAATTTGAGAAAGCAAATCCATCCATTTAAAGAGAGAAAAGAACATTAGAGGGAAAAATGAAAACTTTTTATTCCCCGGTGTGCAGTTAGAATACAAACTGGAAATATTTCCAAAGTAGCAGGCGTGGTTAAAAAGGGAACCAGTCATCAATAATCTGAAATGGGTTTTAAGAGGATGGCATCATTTTTTTAAAATCATTTTAAAAACAATTCCTTTTCCCATTCTAATTTAGAACTAATTTACTGGAAGCTTGAAGCTGAGACCAGCTTCCTTCAAGAATTTACTTTTTCCTTTGTTGCACACATTGGTGTGTTACTGTAGGGTTGTTCATGAAAGCTGGGCTGCTGCTTTAAGAACAGTGGTTGCTTTGGGATTTTTTTAAATCACATCCAAAGTATTTTGTGGACTTTAGAAACTAAGGTCTACACTTATGGCAGCACATAGAATACAGACACTGCGTGCTCAGCTAGTACGGGTATAAATAGCAGTGTAGACTGGGAGGCACTGCTTAGAGGACAACAGAGTAGAGTAGTGTGACCTGCACTCCTGAACTGAAGGATGTATACCCTATGTGGCTCTCTACACACTCAAACAATACCCTCCATGTCTACACTACTATTTTTAGCAGTGTAGTGTCCCGCTGCCTCCCGGCTGCCAGAGCCTGTCCCTTCAGGAAAAGACTCTGGTAGCACAGAGAGGCTCTGACAGAGAGAGGCAGTGGGGCAAGGCTCCAGCAGCTACCCACTGCTAGAACCTTTCCCCGCTGTCTACCCTTGCTGTACCTTTTCACTGCCGCATGTATCTACATGTTCCCTACATCTGCTGCAAGTGTAGGGAAGTGTAAACAAGTTCTGAGTTTATTTACACAGCTGATCTATGTTTCTATTAAGCAGATCAGTTGTGCTCCGCCTATAAAAAATGCAATCAAATACATTAATGCAACATTATTGTTTTCTGTTTAACTGGAGAAGTTAGAAGACACAAATCTTAAGGTTATTGCACCACCACTCACTTAGTCACGTTAATGAAGGTTTAAGTGGAATTTAAGTGGTGCATTGGCCCTGTTCTAGCCCTCTGCAAAGGGATAAATTTCCTGCTAAGGTCCTGATCCTGATGTGAGTTCCATGCAGGCTCTGGGAGCCATCCTTGTAGAGCTTCTTACAGGATTATGGCTCCAAACGCAGGCTAACCATGCTTTATAAAGTCACAGTTCAACATTCTAGGGTTTATATGCCCGTAATGTCCTCATTACAAGCCTCTATACCATTAACTTTTTTTTTTACTGCTGCTGCACATTGAACTGAGAATTTAAAATGTATGTGCCAGACTTCCCATTGACTAAGTGGAGTTATGCCAACAAAGAATTTGGCCCTTCATCTATCCATCTACCTTCTCCTTTTTATTAGCTTCAAAACCAGAAGCTGTGATTTGCCCCATTTTCCCCCATTAAAAATATGCTTCTGCAGTCGCAGTGAGTTAGCTGGTAGCTCAGGGGTGGGCAAACTACAGCCTGCAGGCCGCATCCAGCCCACGGTCCCTTCCTGCCCGACCCCTGAGCTCCTGGCCCGGGAGGCTAGTCCCCGGCCCCTCCCCTGCTGTTCCCCCTTCCCTGCAGCCTCAGGGCGCTGCGCCGCCGGTGCAATGCTTTGGGTGGTGGACTGCGAGCTCCCAGGGCAGCATGGCTGCAGAGCCATGGCCTGACCCGGTGCTCTGTGCTGCGTGGTGCGCGGCTGCCTGTCGTGATGCAGCCGCGCCACCAACCACCTGTGCTCCAGGCAGCGCAGTAAGGGGGCAGGGAGGAGGGGAGTGGATAGAGGGCAGGGGAGTTCAGGGAGTAGTCAGGGGGCGGGGGTGTGGATAGGGGGCGGGGCGGTCAGAGGGCGGGGAACAGGGGGGTTGAATGGGAACAGGAATCCCCGGGGGGCACTGTTCCCTCTAAGCTGTGCGCATGTGTATGCGCACACAGATCATAAACCCTGCGCACACAGTGAAACACTGCGCACACAAAAATTTGCACAGAAGCACAACAATTTGCACAGAATAATTTTTTTGCGCACACAGCCTGTCAAAAATTAGAGGGAACATTGCCGGGAGGCAGTCAGGAATGAGAGGAGGGGTTGGATGGGGCGGCAGGGGGCAGTCAGGGGTGGGAGTTCCGGGGGCGGTCAGGGGACAGGGAAGAAGGGGTGGTTGAATGGGGCAGGTGTCCCGGGGGGCCGTCAGGAAGGATAGGCGTTGGATGGGGCAGTGGGGGCTAGTTAGGGGCAGGGGGTAGTTAGGGGCGGTCAGGGGACAGAGAGCAGGGGGTGTGGATGGGGCAGAAGTCCCGGGGTGGGGGGGCTGTCAGGAAGGAGAGGGGGGTTTGGATGGGGCAGGAGTCCTGGGGGGACTGTTGGGGGGCAAGAAGCAGGGGGGTTGGATAGGGGGCAGGGGCTTTGCCACACCTGGCTGTTTGGGGAGGCACAGCCTCCCCTAACCGGCCCTCCATACAATTTTGGAAACCCAATGCGGCCCTCAGGCCAAAAAGTTTGCCCACCCCTGTGGTAGCTCCTTAAATCTTCTCCTCTAGCTTCTGTATCACCCCCTAAATCATCTGGCTGCTAGGGCAGCTCCCGTGTAGAGAGAGGGCTTAAGCAGCAGCCTGCCAACCCAAAGGTCCCTCATTTTCTCTGCTTCAATGCCACTGAGATCTGCCACAAAGAAGTCTAGGCCCATGGAGACTCCCTTATCCAAACCCAAAGTAGTTAGCCTTCTAGTGACTGTAGAGTCAGGGAGGGAGGGTCACCGGGGCAAAGGGAAGTAAATAAACCAAGAAAGAACCAAAAGGAATATAAATAGAGTTGTCTTAAATTTCCCAGATTTAAATATTTTTGTAGATATTTTGAATTTCAGTGAAAACAGGGAGATGAATTTTTTCATACTTTTTTTGCAAAAATTAATCTCATTTTCCACCATCTGTAGAGCTGTTCAAATTTTTCAAAATGTTGATGAAATATTAAATTCAAATTTCAACAAGGAAAAAAAAGGAGCAAATTTTGGGTGAAAATGTTTGCATTTTCCCCCAGCTTGAAATAAAACTAATATATAAATAAACTGATGTTTAATTTTTTAGTTTTTAATTATTTTTCTTCCAAACCTATCAAAGGTGTCGCTCCTTATTTTGGGTTTTAATTTACATGCAGTAACTTCAACTTACCTTGTTGTAGCATTGACCACCCCCCACCAAAAACAAACATGCGGAGAATTTTATCAGCCAGGAGAACTATTTTTGTTTTAGTTGTTTTATTTTTCAACTTCACTTAATTTTGAAAGGGCTGAATGAAAAGGCCTGAGGCCTTAATAGAAAATTTACACTTTGTCTGAAAACAAGCAAAGCAACCTTCAGTCTGCACATAAATTGTTTCAGGAAGTCATGAGCGTCTGAAAACAGGGGTTTATAATGGGAGGCTGGGATTTTCAAAACAGCCTAAGGAAGTTATACACCCAAATCCCTTTGACATTCAGTGAGACCTGGACTCCTACTTTTCTTAAACTCCTATTTTTGCAACCGTAACTGTACTTTAGTGAATATCCCTAGTGAAAGCTATAAGAATGTCAGGCTAAATTTTTTGCTTGCTAAGGTTGACAGTGTTCTGTTGAGTGTGATGAAAAAATAAATAAAATAGATTGGATTAAAATCACAATTTTTTTTCACACTGATAATATTTCTGTTTAAGAATTTCCTTGGAGATCTTAAGGATAATTCTGTTTTAAAATGTAACCTTGTTATGTTGGTGGGTGATCTGAATGGAAGAAAAGATTTCTCTCTCTCTCTTTTTTTTAAACTAATAGAAAGAGCTAATTAAAGGAAAGCTAAAGGAATTGAATTCAAGGTTTGTATTGCACATGTAAACTAATCTTTTTACAATGACATCTTTCTAAAGCTGTGTAAGAATACCATTCATGCCCTGTCCTATCTAGCAAATCCTCCCCAGAAAAGGAGCAAAATGAAGGATTGTCATGAGCAAGCAATAAAGACTTTCAAGGAAGGGGTTCTATTCACACTTGTTGTTTGTCTACTAATTCATTAACATTTTAAAATACTGTATAATATCCTAGTTAAAAAAAAAAAGTCCAGTACCAGTCATAGTAGGTGTGTCAGCTGTACTTCATGGAAAGAATACCCTTGACAGGGTTAGGATCAAGTTTTTAAGTGAAAATACAATAGAACTCCAAGGAGCAAAGAATTGTTGAATAAATGCAACGTATTCTCAAGTATTCTTATGTGCCAAGTGCTGAAATGTAGTGCATCTGTGAACACGCTGAAATGAAGAAAACCATCAGTTCAGTAGTCGGTGATTTTGTATAGCCGAAGCAAAATGGCTCTGTGCTTCAGAAGCTGCCACTGCATTTAGAGAGAGCTTTCTGCAGGTCCTGAAATATTAATGACCAAGGTTTAACGTAGCAGAAAACAAAAGATTATGTTGTGTTAAGAAAAAGGGGAAAATTCCTGTGAATTGTAGAATTCCCCCCCCTCCGCCCTCCATGCCTACTGCATCCCCTCAATCCCTTCCTAGCCCCGGAGTGTGAAAAGAGGGTATAATGTGGGGATTGTTCCCCCCAGAATGTGTAACTGCCGTATCTTCCTGTTTTTGTGATACAATGTTAAAACCACAGCAGAATTTTCGTCCCCTATGTGGGGCTGGTTATTCTGTGCTTCGTTTACCATGTGTCTTGGTATTAGGAAAAAATCAAGTGATACTCATTCATTTTATAATTTGTATGAGCCATTAATACAATTAAGCTAGACGTTTGATTAAAAAAAAATAGAAATGGAGTTTGCAGTATAAGTGGGATTAGTTAGGTCTCAGGTTGTATTTTTTTTATCTTTCTTTTTTACGTTGCAAAAAAGTGCTCTATGTCTGCATCTATGTATATGTCATTTTCAGGATTAGGGCATGATTATTATCTGAGTTATGCTAATAGAAACCAGGTGCACCACCATTTTCAATAGCGTTACTACCAATTTACTCCGGTGTAACTCAACTCAGAGTCTGTCATTTACATGTCAGTGGTTTTAAACCAAATGCATCAAGGCTACTAGCAATATTTGAACTCATTCGTCAAACATTGCAACGCCAATGTAAAGAAATATTAAGGTAGTTTTCCCTTCTTTTGGCAGCCCGTACGACAAGCAGAATAACCAATTTTACACAAGTTGCCTTTGTTTACTGTGACTTGCTGAGTGACAGCCTGTACCTAGTGGGTTTCTATTTGTGTTCGGGGACTAATTGTATTTGATGGGGAGAGGTTGGGCTTGACCCCAGAGCTTCTTCCTGCCAAAGCAGCAGTTTCTGATTTTAATCGAAACCCCAAGGCCATTTGAAGTGTAGCCAAAAAGCACCTTGCAAGCTGAACCTTATCTAATTATGTGATGTGTATAAACTCTGGAAGCATAAATCTTGGTCATTGGAGCAACATGTTATTATAAGATTCACTGGTCCAGTGACAGCCAAAGTGAGCGAGGCCGAGATTGATCTTGCAGTGCTTTTATTGACAGCACTCCACACATCATGAAGTTTAGACTCGTTAAGGAAATTCCGTCAGTGGCTTTGGTTAGGAAGAGTGAAGTAACTCGCTCCTTTACAAATGTGTTGCTAAAATCCCTGTCTAGAGTGTGTATCATAAAAATAAAAGAATAAATGAAAAACAACAGCAAGTGGATGAGTGCAGAGAGGAAGGAAGGCGTTGAATAGGACTGCCTGTTCCTTTCTGTAGGCATACCTGTAACAGCATGGGAACTCTAAAGCTAGTCTAGGCGCTAAATGAAGGGCCTCGAGAGTGAGTCATGCTGTAAATATTGGGAATAACCCTCCCTCTTACACTCTCTGTTCTTATAAAAAAAACGCCTGGATGTTTGCTCTAGCCTCTGAAGGGTTGAAAGCCAGTGGTGTTGGCTGCCTTCTCTCTTTTGCCAAGGCACAGATTTCTAGGATGACATACCTGGGGGCCCCTACTAAAACTTGCTATTAACGACAGTAATGAGTTTTTTCCAAGTGATGTAAAAGTAGCCATCCGTGTAAGCGTCGCCTTTATGAAGATGATGTCACAGAAAGGTTGCCAAGTGCACATGGGGATTCAGTGCCATCAGTGCAGCTATTGGATACCCTAGTTTTGAGGAGGGAAGAACACGCTTATTTCCTCCCTTGGGGAGAAAGAGCCAAATTAATCCTGCCTTGCCAGAACGGAGACATGCCATTTCCGGGCATGTAAGACTCAGAGCCTCGCTGCCAATCACAGTGGGTGCCTGTTCCACTTCATCTCCAAAATTGGCACTGTCGGACTATCAGCTGCCATTCCTTAAGTGGTCATAGAATTAAACAGTTGTGCCCTGTTTCTGCGCTGTATGAGTGTGTGCACGCAGGTGGGAACGAGGAGTGACATGCAGATCCATGGATAACACAAAGTTTAAGCAGATTTTCCAGCAAAGGTGGTAGGGAAATGTGCTTATAGGTGCTGTTGTAACATCACCAGACCAGCTTCTTAAAGGGCCCTTGTTTGAATTAGAAATTGGTATCCCTCAGTGTAGGGCTAGCAACTAAGAGCTTGTTGGTTTGTTAACTTCTCACCTGGAACTACGTGGGCATGGTTGGTTCTTCGTTGAAAATGTCTCCAGCCTAGGTTTTGAGTAAAGGAGACAGCATTTTATTATCCCATCCTGGGGAAATAACACTCTCCATTCCCCTTTCTCCTAGCTTGCAAAATCGGATACTACAAGGCTCTCTCCACAGATGCTTCCTGTGCCAAATGCCCATCCCACAGCTACTCCATCTGGGAAGGCTCTACCTCCTGCACCTGTGATCGGGGCTTTTTCCGAGCCGAAAATGATGCTGCCTCCATGCCCTGCACTCGTAAGTCGGACTCTCTTCTTTATTTAGTCTTTCTGCCTCAATAATTTGTATGAAAAACGTTCCCTTGAGATGCACAACCACATCTCCCTTTGAGAAGTGTGCGGCGGCATCATTGAGTAACTGTTCCTCTTCAGCCAAGTAAACGCAACGCATCGAAAGTGGGTCTCTTCCCAACACAAAACATAACATGAACTTTGTAATTAAATGAGAGATGAAATCATTGCTGTAAAAATAAATAGCTCAGCAATAATAATCAGAGATTTGACCTCCTGCTCCATTATTATCAGTGGCAGAGACAGGACTAGAACCCATATTTCCTTAGTCCCAATCCAGTGCACTATCCTCTGGACTACTCATCCTCTTCTGTTTTAAAACCTTAATGTTTGTAGAAATTGTGATACATTTACTTACAGTTACTAGGACGAATGTAAATATTTGGATATTTAGTGAGACTATCAGTGTTAACTAGCTTAAAATTTACAGCATGACTCCTTAATGATGTCAGTAGCAGTCTTAAATACCAAGATGCTTGGTTTGTTGTGCCCCTAATACATACATGGTTTATAAATGCATATGTGCAACCTGTAAATCCTCCAGTCACTCCAGCTTGTGGGGAAACAGGAGATTACATTTTAATTCCACAAGGATGTTTTCATCAGGGAGAGCATGCCTACGGCGGTAAGTACAACGGGCATATCAGTCCAGGTATGTGTTAGTGGGTCATGCTGTTTAAGAAGTGAGACTTAAACCACCCCTCAGTCTAATATTTTGATAATTGAGAGTTTTTTTCTGTATGAATATAATATTCTGAGTTAATAAACAGGCTATATTTTGCTGGGGTATATTCATGTACGGCTCCCATTGAAGTCTATAGGGACTGCTTTTGGATCAGAATCAGGATGTGGTGGTATCTGTGAGACAGAGAGATTTTTTGTTTTGTTAGTTTTTATTGTAATCCAAATTTCTTATGGAGAGATGGGTCACATTTTATAGTGTCCCTTTTAATCTTCATATCTCCCCTTCAAAGAGGAAATCATTTTTTGTCCATCACTGTACAGCATCCCCCCAAAATTCCACCCCTTCCCTTCCAATAATTGCACCCCTAAGCACCATTATTATACCAGCTAAAGATTCTAATGAAAACCTAGCCTTAGTGAGAGAAGTCCTGACCAAAAATGAAACTATCAAACGAAGGTTTGAGATAAGGAGACGCAGCATGTTCAGGTGACCAAAGTGCAAAGAGAAAGTTCTAATGGATAGTGAGTCATATCCTGGAAATGGTTTTATGGAAGGATAATATGTATATTTACAAGTACAGTTCTTTCTTGTGAAGCATGTTCCTGCAGATGATCAGTTTGGGCTAGGGTCCATGTTTGCTAAATGTAATCACTGTGGGTGAGGTTCTGACCAGCTTGTGTGTGTAGTGGGGTTGAGGCTAGCGCAATACTTGGTCACAGCGGCAGTCACTGTTCTCGGCATTACCCCCAGGATTATAGCTTAACCCAAAAGGTTGGAAATGAAGAGATGGGGACACAGCCCTGCCCCCACTCCTCACTTCTGCAAATGAGAATACTGAGCCCACAGAAACAAGGAGACTGCACAGTACCAAATGCACTGAAGCGTTGGAGGAAGAATGATGCTCCAGGTCTGAGCTCTGCCTGGAACAGTGTGGATTTACACTGCACCCAGTGTAGACCAGTGCTATGATTTGAGCCTGTATATATTAGGAAAGAGTGTGCATGTGTGCGCTTGTTTGCATGTGGTCAGTAATAAATGTGAAATAGATTTGTTTTGTTGGATTGCTAAAAAAGGGTTTATTGTTAAAGGGTTTATTTATATGTGACCCAATATGAAGGAGAACAACAAGGTTACTTCTGTGTTTGTTTATGATCGAGAGGGCGGTCGCTCACTCTCCAGCACACCCCTCCTCTGAACTTCTTGGCTTAGCTATGTTCAGGGGTGAAAGTAAAATGGAGCTCTTACCAGTACGGGGCCGCTCTGCCCCTCCTCCCCCCAACCTCTGGAAGGGGCGGGGCCTTGGGTGGAAGGGGCGGGGCTAGGGGATCAGCATCCCCCAGCCAGTCCAGCTGTGCTCCCTGGCCCGCACTGTCCGGGGCTCCAGCGGTGATTTAAAGGGCCCTGGCCTTTTAAATAGCGGCCCTGGAGCAGCTACTTCTTCCCCCACCCCCCGCCCTTCATTGGCAGCCGGGGGGTGGGGGGGCAAAAGGGTAAGTGACATTTAAAGTGCTTCCACAGCAGCGCTTTAACGTGTCTGCCCCTTTTGCGCCCCCCATCATTGGCCCTGCTGGGTCGTCTCTGTCCCTTTTGCGCCCCCCCATTGGCCGCCCTGCTGGTAGGGACCCGACAGTGCCGCCGATGGGGGGCGCAAAAGGGGCAGCGACGTTAAAGCGGCAGCGCTTTAAAGTCAGCAGTAGGGGCCGGTACTGGCGGCTACCTTTTACTGCTACGCCGTATCGGCCCATACCGCCTTACTTTCACCCCTGGCTATGTTCTAATGTTATTTATGACTATGTATGCTTATGACATATACATCAGAAAAGGCTCTGATCCCTCCATGAGCATGTTAAGGCATCGTCTCACAGCAAGATGGGTTTTGCAAGAGGACACCCGCCCCACCTCTCCTTCCGAAACCAACTCCATGTAGCCATTGGCCAACTCCTTCTGGGCAAGTGACGGAAGCCATTTAGGGAGGCTGTATGTAAGTAACCCCTCCAGAAGAACCCCCCAAGTTGGTCTGCCTTTCCTGACAAGATGTGGAGACGGAGAGGAACATAAACATCAGAAGTTTTTTTTCAAACTGATTTCAGACGCTAATCAGTTCTTACCAGTTGGTTAAACCAGGTGACAAACCCAATTCCCTTGTGCTGACAGCCATAATAATCAGGCACCTTCTTTGTTCATTATGCTCTCTTTAACCCTGGTATTCTCATTCAGCCCTGCATTTAGTAATCGCTCAGTGTGACGGCACACTAATGAAGAAATAAAACACAGTATCTGAGATCCATTCTTCTAGCAAAAAGATAGACTATGCTCCAGTGGCTTGTAAAATCAGGTTTCTGTTCACTTGGAGAACTATTAGACCAGGTGAACAAAAGTAGTGTTGGGTAATTTGGAGGGAAACACCTGGAATGGACTGTGGATTGATCCTTTTTTTAACTATATATTGTTATTTCTAAACCTTTTTTTTAAGATGAAGAACTTTTCAGTCTTCTCAGGACTCTTTTCTGTAGATCCTTGACCCTTTGGTATCAATTTCTTTTAGTAATATATCAGCTGCTCTCTTGTCATTTGTATCGTACCCTTTGCAGGCTTCGGGAGGAACACTCTTACAGCTTTCCATTAAACTGATTGTGCTTATGGGTGAGAAGGAATTAGAGATCTTCCTCCCTTCCCTTTTACACAATTCTCGTGTCAATGAAAATTGCACCTAGTTTCTGATGCTCTGGGCCAGCCATGTTCCCCAGAGCTTGGAATATTCTGACACTACCCCTCTGCCATCCAAGATTTGATGTGAAATATTTTACATGTTCTTTGTCCTGTGTTAAGTTATACAAGCCACTTTTTAACTCTTGCTCATGCCCCCTTTAAGTAAATGACCCAAATTTGACTCTTAGTTACACTGGTAGAAATCCAGTATTGCTCCACTGATCTCAGTAGTTACTCCTGACTTACACCTACAAAATTCAGAGCAGAATATGGCCAGGTAGGGTTGCGTGGGTATGAATGACAGCAGAGTTTGATCCACAAGTTGTAGCTGGGACATGTGAATAGGGCAGACATAGATGCACAAAGACACGAAGATACATGTTTACTTATGGGACAGAAGGGAACATCCACTTCAGTCTCCTCTCCAAGGGATAATCACTGATGTTGTGTCATTGCCAAGGAAAAGAACCACCTCCTCCTTTCTTACACAAAATTCTCTTTCTTACTTTGGATCGGCCTCATCGGCTAAGTCAGGATTCAGGCTTGCAATTTTAAAGTGCACAGGGCTTGTCATCTGTGTGCTAGGGCAAGGAAATGGTATGATTGACCTATAGTACATTTGAGCAGAAACTGTGGAAAACAGTCATTTTTCCTCTCTGGAAGCATGGCACAAGTTTATATTAGTGCAACTATTCAGACCTTCATTATACTTCAATACTTGTTGAGAAGATGGGTCTTTCATAAGCTTAGCAGTTAAATGGGGGTATTAATGGTCTCCACAATAAACAAAGCTATGAGAGGTAGAAAGCCACCAATTTGACAGTCAGGCTCCTCATTCCTGAATTTTTCTTTCTAATCTGTGAGGATGCCGATTTTAGACCCCCCCACCCGCCCTTGCTAAATTCCACTCTGGCATAGGAAGGTGTAATTCCTACTCAGGTCAATGAGAGTTGCTCTTGTTCACCCTATGTGTCTCTTTCACTGTTTTTTAACAAACAGTGCACACATTATAAGCCGGGATGGGGCACTTTTGTGTTGTTTATATTGCCTGTTTGATCAAGATTATTAACCGTTTGTGATTGGGAGCATTTTACAAAAGAGAGATGATTAGCATAGACTGTCCAGCTTGAGATCTGTCTAAGTAAATGACCCTGAATAAACTTAGTCCGTTGTGCCACCCAAACAAGGGCTGATTGATTAATAGTTTGGCATGGTCTAAAATATTCCTAAAACAGCTGCTTTTTAAAACAGTTTATACACAAGGAGCTTAGAGTTAATGAGGAGAAATTTAGCAAAATGCGTGATGAAAGAGCCTGCTTTAAAAAGGCTTTCTCCAGTTTAGGTTATCAAGAATCAAAAGAGCCTTCTTCAAACAGCAAACGTCACTTAGTTTGTCTTTACATTCACCTCTTCTAATTGAATTTAGTGCACTTCTGTATTTCCTCCAGAAAGTATATTGTTTTTAAATTACCATTTCAGTCCTATTACTCATGGCCCCTGCTTCTAATGCTTTCTGACAGTTATCAACATAATGAACCATAATGAAATGATGAACAATCTACAGTGGAAACTCAATGTGGATTCCACTAGTGCTGTGTGACTGTGTTGTTAACATTTGAATGTAAATTAAAATAATACTGTCCTTACTTGTTTCCAAGGTCAAGGTTTAAAAAAAGGTCTGTAAGGTCTAAACACTTTAATCTTGCAAATGTTACATTCTCATACATGTCCTTGATTCCATCCTCTGTTACACTTAAAATATCGCAAAGATAAACATTGGCCTACATTTTCAAAAATGTGGGTGCAGTTACATATCTATTTGCAAATACATTCACAATAACTCTGCAAGCGAATGACTAATTGCACATAGAGCTGGTCATCTGAGCATGTATTTAGTATATTTACTACAATTGCTTACATTTTTGCATAAAAAACACACACATACATATTTTCTTAAACTTAGCCCTTCACTGCACATCCAGACAAATTCTGATTGTCACCTGTTCTAATTGTATATAATTTGAGGTCAACTGCTGGTGCAGAAGACCCAGATAGTAGGGGAAAACACATGACCATGGAAGCGGTAGTGTGTTGCAGGCAGCTTTAGTTTGGAGTTCTCCATATTTTCTTCCCAGGGTTTCCCTCATACTTTTTCTAGAAATGCAGTCTGAGACCTTCAATGAAAAGTTGTACCATATGCTATGAGAGAGCAAATGAGGACCAGTGTAAATGACATTGAAACCTATACCAGAGACCAACCTTATTTGGCACCATCCTGTCGTAAGAGACAGTGTTTCCCAATGTAATAATTCTGCCTCGCCTTATTAGAAGACCATAATTAAACAACTGATTTTATTATTCCTTTAAGAAAGATTTAATTATATGAAATGCTGCCTCATCTTTAAGGAACAACAACCCATAACTGTATTGTGTAGAACAGGGGTCTCAAACACGCAGGCCGCATGAGCGCTTCCCTGCAGCCCGCCGGGCTCCCCGTGCCCCCCCCCCCCCCCCGAGTTATGTTCTGAAGTTCCACCGCCAGAACAGCTCTCTGACGGCTTTGCAGTTTCTGGGAGGGAGGAGGGTGGAGCGGGAAGTGCGCACACAGGGGAGGAGGGGGGGGGGGAGAAGAGGCGGGCCGCCAGGCTCCCCCCGCCCTCCCTCCCAGTTACGTTCTGTGGCCGCCAACTCCCCTCACCCCCGCCCCCAGTTACGTTCTGTGGCTGCTAAGATCACTGAGGGTACGTCTATACTACAGAATTAGGTCGAATTTATAGAAGTCGATATTTTAAAACCCGAATTTATGGAATCGATTGTGTGTGTCCCCACTAAAGAGCGTTAAGACCATGAGGTCGATTGACTGTGTCCACAGTAGCGGGGCTAGCATCGACTTTCGGAGCATTGCATTGCGGGTAGCTATCCCACAGTTCCCGCAGTCTCCGCCGCCCATTGGGATTCTGGGTTGCGATCCCAAAGCCTGATGGGGCAGAAAACATTGTCGCTGGTGGTTCTGGGTACATGTCATCCCTCCCTCCGTGAAAGCAATATTTTTCGCGCCTTTTTTCCGGGGTTTCCGTGTTTGCTACGGAAGCCTGCTCAGCTCACAATTACCGTACATCTCCAGCGTACGCCTGGACATTAGGTCTAGTGGGGATTCAGTCACACTATAATACGGGCAGAGGGATAGCTCAGCGTTCTGAGCGTTGGCCCGCTAAACCCGGGGTTGCGAGTTCAATCCTTGAGGGGGCCATTCCGCCTGAGGCTGGTAGTCGCGGGACTACACAGCAGGAGCGCCTTGCCTTCTAGCTGCAGATGGTGCAATATGCCATAAATGGTCGTGGTCGCGGGACCACACAGCAGAAGCTCCTTTCCTTCTCGCAGCAGATTGTACAATATGATTGGTATTCGTGTGCTCCTGGCCGGCGGCCTATGGTGTGGCTGGCCGGGGGCGCTTGGACATAAATGGGAGTGACCAGAGTGACTCTGGTCATTCTCTTTTTTACGTTTTGTTTAAGGGAGATTCAGTACTGCCTGGAACACGGGCGGAGGGATAGCTCAACGGTCTGAGCGTTGGCCCGCTAAACCCGGGGTTGCGAGTTCAATCCTTGAGGGGGCCAGGAGCTGATGATGGATATCAAGCATATTGTACCATCTGCTGCTAGAAGGGAAGGCGCCTCCTTGCTCACCGCATATTGTACCATCTGCAGCTAGAAGGAAATGAGCCTAACCCTTGCTCCCCCCTCCCTCCGTGAAAGCAACTGAGGGGGGAGCAAAAAATCCTTTTGATGGGACTCCATCATGGTCACCTCTGCTGATGAGATCTGCGCTCACCTGCAGCTCACCACGCTGGCCAAACAGGAAATGAAATTCAAAAGTTCGCGGGGCTTTTCCTGTCTACCTGGGCGGAGCATTGGAGCTCAGACTGCTGTCCAGAGCAGTCAAATGTTGCACTGTGGGATAGATCCAGGAGGCCAATACTGTCGAATTGCGTCCTCACTAGCCTACATCGATTCGGCAATATCGATTTAAGCGCTAATCCCCTCGTTGGGGGTGGAGTGGCGAGATCGATTTTAAGAGCCCTAGAAGTCGATGTTAAGGGCTTCGTCGTGTGGACGGGTGCACGGATCAATCGAAATAACGCTAATAAATTCGACCTAAACTCGTAGTGTAGACCAGGGCTAAGATCCCCGTTCCCGCCGCACTGCTCCAAGGTTCTATTTTTACCCCCAGGCAGTTCCCGCCGCCAGAACAGCTGTCTGGCGGCTTCGCGGTTTCTGGGAGGGAGGGGGGAGGAGCGGGGAGCCACGCGCTCAGGGGAGGAGGCGGAGAAGAGGTGGGGCCTAATGGAAGGGGTGGAGTGGGGGCAGGGCTGGGGGCAGCGAGGGGGCGGGGCCAATGCACTAGTCCTCATGTGGCCCTCATGGTAATTTGAGTTTGAGACCCCTGGTGTAGAACTTCCTTCATGCCAACTGTTACCTTGAAATACCTTTTAGGGTAAAATATTACAGTTGAAAACTTGCACAAAAATAACAGAGGCAGGAGAAAGAATTGTATTTTGTAAAGGCAATAGGGAAGAGTGGTTTGGGGGGATTTTTTTGGTTTTGTTTTTAGATGAGATTTAGAAATATGTCATCAGTTAGCTGCAGCTATATTGGAAGGGATTTGGGATGACAAATTTCTCAGGAGAAGGCTCTCTCTCTACAAACAGTGTGATTCGATGAAGGGACTGAGGAGAGGCTAAGTAGGAGGAGGGTATGGGACAAGAGAGGGGTTGATTCGCTGGAACAAGTCTATAGAACATTTTAAAAACAAAGAAGGCATTTTTTGGACCAGATCTTGATGTGAATGGGGAGCCAGGGGAGTTGTACAAGGCTGTGTCTTTATTATAATTAAGGCTAAAATCAACAGTTTATTAAAGGCAAGATCCCCTGGAGATATTAGCCAGCTTCTGCCTCTCTTTCTCCATATGTTTAAATTAGTACAAACATTTACTGGATTAATTTGGAACTGTGATTTGGCCCAGTCCTAAAGTCCATACTCAGGCAAAATTCTCATTGAAGTTAATCGAGTTTTTCCAAAGTAAAGAATTAAGCAGTTTGTTGCAGTGACATGACCTATTTTTCCAGGTTGGACTTTTTCCTATCCAATGTCCAAAGAACCTTTTCCCATCCATAATGGGTTTCATTGCTTTTAATCTAAAAAGCAGTTGGATGGATATTTGCTCTTAGCTGCGGTTAAGCTAGTCAGTGAAGATGTGGTAGTGCTTCTTTAGGTTGTGTGAGAGCATGAGTTGCCACACATGCTGGTTTAGGAAGGTCAGTAGTTGGTACTAGAGTAGCTATTGGTGGGGGAATTCAGAGAGCCCACACACTGGTGACATGTGTGTCTCAAACCTCCAATGGCACATTAATAATTAGAGCGCTTCAGTAACTAGCTTAGCTTCACAGAAGTGGAAATATCAATTGCATTGTTCTTTAAAGCAAAGAAACCAAGTCTTATGTATCCAGTAACCAAAGGGGAAAAGGTCTTTTGGCATGTCAATAGGAAATAATACATGCCAGGAAAATGGACATTTCTATCCCCGGCCCAGTTCCAAAGGTCCTAGTCAGGTAAAACTCCCACTGAAATCAAAGGGAGTCTTGCCTGAGTAAAAACTTTGGAATCCGGCCCTTGTGTATCAATCAGATGCCCTGGTGAATCTATTAAAAACCTGAACTAATATTAATCTGTGCCCAAAAAGAAAGAAAAGTAGCTGATGATTGATATCTCAAGTGGTTGTTACATAGTGGACTGTTGACTTTAGCCCTCACAGTTGTAAAAACACATAGCCTATAATGATAAATGACCAGGAATGTCCATGCAGCTAAGAAGTAACCGTTGCCCTAAATGGCAGTGCGTATGTAAACTAGCCTGCAGCAACCAGAGAGCTGTCCACAACTGCTGAAAGAAAGCAATTAGTGGCAGCAACATATACCACTGTCAGGGGAAAGCATGGGCTTTATTTCAGAGTCAAAACTTACACATCCCAAGTGTTTACTCTGCGTTATAACCTGTCTTTCAGATGGAGAGAGATTAACAACAAAGGCTTATCTGAAGGGCTTCGCAGCCCAGACACTGAAGCATTATTGACAGCTCCAAAGTTGTACATGATTAATGAAGTTTTATAAAATAGAAAGAGGGAGAACCAAGGTGCTTCTTCTTGAACTCTTGTCCTTGCACCAGTTTCCCCAGCATTTCAGTGAGGCAGCAACAGGAGTTTAAAGGAATTTATCTTATTATTTATTTGAGGGGGTTTTTTTGTGCACCCAATTGGAAATACTGCAATCTGCATTCGTGCTTGAACTTTGTCTCTAGGGAGTTCAATTTTAGACTTGAGATGGATTAAAAAAAATACTATTATGGTTAAAACACTTTTGGTTCTGGGAGCTGTTCTAGATATGAATCTTTTTCCTCTTTGCATCTCTTTATATAGTCCTTTTTATTCGTGCTATATTGTATGCAATGTCTGGCTTCCAAACCTCAGACAACAGAAGATGTATTTGATTTTTTTATGACTAATCCTACAGTGAATGATATGTGTCCAGTTAGGTTTTCTTGCCATTAGAGGACCTGACATCTGAACATTTACTCCCAGATGCCTATGGTGCAAAGTTGTTCCTGTATCTTATCAAAAACTTCAGGGATTTCCTATAGTTTTCTCAAAGCTGAGGTGCTGATTCGAATCAGTCCTATTGATACCAGGTCCCTTTTAGATTACAGTGAGTCTTGGCTGGTCTTTTCTGTTGTATGACTCTGTTATGCAGTGGACTAGGCTCTCCTTCACGTAAGGCTTACTCCTGAGGCATTGGAGTTAAGGACGATCAGCATCTCTCTGGATCAGGCCCATAAGAAAATCATTCTGTAGAGCCCACGCAACGGAAGCCAATCAGTCTTTCCATTGCCTTCATAAGCTCTGGATCAGGTCCATAGTTTACGTTTTGCTGAGTTTAACGGTGTTCAATAAAACTTTCTTGGTTTAAAGATGAAGATTAGGCTTGCTTTAAACCGCAGCGGGGCATCTTGGCCATTTTATTTTGTGCTAGCATCACAACAATCCTTATCGAGCTAGGGTCTGTCTTGCCGGTACCAGGGTGTATAGATGATCCCCCACCACCACCACCACCACACACACACACACACACACACACACATGCACAGGGATGGTTAAAGAAGATAAAAGTCCTTTTTGCATGTATGAGGTTTCCTAATGTTTGGTGGGAATTGCCAGTGAGTTACAGCTTCCTGTGGGCTTCATGCTACAAAGCAGAAGTAGACTGAATGCTGGGTGAGAACCTATTCAAAAGTAATAATTATCCATTGCACATTCTGCATGGGTATCATGATGGAGAAATGTTCTTTTACACACACATATACACAGTGAATAAATGGATTTGAATTCCAACGAGTGAAGGCCTGGTACTCAGGTACTTAATAGGTACTTAGCCCAGATTTTTAAAGGTATTTAAGCATTGCAGCACTGAGCACTGCAACACCCAAGTCTCATTTTCAGAAGGACTTAGAAACTGAGTCTCATTGAAAATGCGATACAGGCTCCTCAACCAGTTAGATGCTACAATGAGCAGAGCAGCACCTAAATACCTTTAAAAATCTGAGCCTGAGTGTTCTCAGTGCCTGCTGACCTCCCAGAAGGCTCTCTGCAAAGGAGGCACTCAGCACCTTTCAGGATACAGCCTTTTGGGGTTTTAGGCTCTGCACAGCAATAGCTGGTTTTCATTTCACACTGTATCGTGTGATAAGAGTCAAACTGGAAAGACAAGCTTCTGTTAGGACCTGATCCACAATCCACTGAAGTCAGTGGAAAATCTCTTGTGTAATTTTGTAGTCCAGTTAGGAATCCCCACCTCTTTTACAAGTGACTAACAGAAAGAGTGCCTTGTTTAAAAGACACTAATGTCAGTGACTGAGCAGGTGTTTAAGATAAAGCCTGGCCTTGTTGTGTGGTGTATATTTGGAAAACCTCCATTAACAGGTCTGTGGAGAGCGTGGGTTTCTGTTTGCTTTTTAATAGAACTGCACCTACGCACACACACTCTTCCAAGATAGTAAACAAAATCTTAGCCCAGGTTGGTAGTAAACAAAAATTGTTACCATTTGATTGCTGATGGTATCAGTGTAGCCCCTGATGGGTAAGTGTCACAGTCACAAAACCCACCAACACAGGTACCCTTATAGACACCCTCAGCAGAGAGGCCAAGGACTGAATTGGTACAGAGAAAGGCGCGCCCTCCAGCTTCTTGTGCTAATTGATCCCTCTAGTAACAGGGCTGAGTCACTACGGCAGGGCAGTTGGGGCAAGCTTGCACAGCTACTCTTCTGTGGCTTAAATAGACGTTAGTTGTCAGTGCTATCAATCTAGCACCTCTCACAAGCACTAAATTAACTTTAAAAGCATTAAGAGGCGTATTTCCCCCTGGATGTTAAACCCATGCTGGATGCTAGAATTGATTTTTTTTTAAATCTAATAGAAAAAGCATTAGTAAGATACCCTATAATGACTATTCAGGTTCATTAAAAAGAAAACACTTTATCTTAAATGCTTTGTCCACGTAAATCCAAAGCAAAAAGGGAAAAAAATAAACCCTCTCCATAGCTTTTGTGTAAGAGAAAGCCCTTCAGGAGTCTTGGTAAGAAAAGGTGTATGTCATCACTGGATAAAACACCCCCGCATGTACCATCCGCATTAAAAGACCATCCAGAATTTCAGAATGTTGGTTGTTTCAAGATGGAATGCTGACATCCTGTCAGGCTGAGGCAGCTTTGATGGCTTGAGACCCATGCTATAAATTCCTCATTTTGCGCTGTCTCACTATGCAGAACAACAAAGTGGCTCAGGAGCTGCTTGCTGGAATCCTTTCTTTCTTTTCTTCTTTCGCTGTCCTTTAATCCAAACCTTCTAACTAAGTATTGTTGCTGGACTAAATTATCTGGTCTAGTGAAAACAGTATTTCCTCTGCCAAACAAGTCTATCTGGGTTCAATCGTGGAAAGGTATAATTGAATTTACTGTCTTCACACACCCAGGGAGGCTTTCAGAGAAACACCTTGTTGGGCAGATCACTAATAAAAACGCAATATGTAAAATCCCTGGTATTAAAACCTTAGTCATAGCAAGAACTCACATGCAATCCCCTAAAACAATGTATTCAAATTTCTAACCCTAATGCACCCATACTGATTATTTCTCAAGGCTTTTAATGGCCATGTAGGTCAGGGAGAATTTACAGCAGCAGGGAGACAGGGTTGGTTGAGACTCTGAAGGTATGTCTGTGTGAAGTGCCAGACTGTGCCTGTATGTCACAGATCATGGTAGTGGGTAGTACTGAGAGGCACTGTCCTGGTGGGAGTACCTCAGGTCAGGAGAGTGCTTCCAAGATTGCAGTCACGGTGCCATCCTTTGACAAAGTGTAGTATTCACTTTCCTCCATGCACACAGGATCTCTTCTGCTGTCCTGTAATGGTGTCATGGCCCGTTCTTTACTCCTTTTGGGGAGTCCTGTGCCAACAGTAGTGCTAGATTTGCACAGTCCTGGTACATTTGGGTGCCAGCACTGTGATTGTGCCAGGTCCCTGAGCCAAAAGGGGAATGGTGCCTTTCCTTTCCCTTGTGCATGCATGAAGGACTGGGGCATAATCAATCCCTATGTGAGGAAGCCGTCGCAGGAGTGTTGATCCAATTGCATGAAACATTCTTTGCACCACTTGCCTTTTGCAATGGTTTAGCACACTCATAGAGCAACACTTTTTTCTGACAGAATCATTTTGGCTCGTGCACACAATGGCATCTCTTCTGGTTGTCTGTTAGGTGGTTCAAGGTTAGGGACAACATTAGTCATCTGACAAGGATCATTTCTGTATTAAACAAAAACTCTTTCTAAACAGAGAGCTTTGTAATGCTTTTCTGGAAAATTGATAGACACAATGCAGTGCAATGAAATGTACCTCTCCTGCTGCACTCAAGGTCCCCTGTTTGCTTCAAGTTACCTCATGGGTTAGACTGATGTAGAGTGGCTGTTGTGAAGTGGAATTTATGCAGCCCAAGCAGTAGTAAAATTCAAAACTTCCCTTCCCTCTTTGTCTGTGGAATATACACTATTATGATTCCTGCACTTGCGGCTTTTAGAAAAGCACCATAAATGATGAGACTTATGTTAAAATTGCAAGAATTGGCAACACGGTGCAGAACTATCACCCCAACCCCTCCTGTCTCATATCCAAACCTTCCTCCATGAGGACCCAGAAGGGAAATCCCCGTGAATGTAGCTCTCTCGCCTGCAGAAGGTGCCATTTCCCTGTGTGATCCCAGTAGCGTGTTTGCTCCCTCCACTTGCTTTGCAGTGGAAAAACACTGGCTTCACTCTATTTAGGGCCCTCTGTGTCCATGAAAGGATTTTCCCCTGTGTCATTGTAAGGGTTTTTTCTTCTGACCTGGCACAGGAAGCTCTAGGCATGTCCGAAACAAAGGACATGCCGATCGCAGATGAGATAGGAAAAATGCCCTGTGTTTTATAAAACAGACTGAAACTGCGCTTGTCAATCTGAAAACTCTGCCCACTCCTAATTCTTATAGCTCCATTAGCAAATATGCTTCAGGAGGAAAGGAAATTGCCTTTCCCCTCGCCTTAATGTCAGACCATCATTTGGTAACTCCCCCGCATCTTTCTTTTCATGCTGGAGGTGGTGTGCTCATCTCTGCGACCTGCAAGCATCTGCTTCCCTAGTTTTCCGCTTCGTTGCTTCTCTGTTTAGACACTGCCATGCCCTGTCCCACATACTAATTACTGACTTTTTGCTTCTGAGGAGCTTGATTCATTGTGGCACATTTTCCCACGTGAAACTGGACATAGAGCCTTGGAAAAGCGTCTTAATGCCTTAATAGACTTCAGAGTAACTCTAGGTTTAACCCTAAAGTTGCTGCAGTGTCTCAGCGAGATGCAGCTGTTTAGGATATTTGAAGTATATTATAGGCTAGACTGTACAAACCTTGCTCATATTCAGTATCTTACTTCATGAATGCCCCCCATTGAAGTCAATGGGACTTTTTGCAGAGTAAGGTACTACTTGTTGAGAGTAAGGGTTTTATAAGCTGGTCCTGTTTTAAGCAGCAAAGCACTAATCAGCCTCGCCTTAATGGCAGTCCTTCTCACGGCTCTCCAGACATGCAAACACGATTGGGCAGATGCTATCGAAGGTGGTGGCGTTATAGTAAGTGTCGTGGCAAGTCTGTAGAAAACATCTCACTTTAAAACACTTCAGCATTTCCACGAAGCAAGGTGCTTTGTTTGTCCAGGGCCTAGTCCTGCAAGGTACTGAGCATTTTTTGGGATGCGTTGATCTTCATGGGTGTTCAACACCCTTATCAGGCAAAAGTGGGGTCTGATTACCCTCGGTTTATTGGGATGTACTTCTGCTGTTTGTTTCTGTATGCTTTTTTATTTACTTTCCAAAAGACATTTTAACTTTTTAATTCTCTTGTCGTGATGAAACTGCTGGAAGGTGGAATGGCAAAATTTCCCACAAGACAGAAATACTGAGGGACAAATGCTGTCACCCTGTGTGTGTAGCTTGAGCAATTGGGCTTTGAGTAAAGGTGTTTTGTAGTTCTGGAGGGTGAATGGGAATCCTCCCTTTGCCCATAGTTCAGTGCCCCACCAGTAGTTCTGTGGCTGTTACTGCTGCTCATGGCTACAATGGTGTCCTGGACCACTGCCCTTACCCTTACTACAATCAGGGGCTATTCTGACCAGTGGATCTGAAGACTTATATACCCACTGGATATGCTTTTTCCTTGCTTGATTCCGAAACACCCCCCTTCATGGAGTTTTACATCAACTTTTACAGAGAGGAAGGATGGCTTTGTGGTTAAGGCACTGGACTGGGACCCAGGACGTCTGGGATCAATCTGTCTCTGACTCTGCAGCACACTTCCTGTGTGACCTAGGGCGCCTCACTTGATTGGTTATGCCTCAGTTTCCCCATTGTAAAACGGAGATAATACTTATTCCTTTTTTCTACCCTTTGTCATGGCAGGGGCTATCACTTGCTGCGTATATGTACAGTCCAGATCTTAAAGCGCTGAGGCCCTGATCTCAACTGGGGCCTCTAGGTGCTACCATAGTACAAATAAGAAATTATAAATTAAAAACCTGCATGGAGCACTGCTCTGTGGTGAACAGAGTGCAGACTACCCCCTGCAGAGGCTTCCTGTGGCCTGACCACCTTACTCATTGGACCCCACGAGTTCCACTTCCTTTCAGGCCCAGAAGTAGAAGGTTTAGCTCTGAGAGAGAAGCAATGTTTCGCAAGCTGGGCTGGATCCGAGGGGTTGCTCTTTAATTATTACTGTGTGAGGTGGTCAGATATGTGATCTTTTTCCTTCACCCACCTGCCTCACATGCTAAAGACCCGGGACTGGATGGCCCCTTTCTGTATGTAAAACTCATACTGGCTTCATGAGACATTTCAAATGTGGACCGAGGATAGGACATGGCCCTCACAATCTCCCCTTCCTTAATGGAGGATACTGCCCCTACAGTCTGCTCCAAAGATGAGGTCTTCTTATCCCTGTTGAGTCTGGGCAAGCAGATCAAACCTGTCCCTTTACCACCCTTTAAACTGTGTAATCCCTTCACCCTTACCTTGTGCTACAATTGAGTTGCTTTGCATTGTGAATAATGTAATCCTACTTCAGCTCTGTTCATTCAGTTTGTGGCCATTGCCTGATGGGTGTTTCTACCTCTTTTTCACCTGTCAAATTATGATTTATTTTTACACATCACAAAAATGGCTGAAATTTTTCAGTTTTTTCAAAAACAATTGTTTTTTCTAAAACAATTGATGAATTTTTAAAAACCATGAAAAATATGAATGGATTTTTTGTGTTTTTCCCCCCCTGCCTCCTTCCGTTTCCCTGTAGAGATGATTGAAATTTTTTGAATTTCTAAATGTTGATGAACTAAGTTTGAGAGCGCGAATTTTTAGGAAAACTTGTCAGTTTTTTCCCCATTTTTTGACTCGCTCTAAAAGTCCTATTTTAGATTGTGACCTTCTAGAAAAGTGTTGCTCCCCAATATCTTTTGGGGTCATAAAATGTAAATCCGAGACTGTTAAGCACGTGATCAGAGAAGGGCCTTCAATATCCTAGTCAATTACCAACTCTCTTTCTTACTTTCTGCCTACCTTATTTCTCCTGCAGTTACATTTGCATCAGAGACAGTATTCTTCCTTATTTCCTGTTCTCAGTTGTTTTTGTAATGTCAATCGATGTGCATCGTTAAGTAGCTACTGTGTTCCACCCCCCAGAAGTGGCTGCAGTTCACTGGTTGGTAAAGTGTTCCTTACGGTATAAAATCCTTTACCTACTTCACAGGGGTGTTCTGAGTTATTGTTGCCAAATCTAAGTTTTTCAAAATCATGAGTCTGAACTCAAAAAATTATGAGGTCAGCTTTAAAATCATGCGATTTAAAACTTAATTTTTGGATGTTCCTGTTACTTTTGAGCTTGTGAAGGAAGAAACCTGCCTTAAATACATAAATAAAAATGCAGGCCTGCCCATTGGCTTCTAGGCAGGGGTCTCAGACTGGCTTCAGTCTAACTGGTAACAGTGGGATGTGGCAGCCATCTTTCCACGAGTGAAAGATATAAGGAGATGGTGGCCATCTTGACCGAGGACTGCCTGAGGCATTATTCCCATTATACGCAATGAGGAACTCTGGTGATGTTGAATAAGCGCAAAAGTTTGTGAGTTTGATGCTACCATCAGAAGATCACAAGAGACTTAAAAAAATCCGTATTGTAAAATCTGTGATGAAACCTATGATAAAATATCAAGCATTAACTTTGGTTAATGTCTAAAAAATGCTTTGCGCTCCTCAGAGGGTATGGTTATTATTTAGTAACTGTGACGAACTAGGACTGTTGTTAAGGTTTCCCTGAGTACTGTGTGGGTGCCTCGGTTTCCCCTATGCAGTGCTTGAGTATCTAGGTGATGGGACAACGGTGCATGATTGTTACAAAGCCCTAGAAGGCAGGGGTGGGCAGAGGCCTGGACACAGAGAATGGCCCTGTCTCCTGGCAACAGATGGCCCGGCCCCTCCCCTGCAAAGGTGAGAGATGAAGGTGTTGGAACAAAGGGATCAGGTGACCTCCTGGCCCGGGAAGGAGACAAAGGGGGAGGAGGGGCTGGAGAGTTTGAGTTTGGAACTGGCTGGAGAGGAGGGGAGAGAGGCAGACAGGGTCTGGCCTCCCTGCCTCGTTTGGAGCTGTGGGGTGAAATGCAGGGAGCCCCGAGCTGGGGTCTAAGCTCCCTGCCCCCCGGAAGGGCCCGACTGAGGGGTCCTGGATGTACTGGCAAGCTCTGTTTGGACTGTGTTCCTGGCATCTCTAATAAACCTTCTGTTCTACTGGCTGGCTGAGACTCCCAGTGAATCCGGGGAAGAGGGGTGCAGGGCCGGACTCCCCCATACTCCGTGACAGTAACGAGTTAATTTTTCACCTTCATTAAGGGGCCAGTACAGTGAGATATACTGCACAGTCTCCACTATCATTGACTGCAGTGGGAGCTGGGGCACTCAGACCGTCCCGGAGACCGAGTTTTGAGATGTCCGTAAGGAATATTTTCACGTGTTATTAAGATAAGGCATTTTTGTTTTCTAGGCCCTCCGTCCGCTCCCCTGAACCTGATTTCCAATGTCAATGAGACATCAGTGAACTTGGAGTGGAGCGCCCCTCAGAACAATGGTGGACGCGACGACATCTCCTACAACGTGGTGTGCAAGAGATGTGGGGCTGGCGACCTCAACCGCTGTCGGTCATGTGGCAGCGGTGTGCACTTCAGCCCTCAGCAGAACGGCTTGAAAACCACTAAGGTCTCTATTACTGACCTTCTGGCCCACGCTAACTACACCTTTGAAATCTGGGCAGTGAATGGGGTGTCGAAGCAAAACCCCAGCCAGGACCAGGCTGTCTCGGTCACTGTGACGACTAACCAAGCAGGTAGGCCTCTAAATTGCACTCTCCTCCTCTTCCTCTCCCATCTGCTTTTTGCAAATGCCTTGACTTTGGTTCATGTCTTCGTAATCAAATTAATGAAGAGAACCCAAAATATATAGCGCTGAGCTGGATCCATATTTTCAGGATCATTTATATGGAGTAATGTTAATGTTCAAAGGTAAGCTGTGGGCAGCAAAACAGAAGGGTTTGAATAGGACTTTCAGGTACAGCCCTGCACTAGGCACAGTGCAGATCTGCACCACACTGGGAGGCATTCTGCAGCGGCAGTGCCCCCCCTCTCATTGCAGCACTTTATTGGTGCATGATACTGGTCTGTCTCCAGTTTCACATTGTTGGGTAGTGCTAAGGGGGTGGAGCTATGGCCCTGCCTCCTTTCTGCATCCTGTGGGAGAGACCCTAAATATGAAAGTGATTAGGATGGGAGTTACAGGGGGAGCAATCTGCGCTTCCCTAAGCTTTGCCCCCGGCTATTCAAGGATCAGAGGTATTAACTCTTTGCATGCTTCTCATACACTATGCACCCTTATAAATAGCAAGCAGAATCTGGCCCTTTGTTAAATATCTTCATAACCAAGTTACTAACAACATTTCCGTTTATCAAAACTGAAATAGTTTTTTAATATCAAATGAACCTTTCACCATGTATGCTATTTTGTTTTCTTTTTTGCTGTCATCCTGCCAAGACAGTGAAACTTGATTTGTAAGTTTCATCTGTGTTTAGACTATATGCCATTCCACTTTTTGGTTTTGGTTCTCTTTGCTTGACTTTGCAGTACTGCAGGAGAACTACAGTATTCAGTTCAGATTCTGTTTTTAAGTTTTAATTTAATGAAAACTGTTTTTATTCAGACAAAGCCAAAGTTTCAAATACAGCCTCCACACTGGAAGTGTATGTGCAGAATTTACATATGCACTTGCTTTTGTACAACTCAGCTCTCTAGACATCCTGCTACCTGACCCTCAGATATATGACCTGATCCAGCAAGATGTCAAAGGGCATCAACTCTCATTAAGGTGAAAAGGACCCAACACCTCAAGGAATGGGTACATAGTTACCATTTATGTACAGAATCATGCTTTTGTGTACACACTGTTGTATAAATATCTAATCAGTTAGAAATACACTTACTTATGCAGGCAAAATTACAAATACAATTTTAGAGTCATGGTTCCTTTGAAAATTTGGTCCTGTAGTTTTTTTGTAGAACCTTTTAACTGATGATATTCCCTTAAATTGTGATTTCAAAATGCAAACTATTCATTTGACCAGGACTAACAGAAAAAAGGACTAACAGAAAACACAGAGAGAATCTTAGGAGGGAGCTTCGGGAGAGCATTCCATACAGAATATGAAACACCAAGGTTGAGGACTGCAGCGGGATTTGTGTTTTGTGCAGTGAATGCCTAGCAAAGAAACCGCTTTTGATTTTTTTGGCGTGTGTGGGGGTTAGTGGATGCATGTATGCATGAATAATTAAGTGGGATCCATCTACTGTGTGAAAAATTCTGCCATCTTATGATTTAATATTCAAACCGGAATCTGATTGAATATGGAAACCAGAATTGATTTTGTTTATTATCCACGGGTAACAGTTCTTCACATCAGGAGGTATGTATTTTTGCCAGTATTTCCTGCCGTTAGTCTATCAAATGCTTCAGGAGGCCAGGAAAACTATGCTAGTGTGAATGAAAAGGAACTCAAAGGTGCCAGACTCCCCCCTTTGCACTTCACATCACATTGGGCATATAACGTCCTAGGATAGCCATGTGAAAAGTAAGAACTTGTGGCCCGAATCTACAAACCTTTCCTCCCAGGAGTTAATCCTTACATATGCAAACAGTCCCTTGACTTCAGTGGGACTGCTTGGTTGAGTAAAGGTTTGCAAGGTTGGGCTCTTGGGTTTTACAAGTAGTTATTCATGTAATCACTGTAAATGGGAATCTGGAGTGCACTAAAATTCCTATGGCAACAATTTTCTGTTGTAATATTTCATTATAAAGAGACACTGCCATGGTTAAATATATAACCATATATATATCCATCCACAGGGCATGTTTTTGCTCTCACACCATTTTTACACCAGTGTAACTGCCTTGGTTTCACTGGAGTTACTCCCGATTTACACTAGTTTAAATTAGATTAGACTCAAGCCCCTACAACAAAAAAGCTGTTTTGCTAATAAAACTTTAGCTGTTAAAACTGAAAGAATTTAAAACACCTTATACATTTTTTGCTATGTATCCTAAGATATTCCTACACTTGACAGAAGAAAAAATAGATGCACTCCATGAACATGATTCTTTACTCACGTGAGCAGCCCTCTTGGGTCAAATCCTGAGGTCCTCACTCAAGCAAACACTCTGTGACTGCATTTGGCCCTGAGTCTATTAAGTGAGTGAGCAGAATCCCCTTAGGAGTGGGGCAGGAGGCTGCGTGTTAAGTGTGCAAGTACCTCCTAAAGGGATTCAGATATGCCATTCTCAGAAAATGTTTCATTGCTAACTACAAAATGTGCAGTTTCCTGAAATCTCAGAATAGATTTTTAAATGTTGATATAAAAATGATCTGTATGTGTGAGCCTCTTTAGGAGGGAGCATGTGGGGGCAGATGGAAGGCACTGCGAAATCAGTATATTTATTACTGTACGT
Source organism: Macrochelys suwanniensis (assembly GCA_033296515.1). Taxonomy (NCBI): domain Eukaryota; kingdom Metazoa; phylum Chordata; order Testudines; family Chelydridae; genus Macrochelys; species Macrochelys suwanniensis. The sequence continues at coordinate 37,153,089 of CM065783.1, forward strand.
GATATGAGCTTGAAGATAGGTACTGCAGCTACAGAAGAGGTACAGTTGAAGGGCACAGGTGCTTTCTGTTTGCTTTTGCCATTTTACTCAACTCAGCTGAGACATTGAACTAGGCTATTCACTTTTTTCTATATATATTTTTTTCAGTTAGCAGCCCTTCTCACTTTCCAGTGCTGCAGGAAAATGTTTATATGAAAATAAACACAACTTTTGTCATTGACTTATTTTGCAGGGGTAGGGGAGGAGAGAAATATATTGAAAAATGTACTAGTCCTAGATCCTGCTTCCTTAAAAGACCCTGTTTCCTTTTTTTTTTTTTTTTAAAGACTAAATTGTTTCCTTTTTTTATTATTTTTTTAAGGCTAAATTTCAGGTCTCAAACCAATTGAAAATCTCTCTTTAATGTTAAAAATAAAACTTCAATGTTGTGAAATTTTAAGAATTTTGGCAGCAGAATTCAGCTCATCTTTCTGCACATTGGTTATAAAAATGATACTTTTTTTAGTTACCTGGGAGACTGACACACAGGACACTTCCCCTCATTTAATCTTGGAAATACAGATATATTTTAAAGAAGCAAAACATGAAATGGGATGTTGTTGAAACCTACTGGCAGTGTCATTATTGCAATGAACACAACAAATGACTGGTATCAATGTTTACTTGCAACGAGCACAACAAATGACTGGTATCAATGTTTTCTAGCACCCTTGGCAAATTTGGCCTGCTGTCTATGTTCATGACCAAATAAAATCACAATTAGTCCGTCATCTAAAAGTGAAGTGAAAGCACTGTGGAAGACCTGCAGGGACACCATTCTCGTACCGTGCCAAAAGAGGCTCTCTTTCACTGGGAAACTCTACCAGGTTGACTGAATGACACACAAATCTCAGAGCCTTATTTTTTCCCAGAGGATAATGCTGAGAAGCTGTTCAAAATTAAAAGTAAATCTCTCAATATCATGGCAAGCAGGAAGCCTTTGTTTCATGGAAGGGGTACACAGTACAGTTTATATTTTTATTAGAATACAGCCTAAGCTGACAGCCCAGTTCACTGGGAATATTCCTCGATCTGTGTGTATGGCCGCATAGCGTGGTGAGGGCAGTGTTCTGGATTGATGCTGAAGCAGTTCATGTGGAATGGGGGTCAACAGGAAACAAACAAACTTCAGATGAGATTCAAACTAGAAGATCATTATGCTGCTTTCCTTCCTCCCTCCTTTTTCGGTTTAATTTTATGGGGGACAAGGCTCCTTCAGTCCTTTTCTCCAAGAAATTACATGGCTGATGTTTGTGAATAGACATAAACAGGTTGCCTGGTGATTTGTTACCTTGTTAGGTTACCTTCGGCTCAGTTTCTCCTTAAGTGGACCATGGCAGTTAGATGGATACAGGATATGCCAATTAGGACAGAAATACTGTATAAATAATTACAGACCTGGTCTTTTCCCGCATCACAGCAGACTGGATGTTTTTAAAAAGTGCTGGTGATCAGAGTCAAGAAAGGATCTTATGAATATCTCAGATTTTCTGTCCATCTCTGCCTTCCCCCCCTCCCTTCCCCCAGTCTGTCTAGCTGTCTATTTGCCTGTCTCAAAGATGCTTCATGTCAGAAGCAAGGAACTGTGGCAGATCATGCTCCAGTCTTTCCACCTTCTCCCCTTCCCCCTCATGTGCTCCCCTAGTCCCTCAGCATCATACAGAACCCTGCTGTTATTTGCCTTCCATTTTATGTAGTAGCTATCTAGGCCATAGAGTCATCAGTGCTTGGGCTGGACACCTTCCACTGCAGCGTGGACCTAAATGAGTTGAGTATTCCTTGGGGCCTCATTTCAGTGGTAGTGATTTTATCAAACGGCGGTGTCCATATCCATTCTAGATATTCAAGCTCAATGTGGTGAAGGAAGAGGTTGACACTTTTTTTTTCTCCGTTTCCTTATTGAGGCACAATTACTAAAACAAAGAAAAATCTAAATGATCCTTTGGAAGGAGTCTTATTTAAACAACTAGAATTTTTCAAAATCATAGAGGTCAGGGTGGCTTGTTTGCTTTCAAATGACTCACCATCTCTACAGGATTTTATGATAGAGGAGCAAATTCTTATTCCGTCTTTTGGAGTAACTTCTTTCAAAGCCGGTCTTTCCTTTCAGACATTGATTAGCATTCCACACACATTGCACCACGCAGCACAGAAAATGCATATAGGGTCCTATGTTCTGCCAGTCTGATTTAGCCTGTGCAAAAGCAAATAAGGATCCATGGATATATTGTGCCCTCAGACAGTGAACACTGCATACATTGACAACAATAGAAGTTGCATGCAGAGATTAAGAGCGTGATATGGGCCTTAGTTTGATTCCCATACTTGGAGCAAAACCTGCCAACGCCACTTAAGTTAAGGGCTTGTTAGTGTTTTCCATTAGAATACCAATGCCACTAAAACTAAGGGTCTGTCAGTGTTTCCATTTGAATCCCCCCTCTCCCTAGGTATTCATAACTCAGCCATAAAGAATTGCTCCACACTGAAATATAGAGATATATAAAGAGGTTGTTAATTTGCAGAAATTAAAAGAAGCAGCAGCAATCACATGGACACACTTAGGGCTTGTCTACACAAACATTTAGTTTCCAATTCACAGCCTGGGTGTGAATCTCCCCTGCACTATCCTGCCATGCACTAACTGTCCATGTGGACCCTGCCAATGAGCATTAACGTGCCTTAGGACACTTTAATCTACTCCTGTTACAAAGCAAACAGTTAGTGCACCGCAGCAGAGTCCCCATGGACAGTTAGTGTTTGGCAGGATAGTGCAGGGTATATTCACATCCCTGCTTGCCACAAACTAAGTATTCATATAAAGTTCATGTCCATATGAAAATAAAATAACGGATTCGTCAGATCTATCTATCTAACTCAGGGTGGGCAAACTTCAGATCTATCTATCTAACTCGGGGTGGGCAAACCTTTTGGCCTGAGGGCACATCTGGGTGGGGAAATTGCATGCAGGACCATGAATGTAGGGCTGGGGCCAGGGGTGCAGGAGGGAGTGCTGGGTGTGGGAGGGGGTGCGGTGTGCAGGAAGGGGCTCAGGGCAAGGGGTTGGGCCGGAGGAGGGGTGCGGGGTGTACAAGGGGTCTCAGGGCAAGATGTTGGGGCAGAGGAGGGGTGCGGGGTGTACAAGGGGGCTCAGGGCAGGGGGTTGGGGAGCAGGAGGGGTGGGGGGTGGGCAGGGAACTCAGGGCAGGGGGTTGGGGTGTGGAGTGCAGTCTCTGGTGTGCAGGCTCCTGCAGGGCAGGAGACAGGGGTCCAGGCTCCGGCGCCGCTTACCTGGAGCGGCTGTGGGGTGGTAGCGGCGCCATGCCGCTAAGGCAGGCTTCCTGCCTGCCCTGGCCCCGCGCCGCTCCCGGAAGCGGCTGGCACCATGTCCCTGCGGCTCCTGTGGGGCGTGGGGGAAGGGGGCAGAGGGCTCCGCATGCTGCCCTCGCCTGTGGGTTCCACACCTGAAACTCCCATTGGCCGCGGTTCCCCATTCCCAGCCAATGGGAGCTTCGGGTGTGAAACCCACAGGTGAGGGCAGCACGCGGAGCCTTCTGCCCCCTTCCCCCACCCCCCCTAGGGACTGCAGAGACGTGGTGCCAGCTGCTTCTGAGAACGGCGCAGGGCCAGCTGCGTCACAGGGGTGGTAATCCCACCGGCTGGATCCAAGGCCATGAGGAGCCGGATCCGGCCCGCGAACCATAGTTTGCCAAGCCCTGATCTAACTAATCTATCTATCTCCATCACTGTAGGACTTGAGCACAGCCTAACTATTTTAAAAATAAAAACCACGATAACTATTCCTTCCAGGAAGAATAAACAGCCCAATTACTTTACAGGGTTTTTTGTTTGCATGCCTGTTTATGTGGGGGAGTGAGTGGTGGCAGGCATGCGGGCATGAGTGTGTGAAAAATATTATTGAAAGGAAATTGAGTCAAAGAAAGGAGTTTTACATTTCACTCTGAAATTGGTGAGGGCCAAGGTTGCAGGAGTAAGCTCCAGCTCTTGTGAAAGTTCTCTCTCCTGTGCTCACAAGCCTCCACCTGTTGGCCGACAGTTCATTGTTCTAGTGGAATGTAGTTTTTCTGGAAGGTCATGGTCCCTTGAGGGAGCGATGGTTGCACAGGTAGGGAGGGAAGGAGAGTTTTGACTATTAGGACAGGGATCTGAGTAGGGCTTTTCAGTGTGTGGAATGATGTAATCATGGGATGTGGTGTGGATGATCACAACTCCTCCAGGAACTAAGAACAGCAGGGGGTGATTAGGCAGGTTGTAGCACCTCCAGAGAAGTAACCACCACCTGGAGATGGTGGCATGTACTAGTTCAAACTGGATTTTCCAGAGACCAACAGACAAAGAAAGGACTTTCAGATACATTTTAAACTGTTTAAACTGACTCAGGGTCTTCTTTCTGATCCTGCAGACGGACAGGTCTTTCTGTCCAAGAGGTGGGGGAGGGGTGTGTGGAGCGGGGACGGACATGCACAGTCGCCATAAGACTTGATGGGTGACCTCTGGTAAACATCTAGCATGCACGCAGGCTCTTTTATTGTTATTAATGTGTTTTTTCTGTAATGCTTTCATCTTAAGAATTAATGTGCTTGCTTATAAAGAGTTGTGAGGTAAATTCTAATTACAGGCAATTACAGGTGTTCATAGCCTCTGAGGAGAGAACAAAGCACACACGAGTCTGTTAAGACAGTGTAACTTGCTGGGGAACTCACATTGTAGGCAGGGAACTGTGCAGCCTGGAAAATCCTGGTCAGAAGGGAGACAGGTGGAGTCTCTACACTAGAAATGATCTATGAGGAGCTGGGAGCCTTGAGTGGGTGCGCTTGGTGAACCACAGATGGGGAATGCAGGTGCAGTTGCCCTGAACTGTGACCGAGTGTTGGCAAGTAGACAGGCTACTGCATATTGTACCAGGTTTTTCAAGATCTGAATGAGTTGGGAATGATAATCAAACCTGGAGGCAATGAATGAGTGGATTGCCATGGCTAGACCTGTGTCTGATGTGCAGTATTCTGGTCAATAGCAGATATAAGTCATGGGCTAATTTTTTGTTTCCATGGCTGAAGATCCAGTAGCGATGAGGTATCAGGACACCCAGGACAGACCAGTTTACTAGTCACAATCAGATGCCCTCAATTTTGGGAGAAGTTAGAGAAAAGAATTTTTTTAAATTTCTTTTTACCAGCATGGCCCCACCTCCTACCATCTTCCTACCACCAGGACCCCACCTTTCTCCACCACCCCTTTTCAGTTAGTTACTCCCAATGGGCCAAAGGGATCAGGATCAAACAATCTACTGTAGGAGACTAGGATGACTGGTGTGGGTGTGATACCTTCCTGCTTCGTGCTTTCTGCTCCTTGTTCCTGTTTGATTCCTGGTTCCTGTTGCTGAACTCAGTGTTCCAGTTTCTCTTCCTGTATGTGTGTACATAGCATTGGGTGTGTGCAGTTACTCAGGGCTAGCAGCTCCCGACCTCCCATTTGGACTGTTGTTATGTTTTGGTCACGCTGTTGCTGACTCAAGTGAAGTGGCTCATGGTTATTACACGTTTTGATTGACCACCTACCTGTGTATCTTGCTTCGATTTCCTTGTGTTTTGGAACTGCTGTTCTGGGGCACATCAGAGCGTAATGTTATGTTGACAAGGATTGGACCAGCAACAGAGACCTTTGCATGACCACACAAAATGGGGAGGAAGCTTCTTACATAGCCCCTGCTTTGGATTGAGACAATATGATGCCTTTAGAATGGCTCTGCTCCCCAAAAGACTGAGTTAAAGTGACTGTTGGAGACCATCTGGGTCATGCCAGAGGCCCAGTGCATGGGACGTGTGCTTCCCCCTGGCTGTTGTGCTCTTGTTGTGCTGTGGGTTGTGGCCGAGCTGGCAAAGCTGGCAAAGTTCCATTCCAGAGTCATGAAAAGAGGGGATTGGAAATGGGAGGTGTTTTGTTTTATGTTAAAGGAGGTGAAGCAGGACTCCCAGTCTCCTCAGCAGAGTATCACTCCTGAACTCTGTTGAAAGAAGATTCCAAGCTAACGAAGGGGAGATTTGGAGAAGGGGTGACATGGTGAGAGTGGCAAATGCTGAATGCCTTGCAGCAGGATTTGGTAGAGATTCAAGTACGTTGTATGGGGTTTTTTTAATCTAAATTTTTGTGAATTTTTAACACTTGGAATTCATCTACTAGGCATAAGCAACAACCTCTTTTTTAAAAAAATTGAACATGTTGAGGTAGACCCTTAGCGGATGCAAATTGTCCTAGCTTTATTGAAATCAATGGAGCTATGATAATTGACACCAACTGAGAATCTGCCCCATTTCCCCCCCATATTGTGTCTCTGAGAAAGTTTTGCTTTTGATTTTGAATGTTTGAAGGCTTGTAACGCATTGTGTTACCACAAAGAGTTTTAAAGCAACACAAATAATGGATTTGAGGAAACCACAGAACTTTCAAATGACTGTTGTAGGAGAGATCCACAAAGAAGTAATCCCAACATACAAAAGAAGAAATTACGTGGAAGGAAAAAATAAGTGGTTAGGTAAGGAATACTTTGCATTTGGCTGTCTCAAATGCTTACGTGTGAGATCTGTCAGTACATCAGAGATACAGAGTGATGGCCAGTTGAAAATTCATTCCCAGGCACATTTAATTATGCGTGTAAAAGAGTGTGTAGAAATAAGGAACTGCAATTTTCTCGTTAACAACTCAGTGTTCGTACACAGATTGCTGCTTCTACTGATGGTGTATAAGAAAGGTGTAATTATAAGTCTAAGCTTATATGCTACCATCGTAAAAGCAAAACCAGGAGAACTATTGTTGAGAGGGATTAAATTATTATTTTAAGGTAATTGCAGTTTTACACAAAGAAATAAAAAAATAACAACTGCCTACTTTCTGGCAAAGCCATCTGCACCACCCATTTCCATGAATTTGTATTCAAGGTGGGGAATATAAGTCCCGGTCAGGGGGGAAAGAAAAGCTTTCTAAAGAGTCTTAGTAAATAACCAGCTTCAGGGTTCAGTGAACAGCTTAGACAAGTTGCATGTCAGATAGTGCCAAGAAGTAATTACAGCATTTAAATAAAAGTTGGTCACATTTTTTAAAAGATCTGATGGTTCACTATGGGAAATGGAAGATTCTGACATGCCCTCAGAAGAAAAGATTTCATCTTCAAGACTGAGCAGCACCAACCTTTATTTTTATGTACATTTATTAACATTAAGCTAGATGTATACCTCGGACCCCATTCTGATCTGTGTTATGCCAGAGCAAATTCAGAATAACTAAACTGAGATCCGACCCTATGGGATTTTATTTACCACGAATTAGTTAGCTGCACATTTTCCCTTCTTGGCAATGCTTGTTCACTCTACAACTCTCTCCATTTGTACTTTAATCCGAGTAATTCCCCAAAAGCACTGCAAGGAAGTTTTCAGTTCTTTATACAAGACAGTTTATGGCTACCAAATGTTCAGATGGGCTTCTTATTTTTCTAGCTGTCTTCCCAACTGACTCAATTAATTACTATCTACAGAGAGCAGCCAGAAAGACACCAGAATCCAGTCTGTAGTTGAGCAACAATAAAAGGATTCAGAGAACTTTTATCAAAGCTTCCATTAACCCCCTGCTGATGTCCTCAAACAGGATTTTTTTTAGACAGTGGAAACACAAAAGCTAGGCTGCACAACTGCCCCTGTGTGTCTATTCAGAGGTTTTAAATCCGCACAGTTACTAATTAAAATGCCATGCAATGTAGCACAAATAAACATAGCCTGTCTCTGAATTCCAGAGTTTCTGCAATGACTCCTGATTTGAGGAACAGGTTAGTAAATTGACCTGGCTGTGGTCAGGGTAGTCCTGTTCCATTCATATATTTAATGGTCAGTTTGTAGCAGTTGTTGAAAAAAGTGTCTCAGATCTATCCATATGCATGAAGAATACTCCCAAGGATTTTATTCTTTGATGTCTTCTGTTTTTCTTTTTCTTTTTGCAGAGAGATTTATTGAGCCATGAGGGCCAAATAGAGCTGTAGCATGTCTACTGGACTGTATAATCAAAGTGGTAATGTTTTGCTGGACATCATAATGCTGAGCTTTCCAGTGAAATTTCTTTTACTCAGATTTGTCACTTCTGATTTGGCCCTACATGTGAATTGGGATGAAGAGAGTCCTCTATTATTATGGCAGGACTCCAGTGGGTTCCTCCTCCCCAAACAAATCATGTAAATGCGTGTCTGCTCTCTGCATACATTTGAAGGATTTCATGGCATCTCTTTAGATTAATATAATCTGCCTTTATTACTAAATTCAAGAGCTGGCATCTCAAAACTCTGATTTAGTAACCGACTTGGCTGTTTGGAGTACTTTGATTCAGGGTCTCTGAGAGTAATATTTTGTAATCTCTAGCTAACAAAAATTGATAGTGTTTTTTAGACATTTCTCTTTTAATAATTCTAGAGAGAAGAAAAGGAAACCAAAAGCATATGTCTCTATTTTTTGTTTCAAAGATTCCCTTATGGAAAAGTCTATAGAACTTAACAGAAAAAAAGTATAACTGTTCTCTAGGCTTATTGAACTATCCTATAGAATTTAATTTAAAATTATATTCCTGCTTTTGACTACTATAGGCTGGTTTACACAGAGAGAGAGAGAAAAAGAAAAGACTATCATTTTCTATTAACGTCTATAGGTTTTAGAGTAATTTCTATTAAACCATGTTGAATTTCGATAGAACCCTATTGGTTTAATCAGTATTAAATTCTGTAAGACGTTTCTGTGAAGGATTACCGCAGACAGCAAAAGTGCTAAAATTAAATTGTAATATGCAGTGGACATAAATATCCTTTCAAAGATTCCTGAAAATTAGTGGTAAAACATTGAATGTTTTAAATTAACTTTATTATTTTTAATCTATTGTATCCTGTTATAGGAGCATATTAATAAATAACACAATAAAGCAGATTTGGCTGGGTAGTGTGCAAAAGAGAGGGGTTGTACATAACTGTTGTCTAGTATATGAAGCAAGTTTTGTGTAACATCCATTCATTTTAGCAAACAAATAAAGGCAAGATCTGAAGACAATCCAGAACAATGACTCCCTGGGAAGACTGTTTGTCTAGATAACATACCACATTCTTTAAATCTGTCCTCTGAATCAGCCTCCATTTATCTTTCTTAGCATAACAGTGAACGCAGACTGAAGGGCCGCATCTTTCCTTCTAGTTATCAAGACTTGGTGCATGCACATAAATAAGACTTTAGGTGAATTGAATATGCAAGTAGCTGCAGGCTTAACAAATATTCTTTCAGCTCCAAGGATAATTGGGGCCATGGTGATTGGTGGGATTTTGCAGGGTGCTGCAGGATTTTGTGGGTTTTCTATAGAACGTCGTACATGATGTGCCAGGTCCTGCAGCGCATTTCCATGAGCATGCCACACTCTGTTGCTATCGCTGCTGCATGTGCTGAAAGTTAAAAAGGCTGCAATTACGCTAGCGCTGGGAAGAAAGCATCAAGAGAAGTGATTTGAAGAGAGTGGACCAGGCGCAAAGGGAGACAGCTTCAGAGCTGGTGGCAGATGTGCGATTTCTTTTCAACTGGAGATCATTTTTAGAAACTGAAGAATAGCAAATGTCACAAACAGTGGAGGCTCGGCAGGGTAGGCATTGTCTTGAGTCAAATACAGAATGATCTTTACCTACTGCGGTAAATTGTTCATTTTGTGTATTCACTTTCAGATGTCACCAGTTTCCTCTGGACATAAATAAGGATCACATTTGTGGAAACGTCTGTAACAAAACTGAGCTGAAAAATGGGGTGGAGGGGATGTAAGAGAAGTAGAGACTTAAAAAATGAGAAATGGTTCACAATTTGTTAGAAAAAGAAACAATGTTGGAATCTTAGGTTTTTATGGGGGGACGGACGACTTTTCCCCCTACCCTTCTCATTTTTCTCTAATTCTGCCTTATGAGCCTCAAAATAATACTTGGGGCCTTCACTCTGAGAAGAAGAGATCTGCTTCGCACCTTAAGGAGTTCAGCAAAAATGATCAGTCCTCTTCTGATCAACAGCCAGAGGGGATCATTCAGAGGCCTCTTCCCTCAGCTGATTAGCATGCTGGGCCAAGAAGTAAAAGGCTAGGATCAGAATACAAACTGATCTGTGGTTGGCAGCCCACGAGACTGCTGGGCCAAACTGAGGATCATTATTGTCACTGAATTTTGTTTGCACAACCATTTGGACACTGCACTCTTCAAAGTCATCTCTAGCCAGTTTAAAAAGTAATTTTTAAAAAGGTGCTGTTTCCTGTTTTAATCCCCTATGTCTTCATGACTTCACGGGATGTTAGTTTAGCGTTGAAATCATTTAGACTTTGAAATAGTGCTAACAGTAAGGAAAAATTCCTAGCAATTATCTCACCTTCCTGACCATTTCTGTTAAGGCAGCCGTCTTGATTTTTTTAAGCACTTGCTCCATCTGGGAAGTTTGTAATTGACATAGTGGTGGTTTATTAAAATGAATAATTCAGTTGTTTTCAGCACTACACATAAAACCAAAATCAACATAGCTAAAAGCTTACATGAACTGAAATTATGTTGCACCTGTGATCTAATCTGTTACTGACACCCTAAAGCAAGATTTTAATTCTAAGACTGTATGTTTTAAGGCTTGAAGACTCCTCAAATTTCCATCCCTCATTCTGTTTTTAACTGAATTGACTGAAGATTGCTCTTGTTTTTACAAAACTATGCAGTGTGCAGAATGGGGGTGTCTTCCTCATCTAGTCTTTGTGTGTGTTATAATTTGCTAACTACAGGTTTCAGATGAAGAAAAGTGAACTTAGTTCAATTCCAGAGAAATATAGGGGAATAAAAAGAGGGGTGTGACCGAGTCCAAGACAATTGGGCATACTGGATTCTCACTAGCGGCACTGCTTTCTCTGAAAGCACAGACTCCCCTTTCATCCCTTGAGGTGGTCCTTCAGGAAGAGAGATGAGACACATTGGCAGGGCAGTGTGACGAAGCTCGCACTGCTGGTATCTGTGCTGTAACTATTCGCGGAAGAACCGAGGGATCTATCTTCTAGTGTTGTCACACTGGCACCTTGCACAAAGCACTACGTTGCCTTTTTAAAAGTTGAGTATGAAAACCGTCAAGCTTGATTCAGTTTGGAGCGTTTTTCTCAACTGTTCACAAAAGCCTGCGGTGGAGATCATGCCATGTGCAAAAATATCATCTAACCTTTGCGCGCAAGACAGTGGCCTCACTTAGGCAGGAGAGCTAATAAAATTTAAATCTGTAGATTGTTCAGTTTAAATGTAAATACTTAAATGTGAACTTGCTCGAGGAACTTTGATGGCTTTGAAAACTCCTTTCCACCCTCAGGCTGTAAAGCAGGAGCTGAAGCTTTATGTTGCTCTGTGATATTTGCAGGCACTATACGCTCAAAAGTGCATATTTGAAATCAGGCCTTCAGTTGCTGTTGAAGCCTGTGACCTGCCTGTATCACTGTTAGGGTAAAATTGTTTCATTTTATTATCTTCCTTCCTCTGAGGTTCTTGGCATTTTTGATGTTGCATGATTGATTCAAGAAGCACAAATGGTGCGCCTAACTCTTTTGAGGTAGCCATGGCACATTCGAAGCCAGGATGACACCACCTGACCAAATCTATTTACTCAAGTAAGAAAAGCTGCTTTAGCTGAATGATCAACATATTATATTTTTGTCTAAAAGGTACTTCTGTGTGGGAGAGCTTCAAAAGCTGACAAGTGAACAGTGCAAAACGCTTGTATTTATCTGGATTTTTAGGCAGGCTCTGAAACAATTCTGTCTATAAAATCTAATACTCTTAATGCTGAGAGTAAATGGCAAAGAAAATTACTCACCAGGTATAGATCATCTAGACATCTACGTTCCGAGTAAATGAAAGACAACTGTATGAGAAATGCAGAAAATGTGTCTCATTAAGGAATATCACCATGAAGTGTGATGCCCTGGAAACAAAATCATTCATTTGTGCCATAGTGGATTAAACGTTCATGATTACTGCTGAAATAACTAACTAAGTGCTCAGATATCATGGTGGTTAAGGCAGAATAAGGACTGAAGAAAGGAGGAAAATTCCATATTGACACACATGAGATCTGAGACATTAGGCATGGAGCCGGAGCTATCCCTTCTAATAAGGGACAAGTGGTCACTCTGGTATTTAAAGACTATTGTTAGCACATCTTACATAGTTTTACTGATCCCTGATACACTATATCCGTCAGAAGTGGTTTAAAAGCGGCACACAAGAAGCTATTTGTGGAGCACAGCAACAGGAAATTTTATTGGTCCTACAAAACCCAGAAACAATGCTTCACATTCTTGAGTGCCATCTACTGGAACCTTACCTGGTAACTATTTACATATATATGCATCTATACCATAGAGCACTCTTGTGACTTTGAGTGGAAGGAGAAAAAAAGGGAGAGTTAAGGAGTTGGCAAGTGACATGATGTGAGAAGGGGAGTAGCTGGAAATGGGAGCTGAAGTTTAGGCAGTGACAGTGCCGTGTTGGGCCTTGAGAGTGAAGACAAGATGGTTGAACATATGAAAAAAGAAGAGGTGCCAGTGAAGGAATTTGCTTTTAAAAATTGCAGAGTGGATTTTGAATGGTCCTGCACATAGATATAAAGGTAAAGGAGAGGATGCAAGGAGATTTCACCTCATACCCTGGTGCCTTGGAACTAGCTGCACTGAGTCTGGAGAGCACAGGCACTGCCCCTTGGTCGCTCTGGTGGTGGTACTGGCTTTCCCAAAAGAGAAGTGACTGAATGAGGTTGGGATGCCCTCTACGCCGACAAGTAGAACTGGTGGCTTGTGGAGAACAGGGTCTGGTGCATCTTCTAACATGATAGAGTAATGTGTGCTCTCCACGTGCCCCTAGCCAGAATTCAGCCCATGGGATGCTACTTCAGTATGATCCTTTGATGCTGTCCCTCAGAACAGGTTTTAAACCCAGAATCAATGTTAAGGGATGTCCCAGCTATCTCCCATTATCATGGCTGCCTGTCCCACATTCTGCTATTCTCTTTATCCACTATAATCTATTGAAGGGACATTTTTGCCCTGTTTAGGCTGCAGAATTTGTTTCTCTTTTATGTTGGGGCAAATTGTGATCTCAGTTACAGGTAGAAATAACTCCACTGAGGCCAATGGCTCAATACTTGCCCAGGTTAGGGAGTTGGCAACTAATTCCAAATCTAACAAATGGCTTTTGGCTGTAGAATTTCTTTAAAGCAATTTGCAATGCTAAATTTTCCCACCCCTTTTGTGTTAATAGGCATTTAGGAACATTTCTTTGCCTATTCCCCCTTCTCCACCCAGCAGTTGTAATGTTCAGACAGATTTTTATAAATTGCCTTCGAACTGAAAGACTTGTTTTCCTGTTTATTTTAAACTGGCATTCATACATACAGGAAAAATACACACAGTATCCTGCCATGTTTCTGTTGGCAAGTATTAAGTTATCCTTGTCAGAACATGCCAACAGGATTTCTTAGCAAGCTAGCAGAAAGAAAACAATCGGTGCTCAGACTAAACAGACCCCATGCTTGGATTGTAATGCAGGATTCTTGTTAAACACTGCTCCCCTAAATGATGCTCAGCAGATTCTGTGTTCGTTTGGGTTATAGCTGTTCTGTGGAGTACTAATTACAAATTCAAGTCTTTGGAGTTACTCCAGATATACACTATTGTAACTGAGATCAGAATTTGGCCCTCAGAGATTAATAGCTAGGTTCTCTAATTTTTGTTGTCCCCACTGGATGCAAAGCCAGTGTAGCTGCCTCCTGCACCACCCCTCTGCCACTGAAGCTTCTGATCTAAGCTATAGGAGGGCACTAGTAGGTATGTCTACACAGCAAATAAATCAATAAATAGATAATAAAAAATGAACGTGTCTGGGAGTTTCTGGGCTTGTTCTTTGGGACTAAAAATATCAGAGTAGACATTCCTGCTTGCGCTGGAGCCCAGACTCCAAGACCCTCTTCCCTCACCGGGTTTCAGAGCCTGGGTTCCAGTCCAGGGGCTGTGAGTTATATGGGTCTGTGGTGCCTGTGCTCCAGGAATATTCAGGACCCGGCTCCACCAATGTTCAGGGCTGGGTCTCTCTCCTGGCCACTCGTGCCACCCCCACACGCCTCCCCCAGAGTGTCTCCCTGCCCCGCCTGCCGCCTCCAGGTGATTTAAAAAGGCCCGAGGGCCCCCGGCCGCTGCCACCATCACTAGCAGCGCAGTGGAGCTAAGGCGGCTTCCTTCCTGCCCTCACTCCATGCCACTCTTCGAAGCAGTCGGCACGTCTCTGCGACCCCGGGGTGTCTCCACGTGCTGCTCCTGCCCCGAGCGCCAACTCTACAGCTGTGGGTGCTGGGGAAGGGGGATCAGGCCAGAGGAAGGGGATTGAGAGCCCAGCCTGTGTGAGGTTGGGATCTGCTCATGGGAAGGAGCTAGGCACCTTTTCTTCTCCTCTCCCCACATGTTCACTTCACCCCGGCCCCCCCCGCCTAGGAGCTGCTGCCAGAGGGTCCCTGAAGCTCCATAACCAGCTTCATGTCATTTAGAGAAGCCCCAGTGCTGCTCTAATCTATGCCAAGACTGGACTTTCACGCAGGGATCCACAACAGGCTCTTTGTGGTTCTTCTCTCAGCAGATATGGTGTGCCTCTGAGAATGTAGGCCAGGACAGAGGCAGCACATACGAGGGAGGGGTGTGCACAGGGTCACATGCCCCTCCCCATCAGATTTCTGCCAGGGTTTATATGCCCTGGCCTGAACCCTGCTGCATACCACCAGAACCTTTAAATTGTGCCCTTCCCCCCACTATCAACAGTCTCTGCCAGGACAGGATGGTAAGAGGCACTGCACTCCAGTGATGGAAATTAGAGCAGCCTTAGGGCTATGCTGACCACCAGCATTGATTGCGGGCAGAGGAGTCAGGAAGCTGCTGACAAGTCACGTCGGCTACTCCTTCAGGTAAGCTCAGCAGAGCGCTGTCACACCTAAGCATCTGCTTGCGGATTTTAAAGCCTGTGAGATGTATTTGAAAACTGAAAAATCCCTGGTTAGTATGGCAGAGGTTATATAATGGCTTCAGGAATCAACCGTCAGATTTAAACTTGGCATTTAGAAAATTTCAAACTAAGATTCCTTTCAAAAGCGACTTTTTAGTTAATGACCCAAGTTTTGATGTAAGCTTTTAACTTGATGGGAGTGAGAGCCAGATTTTGAGGGTCTGCAACACTCCCAAAGCAGGTGAGTAGGTGAGTAGGCAAGAAAATTGAAAGGAAAATTTCAGCTTTCTTGTTTAAATTTAAAAAAAAAAAAAAACCCATACATTTCTATCCCTTTTCCTTCTGAAGGAAAATATATTTGATGTGAACCAGTCACTTGACCCGAGAGCGTGTCACTCCTTTACCCTAAAGATCACAGCTTATTCACAGTGATTGGCTTTTGGAGTCTGGAAAAAACATAACCATACATCTGTTGGTTTTGGGGACACCTCATATATAGGTGGCAGTACCACGTAGGCTATTGCTAATGGCACTAGAGCCACTGTAACCTGCTACTAGTCAGCTAAAGTCAGTTCTTCTACTGAACAGCTAGCATGTCTTCTGGCCAGAAGGGGGTTCTGGGAAGCTAAATAGAATGAGAAGCAGCATGGCCTAGGCAAAAGATTGAGTGCAAGAGCCTAATCCCAGTTTTCATGCTGATTTGGGTCACATAAACCAACATTTTCAAACTTGGGTGCATAATGTTAGGCATCTAATTCCAGAGATGTAGATTTAGATGCTTCACTTTAATCATCATGTTTGAAAATGCTGATCTTCAGCTCTCTGTGCCTCAGTTTCCAAATGGAGTAGAGTAGCAGACCAATCATCTTTCCTGCCAGGAGACAACAACAGCTAGAAGGAGACTGCAGAGGAAGGCAGATTGTGTGAAGACAAAGTATTATAGAGTGTTTTGTGAGGCCTTCTGGTGGCTCAGATAAGCAACCAAACTTCTTTTACTAGTTCTTTTTTCACTAGTTCATAGGTTTTGTTACAGTAACACAGGAAGTGGGTTCATATAGGGAGGGTATTGTTTTCTGATAATTAAGATGCACATTAAAAATAACCAAAAATTTACCAGGCTGCACGAACTGTCCCCAGATCCTCCACATGGAAAATGGCCTTGGAAAAAAAATGTTAACAGTCATGGAGAGGGAGGGGTATGCAATGTAGTTGTGTGTCAGTCCCAGAATATTAGAGAGACAAGGTGGGTGAGGTAACATCTGTTATTGGACCAACTTCTGTTAGTGAGAGATACAAGCCACACACAGAGTAGGGGCGGTTTTTCAAAGTTCTAGCCCAGTTTTTCAAAAGTGCACACACATCTAGTTTGTAACAACTTTGCTCATATGCATTGGGTGTTTCACACAGACATGTTATCACACATATATTCGAAAACTTGGCCTCACATAGTTCCCATTGATAGTTCTCTGTTGTAGTTACCTGAGAAGGGAATGTGGTCCTGCAGGTGAAAAATGTGAACACACCCCTTTAGAAGGTGATTGCTCAGAGCCCAAAGCTCTCTCAGCCCAGGGCTACACTGGGGTGGGGCGGGGGTGTGTGTGTCGATCTACGATACGCAACTTCAGCTACGTGAATACCGTAGCTGAAGTTGGCGTATCGTTGATCGACTTACCTGGCCGTGAGGATGGCGGCGAGTCGATCGCTGCCGCTCCCACGTCGACTCCGCTTCTGCCTTTCATGGAGGTGAATTTCCGGAGTCGACGAGGAGCGCTTTCGGGGATCGATTAATCGTGTCTAAACGAGACGCAAAAAATCGATCCCCGATAGATCGATTGCTACCCGCCGATCCGGCGGGTAGTGAAGACAAGCCCTCAGTCATGTGTCAGTGCCTGTCATTCAAAAATAAGGCTCACTCAGTAAATCTCATCCAAGCTTTTGGAAGCACTTGCCCAAGCACTTTGGAAAAGAGACTGGAGTGGGTAAGAGGCTTTATAGATTGGAAGGCAGCAGAACAGAACACCTTAATTTAAGAGAAGACAGAGCAGATGCCTTTTTAATTCAGTCTCGTTCGTGTAAAAATATAGGGCCAAATTCTGACTCCTTTCATGTCAACGGGACGTCTCGCAAATGAAGGTGCTATCCAACATGAGTAAGTTACAAGAATCTGGCGCATATCATTTTTGCTTTCAGAAACCTTTTAAAAACACGCATGAATCCTTTCTCTTAAAACATCCTGTTCATGCTGTGAGGTTACTTACTATAGTTTTGAAAATCAGATTTAAAAAAACATTACAAGGTGTAGATTCAAAGAAAAATCCTTGTGCATATCCAGTTTCTTGCATTAGCTTTTCATTTCAGTAAATAGAAGATCTTATTTTATGTCTCTTTTGCTTTCTGAAGATTTTTTTCTGCTTTAATCCCTCATATATATAATACATTAAAGTCATTAATAATGAAGTAGGCTTTTAGCATCTACCCTGGAAGGTAAAACCCTTAATCACAGTAACATCATTAGTGCATTCAAGCATTTAATTTTGATGCTTGACAGCGTTTTAAAGCACATAGCCATTGATAAGAACAAATAAGTGTTGTTATGTTTAATTGAGGGGGAAGCATGAAAAACCCTAAACTTCAAGTAATTAAATTTAAATATGTCATTTGAATTTAGCCGAGGTAATGTATAAACTGTGGGTATATTTTTCAATCAGTGAAAGACCTCTCGAGTAAGCATGATACATTTAAATTCAAATCCTGGGGAGTGGAAAGTAAACCCCGCTGCGGTTAAGAAGGTAACTTGACTAAAACACTGAGCATTGTGTGCCTTTGACATCCAAGTGCTCAGGTTTCAAGTACTTTCATAAAGGGCTGTTTTCACTCAAGGCTGCTTACAGGCCAGAGACCTCTCATTGCAACTGTTTATTTCCTGTTGTTGTCCCCCTCCCGATACTAATATGAACCGGTAATGAAACACTGTCACGCTGCCTCTGCCCGCCTTTCAATTGCCCCAAACCTGTGATAATTTAAGGCTTATTGGCCCTAGGAAATGGCTTTATGGCACTTGGGTGGAATTTTTGTAGTGCATCTGCTCTCTCTCTGTTTGTAGGGCACAAGCACAGAACTGCAGTAATAAAACTACTAGTAGGTGTTTAATGGCAGGTTATTGAGGAAGTAGATAAAAGAAAATTGCTGCGTTCACATCAGTAGGGGGGTGAAGTTTTTAAGGGAGATGAACTGCTGAGCTTTGAACAGAAGAAAGTTATACTTAGCCATTTTGTCAAAGGGAATCTCCTTTTATTTCACACCAAAGTATCTCCAGTCAGTCTTCACTGTGAAATATACTGGTTTGGTAGAATTTCTACACAGTATGTAACATTCCAGTAGGTATGTGTCTGCCTACAGACCTATATAGGGTGTGGGGAGTTGTAACTTGGTATTATTATGGTAATAATAACTTTACAAAGAGTGTTAACTTTGTTTCACTTCTGTACTACTTGATGTATTTCTCTTTATTGAGCACCTCCAATAATACAGATTTCACGAGGCATACTTTTTTAGAAATGGAAGTCCACAGTAGCTGTGCTGCTTGAATGTCTTGGGGAGAGTAACATTCCAGTTTCATAAGCGACAAAGAGTCCTGTAGCACCTTATAGACTAATAGATATATTGGAGCATAAGCTTTCGTGGGCGAAGACCCACTTCGTCAGACGCATGTGGTGGAAATTTCCAGAGGCAGGTATAAATATGCAGGCCAGAATCCCTCAGACAGAGACCAACACCTACAAGATCTTCACCAAGCATTCTTAAAACTATGATACCCACACGAGGAAGTAAGGAAACAGATCAACAGAGCCAGACGTGTACCCAGAAGCCTCCTGCTGCGGACAAGCCCAAGAAAGAAACCAACAGAACACCACTGGCCATCACCTACAGTCCCCAGCTAAAACCCCTCCAATGCATCATCAGTGATCTTCGACCCATCCTGGACAACAATCCCTCACTTTCACAGGCCTTGGGAGGCAGGCCAGTCCTCGCCCACAGACAACCCACCAACCTGAAGCATATTCTGAACGGCAACTATACACTGCACCATAGTAACTCCAACTCAGGAACTAATCCACGCAACAAACCTTGATGCCAACTCTGCGCACACATCTACACCAGCAACACCATCACAGGACCTAACCAGATCAGCCACACCATCACTGGTTCATTCACCTGTATGTCTACCAATGTAATATATGCCATCATGTGCCAACAATGCCCCACCGGCCAAACTGGACAGTCCCTATGTAAAAGGATAAATGGACACAAATCAGATATTGGGAATGGCAATATACAAAAACCTGAGGGAGAACACTTCAATCTCCCTGGACACACAATAGCAGATTTAAAGGTAGCCATCCTGCAGCAAAAAAACTTCAAGACCAGACTTCAAAGAGAAATTGCTGAGCTACAATTTATTTGCAAATTTGACACCATCAGCTCAGGATTAAACAAAGACTGAATGGCTAGCCAACTACAAAAGCAGTTTCTCCTCCCTTGGTGTTCACACCTCCAGATCAGCTGCTAGCAGTGGACCTCATCCACCCTGATTGCATTAACCTTGTTATCTCAAACCTGATTCTGGCCTGCATATTTATACCTGCCTCTGGAAATTTCCACCACATGCGTCTGACAAAGTGGGTCTTCGCCCACGAAAATGTATGCTCCAATATATCTGTTAATCTATAAGGTGCGACAGGACTCTTTGTCACTCTTGCAGATCCAGACTGACACGGCTACCCCTCTGATACTTGATTCCAGTGAAATAGTTTGTGATCAACCAATTGCTTGTCCAGATATTGAATTAAAAAATAAAAGACACTTTTTTTTCATTAGACAAGGTGGGTAAGACTCTGTTCATTAGTTTATTGCAGGGGTTGGCAACCTTTCAGAAGTGGTGTGCTGAGTCTTCATTTATTCACTCTAATTTAAAGTTTCACATGCCAGTAATACATGTTAATGTTTTTAGAAGGTCTCTTTCTATAAGTCTTTAATATATAACTAAACTGTTGTTGAAGCGACAAAGGGTCTTGTGGCACCTTATAGACTAACAGAGGTATTGGAGCATAAGCTTTCGTGGGTGAATACCCACTTCTTCGGATGCAAGCAGTGGAAAGTGCATCCGAAGAAGTGGGTATTCACCCACAAAAGCTTATGCTCCAATACCTATGTTAGTCTATAAGGTGCCACAAGACCCTTTGTCGCTTCTACAAATCCAGACTAACACGGCTACCCCTCTAATACTTTAAACTGTTGTTGTATATAAAGTAAATAAGGTTTTTAAGATGTTTAAGAAGCTTCATTTAAAATTAAATTAAAATGCAGTGCTTCCCCCCCCCGCCCAATGGTGGCCAGGACCTGGGCAGTGTGAGTGCCACTGAAAATCAGCTTGTGTGCCGCCTTCAGCACGCATGCCATAGGTTGCCTACCCCTGTTTATTGGAACAACTTCTGTTGGTGAAAGAGACAAGCTTTCAAACTTATATAGAGCTCTTCTTCGGGTCTGGGAAATATACCCAGAGTGTCTCAGCTAAATACAAGGTGGGATAGATTGTTTAGTATAAGTAGTTAACACATATTTCAAGGTACCATTCAAGGTGAAGTAGCCCATTAACATCTCTCCAGTAATGGGGGGTGGGAAGGAAGAGAAGTGTTGGAAAGGGGTTGATTATAGATCCACTGTCTCTGTTCAGTCCATGATTTGTAGTGTCTAGCAAAGCTAGACACTACAAATCATTTCCACTGCTTGCATCCGATGAAGTGGGTATTCACCCACGAAAGCTTATGCTCCAATACCTCTGTTAGTCTATAAGGTGCCACAGGACAACTTTGTCGCTTCTAGCAAAGCTATGAATATCATCTCCCAGGCTCATCTTTTCAAGGTGTTGTGCAGGTTTCCTTTGAGGATGCGGACTGAGAGGTCAGACAGAGAGTGATCATTTTGTCCCCAGGTGATATAGTGTTTTTGTCTTTCATAATTTTTCTGTGAGAGTTCATTTGAGAGTGCACTGACTGGTTTCACCTACGTAGTTGTTCTTGGGGCATTTAGGGTGCTGGATGCAGTGCATCGCATGTTGTCCTAGGCATGTGCAGGACCCATGGATCTTGAAAGGTGTGTTGTGGGGGTGGTTAATTATCATAGCAGTGGAGATATGTCTGCAGGTTTTACATCTGTTGCTTTGTCAGAGTCTGGTGCCACTTTGAATTGGTGTGTTCTGGTCTGTGGGGAGCTTGCTTCTGATAGTAAGCTTGGAGAGATGTGGAGGTGGGGTGTGTGAAGGCTAGAAAAGGGGGTTCATGAAAGATTTCTTTCAGGATGGCGTCCCCGTCTTGTATGGGTTGTAACTGTGTGATGATACCCAGCATGGGTATTTCATTAACAGACGAGAGTAGTCTCAGCAAAGATGTTTAAATGAGCTCAGGTCCTCAATTTTCCAGTACACTAGGTTATCTGAAAACTTAAATTTGAATAATGGAGGTTATGTCTCCAGTACGTATCACTTATATGAATCCTCAGTTATCTGAGTGAAATCCATGTATGCCATTCCATTTGAATAAATGGGGTTCTGCTGTACAGCATTAGCAAAGTAAATAAGAGGGGAAAGTAGCCTGACATTTAAAAAATAAAGGGGGGTGGGTGGAGGGAAGCAGCATTGGAATTCCATTCCACTGCACAGAGAATTATCTCATTTGTATTACTGCTCTTTGTATCTTGTTTATAAATCAGTGGGAATAAATCACCGATATAGCATCTAAATTAAGAAGGGAGAGTGGAAGGGTTAGCCAGTATAGAAGTAAAGAAAGAGGAGAGCAGGGAAAGAATTGCCATAACTCTTCTGACTCGTTCATATCCCCCATCTACACACACATCTGTGAAACTATATCAAATGACCCAAACTTCTCTGTTATTCTGTTTGGCCAAGTTATTCTTATTAGGCCTAGAGTAAGAACTTGTCTACATTACAAAATTTTAGCCTGTTCAAACATGCTTGTGAAGAGTCTGTCTCTCTAAGATACTTTTAATGCCCCCATCACTATGGTGTCTGAGCACCTCACAAACTTTATTTATTCTCATCACACACCTGTGAGCTATCCCCATTTTACAGATGGGGAGCTGAGGCACATTGAGTTGCCCAAAGTTGCACAGGAAGTCAGTGGCGGAGCAGAGAAAGGAACCCAGGTCTCCCAAATCCTAGGCTACTCCCAAAACCATTGGACTATCCTACATCTCCATAGGCTCCTTTGTCAAAGTTTACTACAATTAGCTGACACAATGCATCCTTAGTTTCCTGGTTTCTAATCATGATTAGCTTATGTGCTGCTGAACACAATTTGTCCTGGCCTGCACTAATTGTTTGGTCATGGCCAGCATTGTGGCCGACTTGGTAACGTAGATGACAAGCCCTAGGATGACCCCAAGCTCCAATTTTTTCAAAAAAGGCACCCTTTTAACCGTAACTCTTTATGGGCCAAAAGATGGGCCCTGCACAAAGCCTATGGCTGTGTTCAGGAGAGTTGGGTGGGGTTCAGTGTGGGGAGGAACATTTGCAGTTTCCCCAATCAGTGGGCTATAGTAGTCCCTGTGACTATTCAACCCACCACTTACACAGGAGCAACGGTGATCAGCCAGTGGATCCACACAACAACAGATCCACCAGATCCTCCCCAAAGACACCACCCTTTACTTATTCACAGCTCTACAACACACAAGGAGGTGTGGAACCCCTGCAAGGCGTCCTGCATTCTGGCACACCATGCCGCACCAGTAATGCATGTGCTCAGGGCTTTCCACGCAGAGAGCGGAGGAGCAGGATACGCCCCCAAAGGGAGATTCTGGAGTGGCACTGGAAAAGCAAAGCTCCTCCCTCATAAAGGAGACCGTGGTGACTAACACTTGAATCTGGGCTGCTAGGTTTCCTATGCACTGATAGGATTGGAAATATTTCATTTCATAGTATTAACACAATGAAGGCTGGATGAAGGGTTAAGTAGAATTAAGCTTTATTATGATCAACATATGACCAGTAAGGAACAAGAGGGAGAAAGTAAGGTGCATCTTTTAGCTTAATTCATAGAAATTAGAGATAGAAATGAATCATAGAATCATAGAATCTCAGGGTTGGAAGGGACCTCAGGAGGTCATCTAGTCCAACCCCCTGCTCGAAGCAGGACCAAACCCAATTAGATCATCCCAGCCAGGGCTTTGTCAAGCCTGACCTTAAAAACCTCTAAGGAAGGAGATTCCACCACCTCCCTAGGTAACCCATTCCAGTGCTTCACCACCCTACTAGTGAAAAAGTTGTTCCTAATATCCAACCTAAACCTCCCCCTCTGCAACTTGAGACCATTACTCCTTGTTCTGTCATCTTCTACCACTGAGAACAGTCTAGATCCATCCTCTTTGGAACCCCCTTTCAGATAGTTGAAAGCAGCTATCAAATCCCCCCTCATTCTTCTCTTCTGCAGGCTAAACAATCCCAGTTCCCTCAGCCTCTCCTCATAAGTCATGTGCTCGAGCCCCCTAATCATTTTTGTTGCCCTCCGTTGGACTCTTTCCAATTTATCCACATCCTCCTTGTAGCGTGGGGCCCAAAACTGGACACAGTACTCCAAATGAGGCCTCACCAGTGCCGAATAGAGGGGAATAATCACGTCCCTCGATCTGCTGGAAATGCCCCTACTTATACAGCCCAAAATGCCGTTAGCCTTCTTGGCAACAAGGGCACACTGTTGACTCATATTCAGCTTTTCGTCCACTGTAACCCCTAGGTCCTTTTCTGCAGAACTGCTGCCCAGCCATTCGGTCCCTAGTCTGTAGCAGTGCATGGGATTCTTCCGTCCTAAGTGCAGGACTCTGCACTTGTCCTTGTTGAACCTCATCAGATTTCTTTTGGCCCAATCCTCTAATTTGTCTAGGTCCCTCTGTATCCTGTCCCTACCCTCCAGCGTATCAACCACTCCTCCCAGTTTAGTGTCATCTGCAAACTTGCTAAGGGTGCAGTCCACACCATCCTCCAGATCGTTGATGAAGATATTGAACAAAACCGGCCCCAGCACCGACCCTTGGGGCACTCCACTTGATACCGGCTGCCAACTAGACATGGAGCCATTGATCACTACCCGTTGAGCGCGACCATCCAGCCAGTTTTCTATCCACCTTACCGTCCATTCATCCAGCCCATACTTCTTTAACTTGCTGGCAAGAACACTGTGGGAGACTGTATCAAAAGCTTTGCTAAAGTCAAGAAATAGCACATCCACTGCTTTCCCCTCATCCACAGAGCCAGTTATCTCATCATAGAAGGCAATTAGGTTAGTCAGGCATGACTTGCCCTTGGTGAATCCATGCTGACTGTTCCTGATCACTTTCCCCTCCTTTAAGTGGTTCAGAATTGATTCCTTGAGGACCTGTTCCATGATTTTTCCAGGGACTGAGGTGAGAATGAACTATTAGGGTATCTAGCCCATCCGTCCCTGTTTTAGCGCCAGGTTGTTCTCTTCAGTATGTTGAAATGCATGAGAGTAAGTGAACAATTGTTGAGATATAATGTGGACAGGTGGAAAAACATTTGCTAGCCTATAGGAACTGAGTGCTCTAAGTAAAGAGAAGATCAGTGTGTATTCATGTGCTATGAATAGCCACTTTAGTCCAGAGCTAAACCACATTGTCTTGTATTTCTGTAGATCACCATTGCAAGGAAAGAGCTCTTTATATTCCAATATCTAGGCCTGGAGAAATGAAATAGAAGAGTGGGGCCGGGCCGTTAGAACAATGATGAGGGAGGGAAACCATAAAGTGAACGAATTTTCTATCTGATATAGCTGGGGTCAGATTGGAATAATTGATAGATTCCCTGTGAAAGAATGTCCTGTCTGCCCTCTGCGTGTCGCTGGTTAACTAAGCAGGTTTCTCTCTGGTTGGGTTATTGTTAATCTGCTGTGTGTGCACGCACACGTGGAAAATGAATCTGATTTCCATTTTATTAGCTAAGCAGTGATGTTACTGCAGAGCAAAGCGAGGAGAATGTGCCGTTGGCTTAGAAGCCACTGGGTTATCAAGCAGGAGAATTGCATTACCAATCCCAGTCATGTCACATATATAACTTGATGGAACACACCTGAAGCCTCCCTGTTGGTTTATGTTTATAGTCTCCTCTGTCATCCAGTATCTGTCTGTGCACATGAGACCCGGAGACAGACAGACAGAGAGAAAGGGTCTGGAGGTATTTCTAACAGAGATGCCAAGCTGTCAAATAATAAATCAGGAAGAGGCTCCCTGATGGCTTCACTACAGCAGGAAGACTCCCTTTTGTGACTATATGTGTGGTGCCTACTGGTTATTTTCACTCCCATCAGAGCTGTCTGATACGGTCAAGTAGGTTTGAAGCTTTCACGTTCAATTTTCCCTTCATTTATTGTGACTATTTTATTTCTCTGTCTTTCTCTGGAGTTTTCAGGGATATACATTACATCCTCCTTTCTCGTTTGACTACTTTGAAGGATCTTCATCCCAGAGTTAAAAAAATAAAAATAAAAATCTATACTTTTCTAGGGTTTCAGGGACAAAACAGGAAATACATTCAATTTAGGAAGACCTCTAATCTCTGGTTATACAGAACGGCTTTGTTAGATAAGATTAAAAATTTCATGAATGTCCCTCTTCATCCCCAGAGACCCCACCATTTGTATCAGCTGTTGTCAGTAGTGGCAGGGCTTGATAACAGCTGACTAGTGTCATGACCACACAGCAACACAACAAGAACCAGGCAGCCTGGTTCATAAATCTTCAGCAAACCCATTCCCCCAGCAGAGCTGTGAATCTGTTACTGTCATAGTCCCAGGGAAAATGCTTTGTCCTCCAACCAGTCAAAAACTGAACTTCAGCACTATCAAGGGCCCAGTTGGAGTGCACATTGAGAAATATTCCATTGTCTTTTTAATTGTAGCCCTTATTATTGAACATGGATGTAAATTTGAGTGGAATTTTATTGGATACCTGGCTAATTTTCCAAAATCATGTTTCCTTTCTGCCCTGTCAGTGGAATTGGAAGTTTAGGGTACTGTACTCCAACTGTAACTAGCGACAAAGAGCTCTGTGGCACCTTATAGACTAACAGACGTATTGGAGCATAAGCTTTCGTGGGTGAATACCCACTTCTTCAGATGCATCTGAAGAAGTGGGTATTCACCCACGGAAGCTTATGCTCCAATACGTCTGTTAGTCTATAAGGTGCCACAGGACTCTTTGTCGCTTCTACAGATCCAGACTAACGTGGCTACCCCTCTGATACTCAACTGTAACTAGCTATCATTTTTATATAGGGACAGTTACCATTGGAGTCTTATTCACAATACACCAGATTCTGATGTCTTCTTCATGGTGGGGAGCACCTGGCTTCCCAAGTAGTTCCATTAAAGTCAGAATCTGACCATCTGGAGTAAGTCCATTGACTTCAGGTAGACTACTCACAGACTATGGTACTTCACAGCATGAGTTAGGGTGGCAGAAAAACTGGCCCATATACTTGAGATGCAAGTATCCCAGTGTTCATGGGAGAAGCTGAATTTGTACACAGTGGACCCAATTCTGCTCTCACTGAAGCAAAAGTTCCTCAATTTCAGAGGACCAGGATTGATCCAAAGGTCCATATCCCATTTCTTTTAATGTTAATAGCTAGTGAAATGACACCAGTTAATACTGGAAGGTGAATGGGTGGAATTGCCATGGAGCCAGAACTAACAATTCCAAGGCCTCATGCAGCACGTTTAGTAAAGGTCAGTAATGAGCCAACATCTTCTAGTATGTTAGCCTCTTACAGGGCTTTGGTTGCAGGCATGGTGTAACATCACAGTCCTCGGACCACCATGCTGTTACTTCAGAGACTCCCGCTCTAGTATGGACCAGTATCCAAGAATGGGCTTGTTAGAGAATCTTTCTGTAAGAATAAAAGCTCACTGTGCTGTAGGTAATAGCAGCAAAAATAGCAGCCTTATGCGCAAACACAAGTCTTTTCTTCAAGAGACGTTTTAATTCCCGGCAGTGCTATAGATTCGCAAAGCCCATTGAGTAGGAAAGCTACGATTAAAAATACATGATCCTCATTTAAAAATAAAATATTGCTAATATACAGTTTTTCTTTTTGCTTGTCAGCTCCGTCTCCAATTGCTTTGATCCAGGCTAAAGAAATAACAAGGCACAGCGTTGCATTGGCCTGGCTGGAACCTGACAGGCCGAATGGAGTCATCTTGGAATATGAAGTCAAATATTATGAGAAGGTATTACTCAAAATGATCAGATGAGGTTTGTTTCCATTACAGCCATTCCCAGATAGGATCTCATTATCGGGACCAAATAGGTTTGGTTTCATAATCATATCCAATTAGGGATTTCATACACTTGAACAGTTACACTGAATAATGAGAATAATATACTGCACTCTGCTCTAACAGTGTATTTGGGTTTTTCTTTTTTTCTCCCTTAGAACCAGGTTTTTACAGCGAGCATATTTATAATGAGAATCAATATAGCTGAGAAGTAGTGATACATTAGCCTTACGTCAGAGATAGAAGTGTAATAATGAAGTATGTAACACAGTAATAATAATAAGATCTGGTTAAGTCGATGGCTTCTGCTTAGAGTGATGGTGTGGGTTTGATGGCTTTTAATAGAAAATAAGGAAAAGAAAATTACATTCTTCAGCCTTTCCAAGTTATAGGGAGACATTATTTCTACAAAATAATTTGTCTCTCCTCAAGTACAGAACTATGAAAAGAGCTATTTGCTTTCAAGGTTGCCTGGAAAATGAACAATTACCTTTTCTTTCTCTCTCTCTCTCTCTTTTCTTTTTTTAAAGGTAATCGCTTATTTGCCTCCCTAATAAAGCCAGAAAAGGGCAGCTGATTTTCACTGAAACTAGATTACAACATTTTCTGACACATTTTCCAGCCTGAAATAGACTTTAAGACATGGGCTTTCTGGCAGACATTTCCCAAGGGTTTCTTGGATATGTAGCTCCTGGCTGGAAGAGGGGAAAAAGAAAGAGTGAGCAAGAATAAAATGTTATTTGTTCATCAGCAGGATCATGATTGAAGACCTGGCTACTTTCCAGAGAATTTTCCCATTCGATTTCTGAAACAGTCATTGATACCTGAACGTTAGACCTACCATCCCCATCATCCTTTCTGGCCATCCCCAAGACCCCCTTTTAAAACCCAGTACTAGTAAGGGTAACAACAAAAACCTTTTTAGGCATTTTTTGAAAAGTCAATTGCTATTAGTCATAGCCTCAGAACAGATTTGTCAGTGAACTGGGGATCCAGGATTCACTGTGCAGGGAGACATTTTTGTGTGCCTCACCCCTGTGCTCTGTTGCTTCTAGGACCAAAATGAGCGCAGCTATCGCATTGTGAAGACGGCCGCCAGGAACACAGATATCAAAGGCCTGAACCCTTTGACTTCATACGTGTTTCATGTGCGAGCCAGGACAGCAGCGGGATATGGGGACTTCAGTGGGCCATTTGAGTTCACGACTAACACAGGTAACAACATGTGCATCATTGGAAGATGGCTGACAGTAGATACATTCCTTCCCCCGTCTCTTTCTTTCTTTCTTTCTTTCTTTCTTTCTTTCTTTCTTTCTTTCTTTCTTTCTTCTACGCAGATTATACTGAATTTGAGCTGCTCATTAGGAGTTTGACTTCATTTATTCACTTGAATGTGGCATCCATATTGTGCCATACTCCTGCATGGCACTATAATTTGTAAAAATGGCTGTTGACTGCCATTTCCACTGTTGTTTCTCTGATCCGGCCTTAGTCAATGTGACATTGCACAGTTATTTGGACGTGCTGCATACTGGATGCTAGATGCTTACAAATCTTAATGAAGAAATCTGGATGTGGTATGGTAGAAGTACACCCTATAAATGCTCTGAAGTTTTTTCTCTCATTGATGCATGGAGATTTATATTCTCAACTTCCTTTAATGCCAATATGAATTATTTGCATAAATTTCCAGTGTGTCTCATCTAGAGAAGGATAAACCCCAATTACTCTCCTTTTTTAATGTGCTCTCCTTTTTTTATATATAAATCAGTGAGGTATGTTGTGTGTGTCTCCTTGCTTTTGTGTTTTCTCTTACACCATTTTGCAAAGGGAGGCATTTGTAGATTGTACTGTCTGTGGGTAGGTTCTCACTTGTTTAAGCCAAGGTAACATGTAATAGTCCACAAAAATGTGAATGGAGTGTTTGCTTCCTAAGACAGCGGAAGGAAGAGGATATGACCGAACCTGTTTCTTTAATTTCCATTATGCAGGTCTGTTTAAATCACTTCAGGTCACGTCACTCTGTGTTAACTTCCCTCAGGCATGGCATGAGAAAACTTAAAATAGTCAATCCACCAGGCAGAGGGAAGACATTTTAAAACAACTTGCTCTGTTTGTGTCAGTGAGGAATGAGCATCTGGTCCATTTAAAAAAAAATAAAGTAAACTGGGAAGCAATTCAGTGGGCAATAAAATAGGCATTATAGCCTCTGACTGAGAATGGAGAGGCGAAGGAGAGGAAGTCCTTGTTCTCAGCGAGTTGAAGTTCCCCAAACCATTATCTAGCATAATGTCTTTAACTAATTAGGGCCCTCCTGGAAAATTATGTTGAATGAATACATAATGAAGGCCTGAGACTGGCTTTGTGTAATACCATGAACTGGCTCTGCAAATCAGAACATAGCACTAAGTGTTGCCTGTGACAATTTTGTACTGTAGGTGGCTGTGTCCTAGGTGTGTGACATTAACTGATGTCTTCTCTTGTCTCTAGTTCCTTCCCCCATTATTGGTGATGGTACCAATCCCACAGTGCTTCTTGTCTCAGTGGCTGGCAGTGTTGTTCTCGTGGTCATTCTCATTGCTGCTTTTGTCATCAGCAGGAGGTAAGAACTTAAACCTCTCTCTCTCCCTCTCTCTTTCATAAGGGAGCTTTTTGTCTCATCCAAACAAAGCTGAATTCTTTGATTAGCATCATAAACAGTTCATTTGCATTACAAGCCCTCTCCCATGTAGCTTTGATCTTCTCACCATTAGTACCACAGCAGTATGTAATGTAATGGTAATAGTTTCAGCACTATTTGCCCTTCAAATGCAAAGCTGATTTCTGTAACTGGGATTGAGAAGCAAGCCAACTGGAGAGCTGTGGATATTGTAATTTGATGTTGAGTTTAATGAGTCTGAGTACAGGGGATCTTCTTGGGTTGGCTTGTTATATGTAGGGGAAGGAAAGCAGTACTGCAGTGAAGTAACGTGCATGGAGAACCTCAAATGGTCTTGCTTGCGTGTTTTTGGTTTTAATACCCCTGGTTCTCTGTACATGTCTGCATCAGGTATTGTGGTAGTTCTTCCATTGTGGGGAAGAAAGGCACTAAAGAGAAGCCATAGACACTCAATACTTTGTATACAGTAACACACCAGACTGGGTCCATGGCTTACATTGTCAGGCAGAAACATAATCTCCCATCAAGCATGTGCTGCTGCCTCCAAAACAAGGTTTACCCCTCAGAAAAATCATTACAACATCTCATATCAGACAGGAGAGCATACGAGTTGGCCCACTCTCCATAGTAGAGTCTGATCACATTAGCTATAAATGGGCACAGCTTCCTTCTGATTTACTCTTTCACTTCAGATCATCTTAAAAAGAGCAGTTAAATCAGTGTGATTATAATATCTGGTAAGTAGTCATGCATTGTAATGGCTATCTGTGGGTGTTCAGCTCAAAGCATCGGTGCTGGCAGGAAAAAAGAGGAAAAGAACATATGAAAATGTAATGCAGAGAGACAGGTTTATTAAAAGCCATTGCAACAGAAAATAGCATCACCAGGGCTTGATGACTTAATCTCCTCTCTGCTTTTATTGATCACTTTATTATTTAAGGCCAGATTGATAGCGGGATACATTGGATTTCTAATTATGAGTCGCCACCTTGGAGAATTGAGCCTGTCGAGTTGTTCTGAGATGATTCCTTCCCCACCTCCCCCAATAAAAAAAAATGTCACTTCTCAAGGCTGATAAACATGGCTTGGTGATTGGCCCTCAATGGATCACTTTTTAGAAAATGAAATGTCAACCCCTTGCCCTAGTATTGATTCTCTTTAGTATCGGCCATAAAGCTGTCAAAGGAAAGGCTGCCTGGAGCCTGGTAGCTGACAGACTCGCTGATGCTGATGCGTACTCAGCCAATTCTTCTCCCCACTCAGGCTGTCTGTTTAGTTATCTCTGCCTAGAAGTGTTTAAATTGGACAAAACACAGATAAAGAGCAGGCTGGTAGCCAGGACCAAAGGCTGGCCTAAGTGCTGGTGGGAATGCAGATAAGTTGGTCAAGTGGCAGTGGGTTCAAAGATGCCCCACAGCTCTGCCTCAGTAGGTTTTAAAGAGGCTGTGAAAGAGAAAAGACATAACAAAGTAAATGAAATACTAAGGCGGTAAAAAACCATGAAGCCCCTTCATGGGATGTTCTGTGAATATCAGTGCATGTAGGATATTTATCATAGCACTACCTGCCTATATACATTTAGCTCCTGTAGTTGGGAGTAGCTATTGATAAACAGAGCCCAGTTTTCGAAAGCGGGTGCCTTAATGGGGCACCTGAGGCCAGATCTACACTAGAAACTTTTGCCAGGATGGCCACATTGGTAGGAGAGGTCAATTTTTGCAACATTTCTATACCAATAGAAGCCCAAGAGTAGACATTGTTATACCAGCATGAAAGGACTTTTGCCAGCGTAGCTTATTTTGCTCGCCAAACCACCTGCACCAGGAGGCTTTGCCAGTGTAGCTACACCAGCAAATCTTTTCTAGTGTACACCTGGCCTAAATCTCATAGTTGTGCCAACTGGTCTGCACTTAGGTATACAAACCTCCATCCTGTGCATGATATAAGTATCCAGATGTGGGATAGGGATATCCATTTAGGGTGCCCACATTTGAAACTGGGATTAATATTGTCTTTTAGCATTAAATCAAATCAGCGCTCAAAAAAAACAAAAATCATCTTCACGGCAGAAACTTTCCTAAGGACCCTGCTGTCTCCTACTTCAAGCAGCCCGAGAATATGTTGTTCTCTTCTGTCCCTGGGAGTTTGTTAACATTAGGATTAATCCACTTAAGTGTTAGTTTAAACTTGCGTAGATTAAGTCATGTAAATTCAGACAGCAAAGGACAGGTGGCAGCTTGAGCAAATCTACAAAGCTTCCGACAATGCTAAATTCAGACTATTTCAAATGTAGCTTTTGGGGAACATTTGGAGCAAGAGGATGAGGCTTTATTTTCAGAAGGGAGTTGAGTGGAGAAAGGTGGCTTTTACGAATCCTTTTTTGGTTATCTAATGAAAAGTTTTTTGTTTTTTTAACAAATGTGTCCTGTAAAGAGATCTCTTGGCTAGTAGACTGGTTTACCTTCCACTCTCTGAATTTGTTGCAGACACAGCAGCAAAATGAAGACAGACTCAGACATGGAATTATGTGGCAGGCTACAGATTGTATTCAACTTTAGCACAGGCAAGGAGTACTACTCGCCCATCGCCCACACTCTCCTATACCAGGCATTTAATTGGTTCTAGTGAAGGGGTTACAGGGCTCCTTACCATATAACATGTATCTTGGAGTAGGCTCTCCTTAGGCTATCCCTTCCCGCCCCCTCCCGACTCTGCTCTCTGAGCCCTAGCACCCTTCCCCCCACAACCCCTACAAGGGGGATGGAGGATGCAGACGGGTGGGGACCATAAGGGCCACAAGGTTTCACCCTGTGCCTTGAGCCCAAAGCCCATCACCAAATTCCAGGTCTTTTACTGTGGGAACTGTTGATTTAAGCCTTTCATCTGCACTGGAAAGTGGCTTCAGGTTGTGACGAGTTAACAACCCAACCTAGATGCTAAGTGCTTTCCTACTTAACCCACTGTGGCTTGACCGTACAGCAAGGAAAGCAAAAAACTCCCTGGTCCTCTGCCACTTGGCCTATGAAAGAAAAAAATTCCTTCCTGACCCCTCAAATGGGCGATTAGCCAGACCAGCAGCATCTGTCAGGCCCAGGTGCCCATTCCTAGTTCAGGATAGAAAGGGTGGGACTGCTGGAATGGAGCCGAAAGAGGCTCCACGTGGCCCCCACTACAGGTTAAATGCTGAGAGCTGGGGAATGCTGCCCCTTCCCTCCCCCCGGCCAGTGGGTGCCAGAGACTCCCAGGGGGAGGAGCTACCTGGTGTCCCTCAGCGACTGTCCCCCTTCACTGCTGGCCCCATCAAATTCCCCCACTCACTGAGGCAGGTGGTGGGCATTTAGCTGAATGAGTTGCCCACCTTTTGCTAATGAGCCTGGGAACACCAGGCTACCTCAGTCATAGCCTTGTGCACTCCTGGCAGGCAGTTTTTAATCAGAGCAGCTCTAACCCTCCGCTCCCCTTTTGTTTGTAAATGGTAAAGGTGCCAGCCGCCATGCAGAGGCTGATAGAGGAGCCCAGAGTGCATGCTGCGTCACCACAATACATGCTAATCCCCCCCTTTGTTGTTTGTGGGGCAGGCCTATAGGGAAAAAAGCCCCACCCCTTCTTTATCTCCCAAGTCCCACCTGTAGACTTGCCCGCACCTCTGACCCCTGCAGTTTGTGAAAGCTTCTGTATTCTCTTCCTGAACATCGCCCTATTTAATCACCACCCCTGAAATCCCTATAATTATGGAATTCAAACCTGGGACAAAGGTTTCCTTCGGTCATTCAGGTGAGCTCTCTGTGGATGTCAGTTCATGTCCAGATTTCCTCCCTATGGCTCAGTGACTGAATAATGAGCTTCCAGGGTTTTTTCCCTCCCCAGGGACAATTGTAGACAGCAGCGTCCCGCCCCAAGCCAAGGAGAAAAGGTCAACAGGTGACAAAGATAGAAGTGGAAGCAGGTAGTTAGTTTGGAAGGTATTATTAAAAGCTAATAAGCTACAATTATATTGCTTGAACAGTAATTCCTGTGTTTCCTTTTACCTGTTATGCGTCCTAGGGTGTTTTGGGCTAGTTTTTGTGTCAGGCTTAGAGGGAAGTTTTTAAACAAGATAAAAAGGATATTTTAATACTTAAGTCACTTTCACGCAACACACATTTGCATTGCATTTCTCACTTCTGCATGTCAGTATTAATTGAATTAGGTCGGAGGGATCAGACATAAAATTCAGAATAACTTTTTTCCTAAGTTAGGCTGCATGCTGATCATTTACTTAACTGAAAGCATTCTATGCATGCACAGCAATAGCAGTGCTAACATGTTCCTCTCTGCTAAAGGTCAGTTTCTATTATACACTATAGACATTGGGTCACATTTTGTGCTGACTCTTTCACCCTGTGCAACCCTCTCTCCACCCCTCCCCACCAATAAATGAGAGCAGAATTTGGTCCCTTGATTCACTACAACAGTCGGTCCCCAAGCAATGAAAACGGCTTAACTCAGCATTTGGATTTAGACTTTTTTTTTAATGGTGTCCTTGTATTTGAAAGTATTGGTTCTTAATTGACTTAGCAAAGAAAGAAATTCACAAGCATTTGTGGCATGTGCGGTCCTTGGCGTATTAATACAATTCCCAGGACGTTATAGGAAGCTGTGAGCCCTGGATCAAGGGCAGTGTGGGACTGTTTGGTGTTTTCCCCCTCAATGTTGTTGGCAAATTATTTAGCATATTGCACGCGACAAACTATATTAGAAGAACATTATGATTGCAAAAGCAAGCACTCCAAAGTAAGGAAATGCCACTTTAGCTACTGGAGAAACAGATAAGCAGACGTAGGTTCTCATCTTCTGTATGGAGAAACACCGAAAGGAGATGAGATGTACTTTGTCAGTGCATATCAGAGGTATTTGCTGACAGCCTTCAGGAATTCTGAGTTCATTCCAGGCTCTGGAGGGGAGAGTGTTGTGGTAGTCACAGATCCTTCTTTTTGTTCTTCCCCAAACATGACCCCTACCGCCCTATCTCCTTCAACCTGCCCCTGTCCTGTCTTTTTGCCACCCCTGTCTCCTCAACCCAGTCCCATTCTCCTCTCCTACCTAGTCCCCACTCTTAATGCATCTCATTCCAATCCCAGTCTCCTTGCCCAGACGGTCCTAGTTTCTCCCTCCAGGGTCCAGGTCCAAGTTCCGGTCTCCCCCCTTCCTTATCATTCTAGTTGTCTAGCCACTTCAGTCTTCTTCCCCAGGCTCCTCATGTGGTCCATTCAACTCATTTCCTCACTCCCCCCCGCCCCCAGGCTCCTAGTCCCAGTCTCCTTACTTAGCCAGTCCCAGTCTCCCCACACATGTTTCTTATCTGATTTTAGTCCCCCTGGCTTCCAGTCCCAATCTCCTTGCCCAGTCGCACTTGATCCCATGCAATACTATATAACAATACCTACTTCTGATGTGTAGCTCTTTTCATCAGTACCTGTTACCACTCAAGAAAGAGATCTTGGAGTCATTGTGGATAGTTCTCTGAAAACATGCACTCAATGTGCAGTGGCAGTCAAAAAAGTGAACAGAATGTTGGGAATCATTAAGAAAGCGATAATAAGACAGAAAATATATTGCCCCTATATAAATCCATGGCAAGCTCACATCTTGAATACTTCATGCAAATGTGGTTGCCCCAGCTCAAACAAGATATATTGGAATTGGAAAAGATTCAGAAAAGGGCAACAAAAATGATTAAGGGTAGGGAACGTCTTCCATATGAGGAGATATTAATAAGACTGGGACTTTTCAGCTTGGAAAAGAGACGACTAAGGGGGGATATGATAGAGGTCTATAAAATCATGACTGGTGTGGAGAAAGTAAATAAGAAAGAGTTATTTACTCCTTCTCATAACACAAGAACTAGGGATCACCAAATGAAATTAACAGTCAGCAGGTTTAAAGCAAACAAAAGGAAGTATTTTTTCACACAACGCACAGTCAACCAGTGGAACTCCTTGCCAGAGGATGATATGAAGGCCAAGACTATAACAGGGTTCAAAAAAGAACTAAATAAATTCATGGAGGATAGGTCCATCAATGACTGTTAGACAGAATGGACAGGGATGGTGTCCCTAGCCTCTGTTTGCCTGAAGCTGGGAATGGGCAACAGGGAATAGATCACTTGATGATTACCTCTTCTGTTCATTCCCTCCGGGGCACCTGGCACTGGCCACTGTCAGAAGACCGGATACTGGGTTAGATGGACCTTTGGTCTGACCCAGTATGGCCGTTCTTATGTTCTGATGTAGTAGGTCTCAGAGTGCTTTACAAAGGAGGTCAGTGTCATGAGGTCTGAGATTAGGAGGCCCATACAGGAACAAGCAAGTGGAGTAGTTGGACAGCAACAACCCCCAGCTTTGGGTTCCTTTGACTTTGATCTGGTGCCGTACTTTTCAACTCCCCCCCCCCCCCCTTTATAATGGGCCAAACCAAACCTTAGATCCAAACTTGACAGCTTTCGGTATAAAAGTCCTCACTACAGAGATGTTTCTGGTATTAACTTCTGTCAAATCCACACAGACTTTGATGCTTAAAGCTAAACTAGAATGCTTTTTTAAAATTAAAGACATAAATATTATAAATGGTTGTGTGTTTACATGTAGAAATAATAATGTGTAAACTTAATATGCTGTACCACCTATCATATTAATATTCACAGATGTGTAGACTGAAAGGGCTTTTTAAATTCCACCTCTAATTTTGTGCAATTAGAAGTGGGTACAAAGGCTAGTATTTCGATGTCCGCCTGATTGTGCTTGCAAATCAATCAGTTAGACATCTAAATGTTAGCATTTGCATCCACATTTAATTATGCTAAAAAAACCAGGAGGCCTAATTGGGTCTCCTTTCAAAATTTGGCTTCAGAATTACAAAGATCTGTGTTTTAAAGAAAAGTAGCTGCAAAACAAACCTCCTTCTTTTTCTTGAATGGAAAGATGTAAATTCGAGTTTTTGTGTTTCCCTTGGTACATTTGTTGATGACAATAACACCTAGAGCTGTGTAACGAATGCAGCTTCTTGCATTGCTGTTCGTTTTAAATTAGGTCATCAACTGTTGTAGGACAAACCCAGAACATAGGTCTTGGTAGGTACAGCAATTCAAGTCTTGGCAGGTCAAGAAGATTCTGAGTTCATCTCCTAAATTAAGAGATTTATTTTGAATTGTAATGCTCTTTTTCATCCCGACAGACGCAGTAAGTACAGTAAGGCTAAGCAAGAGGCAGATGAGGAGAAACATTTGAATCAAGGTAAAAGGCAGTGAGTGGTGCTTCGTTTTTTTGATCTGGTTCACAAAGCATGTCTGTGTTCTTATGCTTAGAAAATAAAGAATGACATTCCCCCTGAGATGAATATTTCGCTGTTTTCCTTGTTTGCAACCCTCCTCTGCCAAAATGAAGCATCTAGTAGCAGGGAAACTTTGAACGGCAGGCTTCATTCAAAAAACCTTTGGGATTTTTGGGGAGATTTTTTTATTCCCTCTCACTCAAAGGTTTGGGTGACCTCTACTTCTGGCTGAAGATGATGGGCATGCTTTTCTGCCCAGTATATGTCAAGGATGCTTCAGGATGGGCCAGAGCAGGTGCTTAAGAGGAAATGTGAGGCATGCATTCCTTCCTCAGACCTTGTCTACACTACAGGTTACTTCAGTATAACTTACATCACTCAGGGGTATGAATAATCAACACCCCTGAGCGACATAAGTTATACCAACCTAAGCACCGGTTTAGACAGCATTATGTTGGCAGGAGAGCTTCTTTGTCGACATAGCTACCGCCTCTCGCAGAGGCAGGAGCTATTAGCCCCATGAAAGAGCTCTCTCCCGTCGACTTAGAGCATCTCCACCACAAGCAGTACAGTGCTGTAGTGTAGATATAGTCTCAGTGACTGAACGTGTTGTTGTTTCTAGCTTTATTGAATGAAGGATCAAGTTTAGGGTCTGAACCCCTGGCCCAAAAATGGAAGCTATACATGCTTTATTCTCTGAGGGCATGTTCACACTACAGATTTAAATTGACCTACAGCCACCACAGTAATTACTGCAGTTGCTGATGTCCACACTACCCTCCCTCTATCGGTGGTGCACCACCTTACTTGGAGTGCTTTCACCTACTGAAGAGGGGCAGAGTGGGGGGTTGAGAGCCAGGGATCTCAGTTCCACACAGCTCCCCATCGGGAGCCCAGCTGCTCACTGGGCAGTAGCCCAGGCTTCTTGTCTCCCTATACTCTTCCAGGAGTGTGTGGGGGAGGGGCAGCCACCCAAGCTTCTCAGCTCCCTGAGTGGGGAGCCAGGCAGGCACAACCCAGCTGGGAACAAGGGAGCCAAGGGCAGCTGGGCTCTAGCTGGAGCATGGAGCCATGAAATTGACAAGACAGCCAACAGCCAATGTAAGGAACAGTATCTAAATAGGTTTCAGAGTGGTAGTTGTGTTAGTCTGTATCGGCAAAAACAATGAAAAGTCCTTGTAGCACCTTAGAGACTAACAAATTTATTTGGGCATAAGCTTTTGTGGGCTAAAACCCACTTCATCAGATGCATGGAATGGAACATACAGTAGGGAGATATAAATACACAGCATATGAAAAGATGGGAGTTGCCTTACCTAGTGCATTGGTGGGACAAGGCTGTAGTGTGTACACTGGCATAATTAGGTTGACGTAAGCTGCCTTGCATCGACCTAACTATGTAATGTAGACCAGGCCCTAAGTCACAGGGCTGCAGCCAGCTAGTTGGCCTGCTACCGATATCAGTGATTTATGGGGTTCATTCACTGTCAAAAGCCTGATGCTATGTTTCAATAGATGGGAAATTAAATGTTTGCATTTAAAAATAAATCACACTGTGGAATCTCCTTAAGTCTTTTCTTCTTTATTCAGTCAGTGCTGACATGGTGAATCTTTACTGGACACTTTATTTGCTGTTGTATACCATTAAGAATTTGTTCCTTGTATGTTCTGTGCTCAGCAGCATGAAGATCAGGGACATCAAGTAAAGCATTTTTGTCTTGTAGGTGTGAGAACATATGTGGATCCTTTTACATATGAGGATCCAAACCAAGCTGTGCGGGAATTTGCCAAGGAAATTGATGCGTCCTGTATAAAGATTGAAAAAGTCATAGGTGTGGGTAAGTTTCAGGACATCTGTGTTTGTGCAGTAAATCTATTTTTGTAATGCATAGCTTTCATTGGTGTTTAGGTACGTTGAGATCTAACTGTTGTTAGTATAATAACT
Organism: Macrochelys suwanniensis; assembly: GCA_033296515.1. Classification (NCBI taxonomy): domain Eukaryota; kingdom Metazoa; phylum Chordata; order Testudines; family Chelydridae; genus Macrochelys; species Macrochelys suwanniensis. The sequence goes on from CM065783.1 coordinate 37,192,472, forward strand.
CCCTAAAACAAACAGGACTTTTCAGAAGTGCATTGACAATTACATTTTGGCTACAAAGGGTCACATGTGTTTCATGTTCATGGCTAATTGTTTGGTCTTTTTCCTGCAGGTGAATTTGGTGAAGTGTGCAGTGGACGTCTCAAAGTACCAGGAAAGAGAGAGATCTGTGTTGCTATCAAGACTCTGAAAGCTGGGTATACTGACAAACAGAGGAGGGACTTTTTAAGTGAAGCCAGCATCATGGGACAATTTGACCATCCCAACATCATCCATTTGGAAGGCGTAGTTACCAAATGTAAGTAGGTCATTTCTGTGACAAGGCCAATTTGGAAGTCATTGAGAAATTAAATCTGCATATTTTTTCCCCTGTTAAGTGACAGATGGAGCAGATCCACTGATAGCTAATAGGAGGAAATCAGTGCAGGACTAGTCATTAATCTTGTTGTCAGCTATAAATGGGTTTATAGTTTCAACTGATACCCTATCTGCAGGCAGCTTGTGCAAGATTTTTTTAGGGGGAATTAATACTGCAGTTTTTTTGGTATGCCAGGCAGGCATCTTTCAGACCTTTGCTAGACTGAGCTGCTTGTTACAAGATAGATGAAGGCAGATGGTAAGCAAAGTATTTTAAATACTTTAAAAAAAAATCAAAACAAAACTATAGTGTCAGTGTGTTTTGAAGTACAAGGCATATCTGTGAGGAGCAGGCCTTTGAAATAAAGTAGTCTTTATTTTAGTATGAGACTTGCGTATATGCTGTTTCTTATTCATAACTGTGATAACTTTGCTTCCATTTACAGTAACACCTGGTCGATCATTTTGTTTAAAGCCTGTTAGCATTCACTTAGTCCTTGAATTCTGTCTCAATAAGAATATGACAAAGCAAAACAGATGCTGTTTCTGAGCCAGAACTGAAATACACCTGCGAGACTCATGTGGTTCTGACTTCATAAAGCACCACTGAGACTGTGTAGTGGAGACGGTTACTATTTAAGATGGCTGTGCTCCAAATACAATGCATAGCATAGCTGCAGAACATGCTGCAGAGTGCTAAAAGTAGAGGATTCTTTAGATTTAGGGGTTCGTTTTCAGTGCAGTGTAGTAGCAAAACGAACCCTCTGCATCCATTGTTGTGAGTGGATGGGGTTTGTGCATTCAACCCTTCACACAGCAATGAGAATGCATGGCATTTAATTAAAAAGATCTCTGGATAATGAAATAAAGTGACTGATTAAAGTGAGAGTGGAGAGCCCATAATTTTTAATGAACTAACATTAGAAATGAGCTAAAGTGTGAAAAAATCAGTGACAATAATAATATTTCATTTAGGCAAGATCTCAGTTGGACCCTCTGGAATGTCAAATAGGAGTTGGATTCCTAACTCTCCCATTTGTGCCTTTGAAAGTCTCTCTTTTATATCCTTGAATTCCCCCCTTCTAATGTGCATGATTTTTGCTGTGATTGGAAATGTAATTAGTATAGAATATCATTGTTTTCTTTTAAATACAAATTCCACAAGGAAAAAAGTCATTGACTGCCATTGCCTATGGCTTACCAGGCCTTGCTAAGTCTGAGTACTTTAATTAAAAGATAATATAATTAAATACCTTTGCAGGTCTGTTCCCTTTAAAAAAAGGGGGGGGGCATTTCTGAGTAAGTGGTGGTGTGTTTGCTACAGACTGTGATTTTCATAGCACTTCTGGAAAAGAGAGAAGCAACAAGGAGATCTTTGTATTGGAATCCCACCGAGGCTCTAAAACCCCTTATCTAGTACAGCTGTAACAGTTATAAATGACTGGAGACATTTGCATAATGCAGTTCTCACCGAATTAAAATGATTTAACATTTTCACTGAGGAGGTGGTAGGCTGACCCCAGTGCGTCCTGTCATCTGGCTCCCAAGAAGCAGCGCTTCTGCTACAAGCCAGCTCGGGCACCTCAGAGCTGTTGCTGTTTTCTTAAGTAGCCCTGTTTACCAGACATTCATCTCAATTCCTCTTGTAGGTTTTCTGAACATTGTGATAAATGAATGCATTTAATAAACTGAAAACTAAAATGCAAGATGAATTGTGGAGGTGGAGTGGATGGGGCTGTTGGAAGAGAGGAAGCAGGAAAGTACGAATGCATTATTGGCTGCTAGTCAAGTACTTTCATAATTGACTAGATGATGGTAACTTGCTCCCTCCCCAGCCTCTTTCACCCCCTCCCACTTCATCACTACTCAAGCAGTGTCTGAGTAATGGAATTATGTGTTAATGCACTGAAAGAGCGTCTCCCTTTCTTTTAAATTGACAAAGTGTATTTTGATTGAGGGAGGTTAATTAAAACTCATTTAGATGTATTTGTTCTGTGGAATGACCGGTCACAGTTGCAAAGGGTAAATGAAATGGGGAAATATGCAGATTGGATTAGAGTGGTTTCCATTCTTACTGATGAATGCTCAGATAGGTGAATTTTCCTGGATGGAGAGGGAGGGGGAGTGATGTCTTATCCTAGCCTTTTCTTGTAAGAATGCAAATATTCAGCCAAGGCTTTTAAGATCACACACACGTAATTGTTTTGCTCAAGGCTTACCTTTGTTCATGCAGATCAGATGAGTAGGTATCCAGCTGCCTGATTACAATTTCAAACACGTTAGTCTACATGAGCAAAAGTAGCATGTGATCATGACAATGAGAGTTTTGGGCATTGGCTGAAATGATACGAGAATCAGGAATAGGAGGCTGCGTCTATGTTAACAGGCACTTTAGTGGCATAATTATGGCACTGAAGTTATGCTGGCATAACCCCACAGTGCAGACGCAGCAAAGGAAGGGGGTTTCTCCATGCTCTGGGAACACCGTTAGCCAGATTGATGGAAGCATTCTTGCATCACCTAGCAGAGTTTACAGTGGGGGAGGTCAGCTTAGCTACAGTGCTCAGGGGTGTGGATTTTTCACACCTCTGGCAGAATTACAAGGGGGAGGCATTCTGTTGAGTGAAAAATGCACTGATGTAGAAATAATTATGGGAGCTTTTCAGCGCTAAAATATTTCACAGATGGCCAATTTTAATAGTTGATTGTTCTGAGCAGATACTGCTGGTGAATGGAGCAAGGAAAAGTTGAGCATTTTTGCCAACTCAGCTCTGTCTTTATATTGAAGGCATCTGCAGTTTAGGTCACAGGTTGGTTGAACCCTCTCTCCCCTATAAAATTCCCTTGTTTGAAGCAGTTCCTGTCAGTATAAATAGAAAAGCAAACGTTCTCAGGGACAGGAATTTCTCTTTTTTTTTTCTTTCTTTTTTTTTTTTTTTTTTTTTGGAGGAAGAAGCAGTGTTGTCTAACGAGTAGAGCAGGGAGGCAGGGATCCTGGTTTCTGTTTCTGACTGCCACTATGTGGAGCCTGATCCTCCAAGGAGCTGAGCACTCCCAAGTCTCTGACTTCAGTTGGGGTTGAGGGAGCCAATCTCCTTGTAGAATTCACACAGCCTCTCACGGGACTGCGCTTGGCAGTCACTTAATCTCCTTATGCCTCTCCTTGGGTATCTTTAAAACAGGAGTAATTAGATTGGCCTCAATCCTTCAAACACAGAGTCTGAACATGATGCATGCTTAGTCCATTGAAATCATTGGGGTTTCTCACCTGCAGGATCAGGGCCATATAACTTTGTATGTCAAGCATTCTATATGTGCATATTTATTCATTATTATTATTATTTTTGTGAGATAGGTCATTTTTCTAGTCACCATTCTATGTCAGTAACCCAATATTTCTTTCTACATTTCTTAAAGTTAGCTTTTCCCTATTGCACTATGGAAAGATGAGTGCTGCTACTGCATCTGACCCCATATTTGACACAATTCATTGAATCGTTTATTTTATGAGGGAAATGGAGAAGGCTCATTTAGAAATAGCGAGACATAGAGGATTCCAGACTGAGAAAGTCGGGGGTGGGGGGAGGAGTTTATATTGTGCATTCTCAAATCTCAAGCTGCACCTGAATATCTTTTAGCTGCTGACAGCTTTCCACTCCCCTGAAGCTTTGATTTTTGAAAAGAAGAAAAAGGATCCAAGTGCTCACTGAGTCTGCCTTTAAAAGAAAATGCATATTCTAGGAAAGAATTTAATTATCCTAACGATTTTTCAAGTTTGAACAGCTCTATCTGGTTTCCCCCTCCCTTCTACTTCTTTAGCGAGCAATTATCCATTCATGGGTTCCCTGGAGACTCGAGGCCACTTTAGTTAAAGACCTTGTCAACAAGTCACCTAAAGGGTTAACCTTCCAGATGGAACCCTTAAATGTTCTTGTCCCATAATATTTCTTTTCCAGATCCCTACAGCTGAGGCATAAGCTTGGCGCTTTTAAAATTAAATTAGATTGTGTAAGACAGGTGTCTTGGCAGTAAAATCATGTGCAACCCATTTTTATCTCATTAACATCGGTGTTCATCAAGGAATTGTGTTTTTCTTTCTGCAAACTCTAGGTAAACCGGTAATGATCATAACTGAGTACATGGAGAATGGTTCCTTGGATGCCTTCCTCAGGGTAGGTGATTGCTGTATAATAAACTCAAAGAGCTTTTACATAGGTAAACACTCTCTGATTCCTTGTTCTTGTTCTAGTTGGTGGAGGGATACAGAGAATATAAACCTAAGAATGTGTGTACTTGGGAAATGCTTTTTAATATCTTTTTCTACTGCTGCCAGTAGCTGGTGGAGGGATACAGAGTAGGTGTAACATTTGAAATGTAGGCCCTTAAATAATCCATGTTTAATAGGGAGCAGTTTTGATTTATTCCATTTTTGAAAGCCTTGCAATGCTGTAGATTCATTAAAACTGGATATATTCCCTACATCACAGGAAGCAATGACAAAACCTCTGGGTTTGTACTTTACTGGTGAATTATAGACACTAGTCAGGAGGGTGAGGAAATAACATTGCATTTCATTTCAAACAAGATGAAGATCTAGAGGTGTGCTCTTTTGCCAGCTTCAGCTATGGCAGTAATGTAGCTTTTAACTTAATGTTATGTGATTTCCCCCACCCCCCCCCACCCCATCTGCAGAAAAATGATGGCAGATTTACAGTAATCCAGTTGGTGGGAATGCTTCGTGGCATTGGCTCTGGAATGAAGTATCTGTCGGACATGAGCTATGTGCATCGGGATCTAGCTGCCCGAAATATACTAGTCAACAGCAACTTGGTCTGCAAGGTGTCTGACTTTGGCATGTCCCGTGTACTGGAAGATGATCCTGAAGCAGCCTATACTACTAGGGTAAGGCAGGAAAGGGCCTTTTCTTCTCTACAAAGTGGTTTTATTTTTTTTGTTTTTAAATAATCTCAGGCACACATGAAAACCTGGTTCATTACATACAAGTGTACATTGGGCCAGGATCTCAGCCAGTGTAAATCATTGTAAATTCATTGATTTCAATGCAGCTACATCAATATATCTCTGTTAGGTTGCAGCCCATTGTCTTCATTAGGTGCCTTCAGTGTGCTAGGAGTTGGTGACAGGAGCGTGAGACCTGGAATTAGGATTTTGGGTCCTACTCCTGCAAATGTTTATGCAAGTGCTTAATTTTATGCATGTGGATAGTCCCATTGAATTTAGTGGTACTACTCACGTGTATATATAGGTGTGGGCTTAAGTGTTTGCAGAATCTGGGCCTTGATGATCTGGATGGCCTCTTCCTGCCCCTAAAATGGATTCTGTTCTAATTGTGATTAAAGAACTTCTCAAGATGTCCAACCCCTAAGCAGTTTATGCTATAGATGCCTGATAAATTACAAAGACCATTTACACGATGAAGATTTTCTGTTAATTAGTACTAATATGAAAATTAATATTTAAATATGAAAAAGTGAGGAGTAGATTCGAATTTTAGCAGCCTAGTGCTACTAATTTTGCTATCCTAGTTTTAGTATTCTCATGTAATGATACCAACACTGCTGCTCACCAACAATATTCTGACTATTACCAACGCCTTTAAAATTAACATGCACCAGGAAAAAAGTTAAAGATTTTATAAAGTCTTTTTTTTTAATTGCTTGTTGTTTCATTTTTAAATATCTGCCATTCTCCATCTGTTCTCCTGAGTGCAGAGATTGTCTGCAGTACTCAATTTTTGTGGCTTAATCCCTATACTCATCCTTTAATGAATTCACAGTTCATTATGGGGAAAGATAGACTCATGTAGTATTGTAGTATTAAACGCTGGCCAACCCTGGCATTTCCCACTAATAAGGATGGTGAGAGAGTGGGGGCTGAAACAGAGGTCTGGAAAGCTGTATTCAAGCAAATAAAAGTATAGACAAATATACCAGGCAAGGCAGAAACTATTGAAAAGCCTCCCTTTGAATTTAGTGAGTGCAAATATAGTACTCTGTTTTCTCAGAGTAAACTGCAGTGAATCAGTGTAATTTGCATTACAGTACATTGTCTTCTTTTAGTATCAGTAATGAAGTGCCGGGAACATTTGGATGAGCTCCACTGTACTCGAGCAGCTTAAAAAAATGTTGAGCTTACTGACAATTTTTAAAATAACAAGCACACATAAGCCATGTCCATACATCTGTGTTTGACAGAAGAAGGGAGTTTGCTTCCCGGTCATAAATAATACAGTGAAGTGCTTTTTTTTTTTTTAAAGCACTTGTCCTATCTTAACATAATTGTCTGTTCTATTCCCCATCAGGATTCTAACTCATTGAAGTGAAAGCATCCTAAAGCAAGTAGTCCCAAACAAAAAGGATATACTAATGCATATATGCATTCACATAGGGCCTTATCTAAAGCCCTTTGAAGTCAGTGGAAAGACTCCCATTGCTTTCCATGGGGTCTGGAACAACCCCGTACTAAACACTTGACAGACACACAAACACAATAAACTATCAGCCAGGTAAACAGAGACAAAGGACAAGTTGTTAGGAACGAAAAGTGTCTCCAGAAACTGCAAAGAAAAAAAACCCTCAACAACATAAATTATAACAAAGAAGAAAAAACATCTTTGTTCAACTTTCAGTAATGTTCCCAGATGGGATTGCACGAAACCTAAAGCTCAATTAAAAACACCTTGTGCATTAGCATAAACAAAAGGAGAAATCTCTGGCACAGCATCACTCGAGGCAAAATCAGATAAACGGGATGGAGTTCTTTTTAAAACATTACCTAACCCCAGTGGCCCAATTCAGGTGCCCGAGCCTTTTTATTTGTGCGTACTTCAAAAAAAATGCAATAAAAAAACCTCTCCCCAATGTTAGCTGGTATCAGAAGTGGTCCTGTTACATGATACTATACTTAACTGTTCCTATACTGACTGTAGCAGCCTGAAAGCTGATTTACTCTACTTCTGAGTTATGTACGGGATATCGTCCACAGTATTTCATGCAGCTTCCCAGCTGATTTTCTCTTTATTTCGCTATTCTGAAGAGAGAAAAAAAAGTCTATAAGCCCACTTTGTTGGAGCTGGGACAAGAAGGTCAGACGGGCATGCAAGAAAATAGTCAAGCCCTTGCATTAACAGTGTGTACTTATTTGTTTTGTATACTAATCCTCTAATATATGCCTTATAAACTCCTGGCTTTTTCCCATGCTCAGTGTAGCCCTAAGCAGAAATCTGGCAGTGGGCTGATAAAAATACATTTAACAATTTACTTATTTGCATCCCTGTGACTAAAGAAAACAGATGGATGGCATCTGTCTCCAGGGCTCTGTCTTGCAGTTTTGAAGCCAATGACATAGGACAGTGACATCCACCTGAAGCGTCCGTCCAGCAGCTTACCGCCTTAGTCTTCTGTTTTTAACAGGGTGGCAAAATTCCTATCAGGTGGACTGCACCAGAAGCAATTGCCTATCGTAAATTTACATCAGCTAGTGATGTGTGGAGTTATGGCATTGTAATGTGGGAAGTGATGTCATATGGAGAGAGACCTTACTGGGATATGTCCAATCAAGATGTGAGTTCCTTTCTGATGTTGTTTTATTTTTTTCTTCCTTTTTGTTTAAATTTTTCTTCTTTCCTCTCAATCCCAGTGTGGTGGTGATGTGTTAGGCCCAAATTTTGCAGGAGTAGCATGGATGGACTCTTATACCCACGTGTGTCCCTTTACAAGATCAGGCCCTTAAATAAAATTTTCCATTTTGGATCAGACGCTTGCTTCATCAAGTCTGGTATCCTGCATCCACAAGTGACCTGTAATTGATCTATTTGTTCATCTATTGCAAGTGTTGAATGAAGTTGAGCTATACTAGATTGTAGGCTTAGATGAGGCACTCTTCTGAACCCGTGAATAGGTGACTTCCAGAAAACACAAGGACCCTGATCCAAAAAAGGATCCCTATCCAGAAAAGCACTTAAGCAAGTTTTTAAGTCCCGTTAAAAGTCAATAGGACTTAGCCACATGTTTAATGTGAAGTATGTGCTTAAACATTTTCTTGAATCAGAGTCTACATGTTGTATATCACTCTTCTTCTCTACTTTCTGCAATGTTATAATTTTTTTCTAGAAATTATAAACAGTTTTAAAGGAAATAGATAGAAGAGTGAGGAGTGGAGTTGAAATGTTAATAAATTCTCATTTAAAACATTTCAGAAATAATTATGTTAAAAAGAGAAGGACAATGTGAATATTGATAGTAAACTTCAACTTCACTGAGTGTTATTGGGGGGAAAAAACTCTTGAATTTATGGGGCTTCCCATTAAGAGTTAATTTTCCAAACCCTAGTATACTTGAAATTATTAGTATTTGTTGTTCAGATAATTTTATTTCTTTTACAATATTCAGAACACATACAAGGTATAACTGTGATTATCACTCAAAGCATCCCTTGACAATGGAATAGTTGCCCCAAGAGGACATTAAAAAGCAGCTTCACTAAATGACTGTTCTTAAATTATGCAAGTCCCTTTTAACCGTACCATCTGGACTACTATATCCTATTCCAAGGGGGAGTACGCAAATGGCTGCTATTTCAGAAGAGTTCTTTAATAATAATACTAATAAGGGTGTGCACTAATAGAATTTTTACTAAATAAAACAAATATTTCCTGTGAAAATAAGACATGGGCTGGCCATAATCCCTTTCCCAAGGGTTTTATAAGCAAATAAAGGAGTGGGAAAAAGTTAACTGGAATATATGGTCATGGAGTCAAAGGTGGGAAGTTAAATAACATTTTACAAGTCATCCACTTTCATATGTGGAGCTGAACATTTTCAAAGAGCATTTACGTGTGGATGGCATTTAATCTAAAAAAGGGAATTTAATTACATTTCCTTCTGATGTGGATGTCTCCTCTGGCACCCTGCTTTGCTCTCCTGAAACAACAGGAAGTCATCAAGGCTTTACAAGAAAACAAAGCACCAGATGCACCTTGGAAACACAATGTATTTTCATTAGCAATGATAGGTAATTCCGAGCAATACAGAAGTGGGTTTGCAGATGCCTTCCCTGTCTGATGGGTCAAGATAGATCAAAAAACTGGTGAGGTAACTATGGTATTGTCTGTGGATCCTAAAGGAAGCAGTGTTGTGCAGCTCATATCATACATAGAGGATTACATAGGCAAGGAAAGACAATGCAGTGGTGATGGGTGGTTTCTGAAAAGTACTGGATTGACTGCCCAGGCAACACTAGTTCTCCTTATTCTCTGAATGGTCAGCGGCAGTGCAAGCATCCCCAGACTGTCAGGAAGCATGTCTTAGCCACTGTTCTAGAGACCAGTTCTAGGGGTAACAGCATAATTCAGTTTACGGGAGTATTGATTAGTGGACTATTGATCTTTGTTCTCTGCTAAGTCTGCCAACAAGGGTGCACATTAGTTCCAGCTGTGGTGAGGAAAAGCGTTGTGATGTGGGTACTATCTAGTAGGAACAGGATCTTGGAATGACCACATAGATTGCCAAAGTGCCCTCAGATAGTAATGAGTAATATGTACAGAGGGTGTGAGGTAGTTGCATAAAGTCAGGCTTTGGATCAGGTTGCATGCTGTTAATAGTTACAGGTAAACTGCACACTTTAACTGACACAATAGGCCAGATTGTGACTGTCCAGGTGGGGATGTGCAAGAGGATGGAAGGAGGCTTCCCTTCCCTCTTGCATATAACCAGCCACAACTGGGGAGAGAGAACAGGCCCTGTGCTAGCTTGCACTGCTAGTGGAGCTGAGCTAGCTCAAGAGGAGGGGGAGCACAGGCTGCACCCTGAGAAAGGGTGGGGGGAGCTCTAGCTCTGAGGTGCAGTCCTCAGAACTGGCTGAAATTCCTGCCGGATTCCTTCTGTGGCATTGCTCCTCCTCACCCCTATCCGAGATAACCAGCAGCTTAACTCTGGCCCCACTGTTTTCCTGAAATACGGAGATCCTCATCTGTGTTATTTTGGTGTGTGGCTCGTCAATGGGCAGCATCTTTGAAGACACGTGTGCTTCAGAAGCCATACCTAATGCAGCAAATGTTTGTGATATTTATCCCCACTCATGAACTTGAAATGCATGTGATTGTCTTCCCTGCACCATAGATGTTCCCTAAATGTGCTCATCTCCACTAGCTTTAAACCTTCATTGATTTCTGAATTAGCAAAAGGAAATGGCAAGAGTAGGTACCGTAGGCCTCAACAACGGCTTGAGTTTGAATTTTATTTTCCACGTTGTTTCATTTTGTTGTGGGTTTGTTTCCATGCTTAGGATCAACCTAGAATGGTTTATACACAGCTACAGTCTGTGAAGTTCTTTAACTGTTCTTTAATGGTGCTGTGGGTAGGTTATTAAAGCCATTGAGGAAGGGTATCGCCTGCCACCCCCAATGGACTGCCCCATCGCTCTCCATCAGCTGATGCTGGACTGCTGGCAGAAGGAACGCAGCGACAGGCCTAAATTTGGACAGATTGTCAACATGCTGGACAAACTCATCCGCAACCCCAACAGCTTGAAGAGGACAGGCACCGAGAACTCCAGGTCAGCTGTGCTTTCTTAATGGTGATCTATGAGGGAATATATTAGAGGTGACAGGCAAGCTGTAACTCACCTAAACTTCTGTATTCACATTATGGTATGCTTCACAGTGCTTGCTAGACTGCACAGCATTTTTAATCCAGCGGAAGATTGTTTCCCATTGGGGTTACGCTGACATTCCATCCGACCACACCATGGAGCCCAGATGCTCCTGGCTCTGTGAAAGCAGAAACTGAATAAGGAAAGCAATTGCTTTATCCTACCAGCTCCGAATATTTTTATAACTTAGATTTAAGGGTGGCTTTGAAAAGATCTGATGCAATCAAGTGATGTTTTCTTGACAAAACAAGACATGCTGAGTCTCTCTTTTTTTCAATAAAATATCCTGAAGGGGTCTGCTTCTGTGCAATGTAACTAGCAGGAGTGACCTGGTTTGCTAAAGGGAAAAGTACATCATCAAGTTTTATAAACCCTAGGTAGGATTTGCAAATGAGCATTACAGCCAAAGCCTTGTGGGCACAGTGAAGGTGCGGATTAATTATTATTTGAATTTGATTTTGTGGCAAGACAAAGTTTCATGTCTCTACTGATCCTGTGTTATGTTGCGAAGGAGATTTCAAAGCTGTTAAAGAGATCTTTATTTTGGGCCAGATATTCATGTGGTGCAAATCAGTGGAACTCTCGAAATCAGTGGAACTTCACCAATTAACACCAGCTGAGGATCTGAACCTTTATTTGAGAGTGTTTTTGTCTGGTTTTAAAGCAAAATTAAGTCTGCTTGAACTGAATAAATGGAAGGGTCTGGAGGGAGAAGAAAATTAGCAGAGAATGAGGGTGGAGGAAAAAAACCCTAAACATGATCCGATCCCTGAACAGAAAGGAAATAAAATATATATTCTCTGTGCTGCCTGGAATGAGTCTCCCTGAATCAATGGAGCAATAACAGAGGCCAGACAGTTCCTGATTCAGCCGCTGGCAGGCCAGCATAATGGAAAAAGCTGTTTTTCACTTTTAAACTAGTGGATCCCTCGGTGACTATTGCTTACCATTTACATTACCAAAGACAGGTTATTAGCCCTCTGAGGCCACTATCACCACACTTCCTCCAGATTGCCCTAATTGCAGCTGTAGCCTGGCGTGTGTATCCACCTCTGTGGTTTAAATAATTTAAGAAGGAGAGAGTCATAATACCAACTGTTTAATCTCCTCCAACTTGATTTGATTCCAACTCACAGATAACATGTCGTTGACTACATTTAGTTATTATTACAATAGTTTACAGCCTGTTGTGTGTCCCTTCTCCCTGCATCCAAATCCCGTTTGTAGACTTCTTTTCCTTGGAGCATGAAATCCAAACAAATATATGTGTATGCCTTTATATATTGAGACTGATGATAGACTGTACATTGTTGTGTATGCATTATATATACTATGAAAAGGGGCACTGAACAGACTGCAAGAAAGTATGGTAAAAGTTGTGTAAGTGCTATCAACGTGAACCCAGTCCCTCTGGACAATATATAACAGCACTGCAGAACACCTAGTCTTTGATGCTATGCATTTTAAAATAAATGATCAAGGTGGCATTTGTTTTGTTTAGATATATGGTAGTAATTTACAGTGACTTAATGAAAAACATTGCAATTTTCAAAATACATAAAATAATAAATGAGCTATTAAATGGGCACTGAATTTGTTAACATAATTATTCCAGAATCTCTACAATGGAAAATAAGAAGCACATTCCACAGAGCAAACAAAGATCAAAGCTACCATTATTCCCACCACTCCTTGCACACGTGCTGATCAGAAATGGATTGATTAAAGAGGGTATTAACTCCCTGCTGTCCTGAGTTTGTTCGAATGCACTGAGCCTGCTTGCAAACCTGGCTAGAAACCTGCCTGATCTGAAGTCTCCCTGAGGTTTGAGCTCCAATCCAGTCTGGCAGGTTCTGAGCTCACAGTTCCTCTGCTCATACTTCAGTAGTGTTTCTATAGTTGCTGAAGTGAGGTGTGACATATGCAAGATTGGCAAGTGCTTGAATTGCTGTATGCAGGATACAGACACAGTAGCCTGAACAGGTTACAGCATTCAGGACCTCATCCTTTGCTGAACACATTGTAATAAAAGTGTTTTTCATGAACTTTGTTGCATCTGAGGATTAAACTATAAAGGGCACAATTATTTGATTTACAACTAAAGGTAACAATAGATACCAGGGATCAAATTCATTCTTGGGGCAAATTGGCCTGTTCTTATATGGTTGCTAAATTTGCTGTTGGTTACGTTTTATAGTGCATGAGCCCCAATTTTTACTAGTTACATGCAACATGCTGCCCTTATTTGAACTGATGGTCTGTTTTGCCTAGTTACAGCATAATCATTGTGGAGCTTAAACTTTGTTCTGTTAACCAGCTAATACCTGTTGTCTACCCATGTATTTTCTGTTCCTAGACCAAACACTGCCCTGTTGGATCCGAGTTCTCCGGAATTCTCAGCCATCGTTTCTGTTGGGGATTGGCTCCAGGCCATTAAAATGGATCGATATAAGGATAACTTCACAGCTGCTGGCTATACAACCCTAGAGGCTGTGGTACATATGAACCAGGAGTAAGTACTCAGCGTGTAACAAAAACTGGTAAATCTGGATTTAATCGGCTTTTGCTTTGTGCTGCATATCATTACGCTCATTAAAGGAATGGAATGCCTTTCATTTGGATGGAGTAGAACTTTAAAATGCCTCCACAGTGCCTTCAGTTATTTAATTAAACATTTCTATACATCTGCCTTGCTTTTTGCAGTATTACATGTGGTTTACTTTCATATGTTGCTTTGCATCAGCATTTAACAAAGTTCTCAGTCCTCTGCTTCTTTTCTTGTTTTAATCAGTGATCTGACGAGAATTGGGATTACCTCCATTGCACACCAGAACAAGATTTTGAGCAGCGTCCAGGCAATGCGGACCCAAATGCAACAGATGCACGGCAGAATGGTTCCCGTCTGAGCCATTCCTGAATAAACTCAAACTCTTGAAATTAGTTTACCTCATTCATGCACTTTAATTGAAGAACTGCACTTTTTTTACTTCGTCTCCTTGCCCTTTGAAATAAAGATCTGCAGCATTGCTTGATGTACAGATTGCTGAAACTCTGGGGAGGGGGCCCTACCGAAATGACAAGCTGTCATTTTAAACCAGACCTGGAACAAATTGTTTCTTGGAATATGCTTCTGTTGATCAACGATATGTAAAATACATGTATCTATATAAATATAACATCACATTCAAGTTTTGATGCTGTGTTTGCTGCCAGATACTGTGCTTAAAAAATAATTATTCTTCCTTCCCCCAATGACCTGGGGATTACAACCACAGTATTTTATTTGTGGGATAAACCATGGTTGTGCATCTTTCACTGGAACGAAGAATCTACCCCAGGATATTTTCTGCAGACTCAGCGTGTCATTGATATCGTGCAGAAACCTCAGTGAGAATATTGTTTGGCTGATCAGTGCCTCTCAATTAGTGATTTACCCATTTACAGGGTGAGATCGGGAATGACCCACCCTGAGGATTACTGGACAAAACGGGACTTCTGGGGGGTTTGTTATTGGCTGTTGTTGTGCCATACTGAGTTGTAAATCTGTAACCTTTTGCAAACATCTTACTGACAGTCAGCTGTGACAATCTTGACTGTGAAACTTCCAGACTCACATCCCTTTCCCCTTTGAAGGAACAATCCATTCTTGCAACACTGAAAAGGTCAGTGAAAGTATAGCCTCCATTCTATTCCTGGTGTTTTTCTTTTTTTAAACTATACTGTCACCTGTAAATACTGTGTGGAAGAAAATGAATGTAGGATTGTGGTTCCCAACTATTTTGGATAAACCTGTACTAGTTTGCCAGACTAAACTCAGCTGTTCCTACTGCATCACATTCAGTTGCATGCACTCTTCACTGACAATGGAAATTGGGCTGTTCCAAACCTTAGTCTCACTTGCAAGCTTAGTTGTGGGTTGAAATGTGTTACAGATGATGGGAAGTAGATGGTGTTGGGGCACAGTTCATCATGAAGAGTCTGACCCTGTTCCTGTTGATTTCTCACTGGTGGGTGAAGGATTGGACTCTACAGTAGTGGTGGGAAAACAGAGAAACAGGCACTAATGCCTACAAGCACCAGTATTAGTAAATGTACCATTGATGGGGAACCACTGATATAAGATTTCCCTCCGTCTTTGGAAACATGATGTACCCCGCTTAGGTAAAACAATCAAAGCAAATCCTCTGACCTTCTTTTAAGCTGCAGTTCAGTCTCTGCTGTCATATCTGTGGTGTTATGTGACCAAGAATGGAGTAAAATGGAAGTATACATGCATTTTTTTCTTCCTTTTGCACGTGTGACCTAGTGTGTAGTGATGGCTATACATGAAACAAAAATGTTATTCCAGGAGATCCCTGCATTTTTGTTTGATCACATGGGGATTCAGTTTGGTGAGATCAAGAGAGCTCCAGATACATTTGGGCTTGAATTTTATTTGTATTAAGATCCATTTAAACTCTTCCGTCAGTGTAAAGAGGCCTTAAATTGGGCATAAATTACACGTACACTCCCTTTTAAGGCCCCTTTACACTGCCAGAGCAGTAGTACCTTGCCAGACTATAGTGTACCTGAGTACCAGACCCATTTATGCTTTGATGTGGAGGTGTAGAGAAGAGAACTTTATGCCCCTGAGCATTGATTTGCAAAGTTTTGTGAATGACAGACGGAGTCTTACTAGGGTGAACTTCACATTTCAAAAATGGTGAGATCATCTCTCAGGTCACAGCTGCTTTTGGTCCACCTCTACACCTGACAGCAGCTTCAAAAAATGACTGAGCTTGATATGTTGAAGTTTAAAGTCACTGTATTTATTCTGAATCCAGAACAGCTGATTTGATTGAACAAGTCAAACTTGCCATATCAACAAAGTCATTCTCATCGTTTGTTGTCACTTGTAACAATAACTTGCTGATTTGAACCACTAGCTTTCTCCCCAACCCCCATGCCCCAGCTTATTCTGCAAGCAAGTTGTTCAGAATGTGGGATCCTAAATTTGGAATCTGTAAAATCATCACAACTTAGTAAAACCCTTTTTGCAACATTACTTACAAGAGCTTTTCTATTTGGGAGGAATTTGAGATTTGTTTCAAAAACTACTTAGACCATCATGTTTTAACATCATTTTGCTGGAGGATGTAAGACCTGGAGATTCATTTGAAAGATCTGACATTTGTATGTTCCCAGCAAATACCCTTTGTTCAGTTCAGAGACATTTTAGCTTCCCCTTGCTGCAAACCTGCCATAGAAAGTCAAAGCTGTCTTTTAAATAAAAACAAAATGTACCCAATTCTCTGGATAATTTGGAGAATTATGTGTTTGGCATCTAGTAACAATAAGGTCAGAGTATTGTAATATTTTATTTTTAATATGAAAATAGTAAAGGCAGTTCAAAAACTAAATTTTACAGTGTGAGTGGCAGCACTGAACTTCACTGTGAATCAAATGAGTGGTGAGTGGACAAGAACATGAACATGTTTTTAACTGGAGGAAAGTGTGTGTGTGTAAGTGTAAAACTGAAGGGGTAGTAAAAACAGAACTTAAATGGAAAATGGTGTTTTTTCTTCACTAAAAAAAGTGTCAGTTATCTTTATCCTGCTGATCTGATGCAAAGCAATGAGAACAATGGCAGTGCTACATAGCTTACTGCTCTAGCCATTTATCCTTCTTTTTTTAATGAATGATGTTTCCACTCAGGACTTTGCATTAGGAAACTGCAGGGTGTCAATTATGCTGCAAGGGAAATGAAAGCTTCCTAGCCAAAAGGGTTACAAAAGTTCACTTCACTAAATTGACCTCATAAAGCTTTTTTTAAAAAACATTTGCGTGATTTTTAGTAGAAAATTGCATACACAGGAGCACACGCTGATCTTTGTACTGGTTATTGGCAGGCTAACCTGCCATTAACTTAGCCAACAAGATGCTCATGAGTTCCAGTGGGAATTCTTCATATATGCTTGTGAATTGTACTTTCCGTCTACTCTGAAACAAAACTCCCTTTGTCTCATTTGGAAGTCATTTCCCCACCCGCTTGGGCGTGTTTTTAATTTTGTTGGACCTACCCATGTTATCCAGTTATGTTGCCTGCAAATAAGTCCAGGATTCATCATTTCATAATAATAAGCACGTGAACACACCGTTGCTTGCCACTGTGGAACTGGAAGAATGGCATAGTGGGCCAGGGCTACAAGGAAATGCAGTGTTGATCCACTGTATCCTTGCTGCTGACACACGCGCATATACACAATTGGCTTTGGTGTGATTCTCTGTTCCCCTGCTAATATAAACCATTTACAACACCTCTCTCTGTGGGAATTGTTCCTTCCCTTGCATTTGGAGATCCTCCATTGTTCACACCTCGCGGTGATTTGTGGGATTAACTGTGCTGCTCCTGGAAGACACAATGACATGCTTTTGGGTAACAGAAGGCACTGTTAGTGGTTGGACTTCTATTAGTACTACCATTTCTGAGCAGTGCACATAGAACAGTCAACTGGAAATCCTGCACCTTAATGAGTCTTTCCTTCCTATATTATTTCTTTAAACTATTCAGTGAGCCAGAATATTGTCTTCATACTTAAATACAGATAATAACCATACAAGTGTAATTTAAAAGGAGAAAAAATAAGACAGTTGTGCACTTGTGCAAACTGGCCAATTCCACACCTGCCTATTTGGGCAGGGAACCTCTTTACCTAGGGGTAAGATGCAGTGACAACTTCGTTAGGAAATCCAATGGCTGCTGTCCAGGTGCTGTTGTAGCTGCATTTGTCCAGTAGTTTGTATTTGGTCTAATGTATTCCTGTTTCTTTTTTACAGGAAAAATAGATTCTGCTTCCTTGGCCTCACAACCTTTCCTATTGATCATATTGAGCATGGGAGAACAAAAGACCAGACATGAAGCCTTCCAGATTCCACAAGCCCTGCTTCACCAGCACTGATTCTGGGGAACACAGACACTCAATAAGTGGAATCAGTCCCTGAAGAGTGGGGACTTTTAATTTCCCTTTTTGCATTGAAACAAAACAAAAAGACTATAAGGTTCAATATCTGTTCTCCAGTTGTCATTTGAGGAATGTACTGTATCAAAGCCCTTCAGACTTCTGGGATTTCCCCCCCTCTTCTTCCTTCTTATGGTTTTATTTATATATTTTGATTCCCCCCCACACCATACCCTCCGCATGTCACGGCTGCATCTTGTTTGAGTGCAAGTGACAAAGCACTACAGGTATTACCATGGACGCCAAGTCAGATGCCGCGACACAGAACCCAGTTCACGTGAGCTGCCTATATACATTGCTGAAGTGACATTTTACACAAAATGTGCCATTGCAGTGATATAAATATATCTATATTTTTTTCCTAGAATGGGTAACGGACTTCTTATCTCTTCCAAATGTGCGTGTGTGTTTGCGTGCGTCTGCGTCATTGCATGTGTAGAACTGCCTGTGAATGTGCTGAAAGTATCTCTGGGAGCTCCGGATTCCATCCATTGCTAGTTGAAGAGTTACATGAGAAAGCAGGCCAGTAGATGATGTCTGCAACAGTAGCAAGAAAACACACACAAAAAAGTTTAAATTTCTGTATCTGTAAATGTATTTTGTAGCTGCCACACTAACCTTAACGACTGGTTCTGCAGCTTAGAACAGGGGCACTTTCACTTAAGTTGTGGAGTGATGAATAATAAGATCCATAACGGTGATAAAGCTTTCCATCAATATCACTTATTCTTATCAAGACCTGTTCATGATCAAAAACACCAGTTTCTTGATGAAAAGTTGACGGGCGACGATGCCTGTATCCGTCCACTGGTAACCCTGAACTGAACTCTTACGTAGCCTTTTTTATCTGCAAAAATAAGATTTTAAAGACTTGTTGAATGCAAACAAATATATGCAATTCTTATCCATTCACAGATGAATTCATATCCATTCTTATCCAATCACATTGCTCAGTGTGCCAGCTGTGAGAACTGTGTGTCCTGTAGCTGACAAATACTTCATTTTCTCCCAGCAACAGTTAAGGAAATTAAATTGCAAGAGACATTTAAGGTTACAGCTGTTAACAAAAGGGTTGCAAAAGTTTGTCATGTTCCTGGTCTCCATAGCCAAAGGATAGGTGAATTAATGTACAAGGTAATTTCTGTGGCCCAAAGACCAGTGCTAACAACCTACCGGTACTACCTAGAAAAGTTTACTGAGTGTGTGGCGGTCACTGTTCATTTTCTGTAAACTATCCTTGGAGTATAGCTGTATGCTAGAGTCTGGGGAATGTGCTGCCATTCCACATTTCGAATTCAGCAACAGATATGCTCAACCTTTCTGGTTGCAGAGGACTGATGTCTACTGAGGTAGCACAGTACAGCACAGCAAGCTATGACAGGACAAGCAATCAGTCAAACATACATTGGAAAAACCAAGACAAAATATGGATGTCGCCACGTTAAAAGAGCATACCACATTGAATGGAGCCATAAAGAAATGTATCAAAGTTACTTTTATTTCCTTCTCTCCTGGCCCCTTTATTTTCATTATTAAAATAATGTTACGTGCTCTCATGAACCAGAAGTTAAAGATCAATATAGCTGAGATGGGGGAAAGCTCATGTAGTTGTGCTAAAGGCAGAAACCATACAACACTATGAAGGAGTCAGGGAGCGGAAGTGTGCATTGCAAGCCCAGCACATTCAAATTGCAGTTAAATGTTCTAAACAGAGCTTGGGTTAAAAAGTAAACATGTTACTACAGACTTTGCTTCCATCTTTTTCCCCTTACAGAAGACATCATCAACAGGTCTCTCTAGCATGGCAAGCCTTTGTTCGTTAGAAATTGTTCTGCTCACCACACCACCGGTTGATGTTCGTCAGGTTTCTTGCTGTACTAACTTTGTGATGGATCTGTGTATTTAAAAATGTATTTAAAAAAAAAAAGGCTGGTACTTAACCAGTAAACAGGACTTAAAAAGCAGTATTTTTCTTTTATGTGACATTTTCATAACCAGAAAAAAAAATCCTGAATACTAATCAAAGAAATAAAGAGAGAGTGCATTTATTTTTTTGTATCACTGCAAGTATGTTGGAATATGCAAGGACTGTGGTTAAAAGTAGAATGTATGAGGCATATTATAATTTAGTTCATACCGAGAAAAAGATTCTAACAGCATTTTTTGGTTCATGAATTTGAACAGTCTCTGGGTTAGACATAGATTTTCTATTTTAATTTGTAATCCCCCCTCTCCATGAATTTTAGGTACACATAACTTATGTTGTTTATTTATGGTCTTTTATACCTAGTTTGTAAAATTGTAAAATAGCAAACAATGCAAAAGTTTGCATTTGAAAACAATAAAGTAGTTGCTGTACAAACCTCAAATGTGGCTATTGCTAATTATTGCTACTGTTTATGATTGATCATTTGCTGACAATGCGCTTGGCATAGCACAAAACTTCCCTGCCCCCTGCCCCCAGACTGGTTATTTCTCTGCAGTATTTGTAACACAAGTGCACTCTCATTATATTAATGCCATAATATCCAGACATTTACTAAAGTGTAAAGTGTACTAAAGTACACCACCCCACCCCCTCACCTTACACAGATTCCAGGTGATGTTTAGGTGGGGGGAGGTGTAATAGTCATTACAGTTTTTATTGTGGGGTCTTATTAAGGTTGATTAAGACTTCAGTTTCCGCTGCACAATGAGAACAGCCCCTTTTTCAACTGTTCCCTTGACTGCTCCTTGCTATATTGCCATGCTGCCTTTTTTAGTCTCATGAGGTGAAATTGCTAGTTTGATTGAAGTCAATGGGAGTTTTTCAGTTTACTTCAGTGGAGCCAGGATTTCACACATGATGTGGGAACACTGACCATGCAACTCTCAATCTTTCAGTCCATCACCAGGTGATGAACACTGCTTCTCTGCTATTGTGTTACATTTGCAGGCTAAGGAGTGGTTCCAATGGTATGTTCTTGGAGACGCATGGCAGAAGAGAGAAAGAGGAGATAGGGAGTTAGGGGCTGTGGAATAGGGGAGAGAACCAAGGCACAGCGAGAATGGTGAGACAGCAAAAAGTGGAAAGAGACAGTGAAGAAAAGGATGGGAAAACGAGTAGAACAGGGAACAGGAATGGGGGATACAGAATGTATTGGTGAAACAAAGTGGTAGTGATGGAAATTAGACTGTCTCCAACCATGAGGGGGGTGAGGTTCTGGAAAAACCTCCCAATAGGAACTGTGGGGGAAAAACAATCTGTTTTAAGAGAGAGCTGGACAAATCTATGAGTGCAATTGTCTGAGGGGGTTGCTTGTGATGGCAGGAAGCAGTGATCAAAAGCCCTGGGGCTCACTTCTGGTTTATGTCTTATGTTCCAAAAAGCTCATGCTTCGGGGTTTCAGCTAACTACCTGCAAGGGTCAGGAAGGGAAGTCGTCCCCCCACACACACCATGTATTAAGATTTTTCTTAATGTCTTTCCTCTAAAACACTAGGGATGGCCACAAGTGGAGATGGGACACTGGACGGGAAGGGTTCAGGGCTCTGAGGTGACACCTAGCATTTTTTCTCTCAGGTGCTTGGCTGGCTGGTTCTTGCTCACATTCTTAGGTTCTAACTGATCGCCCTATATGGGGTCAGGAAGGAATTTTCCCAGTTGGTCAGATTGGCAGTGACCAATTGGGGGGGGGGGGGAGGGGCGGAGTTGTTTGCCTTCTTCTGCAGCATGTGGGTGCAGATCACTTGCCAGGATTACATGGGTATGGCTCCCCTACCACTTGCCAAACCTGGCTTCTCATATGCAGAGGGTACTCTGGCAAACTATGCATTGGGTGGGTGAGAGAGGTGGAGAAACATACTAAGAACTTCTTTGAGATGACCAAACTCAAAGCTTTATCACCTGTGGTGTGAGCAGATTTTTGACTTAGTGCCCTTATCACTAACAAAGGAAACACTGAAGTAGCTCGAAGTATAATTCACAGAGTATTACCTGTATTTAAGAAGTAAGGCACGTGTAATAATGAAGGGTTCTGCTACAGAAGGTCTCCAACCCACGTAAATTGTATAAGGATAATCTTGTAGGGCTACAATGCATTCATTCAGGTGTGCTAAGACTACTGTTGCAGTCTTCTGGGAATAGATTTGAGTGGTATTGTCTCATTTTTCTATTATTTAAGAATGAGAATAGACTGAAAAGGGCCACGTGTTTAACTCTTTGGAATTCTATTAACTATGTGAGAATAAAGTCTCCCACATTCAGCAAATGCAACCAAACATTGCTGAAGGGTACAGCTGTGTAGTCCCAAGTATCATGTTTGGAATACACAGACTTTCTGGAACCACACGTTATAATCACATCAGTGTTCACTTAATCATCCTGGATAGGGAAGTTAAATACTATATGCAATTCATACGCACCACAAAAAAGGAGGTGGCCCTTCTGAAAATTTACTCTTCAAGATTTATTTAGCTTCTGACTCATGACTAAAACTCTGTTGCTGTCAGTGGAATTGCACCATGGATGAATTAGTCCCTATATGTTATGCTTTATATGCAGTAAACTGTTGAAGTTTGTATCATTTGTACTTGGGAAGAAATATCAAGCAACGGGATGCTCCTACCATTTATACATAGAGAGCATGCACGCTGGCCGGTAGATGACAATTCCTTATTGGGAAAACTTTAAAGGTTTTGTATTTGTATTTATTCTACATTGAAATGAAAACAAAAGCTTTTGAAGGTTTTTGTGAACCGGAATTGTGTCAAAACAACAATTTTTTTCCATGTAGTGGGTTAGGCTTTCACTCTCTGCAGACAGTCCACCCTGCACCTAAGAAACCGTGCCAGCAAAACCCACAAGTTTTCACAAAATGTTTCCATTTCATTTTTTTGACAAAAAAAAAATCAAAATGTTTCTGACCCTCTCTCACTCTAGCCTAAAAATATTGTAGTAGGAGGACAATAAGAGAGATGAAAGGGCATGAGCTGCTAGTATACCTAAAGCATGTTTTTGTGTCCATTCCTTGCAAAGACTGCAGCTTGGTTCACTTCATGACTGTTTTGAGTAGCGTAGTGTGAGAAAAAGCATGACTTATTTTCAGATGCTGGGACCATTCTAGTCATGTCAAAATCCATTTTGACTTTTTTTTACAGTTACAAAAAATGTTCATGATACTCTTAAATCAACAATATGATTAAAACTATATGCATTTGAGGCCTTGACCTTAGTTATTTTACCCTTTCCCTTTTAAGGAAGTACCCTTGGGCCATTGACCGATTCTCTATTGAATGGGTAATAGACCTCTGATGTATCTTATTTCTGGCAGTGGCCCTGAACATAATTCTTTGTTTACAGCAGCCTCACAAAGTTTTATGAATATGTACAAGTTTGCCTAAAAAATAAAATTAAAATCTAAAGCATTCCATTCCAATCAACTTACTAAAGCATATATTTTACATGTACAGATGGAGAAAATAGCCACAGGACTACTCACTAACTTGTTTTAATATATATAAATAAAGCAAGTATTATATACATAACAGATAAGGGCCAATTATATCCCAGTAATCTGCTGTGGTTTACTAGCTTGAAACCAGACCAACAAAGTAATGAGATCCATGTTTTTCAGAGTGTTTAGTTACTTATTTAGGATTCTGTTCCATAAAATGCACCATAAAACGCTTTAAACTGCACCACACACTTCAAAGCCAAAATTCTGCCTTCAACTTGTGAAGATTGTTTTCTGTCAAAAGTTGACTAACAAAACAAAAACAACATTGGGAATCTGATTCTCACCTCACTTCCACCAGCCTAACTCAACTCCATTTAAGTCACTGGCCAGTCAGGCACTGTCAATGGAGAATCAGTGTAAGTTAGGCTGCTAGGTACGTGTGAAGTACCCCTCAGCACCTATCTGCATTTCTAGGTACGGAAATACATTTAAAAATCTGATCCTCAGAGAACAGATTAGTGATGAAGCTATTCAGTGGAATAGAAAATGATTGTTCTTCAGTGATGGAGAAGCACTGAGGTATTAAAAAATTAAGTGGCAATTACAAGGCTATACATCTAGTTCAGGCTTTTTCATGTCATAAACTACTCAAGATTTTGCCCGTTAGATTGTTGCATCTTTGAAACCACTAGATGAGCTAATTGCCTTATCATGTGCCAAAGGATTCTGTTGCATTATGCACCCTATGTTACAAGGACACATCGCCACCTGAAAGTTTGTTCCACTACTGTTTTCATTTTTCAGGATGTCTTGAAGTCAATTGGGTTGCAAGGATTTAGTTAATAGTAGAATTTAGACTAATATATTTTTGCTCTTTGAGCAGGACTATAAGCAGGTTGAAAATTTTTCAACAAAATGTTTTTGTCAAAAAATGCTGTTTTGTCAAAACTGAAATATTTCATGGACTGGTTTGATTTTGACAACAGTTTTAATGGGGCAGTTTTTGATGTCCAAGATTGACTTTCAAGAGAGAAATTGTTTGTTTAGAAAATTTTACTTAATTGATATTTCACTCAAAAAGAAAATCCCATTTGAAACAAACATGTCAAAACAGTTCATTCTGACATTTTCAAAACAAACTATTTTCATATTTCCAAAAATGTTTTCAATTTTTTGATTTGGTTTTTCTACTGAATCGATTTACTGAATTTGACCTAAATTCACAAATAGTTTGGGTACCCAAAAATTTATTTTCCAGAAAAATGACTAAAAAAAAATAATCACCCAGTTCAACTTCTCCCTGTGTAAAATCACACTGGGAATTCACTGAAAAAGTTATTTCCTTCCTGCCTAGAATGTTGTGTAGAGTTGCAATGGACAACAAGTATTAAACAATGAACTACCCCCTTTTCACCTTTGACGTGGCGACACTTCAGTGATGCACCAAGTTAAAAGGTGACTATTAAAATTGATTCATTTTATTGGTTTGTTTTTTGTTTTTTTCCTAAATAAAAAAGGCTGGTTTTTTAAAAAAAATAACATCAAATAAATGCACACATCCAACAAGTGAAACTGACACTACAAGAATATACCAGTAAAATAAATGAAAAATTGTACTTAGTTCAAACTGAGTACATCAGCTGAAGATCTTGCCCATTAATTATAAAACATAGAACCTTATCATAGACTTTAATTACCATTTCCCCTACTGAAAATTAAAAGCGGGGAGGGGGAAGTCACACAAGTAGAGATACATTTTTGAGACATAATACAAATACCCTCATTGTTCAGATCAGATTTGTTTTCAGGTTCATATTGTGACTGCAGATGGATTTTTTTGGCTAACTAGACTAGGACTGTGGTATTTGATCCTTAGAGACTTGAGTGTCATTTCTGCACACTCTTTCAGGATGTTCTGTTGTGGTTATTAAAGAGACAGGGCACCTATGTTTCATTCGTCAACTTTTGATCTCCAGTATACTGGAGATGAGGGGGGAAAGTCACCCTCTTTCCATTAACTGAGATTCAGGCATAGGCACAACACCAGGTGTACATGAGCAAGAAGTGCTCCCAATTATCCAACAATCCAAACATGCAGCAGACTGTTCAGTTATGCCTGAAGAGGCAAAGTGAATGGTAGAGGCAGAATACAGAGTCTTTTGTTGAGCCACAGATCATCCACAGAGGAGTAAGCAACCTAATAAGCCAACTATTATTTTTCAGAAGTATCAGTGGCAATTTTTAAAAAGATTTATCCATGATGACACTGTTTCACTACTCATGCATTGTGTGCTCTTGTTATAGCTTTCCTTCTGCACTGGTTTCATGTTGGTAGGTGAGACTATTTGGTACCAGTTATTAGATACCTGAAGTCAGCATCTCTCCTTGCACCTGGGTATATCACTTTATCCTCAAACAGCCATGACCTGCTGCAATATTGATTTGAAGCATTTCTTCTTTTAAATGTAGTTGTTGCTTTGTTTTTCATTTGCTTTTGCTCTTCAGGTTGGTACCCATAACTCTTGCTGGGTTTTACAAGTCCCCTTGAAGAGCTTCCCCTGGTCCTAAGTTTTAGAGTTGATTAGTTTTGGAGCCCACTTATCCTGAGCTGATGGAAAATCTCAGCAACTTTGTTTTAAATTGGTTTGGAAAGTGGGTGGAGTTGAAGTAACAAAAATAATCAATTGCCAACTGCTAAATCCAATCAGCTCTGGTTGACTGAATACCTTTAGCTTAATTAGTTGATCGACTTTGGGAGGTTTATGGAGGAGCTATTTTTGTATTAAGGAAGCCCACACTGCTGTTTTAATTTTGGAAATCACTTGTTAGTGACATAGTAAACCGATGTTTGAATTACACTGTAAATATTGTATTGAATTAGAGTTTGATCTGGTATAGAGGTGGTGAGCTCCTCAATTATACCAGTTTGGAAACAGGCATTTTCTATTCTTGTTCAATATGAGCTGAGTGACAGAACTACTTCTGTGGATCCTTTGAGAAGGATTTTTAGGATACTGTCTCAATAAGGGTAATTATTTCCTTGTGTATTGCTTGGTAGCATCCATCCAATAGAGCTCTAACAGAGAGTCAGGCTACTTCTCTCTCCAGTAAGGTACTTTGTATGGTTTAATATAGATGGATGGTGGATTGTTGGACTCCTGGGCTTTCTAGACTTGTAGGTCCAAGCTGGTTCTAGTAAATAAGGACTTTCTCAAAGGCAATGAGTAAGGAAAACAAATCTAAAACTAAGCCAAAGTGTCAGGTTCTGATCTCATTGACACCCGTGTAAGTCTAGAGTAAGTCAGTTCACTGGTGTTACTCTTGATTTGCATTGGTGCAAATGAGATCAGATTAAACCCAGAAGACTGACAATGCTAAGAAGGTACCATTTTCACAGTTTGCATAGTCTGAATCTTATCTTTAATCTTATGGTGAAAGTAAATTTCCATTACTTTTGTTTTTAATTTGGATTAGTATTCTCCCATTTTAGACAATTTACTCACAGCTGGGAATGAATGTGAATTCCATGTTGAAGATCCAATGGGTACAATATGCATCATCAGCCTGACCAAACAGAATCCCCCATGTGTCCCATTGATTTCCGGTTACATTCCAGATCCAATTCAAAGCCTATATCCTCATTTTCATAGTTGTTTGTGTGCTGGAACCCACACTTCTTATTTTCCATCCCACCATGCATGATGAAAGATATCAGACTGAAACTATCTGGGGACTAGTGTAGAGCATTTTCAACAGGGGGCCCATGACTGTGGATTTCCTTGCTAGCAGAGACCACCTATAGGGTACGACACAAAACCCTTCTTTTTGCCCAAGCTCTCCTTAGAGGTGATGGCAAGAGATCATAAGAATGGTCTAAAAACACTTTTTCATAAAATAGCCACTTACTCCCTCTAAGTAATGTAAGTAACAGCAACCTGAACTTTGGTGGGGAGGGGTATGGGTGGAGCTGAAGTATCCACTGTTGTGGACGACTTACGTGGTACGCAGATACCATGAAAGGAAGAGGGACAGAAAGCACCGCAGAACCCATGCGTCAGTCTTTTGCGGAATCAAAATTGTGATTGTAGAATTTTTATTAATAATGAGCACAAGAAGGGAAGAACCTAGCTTGAATCTCAGAGCCCTGACTGTTAGTTAGAAAGGTGGGGAGGAAATTGTTTTACTTGCAGACTGAACACATTTGATCTGTACTCCCTGAGAAACAATAAAAACACAACCCCACAATTCAATTTTTACGGAGTATATCTATATAAATACTTACCTGAAATATGTCCAGTGGTTTATTCATAAGTGCAAGAAATCTCTTGGTTTCTTGGTGTGGATATGGTGTGTTTGTCTCCATTTTTCTTCACCTTCCTGTTTCTGGTTGTCAGCAATCCTCTTTCCACTTTCTATTCCCCAAGAAGAGTTGCCGATTTATTCTCTGTTGCAGTCACAATTGAGGGAGGTACTCATCAGTGATGTATCAGGTATGTGGGTGAGCCACAGAGAGATATTTTGCCTTGTTCACCTATTATGGCATGTGGCAGCTGAATTACCAGCTCTGTGGGGAGGGGGGTTGTTCATTTGACTGCTCTTTGGTCTCTTCTATGGGTGTCCAAAGGAACCTAATGAAAAGGCTTTCTCCAGGGTGGTCATGAAGGACACTAGTGGATGGGGGGTAGGAGAGGGACACATGGTGCTACCCTTTCTTTTTGTGTTGGTGGGTGCTGCTGTGTTGTGGGACTCCAACACATGGCTAAGTGGGGTGAGAGGGCAGGGGCCCAATTAAGAATGTATTTGTTCCCATCCATTTTACAGGCACTGACTGGGTAGGAGCTCTAGTCCTGCCACTGCTCTTGAAGGCGCTGGTCTCAGTCACCCTACGGAGATGAAAACGTAGAGGGTATTGAGGGAGCAGCTAGAAAAGAGAGAGAGAAAAAGGGAGAAGTATGAGCATTTGGTACTGTGTGCTGGCCCGTGTAACTCACTGGGTTCAACATCAGGACATATGGCTGCTGTGCTGCATGTTGTATTTTAGGCACACACAGCGGCTGCTTTGCTTCTGGCTGGGGCAATCGGATTTAGAAAGAATTTATTCAATGTTGAGAGATGTTTAAAATTTCAAGGGCCATAATCTGCCCTCAGTTCCCATGAAATAAATCTATTCCCTTCAATGGAGTTACATTGCAGTTACACCATTGTACAGGGGAGTAGAATTTGGCCCTAGACGTCTTTCAGTGAAAAACACACAGCAAAATCTCGTTAGAGTGTAACTTAAAAAAAGGGCAGGCACATGTGTCTAAGGGTTTGTGGCTAGATTTATGCAAATATAAACCCCTTTGCAACCTTCAGGTTAGAGGATGTTGGCAGGAATAAGCACTGAAGCAGTTTAAGCCTCATCTGCCTTTAGGTGAATGAATGGTTAGAAATTTGTCTTAGGGAACAGATCCTTTACAAAGCCCTGTTTGGAAAGGAGTACAATTCTGAGATCAGGACCCAGCAAAGGAATTACACTAATTCATTAATAATCAGACGGAACTTGTGAGGCCTCCATTGGATCTCCTTAATCAGCAGTAATTATTTATGATGACAGACCTCTATGGGAGGAAAACTGGATTGGGTGATGGGTTAGACACAGTTTTGCTGTTTAAGCAAAAGCCATCTTACCCAAAGAGTTAGTTGACTGACTACTAGACTTGTTTTTGGCATCAGATGCTGGTGGGGTGGGCAAGAGAATCTTGTGTAAACTTTCTGCCATTTTACATGTAAGGAATGATTTGTAGAGATGATGCTGTTGCCTCCATGGCTTGAATGGTTAGTCAAAGTTCAGGGTCTTGCAGGGATGTTTCCATTAGGAAAAGAAATTGGTGATGAGAGTCAGGTATAAAAGGTTTATTTGCAACCAAAATGTACACATAGTCCTGTTTCCTTGAACACAAAGAAACAAACAACAGCAGGTAAATTTTCCTTACTTTTCCAAACTTCAGTAAGCTGTGTGCCCAAGAAGCTCTGTCTCTTTGCTTCCTCTCAGGTACATCTAAACTACAGAATTAGGTCGAATTTATAGAAGTCGATATTTTAAAACCCAAATTTATGGAATCGATTGTGTGTGTCCCCACTAAAGAGCGTTAAGACCATGAGGTCGATTGACTGTGTCCACAGTAGCGGGGCTAGCATCGACTTTCGGAGCATTGCATTGCGGGTAGCTATCCCACAGTTCCCGCAGTCTCCGCCGCCCATTGGAATTCTGGGTTGCGATCCCAAAGCCTGATGGGGCAGAAAACATTGTCGCTGGTGGTTCTGGGTACATGTCATCCCTCCCTCCCTCCCTCCCTCCCGCCGTGAAAGCAATATTTTTCGCGCCTTTTTTCCGGGGTTTCCGTGTTTGCTACGGAAGCCTGCTCAGCTCACAATTACCGTACATCTCCAGCGTACGCCTGGACATTAGGTCTAGTGGGGATTCAGTCACACTATAATACGGGCAGAGGGATAGCTCAGCATTCTGAGCGTTGGCCCGCTAAACCCGGGGTTGCGAGTTCAATCCTTGAGGGGGCCATTCCGCCTGAGGCTGGTAGTCGCGGGACTACACAGCAGAAGCTCCTTGCCTTCTAGCTGCAGATGGTGCAATATGCCATAAATGGTCATGGTCGCGGGACCATACAGCAGAAGCTCCTTGCCTTCTCGCAGCAGATTGTACAATATGATTGGTATTCGTGTGCTCCTGGCCGGCGGCCTATGGTGTGGCTGGCAGGGGGCGCTTGGACATAAATGGGAGTGACCAGAGTGACTCTGGTCATTCTCTTTTTTACGTTTTGTTTAAGGGAGATTCAGTACTGCCTGGAACACGGGCGGAGGGATAGCTCAGCGGTCTGAGCGTTGGCCCGCTAAACCCGGGGTTGCGAGTTCAATCCTTGAGGGGGCCAGGAGATGATGATGGATATCAAGCATATTGTACCATCTGCTGCTAGAAGGGAAGGCGCCTCCTTGCTCACCGCATATTGTACCATCTGCAGCTAGAAGGAAATGAGCCTAACCCTTGCTCCCCCCTCCCTCCGTGAAAGCAACTGAGGGGGGAGCAAAAAATCCTTTCGCGCCTTTTTTCATATGGGCGCCATATTGCTGACTCCATTGTTATCCACCCGCTGCTTCTGCTGCCACTCTGCTGTCCTGCAAACAGCATACCAGGGAAAGCATGGAGCACGATCAGATCACCGTGGCTGTTCTCGCCGTTATGAACACCACGCGCATTGTCCAGGAGTATATGGAGAACGAGAACCAGGAGCTGCTAGAGCTACAGCAGGCGAGGAGGCGACAGCAGCGCCCTGAGGACAGTGATGAGGACATGGACACAGACCTCTCTCAAAAAAGGCCCCCCCGCAAGGTGGACATCATGGTGTTAATGGGGCTTGTTGATACAGTGGAACGCCGATTCTGGGCCCGGGAAACAAGCACAGACTGGTGGGACCACATAGTGCTGCAGGTCTGGGATGAATCCCAGTGGCTGCGAAACTTTCGCATGCGTAAGGGCACTTTCATGGAACTTTGTGAGTTGCTTTCCCCTGCCCTGAAGCGCAAGAACACCAAGATGAGAGCAGCCCTCACAGTACAGAAGCGACTGGCGATAGCCCTGTGGAAGCTTGCAACGCCAGACAGCTACCGGTCAGTCGCGAATCAATTCGGAGTGGGAAAATCTACAGTGGGGGCTGTTGTGATGCAAGTAGCCAAGGCGATCACCAAGCTGCTGGTACCAAGGGTTGTGAGTCTGGGAAATGTGCAGCTCATACTGGATGGCTTTGCAGCAATGGGGTTCCCGAACTGTGGTGGGGCGATAGACGGAACCCATATCCCTATCTTGGCACCGGACCACCAAGCCAGCGAGTACATAAACCGAAAGGGTTACTTTTCAATAGTGCTGCAAGCACTGGTGGATCACAAGGGCCGTTTCACCAACATCAACGTGGGATGGCCGGGAAAGGTACATGACGCTCGCATCTTCAGGAACTCTGGTCTGTTTCAGCTGCTGCAGCAAGGGACTTTCTTCCCAGACCAGAAAATAACCGTTGGGGATGTTGAGATGCCAATAGTTATCCTTGGGGACCCAGCCTACCCCTTAATGCCATGGCTCATGAAGCCATACACAGGTAGCCTGGACAGTAGTCAGGACCTTTTCAGCTATAGGCTGAGCAAGTGCAGAATGGTGGTGGAATGTGCATTTGGTCCTTTAAAAGCTCGCTGGCAAAGTTTATTGACTAGGTTAGATCTCAGCGAAAACAATATTCCCATTATTATTACTGCTTGCTGTGCGCTCCACAATATCTGTGAGAGTAAGGGGGAGATGTTTATGGCGGGGTGGGAGGTTGAGGCAAATCGCCTGGCCACTGGTTATGCGCAGCCAGACACCAGGGCTATTACAAGAGTACAGCAGGGTGCGTTGCGCATCAGGGAAGCTTTGAAAACCAGTTTCATGAATGGCCAGGATGCTGTGTGAAAGTTCTGTTTTTCCCCTGTAATGAAAAGCCCCGCCCCTTCATTCACTCTACTTCCCTTTACCCAAACCGCCCTGCCCTCCCCCCCTCGATCACCGCTCACAGAGGAAATAAAGTCATTGTTGCTTAAAAATCATGCATTCTTTATTAATTCGTAAAACAAAGAGGGGGAACTATGGGGCTAACTGCCACAGTCTCCCGGGATAGCTGGTGGAGGAAGGGAAGCACCAGGATGGGTGGTGGAGGAGGGGATGAGGGAAGGACAAGGACACACAGCACTTTAAAACTTATTGAATGCCAGCCCTTTCTTGCTTGGACTGTTCTCTTGACTTGAGTGGTTGGGTGCACGGAGGCCGCCCAAACGCGTTCTTGGGCGTCTCGGGGATGAGGTTATGGGACTTGGGAAGGAGGGCTGTTGGTTACACAGGGGCTGTAGCGGCAGTCTGGGCTCAGGCGGCCTTTCCTGAACCGTACGCCTTTCCTCAGCCATAAGCCAGAGGATTTCCGTTTGATCCTTCAGTAGCCTCAGAATTGCATCCTGCCTTCTCTCTGCACGCTGACGCCACCTACTCTCTTCATCACGCCACCTGTCCGCGCGATCAAAATCTGCCTTCCTGGACTCCGACAGTGTCTGCCTCCACGCATTCTGCTGGGCAGCTTCAGTGTGGGAGGATTCCATGAGTTCTGAGAAAAATTTCATCTCGATTCCTTTTTTTTTTTACTTCTAATCTTCGCTAGCCTCTGGGACGGTGATGAAGGGGGTGGCGTTGAAACATTTGCAGCTGCGGGAGGAAACAAACGGGAGAGGAGTAGTTTAAAAGACACATATTAGAGAACAATGCTCCAAACATTACATATCACATGTGCATTTGGTCCAAGGTTGCACTTTGCCTGTTATATTGAGGGTCTGCCGGTTTGGTGTGAGAGATCACACAAGCAGGTCCGGCGGGCAACAGAATTTGGCTTGCACGCAGCCATGGTAAGCCACAGTCTATAGGCTTCTTTAACCTTCATAACGTGAGAATGTTTTCAAACAGCAACCCCCTCATTTCCCATAACAAACAGCCTTTGGGCTGGCAATTTAAAACTGGTTGGCAATTGAAAAGGGAGGGGCGGCAGTTTTTGGGTTAACGTGCAGCGCGAACCTAATCGACACCCCACCCACACACACACAGACACACATCCAAGATGTTCGCTGTTCCCCCTCCCCCCACCGCGTGGGTCACAGCGGGGAAGATTTCTGTTCAGCCACAGGCAAACAGCCCAGCAGGGACGGAGCCCCTCTGAATACCCCCTTAATAAAATTCCCCTATTTCAACCAGGTGACCATGAATGATATCACTCTTCTGAGGATAACACAGACAGATAAAGAACGGATGTTGCTTGAATGCCAGCAAACACCGGGACCATACGCCGCCATGCTTTGCAAAGCAATGATTCCAGACTACGTGCTACTGGCCTGGCGTGGTAGAGTGTGTTACCACGGAGCACAGGATAAGGCTGCCCTCCCCAGAAACCTTTTGCACAGGCTTTGGGAGTACATCCAGGAGAGCTTTCTGGAGATGTCCCCGGAGGATTTCTGCTCCATCCCCGAACATGTTAACAGACTTTTCCAGTAGCTGTAGCTGTACTGGCCGCGAATTGATCATTAAACACGCTTGCTTATAAAACATGTATTAATTAACAGAGGTACACTCACCAGAGGCACCAGAGGTCCCTTCTCCTGCATCGAGCACGCCTTGGGTGGGTTCGTAGGGTACTGGCTCCAGGGTGACAAAGAGTTCCTGGCTGTCGGGGAAAAGGGCTTCTCCGCTTCCTTGCTGTGTCTGGGCGCTATTTTCAGCATCATTATCATCATCATGCTCCTCTGTGGTTTCTGATGATCCACATACGGAGTCATACCACATGGGTGGGTCAGTGCTGGCTGCACCTCCTAGAATGGCATGCAGCTCATCATAGAAGCGGCATGTCTGGGGCTCTGACCCAGAGCGTTTGTTTGCATCTCTGGTTTTTTGGTAGGCTTGCCTGAGCTCCTTAATTTTCACGCGGCACTGTTGCACGTCCCTGTTGTAGCCTCTGTCCTGCATGCCCTTGGAGACTTTGGCATATGTATTGGCGTTTCTTCTTTTGGACCGTAGCTCTGCTAGCACGGTTTCGTCTCCCCATACAGCGATCAGATCGCGTACTTCACCATCGGTCCATGCTGGAGCTCGTCTTCGGTTCTGGGACTCCATCATGGTCACCTCTGCTGATGAGATCTGTGCTCACCTGCAGCTCACCACGCTGGCCAAACAGGAAATGAAATTCAAAAGTTCGCGGGGCTTTTCCTGTCTACCTGGGCAGAGCATTGGAGCTCAGACTGCTGTCCAGAGCGGTCAAATGTTGCACTGTGGGATAGATCCAGGAGGCCAATACCGTCGAATTGCGTCCTCACTAAGCCTACATCGATTCGGCAATATCGATTTAAGCGCTAATCCCCTCGTTGGGGGTGGAGTGGCGAGATCGATTTTAAGAGCCCTAGAAGTCGATGTTAAGGGCTTCGTCGTGTGGACGGGTGCACCGAGCAATCGAAATAACGCTAATAAATTCGACCTAGACTCGTAGTGTAGACTAGGGCTCAGAGTCACACTCACAACTCCTCCTCTAGGCTTTTTCTGCTTCCAACAAACACAGATTGCAAACCAATATTCTGGCCACTGTGTTTGCAAGCAGGGAAACACTTCAGTCCACATGGTTTATCTCTGATCTGCCATGCAATCTAGTCCTTGGGTGGTAGCTCCCCTTGTTTGCAGCTGTCTTTACTAGATAAATGGGCTAGGTTGTGCCTTCTGTTGAGCCTGAAGGAGGGTACTTGGCACAAGTATTGGCTGTAATAAGGTCTGTAATTGTGTTTGGATCCAAGACTCTGCTGATGGCAGCCATTAACACCTTAAAGCTAAGCAATACCATAGTAGATACCCTTCTCCCAGATACTCCTTAGACACTGCTACAGTCATGGTGACTTCAGTGCGTTAGTTATGTATAGTGGGAGTGTGTTAGGAGAAGCCAAGGTAATCCTACTGCAAGCCAGCAATTTTCCTTGGGGCATTACAATTTTCAGGTGTGCTTGCTGGAAAAAATCCTCTAATCCTGCTCTACAATATAAGATTTTCAGCTTCCAGTTTCATAGAAGGTTAAATTGACCCTTGTGCAATGGGGCCAGAAGAAGGCCTATAGCCTGTGTCATATGAGAGGTCAAACTAGATGATCACAATGATCCCACCTGGCTTCATAAGCTACGATTCTCTTGAGTCCCACTTAAGGCCTCAAAATAGACTTACAGTGGTGTACAGGTCTTTCACTGACTGTCTACATGGGTTGGATTTCTCACCCAGAGATAGCAACTTTGGCCTCAGTCTGCAATGTTGTAGTTTAGAGGTGGTTCTGGTTGTTTTTAATTTTCCTCTCCCTTTTTTAAAATGGTGTTGCATGAAACCGGGTTTTCTGCCAGTCTCACACGCAGCAACATATCAAACCAGGACTCCTAACAAGACTCAAAATGTATCACCTCTTCCTAAAGCATAATTATACTTCCTGTCTCTAATTTTGCCATCTGACTGGAGATAACAGGGCTTTCCCTCACCCACAGTTTGTTTGGTAAAATTACTCCTTCTGTACCACATCTCAGACTATGCCTTACCTAAGTGTACCCTGTATAGACTAAGGAGATGGAGGATGGCAGTAACTGGTACAAACTCCCCTAATTTTACTATGTTGTGCCTGCTTCTACCAGTGATGAACGTGGCCCATTTTCTTCAGAGCCCTGTGAGTTGAGTTTCACAAAGTACACTCACAATATACAAAACCACCTGTCAGGGTTCCCTCCCCACTCTAAACTCTAGGGTAAAGACGTGGGGACCTGCATTAAGAGCCCCTAAGCTTATTTTTACCAGCTTAGGTTAAAACCCCCAAGGTACAAAATTCCCTGCACTCTGAGAAATGCTTCTTCCACTGCCACCATCAAGTGTTCTAAACAGGAATCCAGGAAAGGGGACCACTTGAAGTCCCTTCCCACCCCCAAAATATCCTCTCAAGCCCGTACCCCCCTGTCCTGGGAAGCTTGGGGATAATCTCCTAACCAATTGGTTACACAGTGATCTAAAAACCCACCCCCTGGGTTTTTAAAAACCATAGAAAACAGTCAGCTTCTTAAAAGAAGGATTTTATTAAAAACAAAGAAGGTAAAATCATCTCTGTAAAATCCAGATGGTAACTATTTTACAGGGCACTCAGAGAGATTCCCCCCTCTGGACAAAACCTTAAAGTTACAGAAAAACAGGAATAACCCTTCCCTCTCCCACAGGGAATGTACCAAGCAAAATAACAGAAATCTACTCGCTATGCTATCTAAACTTACTTTAGAAAAGTGAGTATTGGTGAGGAGGCGGATTTTCTGTAGGTTCTTTCTGTCTTCCAAGATCACTCTGACTCAGACAAAGACACACACAAAAACCTTCCCCCCCCCCAAAGTTTGAAAGTATCTTGTCCCCTTATTGGTCAGATGCCAGCCAGGTCAGGTGTCAGTCTGGCTACCTGCATTTCTTAACCCTTTACTGGAAAGAGGATTTTATAGCACTGTATCATACCCTCTCCCCCTTCCCTTCATTTTTATGACACCACCAATGATCAAAATGTGTTTAGCCCCTGCCTGTGTGGAAGAGCCCAATGAGCATCCCCTGTTTGGTCACCCCCTTGCAGGTGCAAGCCATAGCCACCCCAACCAGGGCAGGAAGCTGGGAGGAGAAGGTGGGGCCTAACATCCCCCCTGCATGAGAAACACTTGAAAAATCCTGTTGCTTTTTAAATATAAATAACTAGGTGTGTTTTAATTTAAAGTGAGGAAATATTTCTGGGTTGCAGTTTGGGCTCCGTTACCTCTCTTTTCCTAAAGTTCTTTGTTACTGAACATCAAGCCAACTGGAACAATCTCTGGCTCTTCACAATGGAGGAAGGAAATCCTAATAGGAACCCATTTGTATTCCTGAAATACATAAGGCCATTGCGGGGACTTTTGTGTTGATGCGTATTATGCTGATCATAGTGCACAAGACAGAGTGCAGTCATTTGTCTGCTAGTGAGGTCCTTGCTTGGGCTGTCAATGAAATAAATAGAAAATTATTTGAGATTTTTCAAGGAATTCATATCAATTAACTTTTTTTTCGCTAAAGATCCCCCACATTTAACTGACAGCAATATACCTATGGTTAATTAGCCCACACAGTAAGCTTCATCATCAGTACAAATGGTGTCTTCCCTTGCCTACGATTGGGGTTGGAACTACTGCAGCCATCAGTTGCTGGAACTGAGGCAAATTCCTGATATAGAGAAGGCTCCATTTACTCAGATCAGGGCTTGACTGATAAAGGACTGTTTTATTATTTTTTTCACTGCTTCTTCCCTATGCTCAACCCAAAGTAATTCATGATTCCTACTCTCCAGACCCCATTTATGTCAGTTTCTTCCTAATGCATCATTCAATTCCTCTCTTCCTTCATCCTAAAATTGCCACAGAGCTAGGATTTTCCATTTGCACAAATCCAGAATGCAAAATGATTAATTTACCAATCCTGAACTGGTTATAGGTCT
The DNA here is from genome assembly GCA_033296515.1 of Macrochelys suwanniensis. Lineage (NCBI taxonomy): Eukaryota > Metazoa > Chordata > Testudines > Chelydridae > Macrochelys > Macrochelys suwanniensis. The sequence continues at coordinate 37,230,046 of CM065783.1, forward strand.
AGAGTGGCTCGTGCCTGTCATAATGAGACACACAGAGGGTACCAATTGCATGCAATGCAGATACAAATATATTTCAAAAATAAATGAAAAACAGTGCACTGTTTAAATTACAAGACCATATAAAAGAAGATGAAACAAAGACAACGCTCTGGTGGGTGCTAGACTGCTTCCGCAAGCTGTAGAAAAAGAAAGCAGTTGTTGAACATAACATGATTGTTCACAGTACCATGTCTGTGCTCCACGCTGTGTGTCAAACTTATATGCAGGGGAGTATGTATATGTGCTCCTAATAATATATGATATAGATGTCATGATACCTGGTAAAGAGACCTTGGATCCTGGTTCTGGAGGATGCCCAGCATGGATACCAGCTTGTGATGGGGAATACAGGCACCACACTGGCAAGGAGGGGGTTAATGAGGGCCTGGGGTCCCAATTAGCCCTGCTCATCTATACCTCTAGCAGATGTCGGGGTGGAGAGGGAAGTTAAAAGGTGGAGATCCAGGGCTGACCAGGAAGGAGAGCAGAGTTCTGCCTTTTTCTCACTGAGGGAAGTCTGGTTTCATCTAAGAGTTTGAGACAACTTGCTGCCTTGATGAACTTCCCAGTGGATGGGAAGACTGGATGCAGAAAGACTGACTAAAAGGGTGGGTTTCAGGAAGAAACTCCTGAGTAGAAGAGTGGGATCCTGCTGAAGACTTCTTGGATAACCCTGGTTTTTGAGTTCAAAGTATTCTTTTATTTTTGGACTTTAACACCCCAGAAGGGGTGGATTTAAATTGTGATCTGTCTCGCAGGCTAAGTCATGGGAAGAGGTGGACCAGCAGAGGACCAGAGCATCTGTTGGTGTAACCCACACACCTCTTGGGTGTGGTGCTCTGTCCCCTCTAGTGGTACTAAGACCACTTAGTGATTAATGAGTCTGCTACAGCCTTAGCTAAGAGCTATGTGGCTTTTAGTTCATGCAGTAGCGGCTCATGCATTTAGCTCCAGAGATCCCAGGTTCGATCCTGTTGACGACCGGGATCTGTCGGTGTTACATTGGCACGGGGTGCCCGAAGGAGAGAGAGCCATTGTACCACACCCAGCCATGAAGAGGCGCTCCAGCTGTGACTCCACTCTTTCACATACCTGTTCCGATGCTATGGGGATGGGTAGATAGATTGGGATGTTAAGTATTCACAACCAATGGCTTCCCCATCTTATAGTGCTAATGTCAGAGTTAAAATAGCTAATGCTATCAACATTTTTGATGAGTATATGAAACCTTCAGGGTTTAAACTAATCACAAACTATTAAGGTTTAGCATGAAACCATCATAGGACTCAGACAATTCCACAGCAGCCTACTGTGGAGTTTCTTGTATGTCCCTCTGAAGCATTTGGTGCTTGCCTGTGTCACAGATAGGACACTGGACTAGATGTTAGGTTATGGGTCTGAGCCTTAAGCACCCATCACCACATTTTGGGTATCAGTGCAAGTACAAATTGCTTGTCTTTGGAAGGATGTCTATGTCCGTGCTTTAAATTCCCATTATTTCCTGATGCAATTACTACATCATATTCAGGACCGTACTGCAAGCATATCCTTGGTGCACATGGATTGCATAGAAGTTACAGCGGGGATGAATTTGGCCCACTGTATGACACCTAGAAAAAGTCTGCATGCAAGAGTGTTAAGAGAGATATGTAGCTTCTTAGACCTGGATAATGCTTCGCTGCTGTAGAGCATTCAAAACAGTGCATGCCGCCTGGGCTGCTTCTGAGCACATGATGTCTTATCAAATTATGAGCAGAGATTGTGTGATCTTGAACCTCGCTGTCTGGGCGAAAGATCAATATTTTAACTAGACCCCCTTTTTCCTAATTTATTCAAGTTTCTTTGTGCTGATGCCCAAATTTATGTTAAAGTGAATAATTAAAATTTTTCTGCTTCTATTAAAAAGGGGATTCCATGGATTTATAGACTTGCATTTTGAATCACAGATATAGGGTAGTTTATCTCATAATCTATAGTAATCTCATTACATAAAGGAGATTTAGGTATGGAAATGTACATCTGAGAAACTGGAGGTCCTATTCATTAATGATTTGTGCCCACCATCAGGTTCAATTTCATGCACATTTTATGGAAAGATTGTGCAATATGTCTGTTCTGTATATAATCGTATATAAATCTTAGCTTAGTTAATAAGAATTGGCTGTAAGCGTGTATTTGGGTAAAATCTGGTATATTCATTAACCTGGGAGGTCATGTGTCCGATCCTTTGGGATTGGTAGAACTTTTTTATATGATGAAATAAGATTTCCATTAATCTTTATCATATCTGTTGGGTAACTAGGTGGAGGCCTGAGGCTGGGTTACTTTAAAGGAAATGTGTTTTGGACGTCTGAGTAACCAGTAAGGAATAACAGAAGATGTTTAGTGCTGGCTGGGTAAATCTAAGTATTGGGATATCCACCAGCTTTGGGGATTGTCTGCCACATTCTTTGCAGTTCACTCTAATTGAGTGACCTCAGCTGGCTCCCCCTGGGACTCCGGTCACACAGGGTAAAGCTCACAATCAGATATTTGCCTAGTGTACAGCTGGACTGGTGGGGGCTATAGTTGCAGTTGTGCAAAATTCACCTTGATTTTGCTGGGGTTTCTGCAAACGTTTCCTTCATTTTCAGCCCAGGTGGGTTTGCATCCCTGAATTGTGCTTCTAGATTTGGGTTCAAATGAAACTCAACTGAAATAGCTGAGTTGTGTGTATGTTTTCAAATAATATTCATTGCAAATGTAGCCCCTTTTCCTGTTTATGTATAATTTGGAAACCAATCCAGATTACTACAAAGGTATTCCTTATTAGCAACCATTTACTGAATAGGCTGGATGAACAATTTTCAGTCTGTTCACAAACAGTTCACTTTAATTATTTGCAGTTTGCTGTTGAGTGTGTGTGACTGATCAACTGAATCACAGGTATTTTTCTGCTGCCTGACTAGATGACTGAAACTTTCTCAACAAGAGATTATAGTAAAAACAAATCCAGTTCTTCCTCTGAATCATTTTTCTTCCCAAAAATGGCTGCCTCGTGCTAGCCTGGTGGTGCAAAGCAACTTTAAAGCTAGCCTAAGAAGCCAGCTGAAAATTTCCTTGGCATAGGATGACACAGAGCTAGAGCAGCCAGTTCTATACCATTTTATTATAGCCTCTGACGCAGGGAACATGTGGGGAGGGGCATTGCAAGTGGATATAAGTCAGAGCAGCCGTGAGGTATTATAAAGCTACCTTTGCTCTCCCCTTCCTCTATGCTTTTAGCCCTGGGCTGTACAAAGTTTGGCTGGACCTAAAGATCAGTGCCTGCAAATAGAACTAACCAAAGTTTTAGTAGCAACAGGAAGATTAAGGAAGAGGGGGAACAGATGAGAGATGTAATGCAAAGTGATTATTAAACACCAAAATATGGGAAATAGTAAGCTCCAAAGTTTTTGAAAGAGGAGTTTTTACTTAACCTTGTAGTCATAACAAGAGAGTGAAGTCAAATTAATAGTGTTCAATCTTACTCAATGAAAAACACACCACATATTATCTATATTAACTACGTATCATTTAAAAAATACATAAGAATGGAAAATCTGTTGCTGGTTAGAGAGTCCACCATGTGAACAATTTATATGATGCAGTCTCTAGATCTGAACAAAGATGAAGTGCGGATGTTTGTAATATATTACATGCTTCCTCCCATCCACATCTGATTTTGCATCGGCAATCTGTATTATTGTTTCTTTTGATTTGTATAAAAAAACCCCATAATCCTTCCTTATAGAAGATGAGGAGATTATTTTATTTTTAAATGGACATAAATCAAACATATGTTCCTCACAAAAATACAAATGTTTGAATTTTGCGTCATTATTTTTCAGTGACTCTAGTGGGGTGGCTGCCCCACTCCGATAGGCAGCGGTTAAAAACAGCCAAACTAGGCTGACTGGGGAAGTAGCCACAGCTGTGGCCACGTCAATCAGGGCCCAGCTGGCCCTTATAAGAGGGCTGGGGGCCAGGAGCTGGAGGAGTCTCACTCTAGCCCTGGAGTGGGAAGGGCTAGCTGCCTGGGAGCAAGGTACCTGAAGCGAAGCAGTGCTGGGGCAGGGCAAAGGGAGCTGGGGAGCTCCAGCCTGGCAAAACCCCAGGCTGCAGGCCTTGATGAAGGCCTATGAAAAGGTACTGGGGCTGCAGAGGGGCAACCCATGGATAGGGAAAGGCAGCAGGTCCTACCCCCTTGCTGATGATGAGTGGCCATTACAGACTGCAGTTTGCCCCAGTGAGAGGGGGCTAGATGATGACTGGCAGTAGCCACTGAGGCAAGGTGGGGTTAGAGCGTTGGGGGTTCCCCTGGGGGGGAGACCCAGCATGTGGGGGTACTGCAGGGGGCAACACCCCATGGAAAAGGGGCACTGGAATCCAGGAGGGACATGGGGACCAGTGGCAGGTGAGCCACCGGCCAGCAGAGGGTACTCTGAGTGCTGAAAGAGCTAATTCCCAAGATGACCAGAAGGAGGTGCTGCGCCAGCGAGGCTTCGCTTCGCTACAGTGACCAAATAGGTTTAAGGCTTCAATCAGATCTACAGTTAACCCAAGGCTATACTTGGGAGCGCAGGAATGGTAGGGCATGGTTGGGGTGAGGAGGGCAGATTGGGGAAAGGCAAATAAATATATAGAATCCTTAGTGAGGGGAAAACAATCTTGGATATTGCGCTAAATGGGCCAGATCTTCAGCTGGTGTAAATCGACATAGCTCTGGTGGACTCAATAGAGCTATGCTGATTTACATCAGGTGAAATCCTGGCCCCATTGACGTCAAGGGGAGTTTTGTCTTTGTATACAACGAGGGCAGGATTTTACCGTCAGCCTGTAGTTCTTATAACGCAAATAGGAGAACCCAGTCAATAAGTGATCCTTTATTTTAAAAGAACACAGCACAGCTATTGCCACTTTAAACTGGCTTCAGGTTTCTTTGTAAACTGGAAATGTGGAACAGCTTGACTAGAAAAACTCTCAAACTTTTAAATAAACCCAAACTAACTTCCAGCAATTTATTGTCTTCCACTGAATTAATGCAAAACATTTAGGTTTGCATGTTTTCAAATCAAAACCAGGTGAAATGATGAGGTGTTGGTTGTTTCACCATGAGGGTTTGAGTTAAGGTCAAATCTCTGAGGAAAGAAAATGAAATAATATTGGCAAGATCCTCGCAGTTATTCCCTATCTTTTGCTGGGTGCATTGTGGAACTGTATTATTGCATCAGGAGGCATTGTGGAGAGCCATAAATGTGGCAGAATCTCAGGAGAGCACTGTGTGCACTTCCCCCTGCAGCTAGCCATTTCCACTAGGTCTTGGAGCTGATGGTGGGGGGAAAGTAGGTGGGGTCACGACCTCTCCTATTTTGAGGTGTATTGTATCCCATGAGTTGCTAGCAGAGAGAAATTTTTGTGCTGAGGATAGCACAAGGGCTGCAACCAGTGTTGGCCTCTTGTGGGGAAGGAAGTGCAGGAAAGAGAGAGAGAGGTCTCCTTTCCTCATGTCTGTCCTCCCTCCCCACACTTGTCCACAAGGATTAGCCACATTCTGGCTCTATGTACATGTGTTATCACAACTTAGGTTTACTTTGTTGTGATCTCCTATAAAATAGATTGTGAATCTGGGGATTGTAAACACAGCTAAACTTAGATATTTTAATAGAAGGCAACTGTCAGAAACACATAGTTTAAGCTGCCAAGATGCTTGTGAAGAGTGGAGTCCATTCAATGCCCAATTGCCATAGACTTTAATAAGAACTAGCAAATAGTTGGAGTCAAGAAGCTGTTATGGAGGGCAGCTGGGCATGTTTATATTTCTCATGGTTCTCCTACTTATCTGGTTCCAAGAAATGGCTCACCAAATGCTGCTAAGATTGTTGCTGCTATCAGTGCCAGTGAACAGCTGAAGAAGAGCTCTGTGGAAGCTGAGAAGCTTGCCTCTCTCACCAAGAGAAGTTGACCCAATTAAAGCTATTGGCTCACCCACCTTATCTCTCTAATATCCTAGGACTGACACGGCTACAACAACACTGCATCCAGTAAATAACTGAAGTCAACTTAACTCTGACCAGCTTAAGAGAGTTCAAGAATTCCATCCCATTATACCACAGCTTCCTCCTCACTTCACATACACAGCTGCTTCATAAATCCATACAGTTCTCTCATATCTGAGCTACAAAGCAGTTATTAAACAAATTGTAAATCTATTTTGTATTCTTTTTAATACTTTGAAAACGGCACAATATAAAGCTTAATAAAAGCTGAATGCTCCAAAACTACTCTTAGAACTGAAAATATGACTACATCAAAAGTCTTTACAAGGGCAGGATTTTAATGGCTGAATAATATGCTGGAACGGAGCAGTAATTTCTTCTCGAATGTTGGGATGAATTATTTATGCTTTGACAACATTATGTGTCTCTAAAGCAGCTTTTAGTTATTCGCCTATTCGAGGCTACAGCTGATCCTGCTGCCCGCTCTTGTAATTACATTAACCTCCTGACACTACATGACAAGCTTTTCCTGTGAACTGCGATCAATAGCGCATAACTGCTACCTATTTAATAGGGCCACTGTTACACTTCAGTTCAGATATAATTAGCTCTTCCCCTTCCCCCCACCTTCCTTCTGAATGGAGCATGGAAAAAAATCTGTTTGTTTAAAAAAAAATGTGGTTAAGGAAAAGACAAAACGCATTCAGATCACAGAACAAGCGAGTAATATGTTCCCTAGTTTTCTGTTCAAAATGCACAGCCCTGCCATTAGTACACATCTGCATTTAAATGGAACTGGATACCATGGAATATGTGGGCTTGTAGGAATCAATTACAGGAGCACTGGCACAGGTGGGCAAGGCTGTGAACTGATACAGCTGGAGTACACACATATAATGGACTAAGCTAGGTTCATTTCCTCTCGGTTTTAACAGAATTATAATACAGGCACAGCATTTGTACCATAGGAATGGAGTTACCTGTTTGAGGGACAGCTATATTCAGTTCAAACAAGTAATGGTTTAGACATAGAGTGCTAATAATTGAGTTTACACTTTCAACTGAATAACTATCTAGTATATCCACCAATTTATTTTATTTGTTGGCCAGTATTCAGTGTTATGTGAATATCATTAACACCATGGTGATAGGTAAAATCTTAGCTCTAATCTAATGGAAATTACCTTTCGAGTGGCATATGAAACAACCCTCAGCTCCTAACTGTCCAGGAGGATTTTTCCATCCAGCTGCTTATTCAGCACACCCAAATGGTATTCTGGAATCAACCATTTCATAGCCTTGATCTACACTAGGCAGGGGAGGGGGTGGGGTGACGGTGTCCCCATAGGACTTTATGGGGAGATGCTTATAAATGTATATATGATATAACTGGAATATGTTTTATGCTACATGTGCCATGTGACATGTCTCTGTAAAAGTTACGATCTACTGAATCTATTCCTCCTGTTTGTATGCATGTATCATTTTGGTAGTTGAAGTTATGAATATTGGTTGTATATTTGCTGGTTTTATACACAGCCTTTGTAAGAGCATGGGATCACGTCTTGAGAAAGGAATGTGCAGGTAAAGTGCCCAATCAAGAAGCGCTTAACAGACAAAAAGAAGTTGCAGACACCAATCCACATCTGAGCTTGGCCAGGAATGTCACGGGACTAGTTGTGCTGAGTTGTGCATAGACATGTGACTTGCCCACGTGATCCCAAAACTCCAGGGTAACATGATGCTACAGAGGGAGTGGGGAGGAGCATCCATCCAGGGGAAAAAGTTTATTTAAACCCTGGGATGACCCCTCCATCTTGTCTTCAGCTGGCTAAAGAGAGAGAATCTCCACCCCCCAAGGACACACCTGAAAGAGACTGAACAAAGGACAAAGACAAGAGGGGGTGTGAGCGATTGCTGGACCCAGGCTAGGAGGACAATAGCCTGTAAAGGGAAGTTTGCTGGAACTGGTGAGGTTTTTATCTGTGTTCAGTTTGATTAGACATAGACTTGCGTGTTTTATTTTATTTTATTTAGTAATCCACTTTGTTCTGTCTGTTACTACTTGGAACCACTTAAATCCTACTTTCTGTACTTATTAAAATCACTTGTTACTTATTAAGTTACCTGGAGTACATGTGAGTACCTGGAAGGGGCAAACAGCTGTGCATATCTTTCTATCTTTGAAATAGAAGGCGAACTATTTATGAATTTACCCTGTATAAGCTTTATACAGGGTAAAATGGATTTATTCAGGGTTTGAACCCCATTGGGAGTTGGGCACCTGGGTGTCAAAGGCAAGAGCACTTCCTGAGCTGCTTCCAAGCAGGCCTACAGCTGTTAGTGGACGTGGTTCAGACCTGGGTCTGGGTTTGCAGCAGGCTGACGGGCCTGGCTCAAAACAGACAGGATTCTGGAGTCCCAAGCTGTAAAAGGCAGGAAAGCAGGGGTAGAAGTAGTCCTGGCACACCAGGTGGTAGCTCCAAGGGGGTTTCTGTGGGACCAAGCCGTCACAGGGGGTCGATGTAAAGTATGCAACTTAAGCTACGTGAATAATGTAGCTGAAGTTGACGTACCTCGATCGACTTACCACGCCATGAGGATGCTGCAGGGTCGACTGCTGCCGCTCCCCCGTCGACTCCGCTTCCGCCTCTCACCGCAGTGGACTGCCGGAGTCGACGGCAGAGCGATCGGGGATCGATTTATTTGCGTCTACACTAGATGCGAAAAATCGATCCCCGAAAGATCGATCACTACCCACCGATTCGGCAGGCAGTGAAGATGTACCCATAGATTCCAAGGCCAGAAGGGACCATTGTGATCAACTAGTCCAACCTCCTGTATAACACAGTCCACAGAACTTCCCCAAAACAATTCCTAGAGCAGATCTTTTAGAAAAACAGCCAATTTTGATTAAAAAATGGTTAGTGATGGAGAATCCACCAAGACCCTTCATAAATTGTTCCAGTGGTTAATTATTCGCACTGTAAAACTTTCATTTCCAGCCTGAATTTATCTAGCTTCATCTTCCAGCAATTGGTTCATGTTATACCTTTCTCTGCTAGATTGAAGAGTTCATTATTAAATATTTGTTCCCCATGTAGATACTTATAGACTGTATTTGTCATCCCTTAGCCACATTTGTATAAGCTAAATAGGTTGAGCTCTCTGATCTATCACTATCAGGAATGTTTTCTAATTCTTTCATCATTTTTGTGGCTCTTCTCTGAACCCTCTCCAACTTATCAACATTCTTCTTCAATTGTGGGCCCCACAATTCTGTACTGTATTAGACACAGTATTCCAGCAGCAATTGCACCAGTGCCAAATATAGACGTAAAATAACCTCTCTACTCCTACTTGAAATTTCTTTGTTTATGTATCCCAGGATTGGATTAGCTCTTTTGGCCACAGCATCACACTGCGAGCTCATGTTCAGCTGATTATCCACCACAACTCCCAAGTCTTTCACAGAGTCATTGCTTCCCAAGATAGAGTCCCCCATCCTGTAATTATGGCCTCTATTCTTTGTTCCTAGTTGTATACATTTACATTTAGCTGCATTAAAATGTATATTGCTTGCTTGCCTCCAGTTTACCAAGCAATCTAGATTTGTTCAGAATCAGTGACCTGTCTTTTTCATTATTTACCACTCCCCCAATTTTTTGTGTCATCTGCAAACTTTGTCAGTGATTATTTTATGTTTTCCTTATGTCATTGATAAAAATGTTAAATAGCATTGTTTACATTCCTTTCTTCATAGGTCTCCTTTATGAACTTTCATGTACTACTTTACCGAATGGCTCTTTGAAAGCTTTATGCTGCTGCTTGTTTTAACAGGAAAGGCTGAGCGCTAGTAATGGATTTTAATAACATTGCAGAAGCCTTATTGGTCATGGATGGAAGAGGAACATATAATAATGAGTCTGATAGGGAAGGATCAAAAACCCCTAGGTACTTATTCCATTTCTTACAGATAGTGATCACAATTTGGAATTTAGCCACATGGCTTTATTGGCCTTCCTCAAGAGGGACCGTTATTATTTATATCCCATACAGCACCGAGCACGCAGGTATTAATCCACTTGCCATCAAAGTCCATGAGATTCTTTCTATTATCAACCATAGATGGTGGATCAGGCCAACAGCTTATGCTACCAATGATTGGTGCTATTACAAGTATTATTAACAATAACGGTAGTGGAAAGATCATCCCAATTGTTTATTTAAATCCCTTCTCTCCAAACAGGTGTTTTTTAATCTGGGCCAGGGCTAGTCCATGCTCTTTCTCCCATTGAACTCAATGGGGAAGCTTCTGCTGACTTCAAGGGCAGAAGATCAGTCTCTTTGTGAATTTACCATTAATTGATCTAGGCCTTCCAATACAAAGACAAAATTGGTTTGTGAAGAAGAAATATCCATTTAATTAAAGTTAATAGTGTCTGTTTGCTTAGTACTCTGCATTTTAATTGTTTCCCTGAAAGATGCTATAGACATTTCCAAGTTGTAGTATAAGTATGACTCATAGACATGAAACCATTTTAGTTCCTTTCATGCTGAAACTGCATTTTAACTGTGGAGAATGACAACCAAGTTGTAATGAGCACACCTGACACAGATTTTCTGGAAGTGTAGAAGGGACTTGATTCTTAACCTAACGTATTCCCATGAAAAGACTATATCGGTGTTGCTTGGTAAAATATTTTTTGAACCTTTCAAGACTACAGGAATACTGTAGATTCATCCTACTATCAGAAATAAGCCAGAATGAAGTAAGACAGAAGGAACGTAACAAACATGAAAAAAGTATCTGATACTAAACCTCCTCCATTCTTTACCTCTCTATGCTATTAACCCCCAAAACGATGGGACAAGTAGACAATGGTTAATCTAATTTTAAATTACAAGAATATTGTTTTGGCCACTGTGGGAGACTTGATGGCCCAAAGATAGAGAAAAAGAAATAAAATATAACGCAGAGGTTCCAAAGGAGCTTAGAAATGTCTTCTATTTTTCCTGAAAGAGGAGCTGAATTAGAAGGTAATAATGTACAATGAGCTATGAGGATGTGGGAAGCTTATGATTCATTGCTACCTATTATAAGAACCAGTTTGCCAGTTCTTGAATTCATGGCAAGCCTGCTTTCCTGTAACCAGAACACGGGGCTGTGGCAGCCACTAGTAGCATAATTGCAAGGTGTTATACTGCCTGTTAACACAGCTTACTTCTTGGGAAAATCTTTCTTTTAGGATGTCAGTTTAGTCAGTGAAAGGTCTGTTTCCTTTTTTGAAAGGGCAACTCAAAGCAATATTCAAGGATGCCTCAATTAAAATAATCATTTAGGAGCTTGCTAGCTTGTCATTGCTGTAATGAATGAAAGGGAATAACAATAATTGGTTTTTGTTTTATCATTGTTATTTTATTTAGTAAGTGTATTATGGTAGTGCCAAAAGAGCCCAGCCAATATTGAGGCTCCCTTGTGTTGGGCACTGTTTAAACTCCTAGTACAACACAGCCCTTGCCCCAGAGACCTTACAGTCTAAATAGGCAAAGGAAGGATCTTGATCCCCATTTTACAAACCAGGAACTGTGGCGCAGACCGGCTAAGTGTTTTATTCTCGGTCACACAACAAACCTGTTGCAAAGCCAGAAATTGAATCCAGATCTTCTGGGTAATTATTATAATAATTGAGCGCCCTAACCACAAGGCCATCTTTCCTGCCTTATTTTTGATGTTTAAACTGGGCTGAAAATCTCTCCTAAATGTGGATTTGTTTAACACCCTTGCAACGTTAATAATAGTCATCTGGCCAGATTTTCACTAACAATCATATCATTCTATATTTATTTAACGAGATCAAATTTCCCTTTCCCGCCAGCAAATATTTTATTTTAAAGATACTGAGCTGACTATACTTACACCTTACATTAGTGATAGGGAATCTGAAGTTAAACAGCAGTCTGCTATATTTATAGCTGACAGCAAAACCTGATTGCAGTTCATAATTAAAAATAAAAATCAACAGCTTGTCAGCATTAAAGTGAAGGAAATCTACATTGGGAAACGCATAATGTAGCCTTAGAATTTGTACACCTACTTATTCTCTTACATTGCCACAAGACTGTTCCATGTGCTATCAGCTAAGTTTCTGAGCATGAGGTTCCTTAGTTGTGCCTAGTGTTGAACAAATGCAAGTCCCGAAGGAGACCTTAAAATCTCCTCACTTTTCTTGTCATCTTATTGCTACAGTAACTCCCTCTCCTTCCAGACTATTATGGATGTGGTGCTGCTTCTCCTGCCAGAATGTCTCGAAAGTCAGTGCCAGTTTTGTCTTGTAATGGGGTATACTGGCCCTTTAGGGCTGCAAAGGGAAAATGTGAGTTGCGTATAGTGTGGAGGATTTAGGTAGTGTCCCTTTAAGGAGTATGGGAGCCCTCACTGGGAAATGAGGGAGTGTTAATGAAAATCAACCCTGGGGTCTCCTGCATAGCAGTGCAGAGCGCTCTTACTAGATCAGCAAGCCAGGCAAAAACGATGGGCCAGATCCTCAGCTGGTATTCATGGGCATCACTCTACTGAAGTCAATATTATGCCAGCTGACAATCTAGCTCAGCCTTTCGGAAAAGAGATGGGTGCTAGCACTGTGTATTACTCAGTCTGCTGGAATAAGGCTCTCAAACAGCATTTTCTGAGAACGTCTGGCGAGCGTCTCAGCTCTTTTGAGAACTTTACTGAGGTAAAGTTTAAAACCATCAACAACTGTTTGTCCTGTTCTGTACAACCGCTCATATGCCTATAAATCATTTAGGAATGATCACTCAAGAGTGGCATGAAAGTAATATCCTAGGAACAGGGCCGATGCAAGGAAGTTTCGTGCCCTAGGCGAGACTTCCTTGCACCAGCACTGCACCCCCGCTCCCCTGCGGCAGCCAGCTCCCCCGCCAGCAGCAGGTAGCTCCCCATCCCACCCGTGGCAGCTCAGCCCCCCGCCCGCGGGCCGCCGCGGCTAACTCCCTCGCTCACGGAAGCTCAGCCACCCGCCCATGGGCCGCCCACGAGCCGCCTCGGGCCACCTCCGCCCTGCCCGCAGCGAGCTGCCCCCTGCCTCCCGGCTCCACGCTCAGCCGCTGACCCGAGCCTGGAGCCGGGAGGCAGGAGGCAGCCGCGTCGAGCTGCCCGCCAAGCCCTGCTGAGCCCCAGCAACACAGCAACAGCCCTCGCCACAGCAGGGCTTCACGAGGCAGGAAGCAGCCGCCTGCCATGGAGGGCGGCGAAATGTTGCCCCCACAAATCCTGGCACCCTAGGCGACTGCCTAGGGTCGACTAGTGAAAGTGCCGGCCATGCCTAGGAACCATTGAGATGATAATGTGTTAGTATTCTGTTACAGCATGTACCCATACTGGACAGATCGATGAATGCTTTGTAGCAATGCTCATTTTAAGCAAGGGAGAAGAACAGTGGTAACACGTGTGTCCTACAGTATACAAACAGACCCAGGGTATAGTTAGTCAAACGCTATTGGAAAAAAAGAGACTACCAAACAATTTCTTTCCTAATTTATTTTTCTGCTCTGTTACCTCAAATTTACTTTGCTGTCAGAGAAGGATACTTTCAGAAAAATTATCTATGTAGATTGCTAAATACCACGGGGCAGTTGTCAATAAACCATAAACCTATTGGCTTGTGGAGCTAGCCAAGTCATGAGGATTGCAATAAACATGTATTGAACCTGTACATCTTCAATCATGAGACATACTCATCTCCATGAGAAATGGCTTGGAAATCTGGGTCCCGATTCTGAGCACTCTGTAGGACCTTTGTGTCACTCCTCTGGTGCAAAGTGGCCCTAAATCTAGCCGATCTACCCTCCAGGGGATCACCACTGCTGTCATGCATCAGTGCCACCTTCTCCCCTGCAGCCAGTGTAGGAAGTGTGGTCAAGGGAGAGGAGTATGACACGGAAGGTAGTTGTTACAATGGCCTTTGGGGCTGCTGGCAGCTTGTACAGGTTCGAACAGCCATTGCAGAGATAACCCCAGGATTTGGGTTGTGCAAAGAGCACCCCTGCAGCCCTCTGCCTAGTGGCACTGAGCATTCCTTGCCCACAGATGAGAATATGTCCCTTGGTTTAGACAAGCTTCATGTTTGGCTGCTTATCTGAACCTCTTGAGGTTTTTTTTGCCCTTCTTCTCCTCTTCCAATCCAATTTGATTATTTCCCCCCCCATATCTCATCTTTTTCTCTCTCTCTCAACTCTCCTCATTTGATCACTGATCCCAGTCTCTCAATAAATAGCCCTAACTGATGCAGGTCATTTATAGAATAGAGCAAGTAACTTGCCCAGAACAAGTTCTCTTTTTCTGTTTTCACAGACCTGGGAGCAGGCCAGGATCTGTCTCCTGTTTCATTCATTAATTTATTTAAAATTATTTGTTTAAATGTTTCATGAATTTTGTTAGACCCTTTGTTGAATACTGAATAGCAAAATAATGTCAAGGTGTGTTTGTTGCACCTAGATTTTGATCCTGCAGCTAGATGCATTGACTTGAAGGCTTTTCATAAGTTTGCTGCTCAGATCTTGTTGCTGAATGGGCACCACATGTTGTATGGTATTATTTCTACTTCCTGATTGGATGAGCATAATCCTCAGGTTTCTGAGGTGAATGCTCACACAAGCATATTTAAGATTTGTGTTACACCTGCATTCACAGTAAATCTAATAAAACTCAATTGCAAGAATAATTGAAGAAAGTGAACACAACAAGAATGCTAACAGTAGCACCTTAGTAATTAAATTTGAATGAGTGTTCACAGGAGATCTTTTACATTATTCACTCATCTCTTAGGCTTTTCACTCATTCAGATTCACTCAATGAAAGTTATTAATTAAATAGAAGCATAGGCAGAAAATAAAACCATATGAATCTTTGAAAAACACAAGTTAATATATGAAGAAAAAATATTCAGAGCACAGATGCTCAATGGGAAGGAGAAATCTGAAAAGGAGTGAAGCTGAAAAAACCTTAGGGTTGATGGTGTGCAGGAAATTAGCCATGAGATTGCAATGTGATCTAATAGCAAAAAAGGACAACCTAGGTTTGGGTAGCATGCACAGAGGTAATTATAGTTCCTGGGCTTAATTCAAACATACTGACACAGGGGATCCATTGCCACCCATTTGTGCCTGTGTTGGGTTGTTGGCACCTTACACAACCACAACCACTCTCTGGGTGGTCTTTCTGGTACTGTGCTCCCTTTGCCCCTGGATACACCTGGGACACTGCATTTATATCCAGGCTCCACACCACTAGAAAGAAATTGATAAATTGGAAGGCATTAATAGTAGCTAAATAACAATGATTGGGGGCTAGAGAGAGTGATGCAAGGTAAAGGGTTCTAGGAAATATAAAGAGCTTGGCTAAATGACAACTAAAGGGGATAGTTAAAGGATGTAAAATAACAAGGAGCGAGGCAAATTATAGAAGATACAATACAACTAGGAGCAATAGGATGAAATCAGGAAAGGGAAAATGTCAGTGGAATAGCTAGGAAATCTTTCTGACTGATCTCTTAGGTTGTAGAATAATCTCCCAAGGGAAGCTGTGCCAGACCCATCTGGGGGGGGTGACACTTAAAACTTGATCCTTTGGCATTAATAAATCAGATCTACAATAAGAAACAATCTTACCCAGGCCAGAGGGATTGCCTAGCTGTCCCTTTTCACCTCTACCCTCTATGATTTACACATGGAAAGGGCTGCAGAGGAAAATCAACTAGAATGCTAGTTAGCTTCCCTGTGCAGCCGGCAGCTTTGCCATCTGTAAAGCATTACTGCTGCCAGTCCTTCAGAGACCAAATGGGAAAAGGAGAAGAGAAAAGGAATTGAGGGGGTGGGAGGGAGGAGCCAAAAGGGATTTTTAGTAGGGAACATCAATGAGGGAAAATACAAAATGGAAAAGAGCCAGAATAAAGAAAGAGAGCAGTGATAGAAAAGAGAGGCAGGAGAAAGAAGAGAACTTTGGCTGAAAACTAAAAATGTATATTGGGGGAAAAATTCCTCCCTATTGCCTCATGGGAATTATATTTTGAATGTTTTAGTTATACTCCCATTCTTTTACATAGGCCAGGCTTCCTGGCCATACTACATCTCCCATGATGCACCATCGTCTCCTTTTTTCCTGAGTTGTCATGGTGCTTCACAGAAGTCCCTGACCATGGTGTATCCTGGGCGTTATTGTCTAGCTGTAGAACTCAGCCCGTATGGGAGGGAGGCACCTGAATTACTGCCATGAGGTATTGTGGCGGCATTTCCAAATCAATGTTTTTTCTGTTTTTGGCCAAAACCTTTTTCATTTTTGAGAGTTTAGTTTTGTGATGAAAAGTCAAACATTTTCTGCAGAAAGTGGACACACAGTGAACATTTTGTGTTTAGTCAAAAACCAAATTTTCCTCTGCAAACAGTCTGTGTGAAATTTTTCAAACTAGCTCTACCTGCTACTAGCTGACAGATGCAAAGTACCAAGGAAAGAGGGGAAGGGTCACACTCTGATCTTGCTTTTACAAAACACCCTTTTCAGACAGTACATGGCATCAGAAACATCAATGGAAACTGTAGACACTGTTTTTCCATAAATAATGGGGATTTTGGATCTTGCACCAATGCCACAGAAAGTGGACTGATTCTTTGAAAGAGCACCCTAATTATTTAGTGGTGACATACAACACACAAAAGACTAACTTAGCTCAGCAAAACACTTAAGCACTCAGTCCCAGTGAAGTTAATGGGACGTAAGCATACACTTAACATCTTTGCTGAAACTGGGGATAAACACCTAGGGCCAAGTCCTCAGATGTATTTAGGTGACTAACTCCTACCTGTGAGAACCAGGGCCCTAGTTCCTACTGATTCTTTTATAAGAATGGTATTTCCCAGCATGCCTTTCTGTAGCTGGCCATTTATATTTTGCAGAGCCAAGGGAGAAACACCTTCATGGTGCTGCATGTTCCTTTAGTCAAGCTGGTAAGTATTAACTCTTATGTTTCTCACTAGCCTGAATAAAGGACAGCACTCAAAGTATGTACCACTCAGCATTGTTTTATAAGCTGGAAATCAGTAGAGAGTCCTTGCAAGGAGCCCAGCTAATGTCTCAATTACAAAGGCAGCTTCATGGGTTGAGTCAGGATTGGAGGCAACTGTGGAGTTTACAGCATTAAATTCAACATACATTTCCCCAAATTTTATGTTGGGGAAAGTCAGCATTTAAAGTGGTCAGCAATGCATGCCAGCTGCTGGTTAACATGCACTTTAGATTTCAGTGGCCACAGTTGCTTACTTCATAGTCCTATGTTGTTGCTTAGCCAATTCCATTGGAAAGGTATGTGTGTATATAAAACTAGAAACTGTATGCAGTAGCTAACAGTTATAGTTAACTGTAAATTTCCATTTGTGGATCACATGCTCATTTATAGATTGCAGGGCACTGAGAATAGTCCTCCGTGTCCCTTGTTGGAGATGCAGGAAATCTTTTGCTGGTGGGACATAGAGATATTCACTTGAGAAAGATTGGGTTTGATTCTGATCTCAAATACATCAAGAGAACTCCACTGACTTAAGAAATGGGCTCATTGTTGGTTTATTTAAATGAGGCTTGTTTATTGAAATTTGCTTAAATGGAAAGTAGGGAAGCCATCACTTTCAGTGTAGCAATCAAGAAAAGCCTTGCTTCACCTGTGAAATAACTGCTCAGTGTATTTCCAGAGTGGTACGTTTTGTAATTATGTGATTGAGTGTAATGATTAAACAGTATATAATTTAATTTAGAATTTAACATGCTAATCCATGAGTGTGTGTACATAAATACATATACTTATAGATGTGCTGGTTTACTGGTGTAATAGTATGGTAACTGTTTTATTCCACTCTGTATGGTCTGTTTCTATTCTAGTTAACTTTCAGTGTTGTGCAGTCAAAGTAATTTTATTTTTTGGCTTTGGTAGCTGATACACAGCTGGGTGAATGATGTAAAAATATTTCCACTAATGTTAAATTAATGTGCTTGGCCACATTCATGCACCTTTGTTTGTGTTTGCTTTTTTCCAGTGGTTGAGTTTTACTGGCACTAATCTATGTCAAGATTGTGTTTGTAAAGATTTTTGAGGGGTGGAAGGAAACTTCCTGGCCTTGATCCTGCCAACACTTATTCACATGCTGAACTTTTAAGCATATCAGTAGTTCCATTGACTACAAGTATTGGCACTGGAAGTGCTTGGGAGCTCAGCCAATGAGGGAACAGCAATAGTACAGTATGCTTTCTCCGCCCCCCCCCCCCCGACCTAATTAATACAGTGTGTATAGTAAGCATTGACTGCTCTCAGCAATGGTTAGGGATCAATCCACAGATCTAGATTATTCATCAAAGAATTATGAAAATTTACTAAACTAGTGGAAATCACAATCTGCACAGTTATCTTACAAGCAGAAGAAGAGACTAAATTCATTGGATAAATGACTTTGAGTTATTCACCATGCACCCATAAGAAGAAAAACCTATAGTTTTGCTCTCCTGATTTTCCCTAGTAGCACAGTGCTTTGTTTCCCCTACCTGGTGGCCATGTTCCTTCAGAGAATATTTATTGTTAAGCTGTGGCCTTTGTTGTTTCCTTTGCTGCCTGGGTTTACTCTGAACACTGTGGCAGACATGCAATAAAGCCCAGTAGCAGAGGAAATAACAGTGCAGTTAACCACTTTAACACTGATAATAAATTAGAACTAATAAGCTACAGTACCAGGAGCCCTGACATAATGAAATGCACTAGTTTTAAACAAGTGGTAGCTGCTGTCATTGTGCTTTCCAGTAAGGAATCGGTGTAGGCATTATATCTTCTGGGCAATGTTATTGGTAGGATTTTCTAAAGATCTCAGCTTCCATTTAGGTACCGAAATGAAGTGGGCAGAGATATAGATATAGATAGATAGATAGATAGATATAATCTTGCCCCAGTTGTGGGTGCTGCATGCTTTTGAACATCTGGCCCGATATCTCCTTTCTTTCTGTTACAGCTGCACTGCAATGGATTAAAACTGGCTCAACTGAGAATTATGCTTACCATGTTCAAACTCAGGAGTCACAGTAGCAACTGGATCTCTGTTACCAATTTATGTCCCTGTGGATCAAATAGTTCTCCATCTCATTCCACTGGCAACTCCATGGTGAATACACACTCTGGTACTAGAGGAGAGGCTTGCTTCATAGTAAAGCCATTCTTCAAAGTAGCTAAGTGGTGTGTTTTGAAGGAAAAGCTGAGGTGCCTCTTTCCATGAGAACACCCCCCCACCCCAAACAGTTAAATGTATAAAGGGCAGAGAGTCCTGCATTTTGTGCTCTCTCACAGCTTGGCACAGCTTAGAACACATGGTGTGTTTTAATTTAACTCCACACCAATTGAATGAATGTAGTAATGATAATTAATATTTTTACATATAAACCACTACTGGTTATTAATTAGATAATTCTAGCCCATAAAAGCCACACAAGGATATGATTTGTGAGTCATGACTGAGTCTGAGCAATTGTGCTAATTTATTATGGTTTTGGAAACTGAAATGTAAATTTACAAGCCTTGTGCCTCATTATTACCATTATTTTTTATTCCAAAGTCCCCTGACACATATTATTGTGCTGCTTCTGGCGTGCTACTGGAGACCAGGATAATAATACAAAAAATGGCCTGTCTTGTATCTATTTAACATTGCTGGCAAATTGAGACAGCATGGTAGCAAAGTCGTGCAGCAGGTTTCCCTCAGAAGTGCCCCCTTGTGTGGTTTGTGGAACTTTTCAGGTTTTTTTCATCGCTTGATTGCAGAAACATCTGTTTCAGTTTTTTGAGAAATATTTGTAGCAGTTTTACATCAGGATTTAATTACTGCCACTGAAACATGCCTGGGTGTCATACTGTACTAATAGATTTTAATTTACGCCCCTTTATATCTATGAAGTGCAAATGACAAATAGGAGAACTGCTTTGCCGTGACTTTAATAACAGCAGCTATTTACTGAATTATGTGCAAATCTAGCACTAGGCAGGGGCTAGAATGGGAAGGGCAAACCTCAAAAGAATTGGGATTTGGTGTCTAACTCTCAAACAGATATCGCAATTGGATATTTTTTCCATTCCACATGCAGAAAGCAGCCCACTAAATTCTAAAATGACCTTAACCACAAAAGAATCTTTAATCTGAATCTTGAATGATCGTGAGCCATTAGAAAATCTTATAACACCGACTATTACTGTTTATGCATTTCTAAAGCACCAATCACTGTGATCTCTGGGTCTAGGATTTGAGTTCATGTTTGAGCTATAAGGAATGTTTCCTTTTAAGAGATGATCTGCTGTGGATCATTACGTATACTTTCTAACCATCCAAATTAACATGAGGAACCAATCTCGTTTTAGTATTGTCCAGAAAGTAGGCTTCACCTAGGCTGTGAAGTCTTAGACACCTCAGTGCCATATTTGGAAACTATAGAAACACACAATAGCAGAGGCAGCACTAGGCAGGGGCTAGAATGAAGTGTAAGACCCCCTCCATCCCCCGCCCCCCCCAAATACTTTAGTCACCACTTGTGGATCTGATTGTCTGGAGGTCTGATTCCTTCTTGGTACTATAGTAGGAGAGAGAAGGGGAGTGTTTTCCCAAAGCAGGCGACTCCTTTCATTAGCTCTGTCATTGACTCCCCTGCACTCTAGCCTCTTTAGCCCTGTAGAGGTAACACAATTAAGAGACCAAAGGGAGCTAGATTCTATTCCACCTTGTGTATCAATGGCTGAGTAGTTTTGTAACTGAAAAGCATTTAATAATCTGTGCAAACCCACAGAAGGCAAAGGAGGTTGCACAGGTGTCACTAAGGGCATAATTTGAAAACAGTGGGGTCTTGCAGGTGTATTTGGGGCCTAATTTGGCCTGGAGAACCTTTATTATTGTGGCTTCTGCTCTGTTCAGATTCTCATTGCACCCAACTTTGCAATATGCAGATGAGATGGAAAGAACCCAGCATGACTGTCAGATGCAGGGTTGAGTTTGCAGGTTTGCTTTCGAACTTGGAAAAAATACTGAGTACACAATATGGAAATCATTGACATTATTGTTATTTATTGTTTATATTATCATAGCACAAGATGCTCTGATCTACATTAATGTACCAAAATAAGTGACCTACAGCTTCTATTCTCACTGAGTCACCTGAGTTCGAAAACTTTGGACTAAGTGTCTATGCAGAGTATGCAAAATATGCATGAGTGGGTGCAACCAAAAGGTGTTGGGGCAAAATGTGCAGTTGTGCAAATTGAATTTAGAAACAATTTAAAATATGCAATTTAGAAACTACTTTTTCAAAAATTTGGCCCATTAAGTTTACTTCATGCACTGGTATAGCAATGACAAATATTAAGACTCTGATACCTGCAACTTGTTTTAAATGCCTTAAAACAAAGGCCTTGTCTAAACTAGAAAATGTTTGCTTGTATAATTATGAGCAAATTCTCCTGGTGTAGATGCAGTTATGCCAGCATTGAAGTGCTTTTTGCCAGTATAAATCATACCAATGAAGTGAGCAAAATAAGCTATACCAGCAAAAGCAATTCTATACTTGCATAACAGCATCTATACAAAGGCTTTTCCTGACAGAAAGGCTGCAAAAAATCCTGCCCCTAACAGACGGTGCTATAATGGCAAAAGTGTCTAGTGTAGACTTAGTCAAAAGTGCATTTTCCTTTTTCTAAAAACTATTAGAATTCACAAATCAACCACTCTGCCCTGTGTTTTTAATGCTTTGCAGAAGTCTTAGTGATGGATTGGTTTGTCTAGGTG
Organism: Macrochelys suwanniensis; assembly: GCA_033296515.1. NCBI lineage: Eukaryota > Metazoa > Chordata > Testudines > Chelydridae > Macrochelys > Macrochelys suwanniensis. Next base: position 37,251,972 of record CM065783.1, read on the forward strand.
TTTGCTAGGCTCTGACATTCAAAAGCACATGAGGACAATGAGTTCCCGGAGCCCAGGAACTCATTTCACATCTCATTCATTAGACAAACCAACTGATCTGAAAACAGGCATGCAAAATACTCCAGATTACTCTGATTCCGAGTTTAGTAACCCAGCTCCCCAAGGGAGCACAAATAACTCAACCTCCGAACCTCAAAGAAAACATTTGATTTTTGAGGGGGCAATTTATGATGGCTTCATAATGAATGTAGGGTAGTATTTGTTGAAATCTGTAGGTTGAACAAAACAGTATTTTGTTAGTGTAAAATGGCAAACCTGTCCCTTAGCCTGTAATCTCTGAGGATTACCGGCTCCTACTACACTCACAAACCCACAATGTGCTGTTCATAACCTATTTGCCTTGTGCAAATTCATAACAATTCAGAGTTTTGTTCAGAGGATGGAACTTCATCACTTTGACATTTTGTTTCTGGTAGAAATTGTAAATTTCACAATATCGCAAATGAGTGACAACTCATCTATTATCTGTCTATACCTGTTTCACTCGTCATCATCATCACAGTGCTTAAGTGAAAATCAGTTTGCAGTTCCATTCACACACATCCATTTCAGCTTCAAGGGTAATTCCTCACAGTTGTTGTCACAGCACAGATGCGGGTTAGCAATGAATGGACCACACAGTGTTCAGCACTCAGATAAACACCCAAAAGTTCAGATAGTTGTCCAAACCTGCCAGAACCTGTTGGGTTTACAACACTGGTCTGGAAATCTCATGAGGACAAGCTTTCCTGCATGATTTCCGGTGCTTCTGCTCCCAGATCCAGCTAGTGCTTAGAAAGTCATAGATTTTAAACCAGAAGGGAACATGCTGGTAACCTAATCTGAACGTTTGCATAGCACAGGCCATAGAACTGTGCCCAATAATTTCTGCCTGAATTCCATAACTACTGTTTGAGGTATAGCACATCTTTCAGAAAGACCCAGGCTTGATTTAAAGTCCTCAAATGGTGAAGGATCTACCACATCACTAGATAAATTGTTCCACTTGTGATTAATTACCCTCAATTTTAAAAATTTGTACTTTAATTCTAGCTGAATTTGTCTATGTTCAAATTCCAATCCTTGGATCTCATTATGCCCTTTTCTGCTATATTAAAGAGCCATCTACTACCAAAAATCTCTTCATACAAGTGTAGGTACTTGTAGACCATGATCAAATCACCTCTTAACTTTTCTCTTGGGATAAACTAAACAAATTGAGCTTCTTAAGCCTCTCCCTATAAAGAATGAGTGAATAAAGAACTATTAATTTTAAAAAAGGTAAGTTGACTTCTTTTCCTATAATTATGTATTTGTCTGAAAATGATGCTTTGGGCCCCAAGCTCAGTTGGAGGCCTCTGTTTTTCTAGGCACTATAAAAAAGACACAGTTCCTTCTCTGAAGAGCTTACATTCTAAATAAGCGCTAGACCGACAAAGGGTGGGAGGGGCAGAGAGGTGAAATGACTTGATATGCTGTCACACAGCTGGTCGGTGGAGTCTGCTGCATCTGTATGCCCTATCCACTAAACCATACTGTCTACCTTTTTGGTTTGAGTTTTGGGAGACTATAAGACTGTAACTTTGTCCCAACTACTGCTTAGTGAAGATTGCAGGAGTGGGTCATGATTTAGTTTTTCTAATCTCTAGTCTCATTAAAAGTGGATAGAAGACACTACCTATATATATATGAAATAAAATAAAAATATCCAAATAATAACTCCCAGTGACCTTTGTGTGGACAACAATTTTAGGGAAGAGGCTTTAAGTGTGACAGGAGAAGGTGGTAATGGGCTCTAAGGTAAAAGATATAACTCTGAATTCCTTACGCTGCTTACATTTTTGCTACCACTTCAAATCTTTCCCCTCCCCTTCTCTTGGGTGACCATGGAACTGGAGGCTGGTTTTGCCTACCGTTCTGTAAAGCTCAGATTATGATTTGGAGCTTACTGAATAAGCATTTGCTACACAAATTCCTAAATCCACTACACCAATTTCCTTTCCTAATTCAAAAACCCAACCAACAATTTCATGTCTTCTGAGTCTTACCAAAGGCCTTTTTTTTTTTTTTTTTTTTTTTGCCAGGCTCAAGCAGCAAGATGGGAATGTGGAGTAGCTACATTTTTATCCCCTTCTTCCCTTGCATTTGTTTAAAGCCCCATAATAAGATTCTTTTTTTCGTTTGGCACCAGTTCACACAGACCAGTGCTAAATTTAAAAGTCATGGCCAACAAGAAAGAGAGCCCTAAAATGAGCAGGGTTTAATGCATCCCTAATCTAATAGCCTGATTCTGCGCTCACCAGAGGGAAGGGGAGAACTCCTATTGAATTCAATGGCACCGTATTGGTCTTTAAAACACTTAGTCATATGTAGACACAACTGTGTCTGGTGAATTTGCCCAAAATTCATTCTCTAGAAGAAGTACATTGGGCTAAATATTTCCATTTCAAATACACACAGTCTTCACTGGACTATATGATTAGATTAAAAAAATAAGACCACATGCGGCATTCTATCCTCTTATTCTGGATTTATACTGGCATAACTCCATTGGCTGCAGTGGAACGACTCGCGCTTTACTGCAGGGTAACTGACAGCAGAATTTGGCCCACTGCTACGTGTGCTGCTAAGTTTTTAATAGTTGATTGTATATTTATTGCATAAAGCATTTGTGTGTGAAGAATGACCACTCATTTTCTAACAGTTCCCACCAAATAAGTCGGATTTAAAGGTATACCAATCAAATTTCACACTACTGTTTTGCCTGAGACCAGGTTTAACATAGATACTTAGGTGCGTGGCCTGTGTATGAACCTGGAGGAATAAGAGCAAGATGGCTAAGAAAGGAGATGCTACTGTAAATGGAGTAACCTTGTTTGATGATCACAAGAGAAAAAAAAATCTCCAGAGGCCATGAGTATTGCCATGTCTAGCAAGGTCCACTAAAGGGGAAGATTGGTCTGCCTATAATGTCACCATAGCTGAAATTCTCAGGAAATAATAAAACTCTAGTATGTTATTAATTCAGCTGTTCTGGTTACTGCAGAGATGCTATTTGAGTACTGCCATTAATTCATCGTTTTACCTGCTAATACATTATTTTCTACAGGGATTCATTGTTTTAACCCTCAAAGTGAATTAGCCTGGGGCATATTTCAAAGATTTCTGCCCAATTAAATCAATCCAAGGACATCCACATTGCATCAGAGCCACTTGCATTACATTAACAAAGATTTTAAAAAACAGTCAAGAGGGTAAGATATCTTTAATAGGACTTTATCACTGAGACTTTAAGTTAGTAAAGCTGGTTGATTTATATGAAGAAGAAAATATTCTTGGCTAGTCCCACAGGAATCATATATACTTGATATAGCCTAACATATGCACAATCACTAATAGCAGCATTTGTCACACTCATTGCTCACACTCATCAGTTTGGGACAGAAAATTCTTTCCCAGTAAACACTGATCCTCTACAGAGAACACACAAAGCAAAATACTAATATACTAATCCGTATTGTTGGAATTTCAGTTATACACTTGTAAGAAGACATTTCACTAGGAAGAATATGGGTGGGTTGGTAGGTCACATCTGGGTGGGGAAATTGCACGCAGGGCCATGAATGTAGGGCTGGGGCAGGGGGTTTGGGTGCAGGAAGGAGTGTGAGGTGTGGGAGGGGGTGCGGTGTGCAGGAAGGGGCTCAGGGCAAGGGGTTGGGGCAGAGGAAGGGTGCGGGCTGTACGAGGGGGCTCAGGGAACGGAGTTGGGGTTCAGGAGGGGGTGTGGACCACGGGGGTGGCAATCCTGTGGGCCGGATCCAAAGCCCTGATGGGCCAGATCCGGCCCATGGGCCGTAGTTTTCCCACCCCCGCTATAGGTAGTCCACCTCTCCAAGCAGCGGCAATGGAAGAATTCTTCCATTGACCTAGCCACATTTATGCCAGGGGTTATGTAAGGGGACTATTGTCTCCTTACTAAAACTCAGTGGGGGTGTTTTGGTTGCTAGTTCTCAGTACTAAAAGGGGAAGGGTCGATGGGAAATCAGGACCCTGAGACTCTCAGTCCCCAGGAACAATGGGAAGAGGCCAATGCTCCAGGTCAGCCTGATTGACAGGGTGGGCAGGTTAGTCAGGGAGTCAGGAGGCCAGAGGGGTCCCATCCTCCTCCGTGTGAGCTGGAATTGCCTGGGTCAGACAGAGTAGGGCCGAGCTAAGGAGAAATCAGGGGCCCAAGCTGAGGTGGGGAGCAGAGCTGTGCCAGCCAGAGGGGCCAGAAAAGCAGCCCAGGAAGCAGGTCAGTGCTGGGAGCAGAGTCACAGAAGCAAACCTGTGCTGGAAGGAGAGCTGCCAGAGGGGCCAGGGAAGCAGCCCAGGAAGCTGGAGTCTGAGCAGCAATAGTACTGAGGCAGAGTGGAGCTGGAGCTGGGTCTGGAGCAGACCGGAGCCGAGTACAGTGAACAGCTGAGGAGAGTGAGGGGGACCCTGGGCAGTGGGCACAGCAAAGGGAGACCCCCCGCCCCCGCCAGCTAAGAGGCCCTGCAGGCCAGACTTGGAGGGGCATCGTAGCCCCAACGGGGCGGGGGCGACGCTGGGAAGAAGGGTCCTGCCACCTAGAGCCTGAGAGCATGTGGCCACAGCCAGAGCAAGTGTCTGACCCGCAGCATCCCTGCAACACAGCCAGGGCCTAAGAAAGGGCCTGGGACTTGTGAGGAACAGACTGAACTTCCCTTACATTCCAAAGATGCTGGTTGTGATGTCCCCGTGCCACAGAGTGGGGTGTCGTGTTTTCCTTTAACCTTTCCCATTTTCCCCTTATTTTTTAAGTTGATTGCTGTTTAATAAATTGTATTTGCTTTGAACTATATGTAATGATCAGTGGGTCAGGGAAGCATCCAGTGCAGAGAGAGCACCGCCCGGAGTGGGGACACCCTACCCCCTGCCCTAAGTGACCATGACAAGGTTGGGGGTCGAGCCCCCCCAGGAATCCTGACCCCAGCCTTGTCAGTGTTACGAGGACTCTGCCGCACGGGAGAGTGGAAAGGGATTTCGAGGTCAGGCAGGCCTCTGGGTAAAGTAAGTGGGAGCAAGGTCTCAGAGCCCATTTCACCAGGGTAGTATTTAAGCCAGGAAAGTTCACCACAATAGCAGGACCATTCCACCGCTTACTGTTAGGTCAGCACAGCTAAAGTGCTCAGAGGGTGTGAATTTTTCACACTCCTGAATGCCATACCTCTGTTGATCAGCCCCCAGCATAACATTCCTTCTGAGTACTATATATCACCCTGTAGCTGAGACAGAATGTGACCTTCTGAGGGTGTGATAGCTCAGGAATCAATGAACATAGATCTAAAAAGCAGGAGGTGGATGAAAATTCAACTTTTTGTCCTATCCATGGTAATTTGAAGCTCTGTCCAGGGGTGGGTTGTTGGGGGCTTGAGTGAATGTGATGCCTAATTTGTTGGATTGGGCTCCAAATAGGGAATGCTTCATTTTTATCCTGAAGAAGACAATCCTGTTTTGTAAAATAATAAAAAAACCCAAAAGGGAAACAAAATGGAAATCTGAAGCACATTAACCCTAGATAGATACTTTGAATGCACAAAGTTTCCACTCAAGGCAGCAGCAGTGTTCAAAATGTGCTGCTGAATGTAAGGGGAGTGGGAATTACTCTTTTCAGGCAACTCATCCCACTCTCTGAATACAGCAAAGCTGCCCCGCCAATGTTTATTCTTGGCTTATAACAATTCTTCTGGGGTACTTTTTTTTCTTTCTGCAATACAGAAGATTGCAAAGCCTCCAAAACCAAGAAGCCTGATTGTCTTTCCTCTTACGCTGGCATAAATAAGGAGCAACTCCAATGAAGTCAATGGTGTAGTGTTGGTGTATAACTGAGGCCAGAATTCAGGCTTGTATTTCCCATCCCTTGAGGAAAACAGAAATTATAACCAAGCCAACAAGCACAATTCTATACTCCTTACATATGTAAATGTCACATTCAATTTTAATGCAAATTCTTGTCTGAATAACAATGACTTATGAATATATCTTATGGAATTTTATGGGAAGCATTGCCTAGTGGGCAGGGCACTGGACTGGCAATTGAGAGTTCAATTGTTGGCTTAGCCACAGAGTTCCTATGTGACCATAGGCTAGGCACTTAATCTATCCTGTGCTCAAGTTTCCATCTGTAAAATAGGGATAATATTTGCCTACCTCTGAGTGGTGTTGAGGATGAAATCCATTAATGATTGCCAGGCACTCTGATACCTCTGAGGGTGATTTAAGTATCTAGATAAAATTTAACAGAAAATGCTAATTTTTCCATGGGTTTCAATATAGAATTTAGTAGAAAACTATATTCCTGCTACTATGTTTCTTTTTAAAAGGTGAAAAAATAGATTAGAGATTAGCATTTTCTATTAAATTCTATTGCCTCCCAAATTCTGTAGAATCTTATTGTTGGTGTTAAATTCTATTGGACCTTTCTGTAAGAGAGGACAGCAAATTTTAGCCTAGAAAATAAAGCGAATGGAAGGTAGGAAAGACAACATGGCAATGCAAAAGATCAAAATAAAAGTGGGATCCAGTGCATAATCTGTTTAAAGGAAAAACAAGATCAGGTCCTATGTGGTTAATTAGAGTAGACCTATCTTGGGGGAAAATATTTAAGAGGGGGGTGGAAATAATCATGAAACCCAGAAAATGGAAAAATCCAGTGGGTGGAAAAGAAATGGTCACTGATGTGATTAATATGCTTCTTCTCACTCGTCTGGCACAGACTTCCCGGGTTACATATGTTGGCTGGTTTCTAGGGCTGCTTTTCTTCTGTAACATATTTGTATGTCTCGGGGATGAAAAAAGCCACTCCCTGTTCTCTTGCAGCGATCCTCTTGAATGGTTTAATAATGAGTTAATTTAGCAATAATTACAGCATATAGTACATGTATGTATAAACATATTGGGATTTAGTTCCCATCAACACGGTATCTATCTACCTAGGTTCTTATATGGTACCATTAAATTGTCTGAGTGCCTCAAGGGTAGTTATAGCCTCATGATTCAATGAATGCTCTATACTAAACTGCCAGGGAGGTACCGACCACCCACAGTGGCACCATTTGCCCAAGCACCGCAACCCTAATCCCAGCCTGGTGAGGAAGGGAGTCCCCAGAGGAGTGGAGAACGAGCTCTCCCTGCACTCACCCCACCGAGGCAGCTCCTGTTCTGCAGGGTTGGGCCTGGCTCCCCGCAATGCCACGCACTCAAATTTGGCTTGGACACCCCTCCATCATGACAGAGGGGCGACCAGGTGAAACATGAATGGTGCAGCAACTTCAGTGGCTCCCAAATTTAGAAAGTTTTCTTTTAGTCAGCAGGTCCTTGGTTGGTGTTTGCTTGTGTTACTGTGGTGTTAATGTTGTCACATTGTTGTCTGGGCTCCATTTATATAAATGAGTTATGAAATGCAATGAAGAATCATAGTGTGTGTCTCTTCGCACCAGCCAATACAGCTTCTTAAAGACCTGTCATGGGGGAATAATCACTCCAGAGGTTATGCCGGGGGAATTCAACTAGCATAATTAGAGGACAGTTTGAACAAAGAGATGAATCTTGCAGCATACCTTGTAAGTGGTCAGATGTAGGCTCTGACAGATTTCTAGTAGGGTCAAAGCCCAGTGCCCAGGGACTGCTGCCGTCAACGAGAATTCTTCCCTAACCACATCCTACACTACTCAAGTCCTGGGTACTAGCAATTAAAGCATTCCCAACTGACTGTACAGTCCAGGCTGGGACATAAGGCTGAAGTGGTATCTGAGATAGGCGAGTCCTAGACTGTTATTACCTTAGTTTGGACTTGGGAGCTGCAGTTTGATGGGGATGGCAAATGTAAATATGCTTTGTTATGGATGACCCAAATTTTGCCTCTGCATGGCACACTTGCATACCACTAGTAATCTCTACTCGGAGTAGTGTAGTGGCTCAGTGCGGGGGCCCTCCCACTCTGGGTCCTCGGGAGGCCACCGCACCTCACTACAGTAGGAATAGTCTGCACCGGGCTGGATAAGCAAGACCTGCTATCAGGTCAAGGAGCATTTTTCTGTTTTTCTTTTCAAATAGGTAAAATATCCAGCCTTTCCAGGTCTTTCAGCCTCTCAAAACAGATGTCATTTTGATTTGGGCCAAGGAGATGCACTTACTTTACAGTTTACCGGGTACTCACATTTCCTTATGGGCAATTGGAATGATCCAAAAATAATTTCTACAGCACAGCCAGACAAGTGCTCATTCCTGGGGATACATTTTACAAACCGGTTTGCCCACTTTTTGCTTACAATCAGGCCTGTGTTAAAGTATCACCAGAGAATGAATGAGCAGTGAGAAATAATCCACTCTCTGGGGGGAAAAACGAGGAGGATCTATGGCTACAGGTACACATTCCAGAGCACAATGGAGAGAGAGCCCGTTTCTATGCAAATCCCAAATTCTCAATACATATGCTCAAATTAAAGATCTGTGGACTTAAACCAGACCATCTAACATTTCTTTTCACTTCCAGATTTGCTGTACTTCTAAATATCAATTACCAGGTTTGTGTAAATTATAGGGATGATGAACTTGGAATGGCTACCGTGTGTTTAAATTGTCGGTACAGGAATAATGAGATTGTGAAAATCTGAGCTAGGAAATCTGAGACACATTTATAGATAATTAATGCATTGTTGAACTCAGCACTGTGTTTATGTGTGTTTTTTAACTAGTAATTTAAAAGAGCATTATAGGAACACATTAACAGTTAGTTATTAGCCAAAGAGATGTTACTATTTTTTTAAGATAAAAATCCCCAACAATTTAGTGTAGTAGTTCTATATAACATAGACCGGATATAGGAAATCTATTGCACTGGAGAGTCTACAAATTGATTCCTTGCAATTTTTTGTCACATCAGGAATTACAGTTAGGTTAAATTATTGTATCTTTATGTGGCAGGACAAGAGAAATGTACTCTTTGAATAGAGATGTGCAACCGGTATTTTAACAAGGAGCGCCCACAAAAATGTTCCCCGTTAGCTTGTGATAAGTCTATGTATGGCTATGCATGTCCTCCCAGAAGGAAGGAGAAAGATCTATTTATTTGTTTACCCATTTAAGCATAAGATTGCTTCCTTCATTATTATTCTCACATGGTGAAAGTGTTTAAAATTTCTTCCTGGGTCTGATTCTTCTCTCAGTTTAATGAGTGTAAATCAGGAGTGTTTCCACAGAAGTCAATAGAATTACACTGGTGTAAAGATGGTGTAGATGAGATCAGTATTTCACCCACTGAGTATAATGCTTGTGTAGCACAGATGTCAGTTTGTGGAATTTGAAGAGAGTGGGCAGGGAGACTTAAAAAAAAATATCCTGCCCCTCTACGTGTAAATAAACAACTTGACTGCAACCTATTTTTTTGTGTCAATCGCCTGTTGATCTGTGTGCTAATTTTCTATAGCATGAAATTTTCCAATTGCCCCCCCCCAGATTCCAAGCAATAGCTGCCGTTTCTGAAAGAGACTTTTCCCCAAATGACTTTGTAAGGCTCTGAAAACCCCTTCCAGCACTTCACTGACACAAAAAGGAGGAGAGAACTCTGAGTAACCTTTTACTCTTCATACAGTGTATGAACATATCCTCTCTTTCTGTTCCCACTCCACTCTTTCCCAGGAGTAGTGAAACTTACAAGCAATTTCTCTTCATTTTTTGGCTTATTATGTAGCATTATAAGGCAGTATTTAGACACTCTCTTTAGGATTGACTTTCAATTGGACTCTAGTGTATATGTTAGAATGGCATGATGCCTTTAGCAACTTTTGCTGGAGTGAAGATTCTTCATAATGCACTATTAAGATATGACTTTGAGTCACAATTTTACCCCAAATTTCTCTCTCCCTCTTAACCTGATCAGACTCAAAATTAGATATGGCAATTCAGTCAAATCCTGTAGGTTTTACCTGAAATCATGAGAACATGAAGTTTGTATGGAGTCAGCACTAAACGATAATTTGACCTATGTCTGTTCCAGAATCACTTGAAAATGTGTGAATCTCATGTAAATCTTTCAACAAACCAGCTCTGAATTTCACATTTGCAACAAAACCTGAAACCAGGCCAATGGTGCTTGGTTTTTTGTTTCACTGCACACACTTCAGAGAGCTGCGATACATCTCTGCGTATAGGATGTCAACAGGAGGCATTAACTTGGGCTCATTACAGCTTGCCATCTGTAGTGGTGACAAAAGGAGCTACATTAGAGCCTCAAAACTCTGTAATTCTTCTCATTTTGCCCTGTATCTTCCACAAAGCACTTAGGCAATTAACACTATAAGGAATTTTTGTTTCACTGCATATATGATTCTGCTCCCCCTACCCCTCCTGCATTTCAAGACCCTCTGTTATTTAGTGTTTGCTGCCAGGTTAATTAAAGGAAGAGCATTTGTTCCTGTCTAATTGTGCTTTTTCCAGGGGTGTCAAATTCTGTTGCCAGTTGATATTCATTTCTAAGTGATGTTGATCAGGCTCCTAGATTGTAAGGTGTACAATATACCTTTGGGTCAATATAACCATAACAGCAAATAAAACGGAAGTCCCCCTTCTCAGACACAAAACATTACATTTTCCCAGTGAGGAAGAAGACATTAAAAAAGAGCTGAGACTCCAAAACAAGCTAAACGAAGACAGTTTCTGGGCATTAACAGGTAACCTGATTATTGAAGATTAGTGTTCTATCAGGCAGCAGAGTGTCTCTGTTGGGACACTAATACCTATGGATTAGGCGGAGAGGTAACTGTCTCCAGGAATGAGTGGTTACAGCGATAAAGTTCTAGTTTGAGGAGAGTGATCTCATACAATGAGTCAACTGACATTTTCTAAACTCTTCCAAGTTCACGGAGGTTACAAGACTGAGCAAGTTTAATTATAGAAGATAGTTTTTAAAAAGCCACTTTGGTGTTAGGGTTCCTCTCTCTCTGACACTGGAAAGACAAGTTCTGGAAGCGACATTTGTCTAGGCACAGCTCAAAAACAAAAGAGGAGAAAGGAAAAAAAACCAAAACAATCAGCCCAAGCCGCTCCCAGTCCTGGCCTCAACTCCCACTCCCAAAAGTAAAACACTAAACTTCTTTTTCAGCTCTGGATTGGTTCAGACAACTGTTTATTTCATCCAAATGTGCTCCCAGTCCTTCTTGGACGCTTCCCCTCCCACTGCTGCTCCTTGCTTTCTAGAATGAGACCCATGAAATTCCTGGTAGAACCACTCCTGGGCCCTATTCATTGCAAATATATCTGTGCTCTAATGCTTCTCCATTCCTTGCATGTCAGACTGGACAAACATACTTCTGATAGCAAGCTCTAAAGTAGGAAATATCACAGGATCAACAGAATAATAAAAGGTCTGCTGCTCTTCCATTTGTTTCATTTGGCCAGGGTTTCATTTTTTGACCTCTTGAATTATTTCTCCAAATTCTTTCTCTGCTTAAAAATGGATTATTTTAACTATTGCCTGGAAGTTTTAAACTCAAATGTTACTAATATAAGTGGTGCAGCTATGGGACTATGGCTAAGATTTTCAGATGCAACTAAAAGCTGACTTTTGCCCCACATGCTTATGTCTTCACTGCAGAAAATGAACTACTAGTAACTGAATGAGCAGGAGGAATAGCACCAGTGTAAGGACCAAAGCTGCAATGCCTCCACACTACCCACCGTTAAAGATCCAGCATTGCACCAAGTTGACACTTGCGCTGTGCTACACTGTTGTGTTTACACTGCCCTCTGGGTACCTATTCCACAGTCCCCAGCACAGCTCTCTGAAGCAGGCAGTACAACTGAAGTACAACTTTCCAGGCAGAAAGGCAGGATCATGATAGTAACTGTATTGCAAGGTATAGTTGCATTGACTTGGTCATTAGTGGTGCAGGGCTAAATGCACAAGACAGTGGACATTTGAATTGGCTCGTGTTTCCCCCTCACCAGAGATATGTTAGTCATGGATGGACGTGCAAGAGGAGGGCACCGTGCACGGAACGCACTTCACCTCTTTGCCTAATTGCACAGGGGCAGCCAGAATCCTGTCTCTCGTCTTCTCTGAGCACAAGCTGTGAGAGGTTTTTAAAGCACCAGAATCACTAGAGATCCCAAAGGACCTATGATGACTGTATCTGAAGGCTGGACCTGGCTGGTGGTTATGGTGGCGGGATGATAGACATTTGAGGGGGTGTAGTAGTTGCCACCCAAGTGTGCTTTCCTGATGGTTTTGATGGTACTCTCCCTGCCTCTGTTCATCACGGGCAGAAAGCCTCTGGCAGCTGCTGCTGGGGCGGTAGAATCATAGGGTAAAAAGGGGATCGCAAGGCTGATCTAGTCTAGCCCCCTGCCCAGATGCAGAATTTATTGTGTCTAAACTATCAAAGACAGATGGCTATCCATCCAGCCTCCTTTTAAAAGCCGCCAGTGAAGGTGCTTCCACAACCTCCCGACCCGAGGCAGTGTGTATATTTTTGCAACGCACAAAAGAGCTAAGTTTTAAAAATACAACATAGACTTTAATGGGCATCCATTTGCGGTATGCCTCATCTGTTTAATGTGTTCAGTTCTTGTTTATGTGGTCACAAGTGGTTGGTTGGTGGTATGTGAGGTTTTGTTAAAATGCGGTTTATTGATCCACTAGACCTGTTTGGATAGAACATCATGTGATATGACATTATAAATGATAGTATCAGGAACAACTTGAGTATTTCTTAATACGCAAATTCTTGAAGAAATGGATCTTAAATCCAACTACAAATCAAAGAGGATTGGTTTCCATTTGAATCCATTTTGGATTACTCATGTTGCCTTTATAATCAAAGCTGATTAATTTAGCTGACTTGGCTTGAGGTCAGATTTTATCCATGGGATATCTGGAGGGATTTGAAATTCCTTCACTATAGGTTCTAGACAATGGGCTAAGCTCTGCTCTAGGCCAGGGGTTCTCAGCCTTTTTCTTTCTGAGGCCCCCCAACATGCTATAAAAACTCCACTGCCCACTTGTGCGGCAACAACTGTTTTTTCTGCATATAAAAGCCAGGGCTAACATTGGGGGTAGCAAGCAGGGCAATTGTCTGGAGCTCCATGCCACAGGGGGCCTCGCAAAGCTGAGTTGCTCAGGCTTCGACTTCAGCCCTGGGTGGCAGGGCTCAGGGCCTCAGGCAGGGGGTGGGGACATGGGCCGGGAGCTGCTTGGGGCCCCCCAACACCGTGGGCAGGTAGAGGGTCCGCCGCGGCTCCCCAAAGCTGCCTGCCTGGTTCTTATCATGGCTGGGCTGTGGCTCCAAGGCGCCCCCGCCCCTGGCCAGGTGGGTAGGGGAGAGCCACGCGGGCAGTTGTGGGGAACCCGGGCCCCTCTACCTGCCCTGGACAGGGGGCCTGGGACACAGGCAGGGGGCTGCTTTTGCCTCCACCTTGGGTGGGGGCCCCCGCCCCCCCCCTTTTGGGAGTGCTCCAGTGCCTTTGCCCCGGGCTGGGGCTACTGGGGGTCGGCCTGCAGCCAGGGACTCCAGGCGGCTGGGGCCAATGCTTGCGCCACTGCCCACCCGGCACTCTGGGACTGGGGGCCATGCTGCCCACCCATCTGCTGCACTGGGGGCCACACTCAGCTGCCTGCCCACCCGCTTCTCCAGGGCTTGGGCTGGGGGCCATGCTGTCTGACTGCCCACCCGCCGGGCGCGCCTGGGCTGGCGTGCGGGGGGTGGGGGGGGGCTTCTGGGCTCTGGCGGGGGACACAGAGCAGGAGGGTTGAGGCCCTGGGCAGAAGGAGATTTGGCAAGATGCAGGACTACCTTCTTAAACTTCAAGCCAGACTAAACATGATCGTGGGTTCTTTCAGACACTGAGTGTTTGAGTACCTAGAAAAGGAGGGGGGGGAAAACATACTCCTGTATATAGAATCATAGAATATCAGGGTTGGAAGGGACCTTAGGAGGTCATCTAGTCCAACCCCCTGCTCAAAGCAGGACCAATCCCCAATTTTTGCCTTAGATCCCTAAATGGCCCCCTCAAGGATTGAACTCACAACCCTGGGTTTAGCGGGCCAATGCTCAAACCACTGAGCTATCCCTCCCCCCTGTATTACTCACTGTAATACAGATAATCTTTCCTGTAATACAGGTAATCTTTGTTGCTTGATCATATTCTTCTAAGATTTGGGACTTTTGATTCTACAAGAACGTAATAAAACTTGTCTAGAGTTTCAGGTCTAAATACAGATAACTACTGAAATGTTTGGGATGATTAGATTTCCATGTTCCTCAAAAATGATCAAACTTTTAAAGTAGACCTTCAAATGTACATAATTCCATTTGTTAAAAATATGTTGAGGATTCATCTTGACTGAGTGATTTTACAACATCAAAAGGGCCAGTGTGGTTCTAAAAAGTAAATAGAAGAAATTAGTGCCCTCCAAATGTTTATACTGGTCAGCAACTTTGTCATTGCAAAGGGAGAGTTTGAGAAGAATACCACCTGCACCCATCCACCTGAGGCAGGTGGGAAACTGGGTGGCCAGCATTGATGGGGACAGCCCTAGTTTAACAGAGGAGGAAAACACAGGCTGAGAAGATACAGGGGTGCCCCTCCACCTCAGAGTCTCTTAGCTAGCTTGGGCAGGAAGGGAACTGTTTGGTCCCTTGCCCTCATCTTTCATTAATTTAAACTCTAGCCTAGGCCATGTGGCACCTTATTTTGCAGCAGACAGAAACTAGGAGCTCAGCTAGGACCTTGTGGCTTGTTGTGAGTCAAAGATGCACATGCCCTCCAGGTGGGACCCCAGATCCCTTATACTACAAACACATGGGTCAGATTCAGAGTTTGAGTCTGGGGACAGGGAGGATCGCAGCCTAACTGAGGTTGGATTGAAGGATTGAGAATTTACGAGAACCTCTTGAAATCTGGGCTGTGGCATTTTGCATTTATGCAAGTATAATTTGTGAGAGAACCCTTGAGAGAAGAATTGCCTTATTTAAGTATAAGGACTCCATAGCAAGGGCTCGTGCTACATAAGGAGGTGTAGCATGGTTAAGGTATGACAGGGAGTTTAGACAGAGGACAGCAGAAGAGTTAGAATAACCATGGGATAAAAGAGACCAGGACCTTTGCCTGTACTGTAGGACCCCTCATCATCCTGCCCAGCAGGCTTTCACAGACAGTGGGTTGCCAGTGCCAAAACTATGGGCACCATCTGTGGATATAGAGTCCAATGTTTGTTTTGCATTGAATGATGGAAAGTGTTTTCATTTCTGCTGCAAGTACAAATGCCACTTTAGGAAGCGTGGGGAGTCAGCATAGTGCCCTCACTTGCTATGAAGGGCAAAGGAGGAGCCAAACAAGGTGGTAAGAAAGTCAACAAGGCTCAGTACTTCAGCAGATCCAGAATGGGGAGGTAGCATTTATGGAAAAGGTCCCTTCCCCAATTAAATTACGAGTGTTATGGACATTGCTAGTGGACTATACTAAAAGGACAGACACAGTTGATTTAGGGAAGGGATTTTTGGCTGATTTCCAAATTCCATATGAAGGAGCCAGATGCCATGTTTGGGCTGAGAATTTGAAGTCCATTCAAAGAGTCGAGCCTATAATTCAGGACAAAATTTTGGCAGAAGTGGCAGTGAAGAGAGTAGTGGGACCACTCTTGAGCCTTCCAATGCCAGACTTAGCTTTCTGTATTACCACACCCAAGGGAGATATAACAGGGAAAATACAGGATTATTCATCGCTTATCTTATCTCAAGGGCTCCTCTGTAATTGGCTATATCGATCTGCAGTTACGCTCAGTTTGATATCCCTCATCTGATGCCTCGATAGCCATGGATAGACAGAGTGGCCCTGGTGCTATGTTAGCAACACGCAATATCAAGTCTGCATTCAGGTTACTTCCCATGAACCCCAGAGATTTTAACTTGCTGTGTCTTCAGTTTGTGGGTCATTATTATTTTGATAAGGAGAAGCCCATGTGGTGCTTGGTCTCTTGAGCAGCTTTTGAGACATTCAGTTCCATGTTGGAGTGGGTAATGGTGGGAGAGACAAACCTGAATAATCAAGACAGTGTACTTAATAATTTCCTATTTGGGGGGGAAATTTGGACTGGGCAATTATGCCTACCTACTGAGGGCATTTCATGATTTGGCTGAGCACCTTGGAGTCCTCCTCACCATTAAAATAAAAACAGAAGGCCCTGTAAAAAGACTAACATACTTAGGAAGTTAACTGGACACAGTTCAGGGTGTGTCTTGCTACCCACAGATGGCTCTGACCAGGGCAATCACAAGTATGAAAAAGGTTATTTTGAAAGAGCTCCAAGAGATCACGGGACACTTAAACTGTATGCCGAGTGGCTGCTCATGGTATGGCATTTTGAGCCCATCTATTAGAAGCCGCATCTGGAATGAAAGAACCTCATCATTTTGTCAGTGACTAGGGAAAAGAAAGAAGATTTAGAGACATAGAAGAAATTTCTCAAGCACTTTAGTGGTGTCTCAATTTGGTGTTTGGAGTGGATTCTGCAGACAGAGTTTTGGGTGCAATTTGATGCCACAGGGAATGGGGTCTCAGGTGTACTATGAAGGGGAAAGGTGTGCTCAGTGATGGCCAGAGGCTGGGGTAGCCCAGAGTATTCTGATTGACATTGTCTCTATTGAATTTTGTCCAGTATTGCTGGCAGTTGCTATTCGGGGACAGGCTATTTTTCATATAGCAAATGGGCACTCAGATCAGTCTGCATGGGTGATGAGGCTAGTGAGGATTTTGGTATTGCACTACTTTTTGTTTAACATTGTTTTCTATGCAGTGCAGATTCCAGGAGCAGACAATGGCATTGCTGATGTTCTGTCTCAATTTCAGCAGATTTCGGGAGCTTGCCCCACCTGCCAGGACAGATCCTCTGGTGACACCCCACCAACTGTGGAAGCTTGGCTTCTGACAGCCATGGGATTAGTTAAGAATGAAGCTTCCTCAAGAATGGGCCAATCTTACTGCAATTTTGAGATCAGAAAGGGCTATAGTGTCTGTGGACCAATTCCTAGGCATTAGGCAATGAAATATGTGGTATCACTGGTGCACCACAGGCAAGCTTCCTCTGCTGTATAATGTCAGCTATTTGGCCTGTCCTCCTGGTGCAGGCTAGCAGGTTTCCCAGACTCACATAGAGATTTTTATAGTGCAGAAGCAGAGGGATGGTGCAGAGGTGACAGGTACAGGAGACATCTCTTAGCCATTTCTACAGACTTATTAAATGCTCTGTGCAGGATATGTGGTTCTGGGATGGAGGTCATTTTATTTAAGGCACCATTTGTCTTCACTTTCTTTGGCACTTTTAAGGTAAGTGAGCTGGTGCCTCAGGTAGCCACAAACCCGTTGTCACCTGGAGCAGTGTTGCTACAGTTAAGGTACTCTGAAACGAACCAGAATGGGAAAGGGGCCTTCATGGTGTTATGGCTATGTATGGATGAACGTAAACTTTCCTAGCCATGTGGAACAAGGACCTGGGCCTGCTGGTTATTCATGAGGATGAATAACCTTTGTCTTTTTGACAAGACATGAGTTTGCTGCAATAATGAAAAATGCTTTGCAGTCTCCGCCCAGCTAACTTTGCTATGCGTTCTTTCAGGATTGGGGCAGCAACACTGGCAGCATCAAAGGGTTAGGGCACTGGAAATCTAATTGCAACAGGACTTATGTCTACTCCATTTCCAGTAACCTTTCCCCTGGCAATAAGTGTAACTAGCCCATAGTATTTGTGGAGAATCCATTTTGGGATCTGTGCTGGTCTTTTAGAGCACCGAGTATAGCAGCTAGGTCACAGAAGTCCTTTCTGGCTTTTGGTTTTGACTAGACATAACCCTATTTGGTTTGGATTCCAGGGGATATCCAAAGCATAGCTGACGCTTGGATTTGCGGGTACTCTGTAGAGCTTTGGGCTTGTAAAGAAGGCGGCCGGGTTGGCAGGTGGATCACAGGTGGTCTTAAAGGCCAAAGCTATACACGTTCAGTGGTTCGGCGGGAGAGGCATACTGTGAGATCTGCTAATGCTTCTCCTGCACTCCTTGACTAACATACACGCACCTAAAGACCTGGTTATTCACCTCGGGGAGTGTGATCTTGGGCCTGCATGGAAATTAGTTGGAAGGATAGAATTCAGTGAGATGTTGGATTGATTAAACAACTGGCTGAACATTCAGTTGGTCTGGTCAGAAATGCTTGCAAGGTGGGTTTGGTGGGGGAACTGGAGAACCAGCCCATGTGGATAGGACTTGGAAGAAGGTGAACCATGAGGTTTCCAGAATATTCTTGGAGATGAGGGAGAGGAGGGGTTCTGTGGTCCCACATAGGGACATCCATTATAATTGACCTTATTTTTTTCCGGGACAATGGAATACGTTTGTCGGATGCAGGGGCTCACATTTGAGTCAGGAATGTGAGGGAATGGCTTGAGCAGGAATTCTGATACACAGCATTGTGGTTAGGGGTGTTTGACCAAGGTAGTTGTGGGTGTCACCCAGTTTCCAGTGCAGTTTAGTGGATAAAGGAAAGTTCAGAGAAGTAAAAAACATGGGATTTTGTGAATGGGCTTTGTGATCATGGTATAGGGGATGATTATGTGGCCTTCGCCAGCCAGGGTGCCCCCCCCCACTTTAGTACCCTCTTTCCCCCTCATGGGGGGTAGGTAGTAGAACTCAGAAGAGTGAGCCGAGTCCTTGGGGTAGGCTGAGGCTTGTCAGCCTTGAGTCATGGGTTATATCAGGGATTGGCAACCTTTGGCATGCAGCCCGTCGGGGAAATCTGCTGGCGGGCCAGGGCATTTTGTTTACCTGCAGTGTCTGCAGGTTCGGCCGATCGCAGCTCCCACTGGCCGGGGTTCGCTGTTCCAGGCCAATGGGGGCTGCGGGAAGTAGCGTGGGCCAAGGGATGTGCTGGCCGCCGCTTCCTGCAGCCCCCATTGGCCTGGAATGGTGAACCGCGGCCAGTGGGAGCTGCGATCGGCTGAACCTGGAGATGCTGCAGGTAAACAAACCGTCCTGGCCCACCAACAGATTTCACTGATGGGCTGCATGCCAAGCGTTGCTGATCCCTGGGTTATATGGTAGGAGCCCTGTAATCCTTGCACTGGAACCATCTAAAATGCCTGGAATGTGAGAGTACGGGTTATATGGTGGGCAGTACTCCTCCTCTGTGTTAAGTTTAATCAAATTGCAGCCTGCCACTCAAAATCGATCCCTGTGTTTGTCCTCATTCGTTGCTGTGTCTGCATCGGTGAGGGGCAGTAAACCCTGACAGGAGGGATTAAATTGAGGAATAGAGCATATAATTAAGATGGGACCAACATTTCTTCCTAAATTGGGTCTTGCAAATGTAAAAAGTTCTTGTGGGAGCTGTTGATATGAACAAATGGAACTATACAACAAAATCTCTGCAGTGAAATGCTTTGCAATCTGCATCTCTGTTGTTATAGAGCACTTTTCACATTTGTAAAGGAAAGTTACCGTAATGACGTTTAAGGGCGGTAAGCAAAATATTAGAGCCCCCTCTCTCCATAAAAATGACATGACATCATCAATGTTGTACAGCTGACAAACGTTTTCCACAGAAGCATGTTTCAGGAAAGATCTTGCAGATTAGATTTAACGCCACATACATTTATAAAGATCCCAGACCATCTGCCTCCTGGAATAGAGGGGATGAAAATCTAAATTATGCTAGTAGAAGCTGCCACAGTATTGTCCTCTGCTTCCCTTGCATTCTGCCCTTCCATGAGCTGGGCAGCTGTGCTTGGGCAATAATCATCGGGGGGTGGAGAGGGGGAGAGCACCGTTGATGTTTAGAGTCTGTTTCTGATTCTGTTTCCGGAACCCTTTCTCCCTCCCCTCCCCCCCGATGAGATGGTTCTATGGTTGTGTCCATTCTGTAGAATCCCTAGAGGTAAGAACGTCATTGCTAGACAAAGAGGAGGCGCCAGAGGAGCCAGCAGGGAGTGTAGAGATGCAGGATTTAAAGGCAGCTGTTGCTAGTCTCTAGCAGCACCCCCAGTTTCTGTGCAGGCTTGAGATCCTTGAGTTTGAGGAAAGCCAGACCAGTGGCTAGAGCACTAGCCTGCAATCCAGGAGACCTTGGTTCAAGTCCTGGCTGTACCACAGACTTCTTGTGAGAGCTTGGGCAAGTCACAAGATATTAGGCCCAGATATTCACAGGTGCGTTGGTGCTTAACTCCTGTAGAGTTCAATGGCAGTTAAGAGTCTAAATACCTTTCAGAATCTGGGCCTTAGCCTCTCTCTGCCTCAGTTATCCCATTTGTAAAATGGAGATAATATAACTGTCCTTCCTTTCTTATTTTCGTCTTCCTTACAGAGGTATTCTGAAGATAAATGCCTTCAAGATTGTGAGGTACTCAGATAATGCAGTGATGGGCAGGGGTATACAAGTACCTTAGATAGACAGATAAACCCTCTTGTTTGTTCTCAGTTTGCAGGGGACGGAAGAGTGGTAGGAAACTTTTGTGGAGTTTCCTGTTCCATAAGCACATTTTTGCCATATACAATGGACCTAGGCCAGGGATCGGCAACCTTTGGCACGTAGCCCATCACGGAAATCCGCTGGCAGGACGGGCCAGTTTGTTTACCTGCAGCGTCCACAGGTTCAGCCGATCGCAGCTCCCACTGGCCGTGGTTCGCCGATCCAGGCCAGTGAGGGCTGCGGGAAGCGGTGGCCAGCACATCCCTCGCTAGCTGTAGGGTGACCAGATAGCAAGTGTGAAAAATTGGGATGGGGTGGGGGACTAATAGGCACCCACATCAGAAAAAAACCAAAATATTGGGACTGTCCCTATGAAATCAGGACACCTGGTCACCCTATTCTACTGCAGCATGCTCTGTCCAGGATCCCTTAGGAAGAAGGGTGGCTGGGAACAGTGAATTGCTATTAATATGGAGCTAGTTGTCTGGTTTAAAAAAAAAAAATCTTTAGGCAAACCAATAAGATACTGTTATAGTATTAAAATACTAACTGGTAAAAGTTAGTAATGAAGTAGATCATTAGTCAACACTAACTCTCTCTCCATTAAATGGGGAATGTTTTTCAAGTAAGAGGAAGGACCTAACAGTATCTAATTATAGTGAGCAGTTGGTAACTATGTCACTTTTATTTTAATGGCACAATCAATTTTATAGATGGAAGTTTGAATTAAAACTTAAGGAAACTGTAGTTCTAGGCAGACAGCCAAAGCTTGAATTACTATACTTAGTAACTTGAGAAAAAAATAATGTATAGAACCTTATGTATGTCTGTATTTCTTAAAGGCACTCTTGCTTTTGGGTTTTTTTTGTGTGTTGTTTTTTTTCTTTTTTAAAGAGCACAAATCAAATGTGGAATTAAAAAAAAAAGCAACAAAAAGCCCTACGATTTTTGACACTTGAAAGTGTGTGTCTGTCTGTCTCTGCAACAGAGTTATGACATTTTCTTCATGACCTCAGAATGGGGTCATGGTGTCTTGATTCCACAGCAGAACCAGTTCAGAAATACCTATTTGCAGGAAAAGTTCCGATTTTTGTTTCATCTATTCTGGAGACTGTCATTTCCCCTTAATGAAATGTTAGATTAGCTGGAACAAGCTTTGAACAGCTATCTGACCTCTCTCACAGAAGTGGTAAGACACAAAAAACCTTTAACTAACTCCATAGTGTCAAAAATTCAACCCTTGTAACGTATAATTCTGCACTCGATGCCTTTTTTGCTCTGGCTCTCTGTGAGGATTA
Source organism: Macrochelys suwanniensis (assembly GCA_033296515.1). Taxonomy (NCBI): domain Eukaryota; kingdom Metazoa; phylum Chordata; order Testudines; family Chelydridae; genus Macrochelys; species Macrochelys suwanniensis. The sequence continues at coordinate 37,273,823 of CM065783.1, forward strand.
GTGTATAAACCATGTCTGAAGTTTTTACATCAACTAGTTTTTGAGTTATGAGGGGACAAAAAATGTTAGAACAAATTTCCAAAGGTGAAAACCCACCACTTTTTCAGTCTCATAACTCAGAAATGGTTTGTCCCGATTAATGTCTAACTTGAAAATCTCCTCTGAGCAGAAACTACGTGTCAGGAAATTGTATGCTGCAAGGATTTCTCCCCCCCCCCCCCCGAAAGTTAGAGGGAGTGACAAAATTGGACTTAATAGGGGTAGGTCTTGACAGTTTCTATTATATGGTTGTTGAGGGGAGTAGAGAAGCAAACTGCATTAGGATTACAGGAATTTTGCACCCAAACCAGTGCAGCATGCAGAGGCTGTGTGGCTGCTGCTTCCCACCACAAGCAAGTGGCAGAGAGCAGGTAGGGACTGAGTGGAGCCAAGTCGCTGCACCCTTTTATACACTGGCTGGCAGAGCTTGCTAAACTCACTACACCCTTCAAGACTTCAGTAAATTTCTTTCCTCTCAGTGCAAAGTAACTTCAGAGAGTCCCAATTCTACCCAGTGCTCCTGATGGGGTGGTACACCTAGACACTGCCACTTACTCTGGGCAATGCTTAAATGCCACAACGTGACTCACAAATAGTCTCCCAGAGGTGACCCCCTAATAAACAAGTCCTGTAATTGTTGTCCCTAAAGGGTTAATAAACCTTCAAAACTGTTACTCCATCCCTACCAGTAATATTATTTTAGGATTACCAATAGCTCATTCTTAAACATTTTCCAAGCTTGCAAGCTGTGTGCATTCCAGGCTTTCTGGTAACAGCTGGAAATCCCTAATTATAGTTCATAGGTTACACATTCATCTAGCAAAATCTGTAAACAAACCCTGGAAAGTAAATATTCACTTGTATAGCTAATTTCTGAATGCTACAAGCCCAATTACCAGGGGGATAGGAGAATGTCTCTCCTACACTTCTTTTCAATATATCGGGGGATGAAAACATCCACCAGGTTAAGAAAGGATTATAACATCAGTGTTTATGAAATACTCAGTGGATTGATGTTTGCTTGTTACACAGGCATTGACAATTGTTGTAAGATAAACTGTATCTAACTGTGTGCTGATTTTGTGACATGGGCAAATAATTGGGGAAACTAATTGGAATAATCATTATCTAACAGCAGATTTCACTTTAAACCAGTCCATCTGTATAAGTTAAGTATTTTTTGTACTAATTTCCAGGGTGTGAAATCTCTTGCTCACCTAAAGAAGAGGCATAACAGCAGTACATAGCCCCCCACACAGCCAAAGTGTGTCAGCATTAATGGTTAAGAGACCACCTTTAAAAGTAAGACAGTTATTCACTCTCCAAGATGAGTCCTTGGGATCTGTTTCTGAGACGCCCTCTCATTAGCAGTGTACTCAGCAGGTGCAGCCACAGGATAACAGTGGCTGTGTGCCTCCCAGATTCTGGGCAGGTTCAAGGTCAGATGTGGCCCTGGCCTAAGTCAGAGGAGCTGCAAGGGCTGCTCTAACTTGCAGCTGCTGACCCATAGCTCCCTCTGGAGTTCATCCCACAGCCTAGAATAGCCAGAGAGCAGAGTGCTTGGGGCACACTCCTTCCCCACTGACCCTCCCACACCAGCCTCAAGGTTGGGTGCTGTGTGGGAGGTGATGTCGGGCTGCCTAACCGCCCCGGGACCAGGGGAATTTCTACAAGGGATCTATCTGGGTTCTGGTCACTCCCCACCACTGGAGCAACATAAAGGAACCAGGTCATGATCCAAAATCAGGGCCTTATTTTCTCTTCTGAGATTCCAGTTAGTGCCAGTTCTGATGTCGACCCCAGCCTGCTATGTTGCAAAGAAAGCCTGCAAGATTACTGATGGGTCATGAAATGGAGACAACTTTGCAATGATTGACTGGGGCTAGATTTAAACCAGTAGCCTATTGCCAATCTCTTGAGCTATCCACTCTCCAAAACCACACTTAATTAAAACAATGATAATGATTATAACTTTAAGGATTAGAGATGGTTTCCTAAAGCAATTATGCTTATTCTCAGAATTTTCAATATACAATAGTACTCCATTTAGCTGGGTTTGCTCAGACTTCTTAATATCTGAGTTACTGAGAAACAATGACTAACATGGAACTGGCAGAGTTACACTGCATAAAATCATAATTGTGTCAGTTATAATGGTCCAACATGTGAGGTTCTATGCAGGTATAGCTACCAGACACAGTCAAGAGAGTAAATAAAAGACAATTTTTTTCTTCGTTTAAGAGTATATTTACATTCATTTGGCTAGAATGTGTTGAAGCTATTTATTTATATACTTAACACAGTTTAAATAAAATAAACCAATCAGAAAAATGTAATTTGCCCAAATTTGTCTCACCTCAGACCTACCGGCATTAGCCACTCTGTATGTCTTGGGGCACCAGCAGATGCAATGACTGGTAAAAGTTGTCTCACTGATTCCCATTCCAGTAGATCTATTACTGTGTAACACACATCATTTAGTGGGATATAAAATTAATGTGCGGATGTTAACATTTGCAAAAGCATATTTTAAACTACACCAATTTCTTCCCCTTTCACTTGCAACTTTGGTAAAGATTATCTTCTGAACTTGGAATTCAGCCTCTTTCTCTGAGATGCCTGAAAAATCCTGTCCTTGGGCCAGGTTTCAATCTCAATTATGCCAATGTCAATGCAGAGTATTTCCATTGATTGCAGAGTGCAGCACTTCAGAAAATAAAGCCACAAATAAGTATTTAAAATAGGGTACCCAATAACTAAGACTCCAAAAATTAGGAGATGCGTTTGGGACTATAGGTCTAAATCCCTTTCAGTTGAAACTCATCCCTGTGCAGGATGATGCTACTGAAGTCTCTCATAAGCCCTCAAACTGGGTGAATTAATACCCCACTGAATTTTTTAAAATAAATTTCTTACAACTTTTTGTCTAGTCTCCTTTAATTGATGGGGTCTGATTTTTCAAAGGTGGACTCCACTTTATGCATGGACTCCACTTGATGTGCCCTTTCTTGTGCACTAAATCCTATGTGTGCAGATGACAGAATCTGTACCCATTTGGCTAAGGAGATGTGATCAGCAACAAGGGAAAGTCAGTCTCTTCTGGTTGCTTAGAGCATATGCTATATTCAGGAGCACATGGTAACTGGAGTCAGGGAACAGGGAGACAAGTTCCTGGTCAGAGGAGCAGTACTGTGTCCCCCACTTGGCATCCACCTACCCAACCCTATGGAATTCATTCTGAATTGGCAGAATTCATAAAGAAAAGCATACAGTGAGCAGTGTCACTACTCATCCTCACTGCGCTAGTCAGGGCAGGATTTGACCCTTATTTCTTGCTTGAAAATAATTAAATTGATTGGTTCTGATCTGGCTGAGAGATGCTCAGAGTGGGACTAGTTGGGCCAGTGAAGGTAGCTCTATCTCACGGGTGTGATTACCCAATCCAACAGTCATGGATCTAGTATAGCAGAGTTCTAACCATATTCCCTTCCCACTACCCCACCACAGCCTCTACTGTGGCTGTACACCATCTGAGGATTAGGAGAAACTCCCTGGAGCTGATTTGTCTGGCTTTTTGGGTGGTTTCTGCTGCCTGAGCAGGGCAAAATAGCCAGATCATAGTGCAGAATTGGGGACTATTGTTTTAAAAACCAAACCATGCTTATTTTGTCACTCGCTTTTCATGCACTTGATACTTATTCGTATGTGAACACATGCAGCTGTTTTAGCCTTATATAAATTAGCAAAGGCAAATATTTTTAATTGATATAGGTTTTCATCTGTTAGTTTTCTTATGCCATGTCCTAATTACAGATCATGTTTAATAACCATTCCAAGCAATGTACCTAAATCCTACATTCCCTCTTTGATAGCCATTATTTCAAATAATTTTCTTTTAAAAAAATGTTTCCCCATATGTTAAATATTATGGTATAGTAGTTATGCATAGGCAGTCAGACATAGTTTTTTGCAGAAGAAACTTAGCTGTATGTACTACATTTCTTAGATATTTATAAATATATTGCCGCATTAAGGGAGTTCTGCAAAATATATTTGCTGGATCAGATATTTTTCAGCATATTGAAATGCATCTTGCCATATACAACTCATTTACTGCATATGTTTTTATTGCCACAAGGGATTACATAATGATCAAAAGAGGAATGAAAGAAACATGATATTTAATTATTCTATCACTAAGGAATGCTTTATCACAGAACAAGTGTATGTTTCCCATAATGAGAACAGGTGTATGATGTGAAGGGCTCACAGTGAAATTTTCTGAGTGGGGGGGGAGGGTTTTTTGAATGGAAACCCTTTAATTTATGACTGTTAAACCAGTTTACAAGTTAAAGCATTTGACTTATGGTTTAGTGCATACCGCCGTATATTTTTATGTATGAGCCAAATGCTTCTACACACACACACAGCCCCACAGACAGCCAGATCAAAGCAACCTGGTTTGTTAGCACATGCCATGGTAAGTACCTTTGCAGTGGAAGCTTTTGCTAGCTGGCAGTTGATAGGAGTGAGTTCTGTGAAACAGGCATATTCTCTAAATTATTGATGGAGTTATAGGAAGGTATAATGGATTGGGAAATGGTATTTGCTACAGGAAAGCAGCCCACCTGTCTCTCATAGGTAATAACCCCCATGCTGTTTTTATGTTGCTTACGCATGTGCAAGTTCGAAGCCATTAAAACGGAGAGATGCACAGAATACCAAGCCTATAAAGGAAAATTCTGTTTCATTTAAAAACAGAAGACTGCTTCAGTTAAAAACAGAAGGGTGCCTATTTGCTTTCCACTGTTTTTAATCCTGTATTTTTGCCTTAGCTACCTGTGATGACGTTAATGGAACAAATCATAATGAGATCAGGAGGCAAGGGCAGTCTGTGAGTAAATACTTGTATATATTGGGAACAATGGGACAAATTTCACTCTCTTAAATTGGTGGGAAAATAAATTGACTTCAGTGGAATGACTCTGGATTTGCATTTGTGCGTCTGAGAGCAGATTTTGGCCCAGCCCATTTTATTCTTCCTCAGCGCCCCTCCCCAAAAGTATGAAAAGTTGTAAAGCATCAAGATCTCTGGATATGGCTCTATATTTTCTGTAATTTCAGATAATTGGAGTACCTGATTATTACCAGGCACTGTTCAACTGAACTGCCAATATAAAGAACTGCTCTGCTCTAGCTATCAATTTCTGCTCCATTCAATAGTGCAAAATGGCTAAGTGAAGCAGTGAGGGAACGGGGGACAGAGCCACTTAATTTTTGTTCCTGTCTTGTTAAGAAATCCTGACTTCTCTTCAATGGCTTGATCTGAATGGATTTAAATTGGTGGTGGGGAGGAAAGGGCAATGAGATCTAAACCTAGGTGCTCACATATTCATGGCTTCGCAATTTACTCTCAAGAATAGAGGTCTGCATGAATCCAGTCTTTATCCTTTTCCACTTTTGTCTGGAATATCCTTATTGATATTCAGCTAGCAAATCACCATCTTTTGAGAGGTGCAAATGCACCTTGCCGGTTAATATCATTGCTACAGGGGTGGGGAAGAAAATGGGTATATCACTGTTTACCTGCTGGTATAATACAAAGTACACATACACACAAACCTGCATGTGCGCACACATGTTGCAGTATTACAAATATCACATTTCTGAAGTCAAAAGGGAATTCCTTTGAGTGCTTGGGGTATATAAACATTCACATGAACAGAAAAGAGGAAGAAATGAGAATTCCACTGCTGTTTAACTCCCAAGTTAATTTTGTATACCGAAATGATTTATTGAGGTCTGCTTTAGTGCCCAAGAACTCCAAATGTGTGCATTGGGAAAAGTGGGGGCCCTTTCCTTTGTTGTTAGGTTGCATTTTTAAACTTTAACACTAAAACTTAGCAGTTTTTCTTACAGGGATTCCTGTGCAGAGTTTTCTTCACTTTTCATCTATGTAGGTTTGTGCCTTTGAGTTTTCTTTGAGTTTCAGGTTAAACAAAAACTTTAAAAAGCATAGCAACACTTTAACTGGATTCTGAGTTTTGCATGGTTTGAACCACAAACCCTGAGCAAGGTCAGCTCCTTCTGTGATGTGTGTGGTGGGGAGAGAGGTCAGGAACAACTACTCCCTTTCCCTCTTGATGCCTTCAAAGGCAAAGAGTTATCCCATTTCCCCCATGCCACATTCTTCTGGCAGTCCAGCAAGGTCTGTTTTCTGATATATGTGGCACCCATCACCATAAGATCTGAGCACCTTGGTTGACTTAATGGCTCACACAGTTATTTTCAGAGTAATGGGCTCTTTCCAGTCCCTATTTCCCTTCTCCACTTCTTCAACCACAAATGGACTGTAATTAAGGAGGCCAAGTGCCACCATGAACAATGGTTCAGTCTTTTCCTCTTGGACAATAACTTTTTTTTAGTGGTTCCATGTTTCTAATAAGTCCTTCTGGTCCTCCATGTTATCACCTGGACTGTGTCTGCCTACTTCTTAACCTAAATGTTGTTGTATTGATTAGGTGAGACAGTACCATCACCAGCCTCCTCAGACAGCAGCACATATATCAAGTGGTGTCACATGGACCAGCTTTCCTCACAGCTTAGGTCCTTATTGAGATTTTGAGTTCAAATGATATAAATGCAGTAATGTGATGGTTCTTGGGCTAACCAGGACTGAATCACTTTGTTACGCTCTGCTTCCAGTAAGAGGGAGTCTTGCCTGAGGTAACTGGGTGTTAGCTCCTTAATTCCACTCTCCTCCAGGCTATGCCAGCCCTATCTTTGCTTTGCAGGTTAAAAATAAATGCACCTGAATCCCCTTGAATTGTTCCCCTGTGATATCCAGCCCCTGACAATGGGTACTCCTAGATCTCCCAGATCCACTGTTCCCAAAGGAACAGTCTACTCCCAACTTACCAGTTTTACCTTAAATCACCACTCCTTCAGAATGCAAAGCACTCATGAGTATGGATAATAAAACAAAAGAAAGAATAGAGGTTGCACTAGAAATAAGGGAGTGATGGAAGCGAATGGTTATAATATGAAACAATCATAAAATGTGAACTAGAGACTAAGCTTATTAATTACTCCTTTTCTGTCTAATAAAGAAAGTTCCCCCCCGACAATCTACCCAAAGTTCAGTCTGTTGCAGAGCTGGCTGGCTTCCCGGGAACCAGGATCCAGTCTTTCATGAAATACCCCTGCTTGACAAGTTGTCTCCTCAGTGAATGGATGCAGAATGTCTTGCTCCACTCCATTATACTGAATCATTCTTGTCTTCATTCATGGACAAAGTGATCCCTTGTCTGTTATAATGTTCCTTTTTACCTCCAAGTAGTTTCGATGGTATGCAGTAGTCTTAATGGTTTTCCATTGACTGTTCTGGGATGGGGCAAGAGTAGACAAGTAAACCTTGCATTCCATCACTGGCTAACCGGGGCGTGGGTGATAACTCTCTCCCATTTGAACGGCCGTCACAGAGACATCTGATTTTTCTGGTGATTAACTTTTAGTCCAAGACTGTAAGGCAGAATTTTCAATATAATTCCATTATTTCGTAAATATTACCCATTTGAGCAGCTGACAATGATTATGTCTATTGATAAGTTACAAGCTTTCAGTAGAGACCTCAAATGATACCCTTCATGGATAAATACCATGAAAGCGGTGTATTAGATGTAGTGAGTTTGTCAGGTCTGAGACAGGAGTTGCTTGTAAAACACACACACACACAAAAGTGAACCCTTTGTCAGTTGCACCAAGGGACCTCTGTGTCACAAGCAACTTTGTGACATTGATCTATCTTGCTGGGATACTAGTAACGAAGATAAAGATGTCATGTCCGTTTAGGTTGTGAGCTCTTAGAGACAGACATTGTCTCTTACTTTGTGTTTATACAGCACCTAGCACAATGGAGACTTGATCTCAGTTGGGGGACAAGTACAATACAAATAATTAACTTACACCAGCATAACTATACTAAGAGCAGTAGATTTACTCCTGATTTACAGCAGTTTAAGTGAATTCAGAATCAGACACTTGGCTACTGTTCTGAGACTAACACAGATACCAATTATGGTGGTAGATTTTGTCATGTGAACACCTGCCTGCACAGGAATCCATTAGGAAACTCGTTCATTTCATATAGGCCACCAAACAGCTTTCAAATGGCAATGACTTTTAGCCACTATGGTTCTGCTATATGTCCTCCTGGGTGTGATGTTCTGTCCCATCTAGTGGCACTGAGAACATTTAAAGAGAGAGAATTAAATGATTCTGCTGTACAGCCTTAGCTAATAGTCAGTTGGCTTTTAGCTCATGCAGTAGAGGCTCATGCACTAAGCTCCAGAGATCCCAGTTCGCTCCTGCCCGCCGACGACCGGGGTCTGTCAGCATTACATCAGCACAGGGAGCTAGACTTGATGACTTCTCAAGGTCCCTTCCAGCCCTACATTGCTATGATTTGGTATGGCTAGCTGACGTATGTTAGATTTAAACCGGTAACTTGAAGACCTATATCCCATTTCTAAAACACCTGAGCTATGCAAAAGCTGATTTTATTGACGTAAATCTTTTTCCAAAGCTTTGCAGTGAAGTGTCCACTCATCACAAATGATGTATCCTGATAGACATGAAGTGAAATAGATGTATTTTTTTTTAAATAAAATCATCTATGTCATGAATGAGAAAAACAAAATAGCTGGAACTGTGTCCTTGGTCATGCATCAGAGGATGTTCAGAAACTTCTAATGCAATATAATTTAATAAAGGGGGGAAAACCCTACAATATTAAAAATATAATAAAGTGAAAAAATGTGATTCTCTAATCATGTTGGAATATGGTATCAATAACTGCAAAATACAGTACACATTATGAAATGACATTATAGCACACATGGAATAGATACATTGATTTATGAATGATTGAACTAGAATGCATTTCAATTGTAGTGTCACCACCTGGCTGACAAAGTGGCTTTATATCGGCACATCTGGTACTAAAAGGAAGATTATATTGCTTTAGTGAGTAGACTTGTGGTTAAAAGAAAGAAAATGTCACAATAAGACTTTGAATGGTCCACTAGCCCCATCTGCAAAACTGCTCAGTGCTTTAGAAACCATTGCAAGTGCACAATTCTTCACATGCTATTTCTCCCAAATGCCATGAAAGATGAGCCAATTTGGTGTCGTAATTTTGTTAGTGCCGCTTGGAGCCTCAAGAAAGTAAACAGTCTTTACATTTGGAATATGCAACATTTAGATCAACTGGAAAGCCCAGTCGACTCATGGATTGGAAGAGCTGCACCACATGCAGTGGTGTTGGCTGCCACCTGAATGTGAAGAAGGAAGGCAAGGAGCAGAATGTATTCACTTTAGGGGGCAGATTAAACAAGATAAGGTTATAGTCTTGGCATGATTTGTTGCAGACCAGTGTAAAGTTTCAGGTAGTTTACACAGTGAGATGATTATATCTAAGGCAGGGCCTAGTCCCATTGAATCAATGTTCTGCTCGAAATATCTATGTAGATGACCTTATTCCATTACTTGTCAGTCTAGTGAATGCATACAATATATATGAGAAAAATATGGCGCTCCCCTCAGAGGGGAGTAACAAAATTAATATGTATGGTGAATAAGTTATTTTGAACTCATGCCATAGCTTACAAAGTCACTGGGCTAAGTTTCATGATTTCATTTTTATACAGATGCTTTTGTGCTCTTTCCCTTTTGTTGTAATAAATACAAATAATAATAAGCTGTCTACTAACAGGCAATTTAATTGGGTGTGATTAAACACAGTAACAGAGTCAGGATCCAGGAAGAGATGGGCTCAGGTGCCAAATGTCCTTGGGGACCTTCCTTACTGGAAGTGGGAACTTTGCCAGAAATTGCAGCATAGCTTTATTTAAAAAAAAGAGAGAGAGAGAGACAAGATAAATGGACTCTTAGTGTAGTATTGTGCCAGACTTTTAATTTTCAGGAAATTGTTTATTTTTTTTAACCCTGCTAAGAGTCAACTCAATTTGTGAATTAGTTGAAAGGGGAAGCAGAAACTAAAATGGGAAGAAAAAAAAGCAGTTGACATTTTAAGCTAGAGAAGCCCGCCACAAAAAACAGATTTCTCTTGGCAATCAAGATAACTTAACAACCATAAACATTGTCAGAGGGAAAAATTACATTTTGCTGTAACACAGATCATATACAGATGACTGATTTTTCTCTTTCAAGTTCAAGCACAAAAGGACTGTTTATATATTTCAGCATCTGACCTAGGCTGGCATAACAATCTTGAAGAGCTGAGCAAAGATGGCTAAAGGGCTCTCAAAACACTTCTTGGCAAGGAATACAGGATAACAATCAGTCTAAGTATAAATAGCTCAGAATGTTGATAACGAAAATGAAGTTGTTGCTTCAAATGATTTGCAATGCTTGCCCGCTTACACAGATGCAATCAGAAAGTTTTTGTTACAGCAGTTTTGTAGCAGGAATGCAACTGCTTTGGATATACACTGTAGTGCCCCTAACTTGAAATAATATACATGTGCTGGAGGTACATGTACATTTATGGGACTAATCCTGCAGTCCAGACTCACACAGTCCTTACTCAGGCCAATCCTCACATTGATTTAATTGGAAGTTTTGCTTGAATACAGGCTTCATGACTGGACCCAAAGCAAAAACTTTGAAGAAGGGGCTAAGAGGAAGGAAATCTGTACAGGGACTCCTTTCATGCTACTAGGGATTTCCCCCAGCTGCGCCTTTCTTGGGGAGACACCATACAGTAAAGAAGTCCTCCGCACAGCAAGTACTAGAGCCTTTTCTTGTGTTTACTTTCCAAGGTACACTTCGCAGGACTAGAAAGGAGACTGTGTGTGTCATTGGCCCCACTCAATAGAACGTTACTCAGTCACCTCACCCTGCATGGTTCCTGATTCCACTGAGAACCCTCTGCAGAGTCCTAGGAAGGAGATAGGCTTTAAACCCCACTTCTGCGCAGAAAATTCCTAGTGGGTAAACTCCCACTTGTGTAGCTTGAGACAGTAGTCTGGCTGATGTTTGTTTTTCTTTTCCTTTTCTTTTCTTTTCTTTTCTTTTTCTTTTTTTAAGTCCTACCAAGTGGGAGTAAATTTAAAATAGCATGATATTTTTCTGACATTGAGCCATACCATCATTGATCTGATAAGTCTGAGTGTCTGACTGTAATAAGTGTGACTAGTGAGAATCATTCACAATATGTATAAATAAAATATCAAATTAGCATTTTAGCTCTGCAATGCTTGCTTTTGCCTCCCTTGAACTTTACTCATTGACTGTCTTTTTTTTTAAGTCCAGAAACCCTAATTCTATCTCTTTTATTGTTTCTAATTAAGCTCTTCAAATAAAACCAGTCAGTGCCATAGTCTCACCCATTATATGCATGGATAACCCTGATAATGACGCTAACACCGGAAGTGGAATGAAGAGAAGAGAAGAACTGAACTCTGATAACACAGCCATGGCAGTAGGAATGCACTATGGTATGCAAGCTTGGCTGGCAGGCATACATGAAGCAAAGATCAAATTCTAAATTCTTCTTTTCCTTAAACCAAGGAGCTTCTTTTAAATGTGCTAAAGGAGCCTACAGTAACATTTTCAAAAGCACCCAAAGGGCTTAGGAGGCCAAGTCCTATTTTCAGAAGTAACTTAGGCCAAGCTTTTCAAACGCTAGTGATTTGTGTATTCCCCAATTTTCAGGAGGCTGACTTGAGACACCTTGAAGAGACTTGATTTTCAGAGACATCTGAGCACACACTATCTGAAAATTAGGCCTTTTTAAGGTGTCTCAAGATGGATGCTGAACAAATTTAGGGACCAAAATTCACTAGTCACTAAAGGAAAACTTGGTATTAGGCATTTAGGAGTCTGAGTCTCATTGAAAGTCAAATGGGATGTAGGGTTCCAACTAAAACTGATTAGAACATTTTTGAATCATTGTTTTTAAAATCTATTTCATCGAAGCTGTTTTGTGGAGACATGTATGTTTCAATGAAGGGTCTTTGATAGGAAGGCCTTCCTCTCTTGTTTGATAGGAGATCCAGAGTGGATTGTGACATCACTTCAGGAGAGGGAGGGAGACCTGAATAGACAACCTGAGTTTTTTGACCCTATTCCGTTTTGCAAAATCATTCGGAAGGTTTTATGTCCTTCCAATGAAGAACGAAAACAAAACCTTGAAAGTTGTCACAAAACGGAATTGTCATTTTCCAGCTTTTGAAAATTTTTACCCCTTGTGTTTAGCCTAATAAACCAAAATAGCTTCAGCTACTTAAATAGCTCCTTTTGAAGTGCTGGCCACTTACAAATTAATTTTACTAGTCATGAAAGGGTTGTATTTCAGGATGGGAGATCTTAATGATAATACGCTGATTTGGTCTAACTGGGAAGGCTAGAGAATATACTAAACTAGAAAGGCTTGATCAGTGTCATGACCTAGAAGGACCAATAGGTCCTTTTCAATCTTTTAGTTTCTGTGATTTATAAGCTTCCCGTTACTCCAAATTGTACAGTTTCCAAAGTCTCAGTTAATACAATCTTTGGGCCATATTATACCACTACTTTTTAAAGGAGTCCTTTTATTTCAGTGAGTTTATCTTAAAAATTGATAGCACGATATAATCCATACAAATTTGAAATGTGAAAGAACTGTTAGGTCATTGACAACGCAGAATTTATCCTTTGATATTGTCAATACAGTATTAGATGAGTGAGCTGGGGAAATTGAAAGAATTATGGATTTACAATAGAAAATCACTAAAGTAAGATGCTTTCATACATGGGGAAATAGGTGGTTTATTTGAACATCTAGAAATCTAGTGTTAGGAGATCTGGACATATTTTTTTAATAGAATTTTTACTGAAAAATGTATTTTGGTGGGCTTCAAAATAATTTGCAAGTTTGGGTTGAATTTGACAAATAGTTTCAACTAAAAAAACCTGATTTTTTTTGTTGAAATGGCTGAAACCTTTCATTTCAACTTTTTGTTTTGAAATGGCATTTTGTTCTCAGATTTGGCCAATTTAAGCATGCACATGCGTGCGCACACACACTGAAAGACACCTCAAAATAGCTGAATCAAATAAAAACAAACTAAAATATTTTTTGTCAACTCAAAATGTTTTCTTTTATTCCAAACACAGCCCTGATCCGCTATGAAATACTGATTCTGCTATGAAAATATTGTAGGGAGTGTTTTAAAAACTAGCATATTACATGGCTGTGTCAAGGACAGTGATTTTTATTTTTTTTTTAGTTATTCCTTTTATCAGATACAATTTAGCATAAAGAACTTGTGACTATATCACGTGGAGTAATGATAAATGAAAACACACACCACTAGCACAAACTGCAGTATATGTTTTTTAAAAAAGATACAAATATGCCTATCAAGTGGTTTTCACCAACATCCTGACTTCCTACATACCAATTTTTAATTACTTGCATGCTGCCTGAAAAACATAAACAATAAAAGTTAAGGAAATTTAAAGGTAGATGTGAATTAACTGAAGATGTAATACAATCTTTCAGATAAGACATAAAACTGAGGTCTTGAACACTTATGGTTGTTAACATCCCATGGTGCTTTTTGAAAGAGTAAGGGGTAACCCCACTCTCCTGGCCTGATTCCAAATGCACATTCTTTCTCCTTTAAATCTCCCTGTAGTATCAATTGGATATGGTATTCTTTTCTCTGTTTCCTGTCATAAACTAGTGTGTGGTGGTTTTTCTGTGATTCTTTGGGATGAAAGATGTCATATAAATATAAGATATTATTGTTGCTGTTATAAAGCACTTAATATTCAGTCAGAAAAGGATGAGGCCAACTCAACCCTTCCCAAGAGAGACAGTTCTCATATTTGCATAATCACTTCAGAGCTCACACCAAATCTTCTCTGTAATATAGGGGAATTTGATCTGTTCTGAGTGGCATTCACGTATTTAGTCCAAAAGTTGTTTATCTGTTTCTGATGAGTTTTTTAAGAGCTCTGATGATCCTTTTCAATCTAAAGCCATAAGTAAGAAGAAAGCATCTTTACCAGGGGCACAGAAAGGCTTTTTAAAAAGAAGGGTGGATGGACAAGCAGTATATGTAGCTAACTGTGTGAAAAGATTGGAGGTTCAAAGGGAAAAAATGTTCCCTGTCTTTTTATGACATCTGACAAGAAAGGAACTTGTGGTTCAGATCTTTCTCCATTCCCCAGCAACTAGAGTTCTGAACTTGTTATAATCATCTTCTACTTACTTGATGTGTATGTGTGGAAGATATTCATCCCTCACTCCATTTCTGGTCTACAGATTTCTACTATTGACCAAAAAACCTTGAGATCTGTTTTAAAACCCAAAGATGTCTGAAGACACACTGTAACCTGGTCTATGGCCTCTTGGTGAGTCTCTGAGAAATGCGAGGAGGTCTGAGAGATCAAACATTGTTTTTTGTGGCAGTTAGGATTGGGCTGGTGCCTTAAGCAGGAAAGGTGGGCCAATAGGTAAAGTACCTTATGAATGGGAGTGGTAGATATTTGTCAAGAAACAGTTAAAGTTGTCTGGCTAAAGAAAGGCACTAGGAAGATAAGAATAACATCAAACAGAGCTAGAGAAAGAGACATGGACAGTATCCGTCCAAATACAAATACATATGAATACAGACGGTAATGTATAGCTTAAAAGTGTGCTCAGTCGTGTCACTGTCTATAGGCTGGCCCACCTAATAAATTCATCAGTAGATCAGGTGGTAGAGGTTTTTGGAGCTTGGTTTGACTCTTGTGGCCGACCATGATGTCGGCTGCCTGTAGCACATGGATTTGGGCAATGCGCGCACAGACACACAATCAAACATACTGCCCTTTGTCTTTCTCTCATGTTCAATGAACCTGGAATGACCACTTTATTTTGACAACAAATAAAAGGAAAACAGGTTGTAAAGCTGGTGCGATATGAAGATAATTTGAGAGAACAGGGTTCCTAGTTCTAACACCTTTCAGTTCACCTTCTAATGTCTAGAATGATCATATTCATATTTCAAATACTTAGACTGTGTTTTCCAAAGAAGCGTTCAAGAAGTTTCTATTTATACCAAGATTTAAATCCACTTTCCTGAACCATGTGACATGTAAGTAAACAAAAGATGTTCACACTTCATGATGTGTTTAGTGCTTTTCCATTTAATATTATACAGTATTTTATGCCATTCCTACTGCAAAGAGTGGTGTTTCTTATTTCATATTAAGAATTTAAATGCTGAAAGTGGCAAGCTAAAGTTGTCCTAGATCTCAGGAAAAATTCTGTTTTGAGGGTATCCAAACATATTTAAGCTTGTTTAGAATTTGAAATGGATCCAACTTCCTGGTATTGCCACCCATTCAAATGCCACAGTCCTGGATAGAAAGCATTAATTGGATCTACCAAACCATTGCATTACTGCTCCCTAAACTGACCTTCCTGTTTGATAACAAGACCTGGCTTTCCCCTGCTCATACTTTCCAGAAAACTCAATACAGTATTCATTTTCCAATACTAAAGGAAAAGTAGACATAGTCTGATTTCCAGAGGTACGGAGCACCCGCACCTTCCAGGAAAGGAAAATGAAGCCCTCTACAGCCATATCTGCATTGGGCTTTTCCTTCTAATGTGACCTATTATTGCCTTTAGGAGTAAGAGACTTGTACAGTTTTCATGCTTATTCACTCTTTAGTCTGTATTGAGATTTGCAACATGGATCAGTTGTAGGGCGATTTTCTTAAAATATTCAGTGGTATTTCTCTATTAGGAACTCTCATTTATTTTGTTTTCTACCCCGTTAAGTGGTGAGGCCATTGGAGCAGAGAATCATTTACAACAATGTATTTGTAAAGCACCATGAACATCTGGAAGACTATCCTGTGCCCACTGAAGTCAACGGCAAAGCTGTTGACTTCAGTGGGGTCAGGGTTTCAATCTAACTGAGAATTCAACAATATCCATGTAAAACCCAGTTTGTTTTTCAGTGGCTAATGTGAAATATCTGTGATGCACTGGGAAATATCTGCATTATTTTTATTAATATTGTGCATGGCTCTGTGTGTTTATGATTGTCACTAAAGGGAGAAACCACCAGGAAACAAATAGCAAATTTAAGATACCTGGTTTCAACAGCTTCAAAAGGAGTTAAGATAAGAATGACTAGGCCATTCATTGAGAATTAGCAACCTAGCCAGCTCCATTGAGGTTAGAATGGTTTACTTTTCCCATACCAAAGCCTAGGTTCAAAGGGGATCCTAAACGTAGGCATAGTTTGACTTCTATATTTGGGGAGCTCTAGTCAGGCCAATGGGGCTGCACATCGGTGGGAGAGGGGAAATTCCGCGCCTACCCAACACTTGCAGTTTGGGCGGGCAACACTCCTCCTGGCCCTCTCCCAAACTACACCCATGATTCTAAACCTTAAAGATGCTGGCCTCAGGAAGGAAGAAGGTGAGTGGGTTGTCAGCAGACTGAGGCAGACCACTAAACTCACTGAGGGTATGTCTACACTACCCGCCGGATCGGCAGGTAGCAATCCATCTATCGGGGGTAGATTTTATCGCGTCTAGTCTAGACGTGATAAATCAATCTCTGAAGTCAACTCCGGAACTCCAGCACCGTGAGAGGCGCAAGCAGAGTCGACGGGGGAGTGGCGGCAGTTGACCCCACGCCGTGAAGACGCCGAGGTAAGTCGACCTATGATGCATCAACTTCAGCTACGCTATTCCCGTAGCTGAAGTTGAGTATCTTAGATCAATTTCCCCCCTGCCAGTGTAGACCAGGGCTGAGACTCATGGAGACAGATATGCAGGCTGCAGCAAGCAGGCTGGCTCTCCCAATTAAGAGATGGGAATACGATGGATTTACCTGAGTGACGGATAAGAGGTTAAACTAGGTAAGGACATATGCATGTAGGACTCTTTGTTGGGGTAACCCATTTTCCTAACTGCAGTGTTCTTTCTTGGTTTTGAAGCATCTGTTTTTAAGACACTTTTTAATCAACTTGCTGGTCACAGGTCCCTGGAGTGAAAGGGTTTACAGGAACTGAACACATTGGGACCATTGGATTAACACTGTCAGTGACAGGGGGCTTTCACCCAGCAATCTAGATTAGGAATGTTGGATCACATGGTTCCTTCCCCAGTAAGGTGCAGAAAAGCCAGACCCGTCACCTAAGTGGTACCTGCAAAAAGCTCTAAGACACAGTTCACTCTATAACCATAATACTATCACACTGGAATATTTTACAGTTCCTACTGCATAGAGTTAATTCAACAGGTAAACTAGAAACCCCTGAAACCACCAGTATTTGTTTTGCTTAATATAAATTTAGATGATGGCTTTAAAAATAATCTCATAGTAGCAACATTGCTACAGCATTCCAATTCTAGCTGGTTCTGATGGCTGGGAAACTGGCTCACTGAACTTGTTTGAATTTCTGTACTGAGTGAGATAAAAACAAAATTAAAACAAGGATACTGTATCACAACATGGAGTTCATTTATTCTGACAAGTATCAGTTTAAATAATTCATAGTGTACTTTTAGTAAATGTAATAGGAAAAGTAATACATTCTTGGTAGCATGGCATCTTACAGCGAAACTCTATTAAATTATTAAAATTTTAAACTTAATCACTGGAACTATTACATTTTTTGCTAGAGGCAAAAGTAAATCATCATTTTTACCCCCAAGAAGTATGGGATCAGTGGATTGAGAATTTGTTAGGTTCCACTGTATGTCCCAGTTTTCTGTGACACTGAATTAGTGTGACATTCCGAGACCTTCATTAGATGGTTTTCTTATTTTTTAATTGCAGTGATTTCGGAAATATACCCCTTAATTTTATCAGGTGGGATAAATGAGTGAAGATGTACTAAATGGTTTCACAAAAGAACTCCCTATCCCCAGACCTGAATGTGTAGTGTTCCAGGCCTGCTTTTTGTCCAGTGTTGATTTATTTTTAAAGGCACAGTCAAATATTAGTTGTGAAGAGGGAGGAAAACTTCCTGGCTGCATGAAAACAATAGAAATAGTCTCCTGAGAATGATGGTATAAAAAGACTATGACTTCAAGTTCAGGAAAAAAAGCAGCAAGAGAAGATGAACCCCTAAAAATACAAAGATTCTATTTTCATGCAAATGTTCTAATTATAAAAATACTGTGGGACAATATACACTGAAAATACATTACATCTGCAGAATTGCTTCTATAAAGAATATGCTTAACAGTTTTTTCTCTCAGGCATCAGCAATTCTTTAAAAGGGTTTCCTGAAAAAAATTGATTCTTTCCCTTTATGGGAAATTCCTTCTCGATTTTCAGAGTACAGTGTTGAAGTGGATGAACCAAAATAACAATGTAAATATATTACCCTGCTAAGTCCATTTTGAAAGCTTTCTTATTCATTAGGCAATTGAGCTCTTATTTGGGAAGGGAAATCACAACTCCCTTTGTGACTGTGACTTTGTACTTAACACCTAATAATCCTGGCTCTGCTTCTCCTGAGGTTAGAGTTCAGTTTCTTTTTAAGGCACCCATCAATGACTGCCCTAGCTAACCGCCACAGAGACCTAATTCTTTCATTTAAAAAGACAATACAAAATTAAGATGAGACTAAATGAATTCACCTAAACTAATACTATGGATAGCATCCGCCAATCAGATTACATCAAGACTGTAACATACTTTATGGGCAGGTAGTTGGTTAATAAAACAAGTATTCATTTGGAATGACAGTTTCAGCTGACTCATGTTTCTTTTAACCCCAAACATGCATGAACATTAGGCAGTCTTCGGTGGGAGTAGCCATTTTCTTCAGTCCATGCCAACCCCCCACTTCCTTCTCCCCTTCAAAACTTGCATACCTACTCATTAGTCATTCTTTTTTGTAAACAACCCCTGTAGAAATACACAATTTAAGATGCAAATGGGGGTGGCCTACACGGTAGGTAGCCTCACTCAAAACTGAGAAAATGTGTGTCAGATCCTCAGCTAGTGTATTGCCATGGTCCCATGGGCATCAATGGAGGTATGCCAATTTATACTACCATGGGATCTGGCCACATATCTTTGAGATGCATAAGCACAGAACACCGGTTATGACATTCCTCAATGGCTATTTCTGGGAGAACATTCACATCAGACTGGCCACAGTCTGTCACAGCATGTTTTGGATGCACAACGGGGAGGATAAATTAGGTTGTGTTATATATCCAATGTGTAGCACTCAGTGATTGAAATTTCAGTGTCTAGCACCGCACAGGAGAATAAAGTCACTAGCATGTTTATTACCCTCCTTTTGTTCAGGATCATGTACATGCTGAAGCCTAACCTCTTCTTTCCCCTGCCCCCACTCCCGACAAGGCATTAACACTTCATGCCATTGTTCATTTGTGCAATCCATAGATCCAGACACTGAAGTGGGACTATTTCTCTTCTGTCTAGTGGAGCCTGAGTGTCTCATGAAGGTGACAAATGCACACTATAGTCTGAAGTGGTTTCCAGGGAGATAAGAGAAAAAAATATACCCTCCTTTTTTCCTTCTGGCCCTACTGTGTACTGCTCCACTTCTTCCCTCTATTTTTTTTTTCTAGTCATTTCTCTCTCCTACCCTTTTCTGACCTTGGAAATGCTCTGATCATATTTACTGTATTCCCCCTCACCATGTTCTACCTCCCTCTTATTTGCCCTCTTCCTAATCCGTTTAGAGATGTTGATTTTGGTCTCATCACAAAATTATTCCATAAACTGATACCTGTGGCAAGAATTCAAGAAAGGCGCAACAACACAATAGCAGTTCATTTGCAGAGAAGGATGGTGGTGAAAGGAAGTTTTCCCAAAGAACTATGGGCTCTAGCCAGTACTATTAGGCCATTCATTTTCAAGAACACCAAATTCATAGAAATTTTATAATTAAAAAAAACAAGCAAACAAACAAATCACACATACAGGATTCCAAATAGCTCCAACTACTAGAGAATGCAGCAGCCACTCAGTTTAGCAATATGGGTATCTGCAGCCACATCACTCTCTGGTGCCACTGTATGTACTGGTTCCCCATTAAGTACAGAGTCCAGTTCAAATTTTTTATCCTAATATTTAAAGCTTTCTACTGGATTGGCCCTAGCTACCTGAGAAAGCATCTCTCCCTCTGTGACCTTGACCTCCCATGACCGCTAAGCTACACTGGACCTAAAAGGAGTCGAATAATAATGCTCTGAGCACTGAAGACAAAACTTTCATGGGGGGGCCAGACTTAGACTGTGGCACTCTCATCCACAGAAATAACATTAACATCAGTCTTGTGGTGTTCAGAACTAAATGCAAAATGGACTGCTTTGACTTAATGTTCCTACAATATCTTGTTGCATGCATGTAAGTTAATCATACCCACTTAAACATAAATACAAAATACAAAATTTCCTTTGTAGTCGAAATGTTACTCCTACAAGCAGGAAAGGGAGTGATGTGGGTGGGTTTTTTGGGTAAGTTTTCTTATTACTCCTTTTTTTTATTACTTGAGAGTAGCTCAGATATTACAGTGCAGAGATCTATAAAATATAGACCAACAGCTAGATCATGGAAGCTGGCAGATATGAGGTACTATTACTAAATGCACAAAGTTAAAAAAACAAGAAAGATGGGATAAGAATTGCTACAATCTTAGACTTCTCAGAACCCTGGTTGGTCTTCCATTGATTTACTGTACATTTTTAAAATCTCAGTTTCTCTAATTCAGAGTTGACACCTCTATAATATTAATTGGTAGTGGAAGGCTTCAGAAATAATGGGCTATTTATATTCTAGGTGTAACACCAATGACTTCAGTTGAGTTACAGCAGAGATAAATTTAGCTCATTGTTTTGATTATTCAGTCACATAGCATTGCAAATAGTCCTCACCTTAGGCCTTTTCCCTTCAAGATAAGAAATCAACAATATTATTTTCTACTATTTTCCATGTATCTTTTTCTAGGGTTTGTACAGAATAAGGTCATCATTGATTACAAGTCAGTGTTACAGCAACTTACTAACATATTCTTCTTGCTTGAAACTGTCCTTTATTTTTCTCCTTCCAGGGTGTCTTCATTTTTTTTAAATCCGTCATTTATTTTCTTTCTCTACAGTGCTAGAAATGTTTAGATACCATCTTGAGTATGCCTTTGAATGAGTTATATCTCCTCCTTGAGAGAGTTTTAATGCTTTAAATCTCAAGAAGTCCAGGTGGCCTCAGAAATGTCCATATGGTTTGTAACATGTGGACTAGACGATGATTTTCCCCCTGGGACTGCAGAAACACAATCATTCTTGGAGATATCCAATTCCTAAATTTGCCACCAGTATCTCAGTACTCTTTCTTCTTTTTAGATATATACAAAAATAAATTTAAAAAGGGAAACAGATGAAAATTCCTTGCATATCCACCATGCAGAGGGAGATAATTTCATTATTAACCGTGGGCAGAATCACATTGTAGTTAAAGCTGTATCTATATTACCATTTGGATTGCAAACTATCCAAATCCTGATTGTATCAGTTGATAAATTGCATTTGATCTAAAACATTTCACATGGGTGAAAAGGCAGAATTAGTAACAATAATTAAGCCATATATAACTTTATTTTTAATTTTTATTTCTAGTGAAAAAGCCACAGTAGTCAAGATAAATAATTAGCACTAATTTGGCCATTAAGGGTCATAATCCCAAACATGAATGATTTTAATAAAATGTAGGGGTGGGAAAAGGTTACCTACAATTGGGTTATGTTTAATTTAAGTTATTAAAGGGTTAGCCTATTCTGATGTAGCTGTTTTTTCTAGATATCATGTTCTTACAAATCTACATTTGTCTTTTTTTGGGGGGCTTTCTTGTATGTGAAATATTGAATGTTTGGAACAGATTTTATTTAAATGCATTAGAAAAGTGGCAAGGATACAAGAATTCATTAATCTTTTACTTACATTAATTTTAAAAATGAATTAAAACATATTTCCAGTGGCCTTCAACAGGGATTTATTTTAAAATGGAAGCCATTATCACTTGCATGTAGAAACAGACAACTTCTCTATATACTTTATAATTACAGAGAATCTGGGATACTTTAGAAGCTACTACATCCAGTTGCCTTATTCAGCAAAGCTCTTAAGCACATAATTTTAATGGGACTAACTACATGCTTACAGTTAAGGATATGTTTAAGTGATTTGCTGGATCAGGGCCACTATGGGCAGGGCAAGCAGATTCTCCAGCTGCAATGTGGTCTGGACACCATTCCATGAATATAACAAGTAAGATAGCCCAAGCCACGAGGCCTCCACGTTTTTGTATCATGTTGTCAATGGGCCCAATCTAAAGCCTACTGGAATTAATGGGAATCTTTCCACTGATTTCACTGGCTTTGGACTAGGCCTTATATAAGTAGCTTCTTCCTATTGACTCCCTTCATGCTTCCCTGACTAGCTTCTTCCCCACTCAAGCTTTAATAACATTCTGCTAGCTAACAACTAAATATTGCTGTAGATGCCTCCCTGAATTCTATTTGTGGTAGGGCTAGCATTTTGTGAATTATAGCGTGTCTTTCCTCTGTCAAAAGCGGCACCAACTGATGTTGGTCCTCTTTTAAATAGAAAATCTAATGTATTTTTGGTGGGTGTTGGTTCTTTAGCAAAAATGTAGAAAGTACATAAACATATCTGGTTTTGGCTATAAATATGCCCATTGATAGGGAAACGATCATAGATTTGTGCATGCAATGTTAGAGTAATTAAGATAAAATTGTCAAAAGTGACTAAGACCTAGATTCACAAAGGGACTTAGGTGCCTAACCACCACTTTAGGTGCCTAAATGCCAGAATTAGGCCCAATGGGGATTCACAACCCACCTACTCAGCTGTCACCGAACACTGTATGTGCCCAAATTCACTCAGTGCCTAACTTTTTGCAGTAAATGTCCCTAGATGCCCATGTTTCTGCCTCTGAGTGTGCCCATGGCAGCCTTACTGTAGGCATCTGGATGCCTAAGTCTCAGTGTGATGCGTGTCCCAGAAGATAGGTGTTCTTCTGTCTAACTTGCCTGAGAGGCCCAATCAATTAGGCATATTCGGAGGTTGCTCACTGGATTGGGCCCCACATACGAGCTCACACAAAGTGGCCCATCTTGGAGAGGAGAAAAGTGGCAGATCCCTGTTCAAATCCCTTCTCCCCCTCCTGCTCAGGGGAAGGGGGATTGAACCAGGGGTTTCCCACATCTAAGGTAAGCATTCCAACTGCTTGGCTAAAAGTTATTAGGAAAATCCTCCTCCCTTCTTCCCCAGTTTCTTGCAAAAATGGCATAGGCACCTAACTTTAAGAAAGTTTGCAGTTGAGAATCCTAAGGACAGATAGGTGCCTCTCTTCAGCCCAGATGTAGGTGCCAAACTCCCTGAGAGGAGTGGAGTTTAGACACACCCATTTCCTTGGCATCGCCCATTAGCTAGCTTATGTGGGGAGCCACCTAGTGTGCTGGTGTTTGTGAATCCCATCCTGCGGCACCTATCTCTCCCCATTCATAGTATAGGAAGCCTAAGCACCTAACTCAGGCTTTGTGAATCCCAGTGTTTTCTAGGTGTTTAAAAGTTAGGCAATGGCAATGCTGGGCATCGCGACACCTAAGTCCCTTTGTGAATCTAGCCCTAAGTGATTTAGCAGCCTAAGTCTCATTTTCAAAAGTGATTTAGGCCCTTTAAAAGAATTAGACTAAGTGCTGAAGGACCAGATTTTTAAAGGTGTTTAGGCACCTGAAGATGCATTACATCTTTACTATGAGGCTCTTATAATAGGATGATGCAAGTAGGAAACTGGGCAGTTACTGAAAAGAAGTTCAAAAAATAACTAAACATAAAATTAGGAAAGCTTTAGAGAGTCAAGCACACTGCTTCCCTGCAACAAGAGCAAAAAACGGCTAACTGGTTTCGAAAACTAAAAACATCTTAACATTGTCACTGAGAGTATAAATAAAGGATAAACGCTGCAGCTTTTCTTGCTGATTTAACTGGAACTGATTATTTGAATTAGGAATGTGGCAACATCTGCCACTGCAGAAATAGAAGCAAGTTATACTTGTTTAACTGAGAGCAAAATAGGATGTGACATACCAATACTACAGTGAGAAGTATGGTATAGGTAGGTAGATATCAGTACTGAAGTGGAAAAAGTAATTTACATAATAACTTACTGATAATTGTAACATTTTGCTGTACATAATATCCATAGGCTAATAAGTATAGTTCTTGATATGAAAGAATCATGCCTTTGAAAAGGGAGTGAATCCCAGCCTTGCTATCAATGATACTTATGTAGACTGGTAATACTACTCATTCATATTCAAGTGTTAGAAGCAGTATAAATTCATCCCTAACATTATATCAGTATGACTCACAGCTCAGTATCAAAGTAATACTTTGTTCATCCGTAGTAAGGAACTAACTGCAGGGGACAAACATTTTGAGGATGGCAGAATAGGTGAGTAGTCGGTAGATAGTCAAATTGTGAGAGAAATCTTAAATAAATGTATTTAATATGCTATCCTTATCCAGGCATTGTCAAATCTAAAAAAAAACCCCAACCCCAAATTGCATGGTTGCTAATTGTGAAATATTTGCCTTCACAAGTAGATAAAGAAAGAAGATGACAAAGCAGGAAAAAGCAACTGTACAGATCCTTTTTAGTTCATGTTATCAACAAAAGACTTATGTAAAAGCGTGATGTGAGCATATAAACTTTTTGGGCTCACACTAGGTTTAGTGAAGAGAAAAGTAAATGAGCAACTGTTGCTCATCATTAGTAGGTTCTCAGATTGGAGATATTAAAAAATACACTGTTCAGGACATCAGAGAATGAATTCTTAGTCAATCAGTAAGCCTCTTGGATGCCCAATGGATTGGAGTTAATGGGAGTTTGGTCATTGATTTCACTGTCCATAAAGTAGGAAGTATTTTTAATAGGCAGCAGGTTTAAAACAAACATAAGAAAGTACTTCTTCACACAGCACGCAGTCAATCTGCAGAACTTGTTGCTAGGGGACTTTGTGAAGGCCAATAATATAACTGAGTTCACAAAAGAATTAGCTATGTTCATGGAGGATAAGTCCTCCAGTGTCTATTAGCCAAGATGATCAGCGACGCAACCCCTTGCTCTGGCTGTCCCTAAGCCTCTGACCTCCAGAAGCTGGATGGTCACTAATTGTCCTGTTCTGTTCATTCCCTCTGAAGCATCTGACATTGGCCATTCTTATGTTCTAAAGAACCAAGGGTCAATATTTTGTTTTGGTACTCTGTGTAAAGATTATGGAAATGAACTGAGCCTATCTCACTTTCAATATGAGTCCTGTTTTTACTTACTAAATTATATATTTGTATATTACAGCAATCCCAAGTAGGATTATGGCCCCACTGTGCTAGGCAATATAAAAACAAGTGAGAGATAATACCTGCCTCCAAGACCTTACAATCTAAGTAGACAAGCGAGAGCAAAGGGAGTAGGGGAAACGGGCACTAGGAGTTTAAGGAACTTGGCCCAAGATCACACAGCAAGTCAGTGGCAGAGTCAGGAATAGAACCCAGCTCACCTGACTCCTAGTCTAGGCTCCTATTTGCTGTACCATGCAGCATCCCTAATGGCCAGAATCTTGGGTTGAGTCAAATTCCACTTGGTGCAGGGCACTAGGACTGTGGGGGGAGGGATGCTTCCCTTCCACCACCTTCCATCATGGGCTGACTGGCTTATACTACCTTCCCTTACACTACCTCCCCTGACTGTCGCCCTGAAAAAGTTAGAGCAGCTGCAGGGCTTTCCTAGCTTGCATTTCTCTGTAGTAGATGCTCTGGTTCCTGAGGATCACCAGATTATAAGGACACTCAGGGCACATCCTGTTTCTCATGCTCCTGCCCCCTGCATCATGGAGTGCTGAGAAGGCTTATCACGGAGCCATCTACTCTGGTCCACTAATAACTGGAGCTTCCCCTTCATTGAGAGGAATCCTTGAGTATCTAGCTAAACTGGCTTTGCAGTGTTTCTCTGTCAGTGGCTTGACACAAAGCAGACACATCAGGGGTCTGGATCTGGCCCTGTATCTGGGCTTATAAATTTGCCACATAATTTTATGTTGTATTCTTGTATTACCATTCTTATCTATTTTGGTTTGCCCTGTGGTTAAGGACACCAGACATTTAGCAACTATCTGCTAAACCCATAATATAGTCCATAATTTAGGTACCAATTATGCTTCATTGGCTTTTTGGTTAATAATGTAGTACCATAATCCATTACACCGGGACAGGTTAATACCCAAAGATATGAGAAACTTGGCCAACTTGCTTTCCAGGGGTTATTGCAAATATTGTCAAAGGGTCAGCTGCACCTTTAAGAAATTCAAGCCCCAGGCGTGAACTGATTCCTCCCATGACTGAGCAAGTGTCTGAGAGCTAGCTATACTGGGAAATATAAGAGGGGACCTGTGTTCAGTAAGGGTAGGGGTGTAAAACCATGAGAAGATCTAGAGGTGGGTCTAGAAAGGTTCTGGGGATCAGTCTGTGTATGAGGAGCAAAAGGAAAATGCCTGAACAGAAACTGGAGGAAGTGGCCCTAGAGGAACAGTGGCAGTGCTGGATTTAAGGCATACCCCTATTTTCAGTTTGAGGCAGCAGGGCCTGTACTAGAGGGAAGCAGTATTATCAAATCCAATAGCTCAAAAATCCTGAGATGGGACCTATGAAATCATGAGATGCTTAAAAAAAATAAAGGTTGTTACCTTCCCTTTTTCCCCCTTTCTGTTTTTCATGTCTTAAGGGCTGGTCTACACTAGCCCCGAAGTTCGAAGTAAGATACGCGACTTCAGCTACGTGAATAACGTAGCTGAAGTCGAAGTATCTTATTTCGAACTTCAAAGTACTCACCCCTGGTCCACACCGCGGCACGCAGGCTCCCCCGTCGACTCTGCCTGCTCCGTTTGTGGAGCAGGATTACCAGCGTCGACGGGGAGCACTTCCTGGTTCGATTTATCGCATCTAGACAAGACGCGATAAATCGAACCCAGAAGATCGATCCGACGCGTCCGACAGAGCTGGTAAGTGTAGACTAGCCCTTTGGTTGCATTTCATTTGTATTTTCAAGCTTTTCTCCAAAGCCAGGAGGAATAGAAACGTACTTAAAAAAAAATCACCCCCTCCCTTCAAATTCTCACCTAGTCGTATGCCTCCAGGAGCTGGGGCTTTGCATGAAATGCCAAATACTATGAGACTCACCATAAAATTTTGAGAGATGGCAACATTAAGGGCACGGGAACCCACATAGGGTTCTACCTAGAGGTGTGGTGTAGACACCTGTGCGCTGAGGGGAAAACCTGTGCTCCATAGTCTTAGGGGAGGAATTTATGGAGTGTTGGGCCTGGAAAAAATCAGAAAGTGGCTTGTCTGGATTGTTCTGTTTGTCCCGGAAAGGGGTGTGGACTTTTGCTTTGACTAGAGGACGCAAAGCACCAAACTACCACAAAAGGAATCTGGACTGGAAGGGAAACTGAGGCAGCAATGCTGGCGAGGTGAGAATATCATTAGACACATGTTTCAGAATGATTCTTTGTAAGGTCATATCCTACACTTTAATTGTGACTTTTTTGTTCTCTTCTTAGGTGTCCTCATCTTGTTCCCTCTTTTTGTACCTTTGACTCACCTGTATTTTTTGTTTTTTGTTTTTGTTTTCATTTGTTGTCCCAAGCAACTAGTTGATTCTTGATCCTATGGCACCTTTCCCCTCTGAGGAGCAATCCTTTTGTTCCTGGTGGACTCTGCCCTTTCAGAATTTAACAGGCTGACTTTGGGCTCAAACATACCCCAAATCTCAAACTGAAATTGTCAGAAATGCCAGATTTCTCCTGGGTCTGCGCTGAAAGTAGACAGATTT
Organism: Macrochelys suwanniensis; assembly: GCA_033296515.1. Lineage (NCBI taxonomy): Eukaryota > Metazoa > Chordata > Testudines > Chelydridae > Macrochelys > Macrochelys suwanniensis. Next base: position 37,301,835 of record CM065783.1, read on the forward strand.
GATGGAGCTTTAAAGTTCAAATCCAGAGCAGAATCTGAAATTCCCCAATGTTTGGAAGTATTTGGATCTGGAAATCCTGATCTGAGATAATTTCTAATCAAAGCAAACAAAATTGCAGACCTCGTATTTTTGACACAAAATCACAAACTGGACTATGTTTGCTCGAAAGCACATCCAGGTTCCTGTGAAATATTCATCTGAAGCTGAATCCAGATTTACGACACATAGCTTGTCTAATATTGATTCTGTAACAAAACATGAAACCAGCTGAGTTTTCAGTATGGTTATGGATTATGCTGTGTTAATGATACAGAGTATTATTAATAGTAAAACATTGATATGTTTTTCAAAGTTGTATTCACTTGGTTTAGTCATCAGAGACTTTTCTGTTTAGAGGGTGTTGCGAGAATTCACTGTTTAAATATAAATGTGTTAAAAAGGAAAGTCCAATATAAAGAACAGTTTTTATACTTTGATTCATGTTGAGTACATAACATCTAAGGTTTATTCATTGCAATGTGAAAAATCAAACTAAAAGCTACTCTGGAATTCCAAAGGAATTCCATGTAATATTATATTCACATGAATACTAAGACCTCTGGTAAAACTTTTCAAAAGGACCTAAGTCCCATTTCCAAAAGGGTCTACTCTGCAATTGGGGTCATACCTGAGCTGGCGGTATCACAGCTAGCTTGAATAACAATAGCAGTGAAGCTGAAGCAGAATGGACTTCAGCATGGGCTGTGCAAGCCTGCCGGGGGAGGGAGGTGCACTGGGTATGTAATTGAGCAGCTGGCTAGAGCAGTTTCACTACTAATACACTGAGTTATTTTTGAAGTTTTGAAGGAGTGGGATTTGGCCCTGTGTCTCCTGTGCTGAACACTGATCGGCTGTTTCTGATGACTGGTGTGAGGCAGACCAGTTAAGATGCAGAGTATGTGCAGCACACTTCTAGCCATGGACTGCTTGGCACAGAGACTATATTTATTATTTTACTTCTAACAGATCTATGTTGCAAGTCTCTGAACACGCTTACAGCTAAAACACAAACATTGGTTACAAATTGTCACTATCACAGTTAGTTGGTGTTTCCCCCCTAAACAGTCTCCCATGGTTTGATCAATGACATCAGTCAAGATATCATTAATGCCTTCAGGCTAAGGCTTAAATAAAATGACGTGCTTTGTGCCATGCCCAGAATGTCAACAAACTTGAACTTTTGCACATCACAGAAACAAGCCTGCTGCAGATCCAAGGGCTCATTAAGAACACGCTGCCCAGGATTCAGCTCTGTGGGTATGCCTACACTGCAATAAAAAGGCCTGTGGCTTGCCTGGGGCAGCTGAATCAGTCTCATGGGACTTGGGCTGTGGGGCCATTACATTGCTGGGTAGACGCTTGGGCTGGAGCCTGGGCTGTGACACCTCGCAAAGGGGGAGGGGATCTGAGCCTGAATGTTTACACTGCAATTTTATAGCCCTGCTATCTGAGCCAGGCAAGCCCGATTCAACTGATCTGGGCTCTGAGACTCAACGCTGCAGGTTTTTTATTGCACTGTAGACATATCCAATGTGTTATGAGTTGGAAGTCTGCATATGAACCAAATACTGGCTATAACACTCAGTTCTAGATAGTTTTACATAAGGTTCTATTGGGAATATAGTTAGGTAGGACCAGGTTTTCTTCACATGAATAGTCATGGCTAGAGCTGGTTGTCAAAACGTATTTTGGAATTTCTGGTTCATGAGAAATTTCAAAAATATTTGGTTTTATTCTGAACGAGAATGCAAAGACATTTCAAATGTCACATTTCATCTCAAACTGGCAAGTCTCAGTTTTGACCGGCATCATTTGTGATGTCTTAACTAATGTAATGCTGAATTTGATTAATTAGTCAATGCAGATTAATAAAGACAAGGTATGTTGGAATCAACTTTATACCTAACCGAAACCACCTAAGTGACTACACAGAACTAAGCTAGCTGAGCTTCCCATTATAGTTTGGATTGTGTTGTTAAATATTCTTTCACTACCAAGGATTAGGTGATACAGAGATTTGACATTCATTTTAATCTGTTGTGAGAGACTTGAATGTGATATCAAAAGTATGTATAAACGTTCCAACTCATAATACGTGAGGGCCATTAAGTGTACAGTTGGAACACAGGACTCACCCATCACTTGTGGATATAGTAAATAAGGGTTATTGTAAAGCAGTTTGTTAAATATTTTACCCCAAATTAGTATATAGAATACATGCATCTGACAAAGTCCTTCATGGTAGGATGCAAAACATCACCCACAGTGATTTTCATGTACAAAATGCAGTACTTAAAAGCATTTTATAGGGATCAGTATTTTAGGCTTGTATTATGTTGCAACATACTTATTGGAAGTAGAATGGTGGCTTGGCATATTGAGCAGCTAGCAGTAAGATGTAACTTGAGCTTGGAGTGTTTGCATTCTTAAAAAATGAGATGTACATTTCCTGACCTTAGAAATCAATTGGCGAGAGTTATTTCTCCTCTGCAGAGAGGAAATACAAGCAATGGAGTCTAAGTAAAAATCTTCAGAAATACTGTGCTGGAAATAATGTCAGTGGATCATGGCTTGCACTGCAGCCTTGTCTTTTGGGAAGCATGTAGTAATATTTTCTTGCATGCTGCCAGGTGGTGTTGATATATATACCGTTGCCAAAGAGCTGGAGAACTTGTAAAAGGAAGTGACATAAGGTTCAAGGGGAGAAGATCAAAGGAGATAAATAATAATGACTAAAAGGACTGTTGGTTCTCTACCAATTGGATGGAAATAGACATGCTGCTTGTTGTTCTGGTGGTGTGGCTTGCCCAACCCCATAGGTGTTTGTCTGTTGAGACACTTCTTGTCATCAGGAGCTTTCTCAGAGAATATCCATACTATGTAGAGCTGGCTAGAGAGGAAGGATGATCTTGTGTGTAAGGCACTGAGAGATTTAAGTTTAAGGTATCTAAAGTTTGTCATCTAAATCTATATTTAGGCACCCCAGTAACAGGGAGAGGTGCTAAACACTCATTTTGCCACTGATGTCAATGGGATGTGCAATGCTAAGAAGTACTAGTACCTTTGAAAATTAGTCTCCCTTTTATTGAGATACCCAAATCCCCTGGATTTAGGTGCCCAACTCTAGCCACCTAAATTGGAAAATTTTGGTCTTAAACTGTTTTAGAATACATGTATTTATTCACGAGTGCATTACTTCCTAAGCAATGCATTGACTAGTAATAAAGAAACACAGGATTTGACTATGGGATCAGATCACTGGCCTCTGGCAGTTACTAGTACCAGATGCTTCAGAAAAAAAGAAAAAACCCAAGCATAATACACCTAGCATTATACATCACTGTATGTGAGATAAGAGCGGGGGGGATTTCTTCCTGACCCCCTGAATAATAACTTTGTGCCCTGACGCATTGGATTTGATTACCCGTATCATTTTCTTAGCTTGTATAACTACAAATGTTACTAGTGGTCATAAAACTATCAAGACCTTAGTATTATCCTGCGCTTCCACAGCAGTAAATCCTATGGGTTGGCTTATTTCTTTTAGCTGTATAGTTGTGAGGGAGACAAAGGAACTAGGCAATAGTTTGCATAAGGAATAGGAAACAAGTGTGAATCAAAGAATATTTTGCTTGGAGTATTGATTACATCCCACCTGGAATAACAAGTGTCATATGGGGTGGATATGAGTAGACTGAAGAAGATAAAGGTAGTCTTGTGATGAGGGCCCTGGTACTTGAGAGACCTAGGCTCATTTCCTGGCTCTGCCACAATCTCTCTCTGCCTCAGTTCACCATCAGTAAAGTAGGGATAATCTGACTTTCCTGTCTCAGAAGTACTGTGAGGCTGAATCCATTAATGCTTGTGAGATGCTCACATACTGTAGTGATGGGTCTGTGTGTGTATGAATACCTAGATAGGTGCAGAACAATTGAACTAAAGGCAAAATGGTTATGAGGTTTGAAGAAGTTATATTTATTGGGGTGAATCCATCCCAAGCTTAAGTGCATTGATTTCAGTGGAGATCACAAGACATGAATTTGTCCTATTTTCCTTGAAAAAGAGGAGATTTTGAGGTGACCAGGTTAAAATGTTGCATATTATGGTTGAATCGCCAGAGATTCAGATTTTTATCCGAACCAAATTCTAAAAGTTTGCTATATTTTGTCCCCCTCCCCCCCCCCAAAGTTTAACTGAGCTGCCCAGGCCTTGAAGGGATCCACTTCCCTTATACACTGCTTTTCTAACTGGTCCTTTCCCACTTGATATTGTTTTATTGTGGGGGAAGCCCAGTGGTCTGCTACCCTCTGCAATATCTTCAAGGTATAATCTAGGGGACTATTCCCTCTAATCCAGTTAGCCAGGCAAGATGGCTCATCTGTCTTTCCAAATAGTTACCTAAATGCCCCTTCCCCATTACAGCTTTTTTTACGGAATAATGGGCAGGTTCTCAGGCTGTTCTGGAGGTCCCAAGTTAAATTTCCAATGATGGACCAAGAGGGCACTGATGTAGCTTCCACTGGGCCTTTCTCTTCTATGATCTTTTAAAATAAAAGCTTAACACTCCAGAATACAATTCACCATCCAGCCACATTCAGAAAACCATACAATTCTAGTTTTACTAGACAAGGGACCCCAAAAAAAAGCTTTTTGAGTGTCTCAGAATCTCAAAGGTACACTTCAAAAATGGGTGTATATATGGGTGGGAAAGTCTTATTTACAGGGCTGGGTCTAGGCACCAGCCTAGGAAGCACATGCTTGGGGCGGCACATCATAAGGGGCGGCATTCAGGCTAATCTCAGGGTGGCACATTCCGCTCTGGCCGCTTTTTTTTTTTTTGCTTCGGCGGTGCTCCGGCCTGTTTTTTTGTTGTTGCCTGGAGTGGCAAAAAAGCCAGAGCCGGCCCTGCTTATTTATCCCAATCTGGTTCACCTTGTGCTATAACAGTGACTCATGAAGTTGACCCAGGAAAAATTCTTACTGTGATGAAGAGTTCCAAGCCTTGAGATATAATTTTAAAGAACATTTTTATAGACGCACCATAGGAAACTGTATACAATCTCTATACATGCTCTGTGGCTCTTTTACAGGTAGTGAGGCTGCACATGTGTCATTAAGAAAACAAATTGGCACCTTACCTTTATAGCTATTTCTTCTATAGTTAGTGCAAGAAACCCATTTGGTTATGAGACATGCAACAATCTCTTGCTAAATAGAGACAAATTACTGAAATGGCTTTCCCAGTACCAATGTGCTCTGACATAACATTCCATATTGAGAATAGCAGCAAGAATTAGCCTCAGCAGCAATTGTCTATTGTCCTTCTAATGTCCTTCTATGAACATCCAATTAACACAGGTGAAATGTTCAGTCAGATTTTATGTTTGGCTGCACATTTTCAGGGGCAGCACTGCCTGTGAAAAGGACCCCTAGAGCAGGGTGGATGTGGGGTGCAAATGGAAATGTCTAGAAGCCTTTCTAACCTCTTATGAAAAGCTCCTTCAGAACTGAGTAGAGAATGATAAGCTTTCTATAGGGTTTCTAAACCATCAGAGAATTATGGCCACAATCCTGATCTCAATGGGAGTTTTGATAATGACATCAGTGGGAGCAGGCATTTTAGGAACTGATCCTGCAACAGAATTCTATATAGCAGGTCAATTAATCATATAAAAAAGGTCCAATTCTCTGTTCAATTCTATAGATTTTTAATGTAATTATAGACTCATAGACTCATAGACTTTAAGGTCAGAAGGGACCATTATGATCATCTAGTCTGACCTCCTGCACAATGCAGGCCACAGAATCTCACCCACCCACTCCTGGAATAATCCTCTCACCTATGTCTCAGCTATTGAAGTCCTCAAATCATGGTTTAAAGACTTCAAGATGCAGAGAATCCTCCGGTAAGTGACCTGTGCCCCATGCTGCAGAGGAAGGCAAAAAACCTCCAGGGCCTCTGCCAATCTACCCTGGAGGAAAATTCCTTCCCAACCCCAAATATGGCAATCAGCTGAACCCCGAGCATGTGGGCAAGACTCACCAGCCAGACACCCAGGAAAAAGTTCTCTGTAGTAACTTCTAACATCCCATCATTGACCATTGGTCCTATTTACCACTGATGGCAATTAATTGACCTTTGACTAAGATCATGTTATCCCATCAAACCATCCCCTCCATAAACGTATCTAGCTTAATCTTGAAGCCAGATAGGTCTTTTGCCCCCACTGCTTCCCTTGGAAGGCTGTTCCAGAACTTTCTATAGAGCCCTGTTCAATTCCATTGCACTTTTCAATAATGGCAAGTTTACCCTGCCTTTAGATAACACTGGACATAAAGCATCATACAGATCTTGTAGTAGCCCTTTTCACTGAGGTCAGATTAGAAAGTCAGGAAGATCTTGATCCTCAAAAGTTGATTTCTGTGGGAGATAGGCACCTAAATACATGGGAGGATCTGGGCTAAAGATATTATAGTAAGGATGCCAATTCCCAACTATTGTCTTTTGATAAAGTTTCTACTGAATTTCCCTTTAACGTCACCTGCCTATGTAATTATTGCTATAAGGCTTATTGAGCAAGGTGTAGGAAGGTGGGGATATCAAGAGCCCAGCATGTCTGGAAAAGTGTCTATAGGAAGCCATCTCTAAATGTCTCTTACCATGTGGTCTAATTAAGGCCTGGACAAAGCACATGAATTACTTACCCAAAAAAAGAGTTTTGTTTCTGTTTGCTGCACTTTATTTTTATAACCTGATTACAAACCAAAAGAGTTTGTTAGTTTAGTCTGGGTTTAGCTACCCAGCAGCGAGCAGGACGTCACTGCTTTAGATCACCCTTCATCCCAGCTCCTCTCTAGAAATAAACATAACCAAGGCAAATTGTCTCCAATGACTGCTCTTTGAAATTATTACTTTGCTTTTCCTCTTAGGCAGGAAGTCAGATAATAAACACATCAACAATACCATGCTTTTGCTTAAGGGAATGTAACACACTCCCACATTTCTAAATGCGGGAAACCCTGGTTTTACTGCTGAACTGCAGGACCTGGATGATGAAATGATCATAAGACCATTTTAGGATGCATCTACACTAGAAAGAATTGTGTTTTAGCACAGGCATAGCTGCATTAGTATAAATGTAGCATAGACTGGCCACAAGTGTCATCTAATCCTGCTCAGTTAAACCTGTGGAAAATTTAGAGTAACTCCACTGAAGTCACTTTAAGTGACTAGCTCACTGTTTCTTTGTAGGGACTTGTCATCACTAGGAAGACTCGTAAGCATTTTTCGGGACCAGTGCTACCAAAGTCATAAGACTGAGCACAGATACTTCTGTGATTAATATGAAGATATAATTTAAAGTGTATCGATTCATTCTATCCACAGATGGCTGATGCAGCAAATCCAGAATGTACAAGGTGTACTCTGAAGCTGTCTTAGCATTAAAATCCTTTCTCAGTAATGTTTATAGGGCCATAAGATGCTAATGACCACTCCATCCCAACTCAACCTCACAAATGAGGAGCCAGCTGCTTGCATTGATGACAAATTGTCTAACATATTGAGTGTACATAGCAATTTAAATGCCATGAAATGTAATATTAACGCTTGATGGCATTGCAGAGAACCATTTTAAGTCAGACTAGGCTAAATCCAACTCAACTGATTTGTTTATATTTTTGAGCACTGAGATATGGGTTAAATCTTAGACTTTCTTTAGACTTGTTTAAGAGAGGTCTTTGCCCATATCTCTTTATGAGCTCCCTTTGGTGCACTGTGCTTATCTGCTTGAAAGCAAAGTCTAAAATAAACATCTCTCAGTTAGATACCAGCTGTCCCAATAGCTTCTCAGGCAGAAGGAGATGTGCTTTATGCAGCTATGGGAAAACAGCTCATAATCCATGGCACAGAATACTAGCTTCATATAAAAAAAATAGTAACCAAATCTATCTACAATCTTAGAAAACAACCCAGGATCAGAAGGTGATTGGTTACTGGTTGCAAACAAATTTATGGCACAGGAAAAGATAATCCTAGGGGGTTTAGTAGGATTTTTGAGAATGACAAGATACAAGGTTCTGCTGTATATTTTTCTACTACAGTAAATGCTGGCACTCGTTAAAAAGATCTTTTAACCTGGCTCTCAGTCAAAAGACCAAGCCTCTCTTAGCCAGCTTGCATAACTGCAAAATTCAAAGATCCTATCATGCAAGAGGGAGAGGGAAAATCAGCACAAATGATCTCAGTTTATTTCCCTCCCTCCCCTCAGTCAAACAGAATTGTTTGGAAATATAGTTCAAATCTCCAGAGCATTGGGGCTACATCGCACCAATTTGACAATACTCAGCAGGCCCAAATTCCAGCCAGTTGAGATTCGCTAGCTCCTATGCCACACCACTTTGTGGTATAGGGGGCATGGCTGGGTAAAATAAGGCAAGACTGGGCTATCCCCATGTCTAGTTGATTCCTGGCTGCCATAGTGGGCCATGGACAGCCAATGTAAGAGGACATTCTAAGGTATGCTAGTGCCTGGTCTGGCACTGGGCCTTGTTATTGCTCAAATTCACTTTAATGGTGCAACACCAATTTATAACAGCTGAGGATATGACCCCACTGTTTTAGTAAGCAATAAAATGACAACAAAAGCTATAAAGACCAAAGGCCTGATTCTCCTCTCTGTTACTCCTGGTTAAAGCCAACGCAGCAACTCTGCTGGTTTCCATGGAATAACCCCGACCAAAGCTGGCGTAAATGAGTAGAGGATTGGGCCCCCTTTTATCTCCCTTTCTCCTGTTGTTTTTTCAGTGCTCTGCTCTTTGGTGACTGGCAAACTAACTGGCAAGTGGAGATGTCATCAAAAAATCATCTTGAATAATTATCATTATTCTTGAGGTGCAGATCATTTTTTGATGTCATTATCTTCACAGTTCGCTGTGGTAGATATTTCTCAAAAGCAAACTCATAATTTCCTGACACTGAGGGGGTCCTGAATGCTGGTATTCTCTCAAATCTTCTTCTCTTATATGCCCTTTCTTAGTCTTAGTTGAAGTTGTGGGGATGGGGGTGGGAAAGAGATATAGTATATTAATCACACTGCATTTTCATGTATCTTGTCTCATTAAGTAGTGTATCTTGTATAAGAAATACCAGAGTCATTGCTACAATCAGATGGGCATAGCAAGTAATTTCAATGCCACTCAGTTCATGAGAGAAAATTTCCATTTTTCAGATGTTTACAGATAAATGCCATTTCAAGTTACTATTTATCTGTTGGGTTTGAGAAATGGATTCTAGTGATGATTAATTTCTGATAATCATAGACATACCAGTAAATATTACTAGAATTAGGTGCTTGAGATACCGTTATTTTCATGGTAAACAGAACTCATACATACAAATCCTCATCTGTACAAAAGCAAGGTGGCCTCATTTTTTTGCAGCCCTGCCCTGAAGGTTTTCATTATAGAAGAGTCTTTCATAAAAAACATTCTTGGTAAACAGGAACTTGAGAAATGATGTCAGTTTCACAACAATCAATAATCTCAGTCTTTCTTCATAATATAAAATGTGATGCCAATTTTACTTTTCCAAGTTTTCCATTTAGAAGTTTAGCAGTAGCTTTACATTTTTCTATAAACTTCTAAAACTAAACCTGTAGGTATTAATGCTGGTCAAAACTAGGAATTTCCATTCTGGGGAAATTCTGATATTTTGGGACTTGTTTTCATTCTGAATAAAAACAAAACAAAATCAATATTTTTCACAAAATGAAATGTTTGAAGAAAAAATTGTTCTGAGTCAGTTGGAACATTCCATTTTGATAAAATCAAAAACCTTGTTCTGCTATTGACTTTTATATTTCACGTTATAAATTATAACAATATAAAATAAACTTCAAAATGAAAAGTTGTTTTGAAATGAAAATTCAAAATGCTCTGTTCCAGTAAGGCTGAAACAAAATTGACACATTCCTGCATAAAGTATTGATTTTGACAAAACAGTGTTTTCTGACAGAAAAAATGTTACTTTGGAAAATTTTCAACCAGCTGTATAGATATATCTTGTTGTTAAAATGCATGGATGTGTTTAGATGTGTTCTTAAGCTGCATATATTTAAAATATATTAATATTTGTTAGATGCCAACATCATGATCAGGTGTTTACAAGACAGCACTCACCTTTAGAAGGTTGCAATCAGAATAGACAATCAACAAAAATTAGAAGTTGGCATTAAAGCTATGATTAAAATTCCAAATGGTGACTATCTTTGCAGCTCTTCAGTTCCTTTCTCTGATTGTCTATTGCGCTCCCCTAAGAATGCAGCTATGACACCAGTGTAGGTTCTAGAGCTGATGAAATCATTCACAGAGAATAGATGATTCAGTGAACTGAGTCCATTGTTTTGCAAATTGTCCAGGCATTTGTTCAAGAATCTGCTCATTATTCAGAGCTGTATAAGGAATAAGTTATATGATCAGATTTCAGCGTGCGGTTTGTTCATCGTCTGTCTGTAGTGAATATTAGATATTTGGAATTCACCATGCAAGCTGTGTGATAGGGCTAAACAAAGAGTGAACAGAAACAATACCAGGTGACCAAACCCTTATAAACTACTGCAGCTTGCACCACTGTTCCCTCTAAGCTGTGCGCGTGTGTGCGCGCACACAGATTCTAAACCCTGCGCACACGGCAAAACACCGCACGCACAAAAATTTGCACAGAAGCACAACAATTTGCATAGAAGAAATTTTTTGCGCACAAGGCCTGTCAAAAATTCTGCACGGAAGAAATTTTTTGCGCACACGGCCTGTCAAAAATTAGAGGGACCATTGGCTTGCACCCAGAAACTTTCATTTTGTGTTTTTAGTGCATTTTTGTCTTTTGTTTAAATGAATCTTTGAACCAAGGGTCTCAAATTCATTTCACATGAACAGTCACATGAACAGATCTCTGCAAAAGGAGAGAGGGTGGAAAGGAAGTGGGGACGGTGCTAAAGCCAAATCCAGCTCATTTTCAGAATTCTCAGATTTTTTGAATGCTGCTTCCCACTATTTTCCCAGCTCTTTTGAACTCTAAGAACTAGATTCTCAGCTGATGTAAACTGGGGGAAGTCAATTGACTTCCGTGCAGCAAAACCAATTTACACCTGCTGAGAATCTGCCCTAGCATGTAATGTCTTTCTAAAGCCAGTTATGATTCTTTCTTTGTTTCTGTCTGTGTGTGAGTTTTAGGTTTGGGTTATGAACAACCAAATCACACTTCTGTAAGTACTCAGACTAGAATCTAACACTCCTGCTTTTACAAGTGTTCCGGAAGGTCCCAGTACTTTCTTGTGAGTCTTTTTTTCAATCTGCAACGATTTTCATTTAATTTCCTCCCTCAATAGCGCTACATTATTGTGTCTTGTGTCCTTTCCTTTGAAGTCATTTATGCTGCTCTCTGCATCTACCTATACTAGGAGAAGGTTAGGGACGTGAATGACAGATGCATGGGTGATGTGCTTTAAATTCTGCCCTCCTGCCAGGGCTAAGCATATGTGATTTCCATGACTTTAAAACAAATAGAAACCTGTTCCTTAAGTGTCAACAGGCTGGTCTGATAGTCCAGTATTTCATGCTTCTCTGACATTACTAAATACCTTTTTAAAAACCTACTGTAAGTGCATCATGAGGGGTGTGTGTGTGATAGTGCATTATGGAGGAGCAGCAGAAAGTTAGGTTATGTCTACACTGCAAGAGGAAGGTGTGACTGGAGCACGTGTGGATATACCTGAGCTAGTTTTGATTTAGCTAGATCACAACTAGCACAAGTAATAATAGCAGTGAAGCCTGGGCAGTACAGCCCCACCCTTCCCAAGACCCGTGGGTGCATACTCGAGCTGCTGCCACCTTCTCTGCCTTGGTTTCACTGCTGTTGTTTCTCAAGCTAACAATCAGGGCCGGCTCTAGCTTTTTTGCCACCCCAAGCGGGCAAAAAAAGGCAAAAACAAAACAAAAAAGCCACGGCTGGAGCTGTCGCCAAAGCAAAAAAAAGGGCCCTTGAAATGTGCCGCCCCAGGAATGGCCGGAATGCCCCCCTTCACATGTGCTGCCCCAAGCACCTGCTTCCTTTGCTGGTGCCTGGAGCCGGCCCTGCTAACAATATATCTACACATGCTGCAGTCTCACTTCCCAATTGCAGGGTAGACATATGTGATAGTGATTCGGGTTAGTGTGATAGTGATTCCTGTTTTGTGGGGGGCAGGGGGAAAGGTAAAATAGACAGGAATTATGAGAGTAATAACAAATACAATTACTGGCATTGTTTGAATTTCACCAAATAAATTGCATTTCTCTGTCTATTGGCATGGTGTCTCAGTCCCATCTCAGTACTTTGTGAATGACTAATGCAATCCTTCAAGTAAAACATTACTGAAGAATTCATGGGTCTGATCAGTGTTAAATAATAATGATGATAGAAGGACATTGAGAGCTTCCTTTTTCTTTGGAAAGTAAAATATTTCTGAAGCTATCACTTTTATCAGATCAGAAAAGCTAATAGTATTGGCAAATCAGAACAACTTAGTCATGTCAATCTGACATTTGATCATAAATACAGCACTCTTGGTAGGAGAGAAAGTCAAACTGAAGGACACAATTTTCATAAAAGTATTCCACTCTCAGAAAGAATAAATTTATTTACTACTTGATATTCCTGTCTCAGACCCTGATCTTGATATTTGATCCTCACCGGAGGACTCTTGCACTCATGTGAATGTGCTTCTAGGATCAGCAGGACCTTAGATTGTAAATCCTTTGGGTCAGGAATAGTGCCTAGCACAGTAGGGCTTCAATCCTGTTCAAGATACCATCATATACAAAAAGATTAATGTTTGCTTGATGTGCTGTAATTTTAATTCCTTCAAAGGACTATTTGTCTATAAAGATTTGAACATCACCAGAGAACTACTGTTTTTGGTTCAGGTGCATGATGCATGGCTGTACCACCTTCTGGAGGTTTGTGTCCCAAACATGGACATAAGGGATTCAACATTGGTCCATTACGTTGGCAGATAGATAGATATATATATATCTCTGTGTGTGTGTGTGTGTGTGTGTGTATATATATATATATATATACACACACACACACACTAAAATATCTACCCTATCTACCCTAGGCTAAGGCATTATGCTTGTAGGTTACTGCCATATCTTGAATTTTGACCTTAGTGTAATTGCTTGCCTCCTAGTGATTTCTAGGGGAGCATTTGATTAGTCAGAAAGCATGAATACCAATTATCTGCTGTTTAAATACAATTTACTAGAGTTCATTGGTAGTGCGTGCAAACATACTAAATAAGTATTTATTGGTAGAGCATGCATGCATGCATACATATATAATATTTACATGTTTCTACAGATTATTGGAGCTGGTTAGAAAATATTGTTCATGAACAATTTTTGTGAAGAATGTTCTGTTTTTTGTTAAAATGTTTGTTTTGATGGCAACTTTCTGGCTAGCTGTTGCAACTGCTCGTGCAGGCCAAACCTCGAGAGATTTAGCAACTTGTTTTGGAGAAGCACCTGAATGTCTCAGTGTTAAACAGGAGGACTGGAGAAATAGGTTCCCTTGTGAGGTTGATGGTGCTTCCAGTTTCTGATTGGGCAGAAAAGGCACTCTTCTGATACTTGGAGCAGAAGAATCAATGCTGGAACCACAAATGGTGAAAAAGTGAACACGGGTGTGGGAGGAAGAAGAATCATTGTCTTGTTTCAAATGTCAAAGGGGGTTTGTTAAATTTGCGGTAATTAAGGTGCAATATTTTATACAGACCAATTTACCCATCCTGTAAAATTACATGTATTCAATTCCATTCTAATTATTACCTTATATCATGCATGGTGGCTTAGAAGACAAAAGTAATCAAGATGAACACTAGATATTAGACCTCGTATGGTCTGGTGGTTCAGTGGCATTGCAAATTTCCTTTGAAAACAAGACTGTTCTCATAAGAAGAAAATTGCTATTTGGAGCATGAAAAAGTCATCTTAAACACCCCCAACTCTCTAGCTACAAGATCATATAGCAAATCTGTTAAGTATCTTGCTTTTCATGGCCATTTCTCCTGTTCGGGTCTGTGAGTGCCATGCATTGTTACCACACAGGATCAAACCCAGTTTTCAGCTGATATTCGGTGAGACTAGATGCAAGAGATAGGGATGGCTGAGACAGCAATACAGCATGCAGAATCTTGAGACTGATTTTCAGTACAACACTGGATACTACAAGAAAATATTTTAGAAGACTTCAAACAAAAAACCCCAACAGTGATTCCTCCTCTTTCCCATACAACAATAAAAATATTTGGATAACAACCTGCCTTCAAGTTATCTTTAGTGACCTGCCTTTTCTCCTGGAAGTTCAGTAGCAGAGGGGGCATTGTTTATTTTCTCAACAAAAATCTGATTTATATTTTTGTGTTGCTTTAAAAAAAAACACACACACTTCTCAGATTTAACATGGGAGCTCAGCAATTTGTTCTTCTGTGACCTTGTTTACCTGTATGTGAGGAGCAGAAATGAAAATATGGAAGCTGTTAGGTTTTCTAAACACAAAGAGCAAATGCCTAGTCTCAGCTAGAATGACTTTTGTTTTGTAGTAAGAGAAAAGAAAAGTACATATTGCGTCGTGTATGTCTCCTGTCTTAAGATGCTACATCCATTATGCCTTGCAGAAGGTCAGCTGCTGATGTGATGATTTAGAGTGACTATCCAGAATAGTTTCCATTCATTTTTCAGGCAAGCCGTGGTCTCAGAGGCTCATATGACCTCTTTTTGGGTTACATGGATTAAAACATCTTTTATTCCTATCTGAATTTCAGGTTATGAACCAAAAACCCTGGGCAAAACTCAGTCAAGGCCCTGATTCTACAAAAAAATGTGTGTACTTATCTTTACACATGTGAGTAGTACTATTAACTTCAGTGGGCCTTCTCACATGAATCAATGTAATCACTTTGTAAGTCTTTATAAGATCTTTGTAAAAATTTTGATTTGAGCTGTATTATGGGCCAAGGCAAAAGGGACCACCCAACTGGGTTAAATTAAACTATTCTTTATCATATATGCTTTACCTAGAGTGGGTTGAAATTTTTTGACCACATTTTTTCTTGCCAAATACTGGAGTTATATTGAAAACACTTTATTGGGGCACTAAATATAGTAGCATAAATAATGTCTAGAGTTTTTTCACATTTTTCTTTTTTAATTTAATTTAATTTCTCCTTTTGCCATGATGCTCTAACTCTTCAAACTTCCTTAACTTTGGAAAAATTACAGAGTGGCAAAAGACAAAGGGGGGAAAAAAGGGAAAGTGTGTGTGATAGGAAGCATATTATTAATTGTATTGCACTCTGTAGAAAAAGGAGAATTAACAGCCCTTGATAAAATATTTTGCAAAAAATAAAATTGCGACCTTCTCCACCCCATAAAATAGAAAATAGTCAATATTTTTAAATTTTACAGGCAATTGTTTATCCAATTTTTGTTCAGTTTCTCTTGCTCTTTTCCTTTTTAAACAAAATAGTCTTAAACTTTTAAAATACTCCTTGTAATGTGGTGGCCTGCACCTTTAAGAGCCAGAGGCCCAGATCCATCCGGCTCCATGTAATTAACCTTGCCTGCCACACCTGGAATGAGATGTGGGATTTGATGAGTAGAACCAACTGGGTATGGAGGAGCCAGTTCCCCTCTAAAGAGCAGCAGGAAGCTGCAGAGGGGTGGGGGATACTCAGGAAGAGAGACAGTCACAGAGACTTCTAGAGGGTGAGTAAGCTCCAGCAGGGAATCCTAAGTCTTCAAGGAAAAGGTTCTGGGCAGGGAAGGTCTGGGAGACCTTGGTGGGAACGACAATGGGAGTATGGATTTGATGAAGATTTGACAACTTGATTTTTGGGATTGATTTGTTTTGTTATTTTAATACATCCAGCCCCAAGGCAGGGTGTGGCTGAGCCAGAGAAGAGCTGTTTAGTAGTTTGATTTAAGGGGTCCTGAGCTGAAGAAGAAGGAAACTGAGGCAGAAACCTGTAGCGAGATCTCAGGCTATGAGGTGGACACCCGAGGTTGCCTGGCCAGTTTACGCTTCTCCTATGGCTTGTAAATCCACCTTCACAGACATCTAACAACTTCCATTGTTTTCCCTTGGACCTTTTCTTCTGTCATTTTACAAGAAATGGTGTCCAGTTCTGCATGTGGAGACAATGAAGGGTGAAGCCTCATCTCTCATTTAATCTATCTAGCCTTTTATAAGGTATGTTTGATTAGATTTTTCATGGAGAGAGTTGTGGTCTGTGATCTCTGTAGGCTGTTCTGTATTCTTAGAAATAGGAACTCCTGCATTCTATATCTTGGTTTAACATTGGATTGCTTGGACTCTCTCTTTCTCCCTGCCTTAATTGCCCTATTTGTCTTTGGGAGATACAAATACTTACCATCCTTTTGACTGAGGTAAAGTGAAGGTTAAATAACATTCTCATAAATGTTGAGATGGGAAAGTGCTAAGTGTGCGCTCAACTGCAAGGTGTTGAGCACTTTGGCCTGGTCCAGCAAAGCATGTGACTTTAATGGAACAACTTATGTGCTTAAAGTTACACACATGCCTGAGTACTTTGCTGGTTTGGGCTAGAATTCTCAATAACTTGCAAGATCAAACCCTAAAAGCACTTGTACAGAGTGGCCAGGGAGAAAATAAAAGAAAGAGGCATGCTTGGGAGAGGAAGTCTTTGTCTCTCCACACTGATGAGCTCCAGTTGAATTGGAAAGAATATAACTGGCTGTGAAGTGCTTCATGATATTTTTGTATAGCATGTCTCATAAGAAAAAGTTATTGTACAGAACAGGAAAAAATGTCTATTAGCAACTTGGTGAGTTACAGGCACAGTGGAATCAGAAGAATCAAGAAACATTTTATCAGTAAGATTTACTGTAATGTCCAAATGTTCTAATGTACTTTGTTTCAAAAGGCAGTCAATTGGTATGGGGTCAGTTACCTGTGACAAGTAGTGATGGTGGGGCTCCAGGATGGTGCAAGCTTCAAATGTTCCCAGCAGGGCACTTTATGAAGGCTGGTGGGAATCCTTCAGCTCCAGATCTAAAGCTGCCTGTGAATTTTAATAGAGAGTCCAAGCCAAGTTCTTTCACACAGACCTCAATAACAGGATAATTGAAATTGGAATAAGAGAGAAGCGACAAAGATTTTTTTTTCCCTTAGGAAAGATGAATAACTTAACATTTGCATTAGAGATAAAAATGTGTCCTGGTCATTGTCTGACCATACGGAATGGTGTAACATAACACAGGTCAGCATTTAGAAATGCTGATTTTGAAACCAAAGGGAGATTTTTCAGGGATTAGGCCATTGTCATAAAAATTTACCATGTCAGAGAAAGAATAGAGGAATGACTAGTGTAGGCAGAAATACTATTGAAATCTGATAATCCTGCGACAGTAATTTAAGGTGTATTATGTCATTCTTGCTGGAAGAGATTTTATTACAACCTAAGTTCTTATAAGGGTGTATACTACCTACTTTAGGAATTGCAGAGAATTAGAGAGAATTAGAATGAGAGAGCGAGCGAATGTGTATTATCCCCTGGGTCCTTGATAATGTTTGTCATTTTTAGCAATACAAATATGGCCACACTTTGTTTTCTTGGCTGATATTTGGGTTTTCTGCTGATCAGTCCTCCTCACTCCCTTCCAGGCACAGCTTGCTCTTCTCTGCCTCTAGCAGTCACTTCTCTCTCCTCCCAGTCATATGGCATGAGGAAGGAGGGAAATGCTGCCCACTCCAATGAGCTCAGTGGAGAGGAGGAAGAAAATAATTACATCTCCCCACTGGTCTTAGTATGGAGGGGAGTGAAGAGCTTTTGGTGGCAGCAGCAGCTACTCTCTCCTGTTCTAAATGGGGAGGAGTGAATTTCAAATAGAGGTACCAATGCCCCTCCTGTGGTCACAGTGGGGAGGGGAAGAGCTGAACCTAGCCAGCGCCCTCCTCTTCTCCCAGGACTTACAGTGCAATTGAACCCTTTGAAAATCCACCGGACTCAGTCATCATTAAATTACCCACTTTCCCCTTCATGGAACCCCGTGGGAGGTGTGCTGCCTAAGAGGACTGCATTGTAGAGTGGGGAAGGAGGGTGAGGGCTGGGGAAAAGCTGAGCAATGATAAGGAAGCCCGGGGATAGGTCTCAAAAGATCTTGGGGGATCCAGGAGTTTAGGGATAGAACAGTCAACCAGTTCTGTGGGATCACGTAGAGAGGGGTGATATTTTTATAAAATGAATGATTTTGCTTATATATTAGAAGGTAACTTAACAGCATTGGCTGTGGTCCTGTGCCATGAAACTCAATGGGAGCTTTGTCATTTACTTCAGTGTGTTTAGGATCAAGCCTATTACCAAGAAATATTAATTCAGTGTTTAGAACACTGAGAAATGGTATTTTCTCTGGTAACCTAACACAATGTCTGTGTTGTTTAAATCAGAGCCTTAAAAATCAGGGACTGCAAATGCACTGAAAATAACTTTCCTTTTAGTATATTGGTTTATCCAATCTTCATCATGGTCAAAAGCAGGAAGCACAATGGTGCTGGATGTTTTTATATGCAATATTTACTGGGAAGCACCATTACCCTAGTGCCAGATTAGAATCTGATGAAAAAACCGTTTGCAAATGCAGGTTAGAGTCCCCTATGGGAGGATGTATCTGGTATTCTTTGTACCTTCTTCAGTTCTGAGAGCTTGGTCCCCGGTCAAGTGTGTGCAGTACAATATTCTCTAAGGATTTAATCCTGCTCTTATTGATGTCAACTGGAATCTTGTAATTGGATCAGGTTCTTATAGGCACAATATTGCCCAAAAGTATTGTAGTGTGTATATTTAACAAATATTAGATATACATTTCTTCTTTACAGAATCTAGCAGGCATCGGCAACCTTCGGCACGCGGCTCGCCAGGGTAAGCCCCTTGGCGGGCTGGGCCAGTTTGTTTACTTGGCCAGTGCGCCGCTTCCCGCATTGGCCGGGGATCAGCCGAACCGGCGGACGCGGCAAGTAAACAAACCATCCCAGCCTGCCAGGGGGCTTACCCTGGCGAGCCGCGTTCCGAAGGTTGCCGATGCCTGATCTAGTATTTAGTGCAAGATCAAACAAGGTTGGCAAAAAAAGACAAAACTCTTCTTTTGCCTGTGTTTACTGTACATGTAACTTTTTTAAAGGTTCACTAAGGAGCAGATGGAGTGGTTTGATAAATAACATAGAAGATTGAGGCAGAAGCTTGTTTCTAAAACTGAGGGAGATAATTCTTTTTATAATGCAGTCTGATTGGGATATGAAGTGAAACAGTTTTGTAATGAACAAAAAGTAAACTTGAAAATAAAGGTCACATACAATTACTGAAAGAAATGATTGGAAGATGCTATTTTTATTTATCATTTCATCTCTCAAATTATCACTTTGTATATCTATGTTCACAAACAGGAGAATGAATCCTCTGTAGGCATTGAACACATTTTTAAAAACAGCCCTCAAGATATATTAGGGGTAGGGAAAGTGGTAGTTATTTTTTCCTCCAGTCTGAGGGTAAATACAAATACTAATCTTAATGAAGACTGAAGATATTCCTGTTCAATAGACTAGCAATGCCTTCAATTTTGTGCCTCCTCACAGCCTACAATTTGCTATTTACAAGGTATATTTAAGAACAATGTTTTTTTTCATTCTTCCTCCATTAAACCTGCCTATTACAAAGGACTCCTAATAGTATAAAGAGAATTCAGAGACAAATTTTTTCTAGGACACGTGGAACCCAATACATCAGCCTGTACCTCCTGTAGAGCCCAGTTCTGCAAGGTGCTGAGACTGTCCTGTGAGTTGCTGACTGTCCTCATTGCCCATAGATTTCAATAGGAATTGAAGTTGCTCCACATCCTCCGGAGGTGCTTAACTCCTTGTAGTTTCATGGACCATAGTGCGTGCATCACTAAACAGGTGCTAAGGGCTTTTAAGGCCTTATGTCCATTGTTGAGGTTTAGGAGCAGATATTTCCTTGGGACAGCAGGGTGTTTGCATTCAATTTAGTCCTGGCCGTCTTCCTCTTTGCGTATCATTTCTCTGGCCATAGACTTATTATTTGTGTAGAATCAGAACTGCAGAGCAAGACTATAAGGCGATATCTCAATGCACATCCAAATGCTTGCAGAAGATGTGGTCATTTATTTGAGTGAAGTTATAAAGGAATAGTATATTTGTAGTGTTGAGAGTCATGTATCACACTGAAGTAAGTGTGACATAATGGAAAATAATGAATAGAAAACTAACAAAGCAAATGACACTCACTAAAATAAGTTTACAATACAAAAATAGAATAATTTCTGAATAGCTAGTTCAAATTAGATTTAGGATTAGGTGATGTCAACCTGAAAAATCAGCTAGATTTGAAATGGATATCAAGGATGCTTTCTAAAAATCTATTGCAGTGCATAAGATAGAACCGGGTGGATGCATTAATATTTTAACTGTCAGATTTACTTTACAGTTTACATGTGAACTCTCAGCCTGATGGACTGTCTTGATAAATGCCGGTAACTACACTGCTACTTACTGCAGAAACTTTCTTGTTTGACAGTTCAGATTTAAAACTACTAGCTAGCGGTTTTTCCTTCCAAGCTCAATATGTGGTAACATTTTAGGACATGTAAAGACAACCTTTAGGCTAACAGATGGATTCTGGCAGTCAACAGCTCAAGTTTACCTGAATTGTTATATCCCACAGTACTATATCAATAACTAAGCTGGGCCAATGACAAGGCAGGAAACACTACAGCACACAGTATACTCTGCTGCTCATCGAGGAGACTACTCCGGGCTGGATTTCAGTGTCCATTGACATTCATATGAAATTTTCCATTAAGCATGATCATGCCTTTTGAGTGGAGGGAATGCACTTTCAAAAGCATTTTAAAAGATTTATGTTTAATTAAAAAAAGAAATGGGGGATTTTTGATTCTTTAAAGTATCCATTGAGTTGTGTATTTGGTGAATAAAGAACATATGGGGGCCAGATCCTACTCCCAGAGAAGACAATGGCAAAATTCCCATAGTCTTAGGTGGAAGCAGAATTGGGCCCATCTTGCTGGATAAGTAAAGTCATTAGAGGAAGTTATCTATATTTTTCTATTACCCAAAGGTTCAGGTATTTCACTAATGACACATCTATTATTTAGTCCACATTACCATGAACGTGAAGGCTACTTCTATGTCTTAGATCAAATGACTATGACTACACTGTGGGCTTTTTCTATCACAGTGCACTCCTCTGTTAGACACCAATGTCTGAAATATTGCAATAGACACAAAAAGACAACTTCCTTTCATGTTAAAATGCCATCCTTGTCTACCTTTTCAACTTTCAAGTATGTCCTAAATATTTCAAGTAGTCATGTAATCAGTAAATGAAAAAGTAAACCTGGAGTTTTACTTCTAGCAAGGGTAGCTAATGTTTTTTATTTTGTTTTGATATTTTAGAATTCAAAATAAGGGTCATGGGGAAGACTCTTACTTCCCCAAGATATCTTACTCAATAATTACTATACACAGTGTCTATGAATAGTGATGCTATATCCATTCCATGTTGTGGACCATCTCCCATTAGTTAGATATCTGTATGGGCTTAGATCTATTTATAGCATAGTGAATAATATGCTGTGTGCTTATTATGTGAATCCATAGTGACCTTTTTATGCCATCCACCTCTATGTACAACTTCCAGATTAGTCCAGACAATGACTATGAAGATTAGCAACACTGTTGCTTAATATTAACAGTCATAATCGGAGAAAGCAAAGCTGCTAAGCTTTGAAAGGAAGAGAGGAGGGATTTCCCACTAGTTAGAGAAGTAGTCTGGGGCACAGGAGACCAAAGTTAAATTCTTTGCTGTGCCACAGACTACCTGTGTGACCTTGGGCAAGTTGCTTAGTTTCTTTGTTCCTCACATCCCCATCTGGGCCTCACTGAGGTGTGGTGAGGATAACTATATTGAAGATTCTGAGGCGCCCAGATACTATGGTGATGGGAGCCATAAAAGTACCTAAGGTGTATGGAGAAGACCTCCACCCTTCCAAATATTCTTGAAATTCTTTACAATCCTCAGTAGCACTCTTTCTGTCTTTTGTTTTCTATACATTTAGAGAGACAGAATCTTTGTGAACAATTGTTTCATTGTCACGGTTCTATTCAGTGATAAGCAGCCAAAATAATTTCTGAGCGGGAAGAACCAGGGTCTACGTAGTGCATCTCACCTTCCCTCCCACCCCTCTTAATTTCTTGAGATGCTAGCAGGGCTTGCAGCACCTTGCAGCATCGGCCATGGTAACAGCAGATGCACTCTTGACATGGCTCAGTCATTCTCCAAGACAGCAGAAATGTTTAACAAGTAGACATGGCTTTAGTACCTTTGGGCAGGCCTACAAAATGATGTTTACTGCTCTCCTTCCCCAAATGTAATTGTTTCATCTCTACCATGATTGCAGCACAATGCAGAGAGGTGGCCTGGGGATTTTTTGTGAGCGCACGGCTGGAGGATAGAGGGGATTCTGGCACCCTTTTAAGATAAAAGGTTAGGAATCTGCTCAAGCTCTTTGAGGCACAGAGACCAGCTCAGTTAACCAAGGGCTCATGTGAGCCTATACCATCTTCACCAGTGATCCTTAAACTGCTGTATTTGTGTTTCTAAAATGTGGGTGAACATGTTAGCTATACATCGCCAATAGTCCAGTCCCAATAATCCATGTGCACTCTTCAGATTCTCTACCAAGCAATTCATGTCAAATCATACCTGCAAAACTGTTGTTCTGTTAGGCTGGGCTACAGCTTCATTCTGTCTCTAATCCCGTTTATCTGCAGTCCTACCTTCCCCTACCAGAGCAAAAATTGTGACAGATTGTGTTGTGATTATTTTAAAGAGTTGATTAGATGGGGAGTTACACCTTTCCTGTTACCTGATAATGGGATCTGTATATATATCCCTGGCCTGGGCAGTTCTTTGTATTTATCTTAATACTTTATTTTTTAAAAAGGTTAGTAAAATATCTATCCAAAAGAATTAGAACCTGATTTTCAGATATGAACTCTGAGTCTGTCCCCACACTTCATAGAGTTTTGTAGTTTAGCTACTAGACTGGGACTTGAGATCTGGGTTTAATCCTCAGATCTGCCACATTCTTCCCCAGTGGCCTTGGGCAAGTCATTTAATCTCTCTGGGCCTTGGTTCCCCATCTGTACAAATGAAGATAATATACTTCCTTCTCTATTTAGAATGAAAGCTATTCAGGGCAGGGGACTATCTCTGACTATGTGTATGTATGTCACCAAGCACAACGTGGCTTTGTCTCAGTTGTGATCTTTTGGTACTACTGTTTCAGGTAGATAGGTAATAATAGTACAGTATCTAGCTCTTGTATTGCACTTCTCATCCATAGATTTTTAAAGCACTTTGCAAAGGAGGTCAATATCATTAGCTCCATCTTAAAGGTTGTTATTATCATCCCTATTTTACAGTTGACTAAGTGCTATGAATTGTGCCTGCAATTAACTGAAGGCACAAAGTTACATTCACAAACTTGGAGGCCAGCTTGAGGCCTTCTTACAAATCAAGGACTAAAAGACACAAACCGTTGATTTGAACAGGATAGGTACTGACAGCACTGACTTGTCAAATAGTTAAATTAAACCAAAAGCTGCTATTTTACAAGAAAGCTAAAATGATGTAGGAAAGGAAACTGATTCGCGCATGGATGGTGGTGACTTTGTGTTCAGAGCAGGGAGGATGCTTTTAGCAGAAAGCTGTAGAACCAGCTTAATTTTACTTGCTGTATCAGAATGCTGATGGACTACTTCTCCATTCCTCCAAAGGCGAAAGGGCAGAGCATCAGTTCATTACATCACCCCATTGCCTGCGTGTGCCAGCTGGTTTTGGAAACTATAAAAGATGATGGCAAATCCTTAATATTCTTTGACAGTACAAAATTTTTACTTAAACTCTGACTATTCAGAGTGATGCTTCTCTGATAGAATGGCCAGTCAATCTCACAGTATGATTGAAAACAGATGTAAGATTAGGATGTAAAGTAGTTTTCCAGATACTTGGTCCCAGCATGCTGTACAACGCTGCTCCAGAGTTAACCAGCCAAGTGCTGACACATGTCTTACAGCAAAATATCACTCACAGCCACAGTTCAAAGGCCTTGCTACCCTCCAGGGCAATTAATACAGCATCACGTTCAATGGTGCTTGAACCAAATTCATTGAACTCTCATGGGAGGAATAACGAAGCAATCTCAGAGCTCAAACATGAGCAGCATGCTGCCACAGCTAAAGTTTCAGTCCCTGCGAACACAGTCTTTCCTTAAAAATGCTTGTGTGACAATGTATTATAGGGGCTTGGTTCCACTCCCATTGACTTCAGTGGATGAAGGTTCAGACCCTAAATGTGGATCTTCAGCAATCAAGCTACTTCCACATAAGACAGGCCCAAATCACAGAGTTCAGATGCAGATCTTAACTTCCCCATAGCATTTAGCTTTGGGGTATTGGTTCACATTCATCTGTAGCGTACCCTGTGCAAAACAGCTGTTAAAATGTGAGTTTAAACAAATACTTGAAGTGTAAAGCTTTATAGTTAACTGTTAATATTTCCAAGGACTAAACGTCTGTCTACAGGTTCCTGGAAAAAGTCCTGTTTACAATGGTTAGCATTAAAGTAAATGCCTGAAGAGATCCATATCGGAGTAACAAATTATGGGCCAGATTCGCCCCACTTAGTGGTTCGATAAAAAACAATAAGGCATCACATGGTATAATTTACCACTTAGTGTGATATATCTAGCTTGTAGTTTGGAAGATTAAAATTAACTAAGACTGCTGTATAACTGCATCGTGCTATAGAGTTCAGGGTATAGCAAACAAGTGGCTATTCATTTCTGAATTAGTTTCAACAGTTCCCTGGATTTCTATTTATTAGCATACAAACAACGTTGTTCCCCCAGTTTTTAAACCATGGCACAATAGTCAGAGTTCAGAATGAAGTAAAAGTTATACATCGCTGTATTTTACATTCTGCTGAACATAAACCACAAGTGAATATTATTCACTCAAGCAGTACCTGGGAATTCCCAGTTTATTTCAGCTTGACCCATGTCAAGTCAAACAGGAGTCAGCACATAGTCCAGGTACTGTTGCAGTTAAATGCAGTATAAGAAGTAAAAGAACAGTAAAATGGTTTTAAAAGGTAGGTTTGAGAGGTCCATTGTCTGTACAGTATTTCTCTACATCCTTGGCTGAATCATTAATTCCTATAAGAAGGGCAGCATGCCATGAGCTCTAAGGAAATCACAAGTACTGTACACCCTTTGCTCCAGGAACAACTGCTTTCACACTGATGAGCTGGGTGCATGTAATCTTAAATTTTAATTAAGATGATAGTGAAGGTTATGGAGAGGCAACTTATATTGACTCTAGTCTATCTTGTTTCAGTGGTGCCATAACTAATTTTGGCACACTAATTTTCCACACCTGCTCCCTACCCTTCCAATTCCCCATAGCTATTAAAGTTTCACCAAAATGTGTTTTTTAAAAACATGTTTGCCTTCTCACACTGAGAGATACTATTCCGATCAGATTACATTCAAACTGACAACAAACCTCCATCTATCCACCACACCCAATAACTTAAAATGTAGGTGCAATGGAGTGATGATCCAAAGTCAGTAATACATATCTAACTTTACTTATCAATGATAGAAATGGAATGATGTTAAAGTAAACCTCAGTGTGGTTTTTAGGAGTCACTTAATGCATCATGTGACAGGGACCACGTACCTTTCAGTAGGTACATCTACAGACAGTTATTCCATAAAGGCAGTATCATGGAATTGAAATGTGACACTATCATCTCTCATAATGTTTTGGGGTACCCTATCCAACATGCTCATGATCTGTGGATGAAAAAGCCTTCTTTATATGCAACCTTATCTTATGGGTTTTTTAGCTTTTTACTAGAGCTGGTTGGAAATGTTCCATCAGAATTTTTTTTGTTGGAAAATGGTGATTAGTTGAAAGCTAAATGTTTCATGGAAATGTGTTGTTGGTAGTGTTGGTTCCCATGATATGAAAGAAACAAGGTGGGTGAGGTAATTTCTTTTATTGGTATACTTTCTGTTGGTGAAAGAGACAAGCATTTGAGCTCCAAAAAGCTCTTTTTCAGGTCTCCCTGACACACAAACATGTCATTTTCAACATTTCATTTTGAAATAAAAATGGAAAGAAGTGGTAAGATACACTTGAAATGGAATTTTTTTGGAATGGAACATTTCATCTAATTTTTAACTTGTTTCTTATATATTAAAATGAAGAAAAATTCAAACTGGGAATGAAATACTTAAATTTAATCTAAAGGAAATATTTTCATTGGCCAGAAACACTTTTTCCCCAGCATTTTGTTTCACAGGAAACTGATTTTTTGTTGTTGTTGTTCTGCTTCAGAATGGAAAATAATTTGAAATAGAATTTCCTGTGAAACAGAATATCCAGTTCCTGCACAGCTCTACTCGTTACCTGTAGGATGCCAATTCAAATCCAATCTATGGTGGCAGTGCCTGAATTTTATTATCATCTGATGGATGGATGTTGCCCGGTGTGAAAGAAGTTGATGGTCTCAACCCATTCATCAACCTGTTCGCTAGTTGACAAGTGTCACATTAGAAAACCTCTGCTGTATTTAAGACTCTTATTGACAGGTGCAGCAAAGACCACACAGATTGAGTGAGTACAGAGACTGAGCTACTGTCTTTCATCCAGTGGTAGTTTCTCCAGGTCAGAGTGCTAGCACATTGGCAGAGCAGTTTGGGGGAAGCTTGAGCTGCTGCCGTTGCCTGTGATGTACGTGTTCTGTAAAATAAATATTTCAGTTCCAGGACCAAGGTGGGTGAGGTAATATCTTTTATTGGACCAAATTCTGTTGGTGAAAGAGACAAGCTTTCAAGCTACACAGCACTCTTCTTCAGGTCTGGGAAATGTACTTTGAGTGTCACACCTAAATACAAGGGCTGTCATACAAGCACCAATCCAAAGCAATATTTCCAGGCTCTACTTTCAAATATTTATTTAAGAATCTAAAATAATTATATTGAGATCCTTTTCAGGTGTGACAGGTAAAACATGAAGTAGTACAGAATGAATAGCTGGTGGGCTAGAAATTACTGGAAGGATCCTGGTGCAGTATAAAGCAATGTGAAGGACTTTAAAATTTACTTGGCCCTAGAATGAATTGGACTATACATCGATATGTCAAAAATACGTTTTTTAAGAAAATGTGTTAAACTATAGGTCCTGAAATTCTGAAAAAGCCATGTTCCAAAAGCATGGGTTGCGCCTTTCTTACTGTAGGAGGACATCTGTAGGATGTCGCCCTACAGATGTTTAAACTGATTGTGTTTAGTATTATTTCTTTTTTGGTAGTATTGTAGCCCGTAGGAGCTCTAGTCATGGACCAGGACCTCATTGTGCTAGGCATTGTACTTACAGAACAAATGAACAGTTCTTGCCCCTAAGAGCTTACAGTGGGATATAAGACAAGCGAGAGCAGGTGGATACAGACAGGAGAATATAAGGGAACAATGAGACAGTATTGATCAGCATGATAGGCTGTGATTTCAGCACACCAGCAGCTTAGTCGTTGCCAAGATTTTTTTTTTTTTGTATGCTTCATGTCGAAGGAGAGTTTAAAGAAGGGTTTTGAAGGGGGATGATGAGTTTGTGAAGGTTTCTCCAATGCCTGTCTTTATAGAATTGTTCTTCCATAGATCATATTTCTGTTGTTACCTTTCTCTGTATCAAAGCGTGGAAAGGAAAAAAAGAGAGGATGGGATAATCTTAATTCACTTTGACTGCAGTCTCCCATGTTTTCACATTATGCATCCCTCTTTGAGGAATTTGTTCCTAAATGTTCCTGTCTTAAATTAATCCAATTGCTCCCAGTTATACCTCAATATATTACATTAGATAATTCCTCCTTGGTATCAGAACGCTTCTTCTATTTATAGATGTTATATATATTTCATATATTTATAGATATTTATAGATCTTGAAAGTTCTAGCAATCAAAATACAGGGCCTAAATATCACAAGATTTTAAAGAAATACATGTGAGGTTATTTATTATTTCCCATCTGGCTTTTAAAAGCTATTAGAGTTTGTTTTCAAGCTGCTCTCTGTAACTGTAAGGACTAGAACCATATCTTTCTATTAGATTTTTTAAAAGGAAACTGAGATGATCACATGACTCCAGGAGCTGGGACTTTAAGACAAAGTACCATATATTGTGGGACTCATGATAAAATGGTGAGAGCTGGCAACACTGTGTCCCTGTAATAGGGTGTCTAGGACAGAGGTCTCAAGCCCGCGGGCCTCATGCGGCCCGCAGGGTTCTTCCCTGCAGCCTGCCAAGCTACCGCGGGCCCCCCCCCGCTCCCCCTACCCAGCGCACCGCGTCCCCAGACTACCTCCAGGCCAGGGGTGGGAAAACTACGGCCCCGGGCCAGATCCAGCCCCTCAGGGCTTTGGATCCGGCCCACGGATTTGTTCACCCCATGGGGTGAATGGGGAACCGCGGCCAATGGGAGCTTCAGGGGAGGTAACCACAGGCAACAGGAGCTCACGGAGCTCTCTGCTCCCCCTCCCCCCCGGGGCCGTAGGGACGCCATGTGTCCAGGGCTTCCTGGAGCAGAGGGGCTGGGGCCGGGGGCAGGGAGGGAGCCAGCCAGCCTGCCTACCCTGGCCCTGGCCCTGGCCCCAGCCCCGGCCCCGGCCCCTGCCCCTCTGCCACTCCAGAGCTGCTCCAGGTAAGCAGCACCGGGCTAGAACCCAAACCCCTCCTGCACCCACTTCCTGCCCTGAGCCTCCTGCCTGCACCCCCACCCCTTGCCCTGAGCCTCCTGCCATACCCTGCACCCCTCCTTCACCCCAACCCCCTGCCACACACCACACTCCCTCCTGTACCCCAACTCCCTCCCTGAGCCCCCTGCTGCACCCCACACTCCCTCCAGCACCCCAAACCCCTGCCCTGAGCCCCCTGCTACACCCCTCACCCCTCCTGCACCGCAACCCCCTGCCCCGAGCCCCCTGCTGCACCCTGCCGGCAGGGGTGGGGGTGGAGTGGGGGGCGGGGCCGGGGGCAGCGGGGGTTGGGTGATGCGGCCCTCGGGCCAACGTGTGAGTCCTCATGTGGCCCTCATGGTGATTTGAGTTTGAGACCCCTGGTCTAGGACAATGCATCTGGTAATCAGTATCTCTTCACCTTGGGTGAAATACAAACCTATGCAACAGGACAGCACCACTAAAGTGAGACTTAAGCCCTTGTGCTGGTCCTCTGCACAGGGGTATATTTCACTCCTTATTCTTGGGAAAATCCTACAGGTGTTAGGCGTAGATATAGAAAGACGCTTAAGGACATGCTTAATGTTAAACATGCATTTAAACCCCATTGCCTTCAATGGGATTTATTCATGTGCTTAAGCATCCATCCTGATCAGGGATGCTTTCCCAAATCAGGACCTTAATCAGTAGAGCTGGTCACAGGAGAAAAATATGTGATTTTTTTTTCTGGGAAAACTGTTCCCTGCTTTTTTTCCCTCCCACCAAAAATGCAGAATTCTGAAGTTTAAGACATTTTGACCAGCCGTATAGCTGATTGCAAAACGGGGATGTGGAGGGGAATTGAAACACTTTCATCTGATGTCCCTGGTTTTCAAATGTTGAGATGTCGCCGGATCTTTGAATTTTGAGTTTTCAACCGGCTGTATCAGTGAGACTGTATGTTCTGCTGCATAAAGCTCCTCCTGGGGTAGGGTGGCTCTTTTCTCCCCAGCCCAAATAACGATTTCAGGATTCGACCTGCAATAAGTATGTAGGGTAAGTCTATACTTCGAGCTGGAGGTGTAATTTCTAGCTCAGGTAGACATGCCCAGAGTAGCTTGATCAGGTGAGTGCATTAAAAATAGTAATATAACCCCAATGGCACGACAGGTTAGCTACCTGAGTACTATCCTGTTGGACACTCTAGGTACGTATACGTGTGGCTGACCCTTCCTGCTGCTTGCACCACCAGGGCTATGCTACTATTTTATTTTTTGTGCTAGCTTGATCAGAGCCAGGATGGGTATATGTCCTTGAGCTGGAAATTATGCCAATGTATGGTAACTATAAGGGGAACAGAGAGAGCTGTATTTTTTTGTGTGAATTTCTACATGCTGGCAGTAGCTGTGGGCTGCATTTCTGATGCTGGATTGTTTTATCTTGCATTAACATGAACCCACTCCATAGCACTGTGATGTTTCTGTCTTCCCCCTCTCCCTAGACCTGGCCTCCTTATCGCACACAATTTGAGGCTCATTATGACAGTGATAACTTTATTAATGTAACAAGAGCAAGACTTTTGAGAGTATGTTTTTTTTGGTGTTAATGACGGTCTTGGTTAATATAATGTATTAATCTTCCAGTAATTAACCCCTTGGAGATTAGATGTAATAATGAAAAAGGTTTTTAAGAGTGGTATGGATTTGGGGAATGAAATATTAAAGTTAAATTATACATAACCCAATTTTTGTTTGAGGGTATGAGTTGGGAAGACAGAAAAAACAGTTGGTAGGGAATTTAGATTAGGCTTTAGAAAACCTTTAAAATATGATTACTATTTTCTTTCCTAATTTGCAGCAAGTATGAGGTTACAAACGTTCTTAGTGGAATAAACAGATACATGCTTATGTAATTCAGAAATGTTTCTTTCAATGAGAAATATTACTTTTTAAAAAGGTGATCATTTAGTCCAGGAATAAACACCTGTGCTGAAGTAGCTGTTCACCTGACAGGCCCACAAAAGCCCTATGGGTTTAGATGTTGAGTAACACATGTCCTAACTAAATTCAGCTACATTTCTCAGGCTTGACCCTGTTTTGGCATATGCATATATGCATTGAGGTGTGTCTAGTAAAACCAGTGACTACAAATGCAGATGGCTTTGCACATCATGCACCTTGTATGTTACAAGCAGGACTGAGTCTTGCATTTAGAATTAAACAACCACTTAATAAAGAACACATTTCAATATTTAACAGTAGATCATTAAAAGGGAGAACTAGTGTCTATAATGCTTGGCCAATTTTATTTACTAACTTATGTTGTTTCATAAGTTAAAATTCTTCTCCTTCTTGTGGATACAGAGGCTCCTGATCCAGAAAGAAATTATGCGGTCTTCTTGCAGAAAGGAGGGGCAAGGTCTGGGGACTGCATGGGGTGGGGGGGGTTAGGAAGCAGGACATAGGCAGCAAGTGAGGGAGCAGTGTGAGTGAGACTACTGGATGCACAGTCATGCAGTTACACTGGCTGTTCTCACCTGAGCAGGGGGACTGCACCAGCTGAGAGGGTCGCTTTATCCCTAAGACTGAAGCAATGTCTGCAGATTCTCTCTACTGCTCCTCAGTGCCGAGTGGGGCTCCTTCTTTCAGTGTTAAGCTCATGGAGGCTCAAAGGTTTTACCCTGAGCCCTATACTGCAGGCATGCCCACAATCATTGAGTGAAAAGGACAAATCCACACCAACTTGTCTCCACCTGGTGAAATCCTCATTTGCACATTGGCCAACACCTCTTCTAACAATAAGCCCGAGCTCCAGACTCCAAATGGGGGCCTGGTGCTCCCACTGGCAGTTTCTCTATTGGAGATGCTAGTGCAGTTGTCGAGCAGCAACTTTGAACTGTCAAATCAGCAGATGGGGCCAAATTTTACAGTCCTTAGTTAAAATTTAAATGGGAAAAACTGCCTTGGATTTCATAGGAGTTTTGAGTGAGTATGTCTAGAGAAGTCTGCAGGATTTGTCCTTCAGTGTACGTGGCAAACGGAAACTGAGCCTCCCTTAAACCTGTGGACAGTAGGACTGGACGTGAGCCCCTGGCCTCTTGCTCCTGCTGCCTCTACCTTGTCTAGATGGGTGAAGACAGGTAGTGAAGCTCACTTATGGTTCCCCTCCCCTGGGTCTGTCAGGAGCAGGCGTGAAGATCTCAGTGTTTGTGCTACCCCTGATACTTCCTAAGCCCATGAGGAAGGAGACTGGATTTTTCCTTCCCAAAGAGGAAGGTATTGGAGATCTTGACATCTCTCCCCTTCTCTGAATAGGGAATGAACAGAAGATCCCTCTGTCAATGGGCCTTTGTGAGGCAAAAATGCTGTTGCTGCCCATCCTTAGGACCATCCTTTCCATTGGTTTTGTAAGGAAATAGGATGAAAATGTGCCCTCCTGTTCCCAGTAATTCCCTTTCCTTGAGGGTTGTATTGTGGCTTTGCCCTAGCACTGTGTATGGCATTTGTGCATAGCTGTACAAATCCAGGAGTCCCGGAGAGAACCCACTATGCCCCAGAGTGTCACATTTCCTTCCCTGTTTCCCCCTTGCTGTGAAGATACAGCAGGGGTTAATAATTTTGCTACTAGCCTACATCAACAACAAATTATGACCTTAGCTGAGCTGCTGGTGGGGGGTAGCCCCATCCTTTCCTAGCCTCTCCCTGACTGTCAACTCTGAGGGCATTGAATAGCAGGCACATCACTTCTGTTTATGCCTGTGCGCTGAACGCAAAGGCCAGGGAGTCTGTGCAGAGGTGTGAGGTGAGGTTCTGATTATTCTTTATGCCCCTTCATGGCTGCTCAGTTCAGGGAACAATCTAGCCCCATAGAAATCTGCAGATCTCTTTGAATAATGAATGCATCTAAGATAAATGCAATCTGATTGGGGGTGATTCACAAAAGGACCAAGAGGCAGCATTTGTAGAAAGTAATATTTGTTACTGATTTTTCAGCGAGCGCTGCTAAGCGCACACAGTTCGCACCATAGCCATTCAGAGTTTTGGCATGCACAGGTGGTAGGATTGCTGGTTGAAGCCTCACTAAATATCTTTTATATCATCACTTGGCATTTAAATCATATACAATTTTCTAATTAAATCTAAATTAAACACTTTTTCAGAACAATTTAAAGTGTGAGTGCAGCTTCTTGTCATCAACCCATAACACATCATTGATACAAAATTTTAAAATTCCTCAACGTGGAGTTAGAATCATGGTTTTGGACAGTAGCAAAACTTTCATCATTGAACTCATGGACATTCATTATAGTCAACAACATTGCGTTTCTCTTTGGTGTACTCTAGGTTTCCTTGGTTTTTGTTTTCAGGTTAGTCCTGGAATTATACATTTGATCCCCCGCCCGCTTACACTCAATAGCAAAACTCCCTTTTATTGCTTTAAATAGAATAGCCTTTAACATTATTTCTTTATCTCTAATGTCTTCCATCTGAGAATCTCATAGCACCCTGACATTAACAACTTAAGCTTTGCAATAACCTTGTGATATAGGAATCATGATACCTCCCTACCTTAAAAATAGGGAAAGAAAGACACAGAGAGGTGAAGATTGCATGCAAGTTCGTGGCTCGATCAGGAATAGAATACAGATCTGCTAATTCCTATGCTTTAGCAATTACACTGTATTTCTTCTCTCTAAGGGCTTGTCTTCACTACCCGCCGGATCGGTGGGTAGCAATCGATCTATCGGGGATCGATTGTTTGCGTCTCATTTAGATGTGATTAATTGATCCCCGATCGCGCTCCCCGTCGGCTCCGGAAATCCACCTCATCGAAAGGCGGAAGCGGAGTCAACGGGAAAGCGGCAGCGATCAACTCACCACCGTCCTCATGGCCAGGTAAGTTGATTACGATACGCCGACTTCAGCTACGCTATTCACGTAGCTGAAGCTGCGTATCGTAGATCGACCCCCTCCCCTAGTGTAGCCCTGGGCTAAGTCAATGTCAGATTGTCCTAATGCCTTAGTCAATTTACTAGCTTCAATGGTATATGCTTTTTAAAAATAAAACCTAACACTGAAATGTTTTGTATTAGACGCCCTCATTTATTAAAATCAGTGAGTCTGATTTATCACATTATGTTTTACAAAGTTGTAACTCAAAGAAGTTACACTGGTATAAGACTAAAATGATGCAGTGATGAATCAAGTCCAATGGCTTTACCCTTCATCTATGTCTTTGCTGATCCAATTTCACCTTCTGTTCAAAATCTTGGGGTACCTCTTTGAACTGAACTCATCCTTTGAGGATAATACAATAATATTACCATGACATTATTTTACATCCTAGCAGCTTTCATCTTGAATTAATGCCATTAAATGGAATTAGAAGAGCTCATGCTTGTATCTGTCCTGTAGACCTCCAATAAGTCTCAGAGGTTATTTTACAGCTTGAAATAGGTTCAAAATTCTGCTGAACAATTCTTCCCAATCTTATATTTGATCATTATAGTCTTTAAATAATACTGCTATTTGTATTGGGCCTGTAGCGAGATCTCAGCTTGATTTTAACACCCTGCAGATTAGTAGAAGGCTGCTGAGGTAACTATATGAATTACTGTGATAGTCTAATTACTTTACATGATGGAATGATACAATGTGAAGCTACGGTGAATCCCAGTTAGAGGCCAAGGAACAATTGACAGCAAATAATTCAACACGTGTAACCCCTTTCTCTGTTTTAAATACTTTGCAGACAGGTCATTTTTTCATGAATATATCCACTATTTAGAATTGTTTAATCATATTTGAACAAATTTAGGCCAATTGACTGTTAGCAAACTGCAACATGCACTTCTTCACTATTGGTGCTGTGTGGTTGGTTACCTAAGTCGCACATGTGATCATTGGTCTTCCCTTGTATCTCCAAGGTAATCCTAGTCATATGTTGACAGTTCTTGATAGTTCATTCATACCAACCCAGGCATGCCTACATGACCAACATCTCTTAGGAATTGTCTATTTGGGTTATTTCAGCATTGTTACCAGGAGGAGTGCTTTTAAATTGAAGTTTGATTCTGTGAGGGAGAAATCTAGGGGGGAAGAGAGAGAGAAAAGCAGGAGATAAGCAGATCTGGAGAACGTTGACAATTTTCCTTTCTCCCATGCCTGAGGAAAAGCACTATATTTGACCGTGTATGTGGTGTCCAGAACCCCATATTTAAAACTGAATTTTTATTTTCTGACCAAGAAAGAAAGATATAAACCAGATTTACTGGCAGTCAAGAAAACTTGACATTTAGTTTCCTGTTGTCACATTCACACCACATGATTGCATGTGCCTGTATGCACATGGTTCTACTTCCTTGTCTGCCATATTTGAACTACCTGAGTTCCAGGACTCTGGAGAAAGGGTTTGGAGATCTGCTGTTACTTCCTCATCCCTTGTACATGCTATTTCACAATGCTGCCCTGCATGGGAGCAACACCAATGGTCTCCTTTTTGTCATGTTCTGGGGATTTGCCATGTACTTAAGTGTGTCCTCACTATTCCATGCTGTATACAATGCTGTTTTCATAGTTCTTCCCCAGCTGCATGAAGTGAATCCACTGGCCTCTCTATATTTAGGCTTTACTGTGGTTCTCATAGTCAGTGTAGTACCTGCCTCCACAGCACAGTTATTTACTCATGAGAGCTGTTTCATTCCCTCTTTCACTGAGTGAGGGTGGGCCCTAAGGATGTCAAGAACAACAACAAGAGGAGACAGAAGCAGGGAGTAGGGATGTCGGCGGGTCAAGCTGGTATGATCATGCTCATCAAGACGTATAGAAACATTGTTTGATATTCTATGAACCTCTTGGATTGAATGAGCTTTGAAACGACTTTGCTTAAAAACAGATGCACAATTTTCAATCAGCCCCCATCCTCCAGGGACCTGTCATTTTGTGGGGTGAAATCTCAGACCTTAAAAGGAGAGAGAGTGCATGGTAGAAGAAGGGGAAGTCAGACGAGCAGCTTGGAGGGAGCAGAGAGTATGGGGAGAGGAAGGAAGGAGCTACGTTCTCGATGGCCTTGAAGGCAGAAATGAGGAGTTGGATTTTGATATGGAAGGGAGTAGGGGAGGCAGCAAAGGAGCATTCGGAGAGCTGGCCATGGGCATAGCATCAAACTGTTTCAACAGAATTTTGAAGAAGATGATCTTTTTAGTGAATCATTCAGATTCTTGCTAATTGTATACAATACCTCTTTGAGACCCCAATCATGCTAGGTATGTATATGCAGAGCGGGACTGACTGCCCTTACTGCCCAAACAGCTTATAATTTAAACAGACAAGGCAGAAAAGTAGTATTGTCAATCAGGAACTGAAGGACAGAGAAATAAGTGACTTGACCAAGCTCACATGGGAAGCTGTGGCAGAGCTAGGAATTGAACATGGAACTGCTGAGGCCTAGTCCAGTGCCTTAACCAGAAGACCATCCTTCCTTTCTTAGGCCTGGTCTACATTAGGAGTTTATGTCGAATTTAGCAGCGTTAACTCGAATTAACCCTGCACCCGTGCACACAATGAAGCTATTTATTTCGACATAAAGGGCTCTT
The DNA here is from genome assembly GCA_033296515.1 of Macrochelys suwanniensis. Taxonomy (NCBI): domain Eukaryota; kingdom Metazoa; phylum Chordata; order Testudines; family Chelydridae; genus Macrochelys; species Macrochelys suwanniensis. Next base: position 37,338,416 of record CM065783.1, read on the forward strand.
TAAATCGATTTCTGTACTCCTCCCCGACGAGGGGAGTAGCGCTAAATTCAACATGGCCATGTCGAATTAGGGTTAGTAAGGACGGAATTCGATGCTAATAGCTCCTGGAGCTATCCCACAGTGCACCACTCTGTGGACACTCTGGACAGCAGTCCGAGCTCGGATGCTCTGACCAGCCACACAGGAAAAGACCCGGGAAAATTTGAATTCCTTTTCCTGTCTGGCCAGTTTGAATATCATTTCCTGTTTGGACATCGTGGTGAGCTCAGCAGCACTGGCAATGATGCAGAGCTCTCCAACAGAGGTTCCCATGCAATCCCAGAATAGAAAGAGGGCTCCAGCATGGACTGATCGGGAAGTCTTGGATCTGATCGCTGTGTGGGGAGATGAATCCGTCCTATTCGAGCTCCGATCCAAAAGACAGAATGCAAATATTTATGAAAAAATATCCAAGGCCATGACGGAGAGAGAATACAGCCGGGAAGCAACACAGTGCCGCGTGAAAATCAAGGAACTGCGACAAGCATACCAGAAGACCAAAGAGTCAAACGGATGCTCCGGATCCCAGCCCCAAACATGCCGTTTCTACGAGGCACTGCATGCAATTCTAGGTGGGGCCGCCACCACTACCCCACCAGTGTCCGTGGACTCCGACGATGGGGTATTATCAACGGCCGCTTCCTCAGAGGTTTTCGCGGACGGGGAAGATGAGGAAGGAGATGAGGAGGACGAGGCAGTCGACAGCGCTTTCAACGCTGATTTCCCCGACAGCCAGGATCACTTCATCACCCTGATAGAGATCCCCTACCAACCCTCCCAAGGCGGTAACCCGGACCGTGAATCAGGGGAAGGATCAGTAGGTGAGTCTTTTAAACATTTATTTTGAATACAATAGGCATGCTATGTTAGCAATGGATTTTTAATGATTAGTTTGCCCTAGGCACTTTAGTTTTTAGTCGTTGTCAGTGCAGCTACTGGAAAAGTCTGTTAACATGTCTGGGGATAGAGCAGAAATCCTCCTGGGACATCTCCATGAAGCTCTCCTGGAGGTACAGTGAAAGCCTTTGCATAAGGTTTCTGGGGAGAGCGGCCTTATTGCCTCCTCCATGGTAGGAAACTTTTCCGCGCCAGGCTAGTAGCAGGTACTCTGGTATCATTGCCTGGCAAAGCATGGCGGCATACGGCCCCAGTGTTTGCTGGCATTCACGCAGCATACGGTCTTTCTCTGTCTCCGTAATCCTTATCAGAGTGATATCAGTCATGGTGACCTGGTTTGAATTAGGTGAATTTTAGTATGGGGACTGGTTGCCTGTTCCTTTAAAGAAATCTACCCGGCGGTTCCCAGCCACACGGTGGGGGCGAGGAGGGGGAACGTTTCTGCTTGGTGGTTCGCCGGCAGAATGCAGGGACCATTCCCGGGGACAGCCACGCGGTGGGGGCGGGTAGGCGGACCGTTCATGCTGAGCGGTTCGCCGGCAGAATGCAGGGACCGTTCCCGGGGACAGCCACACCGGCGGGGGGATGGGGGGGACAGGGGGAGAGTTCATGCTGGCTGGATCGCCGGCAGCAGGAAGTGGCCAACGCTAGGAGCTGTGCTTGGAACGTGAAAGGAGGGCGCTGCTGTAAATTAAGCTTTCAGCAGCCAAAAGTCTACGGTTTACCATGGCCGCCTGCTAGCCGAATTCCATTGTCCGGCCCCGCTTGTGTGATCTGTACACCAAGACCCCAGGCACTCAATATAAAGATAGAAAATTCGACCTTGTACTGAGTGCACATGTGATAGGTAGTGTGCATGGTCTTGTTCACAGGGAAAGAATATATTCATTGTTCGCGAAAATGTATCTTTGTGAGGAATTCACTCCCTTTTTTCCATCCCACAGCTGTGAGTGTCTCCCAGCTCACCACGGCATCTCTCTCCCAGAGGCTGGCTCAGATCAGGCGGTGAAAAAAGAGAACACGGGACGAGATGTTCTCTGAACTTATGCTCTCTTCCCAAACTGAGTCGGCACAGCTGACTCAGTGGAGAGAGAACATGTCGCGAGCATCCAGCGAATGGGAGGAGAGGACGGAAGCACAGGAGGACAGGTGGCGGCAGGAAGACCAGCAGGTGACTCAGATGCTGCTTGGGCTAATGCGGGAGCAAACGGACACGCTCTGGCGCCTTGTAGATGTTCTGCAGGACCGGCAGCAGGAGGACAGAGCACCACTTCATTCTATCTCTAACCGCCCTCCCCCGCCACAAAGTCCCATTCCCCCCTCACCCAAAGTCCCAAGAAGGAGGGGCGGCAGGGGCCATGGAAACAATCACTCCACACCTGCAGACTGCTCAAATAGCAGAAGGCTCTCATTGCCCAAGATTTGATGCGTCCTTTCCTTCCCTTCAACCGCACCCCACCCTAGCCCCCGTCCCAGTTTCATCCCATAACTGTGTAGTCTTTAATAAAAAATACGTTCCTGTTAAGTACTGTCTCCTTCATTTTCTTTTAAAGGACGGTGTGTTTGAAGGGGGGGAAGGGAGTTGGTAATTGGAGAGGAGAGGCACCTTTACCAGGGTACAGACACGGGGGCAGGTTCACCAGAAGGCTATACACACATTGCAGTCTTTAGGTACCCTGGTCAGTCTGGGAGGTAGTTTTCATGTTCTGTGTGGGGGTGCTATGTGACTTTGTGGCGGGGGAGGGCGGTTACAGATCTTCTGCAGCGGTTCAGAGCCAGGATGACAGAGCCACGCTGCAGGGGATCTGTAACCGCCCTCCCCTGCCACAAAGTCACATAGCCCCCCCCCCACAGAGTCCCAAAAAGGAGGGGTGGCAGGCTCCATAGAAACAACCAGTCCACCACTGCGGACTGCTCTAGGAGCAGGAGCCTGTCAGTCCCCGAGTTTAGAAGCGCCCTTTCCATCACTCCACCCACACCCCACCCTAGCCAGCGTCCCAGTTTCAACCCTTTAACGTGAAATTCTTTATAAAAAAAGATGGTTTTCATGAACAATGTTTCCTTTATTTTCTGCTTAAAGGTGTGTTTGAAGGGGGGGAAGGGGGTTGGTAATTGGAGAGGATAGGCAACATTAACAGGGTAAAGAAACGGGGGCAGGTTCAGCTTCTGTTTAAACAACTGTAATAATCACTGGTTACCCTGGTCAGTCTGGAAGCTAGCTTTCAAAGCTTCCTGGATGTGCAGCGCGTCCTGCTGGGCTCTTCTAATCACCCGGGTGTCTGGCTGCGCATAATCAGCAGGCAGGCGATTTGCCTCAACCTCCCACCCCACCATAAATGTCTCCCCCTTGCTCTCACAGACATTGTGGAGCACACAGCAAGCTGCAATAACAATGGGGATATTGGTTTCGCTGAGATCTGAGCGAGTCAGTAAGCTTCTCCATCTCCCCTTCAAGCGTCCGAAAGCACACTCCGCCACCATTCTGCACTTGCTCAGATGGTAGTTGAAGAACTCCTTTTCACTGTCCAGGGCACCTGTGTACGGCTTCATGAGCCAGGGCATTAGCGGGTAGGCTGGGTCCCCGAGGATCACTATAGGCATCTCCACATCCCCAACACTTATTTTCTGGTCCGGGAAGTAAATACCTTCCTGCAGCCATCTAAACAGACCAGAGTTCCTGAAAACACGAGCGTCATGAATCTTGCCCGGCCATCCGACGTTGATGTTGGTAAAATGTCCCTTATGATCCACCAGTGCTTGCAGCACCATTGAAAAGTAGCCCTTTCGGTTAATGTACTGGCTGCCCTGGTGGTACGGTCCCAGGATAGGGATGTGAGTTCCATCTATAGCCCCACCGCAGTTTGGGAATCCCATCGCAGCGAAGCCATCTATGATCACCTACACGTTTCCCAGGGTCACTACCTTTGAGAGCAGCAGCTCAACGATTGCGTTGGCTACTTGCATCACAGCAGCCCCCACGGTAGATTTGCCCACTCCAAATTGATTCGCGACTGACCGGTAGCTGTCTGGCGTTGCAAGCTTCCAGAGGGCTATGGCCACTCGCATCTGGACTGTCAGGGCTGCTCACATCCTGGTGTCCTGGTGCTTCAGGGCAGGGGACAGTAACTCACAAAGTTCCAGGAAAGTGCCCTTATGCATCCAAAAGTTTCACAGCCACTGTGATTCATCCCAGACCTGCAGCACTATGTGGTCCCACCAGTCCGTGCTTGTTTCCCGGGCCCAGAATCGCCGTTCCACAGCATCAACATGACCCAGTGCCACCATGATGTCCAGGGTGCAGGGTCCCGTGCTTTGTGAGAGGTCTGTGCCCCTCTCAGAGTCAATGTCCTCACCGCGCTGCCGTAGCCTCCTCGCACGATTTCTAAGCATCTGCCTCTGAAAAAGGTGGACGATAAGGCACGAGGTGTTGACAACGGCCATAACTGCAGCGATGATCGCAGTGGGCTCCATGCTCGCGGTGCTGTGTCGTCCGCACTGTCAATCACTAGAAAAGGGCGCGAAATGATTGCCTGCCGCCGCTTTCACAGAGGGAGGGCGGGAGTGAGGGTTGAATGACGACACTTACCCAAAACCACCCGCGACACATTTTTTGCCCCAGCAGGCATTGGGGGCTCGACCCAGAATTCCAATGGGCAGCGGGGACTGCGGGAACTGTGGGATAGCTACCCACAGTGCACCGCTTGCAATGTCGACGCTTGCCCCGTTACTGTGGACTCACAAATTCGAATTACTGTCTTTAGTGTGGATACACAAGTTCAAATTTGTAATATCGGTTTCACAATTTCACAAATTCGGTTTAAGTAAAATCGAACTACTCTCATAGTGTAGACATACCCTCATAGCGTTAAACCTTCAAGATCCGAACAATTGTTTTTCTACAGCTTTTTGTCAGGTCCTCAGTTGATATAAATAGGCAACACTCCATTAAAAATAATGGTGCTATGCCTATTTACCCCACCTGAGAATCTGGCCTTTTATAAGAAGATACCTGAGCTTCAGAGTTGAGGTTGTCCCTATAAATATGCGTTGATTTCCTAACTCCAGGGCTGTTGTGCATAAATATATTCTAGAGTGAGCATGTCTATTACTGATCAGAATTCATCTTGCATCTTTTCATATTTATTCCATCTTGTAATAAGATTATAGGCAGGGAAAATACTTTTTTTTGTAATCATATAACAATCTGTTAGGCACTCAGATTCCATGACTGTGCTGCATATTACTGGCATCTGTCAACCCTGTTAAGCTTGTTCTTTCTTACAGAAAGACACACTGTATATGATTAAGGGACAGGAAAAAAACATGAGCAAAAACACTGCAAAATTAATTGCAGAACTATGCTCACTGAATAGAATGGATAATGAAAAACATGATGTGGCATGCAAAGTTAATGAACAGAATGATGATAGCACAATGACGTCTAAGAAGAAATGGGATTTGGCTTTGATCTCTATGGTTAAGAACCAGTTATTGCCTTTTATGATTCTGTGATACTTGGGTTTAACTATCTGGGAGTTTCCCAAATAGTCCCAATCCTTGAAAATCCTTTGAAAAGCTGACCTGAAAGGAGGATTACCAATTCATTATCCATTCTATATGTATTTGTAATATGGCTGTGATTTCTCATCTTTGAGTAATATCTAGTGAAGTGTGTGACGGGGGATGCTCATGTTTGTTCGGGCGATTATGGTATTATGCATGGATTGTGGCCAGACCTATTCCATGTACAGTAAGCCATGGTGCGCCTCAGTAGTTAACCTTCTGGGGGCAATATGTTTTGTGGCGCTTCAGCCAATATGTTTAATTGGTTCCTCATCGGGAATTTTATTCTCACTGGCCCTGATGCTTCTTTTACAATGGTGTCAATCAAGAGAACCTCCATTGGAAGCACTTTGGAGAAATTGAGATCAGACTTGGTTTCCACTAACTAATTCCTGGAACCCCACCCACGTAGTTATCATAAAGGGCTAAATTATGCTCCTTATAGGCTGAGTAGAACAGGGGAAAGGGACGTGGTGTCTTGGGGCATTATACCTTTTATAAGACATGCTTCCTGGTTGCCGGGGGAGCATGTTATACCCTTTAATACAAGGTGGCAAATGCTCTCCCTAGTACAGTCAACCCAGAAATGTCCCCTGCAGATATTATTGACACTGGGGCTGGCATCCTCTCCTCTCTTGTGCACCACAGTGCTTGCATCCTAATCGTAGCTTCCCACTGCAAAGGCTGCCTTTGTCTGCCCCCTCCAGCACACTGCGGGATGGATGTAATTTTTCCCATATTGCATAAGGGCTTGTCTATGTTGGAAGATCACGAGGTTACGATCATGTGTGCGAGCACTACATCTACCAGTATTATAATCTGGACAAACTGGAGAAATGGTCTGAAATAAATAGAATAAAATTTAATAAGAACAAATGCAAAGTACTTCACTTAGGAAGGAACAATCAGTTGCACACATACAAAAGGAAAATGACTGCCTAGGAAGGAGTCAAGGTGTCAAGGCTGATTCCCCACTCTGGCACTTTGAGTGTAGAAGGTGGGGGCCCACAAGGATTCTAAAAATTAATACTGGTCACTCCAGGCTTGTATTAAACTCCCAAGTTTATAGCTTCTCTCTGACCTTGGATGGGTAGACATTGCCACCACCCAAGTGCAACCCCCCCCCACAAAAAAAAAACGCCTTTAAGCCCAGGAAGGTGCACTTGGGAATTCCTTCCTGTGGGGTACCCTCAAACCTTTTCACCAAGGGTGGGGGGGAGGGTGAAGAAGAGCTGAGAAAGAAAACAAAGGAAATCGGCTGTTGCCACCAGCTAATTAAACAACCTGTGCACAAACCTCTTAGGACACTCAAATTCAAATCCAGTTATTAAAAAAGGTAAATTTTATTAAAAACTAAAAAGAAAGAAAAATACATCTGGAATTTAGGCTATTGCTAGATTTAAAAAGAGCAAATATAAGCATCAAGAATGGTTTTCTTGAGGTCCAGCTTAATGGTTACAAGCAAAACAAAAGCATTTGGGGGGTGGCACAGAGGAGTCCACAAGTCATAAAGAAATAAAAGAGAGAAACCTAATCATGTCTTCCTAGACATTTCCTGATCTACTTACATATCTGGGGTTTCAAATGAGTAGTTTCTAGGTATGATTTTTCATACCTGGCTCAAGCTTTTACAGCATAGTCCAGCCCTGTCCCTGCTCTCCGGGAGAACAACCACAAACAGACAAAAGGGGAGTCTTGTTTCAATTTTAAAAAGTTATAGACTTCCCATTGGCTCTTTTGGCCAGGTGCCCACTCAATTCCTTTTACCTATGCATAGCAGTGAGACTTTTTAATCCTTTATAGGTAAAGCAAGTAGAGAACTACTACTAAAGGGATTTTGTAGCTAACTGGCTAGCTGGGTGTCCATAAAGGGTAGATACCCCCCTCCCCTTCATTTATCACAACTGTGGAAAGGGATCTGGGGGTCATAGTGGATCACAAGCTAAATATGAGTCAACAGTGTAACATTGTTGCAAAAAAAAGCAAATATTGTTCTGGGATGTATAAGCCGGAGTGTTGTAAGCAAGACACAAGAAGTAATTCTTCCGCTCTACTCTGAGCTGATAAGGCCTGAACTGGAGTAATGTGTCCAGTTCTGGGCATCATATTTCAGGAAAGATGTGGACAAAAATCCAGAGAAGAGCAACAGAAATGACCGAAGGTCTAGAAAACAGGACCTATGAGGGAAGACTGAACAAATTGGCTTTGTTTAGTCTAGAGAAGAGTAGACTGAGAGGGGACATAACAGTTTTCAAGTACATAAAAAGTTGTTACAAGAGGGAGGGAGAAAAATGATTCTCCTTAACCTCTGAGGATAGGACACGAAGCAATGGGTTTAAATTGCAGCAAGGGTGGTTTAGTCTGGACATTAGGAAAAACTTCCTAACTGTCAGGGTGGCTAAGCACTGGAAAAAATTGCCCAGGGAGGTTGTGGAATCTCTGTCATTGGAGATTTTTAAGAGTAGGTTAGACAAACACCTGTCAAGGATGGTCTAGATCATACTTAGTCCTGCTATGAGTGCAGGGGACTGGACTAGATGACCTCTCGAGGTCCCTTCTAGTCCTACAATTCTAAGATTATATTAGCTAGTCATTTGAATTTTGTGCTATAATTTAGCTGTTATATTTTTATATTTTATCACTAAAACAAAAAAAAACCCACTACTTTGAATACTGGTGTATACAGGACCTGACTCCCCATTGCTTTACTCCAGTTTGAGGCCAGTGTAACTGTGTTGCAATTGATGCTAACCAGTTACCAAGGTCAACTGAATCTATCTGGAACCTGAACTACAAGTGATTTTCAATTGTCCACTCAATCTCTATTCCAAGTGATCTGAGTCCTGTGCCTGATTTATACTAGTACTAGACATTTTTAATATAATGCTTTAATCTCTGATAGTTAGAGAGTAATTCTCACAGGTTTTTTTAACCCATGTGTAAAGAATTCTGGCTGTGCCCTTGATTCTGGCATTGTCTTAACAGGAAGATTATAAGATTAGAAAGGAGACTGAACTGTTTGGCAGCACCACAAGACTGGAAGCACTCAAAACTGAACATTATCAAGATTTCTGGCTCCATTCAAAAGAAGGCAAAATTTTCCTCGCTGCAAATTGCTTCACACTTAGACACGATGCCAAGAGACAAAATTGGATTTTTTTTACAGCAGCCAAAGTATTGTATTTGCATTATCTGAGTGTGTAATTAAGCCATAAAACTGAACATTTCTGGAATCGAGCGTACAACAAGGAGAACATTAGAAAGATGTTAAAACAACTATATATTGCTGACATCACAAGCTGCCTGATGCATGCAATCGGAAAGGGCCGAGCACAGCTATCGGAGGGGTTGCACAGTGCCTTATACTCATAAATCCAAGTAAGGTTGTTTGGGGGAGACGGGAGGGTTTATGAGTATAGGGCACTGTGGTTTCTTACACTGTCCTGTGTTGTGAGAGACATGACGTAGCCCTTTATGATCACTAACACAGTAGTTTATCGCACCTTGCACTGTGTATGCCACCGTTAAGCTGATACTGATCCACGTGAATACTAAGGACTAGATTGTGACATTTGGCACAGCCCTGAGCATTGAGCAAGGGGTGGTGCAAAAGCTGCATCACCCCAAGAGTGGTACCTTTGAATTACAATTCCTTTCCTGCTACCTCCCTGCTCTTGGGAGTACTAATTTACTGCTGGCCTGGCAACAAATTACAGCATTCCCCTGTGCCAGCTCAGCTGTGCTGGCTGAAGCTTGGCTTGTTCCCCTTTCCCCACTCTCCACCCATCTGCTCCAGGAAGAGAGTAAGTGTGCTCATAGTCCTGTTTATTCCTACACACATCATGAACTGAATAGCCTGTTTGTGTGCACGATCTTTACATGGGCTTGTTGTCTTAAAATAGATGTCTTAATATTTCTACGCTCTCTTGCCCTCACTTTAGTATCTCAGCACCTCATGATCATTATGAATGTTGTCCTCACCCCACCACTGTGAGGTCAGAAAGCATTAATGTCCCCATTTCATAGAAGAGGTACTGAGGCATAAGGCAGATAAGTGACTTGGCTCAATTCACACAGGGATTCTGTGGCAGAAGCAGAAAGTGAATGGAGGTCTCCTAAATCCCAATCTAGTGCCTTCACTACAAAACCATCCTTCCACCCCCTGGGATTGGGATTTTTAAAAGAACCCAGGGTGTTAGACTCCAAGATCCCTTGGACTCCATTGAAAACACCATCGAAATGAATGAATGGCTTACAAAACAAAAGGTTTTGTTTGACCCTATTTCTTGTGGTTGTGTAAGGAGGGATTTGATTGAGGACAGGGTAGTGGCTAGGTGAAATGGTTCCTGGAGGACATTCCACGCCTGGGAGCAGTGTGGAAAAAGGCATGAAGGTGGCAGAAAGAGAAGGAGACAAAGGGGGAAGAGAGGCTGGCATTATTGATTGAACGGCGTGGGCAGGGAGCAATGCAATAAGGCAAGGGGCATCTTTGCTAATTCTTTATCATTGAGAGAATGACTGTGCTCAAGTCAATAGCCTTTCTTTCTTTCTTTCTTTCTTTCTTTCTTGTTCTCCAATGGCCAGATTCTGATTACTTCCTCTGCATTACACCTGTGTAAGTGAGAGCAGAATCTGGCTCAGCCCTGTCTTCTCTGCCGACCAACGATCAAGATGTTGTAAACTAGCACGTCGCTAGTGGACACACTTGCCAATAAGTGGCCTGACCCAATTCTCATTGAAAACAATAGAAAGGCTCTTGACTTCTGTGGGAGTTGGACTGGGCCCAAATCTTCTGTTTTTCTTTTTCTTTTTTTCTTGGCACCATTTGCCATGACTAGCAGTCACTGCTCAGAAGATGACAGCGGTTGGGAAAGCTGAAAATGTGGATATCACTGTAGGGAATCTTGCACAAGAACTTGATATAAGCCAATTCCATATCGATCTCACATTTTTATAAGCCGTAAAACCCATAAGCGTCTATTTGTAGCCGCAATCCCTTCTACTCCAGTCCCCCCTTCTGCCTCCCATCTCCCCCAAACAACCTGACTTGCACTTCCATCTCATCTCTTTCCTGCTCTATTGAGTTTGGTTGGGCCTTTAATTTAGGGTCAGAGTTCTAAATGTGATCAGCGGTGGGTTTGACAGGTCCAGTATACCTCAGTGCTCGTTGGATAGTCTAGTGTCTTCCTTTACAGACTGCTGACTTGAAAATTTCCACGCAAATGGTTTCATTCTAGTAAGCTACAGCAGGGAAGTGCTGGTTTCCTAACAGCTGGCCGTACTTCATTGTGAAATTGTAAATGCTCAAAACTTTTGCTCCCATTCCCAGGGGATCCCCTATTAAAATGATTTTGCATTCACTACCTGCCAACAGTCCCTATAAATGAGCCAGAGAAGCAGCAGATTAAGCATAACTATGAATTCTGAGTGGGATAGAGTCGTTTGAGACTGTTTTCTCATGAAAGACCCATTTTTTTCTTCTGAAAATTCAAATAACTGAGTACTGAGTGCTCCATGGAGCCTTTATATTGAAATGCAATTCACAATTAACACCTCTCCTCTTTGCTCACTGAGGGAATAGAAAACCTCCAAAAGTTCATTGGTGTTTGTTAAGGTTTGCACTCTACATTTGAAGATCTTTGGGACTCATACAAGCTCCTCTTATATTTACTATTTTTGTATGCTGAATAAATCATTGTGACTTTCTTTTTTTATAAAGGAGTACAAGTATCAAATGCACCATTCAAGGCATTTCCTAGGCTTGTAATCAATGGACCTACATTCTTAATCCCCTTAGTTTTACAGACCTGTAGAAGTGAGTAATGAGAGAAAAGCCCCTTGTGTGCTTTTCACCTTTGAGCGCCTAACTTTTCAGTGTTATGAACAGGCCAGTTGTGTAGTACAACAGTTGCCATGGTCTTTCTTCCTCGATAACAAGAGTAGTGGAGGTGGCAACGGCGGGGGAAGGGAGTGCCAAGTATGAATTTGCAAGCTGGAAATGTTTTCTAATGAGCGAAGGTATCTCTTTATTATGAATATTTATTATGTGATTATTTCAATCCTTAATTATTACCGAGTGTATCCATTTTCCTTCTATAATGCTTCTGCTTATGTGCTCCATAACTTGATCTTTCTTTGTCATAAATAGATCCAAGCTAGTGTTTATCATAATATGCCTTCTTGTAACCTACTTCCTCTATTTTCCTTTTGTAGATGACAACTCCGATTATACCCTAAAGATTGTCTCATTGTGTTGAAATGTAGAGTACATATTTTGTTAAATTGGAATAATTATTTAAAGTGTTTTTAATAATAGATATAATGCATTTTTGTTTGACAAGTAGAGAGAAGGGGATTTGCAACTTCTTATTTACTATCAAAATTCACTTAATGAGCTCTGGGGGATGTGTTTTCATATGTTGTAGGTATTAAATCCCATCATATTTGAGAGCTGTTAAGTATGAGATAATCGAGTTGCACTTTAGGTTGCTGTAGCTTTATCAAACCTGACATAAATTTATAAATATTGAAGGAATATTATTGTTTGTGACATAATAGAAGAATTAGGATGGTTAAAAACAGGAAGTAAAAGGCCACAGCCATTTTGTCAGTTTATGCTTGATAAATGTGCCCCAGAGACACATACAGTAGGAGCCCATAGAAGAGGACTTGAAAGGAAAAACAAAAACCAAATAAAAGTGGTGAAATTCTCACCTTATAGCAGTCTTGTTCTGCTTTCGTTTTGAAGCGAGAGAGAGAGAGAGAGCCAGAAAAAGCCAGCTACTATTCCCCTTCTGATAATCAGCCTATAAAACTAGTAGCTAGCACCATAAATTACCACTGTATAACTGCTGAAAGACTGGGAAACTGAAATTTGTGATGATGTATGATGGAGCATTAAGTGATGGCTTTAAAATATTATTGGCGATACAGTCTCTCTTTCTTCACATAAGTCAGGAAGAATATATGAAGGCCAAAAATAATTGAAAACGGGATTTAGACATACTTGGTATTTTTTTTTTAAGTTGAGTGTTTCTTTTTAAAGTGACATTATATATATATTTCCTAATGTCCATTGGCATGCACTTCTTGAGTTCAATACTTGTATTCTGTATTGTGAATAGTATAATATTCCTTACCCAATATTTTTTAAGGACAATTTGACAATTACCATACTGGAATACAATTATGAATTTAACTCTAAATGTCTAGATGAAGAAAACAGATCTGAATACTTAAAACCTGCTGGCTGATTAAATGCACTTCACTTCATACTGTTTCCATTATCAAATAGTTAACCTGGTCAAATTATAGGCTCTTTTAGATCCCAAGGTCAAGGTTTGGAGATCTTGAAACTAAAAGACTGGACTGTGATGGAAAGAGACAGGTAATTTTATATAATGTCCGTCTTTGGAGATTTATAGCTCTTGCCTACACTTGCCTGCGCTTGTGGTGGCATGTTGGGTACATGTACACACAATGCAGTGAAAGGCAGGTTGTGTCCACACTCACTGTGGTGTGTAGCTGTACTTGTCAGCGAAAGGGGAAGCAGTGGGGAAAGGCTCCAGCAGCAGGACTAAACTACTAAAAATAGCAGTGTAGACATGGGAGGCACTGCTTGGGCATATACAGGTTAGTGTAGGGTATGTACCCTAGGGTCAGGCATGTAGGGCACTCTGTACTACTGCACTTGTCTAAGCAGTGCCTTACAATCTACATTGCTATCTATACCTGAGCTAGGTGGGTATGCAGCGTAGGTACTCTACACGCTGCCCTAAGTGTAGACAAACATCACTTTAGAAAAAAGTGATGTTAGAGGTCTGAAGATTAAAGGGTGAAAAACACAGCACCAAAATTAAAATGCAGAACACAGAAAAGTATACCAAAACAAGCCAAATGTCAGGAAAAATGCAAGCTATAAACTTCTGAAATGCAGAATAAATGGAGAAAGAAAATAAGGTTCTTTAAAGGACCTAATTTCACAAACCAATACACTAAATGCACAGACAGGCGATGGACAGATATGGGTCCTGTTTTGTACTCCTTACTTGAAGTTATTGAGAGTTCAGAATTCATTCCATATATGTGTACAGAGTGATTTTTTTTGTTTTGTTTAATTTCCTTAAACTCAAAGGGACATATTTTCAAAGGAGCATCACCTAGCCGCCTTTTCTGTTCACACAAATTTGTGTATGCAAATTCATGGAGGTGATAGATTACAACATGTGGGTGTGTTCAGTTGATGGAACGTCCATGTGCGAAGCCCACTTGGACAAATGAGTTTTGCATGTATCAATTCTAGCTCCATGTGTATTCAAGCTGAGTTCAGAAAGTGCATGTACAGATGTTGGCATGCACAAATGAGAGACCACTTTTTGAAACATTTGCCTCAAATCTTAAGTGATATTAGCATTGATGTGACCTCATATAGCACAGCATTATTAAGAGAAATTAATTTAATACTAATATTTGTATTCTGTCCTTATTTCCAGCAAAAATGTCCTAGCCTTGTTATAATGTACAAAATCTGACTTGCATCTATGCAATAGACAGATGCTCCATCCTAGGTTTAGATAAGCAGGTGTGCAGAGCAAACCTTGAAACCTGGGCAGGACTCTTGGGGCCAAAAGCTGTCTGCAGATATTTTGAAAGGGTTTTCTTACCTAAAAACTTCCACTGGTTCAGCTGTACAGATGCTAGTATTGGTAGGGACCCTGGTATAGACAAGGTTCCAGTGACTTCTGGTGCTGTCCAGTGTCAACACTGTCAATTAAAATTGTTTTAGCAGAAATATTCAGCATGTGCACTTATAACAGCATCAGACTGTGTGGTGCACCTCGCTAGGTGGCCAGATCTGCCAGATTGCATGACTGGAGTGGTGCAGAAGGATCTGGCTGTTTCTTCATTGGCAGATGGTGGATTTATTTGGACTCCTATTCCATGCTTGCATCATCTTGTTTTTGACCTTGCCAGTTGCTATCATGGAATTAGGCCCCCAATCAGAAAGATCATCCATTAATAGAAGTATTAACACTTCTCCAGATCATCTCCATGACATGTCTGTTGTCCACTGGTAGAGGAAAAGAAAAATCTAAGATTGCTAACAAATATAAACTTCCTCATGTTATCACAGCACTGCTGAAGACAACCATGCTTCTTTTGTTTGCCTTTTTCTTCACTCCCAGAATGGGGAGCGTGTCTTCCTCTAGAATATCTTTCAGGCCCTTAAATAAATAAATAAAAGATGCATTATAATTTTTGGAATCTGTGGAGTTAATCCATTTTTACTGCAAACCCATATACATTTATGTCAAAATTAACATCTACTTTCTTCAAGGTTCATAAAATTTCACATTTTATTACAAGCCTTAGGGAACATGATGCCAAGGGTTGTTTTTTTTTTTTAACTCCGATTATATTCTAAAGATTGTCTCATTGTGTTGAAATGTAGAGTACGTATTTTGTTAAATTGGAATAATTATTTAAAGTGTTTTTAATAATAGATATAATGCATTTTTGTTTGACAAGTAGAGAGAAGGGGATTTGCAATTTCTTATTTACTATCAAAATTCACTTAATGAGCTCTGTTTTGATCAAGTAATCTGAAAGCATTTAGCTTAGATACCATATTTCTCTAACAATACTTAGGATTTCATGTTGTTTGGCAAGTGGTAATACAACAAGCTTGTTTTGCCCCCTCTCCTCACAATCCAAACATGTTATATGTGGCAGATTGGTTACTATTTCAATTCTTGCTTCCTTATTAATCAAAGAAAGATTTGCAGATTCTTAAAATTGGATTTGTATGGAATAAAGCCATGTGTAGCACCCCAGAAAGAACCCCAGCCACTTGCTTGTGAAATGCGCCATACTACCATATCTACAGAATACAGAGGGACTTGTATTAATGTCCCCACTCTATACCACCATTGTGTCTTTATCTTTGATCTGGGGGACCACACAGTATTGTCAACGCCATATATTCAAAAACAATGAGTCAGGCCTAAAAATCATGAGATTTAAAATAATAATAATACACTTTGGATTGTGAACTGACAGATCATGTCAGGTCAGAGCAATAGGCCAATTAACTTGTGTGTGTGAATCTCAAAGGAATGTTAAGTATATTATTCACTCAAGTGTTAATTTAGTTAAAAGGAAATGTGAATGATATTGTCTTCACTTATCTCTAACCTGTTGAATGCTATCGCATTCCATTATGTATATCCCTGTATTTAATTAACTCTAGGTATATTAACCTTATGTGTGACAAAGGTGTAAACTTGGTGTTTAAACTTCATGAAACTAATGAAAGATTGTTTGGATTGCTGTAACTAAATGCTTTATGTAGGTATCTGTAATTGGATTGCCCATCAAACAGGATTGGAGCCTTTGAACTGTAAATGAAGAAGCATGCTAACTTCAAAGCATGGGTCATCCTGTTTGACAATGGGAAATCCGCAGACCCAGTTTGTGTTTAATCAACAGAGGAAAAGTCCATGCCGTGGTGGAGATATATGCCAGATTCCTTTCTGGGGAAGACAACTATAAGATTGGATCCCGGGCATGATCCTGTATCTCTGAACTGTTTTGGATCCTAATACTGAACAAGTGGACAGAGATCCTCAAAGTTATTTTGGGTAACCCTGAGAGACTTATGGAAATCTATCAGATCACTACATCTTTGCTATCATTTTGGACTTACAAACTTTGACTCACCTGTTAATGTATTTTACCTGCTTTAACCTCTCAATAACTCTCAATTATTTTTCTTAACTAATAAACCTTTGGTTAGTTTACTAGAAAAATTGGCTGTCAGCTTTGTCTTTGGTGTGAGATCCAGAGTATCCATTGACCAGTAGCATAGCTGGAGGGGAGCCGGGGGAGCGGCCACTCCCACTGAGCACATTCCCCAAAAGTGGCGCCTTTTTAATTTTTATACTCGGGGGCGCTTCAGTCGCTGCGGGTTTTCGGCGGCAATTCAGCGGCGGGTCTTTCCGTCGCTGCGGGTCTTCGGCGGCAATTCAGCGGCGGGTCCTTCAGTCACTGCGGGTCTTCTGCGGTAATCTCTCTCCATTTATGTTGACACCACTCCTCCAATTGATCTTGTTCATAACCATTTCGAGGCAGGCGGTGAATAGTTTCAGTGAAATTGTATCTCCTTGCTTTACGCCTTTCTCGATTGGGATGCGGAGGGGAGTTTCGAGGAGAGTAATGTCTCGCTTCCTTCAACAAACTAATGTACTGGGTGTTAATGCCCTGCTCTGCGAGCGCCTTTAATATTGCGTTAAACTCAACGCTATCGAAGGCCTTTTCATAATCGACAAAAGCAATGCACAGCGGGAGTTTGTATTCCCTCGCTCTTTCTAGGAGCTGGCTAAGGGTAAATATATGGTCGATTGTACTGAAATTTCTTCGAAACCCTGCCTGCTCTCTCGGCTGTTGTTCATCCAGACTCTGCGAAAGTCGATTCGTTATCACCTTTGTAAAGAGCTTGTAGATGTGAGAGAGCAGGCATATAGGGCAGTAGTTCTTAAGATTTTCTCGATCACCCTTCTTGTGCAGCAAGATGGTATTCGACTCCTTCCAGCTTGATGGTATTTTTCCTTCTTCAAGATATCAATTGAATCTTAAAGCGAGGGCCTTCCAAAGTTTTTCGCCTCCTGCATAAATCATTTCTGACGTTATTCCATCTTTGCCTGGAGCTTTTCCCTTCTTCATCTGGTGTAGCGCGCTTCGGACTTCACTGACAATTATTGGGGGGATGCGTTCTTCTGACTCTTCAAGGGTTGGGAGGGGGACGTTGATTCTTGATTTGAACAGTTCTGTATAGAAGTCCTTGCAGACCTCCTCCATCCCTGCTCTGTCGATTACTGTCTCTCCATCCTTGTTCTTCAAAGCTGTTACGCTCAATCTATACTGCGTCAATTCCCACTTGCATGTCCTGAGGCTCTTGCGTGATTCAGCTGTTTTAAGGAGCTTTTCTTTCCAGAAGTTCTCGAAGTCATCCTTCAGTTTTTGCCGTATAAGCTTGCACAGAATGGAGTACTCGAGGTTGTTATCCGAGCTCCTTTTCATGTTTCTCCGCTTCTCCAACAAGCTTTTCGTTTCAATTGAGATTCTTCCCTTCGCCTTCTTCAGCTTTTTAATTTCAGCTGCTTTTATGCAACATCTCAACTTGTCAGCAAAGATACTATAGTCCTCATCACACTTTTCCATCTGGCTCCCGTCAAACCCAGAAATCGCTTTTTTCAGCTTTGCTTCATCGAATGTCTTCGGCTGCTGTTTCCTGTTTGCCATCTGTAACACCTTCTTTTCCACCGCTTTGTCGAAAATCAACTTCGCTCTAAGCAGGCGATGGTCACTGCCGGTGTTGAATGGCTGCACCACAGAGACGTCTTGAATGATGCACCTTTTATTGACTAAAATATAGTCGATTTCATTCTTACTCTTCGCGTTTGGTGTGATCCATGTCCACCTTCTTGAGATCTTCTTTTTGTACCAGGTGTTTGCCACGTACAGTTCTTTCATTTCTGCCATCGCTACCAGCCTCTCTCCTCTTTCATTCCTTTCACCGCTGCCGTATCTCCCTATGAACTTTTAGCCAGCTTTCCCTCGCCCGACCTTGGCGTTGAAATCTCCCATCGTGACAGTGTAAGTGGACTTTTGCGCGAGAGCTCTTTCAAGCTCGCGGTAGAATTCTTCCACTTCTTTGTCCTCACTTGCACTTGTGGGAGCGTAGGCCTGGATGACCTTGAGGGTAGCTTTTGACTCCATCTGAAGATGCAGCACACTGATACGTGATGATGTTAGCTGGCATGATATGACTTTCGAAGACCAATCTTTATTGACGATAAATCCTACTCCAACATTTCTAGCGCCATCTCCCTTTCCGAGCCTCACAGCACTTCCATCCTTCCAGTTGACTTCCAACTCCTTCTTTGGTCGGGTTTCGCAGACACCGAGAATATCGCATTTTATCCTTTTCTTCTCCTCCATCAGATGGTTTAAAGTTTCCTCCTTTGCCAGTGACCTACAATTGTAAGTACACACAGCGAGGATTGTCCTTTTCCATGTTGGCCTAGCACCTGACATTTTTAGCAACCTCTTGTCGCTCAATTTCTGCTCCGCCACCATAGAATGTGCATTTACTCGTATTGTTTTAGCCATTAACTTCAAGCCATCCCACTGGCTAGGTGGGCAGGCATCATTCATGGTCACCTGTTTGAAATAGGGGGATTTTATTAAGGGGGTATTCAGAGGGGTCCGTCCCTGCTGGGCTGTTTGCCTGTGGCTGAACGAAAATCTTCCTCGCTGTGACCCACGCGGTGGGGGGAGGGGGAACAGCGAACATCTTGGATGTGTGTGTGTGGGGGGGGAGGGTGTTCATTAGGTTCGTGCTGCACGTTAACCCGAGAACCGCCGCCCCTCCCTTTTCAATTGCCAGCCCTTTTTAAATTGCCAGCCCAAAGGCTGTTTGTTATGGGAAAGGAGGGGATTGCTGTTTGAAACCATTCCCACAGGCTATAGACTGTGGCTTACCATGGCTTCCTGCAAGCCGAATTCTGTTGCCCGCCAGACCTGCTTGTGTGATCTCTCATACCAAACCGGCAGACCGCCAATATAACAGGCAAAGTGCAACCTTGGACCAAATGCACATGTGCTATGTAATGTTTGGAGCATTGTTCTCTAATATGTGTCTTTTAAACTACTCCTCTCCCGTTTGCTTCCTCCCGCACCTGCAAATGTTTCAACGCCACCCCTTTCATCACCATCCCAGAGGCTAGCGAAGATTAGAAGTAAAAAAAAAAAGGAATTGAAACGATATGTTCTCAGAGCTCATGCAATCCTCCCACACTGAAACTGTCCAGCAGAATCCGTGGAGGCAGACACTGTCGGAGTCCAGGAAGGCAGAATTTGATCGCACGGACAGGTGGCGTGCTGAAGACAATGACTAGCGGGATGAAGAGAGACAGCAGCGGGATGAAGAGAGTAGGTGGCGCCGGCGTGCAGAGAGAAGGCAGGATGCAATTCTGAGGCTACTGGAGGATCAAACGGAAATCCTCCAGCTTATGGCTGAGGAAAGGTGTATGGTTCAGGAAAGGCCGCCTGAGCCCAGACCGCCGCTACAGCCCCTGTGTAACCAACAGCCCTCCTTCCCGAGTCCCATAACCTCATCCCCGAGACGCCCAAGAACGCGTTTGGGCGACCTCCGTGCACCCAACCACTCAAGCCAAGAGAACAGTCCAAGCAACAAAAGGCTGGCATTCAATAAGTTTTAAAGTGCTGTGTGTCCTTGTCCTTCCCTCATCCCCTCCTCCACCACCCATCCTGGTGCTTCCCTTCCTCCACCACCCATCCTGGTGCTTCCCTTCCTCCACCACCCATCCCGGGCGACCGTGGCAGTTACCCCCGTAGTTCCCCCTCTTTGTTTTACGAATTAATAAAGAATGCATGATTTTTAAGCAACAATGACTTTATTGCCTCTGCAAGCGGTGACCGAGGGCGGGAGGGCAGGGCGGTTTGGTTAAAGGGAAGTAGAGTGAATGAGGGGGCGGGGCTTTTCATTACAGGGGAAAAACAGAACTTTCACACAGCATCCTGGCCATTCATGAAACTGGTTTTCAAAGCTTCCCTGATGCGCAACGCACCCTGCTGTACTCTTGT
Source organism: Macrochelys suwanniensis (assembly GCA_033296515.1). Lineage (NCBI taxonomy): Eukaryota > Metazoa > Chordata > Testudines > Chelydridae > Macrochelys > Macrochelys suwanniensis. The sequence continues at coordinate 37,358,582 of CM065783.1, forward strand.
AATAGCCCTGGTGTCTGGCTGCGCATAACCAGTGGCCAGGTGATTTGCCTCAACCTCCCACCCCGCCATAAATGTCTCCCCCTTACTCTCACAGATATTGTGGAGCGCACAGCAAGCAGTAATAATAATGGGAATATTGGTTTCACTGAGATCTAACCTAGTCAATAAACTGCGTCAGCGAGCTTTTAAATGCCCAAATGCACATTCCACCACCGTTCTGCACTTGCTCAGCCTATAGTTGAAAAGGTCCTGACTACTGTCCAGGCTACCTGTGTATGGCTTCATGAGCCATGGCATTAAGGGGTAGGCTGGGTCCCCAAGGATAACTATAGGCATCTCAACATCCCCAATGGTTATTTTCTGGTCCGGGAAGAAAGTCCCTTGCTGCAGCAGCTGAAACAGACCAGAGTTCCTGAAGATGCGCGTGTCATGTACCTTTCCCGGCCATCCCACTTTGATGTTGGTGAAACGTCCCTTATGATCCACCAGTGCTTGCAACACTATTGAAAAGTAACCCTTTCGGTTTATGTACTCGCTGGCTTGTGGTGGTCCGGTGCCAAGATAGGGATATGGGTTCCGTCTATTGCCCCACCACAGTTCGGGAACCCCATTGCTGCAAAGCCATCCAGTATAAGCTGCACATTTCCCAGACTAACAACCCTTGGTACCAGCAGCTCTGTGATCGCCTTGGCTACTTGCATCACAACAGCCCCCACTGCAGATTTTCCCACTCTGAATTGATTCACAACTGACCGGTAGCTGTCTGGCATTGCAAGCTTCCACAGGGCTATCGCCAGTCACTTCTCTACTGTGAGGTCTGCTCTCATCTTGGTGTTCTGGTGCTTCAGGGCAGGGAAAAGCAACTCACAAAGTTCCATGAAAGTGCCCTTACGCATGCGAAAGTTTCGCAGCCACTGGGATTCATCCCAGACCTGCAGCACTATGTGGTCCCAGCAGTCTGTGCTTGTTTCCCGGGCCCAGAATCAGCATTCCACTGTATCAACAAGCCCCATTACCACCATGATGTCCACCTTGCGGGGGGCCCTTTTTTGAGAGAGGTCTGTGTCCATGTCCTCATCACTGTCCTCAGGGCGCTGCTGTCGCCTCCTCGCCTGCTGTAGCCGCTCTTGGTTCTCGTTCTCCATATACTCCTGGACAATGCGCGTGGTGTTCATAACGGCGATAACAGCCGCGGTGATCTGATCAGGCTCCATGCTTTCCCTGGTATGGTGTCTGCACGACAGCAGAGGCGGGTGGATAACAATGGTGTCAGCAATATAGCGCCCGCATGAAAACAGGCGCGAAAGGATTATGGGCTCCCCCCTCTGCTGCTTTCTCAGAGGGAGGGGGGAGTAAGGGTTAGGCTCCTTTCCTTCTAACAGCAGATGGTACAATATGCCAGGAAGCAAGGGTTAGGCACCTTCCCTTCTAGCTGCAGATGGTTCAATAGGCTTGATATCCATCATCATCTCCTGGCCCCCTCAAGGATTGAACTCGCAACCCTGGGTTTAGCAGGCCAACGCTCAGACCGCTGAGCTATCTCTCTGGCCCGTATTATAGCACGACTGAATCCCCAATAGACCTAATGTCCAGGTGTACGCTGGCTACCTGCTTGCCATAGCAAACGCGGAAACCACTGACCGCTGAGCTATCCCTCTGCCCGTGTTCCAGGCAGTACTGAATCTCCCTTAAACAAAATGTAAAAAAGAGAATGACCAGAGTCACTCTGGTCACTCCCATTTATGTCCAAGCGCCCCCAGCCAGACACACCATAGGCCGGCCAGGAGCACACAGGGGATGATGAATTTAAAGCCTATTGCACAATCTGCAGCTAGAAGGCAAGGACCTTCTGCTGTGTAGTTCCGCGACTAAGATCATTTATGGCATATTGCACCATCTGCTGCTAGAAGGAAAGGAGCTTATGCTGTGTAGTCCCGCGACTACCAGCCTCAGGCGGAATGGCCCCCTCAAGGATTGAATTCGCAACCCTGGGTTTAGCCGGCCAATGCTCAGAACGCTGAGCTATCCCTCTGTGCATATTACAGTGCGACTGAATCCCCACTAGACCTAATGTCCAGGCGTACGCTGGAGATGTACAGTAATTGTGAGCTGAGCAGGCTTCCGTAGCAAACCCGGAAACCCCGGAAAAAAGGCGCGAAAAAGATTGCTTTCATGGAGAGAGGGAGGGACGTTTGATGGCTTGACGCCATGTACCCAGAACCACCAGCGACAATGTTTTCTGCCCCATCAGGCTTTGGGATCGCAGCCCAGAATTCCAATGGACGGCGGAGACTGCGGGAACTGTGAGATAGCTACCCGTAATGCAACGCTCTGAAAGTCGACGCTAGCCCCGATACTGTGGACACAGTCCGTCGACCTCATGGTCTTAATGCTCTTTAGTGGGGACACACACAATCGATTCCATAAAATCGGGTTTTAAAATATCGACTTCTATAATTTCGACCTAATTCTGTAGTGTAGACGTACCCTTAGAGCTAGCTGGAACCACCCAATCCTCCATATGAATTTTCCTTCCATTCTGCTGTATATGGAACAATTTTTATTTTCTTTCTGCAGACTATTTCACTGAGTCAGGGGCATGATTTTGTGTTTAACCTCTCCTCCCCGCAAAAAGAGAATGATGTGATTTCTTTTCTTGTAATGAAATATTTAGAGTTCTTAGAGATTTTTATAACCTGAAAGTACTTGTAAAAGCTACAGGGTAATTAAAGAAAATATTGATACATTTTCCTTGTCATGGTTGTATTCATCAATTTCTGTCAGCTTCTGCCTAGATGAAGGATTTCCCCTAGGTATGCTCAGGAACTCCCTACACATCTGCTCTGGGGTCACTCATTTTAGTCACTTAGAAACAAATAACAGAGCTGTGACAAGAATAAAGAAGCCCTAATAGCTGCAAATAAGATGTTTGGGCACTGTGACATTCCAGTGATCCTCAATTACAACAGAATTCTGAATGTGTTTATAGCTGAACAGGTCCGTGAAGAAAAAGGAGGCTAGGTGGATAATGGGGTCCTACATGGGAAGCCAAGTAATGAGGTATAATTCACAACTTTTCAGTTCCAAGAGCTTTATTTTCCAGTTCATGGTAGGCTCATATTCTGTACAAAAAAACCCAGAGGGGACAATTCTGGCCTCTCTACATTGCTGTGATCCTACATGATCACCCTCACAGGGAGTATATTGGAGGCAGGAGAGTGAATAGGCGCAGCAGTGCAGCCCAGAGACAACTGTGATTAGGCGTCTTTAAACTAGAGCAGACTTTGGGCTGCTATAACTTATACTAGGGGATTTTTGGCCTCTTCAGAAGCCCATAAGTAGACAGACAACCACCTTTGCTCCCTCTCTTTGCCTTGACCAAACCTTCTGTGCTGTATCTTTCAGGAAATGCAGCACTGAATCTGGTCTGTAGCTCGTAGCCTGTGGGCTACATTTTGCCTTTAGGGCACAGCCTTGTGTTGGAGTCAGTGCAGAGGTTCACTACTTTAATGTGGAAGCTCATGGATGTATTGCGTTTTGACTGGAGCACAAAGCCTCCCAAGAGCTTTGGGGAGTGTAAGAGAGAATGGCTGGTGAACTATCCTTTGCAAAGATACAGTGTGTGCTCTTCTCTGCCAGCTGGTGGGTGCAGGCTAGCACTGCTGCTTCAGGGAGCATAAAGAAAAAAACTATGTACAGCTCCTATGCGATGGTGAAAGAGGGGAACATTCATTGTGTTTTCTCTCTACTTTCACACCAATGCAGGACTGGACACAATCCAGCCTATGACTTTCTTATTCACATACTGTAATTAGTACACATACATTATTATTTCCTATGCTGACATGTTAACTGATTTCCACTGACACAATACAGAAAGAAATATTGATTATAGGATGGCACTGTCTGTCTTATGAGACATAAGTCTGAGATCCCGATCACTAGCAATCATTTAAAAAATTGCACAAGTACTGGTGGTAGCCTGAGTAAATTGCAATTCAGGTGATTTCGTACTTCCTACCTAAAATTCTGCTTGTGGTTTCAAGGAGATGAAATATTCCTCTACTGTAATAACACTGCTTCCTTAAAGAATAGTAATAATTCTTTGTGTTTCAATAGTGCTTTTTATTTAGGGCTCACAAAGCATTTTACAAACATGTACTAATTAAGTCTCTCAACGCCCTGTCAGCTGGCTGCAGTTATGTTCTACTCAAAAGTCAAAATTAGGAAATGGTAGATTAAGGTTGACCTTGCATACTTAATTTGGCCTCCTTGGCCTCTGCCATAGATTTCCCGTGTGAGGTTGGGTAACACAATCATAATGTGTATGTTCAGAAGGGCTGAATTAAGAGTGCACTGGCAACTTTAATTCTGGCATTTCCTAACTTTTGAGTGCTTTCTTTTACTAAGGTTGCAGATTTCCTAAGCTGTTTTTTTGTTTGTTTGTGATCATATGTGGGAGCGCCAGCAGCTTTTGAAAATCTAGTTCTACGTCTAACGCCGCATAGTGCGCTGCTCTGCAAGGCTTTGCGATGATTCCACTATCAGCAAAGCTCACCACTCTGCAAGTCTGAAGGCACATTAAAGCTCAACAGCTGACAAAATATTATTTTCAGGTGTCAGAGGAGCAAAAGCCTTCTCTCTGCAGCTTCTAGGACAGTGGGAAGGAGCAGGGTGGAAAGCTTGTTTGCAGCTGACAGAAGAATGGGGTGGAGTGGAGTAGAGCAAGCTTTTTCATAGGTCTTTCTTCTGAAGGTGCCTTTCTCCCACACCAGCACATTTTCAAGAAGCATGAGTTATACTTATGCTGAACTGATCATGGAGCTTCAGGGTCAGTGGTTCAGAAGGGACAAAAAGATGGTCAAGTTGTTTGCAGACTCATTTTCAATCAAACACAAGAAACTGGAGGCTGTGGAATAAATTGGCTTACTATGCTTCCGTTCATTCCAAACAGAACTTTCTGAATGTCTATAAATGCCTGTCAAATGACAGATATCTTCAATTGTGTAAGAGAGCTGCTATTTCTGCAAGCCACTTTGGAAGTCCTTATGAACAGACTTGTAAACAGACCATACAAACACATACAGGCCTTTGCTATCATAAATCTGAATAAATCAAAACACTGCAGGGCCCTCGCAGCCTAAAACAACGTGTGTGATTTCCTCTTAAGCAGGACATCAAGCAATTGCATTTCAGAGAGCTGATGCCAGTCTTGATAATTCTTCCTTAGCAGCCCTTAGGTCATGTTTTGTGTTGTATGGGAACTCTAAAAAATAATAAACCCGCTTGCTTTTTCTTGATTAAAATCTTATGTAAATATATTTAAAATAATATGCAAAGTATATGAAGGCTCCAGGCAAATCTTTCAGCCAGGCCCTCTGTGTTGCAAAGTTTGTGCACTCTGTTAAAGGAACACGGAACCAGCATAAGATCAAGGCATTACTGGAAGAGGGAGGAGAGTGCATGAGTTAAAGCATGATTAGACTTATAAAAGGGATTGTTACAAGGAGTGGCGAGGACATGTTAGTCCAGAATTCACCACTTCACCACCCCTACCATGGGGAATAGGCTATATCCCTGGACCTTTTACAAAGGCTTGCATCAGAAGCACTTGCCCTGACCCACATTATACCGTCTACTAGTTAGGGCTTATGCAATAGACTGGAATTAGATGGAATGTCTTTTTGAAACACTGGGCTTAGTGACTTTCATCAGAGGAATTTTTGGTCTTTGGTGTCTTGTCTGGTTTTCCATGCATCACAACTTGATGTGGCGTTAAATTATGAATGGAGTCTTTGTTACCATTAAATGCACTCAATAGTTTGAAATAATGCCCAAGAATGTGTTTTGCTTCCTTAAAAAAATGTATATCTCCATAGTTGTATTCACTCAGGGGCTCAGAACATTCCATTACCATGGCTTAAATGATTTCAAAGTCCAAAGGTCTATGCTTTAGTGATATCAAATCTATGCACTGTTTGGAACCAAGTTTTGTTGGTTTCCATAGCAACTACTCTTTTGGAGCACAGGAGGCAAAGGCAGTGACTTTTCAGGTCTCAGTTTCACAAGTGAGGGAAGGGTTGGCAATCTTGAGGTATGGTAGATGGATATTTTTCCAGACGTATTAATTTAAAAAATCCAGAGAGACAAGTCCAAAAAAGAGCTATCCTTACTGTGGAATAGTGGTACTGTTTGGCCCTAATTTCAAACCCTGTATCTGAGTAACAGATTTGCAGCTACTCTTCCTGTTTTGCATCTTTAACATCGTATACAGCTGTGATTGGTCATTGCACTGGCACAAGGCAGCTGGACTATACCAGTTGAACCAGATTCAGGCCCAGATTTATAATGGGTTGCTGGGATCCCGGTTTGAGAAAATGTTTAGTGAGCAGACACTTCCTTGTTAAGAGATACTCAAAACTTCAGCCTCCCTAACAGCAAATATCATATGGAAGGCTCAGTTCTATAGCTTGTATTCACTGAAAATCAACCTTAATGCCTGCAAAAGATTTGTTGTTCTGTCTATAACATATTCAAACAACTACAGCAGAGAGTAAAGCTCTTGCGCAAGTATTTTTGTTTTAGACCTAGAATAAGATGGTGTTCCTTACATTAACTCTGTATCTTAATTCATTTGCAGCACAACAGAACTAGCTATCTGGCATTTCAAAGATTATTAAAGGTGCATATTTCTATCACAGCTCTTCTCAGGAAGGTTTAGAAAGGAGAGATGTGACTTGTGTGATATCTCTCTCTTTGTCCAGAAAACAAAGTCTCTACATGTCTTGGGTAAGACAGGATAAGTCAGATTCAATTTGCTTAGGAATTCTGTGGCAACTGGGTACATGAATTAAGAGCTGGCTTGGCAGGTACTTTTCCCAAGGCAGCTAATTGTTTCTCAGCAGCTTTTCTTTATTTCGCTTCCTTTCAGGAACAGTTTTCCTGGGTGACACAGGAGCCAATGAAAATATGCATAATGAGCATTTCTTTTGTTTTCAGGCAGGACACTGCATGTGAAAACCCAAGACATTTTAGACAGCTCAGTTTGAAGTGGGATCAGATCTCTGATGTGATCTTCTGTTAAATCAGAACAAATAAACCGCCATGAGAAAGAGGCAGGTATGTGGCAGGTACCCTCTTATGTCAAGCAATGTTAGTTTTAGAGAGATTATGAGAAATTCCTTTTTGATTTGATAGTCATTTTTCTGCCTGCTAGCCCGAGTCAATAAAATGTGGAAAAAACTGCCAAAGCCTGCAGGACATATAAAATGAGATACGCTAATAAAGTCGAAAGGTATGTGAGTAAAGTTCAACATGTTTGTGCTAATAAAATCTGTGATTCAAGAAATTTACACTTCTGTCGACTTTGAATGAGATAAATTATTCGCTAGGTGTGAGTGAGTCACATCACATGCATGTCCAGACATTTAAGTGTTTTATGTGCATAAAGCTCTTGTTCTTAGAGTGCTGCTGAGCTCATATGACCCTCCCCGCCCCCATTCTCTCCCCATGAAAAAACATTCTGAAGCTTCACATTTTTGGAGGAAAGGAGATTTATAGTAGAATAAATCAAATATGACCAGTACATTTAAATTACTTGTGGCGATAACAAAATGAGACATTAATAACAGATAAAGGGGTTCTTAGTTACACACTCTACAGCTTATTTAAAGAGCCTAGATTAGATCATAGATCAACAGGGCCTCACTGGAAGGAGCAAGCTTGCCTTACACATGGGGCTCTACACTGCAGCACTTAGCTGGGACTTTGGTGAGATAAAACTGTTTGGCTTTCAAGCCAACCTTGAGATGAAAAAAATCTCTGAGTATCTGGTTTGCATGTTAAATAAGTAGTGCGGCTAAAAATGTATCCCTGAAGGTAGCTTATGTAATTTCCCTCAAAATGTGTGGAGGATGGTGGAAAACATAGAGAAGGGGGAGAGGCAAAGTAACAGTCCGAGTTTGGATTAGAAATGGGCCTGAGCTTCAAAGTTTGGAGCCACATTGCTAACATCCTGAAGTTCAAGGGTGTTTGGTTTGAAGGTTCTGATTAGTCTCATTGTAGATATAAGCCAGATCCTCAGATGGCATAAATCTACATCGCTCCATTGACTTCAGTGGAGCTGCACTAATGTACAGCAGCTGAGGATCTGGCCCGGTTTATACGGGCCAGCTGTGGACTCTTGTCCAGGTGGGGATTCTGGATGCTTCCACCCTTTAGGAGGTTGTACAGATATGTGTTCTTCTGTGAGCCTATGAGTACTAATGAACATAGAAATACCAGCTAGAAAAAGGGACTGCACTGGGAAGAAAATGTTCCACGCTGCCACTCTCCCTAAATGGCATACTTTCTGGAAGTATGTCATTTTCTATAGACCCCTTTTCTATTTATACCTTCATAACTGAGTGTACAATTGGGTACCCTGTGTCAGTGTGTCTAAAGAGTCAGGTCTCTGATAAGGGACCTGCAGGAGATTTGCTGGCTGTCCCTATGCTAGTACATGGAGTCGAGACAAATACAGTAGAGCGAGAGAGAGAGACAGGTACAGGAGAGAGAGAGAGAGAGAGGTACAGTAGACATATATTTCCTCAAACTGTGTTTTAAAGGACTATGCCCTCCAGTTAAATTCAAGCTGTGTCAGAACTGACACTTTCCTCAGGAATTAACAAGAGGCAAATGCTCTGAGATGCCAGACTCATAGTAAATTCTGTTTCATTATTTCTGTGGTCGTGGATACTTACCCCAGGAGACCCTGAAGGGCCTTTTTATTGTTCTAAGGAACTTCCATTTATTTAAATAGGTGGGAACACCACGTACTCTGGATGGGGGAGAGAGGTGGGATGGGGCTGTCATTTAACTAGAAGGGAAGGGATAAAAAATAGAGACCATTTAATTTTATAGCTTGCTACTGCGCTGCTCAAAACTCGGCTCAGCCCAAGGCCTGTGCAGAGGAGGGTGGCTTTCAAAAGCTTATTCTTTTTGGTTTACTGCATTGTTACTTTTTTGTAATCTCCTCAACAAAACAGGGATCAGAAATGGAAAAGGAAACCTCAACAATGAAGACGGGCCCCTGGGGAGGCAGGGCTGATTAATGGAGAATTTTATGGCTCATTTGTAAAAAGGGAAACTCTATCAGAGCACTCTGTTTATTTTGTCCATATGATTCATATCAGGATTTTTTGGGCGGGGGAAGGGAGCTTTTAAAACATCAGATTAAAAACATCAGATAGCTTGGGAAAAGAAAGCAAATAGTTTATGGACATCAGCAATAAAGAGTCCAGTCTAGGAGAGGATTTATTACAAACACTGATTTTAGTGGAATGGTAAAATACCAGCACATTTTTTCTTTATACTAGTTCTAATAGTATAAATGTAAGCTCCAGTGTATCATTTCAGTTTAAGGGTGAGTTCCAACACTCTTTCCTCCTCCGAGAAGAGTGCTGAGTATTGGCATGAAGCTGGCTTGGTGGCTTAATGGCTTTTTGGAGCCAGTCCATATATCTTTGTATTGTGGTTTGAGTCTCAGTACTATTGACTGAGTCAGGAATTAGAACGGCAATAATAAGCAGCATGCATTTCTAAACCTCAATGAGTGAGGCTAAGGGGCTGTGGCTTTTCTCCCTCCCCTTAATCCTTCATCCCAATTCAGGGAGAATAAAAAAGAAATCCAGATGGAAAGGATTAGATTAGCCCCTGCCAAATTGTGCTGACAGAATAGCCAACATTGGCACCAAGAAGCCTGTGCTATTTGGATTGCTTGCAGCTAGAGTGCCATCCTGCCATTACCATCAGGTGTCACCTGCCTGGAATACAGACAGGAACTACTGCAGTGAGGATGATGAGTCTAAAGGAAAAGGTTTGGGGGTTAAAAGAAAGGGGAATGGTGAAAATGAATAAAACAACAGCATGTGTGTGTCTGTGTAAAATAAATATATAAATACATATCATAAAGGCATTAGCTTACCAAAAGAGGCCAATCTTCTTTAAGTGAATGCAGGAATAAATGACTGGGTGGTATACACCAGGAATTTTGAGGGAGAATAGGGATTGGAAATGCTTCTCACTGAATAGCTGTATTGAGACTCTTCTAGTTAACAACTGTAAGCTTCTGCATTTTAATATTATGAGACTACATGGACTTATAATGACCCTTTATTACTATTATAGTTACTAACTGTGGGGTCTACATTCCCCTTGTACATGCACATGACTCCTATTTATTTCGATTGGAGTTAAACAATCCCTGCAACATACCCTATTTAACTCCTATGTATATATGTAATAATTACATACTTGTTCCCCTGGGGGCCCGGAGTGTGACGATTGTCTTTACTTTCACGTGTAGCGCGCACAGTGACCGCATTTACAAGTCATCAGCTTGGCTGTGGCATTTCCAAGTTGGTTTCTCAGTGCTGGGTAATGTTTTGGTGCCTGCAGACTGCTGGGTTTCTGTAGGAATCCATCCCCTTCCATCACTTACACCCAAAGAATGTGCTGAAATTCTGAAAGAGCTGCCCTAGAGCCTGGGATCCACTGGCAGAGCAGCAGCCCAAGCAAACACAGAGCAGACAGCGAGGGCTTCATTTTCAGAAATGGGGCCCAAATTCTGGCCTCAGTAGGAGCAAGATCCTCGGCTGGTGTAAGCCAGTGTAGCTCTGAGTCCAATGGACCGATGCTGATTTGCACCAGCTGAGGCTCTGGCCCCAGCTGCGGAATAACTCCTCTTAAGTCAATGGAGTTATTCAGGGTTTACACTGGTTCTAAGGGCAGAATTTGGCTGTGAGCATATATATTGAACACACTCGGCCTGAGTCTCCTCTCACGGACATTGGAGTTATACTGGATTGACTTCAGTGTAAATGATTGAATTTGCCCCAAAATATAGTGTATCCACCAAACTGATTTTATACTGAGTTCTAAACAAAACCCTGGGAAATGCCAAACTGTATCTGCACTTACTTGTTTTGCATGTGTGTTTTGTGAAATAGTTAGCGCTAACTTTGACATTTATATGTGCCCAGGTGCACTCTGTTTAAAACTGGAGCTATATGTGCAGAGCCAAGAGCTGATTTTGGCCCTTCTGGTTTGTATAGCTGCTAAGACTTAAAGTGCTATACTATATACACTAAATGCTAAACGTAGTTTAGTGCATGCAACTTTAGACGCACGTTAAAATGTAATTCTCAGTGGCTCTATAGTCATGTATTAAGGATATGGAAAATAAAACCAGATTCTGGGGCTTTGCTGAGAATTTGGTGACATCTGATCTCACCCTAATGCAATAGCACCAACTCTGATATTCTCATCACACTGTAAGCCAGAGAACCTTAGGAGATGGGGTTATCAAAGCCTTCTGGGTCATCTGAGTCCCACCTTGCCCTTGGTCCAAATGGTGGTTCTCTGGACAAAGCTCAAGTGAATGGCTAAGGAGGATGGGATTTTCCACCCCAACCTAGTGATAGGGTGCTGGACACCCACACACCCACTGTCACAGACAAGGGCTGTGACTTTTATACATTGCTTTTGACTGGTGGAGCCACATAGTTAGGAGCCATGCCTTACCCTGTTCTCCCCATGATACCCATAGAAGGGCAACCCTATGTGCTGTATGAAGAGAGTCCCACTCCATGGTTTTTCCTTGGGCTTCTGTTCCCTCAGTCCCCTGAACAGGTTGAACTGAATTTTGGGTCTTTCCCATAGATGGGAGCAGAATTTTGCCCCACGTGTAGGGTCATGCTGTGCTACTAGCCTCCTAAATGTTTCATCTAGTCCAGTTGCTTCATTGACCTCTTGGCAAACTATTTCAGTGATATGTTCAACTTTTTTCCTCATCTGCATAGCACTCTCAATTTCCCTTATTGGTTTTGTCTCTGTTTGTTATATAGCAAGTTGCCATAGAAATCATGCAAATTATGGCCTTGATAAAAATACTTTTCTACTGGCTAGATGCATGTACTTATTTCCATTATTTTTTATTTTAAATTACTCAAAGTAAATTTGGCTATTACATCAAACAGAACTAAAATAACATGCAACTGTTAAATATATTGTATTCAGTGCTTTTTGATACCTGTGCTGTGTGCAGCATCAGCTCAGAGACAAGTACTGGAGATTCAAACAACTGTGTTAGAGCGGCCAGATTTTCAAAAGAGCTTAGCACACAACAGCTCCCAGCTAGGTACCTAAATGAATTAGCCAGACAACAGGGGCTGAACTCTGTTTAAAATTTCCCTTCAGTGTTAAGTGCTGAGTACTTTGGAAAATTTGGCCCTCTGTTTTTCATAGGCATTTTTAATGCCCCAGGGAGGCATTCAGCAGAGCAAAATAGCATACAGTCGGGCCTTTGCATCACGTTTCAGGTCGTGGATGCAGTTTGAAGACCAGATCTCATGTTGTTTCAGCCTCATAAGTGACTTCTTGAAGAAAACAAGTCCATGGCCAAATACACTCCTACTGAAATATTTGGGTTCATTAGAGGTCCTTCTGGGATGCACGATGAACATACAGGCTGAAGGAGATTCCTTTTAGGTAGCCTGCATTCATCTCCCAGTTGCTCTCATGCCACATCCTTTTTTGGTGCAAAGAGGAATTAAAGGCCTTCACCTCCATGGTTTGGTTATGCTGGCAGGGGAGAGGGGATACAGTATGAATGATGATATGCATGGCACCTTTGTTTCTATCCGCTTCCACATAAGCTTAAGCTGTTAAACTCCAGCCCACCAATCAGTGAACGAATTTACAACCCGTGTGTCACTTTAAGTGGGCTGTCTGGATGGAGCAGGATATATATTCAAATGACAGTTCAGAAAGTATGTTTTCTTTTGAGGATTTGTCCACTATAAAGAATGTGGAGGGAACCTTTGAATGGGACTTCTCACCCCTTAGCAGCTGAAATATCCATCGTGCCTCCATGCTGGTTCAATAACTGTGGTTATTTTTGTTTCCAGCACGTTTGGAAATAAACACGTGAATCTATTTTATTTCATTGGCGAAGCTCATAATGAAGTGGCAAAGGGCTTGCATTTTTAAAATATTTGCCACCCTAATATCTTCTCCTTTCCAGAGCCCTTAAACCTAGCTCGGGTGACCCTTACAGGCTGAGCAGCAAAATCCTGCTGGGAAAGAGGGGCCTGGAGCCGCCACAGTCTCCCTTGTGGTCTCTGCCTATCATTGTCTGCTCTTATTCCACAATGAGGCTGGGCTGTCTTGGCAGGGAAAGCTTCATGGGATCAGGTATAATCCCCCGGAGAAAACAATTGTATGCGATGAGAACTCGAAAACATGAAAGGGAATTTTTTCAGCTAGTAACTCTTCTAAACACAGCTTTATTGATAAAAATGTTCTCTGCCAGTTTTCTATAGTTACCCTTCTGTCGTACCAACCCTCCCCCACCCCTCCGCCCCGCAGGAAAGCAGCGGTCATGTTATTCCATTGGTTCAAGATGAACTCATCTACTAATTAAAATAATAATAATTAAGCAGATTTGGCTACCAAGTCTAATAAGTGCTTTATGATCAAGTCAATGGCGTTTTGTTCTGATGTGCAGATTTTTTCACACACACCCCTCCCCTTACCCACTTCCAGGTATGTGTATTCTATTCAGATCTTGAAGGCATTGAGTGGTATGGATTCTGAGTTAGACGATTTACATTCAATTCATTTTCCCCCATGTTACTTTTTTCAAACCAGTGATTCAAGATCTAATGTTCATTCAGAGGACAAGGGTTCTTCTTGGCTTTTCTTTTGTTTCTCTTTGAAATCTGGGCATGCTGCTCAATTTTGTTACAAATCACTGACCAACAGAGAGACTGTGAGAGAAAATCTATTTTAGGGTGACCAGATATCCCGATTTTATAGGAACAGTCCCAATATTTGGGGCTTTTTCTTATATAGACTCCTATTACCCACCCATCCCGTCCCGATTTTTCACACTTGCTGTCTGGTCACCCTAATCCATTTACCCCTGCTTGACTGCAGAAGGGGGCACTTTTTTTTATATAGTATGTAAAATACAATCAAACTGCCAGTATTTTTCCCAGTCTAAAAGAGAGCAAGAGAGCCCTTCAGGAACTTTGTGCACTGTAAAATGCTACTTTATAGGATGGCCAGACCCTGTGGTTGAATGTTACCCACAAAAGGTTAACATTTCATTTGTGCCATGTGTACCTGCAAGTGACTATCTGTGTGACTGGGCTGTCAATGGGATTGCCTAGGCACCATGTAGCATTGCAGCTAAGAAGAAAGTCATTGAATTGATCTCCTTTTGTCTGCTATTACCGCCTTGAAAATCACTTTGTAGAGCCCTTAACTATTGTTTCACTTTCGTTCCCTTGCAGTGCCTGCTGTGTGCAAACAGCAGAAATAATTCATCCCCTGAGATCCCATCCGTGAAGGAGGGAAACGGGCAGAGCTGGATAGTCGGAAGGCTGTTACCCCTTCCTGAGGAAGGACAGTTTGAACCTTCACATTAAATCTCAGAGAATACATATATGTGCTTCAGAGAGGCTATGAGCCTTGAAGGCCTTACCCCATTAGGTCCATGGTTATGTTCCTGCCATTAATATAATCAGCATGTAAAGTCTGCTAGTTATATTAACATTTTTTAAAATCTCCCATGAAATAAGATTGAAAATGGAGCTCCACTGGATGTAGTCTCTGACTGTCAGCGTTCACATGTCAGCCCACAGGAATGAAGAATGAGTGTTTAAAATCTTGCCATTTTCATTCCAAAGAGACTAAATGAATGACTATAAGAACTCAATGCACCATCTGTAATTAACCCATTTTGTATAATCCCAGCGGCAAAGAGTGCTGAGAGAGGATGGTAAGAATGCTGTTTTGGACATCTGTCACTTGCACAATCACCTTGCATGCCCAGCAAAACAAATCCATTATCCTTTCTGATTAGAGAGGAGTTTTAGTTAGCCAGAGATATGAGGTGATATTTGCTAGAATGACATATCTATGTTGGTATGCTTTTCCATCCCTGTCCTGTTTATAAAAGAGAGTGGTTCAAGAAGATTTTATTTTTTTACGGTTGCATTTCTGGGGAAAAGGTAAACAAACAGAATTGTTATTGTAAGTAATATTTTTACCATTATGATTAAATTATAATGCAATGCAAACTTAATTACTTCTGGAACAAACTGGTACACATTAATGTTACAAACGGACACTAATGCAACACATAAGTAGCAAACAGAGTTGGGGGAAAATTACTCCATTAATGTTTTGGTGAATTAGAAACTGAATTTCAGTTCACCATGTTTATACTCTTTGGTATGCATTATTTGAGAACATTCATGCAGTACATTTTATTTGGGGATAATGTCTGAAAATGAAGGAGATGAATTACAAATGCTTACAAATGAGATCTGAATCAAATAAGGCTTTTGTGCTGTCACACAAATTTAATGATGGGCCCCAACTAAAATTCTAGATCCAAACTTCTGGGGTTGTTTAAAATCTGAACCTGGGTATGCAGTTTGCAAATAAGCCCTGGCTTTATAATAGGCTAAACCAAAATCCTAGAAGCCAACACATTCTAACATCGGAGTGTTCAAAATATGGATCCAGATACAAATTTTCTGGCTTGATCCTCTCCTTGTAATAAATACTTCCCCTGAAAATTGGGAAAAAAAAAAAAAAAAGGTCAACTTCCAGCTCAATGATTAACTCAGTGGTGGGGTTTCTACCTTTTCCTCTTTAGTCACTTAGGGTCAGATTCAAATACTCTTACAATGAACAGCACCTTGCTCCACAAAGAGACCCTTTGATTCCCTGGTGCTACTCCACATAAATAAAAGTACTGTACCCTACTTTGACCCTCAAGCAGCAGATTGGCTGGGCATAATCATGAAATAGGCCCAGGACCCATAGACGACGACGAAGGCCATAAGAAGTAAGGGTTTGATGCTAAAGCAGTACCACCTAACTCCATTGAAACCCAGGAGAAGAGTCAGGTTGGGCTCTGAATGCACCAGACCCTTGAAGCTCCATTGTACTTTTCTGCTCATTTTGAAGCCACTCTAAATTGCAGTATCTGGATCCAAGTGCTCAACAGATCTGCCAATAATCCACCAGGGTGTCACTTACCTTAGCTGTAAAGTATTGGTTTTAGCTGCTTGATTCCCACTCATGTCACTTAGAGTCTTGGGTGAATCTAGCGATCCACTTTGAAAATTGAATTAAGAGGGGACAATTCCAGCCAGGAGAATAGCTAGCAATTTGAAATTTGTATGTGCACTTCCTATTCTGTTGGCCTCTCTCCTACCTACAGGTTATATATCTCCTAGTTAGACACCCATCTTGAGCAAGAACACAAATTACACAGTTTAAGAGCTCTAGAAGATGAAGAATTAATCCTAGGAAATTAGCACTGAATAGCATAGCTGGTTCATCACCACGCGACCAGCTGTAGGATGAGGGTAGGGTGACCAGATGAGAAGACCCAAAAATCGGGACTTCCCACCCGAAGCTGTCGAGCAAAAAAAACAACAAAAACAAAAACGGAAGAGCCTCTTCCGCCTGAACTTGTTGAGAGAAAAACAAACAAACAAAATAACGGAAGAAGACCGGAAATCGGGACAAAAGGCGTCCTGACCGGCCATCGATCGAGACGCGGGACAAATGATCAAAAATCAGGATGGTCCCGATTTTATCGGGACATCTGGTCACCCTAGATGAGGGTTAGTTGGATCTAACTGATTTTCAAACAGAATCCTGACTGAAGACTAAAAAAAAGTGAACCTATAATGGTGAAGTCCTTTCTTCCCTAACAACCTGATCCAAAACCTATTGAAGTCAATGAAAAGACTCCTATTGACTAAAATGAGTTTGGACTCAGGCCTTATTTATGTAATGGAAAAACAAAGAGATGCTTGTGGCAGATACTTGAAAGAAGAGATGCGACACCAATAATAAGCTGCTTGTTCAACCCTAGTTTTCATATCCTTTTCATGTTGTCTTTTGTTTTCACATAATTTATTGTATATCAGCGTATGCAGGTGGGATCATCCAAAGAGAGGCAGGGATGTAGGAGGAACCAGCCAAAAATGTACTAATGAAAACTAAAGTCCAAAGGAGTTTGGAAAAGTTGATTGTGCTAAAGCTGTCAATTTGCAGCTGTAATTTATATTTCTGATTCTTAGGTGGCAGGCAGCCCAGTGTCTCATTAACCTTGGCTGAAACACAAGGTAGCCTAACACAAAAGAGAGTCAATTTCTCCAATGAATTAAGAAATACTATATTCCAGCATATAGCACGTGCAGGGAATTACAATGGGAGGGGCACACACTTCCACCAGGGCTGCATTTGGCACATAACCTCTTGCTCTCCCTGGTTCATTTCTGCACTCGTGCTAGTCTGATTGTGCTCTGACAGTGGCATAAACAGAGTAGCTATACTCAAATAAATGACCCCCATCCATTCTCCAGTTCACGAGGTGTCCCGGCACATCCAGAGTGGGAGGACGTAAAATCATCTTTGCACCCGCTGATCCTGGGGCTGTGGGTGCCGTTTTGGACTATGGTATAAATCAGCTATTCTGACATCCAGGGATCAAGAGCCCGCATCGTGCCTCTCTTTCTTCAACCAAACCCACTATGTTGGTGGCCGGGAAGTGGGAATAATGCAGGAAGTACAAGGGTTACTTTATGTAAACCAAAGTTTCTCTTGTGCATGTGTAGCGCCCCCTCTCCACCTGGTTAATGCCAATCCACTTACAGGTTTTGATGGACAGATCTGGGTTCTCTTGGATCCCACCACCCACTCAGCAGGGTGTATCTTCTTTCTTTTTTTCCCTATGAAATTATTTGGCGGTGCCTCCACCCCCCTCGCTCCTTCCTGGCGGCATCACCAGGGCAGATTGGGTGGAAAATTCTAACTACAGAGTAATCCCCACTTACTTGCCAGATAGTTGGAGACTTCCAAGAAATAACACAAACACATAAAAATATATTCAACACAATAATTATATTAAACAGGAGAAAAATACAACATAACAGGGTAAAACACTATTTTTAGGGTCACTGGTGCCCACACTGAAAATTCCTCTGACTTGATGTAGCAAATGTAAAAATTAGTGTCCCGTTGGTACGCATACTTTGCTGGGGCCCTTGTTGACTTTTAAACACGAAATTCTTTTCTGCAGTGGTTTAGCAGTGTGGCTGACTGGGTTCAGTACAGCTCAAAGGACTCACAAGTGGGAGAAGGTGGTAAATCCCTCCACAGGTGTAATATGCAGAAGGTTATAAAATCCTCAAACCCTTACTCCCTGGCCTGAGGACACAGTTCAGGGAGTAGGGGGTCCCTAAAATAAATTCCCTGACTGACTGACTAAAAGATGGTGCACTCACAAACTCCATGAATGATCCTCAGGTTCAAAGCTGACTCTGGACTCCTCAGTCACTGCAGAGGGGCTGCTCTCTGCTGGCAGGGATCCTCTTCAGGCAGGAATCAGGCTGCGTTGGTTCCAGAATTTCCCCTCACTCTGCAGGGCTCAAGGTGTAGGTTACACAACTACCCTAACATCCACACTGTAGCCTCCTAGCCCAGCCTCCAGACACACACTCAGGAGGCAGCTTCCCTGGACTCGCAGCCAGAGCAGAGCTGACCATGTGGTGACTGGTCTCACCTAGGGAGCTGGGGGGTGAACTCAGCCTGGCTGGGGAAGTTTCCCAGCAAACTCTACAAATTGGGAATCAGTGGGGAAGGAAAAACCCAGCTAAGGGATCTGCTGTCAGGTCCCTAGAGGCCAGTTCTCAGGGGGAACCCTGCACTCAGGCCTAGGACTTACCAGCTCCCCACACAGCCAGTCCTGCCCTTGCCCTGGCTGGCTCCAGACTGACTACAAAATGACCTCTCCCCTCTTCTCAACGCCCTGGGAGGGCCTCTCACTCCTATTGGTTGCTGGGCAGACTCTGAGTCTGCCTTGGCTCCCCCTCCCTACCAGGGACAGTGTGCCTCTCCCTGAGCTGCCAGCAGACAGTCCCAATCTCCTTGGGGGTTACACACAGGGCCGGTGCAAGGAAGTTTCGCGTCCTAGGTGAAACTTCCTTGCACCGGGCCTGCGCCCCCGCCCCCCAGCTTACGCCGCCCCCCCCACCCAGTGGCAAACCACCCCCCACAGCCCGTGGCAGGCTTCCCACCCACCTGCAGGCAGCAACTGGGCTCAGCTCCCCACCCCCCCAGTGGCCCGGGTGCAGGGCTCAGCTCCCGGCCCTGCCCGTGGCAGGCTCGGCTCCCCCCCCCGCAGCCGGGGGGGGGACTGGGCTTGGCTCCCGCGCGGGGGGGGGGGGGGGGGGCTGGGCTCGGCTCCCCCCGCCCCCCACGGCCCGGGCGCAGGGATCAGCTCCCCCCCGCCCACGGAGGCCTCATCTGGGCTCCCTGCAGCGGGGGCGCAGGGCTCAGCTCCCCGCGCTGCCTGCCGGGCCGAGGCGTGGCTCCCCCCCCGTGGCCCCCCGCCCACGGTAGCTTACCGCGGGCGGGGGCAGGGGCAGCAGCAGCAGCTCAGCGGAGTCTCCGCCCTCCAAATGCTGGCGCCCTAGGCGACTGCCTAGGGTCGCCTAGTGGGCGCGCCGGCCCTGGTTACACACGTGGAATCCTCTAGTGGCTGAATCCACTGGATCCATCCAGGGCTGATTTGTGCAAAGCAGCCCTGATGTACCAAGAGGCTGGGCCAACGGAATGACACAGAGTAAAACTGGTGCGAGAGAAGAATTGGGTTACCTTATTTACAGTGGTACATAGGGAGGGAGTTCTTACTGAGCATTCTTCAGGGGACTCAACCTTCATAAACTCTCATGGTTAAAAAGTATTGCAAAGTGAAGACTCATTTGAAACAGCTGGTCAGGCCAGGAGGAGAGCAGTACCAGACAGTCAGCAGGTGCAGAAGACAGCAGGAGGGCAGGAGAATTTTTTATAAAACTTGCCATTAATGATCATTTTTACTAGTAATTTTATTAGAGGAAAGTGTTTTTTATTATTATTATTGTTTTTCATTAAAAAGAAAGTGCTTGTGTTAGAAGCACGTTTATATTGCACCCTGTGACTAGATTTGCTTTTGGTGTCTAATAAAAGGGCATATTGTGCACTATATACTACGTTTTGGGCTTTAAGTTGCATGCCCGCCCCCTTGTCTCCTTAGGTTCTGCAGTATTCTGTTTCTCCCTTGGAAAAGCTGACTAACCTGTATGATTTACATACACAGTAAGTGCTTTGACATTTATTGATGGAAGGTTGTTGTTTTAAAAAAAATGCATCATCAGGTGTCACTTTGCAGAACTTGAGCTTGGCAGCTGCTAAGCTATGAAAACTTTGCAGGCCCCTGTGTAAGGCTCTGTGGATTATTTCTGCACCATTAAAAATATACAAGAGCCCTTCACCCCATCCTGCACTGACGCGTAGGCAGAGTTATCATTGTTGGTGCCAAATATTTGCTATAATTTTTGCAGATCATTAATCTGTTTTTGCACTGAAAGTGCTACTAAGGATTGTACCATAAGGATAGGTTATAGTGTAGTAGCCGTGTTAGTCTGTGTCAGCAAAAAGAAAATAAGAAAGAAAGAAATACTTGTGGCACCTTAGAGACTAACAAATTTATTTCAGCATAAGCTTTCGTGGGTTAGAACCCACTTCATCGGATGCATGGAATGGAACATACAGTGGACAGATATTTATACAGTCAAAGAAACATGATAAGGTGGAAGTGCCTATACCAACCTTAAGAGACTAATTAATTGAGAGGAACCATAACAACAGGGGAAAAAAAACCTTTGAAGTGATAAACAAGATGGCCATTGCGGACAGTTGACACACAGGTGTGAATGAGGATCGTTAACTTAAGGGAAATAGATTCAATTAACGTAATGGCCAAGCCATTCCAAGTCTCTATTTAATCCTGAGTTGATGGTATCTAGTTTGCATATCAATTCAAGTTCAACAGCTTCTCATTGTAGCCTGTTTTTGAAGTTTATCTGTTGCAAAATTGCGACCTTTAAGTCTGTCACTGAGTGATTAGGGAGGTTGAAATGTTCTCCTACTGGTTTTTGAATGTTATGATTCCTGATGTCAGATTTGTGTCCGTTTATTCTTTTGCGTAGAGACTGTCTGGTTTGGCCAATGTACATGGCAGAGGGGCATTGCTGGCACATGATAGCATAAATCACATTGGTAGATGTGCAGGTGAACAAGCCCCTGATGGCGTGGCGGATGTGATTAGGCCCTATGATGGTATCACTTGAATAGATATGTGGACAGAGTTGGCATCGGGCTTTGTTGCAAGGATAGGTTCCTGGGTTAGTGTTTTTGTTGTATGGTGTGTGGTTGCTGGTGAGTATTTGCTTCAGGTTGGGGGGCTGTCTGTAAGCGAGGACTGGTCTGTCTCCCAAGATCTGTGAGAGTGAGGGATCATCTTTTAGGATAGGTTGTAGATCTTTGATGATGCGCAGGAGAGGTTTTAGTTGGGGGCTAAAGGTGACGGCTAGTGGCGTTCTGTTATTTTCTTTTTTGGGCCTGTCCTGTAGTAGGTGACTCCTGGGTACTCTTTCGAGAAGCTGTTGAACTTGAATTGATATGCAAACTAGATACCATCAACTCAGGATTAAATAGAGACTTGGAATGGCTTGGCCATTACGTTAATTGAATCTATTTCCCTTAAGTTAACGCTCCTCATTCACACCTGTGTGTCAACTGTCCGCAATGGCCATCTTGTTTATCACTTCAAAGGTTTTTTTTCCCCTGCTGTTATGGTTCCTCTCAATTAATTAGCCTCTTAAGGTTGGTATAGGCACTTCCACCTTATCATGTTTCTCTGACTGTATAAATATCTGTCCACTGTATGTTCCATTCCATGCATCCGATGAAGTGGGTTCTAACCCATGAAAGCTTATGCTGAAATAAATTTGTTAGTCTCTAAGGTGCCACAAGTATTTCTTTCTTTCTTATTTTCTTTGTACCATAAGGGTGGCTTAAATGTATTTACCTTGCAGTAGTATGTGCATTGTATTACATTGAACTGTAGAATTCAGTCCCCTTTTGCCTCCTCTACCCAAAACAGAACAATTCTTAATGGTAGACTTGTCCAAACCCATGACTGATATTATCTGCAACTAATAAGTAATAGATACATGATGAGGATAATCAGGTCTGAGAGGCAGACACCTGGTTCTGCTACTTGGATCAGGATTCCTGTTTGTTATTACTTGGCTATAACTTTACTTATAAGAAAATACAATTCTTTAAAGTTTTGGTACCCCAAGTACGGGAATGGAAGGCAGGAGACCTATGTGTACCTCTCTCAAGCTAAGTCACTAACTGCTTTTCCATTCCTCAATTTCCCCATCTATAATATGATGACTAATTCAATCTTCGTAAATATGAAGAACCTCCCCAGTTCTGGGGTTTTAGCATGGGACACTTTATGTTCTAAGGCTGTCTGTTTCCCCCAAATGTGTTTTTTGTGTTTATAAAATGTAGAAATAACTTCACTTAGACAAAGAAGCACAATCGGTTAAGAGGAAGGGAAGAAAGCCTAAGTGGACCATAAACTAGCTGGTATTTCAGTTACTTGGCTGTTTTATATTACAGGCCAATATTCTAACAGTAGACCAACATGCAGGGGCAAATGTAGGTGTAAAGTTTTTTGAACATGCAGCTTCCCTGTCATAAACACCACAGATACACCTGTGCTAAATAAGTGTTTGATGTTTTGAAAATTCACAAGGCTAGCTTCTCAGCTGCTGAAAATCAGCATAACTCTGTTGAAGCAAATGAGGATATTCTAGGTCCCACCAACTGAGGATCTGGGCCATAGTGTTCAATAGTCCTGAAGTGTAATAATTTTTTATCCGTGGTAGGGTGGGCGAGTGATTTCATACTGGGCTGTGCTAGAAAATACTTTCAGTGAAGTCCACCCTACAAACAATAAATATGAAAGAAAGAAAAAATCAGCTGAAAAAGAAAACAAAACCCAATACCAGAATCTTTGGTGTTGAAATCGGAAAGCATCAATCAGCTTTTGTAGAAACATCCAAAAAGGCATGATACATTGTGGGTCAAATTTTGCTGCTGTTATATCAGTGTAAATCTAGAGAAGCTCCAGTGAGATCAATCTTTAGCCAGTTGCATTTTTCTTCCACTATTATTTTTCTTTGTCAGTTCTGTCTCCCTCCTTTCTTTACCCTTTATTGCTATCTCTTGTACAGTGATTTTAATATTTATTTATTATTATAATATCTTTAGAAACCCATATGAGTCTCAGAGTAAATACGAAGTCTGAATGTAAGGGCACTTATTCATGACCTTTAAAGACACCACTGAGAGTGTTAAGATAACTTGGAAAATACAAGGAAACAAAACAGCAAGGCTCATATATAGAACCAGCAACTTTCCAGACCTGCCAGCAACTGCATCCCCCATTTCACACCGCAGGTGCTATGCCATCCAATTGTTTTTTCCCCAAATTGGGTGGGGGGGAAAAGTGACTTAAACCCAGATTCTTTGGTCCAGCTAAGCTTAGGGTAGGATAGGGCTTTACTCCACCTTTTGTGTTTCCACTGCTCCACACCCCAATTTAAATTAGAGCAGCTTTATGCCTGGCTGCCAATGGCCCTAAGGGGATGCCCTGGTCATACATATCCTTTTCCCTCTTGCAACATTTCCCTATGCCAAAGGTTCCAGCTCCATCAGGGTTTCAATTGCTTTGGATGATTGAAGCCTCCCCAACAATAAGGCCCTTCCTCCCCCTACATGTTTTCCCAGTGGTCATCAGGGCTGATTCAAATGTCACTTAAACCTGTGCAAATCAGGAGTAACTCACTGAAATCAGTAGCGGTACATTGGTGTCAGACTGCTGCAAGCGAGGTTAGAAGCCAACCCCATGAGAGACGGCCAAGGGTGGCTGAGCAGTTATACTGCCAATTGACTTAAGTCCTGAGATTTCCTGTTGGAAAGCCTTTTACAGTTGGTATGGTTACTTCCACCTTTTCATGTTTCTCTGAATGTATAAATATCCTCCTACCGTATGTTCCATTCTATGCATCCAACGAAGCGGACTGTAGTCCACGAAAGCTTATGCTGAAATAAATTTGTTAGTCTCTAAGGTGCCACAAGTATTCCTTTTCTTATTTTCTTTTTGCTGACACAGACTAACATGGCTACTACTCTGAAACCTGTTGGATTTCTGGCAACTTTACCACACACGTCACTGCAACTGTGTCCAGTAAAAAGTGCAGTTTAGTTTGTATGGATGCACTCTCCTTCCTTACAAGACAAGGATACATCTACATTTTCCTCTGGAATGTAACTTCCAGCCTGAGAAGATACATCTGTGCTAGTTCTGGCTAAGCTAGCGTGCTAAACCTAGAAATGTAACCATGGTGGTACAAGCAGATACCCACCCCAAGTACAATCCCTTCCAAGCTGCTAAGTATGTACGTGGGTGGCTAGCTGCTCATGCTGTTTGTGCCACTACACCTACACTTCTATTTTGTTGTGCTTTGGGTCAATCAGAACTAGTGTGGGTATGTCTCCTTGAGCTGGAAATGACACTTCCTGTTTGAAGAACAGATGTACCTAGACAGGCCTGTCTATAACCTTGCATTTAAGCGGAGATAGGCAAACTCTGGGTCAAATTCTGCCCTCCCCTACACTGGTATAAATCAAAGGTGACCTAATTTAAGTTACTCCATATTTTTTCATTGTTACAAGAGCATAATTTGGCCCTTTACTTCACCCTGAACATTTTCAAAACTGTTCTTGATTTGCAAAGTGCAGGAGATACTAAAATTCCATTATAAAAAAAAAGCCAGCTGCAAACCACCACTTAATACAAAAAAATCCCTACAGAAATATGATTCAGGTAACAACCAATACATAATTATGCTACTAATTAAAGTTTCCAAATGCTCAGTTAATTTAGATTTAACAAGATAGTTATCTCTGATATACTGAATATCAACAGAACTCCAAATAATGTCAGAGGGACTCTAGACACAATAAATAGCCTGTTAAAGTGAATTCTTTAGCTTTAATATGAGAGTTCCTCAATGTGAAGTAAATACCAATTGATCATCCTGAGTAAATAATGTTTTAATAAATAACTATTCACTGTAATAGCGGTGATATCCTTTGCAGGTTCTACATAGTCCCTTACATGCATTACACCTCCAAAGGCTCATATTTGTTATCTGTGGGGATTATGCCGACAACATTTTTCTACCATGGGGATTACATGGTTTTAACATTCTATGCAAATAATGCAGAGGGTTGGGTGGGCACAGTAGCTGCATTGAAACCCTGGTCCTATTTTGAGAGTGTTGATTTCCCCCTCCTTTCCACTTCAAATCCCTGCACACTTCACCTGCAACAGTCCTGGGTGCCTGAATTTCATCCTTAGAATGTACTTGTACATTTAATTCTCTTGCTAATTTTAAATTCAATGGGCACCTACATTTAAAAGGAAGACCCTGTAGACCTTAATCTTGCAAAAATCTCATTGATTACAGTGGGGGATATGCCTGAGTGATGACTGAAGGATAACCTCTTCTCCATTCCCTCTGCCGCTACCAAACACTGAGCAGACTAGTATTTACAGTATTGTAAATGCCTCTGTGGTATACCAGGGATTATACTGAATGGCGAAAGGAAAGACAGCTCAATTTATTTTTTCACTTGTAGCTCAGTTTTGTGGAAGCAAATCCTCTGTGTTTCCTGTTAAATTATTTTTAATGAGATTAATATAATTCCTTTACTTCATATATCCATGATTAAAACTGTTCAAAAATACATGTATTCCCTCTATATTAACCACACCAGAGGAAAATTATTTGCCAGTTTCTCAAGGATGTATTTATATTAATACCAGCACCAGCCTACTGTTTTTCAGCTGCTGTAGAACTGTGAGGTGGTTTAGGAATTCAGGGCTGATTCTCCTACCACTTGCACCAGTGTAAGTCAGGAATAATTCTTTAGGGCTTGATTCAGAGGTTTCTAGGGCAGTGTAACTCCATTAACGTCCGAGTACCCACTTATATGGAACCCCTGCTGTTCTGGAGTCTCTGGGAAGAAGGGTCCCAAAGGCCTGCCTAGTGTGTTGTGTGTTTGACATATGAAGGTGCTGTGTGGCCCAGACAAAGAGCCTGAGTGACATGCCTGGGCAGCCAACTGCAGGCCCCACATGGGTGTTCATTCTGGAGAATCTGCTTCCAGCAACAGCCCCACAGTTGCTCTTGCAGGGAAGGAGGGAAGGTGCAAACGGAACCCAGGACCTATTTGTCCCAAGGTGGGCTCCAGGGCCCCTGAGGAAGAGATATAAGGGGAGAAGGAATGCTAAGGGCCATGCATCTTGGGTGCTATCACACATTTGACAAGCCCTGTCACACATTCCTGCACCTCAACTGAGGAGTCACGCATTCAAATGAACTGCAGGTAGGCTGCAGACATCACTGCATGACACACTGATGCATGATGTGCAAGACATCTGATGCATCCTCTCCCTGCTTCCCCTGCTAGATCAGAGCCAGCAACAATCAGCAGCACAAGATGAGGAGCCAAATAGCTGCACCAGGCTTTCGCAGCAGCAAGACCTTGAACCCCACAGAAGCTCCCTGTCTCCTAGCAGCCCATGCACTCACGGTTCCCCAGAACTTCCTGCTTCCAGCAGCCTACTACTACCAAGCAGCTGCTGCACTCAGTGCACCCTCCCATCAGGACACCACAGAAGCAACCTAACCTTGAGCAGTACCAACAGCTTCAGCAGCTACCCACCCAACTACCCTGCACTTCCCACTCAGATTTCCACCTGACAGCCATAGCACCTACTCCAGCCGCTGCTGACAGCTTTGTTCAGCTCACCCCTGCCATTACTATGCTTGGAGCAATTTGTGATGGCTGTAGCTTAGTTTTATGGAAACATGCCAATTGTTTGCAAATTAGTTCATTAGATAGTTTGCATAAAAGTCACCCATGGAGCAGGAAAAAATTGACAGCTATGTGCGGTGGGAGAGGAGGGCCAAACACAAGAATACTTTTTATGTAAGCCCAGGGGCAGCTCTGGTGGTGTAAAGCCACCAGAAAGCTGGCGTTACTAGTGCAGAAGGATAGCCTAGTGGTTAGGATGCTAACTTGGGAGACCCAGATGCCACTTCTTGCTGCACCACAGACTTCTTGTGTGACACTGAGCAAGCCATATAGCCTCTCTTTGCTTCACTTCTTATCTGTAAAATGGGGGCAATATACTTCCCTATCTCACAGGGGTGCTGTGAGGCTAAATACACTAAAGAGGTGATCAGATACTATGGTAATGGGGGGCATATTAGTACCAAACACAAGATAAATATCTAAGCCCTATAGAGGTCTGTTTGGTTTTAGTAAGGTTGTTGAACAATAAACCAGGTTTAATTACAGCTGTTCTAAAGCCAGAAACGTTTATCCAGTGCCCCCTGCCTCCAAACCTGCACATTTTTGGGTTGGGATGGACCAAGGGCTGAACCACCCATGGTTTTGCTTTTACAAAACTACAGCTGCCTCTTTCCTGTCACAGCCTGAGCTCGTGAAATTCAACATATCTCTGTAGACTTCATTGGAGCTAAGCCACTTACACGAGCTGGGGATCTGATTGATCTTTCAATACTTATTTAGAATATCCTGCCACAATATTGGGCACCTTTCTACTAGTGACACACAAGCTGTAGAAAGGCTGGAATGGGAAAACATTCAGATATGTGCATTGCGTAAGTTAAGTGCCTGATTCTCCTCGCACACTGATATTACACCAATGTAGCTTCTTTGATGTCAATGGACTTTATCCTGATTAACACCACTGGAAAGGAAGAATCAGGCTGTTACACACGCACGCACGCACACACACACACATACACACACACCCTACATATATAGCTTCCCTGTTCAGATATGTAGTTTGGATGATAGATCTCAGTGTATCTATCCTATCTAGCTATCATATAAGACATAGAATACAAAATGGTGTGTTGTATACATTTGTTTGTTAATGAATTTAGGATGGTCTAGAATACATGTGTCTATCCTATGGGGAACTGTACATTTAAGAGGCTCTATCCTAAGTTCTTGCTACCACAACTTTAATGCCACATCGCATGATCATGATTAGATGGAGTATACATTATATTAGTACAAGGGGGACTTGCAAAGGAGGTTGTAAGTCAAGCATGGCTGGAGCTCAGTGCTTAATTTGTGCCAGGGCTTGACAGGGCTGAGGCCCAACACCGCTAGGCTTGGCAGTTCATAGCCTTGGCATCTCTGAGCTTGTGGCACTAGTTATGAATGTAAAAAAAATTGCTTGAGCCCCGGCACCTAATTGCTTAAGCCCTTGCACCGCTTTCATTACAAATTAAGCACTGCCAGAGCTTGAGTCAGCGTGTAACAGAGGCATTCTGGGAGATGTAGTCTGGAGGAACAGATGGGAGTAGGGTGACCAGATGTCCCAGTTGTATAGGGACAGTCCCGATATTTGGGGATTCATCTAATATAGGTGCCTATTACCCCTCCATCCCCTGTCCTGATTTTTCACACTTGCTGTCTGGTCACCCTAGATGGGAGGTGTAGTCCAGGATCATGTGATGTGGCAGCTATATAAGTCAAATTCATTGGCCAGTTTTGGGTGATCAGCTAAGACAGGCTTGAAGGGGGCTTTTAGTAAGAGAGCTGGGAAGGCAGCAGAAAAAGGGCATCTGAAGGAGCCTGGAGGTGGGTGATATGGGAGGAGCTCTAGGGAGGGACACACAGTGCTTTGTGTATAAGACTGCTTGGTGATTCTTGGAGAAGGATGAAAATTCAGAGAAATAGAGAAGGCAGTAATAGGGAGTAGTCTTGGATATAGGACAGACTCTTGCCACATTTTAGGGTATCTGGGCCAGAGCCTGAAGAAGTTTAACTCCATAGTGTCATGAAGTGGTGGGGAGAGACCCCCCATAACAAAGAGGAGGAACCATTTCACTCTGCAGCAAGTGTGAAGGAAGGAAGACCATGGAGGACAAATGACTATTTCTGTGGGCTAGGAAAGACCAGGGACATGTTTTGTTTTGGACCCTTGGTTTCCCTAAAAGGGGGCAATTTGCCAGGATCTCAGAACACTCTACTGCTCAGGAGGTGGCTGTCTACCTGTGAGGGGAAACTGAGGCAGCGATTACCTGACACCAGACAGGGTAAGTGATCCTACTATAAGTATGTTTTGGGGAAATGTTAAGCAAATAAATTTCTTTTTTAAATGGAAAACATAATTGTGTGAACTTTCACTCACTTTCAAGTTCTGAGACTAGCTTAAAAATAACTGTGCAGTCCCTAGTTTTCTGCATATGATTCCTTTAGGGGCTGTCAGAGAGTCATGGAGGCCTTGCCTGTCCCTGCTTGTTTGATACTGGCAGATTGTAATTGCCAAATCAATTCCCTCCTCTTCGAAGTTAGAATTGCCTTCATTAAAAATGTATGGCAGGCAACGATCCTGTTGTTTATGTCACAGGTGATCTTTCCTTGTCTGTATCAATACCATGAGACAACAAGGGTCACTGACTGAAAACAGGGCAGCGGCAGCCCGTCTGAAATGCACTTCCAATAGAAGAATGACATCCCACTGTTTTCAAATAATGCAATAATTGCTTTGGTTACAATGAGACCTTTGAGTTAGCTTTTTTTGGACAGGGATAATTAATTAAAATTCACTGGTTGTTACAAAACCTGCCATGCTTTAGTGAGTTTCCTGTGAACAAAATACCTGGAAACAAGTAAAGAACACCTGAGGGGAAAGATGGGTAATGATGGATTTCTGGGCTCTGAATGATGCCCCTAACGTCCAGAAGCAAAGGCCCAGAGCCAAAAAGCCTCGTAATCAATGTCAGTGGATTTGGGGACAAAGCAGGGAAAATGAACGGTTCACTGGACTGGCTACTTCTCATTACATTGTATGCATTATCTCCCTCAGGTAATGGAATCTGTCTAATCCTTTAGAACGTGGGCACCTGATGCACTAGACAAATAGAGTCTACGTGGGGCAAGGGAAAGAGACAAATTTCATTGGGACCTTCCTGAATTAAATTTAATAGAATGGCATGCTGCCATCTGAATGATCTTTTATGGAATGCAAATAGGTCTGTCCATTGCAGAAAAGATGAGCATCATTCATTTTATACTCTAATTAGGTTTTAATTTAATCAAACATTGGTACCAAAGCAGACCTTGGAGAGAAATTCTGATACTAAAGCTTTCCAATGCTTTTTTGGAAAATTCTAAATGGCTTTGTGAGGTAGTAAATCAACTCACTAAGCATTGGCTATACAATGTGTCTTAGTTCTGTCACAGCTGCAATAGAGTCTATTATGAAGCTCAGTCTTGGAAGAAAGGACCTAATATAGTGCAGCCCTTCTAAAAAATAAAAAAACAAACAAACCATCCAGTGAATCACACTCTTAATCTCTGGGAAATGTGGTAGTTTCTTTTGAACTTTAAAATCAAAGGACAGGAGTGAAAATGGGCAGGTATTGTCAGGGATTGTGTGAAATGATTATCCATATTTGTGCATGGGTTATTGATAAGTGACTTTACATCTCACAGGGGACATAATTTCATAATTGTTAACAATAGATCCAGCTAGTAAGTTGTGCTTTTGGGATCAGCTAAAGAACTATCCACTCTAATGCAAAATATTTCTCACTGTCTGAGCTCCAGGTTGCACTCTACTGAATTTGAAAAAGGAGGAAGCCCTGATGATATCTTTTGGTTCAGGAGCATATGAGCTAGTATTATAGGGTGACATTCAGGCCTATAAGGCCAGCATGAGCCCTAGACACTCCTTAAGCTTTATTTTGAGAAACTAAGTGGTGGTCCTCTGCACAGAGGTTAATTTAATTCTTTTTATGGAGTTAGCAGATTTCCCTTCTCTGACAGAGGTAGCCATTATTTACGCACCTGACTCGTTTCTAGAATATGAAAAAGATAAGACAAAAGAAGCACACTTGGCAAATATAGAAAATGTCGTTCATTATAAAGTACATATGTTCTATTTCCTCTGTTTCAGTAATAACAATAGATAGATGTTAAGCTTCTGCTTGTATGTGAGTTCTTGCTCCAAAAATGGCCGTAGCATTAATGTAACAGATTGTTCTTGTATCTGCTTGAAGTCTGTAAAAGTGTTTAAAATGGGCATACTGATTGGATGAGGAGTACGATTTCAGGATGGACCGTGGCTGGTGCAGGTTTTTCTGGGAGTGTTGTTAGAATACTTGGTTCCTAGGGCTCCAATTCCTCAAGTGGATGGGACAGGGTTGGTTTTAACATTGTTCCTTGCCTTCAAGAACAGCTAAACTCATGGAAATAGAGGGAAAGCTCTTGTGAGCTTTGGAGTTTCAGAAACTTGTTCCAAAAGTCCTTGGGGAAACTCCATGAGTGACATTAAGCTGTGTATTCTATAGTAGGGACCTATGGAGAGGCTACAGGATCTTTTCCTCTTAGCTGGGGAGTGGGGGAAGGGAAAGGTTGAAGGCTGTTCAGCTGTGAAAAAATATATTACCTGGCTGTCCTCCCGATCTGCTTCAAAAGTTCCTGCCTCTTGGAAGGATGAGGAGCAGGCTGCTTTCCCCTCTCTTTCTCCCCGAGAGGATCAGCTCCCAGAGGCAAGGGTATTAGTGGCACATCAGTGAGGAACCAGGTTGGGAAGAAAAAGGTAAAGACCCTTAAATAAAGCTGAGATTTTCATATCAGAAATGTGGACTTGTTTTGATTTTACTTTTTCATCTAAGCTTGTTTGTCTGTACTTAAAGTGCACTCCAGAGCCCTGGAACTGGTAACAAATTGGGGACTTGTGAAGATAAATGACAAACTAGAGTAGGTGCAAATCCTGACTCTTGAGTTCTAATTAGAAACAGTTGCTAGAGGGCCAAGGGGGGTTGGTAAAGAGAAAATGTCTTGCTCCATAGGAAGCTAGACTGAGAGCAGAGCTTGTTGATAATCTGAATTTCCAGCTTGCATGAAATTCTAATATTTCAACTTTTTTTTTAACCTTCCAAATTTGTCCAAAAACTTGAAATATCAAAACTTCTCACTGAACAAAGTTCTATATGTGGAGATATGCCTATATCATAGAACTGAAAGGTCATTGAGTCCAGCCCCCTGCCTTTACTAGCTAGCCCAAGTACTGTCCCCTGACAGATTTTTGCCCCAGATCCCTAAATGGCCCCCCTCAAGGATTGAACTCAGAACCCTGGGTTTAGCAGGTCAATGCTCAAACCACTGAGCTATACTCCCCCCAATTGAATTGAAATGTTTTAGAACTGTTGGTTGGAACAGACTCAGAATGTTTCATTTTGACTTGGTTTGACACTAACCTGCTGCAGTACCCCATGGGAATTGTACCTCTTCTGCCCTCTATCTCCCATCCTTGTTAGAAGCTATATATGGTAAAAGTCAACACTTAAATACCACCATAAGGTAACTGTGACTTAGGGCTTGATCCAAAGCTTAATGAAGTCAATGGGAAGACTTGCATTAACTTCAGTGGGGCTTGGATTGGGTCCTGAGATACTGGTGCTTGTATGCTTGAAGTATGGAGAAAACATGGCCCTTTCATTGGTGAGCGGTGTAGCTCATTTCCAGCTTCACCTGTAAGAAATTATTCCTTCAAGTTTATTCTACTCTAGACTGAAGGTCATTGACACAGGTCTAAAAAAAGTTTACTATTAACTCTGACAATCTCAGTTTACACACACTAGACCGGGGTGGCCAACCTGTGGCTCCGGAGCCGCATACGGCTCTTCAGAGGTTAATATGTGGCTCCTTACTTAGGCACTGATTCTGGGGCTGGAGCTATAGATGCTAACTTTCCAATGTGCTAGGGGTTGTGCACTGCTTAATCCCCAGCTCTGCCCCAAGCCCTTCCCCCATAGCCTCCTGCACATGTGAAACAGCTGATTGCGGTGGGTGGAGGGGAGGGAGGAATAGGCACTGATTGGTGGGGGCTGCTGGCAGGCTGGAGGCACTGGGGGCTGGGGAGTGGATGGTGGGCTGCTGACGTATTACTGTGACTCTTTGGCAATGTACATTGGCAAATTCTGGCTCCTTCTCAGGCTCAGGTTGGCCACCCCTGCATTAGACTCTTGATATGGAGGGGAACAAACTGTCTTTAAACAGAGTTTAAAAAAAGGCTTTCTAGCCAAATTTACCATTGGGTGGTAAACTGTATTTAAACAAAGCTATATGTTTTGAAATTGCCTCCCTCCCACCGCAAGACAGACAGACAGACACACACACGTATGTTATTGGAGTCTAGTATTGCTTTTGTTTTTTGTGATTAAAAACTCTTCTATAGAGAACTAATGTGGGAGGCTAGGAACGTTCTCACCTCTTGTTGTAATGGTAGTATAGTAGAGATATATATAGATCTAAAACTGGAAGTAAGTGAAACTTTAAAAGCTGGATTCTTATGTATGTACTTCATTCACAGTCTTCCTTCTCTGGTTAAATTGTGGACTTTAAAAATGATACATCTGACTATAGAACTCTCGATTTCATTTCTTACATAGGAAGTACATCTCAAACGTGCCTGGGCATATTTATAATGTCTATCATAACAGTGGAAAAATATAGCATCAACATTCATAATCCACAAAGACATTAGCGTACCCTCTAGGAGATGTTCCTTTGAGAAACACTTTCTTTTTGTAACATTTTAGAACATGTCTAATCCTTTCTAAAAGATCCAGAATATTTTATAAATCTTTTCTTGCTGGCAGCTATTCAGTTTTGTACTTTAATCCCTTTTTTGAAAAAAAAAACAACAAAAAACAAAAACCACCCCTGAACTATAGGAGACGGCCTTATTTACAAAGCTACGTTCCTTTATGCTAAGTGAATAAACACTACTACAAATGAAGTCTACTGTAAAACTATATCACTATTTTTCTGACAGTCATTTTGGGGTTTGGTCCGGAATTTCTCTTCAACTTTAAATGTGCACTGACTTCCAAGGGAGTTTTGAATTTGCAAGGAATTCAGGATTGTACCTCAGTCCATAGCAGAATTCATTTGTGGGGAAAAAGGTAGAGCTTTGCAAAAACTCAGAGCATTCATTTTGCATACAAAGGCATATTGCATGAGCAGTGTTCAGAAGATAATTGCATGGTTGCTGCTTGTGCTGAATTGTGTCTAGAGAAAGGAATTCACCCGCAAGAGGTGTCAATTGAGCACCATATAAGGTATTGTATTCATTTAAATACCATAAATGTAATTACATAAAAATTAGGAGATTGCTCTTTTAGGGTATTGCTTTGCCAGTGCCCCAAGAGAAATGCTACAAGCTCAGTTTGATGGACAGTGTTACGAGGTGCTTTCCAGCCTTCCATTGTTTTCTGCAAATTGCCTGTTGCCAGGACGGCTTTTGTTACAACTGCAGCAAAAGTAAACACTTCAAATGCAAATAAACAAAAGTTCAATTGTTGGCGAGATCCAGTCAGCTAGGAAATGCCAAACAAAACAACCTTCTTTAGGGTGACTGATATAAATATAATTCTCTAAGCAGCCTCTTGCGGCCTTTTCGCTTAAGGCTCCCTAAAAACGAAGCATTAATGCTCAGTGTAAAAGTGCACAAATGCATGTGTCATTGATCATAGCTGTGCTGAATAGATTCCAATCCAGGGCAGATTAAACTCTTCATGTCCTGTGCCACCGGGCACAGGATTCAGTGTATTACATGGGATGGATCTTTGGGGGTTGGGAGCTCTCTGCGTCAGCTGGATCAACGTCCGTGTCCAGGAATTTATGTGGGATATTCCCTGGACATTAGGGTAGATGAAAGTCGTTATTTAAATATAAAACTACTTTATTTTTAAATATACATTTATTTTCTTCCTGTTTTAGAGACACCAACAATAAAAGTTTTATGCTTGTTTTTAGTTTCCTAATTAGTAGAATTTCTGATTTTATATATTGTCTTCAACTTAATTTTTCCACTTAATAGGCGCCTGTGTTGGAAAGACAAATTCAGAGCCTCACTAATATCCTTACTGTCAGAACAGCACCAGGTCAAACTCAAAACTGAGCAGTAAAGCACCTGTGCTATATTTTCAATCAACACCACTTTCTGTTATATTGAACGTTCACCAGGTGAAGAAATGTGAAATGCTCTAAACCTCCATTAGGGCTTGCAGTCAGTGGGACTTCTGCTCCAAAGTCACATAGCTGCCTTTGAAAATCCGACGTTATTTTCAGACATATATCAGTGTCTATATATGGGCTTAGGAGACTACCTTTTAGGCTCCTATTTTCGAAAACTTTGCGGGGTGGTGGTGGTTTTAACAAATGATTTTTGTTAATGTATCTAAAGTTTAATCTTGTCCTTGTTAA
Organism: Macrochelys suwanniensis; assembly: GCA_033296515.1. Classification (NCBI taxonomy): domain Eukaryota; kingdom Metazoa; phylum Chordata; order Testudines; family Chelydridae; genus Macrochelys; species Macrochelys suwanniensis. The sequence goes on from CM065783.1 coordinate 37,393,949, forward strand.
CTCTGAACAATTTTGTTTAGAACTGACAAAGAATTTGACACTAAGTACTTTTAGTAAAAATACAATTACCATTTAATAATATTTTCATAAAAATACAATTTAATAAAAATTATGCACATGCTTAACTTTAAGTACCTCAATAGTGCCATTGAAGTCAATGTGCACTATTCATGTGTACAAAGTTATATACCTGCTTAATCATTTGCAGGATCAGAGCCTTAACTCTTGATATATTGTTTGAATGTTGCAAAACTGCAATTGGCAAAAAGGATCGTAGCTCTAGTAGCACTAAAAATACCCATTTATAATTTAGCTTATTATAACCTTTAGATTAAAGCTACAATAGCACAAACTTTCAAATTGCTTTAGAAAGCCTCAACCTGACTTTAAATCAATGCTTTAAAAAAATCAAGTGATTTAAATGTCTCCACCATGCTGCACATTATATTATAGATGTTAGCGCCTCTTCAGTTTGTGTATATGCAGCGGCCATTCAGTGGGAGAAGGATCTGACCCAGAATAAGACACATCATTAGCATTAACTCTCCACAGGGGTAGGCTTTAGTATTTACCTTCAAGCTTTCATTTCCTAGGCTGAGGGAAGCATGGGTTTGGCTGTGAAGCTATTGAACGTTCACTAAATCAAGATGTAAGCCATCCCAGTAAGGTTCTGGAGTATGGGATTTGGACCTATATACATTTAGATCTTTGGAAGAGTCAGTCCTGACTAAACACTGGGCTTGATTGATGCATCAGTGGTCGATTTAGCGGGTCTAATGAAGACCCGCTAAATCAACCGCAGATCGCTCTTCCATCAACTCCTGTACTCCACCTGAACGAGAAGCGCAAGGGGAGTCAACGGGAGAACGTCTCCTGTCGACATAGCGTAGTGTGGACCCCGCGGTAAGTAGATCTAAGCATGTCAACTTCAGCGATGTTATTCACATAGCTGAAGTTGTGTAACTTAGATCGATCTCTCCCCGTAGTGTAGACAAGCCCTTACTTAGGCTGCTGTATGACCTTGTATGCTACTATAGCCGCTGCTGGATGACTCACATGTCAGCACTGATGATGGCTGACTTCAGAAATCCCATGCTAACATCTTCAGAGGATGGTTAGGTAATACTCACAACTACAAAGCTGGGAGAATAGAAGCCTTGGAATGAGGTGGGTGAAGGAATTACAATCTAGGCTAGAATAGGAGCAATGTGGGCAGCAGTGGCAAAAAGCTTTTAACCTAATTTTGCAGTTTAGGACCCCCAAGAAGTGAAGTTGACCTAAATCCGTCTTGCTGGTGGTGGGGGATGAAATTCAGTGAACTCCTAGTTGTTACTAAAGTTGTCTTCTGCAGGGTTTTCTTCTTCCTCACCACAGACATTACACATTCAGCTTGGGGTGGGAGCTGCAGCACCAGATCCTTTCCCCTCTTCCTCCCAGGTCCAGCAATAAAACCTCTTTTATAACCCAGCTCTAGTTTTGCCCTGTGCCTCTTCTCCAGCATCCCGCTCAGCTTCTCTGACTGTACTGAATGGGGAAGTGAGTGGTAGGGGAAATAGATGAAGCAACTGCTGGCCACCGCTCGCTCTCCATGAGATTGGCTTGTAATGGTTAGATGGCAAAGCTATGGATATTTCTTTCCTAATCTTCCTGGGCAGGAGGTGGGGAGAACCAGCAGTGACTCACTTTTCTCTCTTCCCACCTTCCCCCTTTTGTAGAGTAGCCAAGGAAGCCAAGCAGTCACTTATTTCTCTTCTTCCTGTAGATCTCAGCTAGGGAGTGGGTGGGAAGCACAGTTATATTTGTGTTGCAGTTGCATCTAGCGGCCCCGAATGAGCTAAGAGCCCTTTTGTGCTAGGTTCTGTAAACACATTGTCACACAGTTTGGGCCCCAAAGAATTTACAGTCTAAACAAAGGGTGGGAGTAGGGTGACCAGATAGCAACTGTGAAAAAACGGGAAGGGGGTGGGGAGTAATAGGTGCCAATATAAGGAAAAAAGTCCCCCAAAATGGGACTGTCCCTTTAAAAACAGGCCATCTGGTCACCCTAGGTGGGAGAGAACACAGAAGCACAGAAAAATTAGATGACTCACTGGAGGTAGGTTTGTGGCAGAACTGGGAATAGAACCGAAAACAACTGACTACCAATCAAATGCCCAGTCTACTAGGGCATTTTAAACTGACTGATATCAGAGTTCTGAACCCCAGCTACTCCAGGTAGTAAAGGAGAGCATTTTTGATCCATAATTCAGCTTCCCTCCCCATGTACTACTACCAAACTTGGACACGTATGGTGGGGTGGTGGCTGCTCAGTCTGAGGCAGAATTTAGCTGCTATCTATAATACAAAACTAATCTTCAATAGTTGGACACTACTAATATTGGAGTTAACTAGAAATCTAAACTAATTTGTTCTCCTTTCTTTTAAAATATTTTCTCTTTCATTTTAATCCATGAAGTCTCAGACCAGCATACCTCTTCCTGAATAAACATCTACATTTACATCCTTTAATCATTTTTATTTAAAAACACAAAGAAATGCACAACCTCTTATGAATTCAAATTAAAAATGAAGTGCGATGGCAATGATTTATAGGTGGTAGAATTTAGTGGGGAAAATATACATCTTGCTTGCAGTACATCATATTTTATTCCTTTAATTTACAAGCAGGCTTTAATGTAACATTCATCATACTAAAAATATTTTTACTTCGGTTTGAAAGATTTGTTCTGGTTGAACTTCATACACCTACAAATAAATGGATTTCTTGTTTTAAATATGGGCAGCACAATAGTGTGCTGCCCAGCACTGAAGAGGATATATGTGGAAAGGTTCACAAGCAGTCTGACTTTTTTTTCCCTTTGAGCCAGCCACGCATCCTTTCCTCTCAGTTTCCATCCTTTCAATGATCTGTTCCATCCCATGTGAAAGATGTAAGATATCTTGAGATACGCTGGTAATGCGCACAGGAGACTACTGAGTTTTTGCCTCTTGAAATGAAAATCTTTTTATGTCACTGCCTCATTCAAAGTACATAAAGCTACCTGCTGCCATACTGAGGGAGGAATATGGTCTGAAATATTTTAATATCCTTCTGAATTTGATATTGAGGGACAGTACAGCTCTGCAAATAGGGGGGAAAGAATCACAAATACACATTTCATTATATTTTGTGTGAACATAATCACAAACTATTTTCCCCGCCAAACCTTGTAATGTAGGCATAGAGGGGAAAAGTACTTGTTGAATAAATTATTCAATAAATCTAGTAAAATCCAGCACATTCTTTAATATTTGACTAGTGTTAATGGATGGGTTTTTTCAGTGTAACAATCTTGTTTGGAAACCTGCTGCACTATGTACAGAGCTTACAGTTAAAGTACAAGGGCATTTTGGAGGGCATCCCTTTCTTCCTTTGAAGCTCAGTTGTGCACCTAGGCCTCAAAGCTTGTAAGCACAAAACATTCAGAGCCTCATCTGGTCAAACTGCAGATGGACACTAAGGAAGGAGAAGAATAGGAACTGCAAATTGCAGGCAATGCTCAAGATTTTTTCAGTGGGGTGAAGGTGGGGTGAACTTTTCTATTGACTGTCTCTATTGGCTGTCTCTTGGGGGGAGGGATAGCTCAGTGGTTTGAGAGTTCAATCCTTGAGGGGGCCATTTAGGGATCTGGGGCAAAAATCTGTCAGGGGACAGTACTTGGTTCTGCTAGTGAAGTCAGGGGACTGGACTTGATGACCTTTCAAGGTCCTTCCAGTTCTATAAGAAAGGCATATCTCCATATATATATATTCTATGCTGTTAGGCTCACTTGTATTTGTCTCTCACTAATGCTTTTTAATATCTCCATTTTCAAAATGTGTCTTCTCTGGGATTCAACACCTCAGGTGTCCTCGCCTTGGTGGTGGTATTTAGCTTATATGAACAAAAAGACTTTGCAATGAGATGATGCTGGGAATGGGCAGGGGGGAATGGTAAAGGGAAGAATCCAAAGTTGGAGGGAGACAATAGATGCAGAAGGGAGTAAAAAGGGAGTTAGAGGGAAGAGGTAAAACCCCTGGAAGAAATGAAGAATCTTGTTCTCACCAGTCAAAAAGGCTACAATAGGGAACAGCTAGAGGTGAAGAAAAGGGTAAAATACAAGGTAGATGAAAACTTGTTTCTGTGCGCATGTATGCATACCACTGGGTTTTGACTTTTTAGGCTCTTCTGTTATGCTGGAAGGATAGCTTAGTGGTCTATGCATCAGAGGCCTCATGCATTGAAGCAAAGTCCACAGAAATCAATGGGAAGACAACCATTATCTGAAATCTACTCTAATACCTTTCATGAGGCCAAATGCATTGCCTCTGGACATATACATTTGTGTAGGATTTGAATAAGAAAACTCAGTGTTTTTTGTAATGACTTCCCCCCTCACAACTGGTACAGCTTTGAAAAGGGCATCTCCTATGATCCTTCCCATAGCTAGTACCCTGACTTATGACATGTCCAAGTTCCAGTGGATCTGACTGCCTTCTGTAATATGCCAGTAGACCACGTTGCTGCAGCTGCAGCAGGAACCAGCAGCAAAGAACTTAGAATTTGAGCTGAGCTTATAATGAATTTCCCACAACTCTGGAAGAACTGAAAAGTTGAAAAACTCGTGTGAGTTGAACAAAACATTTCTTTTAGAGTTCAACTACTTTTAAATATTTTAGACTTTTTAAAAATGAAATGGAAGGACATTTTTAAAGAGTTTATGAACCAAAAAATCAACCACCTTGGTTTTGACTAGAGCCGAACAAATAATTTGTGTTTTTGTTCTGTGGCTGAACCGGAGGAAAAAATTTAGTTTCAAACCCAAATTCCCCCCATCAACAAAATGAAAAACTCAATTTCATTTGGCTCAAATAAACCATTTTGAATATTGACACTTTTGAAATCTTTGTTTTCATTTTTTGGGCCAAACCTATTTGAATATGCCCCAAATTCATAAATAGTTTTAAGTGCTTTGAAAAATGCTTTTCCCAGCAAACTCACTACTGGTTGAAAAATCTTCACTTAGGTTTAGTTGACATTCTCAAATCAAAACACTTCATTTTTTTCCCAGAACAAGCCAGCAAAATTGACATGATTTGTAAAATGTTTCAATGTCACCACATCTGACTCTTTCACCAAAAAATGTTGTGCTCTAATTTTTACCCAGCTCCTCTTGGAATATTTGCCTATGGCAGCTCTTAGATTTCCTGCAGCTCTGGGTCTTGTCGTTTCAGATTAGAGTGACTAAGAGCACCACTGTTTGTGGTATGGCTGAAAACACACATGTTATACTTTTATGGAGGACTAAAGTAATTGATAATGAGCAATTTTATCACTTCAGCATGAATGAGCTTGATAAATGGCTGTGAATGGGGAACTTCCAAAGTGAGTGTATATATAAGAACAATGGGAATCTTTATGTTCTTTCAATGTATGCAAGCATGGTGCTTTTGAAACAAATGTATTTACAACAGCAAATAGCTTGCAATGATAAAATTCCTAGTTGCCAAATTTGGGTCTTCCTCTTAGAATTTAAAGGTCAGATCCTGTTCCACTGAAGTCAAAGACAGTATCCGGCTCAGCAAGGTTAAGGTGTGAACTTGGAAAAACAAGAGACTAGTCTGAATCTCAACCCAAATATTGTATAAAATTGAGCACTAGACTGGTTCAGATGCGTGCTTCACTTGATCCAAGCTGTTTCTGCCATAAACCTCTTGTTTCATGCTGTACTGAAAAATCCATGGTAGTGGCTCAGCAGGTCTGGCAGTCTCTCCCTCTGGTGCTACTTTTCCATTTCATGCATTCTAGGCCTCCTGAGTTCAGAGTTACAGGATGTTTTGGGGCATCTGACCCATGGGATCTTGGAAAAGATTTTGCTTGGGGGACCTTACTGAAGTATTGTTCTAATTCAGAACCCATCACAGTGCGGCTTGGTGGCTTTGGTCACTGTGCTGAGAGCCTGATCCAATGCCCATTGCAACTGATGATGGAAAGGCTCCTATTGATATCAGTGGACACTGGAAGGAGAAGAAAAGCAGGGGTAATATTTCTGCTTTCCCATCTGCAGTAGCACCTGTGGGGTGTGCGCCCCTGGAACCCACAGAGGAGTTTTGGCAGAGACTCATGCTTTAATGTGGGAGTCACCAAACCTTCTCCCGGAGGGTAATGCCTTAAAAGCACAATCTCAGTGTAAAGTAGCAGTTGGCCTGAGCCCAGCAGTGCTTGCCAAATTTGAGAGACTGTAGTATCAGAAAGGGGAAGGAGGAAGAGGGAGTAAAACATTGGATATGTTTGTATGAGCCTTGGCTAAGTACCCAGACTTGGAGGTGTTGGTCTCAGCTTCTAAACCTTTCAAGATTTTCTTTGAAAAAGAATGAGCATGGGATAGCAGTGCAGGTGCCTGGTGTGTAGTATGTATGGACATGGACACGTGTCCATGTCTCTTTTTATAATTGTGGTGTTGCATGAACAGCTTGGATGAGGATAAAAGGAGTGAGGTGAAGGCAAACGGGCCTGTCTCACTAGTATACCAAAAACTACATTGTAGATCCTGGGCAAAATTCTGCTATGACAGTGGTATAAACTGGAGTAAACACGCTGAAGTGAGTTAATTTCCACCAGTGGCACTCTTCCCCACCTGAATGAAGTGGCAGGTTAATGTAAAGCAGCGAACATTCAGTTAATGTTGGCCAGAGAGCAGAGGCAGTAGGGGGATTTTTGAAGTGACATGTCTCTTCACTGGCTAACTGGGTTAGACTACAGATAATATGTCTTCCTAGTTTAGGCCCGTAGGTTTATGTGTAGGGCCCTACCAAATTCACGGCCATGAAAAATGCATCATGGACCATGAAATCTGTTCTCCACCTGTGAAATCTGGTCTTTTGTGTGCTTTTACCCTATACGATATAGATTTCACAGGGGAGAACAGCGTTTCTCAAATTGGGGGTCCTGACTCAAAAGGGAGTTGCAGGAGGGGGTCACAAGGTTATTTTAGGGGGGGAGGGGATCACGGTATTGCCATGCCCACTTCTGCGCTGCCTTTAGAGCTGGGCGGCTGGAGAGCGGCGGCTGTTGGCCAGGCGCCGAGCTCTGAAGGCAACGCCACCGCCAGCAGCAGCGCAGAAATAAGGGTAGCAGTACCACAATCCCCCCTACAATAACCTTGTGACCCCCCCCCGGCAAAAAAACCCCTCCTTTCTGGGTCAGGATCCCTACAAGTACAACACCGTGAAATTTCAGATTTATATAGCTGAAATCATGACATTTATTATTTTTAAAATCCTATGATCATGAAATTGACAAAAATGGACTGTGAATTTGGTAGGGCCCTATTTATGTGTAACCTGACAAACAGAGTGATTATTAACTTAACTGAATTGTTTGCTTAGTAAACTTTAAAAAATAGGCAATCTTGCATGCTGAATTCATCCTCTCTTCCAGCCTTCCTTTTGGAGATGATAGTCGATGCACAGAGCAGCGCAAATAAGAAAGTATTTGCAATTTTTTCTTTTAGCACCATTCCACACTGTAATTTAGTGAGATCTCCTGTAGATCTCCCCTAAATGACTACTGAACAGCTCATTATGAGAGTGGTGCTAACATCAAATCTGTTGGGTCTTTGGCTCCATTGCTAGGTTGGTTTGGGTATAACGTCTATCTCCCACTTTATTTGTAATCAGACAAGCAGGAAAATAATCTTTCAGTTGTGGGTGAAGCTACCTGAGGCCTGGGTCTTGTAAGAACAAAGAAAATTATGTGGAACTTTCTGTTCCAAGTTGCAGAGTTGGACATATATATAGTAGATTTTTCCCTTAAAAATTGTTTGAATTCATAAGTGAATTTGCATTCTACTGTTTGTGGACCCTTTTGTTAGTCTTCTACAAACACCTGAGGGCTTGAGCTTCGTGAGCATGAATATTCATGAGAAACCCACAGTTTTCTCTCATATTGAATTAAAGTGAACTTCTGATTTAAATGCTGTTACAGGACCTGCAGTTATGAAACTGGTGCTGCGTTGGCTGGTTAAACAATCTGGTGTATTATTTCTACTCCCTCATTGTTCTGTGTTTGGTTGGTTTCATACACTGTCCAAGTGCAAACTGTGAATTAAGGCTAGATTCTGTCTCTGTTTCTTATGCCGACTAGCACTAACTGACTTCAGTGGGACTTGCATGAATATTGTGCCCATTTTTCCCACCCTTTGTTATGTAACTTGTACAAATAATTTCTCTATCCAAAATAGTGCAAATTGTGAAACTTCCAATTTATATAACTTGAATGATCTGCAGACCAGGTCTCTTATTTTCTGAAAATATTAGTGAATAACTTCAAATACTGAGTGCATCTGAGACTTTCACAATCTATTCATAAACAGAGCAGACAAAATGTGTTAGCTAAATTCTTTGCCCAATTCTAGAACATTTCCTCATTCCTTTTCTGAGGTAGGGATGTCCCATCTTTCTAGTCTGTGGTCTGTTGCATGTAGACATACTCCCAGCATACCATTGCAGAGTCATTACCATGATCTGAGTGGGAACACCAACAATGTGACATACAGCAGTTCCTTGCTTTTTAACTGGTGTGTTTCATGAACAGAAGACTCAAACCTCCTTAATTCCGAACAGGAGAATGTTGGTCAAAGGTCTTTCTACAACTTCTTGCAACATCTATGAAAACTGTTAGTATAATTCCAAGGTATCTTTCTCACCCGCTGACTGTTACCTGTGAACACAATATTAAGATCTCAGGAGGGAGGTCCGTGTACTAACAATTGTTCTATGGAGTGTAGTTTTAGCTGTGTTGGTCCCAAGGTATTAAAGAGTCAAGGTGAGTGAGGTCATATCATATGCTGAACAATCTGTTCCACCTGGCATTTTGCTGTGACACTAAGAGTTCCTTTCCCAGACCTGAAGTAGAGTTCTCTGTGGCTCAATGGCTTCTCTCTCTTACCCACTGAAGTTCGCCCAATAAAAGATATAACCTCACCCACTTTGTCTGTCTACTAACAAGTAAGGATTTTGGTGATATTTTATACAACTTAAGCAGCAGCAGTTGATTCCATAAAAGGGAATGTTGGCTGCAGCAACTGAATAACTATTTTGAGTAAATTATAGAATACTTTCTAGGCACCCTATTCATTTCCTAATGTGATTAGGAGTTGGTGTGGAATATGGTTCCAGTGTTCCATTTCATACCATGTGGTCTGCTTTGGATTAAGAGAAGTTGTTCAGTAAATGCAATATAGCTCTGATCCAAATCCCATTGACATCAATAGATTCCCAATTGGCTTTGGATCAGGCTTTACGATCCTAATCAACAACTTATATTGAGACGTCAGCACCAGTAGGAGCCGTGTGCTATAGCTAAGTCTTCTACAGATTACTAAATTAAGCTTCCCTCCCAGTCAGTCCACTGCCCGGATTGATGCTGCAGGAGCCAGTGTTTCTATATTTTAAGATGAAATATAGAATGCCTAATGCCTTATGCAAACTGTATACACAGTAGTAAAGGAATTAACCATCATTTAAAACCAATGGAGGGGTATAAAGTCCATATTAATAGTAACATGGTTGAAATAGAGAATCCAAATACAGTCCCATGTGAGTCTGATTGTGACTGGAAGGAGGATGGGGCAAAAAGGCCATCAAATATTAAGGATGAATGTGGTACAAAAACTTAGCTTCGATTTAAAAAACTTCCTTTCTTTCTGTACCCTTTAAGCAGAGACCAAGTATAACCACATTTCCCTGCCCTCTGCTGAATGCAGGGACTGCTTCCTGCTAGCACTCTCTGCAAGTCCCCACAACTGGAGTGAAGAAGTGGGAGTGGGAGGTGGGGAAGCTGGGCCGTAGCCAGCCTGGAGGGGAGATCTAGCTTAGACAGCCAGTAAGTGATGCAAGGAAACACATGTGAGTCTCCCTGAAGGACTGTAGCAGTTAGCAAGCTCTTCATGTACATTGGGAAACTTCAGAAGGCATTGCGGCTACAATGATCCTTCTGTGACAAAGTCATTCTACCTCTATGGCAGGGCTTTCCCTAAAAGACACAGTAAAGATCTTGGTGATGATGACTTGGGGATGGATCCAAAGGCCTGCTGACTCCAGTGGGCTTTGACTCAGGCTCTCAGAACTGAAACAACTATCCTCCTCCACTTCTGTGCTGAACACTGTTGTGGTTTTTCTTTTGCGTTCATTGAAATGTTACCTTTCCTGGTCAAACTTTGTCCATTTCTGAAGTGGGGAATTATCAAGGGATAATGGCAAAACTCCAGTTGATTCCAAGAGTGGAGGATCAAGCCCGGAATCAACATTGTCCTCCCTCTCTGTGACCAGGAGGGGCTATTTCTACAACAAAATTATGACTTCATTCTCCTAAACAATGTATGTCATCCTGCCATTTCAGCTTGATTTATTAGACTATTGGCTCATTAGTGGCTCTTTTATGCAGTATAGAATTTGCACATTAAAGGCACGTGCATTTCATTAGCTTAAAGCAATCAAGGGATACATTTCCAGCTCTCCTTGCAAATGGTGTGTAGCTACTTGGGGCGTGTGTGTGGGAGGTACCATTCATGACTTGTTCTTTTTTCGTCCTTTTTTTTCTGGATAAATATTTCTAAGGTAACCAACACACTCTTGAAATGTTATTCACGTTTCAGGCTCTTAATGAAGTACTGTTATAGTTCAGGTGCTGAGACATTGAGTGACATGACATGGCACATTGAAGCATTGCAAAGTTATTCACGAGACCTGTGTCGGACACCTCCCCTCTTTTATGTGGTTGGTATGTTGTAACTTTCTTTCCATTCTCTTTATGCTGCCATCAAAAATGTCATGGCCTTCAAAAAACGTCGAGTTTGATGTAAGTAATTATATAAAATCTTGGAGGCGGGGGTGGGAGCAATTCTGTTCTCTGCTAAATGAACAGATCTCAATGGGATTTGAAGTCAGCCAAGGCCAAAACCTGCTGGAGAAAGGTATGGAGCACTTCATATGTATTCATGTGTCTTGTATCTGATGGCCAAATTCTGCACTCCTTATTTAATCCTTACTCAGACAAAAGTATATTTGAAGTCAAATGAAATGTGTTAATCTTGAACCACCTTTACCTATCTAGGGCCTCACTCAATGACTATTAAAGTCAATGGAAAAACCTCTACCTCCAGCTCCCTGACTTCAGTGGCCGCTGGAGCAGGTTCTCAAACATCGCTAAACCTAAAAGTTAAATTCAATAGTCTGAGCAATCTGAACAAGGAAAATAGGACAACAGTGTGAAAACACTAAATGGGTTTTTAAAACCTGAGCTTTGAATTGTATGACTGGAAAAGAAATTTGATCTTTCTTTTTGTGTAACATCTAGGCTCATTCCAAACCCAGGCTGAGGTATTGCTTCAGTCTTAGAACTTGAGAGCAGAACTGTTGTTCATTTTAGCAATAAATGCTAGGGTAGGATGAAAGGAATGTCATCTCCAGCTGACACTGAAGTCTAATCCTCTGGTTTCACTGGCTACTTGGATTCCAATAACACAATACTAAGATCCTTCTTTTTTTCCTTATTACATTACTAACAACTAGTAAGATAAGTGTAACAAAATGCTGATCCTGTTAAAATGTGGTTAAACGAATGCACATTTCACCTCCTGTCTCTCATGATTTTGCCATATGCCACAAGTTAAATCGCTTTATACTTAGCATCTAGGCCCCAGTTCATCAATGTGGCTTGTGCAATAGACTAGTTTGCTTTTTTTTTTGGTTTTTTTTTTGGTCTTGACTAGGGAAATATTTTTTTTCCTTTCATGTAATGAAGTTCCTTACATAAAACTGGAAAGTCAATAAAGCTAAAAAGATGTGTCAGCAAAGATCCAAACAGTTAATTTATTACTCAAACATCCTGCCCAGGCACTTTATTTACAATCAAATCTGGTTGTATAAAGCTATTCCTCTTCTGTTGTTCTTTATCTCACTGTTTACAGATCCCTGTCTGTTACTTTGTATCTTATAACATATTGAATTCATGTGTGTGTTCAATGAAAACAGTCTTGGTTTTGTTTCAAAGTATTTTTTTGGATAAGTTGAAAGTATATACAACACAGTTCTGATCTCAGCCCTGCCAACAAAATTAAATTGTGCCACAATAAATCTAAATACATTCAGCAATTACTGAATAGTGGCCCTCCTTATCAAAATCCCCCAAATGATTTAGAAAAGTGTTTACAGAAACTTACCCAGCAAGGGAAATATATTTTAAGTAACATGTTACTATACTAATTTTTTTTTGCCTTATAAATATACACGAGAGAAAATGTGCCTGACTATACAGTGCTTTGTATACATTTCAGAATATAGTTTCTATGGGACTAAAAGTATGGGCAGTGCCAAAAAAACAATCTATCTAATCTGACAAACATTTAGATAGAAAAATGTGATTTACTTGCTGAGGTCGTAACACAACTAAAAAGGTTACGTTGTGAATCAAACAAATCTAGTCTCTTTACGGCTGTGAGCAATCAGGGATGTGACATCCCAGCTGCGTGGTCTGCAGCTCCTAAATTGGCCCTCAGACAGTATCTTTGCAATGCTAGAAATCTTTGTATTTAAATATGGTTCATGTACATCTGCTTGTGTTCATGGGGGAAAATCCGGGACCAATGGGCAACTTTTATTAGCTTGAGTCCACACATGTGAGTGGGTTCCAAAGCACTCTACTTGACAAAGGAGGACAGTAAAAAATCTTCCCTTCTGGTGACAGACCAGCACCAAAGATACCAGATTTCTCCAGGATAATGAGGTGTGCTGAACAGTGACTGAGGGCCAAGATGTACTCTTGGTTAGCTATGCTGGTGTAGATCTGAAGTATCTCCATTGGCTTCACTAGCATTACTACAAATTAACACTGAGGTCACTGAGCAGAACATGGCCCAGAATAAATGGTGTAACCTTATCAGGTGCCAGATCTCATGGGGGCAAGTGAATGGTCTAGGATAACTAATTGTCCAGGATAGATGTGACAGGAATAGTGAGAGAGCATATCAAATAAAGAAAACTATTTTCCTAGCTTGTTGGCATCAGGCTCTCTGTTCACATTACTGTGTTTCCCATTTGTTCTCCTTTCTGCATTAAAGCCCAGGAAAACTACAAAGTAGTCATAGTTCCTGAGCTTAAATCAAGTTACACTTGCAAAATAGATATACAATTGCATGTGTTATTTACACACAATTATCATGTTCTCTGCATACAAGTACTGTAACTGTACATTCAAAATGGGTAACGAGTACAAATAATGTTACATGAACAAGTTGAGTAAGTGCATATGTACAAAGTTCTGCACACAAACTTGTTTGTAATCAGACCCTAAAGGTGAAACTTTACGGCAAACGATACTACACAGGCTCAGGTCTACAACAGTGATTTTCAGTGTTATGTCAGTTCCCCTGACTCATGTGTTCTATAAATGTTCTTAAGAATTTTTGAAGAAAAATCCTCGGTAGAGACTGTAGTTCTGATATACAGTACAAAGGTGTAGGGAAAGATTCCACTGCCTTTTCACCTGTCCAAAGTTGTGTAAAATGCTACTAAATGGTAGCTCTTACTCTCCGCAAGCTGTATGCCAGCATAGGGGCAGAAGTTTTCCAGTCAGTTCTGAGGGTTTTCATGGGGTGTTCTGCACTAGTGACAGAGAAGTTGCTAGCATGGAATTCCCAAGATGAGTTACTTCAAAGCTGGTGGAGAGCAACTTTGCTCTTGTGTCAAACAAGTTGTTTATTACTGGGTGGTGGTGAGGGATGGGCTTGGACTCATGGAGACCCCCTTCACTGTGTTCTTTTCAAGTGTGCAGATGTTCTCTCTAGGATATTCATTTCTCCCATCTCCAGTCACCCCCAGCCTATGTGCAGTAAGCAAATGTGCCAAATGACACAGCAGTCTCAGAAAAGGTCATACATGCACCTTCCTGTGACCTGTTAAGCTAACCTGTCTTGCTGAAAATTGTGCCCAACCTCCTCTGCTGAAAAAACTTTGTGGTGGTTAAGGCTGTGATTAATGGGTTTTCATTAACTCTTCTGTAATTACTATCTCTGAGGCCTCTTAGACATGCTATAATCTCCCCCGTAGACTACATGCTTTATAATGGCACTAAACTTGCCTAGATTTCCGTTTGGGAAATTCTACCCAAAACTCATTTCAGGGGGGAAAAGGGCAAAGGATGATGGTCTGTATTAGAGAAGAGTTTGAAGAACAGTTGGGCTACTCTATCACAGTTCATACTGTCCCTCCCCCCCCATATAGGGAAGCAATTGCCCCCCTTTACTCCCCTTTTCATCTGAGTACGGGCTACTCATCTTACAGCTGCAGCATAGTGCAGAGCAAGGACCACTTGGGGATACTTCTCACAGCGATCAAGGGACTAGGGAGGACTGGGGAGCACAATGTGCACTGGCTCAGACCTCGTCCAACCGGCATGCTGGCTGGGTGCACAAAGTGGGGAGAAGGGGCAAGCTGCTCTGGAAAGAATTGAAGTCACTGACTTCCTCCCCAGAACAAGGGAGAGGTGTGGAGTTAATTGTATCTCTGCATCCGTTTGGTCTCTGGTTTGCTCCTGCGGCAATGCACCTGCACCCTGTCCCTCACACAAGGCAGACAGATTATACACTTACTATTTAGTCTTGAGTTATCCTTGAAATAGCCAGGGCCAGACTGTCAGTCCCCTGCTCGTAGAAGTGGCAAATGTCCACTCGCCCACAATACAAATACTGGGCAGGAGTGTCAAAAGTAGCTCACTGATGGGGCAGCACTGTTGCCAGGGGTGGCACCTCTGATCTGCACACCTATAGCCTTGCCCCCACCCTGTGGAGACAGGAGAAGGTCACAGGCTCTCTGAAGCAATAGAGCTGCCTGAACTCTGAGGTGGTTTCCTCCAGTAGAGTTGAGCAACTAATTACTTTTTCCATTTGGTGGCTGAACTGAAATTTTTAAAAAATCATTTTTTTTTCTTGCTAAAACAAAATTTCATTCAGGTTGAATGAAACATTTTGAATGTTTCTTTGAATTGACTTTTGACACTGACATTTTTGGGGGGAAAATCCAGGTTTGGGTTTTTTGGGGGTTTTTTTTCAGATGAAATTTTTTTTCTGAACTGGACCCAAATTTACAAATACATTTTTTCAGGGCATTGAAACTATTTTTCAAAGGATTTATTATTTGCCAAAAAAAGTCACGCAGCTCTATCCTCCAGCCCCCACTTCTGTTCTCAGTTGGAAGAACCAGTTGATTGATCTAAAAGAGGAACCACAATCTTGGCTCTAAAGTTGAACCAAACTAGAAACTTTTGAGGTTCAAAAGAATATTGGATGGAAAGCTTACTTCCAAGTTATCACAACAGTTTGTACCCAAAGGATCAGAGCCTCATGTGGTGTAAATGGTATAGACAATTGAGAATCTGTCCTAGAGGAAGCCAGGGAGTCCCTCACAGGAGATTTCTAGATTAAAGAGTTGTGTACTAATTCAGAGAAGCACTTGAACTTTTAAATCAGATGAGAAAACCCACACTTTTCATGTTCATTACTCTGAATCAAAAAAGGAGTGAGCATCCCAAGATAGCTCCCGAGGATGTATCTTTTGTGTGTGTCCATTTTATTGCTTCTTTTCAAAGGACTTATGAACCAAATAAAAAGACAAATCTTTGAAAATAATGTTTCTTAGGTGTCCATCTGAGTTTCTCTTCAAAGCCATAGAAGATGCCTAGACACTCCATTTCTTCCTTTTAATGGAATTTCTTATCCAGAATTACTGATACTTCTGTTTATTTCTTGCTTTGAGAGATCTGCTCACCAGCAGCTCTGAGACTGCTGAACTCTCTGTGAAATCCCGCTTGATCACATATTGCAGGGATCTTTGGCACCTAGACTATGTCTGGCTTCACTTCCATGAATAAACAAATTCACCCAGGATCTCCACTGACCTCCTTTCTATTATTATGCTCTCTGTTGAAAAAACATGTTGGCCGTCAGAGGCCTAATATTTATTTTATATTTCGCACAGTTTTCAGTCTTTTATAGTCTAATATTCATAAGCTGGAGATAAAGGCTAGAAAAACTGAAGCAACACCAAGAAACTCTGGAAAAATCACTGGTTGATTCTTCTAGCATTTTGCCTTAGAGACTTACAAATATTAAATATGACTTAAACAGTTTTTTTCTAGATGGTTTTAATGTGATTGTTTTAGAAATTTAGTTGGCATTGGCTATTGATGCAAACAGAGCAGAAATGACATTCTGCACTAAAGCTGATGGTAACATTTATAGTCCTGAGCCTGCAGCCAGATATACACAGTCCCATCAAGCCCCGCAACAAACTGAAGTCAATGGGGCTGGCACAAATGCTAGGGGCTATCCTCACAGATATGAATGTAGTATCAAAGGTCTACTAATTTATCGTCACTAGAGTCGTTACCAGGGTATATGATGATTTCATCTATTATTTTCTGGATGGCAGGGGAAAGAGATCTTGTGGCAAAAGTGCACGACTAGGGTTGAGACTAGGGTTGGGTTCTGTAGATTGTTTCTCTGGGCAAATCACACTCTCCGGTGCCTTAGTAATACTTATCGACAGTCACAAGCATGTTGTAACAGAACATTATTTGTGAAGCCCAAGGTGAGCCTTGGTTAGAAGGCAGATGTGTTTCTAGTGCTCAACACACATCTGCGTGCAATTTCATCATTCTTCCTGAGCACAGCACTGGAAGAACTTTCACATACTTATTAAACAGGCACAGTCTCATGCTGCAGCCATACTCATGGAGATCAAGTATCTATTGAAGAGGAAGATACCTCTGAAATATTTCCAAATAACCATTTTCACAAAATGTTTCTCTGAGCAATCCCTCTGGCATAACGGGAGCAGCTGTTCCTCTCGAGGACCTATGCTTTAAAGCTGGCTTAGCTGATTTGTCAGATCATCTTCTTTAATGTACCAATCTGGTGAGGGATTGCTAGCAGCTGGTCTGCATACTGCCACCCTCAATTCTACCTATTGTCACCACATGCAACTTCAGTGCCAATCCTCTCTCAAACTGAGGCTGTCACTTGTACCAAAGAATGAAAGATGGATGATCACTTATTGGGAGTGTAGCAGCATTGGAGAGCCTCTGTCATCAACCTGGACCCCGTTGTGCAAGTCACTGTACGCATTCAGAACAAAAAGACAGTCCCTGCCCCAAACAGCTTATAGTCAAGACAAGAAACAAGAAGCTATAGATAGATAGGGGAGCAAAAGGAAATAGTGAGACAATATTGGGCAATATGATAGGCAATGGTCTCAAGAGTAGAGTGCTAACACCATTCCTGATGTGACCCTATTATGTGAATTTGAAACTAATTCTGTAGTTGAATTGAAAGAAGCTAGTTAGGGATGAAATTGGAAGCCATGCAAAATCATCTAGTTTGGGGTTTCATTAAAATGCAACACGAAGTTTTAACAAAATTATTTGCTGTGGTTCACATTTTTTATTTTATTTCTTTCTTTTTTTTTAAAGACCTGGTCCCATTTTTGAACAAATTTGGGCTGATTTATTTCTCACTAAAGATTGGTCCAAGCTAGAAATTTTTACATCTAGAATCAAACTTTCCCAAAGTTCAGGTGTGTTTAGATCTGAGCTTGTTGCTCTGGTGCATTGCTAGTTAGAACCCCATGTAACTTGTTGTTCATGATTTGAATGCAAAACCAGGGGAAACTGTGTGGCTTGTAATTGAGTTTCATTTTTGTTTGAACAAAAAACCACCTTTTTTAGCAAAATTCTATTGCTGTGAACCCAAGTTTGAAGAAATGTCTCTAGTCTGGCGATACAAATTCTCTGTATTAACCTGCAAATATCTCTGAACATAAACACACTGTACAATTGAAGCAAAGCAAGCTAATTGCAGTACAAGAAATCTTATGTGTCGGTGGGTCAATAGATCCATTGAAATCAACTCAACTGTACCAACTTAAGCCAGCTGAGCCTTGAGTATGCATTCACATTCTTAATGGATGGAAACTGGAATAAAATAACTATACCAAAAGGCAAGATGAAAAATATTGTTGCGCCTCCCCTATGTGAAACACAAAATAATTTGGCAGGTAACTAAAATGCCTGTAAACTAAAACAGTACAGTATTCTTCATAGACAACAGTAGCCTAAAACTTTCAGATGTTTAAGAACCATTTCCAAAGTATTCCAGAAGGATTCCTTATTAGAGAAAAACAGGGATCTGGAATGGCTTTCCCACTGGTATCATAAAGAGTCTTTTACTATAACTCATTTTAATCCCCCCCCCCACACACTAAACTGTGTTTAAGCTCAAATAAAGTGAGCCACTGGAGTTTACTACTTGAATAGTTCAAATCTACATATTCCCACTGTTGAATCAAGTATTGCTTTCTATGTTTTATAAGGAAATTTCAGACACATTTGACTTCCCTCCTGCCAAAGGTTTTGGTGGGCGGGGGGGAGGGGAGGAGAGACGCATGCCATTGAGTATATCTGTCTTCTTAAGTCAAATCTCCAGGCTTGAAACTGGAACATGCACTTTCCATTAAAATTATACAAACTTGTGAAAACCCTGACTAGGCCAACGTTGTGGTTAAATGTGGGTTACTTTAGTTCAAAGCTGCTGTGATTCAATATCCAGGGAACAGATTGCTTCTTTCATTACATCAAGATTTTCCTGAACTTAAAACAAAGATCTCTAATTTTTAAAAGGCAAGACAAACCGTAATGGATATTGGGCCAGACTCACTTCCCCCCGCTGAACCCACGCAGCAGTCTCTCAGTGAGAAGAAGTCTGCCAGGAGTGAGATCACGAGCTGCTTGCCACCCTCCTAAGCCTTCATGAAATGGCTGCATTGCAGCTTTTCAAAAGCTAGTTTCTTTCTACTGAATAGTTTTCATTACAGTAATTTTTTGTTTTTGTCAAAAAATAAACACAAAAAACCCTAAATATTTTTGGTCTCTATAACCCCTTTTTTTTGGATTTGTAATCTTCCAGGAAAAAAGAAATATCAAATACTCAGTTTCCAATCTTAAGCAATTGTTTTGGGGAAAAAAAAAAAGCTGCCTAACATTTTTGACCATTTCCAGCCTTCCCATGGATCACAACTTTTCAAATGGACCCTTATTTGAAACTGTTAGAATAATTTATCAAAATAATTCTTAAGAGCTTTGAGGTTGTTCAGATAACAGGCTGGCTTGTTCACAATCTGCTCATGGCAAGTAGCTTGAACTAAAGTTTTGAATATTGTCTATTTTGATTGGACACTTGGGTTGCCTGGCTTCTCATCCATGGTTGGATGAGTGCAATTCTTAGGAATCATGTTATTTTGGCAAAGGTTTTGTATTAAAGGCTGTTTTGATTAGGGAGTTCTCAGTTGTGTAGCTATTGGGCCTTTCTCCTCTCGCTGTATTTGAATTCAGATCAGCCCTAGGCCATGAGTTAGTGAATCAGGCCGCATAGTTTAAGGAGCTTTTGAATCTTCTCTCTATTCTTTAAGAGTCATCAAGCAGATCTATTTAAAAGCATATTTTCAAATCACAGGAACTATTGGGCTGATTAGCATTTTATCAGTTTGCTGTAGCACTCCGTTGCTGAAAACTAGGATCCAAATTATGTGTAAGCCCTCGTGGGGTGTAGGGTGTATGGAGCAGCTCCACCTGAGTGGTGAAGGAAGGTGTTGTTCCTATGTAAAGACACAATGTGCCTGTGTTTTTGCTAAAATCTACTGAAGTCTTCACTTGAGTGTAACTGAGTGTAACTAAGCACAGGTGTATAAGCAAGTGCACTCCCCAGGTGCTGGGAGAACCACTTGCCATATACACCTGTAGACAAGATGTAGCATAGAGGCTTCTCCCTCTGTGCTCCATTCCCAGTGCTACCCGGTTCACAGGGAAACCCTAGTCCATGCAGGCACAGCCCCTTAGGCAGAGTTAGCATCCCTGCTTTCTGCTTCCAGGACTAAAAGCAGCAACATGAGTGGCCTCAAGCATACAGATGCTAGTAGCAAGAATAGCAATGTGAAAAACACTTGTATTGACCAGGGTATTGGATGAATTTAGCTCTTTCTCTTGCTTGTTTCCTCTAGTCTATCAATGAAGTATCTGAACGCCTCCAAGTATTTCTTCTTAGAGCTCTCGTCCCCAGCAAGTGGGAGTAAAATCTTGAACAGAGTTCAGACTTTGAAGTGGCTGTTATCGGAGACCTAGGTTACAAAATTCTCCCACTTAAACAGGTGATGCTAACAATCGTTACGCTTCCTGTTGTGGTTTCATAGTCTGTCATATGCCTGTAACGTCCTGTTTTCTACATTGAAATCTGCTCCAGTTAGTTGAGTTTCATTAGGGAGACACCCTGGCCTATTGGATAGGGCTTGGGACTGGGAATCGGGAGAACTGAGCTCTAGTCCTGGCTCTGTTACTGACTTGCTGTGTGATCTCTGGCAAGTCACTCCACTCCTCTGTGCCTCTTTCCCCTCTCGCCCTTTGTCTTGTCTATAACCAACTGTAAGCTCCTCAGAGCAGACACTCTCTCTGTGCTTGTACTGGGTCTAGCATGTTCAGACCTTGGTGCTACTGTAGTTGAAATAATTATCAAGAAACATAGCCATGGTAGGGCATAGTTAAAAAAGGAGAAGCAGTCTCAAAAATAGCTAGGGCCAACCACAGGAACAGGTGTAGAGATCCAGTTCTGTCAGCTTTGACTTTGAGATTTTTCCCACCCAAAGGGCTAAACTGGCTAAATCAGCTTTCCATCCTTCTCCTGCTATCATAGTCTTGCAAAGAGGACAGAGTGGGGCATAGAATCTAAACGGATTGATGTATAGAAATTGGGTCAATCCAAGATGCCAAATGTGTAAGCACTGTGGATATGATATGGATATGAAGGACTATGCACAACAGCTGTGACATTCTTGCACATCTGATCTCAGTTAAGCAATGAATCCAGGAATCACATGGCATCTTACATACACGGCTAGTCCCTCTTCTGATTGTAATACACAACCCTCCAGGGCTTTGGAGGCCTAGTGGACCTAAAGGGAGAGGTCATACCTGTTTCATATGGTAGCAACATTTGATCAGCAGTCATTTCCAAAAGGAAAAGTGGGGCATCTGCTTAGCATACAAGGTTGTTAATGACACTCCTTTTCCCCCTCTGACAGGTCAGTGGCCTGGTATTTGACTCTGGTGCAAAGTAAAGGAGTTGGCATATTCTGTTGATCTCTAACACAGAGGAGAGAGTGAGGGTGCCTAAGTCAACTTTCACCTGTCACTTCATCTGCACTTCACACTCTGCCCCAGAAATTCCATCCATCCCTTGTATGTCACACCTGCCACTCCATTGACTTCCAGAAGGGTCAGTAGGGACTGAGGCTTCTGATAAAGGCTGATTTGAGATTGAGCTTCCTCTCTTATCAGAGATTCTCAAGGACAGTTCTGGTGGCCTGTAGAACAACAATTATTGCTTGCTTGTCTCTGCTTGCTTACCTCTCTTCTTAATCAATCACTTGTTTCTTTTGAACCAGAGCTGGGAGACAGAATCCCATGCCATAGCAGTTAGCAGTTCCAGATCTCATTGTTACACAGTGCTCTCCACTTTAGTGTTTTCCTGTGCATTCATTAATTTTGATTTGGGAGAAATCACTGCTATAGATCCATGCACAGGAAAGAGCCTGTAGCAACTCTGCTTACAGAACAATCAGAAGCAGCAAAGAGAAAATGAGACTGATCCCTCGTACAGAAGTACAGGAAGTTTAGCCAGACTTCCTGAAGTTGGATTTGTCTCTTTGGCTGTGTGTTTATTGCTATCACAGCCTCCAAATCTGAGTCAGGGACTTTATTCCATAGGCTGACATATCATTCATGTGTATCTTCCCCATTTTGACCCACAATGTAACTAACACAGGGTGTGCAAAAAATGTTTAGTCAGCTGCCTCACCCACACGATGAGAATATTTAGTTTTATGCAATCAACTGATAGATAGGAGTCAGATTTATGCTACCTGATTTCACACATTATTTCACACAATGGGCATACTTAACTTCTTTAAATGTCACCTGACATGATGGAGAAAAACTGAGTTAATGATTCACTTAATGAATGAGAACATGTGGGTTGAGATCCCTGAAATATAGAGTTCATTAGCTAAGGAGGAACCCAGGAAGAACCAGTCAGTCAAGTCCATGGTTAGACAGCCTGCATCAAAAAGCTTTCTGGGGATGACTTTAATGAGAGTAGCATCTGAATTTCTCTTGCTGCCCCTAAAGTTAGATTTCTATTGATTATATGTTTGTATAGCACCAGCAGGGTACTATGCATCTTACAGACATGTATAAAAATGAGGTCCTTCCCCTGAAGAGCTTACATACACCTATGTGTGCGCTTATTCGTACTTGCATGAGTAAAGCAAAGCCCATAGAGGGTGGTGGGGGGGGCTATGTAGGCAACCTACAAATGGAGAATGGGATGATGTAGATCAGGGGTGGGCAAACTTTTTGGCCTGAGGGCCACATCTGGATATGAAAATTGTTGGCAGGCCATGAATGCTCATGAAATTTGGGATTGGGGTGCGGGGGTGGGTGAGGGCTCTGGCTGGGGGTGTTGGCTCTGAGGTGGGGCTGGGGATGCAGGAGGGTGCTCTGGGCTGGGGCAGGGGGTTGGAGCATAGGGCGGGTCAGGGATCCAGGCTGTGGGCTGCGCTTACCTCATGCAGTTCCTGGAAGTAGCAGCATATCCCCCCTCGGGCTCCTACATGGAGGCGCGGCTAGGCGGCTCTGCGCGCTACCCCATCCACAGGCGCCGCCCCTGCAGCTACCATTGGCCACAGTTCCTGGTCAATGGGAGCTGCGGGCATGGTGCTTGGGGCAGGGGCAGCGTGTGGAGCCCCTTAGCTGCCCCTACGCATAGGGGCTGGAGGGGGGATATGCTGATGCTTGCGAGAGTCACACAGAGTGGGGCAAGCCCTCGACACTGCTCCCCGACAGGAGCTTGAGGGCTGGATTAAAACGTCTGAAGGGCCGGATGTGGCCCCCAGGCCATAGTTTGCCCACCCCTTATGTAGATACTTTATTCTAACTAAATCTATAATATATTAATTGACTATTTCAGTTTCTTACATTACTATTTAGGATTTGTGGATTAAGCACTATGGGGTGATACGAAGTATGCACAGAGGATGAGGATGCCTGAAATTTACTCTCCTGGGTCCCTGTGGCTCACCCACTTGCAGTCAGAAGGATCAGCTGAATATAGCGTAAGCCTCGTTCACTGTGAAAACTGCTAACAGAATTTATCTCTTTCATACCATGCATATCCACCTCGCATTTGTCATTCCATAAACTATTATTTAACTTAAGCTTTCATAGGAATTTTGGAAAACGCCATCAATCTTTTTTTTTTCTTTCTTTCCCAAGGACACTCTCCTGTGTTGTCAATGTTGGAAACAGATTCAGCACTGACTTGCAGAGTCTTGTGTAGATGTGGGAAGAAGACACGCCTTATATAAATACAGAACAGATTTATGCCACTATGAAATAGAGTTCAGCAAATAAGGGTGGTGGTGTGAGATAGCTGATCCTCCTTATTTTGAAAATGTAAACAGTTATGCAACATCTTAAGGGAAGTTTCTATTTTCATATTTTATCTATCTAGGTATTTATACTGCAGTTATGACAGTGATCTTAGTACTTCACATCCTGAATTTCTCCCTTGACAATCTGCTTTCTTTGCAGGTAACTCCCTGGAGCTTTCCACATAAGGAAAGTAGACTAGCTGGTTAAAAAATTTGATGAAACCATTGGAAAATGCAGCTTTGCTGAGATTGAAACATTTCATGTGATCATGTCAAATTAAGTCAAAATAGATGGAGGAAATGTCAAAATGAATATCTTTGACTTTCTCATTTTATCTCAGTAAAGTTGAATCTTTTCATTTTGGCATTAATATATTATTAAAATAAAATTCTCTGGACTTTTTGTTCTGCAGGAAATTTTGAACTTTGTTTTCATTCTGAATCGGGACCAAACATTTGAAATGTTAGAATTTTCTGCAGAATGGAAATCTGGTTCTTCTTCGAGTGATTGCTCATGTCTATTCCACAGTAGGTGTGCGTACTCGCCACGTGCATCGGTGCCGGAAGTTTTTCCCTTAGCAGTATCCGTAGGGGGGAGTGCCGCTGCGACCCCTGGAGTGGCGCCGCTATAGCACGCTATATAGGGGGCTGCGCGCTCCCCCCACCCTCAGTTCCTTCTTGCCGCCAGTGTAGGTGCGTTGGAACTTCTGCTCCAGCTTCGTTGCTGCAGCCTTTTTTCCTAGAACTCTGTTCGTGTTCGTTGTCAGTGGTATCTTTAGTTAGTTGTAAGTTTAGAATAGTTAGTGTCCGGGCCTGCAGGCGTTCTATGCCCTCCAGGGGCAAGCAGCAGGGCAAGAGACGGTTTTGACTGGGGGCAGGAGGGTACTCGGGTGAATGTGAGTGAACCCTCCGACAAATAAAGTTGGCCTTCAGCAACCGCTTGCGTCCATTCCTTTTGCAATGGTCCCATATAACTTCGGACCGGTGGGTCCTGAGTACCATTGCCCGGGGCTACACGCTCCAGTTCATGTCACCCCCGATCTCCCACCCCCCTCCTGGGTACGGCACGGTAGACCCGTCACATCTACCCCTGCTGCAGCAGGAGGTGGGCCGGCTCCTCAGTCTCGGAGCCATAGAGGGAGTACCAAGGGAATTCCAAGGAAAAGGGTTCTACTCCCGTTACTGCCTTATCCCGAAAGCAAAAGGGGGCCTCAGGCCTATATTAGACTTCCGCGGTCTCAATCGGTTCATGGTCAAATGCCCATTCCGCATGGTTTCCCTGGTAAAGATTATACCCGCCTTGGACCTGGGCGATTGGTATGCGGCCCTGGACCTCCAGGATGCATACTTCCACATCCACATATTCGAAGGACACAGGCGCTTCCTTCGCTTCCTAGTTGGGCAGGACCACTACCAGTTTATGGTCCTCCCCTTTGGCCTGTTCACCGCACCTCGGGTATTCACAAAGTGTATGGTGGTTGTGGCAGCCTTTCTCAGACACCGAGGGGTCCAACTATTCCCGTACCTCGATGACTGGCTGCTCAAGGGCAACTCGAGGTCGCAGGTGCAGAACCACCTGGAGCTGCTCTTGGCTACCTGTGCCAACTTGGGCCTTCTGGTAAATGAGGCCAAGTCGACGTCGGTCCCGGTCCAGCGCATAGAGTTCATAGGTGCCCTACTGGACGCTTCCCAGGCCAGGGCCTCTCTTCCCCGGGGCAGATTCCAGACCCTCAAAGAGCTCATAGCCACGGTCATGGAGTTCCCCGTGACCACGGCCAGGACCTGCCTACAGCTCCTGGGCCACATGGCGGCGTGCACATACGTGGTACGCCACGCCAGGCTTCGAATGAGGCCTCTCCAGCTCTGGCTGGCCTCAGAATTCTCCCAGGCTCAGGACGGTCTGGACAAGGTCCTGACAGTACCTGGTCGGGTGCTAACCTCCCTTCAGTGGTGGACCGTCTCGACCAATGTGTTGCAAGGGATCCTCTTCCGGGAACCACCTCCGTCGCTAGACCTGGTGTCAGATGCATCGGACTTGGGCTGGGGAGCCCACATAGGGAATTCCCAAACCCAGGGACTATGGTCGGCCGCAGAGCTATCCCTACACATAAATGTCAAGGAGCTCAGGGCAGTCCGCTTGGCCTGTGTGGCGTTCAGCTTGCGGCTGAGCGGCAGGACGATCAGGGTCCTTACGGACAACACAGCCGCGATGTTTTACATCAACAAGCAGGGGGGGACGAGGTCCTTGGCTCTCTGCCAGGAAGCCCTCAGCCTATGGGAGTTCTGTATAGCTCACGACATCTCCCTCAGGGCTTTCCACCTGCCGGGCATCAACAACTCGCAGGCCGATCGCCTGAGCAGGGTCTTCTCCCAACACGAGTGGTCACTCCACTCGGAGGTCACAGGTCAGCTCTTCCGAGCCTGGGGCACTCCCCAAGTAGACCTGTTTGTGACCCGACAGAACCAACGTTGCCACCACTTCTGCTCCAACGGGGGGCGGCTAGGGAAGGATGCACTCTCGGATGCCTTCCTCCTGTCATGGTCGGGCCAGCTCCTCTATGCGTTCCCTCCCTTTCCTCTCATAGACAAGGTCCTGGAAAAGGTAAAGAGGGACAAGGCCCGCATCCTCCTGATCGCCCCAGTTTGGGCAAGACAGCACTGGTACGGGACCCTCCTAGGGTTACTGCACGTCCGCTGCCACTCCCGCTCCGACCGGATCTCTTGTCCCAAGACCGGGGCCACCTCCTTCACCCCAACCTAGCCTCCCTTCACTTGACAGCGTGGCTGCTCAGTGGTTAGACGCGGAGGAGACTATGTGTTCCGAAGGTGTCAGGAGCATCCTCCTGGAAAGTAGGAAACCTTCCACTCGCTGGACCTACCTGGCAAAGTGGGCCAGGTTCTCTAGGTGGGCGGGCGAGCGGGGTACCTCCCCGAGGGGCGCCCCGCTCCAGGTTATCCTCAAATACCTCCTCCACCTTAAAACGCAAGGTCTAGCTCCCTCCTCTGGCAGGGTGCACGTAGCGGCTATATCGGCGTTCCACCTGCCGGTCCAGGGCCGCTCGGTCTTCTTGCATGCCATGACCGGGCGCTCCCTCAAGGGACTAGACCGGTCCTTCCCATATGCCAGGACCCCTGTTCCTCAGTGGGACCTGAACTTGGTGTTATCCCACCTCACGGGGCCCCCGTTCGAGCCCCTGGCCACATGCTCCTGGTCTCACCTCTCTTGGAAGGTAGTGTTTCTCGTGGCCATTACGTCAGCCCGACGGGTGTCAGAGCTCAGGGCCTTGACCTCAGACCCTCCCTTTATGGTCTTCTACAAGGACAAGGTCCAGCTCCGACCACACCCAGCTTTCCTTTCCACACCCACCTAAAGTGGTCTCCGCTTTTCACGTGAACCAGGATATTTTCCTCCCTGTCCTCTGCCCAAAGCCGCATGCCTCGGGCAAGGAGCGCCACCTCCATACGTTGGCCGTGCACAGGGCGCTGGCTTTCTACTTGGATCGGACTAAGCCGTTCCGTAGGTCCCCGCAACTCTTTGTTGCATCAGCCAAGCGTATAAGGGGTCAGCCAATCTCTACCCAGAGGCTTTCCCGGTGGATCACTTCGTGCATTCACACATGCTACGAGTTAGCGAAAGTCCCCTCACCGCCTATCGTGAGGGCGCATTCGACCAGGGCGCAAGCCTCATCGGCTGCCTTTGTAGCTCATGTCCCTATCCAGGACATCTGTAGGGCTGCTACCTGGTCCTCGGTTCACACGTTCACCTCGCATAACGCGATCGTCTCCCATGCTAGGGATGACGCTGGCTTTGGTAGAGCTGTGCTCCAGCCAGACAAGGTGTGAACTCCTACCCACCTCCATGACATATTGCTTGGAATCACCTACTGTGGAATAGACATGAGCAATCACTCGAAGAAGAAAGGACAGTTACCTGTTCCGTAACTGGCGTTCTTCGAGATGTGTTGCTCAGGTCTATTCCACATCCCGCCCTCCTTCCCCTCTGTCGGAGTTGGTCTGGCAAGAAGGAACTGAGGGTGAGGGGAGCGTGCAGCCCCCTATATAGCGCACTATAGCGGCACCACTCCAGGGGTCACAGCGGCGCTCCCCCCTACGGATACTGCTAAGGGAAAAACTTCCGGCACCGATGCACGTGGTGAGCACGCACACCTACTGTGGAATAGACCTGAGCAACACATCTCGAAGAACGCCAGTTATGGAACAGGTAACTGTCCTTTTTCTGACCAGGGGAAGATGTATTCTGGATACGTTTAATGCCTAAAACAGTGTGCCCACTTTGCACACGCAATCACAACAGTCATGTGGCTAACTGGGTAACTGCTACACAAATGACCATAATTACACTTACCACAAATTCATTCACAAATCGGGTAAGTGCATGCACAAGCTATGTACACAGTTACAGACTCATTCCTGAAGCCCTCCATTGGTGTGTGTGATTCAACAAGTATTCTCATTAACTTCACTCAGGACTGCATGATTGGCCCTCAGTTTGACTTGGAAAATCCCTCATTCCAATGGATGAAATTCTCCCACCATATCAATGTAAATACAAAGTGACTTCAATAGATTTACTCCATAATGACACTGGTGTGTAATTGGAGCTTATGGTGTCAAATTCTCCTCTCGGTTTCCCTTGTAGGCTCCCTAACTGTTTACAGAGAGGTGATTTCATTTGGTTTTAAGTTTCTGGTTTTTCCATTTATCCCCTCACCTTCCAAAATATCCCTATTAACACATAAAATAAAACTAGAAAACACAGCTGATTTTTTTTTGTTTAAATGTGTTTTCATATTTTATCTATTATGGCACTGCAATTTGTGCTTTCAGTGACCCTGTAAGTTATCATAACCTTGTATTAGTGGGGTTAATATGCTGAGTTGTTATAATAGTACACGGAAAGGACAAGGAGAGCCAGATCTCCAATGATACGTCTCTAAGTCCACATAGTGTTTGAGTGAGTAGGTAGTTTCCTCCCCCAGACCAGTCACCAAGTTCTTCTTCAGTTCATCCATCTGCAATCTGTTCCCTCTGCTTCACATTGGTGATGAATTATACTCTACTTCCTCAGTCTAATCCTTTTCATTTATTTATATTTTATGGAGGAAACATAAAAGACTCCTCATAAAAATCCAACTGTTTTTGATAAACCTTGTCATGTGCAAATAATGGAGCCTTGTCAAGTATAAGCCCTGCTGGAAATTTATGCCTTCTAATAATAATAATAAAAACGAGGAAAATCAGAAACAAATAAGGAATATATTGAATTAGATTCAAAGCATGTTTATCGCTTTGACTTGGTTGCTGTAAAGTATTTTTATCTTTTAAAAAAAAGTTTGTGCATGTTAGTGTGACTAAAATACCATGTTGTGCTTGAACTCTGGAATCTCTAGTAGAATGGAAATATACAGTTCTTTATTCTCTATCCAGAATTGACTCTCTTGTTTCTAAGACCATGGGGGGGGGGGGAGTGGAGGGCGGGGTTTGGCATTGGGGAAAAAACATTTTGACACTGAAGCATTCTGTTAATATGGAATCAGGCTAATGAGTGGTCTGGGCAATAAGATGAGTTGCTGTTCATTCAAGGACCAGTTTGGGCTTAGCAAACCCAGTTTTGGAGAGACTGTTTTAAGATGAATTGGTCAGTGTCAGTTTTTACTAGAATATCAGAGTTCCTATAACAGCAAATAGCCCTGATAACAGACAACAAGTCTAAGGGTATGTCTACACTATGACATTAGTCCAATTTTAAGTGTTGCCCACAGCTAACACTCACATTTGTTATTCTTTGCAAATTAAGCACATAGATATCTGATATAGAGAACCGATAATGTGTGGATAAGGATAAAATCCAAGGAAGCCCAGTCTAACTAGCTTCTAATTAAAATATTCAGATATTTTTATTTCCTATTGCAATTTTTGCTTTGAAAATAAGGCAAAATTAAACGTTAATGGCTCACTTGCAATACTACTTAACATTTATATAGCACTCTATGTCAATGAATCAATGAGACCATTTGAGAAGCAGGGTTATATGCAAAGTGAGTAAAGATGTCAGAATCTGATCCCAACAAATTATTCCCTCCATCTCTTAAAGAAGCCAAAGGAGTTAAAACAAGTAACTAGTCTGAGTAGATTTCTTGTGTAGATCCACACAAGCTGATATTAATTAGTGCTTCCAAGAGTGAGGATAGTCACAGGAGTAGTAGTTTCCTCATTTTGCAAATGAGGAAACCCCCAGTCAGAAGGATTAAGTGACATACCAAATCTGTCCGGTTGAGTTGCTGGTAGCTGTGGGATTAGAACATAAAGGAACAATCTGATGATGCTTTTAAATTTTGAGCATTAACCTGGTTGTGGGAGCGTATATTGGGGGAGGGGGCGGAAGAAGTTCCCCTCTGAAACACCACCATGGAGAGCATCCCTGCAGTGGGTGGGTGGGGGGTGGGGAGGGCCCTCTCTGGACAGGTTCATTTAAGGGCCTACTTAAGATGTTTGGAGTTTGAGTACCTCAACTCTTCAGGGGCCCATATTAGAGTTGTGCAAAAAAGGGAATTCCATTTCATGGAGGATTTCAAAATTTGGTTTTAGTCTGGTTTGGAACAAACTCCCAAATTTCAAAATCCTTCAAAAGGGGATGGAGCCCAGGCTCAAGGGCTGTTCATGTGGCAGTTTGACCTGGAGTCAGACCCTGGAAGCCCTGGGGTCCCCAGCTCTGGGGCTGTTCATCTGGCAGACTGTCACAGACCCTGAAAGCTCAGGCTGCTTGGGAGCTGTGAGCCTAGATGCATGATTGATCCAAAAGCTTGGGAGCTCTGTTCTCCAGCAGTCTGAGAGATGTATTGCAGAGGCTGTCGAGGACCTGGGTGGGCAAGGTGACAAGAAACCAGGAAGTTTTCCAACGGCACCCTACTTGTCTGCGTTCTGTTGCAACTTCATCAAAATTAAATAAATTATCTCTGTGAAGCATTTAGAATTTGATAAACCAGAATTCTGTGATGGAAAAACATTCTGTCAGAGAATTTCTGACCTGCATCTACTCTACTCTACTCAACATCACTAGTCAATGTTGAAAATATAAAATTAACACGTCAGGGATCCAGGAATATAAGTATTAATACACTCTCTGGGATCAGGCATCGAGTATTAAAACACACACCATAGCGTCTACCCAGTTTGTACTGTTGTCACAGCAGACCTATGATGGTAGTCTTTCTAATAAAGATGCCAAATGTTAATACAAAAATGATCAGATTAAGACTGTAATTTACAGCATATTTTAATGAAGTTTGCAACAAGATTGTAAATCCTTATCAATTAACTTTATTGAAGGTTTGGGATTGTCCTCTTCGAAGACTGTAGGTAGACTGTGTATAGGGGAAGGAAGAATTAATCTACTTATCTATCTCTTGCCAAATTCTTAGCTGGGGTATATAGGCACGGTCAACCTTCAAGCTATGATACCTATCTCATCTGTCTCTTGTCTCCCTGCCTCCCAGGCACATTCGGTCCTGACCTGACAGGGATAGCTCATCTTTGGTCCATATGCGTCGGATTCTAAACAGCAGTCAAACAGAGCCAAATGTGTTGCAGCAACAGTTTTAGACAAATTGGACCTGATTCTGATCTCTCACTGGTAAAGCCTGTGTAACTTTATTTTATTTGAGTCATTACTGATTTACACAATGTCATGGAAATTAGAATCTGGGCATGGGAACGAGAAGGGGAGCTTCAGGTGCAGTGATGTTAGCTTAGTTATTTTACAGCCCCATGTAGGTGTTCTGAGTCTGTTCCTGTGACACAGACATCCATTGTGATAAACATACTCTGCATTTTTTTGGGGAGGGCAGGGAGAAAACTAAGAAGGACCTTGTAAGGATTCTGGTCTCCTAGGCTATATTTTTTCAGATGAGAGTGCACAAGAACTATACATTAGCATTCATGCCCACAAATGTAGCAATGTAGATGCACAAAAGCCCACGTGAGCATGTGAATTACACAAACACCTTTTTGCTTATGCATTACATCACTTGCTTGTACACGAGTGAAAGAACACTAACTCACAGGTACTTCAAATAAGGTTCCATTGACCTCACCTGGCCACATAGCTTTCATGACACTCTGCTCCACCAAAAATGCTTTGAAATAAAGGAGACTTTCTGTCAGTC
Organism: Macrochelys suwanniensis; assembly: GCA_033296515.1. Lineage (NCBI taxonomy): Eukaryota > Metazoa > Chordata > Testudines > Chelydridae > Macrochelys > Macrochelys suwanniensis. Next base: position 37,425,745 of record CM065783.1, read on the forward strand.
GTATTCCAGACAAGGTACTTAGCAAACCAGACTCTTTATAGGGCAATGCAATCAACAGGTGTTCTCTGGCCATGAATGTGCAAATGGGCTGGGGGGTGTAGCAGGGATAGTACTTCATGACTATGTAGTCTCCCTGGCCATTCCTTGATGGGAACACGGGATACAACACTTAGGGCTATGACAGCTTTGTGGCCGTCTGGCCACCTCCACAATCTAGTGGGTAAAGAATCCTTTCATCTATTACCCCTGCAGGATCACTGCCCAAACAGCCCAGTTTAGGTTGGGCAGCAAACTAAGAATTTGAGCTGTAAGCTTCCTGGTCTGTGCCAGGTGTCTGAAATAATTACAAGGGAAATGTGGAATTTCCAACCCAAAAGAAAGAACAGATGTTTAAACATTCCTTTAACTGTAAACTAAAATTTTAAAGTCTACCCATACATTTAATATCCTACATCTGTATATGCAATGTGTGTATAATCTCTTTAAGCTGCTGAAGGCCTGGATTTCAAAAATAGGGTGTCTCCTTGTATCTTAGTCACTGTTGTGTACCTTTTTGATGTTGCAGCAAGCATGACATGTCACAACATATTCTTGGGGGCGGGGGGTGCATGAATCACAGAAAAGAACATATTTGAGTGAGGTTTGTCAGCCACAGCCCTGACTTTTCCTTGCAATTCTTGGTTCTAATCACACCCTCTGAGCTGGTATTGAGTCAGCTCTTTAAATGCAGCATATGCCCCGTCCTACCATTCTGTAACATGAGATGATAGACACTGTAAATAATCGTATGCAACATAATGACATCAAAAGCCTTATCCACTATTGTACTTCAGGTGTAAATGTAACTAAATGTGGTGTTGGAGAGAAAAGGACTGGATAGGTAAGTGTTGGAATAACTTTTCTGATATTCAGAACATTTCCCATGGACATCTCAAATACGGTTAATAACTGTATGGTTAATATATACTTTAAATACCTATGTTTGCCATTTTTTACTGGCTTAATTTGTTGTCAGTGAAAAAGCATGGTTAATGAAAACAGTCCAGTGCAGTGAAACTAGAGAGTTGCTTAACAATACTAATTAAACGTTAAGTAGTAAATTAATTTAATGACAACACTCAAGCAGTTAACTTGTGTTTTACAGTAAGTGCCGAAGAATTGACAACTATACCAGCTTCTGACCGCAAAAGCAAGTGAATTTTGCTGCTTTATGCCTGCTATCCCATAGTCCAGGTACTTACAATTTTAAAGTGTCCCCTAGGGATAAAGAATAGAGTGTGGGATTTAAGTGGCATGTAGGTGGTTAGGCAGGGCCTCCGCACTTCACCACCTAAATCGCTGATCTTCAGCATTGTCAAGATCATGTCAAGCATTCAGACAAAGAATAAGGTTGTGATCACAGTTCTGCTAAAAAGTAAATAAGCTAAAATAGGAACTGTCTTTATTTTTAAGGCATGCACGAGCCAGCAATGCAGAGCTTCTTAGTTTGTTATTGGTACTGCGGTGACTGAAAACTTATTTGCAAACATGACCATTATGCTCGGCAATAGCTCACATAGAGCCTTGGAGCCTGCTTTGATTTCACGTTGAACTAAACCATGAATAACCGTACTGAAGCCAATAGTGTTCAAGTTTCCAGTTCTTATTTACACCAAGGGGCAAATTAACCATGGCCCATTATTTTCAGGGAGGGAGGACTGAGAGAGCTGAATCTCCTATTATACCCACTAACCACAAAAATAAAACCCAAGTGTGAACAAAATTAATACTAATTTAACAGCTGGAGGACCAGGTCAAATGTCCAGTCTAATGGGATGGTGGAGGAGGAGAACCTTAGAAAAGTGATTACAAATGATCTTTCAAAACAAGACTCTTAATCCTTCCAGAGTCCACTAATATATCATCTAAGGCTACCTTTTATTCTGTTCTAAAGTTAAAATGCTTTTTGGAATACTACTATATTTATAAATACATTGCCCTGTATGGGAAGTTTAATTCTATGTTTTCAGATTTATGTATCCAGACATGCATCTTTAAAGTAGGCACCTGTTGAAAGCATCACAATGTGGGGGAGGGGGTATTTAATGATAGGGCCAAGCTACAAACTCTAAATTTGGATCCAGAATTAAATTTACTCAAAATTTGGGATCCAGGATTTTGGATTGCCTTGTTATAGGGATATGGTGAGTCAAACAACATATCCAGTTTTGTACTTCCCCAAAGTTTTTGAATGGGGGTAGTTCTTTTAATTAAAGGTTTTCATCTGGGTCCATCTTTTTGATATGTTCATTTGGTTCCCCCAAACCCGCCACCTTCCTGATCTTCAAGTATTAGTTCGAGTTCAAATGCAAATTTTGAATAGAACTGGTCAAAAATGTGAAATTTTTGTAATAAATTTAAAAAGTGTGAAATTTTCCATGAAAATAAGTTTTGGTTGGAAAACATCTTTACTTCTGAAAACAAAATTTTCACCCAGTGAAATTTCCATGAATGCTTGTTTCTTGGTGGGTGTATGTTTTGTTTTTTGTTTTGTTTTTTTAATAACTATAATTCCGATCTGCTTTAATGGACACTTTTGTGCCTCTGTCGATCCCAAGGAAACCAGTGGCAGACATATTTCAGTGAATACTCTGACAAACTGACAAAATCGTCTTATGCTTTTTAAATCTCTAATTCTATTGATGAAAGCCAGCATGCTTTACTTAGCCATAGTATCAATGGGAGTATTGACTAAAATCTGCAGGATTTGGTCCTGCCCATTTCGTATCGAACATGGCTAGATCACAAAGCTAATATAGGTTTGTCCACTTCCCCCACAAGTTATCATTTGTATTGTGTAGTATTTTCACCCAGGTGCACACCTGACTACTTTAATACATACATGCATTCCTATTGCTGCCCATGGCAATATGTGAAATATTTTTGGTAAATGGGACTATCAATTTATTCCAATTGTACCCTCCTTAGCCCATTTTAGGGTGTCATAATAATTTCCCCATATTACATTGTGTGTCTAGATGTGTTCTAGGGTGATTTTTTCCCCCACTAAGTACCATGCTGAAGACTAGTTTTATTTACCAATATGCCAAGATTTTCTCATGCTTAATATCTTCTAGCAAAGACCTGTCAATTTAATTATTTTTTCTCCAGGATTCATTACCTTTATATTTTTTGTCTTAAATTGCAATATTGCTTATCTGCCTATGCTCCTAACCTATCCACATTTTTGTTGAACTTTATTGCCAGTATTTTTACTGACTTTCTTCCCCCCACATTCAGTATTGGCATCAATTTTTTGATTTTCATAATGACCCTGAAGCAACAATGCTCTTCATCCTGATTTTTGTGAAAACTGTTCTCCCTCAGTGCAGCCTGAGCTGAGCACTCTCAGTACTAAGCACCACTTTGGCAACATGAAGGGGTCTGGAAAGCTGACACAATACTCCAGGTATCTGTATTACCCATATGGGAAATCGCAGGAAGTACAGAATCTGCAAAATTGGCTGTCTAGCTCCTGCCCTGCACTGTGAGAGAATTGCAGGCAAAATGAGGAGTCATAGAAGGTCTTCTAATTCAGCAATCCACAGCGGCAGCACAAATCCTCTGGGATTACCACCATCTGGGTGTAGCATAGAGCAGGCCTGAGGCTGCCCTAAATCTATACTGACATAATTCTTTATGGCTCCTCCACTCACCAGCTGCTGTGAATACCACTGCTTCTGAATACTTTGCCTTAGGTAATGAGGAGATTCGGGGCAGTACCAGGGTGGCTAATGGAAATGAGGATATGAAAGTAGAAATTACTACATCAGAGATGGAAGGAAGCTCAAACAGCTTAATGGGAGTAAACTGGGGGGCCTGGATAATCTCCATCCAAGAATATTAAAGGAACTGGCACATGAAATTGCAAGCTTGATAGTAATAAATCTGTAAACTCAGGGGTCGTACCCTATGAATGGAGAATTGCTAACACAGTACTATTCCCTATTTTTAAGAAAGGGAAAAAAGGGGATAGTTTGATCTTAATTGAAACAAATTTTGAAAGAGAAAGTAGTCAAGGACATAGAGGCAAATGGTAATTGGGATAAAATACAACATGGTTTTACAAAAGGTAGATCATGTCAGACCAATCTGAACTCCTTCTTTGAAAAGATAATTGATTTTTGTTTAGACCAAGGAAATTCAGTAGATCTAATCTACATGGATTTCAGGAAGGCATTTGATACATGGGAAATTATTAGTTAAACTGGAGAAGATGGGGATTAATATGAGATTTGAAAGGCGGATAAGGAACTGGTTAAAGGGGAGACTGCAACAGGTCATTCTGAAAGGTGAATTGTCAGGCTGAAGGGAGGTTCTTCAGGGATTGGTCGTGGGGCCTATCTTTTTAAATATATTTTTTAATGACCTTGGTGCACATAGTGGGAATGTGCTAATAAAATTAGCGGATGAGACAAAGTCGGGAGGTATAGTCAATATAGAGGAGGACTGGAATATCACACAAGAAGATCTGGATGACCTTATAAACTGAAATAATAGAAATGGGATGGAATGTAATAGTGCAATGTCATGCACTTAGGGACTAACAACAAGAATTTTTTTGCTTCAGGCTGGGAACACATCAGTGGGAAGCGATAGAGGAGGAGAAAGACCGGGTGTACTGGTTAATCACAAGATGACTATGAGCTGTCAATGTGTTGCGGCCATGAAAAAGGCTAATGGATGCATCAGGTGAGGTATTTCCAGTAGAGACAGGGAAATGTTAGTACTGTTATACAAGGTACTGGTGAGATCTCATCTGGAATACTGTGTGCAGTTCTGGTCTCCCGTGTTTAAAAAAGATTAATTCAAACTGGAACAGGTGCAGAGAAGGGCTACTAGGATGATCAGAGGAATAGAAATCTACCTTATGAGAGGAGAGCTTAGCTTGTTTAGCCTAACCAAAAGAAGGCTGAGGGGAGATCAGATTGCTGTCTATAAATACATCAGAGGGATAAATACTGGGGAGGGAGAGGCGTTATTTAAGTTAAGCACCAATGTGTACACAGGAACAAATGGATGTAAACTGGCTATCAACAAGTTTAGGCTTGAAATTAGATGAAGGTTTCAAACTATCAGAGGAGTGAAGTTCTGGAACAGCCTTCCAAGTGGGGCAGTGGGGGCAAAAAACCTAACTGGTTTCAAGACTGAGCTTGATAAGTTTGTGGAGGGGATGGTATGATGAAACTGCCTACAATCATAGAATCTTGGAAAATTAGAGTTGGAAGAGACCTTAGGAGGTCATCTAGTCCAACCCCCTGCTCAAAGCAGGACCAACCTCAACTAAATCATCCCAGCCAGGGCTTTGTCAAGCCGGGTCTTAAAAACCTCTAAAGATGGAGATTCCACCACTTCCCTAGGTAACCCATTCCAGTGCTTCATCACCCTCCTACTGAAATAATTTTTCCTAATATCCAACATAGACCTCCCCCACTGCAACTTGAGACCATTGGTCCTTGTTCTGTCATCTGCCACCACTGAGAACAGCCGAGCTCCATCCTCTTTGGAACCCCCCCTTCAGGTGGTTAAAGGCTGCTATCAGATCCCCCCTCACTCTTCTCTTCAGAAGACTAAAGTTCCCTCAGCCTCTCCTCATAAGTCATATAGCTCCCTAATGATTTTCATTGCTCTCCGCTGGACTCTCATGGCATGTGGCCAATCTGTGACTTCTAGTAGCAAATATTTCCCAGTGGCTGGTGATGGGACACTAGCTGGGGAGGGCTCTGAGTGACTACAGAGAATTCTTTCCCAGGTGTCTGACTGCTGGCTCTTGCCCATACGCTCAGGGTCTAATTGATCGCCATATTTGGGGTCAGGAAAAAATTTCCCCTGAGTCAGATTGGCAGAGATCCTGGATTGTATTTTATTCCTATTCCAAACCTATATAAATATTCCAAAAGGTGAATAGAAAGGCCATTGTAGGAATCAGCTTTTTTACACAGATGGCAAACATTACAAAATCTTGTTTGTGATGGAATTTGTACATGGAGATTAGGATCCAAATTAGATGAGTTCATATTTCAGCATAAAAGGTCTTTGACCAGTCACTGGCTATTCTCTGCTATTTTGCCATTACAATAAGTAGTACCTTTGCAGCCTGTACCATACCACTTACTGACACAGGATATCTACTGTTTGGTAGATATTGGCCTGATCCAAACTTTGGAAAACTTCCTGGCTTTTCCCAAGTTGAACCAAAACCCTTGATGTGGACCTCTTTAAACTTGGATCAGGATCTGAAGTTTGTAGCGCAGAGCCATGTCTGCCTTGTCAGCAGATTTCCTGATGAGTCACACCATTCTTTCATGCTGTCACTAAATCCTATAGGGCAAGAACATTGCTGAGTGCCTTCCAGTCATTCTGGTTGGATGAAGCACATGGGATCAGAGAAATACTTCTAGTTATCTTAGTTATACAAAGATCATAGAATACAAGTACTGGAGTCCAGCATGGAAGTCCAGTCTGGAACCTGATGAACTCCTTGGCTTTTGGTTTTTGATGAATATTAGTTTACATGTGCAACCAATATCTGTGACCTTATGTCTCAGATCACTGCAGATCATGCCAGACAAACATCCCATTTTGAAAAGTGTAAGCCTCAGTGTATAGTCAGCACAAAGGGCTACTGTTTGGGCACAGTCCCTTTAGGCTTGTTTTGTTTCAACTTTTTACGGTCCAAATTGATAACTTAAATTTTCCAGGACCTTTGATTTTTAGTGCCTCTTATTCGGCTGCAGGAATGTTTTGTCCTGCTGCTTTCTCTGGGTCAGATTGTCATATTAACTCATGCTAAGCAGTACCTTAATTCTGTGAAGTCTCTCATTTCAATGGGACTATCTGTGGAGTGAGGTGCCACTTAACCTAAGGGTAGCATAGTCCTCTCTAACTGTGGGGGAAATTGTCAATTCTTTCTCATTCACTTTTTAATGAGCCCCTGTGCAAACCTTTGCAGACAAATAGCATGAGACAAGTTTGCTTCCTAGCATTTCTTTGATGGGCTAAAGTATCCACTCTTCTTAAGGAACTTGGTATAGAAGCTTCTTATTACAAAGCAGAATCTTATTGTGAACTGTGTGCGAACAAATCTTAAGATGAGACAATGGAGAACTCTTGGTGCAAGAGGACAGAGTACAGACATTTCCTGAGACAGTCTAAGAACTGATAAGAACATATTCCAAGACTGCCTAGAGTAGCTGACTGCATTTAAGGTATTTTATATTACCACATAAATTTGGTGTTAGCCTTAGATAAGTAATTAAAAACTTTCAAAGAGGAAGAAAGATCTAACTAAAAGGAGTTGCTGAAAGAAATAACTGACAGTGCTGTGGTCAATCTACCTCTTGTTCTCTTTGGGAATCTGAACAATTTTTTCCTTCCCACAACATTTTGGGCATTTGGGACACGGTCTTCCTTAGAACCCTGGGTGTGTTTTGGTCGTGCAGCTTTGGTTCAGAGCTCTGACCCCAGTAACCCACAAGCTTCACCCTGGCTTTGCCCAACCCGGTTACTCCTTGCAATCTGAGCTTACTACCTTGCCAGCCCTGAATTTGCCCCCAAATCATCCCACTGCAGGCACCAGTCCCTCTCACTGAACCTCACAGAGAAAGTGTTCAGTTCACTGCCTTTACAGAGACAGTAAAACACTCCAACATGTTAGCTTTCTACAAGCACGACACTTCACTGAACTTACACAGCACCTATTTCCAATGAAAGCCCAACAAGTTTCTTAACAAAAGTACTTGGATTAAGTGATACCAATTAAGAGTGGTTACAAGCAAATAAAAGTGAAAATACACATGTAACAGTCTAAACCTTAATCTAGCAAGATAGTTTTTTGTTCAAGATGGTCCCTCCCAACCACAGTCTCCTTTTCAGCTTTTTTCTGGCCAGAGATCAAATTACTTGGTTTCTTTGTCTCCGTAAGGTGAAGGATCAAGATGGAGTCTCTCTCTGTGCCTTATATTCCCAAGGAATTTCTTTGTTTTGCAAGTCAGGAAGGCCTTCTGGGGATTTAGTCTTCTGTGTCTCTTTGGCATGCAAGATCCATGTTAATTCCCTCTCTGTCTCAATTTCAGGATCAGGATCACCCCACTGATGTAGCTGGATAGCTTTATTTACTGCTAATATGTACACTGAGATAAAACCATATTCCTTTGTCTAGGACAGACTTATTTGTCACCTTTACCTTGACTACGCTGTCTGGTTTTAAACATGTACTAATAACATCATACAGAGGGAATTCACAACTCCACATGTAATGTTAACATATTTGTTTCACTATGATATTAATAGCCACTGTGTTGCTGGCTTTCATATGATTCATCGCAAGGCATATTTTGTACAAATATTGTTGCAGTAGGGTATAGGGTGTGAATACAGGCGAGCCTAGGGTCACGCTCCTCTGATGGGATTGACTAGTTTGGAGCACTTAGAGGCAACTTCTCTTCAGATAAGAATGGCCACACCTGCTTTAAGAATAGCAAGTTTAACTGAAAGATCTCAATTAGATTGGTGTGACTAATTCTGCTGGGAAAAAATTTCCTGTAAACACTTAGCATTTTTCTTTAAAAGAGCCTATTCCAAAAAGTTTAAACACAGTGGGGCAGATATTCTGCTGGGAAAGAAGGACATTGGTCACTTTCTGCCTCCCTGATTTTGGGGGAGCAGCCAGGGGCCAGTTCCACCACTGTTCAAATTTAAGATAGCTGGATTGCCCTTTCCTGGGTGCTGGAGGGCAGCATATTCCATTCATGCAGTCTCCCACCACCTCGCATCCAGCTCTCCACCCACACACCCACCAGCAGTCCTAAAATGCTCTGTTTGGACAGCTCACCATCCTGAGGATTTGGCCCATTATCTTGAAATTAACTATTCCCATAGCCCTCAAATGCAGAATTCACTGGTGGATACAATATAGCTTCTATAAGCTTACATCTCAATTGCACAGAATAACATGAAACACAATCCATTACCTTTCTAGAGAGAGAAAACCACTGTTACACTAAATTTACATTATGATACCCCCCCCCTTTTGTTTCTCACTGCAGGCTACAAATCAGTTCCAGTGAAATAGTTGGGATGTGCTTATATCCTGTGATTGTATAATTGGGGCTTTACTTTGGAAGCCAGCAAAGTGTATCGATGAACTAAGAACATGGAACAAGATGAACCAACTGTCATCAACTAGCAGTTGGGGGAATCGAAACAGAAAAATTTCTTACAGTTGGAGAGAGTTGGTTATAATGACTTTGTTAAAACCACACAGCAGGTGAAATGTGAACATATTGTATCATATCACTGCTAATAATGCAGGTATCAGTTTATATTTTACTGAAGCCTGTCCTTCATGGGAATATTTCCCTTTGTCAATTACCTATTACTCAAATTCTGTACAGATAGAGCAGTTATAAGAAGTTGCATGGCCAACCCATTGAACAGGTCTTAGAAAAATTAAATGCAACTCTTATATTCACAAAACACCTCTTTCAAGACCTCCCATCAGCCAAGTGCATACAAAAAATATCCATTCCACTTTCCACATGCAATTGTGTGTATAATAGGTGCACATGCATTTTCATAGAATCATAGGATAGGAAGGAACCTGGAGAGATCTAGTCCAGTCCCCTGCAGTCATGGCAGGACTAAGTATTATCTATACCAGGCATCAGCAACCTTCGGCACGTGGCTCACCAGGGTAGGCCCATGGTGGGCCAGGCCGGTTTGTTTACTTGCCGCGTCCACCGGTTCAGCCGATCATGGCTCCCACTGGCTGCAGTTCACTGTCCCCGGCCAATGGGGGCTGCGGGAAGTGGTGGCCATCATATCCCCTGGCCTGCATCGCTTCCTGCAGCCCCCATTGGCCTGGGACGGTGAACCGCGGCCAGTGGGAGCTGTGATCGGCCAAACCGGTAGACGCAGCAAGGAAACAAACCGGCCCGGCCCACCAGGGGTCTTACCTTGGTGAGCTGCGTGCCGAAGGTTGCCGATGCCTGATCTATACTATCCCTGACAGGTGACTTTGCATAATTTCTCCTTTGCTTGGCCCTTGAAAAATATGATCGTGATAATTCTACTGTCAGTGAATTTAGTTTAGAAGCTAGGATGCATCAGTGAACTTTAATTTTCTCTTTGAAACCAACTTTGGGGGAACTTGCAGAGTATAAATCACTGCAGTTGCTTAAAGTCCCAGATTAAAAATCTAGGAACAGCAAACGAACATTTGACATTTCCAGTGTGTGTGTGTGTAAAATCTAAAGAATGTGTAACAAGAGACCATTATCAGGCTGAAGCAGGCCATAAAAATATGCAAGTCTTTCTGAGCTGTGTTGATAACTGAGCTTATGGAATGTGCATTATGTCATGGACACTGACAGCTTTAACTAGTCAGGAAAACACAAGCACCTTTTTTGTGATAGCAGTGGGTGCCTGGATTATCTTTACTGACCGTATCCATAGAATAATAAAGGCTTCAATTCCTCATTTTGTTCTTACTATTATTTTGTTGTATTTGCCTTTTGACTAACACCCCAAGACAATTAAGAAAAAGACTACTATGCAAGTTGTGCCAAGATGTCAACTCCTGCAACCTTGCATGTTGCCTTTCTGATGTGATTCATCTTGAGAGCCATATATTAAGAAGCAGACACAACATGTAAGGCCTTGACCACATGAGACAGTTATGCTGCTTTAACTACACTGGTTAAATGTAGAAGCACTTACTCTGGTATAAAGGTATGTTATACTATGTATATAGCTATACATATCAGAAAGGGAATAATTGTACTGGTGTCAGGTCCCTCTATTATCAGTATAACTGCATCCAGACTGGCTTATACTGGTATAACTATTTCACTAAAAAAATCACAATGCTAACTGACACAGCTATGCCAGTAACACTTTCATGTGCGGCCCAGAGACTAGGCCATGTATGTATTCCATGCTGTGCTGCTGTGCATGCCGCTTCATGCCTTTTTGTTCTCATATTAAAAATCAACAAGAATCCTGAGGTATGACAACATCACTTTAACCAGAAAGACAGCACTTTGGATCTGCTAAAAGCTTTTCTCACCATGCCCCAAACTGGATCATCATGGTAACTTAGTCTTGCTTGTGGCACTAGATGCTTCAGTGTGGTCTCAAAGCTCTGAGAATGTTCAAAAGTTTTTTTTCCCCTGCTGATAATAGTTCCTCTTAATTAATTAGCTTCTTACAGTTGGTATGGGTACTTCCACCTTTTCATGTTTCTCTGTATGTATAAATATATTCTTACTATATGTTCCATTCTGTGCATCCGATGAAGTGGGCTGTTCCCCACAAAAGCTTATGTGCAAATAAATTTGTTAGTCTCTAAGGTGCCACAAGTACTCCTGTTCTTTTTGCTGACACAGACTAACACAGCTTCTACTCTGAAACCTGGCACACCTGTGCACATTATGCTTATTGAAAATGCTAACTTTCATCTTAAGGGGCTCTAAATCCCTGCTCCCTCTCCTCACCCACACATAGGGCTTAAACCAGTGATTGGATCAGGCCAAATCCTTGCAGGATTGGAGTTTCTGGAAGCACCCCAGGATTTGACCCAATAGGTTAATTTTAAAAGCAAGAAAAGTAATTTGCAGTAAGCAATGCAGTGGTAAGGGCCGCATTTGAAAGGTGCTGAGCATCCTCTGGTGCAGGGTGAGCTGAGCACCACAGAACTACAGCCCCAAAGCTTGCAGCAAGACCTAGATATTAGGTTTTTTGTGCCATCAACGAGGCCAGTTTTTAAATGTTTGTTCATTTAACAGACTCCAGAATAAATTCTGTTTGTATAATATTCCCTACACCACCGATGTTTGTAATGTAGCCTATGTTGCATGTGTATTTAGAAATTGGCTTGTTACTCTGAAGATCAGTTCTGGAATTGTAATAGAATTCACTAAAGTATAATTCCAGCCATAGATTACACTACTGGGAACAATGTTTGCAAATGGGTTACTCTAGCTTCCCTGTAAAGCTGTCTGGCAGAGACTGTGTGCTTGCAGCTTTCCCTAAGTGTCAGAACTGCATACTCTTTAACCTGGACTCTGTAGGAGAATAAGGTTTCATTAGACTAGTGTCTCCTGCATAAAGCCCGAGGGCTGCTGGCTGGAAGATGGCACCTTGTCCAAAGACAAGTGGAGTCCTTATGAAGGACATGTTAGAGCTATACCATTGGAAATGCATCCTATTTGAAATACAGATTGAACCATAATATAATGCCTATACTGTCATGAACTGGTTAATGTGCATCACTGTCTTCTACTGATAATTTATTAATGATGCTCACTATGTGTCAGAGCCCCTATATTGCTAATGGCAAATCTTAATTCAAGTCCCACCTTGAAACAGAAGGGTCAGAGTTCGCTTGCATGAAGTCACCATAGTGAAGTTCCAAAAGGCGTGGTGACAATCATGGTGTCTCCAGGGAAGCCATGGATATATTTGGTATATTTGTTATCTCCGCTACATATAAAACTGTAAAGGAATGGATATTCTCTCTAGTATGTACTTAAAAGTACTGGCATGGGTATTTTTATTTAAAAATGCATCTCCTCCAGCAAACAAATATTTAGATGCATTTTAAAAGATGTTATGTATTATTTAACATGTTCCCTTGAATGAATAATAAAAGCCAGTACCAAAAACCAAACAAACTCAGATATTAAATCTGGTCATAAACTTAACACGTTATCCTAATTTGGTTTCTTTATTTACAAAATACACATCGATATAAATATTTAATACAATAACTACAGTGAGGAAAGACATGATTATAGTGAGAATGCTTAGTGCAGTGAAACTTGCCTTTCCAATTACTTCCATTTTTAGTTTGGGATAGGGCTTTTTTTCATAATGGGACAAAACTGTAGTGAGTTAAGGGCAATTATATATATCTGGAATGAAGTCAGTTTTGTATATAACATGAGCCCAAGGAAGTATATTGCAACCTAGGTGTGCTGCTTTGCATTTGCACCATATAATAAGCTCAATACCAAATTGGCAAAGAATAATAAATATTTATGTGATTTCATAAATATTTAATCCAATGTAACTTTAAATACCTTAAAAATCTATTGGTGCAAGTATTAATGTAAACATGGACTAAATGTAAAACCCATGAAACAAACTGCATTATGGCTGTGGTCCTACACGCTGCTCCATAAAAGTGTGGTCACGGACTTCATGTAACCGCCTGCAAACTCAGGCTCTCTTTGTGCATATTTGATCTTCTCACCTTGTCTCTGCCTTCATATCCATCTCTGCCAAGACTACTATCTTTCTCAACTGGCCTTTCACACACATTCACCTAACAACAAGTGTTTTTACCAAATTGCTAAATTAAAAGCCATAACCACATGAAACTTTCTTGGTTTAGGGCTGAAACATTCCGTTGTTTACCCATGCAGTAAGAAGATGTCTTCAAAAACACCTAGGGATTGGCTCAGATGGTCCAAATAAGAGGGAGTTCCCTCATAATTGTATTAGCACCAGCAAATGTCATCTTGTGTGGCCTGCTCAGGGCCGGCTCTAACTTTTTTGCCGCCCCAAGCAAACAAACAAAAAAAAGAGCGCCGCCCCCCCGGGGGAAAAAAAAAAGCACCGCCCGCTGAAACAAAAAAAACCCCACCACCCCCAGCGCCACCCTGCTGAAACAAAGCTTCCAGCTGATTTTATTTCCCCCCTTGTGACTGACTGAAAACTGCAGAGGATTTTTTTTCTTTTGGTTGTCATTGGATTGGGATTCTGGATTAAGTTCAGAGCTCTCCCATGTATAACCTGCATTACTTTGCATAAATCACTTACTCTCTCATACCTCCTCTGTGCTGATGCAACTTTATCCCCATCCTTTCACAGTCTTGTTTATTTTGATTACAAACTCTTTTGTGGCAGGGGCTGTCTCTTGTGATGTGTTTTTGTACAGAGTCTAGCAAAGGGGTCCGGATCATATCTGCGGCTTCTGTAACCCACCCACTACCTATGACTAGAATATATGCCCTGTTTATAGTGTTTGAATCAAATCTTTTGGCATGAGATCTTTAGTCCCTCACCTGATGCCATTTGTGAGAACAAGTAGTACATTCTTTCTACATTTGGGTTTAATCATTACTCTCTCAAGTAAATACTCTTAAACTCAAAATTGTCACCTCTCTGGACAAGGAAGCACATGTCACTGCACCATTATGTCCCACCTCTTAGAACGACAGTTTTGTGCTCACCACTTGTATTCAAAAACTATCCAGGATAGGGGTTTTTTTAAGTCAATTTGTTCTCTTGCTGGATCATATTGTATCTTAACATCAGGGCTGAGAGAAAACTGACTTTTCCTGTTACTTTAATTTGGGTTATTATTGAAATGCATGTTCTGTTTCTGTATCACATTAGCAAGGCATACTTTGAAGCTGCTGTTTCCCCTTGCATGTCACTAATTATGCAGTAATCTGCTACTCTAATTTGCCTCTTTTCTTTGTCCTGGTTTGGAATGATCTTCAATGTAAAGACAGTTCAGAGAGAGAGAGAGAGAAATCCGTTATTAGTCCTGCAGTTTCATTTTCTCTTCTCTTTTCTCCCTAGGGAGATCTGTAACTTCCTTTTCTGCTTCTATTTTTGTAGAACCGGATATGAAAACATGCATGAGAGGTAAATGTAATTCACAATGGACTAAAATAGAGTGCTTTAGGACTTCATAAATTCCACCAAAGTCCATTTTCTTTAGGACTCCTACTCTATTCGATTAGCATGACATTTGTAACAACCTGATTCTTTTCTGCTCTTTTCTTTTGGTTTGTGCCACTGATCCTTACTGAGGAAGAAATGTGCTTAAGACCCGATTTTCCTCCTGTTATAGATATTTTGCAGTGGTGTAACTATCTGATGTAACTATATTCTGACTCACTGATTTTGAGATTAGATCAGGCCCCTTACATTTAAATTTCAAAACTCTCGATTGAAGTTTGAATTTACAACATTATTTTTTAAAATGGACTATTATTTTAAGCCCACAAACATGATTGTGGGCATAAAAATACAGGCTGAAATGACAATTTAGTAGAGCTGATCAAATATTACAATAAAAATATTTACTGAACAGAGTTGATTTTACCTGTATCCACTGACTAATATATTTGCCAAATACTATTCAACCAAATGTGGAGATGGCTGAATACCTAATCAAGTATTTAATATATTTGAATACCAGTGAAAATTTGGCAAGTATAAATTCAGGTAGCGCTAGGCCTCATCCAGTCCTAGACTTTAGCCATCTGGCACTTTTCTTGTATAACACAGAAAGATCTAGGTGCCTCCAATCATGTCAGAGTCCCTTTGTGCTTACCTCACCTGGATCACCTGAATCGATTGGTCTTCAGCTGTCAAGACTGTGCCAATCACAACACGTCCACCATTCTTCTCGCACGCCTGCCTTTCTTTTCCACGTTCATCCGAAACGTTTAACAATGTCGTCTTCCCATATTCTTGGAGGCCGGCCAAGTGGTATTTTCTGTTCTCGCGGGTACCACTCAGCAATAATTGCGGTCCACCTGTTGTCCATGAACCATGCCGTGTAGCCCGCCCATTGCATCTTGTTATGTCTGATTTCCGCGACAATATCTCTCACACTGCTGTGTTCTCTGATCATTTCGTTTGGGATGTGATCCAGAAGGGAGATTCCCAACAGAGCTCATTCCATTGCCCTTTCAGCTACTGACAGCTGCTGCTCTTCTCTCTTTGTCAGTGCCCACGTTTCAATGCCATACAACATGAGTGGCAGCACTGGTGAATTGAAGATATTTGCGTGTGTGGGCTTGTTGATTTTTCCTTTGAGGACGTCCTTTATGGAATTGAATGCACACCATCCTTCGCTAGAGTTCTCCGTTCAGGTCTTGACGTATGTTGACTTCTTGGCCCAAATATATGTACTGTTCCACTTCTTCAATTTCTTTTCCTGTTACCGTTATTCAGGCTTTTTGTAAGACGTCTGATCGCATATATTTAGTTTTGCAGCGGTTCATTTTCAGGCCAACCTGACTACTTCTCTTGCTGAGTCTTCGTAGCATACTCTGCAGTTGGTTGGTGCTTTTGGCAATTAGCATGATGTCATCCGTGAATCTGAGATGAAATAATTGTTCTCCATTAATGTTGACACAATTCCTCCAATTGATCTTGTTCATAACCATTTCGAGGCAGGCGGTGAATAGTTTCGGTGAAATCGTATCTCCTTGTTTTATGCCTTTCTCGATTGGGATGCAGAGGGGAGTTTTGAGGAGAGTAATGTCTGTTGTGCATCCAGTATTCGCTTCCTTCAACAAACTGATGTACTGTGTGTTAATGCCCAGCTCTGCGAGCGCCTTCAATATTGCGTTGAACTTGACGCTATTAAAGGCCTTTTCATAATCGATGAAAGCAATGCACAGCAGGAGTTTGTATTCCCTCGTTCTTTCTAGGAGCTGGCTAAGGGTGAATATATGGTCGATCGGGCTGAAATTCCTTCGGAATCCTGCCTGCTCTCTCGGCTGTTGTTCATCCAGACTCTGCGAGAAACGGTTCATTATCACTTTTGTAAAGAACTTGTAGATGTGAGAGTGCAGGCATATAGGGCGATAGTTCTTAAGATTTTCTCGATCACCCTTCTTGTGCAGTAGGATGGTGTTCGACTCCTTCCAGCTTGATGGTATTCTTCCTTCTTCAAGGTATCGACTGAATCTAAAGCGAGGGCCTTCCAAAGTTCTTCTTCTCCTGCAGAAATAATTTCTGACGTTATTCCATCTTTTCCCTTCTTCATCTGGTGAAGTGCGCTTCAGACTTTGCTGATGGTTATTGGGGGGATGCGTTCTTTTGACTCTTGGAGCGTTGGGAGAGGGACGTTGATTCTTGATTTGAACAGTTCTGTATAGAAGTCCTTGCAGACCTCCTCCATCCCTGCTCTATCGATTACTGTCTCTCCGTCCTTGTTCTTCAATGCTATTACGCTCAGTCTGTACTGCGTCAATTTCTGCTTGCATGTCCTGAGGCTCTTGCATGATTCAGCTGTTTCGAGGAGGTTTTCTTTCCGGAAGTTCTCAAAGTCGTCCTTCAGTTTTCGCCGTATAAGCTTGCACAGAACGGAGTACTCTAGGTTGTTGTCCGAGCTCCTTTTCATGTTTCTCCGCTTCTCCAACAAGCTTTTCGTTTTATTCGAGATTCTTCCCTTCGCCTCCTTCGGCTTTTCGATTTCAGCTGCTTTTATTCAACATCTCAGCTTGTCGGCAAAAATACTATAGTCCTCATCACACTTTTCCACACTTGACTGGCTCCAGTCAAACCCCAAAATCACTTTCTTCAGCTTTGCTTCATTGAATATCTTTGGCCACTGTTTCCTGTTTGCCACCTGTAATACCTTCTTTTCCACTGCTTCGTCGAAAATCAACTTCGCTCTAAACAGGTGATGGTCACTGCTGGTGTTGAAAGGTGGCACCACAGAGACGTCTTGGACGATGCGCCTTTTATTGACTAAAATATACTAAATTTTGTTCATGCTCTTCGCATTTGGTGTGATCCACGTCCACCTTCTTGCAGCCTTCTTTTTGTACCAAGTGTTTGCCACGTATAGTTCTTTCGTCTCTGCCATCGCTACCAGCCTTTCTCCTCTTTCATTTCTTTTGCTGCTGCCGTATCTCCCTATGAACTTTTCGCCAGATTTCCCTTGCCCGACCTTGGCATTGAAATCTCCCATCGTAACAGTGTAAGTGGACTTTTGCACAAGGGCTCTTTCAAGTTCTCGGTAGAATTTTTCCACTTCTTTGTCCTCTCTTGCACTTGTGGGAGTGTAGGCCTGGATGACCTTGAGGGTAGCTTTTGACTCCATCTGAAGATGCAGCACACCAATATGTGATGATATTAACTGGTATGATATGATTTTTGAAGACCAATCCTTGCTGACAATAAATCCGACTCCGCCAACATTTCTAGCGCCATTCCCTTTTCGAACCTCATAGCACTTCCATCCTTCCAGTTGACTTCCAGCTCCTTCTTTCGTCAGGTTTCGCAGACACTAAGGATGTCATATCTTATCCTTTTCTTCTCCTCCATCAGATGGTTTAACGTTTCCTCCCTTGCCAGTGACCTACAGTTGTAAGTGCACACAGTGAGGGTTGTCCTTTTCCATGGCGGCCTGGCACCTGACATTTTCTCGTCACTCGATTTCTGCTCTGCCACCGTAGAATGGTTTGATGCACAGGGAGCTGAGTCCCATTTACTCATGTTGTTTTAGCCATTGACGTTGAGCCATCCTACTGGCTGGGTGGGCACGCATGCGTACCTCCTCAAGCTTAGCTAGCCTTCAACCTCTAAGGAGAAGGAAAAGCACTCTCTCCTCTGAGAGAGCAATCTCCCTTCCTGGATTGGGTAGTCTGACACCTTTGTAGCATGGTTAAACCTACCAGGGCATATGCTGTCAGACAGCCAGGGTCACTGCTGCGCCACGATGAGGCGCTGAGGTAGGATTTTGCAGCGTTTTGTGCTTACAAAGACCCAAATTCTGCAAACACTTAAGCGCTTGGGTAACTTCCAACAGATGCACAATCCTAATGAGTTCACTGGAACTACTCAGATGTGTAGATTTACTCACACATGGAAGTGTTCGTAGAATTGGGGCCACATACTTTAATCAAGCCATTTAATTCAGTGGGCTTAGGGTCTTATCCAAACAGACCAGACTGTACCAAGGAAACAACATGTGGATATGGAGGGAAGAAGGATCGGTAACAAAAAAATAATGGGCTGTTTTAGGGTATAGCAGCTGTGTTCATAACTCATAGCCAATCAGTAATGCTAACTTCTGCTTGCTACCTAAATAGAAGTTATAATGCAGTCAAGCAGCCAATCTGGTACTGCAGTTGTGTGCACAATTTGCATTTCACCTACTATTGATTGCGCCTGCCCTTATGTACAGATACACCTTCGAGGATAGTTTGAAATCTTGAAAACTGGACTAGCTCTTGCTCTCATTCAAATCAGTGGGAGTTCTGTCCCTGACTTCAGTAGGACAAGGAGCAGCTAAAATAATGGGGGAGCTAGCACTGCAAATGGAAAGAGGGAAATCTCTACCAGCATTTCTTTATATGAATAAACGAGTGATCCCTACTCCTGCTACTCTTTTCTCTGTGTAGTCATCACTGGTAGAGACCTACAACAACTAAGATACCTTCTCTCCAGTGGCAACTGTCAGCTCTTCCCCCACCCTTCTGCCCCCCAGACCATCCACAGTAATTGACTCTTCAGTCTGCACCCATTGATTAACTGTGCCTCTGAAAATCTTCAGCAGGTGCACGTTGCAACTAATGGACTTGTGTGGACGAGCTTCTCATGGTATTGAAAGGGAAAATCTTAAACAAACAAAACCCCACTCTGTTGCTGTGTGATGTGCTTAGTAAAAAAGCAAATATATATCAGTATAATTTATGCATTCGAAAAGGTTTGCATCGCAGTTGGCTGAACCTGACAGCTGTTTATGTTGAAAGAATTAAAATAAATATACTGTAGTTTAGGACTTTATCCATCCCATGCTGGGCTCGGCACTACTTGTATGCATGGATTACTTTGATTCAGGCATCCCTTTATGTAGAACCATGTATTATTTGACATAACAGCATGGGATGCCATCAAGCTTAAAATGGCAGTCAAACAACTTTTTTACTCTTTTAAAGATGACTTTTACTTATTCTGCATAAAATCTTTTAAAATATAACCATTGAAAAGGAAAAGCGGTATGTGTGGGTTTTTTTTAACAAGATTGTTTTAAAGTTCTCAGCTATGCCCACTGACTTGTTATTGTTGGGTTGCTTATGTATGATGGCCTACTGCCCTTGACTGCTTGTCTCTTCTGAGCTGGTTCTGCTCATCTTGGCTTTAGCTCATCATCACAGCTCACACTGTGGGGATGAAGTAAAATCTTCACCCATTCTTTGCCCCTCTTTCCCACTTCCCTTCTGTTCACAAGGTGGATGGGGTGTAGCTTCTTCAGAAGGCCTGTCATCTCCCTCCTCCATGTGCTTGGACTAATGATATGGGTAGCTTGTCTTTTAAGGGAGCAAGTGAGTACTTGATTGCCCCTTCACTTCCGTGTGTGAGTGTACATAGGGCAAGTGAGTCGAAGTGACAATCTTGCCCATAACAGACATAGAAAAGGTGGCAATGAAAGTACATTGGAACAAGAGCAATTAACTTTACATACATGAATACACTCTGAACAGTTTACACAGCCTGTATCCATTCGAATAGGGAACCAAAACTGTTGTATGACAATTTGCCGGTGCAGCCTCAAATCTCCATCTATGCCTAACCTGCGTTGTAAGCCGGAGACAAACTTGCATGGGACTTTCAAAGGGGATGATATGTGCACAGAAATGGGCTATTTGTTGAGCCGGGTCCCAGGGATATTACCCAGTTTCACAACTGCCCATTTATCCTACCCTATGGAAAGGTAGTCATAGATTAGGCAGGGACACACCAAGAGGTGCAGGGGAAGGTAGTGCCCATTCAGCCCATTTACAACTCTGCTTGCCACTCCAATTCAAAAGAGGAAGCAGCTGTGGATACACGCAGGTGCACAATGTGTTTCAGTGGAAACTGCTTGGGGATGAACATTTCTGAAAATTGGGCACCACTACAGTTAGGTGTCTATAAATGGGAGACAAACTCTTTGGAAAAATCTGCCCTCAAGGAAGGGTGCTGAGCACTTCTAGAAATGAGTCCCTTAGAGTTGTTGTGGGTGCTGTCTATTGAGAGAGGATGATAGAGTTTAGGGATAAGAGAAGGAAGCAGGCTGGTGGTGGTGGGCTGAGGGTGTTTGACAGAGCTGGGGGAGGGTGACATATATCCTGGTCTATGGTGCAGCAGCAGACTTTACAGGGGTTTTCTGCTATGTCCAGACTTTTCCTCTGTCCAGGGTGCAGATCTTGCATCTATGTCTTCTAGATTCACTGCAAGCTCGAGAAGACAATAAGCTGTGTTCTAATCATGCTCAAACTTTATTTTTTTATGGGCAGAGTGTTGCTCATATTTGAAATAGTTCCAGCCATTGACTGATGAGGGGAAAAGAACAGCTAGTAAGAATTAACAGCCATCACCTGATTGTATAGGATCCTGAATAAAGATTATTCAACCAGAACCTTGAAGCTGGAAGCATGATTTCATCTATTATCCCCAGGCAAAAATCTATGCTAACCTACAGTTAACGGTGAAAGAATATATTGCTTACTTCAGCCAAAAATCTCTTCAGCGATTGCTGTGGTTTTTCTAAACAAAACAAAATAAAACAATTATTATGCATGCTATAAATGCACAGCCAAGGTCACCCAAAAAACCTTAACTCAGACCCCAAAGTGCAACCGTGAAAATAACCAGAAGCATTGTCAGCATCCATTAGTCACACAGGATCATCTATAGGAGTGACCAGAAAAATGTGGATGCCTTACTCCTAATTGTCATGAAACTTAATGAAGGATACATTTGTATATACATTATACATGTCAGGGGTGACCAAACATACTGACTGTCTGAGCCGCATACAACAATCTTCAGAAGTTCGAGAGCCAGGGTGCACCAGGTGGGGCTCGGGGCTTCAGCCCCACTCCTGCTCCATATGGGGGGCTCTGTGAGCCACACTTTGACTGTAAAAGAGCCACGTGTAGCTCACGAGCCACAGTTTGGCCACCCCTGCTATATATTTTCACTCTAAAATGTGGCTAATGGAACATTGCAGAGCGCACATATAATATTGGACATAATCCATGACCTCTTAAATGCAAAACTGAAAAACGAGACTCCCCACCCCTTTCAAGAGTAAAGTACTCATTAAACCTACCTGATTCTGCCTCACTAAGGGGGAATCACAGAAAACGAGATGTGCCTTTATCATGCCCAGAACACATCCTGACTCTGGTGGGCCAGTTTGTGAAGTGCATTCTGGAATCAATAGTTCCCTTGGCAATGCTTTCAGAGGGACAGGAAAGTCTGGATTTTAGGGGCCTGAGGTGACCTCAGCTGCAAGAGCAATCCATGAAATGAGAGCCTTATATGGCTTAGATAGTTGCTGTGTATCAGGGGTTCTCAAACTTCATTGCACCTTCTGACAACCAGAAATTGCTACATGACCCCATCAGGGGGGAATGAAGCCTGAGGCCCACTGCCCAGGGTGGGGGGAGGGGAACCAAAGCCCAAGGGATTCAGGGGGCCTGTATCCTGAGCCCCAACACCTAGATATGTTTTTGTTTTACTTCGGGTTAGTTCATGTACATTAGTTACTCCAAAGTGTTAAAAAAAAATGGGACGGGGCAAATAAAAACACACCTCTCTTTTGCTGTGAAAACAAGGCCTTTGCTATGATAAGTTATGATGCTCAGACAGTCACTAATGGTTATTGCTCGTGCTTTTGGAAACAGTCTTGTAACCTTCTGTTGTCTTACCCTTCAGCTGAGGTTAATAATTTCCGCATCAGTGTTGTTTATAAGGCAACAAGTCCAGAAGCATTGTTATTGATTGCAGCTCTAATGACTATGGGTGCAATCTTGTGGTTTTGAATCTTATAATGATTATGGTAATTTAAAAGTCGTGTTCTGTGGAAACAAAGTCAAGTTGGCGTAAATGGGGAAATGCCTATCATGTTACACACAGATTTGAGCACATTGGTGCCCTTCATTTGAATACCCCTAAACTTTGGATACAGATTTAGGCAGACATTGGCTCTCTGTAGCCTAGGCCTGTCTCCAATTCAGCAACCAATTTGGAGGGACTACTTTCCTTCAGACTGCACAAACGTGCAGCACTTACATTTTTACAAACCCACAGTTTATGCAGAGATTATTTTATGTTTAGCTATCACTCTCTAGCAACTGGGGCCCAGCCAGCCACAGATCTATATAAACAACAGATTTTACACATTAGATAGTTCTTATGGAGCTCATTTAGCACACGGTGCAGTGTAAATCTACCAGTTGAGATCTAACCCCACCCCGATGACAATTTTTTTTGCCAACAAAAACAATGGGGTAACATTTAAACCAAAAAATAGTGAAATCAAATCAGACGTGTATTCCTGTAAACAAGGAGTCCTTGGTATTATAAATGACTACCAGATGTCAAACAGCAAAATGCTTATTCTTCCACAAATAATAATTTGATTAATAATGCACTTTTTTTTTTTTTTTACTATGGAGTCCAGCTCTCTGTCACAGGGTACATACTTCAATTCTAACACAGGGGAAAGTATGCAAATTTAAAAATAGCATAGTTTGTTGTACATCAAAGGACGGGGGAAAGTCTTTGCATCATAGGACATTGGGCCTCCATGTAATAAGCATTAGGAACAACTGCCAACTGTAGCTTGCCTTCTTCTGGCAGAAAATAAACTGTAGTTTATGATATTGGTTTAAAAAAATGGACCAATTCATGGGTAGTCTGCCAGTACATCTTTGCCTTTAATCATTTCTTATATTCCAAGAGGGATCCTGACAGAACATATATACATAAAGGAACATTATACATTGTTTTAAGGCTATTCATAATCACTTCATCCAGCATTACATTTTTAATGAACAATGTATAATTAAGAACCATCCAAAATAGAAATCATCCAGGGAGCCTGTTTACTGATGTATAGCCAGGCACTTCCATGCTTGTGAACTGAAAACATATCAACTTGTATCACTGTGTGTGGTCAAAACAATAATTAAAAATAGATAATCAAACACCGTAAAAGATCACCATAGGAGACTAATCAGCACAGTTTTTACAAAGGAAAATCATGCCTCTTAGAAGGAAGACATGGATAGTGAGCGACCAGCTGTTGTGACCTGCTCAGAATGTGCCATGTGTGTCTTTCACCCAGAGGACAGAAGTGACTTGGTCTGTACGAAGTGCAAGCTGCTCTGCATATTGGAAGAGAAGGTTAGAGGACTAGAGAACCAGGTCTCAACCCTGCATTGCATCAGAGAAAATGAATATTTTCTGGATAGATGTCAGTGTTTGGTTCTGGAAGCAAAACATGCTGCGGAATCAGAGAGTGTGGTGCAGAACGGGGAAGAGTATTGGCAGCAGGTGACCTCCAGAAGAAGAAAGAGGAGAATCTATGTACCCCAAATGCAGATAGAGGTGCGAACCCATTTTGAGGCTCTCTCCACAGGTACTACTGCAGAGAAGGATTTGGAAGAGCCCTTTGAGGGAAGGGATCAGAAGGAGACCCCATTGGCCTGAAGGCATGGGATGCATTGTGCTAGGGATGGGGGTTCCATGACCACCACTCCCAAAAGGAGGAGACGGGTGGTGGTGGTAAGGGACTCCTTCCTAAGGGGGATGGAGTCATCCATCTGCCAACCGGACCAGGAGATTCGAGAAGTGTGCTGCTTGCCTGGAGCTAGAATCCAGGATGTGACGGAGTGTTTGCCGACACTGATCAAGACCTCAGATCGCTACCCCTTCCTACTTCTCCACTTGGGCACCAATGATACTGCCAAGAATGACCTTGAGCGGATCACTGCAGACTATGTGGCTCTGGGAAGAAGGATAAAGGAGTTTGAGATGCAGGTCATGTTCTCATCCATCCTCCCTGTTGAAGGAAAAGGCCCAGGTAGGGACCATTGAATTGTGGAGGTGAACGCATAGTTACGCAGGTGGTGTCGGAAAGAGGGCTTTGGATTTTTTGACCATGGGATGTTTTCCGGGAAGATGGAGTGCTAGGAAGAGAAGGGATCCACCTAATGAAGAGAGGGAAGAGCATCTTCGCAGGCAGGCTTGCTAACCTAGTGAGGAGGGCTTTAAACTAGGTTCACCGGGGTACGGTGACCTAAGCCTAGAGGTAAGTGGGGGAGTGGGATACCGGGAGGAAACACAAGGAGGAGGGTACAAGATGGGAAGCCTCCTGATTCATACTGAGAAAGTAGGGCAATCGGATAGTTTTCTTAGGTACATGTACATGAACGCAAGAAGCCTGGGAAACAAGCATGAAGAATTGGAAGTCCTGGCACAATCAAGGAACTATGATGTGATTGGAATAACAGAAACTTGGTGGGGCAGTTCACATGACTGGAGCACTGTCATGGATGGGTATAAACTGTTCAGGAAGGACAGGTATGGGAGGAAAGGTGGAGGAGTTGCATTGTATGTAAGAGAGCGGTACGATTGCTCAGAGCTCCAGTCTGAAACTGGAGAAAATCCTGTTGAGAGTCTTTGGGTTAAGTTTAGAGGTGAGAGCAACAAGGGTGATGTTGTGGTGGGCATGTGCTATAGACCACCAGATCAGAAGGAGGAGGTAGACGAGGCTTTCTTCGGACAACTAACTGAAGTCTTCAGATCACAGGCCCTGGTTCTAATGGGGGACTTCAATCACCCTGACATCTGCTGCGACAGCAATACAGCAGTGCACAGAAAATCCAGGAAGTTTTTGGAGAGTGTTGGGGACAACTTCTTGGTACAAGTGCTGGAGGAACCAACTAAGGGTCATGCTCCTCTTGACCTGCTGCTTACAAACAGGGAAGAACTGGTAGGGGAAGTAGAAGTGGGTGGCAACCTAGGCAGCAGTGACCATGAGATGGTTGAGTTCAGGATCCTGAAAAAAGGAATAAAGGAGAGTAGCAAAATACAGACCCTGGACTTCAGAAAAGCAGACTTAGACTCCCTTAGGGAACTGATGGGCAGGATCCCCTGGGCAGCTAATATGAGGGGGTAAGGAGTCCAGGAGAGCTGGCTACATTTTAAAGAAGCCTTATTGAGGGCACAGGAACAAACCATCCCGAAGTGCAGAAAGAATAGCAAATATGGCAGGCAACCAGCTTGGTTTACCAGTGAAATCTTCAGTGAGCTTAAACTCAAAAAGAAAGCTTACAATAAGTGGAAGTTTGGACAGATGACTAGGGAGGAGTATAAAAATATTGCTAGAGCATGCAGGGGTGTAATCAGGAAGGCCAAGGCACAATTGGAGTTGCAGCTAGCAAGGGATGTGAAGGGTATAAGAAGGGTTTCTACACGGTATGTTAGCAACAAGAAGAAGGGCAGGGAAAGTGGTGGACCCTTACTGAATGGGGGAGGCAACATAGTGACGGATGATGTGGAAAAAGCTGAAGTACTCAATGTTCTTTTTTGCCTCGGTCTTCACAGACAAGGGCAGCTCCCAGACTGCTGCACTGGGCAACACAGCACAGGGAGTAGGTTGAGCAGCCCTCAGTGGTGAAAGAACAGGTTAAGGACTATTTAGAAAAGCTGGACATGCACAAGTCTATGGATCCAGATCTAATGAATCCAAGGATGCTGAGGGAGTTGGCTGATGTGATTGCAAAGCCATTATCTTTGAAAATTCGTGGTGATCAGGGGAGGTCCCGGACAATTGGAAAAAGGCAAATATAGTGCCCATATTTTAAAAAGGGAATAAAAGAACCCAGGGAACTACAGACCGGTCAGCCTCACTGGCAAAATCATGGAGCAGGTCCTCAAGGAATCCATTTTGAAGCACTTGGAGGAGAGGAAGGTGATCAGGAACAGAAAGAAATCTGATTAGGTTCAACAAGGACAAGTGCAGACTATTCGAGTCTCTCATATCAATGTTTGGATTTACATTAATTCCTGTAGATGATGGGGAATTTAGACCATCAGGGTTCTCCCATTGCTGGATTTCTGGATAACATTAACAGTTCAGCTAGACTCAATAGTTAACTAGTATGCTAAGACCACCAGTTGAGGATTTGGGGATTCATGAAAAGTTTCATCATTTTAGTGGCTTGCTTTCTATATTACTGTTACCTTCAGAGGGCAAATGATGTCAGGATGTGCCACATTTCTTAATAGTTTCTTATGAAAAGAGAGGACCATGATAATCAAAGACTTGCTCTGGGACTCATCAGAGAGAAAACGTGGATTCTCCAACACCTCACTAAATGTGGTGGCATTTCC
Organism: Macrochelys suwanniensis; assembly: GCA_033296515.1. Classification (NCBI taxonomy): domain Eukaryota; kingdom Metazoa; phylum Chordata; order Testudines; family Chelydridae; genus Macrochelys; species Macrochelys suwanniensis. The sequence continues at coordinate 37,452,718 of CM065783.1, forward strand.
TCCCCAATACCACACTAGCTGCTACAATTAGTCTTGAGAAGTCAGTTGCTAGCAGGTAGGCTGTATACAGTGGCTGGAAAAGATCTGTGCCTACCTTCTGGAAGGTGTTACTGGCAGGACAGATAGAAATAGTACTCATTTGAACAGAGATGTCACCTTTCTCAACCTGCTGGTTAATTGTTTGCTGAGTCTGCGCCACCAGACCAACTCTCTGGCTCATTTCCCTCACTGGGTAATGCTTTGGTGGTCCTGCCATTTGTAAAGGGCTTCATGCAGCAATGATTAATGGATACCTCCTCCAGACTTCTTCAGTCACTGATGTTGTGTGAAGAGTTCTGCTAAAATTGCCAAAAATAATTTCATAGAGATCTCAGCCCAGGGCTACCCTTGGGGGGAGAGGGGGGGTCGATGTACAATACGCAGCTTCAGCTACGCGAATAGCGTAGCTGAAGTCGGCATATCGTAATCGATTTACCTGGCCGTGAGGACAGCGGCGAGTCGATCGCTGCCGCTCCCACGTCAACTCCACTTCCGCCTTTCGATGAGGTGGATTTCCGGAGCCGAAGGGGAGCGCGATTGGGGATCAATTAATCGCGTCTAAATGAGACGCGAAAAATCGATCGCCGATAGATCGATCACTACCCGCCGATCCGGCAGGTAGTGAAGACATACCCTTAGGCTTTCCTTCTTTCAGCCAAGTGCTAAAAGCAGGTGACAATGTGCTGCTGCCCACCACCCCCTTATAGTCTTGTGTTGCTGTGCGTGTGTGTGCGTACGTGCAAAAGAAGTGTCATTGAGGGTTTGACTGCATGAGAATAACCGGAGACATTTTTGGTAATGTAACATTAAATGAATATGAACAATACTTCTAAAAGTATATGTAGAAGTTGTGTTTCCAAACCAAAATCTTGCTGGCCCCGGGCTAGAGTGTGGCATGCTACCACTGGTCTACACTGGAACAATGTGCAGAGACTGCACACATATCTAGCCCTCTTGTGGGAAGCATAAGAGTAGGGAGAAGGGCATGGAAGATTCTTTGAACCCTGCTTTGTCGCTGACCCAGTTGTGCAAAGGTTAATGTTGTCCTTTAAGATGTTGTTAGTTATACAGTGTCAGATATGCCCAACAAACAATTAAAAAATGCAATCCCCTGCCCCTGTATAACTATTTAAATTACACAAAATGTGGCCGGGAATGACAATATGTGTGGGAGGAGTCTATTTCTTCTGGTAAGCTATGGTTATGGCTATTTCAGTTGCAAAGAGCCATTATCCATATGTGCTTTGTTAAAATCAAGAACACGGTGAGTGTTCCTTTTTAATAGCATGTAATGGTAGGGCCAATCAGGGGGCCAGGAGGGCCATTTGGCATGGGCCTCAAGCTCAAAGGTGGCCTCAAATTTAGCGACTTGTTAATTTTTTGGCATTTGATATGTTTCACAACTTGTTTTTATGTGCATCCCTATCGGACCAAAATGTGACACACTCTCTCAGCAAATTTGCAAATTTAAGCAAATAAGAGATGTGATGTGGTAAAAGTCGTAATTTTTTTGTTAACGGATATAGATTTTGCCATATTAAAGAGTTTAAAATGTTCATAAATATTAAAAAATATATATCGGTTCTGATGGTACAAGATTAGACCATGTGTCATCATTTTTTATTTTTATTATGGTGAGGGGCCTCAAAAGCTGGAAGTGACCCGGGCCTCTGAGAAGGCCTGTGTGATTGGTAGTACAGCCACAAAGTGAGGTAAGAAAGAATCGAGACTGCAGAGGCTAACTGTATGGTGACAAAAAATCAACTCCCTACTCAGACCTTCAGAGATCTGTGTATCTGGTTTCTATTCACCCTTCTCCCCCTTGTCTTTGTGTAGGTATTCTTTCTTTTTATACTTACAGCTCTCCATTAACAAATTACTGTAATGTAGTCTTCCTGTGCAGTAATGAAATGGAGTAATTTGAATATTTAATATTTAATTACACCCAGTTATTTAATATTCCCTATATGTGATTTTTTGATTGATGATGATAATAAAATTTTGCTCTTACATGATGCCCTTCATCCAAGGACACAGCACCCAGCCCAAGCAGCAAATTGTATGATGTGCATTTCGGCATGAAGCCATAAGGTAACCGTCCTCTTACTTCCAAATCATGCTGTGGCTGTGGATTCCTTCCACAGAGACTACATCAGTCTAACAGCCCCAGCGTATCTCATCTGGCGGTTGGGGGTGGAATCCATGCAGTTATGGACCTTGTAGTCCCAGCATTCCCTTGCTATGGTCCCACCAAATCCCCAAGCACTGTTGCATACGGAGACCTGGAATGCTGGATTTTACATTGTCCAGTGGGTGTACCCCTCTTTTGTGGCCTCCCAAATCCATGGTCTCCCTTGCACAGTAGAACCATCCTGTTTCTGCCCTCCCTGCCTCTCACCCCACAAAACCCCGGGGATTCTCTCTGCCTGAGGATTTTGAGTGTGGGTTTGCCTCTGACAACCCTCATATGAATACGTTTATTATCCAAATCATTTTACAGATAGACTCTGTGTCTCAGTTTAACTGACTTATCCAAGGTCATGTAAAGAATCAGTGTCAGAGTTGGGAAATGATCCCAGGAACTTGACTCTCAGTTCAACATTGTAATTATTAGACCACTATCCTTGACACCTTTCTACTTCTAACAAGGGGAAATGGGCAGCCTCTGATTATAGTAGACCACTTCAGTATTCATTGTTTATCTCACTCTAGCAATTATGCTGGTCTTCCATGTGTTCTAATTATCCAAAGAACCTCCTGATCCAGTGTAAATTAAGAAATTTCTCATGAAAGAAGCTGTTGTTTTGGCAAAGCATTTCAGTGATTTTTTTAAAGAAATATTCCAGTATGCTTAATGCATTACAACCTTTATGCATGTTCCAACTTCTAAGAAACAGGAGAATTTTATTGTGACAATTTTTGTTTTGTTTTTTAAAGATTGCTCATCTTTTCTCTGTAGAATTTGTCTTCAAAATATCTGCTTGTCCCTTTTTCAGTGAGACTTTTAATATGGGCAATACTGTACAATTCCCATAAAAGATGCCTTAGTTTTGAATAGCATTTTGTAGTACTTCAGAAAAGCAATTGAAATTTAAGATCTGACAGCATGAATCACATAGTGTTCTTATAGCTGGGTTGTACTGTATCAATAAGTCAGTCACAAAATGCATCGGTGACTTTCTTTATCTAGGTAGGCTGTGCTACAGTGTATAGTTGGAGGTGGGAAGTTTGTGAGATCTATCTTCCAGGATTAATTTTAGGACCAGTTTTGTTCATAAACAATGCAATCTATGTGGAAAACATTTGTTTTCTCTACTATTCAGTCTCTATTCTATATATTTTTACATTAATCCAGAATTTCTCTCTCCTGTTCCATAAAACCCACTCAATAACACTATAAGAACATGACATATCCGGCAATATTGAGTTACTTTCACCTGCTCCAAGACTAGTGGAAGACAGTAGAGTATATTTTTAAATATGGTGTTTAAAAAAAAATCCAAACCTCACCATTATATTGTTTTCATTGGCCCATTTTTCCACTCTGTAAACACTATTCACTATGCACACCAGTTCGGTAGAAGACAGATACTAGAATAATAATAATAATTCTGTATTTTGAAGGGGGGCGGGTTCTGAGTTACACATCCTAGTTTCCTACTACCTGTGCAATGGATCAATATTATGGTTAAAGCATTAGGCTGAGATGCAAGAAATGTGGATTTGATTCCCAGCTCTGCCACAGACTTCTGTGAAACTGTGCAAAATGCTTACTGTCTCTCTGCTTCAGTTCCCTAATGATTCATCTTTTCACCCTTTGTCTGTCTTGTCTATTTACATTGTAAGCTCTTCAGAGCAGGGACTGATTCTTATTAGGCATTTGTACCTAGTACAAAGGGTCCCTGGTCTCCCCCGAGGCATGTAGAAAAAGAATAAGGAAATAAGAAAACAGATCAACAGGGCCAGATGTGTACCCAGAAGCCTCCTGCTGCAAGACAAACTGAAGAAAGAAACCAACAGAACTCCTCTGGCCATCACTTACAGTCCTCAGCTAAAACCTCTCCAACGGATCATCAGTGATCTACAACCCATCCTGAACAACGATCCCTCACTTTCACAGGCCTTGGGAGGCAGGCCAGTCCTCGCCCACAGACAACCCGCCAACCTGAAGCATATTCTCACCAGCAACTACACACCGCACCATAATAACTCTAACTCAGGAACCAATCCATGCAACAAACCTCGATGCCAACTTTGCCCACATATCTACACCAGGAACACCATCACAGGACCTAACCAGATCAGCCACACCATCACCGGTTCATTCACCTGCACATCCACCAATGTAATATATGCCATAATATGCCAGCAATGCCCCTCTGCTATGTACATCGGTCAAACTGGACAGTCCTTACGCAAAAGGATAAATGGACACAAATCAGATATAAGGAATGGCAATATACAAAAGCCTGTAGGAGAACACTTCAACCTCCCTGGACACACAATTGCAGACGTAAAGGTAGCCATCCTGCAGCAAAAAAACTTCAGGACCAGACTCCAAAGAGAAACTGTAGAGCTTCAGTTCATTTGCAAATTTGACACCATCAGCTCAGCTCTAAACAAAGACTATGAATGGCTAGCCAACTACAAAAGCAGTTTCTCCTCCCTTGGTATTCACACCTCAACTGCTAGAAGAGGGCCTCACCCTCCCTGATTAAGTTTACCTCGTTATCTCTAGCCTGAATCTTCCCTGCACATTTATATCTGCCCCTGGACATTTCCACTGCTTGCATCCGAAGAAGTGGGTATTCACCCACGAAAGCTTATGCTTCAATACCTCTGTTAGTCTATAAGGTGCCACAGGACCCTTTGTCGCTTCTATTGAAAAAGAATGGCCAACAAAAGAGACAAAAATTGTTTTGTGAAAATTTTCTCTAAAATTTTTTTTTCAAAGAAATTCAAAATTGGTTAACCAGCTCTACCTCTAAGTGCTATTGTAATACAGACAACAAATAGTTAAAACAATAACTTGCTAACCACATGTATTACGTCTCATGTTCTTTTAACTCACTTACTTAAAATGATGTAGAACTGTTTCTTTTTATGCTCTGTTCCTGGTCCTTCTAATCACTCTTGCATATTCAATTGTCTCGCTGAAGCACTTGGAGATGAAACTGTAGAACTATTTTCAGTCAGTACCGTGTTCTGGTCTTTCTTGAAAGCTCATTCCTGACCAGCTGTAACCTGCCTTGATAGTTTTAATTTATTAAAAGTTAATTGAACCGTAAAATTTAGGGATAAAAGTTAGTATATCAACTGGAACTCTGTTAAAGTGACAGGATAGCATTGCCTTTTTCCTGCATGGTAATCAAACAGCAGACAGAAGTGCCCTTTCATCACCTGCTTATTTTTAGTTGCTACATCAAAGAAGATGATGTTGTAGTCAATACCTGGATTTTCAATCTTTCTTTTATTAATTTGGCTATAAAATTGCCATCCTACTGGCTTTGCTGCTGTGTCACACAAACACTGAAAAGCTCCCACCATAAGTTATAACACAATTACAATAATTAATGCCTTTTCTGTGGAGCAGAATTCCAGGAATCCTCCCTCAGTCACCAAAAGGAAAAGAGAGAGACAATATTTTAGGATGGTTGGTGGGGTTAATGTCATATCAGTAGGAACATCTGGGGCCCACATGAAACTGTTTTGTTCCTTTCTGCTTAAAGTCAACACTTTTAAAGACATATTAGCTATCCCACACATCTAACAATACAAACCTTCTTCTCCTTCACAGTCCCTAAAATGTATGATGTGGATGCTCTTCTTACCTCTCCTCTGTTTGTTGTTTAGTGGTCTCCCTTTACTGACACTACCTATCAATGAAGGCCTTGGATCCTGTTTCCATAGAAGACAAAATACGTTTTCAAATTGACTTGAATGGGAGGAAGAATGGATACAAAATATATAGGATGGAGAAGGTCAAAAATACCAATTGTTATACATGGGCAATCTTGAATAGAAGTTAATTTTTTTCCTCAAAATTTCCCATGTTTTTTGGTTTCAGTTTTCAAAGAAAAATGGAGACCAAAACAAAGCAAAATCCTCACTCCCGCTTCCTCTCCCCAGGCCCTTTTTTATATTTTGCCAAAGGGAAAAGTGGGGTGGGGAAATGGAAGAAAAGCATGACATCTAAAATTTTGGTTTTCTCCCCCCCCCCCAATGAAATTTTCTGAAAGGGGAGGGGAAGAGAGTGGGATGGTTTGGGGGGAAGAAGTTGGTTTTTCATTGACTGTTTTTGAAGGAAACAATTTTCTGTGAAAATTTTCATTTTGGGGAAAAAACAATTTTTGATGGAAAACTTTCAGCCAGTTCTAGTTTAGGCTGAGATTTTTCAACACCACCAAAAGAACTTGGATGCCTAGTTACCAACAAGAACTGAGCATGTGTCTCCTTTGGTGGCTTTCAAAATCTCAGCCTTATTGTTAACATTGGCTGGAGTAGTTATTTTAGTGTATGTATGTTCTTATCTGTGCCATGTTCAGTACAGAGTGACAAGAAGAAAACAATATATAGCTAACCAGAGATCAGAAGACTAATCTCTCATGTTGTCCCCTAGAGGTCCATGGAATGAATTATGGTCATGTTTAGTATTAACATACATATTTGTTTTGTTTGTTTTTAAATTGAGAAAAGAAGTTGAGCTTGAGGATCCTGGAGCCAGAGGGGCATGGTGTTTCAGATTAATACTTGGGAGGGATGCATCTATTCCAAATATTTATAGAAAAATGGAACTTAATATTGCAATCTAATGCATATGATCTCACCAACAGCACAAATCAGTGTCCTCTGCATATTACAAAATTCAAACCATAACTACTGCTATTGATTGAAGTTTAATAGCAGATAAACTACCAAAAAGGAATGCCACTTATTTATTGGAACACTGGCCCCATTTTTCTTGGCATGGTACCCAAGCTTTTCTTAGTTGGATGAACAATATGATTTCAAAAGAGACCCAAGACCATTCCAAGTGGTCCCTAATATAGAAATACTGTACAGTGCCTAGCACAATGGATAATATTAGCTAGTACTTAAGATAGCAGTAGAAAGTGGGCCCCAGCTAACATCCACACCAGTGCTTAACGGCCACAGGGGGACACAGTTTGGCACCTAGAGGGCACGACTAGGCCATCAGCTGGCTATTACAAGCAGCACATGGCAGTGTGGACTAGTTAGTGGCATAAATTACACCTATTTTAAACAGCAGACATAGCCCTCCTACCTTACGTCAAGAGGGCATCTCTAGTGCTATGCATGTGGTTAGCACTGCTCTCCTCTTTCCTGCACTTGTAACTTCATGGGTACATGTCTTAAGTGCAGTATTTCAACCAAAATATGAGGGGAAATCACTGTCTTCTCACTTCTCCTTTCCTGCCTTTTTGAAGCTTCTCCCACTCACAACATGTTTCCTATAAATGCCATTGCTCTAATTGGTTTGACGTGATTTTTTTCCCTTAAACATGATTCGGATTTTTTTTTTTAATTTTGAGACCAGGGATGTCAGAGAGAATGCCAGCTGATCATTTTGGAAAGAAATTTAAATAATAGGGTATCAAAAGTATAGATGTTTAAAGTATGCAAAGACTTAAGTGTTCTAAATAGAAACTGCAATGTTAGGATACTAAAGAAGAAAAGGTAATAAACATACTATTATACACTTTACATATTATTCAACCTCCCTACTCCCATCCCAGCCTCCAGAACAATATAAAAAATGATTCAGAAAGAAGACATTTTTCAACACAACTCTTATGTCATTCTCAAATACTACTATATTCTATGTGGTTTGTTTTTACTTTCCCTCTTTTGTGAATGTGCATCTTTCCAGACACCATTGAGCTAGTGAAGGTGCTTCCAGCAAAAATGTGTAGAGATAGGAATGTATTTTTTTTCAAGTTAGCCAGATCAAAATGCTGAAAATAAAGTGCACTTTTAAAGAATTTATCTCCCTCCACCCAAATAGCCTCAAAGGAACAGGGATCCCATGATCTTATTCTTAGCACAGAAAGGTACAGTAGCTTCATGACTGAGAGCTTTAAAGAGTAGAAATCTTCACATTCCCTAGCTTTTTCAGCAGCTCTTATATTCTTTTCAAGATGTATCACATTTGACCTTAGCCACAAAGATGAGGCCTGTCTAGAATCTTTAAAAAATAGGGTAAGGTCATGCAGAGATGTCTAAATACTTGATTTGCACAAAGCTCTTTTCATATCCACCTAAAAGCCGTGGACCATAGAAAATAAGCTGAGGACAGGACCACTCAAGCCCAAAGTGCCTAAAGGGCAGCATTTAGGATGACCTTTTCCAATCCCTTATCAATGATATCTAGAGTTGAGTCAATTGTCTAAGACCATCCTTGTGTGGCTAATTGTGAATAGTGAGGATACTCTGTTTCAATAGCATTTTAATCTTTTTCCTGTGCAGAAGGGATTCAGAGGGCCCCTTCAGATGTTTTATTAATATTTCCCAAGGTTCCAGAATCTCTTTTAATTCAAACATGAAGTTTACAAACTTTTAAGCGTCGTGAATTTAAGGAAGTTAAATCTACTTAGTGGTGACTATTCCAAACAATACCAATAGTGACTAAATATTTAAACTGTGTTGGTAATTTCAAATTATTTGTTCTTATTTCTATGAATCTAGAAATATTTTATTTTTTCATGACAGATAAACATTTTCCCATGAAAAGCTGTGATTTTACAAAAACTTGCATTTTCGGTCAGAAAATCATTCCATTGGAAGATTCCCAAAGAGATCCACTTAAAAACCCTTTTTGAAGGGAGAAGTTGGAGCATACTGCAATTTTGATGGAGTTATTTTTGTCAGTATTATGGCAGAGCTGGGGTTCCAACTGGTACTGTACAAACACATAGTGAGAGAGACTTCCTACTCCAAAGTGTGTATAATCGAAGCAGACAAGACAGACAAAGGATGGGATAAAGAGAATATTAATTGGGTATAATAATTTATGAGGAGCTGAGGTACAAAGATTTAAGGCCTGAACCACAGCCCATTAAAATATTTCAATTTACTTCAATGAGCTTTTGATCAGGTCGTAAGGGACTTATCTAAGGTCGTGCAGGAAGTCTGTGGCAAAGCTAGGAAATGAATCCAGATCTCCTGAGGTCCATCCCAGTGACGTAGTCATAGGGCATCCATCCTTTGTATTATTAATATAATTATTTAATAATAACATGACACTTTATTAAATAAACATGCAAAGCAACGTACAGTGGTTTGATAATAAAGGTCTGAGTGGAAGAAGAAAGGCCCAGACAGCTTTAATATTTGGGATTTCAACTTATTGATGGGAAAAGATGAGGCCGGTGCTAGACATCTTTTGCAAGTTATTGTGTCTTAAATCTCCCTGGTCTTGCTCATGTTTCCCCAGAGCAGGATTGTGGTCCATAGACCTCTGACCATGTACTGGTGATCAGTGGAAAACTGGCTGATCACATGAAGCTGGCTGTACTCACTTTTAGTTCATAAAATGCATTTAAAGGTATTTAAATGAATTACTTTCCTAATATGTAAGCTTTCATTGGAAAGTTAGGTGACCATACATGGTAGATAGTGTTCTCCATAATCGTAAATGGGAAATCAGGAAGTGAAGTTGGTCCAGAAGACAATCTTTGTTGTTAAGAGGGTTTCCATGCTGTAGGAGGGGGGAAAAAAAGAAAGAACATGCATGTCCCAACTAGAGGAACTTTCAGAGCTAAAAGTGCACTACCTCCTCCCACTGTAAGATTAAAGTAAAAGATCCAATTCATACAGTAAATTAATCATACAATAAAATGCAGTCAATCTGTGTACTATTGTGTATTAGGGGGTGATATTTTCAGAGAGGCTGCTTAATAAAAGAAATAGTTATGCCTGAGATCAATAAAACTATTATCATCAAGACTCCAATTTAAATGCATAAACAAGTGCTTATTAAGGAGTTGTGCAAAATCATTGCTGAGTTTGAAGATTCTGAGTTCAAGGCCCTGAACTCAGTTAGAGCTCCTCATGGCTATGCAACTAAATTAGAGTGAAGGGCTTTACTGCTCCATTCTTTAAGAAAAATGTCAAACCAAAGTACTGTAAACTATCTTACACGTTGATTGGGGTAAATAGTAGAGCTGGTTTTCCCCTCTTTTGTATCATAGAAGTTAAAGGTGAGATTTATAAAGAAATACCCATTGTTTTAAATCTGCACCCATTGAAGTTAATGACAAACCTCCATTGACATCAGTGGGAGCAGCGTCAGTCTAGCACTCAGCATTTTTAAACCCTACTCTAACTGTCCAGGTTACTCTCTGTCTGTCAGTCATATCACTGGCACTGCTATAATTCAGAATCACATTCATATGATGTGGTGTCATTTAAATTATTGCACTGGGCTTTGTAAAAACAAACAAAAACCTTTCAGTACCCTAGACTAAATGAGGCACTGATCTGCCATCTACTGTATCCTCCTTTTCCTCCTTTCTGTATCTCCTTTTCCCAATGCCAAGACTGGGTAGGCCCAAGCTTATAAGCAGATCCCATCCTCTTCTGTTTTGAGCCAGCATTTGAGCCTGTTGGGTTGCCTGGATGGTTTTATATACTATGTTATACCACTATTTTCTTATATGTCCACGCCTCTGTCTCCATGTACTCTTCCATACAGAATACATGTAGGCATTCAGAACAGGGTTTTTCTAGCAACAGGGCCAAATCATTACAGTTGGCATATTTAGATGATTGTAGTTCATCCACTGCACTTTCAGTCTTCTATAGATGTTGTTAATTCCTAGTCTATCTAGCTTCCATGCCTTGGATTTCACACAGGCACTTAATTTCAAATGTCTTCAGCAAAAGCTGCAATGCAGACTAAGTGTAGGCCCAATTAAATTATCAAGACATCTGGTCATGAATCTTAAAAGTGGTAACTATACAGGACTGGTTTCTTTATTGGGGTGGGCTGCATGGAAACCGTTTGTTCTCAACACAGATTTATTGTACTTAACAAATACTTCTCTAAATCCCAACTCAGCATGTTTCTGTGTTTTACCTTTCTATAATACTTTATAGCACATTACAATCCTCTTTAAAAGTCACATATTTGACACAGTACACATTAATATGCCGAAATTAATAGCAAATCCCACACACATAGGACCTCATTATATAGCAATTCCAAGAAATGCAACTGCATTGCAAAGAAGGCATGTTCCTTTTACTGATCGCTATAAGTAAAACACAAGGTCAAATTCTGACCTCTGGTAGTTTTATTCAACTTAAGCATGTACAAGAAGTTTATTTTATAACATAAATTTCTTAGATGGGTTTATTTTAACTGTTTCTTAAAAGTCTGAAGGCCATTTCCCTTTGCTATACGAGTATGTAAGTCATATGAGGATCACTGGGATTTACATAGGATCCTATTGATCAGAGCTCAGAAATAGAAGAAAATTATTTATATTAAAATTATTAAACGTCAACGTTTTACAGTAATCTGCTTCATCCATCTTGCTGCCTCTTTTGTGTTCACTTCCTATGATTATCTGACTGAGTTTTAGCATAAATGTTTGTAGAAAGCAAATTTCAAGGTCACATATGGTAGAATTTGAGAAACTAAAATATTAAATTTCCACATGGAAACACTCATGATAGAAGTGCTTTCATGCTTATTAAGTTATGGAAGAAACAATACCATGTGACTTATCTGACCAAATCTAACTTACTGAGAACTTGCTTTTTAAAAAATATATGTTTGTGAGCAATACAGTTAAAAGAAACACTTGACATTTAATGAATGAATGTGAATAATAAATATTTTGAATAACTCACAACCTGCTTGCATGTATTCCATAAGGCTAAATTTCTAGAATAAATTATTTATGAATTATTTGCTTATCTCTACTGTTGTCTTACTATAGCTTTAGTCCTACCAACATTTTGATTTATTTCTAACTAAACTAATACAGTAAATTATATCTACTTCCTGGCTGTGAAAAAGATCTGAAAGACTGCAATGAGTCTAACAAATCTTTGTTATATTTATATAGGGTATTCCTCACCAACCGTAAAGTCTTTCTTCAAGAGTTTTACCATTGATTTCAATGGCAGAACCAGATCCCAACATAGAAAACTATGGCAGATGGTCTATACAAGTTCAGCAGTAGTCTAGAATCTCCAAATTCTGGAGTTGTTAGTGTATGTAGTTCTGTGGGACCTGAAGGAAGCCAATAGCCTTTCATCACTGGCAAATATTTGGTGCTACCCTAAGCCTTATATATGTAAAACTTAAGGTCTATATGAATTGAGAGTCTTTGGCTATGCAACCAAGTCCCCTTTATCTCTGAACATCCATAGACACTGAAGTGATCAAATGTTAATATATGAATTAGAGATAGGACCCAATCAACCCCCCAAAGCCAAACACCTTGATTCTTTGGGATTGGAACTTTGCACCTGGCCTCTACTGTTATAATGAATTGAATCAACTCTGGAGCCTAATGTCCATGAACTGTAGAGAACGTCACTTCTAATCTGAATTTCGCATTTTAGACATATCTTTAATCTGAACCAGAACTACTACCACCCCTAAGAGGCATTTAAAACTAACGAGATCTTGAACATCAACGTTTAGTGGTTTTGATCCAATCCATTTATTTACTCTTCCATTTCTCTATGGAAATGCTCTGGCACTCTGTTTTGAAACAAAATGGCAAATGAAATTTAATGTGGATAAATGTAAAGTAATGCACATTGGAAGAAATAACCCCAACTATACATACAATATGACGGGGGCTAATTTAGCTACAACTAATCAGGAAAAAGATCTTGGAGTCATCGTGGATAGTTCTCTGAAGACGTCCATGCAGTGTGCAGCGGCAGTCAAAAAAGCAAATAGGATGTTAGGAATCATTAAAAAAGGGATAGAGAATAAAACGGAGAATATCTTATTGCTCTTATACAAATCCATAGTGCGCCCACATCTTGAATACTGCGTACAATTGTGGTCTCTTCATCTCAAAAAGAATATACTGGCATTAGAAAAGGTTTAGAGAAGGGCAACTAAAATGATTAGGGGTCTGGAATGGGTCCCATCTAAGGAGAGATTAAAGAGGCTAGGACTTTTTAGCTTGGAAAAGAGGAGACTAAGAGGGGATATGATAGAGGTATATAAAATTATGAGTGGTGTGGAGGAAGTGAATAAGGAAAAGTTATTTACTTGTTCTCATAATAGAAGAATTAGGGGCCACCCAATGAAATTAGTTGGCAGCAGGTTTAAACTAATAAAAGGAAGTTCTTCTTCAAACAGCGCACAGTCAACCTGTGGAACTCCTTGCCTGAGGAGGCTGTGAAGGCTAGGACTATAACAGGGTTTAAAAGAGAACTGAATACATTCATGGAGATGAAGTCCATTAATGGCTATTAACAGGAAGGGTACGGAATGGTGTCCTTAGCCTCTGTTTGTCAGAGGGCGGTGAAGGATGGCAGGAGAGAGATCACTTGATCATTACCTGTTAGGTCCACTCACTTCGCGGCACCTGGCATTGGCCACTGTCGGTGGACAGGATACTGGGCTGGATGGACCTTTGGTCTGACCCAGTACGGCCATTCTTATGTTCTTATGTTCCTATTCTTAATCCATGGCAGCAGATTAGTGGACTATTATAGAATTAATAGTTATATTTACAATATTTCAGGACCATTATATGTATTTCATTTTTATTTTTACAACATTGAGAAGTGTGTTACAGAAAGGAAACCTTAGTAGTTTGTTTCCCAAAGATGTTAGCCAGCTGCATTATGACTGGTTTTACTAGCAACAAAAAGTTATACAGTTATGACATACCACTGTTTTACTTTGAATCTTTTATATTAGGCAATTGGAAAGCTTTGCTATTCTTGGAAAGCATCCACAAGAATAGGATTCTAAAAACTGGTTGTAGTTAGAACCAAAGCCAAACTGAATCTACCACCAAAATAGCACTTTTAGGTTAATCCATCTTTAATCCAAATACAAGTTATCCAGCCTATACCCCCAAAGCTCTGTCTTCTGGTAACTGTATCTTTTAAAATCCTCAGGGCATAGAATAGAAGGTGCCCCATAGGTAACTCACAAAAACCTTAAAGATGAGCCATTTAAGATCAGAGTTCATGTCAGTAGTGTCAATGAACTGATTCAATTTGTTCTTTGCACATAACTCCTTCAGGCAAGGAAGCTACTAATTTGAGCTCATCAGGGGACTGAAGACACTGCTTTAATTAGTCTAACTGAAGAAGTAAATGCAATAATGGCTGGTTTGGTGACAGATACCCAGGGGTGAAGCTAGAATAATTAGTTGGGGGGGAGCAAAGGGGCAGTGAGGACCCTTATTGGGGGAGCAAGGATTTTACAGCACATACTTCATAGAATGGGGATAAATAATGTTGGTAACAGTCTACCTTATTGAAGCTGAATGTGCCTGTTGTGAACAGCAGCAAATCTGTTGACAACTCCCTTCAGAGCAAGAGACTTGGACAACTATTTTTCAGTAGCCATGACAGCCAAGTCCCTTAACTGGTCATTCATCATGCATTTCCTCAGGTAATCTTTCACCTGTGAAATCATGAAAGGGATTATATAAAAGGAACCAAGTGCTGCTGATGAAATCGCATTTGCATTTTCAGATGGTAAAACCAGCAAATGCAGAATGAGCATTGTGCAGAATGAATCATCCCTGTAAACAGCAAAGAAATCAAGGAGGTCAACAAATATATTTACCTGGATCAGCAGCTGAGCAGAGACAACTCAGTTGAAGGGGAATGCAGTAGGTGGCGAAAGGCAGGGTGGGCAAGTTTCAACAAAATAAAGATGTCTTTAACGGATGATGAACTGCCCATGAAGAAAAGGAAAGAACTGTTTAACTCCGCTGTTCTGCCAGCAGTGATATACAGAGAAGAGAGCTGGTCAACGACGAAAGCAGAGGAAGAAAAATTCGCTGTTACCCAGAGAGCAATGGAAAGGTGAATATGCAAGATATCGCTCGGTGATCATATAATGAATGAGGAGATCAGAAGGTGTACAGAGGTGACCCATGTAGTGCAGGCAAATGTATGATGCAAAGCGAAGATGGGTGGGTCATGTAGTCTGCAGGCAAGACAATAGGTGGACAACCCGCATCAGTGACTGGATCCCCAGAGACCACAAGCAACTGCTGGGCAGGCTGAAAACGTGCTGGGATGATCCCATGACAAAACTCTTTGGTCAGAAATGAAAAGAATGTGCTTGCAACAAAACAGACTGGTGTGGCGTCGACTTGTGTTAGTGGAGGGAAGGATGAGGACAAGCCGGCCAAAGGTGACAAAGGTGAAAACCAGCAAATCTACCCGAGAAGTATGGTGAGTCAAATAAGAAGAGTTAAGAATACTGGTATTAAAGAAACTTGACGGCAGAAAGCCAGTGATCTGGCCAAAAATACTGTTCTTGTGGCACGTTACTGATGTTCAACCTTTGAAACACAAACCATCCCTGATTTCAACATGTATCTTTTCTTAATAGTCAAAACTACTATTTTTGGACACTAAATTGCTCACAAACACATAAGACTGAATTTCAGCTGAGCTTTTGCTTTGGAATACTCAGCATTTAAGAATTTCAGGTGGGATCATTTATTATTATTTGTCTAGCTCACGAGAACTAAACCTTTTTGATCAGCCACTCAAAAATATTTTCTTCATCTGGGTGTCAGTGAATCCTCCTGATAATGATGATGATGATGATGCCGACTGTTAGATGTAGGGTCTGACACAATTTAAAAAAGAGATTCTTCAAGGATGTACTATAAAAGAAATGTTTTTCACAGTTAGTTGTGGGTCCAGATATTTTATTTAAGGGAGCTGTAGTGGGTCTCTGAATGTGGTGGGATATAGTCATGGAAATGAGCTGATGATAGGCCTTCTCTTGGCATCTGAGTGTGAAGTCTGCTTCACAAAGAGCTTCATTGTGATGGACCTTGTTTAGGTACACAAGGGAATGAAGAGGATGTGAGGAACCTTCCATCCAGCTTGTGTGCATGGGCCATCAATGGACAGCAGCATCCTTCTGCTCCCTTGTGTAGAAAGGTGCTAGTCAGTGAAGGGAGGATAATTAGAATCTGGCTCAATGTCAGCTGTGAATATTACAATAAAATATACAATTTAGGAAGGGGTGGGCATAGGAGAATTCTTGCCAAATAGATTGTTTCCAAGCAACTGAAGCACAATTAGAGAAAAGCCTAGCTAAGGCTGACTGAGAAACCAAATTTGTGGGATCGTTCAAGATTCCATGGATGAGACAAAGAAGAGCTGACAAAAGCTGGTAATGCTCATTGGCTCAAATCTCTCATCGAGGCTTGATCTAGTCTTGGGCTACTAGTCATTCATCAGCAGCTGGTCATTAAGAGAGAAGAGCTCTATTGCTCTGTTCTTTAAGCAAGATGCCAATTCACGATTCAATCCACTGTGTTAGTGTAGTCTGCCTTGTTCCATTAAAAGTGGTTTAATTTTGCAGACACAGCCCTTTTCATTAAAATAAGTTTTCTGGCATCCTGATATTTTATGAAGGCCTTCTTCTGAAAAAAAAATCCTTTCATTCCATCTCTTACCCTACGATGCTTCCTTTTGCCTTTCTTACAGATAATTTTGGCAAACTGTTCTCCTCCTCAGCATGTGAAATGCAATTCAGAGTCAGAGAAGGAAAGGAAAATGTCAGCATTCCATAGTAAAACAAAGGGAAGAAGCTGATACGTTTTTGGAAGGATTGTTAGAAAAAGCCCTCTGCCAAGGTATACTTGTAATTAATTTCAGGTAAACTCCCAAATCCAGTCAGGGAATTAAGTGTCGCTGTCATGTTTTGGTTATGTATCTGACAGATCTTTGGAATCCAGATTAGTCTGATAGGACTTGATCCTGCACAACTGAAATCAATGGGAGTTTATGAAAAAACTTGGATGGGCACAGAATCAGACCCTTAATTCAGAAGAATCTGTAACCTGAATTGGATTTGGGTGTTTGATTCAGCTTGCACTGGCCCTGCTTTGTTTATGTGCTCAAGATATTTAGGACTCCTGAAGACCCTTATTACCCTTTCTCCCTGCACCTCCACACTTTTTGATCTTCACACAGTTCTCCCACTTTTATGCTTTGTGATGGGGTATGTACCCTACACAGTCTCTGAAAGGGTTAATGTGAGCCCGAGGGGCCAATTTTGCTACCTGGCTGTATCTGGAGGGTGAGCTAGGTGTCATTAAAGATGAGTCCCAGCTGCAAGAAGAGCTGGCTGGTGGTATTTAAAGAGATGAAATTTTGGAGCTGAAGGGAGCAACTCTACTATCACTCTCTAGGATTAGAGTCGGAAGACCAGGAGGGCCAAGAAGGAATCCCAGAGGGAGAGTTGGGTCCTGGGATCCTTTCTGGAATAGGGAAGTCTGGAAAGAGGCCATGAGTGATACAAAACAGCCTCTGAGGTAGAGCAGATGAGCCCTGAGAGTCATTTAATTGAGGAACTATATTAGGGAAATTTAAGCGTGATGACAGGTCAGGCCTGAGGAAGGCAGAACTTGGGTTAAGTTGTAGTTTTGGTTTGAGATTTCTTAGGAGATTCCAGAGGAGAGCCCTGAGCATCCTTGCCTTGAATGGAGGGGTGAGTTTGTGAAGATATGGCCTGGTAAAGGCTGTGATGGGAAGAAGCCCAGGAAGGTAACAGAGACGATTTGCACCTCCACACATGAGCCCAGACTATATCACTTTGTGAAGTGCAAATCTTAGCCATTTAGTTTACTGGGAACCATTTCCAGAAGATTCTGCTTCTGCAAATGGACTGAGCCAAAGATAATAGCAAAAGGGAATGTTACCAGGAGGAAAAATTATGAATAAAAAAGGTTCTCTTTTATTCTCACTCAATATTAAAACCACACAATCCACTGTGGGCTTAAGTTCTGAGGTGATTTGCTTAACTTCCCTACTTAATTTTACTTACCGGAGCTGATCTGAAAGTACCTGAAATTAAGATGCGATCCCTAAGCGGGGTATTGCATGTTAATCTGAATCATCCTTTTTAAAATTGCAGTCCTCTTTAGGTTACAGAGTGATAGAAGAACCAAGCTAAGAATCCAATGCTTGATTTTTTTCATACTGTTTTTCTTCAAAAGTGGCAAAACAAGAGAATTATTAACAAGAAAATAAGGTAATTGGGAGGGGGGACTAATTTAGACATTTTAT
The DNA here is from genome assembly GCA_033296515.1 of Macrochelys suwanniensis. NCBI lineage: Eukaryota > Metazoa > Chordata > Testudines > Chelydridae > Macrochelys > Macrochelys suwanniensis. Next base: position 37,471,036 of record CM065783.1, read on the forward strand.
TTCTCCTTTGGGGATCATATTAGATATGGAGACCAAGGGAGACCTGTATTTTCTGTGTTTAGCTTTCTTTTGAGAGTATAATAGGGATTTTAACATGGTTTTCTCAATATGGCATTCAAAAAAACTCAGAAAATGATGTGAGTACATTTGAAGGGCACCAAAATGCCTCTCTACAGGTATTGTGAGAGCACTCTTGGAACACCATTTTAAAGCAGTTTGGGCCTGTTTTTATTCTGACGTACACATCAGTGTAAACCAGACTTATCTCTATTGAATTCAGTGGAATTGCATTTGTCATGAAACTTTTATCATCTAACTTGCTCCTATTCTGTGTCCCACACTTCATGAACTTGTTTGACAATCATCTTCCCTAGCTGGACTCGTCTCTCAAATTAAGAAACACTGCTTTACTTGCCAAAAAAATTGCACTGTAACCAGTACAAATCTCTTCCTGCAGTAATAGCTTATCGGTTCCATACTGATGCCTTTTAAAGTTAACATTCTATTTCTGTAGTTGCTCAGGCTCAGATTTTTAAAGGTACTTAGATGTTGCTCCAGCAGTGTAAAGCCTAAATTGCTTTTCAAAATGAAGACTTAGCCACCTCGGCCTTGCAACACTAAGCACAGTAACACTTAAATACTTACAAAAAAAATTGGGCCTAACCCTTTAATACCACACTGTAAAAAGTTGTAGCGACTGCTGGATACAAGATCTGACACTGAGCAGATCAAGAGTGACTACAGGGCTCTGGGAGTACGGGTGAAGGAGTTTGGAGTGCAGGTGGTATTCTCTTCGATCCTTCCTGTCAAAGGTAGGGGCCCGGGCAGAGACAGGTGCATCGTGGAGGTGAATGCCTGGCTGAAAAGATGGTGTCGCCAGGAGGGCTTTGGCTTCCTCGACCACGGGATGCTAATCCAGGAAGAACTGCTAGGCAGAGATGGTGTTCACCTTTCGAGGAGGGGAAAGAACCTATTTGGATACAGACTGGCTAACCTAGTGAGGAGGGCTTTAAACTAGGTTCGATGGGGACAGGTGAGCAAAGCCCACAGGTAAGTGGAGAACATGGGGACCTAGGAGATCGGTCAGAAATAGGAGGGGGCGTGGGCTCTAATGACAAAGAGATAGGAGGGTCAGGGCAAAACTGGGAGGCAAGATCAAATCAGTATCTTAGATGCCTGTATACAAATGCGAGAAGTATGGGTAATAAGCAGGAAGAACTGGAAGTGCTAATAAATAAATTCAACTATGACATTGTTGGCATCACCGAAACTTGGTGGGATAATACACATGATTGGAATGTTGGTATGGATGGGTTCAGCTTGCTCAGGAAGGACAGATAGGGGAAAAAGGGAGGAGGTGTTGCCTTATATATTAAAAATGTACACACTTGGACTGAGGTGGAGATAGACACAGGGGACGGAAGTGTTGAGAGTCTCTGGGTTAGGCTAAAAGGGGTAAAAAACAAGGATGATGTCATGCTAGGAGTCTACTACAGGCCACCTGACCAGGTGGAAGAGGTGGATGAGGCTTTTTTTAAACAACTAACAAAATCATCCAAAGCCCAAGATTTGGTGGTGATGGGGGACTTCAACTATCCAGATATATGTTGGGAAAATAACACGACGGGGCACAGACTATCCAATAAGTTCTTGGACTGCATTGCAGACAACTTTTTATTTCAGAAGGTTGAGAAAGCTACTAGGGGGGAAGCTGTTCTAGATTTGATTTTAACAAATAGGGAGGAACTCGTTGAGAACTTGAAAGTAGAAGGCAGCTTGGGCGAAAGTGATCATGAAATCCTAGAGTTCACAATTCTAAGGAAGGGTAGAAGGGAGTACAGCAAAATAGAGACAATGGATTTCAGGAAAGCAGATTTTGATAAGCTCAGAGAGCTGATAGGTAAGGTCCCATGGGAATCAAGACTGAGGGGAAAAACAACTGAGGAGAGCTGGCAGATAGAAAATGTGGCAAAAGACCACCTTGGCTTAACCAGGAGATCTTGCAAGATGTAAAAAATAAAAAGGAGTCATATAAAAAATGGAAACTAGGACAAATTAGAAAGGATGAATATAGGCAAACAACACGGGAATGGAGGGGCAAGATTAGAAAGGCAAAGGCACAAAATGAGCTCAAACTAGCTGCAGGAATAAAGGGAAACAAGAAAACTTTTTATCAATACATTAGAAGCAAGAGGAAGACCAAGGACAGGGTAGGCCCACTACTCAGTGAGGAGGGAGAAACAGTAACAGGAAACTTGGAAATGGCAGAGATGCTTAATGACTTCTTTGTTTTGGTCTTCATCGAGAAGTCTGAGGGAATGCCTAACATAGTGAATGCAAATGGAAAGGGGGAAGGTTTAGAAGATAAAATAAAAAAAGAACAAGTTAAAAATCACTTAGATAAGTTAGATGCATCCTAGAATACTCAAGGAGCTAATAGAGGCGGTATCTGAGCCTCTAGCTATTATCTTTGGTAAATCATGGGAGACAGGAGAGATTCCAGAAGACTGGAAAAGGGCAAATATAGTGCCCATCTATAAAAAGGGAAATAAAAACCACCCAGGAAACTACAGACCAGTTAGTTTAACTTCTGTGCCAGGGAAAATAATGGAGCAAGTAATTAAGGAAATCATCTGCAAACACTTGGAAGGTGGTAAGGTGATAGGGAATAACCAGCATGGATTTGTAAAGAACAAATCATGTCAAACCAATCTGGTAGCTTTCTTTGACAGGATAACGAGTCTTGTGGATAAGGGAGAAGCGGTGGATGTGGTATACCTAGACTTTAGTAAGGCATTTGATACGGTCTCGCATGATATTCTTATCAATAAACTAGGGAAATACAACTTAGATGGGGCTACTATAAGGTGGGTGCGCAACTGGCTGGATAACCGTACTCAGAGAGTAGTTATAAATGGTTCCCAATCCTGCTGGAAAGGTATAACGAGTGGGGTTCCGCAAGGGTCTGTTTTGGGACCGGCTCTGTTCAATATCTTCATCAACGACTTGGATATTGGCATAGAAAGTACGCTTATTAAGTTTGCAGATGATACCAAACTGGGAGAGATTGCAACTGCTTTGGAGGATAGGGTCATAATTCAAAATGATCTGGACAAATTGGAGAAATGGTCAGAGGTAAACAGGATGAAGTTTAATAAGGACAAATGCAAAGTGCTCCACTTAGGTAGGAACAATCAGTTTCACACATACAGAATGGGAGGAGACTGTCTAGGAAGGAGTACGGCAGAAAGGGATCTAGGGGTTATAGTGGACCACAAGCGAAATATGAGTCAACAGTGTGATGCTGTTGCAAAAAAAGCAAACATGATTCTGGGCTGCATTAACAGGTGTGTGGTGAGCAAGACACAAGAAGTCATTCTTCCGCTCTACTCTGCGCTGGTTAGGCCTCAACTGGAGTATTGTGTCCAGTTCTGGGCACCACATTTCAAGAAAGATGTGGAGAAATTGGAGAGGGTCCAGAGAAGAGCAACAAGAATGATTAAGGATCTAGAGAACATGACCTATGAGGGAAGGCTGAAGAAATTGGGTTTGTTTAGTTTGGAAAAGAGAAGACTGAGAGGGGACATGATAGCGGTCTTCAGGTATCTAAAAGGGTGTCATAAGGAGGAGGGAGAAAACTTGTTCATCTTAGCATCTGAGGATAGAACAAGAAGCAATGGGCTTAAACTGCAGCAAGGGAGGTTTAGGTTGGACATTAGGAAAAAGTTCCTAACTGTCAAGGTGGTTAAACACTGGAATAAACTGCCCAGGGCAGTTGTGGAATCTCCATCTCTGGAGATATTTAAGAGTAGGTTAGATAAATGTCTATCAGGGATGGTCTAGACAGTAATTGGTCCTGCCATGAGGGCAGGGGACTGGACTCGATGACCTCTCGAGGTCCCTTCCAGCCCTAGAATCTATGAATCTATGAATCTATAAGTGCGTCTATAAATCAACAGCAGGGGCTGGATTCTCCACTGCCTTGTATAGTCATTTACACCCATGCAAAGTCTGAACAGCTGCACTTGACACCATTTTTGCACAAGTTTAAATGATGCCACATGGTGCAAGGCAGTGAAGTATCAGGCCCAGAAATTGCTGCTTGTCTTTCTTTAAAGGTGACTTATGGGTACATCTATGCTACGATGCTACAGCTGCACAGAAGTGTTGTTGTTTTTTCTGTCGATGTAGTGAACCCACCTCTCTGAAAGGTGTCCACTACATTGATGGAAGAATTCTTCTGTCAACCTAGCTGCGTCTACAGTGGGGGTTAGGTTCACCTAACTATGCCACACAGGGCATACCTAAGTGTTGTAGTTAGGTTGATAACATTTTAGGCACCACCCGAGCGACATAAGTTACACCAATGGAAGTGCAACTCATGGAGGTGGTTTTATTATGTCGAAGGCAGAGCTCTCTCCGGCCAGCATAGAGCGGCTACACAAGTGATCTTTCAGCGACTCGGCTGCATCATTACAGCTGTGCCGCTGTAAGCTTGCTAGTGTAAATATGGCCTTACTCAAGGGAAAAGAGTGTGAAATTCCCTGACAGCATTTCTATGTCACTTTACCAGTTAATATGCCTTCTGGCTTGTAATTTAAATTAACTTTAACTTTAGCGCTTGATAAGATGGTTCTACATATCCACCCCCTTCAATCCCAAGCATAGCAAATCAACATTTTCAAACAATACAGATAGTAATGCTTGGTAAGACCATTGTAGACAAAAAATTCTGAATCTCAAGTAACTATTGGGGCCAATATATGGAGATATGCCTATCTCATAGAACTGGAAGGACCTTGGAAGGTCATCAAGTCCAGTCCCCTGCCTCCACTAGCAGGACCAAGTACTGTCCCCTGACAGATTTTTACCCCAGATCCCTAAATGGTCCCCTTAAGGATTGAACTCACAACCCTGGGTTTAGCAGGCCAATGCTCAAACCACTGAGCTATCCCTCCTCCCTACTTCCATGGTACACCAGGACCCAATGGAAGTAGTTACCCATGCCGCTCCATGGCACATGGGAAGGATATAGAGAGTCTGTGCTGCTGTATCTGCATCCCAATATACCCTTCAGCTCTTGTTCTACAGGGAGCCATCCATGTGACTATTGAAACTAACAAATTTCAGTTGTTTTCGTGGGTTTTTCTTCCCACCCATAGAATTTAGATTTGAAAAAAAATCATGCATTTTTTCGCCATTTTTGTGAATAATGTTCCCATTTTCCAACCTACTTGACTTAGCACAGATGGGTATTTTGGTGGTGGGTTAGGGAGAAGGACAGAGACTTGCAAGTGGATCCACTAGCCACCCCAACCCCAAATGGCTCTGAGGGCTACCACAGGCCTGAAGCTATAGTAGTGGTGATGGAAAGACACTCTTGCTGCCCTGCAGCCTAGTGGCTGCTCTCCTCAGCCTGCAGCTTGGTTACTCAGGCTGTATACCCAGAAGACCTGCTCGATATGTACAGTTATATATATCTTCTCATGAAAACAATCGCTGAGGTGTTTCTAAAGCAGCTATCTCCAGCATTCAGATATCATGATGATTTGGGCAAATTTTTGTGTACCAACTTGGAAACCTTTTAAGCTCCCAGAATATGTCAGACAGGCCCTCCAACAGCCCCAGGGCAGAACAGTAAATGGGTGCTCTTCCGGCATAGCCAGGGCTTCCACATGCTCACCTGTCTGCCTTCATCACCGCCGGTACCATCCCGCTCATGCCTAGGAGCCCTGCGGCCTACCTGGATGATTTAAAAGGGCTGCGGGCCCTTTTAAATCGCCCGTGTCCCTGGGCAATTGTCCTCTTCCTCCCCTCCCACCCCTCCCCCGTTGGTGGGCCTGGTGTCAGACGTGGTGGAGAGAAACTTTGATGGGTTTCTCTTGGGCTTTTACCTAGCTATCATTGAGCTTTCCTAAGATACCCTAGGCCCCCTAATAATGACCTGTTCACTATGCCAAGTTTGTTTCAGAAGATTTCATTTAAGAAAGTTCATTCTGTAATCAGATAAATTAGTGCACTGCAGATTTATTCCTTAGCATGTCTGCATTTGATATACACAACATTTTAAGTTTTTATACACTTAGCAAAGCATTTACTCTATTATCATGTAATCATTTCCAGTCTAAATACAGAATCTATAGATTAATGTACAATAAATTTCTTCTTGTAACATTTTTATTGCTGTATTAGCTATTAAGTTTGTGTCGTATTTCCAAAATAGGAAAGACAGATAAAAGATTTGCTTGCATTTAAATTGTAGTGGTTATCCTTTACTATGCTTAAGATTACATGGCTAAAATGTAGTATTGTAATTAGAGCTGGTCAAATTTTGTCAATGGTGAGATTTTCAAATTAGAAAAAAATAGGGAACACGTTGACAAAATTTCGTGATTTGGTTTTTCACCACCTTACCCTCAATACCCCCAAGATTTTTGACCAGCTATAAAACTTGTCATCTCCCCCCCAAATTTTGATGAAACTTTGAATTTTTAAAAAAGTGGGTGGGTGGGGGAGAGAAAGCGCACATTCCCTCACCCCCTTTTTTTCCTGGACATCTCTAATAACACTAATAATGACACCAATATTTTACATATTGGTACAATATTTTACATTTCTAAAGAGTTCAGAAGGGTTTTATCCAGAAGGGTTTTTAAACTCTTCATCTCAAAGGATCCTAAGCAATACATACATGGTAGAGGAGTCACTTACCTACCACTGGAGTGTACCCACATCTGTGTGGCACTGGGCATCTGTTTAACACTTATATTGCTATATAGTAGTTTAGGATAGGAAGTGAAGAATAGCAGAAAATCTTGGTCTTGTAAAAGACAGCCACTTCAAACAGTACAGCCCCTATTAATCCATTGGTTCAGCAAGACATATAAGGGAGAGTACCACCAGTTGACTCACTGTCACCGCTTAGTTCAGAAAGTGGTTTCTCCAAGTAATAACTTAGACGTATTTGTACTTGGCCTAGGAGAGTTGATGATGACTCAGCCCAGACTGCGTGCATGGCTTGGGGAGATAAAACAAATAAACCAGTATGAATGCTTGACTATTTTCCAACATTATATTTTCTTGACATGCAACAAATCTTTTATCTGTCGTTCCTGTTTTGGAAATATGATGCAAACTGACATTAACTAATATAGTACTAAAACTGTTACATGGAGAAATATATTGTACATTTTGTACAGATTTTGTAGTTGGACTGGAAATTATTACATAATAGATGACCTGCTTTTCTAAGTGAATAGAAACTTGAATTCTGTGTATAGCAAATGCAGACATGCAGTGCACTAACATAGATATGTTTACACCCACAAAAGTGGGCCAGTTAAAGTTTTCTTTTGACCTTTTTACTGTTGGGTTAACTATTACTAGTTTTAGCAATATTCCCTATTTTAAGCAAAGGGAAAAAACATCCAAATATACAGTGTGTGTGTGTGTCTGTGTGTATTTATAGTATTATATAAATATCCCACTTGTTCACAGGCCTCACTAAGTAGGAGGATTTCCAGGACAAGTGTGGCCAATCACATCAACTTCTGCAGAAGCCAGAATTTCATTTTTTTTAAAGGAAATTTCTAGCCTATTTAAAAATGTGAATTGAATGTGAACCAGTCCTGAAACAGCAGGGCATCATGAGGAGCTTCTACTGTTACTCTAGCAGGCCTGTAGAGGGAGTTCCACTTATTCTGCTTCAGTTCAGTTCAGCACTCTACAAAACAAGGCTACCAATGGTGCCTGACTTAGAGATCACCATCTAAGGGCCCAGCCCGTTGAAGCCAATAAAAAGACTCCTGTTGACTTCAATGGGAGCTGGATTGGGTCATAAAAGAACAGAAAAACAATACAGGGATATGGCTTAGTCAGCAGTTGAATCCTTATCTGCTTGTTAAAAGTTTAAGCCTCTTTTGGCTACTGGAATAATACAAATGAGCAAGGCCGGCGCTATCAGTAGGCGACCCTAGGTGGTTGCCTAGGGCGCCAGGATTTGGGGGGCAGCAGGCGTCTGCCTCCTGCCTCCCGGCTCCACGCTCAGCTGCTGCGGCCCGCGGGCGGGGGGAGCTGAATTCCCGCAGGCGGGAGGGGCTGGCTGCGGGGGTGGGGGGGTGGCGTTAGCTGGGCAGGGCACAGGGCTGGTGCAAATTGCACCGGCCCTGCAAATGAGTCAAAGAATGGGCTGGGATCTGGCCCACAGACTGCTCTGTCTAAAAAGAGGAAGATTATCTAGAGGACATTGGAATCTGTATTTTTGTTAATAAATGTTTAACACCGTTTTTAGTTTAGGCGGGTTATTTGCTGTTTTGGTCAAGTAGTTGTTTTCCGCATCTCTCCCTTTTATTCTCTTCCATCTCTCTGTTGCCTGCTAGCCTCATCCACATTCTTTTTATTCTTTTCAGTTTTTAAATGCACATTACCACTTCTGCCAAGCCACTTGTCCCCTGCCACACTGAATCAGTGTTTCCACAGTGCGCACTTCCTCTAAGCTTGGAACTGTCACATACGAAGGAGAGAGGAGCTGTTTTCTGGTGATTCAGTGCAGCAGGGGACAGATGCTCAAATGGCAGCACTAGTATACAATTAAGACAGGCTAAAGGAGCATGAATAGAACAGTGAAAGCTGAAGAACCCTTCGATGTAACAAACTCAGGTTTTCCCAGGTCTGTTTGCAAGAGTGCAGTAGGCAAATTCATAAAACTCTGAATATATTTGTAGCAGTTGATCACCGTATTTTTGTGTAGAAATATAAAGAGGACATGGGCTAAAAGTGGTCCAATTATCTGAAAGCAAAACACACCTCATTGAGTCTTTGCAAAACCTCAACCATAAATTACTATAGTTTTGTCCATCTCTAATAAATATTTATAAAACTTACAAAGCTCTGGTTTCCTTAATAATTTTAATAATTTTAAAAAGCAAAAGTATTCTTAAATGATCTTCTACCCAGGGCTTATTGCAGCATGAGTTTTCCCATATTGCCAAGTTAATCAGCAGGTATGTTTGGGAATTCAGCATGGTCAGCATTTCACAGGAGTTGCTCAGTATCTCACATTTAGAAATGATTGGATCATTCCAAGCTCAAGAGAACTTTGTCTGAGCTTCACAAATATCTGAAGGTTTTATAGTGCCACCCATCACTAATATCTGAAGGCCTCCTTTCCACATAAAGTCAACAGCAATAGATAGCAAAGTCCCTAGTGGACCTGACTCTTTGGCACTTCTTTCTTTTTGAGTTCACAACTGTGTTTGGTCTAGTGTTTTTGGTAATTCATGAATCAAATATACTTGGAACTTTTCATTCATTAATTAGGGCAATATTATTGTTCCCATGATAAGGTTGAGGAAACTCAGGTGCAGAGGAGGTAAGTGACATGTCCAAAAGCACACTGGAAGCCAACAGCAGATCCAGGAACATAAACTGACTCGGTCTGGTATTGTAACCCATGCATCATACTGCCTCACAATACACTTTGTGCAATAGGGAAGAATTTAACGTCAAGACGTAAGTCACATATGAGTTGGGAAATTTAACTCTGCCATACCATGTATGTATTGCAAACAGGGTCTTTGATTGAAAGTGGCCCATATGTCATCAGCTGGTCATTCCTTCTCCAAAGGATTACTTTTAAATGATCTCACAGGCACGTTTTCAAAGCAAAGCAGCGGTGACATACAGAGTCTGTCTCCATATATTACTTATCTTAAACCAAAACTTACTTCTGTTGAACACAAATCCTCTGTTATTCCACTCTTTATCATTGTGCCCATCACAAACACCCTATTGTGAAGCACAGGTCTTAGAAAATATTAGGCAGGTTGTAGAAATTCACATTAGACCCTTTTATACTTCCTTCAGTGTTATTTTTGGTTCTGCTTCTCATGCTGAACCTTTGTTGTCACACATTTGGAAGGCAAGTGTCATGTATGCCTCTTGTAACTACCTTTTCCAATGGGACAAGGATTTTGTTATTGCTGTTTAGCTCCTACAAATGTGGAAGAAAGCACAATCCCTCCCTTGGGGAGCTCAGTCTAGAGAAGCCATTCCTTTTTGGAAATGATCAGTTTGGCCAGGCTTAATTCTGAAGATGATTATTCACAGTACAATATGTTTTATTCAATAAAGGTGTTCTCTTATCTAATATGAGTTTGCCTCTGCAAAAGTGTCTCATGACTGTCTATTATAATTTGTGTTATGCTCTCAAGACTCTGTGTTTAAAATAGATACTTATGACAAGCACCTTCTATTCAGGTAAGCACTCCAAACACACTCTATGCATAAGATCAAGGACTGAAAACACACTCAGAACATTTTGAATAATTCCTTTCCCTTGCAGAAATGCTCTTGAGAAACACTGCAACCTTCAGAATAATGTGCCAGGCATTTCAGACACTACAAAGGCATCTAACTGTCAGCATCATTTCAGAAAAACTGGATGTAAAATGTAAGGGTAAAAGACCTTTTAATCTATGGGTCACTCAGGAGAATGAACAGTTGCTTGGCAGAGGCTGGGCAATGGGGATGTCTTCTTCACCAGTTTCATTATTACATTTCATAATCTCCTAAAGGCTCTCAGTGAAGGGGACTGGCTGGAATCTGATTGTTGACTAGCAGGAATAAGGCTTTTTTAAAAGACTGAAGTTTAATCTGAAGCTAACTGTTTATTTTTACATTATTTCTTCTGGCACAAAGCTCCTACTGTTTTGTCTCTCTCAAAATTCCATTGGTTTTACCCATTCTTATTTTATTGTCGTATTCCTCTTTTTATCCTATACTGTAGCTATCTCATCATTGGACTATTTGAGTATTATTTCTTATTTTAGGTAAAGATTGCACCATTTGTGTATTTATTTTGAAAAAGAATAAAGGAAGGAAGAAAAACTGAAAAAAAAATCTTTAATAGGAATTTAGTGTTGGCGAAAGGTATTGGATTTAGAGCTCTGGAGAATGAAGTACTCTGTTTTTCCATATAGCTGGTATAACACATGCATTGGCAGCTTTTTCCATAGCAATCCACCAATGTGCCTCAATCCTGAGTTGTAGAGATGGACACTAGAGGTAAGAGAGCTAGGTTTGCTCTTCAGCTAATGCCAATGGAGCTAGGTCAATTTACTTCAGTGTAACTATGCCAATTTAAGGAGTTGAGTGGTCATGGTCCTCCTGACTTTGTTCTTTGCCAAGAAGTGTAGTACAAATGTGGAATTTACTATAATTTATTTATTTCAATAAGGAAAGCCAGAGATGCTGGTGTGAAGTTCTTTATGCTTTTTTCCCTTCCAAAGACAGATGCAACTAACTTCCTGTTAAAGATTCCAAGTAATGTAGTCCAGTAATGAAGCAATTTCCTATATGAATAAATAGTATAATTGGAACTACCACTAGAGGGCATTTAAAATGATTCAGGCCAAATCTTGCTCTCCATCACAATGATTTCAATCTAGAGTAATAGCTAGAAACTTTGGTGGAATTCCTCCAAATTTAAAATACTGTAACTGAAAGTTGAATCTGAAGATTCCCATTTGAAAGATTAGCAGGTCATTTTAAAATAAAATTTGACAGACAGATTAGAGTAACTTTTTAAAACCAAAATGAAGTGTGCAGCTAAAAACAAATGTGCAAATGTATCAGTAAGATTTGAGGATGCTCTCCTTCCACCATCCCTAGAAATGTGAGGGACCACAAAGAGGCTAATAGTGAGTGCTTTTGAAAATCCCACTTTTAATTCCAAAGACCACAGTAGATATTCAAAATAATTAATGGGTTGTCTTTTTAGTGCTTTACGCTGGGGCTGTGTACTGAGGTTAACAGTCATAATCTTGGTACTGATACTATGAGAAAAGATCATGGTACGTGCATAGATGGATATTCAAATGGACAAAAGCAAGACTCCATATCCATCTAATAATATTTAACATTTTGGGTAAATCTTCAAAGAGCTGAGCTAATAGCAACTAATTTAATCTTCAAACCACCTGAGTGAGTGAGCCTGAACATTCCCCTTTAACTGAGACTCGGGGCAATGTAAAGTAGTAGGAAAGAACACAAAGGCAGGTCTTCACTGAGCTACTTTAACTTGCCCCTCACCAGTAAGAAGTGCATTACTAGTTTTAGTCCTATATAGTGGAGCTAGGTATCCTAGTATGCCTGCTCTTGAGGGAGGATGAGTGGTGGGTGCTGACACATCCCATTTCCTAGAGCACAGGTTCTGCATTAAGATCTACACTTAGGTCAGGCCACAGCTAGGGAGAAAGAACTAAACGTGGTTTCCTTTGGGGCCTAGAGATTAGGTGCCTCTAGGATGCCTTTATAAAAGATGGACAAACAAGCAGTGCAGACCCAGACTTCACTTTCTTACCTCACTGCAGTTCTCAGGAGTCCCATTTCCCTCAGTCTCCCCTATATACTTTGTAACTGAGGCCAGCCCATCTGCAGCACTGTGTTGCAAAGGCTCCCTTGTGTGAGCCCTGCTGTCCTATTTTTGTCTTCCCTTAGCTTTTCCTCCACTTCCTGAAGAATCTCTGAGGAAAAAGCACAGGAAAATCACACCTCTCTTTGGCAGCATGTCACAAGAGTGCTTTAGATTGCCTCAACTGGAAAAGTCAGTGCAGTGCTGGAGCCTGCACCAGTGAGTAATGAGGGAGCTATATTTCAGCGGCTGAACTATTAGTAGCTGTGGCATCACTTCTTTGTGTTTGCTCTCAGTGGTGGATTAAAGCTAAATGGGGCCCAGATCCACCAAAATCATAGGGTCGCTATTCAGGCTTCTCTCTCAAGTGGCCCTTCCCCCAGAGGGATGCTTGTCTTTCTCCTCTTCCCCAGTGCTTGAACTTCTTTCCAAGTGAGGAAATCCAGCCATTCCTTAGGCTGCCCTGTGGCTGCCTGGCTATCTGCCAATCAGCTGTACATTGCAGCACCGCCTGCTGCTCTGGCCCTGACTTGCAGCTATATCCCTCTCTTCTGGAACTGCAGGAACTGCATCCCAAGGATCCTACCTCAAGTTCCCTCTGTATAGTATAGTTGTGGGTAAGCTGAGTTTACCCACTCCTCATTAGTGAAGGATAGTTTTTACTTTTTTTAACCACTCCTGTTGACAAATACTTTCCCCATAGCCGGCATGCGGCACAGCTTGCTTACCCATTTTTTTTTAAAGTAGGGAGACCCAAAGGGCTCCACCTGATCTTGCTGCTGCATGTCTACTTTAGTTCATGTTGGGGCCTAAGGGCAGGTCTTCACTACCCGCCGGATCGGTGGGTAGCAATTGATCTATCGGGGATCGATTTTTCACGTCTCGTTAAGACGCGATTAATCGATCCCCGATCGCGCTCCCCGTCGGCTCCGGAAATCCACCTCATCAAAAGGCGGAAGCGGAGTCGACGTGGGAGCGGCAGCGATCGACTTGCCACCGTCCTCATGGCCAGGTAAGTCGATTACGATACGCCGACTTCAGCTACGCTATTCACGTAGCTGAAGTTGCGTATCGTAGATCGACCCCCTCCCCTAGTGTAGCCCAGGGCTTAGATGCAAAATACCCACCCATCCTCCAGCAGAACCTTATTTGGAATCTTATGAAAAATCTGACCTACCTGCAGTCGCATTCTTCCCACCTTCTCTCGAGTAGCACCATTTTAGAAACACGACCTATGTTGTCCAAAATGGTGATTCCTGGAGCAATGTCAGCCAATCTGCATTAGCTCATGGCATGATCTCACCTCTATTGCAAATCCTATTTTAGGCTGATCAAAACTGCACCTCTGAGCAAGCCTGTGCTTGTGCAAGTTTTGCACATCCTACCTGTCTATTGCTTATCTTCCCACAGCATTAGCCTTGTACTGAAATAGCAATGATATCCAATTGTAAGGCTACAAGGAACCTTTCAAAGGAAGGGGTGTAACATGATCGTGGAATGCTCAGAAATGTATTCATTGCGATGGCTTTGTCTTTGTAAATCTTTTCAACATTCTGCAGGGTAGCCATGCTGTGGCTGCTAGCTATTAGAGCTTCACAGTGCTTTTCAGATTTACAGCTGTGTGCTTGTCATTTCCAGATGCAGTTTTACTAAGACAGTCACTCAGGAAACATTGTGAGAAGCAGCAGGTTTCCAGTAAAACATGCCCATAAACACCATGGTTGCTGGCAAAATAAGGCTTACACCCAGATGCTTTAGACAAAAATACAGTCTATTCTTTGTTCACTCTTACCCTAAGGGTTTCACTCAGCCCCATAAATATATACAATGGAACAACCCATCCAGCTGAGTGTATGGGATACATAATATCCTATCTGCAGATATGATTGCTGTTTATTGCACGTTTTGACTTGCGTTAAGGTTAATTGTAGAGATAGGTTCAGAAAGAGGTGAAGAAAGTGCTATGTGGGTGTTATCATTCCTTTGTCATTGTGTTAGATACAGCAAAGTCAAAACTGGTTATGAATAGGTGAAGTAATAGTCATGAGGTGTCAAATGTGGCAAATTCAAGTAGTGACAGATTCACAAAACTCTCTCATGAGATCCAACCCCAGCTGCCGAATTTTGAGGCAGTTTGCATGTAGATTGGGCAACGGCCTAGCTCAATAAGGGGAGAAACCAGAATCCTGTGGACTCAGTTGGCACTCTGTGTAGTATTGTCAGCCTTGGGGAGAGTCTGGGTGGGACGCTGTAAAGCTTTTGTTATGAAAGCCACTTGGAACTGGACATAGAGTACAGTTGAGCTCTTGTAAGCACCTGAAGTACTGAGTGATCACTGAACATCACTCTTTGCAAATTGTCCTGAATAAGAGGCAATGTACATTTGTGTTGCCCTACAAGCAAGTTATTGATCAAGTTCGGGCTTAGTCACAATTAGGTCCTTGCTTCCCCTTGTTCCATGGGGGAAGTAAACTATGCCAGTGCTGTTCCTGGAGCCTTATTTCCCCCTCCATACTGATTTAGTTGTGCTGGCCAGCCTTTGTGGGGAGCAGAGTCAAGGCTCTGCTCACTCCCCAGCCTGACTGCTGCTCTCCCCATGCACTAGCGACCCATGGTGTGGGTAGTACATGCAGGGAAGGAGAAGGAAGTGCCATACAGTGCTTAGTCTCCTCTGTGACTACATTAGCCAGTTCACAATAGAGCCCTGAGCATTTATCTCCCGTACTTTGGTGCGGTTTCCATTCAGATATGATTTTGGATCCAAATCTCATTTCTTGACCTATTTCCAGATCACAATTTAAGGACCAATCTCAGATCAAGTTCTCCTGTAAGCTACATTTTTGTAAATAAGCTTAGTATCCATTATGTTATTGATGTATCCTGTTCTCATCTTTCTTTCTTTCTTTCTTTCTTTCTTTCTTTCTTTCTTTCTTTCTTTCTTTCTTTCTTTCTTTCTTTCTTTCTTTCTTTCTTTCAAAACCAAAAACAAAGAATGTCAAGAAATCTGTGTTGACAAATACTTTTCCCTTTAAAGGAGTGTGGTCTATTTTAGAAAAGTAGAGATTGGATATTGGCACTTGTGTTTTCCCCCCTTGTTTAGGGTAGGACAGGTACAGAATGTTCAAACTCAGATAACACAGCTGAAATTGAGTACTTTATCTTTCCTCATCATCTTTGTGATTTGAGCAGCACATTTTTTTCCCCTAGCAAATTTTACCTGTTCCTTTTTAGCCTCTGTAGCACAGTAATCATTATAGTTCCTTTTACAGAGTAGGGGAAAAGGAGATGTATTCATTACTGGTGCACCCCAGGCATTTTTTGTGTGATGTATAGAGATGTACTGGATGAAAGATACCTACTGCCAGCTTGTCAGCCAGAACATGGGTCTGTGCATTCCTAGAAGAAAATGCTTTTGTGTCATGACTCCTGCCTGCTATCCTGTGATTTTTTTAAAAAAGTGGGCTAGCAAGCCAAAAACAATCGTGACAAATTGAAATATAGGAGTGATACTTCAGGACAGTTCCCACCCACACACACATAGTAGACCACGATCTTGGCCCTTGGGATTGAAGTTTATTTGGTGAACTTCTTTTGGTAAGAAAAGATATATCTATCCTTCAAAGTTAATGAAGAAAATAATAGCATTAGCTGCACACTGCTAATCCTGTAATGAAAAAATGATGCATCCACTGTATGTTGACTGGAGTTGACAGTTATTGTGAAAAATTATATTTCCCTGTGGATTGGGGAAGAAAATGACTTTGTGAAATAAAATGCTCAGCATCCCACACTGAGGCTGGATGTCCCCACTTGATGTCATATTTTCTATTTAAAGGATCTTTTTTGTTCAAACAAAAATTTTCAGTATCTCAGTAACTCCTGCTTTCTGCTCTCCCCCTTATAAATCCCTTCCATTTTCTTATTTTTTTGGGTTGCTCAGGGGAGTTGGGTTAAATATATATATATATATATATATATATATATATATATATATATATATATATTGCAAAAAAAGAAACCTTTTTGAAATTTCAAAGTCCCTCTCAGAAACTGTTCCATTTCAAAATGTAGAATGAAAGTTAACAATTGATAACCTACAATTTTTTGATTTCATGTTTTGATATGCATGTATTCCATTTTCCCACTGAATGCAATAGATTGAATGATGTCTAGTGGAGGGAAGGCGGAGAAGGAGGGGTTGGTTGTGGTGTTTTACTTCAATTTTCCTTTTGCCTCTCTAACTTTTTAAAAACTTTACAGACAGGGCCGACTCCAGCTTTTTGGCCGCCCCAAGCAAAAAAAAAAAAAAAAAAGATGAAAATGGCCGCCGCCGTAGTGCCGAAGCAAAAAAAACCCAAAACACAGCCTCACAATCCCCTGACTGCCACCCCTGCCCCGGTGATTGTCCCACCCACCCCAGCTGCCAGGGGACACACTGGCTAACCCACCCCGCTCCAGTCTGAGCAGCTGCGGCCAGCCTGGCCCCTCCCGTGCGCCGGCCCCGCAGTGTGGTGTCCCAGGGGCGCAGCGCTCCTGGACTCGCTCCTGTGGTGCCCTAGGGGCAGCCTGCCCCGGCCCGGGCCGCCACCGCCCGCCCCTCAGGGCTCCGGGTGCCTCTGTGCTGCCCGGAAGGGAAAAAACCACAAGTTTTGGCCCCCGAGTTGGACTCACACAAAGACTGGCGCAACGAGCATGCGCCTATTCCTCTCCACATTGGGGGGAGAAAGGGGTGGCGAGAGAAGCTCCTCCGCCGCCTCAGAATCCCCTGACTGCCGCCCCCTACAGGGCGCCGCCCCAGGCACGCGCTTGGCCGCCTGGTGCCTGGAGCCGGCCCTGTTTACAGAGGGAAAGATAAATAATAAATAGTCCCAACATTCTGATTTCAACAAAAGTATTTTAAAATGTTGAATTTTTGTGTAAGCTTTGTTTGTCACTTTTTTCAATCAAACATTCTTAAAAAAAATTCGGTCTGGCTCCAGTGCTAAGGTACAGCTTTCCTTTTTGCCTACCTCAAAACTGCAGTAGGAACCATAGTTTCTTACTGTGACACAGCAAATGGCACCTTCAAAACTCTGATGCACCTCATGATTCTGTGCATTGGCTGCCACACCATTTCAGAGGAAGGTTGGTATGTAACATCTTTGAGATTGAGAGATTCTTTAAGACTGCATACTGAAGCAATGTTGCACAATGTTTCACATTTGTCACTACATGTAGACACAGCTCCTAAGCTGTGGTTTGCCCCAGATTTCTCAAGTAGCCATAGTGCGGCACTGTTGAATAACAACAAACAATTGTTAGCAGAGATCGGCTGGAAATACACAGTTCAGATCTAGATCTGAAATTCCCCAAAGTTTAAGGGCTGTTCATATCTGGGGTGCTGAACTTAGTTCATATATTGAGCCTGTCTTGACAAGATTGTCTCTGTTTCTATGTGTGCATGTTCACTTATTTACTTATTTAGGTATCCATGCAGGTAGGGAGTTATAGTTTGGAGAGAAAGATAAAACACAATTCAATTCCTCACGTTTTATTTTCATGAATTAGTCTGATTACATCGTCCAGGAGTGGCAGAGTGACACACACACAGGTCAGTTGTTAGGTCACCCTAATGAGGGCAAATAAAATGTGTTTCTTTCAAAGAAGTTGGATCACCTTTTTAATTAGGCATTTGTGCAGTGCTATTATTTTTTTATGCCTTAGTTTTATGGAGGTTGTTTTCCTGTGAATCTGCATTTATAGTGGTGAGTTTTATACAATGTGTTTTCATGTCATGTCTGAAAGTGTAAGTATTAATGTATTGTTCTAAAATGGAGGTAAATATATATTCTCCGTACCTAGTTTTTGGTCATCAGCATCCTAATTTTTATCACCTATAGTTCTAGAAATAATGAGCTTTTTATATATACTATCTCACACATGACATATATGCACCATTGGTTATGGTTATGCACCATTGGTTATGCACTGAAGTTTTATAGCCCTAACACTGGAGTAAAGAGCTCTATCAAAATTGCCTTATAATTAGTTGTAATGGGTAAACTTTTTTTATGAAAACCATCAAACCTCCTAAAAGAAACAAGCTTCAAGATAGTGACATCTTACAGATTTCAAACACCTATTCCATTTCATAGAATCATAGAAGATTAGGGTTGGAAGAGATCTCAGGAGGTCAAAGCAAGACCAACCCCAACTAAATCATCCCAGCCACGGCTTTAAGCCACGCCTTAAAACCTCTAAGGATGGAGATTCCAACACCTCCCTAGGTAACCCATTCCAGTTCTTCAGCACCCTCCTGGTGAAATGGTTTTTCCTAATATCCAACCTAGATCTCCCCCACTGCAACTTGAGACCATTGCTCCTTGTTCTGTCATTTGCTGCCACTCAGAACAGCCTAGCTCCATTCGAGGTACTAATACAACCTTCAGAATCTTAATTCTATTGTGACTAAACTAAAGAGCCTAAGTCAATTTCCTTTAAAAAGAAAAAATGGAGTTCCTTGATCACCTTATTCCGTGTGGAGGGTAATACCATGCTTGGCTGACTGCACTGGGTATTTTCGCCTAGTATTCCAGCTTGCTGTTATACCACTACATTTTATTGGTCACTGAATTATTTTCATTCCCAGTGCCACTACACTTCTGAAACTGACTGTGGACATGTGTAGGTCAAGGGGAAGGAAAATTAAGGGTCATCTTAAGTTTATACAGTGGTGCTCTTTCATTTTCTATAAAGCTAACTACATTTAGGCTCCCTGTTGGGTAAGCTTTTTTCCTGTCTATTATTTTCAAAGGAGAGAGTGCATATGACAGTCTGAGAATCACACCAGCCTGAACACAGATGGTCGGGATTACACCACACTGAGCCTTGACCTTCAAAAGCCTGCCGTTTCTTTTCAAGGTTTCTCTTCTTTGACAGCTAGACTGGCTTTTGTCAATTAATTTTATTAATGCCAATTTTTTTCTTATGATCAATTACCTGTGCCTTTAGAACATGACTCAGAATCACAGAAATATTCAAAGCAAGTTCCAGGTTGAAAGACTGAAACAATTCCCCCACCCTACTCCCAAAAGCCACTATGAAATACTGGAATATTTAACTCATTGTGATGAAACACAGTCCAGGTTCTACTCAACTTTTTCAGCAACTCCCTGTGCTAACAGATTTCAGCCAGTACAAAAGAGGAAGGAGTTTGGCTAGGTGTACATCAGGGTTGTCGTGAACTCTATGTAAAATAAAGGGGGGTGGAAAAGAAATGGATTTTTGAGATGGCTACAAAGTGTAAAAGATCTCAGCAAAAACCAACAATACACCTTTATTTTATAATAAAAAGGCAGCTATTTGTAGTGCCAGATGTTGCAGACATGACTCATGATGAATAGTCCCTTTCCCTTATTCTTTGAATAGTCCCATTGGAATTAGTGGGGCTACTCAGTGTGAGCAAGGTTGGCAGATAATGCTCAAATAATGACTTGTGCCTTCAATTATATTTTGTTAAATGGTGAAGGCATACTGTCTGCTAACGGAGTTAAATATCCCATTGAGTGCAATGTGACATACTATGGAAAAATACATGAAGGCATGTAAATGTAAACAATCATTCAGATTCTCTTATGTTATATCAGTGTAACCTCACTGAAGTTAATGAGAATGCATCAATATGATAGAAAGTAGAATTTAGTCTGTGGTCTTTATTGTATACTATTATGAGCAAACCAAAAGTTGAAATGCTTATTGAAAGCTTTCCTAACTTACCTGAACCACATGAGTCTGTAAAATTTGGGCTTTGAATCTAAGCAGAATAGGTTTTCTTGTGAGATTTATGCTATTTCTTCTTTGGGACCCAGCTGGAAACACAAGAGCAGTTTTTCAATCAGTTCTTCAGCACTTCCTGCCCTAGTCACAGAATAGAGTTCAGCAACATTTAAATAGGACACTTACCAGTTAGCTTTGCAGTTCAGAACCTCAAAAATGGTCTGGTTTGAATTTATTTCTAAAACTGGATGACTGATCAAGGGCATTCTGACTTCATTTGAAACATCCATCCCTAACCACAGAGCTATGGGATTAAAACTATCTTTGCGGCAGAACTAGTAAAAGCAAGTTTATTAGAGGCCAGATCACAGCCTGGGCCTATGCACACATGCAGCAAAATAAGGAGAGTAGGTCAGTCCCCCCACCATGAATACACTACCCTATGTATCTCCCCTTCCTGTATACCCAATACCTCTCTTCTCCTTTGCATGAGTGGGCAGAAAGGGGTTGGGCCTTTATCTTGGTCCTTTGTCCTCACCCTAGTACACCAGTCTGCTGACTGATGATAGTAATCTGCTACTGGTATGGTACTGCACTGGGGCAGTTCAGCTAAATACTCCCCCTTACACAAAGCTGGACCTAAAGGCACAATCTAACCCTAAATGAAAACTTTACAGGTGTTAACATATAAGACAACTGCAGGAGTACAAACCCTTTGTGATACACAGGGGAGCTATGCAATTAATTCTCATTAACGTTAATAGGAGTTACCAATATAAATCCTATTTCCTGGGAAGTACAGAGCAAAGTTAAAAACCCTAATAAATTTGACTCAAATATAGTGATATTTATTCAAACCACAGTATAATCACTATAATAACATCATGGTGCTGTAGCACATGTTGAAATATAGTGTTACATCATGTGTACATATTATTTGTTTCTATAATTTTACTACAATGAATTATAGTTCAACCATTGGTTTAGGATAAAAATATAGTTTTAATATGGCATTTGTTAGTTTGCATAATTTTCAGAGTCCAGTCCAGGTAAGGTTTTTAATCTAAAATGAATAGGTGATAAAAATGCCATGAGGGGGCTGCTTGGATTTTAAAACTTCATTAAAAAGAGATTTATGATTAGCACAACATATGAGTGGGAGAAAAAATAACTAATTAGAAATGAGTCCCTTCCATAAATTCCCTCTGCTTTTGCCAGGTACTTACGTAATATTTTGCAAAAATCAAGAACAATAGGACTGCAGTTCAAAGAGCAAAAAACAAATGTGACCCATTTTCAAAAGAAATAATGATAGCTTAAATAAAAGCATGCTAGTTACTCTGTAAACTGACAAGCCACAAGTATGACTTCCTGTTCTCTCTCCAGTCTCCCCCTCCAAAAAACAATCACAGCCTTACTTTTATCATGCCTCCCTAGTGAACCGACCCTACCCTGATGAAATAAATGAAAGTTTTGCCATAGTTGGAAATAGGTTAGGCTGATGAAGCTTGTTACAGTTGAGGACTGGAATATCTAAACAAAACTTGTCCGGGAAACTGAAGTTTTGTTAGTCTTGGAGAGAGGAGGAGCATATTGTGCACTTTAGCAATTCAACTTTCTGGATAGGTTTTGGTCAGGGCAAATCTTCAAAGAACTGAATCAAAACCTCTACATTAAGTCCTATTTTGTAGGTCTAATAGCTGATTTTTTAATCATTTCAAAGGTAAAGTTGCCTATTTGGAGGATACTATTACATTTACAGCCTCTTGCTGTTGATATCGTACCTTTTGAAAACGTGCATTACAAAACTTTGCAGTTTAAAAAGATGCGGATAATTTTCATCCCTGCAATAGTTGTATCTCACATCTCAGTTAGTGAGGTCCTTGTCTGTGCCAGGGATATGACCATTGTGTTATCTTTTACTTTTTACACAATAACTATATGAAGAAATCACACTGACACAGTTGGGCTCAAATAACCATGTTTACTAAATATGACCGTGAGACCTAGCTACAAACACGCTGCTGCTCTGATTGGTTTATGATAGTTTCTAAAGCATAGACTGCAGTGAGTCCCACTATAGGCCTCACAAACTATTTAAAGGGATACTACTCTATTCATATACATATAGTAAAACTGCTCTATTTTCAAAATACTCTAATAGTTGCAGTACCACAGTGATAAAAACTAAAGTGATTAGTTCATTATAACATTTTCTGTTTCACAGTAAGAATGAACTTTCACATAGCTAGTTCTATTATGCACTGCCAGATGTTACTAGAGGTAACCAATCCTTTTTCTTCTTGTTTTGTTATCACACAGCATTTTTCCATAATGCTGAAGACTTTTGATAAAATAGAACAAAGGCACATCAAAGAGAAAACACACAATATACTAACAAAATACATAAAAAGAACAAAAGATCAGGCTTTGACTTGACAATGCACACAGTTTCATCTTGTACAAGTAAAATAGACAAAATTCAGCAATTATTCAAAATCCCTACAGTGTTACAGTGAATTAGGAAATAGAGTCTGTTTCTATGTGGAGCACTATTTTTATTTTATTTGTGTGTCACAGGCAAAATTTCATTGGCATTCATTCTTCTAGTTGTATATCTGTAGTAGCTCCTGAATGTATCAATCCTGGCTAATATTTTTCTATTTACTAGTTCTTATTTCTTCTATAAACACTGATGTTCAAGTATAGAAAACATGTAGCAATATTGTCCATTTCTACTAACAAATATTTGGATGTAATTGAATCTTACATAAAATTGCAAGCTTATAAATTTAAAGATTTGGCAGAGAAGTTCTTGGGCATAATAGTTTCTACTCATATTTCATACTGGAACAGAAAAAAATGCTTTCCATTCAGCTAGTTAAATATCTTATGGGGTTTACTTGGAAAAAGTATCTTCAAACTATGGGCCAAATCACTGAATCAGCAAACTTCCCTTGTAAGTAGATGTTGTGCTTTGGAATTCTGTTGAGGTAAGAGGAAGAAAGTGACAGGAAATGGAATTCTCCCTACAGGCTAAGTGCTCCATGGTTGCTCGTGCAGAGTCAGAGCTCCTGTGCATGAAGGTGCTGACCAGGCGGAACCACTGGTTCTGCCCCTGCTACATTTGCAAACCTTCCCACATGCACAACATACCTTCAAGCACCCTGACCTGTAAAAAGCAGGACACAGATTCCCCTGCATTTTGGCCATTCTGGACCTGCACAGCTGGGAAGGAATTAGGATTTGCCCCTAGAATATTATCCTGTCAGCAGGAAAACACAAAGGATTGGATTCACCAGCTTTCACCAGCTATTTGATGCATAGCATCTGTAAACCTGGCTGAGCCACCCTACTAAGCAAACTTTATGACTACTTTGCATCACCCAAGTGGCACAAAGCATCTGGAATGTACCAGGAAAGACTCTGAGCCAGATTTGTGTTACTTCCCCCAAAATACTGTTTCTGTACCGTGTAATATTATGGGCATGACTGGAACACACATCAATCTCTGCTTTTCCTGAAAGTGATGCTTTCAAGTAGAGCTGGTCAAAATGATACTGGCTGTGAAGTGAGCTCTTTTTATCTGATTACAAATCATTCTCAAACAGACTTTGCTTTTCACTGATCTGCTTGCTAATCTTAATTATCAGCTTATGCAAACAAACCTCAGGCTTTGGTTGATCTGTGAACTCTAAGTTGACTATTCACTGTTTATTGTTCATTGTTCGTTGGCAGACATAGTTGGGAAATGTTTTGTTCCTGCAAATCTTTTTTGACAAAGCTTACAGCAATATTTTTCTCCAGGTTTTTTAATTTTTGTTTTTTTAAAAAAGAGGGTTGTTTTTATACGAAAAGCTGAAATTTTGTCAAAAACTGGCACTTTTCACTGAAATCTCCAATTTGACAAAAATCATTTTTCACTGAAAAATGTTTTTGAACTTTAACTTTCTACCAGCTCTAGTTTCCAGTACGTGGTTATATGCCATTGTTTTTGCTCTCTATCTGGTGCGCCAATTCAGGAAAACCCTAAGTCTATGTTCATGCTACCATACACACACTTGGCGGTAGTTTGATGAGAGCTAATGCAAGTATAAATAGTAGTGTAACCATGGTAGCAGGGGCAGTAGTGGCACAGATTATCCAGGCCAGATACAGAACCACTGGTTTCAGGAAGGTTTGTACTCAGCACAGTTAAACTGTGCTGCTGCCACTGCCTATATTACTATTTATACTTGAACTAGCTCTCATCAAGTATGTGTACGCGAGCCGTAGTTTAGACAGTCACACCCTGAGTTTGTAGTGTAGACATAGCCTTAAACATGTGCTTCCCTTTAAGCCCATGATTAGATTTTGTTGAATTCATTCCCAAAGACTTCAGTGGGAGCCAGGCATTTGCTTAACCTTAACCACATGCTTAAGTTATCTGCTAAACTGGGGATCTGAACGACCGCAACATTTATACATGGCAGAATAAAAAAATAATTACAAATATTTTTAAAAAAATCTTGTTCACAAGGTGGCTGAGGTATATATAGTCTTGTCGCTCACCCAATATCCTGCGACTGACATGGCTATAACTACACTGCATGCAATCTTGTTCACACACAGCTAGCTTTATTTGGGTTCATGTGGGTATCTGTGGGAAAAAGTAGCCATTCCACAAACTTTCAGGGAAGGAAAAACCCATTTGTACAAATGTTCAAAAATAGCGAACAGCAGTCCAGAACTTTGCATTAGTATTTGTATCATGATTTTAACTAGATGAAATTTTTCAGAGAAACCTTTTTTTGATGAAAAATGCAGATACATCTTGATGGACACATTTCTCAAATCCATTTTGAATTCACCAAATTGTTTTATCCAAAACTAAAAGAAACCCAAAAATCTGAAAAAATCAGAATATTTCATTTTGACATTTTGTGAATGAAAGTTCGATTTTTTTTCTACTAAGAATTGCTTTTTGTTTTAAATTTTACTTCAGTTTTATTTTCTTAAAATATCCCGTTAAAACAAAGTTTAATTTGGGGTTTTGTTTGACCTCCCATTTTAAAAAAATTATTTGTTTATTTTTGGTTGGGTCAGCAAACCAAAAAATCAGGTATCTAAAAAGATTTTAATTTGAATATTATATGTATGTATTGGAAATGGGGCGGGGGGAGGGAGAGGGATACCCCAACACTTTGAGCATGCTTTTTTAATTAGTAAACTCTTAAATATGTACAATTTTTGTTAACTTTCTCTGCAGTAAGATGATCTCTTATAAGAATGACATTTGTTATTAATTATGCAATTGTTACAATGTACCACTATAAAATTACTTTGTGTCTAATTAATATGTAGGCAAGGATTAATTAATGTAACAAACAATTTTGAGTAACTTTTTAACTAATAATAATTACTTTCATAAAGAACTTGCTGAAAACCCTCAAGTAATTTTGAGTGCCCCATGCTGTAATCTAATAATTCTGGAATTAGTAATTCATTATTCATGAAAAGATCCATGTTTAAATCAAAACAAGTGCCGTGTGTGTGTGTGTGTGTGTGTGTTTATTTTAAGGAAAATTCTATCAATGTTTGTTGTTGAAATACCACCTGTGATCATGGGTGAGTATATCTATATCCAAAAGAGTCTTTTCTTGCATCTACTAAATCTTACTTGTGTTCAGGATCTGGCCTAGAACTCACATTAACTTCTTGTTCCATTTGGCATGTCTTCACTTGTCAACAAGTCACCATGTGTAAGAGTGAGAGAGGATGGGGTCCAATCTTTGCCTCAGCCAACAAGGTTATTTGGGGTGCAGATGGGTAAAAAGAGAACCAGAAGGCTAGAAGACAGCAGGGCTGGATGGAAGGTAGCTTGACCCTGGAAAGAGGTATGAGCTTGAAACTCGGACAAGGCAGCTGCCAGGAATCTTATGTGAAGGAAGGACCATGAAACAGAGGGAAGGAAAACAGGGCTAGGATTGGGGAATAAGGCTAGGACAAGTATCAATGAACCAGGCGAGACGAGAACAGATCTGGATAAAGGAGCTGGTGGGATGTGGGAGCACTTAGGCTACGTCTACACTACCCGCCCGATTCGGCGGATAGCTATCGATGTTCTGGGATTGATTTATCGCGTCTCGTCTAGACGCGATAAATCGATCCCAGAGCCGCTCCCCGTCGACACCGGAACTCCAGCTCCGCAAGCGGAGGAAGCGGTGTAGACGGGGGAGCCTGCCTGCTGCCGTGTGGACCGGGGTAAGTACTTTAAAAATCAATCTAAGATATTCGAATTCAGCTATGTTATTCACGTAGCTGAAGTTGCGTATCTTAGATCGGTCCCCCCACCCCCTAGTGTAGACCAGCCCTTAGCCAGGAGAAGAAGTCATATGGGATCTGCTGTGAGAAGAGAGGAGAAAGGTTGTGGGCGTGATTTGTGTGGGATGGGAAGGAACTAAAACTTGATAATCACTGAAGTGGGCAGGAGGAATCCAGTAGTACTAATAGGGCAATGAAGTGTGGCATGTGTGAGAAAGAGAGAGAGAGATTAAACTAATTTTGGATTTGAGGAATGGATCAGGGGTTTACAATGAAATGGGAGAGGGATAAATAAATTCCTTTTGTGTATGGTTCTTACCATTTTTTTCATGTGCACATACAAATTATTGACTACCTTATTTGCAAAAAATGACCATGATTGTTGGAGAGATGTTGCACCATCACGAATTGGAGTGTGATTTGGAGGGAAGGTGGCTCTCGAGATGAGCTCTCTATGAAGAGCTGATCTGTATTAGGAACGTTTTAGAATCCCTGATACTGTTTATAATTCAAGGACATATCACTCTAAAATACAGGTCTCTAAAAGTCTGTAATTTAAAAGGTTATCTGCTACCATGTTTTATGTACGTTAATACCCATCTGTATCAGTAAATCTTTTTCTAAAAGATTCATGGTTAAAATTTAAAAGTAAAATTTAATTTCCTTTCCATACCAAATACTGTGCTTCAGCATCACATTCATGCTTCAAGTTCAGCTATACTAAGGAGTTTTTTTCGTCTTCTGTACTTTACATTGGTCCTTTATGTCAGTTATTTATATATTCAGTATTTCTTCTCCTGACCTTACCTTTCTGCTGATTCAGAGATACCATTTGCTGCTACACCTACTTATGTCTGCCTCTTGTAAAATGTTTTTGTGATGATTTGTCACTAATAGAGATCTTTCAAAACACAGACACAAGGCTGTTCATCTCTGAATATTGCCAACCTCCCCCTGCCCCCGTTTCTTACAGTAGATAGCGTATGCTCTGTGAAAGTGTATATGGCCAGATTATGGGTTGCCAATAGGGGTGTGCTAAATCAGAGGGAAGATGTGGGGAGTTCCAATTAGAGCCAATCAAATTTTTTTTTCAACAAAACTGTTTTTGTCAAGGGAAACATTTTGGGGAAGCTAAAAGTCTTTGTCAAAAAGTCATTTAGAAATGAAAATTGAAAAGAGCATTTTGATAAAGTTGAAACATTCCATTTTGACCTTTTCAGAATAGAAAATTTTGATTTTCTGTTTCAGAAAGATTTTTTCATTTCATGGTCTTAATTTCTTATGACAAAAATATAAAATGACAAGAAGTCTCAACGGGAATGAAACATTTCAATTTTGTGGAAGAACTGTGTTGCCTGATCTATTGATTAGGTATTATCCAGATCTCCCAATTTAACATCACGTGTTTTGGCAGGGTTCAGCTGCCACTACATCACCCACAGTATTAGTTAATTTGAGAGTGAGGATCCCAGTGTATGCGGGAGAGACATACACACTTAGGGGAAGACCATCTGAATTTGTAATAGTTTTATCTGAACAATCCATAATATCACAAACACTACAACACAGCAAAGTAGATTGTGCATCATCTCTATGTCCAGCATTTGCAAGCTCCCATTATCCTTTGCTGGAGAGCACTGTAGTTGTTAAGATGAACCACGACAGGTCTTTGGCCTGGCAGATTCCAGGAAATCTCCCCAGAGTGCACGGGCTGAGTGCCACCTTTTATCATAGGTTGAGTGAATGCTTATACATATGCAGTAAGGGTTTCAGCCCCTTTTCCTTATCTGTACTCCCTCACTCTTCTCCCATAGGTTACTAGGCCTTTTACCTCAATCTTATTAGCATATACATCAATTAGTTACTATGGCATTATTGTGGTTGAATATCTGCTGATGGTCCTAACTTAAAATATCTGAAGCTGATATAAACTGGCATTCTGTGGTTGCCTGTCAGCAGTTTAGCAACACTTGTTTGTGACAGCAGTCTATCTTGTAACATCTAGTGATACAGGGTCAACTACTGGTTAGTTGCTTATATCAAGTCTTTAGGCCTTAGGCCTCAGTTAGTTTGGCTAAGCTATTGTTTTACAGGTGTGTAGCTTTTTTTTTTTTTTTTGCATTACTACCATACGCCATACCTAAACCTTACCAAGCATAAAAAATAATAATAATAACAAAAAAAAATAAATGGAGATATGCCAATCTCCTAGAACTGGAATGACCTTGAAAGGTCATCAAGTCCAGTCTGCTGCCTTCACTAGCAGGACCAAGTACTGTCCCCTGACAGATTTTTTTTGCCCCAGATCCCTAAATGGCCCCCTCAAGGATTGAACTCACAACCCTGGGTTTAGCAGGCCAATGCTCAAACCACTGAGCTATCCCTCCCCCCTCCATATATCTATCTATTTATAGCAAAATATTGGGGTACAGTTGAAACAAATGGTTTTGGTTGACCTGAAATCCAGGGTTTTGGGGAATTCCAGTTTGCAGAAAATTTTGAAATTTGTTAGTTCCAATCCAGATCAGAAGAAATGTTGACATTGTGAAACTCCCCTGAAATGAAAAATCCCCCCCAGCTGCAGTTTCTATACTCATCCCCATAAATTACGTGTAAAAACACTGGACTGCAGTGGCTGGTTATTACTGCTGCCAATGCCCTGTTCCTCCTGCATATCGCTTGGGTTTTGCCAGTGGAAATGCGCAAACTATGTTGTTTTAAAGGCAAATTAAAATCTGCTCTTTACTGTATTATTCACTTACACAAACCTAATGGGCCTATTCTGAACTCACTTCATCATTCTCACATTGGTATAACTTCAGTGGGAATTTGGGGTACTCAGCACCAGTGCAGTTTTATATAGGGGCTTAAATGTGGTTTCAGGCATCTAATTTTAGGCATCTAGACTCAAATTTTTTCCTGCTATTTTTTAACCTAAATAAAACACTAACGAGAACCCATGTTTTTAACTTCAACTCTGGAATTCAGAAAATACCCCTTTTCCAAACAGTCTCTAAATTTCTCCTATATAAAAACAGTTTAGAAAGGGGAAAAAAGGTGATCACAAATAAGTTCCAGTTTGAAGCATCATACCACTAGCCAATATTGGGCATGGTAATATATCCATTTCTCACATGCAAAGTCTCAAGTCAGTCAACTGCTGACATTGGTAAGTGCTGCAGGATTGGGCTCAATATGTACTGTATATGCAAATACACCAAATGTAACACATAATCCCAATCTTATGAGGTGCCTCGAACCTTCAGCTAGCAAAGCCTGTAATGGCAGTTGAGGGAATTTTGCAACATGCAGCTAGCATCTGTCAGAATAAGGCCTTTAGCCCTCTTCATCTGTAGTTTTCTGCTACTGCACTGAGCTGTAAAATCTCCTATACATTAATAAAGAGAGTAAATACAATCAGAATCCCAGCCTAAAGTTAATGTCAAGAGACATTTTTCAAACCTTTTAATGTTAAAATTGGGCCCAAATCATATTAGGCTAGATTCCAGAAAGCAAGCACCAAGCTGTTGTTTGTGCTCTGTACTGGGTTTCAGAAAAGCCTTATTTGGAAATTCATTATTGTCTTTCTCATAAAATGACATCTATGGTTTCATTTCACCAGCTTGTGACATATTCACAGAAATCAGAAAAGGATTAGTTGACAGTAATACCAAACATATTAGAACAATCCCTTTGTATTTGACAGCAACTAAGAACCAACAGATCTGACCCTATAAGCCGTAGACTTACTACGGCAGTACTGTTGAAACAGTCAACAACCTATCATTAGTCAATAGTTACTGTTCCCTTGGATAGAAAATACAAGTCATCTAATTATTTAAAGTTACAGTAAAGGACCCTGCGGTTTGCAACAAGAACTGTGGAAGACACCCACTGAACTTAATAGCAAATTAATGAGCACTTTGAGTACTACACTACTCACCCTCCCTACACATACATGTTCCTGGGGTACTCTGGTTTTCAGTTTTCAGTGGTCAGTGCTGTGCCTTGTTATAAGAGAATGGAATATGCTTAACTATTTATAATCATACACAGAACTTGGTAAAGCATCTAAAAACGCAAGTACAGAACAATCACTTAGGGCCAGGTTCTGCCTCTCTTATTCACGGTGAGTAGTACCTTACTCTGTGAGTAGTGCCACTAATTTTGGAGGGATTACTCCTGGGGTAAGGTACTACACGTGAGTAAAGGTGGTAGAATCAAGGCCTTAAATTA
The DNA here is from genome assembly GCA_033296515.1 of Macrochelys suwanniensis. Classification (NCBI taxonomy): domain Eukaryota; kingdom Metazoa; phylum Chordata; order Testudines; family Chelydridae; genus Macrochelys; species Macrochelys suwanniensis. Next base: position 37,501,742 of record CM065783.1, read on the forward strand.
TAATGGCCTACTAGGTTATTGTAACCCAAAAGTATGACTCATGCATGTAAACTAATCAGTTGTAAAACTATGTAATCACTTGGAGAAGCCATTTATAAGCTGAGTAATAGCTCAGACAGCCTTGAACATTAACCTGTTTCAGTGAGAAAGGGAAGATTGTTTAGAAAAATAAATTGTGCCCTATTTGTTTAAAATAAAAAAGCTAGATGTTCTAGTCCAGTCAAGCTGTGCTCAGTGGAGGAGTAGGAGAAACGTGCTAGAGGAGGGCTCTACGAAAGAGATGTCTGTGTATCTGTTAATATTTAATTAATAGGAAGTGTGTCTGTAGTTGACTCTCAAGAAAATGCAGAATCCTAGACAGGGTTTGTAGAACTTGTAAAGGTGGTTTTGGTTGTGCACTGCAAATGGCTTCCAGTGTGCGGCTCTTTATATGAAGCTCTTACCATAAGGTGCAGAAATGGCCACACCCCATTTTTTCTGGGAATGCCTGCTGGTGGCATAGCACCACTGCATCAGCTCCACAAAATCGCCTACAGGGAGAATCCCAAAGGAGCCCCGGGAGACAGCTTTTCTCTTGCTTTTCACATCCAAATTAGTGACTTTATGCAATATTGAGCGGCTGATCCTAAAACTGATACGAATCTTCTCTAATGTGCTGAACATGCTCATCTCCCATTTAGTTGAAGCTCAGGAACTTGCTGGCCTGAGTCCCTAAAGAAGAAGAAGAAACTTTCCAGTGCTATTTAAGGCTTTATTTAAACTATACCTCTAGGGATGTATGAGGTGACTACAGCAGTTTTAACTTATTTATTTTAAACTTATAATACACCTTATAGGACACGGTAATGGCAGTATGAGTTTTATGTTCTGAAATATAGGTGTATTGTATTTGATTTATACAGAGGTTATGTACCATACTGGCAAATTATAAATAAATACCTGTTTCTAAGGATAACTGAAATATATAGACAAAGACTTTGTATCTTTAAGGACAATCCATCGCATTTCCACTCCCCCTCCCGCCCCACTCCCCCTGTTCTGCTCACCAAAAGCAAAGAGAATGTGTGGGGATGAAATCCTTGTCACTTGTGCTTTGGACAACTGGATGAGATTTGAGGTTAACCAATTTGTGCCTTCCCCGACCTCATGGCCTTCCTGCACAGCCACTCTTTTAATGGCCACCGTGCAAAGCTTTGACCCAATGGCCACGCAGTACTCCAACAGCTCACCCACAAACACTATAAGCTCGGCATTCTGAGACCGCGCCCCCCTCTGGCATTTCTCTGCTATGCTTGGAGGAGCGGAGAATGTGGATTAGCCTATATGCAGGGTCCCCACCCTGTGTCCTCCACATCCTGCTATCCCCTATGCAACTGAGCCCCATTTGTTCTGCGGTATTTCCGTCTTTGTGTATTCAGTCAGAGAGAGAGAGGATTTCTTCCTAAGGGAGAGGATACCTTAAAATGCCCAGTGGATGCAGGCATAGACTTGGGTATTAGAATCATAGAACCATAGGATTAGAAGGGACTGCAAGGATCATCTAGTCCAGGGGTTCTCAAACTTCATTGTACAGCAACCCTCTTCTGACAACAAAAATTACTACTCGACCCCAGGAGGGGGACCAAAGCATGAGTCCACCCAAACCCTGCCACCCTAGGTGAGGAGCGAAAGCCAAAGCCCAAGGGCTTCAGCCCTGGGCAAGAGGCCTGTAACCTGAGCCCTGCTGCCCAGGGATGAAGCCCTTGGGCTTCAATTCGGCTAAGCCAGCCCTGGAGACCCCATTAAAATGGGGTCAGGACCCACTTTGGGGTTCCAACCCACAGTTTGAGAACCGCTGACAGTCTAATCCCTGCCAAGATGCAAGATTTTTGGTGTCTAAACCATCTAAGCAGCCTCCTTTTGAAAACCTCCAGTGAAGGAGCTTCCATGACCTTCCGAGGCAGTCTGTTCCAGTTAGGAAGTTTTTCCTGAGATTTAAATCTAGTGAATAGTGACTGTTAGTTGCCTCAATGTGAATATGAGAACACTATACATTCATCAGTAAAGAGTTACACAAATTGAATATTACATGGGGAGTAATTTATTAATAAAAAATCATTGCAATGAGCTAGCAAAAATGTCTGCATGACTTTAACAGTAAATAATCATGGCTGCAACCTTCTCCTTCCCACCCCCACAAATAAACTAAAAGCTATTGGCTAAAGAATGTGGCTTTGACATCAAATGAAGTGACGGCATACATTTGCTTACATATCTAGCTGTCTGGCATTAGAAGAATTGTCAAATATGCCTAGGTCATGCTAACTTGGCACTACGAGCTGTTAAGTATTTATTTTTTCTTTAAATTTAATTTTTTAGTTATAAATCTCAATTTACTGTAGTCCAGAGAATTCCATATGCTGATAAAAACATAGGCATTGTGGAGGGTGGATAGACTTGTTTTTGCATTTCAGGAAGTTTAGACTCCTCGCAGAATATTTCTAATTTCCATGTCAAAGGAAAGGTGTCTTCACAGAAATCCATCCTCCATTCTAAGATGCCCCTTCACGACTCTTACCTTCCTTTAGGGAAGGGGCTCCTTGTTCAAAACTTTCCTTGAGAGAGTATTGTGTTCCTTGCATCCTGCTAGATCCAGTATCATTAGTTAGAGCAGGTAAGCAGATGTGTATGTTGCATATATGTGTGGAAGCTCTTGTAAAGGAAGAAATGAAAAGAAGAAAGCATATTTATTAATTGCTACACATGCTGGACTTGTCCAAATACATTAAGTGTAATAGTTTCCCTTCCCAGAGATCTCTGAAGCATGTTGTGATAGACCAGAAGGTCAGGAGAAGGGCTAATTGCAAGAGCAGCTGTCATCAACCAAAGGAGTTAGTTGAAAAGTAGTACAAAGGCCTCTTGCTTTTTCATAACATCCCTCCAAGTACTCAAGTGGTTCATGTTAACAATATTTGTAAGGAGTCAACCACAAACATGTCTTAAACACAGTTTGTTCTCTTACATTAAACAGTGGCTAAAGCAAAGGGCCAGATCCTCGGCTGGCATAAATCTGTGTCAATGGAGGTATGCGGATTTACACCAGTTTAGGATCTGGCCCTATGCACCCCACAACACAATAATATATAGGAACTTTTTTTTTTAATCTGAATGAAATTAGTACAAATCCAGACCACCTCCACCGAGGTTGAATGGACTTACTCTGGATTTACATTGATGTCACAAAGATCAGAATTAGGCCACTTGTGTTGATTAGAGATGGACCAAAGCTGGAATCTCAAATCTGAACCACTTTGAACTTCAGGGCTGTTCTGGATCCCTGGGTTCAAACCTGTAATTTATTTATTTAGATGTATGGTTTGATACAAATTGGAAGAGTTCAGTTTACTGAATATAACTAAAACCTTATGAGAACATTCATCCTTATATAACTTCTGCCGAAGATGTCAAAAATAGCTGATCTTGAGAGAATCCCATTATTCAGCATGGGTGGAACTCAGCACAGCAAGCTGATGTAGTGAGAATTCCATGGTCTCTGCTTTGGTCAATGATTTGCTCCTAGTGATGTATAATGAGCAGGTGTAATAATGGATTCTGACTCCTGCCATGTGACAGGAGCGCTGATATAACCTGAGCCAGGACAGGTGTCTGAGCCAGAAAATAAAATTCAGTTGTCTCTCCCAAGCCTCCTGTGTCACACTTTTACTACATACTCTAGTGTCAGAAGTAAACTGAATTTTCACAAAAATGGAGCAAATTAAGCCTCCTGAACCTGTTAGTCTGTGAGGGATCCTAGAAAGGGACTTGACACCGACAATGAAAAAACACTACGTGCAGCAACCACAAGCTCCAGATTATGGATCTATCTCAGCAGAAGGGACCATTCTGAAAACAAGTGGTGACATCAACAGAGTGCCACCACAGTTCAGAGAATAGTTATTGACTGATGTTTTAATAAGAGACAGAATAATCCTCCCATCTGTCAAGGGTTCAGATTGTCCCCATTCTAGATGGTTTTCATTGTTTTACTGATTGGCTGAGTTAGTTTGTGGTTGTTGGTTTTGGTTGATATTTGAAGGAAGAAGTCAAGATTTAACATTAGCCACTGGCTGGAGTCGGTATATACTGATCCCTATTATCCCATGATGGGGTATTAATCTTTTGTAATCTTGACTGGGCCTAGCAAGTAAAGTTCAGTCTCTTTCCAACATTCTTGTGCATCACATCTTTATTACAAGTGGGAGGATCCACACTGCAGCAGATGCTACAGCTCTATCGATTATTGCTCCACTCTCATTACACCTTGTGCAAATCTTTCTCCTCTTGCGCCGCAAACCAGGTCCAATTCCAGTGCAGTTTCAAAAGCAGGATGTGCCCCTTAGGTGCCAAGACTGTAGTAACTCTTAATGGGATATAGAATGGAGCAGGAGAGAATAATGACAAGAACAGGTGTTCTGTTGCATGAAGACTTTCTTCCAAAAACCTTCCTGTTATAGAGCTAGGTTTTCCTCTCGCTTCTCTCACTTTTTTTGGCTTTTGCACAGTGGGCCAACCTTTCCTGGATGGGATTGTGTGCCATTCAGTCAGTATCAATGGGTTTCCTCAAGCCTTGCATATTTATTTTCTTTTGCACTGAGACATTTAAATTACCATATTTCAACTGAAAAGCAAAGATCCCCAAATGCTTGCTTTTCACAGGAAGTACATTATGCAGAATTATACTGCCAGTTTGTAACATCTTAAATTTCTGTTATTACAAAAACACTTTCTTTTGTTCCTTCAATTGCTAATCAAGAATTCTGTTGTCCATTTTCTCAGTCATCATTACAGTCCTGGAAAAATCTATTTATATCCATGTTTAATTACAGCATCCTCTCATTTGCTTGAGCATAGATCGGAGCAAGAGAAACTAAATGCTCCAAAGCATTTTATCATCTTTTGCCCTTCATAAAGAGGCTAGATGTTAGCAAACTTCTTGAGCAATCTATAGCCCATAATTACATATTCAGAAGAGTTATAAGGTATCTATCATGAATACAAATATAATAGCTTGAAATACATGAATATAAGCAATACTGGTCTTAATTTTATCTGACTTACACCAACATAATGCTGCTGGCTTCAGTAGAATTAATCTTGATTTTCACAGACGTGTAAGATCACAATCAAGCCCTGAATTCATGTGATTCAATACTTGGAGCTCTGCTGAACAGAACGTATGCCAAGACTGGAAGGCCACAGATTTGGGCTGTGCTGCAGGCTCCGATTTCTAATGCCCTCTTTACACTTTCAGCCTCCTTATACTGGCTTCTATCCACCATTCTGTGCTAGAGAACTAGATGTGGGATAACCAGTGGGTGCAGCCAGTAGCGCAGCCAGGTCCGGAGCGCAGGGGGAGCGGCGCTATAAAAAGGCGCCTCCCCCTGTACTCACCCGGCGGCGCTCCGGGTCTTTGGCGGCACTTCGGCGGCTCACTCCGGGTCTTTGGTGGTACCCACCGCCGAAATGCCGCCGAAGACCTGGAGCGCCACTGGGTGAGTGTAAGAAGCAGCGCTTAAAAAGAAGCAGCGCCTTTTTTTAGTGCTGCTAAAAAAAGGCGCCACTTCTGCCGCTTCTGAGCAAGGGGGAGCGGCCGCTCCCCCTGCTCCCCCACTGGCTACGCTACTGGGTGCAGCCTCATTGGAGGTTATTAGGAAACAGATATTTCCTAGGCACGGCTCTCATTTTGTTGTTGTTGTTGGTTTGTTTGTCTCTTCTACCCATAATAATTGCAGATAGGTTATCGGGGGGCGGTGGCATACTGATCATAATATGAGAAGAAGGCTCTGTGTACTTCTAAGCCCCATCTTCTCTTCCTGGTGGAGCTTTTGTGCAGAAGAGAAGGGTTCTTGGGGCTGCCTAGCTGTTCTGCACAGAGTATTCCTAAAGGCCCTTTGCTCGGCTTTTTAGATATAGGATCTGGGAAACGCATATTGTTAAACCTGTTCTATTGATGATATTGTTCCACCTGTTTTCAAACACAATTCCCCACTGAAATCAATGGAGATTTCTGTTTGCAAGCTGATGACACAATATAGTGCTATATTGCAGTATAGCCTACACACATTATTTTTATTATGAGTCTCACAATACTTGTTTTTCTCCAACCCCATTTCTTGGAGTGATGTGATTATGTGAGAATCTCAGCTGTGTATTTTTTAAAACATTCTAGTTCACATGGTTGCAGAGAGAAGCTTGCAAATGTGACCAGAATGCACCCTATCGGCTCAAAAGCTAGAAGACAAAGCAGAAGAACCCAACACTTGTATTTAAAAATGTGCTTTTTTTAAAGCCATTCTCAAGATTTCTGAACACTTGGGATTGACAAATTGCATACAACTGCAATATATACTTACACATGGAGAAGCTCACTTATTTTAAATGATTAAAGTATGTATTTTCATGTCTGTCCTCTTGCATGGCTTCCTGTGTGTTATAACAAATCAGTGCTTTCCATCTGCTTAGGGAAATGATGCAATTGCTTTGCACTTGTAAATGTAAAACATAAGTAATGCTGAACTTTTTGCTCTTTGCAGTCTTTTTTAAATATTGCTTGCCAATTTAGTATCTCATCAAGCCAAAATTAGCAATTACATTAGCTTGAGAGGGTCTTTTTAAAGTTGCTTTAAATTCATAGAGGAAATAATTCCAGGTATTCACTAATATTCTTTCCTCATATCCTTACTTTGACTGCCACTTCAGAACCTAAAGGCTCTCTCCAACAAATATAGACCAAAGATAATACATTAAAATATAATTCCCAAAGACCTTGAAGGACCATGACGGTAATAGACATTTTTGACTGGATCTTTTAGCAGTGTCTCCTGTAACTTTAATTGTGGTTAAAGAAATCCCCTCATGAAGGTATCAAAATAAAACAGCCAGAGCTACAGTATGTTTAGAACTCTAGTAAGTGTTTTGTTTTTACTCTTCTTAAATCCTTTATAAGGAGCCAGAACTTCAATTCCAATTATTTGTTGTTTATATCTCTATTTCAGTAATACGCTGAAGAATCCAAACATTCAGTTTCATGAGTATCTCAAAGTGTTCTAACTTAAACCATACCGGCCATCTGCAATAAAAATCTTTCTCGTTTTAGTTACTGGGAACGTTGTTGAACTCACAGACTAAACATTTAACAGTTGTAAGCAGTCAGCAGCTTTATTACTTCTTACTGTTCTTGTGGATTCATCCTGGATTCAATTTGTCTTCGTACATCAAAGAATTTTAATGCTGAAATACCCCTAGCATTCTGGCCTGTTTAAAGATTATTTGTCTTCTGAAAAGGCTGAATGTAAACTAAACTAAAAATTGTCTTGATGATTTTATTCTGTTTTAAATAACTGTCACGTAATTTCCCTTGTGCTCAGAAAATGCCCCTCAAGCTTAAACTTATGTTTCCTTCTTTAAAGTAATGCTAAGCATGTCAGTTTCAAGTTACATAGTCAACTGGGTTTCCTTTATTTTCATAGTTTTCCCTTCCCATACAAAGTTCAATGAATTAAACACTTACTAATGTCATCAATTTGTCTCAAATTCCTTATTTCTTTCAAAGTCTCAGACTTTTATTTAATACTGGACAACAAATGAGTACATGCATAACTGATCCATCATGTTAAATTAATCCATGTCTAGTCTCAGACTAAAAACTGCATGAACATTTGAGCTGCTTGAGTAGTACTGACCAAGCACAAAACTTGATGAAGTTTGTTTTTTTCTGGCATGGTGAAGTTTTCACGTAACATTCCTGATATTTGCAAATATATTCATGATTCAGAAACATTCAAAAAATACCCTAAGTGAACAATGGTAGTGTGTTAATTATTCACCAAGTCTCCTTGGTTGGTATTTGAGCTTCAAAACTAGTCATTCAGGTCACTAGTGGGTAAAATATGCATACATTCACCGTCAAATGCATGTATTGGCATCAAATACATATTTTCAACTTAATCAGAGACCAGTTTCTAATCTTCATGTATTTTTGGAATATTAAAGAGCTCGAACACAGCCATATTCAGCCAAAGCCCTCATATTTGTAAAATAAATTATGAATGTTAGTCAAGACTGGGGAAGACTCTGAAGAATTCAGAGAGACCTAACAAAGCTAGATAAATGGGCAACAAAATAGCAGATGAAATTTAGTGTTGATAAATGCAAGACAATACCCATAGAGGGAATAATGTGAGCTACTCACATGCCTTACCTAGTTAAAAATAATAGTGACAACTCATTAAAAAGCTTACTGTCTAAGTAGACAAGATAGACAAACCTTATCAGGCAGATAACGTAAGCAAACTGTTAAGAGGTACAAAACTTGGTAGTTAGTAGGTTGATTGGAGTTTTGTTAACTAGTTCCCTTGCATCATTCCTGTGTCCACCTGCCCTTTCTACATGTGCCCCAAACAACTCATACTCCCCATTCCTGACCACAACCAGCTCTGAAACATTCTAAAATAAGCTGTTTCAAGTATCTGAGGGTATCACCTTTCCTTCTACCTACCTTGCCATAGCTGTTTCAGTAGCAGCCAGCACGAGCCTTCGACTTCTTGGGATTTGTGCCCTACCCATGTGAATTGGGAAAGAAAAGTTCCTGCTCTATGCGGTGCCTTTCAGAAGTCGGTGATGGGCTGCTGGGACAGGTTATTTTAAAAAACAAACAAACTAAAATATGAAAATATGAAAATGAATGAGTTGGGAAATATTAGTGAAAATATGATTTGATTACATAAATGAATGTTGTGCCCTCACCTACAATACTGTGTTCGGTTCTGATCAACCTACCTCAAAAAGGCGAGAACAGAGATAAAGAGGATTCAGAGATAAGTGCTGAAAATAATTAGAGGCATGGGGAAAATTCTCATATGAACAGATATTGAAAAGAATGGGTAGAATTCATTTAAAGAGGAGCTAATAAGAGGGGATGATAGAGGTATGAAAAAAATGATGGAATACTGTGAAGTGAGTAGGTTGAGTGCTTTTATTTACCCTCTCCCATATTATGAAAAAAGAGAACATACAATCAAATGGAAAGGCATCAAATATCAAACTGATAGATGGAAATATTTTTAGCCTAGGGAAGCCATTGCCAGGAGATATTGATACAAAGAGCTAAGCAGGATTTTAAAAAATGGCTGTTTATATGGATGTGAATAGCCACACGTATATTAGACAGGATTAAATGAGGTATATAACCAGCCACTGACTGTCTGAGTGGAACAGCTTTAACAGGAGAGAGACAGAGAGAGAGACCCCAGAATATCCAATAGCCTGGTGCATAAGGCACTCACCTGACATGGAGAGACCAGAGTTCAAGTCTCTGCTCCATAGTGGGTGTCCCACATCCAAGGTAGCCACTGGGCTATTAGGTAAAAAGGGGACGGTGCTGCCACCTCTGGTTTTGTGAACCAACTCCTTCATTTCCTTTGAATTTGTTAAAAATGTCCAGAAATGAAATGTTTCATTCAAATCAAAAATGAATTTTTCCAGCCTTTTTCTTTTTGTTTTATTCACTAAAACATCTGTTTCTGTTTGTCCTGAACTGAAATTTCTTTTTATTGTTTGGAACTGCCAGTTCCACTGAAAAATCAGTTATTCACACAGCTCTACTTGTGATTCCAAGTTTTGATTCATCCATGACCCTCAGTATAGACTCAGGTGAGTCGTTAACATCACAGTGTCTCTTTTCCCATAACTAATCTCTAGATAAGTTACTTTCCAAATGTATCTAGGGCCATGCTTCACTTGTTGTCGCCTAGCTTTCTAATTGCTTTCCTGCTGCCTTTTTGCTTCTGACCCAAACAGCTGCAAATCCCAAATCCCAGCCTCTTCATTTCCATAGTCTAATATTTTGGGCTGCATCTTCCATTGCTTCAGCTATTACTAAACAGAGTCATTTAATTGTTCCCTCATTTAGCCTGTATGGAAGATAACTATTTGTAGCACTTCTCAGGGGGAGTCAGAGTTTTGAGGGTCCTCACTACCACCTTCTCTTAGAGTGAGGAAGTCTTATCTGTGCCTGCTGCGGGTCAGTTCTCAGACCCACCAGTCTCTGGCAGCACAAGCTGGCCTCACTCTCTCAGTGTACAGGTTAGTGATAGGAATATACCAACCTCTGAGCCATCTGGGCATCCCTCTGGAGTGCCCAGCTCCTGATCCACTGAACACCCTCACTGAACGCTCAGATTCGCTGCTCCCAAAGGAATACTGCACACCAGCTTACTAGTTTCAACTCAAGATCACTGCTCTGCTTAATACACAGAAGTTAAACTTGTTTTCACTATAAATATACCTATCGTCAAAGAACCAGAGTCAAGTGACAGTAAAGATATTGGAAACAAATGGCTGCCTATAAAAGAAAATAATAAACTGCTTTCTAGAACCTTAACTTAACTAACAAGTTATCCTTCTGTCTAAAGAAGTTAATCTCACCCAAAGTACTTCCCAGAACTTTCAGCTAAACCTTTTTCCTGAAGCAAATCCTACTTTCCTGGTAAAGAATGAAATCATGTCCTCTCTCCACTTGTATGCAATTACAATATGTGGTCCCTTACCCCAGGAAGTCCCCTCTTCAGAGGCTAATCTTGGAGTTCCTTTGTAGATCCTCGGGCCTGCACCTGACCCAGACAGCAAACATAGCCTGTCTCCACATATGCTGCTTAAGTTGGTTTGGTGGCATACAGTACACAATGGTGTGCCAGAGAGATAAGTGTTTACTAACTTCTTCCTTCCTAGAATTTGGTTATCACCATCTGGTGACCTGTCTTAACTTGCATACTTTAAGAACACATTTTCAGTATACATACATAACTACTTACTCATTATCTGCACATATGTTTTGCAGTGATTATGATGACCAGTGTGATACATGCTTTCAGCAGAGACCTTATATGACCTCCTTTTGGTGAACCCAGGGGATCCCTGTAACCCTATGTACCAGTGTGCCCCCCTGTCAGTGAGCATCAAGAGGTCCTTGGGTCACACTATTACGTTCACCAGCTAAATAGGGTTTGTAACTGCCCATAGATCAAAGGCACCATGCAAGCTCCAGCATAATAGTATTAAGAATTTGGCTCCATAATAATGTATATGAGAACGATGATTAATACCTTCTCACTATCACTTTGATGAATCTCTAGTATGTCTAGGCACATCATCCCATGATGGCAAGACATGGTGTACAAAACCAGAAACTGGCTTTTGCCATCTGATTAGCACTTCCTCATGCCCAAGATGGAATACCTCGTGCTTCTTGTGCAGCAGCAATTTCTCTGGGCAATTTAGGTGAAGCATTGCAGGGTTCCTTCCAGTTTCAGCATGCAACAGGATGAAAATAACAACAATGTGGGAGGGGGGGAAATGGTGAATAGATCATAGCTCAGCTCCCCCCATCAAAATAATCAATGGAACCACCTAGCACAATAGGTCCTGACCTGTCTGATGCTTCTGTTTGCTATTGCAATATAAATGTGAAATAATGTGAACAATAACATGGTAAGATTATCTTAAGTCAAAAGTGATATATTTAAATTGTATTTCTCCTTGGTTCACATATGATCCCTCAGTAGAGAGCATGGGCAACCTATCATAGCTTACAGGCATGCAAACAACTGGAAATATCAAAATATATCAGCTCCAATTAGAGAAAAAGAACTTGATTAATCAGAAAATCCACCCAGAACTCAGGATGGCCACAGAATCCTTGTAGAATCCTGTTTGGGGGGCTAAGAATAAAATTTTCTGTGATCACAGAATCTCTTTTGTATAAGTAAAAAGAGGGTAGACAATTTAAAAGCATTCCACAAAAAAACTTTTCCAGGTTGGTAATGTGTAGATATCAAGTTTCAGCCCTAGTACTTTAGTTACTGCAAAATTATAAACCTGTGAATAGAAAGGTGTAGCAGATTAGATGAACACATATTTAAACATACTCCTTTTTTTTGTTTGGTACTATGTGCCAGTTAAAAGCATCTGATAAGCCATTTAGAATTTGATTTTTTTTTTTTTGGCTTATCCTCTTTAAGATTCTTGTGAATAGCAGAGCAAACAGCTCCACTAACAAAACAGATTTTTTTTTTCTTTTCCAAAATTGAGGCACTAGGTAAAATAAAGGTCATTGAAGCAACCTTTGAAAGAACAAAAAACATTTTTTCCACTTTTGCATTTTAACTGGTTCTCAATGCAATGTTGAAAATCATTTTTAAGTTTGCCCATCTGTTTTACATAAAACCTTACCTGACCTTATACAAAATGAAACAAATGCACAAGAAAGCTTTGCTGTTGGGTTGTTGCCAATGAGACACACTGAGCAAAGAGAAAAAAAAAAGTAAGGTTAGATCCTTGTCTGGTGTAAATCAGCCCAGCTCCACTGAGGTAATGGGAGCTACATTGATTTACACCAGCTGAGGTTCTGGCTTGTGGTTTCCACAATAGCCAGACTAACTTTTGGGCATGGACCTACTACCGTTGAAATCATACAGAATTTTGTCATTGGCTTCGATGGAAATAGGATCAAACCTTAATGGAGCCATGTTTGTCTGAGATAAATAAGCAGTGTGCATCCAAATTCTTAAAATGTATTTTATGCAGATTTAGGAGATGAATGGGGAGGGCTACAAATACATTCTTATGATCTAATTTCATCCCCTTTCAGAGCCAGCATAAGGCTTAAATCACACTTAAACCTTCAAAATAGAGCTTGAGTTGACTCAAACGTGGTGCACAGGCCTTATGCTGGCTTTGCAAAGAAACAAATTTAACCCATGTGATTTAGCTGGTCTAGGCTGCACTGGAATCTTGTTTGGCTCCTTGAAAATTCAAGTGGAGGGACTTCTTCACAAACCTGTGATACTCAGATCCCCGTCAGAGCCAACAGTTTTCTCTTATCGGTCTAAATCACTCCATCACATTTTGTTGTTTGCGGTGGTGGTGAAGCCATGCTGATCCCAGAATATTATTGAGACAAGGTGGATGAGGTAATAACTTTTATTCAACCAGCTTCTGAAATTTGAAAGCTTGTCTCTTTCACCAGAAGAAGTTGGTCCAGTAAAAGATATTACCTCACCCCTCCTTGTCTCTCTAATCATCATATTACTCTGAAATTACTGAAGAAAGGAAGTGATTGGAATTCTCTATGGCAGAGAAAACAAAAGGAGAGACCAAAAGTAAGTGGAATTGGAGTACAATAAGGGAAACTGTAGGTCTAATCCATGCTCTGCTATGTGCACACAACTCACATGTGGCCATCAGTGAGAATCATGTCTGAAAGCTGAAGTATGCCTCTTCTATCAACAGCTCTAATCTAATAATATGATTAATGAGTATAAAGTAAGGTTTAAGCTTTTAATTAAAAAAGGCAATTATAAGTCACTGAGCAGTCAAGGTCTAGCTGGGCTCCTCTGAAGTAGGTTATTTAACAGAATGAGATGCCCCAAAAAGAGTTAGCGGGCCAAAGTCTTTCTTGACTCATATCCTGTGCAATGCGTAACTGAGAGCAGAATTTGATCTATGGAAGTTTGGTGTCCATGTGTGTAGGTAGTGACACCTAGACTTTAGGCTCCCTAACTCTTCCCTAACCCCGTCTTCAGCCGCTTATTACTTTTCCAAATTCTACTGTTCCAAATTTTCTAAGCTGGGTGTCTGCCTTGGCCTGAAGGTTTTTGTTTTTGGAGGTTTTAGTTTTAAGTTTTAGCAAAAATAGTTATGCTGTTTCTATGAGCGAAAGGTTTTTATTTTACATGCTCTGTCTAGACCCTCCATGTTTGGAGCAAGCACTTAAAATTTGGTAGGGGGGTTGCCCTGGTATCAGTGATGTGCCTTTTGCTGCCCCCCTGGAAAAGCTGCCCAAATTTGCCAAGTTATGAGTCTTTGAAAAGCGTCCTTTCACACATACTCAGTAGAGACTTATTAAGAGTTTGGCTGCTAAATTCTCTGAAGATTCCATCAGAACTGAGAATGCTCCATGCCCTTGAAGACTCTCTGTGTGACCAGACTGCACATGTGCATCTCTACAGAGAGCATGCACCATTCTGTGTCTGAAGAGGCTGAGCAGGGTTCTCCAGGCTGCTGTGGCACCAGGCATCAGAACTGAGAATAGGGAGACTGTCTCTCCTGTGCTTTCAGGGCTCCCTCACTGGTGCCCAGGCAGCAAGGAGAAGGGGGGCAGCCTGACTTAGGGTTTTTCTTCACTGCAGCGTTAGGTCAAGTGATCTACATTCCACTCAATGCCTTGGAGTTATCCTAGCTCGAGTGAGAGTGGTCATATTGCAGAACAACCCTTGAGCAGCACACAGTAGCTGACTCCACATTGCATTGCTAAATCGAACATCAGCAGCACTTGAGCTTCAACCCAACCCCCCAAAGAGCCAGCTAGCTTAAATTTAAAGCACCACTTAATTCTAGATAGAGATTTTTATATGTGCATGGATGTTGGGGTAGGGGCAACACTCAAGTTCAAGCTAACACAACAGTGAAGACAATCCTTGTATGTATGGATAGGGGTGTGGAACTGTGGGCAGGGAGAAGCATGGTTGTGGATAAATCCTGGTCATTGATTCAAATTCTATTGGGCTTTATTAATAGGTGGCAACCTAACCCTGCAAGAAGAGGCACAGAATACTCTTTTGTTGAACCACAATACAGGGGCTCAGGCAATATTACTTCAGTTCCTGACTCTGACACAGAGTTTCTGCATGACTTTGGGTAAGTCACTTAATCTTTCTGTGCCTTCATTCCACATCCATAAAAAGGGGATAATAATACTCTGTCACTCTTAATCTGTCTTGTCTGTTTCAACTGTGAGCTCCTCAGGGTATGGACTGTCTCTTATTAGGTGTTTGCACAATACCTACCACAAAGAGATCGTGATCTGAGTTGTGGGCTCTAGGCTCTACCATAATACAAACAATAAAAAATATACTGTCAGGTGAGATATGCAGTTGTTTTGAATCCCAGTGATCCCTGCAGGTGTTGGTGTGAAGTAGATGACTCCTAGAACAGGGTTAAGATTAGATAGAAGGAAAAATGAAAAAACAAGTGGAAATAAAAGGGATTTCTGTTTGCTTTGCTGGGATTCTTTTACAACTTGACTTGCAGTATTTTACTAACATAGTGAGATGGAGCAAGGCGATAATTTTAAATGCTGCAGGGCATTCTTCCAATCATTTGACAAAAAAGCACTACATATGCTAAAAAAAACCCCAAGTATCTACTCTTGTAATGCAGGTTCATTAGGCATCAGATTGATTTATTGTATTGTTTCCTTTATAAATTATTTTCATTATGTTGTATCACAGTACATGCCTACTGCTCTAGGGGAATATGCAGGAATGAATTGAACAGCATGTGTAATCGACTGCTTTAATTAAAATAGTGTAATGCATATTTCAATGGTATTAACAAAAACAAAATTGATTTTTGTTTTCTGGGTAATTGAATATATTAAAGCTCAGGTGCTTTGCTTCTATTGTTTAACCCTCTGAGGTCAACTTCATTTGGTGTTCTAAAGCAGACGGAGTTCATTTACTTCCAAATGTTTCAGTTGGAGAATTTTCCTCTCCACTATTGGCATTTTCTCCTGTCCTCTCGGCCTGTGCATGTGTGTAGCAGCACTACTGAGAAACAGGAGAGCATAACCTTTAATTTCAATAGGACTTTTGGTTCCTTCCAGTGCCTTGGAGTGAGGTTCAGAGGTGAGACACAGTTCTGAGATACAGGAAAGCATGTGTACTCCTGTGCACTTTTTAACCTGATGTTCTGTGGTGACAGCAATAGTACACCACCATAATTCCATTAGTTAATGAACACTTCAAGAATGTGTCCATCATAAAAATACACTTAAAATTATAGTCATTCAATTACTTCTACCTTTTAAAGTAGCTTCTTTTTTCCTACCGTATTAATTTAGGTCAATTGCGATTTTTTTCCTTCAGCCCCTCAAAAGTTTACTTCTTTTTAACTTTAAGGCAGTTAGCTAGATAATAGACTGAAAGACAAGCACACAGATTGCAGTAATGATGGCTGAATTGTAAATAACAAAAAACAATTAAACAAAACAAAATAAAAACAAAAATTTCTCCACAATTCTAGTAAATTAACAATGGCATAGAGATGGACTAGCTGTCCTACAGTGGTCACTATTAAAAAAACCAGTCTTTGCTACTAGTTTCCACCTATTGTATCTAACATACCACAACATCCCCCTAACTATTATAAGAAATACAACTTTTGTCTCTCTTGGCAAATGTGAATTTTTTAATGGAGACTACTGTACAGTAATGGTTCACTTCAACGTTTATATATTATGATTCTATGAACATATACTATCTCTATCATGCAATAGGGAAGTACACGGCAATTTGGATTCTAAACTCCTATGGCCAGATTCTTTATCCCACTCCATCCCCTTTGTGCTGCTTCTGTGGTAGAAAGGGAAAGCAGTTGTAGCTTGCCTGCTGAGGATACCCCAGCTTGGGGGAGTTGCTATCAGGTGAACAGTTGGCATAGCCAGATTTTTGACTACTCTTCCCATACCCCATCCACAAGGGATGTGGTGGAGGTGGGGAAGGGTTTAGAAGAGGAGTGGGCTAATGTACTGTTCTCTAACTATGATGTACTGGTGGATGGTCCCTTAGGGATAGTTGCCAGCTACTGTAAGTTAATGCAACCTCCAAATGCTGGTGCTGAGAATTAGGGAGCCAATAACCACCTCCCTGATAACCCTTCCTCACTGCTGTGCTCATAGACTCATAGACTCATAGACTTTAAGGTCAGAAGGGACCATTATGATCATCTAGTCTGACCTCCTGCACAATGCAGGCCACAAAATCTCATTAAATCTGAGCTCTAAATTATATTGTTTATAGCAGAGATGTGAGGACTTGACAGATTTTACCTGATGGTAGGGAACCTTATTAGGTGAAATCCTGGGCCCCTCAATCAATGATAACACTCCTTGGCTGCAGTAGGGTTAGGATTTCACCTACTGTTTTATAAAGCCGGCCATATTTGGCAAGCACGTGAACATAGGTGAAAGTGAATTAAACTTGTATATCTGGGTGAATGGGAGAGAAAAGAGGGCTAATTACAGAAGAAAGAAATATAATCATAATGACAGTAAAAAATTAATATAAATCCAACAATGTAAGAGCAGTAAGAGGTTTGATAATGGTTGTGTAGGTTTGGATATGTCAAGTATAAGAATAAACAAACGACGAAGGCCAAGCAAAACTTTTGTAACCCAAAAAGGCAGCAAAGCCAGATACTCCAGAACGTTCAGTAAGAACTTCATTATCACCAATCCAGTTAACAAGGAAGGTACCCAGTGATGGGTGGCAGTACAGGATCCTAGCGTATATATTTTGCCTCACAAATCTGTCATTCCCATTTAAAAAAAATATCATATCTTTTATGTGTGTTCTGTGGGAACTCCTTTACACAACAACACATTTAAAAAAATGATTGTTCTGCCTTTTATAACAGAAGGGTGGTCTATACTAGTGGTGAGTCATCAGTTCACTGTGTTTCATAGGAAAACTCTCATTACTTTTAAGCAGCCGCTTTAGGTCTTCTGCTTACTTCCCATCGAGGAGCTGCAGATAGAGCTTGATTCCAAATAGTTCCCATAAAAGAATAGACCACTGAACTATTTTTACATAAATTTTAGTCTTTATCGTTTCCACTGCTATGGAATTAATGTGACTTGGCTGGAACCCCAATTACTTCTGGGTTGTGATTTATAAAGCACCAGTCCACATTTAATTTTTTAAAAGAATGATTTCCCACATGTTAACGTTATAAGTCCACTTTTTAGATATAATCTCTCTTTTCTTCCCTTGAAACTGGTCACCTTTTAAAAGTCCTTTTCAGGGCCTTTGTGAAATGGGTTTTAAGATTAACAGGAATATGCTTATAAGTGAAAAGCATTTAAAGAATGTAGGTAACACGACAAAATGATGTGTTTTGGATATTTAACATTTCCAAGGCAAAATGAATCAATACACTAAAACTCTAAATGAAGCCCCAGGAATCTGATTACTAGAGTTATCAGAATTACTAACTGCAAATAAAGTATGGGAAGGATTTCCCCTTTATTTTGTCTGTATAGTCTCAATAAACTGATCTTGATTTCCATGGTGTTTTTATTCCTTGTTAATATTCACTGAGCAGATTATGGAAAGAAACATCAGGCTATTGTTCACAAACTGTTTATTTTGACAATTTGCTAGTCAATATCTGTGGTGCGTGATTGGGCAATAAAATTGTATTGTTTACACACCCCTGACTGAATGATTGAAATTTCTTAAAAAGGAAAATAAGGATGGATGAGAAATAATAATAATTTATTATTTTATTATTATATATGTGTATTACAATAGCAGCTAGAGGATCCAGCTGACCTAGGGCTCCATTCTGCTAGGCAGAACATTTTCATGAATAACTGGAGATCAACCAAATACTCAGTCAGAGCATGAGATGATGCAAATTTACCACCTTTATTTGCAAAAACCAAAACAAAGAAACCCACCTCAGATAACTAAGTCAGATTGCACCTTTAATGCACAGACCTGTGATGAGAACAATGTAGCTCCATAGCACCCCAGGAAAAGCTCAGAAATAAAATGGTACCTTAGAGCTGTCAAGCTTGGTGAGCGTGTGTAACTACTGAAAAGTCCCATAGAAGTGTTTGGTGAGCGTGTCCCTCTGCAGCCAGCCAGCCATTGGGTAGCACCTGGGTGCCCAATTGTCCTAGGTGCTATCCAAATATATAACAAAAAGATAGTCCATGCCCTAAAGTGCTTACAGTCTAAGTACAGAAAGGGCTCAATCCTGGAAGGTGCCAAGCATTCTGACTCTGATCTAGCAAAACACTTAACCGCATACCTAGCTTCAAATGTATATAGTCTCTTTGACTACCATGAGACCATTTATGTGTTTAAAGTTAAGCACATGCTTAAATGCACTGCTGGGATGGAGTTGCTTGTAGGATGGAGTCCAATGGCATCTATTGAACCCCGGAAGCACTTGTAGAAAAGCAGTGCTTTCACTTGGAAGAGTGTAGTTGTGCCCAGCTTCTATGCAGGCAAGTGAAAGGAGAAGTCTCCTTGCTCCCTGTCCTGCTACTGCACTGCCTTGGGGTCCAGGCACAATCTCGGCCTCTCTGTATTATTCTGCTCATTACTAGCAGGCTAGTTAGCAAACAAAGAGAAATACTCACGTGTACAGTAGCATTCATATTGACCATGAAGGCATTTGCCAGCTTATTCGCTGAGGATTAGCGAGAGACTTGAACCAGAATGCCATATCCAAATACCCTGAAACTTTGGGGAAGTTCATAATTGAATTCAGATGCATATTTTTGGGGTAGCCCCCTATTTTTTTAATGTGCTGAACCACAACCCTGGATTAGAATACCTTGGGATGTATTCTCCCCTACAGGATGGGGGAAATTCACCTCTAATGCAGAAGAATTGAGTGCTGATCCAATACAAGAGGGTCCTGATCCTGACTGGGGCCTCTGTGCCCTCCTGTAATACAAAAGGAAAGAACAAGTACTGAAGCGCTTGTTTAGGAAAAAAAATATAGTAAATTATATGCACTTCGCAAAAAAAAGTAAGCAAAATAAAATACAATATATGATGTATGAAAAAGGTACATATAAAATTAATAAAAGCTAGGATACGTAGGTGAGCCTTTAATACTGAATCACTGTCTTCACAAAATAGAGGATCAAGGGAATATATTTCACTTGTAGACTTTCAAAATGCATGCAATCAGCAATGATATAAGAAAAATCACACAAAATAATTTCACCCAAGAAAGAGCTGAATTGGGAGTGAAACTTTTAGAAAAGTCTTTTACAACCCATGCTTGAGAAGTCCACAAGAAACAGTTCAGTTCATTTGAGAGCATGCTCAAATCTTTGAGTCGAATCTTTACCTAACCTACAGAAGCAGTCCCAGTAAAGTGAATGTGCCCTCCCTTTAAAGTCTCTCTTCAGATATCTGACTCAGGTGTGTTCTGTGTGAAATTTCTATGAGGTGTAGGGGGAGGATACTAAGGATCCAAGTTTGCTTTAGAACCAGGGCTGGCTCTAACTTTTTTGCCGCTCCAAGCAAAAAAACCCCCCAAAACCCAAGCGCCGCCCCCCCCCCCCCCGAAACAAAAAACACCGCCCCCAGCGCCCACGGAAACACTCAGTGTTGCGCTGCAATACCCCCCGCCCCTTCCAGCGCCTCTCCCTGCCGGAGTGCCGCAGGGCAGGGCGGCCAGCCTGCCCGCGGCTCCGCTCTCCCGGCCGGCCGGTGCGCTGCGGAGCAGGGCGGCAAGCCCTCCTGGTGGCCCCGCACTCCCAGCCCACCCCGTGGCCCCGCTCTCCGGCCAGCCGGAGCACCGCGGGGCAGGGTGGCCAGCCCGCCCCGTGGCCCCACTCTCCCGGGTGGAGCGCCGTGGGGCAGGGCGGCCAGTCCACTGTCCCGGCCGGCTGGAGCGCCACAGGGCAGGGCAGCCATCCCGCCCCGCAGCCCCACTCTCTCGGGCGGAGCGCTTGGTAGGCTGGT
Source organism: Macrochelys suwanniensis (assembly GCA_033296515.1). Lineage (NCBI taxonomy): Eukaryota > Metazoa > Chordata > Testudines > Chelydridae > Macrochelys > Macrochelys suwanniensis. The sequence continues at coordinate 37,522,330 of CM065783.1, forward strand.
GCCTGAAACCGGCCCTGTTTAGAACAGTGGTCCTCAACTGTGGTCCACAGCTTCTTCAGGGAAAGCCCCTGGCGTGCCGGGCTGGTTTATTTACCAGGGGTTGCCACGGTTCACTGCTCCAGGTCAATGCAGTAGCGTAGCCGCGGGGGAGCAGGGGGAGCGGCCACTCCCCCTGTGAGGAGAAGCGGTGCTAAGGCGCCGCCCGAGGGAATTTAAAAGGCCCGCGGCTGCTTTAAAAGGCGGGCGCTTTAAAAGGCGCTTTAAAAGGCGGGCGGCTCCTGCCACTGCAGGGAGCCGCAGGCCCTTTAAAGTGCCCCCCGCCAGCCCCGTGCCGGAGCCGGGCTGGAGGGGGCGTTTTAAAAGGCCCGCGGCTCCTGCCGCTGCGGGGAGCCGCAGGCCTTTTAAAGTGCCCCCCCCGCCCTGCTTCCAGAGCCGGGCTCGGGCGGGGATTTAAAAGGCCCGGGGGCTGTGCAGTGGCTGGAGCCCCGGGCCCTTTAAAGCGCTGCCGGGTGAGTACAGGGGGAGCGGGGAGGCACCTTTTTATAGCACTGCTCCCCTTGTGCTCTAAACCTGGCTACGCCACTGGGTCAATGGGCGCTGCGGGACGCGGCGTGGGTGGAGGGATGTGCTGTCCGCCGCAGTTGAGAACCACTGCTTTAGAAGGACCATATCTTCTGCTGCCACTGATATTGAAGCAGGATTTGCTCCAGCTATTAACATATTTCACTATACATGGCTTTCATATCATGGTGTAACAAAATGCGCAATCTCATCACCAGATTCACTTGCTTGAATGTTATAGTCTCATCCCTTATCCATTGTTTGGTACTGTCTTTTTAGACCCTGATCCTGCAAAAACTTGTGCATGTGCTTAATTCTACACACTTTGCATAGTGCCTTTGAAGTCACTTGTAGGTACAAAGTTAAACATGTGCTCAATGGGACTGTGTGTGTGAAGGATTCAGGACCTTAGATTGTAAACCTTCCATGGTGGGAATTTCTTTTTTTTCTATGTTTGTACGAATTGGCTGTGCACAATGGGGCTCTTTTCCTGACTGGAATTTGTAGTCACCACCATAATATATCATGGTCCATTATATATAATATATATAATTATGGGTTAATAATATGACCAGTGGCCAATCTCTACTGCTAGATGAGATGTCCTACTTTCTCCTATTCTGTGCCATTATTGGACGCACACAGATTGGCCTGCACTTTATCTTATTTTTAAAAAAAGGCAAGAGTCATTCTTGCTGCTTTCAAGTTGCAAGGATGGGAAACAGTTTCTATTTAGTGGTCTCAGACAGCAACTAATGTAACTTAATTTTCCATAAATAGTGCCTCTGCATCATCTGACTTCTGCTATTTTTGTCTGTTAATAAGCTATACACACTGACTCATTCCTATATAGCATCTCTGAAACACAAATCTATTCCACTGCAATGGTCTCTAAATATGATTTTGATAGTTTTGCTTTATACAGTAGTTCTGGCTCCAAACCAAAAAAAGACCTGATCGTGTAGCACATACTGAGTATAGCCCCTGCTGAAACCAGGGAGGGTTTTTGTGTGTTAGAGGTTACAGAACTGGGCTTAATAAAAACTAATACAAATCTTTGTGTTCTAAATGCAAAATATTGATTTTGTTTTCCTGTTAGTCAGTTGGGGATGGACCTCAAAAGTTTATCATTCACATTCTTTTTGAAGAAAAGCGCCTAGAATCCAAGGGCTTGATTGTCTGTCTATGCTGAAAGAATGACAGGAGACATTAGATATGGGTTTAATCAGGCCGCAACTTTATTATTAGATGTCTGGGACTAATCCGGCGGATAAAATGTGCAGGGCAGGTGAAACTCCCACAATGAACTGGGAGTAGGATGGGGGCAGCTCCTGCCCTTTCTCCCTCCTTGACTGAAACAGGGAGTGGCTTGTAACCAAATGGCTTGTAGCCCCCTATCACTTCCTATCCCCCAGTCCAGCCCAACCATTGCTTTCCCAGACTGGAAAGTGTGCATTGTTGTTGTTTTTTCTTTTTTGTTTGTTTGTTTGTTTGCCTCTCTCTCTCCCCCTCTATCAGGACCCCACTTGGGTCTGAGATAATCCCCTAGGGCCTTGCATCCCCTGCCGCAGCAAGGTTTCCTTCCCCCCTTAACTGTCTGGACTGCCTTTTGGGGCTGAATTGAGCTGCCCAGAGCTCTCTCGTACCTGCCGGAGGAGCGCGGGAGGTTTCTACTCCCCCCCCCACCCCGACCCCCTCACTGTATGGGCTATATGCAAAATTGTGTTAGTCCCAGTGCCCGCCCCCTCCTTCTCCCTGCTACCTTCCAGTTGCAGCCGGGAATTATTATTTTTTTTAAACAGGTCTCCAAGCTGAACACATGGGGTTTCTATGGAGCAGGGAACCAGTGCCTGCTCCCCGCTGCCACCATGTCTTAACTCCTCTCAACTTTTTTGCCCTGCAATGGGGGAACGGGTTGTTCCCCCACCCCAGCCCCCACTGATCGTCCAGACTGCTTCCACGTGGGGGTTCTGTGAACTAGCGAACCTGTGCCCGCTCCCCCCACGCCCATCCGGGCCCGCTCACTGTCTGACTGCATGTGGTCCTGCAGCAAGCCATGTGCTTGCTGCCTAGCCTGCTCCCAGTGATGAAGGGAGGGTACAGGCCCAGGCTGACTTTTTAAACTCCTCATTCCTAGGTGGTGAGTCATCCACCACGCTGACTGCTTTTCCAGCAGTTTTACACCTCCCCTCCTTCCCTGAAGCCAGAAAGCATTGCCCTCTTCTCCCGGCCCGCCAGACAGCCCCCTCCCCCCTTGCTCAAAATGCAGGGTGGTGATTCTGATGTCACATCAGTAATAAGGCCAATGCAGTTACACCTCTGTAAAGCCAATATAAGACCCCCCCTTGCAGCATAGGAGATCCATGCATGTGGACCCCTAGGCCCAGTAGTCTGATTTAATGGATCGTGATGCAGGAATGGGGATGAAGTGAGACCACAACTGGGCCTCAAGTGTTTATCTGCATCTTTCAGGACAGTAAATGTTTGCTGAAAAATCTTTCCCAAGAACAGGATTTCTCTCAAGACGGAAGCTTTTCTCATGGCACCTTTCCACTTCCCTATTCCATGCCCTGTTTGAACCAGACATTACAGAGGTTAGTAAAAGTTTTTTTTAAATGGAGAAAAAAACCCTGAACTTTTCTGAACCTCAAGCCCCTTCTCTCCCCAAACGTAATATTTGGTTAGAGTTTGGGGTGAAGCTTCAGAGTGTTTCTGATTGTATCTGAATCTGTTCATCCTAAATATTGTGCTTTTCACTCGTGGGGAGATCTTCATTTCTGCTCTAGACCTTTTATCTGACATAAAGTGGCCAGAATAATGTAAAGGGGCCCTGAATTCCCCTGGTGCAAGCAGTATGGGGGACCACCCTACGGCTGACTTCCAAGGACCCTCTGACAAGCCCTGTAGTGGGGGGTATGCTGGGATCCAGGCAGAGCCGGTGCAAGGAAGTTTTGCGCCCTAGGTGAAACTTCCTTGCACCAGCCCTGCGCCCCCCCAACTAATGCCGCCCCCTCCTGCGGCAGCCAGCACCCCCCTCCCCCGCGGCTCCCCACCCTCCTGCGGGCCGCAGCAGCTCGGCCCCCCGCCCGTGGCGCCCCCCCCCCAGCTTCCGGCTCAGCCGTGAAGCCGGGAGGCAGCCACCCGCCGCCCCCCAAATCCTGGCACCCTAGGCGACTGCCTAGGGTCGCCTAGTGGGGGTGCCGGCCCTGGATCCAGGGTTAACAGTGGGAGGGGTCTGTGGAGAGTGTGACCATAGCATGCATTGCTGTGGAGATTCTGGGCAGCTCTGTGGCCTGGGAGGCTGCTGTAATTTAAATAGCCAGCCCTGTGGGGCTAAGTTGTTCTAGGAGTTTCTCCAGTCCCTTGAGTAGCCCATGAATAAGAGGATATAATGTCGTCTTAAAAGCCATTTTAGCCACCCTCACCTCTCTCCCTGGGTTGCTGGTTCTGTGTTCCATCTCTAAGAGGTGCAGGCCAGAATCTCACCCCGGATGTTCTGATTCACAGATACGTAATGGAAATGATCCATGCATGGGGATTTGGAGCAGAAAGCTGCCTGGTCATCCAGAATGGCATTCACATAGAAACGTGTATTGACTTAATTAGGATTTAGTTGATTAAATTATATTATTAGGAGCCTAAATGTACAGCAAAAATGACCTTTTGCTTTACGTATTTGGAATAATACACGACAGTGAAACGTGTTATCTATTTTATGTGATGCTGTTCTATCAATAAGCAGGCTGAATTGTGTTTAAAAGAGAACAAACAAACTTCCCTGAATACCCTTTCTAAATGGAACATGTTTTCATTGCCTTTGGTACACTGTATGAGATTTTTGTATTGTGATGGAACAAACTTCTGAACTGAAGAAAAAACAGCAGGATATTTAAAAATGGAAAGGTATGTCTTAGAAATGTATTATCCAGAGGTTTAGAAAATGGATTCAATTTAAATGAAATGACAGATAATGAGTCCATCAAAGTATCTGCGCTTTGAGTCATGAAAATCCCGGGTGATGAAAGAAATCTACAAATGAGACACAAAGGGGGTAGTGGTGGTGGGGAACAATTCTTTAGAAATACATATTTAAATATTATTTCTTGATAAAATATTATTCATTATAGGCAAATTACTACTCATAATAAATCTTGATTATCTATATTTTAAACAAACATGGGGAAGTAGAGGCAAAGTTCAGATGTGCTTCAGATTACACCCACTCCTTTTGCATTTCATGTACAAATATGTGATAACAATTACCTAATAATAATTTTTAAAATACTATATTGGATGGAATAGTACATGATCTAAGCTAAGATATTAGATGTGTGAAGGAATTTGATGAACTGGTAACTGCCTCTATCTGCAGCTAATGCCCATTTATCTGTGAAGCTAACGTGACGTGATATGATTCCTAAATGCACTTCCTCCGCAATATCAGGAGTCTGAGATTGACCTGTGGTAGATAAACATGGAGTTACTCGAAGGAGAGGTTAAGGCATGAGGCTCTGTATATACACTACAAAAATACAACGTTCAATGAGTAAAAATTCCTTTAAATATATCTCTGACATATGTTACATTTTAGGGCAAAATAGATACATTTGTGCCCGATCTATATGCCCACAAAATCTAGTTCTGATTATTTTGGAGGGAATTTTAAGTCTAGGATGAAGTTATGTTCAATGCATCAGCCCTAAAATGGAAAGGAGGGTGAAGAAGGTAGCTTTCTGACACCTTTATATTCTTCCCATTCCTAGCTGTGAGCTGCTGTGGCGGCTGGTGCAAGTTAAATCAATCTCCTGCCTCCAACATGACCTTGGACACACCAGTCTTGGATGTAGCCAGTTTTCTGCCTTGGACACACTTAATATCAGATGTAGCTGTAAGTGAACAGTCATGATTGTGCGCCAGCTAATCATGAGTATTTAAATCATCACAAGAAATGAAGATACTTCAGAATGAGTTTGTTTAGCTTAATTTACCTCCACCAAGGTTACTAAGGGCTGGTCCACACTGGGCGGGGAGGGGTGTCGAACTAAGATACGCAACTTCAGCTACGTGAATAACGTAGCTGAAGTTGAAGTATCTTAGTTCGAACTTAAAAGCACTTACCGCGGGTCCAGACGCAGCAGGCAGGCTCCCCCGTCGACTCCGCTTACTCCTCGTGCGGAGCTGGAGTTCCGGAGTCGACGGGGAGCACTTCCGGGATCGATTTATCGCGTCTAGACGAGATGTGATAAATCGATCCCAGAAGATCGATTGCTACCCGCTGAATCAGGCGAGTAGTATAGACCTACCCTGAATGTTTAATGCTCCTTGCTTTATGGTACCACCTAAGTGGCAATCACAGAAATTAATATCCACAATACATGACAACAGAGGTCTTGGGTGAGCATGCGCACATTCTTCATTTAATGAGATAAAAAAAATCACATCATTATAGGAGGCAGCACAACCGATCTAACAAGTTTTGCAACCCACATCTTTTGGGGGTAAAAATATGAATAGATCAATATGCACAGATTCCATATTCCATACTGTATTCTACGCTTTAAAAGATATGTCATTGATGAATGGATTGATATTTGACACATAAATACTTTTATAAACAACACTCTCATAAGAGCCACATGTTTACATACAGTAAGAGTTCAGTAGTATGCTTGAAGATAGAGAAATGCATACTAGTCACTCATATTCACAATCAGAACTGTCAAGGATTGTGAAAAGGGAAACAAACCATCCCAGCACTAATATGAAAGCAATTTGTTAGGATTTCTGAAATGCCATCATAGATAAGCAATCTTCTAGCATGATTACACTTGTGCTTCAAAAGACAACAAATATGAATCTGGTGCGATGCAAAATGAGTGCAACATAATAGCTGAGCAAATGTAGTAGTAGAAGAAATTGCAATTGTGAAGATACTGAGTGGTCCACTTAGGAAAAAATAATATGGCATTGTTTCTTCTCCACCTTGTTTACAAAGGGGGAAACAACAGAACTGCACTAGCAAAGGACCTTTCAGAGCAAAGACTGTTGTTACTGCTTTGTATGCTCGTGGTGCTGTTACTGTCCTGAGGATAAACAAGTTGCTTTCATTTCTAGTAAAAGTCATTGCTTACCTTTTCCAGACAGATTTCGCTCCTGCCTTCCTTTACATCAACTCATATGGCCATTTAGAGATGTACCCAACATGCCCCTAAACTGTAATTATTTCTCCATATATATTTTGGGCAAAAATATAGTCTGGGACAGACTTTCTTTTTTTTAGCATCAACGAAGAGCTCCTACAATTACTATCAGAGAGACCCTCACTCAGAGCTGACCCACAACATTTTGTCACCTGAGGCGGGGAGCTCAAATGATGCCCCCATACTCCCTTGCTTGGGCCCAAACTTTGAAAGGTCTCTTGTGCCCTCCTTCCTCCAGCACAGCACTCCATCATCTCTGTGCAGCTAGAGCAGAGAGAATACATATGCACCAGCAGCAGACACAATTTTCTACATTCTGGGTCCTAGTGGCGCCCCCCCTCAGTCTGGCACCTGAGGTGGCCGCCTCAGTTCGCCTCATGGTAAGGCCAGCCCTGCCCTCACTAGCCAGCAGGGATTAGTGGAATCACTATGTAACACATTTAGGAAAGAACTGTGAGTGAGAAGCCTCAGGAAGGTTTTTACATTTTAAACTTACTCAAGTCAGCTCTATGATACTAGACCTCTAGTGAGTTAGAAGCTGAGGAGATGTAGGCATAGGTTCTGCTAAACAGCAAAATGTTGCCAACATGGTACAATAAGCTAATTATCCAATGGTGTAAGTGTTTGTTTTATATATCAAGTAATTAATGAACTATTTGCATATAGCACTACTGGAATGCAGCTTCCTTCCGGGAAGACCGCAATAGTCAGTCACTCAACCAGTATGCAACAAAATAGGGAATAAAACTGACATTTTGGCCAAGGACACTGTGGCAAGACTCCACTCTAATGAAATATGCTATGCTATCTTCAGAATCTGCACAGAGCAGACTTGGGCCCCGATCCTGGAACCACTTAAGTATATATGTAAGCAGAGTGAGGATGAGCTCTACCCTGACATCTGGTGGTGAGTTGTGGAAAGGGATGTCAGGGGCTAATCTTGTTTGCATGGACACACCCACCCTGCAAAGCATGATGGACTGCTTGCCCAACTGGTCACTTTGGCTGTTGTGGGATCCCCAGTTTCTCTGTTATTGGGACAGGAAGAATAAGGTGTTGTTACCCTGATTATGTGAATCAAGGACAGTGACCTTTTGTTATGATGGAGGGACTCACCATCAACGAAGCAGCACTCGCTAGGCAAGGGACATGGGTTCCAAAACCCAGTGAATTGAGAGAGGCTGTGGATGGGTGCTTGTAACTGGTGGCCTGGGCTGCTTCTGAGGGCCCTAAATGTCAGTTGTACCTCCTCTCTCTCTCTCCACTGTGGAATATCAGAGCTAATGTGGGATTCATTGGGAGTCTGGTTTCAGACTGCTGAGTTGAAATCACTCTGGGCTAAGCGTGCAAATGAGCACGAATGCTCCCCTAACTACAAGCTGAAATTACTAAAGAGCTAAGAGTTTTATGAGATGAAATCACTGAGCAGTGTGTTAAGTAGTGGGAGAGCCTGAAGATCTATTGCTGAGTGGCTGGCGGTGTGGTGCTGCCAGCGGAGCAGTTCGTGGGGACAGTTGTAGCGGCTTGCAGGATGGCTGACGGAGCGGAGCTGCCGGCGGAGCGGAGCAGTTCATGGGGACAGCTGTAGCGGCTTGTGGGACGGCTGGCAGAGCAGAGCGAAGCCCCACGAAGGGACGGGGCAATCGGCTTCGAGCCACGTAAGGTGCCCCTTACCTCTCCCCATTTCTACCCAGACTGGGGGGGGGGGGCGTGTAGCACTCTGCAGATGAACTTTTGGACTCTGGGTCTGGACTTTTGGGTTGTTGGACTTTTGGGACTTTGGGTGATTTTTGATGTTGCTGGACTCAAGAACCAAAGGGAAAGGACATGGCCAATTTGCTGGGGTGGGTCTTTGCTCACAGTTTGGTTTATGAATCCTAGATGTGGTGTTTCCCCAACAAAATGCCGCATTGTCTCTCTCTGTCATTAAAAGGGTTTTGCTACACTCAGACTCTGTGCTTGCGAGAGGGGAAGTACTGCCTCTTAGAGGCGCCCAGCGGGGTGATATATATTCCTCCCAGGTCACTGGGTGAGGGCTCGAGCCGGTTTTGCATTGTGTCATTCGAATGGAACCCCTAGATACTGAACCCGGCCCTTGTTGCTGCCAACTCTGACTGGCAGAAGGGTTACATATGCTTGAATTCAATTCCATGCGTAGCCAAAGTTAAATAAATAGGATTAGAGCCATATGCAAAAACCATAACCTTGGGTTTTTTACAGCTTCCATGAAAGACATAGTAACTGCACAGTATTCAAATTATCTATTGCACGAAGATGGAAATGTGAGTTGACTACTATGGGTAGGACCTGGGTAGTCAGGATCTTTGTCACACCTGATGCTTAAATCACAGAGGGCCTATTTCTGTGTCTTACTCAGCTGAGTAGCACTTTACTATGGAAGTAATCTCATTGAGATCAGCGCTGTGCAATCTTCTTCATGACTGAGATCAATTGGAGCACTTGCGTAATAAGGTGCTAGTCAGCATGAGTGGCAGAATGAATGGTATAGTGCTTTACTGCCCTAGGTTTTCCTTCTGGAAATGTGGACTCAAATCCTGATCAGACCACAAGTGAAAGTAAATTTGGTGCAGATCACCTCCTAGTTCTCTATGGGGATCTTTCCAGAAGGCTGCCTTGTGCTATTTAGCCGCAGCTCTGCATGGGGAGTTAGGAGACCTCTCTGGTTGTGGTATGGGAGAGAAATTTGCAAGGTGCAACATACTATTTCACAATGTGGCTTTGAAGCTCTGTTGGATGGTGTTGGGGGGCCAGGGCCTACCCGTGGCTTTTCCTTTTCTCTGTTCCTACCTGCTACCTTCAGGCAAGTCAATCCAAATGCACAGATACAAACTGGGGAATAATTGGCTAGGCAGTAGTACTGCTGAAAAGATCCTGAGGGTTATAGTGAATCAGAAGTTGAATATGAGGCCACAATGTAATACTGCTGTGGAAAAAAAGGTTAATATCATTCTAGGTGTATTGCCAGGAGTGTCGTATGTAAGACATAGGAGGCAATTGTTCCACTCTACTCGTCTCTGATGAGGCCTCAGTTGGAGTATTGTATCCAGTTTTGGACGCCACACTTTAAGAAAGATGTGGACAACTGAGGTCCAGAGGAGAGCTACAAAATGATAAGATTTAGAAAACCTGACCTATGTGGAAAGGTGTAAAAAACAAAACAAAAATGGCCATGTTTAATATTGAGAAAAGAAGAGTGAGAGCTAGGGGCCCTGATAAGTCTTCAAATATGTTAAGGGATGCTATAAAGAGGACTTGTTCTCCATGTCCACTGAAGATAGGACAAGAAATACTCAGCTTAATCTATAGCAAGGGAGATTTCGGTTAGATATCAGGAAAACCTTTCTAAATATAAGTATAGCTAAATATTGGAATAGGTTACCAAAGGAGGTTTTGCAATCCTTGTTCTTGGAGGTTTTTAGGAACAGGTTAAACAAAGATCTGTCAGGGATATGGTCTAGGGATACTTGTTCCTGCCTCAGAGCCGGGTGCGTGGAGACTCGATGACCTCTCAAGGTTACTCCCAGACCTCTCTCTAGGATTTTATTAAATCAGTAGTAGCCCTCAATCTCCCCACAACCACAGAGGCACCAATTCTGGCTAGCCCTTACGTGGGCCATAGAATGGGATGGGAGTTCTTACACATGTCCACTCCATTCCATGTCTGAGTAAGGGCCACAGTATTGCCCAGAACTAATACAGGAACTGTCAGCCTTTACTTAAGAGACGCTCAGGATTACAACTAGCTCAGCTTTTGGTTCTAACTTTTGAGTATTATGTATTATTTCAGTAAAAAAAGGAGTTAATAAAATATATTTCAAGCACAGAAAACATCGTTAGGGATGATGATTGGCCTTCAGGACTATGGAATGTGAGAAAAACATTAATCAATGTTAGGTGATTTCTCTAGTTGGGAGCTCTCTGGCAGTCAGGCTTAAATTGTATTGCTCCTTGGATCAGATCATGAAATAATTTACTCACGGTGCTGATTGGCCACCCCAGTTTAGTGTGTCTCCATCCTCTGACTTCATGTCACTCCTATGGTCACTCATGGTCATCTCTACAATAAATGTGTTAAGATGTCCTTTCATTGCTACAACGAGCTATGAAAGAAAATGGGGTGAATTTGGGTGTCACAGATCTTAGTGAGAACCCCTTTCTAGCCACCCACGAAGACTGCTGTGTGGGGAAGTCAAGTCTCGGTGCTCTGAATAACCAGGGTATTTCAAGCTCCTAGAGTCTGAATGGAGTCCAGCTGCTGTCCCAATCTCAGGGTCCCTAGGCCAGCTCTCAGGGCACATACCTTCTGTCCCCCTATGAGTGCCAGAACCCACTGCGCGTGCGCGCACACACACACACACACACTTTGTATCACTCTATGTGTCCCAAAGTGTTATACTTTGTCAATAGGTTGAGTGCTGACCACTCCCCATTGTCTCTGGCCTGTCAGAGACATGACACAACCTGCTAACTCAGGGTGGATCCTCACACATACAGGCTTTCCATTACACAGTAATTTCATGACACAAATTTCATAACATCATCCACAATTCAGAATGCTGTACAGACTGAACCCCCAATTTGTCCCAAGGGATTGTGTAGATCCCTTGCTGTAACTTGCAGAAATTATTAGCATCTATGACTTGTTAGAAACATCTCAGAGTTGTGGGCCAGATTTCAGCTGCTGTCTGTTGGTGTAGCTCCATTGGATCTGACCATTAACTATGAATACGGTGCCAGAGATTCCTTGTTGTGACCTAGCAGATCTGGGGTGCAGACTCATGTATTGTTAAGAGGCAAACCAAAGGTTGAAAAATCACTGCATTCATTTTCAGAATTTTGTTAGTTAAAAGAGGAGGCAATTGACAGTTTATGTGAACTGTGGCCATTTTGGGTATATGCATTCTATTTCAGGATAAAGGCTGCCTTACAAGCCCATAAAACTGAAATGAACTAGGCCATCCATCTAGCTAATCTTTCTGTGTGCTGTGCCTCTAAATGTAAACATGCAGTATATCTCAAGGCAGCAGAATGAGAAATTCAAGTAAACGAACTTTAATGTCATCTGTTTACCACTACAGAAAAGTGTGCCAAATTAGACTGCCATCATGAAATGGCAGCCAAAGAAACATTGTAATCCAGTTTAACATATTTACTTTTCAGTAAGAGGGAGTAAAAGAATATATTGAATAGATCAGAGTTTGCAAAGTCAATGTTTTTATGTATAGCCAAGTCCGAATTATTATGCTATCCTTGCTGTCAGGACATTGAGATCCTGATCCTAAAAGGTGCTGAGCACCTTCTTGGAAGTGGCTTTAGTGAGATTTGAGGATGCACAAAACCTTCCAGGTTAACAAGTTGAGGCCTATACTGAATTCAACAAGCTAGGCTCAATTTTATGTATTCTTGTAGTCATAGGCATAGTTTGACTTCTATATTTAGGGGTGGGGGGCAGCTCCAGCCAGGCCAATGCGGCCATATGTGGGGGGCAAATTGCACGCCTTCCTGAGGCTTGTAGTTTTCGGAGGGCAATACCCCGGCATGCCCCCCACAAACTACACCCAGGCTTGTAGTCTCTTTATCCCGCACAGTTATATAAACAGTGCAGAAATACACCCTCATCTTCCCCCCAGGAATACCTCATGCATAAGGGACTTCATGCTTGATGTAGAGCCCCTGGAATAGCTCCACACCCCAGTCTTCCTCCCAGTCGCTGGTGCTAGAGACAAAGAGGGGCAGGCATGGATATGGTCACAGCACTGGCTGTTCCTTGTTGACAACAACCCCCGGGTGCGACGGGCAGCCCAAACATAAAGTAGAATAGCTCTAAGGCTTAATCCCATCTCTTCCCTCCCCCACATCACCTTCCTGATTCCTGCATCAAGCTCAGGAATGGAGGAGCTGCGAATTGGGGTTTAGCTCAGGGGCTGACGGTGTAGCTAGAAGATTGTTCTATGGTAATCTGTATGATCTTTTTAAAAAGACTTTGCTTTGTTCTTTTACTTGCTGTCTCGCTGCCTACTCTCACTGCTCCCTGGTTTCCTATAAATGGCTTCCCATCAAGCACTGCTGAACCTCTTTGGGAAAAAAGAAATAGAATCTTGCATCCAGAAATGGCTTTGTCAGGTAGAGTTTATTTCCCTATTGTTACTGCCTGCTAATTTCCCCGGGGCTCTGCACGTGACTGTGGATTGCTTATATAGTATGTATCTACTTACAAATCTAATATAAATGGTGTAAAATGAATTAAAAAGTGTTTCATGTGAAACACACCATAAATGAAACCGTAGCTTTCCCTATTAGCAGTTGGAGGATGTGGAAAAATTTGAAACACATTCAAAAACATACGGCTCAAACCCATTCTATGTGATGGTACTGGAATGGTTTATGAAGTTCTGAAATTCTGATCCATTAGGAGAAGGGTCTTTTCCAGCCTCTTTATCTTTTGCACCAACAACTGTGGATATCTCCCTTCCCCGCTTTGGAGACACTTAGCACCATTGTGGGTCAAGCTTTGGAAGCATAGAGACTGAAAGTGATTGAGCTCCATGCTGTGGTGTAATGTTCCTTGCACCGTGGCCTAGTGGGTTAGCTTTTTGCTGTGAATGGATACCCTTTTCTCTTTAACATTTCCTGCTTTAACAGGGCTCCTCATTTTGGTTAGAGATGGCTCACAAGCAGCAAAGTTTGGAGTCAGATCATCTCCTCCTCCTCCACCATCATCGCCATCATTTGTATTATTGTCTCACCTAGGAGCCTCCGTCATGCAGCAGGACCCTGTTGTGCTAGGCATTGTGCAAACAGAGAATAAAAAGCCAGACCTTTCCCTAGAGGGCCTACAAACCGCACGTCTTCAAAATGTGATAGAATTTGACCTGAAGTTCTGCTTGAAGCCCTTCTCTGTTTCTGGTTGCAATGTTTTTAAAGGGCCAATTTCTTCTTTGGTTCCTGTCTGTGAATAAGCATTTTGAGAATATTTTGAATTTCTCTGACCTTTGAGTTAACATCTCCTTTGTTCCCAAGAATTGAGACATACTTGCCAATGGGGTGCACATGGAAGATCTTTGCATATAAAGATAAAAGGGTGAAATTCTGGCTGCATCATAGGCAGTGCCACAACCCCCCTTGATTTCAATAAGGTCAGAATTCAACACCGTAATAATAGCTTACATTTACATGCTGCAGATCCTTTTATTTCAATGTATCCCTGTTCACTTTACCAGCTATATATTCCCACAAGTAGCTTCAAAAGTGTTTACCCTGAAATGTTAAAAATTTCTCTTTGTAAAGAACTTTTCAATATTTTTTTTTAAATAATTTTGATTCAAAGACTTCTAGAACATATTTGGTGGTTTCCTCCTTTGTTTGCAGTTGTCAGAGGACCCTGCATGTCAGAGACGGTTGCTAACAGTCAAAAGCCTTTCCGGTTTCTTGCTGATTCCAGGGGAAGCACTTGAGACTCTTAGCTGGGTACTGTTATCACCCTGATGCCTAAGAAGGGAGCTCTGTTCAGCATCAAGAATTGATGCCCTGTCTCATTGTTCACCCTTGATAAGAAGATCTCAGTTGAAGTATTCAGGCTGAGTCTGTGTTGGCAGAAGTGATCAAGGATGCTATATTTGAGTGTCATTCATGTGTTTGGGCAGGTTTTAAGGAACCCATGGTAGCTATTGTTTGGGTGAATTTCCCTCCTCCCCCAAGATAAACATAACTTTGTTGGACTGAGCGCCATTTGATCAGCACCTGAGGTGATATTCATGCAAATTATCATTCAAATTATATTAAGACCAATGAGCAATTTTGGACCTTCACTGCCAGTCAATGAATATTCATAGTAAAGAAGCACTCTTATTGATGCCAAAGTTACTAAAAAGCTACAACTTCTGAAGAGAACAAGGCAATGATTTCAATATTTCAATAGCTTCTGAGTGCTGAGATATATTGACTTCAGTTAGAATTGGGTGCACATACCCGAGGGAAGAATTTGGCTTTTATACAGCATGCACTTGTCTTTGGGAACATGAGCAATCTGATATAACTGCTCCAAGGGTGTAACCATTTTAAGGCTAGAGTTTGGGAATTTTAGATGAGGCACATCCTGGAGGGGTCAGGTGACATGGCATCATGTGATTTCCTTTGGCACTATATAAAGTGCAACTTTTGGATTAGTCAGTTGCCTTTCTGTGGCAGCCAGGAAGAGGCCTGAACTGGCTGAGCTCCTAGTGTAGAGAGAGCAAATGATGATACAAAATTACTAAAGATAGTTAAGACCCAGGCAGACTGTGAAGAGCTAGAAAAGGATTTCTCAAAACTGGGTGACTGGGCAACAAAATGGCAGATGAAATTTAATGTTGATAAATGCAAAGGAATGCACATTGGAAAACATAATCCCAACTATACATATAAAACTAAATTAGCTGTTACCACTCAAGAAAGAGATCTTGGAGTCATTGTGGATAGTTCTCTGAAAACATCCACTCAATGTGCAGCAGCAGTCAAAAAAGCAAACAGAATGCTGGGAATCATTAAGAAAGGGATAGATAATAGGACAGAAAATATCGTGATGCCTCTATATAAATCCATGGTATGCCCACATCTTGAATACTGTGTGCAGATGTGGTCGCCCCATCTCAAAAAAGATATATTGGAATTGGAAAAGGTTCAGAAAAGGGCAACAAAAATGATTAGGGATATGGAATGGCTTCCGTATGAGGAGAGATTAATAAGACTGTGACTTTTTAGCTTGGAAAAGAGACGGCTAAGGGGAGATAAAATGGAGGTCTATAAAATCATGACTGGTGTAGAGAAAGTAGATAAGGAAGTGTTGTTTACTACTTCTCATACCACAAGAACTAGGGGTCACCAAATGAAATTAATTGGCAGCAGGTTTAAAACAAATAAAACAAAGTATTTCTTCATACAACACACAGTCAACCCGTGGAACTCCTTGCCAGAGGATGTTGTGAAGGCCAAGACCATAACAGGGTTCAAAAAAGAACTAGATAAATTCATGGAGGATAGGTCCATCAATGGCTATTAGCCAGGATGGGCAGGAATGGTGTTCCTAGCCTCTATTTGCCAGAAGCTGGGAATGAGCGACAGGCAATGGATCACTTGATGATTACCTGTTCTGTACATTCCCTCTGGGGCACCTGGCACTTTTTTGGTCTGACCCAGTAGGGCCATTCTTATGTTCTTATGAGCTGGAGAGGAAGCTGCAGGAGAAAGATTAGCAGGAGGTATTGCTGGGGAAGCACAGCATAGCTATGATACAAGGTTGACTGTGAAGCCCTGATGTGAGAGTGACTCACTGTGAGCATAGGAAAAAAGGACCAGACAGGACTCAGAGAACCTGGATATGAGGGTGAAGAGCGAATACTTTTTGTTCAGTTATATTAATAAAACAGACCCCAGGAGGGGGTAATTGCATTAGAAACAAAGTTGTTTTGTGTTTTATCAAAAAAAGAGAAACTGAGGCACAGTGGTGCACCCGGACAGAGAGGCTACAGTGACTTGGTGTTATGCCCATAGCACCAAACTTTCTAAGTAACCTCATCCTGGCCTCTTTTTGTGCATGCCAAACCACTCACTCACACAATGGTCCAGATCTTGAAAATATTTGCAAATGCCATTTTCACTGAATTTATGTGTGCAGCATTCTCTGGCACATCTTCCTCATTGGATTAAACTGGCTATTAGCCTGCTCTCTTAGTCCTGTAATTCCCCTACAGGCTTTCCTAGTCAGTTAGAGCTGACCTCTTTAAAGGTGTTCCAAAGTCGTCATCTTCTGGTTTCATATTCTGACTCCCAGCTTCTTTAGGGTAACTCTGGTGTTTTGTCAGAGTAGCTAATGATTTGCAGGAAATGCAATTTGGATCCCCCCTTTTGAATACTTCACAGATGCTCCATAACTCCTGGAATTTTCTTTCTTACACACTTTATATTCTTCATTCATTTCCGTTAACGAGGGCTAACAACCAGCAGTACTTTCTCCATAACTATCCCATTCAAGGATAGCCAACACACACACACTGAACAGTGTGAAAAAGCTATCTACAAAGTTACATACACACAAATGGAGACCACATTTTGAAAATGTCACCCTTATTATTCAGTACTGATGTGACCAACTGGCTTGATTTCTATGCCTCTTTCCTCTCTATTGGTTCAATAGAAGGTTCAATTTCCACCTGTGTCACAGACTTCCTATGTGGCCATGGGAAACTCATTTAATTACTCTAACCTGGATCTTAGCCTCTGTGCCTCATCTTCACATCTGTAAAATGGGGATAATAATGCTTCCTTTCTCTCACTCTTTGTCTGTCTGGTCTATTTAGACTTCAAGCTCTTCAGGGCAGGGACTGTCTTTTACTATGTGTTTGTGCAGCATTGGGGGCTTGATCTCAATTAGTCACTACCGGAATATCACATATGAAAGAAGAAAAATATATTTGGCAAGGCATTCTCCACTATGATGACTGCCTTTCCATCCGGCAAGTACATCTGAATATATTATGCATTTCTGTAATACTAACCTTCTAGCCCACCTTTGGGTTATGTGACGGGGCAAGGCCAGAGGGCTATAGGAAAGTGGTAAGGAACCAGTATGTTAGCCCCAGGCTAAACAAATTGCTGATACCTTATGGCAGTTGCTCCAGGTTAATCAAGACACCTGGGGCCAATTAAGAACTTTCCAGAAGGCAGGGAGTTTGATTGAGACACCTGCAGCCAATCAGGGGCTCGCTGAAACTAGTCAAAAGCCTCCCAGTGAGTCAGTGAGGCGCGCATGTCAGGAGCTGTGGAAGGAGGTTGCATGTGAGGAGCTGGGAGCAAGAGGCACTAGGAGCTGAGAGTAAGAGGGCGTACTGCGGGAAGATCCTGTGGTGAGGATCAAGAAGGTGTTGTGGGGAGTCCATGGGGAAGTAGCCCAGGGAGTTGTAGCTGTCGTGCAGTTGTTCCAGGATGCACTCTAAACAGCTGCAATCCACAGGGCCCTGGGCTGGAACCCGGAATAGAGGGCGGGCCCGGGTTCCCCCCAAAACTCCCAACTCCTGATCAGACACAGGAGGCGTTAACCTGGACTGTGGATTCTACTAGAGGGGAAGATCTCTGAGGCAAGCAAAATCCGCCAATAAGCACAGGACCCACTGAGGTAGAGGAGGAAGTTTGTCACAGTTACTTTTATACATCTGTTCTAGTTCTTTGTGATTCCCTGGCAATCCTAACTCTAATTACAATTGCTGAATAACTGGAAAAGATGTATAGGATGAACAGTATTAAATTATGAAATATCCTCCTGGGTTCTGGATAGGAAGAGAGTTTCTTGTTCTTCCTTGGTTGCTGAACAGTCTGCTCTATGGTTAGACAATTTGTCTATGACTAGACTAGACTAGACAATTTGCATTTAACATATTAGCATACATAAAAGATTCATGAGTACCCAACTACATAATATTAGAGTGAAGAAAATATTGGAATTTCCAAGCCACAGGAAATTCTTATGTTTCAACATTTTGTTTTTGGTCTGACAAAAGGTTGAAATATCAAAATTTTCCATACAATGAAAAGTTCCAAAAAAATTCAATTTGAAAATGGTGAAACATTTTGTTTTGGCATTTTTGATTGAAATGAAACATTTTGATAGTCCCAAATGTTTCATTTCAAGTCAGTTCAACATTATATGTTGCATTTTCCTATGGTGGTACAGTACCCCTGGAAGTTGTAGTTCAGGTGCTTGATACTCTCCCCCTACCGCCGATATAGCTCAGGCTGCCACTTGGCTCTAGTTGAGCTGAGTGCAGGGCACACTTCTTTAACCTGACTTCTCTAACAATAACTTGGAACAGCAGGCACACTAAATAACAAAAATAAACAAGAAAATCCCACCCAGAAACAAAAACCTGCCAGAACAAAACACTATAGTGTGCACACGGTTCCCCCCCTGGGGACAGGATAAGAGAGACTATGTGCTGTGTTTCACAGCATACAAACAGAGAAGTAGATAAAAACATAAATATTCTTCCTGGAAGGTTGCAATGTAATACTACGTTATTTCTTAGAATCCAGAACACACAATAACACAAAAACAGAGGGAAACAAAACAGGCTGCTCCCTAAAACAGAGAGGTACAACTCACCCTACCTTGTTTTTAGTGGACTCTTTTCAGTCTGATGACTGTGTCTGCTCCACACATTGCTACAAAGCCCTCTAGTCTGCAAGCGGGACTGAGACCCCCTCCTCCGCACATACAATCATAAAGTGTTAGCTTGCAATTCCAACATAGTCCTCAATACTCCACAAAATGAACCACATGTGACATATATTAGTTATGTCACGTGATGATCTGCTAGAAGGAGCTCAGGTACTATAGATGTGGGTGTGGTATAAGAACCTAGAATAGGATCTCTTTGTAAGGATTCCAAATCTTTATGGCAACTCCGCATAGGGATTTGTAACACCCTTGCTGTACCCTATTAAAAAAAAATCCTTCAATAAAACAAACATGGATTTCCACTCTCCTTTAAAATGAATTTACCATGAATGGGAGTTGTTAATTCATTTTAGAGGTGAGTGCCACACTTACCACTTAAGCAAAAGAAGCTGGCTGACAAAACCTTCCATATTATGGTTAATTGCATGCACCACTACTACATAAAACTCATGTGAGGCTCCTGGATGTTTGGCAAATCCATTGTTGATCTGTTTTCCAGCTTCGCAGTCTCCCTGCATATTATATTATTACTTACCTATTTGTACATGATTGTATTCTTAAAAGTGCATAATTGCCTACATAGCCCGGTGCAGTAATAAATTGAAATATATAAATGCTTTCTCCTTGCTAGTAAATACAATGGAAGCTTTATGAGGTGCAGCTACCCTTCTAACACTTTGGGGGAAAGTGTCATGTTACAATCTGACTGTAACCTAGCCCCCAAGAATTTTCTAATGCTCCTAGACACAGACTAATGTCTAAACGATGTGGTTTGCTACTCTTTGCAAAGACACAGTGCCTAGTACAGTATAGAGAAGATGCAGAATACTTTCTGCATGGTGGGAAGGGAATAACTTAGTCTTCGCTTTTGTTCCTATTAGTCAGATGAGAGATCAGATAGATCTCAGAAACAATCACAAATATTTTTCCTGTCTAGGTGACACAGGTGGATTCAAGCTCATTGAAATCAATCGGCATCTTTCCATTGTCTTCTTCTTTGGGTTAGGCTTCAAGGGCAATTTTTCTTAAGTTTCATTAACTTTCCATTAGTTTTAGGCATCTAAGTCACTTTTTAAAATGGGATCTAAGCTCCTAGGTCACTTAAGCACTTTTGATATTTTTCTCTTATCCTTCTCTTTGATCTCAGTTGGAACTGGATAAGGGTACTCTTCTTAGGAAAAATTAAGTTGGTTTTATATCATGCTAGCAGCCTCCTGCCACTAAGCTCAGATACTGGTTCAGATATGGCATTCATCCATAGGAATAATTTTACCTACTGACTTGCCAACAATATTTCCTGTAGTAACTGAGTTTTTAGTAGAGGTCTCTGAGTCCTGACCATGCCCAGCTTATTAAATCTAATTTGCTGTATAGCACAAGCTTCATTAGCTATTGTAACACAAGCCTGGTACTTAAGTAAATGAATTGATAATTATTTCTAGTGTGCAGCAAAGTATTTACAGGAAATGTGGATTGTTTTCTTTATTGTTGCTAAAATGGCATTCAAGAAATTTAGCAGGCACTAATTTAAATTAGGAGGATATGATTCAGGAATAATAAAATACATGAATAATAATGTTCTGTCGGTAGTAAAATAAAGGTTTGCACTGAATCCTTGAATAATCTTTATTTAGTTTTTGATGTGCTTTTTTTAAACTAAAATATTATTTGGTATGACCTGTTAATTTGATTAATTTCTTTTATATAGTGTTTTTAATTTGATATTCACATTTTAGGCACAATAGCTCTTTTATTCATAAAAATGAACTAATTTTTAAAAACGTAAGAACTAATTTCAGGCCAATGCCATTTCAGACCATTTCAGAGACATGAATATACCCTATTTCCAGTGATTTAACAATAGCATTAACTTTTGTTGGCTTCATTGCTTTGTTGGACAGACGAATTGGGTGACGATGTGTGGCTCCTATATGCCATAGTCCAGCAAAGTACATAAATGTGTGTAAATGTAATCATATCAGTAGTCTCTTTGAAATCAATGGGACCACTCACATGCTTAAATCTATGCATGTGCTTAAGTGCTGCATTGGATCAGGGACATAATTTCCACATTAAGTAAGGTGGTAGAGGCGTTTAGTGAAGTGCACTGAGCTTTACTATAATTGTGAATGAATCTGGGTTTTGGAAACTGTCAGCCTTTACAACTTCCAGGACTTGAATTTTCCCCATCATGATGAGAATGGCACAAAAGAGCCTTTCCTGAGTAGGCTAATTAATAGTTTGGGCTGTCCTCAAAAGCTTTCTCAGTTCAGTGCAGGTAAGGCCCTAAACAGCTGTATGTTTAGCTGAACCTTAGCCAAATTTATCAGAACTTTCTAAGCCTCCCAAATACTCCATCCTTCTCCTTCTTCCATCCCACTCAGATTCCACTGCCTTTCATCAGTATCTCCAAAAAGATTCCTATACCTGGATCCCATCCTTTCCTGTATGATCAACTCTTGGTTAATCTCCCAGGGCCTGTCCAGCAACCTGTTATCTCTTTGCTTATATTTTCCCCATTTGACACCATTCTCTTTACTCTTCCTGCTTGCCCACTCCCTCTCTTCACCAGCCAAGGAATAGAAAAAAGCCTCCAAACTTCACACCCTTTAAGGACCTTTTCTAAGGGTTTGTGTATTATCTGTCAAACAGCCCAATCCAATTTTATTATTAAATCACATGTGACATATGTCTTGTGCGAACACCAAAAGAAAAACATACACAAAAACATAAAATGACACCAATGTCTCTATAATACAGATAATACATAAAAATGTCACTCAGAACTTAGTAAAAACTCTCTTTTTTGGCACAGCATTAAAAGGGAAAAAATTGCCACAGATTTAATTACTACTAGGGATTAAGAAAATACTAAAAAAAAATTGAAATAGTGATAAAGATTCTTTTTTTTATATAAAAGAGTTAAAATCCAGCGCAGCCTCAGAAACTGGAAAATTCTACAGTGCAAAGGATAATGAGGTAGCTCTTCCAATGTTTGAGATTTACATGAACAAAAAACAGATGTAAAGGACTTTTCCATATCTACCTTTAAGGACAGACGTTTCCATGGTTTGGAATCTTAACTGAGTATAATAAGCCTTATATAAATGAAGATGCAAAAACTCATTCAAATACAGTTCAAAAACATGGGCCATCTTCAAAGAAGAAAACCAAAAAAGCAAACTTAGAATCGCACATCTTAGCCAGATCTTTTTTTGGGGGGTAATCTCTGTCACTGTCTGTTTGAACAGTTGATTACATTGATTAAAAGATATTGAAAAAAAAGTGAGTAATAGAATTAGCCAATCTACTTATAATAAATTGAAGGGACTTATACCATGGAAATAAGGAGTACACAGGTTGTTCCTCCATCTCCTGAAGGCAAATAAGGGGCAAAAGAGTACAGATCTTAGACCAAAATTTAGGAAAAGTGGTGCAAGCTCTACTACTTACAGAAAAAATACTTACCTCAGCATTTTAAAACAAAGCAGAGGTAAAATTGGGGTCTGAATGATGGAACTTTATCCCTAAAAAAGTAAAAGCAGATACTTGTACAAAGTGGCATTTTATCTTCCACTCAATTTGAGGCGTGTTCTTCCCAAAAACCATGACCTTAGTCTTATAATTGAGAACTAGGTCTTGAGAATTACAAGAGGAAAAATGAGATAACTGTCAGAGGCCTCTGGGAGTTGGCAATAAAACAAACCAAGTCATTGGCATATAATAACACGGGGATGGATTTAGCCTTAATTTGTGGCTTAAAGAAATTTTCTTCCTTTAAAACATCCACCACATCATTAATATATAAATTAACCAAAGGAGGCACTAGAAGGCATCCCTGGTTATGCCTGTAGAAATAGGAAAAATGTTAAAACATTTTCCAAACAGTCTGAAAAACAAAAACAAAATAAATCAACTGAAAACTATTGAGCAATAATCCAACAGAATCTTTCCTCACTTTAGCCAACCACGAGAGAAAGGCCACCCTTCCCCTTTATTTTATACTCTGCCCTGAGCAGCCATGTGACCCGTGAGCACTTTTAACCCTTTACAGAATGCAGCACATGTACTTTGTCACACCCTCCATCTACCTAATTCCACAAAGCTCCCTTTATCTTTGGTGATATTTCCATAGATTTGTCAGGATTTGCTGAGCAATCCTAAATTGTTGATAGCTCCAAACTTCCAACTGCTCCCTGACCCCTGAACAGCCCCAGAGACCATGAGATATGAAGACAACAGAAGGTTTAGAAGAGACTGCTGAAAATGGTAAGGCCTCACCAATGAATTGTGCAAGATTTCAGCAAAGGTAATGGAAGCAAATGATCTGTTGATTGGAGAGGGAATTACTAATTCAAACATTTCATTAGTTTGGGTTTAATTCAAATTTTTTGGCTAAGGTTCAGAAGAAATTTCATTTGTTTTGAATTGATTTGCCTATCCCTACCACTCAGTGTACTGTAAACATACATTATTTTTCATTTCACATGCTACTTTCTCCCTTCTCAACCAACATGTAATTTAAACTGTTCTGTGTGATTTCATATAGACGAATTTAGAAATGTAAGTTGCATGAAAGATAGCTGCAAAATATAAATGTTTCACTACATGATGCTAAACACAAGTGTCGTCTTGCAGCCCCCACATTGATACTCTTTGTGTGTGTGTGTGTGTGTGATTCAGTGCTTGAAACTATATTAAACACATTGTTGAATTTGAGGTTCAAACCCCAAAAGATAAATCTTCAGAATTTAGAAATCTTCTGTCTTCCTACATAAAGGCATGGTTTTATTCTCACTGACGGAGGTTGTCCTGATCCTAAATGCATATGATACATCTTTTAATTACTTTGCTATATCCAACAATCCATTTTTAGTCTAACTATTGTATCTCTCCTATAGGAACCCACAGGAGAGTTCCAAAAATCTGTTACATTTCTGTACACTCTGTTACATTTCTGTACACTCTGTTACATTTCTGTAATCTCTATTTCATTCGACAGGAGCTGCAGCCGGTGGTTGTGCAGGCATTAGAAATAGCTTAAGAACTGTCAGACATCATAAAAAATTATGTGTTTTCCTTGATAAGAAATGGGTGTCAGGAATGTTGCTAGTCCGCCTCTGAGAACCTCTCCTCCCTCATGTATTGATGTGTGTGTTTTCATTGAACACACTCACTTTAGTTAGAATAATATCATCAGTGTAGGTCACCGTCTGTATCTGAGCATGTGGAGGGAGATACATTCTTGCTTCATGCTACAGTAGTTAGAGGAATGTTGACAAAGTTCAAAGTCTGAGTGCTGTTGAAACTCATGGCTCCTGTGTCGTGCATATGCTTCACAGATGCTGAGTCACTGAAGCCTCTGAAGGCTCCCAAGGAATGGCACACCAGGGTTTTGCTCAATAGAGCCTCAAGTGATGTGACACTGTCGAGAGGGTGGTATCCACAGAAAGTATGAAAATTGGGGACTGGTGACCTGAAAACTTCACTCCTCCAATGTGAACAATCTTATTCACTGCACACGTTGTGGCTTATAATACAGTTGCTGGGTTATAGATAAAATTTTGCTTTTCAAGAAAATGCCTGGAAAAGCCTGCTATCAGGCAAGTGACCTTTCTTATGGTTGATGTGACTGAAAACAGTTTACCAAAGTTCGCAGCATCGTAGGTCATTATATTTCCATTTTATTTAAATTAGAGCAGTGCGGTGTATAACCTATGAAGATCTCATGCTAGAAAACGGAGGGCTTTAGCCTCAGAGCAAATACACATCATTTTTTCATTTCCTTACTCTAGTGCTGTAGGTGGTCAGTTCCAATTGCTGGGTTTGGCACTGGGGGTTTGTTTAGTTTGAAGCCAAGTAAAACAGACAGTGGATAGCTAAATTGAAAAACTGAATTTAATATGGTAAGTATTATGGTGCAGTTTATATAATCTCAGCATTCCCAAGAGCTATGTGTTATAGCTGCATTGTTCTTTGAAACAGATTGATATGAACCAGAAATGATTAAAGGGCAGGTAGAAACATTAGACTTTACTCTTGGAAGAAAAAAAGACCTTTAAAAACATTACAAAGCTAATCTAGTCGAGGAAGATGCTAGTGCAGAAGTATGTTAATGCATCTGATGGCGACTGTGAATTTCCATACTAGCATGGCAGATTGTATCATAATTCACAGTACTTTCAGGATTGCAAATGGCTTCTAGGTTTTAGTTTACCAGTGAAAGACTGAGACATTACTTAACTTTCTTAGCAGGAAAAAGAGAGAGGAGAAAAAGAACACAGAGTGAAGAAAGACATATTTTAATATCATTAACTTGTCTCATGAAGTTGGAGCTACATAGTTATGGCTATATCCAGTGGAACCAATGATATACTGTAGAACCAATGAAATACTGTAGAACAAAGTAGTAAAGGAAAATGGATCAATGCAGTAGTTATTTGTAATTACAGAATAGCCTCTCTACGAATGAAGCGAATGCTGTTATGTAGCAGTCCAATGGATACCCTTTAAGATGTGAGCCTCCATCAAATTAGTGTTGTGTGATGATATGTGCGGCAACCTTCATATCATTCAGGCTGTGTCTTGGGCCTTCCTGCTGCTAATGAGTTTTTATAAAACATTGCACAGTTTGTCTTGAACTGTGAGAGATTGCAAAAAGGCATCTGGTGAGCAAAGCTCTGTGTTATAATTTAACATGTTTTGAGGGCCAGATCCTCAGCTCCTGAAAATTGGACTAGCTCCACTGACTCCAAAGTACCTCAGAGGATTTATACCAGCTGACGATCTAGACCTGATTTTCTATCACTTGCTCTATTATTTGCCTCCAGCACTAACTTTGGTTCTAACAAACAGCATTCCAGGAATCCTCTTAGTATATTCCCACCAAAGTGCTTCTCTCTGATTACTGCTTCATGCTAACCAATGGGAATTACCTAATGGGATTTCTTCCCCCTACCTGTCTGACCAATCCAGTTTTGTATATTTTGTTTCTCCCTGCTCAGTAATGGCTCCCCCATATTCTGCACCCATTCTGCCCTAAGTTTTTCTTTTTCTGCTGACCCCACATCTGAGGCATTGATAGGATTGTGGGAACAGCTGGGGAAATACTCTTTTCTTTCTTTCTTTCTTTCTTTCTTTCTTTCTTTCTTTCTTTCTTTCTTTCTTTCTTTCTTTCTTTCTGTCTGTCTGTCTGTCTGTCTTTCTGTCTTTCTGTCTTTCTTTCTGTCTTTCTCCTTTTGAGTCTAGACAACTAAAAGCCCAACATGAGCTTAATGAGAAAATGGAAGGTTGAGCCTGGATGTTTTTTAGAGCGTCTTGCGGGGCTCTTTTACTAGAGTTTGAATATCTTGCTTGCAGATACGTAACAGCCAGCAAGTTCAATGGGTAGGAAAAGAACTGGCCTTTGGCCTAAATAAGACTTGGACAAATTTTCTGTGACTTACACTAGTGTAAACCTATATTACTCCATATTTATACTAGTGTAAACGATGGTAGCATATGACCCTGTGCATTTTCATCCATTTCATATTAATTATTCAATTTTGTTTAAAAAACTAAGGGTCTCACCCTGCATACCTTGAATTCAAAGGCAAAAATTCCCATTGACTTCAATGAGAGCAGGATTAGGGCCTAATTTTGCTTTGGCCGATCATTATTTAAATGTTAAGTGTTATAAAGCTTTTCTTTTTGACATCTAAGCAGAATAAGAGGATGAGCAAATGATTATTCCAATCGGCTTAGAATAATGCTTTTCTGTTTAATATTTGAAAGTGACAGCTTTGCAGTTCTATTCTCATTTTATCCATCATTCCTAATTGCAGACTAGAACTCCTCTTTCTCCATTGCTCTGCCACTTATTAGATCATTTACTCCAGGCAGAGTGGGTGTAAAACTACCAATTCTGAATGGCACAATGATCTCTCTCTCTCTCAACACATAATTTTCTCTATTGGAGGTTGATATTTATTTTCCTCATCTTGGTTTACAAAGAGTCTTAGCCCAGACTGATCCATTACCTGAACACATTCAGTGGCAACAAGACTAAAGGATATGAAAGTAGCTGCATTAGTTAAGACATCAGAAATGTCAGTTTGAAGCACGTTAGCAGACTTATGATGTGTCAGCTCTAATTGTACTCAGAGCTATTTCCCTTTTAGTTAGATTTATGTAATGACCCAGTGATCACGTTTGAGCTAAATATCTCCTATGATTATGAAGGAGAATGCACATTCCAAGTAAATAAGAGGTCATTTGAAATACAGACTTTAAGGCCAGATAGAAACAAACAAAAATGTTAATGTCCATTTCCACATTTTGAGTCGCCTCTCCACCCAAGGAACCCAATGAATATTGAACTACCAAAAAGCAAGCAATAATAAGTTTTTAAACTTATTATTTAAAGTTTTAAAACTTATTATTTAAAACCAAAAACCACCACATTATCTTAAAGGAAATAATTGTCACCTTTGCATTACAGTGCTGCAAAATAGAACACACCAGATCCTCAGCATAGCTCAGTCGAAGCTAGTTCACGGCAGCTGATATCTTTGTACTGTAGCCATCACAATGGTGTGTGTCAAATATGAGGAGTGGGGGATTTCCCTCTGTGGTGTCGTCACTTTGGTCCTGCTGTTCTGGCCCAAAGTAGTCCACAAAGGGGTTACACCTCCCCATAATCAATTCTTTCTAGCTCAGTGGGAATCCCTGCCTAGAGCAGCTGGCTCCACCAGCTCTGTGCTACCTTCAGAAAAGCCTCAGTGCAGAGGAGCATTCCAGGGCAGGGCCAGAGGGCAGATGGGACAGGGTGGGGCATGAGCAAACCTATGCACCAGCAATTTCCCACTGCCACAAGTCACATAGAGTCTATGGTAGTGCAAGGTGCAAATTAAAGTAGCCCCAGAGATTTCCTAGTGGGCACCTTGATACAGATGGGGAAGCACAAGCATTCTCCCCGCTATCCTTGTACCAGACCCAGCACTGACCAAGAAAGAAATCTGTGCTTATATTCAATAAATAAATAAATAGTATTTCTCCTTTTGCACCCACAGCTGATGGTATTTGCAATAGTCAGATTTACAGTGAGTTAATTCCCTTCCCTTTGTGGTTTTGGTGGCTGAAGGCATTGATTACATACAATGCAATTGCATTAACTGTCGCTATTATCAGGATTAATTGAATTGATTTGAAGTTGTCCAGATGCTATGTTTTCACAAATTGGTTGGAAATATTCATTGGGGTTTTTTTATACTTAATATGTATGTTATGTAGGGGACTCCGGATCAGATTTATTGATTGCAGGGATTGTGCCACAGTATCATAATGTCTGTTTGACTTGTTTGAGTTATCCTGGTGAGTACAAATCTGTTTCTGTGGTCAGAGATGCTGAACCAGACCATGAGGTTGAAGTCACCGGTTCTACTCAGAGCAGCCCTCGTGGGTAATAAAAATGTTTCTTTTGAGTGTAAATATTTCTTTTAAAGATGATTGGGATGCTTTGTCATTGGTTATGCAGCAAATCTGTTCCCCACGTGAGCTGGTGACTGGGGATCTCTGCTTGGGAATCCTCCACAGCAGACCTCAGAGCAAATAGTGCCGTCTCAGAAGTGACATAGCCTCCATGGCCTTTGTGCCTGCCCCTTTTTTGAGAGTAAATGACTGGTGAATCTATGCACTGGCTGACTAATCCACTGTCACCACATCCCTGCTCACCGCAAGAGAACCACTCTTCAGGAGGCCCTCATTGAAACCCCCTTAATAGTATGTAGAGGATGAAAACACTCCGTGTGGTCTCCCAAAGTCTTGCCCCCAGTGTGGAGGGAAATCAGATGGATTTCACTGTAGACAAAGACTCCAAACGCAGAGTAGAAATCGAGACAAGTTAGGGGTAGAAGTGTCAAAAACTTGTCTGTTTCATTTGCAAAATTTGCTCTACATCTTACTTTTCCCTTGGTACATGTTGATTAGTTTGCACTTCTAGAGGCTTGATTTGCATTTGAGTCGTCAATAAATGTTAAACTCAAATGTGATACTCTACAATTTAGACTGAATGTCATTTGTTTCAATTTAAAATCATAAAGAAAAAATAAATTTTTGCACGGTCCATACTCAAATCCCCTAATAACCATCCCCCTCCCCTGCCCAGAACATGTAACTCAGGTTAGGATCGCTTAAACCGCAGCTTGGTTTCACCAAATGGTTTACAAACTTTGGAGAAATGTTTAGCAAACCTAATTCAGCTTTCAGTTTCACAGCTCTAGTTATAAGTGTCTCTTTGTTTCTATTTCTTAACACTAACAGAAAAAAACTGTATTGTTCATGTTTACCAAGGACTCAGCTAAATCCTACCAGGATGCTGATAGACAAAGAAAGCTCGTCTTTATCTTAGGGTACATCTAACATGCTTCCCAGCTCGGTTAGACAGACATTCACTAGCTCTGGTCAAGCTAGCATGCTAAAAATATCAGTGTAGCTAGGGTGGGTGCCCAAGTACATAGACAGGGGTCTGGGTGGGTTTATACTCAGGCAGCTGTTCTGAGCTGTCTCCTGTGCTACCCCCAGCTACATTGCTATTTTTAGCATGATAGCTTCAGCAGAGCTTGCACGTGTCTGTCCACCTGAGCTGAAAAGTATATTCCCAGCTGCAATGTAGATGTACTCTTACACTGTTATAGAAAGTTAAAGCAAGGTCACATAGTGAGGTAGCTGAAGTGGATAATAAAATCAATAAATATGTTAGATAAAGGTTTCTGTTCTGTATTTGGGGTAAAAACAGATGATACAGTCTCATCATATGGTGATATTAGACATGTTAAAATCAGCAGGTCCAGATAACTTGCATCCAAGAATTGTAAAAGAGTGGGCTGAGGAGCTTGCTGGACCATTAATGTTAACTTTCAATAAGCCTTGAACTGGGGAAGTTCCAGAAGACTAGAAGAAAGTTAAAGTTGTGCCAATCTTTAAAAAAGGGTAAATGGGATAACCTGGGTAATTATAAGCTTGTCAACCTGACACTAATCCTGGGGGAGATAATGGAGTAGCTTATACTGTACTCGATTTTAATAAAGAATTAAAGGAGGGTAATGTAATGAATGCAAATCAATATGGGTTTATAGAAATAGAGTCTGTCAAAGTGATTTGATATCTTTTCTTGTTGAGATAGGTTTGGTTGATAAAAGTAATAGTGTTGACATAAATATACTTAGATGTCTGTAAGGTGTTTGATTTGGTACCACAAGACATTTTGATTAAAAAAAACTAAAGCAATGTAAAATTAACACTGCATACTTTAAATGGATTAAAAATTAGCTGTTAGATACCAAAATGTAAGAAACTATAAAATCATCACTGATAAAGTTTGCAGATAACACAAACATTGGGGGAATGATAAATAATGAAAACGAAAGATCACTGATTCAGAATGCTCTGGATCACTTAGTAAACTGGGTGCAAGCAAACAATATGCATTTTATCTAGGAACTAAGAATGTAGGCCACACTTACAGGATGGAGAACTGTATCCTGGGAAACACTAACTCTGAAAAAGACTTGGGGGTCATGGTGGATAATTAGCTGAACATGAGCTCCCAATGTGACAATGTGTCCAAAAGAGCTAATGCAAGCCTAGAATGCATAAACAGGGGACTCTCAAGTAGAAGTAGAGAGATTGTTTTACCTCTGTATTTGGCACTGATGCAACTGCTGCTGGAATACTGTGTCCAGTTCTGGTGTCCACAATTCAAGAAGGATGTTGATAAATTGGAGAGGGTTCAGAGAAGAGCCATGAGAATGAGTAAAGGATTAGAAAACATGCTTTCTAAGGAGCTCAATCTATTTAGCTTAACAAAGAGAAGGTTAAGGGGTGATTTGATTTGAGTTAATAAGTATCAACACAGGGAACAAATATTTAACAATGGGTCTTGAATCTAGCAGAGAAAGGTATAACATGATCCAATGGCTGGAGGTTGAAACTAATCAAATTCAGACTGTAAATAAAATGTACATTTTTGACAGTGAGGGTAATTAACCACTAGAACAATTTACCAAAAGTAATCATGAATTCTCCATCACTGACTATTTTTAAATTGATAGGATGTTTTGTAAAAGATCTGCTCTAGGAATTATGTTGGGGAAGTTCTATGACCTGTGTTATACAGGAAGTCAGACTACATGATCACAATGGTCCCTTTTGGCCTGGGTATCTATGAATCATAATAAACATGACTCTTGGAAAACTAGATGTGGATGCTACAGATTAAGCACACCTTATTACCATTAGTTGACTGGCAACAGAACATAGTCTTTATAGGGTTAATGGGCCATCTGAAGGTTTGTTTGAAAGAGAATTTTAAAATATTCATTGACAACCCCTGACTTATACCTTTTTGACAATTATTTTTGTCCTTTTTAGAATATTCTTCCACTGCTAAAAATAGGCTCTAAAGATCCGATCCAAAGCCCACTGAAGTCAAGAGGAACCTTTCCACCGACTTCAATGATCTTTAGATTAGGCCCTAAAAGCCTAATAAAATATTATGCCCCGAGGGACCAAACCATCTCTGAACTGAGGGCTTGTCTATATGGGCAAGTTACTGCACAGCAAGACTGGGTGTAAATTAGCAGTGCACCAGATTGCCATGCTGTAGCATCTCATGTGAGGATATAGTAAACTGAGCTGCACTCTGGGATTTTCAGCGCACTACATCAGAGCTCACACGGGTCATTATTGTGCAACAAGCCGGTGCGCTGCAGATTTACACCCTGGCTTGCCATGCAATAACTTGCTTGCTTGTGTAGACAAGCCTTGTGTGACAATGTGTATCACTGAGTTTTTTCTTTAATATTTACCTGTTTATTTCTTTTTCTACTGGCTTTACTTTTTTTATATGCGCTGTAACCTGGCATAGAAATCTAGAAAACTACTTTGCAATTACTATGAAAAGAGAAAATTTCTCTAATTGGTTTGCAACTTCAGCTAAGCTGACCAGATAGCAAGTGTCAAAAATCGGGACAGGAGGTGGGGGGTAATAGGTGCCTATGTGAGAAAAAGACCCCAAAATCGGGACTGTCCCTATAAAATCAGGACATCTGGTCACCCTAACTTCAGCAGGTGATCCTGCCCCTTCTCAGTTTTATATCACACAGCTACCCTAAAAGTGCTTAGTCTTCTTCATGCATTGGCTGCTGATAGCATGGATAGCCTACTGATACTCAGCTTGAAATGCTTTCACTGTAGAAAACCTTAGTGATTTTCACATGGCAGTTGGTGTACAAAGGTGCTTTTCACTGGTTATCAGTTTGTAATGTTATTAATGATCCTAGCAGGAATTTTAGTATCATTTTAGACTTCTAGCTCTAAAAAAAAAAGCACATTATGGCCACCGATAGAATATATTTTCCTCATTTGAAAGATGTGACCATGAGAATTATCCAGCATACATTAATCATGAGTAGACACCATGAAAATAATGATATTTTTGTGGCCCTTCCTGTGGCTTTTGCTGCTGTTTCGACGTACCACATTCAGTGTGTTTAAAATGGAGCAGCTAGCTGCTTTACATCAATTGCCCACCATCTGTCACCTAACTTTGAAAATAAAAAGTTGCCTCCCCTTCCAGCTATGTGTTTATTGTGGAATTCTTGTAATTATAGTTTAATCCCATTGTTGGTTTGCTTTGAAGTATGAGGCCTTAATTCGTCGCCGCCTTGTAGCTTGTGTAGCCATTGAATTCTTCACCACTTATGCCAGTCAGAGTGTTTTACACCCTCTTTGCATTGGTGTAGTGACTACGCAAGGAGCATGGCAACAGAGAATCAGGGACCCACTGTGAGTATTTCACATTGCACTTCCCAGTCAGTTGAGATTAGCTCTGAGCCCCCAACTCCAGGCTTTTACTGATGACTGGGTGTTAGAACTCCTTTCTTCAGGATCACCAGCCTGCTGTCTCTGTTAAGTGCTTCTGGAAGTAAAAATATAGGCTTTATTTCTATTTTAGTCCATTGATATGTTATGGTATTTATTTTTTAATTCACTCTAAGTTATCTTGTTGATGTTTGTCTTGTTAGGTGACCTCACTGAAAGATCAATAGATATTGTGGAAGGACCAAGCTAATTCATTTCACATTTCTCTTAAGTGAGAACATAAGTGCCCTGATTGCCTCCAGAGCTTGAAATATATTTGAAGCAATCATTAAAGTCTGACTTTCACAAAGAATGTAAAGAAAGGGATCTAGGAAGAGGTAGCTGAAGGATTGACCAATGGGTAACTTTCTGTGAAACAGCAGGAGAAGAACATTGATTATGGGAGCAGAATAACTAGATGAGAAAAGAGAGGTGTGAAATATTATTGTCTCCATCCACAGCCTGGACAAATCTTTGCCAGGTTCAAGAACTAATAAGAGGAGAAGTATGGACAAGTTGTTGGGCTTTGTCTACACTACAGAGCCCACGCTGGCATAGTCCGCTACTGTAGACGCTTTATATGCTGATAGAAGGAGGAGTTCTATGGTAAAGAAACACCTCCTCCCTGAACAACATTAGCTATGCCAGGGGTTCTCAAACTTAATTGCACTGTGATCCTCTTCTGACAACAAAAATTACTACATGACCCCAGGAGGGGGGACCGAAGCCTGAGCCCGCCTGAGTCCCCAGGCCAAAGCCCGAGCCCCACTCCCCTGGGTGGGGGGACACCAAAGCCGAAGCCCAAGGGCTTCAGGCAGCCTGTAACCTGAGCCCCAATGTCTAGGGCTGAAGCTCTCAGTCTTCAGCTTCGGCCCTGGGTGGTGGGGCTCTGGCTTCGGCTTTGGTCCCAGGACCAAGCAAGTCTAAGCCAGACCTGGTAACCTGGGATTGTGATTCAATTTGGGGTCCCGACCCACAGTTTGAGTACCGCTGAGCTATGCCAATAGAATCCCTCTGCTGACAGCATAGTTGCATCTACCTTGAGGGATTTGTCTTCATAACTATGTCGGTTGGGGGTATGTGGTTTTTCACATCCCTGACTGGCAGAGTTATACCAGTAAAAGTTTTAAGTGCAGACCAGGCCTAGAAATGTTATATCCATATCTTCCTAGATAGACAGACTAAAACAGATATCAAGATCCCCATTTTACTGATAGGTTACCCATAATGTCTGGATATCTCACAATGTTTAATATATTTACCTTCACAGCAGTCTATGAAGTAGTGAGGGAGGTACTAATGTTTACATACGGTGCACTGAGGCAGAAAGAAACTGAAAGATTACCTAAGGTCACACGGGATAATCTGTGGCAAACAGGCAATTGAACCTGGGTGTCCCAAGTCCCAGGCTTGGGCCCTGATCACTAGACCATCATTCCTCTCCTGTAAAAGGAAGACATTTTTAATAACTTACCCAAGTGTCCTGGAACCCAGGCAGAGTGGCAGGGAGGTACCATAGCCTGCTTTGCATCAGAGTGAATCCCTCTGGAAACAAGGAGCCCAACTGGCAAAGGGATGGAGGTGTAAATTTATATTTCATTGCTCAAGTAAGAATGAATCTAAGGCCAATGTAATTTGTTATGGGTTTATTTTTCTTCAAGAAACAAATTTGATGCTGTCACTGTCTAAATGTGGTGTTAGCACACTAAGCCAATAAACCACAATAAACCAGATAATATAATTTGCAAACATATGAGTTATAGTTAGGATATCAGGCCAATGGGTCACCACTAGATTGGATTACAAAGTGACATGTTACTAATACAGCTTGCTGAATTGCATTAAATATTTGGAACATGTTTTTTTTTTTAAAGCTCCATTTTCAAATCCCTTAGAATTGGGTGTTTTCCCTGTAAGAAACTTAAAATTATAAACTGTTTGCAATTTTTCTATCCATTGGCAGCTCTGTAATAAACATGCAATTCTCTGTAAGACATGGGATACTCTGTTTATGCTAAAGCACTCTATGCTTTCCATGCCAGAAAATCTGAAAAGTGTGTGTTGGCATCTGGAAAGAACATACAGTGCTGATTCATGAAAGGAATGTATCAGAGTCTGTTCTTGAATTAGTGGGGCATCTGCCTACATCCTACCTACCCATGAGAACATTTATCTGTATAATGCAAAGTGTTTCACATGTAAAACAAAATGAACACAACTTGGCTTTTCCTTTTTTGGGGGAGGTGGGCAGGGGGCAGGAGGAAGGAGAAAGAAGGAGAAAAAAAAAGGAGTAACTGCTGTTATGGTCTTCTCCCATAACACACAAGTAAAACATGTGCATCACAGCAAAGTTTGGGCTGAATGTCACAGAAATTCTAAATGCTACATTCATTTTTTTGCTAGTTCTTACTCTTGTGCTCATGAGCTAGGAGTCATCTTTGCTTCCTCCCTCTCTCTTGCCCTATACATGCAGGTTGTGTCCAGATCTTGCCACTTCTTCCTCCATAACATTCCTAAGTCCACCATCTTCTTTTTGCCCAGACAGCCAAAACTATCAGATAGGCCTCCATCATCTCCCACCTTGATTACTGTGCAAGCTTCCTCTTTGGCTTTCCTAAAGATCACATCACCTCCCCGACCTCAATAAGTTCAGAACTCCAATACCTAAATCCTTATCCCTGTCTCATACCCCCTTCCCTCAGATCAGCCCTTCTTCCCTTTGCGTCACTGGTTCACCCTATTTCACTACATCAAGTTCAAGCTTCTCATCCTCACATTCCAGGCCCTTCACAATTTTCTCCCTCTCTACTTTGTCTGCTTCTGTCTCTTAAGGATAGTTTTTAGAGGTATTTAAGTGCCTAATTGGATTTTCAAAAGCACATAGGGACCTAATTCTCAATAGGAGTTTGAAAATCTCATTAGGCATCTACCTGCATCTTTAGGCGCCTAAATACCATTAACAATCTAGCCCTTACTGCTTCAGTCCAAATGACAGGCTTGTCAAAAACCGGCAGGAATGGTCAGATCTCCCGCAACCACATTCTGCACCCCAAACACTGACTGTTGTGTTCCAAACGTCTGTTTATTTGAAGGAAGCACATAATCCACCCACTGATTAGCTTTGGGCCATCTGATAAACTCCTGTGCATATAGAACAACTGCAGAAATACAGTATTTAGATAAAAAATTCTGCATGTATCCCCAGCAAAATCCTGCCCTAAACACTCACCCAGATACTGGATTGGGAGGAAGGAAATATATCAGGAATGGCAGAGAGGAAGGTCCACCATCCATCCATCTGGGGCAGGACAACATGATCTATAATACTCTTTACTGATCACTTTAGAAAAAAAAGCAACCATGTACATTGTCTTAGGGTATGTCTAGACTACAAAAACAACAACAACAAATAAATAAAGACTCACGGCAGCAATAGACATGGGATTACAGCGTTTATGCTGTAAAACTAAAAATAGCAGTGTAAATTTTTGTGGTAGGGCTGGAGCCCAGGCTCTGAGACCCACCCCCCTCGCTAGATTTCAGACCTAGGCTCCAGCCTGAGTGGGAATGTCAATGACTCGGGCTCTGGGACTCACTGCCATGGGTCTTATTTTGCAACGTAGACATACATTCTTAGGCTAGGTCTTCACTACCCACTGGATCGGAGGGTAGAGATCGATCTTTTGGGGATTGATTTATCGCATCTCGTCTCGACGTGATAAATTGATCCCTGAAAGTGATCCCTGTCGACTCCGGTACTCCAGCTTGCAAGAGGCGCAAGCAGAATCGACGAGGGAGTGGCAGCGGTCGATTCCCCGGAGTGAGGACAGCCAGGTAAGTCGATCTAAGATACACAGACTTCAGCTACGCTATTCACGTAGCTGAAGTTGCGTATCTGAGGGCTGGTCTACACTAGCCCCCAAGTTCAAAGTAAGATACGTGACTTCAGCTACGTGAATAATGTAGCTGAAGTCGAAGTATCTTATTTCAAACTTAAAAGTACTTACCCCTGGTCCACATGGCGGCGCGCAGGCTCCCCCATCAACTCCGCCTGCTCCGTTCGCAGAGCAGGATTACCGGCGTCGACGGGGGAGCACTTCCTGGTTCGATTTATCGCGTCTAGACAAGACGCGATAAATCGAACCCAGAAGATCAATCCGAAGCCTCCGACACAGTGGGTAAGTGTAGACTAGCCCTTAGATTGACCCCCCACCACTAGTGTAGACCAGGGCTTAGTGTCTGCTGCCCACTGCATTATGTGTCTGGAAGTCTGGCAGTAGAACTGATTGCATATGTGCAGCGTATGGATTGCCAAGGGGCATTTTAACCATAGCCCTCTCCCAGCACTCCAGTGAGAGCTAAGCGCATATACTGTCCTCCTGTTCCCTTGTAACCTCTTCTCCCATTCCCAAGTGGAATCTTTTTTAAGGTTTACCTACTAGCACAACTAAGGAATTGTAAATAAGGAAGAGGTTAGCACACCAGCACAGACTTAATATAGCCCCAAAGCAGCAACTTAACTAGCAATGGATGAGGATGAGAGCTGGCCCAAGGATGACAATTCCATTTCACAACAATTTTTGAGGTTTCAAAATTTGTTTTTTTTCCACATTGGAATGAAAACAAAACATTGTGAAGGCATTTGTGGAAAGGAATTGTCAAAATGTCCATTTCAGGACTGAAAAGGTCACGTTTACGATCTCTCGCTCATCCTCTAGAAAGTCCACTGTGGGCCTGATAAACCTTCCTGTTGAAACTTTGTCAAAATCAATACGTGTTTCTGAAATGTTTTGCCTTTGACTAAACTGCAGATTTACTGCCCCTCCAACCCCTGCCAAAAAAAGTTTTGAGCCAACTCTATTGAGGACATTCATTTAATTAGCCATATATGCATATACATATCAAACAAAGCTGAATTAGACATCTACTTACATAAATAAAGTCAACTTAACTATAGACTAAATTAATATTATTTATATTATGAAGTCAAACAGGACTCAAAGATTGGTGGAGTAACAATGTTATATATTATAGTAACACTTGATTCTAACTTGATTCTCATTATAACACATCTATTAACAAAACTAATTGACACATCAGGAAGTGGTAAGAACACAAATGAATAACCAAAAAATTTGAAAGTATTTTAATAAATTTCCAATAACTTGTTAGTATGATAGGGCAAATAAATGGCTATTTGGTGTCCTGATACCCTCATCATATTCAAAACCAGAAAATAATTATTTATCAAAAGAATTTATTTTCTACTGATTGTTAATATTAACCTTTATGTAACATATGAGAACCTGAAAATGGAGTAACCTGGGCTTGATTCTGAACTCACTAACACCAGTGTAATGAGGAGTAATTCCAGTAAAAGCAATGAAGTTACACCAGTGTAAAACACATGTAAAAGAGACTGGAATTAGACTCTTTAAGTTGTTTCACTTTGATTAGGCCACTACTGTAAATATGGTGTAGTCAAGGCTCCCTATTCTCAGCAAAGCCATCTGTGAACAAACACATGTAGTTTGCATCCATCTCCTGCCACATTTTTGACAGAGTCCTTCAACATTTTCCTTCCCTCTCTCTCTTTCACACACACGCATGTGTGCACACACACACACACACACACACACACAGAAAGAGACAGAGCCACTTTCTGCCAATTTAAGATCCCCTTCCTCACCTGTTTGTGAGGCTCTATACTCTTTTGTGGCCCTTTCCCTCATATTTGGACCAGAAAGGCAGATGACTAAGCTGGAGCTGAACTCTCATGGGAGGCATGCTCTCAGTCTTTCAGAATACGCTGTAATTCCAATAGGCTTCTCTGTTCAGTCTCTCAGGTGGCAGCTTTCCAACCAATTGAATGAAAATCTGAGACTTCAAGAACTGCTTCAGACTGTGTTGGAATATGCTGAATATAAGAGAAATAGAAGCAATGGTGATGTTGGTCCCTACTGCAATCTCAATTCTCGGACCACTACCTGCCTACCTATGCAGCAGATAACATTTTGCTTTATAAAAGCACAGGTAGGGTTCATTCTGGCTTCATCACAACTGTGTTTGTCCCCAGGGACAAGTAACTGGGGACCCTTGTGATTGCATGGGTTGAAGTCCCTTCTTAAGGGATTACACCTCTCTATTCCTCTTGCCCTAGCAGCAGCCATGTGGTCAAATTATCCATGAGGTCCCAGGGAGCTCCTGTGTGTGACTGGCAGAGGAGATGACCAATAAAAGCTTTCCCTGTCTGGCAGGAAGGGGCTAGGGACAGAGAGTCCCCACTGAGGCAGAGGTGATTGAATAAAAGTGGATCACCCATATCCAGGAGAGTGACCATAGGTGTAGAAGAGATGGCTGGGGCTGTAGAGAGTGAGTACTAAATTAAATACCCTCTCCTCTTCAGGCAGGAGCAATAGCAGGGAGCCAGGCTTGATCTTGCTCCTCCCCTGCCAGGAATCTAATTGCTCCTCCTCCATTGTGTAGAGACTAGAGACTCAGTCATCCACTTCCAGCATATAAGAGGATCTGACACTGCAAAAGGGACAGGGACTAACACTGAACTCCCTGCCCTCTACCATCGCCAAATGAGGATCCAGAGGCAAACCAGGGTCAAGAGACAAGCAGCTTTGCTGCAGCAGGTACTGAGGGATCAGTGTAGTGAGGAGAGTCACTATTCTGCTGGTAGGGAGCAGAGCATCTCCATCGCCAGTGAGAGAATGGGAGAATGTCTGCTGCTCTTGGTGGGAAACTGCTAGGGTCTGCTGAGACTAGGGTCTGCTGAGCTTTAAGAAAAGCTCATCCAGAGCCTTATTCAGACTGGCTTAGACCTGTATAGAGGGATGAGCTAGACTGGATCAGACCCACCTAGAGAGGAAGAAAGTCAAAGACTATATGTGCCAGAGAGGAGAAGCCTGATTTTTTTGGGACTGGACTAGTGGGGCAACCCTGCATTTGTGGGGGAGCAAAGATATGCCTGTTTATAGGGAAGCCACCAAGTAACGAGTCCTGAAGGACATATCAGGCAAGAGCACTTTAAATAGGCAGTGGTTACCAGTGAGACTGAGGTGATACAAACCGATGAGACTGTGCCATAGGACCTGGGAGGGGCAAATCACTGGTGGCCTGGGGGTATACACAAGGTAGTTTTAAGCCATTTTGGAAATTTTTTCTGAATAAACTGGCTGTTCTCAGAGTGCATCTTTGTATTCCTGGGTTGACAATAGGATAACAGTCATTGCTCTGTGTGTATGGGGTGATCAGGCCACCATTCTAGAATTTCCCCTTTGGGTGAAGATTAACACAGTTCTATGCATAAGTCATTCTGGATTCTTCCTCTGTATAAACCTGAGAGTTTTTGCTGCTCTCAGAATTTATCCAAACATAAAAATAAAACATAAGAAGATTTGAAGTTCGGTCTGGAGAGTTGCCTTAAAAGCTTAGGCTAAAATATTTTAATTTGGGGTACCTATAGGTGAGCACTGTGGAAGAAGATAATTTCTCCGACAGCACCTAAACTGATATTTAGGCACCTATATAAAAGAAGCCTTGTTTTCAAAGGTATTGAGTCACCTGTAGCTCCCATTTGTAGGCAATCAGTGCACCTGAAAAATTAGGACACTTTTATTTAGGTGCCTAAATATGGATTTAGGAGCCAATTCTAGGCATCCAAATTTGAAAGTTTTGGACTGTGTGTTCATACCAACTATGTGAACCTCTTGGGTGTGCAAAATAGGTCTGGAAATGGCTAGCATTTTGATGTTTCTGCTTCAGTTCCCAAATAAAGAACAAACATGCGAATGAAATAATTTATAATAAAATTAATTGAACTTCTTCAGATCGCAAAGCTTCAGTTAAGTGTTGAATTTCTTTTTTTTAATGTGAACTGTAAGCCCCATGGGGCAGATTCTCAGCTAGTGCAAGTCGTCATCACTCCATTCACAGCTGAGACTGTGCCTCCATAAACGTACATCATGTATACAGTGCCGAACATTGTTTATACCAAATAATTTAATTTGCATAATTTGAGGATACAGTGTAATTTGTCAGGAAAGAAACCGTGACTAGCCAGCAGCAATCTAAATGGTTGTTGAAACGGTATCCTAAAACTGGAAATCTATGAAAGCTTTGACATTTACTTTAATAATCACAGGATTGGGGCTTAAGTAAATCTTTGGCCAATGCGGTTGAATCTAATTGGGGATAGGTGTGTGTGTTCATGACAAATTGGGGAGGATATTCTAAGATGATGTCAAGTTAAAGGGAGAAAAAAAAGGTGTGCCAAAAGATTAAGCTATGTACCTACATAGAGTGTGTCCAGATTTTTCAGCCCACTGCTGGTATTGATATGTTGTTTTGATGCTTTAATAATGGCTTCTTTAAAGATTGTAGGCCTTATATTCCCCATTATGTAGTCACTTAGACCAGGGGTGGCCAACCTGTGGCTCTGGAGCCATATGCGGCTCTTCAGAAGTTAATATGTGGCTCCTTGTATAGGCACTGACTCCGGGGCTGGAGCTACAGGTGCCAACTTTCCAATGTTGCTCACTGCTCAACCCCTGGCTCTGCCACAGGCCCTGCCCCCACTCCACCCCTTCCCGCATCCTCCCCTGAGCCTGCCATTCCCTCTCTCCTTCCCCCCCCCCGCGCCCCAAACCTCCTGCATGCCACGAAACAGCTGATTAGGAGGTGTGGGGAGGGAGGGGGAGGTGCTGATTGGTGGGGCTGCCAGTGGGAGGCGCGGGAAGCCGGTGGAGGGACTGCTGACATATTACTGTGGCTCTTTGGCAATGTGCATTGGTAAATTCTGGCTCCTTCTCAAGCTCAGGTTGGCCACCCCTGATTTAGACCCTCAGATTACAATGACTTCACATGGGTGGACTACATAGAGCCTTGATCTCGGTAGGGCTCTATGCAGGTGCAGGGATCTGCCTACAAGAACTCATTGCCAGATTGAGCCTTTTCACCCAGGCAATGTGGATATAAAGTTCTACCAAGTCAGAACAATAAGAGTTTTACTCTCACCTTTGTCTCAGTTTTCCCCAGTGTAGATGATGGCACAAGGCACAGAGCAATGGAGAATGAAGCCCTGTGTAATAAATGTGTGCACCTCTGGCATGATGTCCAGTTTTGTACTAAATATTTTCACACAGAAATGCTTCCCATAAGAGCTCAAAACTGATGAGCTTCATTCCTGTTGAATCACTGCAGAAATCAAATTGTTATCCCAAAAACACATGGTGCCTCTTGATTTTGGCAATAGATCCTGTGCTGTGGGAGATTCTTCCATTAATGAGAGCACAGATACTTCAAATGGGCATATAATAAACAGAAAATAAATTACCCCCTCTCCCTTCAAAAGAACTAATCAAGTACTACAGGAAAATGAATGTAAATAAAATATTGATTAAGAACTAAAAGGATTTTAATTATATTACTTACAGAAATAATTTAATTTAACCTAAACAGACAACTGGGAGCAGATATTTTGCCTAAGCATTTTTCAGATCACTAATTAAAATTTCCAGGAGGAAATTTGAGTTTAGTGTCTGGATCTTAAAGATAAACAGTGTTTGTGTTTCTTTTCATTTCATTTTTATGAAGGTTTATGCAGGGATGAAATGTAATTTTGCTTGTGCTCTCTTTAAAATAATATGATGACCTGGATGTTTCATACTCCATGCTTACCTTTTAATAAAGGAAAGTTGAAAAATAA
Source organism: Macrochelys suwanniensis (assembly GCA_033296515.1). NCBI lineage: Eukaryota > Metazoa > Chordata > Testudines > Chelydridae > Macrochelys > Macrochelys suwanniensis. The sequence continues at coordinate 37,564,934 of CM065783.1, forward strand.
AACAGGATTTGGATTGGAGATCTGTCACATGTATTTCCTTTTCATGGGGATTCATATCTACATCGCTAATGGGATCATGGATTTAAAGGCTTTTTGTTTTGTTTTTGCAAGAGAAAAACAATTACAGCTTTGGGGCCCCAGCCTTGTTCCCAATGATACCAAGTGGGCATTTTGCCACTAACTTCAGTGAGAACAGGATCAGATCATTTACTTTAAGCCTTAAGGACCTGATCCAAAGCACACTGAAAACTCATATACACTTCAGTAGATTTTGAGTCAGGTCCCAAGTGCCTGAAGTGTAATGAAGGACATCAGTGAATCTATATCTTTTGTTTTATATAGCATTTGGCTTTCCATGCTTCCTTCTGCTTTACAACATGTTATTTACTAGACTTCTGATTATTTATTTCTACATTACTAAATGGGAAAGAGAGTTAATAATAATCTAATAAATAGAATAGGAAAGAGTCGTATAAAGAGGCATCTCATTTTCAAGATTTCTTTAGGAATCCTTCATAGCTACCAATTCTATAGAGATTTTTTATCTATCTACAGCTGCAATTTTACAAATCTGAATAAATCTCTCTTCTTCCCATCAGGTGGGGAGAAGAAGTGCTCTGTGGCCTCTCATGTGAAAGGTGAATGATAGGCTTCTGTTGAGTTACTCCACCACTACCTCACACATGAAGAAGAGGTGAATGAATTCCCCCGTTACCTCTGAATTTCCTTATCCTCAGATTAGGAAGGAGGTAACAGAGATTCTTCCTCCCTGTCGATGGGAAGGATGTAAAACTGAAGCCCTTTTGGAGTCCACCTATCGTGGGGAAGGAGAATGTGAAGGGGAGACAAGAGGAGAGGGAACAAAGATAAAGAAAGGGGTGGAGACTATGAGGGGCTGAGGAAGAGAGGACGGTACAGTCAGAGTAAGCAGAGAAGGATAGACGATGAGAGAAGATGGAGGAAAAAGAGAGTCAGAAGGGAGGACAGAGAGAAGAAAAGTGGTGAGAGAACATGGGGAAGGAAAGATGAAAAGACTAAGCAAAAAGAAAAGATACACAAGGAAGGAGGGGGCTGACTGTCTAATCTTTTCAGACATTGGGGGACAAAGGAGAAGTACCCAGGGAAGTTAGTCCCATTGAGTAAGTGCTCACTAATGTAAGGACGAGGCACTGGAGCTCAGGGATAGAAGAGATGTAATGTGGAGAAAGTGATTAGGAGAGAGAATCAGGATAAGGAGAGATAGGAAGAAATGACCAGAAGAGGAGATGGAGGGCAGCCGTGGAGGCCTATTAGTTCAGTTTTCCCTCTGGAGGTTATGTTATGGCCCCCCAATTTTTTTCCTTATTGTATAGGTTAACACTATTTGGTTTTGGTAGAGTTTCTTTGTAAGGCTTGTCCTGACTTGTGGGCCACTGACAAGGATATGGGGTTTTTTATTTGATTTTTTTTTTAAATAGAAAAAGTAGGTCTTTGCTATGGTGACTAACATTTTTATTACAGTAGTGCCTAGAGCAGCAGTGTCCAATAGAAATTCGATGCTAGCCACACTGCTAGCCACACTTGTGGTTTTTAATTTTTCTTATTAGCCATGTTATAAAAAAAGCCACATTAAGCCTCATTATAAAAAAGCCACATGCATTAGCCAAAATTAAATAGCCTATTAGCCACATGTGGCTAGTGGAGAACATATTGGACACCGCTGACCTAGAGGCTCCAACAGAGATTAGTTCCCTATTGCGTTAGGTGTTCTGCAAACAAGTAGTACAGAACAATAATCTCTGCCCCAAAGACAAGACAAACAAAGTGGGGAGGGGAAATAGAGGGGTGAAGTGAATTGACCATGGTCGCACAGGTCAACAGCAGAGCCAAGTAGAGTACCTGTGGCCTTCCAACTAACCCAGTACCCCATCATCTGGACTACACTGTCTCCCACTAGCCCAAACTTCCTCCATAGACTAGATATGGGTAACATATGCCATATTGCAGTTGACACATAATGTATATATTGTGCATTTTTAAATGGAAATGCATAACTGTCTCAGACAGGCATTACATGAATCAGTAAAATCAATCAATTAGTAGAACAAAGAGCATCTTTTCACCATTTTATCTGAACACGTTTAAAATAACTACCCTATTCAGCCTTCTGTGGTTTATAAACTAAATTCCATGAAGTCTTCTGTGTATGATACTGTCACAAAAAGCTTTGTAAACTCAGGTCCTCTCTGTTCTGCATAGGCATTAAAGATCTCAAGGCAGTTTTTACTGATGAGAGCATGGGCGTAGGAGGGGTCAGATTGTGTCCATGCCATAATCTATCCCTCCGCTTAGTGTTGCACATTTTATTTTATGCTATTAGCTGTTGTCTTCAAACTTCAAAGGGGTTGCATTTCAGCTCTACTGGGTGTATATAGTTTTATCTCTGTAGATGAAAGATACTATTAAACTAATACCATAGTGTTGTGACTGTAGAATTAATGCGTGGCTGAACAATACAAATAGGGGAGCTGCACCAGTATGCATTAGTCATTTCAGTACATTAAATGTAAAACAAGTGTGCGTGCGCTTACATATGTGAAGAGGTGTATAAGAACTTTGGAGAAAGGGAGAGCTGTGTAGTGTGTTGACTGACTGTTGTGTGTGATGCATGTACATGAAGCTGCAATGTTAAGAAGTTGAGAGTGAAGTTGAAACATGAAGTGTAAGTTAAAGGGAGTGTCTGAACTGCTAGATCTTTAATGATGGATGGGGAGTCTGAGGTGACATTTGCAAATGTAAGTTGTATATTCTGTTTCCTTTTCTTAACCCTGTCTGAAAAACAATATTTTCTACCACCAGCCTACCCAAGGCAGAAAAAAAGAAGTCAGAATTCTCATAGTTAAATCACATTTTCCTTTCTTCCTTGGGTGGGCCCCACTCTACCCTTTTAACCTTTATCTGCCTCCCTTTGTCTGTGCATTCTATACACACTGAAAAACATGAGAGACAAAAGATATACATAATAAATATAAAATATGGGTTGTATTTAATCATGTATGGACTTTTGTTAAGAAAGGGTTGAAGGAATATGTGGGGGTCTTCAGTACTCCTTTTTTATTCATTGTAAAGTGAATATCTGTATAAACCAGTCACATTCTTCACTATGATCTGTGTGGCAAATTCAGCCCCTTTTTTCTATTCATGAAAATTCCAGATCAACTTTCTAATGAATTCGAGTTGGTTGTTTTTTTTGTGGTTAAAAAATTGTTGTGTCCCAACATTTGCCAGTGTAAGCGTGGGAATGGGTCCCGCTATTGTGGGGAACTTTCCTGGCTTATACACTACCCCGGTGAAATGGGCGAGCGAAAGGATCTGAGTCCTTGCTCCCACTTCCTTTACCCAGGGGTGTAAGTGATTGCTGGACCCAGACTAGGAGGGAGTCTGTAAAAGAAGCTCATTGGAACATCTCTGAAGGTGAGATTTACCTGCATTTAGTTTCTTACATATTAGGCTTAGACTTGAGTTTTTTATTTTATTTTGCTTGGTAATTCACTTTGTTCTGTCTGTTATTACTTGGAACCACTTAAATCCTAATTTTTGTATTTACTAAAATCACTTTTTACTTATTAATTAACCCAGAGTAAGTATTAATACCTGGAGGGGGGGCAAACAGCTGTGCATATCTCTCTATCAGTGTTATAGAGGGCAAACAATTTATGAGTTTACCCTGTATAAGCTTTATACAGGGGAAAACGGATTTATTTGGGGTTTGGACCTCATTGGGTCCAAAGCAAAAGCTAGGTATCTGAGTGCTGGAGATAGGAGCACTTCTTAAGCTGTTTTCAGTTAAGCTTGCAGCTTGTGGGGGATGTGGTTCAGACTTAATCTGTGTTTGCAGCAGGCAAGTGTGTCTGGCTGAAACAAGGCAAGGTACTGAACTCCCAAGCTGGCAGGGAAAACGGGCTCAGAAGAGTCTAGGGACATCTGGTGGCAGTCCCAAAGGGGTTTCTGTGATCCAACCCGTCACACTTCCCTCATGCAAAAGGTCATTAAACATGAACAGAGCTGAATCAAAATGCCATTCCGAATTCACAAAAATTTCTGAATGACTTCTATGCCCATTATAGCCTTAACTATCTCATTAAGTGCTTTTGCTGAATTGGGGCCTAATTTCTGAGCTCTAGTATAAAGTTTGATGGGAGAGAAGGGATGGTCCTGTGGTTAGGGAACCAGTCTTGGATTTGGACAACTGAGGTTCAATTAATTCCCTGCTCTACTACAGACTTCCTTGTGACCTGGGGGCAAATCACTTAGTATCTTTGTATCCAAGTGCCCCATCCTTAAAATGGGGATAATAGCACTTACCTATCTCCAGAGGAATACCCAGGTGTATTGTGGTGAGGATAAATATATTAAACATTGTAAAGTGCTTAGATGCTACTATACCTCAGCCCATACATGTACCTAAAATAGATGACCAATGACTACAACCTACGCTGCTAAAAGAATATCAAAGTACTTCAAAGAGTGCTTAAAAGTAAATGATGCAGCACGGTGGCTTGTGTTCTGTCCTTTGAACCTGATCAGGTATAGCATGGAGATTATTCAAAGGGCCAGAACCTACTCAAGTAAAAATAGAATTGACCTCAGTGGAAATTTTGTCTGATTGAAGAGAACCTAGAACAAACCTATGTATGGAATTGAGTTCTAAAGTGATCTACACATAGATCGATTTTATTTTAAATCAAGTATGTTAGGGATCACAAATTGGCTAAGAGAGACCATGGTAAATCACATGTAGCATAGAAGAAAAAAATCAGTATAACTGGCTGGTGCTACAGGATAAAGCTGTGTACTTGAAATTATATTGCCATTTTACTAACAGGATTTGTGGGGTTTTTTGTACTTTTGAATTCTGCTACCATTCTGGTACAGCCTCTGATTCTGCTTATCTCCTGGTACAGGTTGGTGGAGATATGTTTGTAATTTTTCCTTTGAAATACTTGCACTTATGCACAAAAGTCAATCCAGAATCCAAATAAATCACTACAAGGATGTTTTAGTTGACAGTATGTCTTGCCTTATGTGCCTGGTTTGCCTGCACATGTGCCCTTCATTTATGTGGCTGACAACATATCCTCTCAGCAGCACAAAAAAGGTAGCCTTTGTATTGTGACCCTGATGTGGCCTTTCCATATAGACCTTGCCAATTCATGAGCTTCCTACATAAGGTGACAGAGGGCATGGCCATAAAAATCATCAGACTAGGTATTCTCCCCATATTCCTAGTAGTTTATCACCATACAGTGATTGTTTGAAGGGAGCTGCGTGGATACTGCAAACAAACAAACAAATCCCCATTAGGATTCATTCACTCTTTTAAGCCAAATTGCCATGCTTGTATTTGCCTGCTCTCTGTCAATATTCTAGTGAGTGATTTTACTGTCAGGGATATTATCATAACAGCAGACTTTCAGAAATATTTCAGACTTTTCCTGAGAAATGTAACAGAAGCCAGTCTGGTCTGGCTTTGGGCCTATCCACTGCCTCAATTTCCCTCTCTGTCAGGTTTTCCCAGTTTTCAGCATGGTTATTTTACTCAGGTGCCTTAACCACAGGCTGCTTTTATTTTCCCAGAAGGCCTGTTCCTAGCAATGTGCTCCCCTGTCGTGTAATTTCACTAATTTCCTTCACCTGGACAGGTGAGCTACACCTGGCACACGTACAGCTGAGCCCTAGCTGCAACTGGGAAAATATTATTATTTATTATCTGTATTCCAGTAGCACCTAGAAGTCCCAACTGAGATTAGGCCCCCATTGTGCTCGGTGCTGTACATATCCATAGTAAGAGAGAATTTCTGCCCTGGACAGTTTATAATCTAAGGCACCTAAGTAAATACTTTCAACCGGATTGAGATACTTTTGAAAATGCCACCCCAGACTATCTTTCCAGTTTGCATCAAATGGTGTAGGTTAGCCCTGCTTTAATGGCTCTGCAGAGTTCACTCCTTCTCAGAGCTCCCCCACAATCACTAATTGTGCCCATTCTTTGAAAGATGGATGAAGGTGGGGAAGGGAGTTTCTTTCTGCCTCTCTTACACCATGCACCTACAGAGAGGTCAGACACAAGCTGGTCCTCTATATCCTGGACAGATCCAAGCACATTGCTGATGCTTACATAGTACATAATGACGATAATGTATTTAAGATTGTGAGTGTTCACACTGGAACTCTCATTCTGTGGTGTATGCATCCAATAAGGTGGCAGAAACTTACCATGTGACACGTGTCCACTCAAAACAGGTTGAATATTCCTGAAGAAATGCTCATGAACAAGTTGCAGTTGAAAAAATATTTGCGGAAGTTATTCAGAGCCTAATTTCAAATAAGACATAAATAAGAGAAAGCGATTATTTGTTGGTACACTATTTACAAACAGGAAAAGAGCTATAATTAGTTTAATAAATTACTCACCTAGCTCTAGTGAGATGGCCTTAGTTATTTTGTCATCTCAATTCCCCTGTGCTCTCTCTTTTGCTGTTGAAAGTCAGTTTTCACATGCAGTAAGGCATGTTCTGAGATTTTAGCCACCCCTGTGGAGCTATTATCTGATTCCTCATTGTTGGAGGTGTGAATGGGGAAAAGTCAATTATTGTATTCATGACTGTTAGTGGCTTTTCTTTCTGTATAAATGTCAATTAATCCTAGGTCAGCTATGTATACTTTTTCAAGGATTTCAGTGCTTGCTCCTTAGCTTGTGTGGTTGTCCTAGAGATCTCCCTTAAATTGTATAGGCAAAATCCACAACCAAGAAGGAAAATTCCAGAATTTATGAGGTAAAGAGATTAAAATTTAGTTTGTAAAATCATGATGGCTAGGCTTAGATACTGTGATTTCTTGTAAGGGAGCCATCAACCCAGTTTTGTAGCAGTGTGGTTTGTTTATGACCTCCTAATGATTTTACAATTTGTTTCAAATCTCCTTTTTGTGGAACAAGATGGCTGTTCCACATTCCTTATGCAAAATGTGCGAGAGAAACTCACCCATGCTCTTTAATCTCTTGCTGTAAATGATGCATTTCTTAAACATTGCCTTCTGTTTTCTTAGATTTTTTTTTATGGGACTGTTTAGTCTGTTTACCGCGTTGCAATGTGTGTGATTGTCATTACATTTGTCATTACATTTTCTCTGTGCTCTTATCATTGTATTCAATCGACAGTGATTGCCACAAATAAGATAAGAAGAAAGGAAAATTGATTTGAAAAATAGCAGCAAAGACAGATACAGTATTGTATGAAATGGAGATAGTTGATCATGAAGGTCTAGTAAAACATAAAGATGAATAAGAATCACTTTCAGAACATTCAGAGCCATGTCCTTCTGCTATATGGGGGTCAGTGAATGCAATTTTAACTGCCATATTTCATGCCATAACATTATAATGGTCCTGAATCCCCTTTGTATGCCTGAGTGATGAAACAATATAATTATATTATACAAGTAGTAATTATTCAAGATACTAGAATTTTAGAATGCTAATATATTTCAAGGAACTTAAAATAAAGAGAGGGTTTTTAGTTATATAAATAGAGAATAGGAAGGACAAGGTTTGGCAGCTATGCAATGTGGATAGGAAGGAGTTTAAAACTAATCTAGGTATGGTCCAAAAATTAAATGAATACTTTGCCTTGGTTTTCAATAAGAGTGATAATATGGAACATATGCATGAAGACAGTATAGCTGATGGAAATGAGTTTTGCGCACCTGAGGTAGAAGTATCACTTAAAAAGCTTAATGCACTCAAACTGCGGGGACTGGATAATTTCCATCCCAAAATACTGTAAGAACTGGCATGTGAGATCGTTACACCAGTATCAAGGATTTTTAATAAATCTATCTATTCTGTGGAAGTATCATATGATTGGAGAATAGCTAACATTATACCTATATTTAAAAAAAGGGGGAAAAGTCATGTAGGCAATTGCAGACCTGTTAGTCTGACCTCAGTAGTAAGCAAGGCTTTAGAATAAATTGTGAAGGAAAAAATATTTAAATGAATGGAGGTAAAAGGTAAAGGGGATGTAATGAAAAGTGGGTTTACCAGACGTAGGTCATGCCAGACTAACCTGATTTCCTTCTTTGGGAAAATAACTGATTTTTTAGATAAGGGAAGTTCAGTGGATCTAATATACTAGGCAGGGGTTCCCAAACTTGGTTTGTGGCTTGTTCAGGGTAAGCCCCTGGCAGGCCGCGAGATGCTTTGTTTACCTGAGCGTCTGCAGGTATGGCCGCTCGCAGCTCCCAGTGGCCGCTATCAGTGGGTCAATGACAATACAGAGGAGGATTGGAATATTATACAGGAAGATCTGCATGACTTTGAAGACTGGAATTACAGAAATGGGATGAAATTCAATACTAAAAAGTGCAAGGTCATGTATTTAGAATCCAATAAGAATTTCTACTACAAGCTGGGTCTCGTCAGGTGGAAGCAACAGAGGGAGAGAAAGACCTGGGTGTGTGAGTCCATCATAGGATGACTATGAACCACTAATGTGTGGCTGTGAAAAAGAAAATGCCTTTTTCCCAGTATGTAGAGGCATTTCCAGTAGTATGTAGGTATTTCCAGGTATAAGGCACCAGAGTAAGACCTCATTTGAAATACTACGTACAATTCTGGTCACCCATGTTCAAGAAATATTATTTTAAATTGGAACAGGTAAAGAGAAGAACTACTGGGATGATCAGGAAAATGAAAGGCCTATCTTATGAGAGGAGACTAAAAGAGTTTGGCCTGTTTAGTCTAGCAAAAAGAAGGCTGAGAGGTGATATGTTTGCTTTTTATAAATGGAGTGGGGGGGATAAATACAGAGAATGTGAAGAGCTGATTTAAATTAAAAGACAGTGTTGGCATGAGAACAAAAGACAGTGTTGGCATGAACAAATTTAGACTGCAAATTAGAAGATGGTTTCTAACCATTCGAGGGCTGAGGTTCTGGAACAGCCTTTCCACCCCCTCCTCCTGCAGGAATTGTGTGGGCAAACAACTTAATCAGTTTTAAGAGACAGCTGGACAAATATATGAGTATGATGGGGTTGCTTTTGATGGTAGAGAGCAGGGTTCAGTAGCCCTGGGATTCACTTCTGATTTCTTTCTTATGTTTCTAAAAGCTCATGCTTCAGGGTTTCAGCCTGCCACAGGAGTGGTTAGGAAGGGATTTTCTTACCACCCCCATTGTATTCTGTTGTTGTTGGTATTATTATTAATAATGTTGTCCTGGGTTTTCTGGAGGCCATATCTATGGTAACCCCTGCCTTTCATAGCTATGTCTGACCCTTGACCATCAATGTGGCTATGACGGTTAGGGATTACATTTAAGTGGTGATGTTTACAGGAGTTGGGTGTGTCGTTTCCCAACTCCATACACCGCCCATGTGATTATATTTATGTTTGGCTATCCATGGGCCTGTTTAGAGTTATGGTCTTCCTTCAGATCCATTTCTTCTCTTGTCCTCATTTATAAGAGGATATTATGTTACACCAGTGAATGACATCAACCCCCATAATGACAGCTACCAAAATTGGTGAACTCTCCTTCTATTTTGTTCAGCTTTAATAATCCAGTCATACCAGGGTCAGCCACAATCTGGCCATTAATAAGCTGCATACAAAGTGCCCATTTACACCCTATCCAGCAAAGCACTTAAGCAATGCTTAACTTTAAGCATGTGAGTAATTGTTCATTGAAGTTCTGATTATAGATGGAAAAGACCTGTCAGAGTCTCTCCTTCCATGTAGATGTAGGATATGGTGCCTGACCCAAAGACTGCCATGGGTTTCAATGAGCTTTGGCTCAAGCTCAGACTCCCCTGTGAAAGGATGTATTGGATATTAAACTAATACTGTGAGTGATTTTAACCAACATACTATGAGAAGGCAAGATGGATTCTAAGTGATGGTGCGGGGGAGGACAAAACAGGTCTTTCAGCACTTTGTGTCTCTCATCAGTGAAGGTTAGAGCATGCACACATATATCATACAGATATCTGGTAGTCTTTTTTTTCTTTTTCTTTTACTCAAAAGGGGATTAATCTTCTACCAATTTCTGCTCTTATTACAATCCTGAATTTATCATAAGCATTAAAAATGCAGTATGGATATTTTTCTTTTGTTGTTATATTCCATCATAAAAAGGCATTAATGTTGTGCCATTCTTCACTCTATTTTATATAGTTTATATATTATAGTATATATATATTGGCCCTAAGAATTCAGTTTCAGACTGTGAACTTAACATAAGAAAGAAAACAGATCCAGGAAAAATAAGTTTTATGAGAAGGATCGTAATGGGAAAATGGTACAAAATTACCTACCCTCCTCTATGGCAACTACTGCACAGAAGAATCTATTATTGTAGTTCTCTTTCAATGCTGTAACAGGGTTCTTCTCAGCGGTTTGTACAAAAGTATGTTCAGTTAGTTGCTAAAGAAGAAGCAGATTATAACATTCTTTTACTAATCTCCTGCCTTTAATCAAAACAAATTGAAAATGTAATTAAAAAAAGCCATGCACAGAGGAAGCCAATACTATCGTTCATTTTCTAGGGTCTTATCTTAAGCTTCTGTGTACACAGCACAATGAGGTGTAGCAATCAGTAATTCAATATAATTTTCTGTGGTTTTATTCTTTGACTAAGAGAAAGGTAAATTAATAACTGACGGGGGTGGTGAAATTGTTCCTTTGTATGGAGGACTCTGGAGGAACTGTTTTATTGAGGTAAAAGATGGCAGAATTGTGATGCAACAAATGGTATATGTGCAGAGCTAAGAACAGAAAGATTTAAATAAACATTGCAAGGTAATTTTGCTCTGTTAAACCAGCAGCTAATACTATCCATGTACACTATGTGTCACAGACAAGATCCTTACAGTATGTCTACCCTGCAATGTAAACCCAGGGTTAGTAGAACTTGAGTTAGCAGACCCTAGGTTTGTTAACATAGGGCTTGAATATCTACACTCATTTGTAACCCCAGATTAAGAATTGTTGAATCCTGGGTCTCATCCTGGGGGCACAAGTCCAACCACCCACATCTCAGACTTCCTAGTGGCCTCCCAAAAATGGCCACTCTAGCCTTTTGTTCGTGGTGCAGTGTGGGAAGACTTGACTGTCCAGAGGACAAAGAAAGTCGGCCCTTGGGATTGTGGGATACTTTTGTTGGACTTCCAGAGCATGAGTCCAATGGTCTGCATCTACATTGCAAAGCAATAGGACGTGAACCCTGGGTCCCAGCTTGACTCAGGCTCTGACCTGTAGGTGAAAGGGTAGGCTTGAGCCTAAGTTTAAACCCTGGGCTTACACTGCAGTGTAGACATACCTATGTATTCTGTTGTATGTTGGGGTAGATTCAATCTCTCTCATCTGCAACAAAAAATAGCCTGGATTCTGTGTCATTTTGAACTGAACAATGTCGCTCACCTTTTAGTGTAGGAGTATAAGAATCCACTTATGTACAAAAAACTGTGTTAGAAGATCATATATGGCCCTTAGAATTTTCTTTGTTTAAACTACAGAAAATGGGCAATATTCTCTGCTTGAGTCCAGCGAAGTCAATGCAGTTACACAGCAGAACACTATGTATTATATGACTAACCAATATGGTTCAGTCTGCAAGAAAAGTGAATATGGTAAATAATGACCTTTTTATTGAATGTACAATTTTCCTGATTGCTCAACCACATCCAGGCAATTTGGAGGCTAGCTGTCCCATTTAATCTTGCAGTGGACTTTGCTGTCGCCATCATGTAGCCTGATCTTGCTCCCATTGGAGTCAACAGCAGTGTTGCCAATGGAAGCAGAACTTGGAACCATGATGTAAATTTCTCTGTGTTGCATCAGTGAAAATCACAGCAAAAAGACCTGTAAATATTTTATATATTTTTTATAATTTGTCAGCAGCTGGGGAGATTTTTGAATTCATTTTAATTGTATAAACTCCTGCACATCTCCCTCAGTGCTATATGTTAGGACTGTGGAACATAAAATATGAACATCTAATTTTTGATTAAGCACGTGTGTGAGCACAATGAAAGCAGCTTCAGTGCTAGGTGATCTTCTTGACAGAGGGGGGCAGCAGCACCAATTGGTGTTAATTGCTGCAAAGCAGGTTCCAGGAACATTGTAAAGTATTTCAGCCCTGGCTACGGTCTGAATAATTCATTCAAGGAGTCCCTTTGTGGAAACAGTGGCATCAAAGATCTGTGACATAAAATCACACACGAGGACAAATGAAAATATTCATAAAAGTGAAATCTGTGAAAACAAGGATGCGCTGCATTTGCAGTCTAGTGAGGCCCTGCAGTATAATTGAAATCAGATTTTTTTTCCGCCTAAGCAATAGGATACTAGCCTGTGTGATAGTATTAATTAAATGAACACCTCTGGTGCAGGGGGTAATTCCAAGTTTTTTTCGATACATCTGAGAAGCTCAATAATCAGCAGTTTCACACAGCCTGAAGAGTCTAATTATGGTGGTGGACTACAGCCAGGATTTATATAGTGCTTTTATCAAAGATGTGCCCAAAATGGACCACTGCATCCAAACCACTCTGAAGTCCAGGGAAGTTCAGATCCGGATCTAAACATCATGTCATGTCTTGTGTGTAGAATGAGCCAAAGCTGAGAATTGAATGCAAATACCTCTGAATTGTGGATAAATTTAGATTTGGATCCAAACTGCATGACTGGGATCCTCTCTTGTCATTATACACTGGATCACACAATACTCTGGAGCCAGAGGTAGTAAAGGAGGGTGGCACTACAAAGTTGTGTACCATGACTCTAATATGAGGGGCAAATGTGTATGAGGATAGAGATAAGTAAAAGAAAAAAATGAAATTAAAAAGCAGAACAGTTGTAATTAAGCTTGAATGCTTAGCTACTATGGTAATGGGTATTCTATAAATTGAAGATGGGGTGTGTGTGAATTGGAGATGGAATGTGTGTGTGTGTGTGTGTGTGTAAAAGTTCAATAACTGGGAAAGGAATTGTGGGTGGTGCTTGGTGTCATCATTGGATAACAAGGATTTTTTTTTCTTATTCTTTAATTTTATCTTTGGGTGAAAAGTAAGAAATGATCGTGCACCAAGGGTCTCTGTTTCCCTTAACCCAGCACCACTAAACATTCAGCTCCATATAGTGATTGCATAAAAGGATGTCTCTCTGACAGTCAGTGAAGTGGTGTTTCCACTCCTTTTCGTTTGAGTGGTTTAGGCTAAGTTTTGGGCTCAAGTTTAATTAAGGACTCTGTTTGGATTACACAGTGCTGGTCACTTTAACTGTTCACCTGATATGTCTCCAGATGATGAACATCTTCCTCTTAAACACTGGAAAAATGGAAATTTGAGCTTTATCTAAACCAGAACTCGCAAATAGACCCCATCTGGATTTGGGCCCAACCTGGAACCCAAGCCATTAGGTTGAGTTTAGATTAAATGCCTCCAAACTCTAATGGGTGGATCTTTGGCAATGTGATTTTGGCTCATCTCTGATATTTTCCTTTACATTGTCTGAGCTCTGTTATTTAGGATTAAATAAACATAAAGATATTCTGTTTTTTTGCTCAGAGTTCATAAATTGTTGGGGGTTTTAATCAGATTAGACAAATTCATGAACCTGAATTGTAATAACATTTAACCAAGCTGTAAGAGTACACTGCACTCCAGAGCAAAAGGCTTGTGTCTCATACAGAGATCATAGTCCATTAAATATTATTTGACTAAGAACCATAGGCAGCAAAAGCCAGGTAATGAAACCCAATGCACATTTCATTTTTATCCACAAAAACAAAACAAAAGCCACCTGACAATACAGCAGCCTGTAATTATCACATGAGCTGAATTCTAAGATTTTCAGATATACTTAAGACTGGGTGCAATTTAACTGCTCTAGTCTATCATGCAAAAGACAGCCAATTAGCACCTTTTTCAAAGTGCTAAGTGAATGTGCTCCCTTTGAAGTTTTAGAAATATTAGGGGAAAATTGGCTAATTTAATCTGGTTTCATACTTTCCGTTTAAAGTAAAATATATACAAATGGAGAGGAGACAATAAAAGGAAACCTGGTATGTGCTGAAAATGCAACTCCAGATCAATCTCTGGCACACTAAGCATCCCTTATCATTAGGGAAAAGAGAGAATTAAGCAGCTACCCAAAGGTATTTGTGATCTGGCAAATTTTTCAGCACATTTAAAATCCTAAACATTTGGGTAAAACCTTTTGAAGTCTACCAGGGCCGGTTAGTAACAACATTTTAAAACTTTATTTGGAGACCCCAGAGAAGAATTCAGCACAGACGCAAACACGGCCAAACCACATGGCTCATTCCCGAGCTCAGATTCCAGCATTTTATTTGAAGTCCATAGTTTCCATAATAATAATACTCTGAGAACCCTAATTTACACATTGCCAGTGGGCCACATTGCATTATTCCTTGTAGCACCAGGGTGCATTGTTCATGTCACATTACATTTTGTGATACAATTAAAGTCACGGGCTGAGTCTGATGCAGCTGTGTGAATGTCACAGAGTACCTCAAGTATTTCAAAAAAATGTTTTTTAAAAAGGTTAACTAATAAAAAATCTGTGGATATATATATATATATTTACATTAGACACTATCCTTTGATTAATATAAGAGGAAATGTTGCCGTTATAAGATCATAACGACATATTGCAATAAAATGTAATTGTTAATTTTACATTATGAATGGACTAAGATATAACATTGGTAAATGAATACACTTAACAGATAATGACCATTTGATTAAAACTGTTTGAAGTCAAAATATCTTTCTCAAAGGTATGCTAAATCAAACAAGGTGAAACATTTACCCTGTGTTACAAACTTCAAGATAAACCCCACAAAAATTTGTTTACAGAGAAGTTGAAGATTTATATAGCTGTTTCATAATGTTGTAAGTTGGTAGTGTTGAACCAAACTTAGGACCAGTTTATGTTTCCCTCACTCACGTTGGATAGTACCATCCACCATGAGTTAGGAACGCTTGTGCAGTCAGGTGCAAATCAACATGATCGAGGGCATCACAATCTTAGCCTGTTAGAGAACAGATGACGTGAGTACTTTATATTGGTTATATTTCTAGTGAAAATAAAGAGAAATTAGAAATAGCTTTGAATCATCAAAAGTGACCTACTGAGAGGTGAAGACTAGGGAGAGGGGAGCAGCCTTGTGTTGTTTCAGAGTTTACACAATTTATTTTCATATTATCTTTCAAGACTGATTTCCGTTTTAAATAACCACATGTAACATGTTTCCCCAGCATTTCCCCTCTGCACCAGAAAGCTAAGTGGCCCTCCTTTGAAAAAGGAGGGGGTGGGGTCTCCAGAACTCAGGGCTGAGTTGGACCTACTTAGAGGAGCTAGTTCTAATCTGACCCATTTCTATCTTGTCAGGAGTCACCTCCACTTTCTGTAACCTACATGCGTTACAATGCAGTGATTTCAGAACTTATGCTCCGTACCTGATCAATGAAATCTCTGCTGGTAGGCCATCTCCTCTCTTGTGTTGAGGTGGGGCACAGAAGCAGCACTGGCAAGGAGTTTCTGGCACTCAGAGTGACTGTGTGCAGATAGAGCAGAAGTGTGTAGGGAGCATGAGGCTCTCCGCTCACTTGGGGTGGTGAGTGATCCAGTGGATTCAGGGTGAGGCTATGGGCTATTCTTTTTGAAGGAAGAAGGAAGAGTGGGGAACAATGGAGTGGAAGGAAGGACTCTTGCTTAGAATTAAATTAAGTTGAAATACACAGGGTGAGTCTATTTAGTATCTCAGTATAAAATTCTGAGCCCTCCATGTCCTAAGCAGTCCTCACCTGCTTGAAGCTGCTAAGAGAAACCTGACATTGTCACTGATTTCATAAGGTTCAGCCCTGGTATAAGTGGGCATAACTCCACTGAAGCCATTGGCATTGCATCTATTTACACTAGTGCTGAATTTAGCCCATTGTGTCAAACAGGCATGACGTATGGAAGTTTAAAAAAAAAATCTTTCAGAAAACCCTAGTTAGTGCAGTCATTTTCATGCAACGTTTGCCTATAAAATACTACTTGCTAACTATTCCTGAAGCCATTAACCTTGAGTTTCATATCAGATAATGAGCAAAGTGGATATAAAAATAAACACTCTGCCCACAGATTGGCAGATATCATAGTTGTTGGAGGCAATTGGATTTTGGACCAAGTATTTGGTTTCTTCCTATTGTTAAGGTACTGAAATATGCTGTCATGTTTGGGGATGGTGAGTCAGCTAATCATGACTGCATCAGATGCTAAGTGAAATTAATCATACTTTCTATTATAGTAGCTTTGAATGACAAAACACAGACCTTTGTTCTTGAAAGAAATAAGTAGCAGATAACTGTGTTACCCAGACAGTGTTTTTCTCACTGAAGTGTCTTTCACAAAGTATATGGATACAGGGGTTTGTTTGTTTTTTCCCCAGAACATTTTTTTAAAAAAATTCATGGATATGTTTAACTTTCTGATATCATAAAAGGAAGAATCAAATACCTGGCTTCTAGAATGTGATATAATTGTCCAAAGGAAAGACTTAAAACAATTTATGGTATTCTAATGTGTATGCAAATCCCTAAATCTTGCATGATAGTGGATAGACTTTGTAGATATTTGAACCAATTAGTACATTCAGGTCAAACATATGAACCTGAGAGAAAGAGACTTGGGCAAAAAAATCATGATTGCAAGTACTGTAAGTCTTATCCAAGTTAACGGTTTTGTCACATGGAAAGCAAGTTAAAGACTAGGTTAGACATAAACCAGATCTAGTCTATTAATCTAATTTAAAGGTTTTCAGAGGAAATGGGAAAATACTGATGGATTTGTTTGAAGGCTACAAAATCTAAATCCCTTCCAATCCACCCCTGTTATCTTAGGTTCAGTCTTTAAAAATTATTCAGCTGAGTTTCAGTGGTTTTGATCACTCTGTCTTATCTCCAAAGTAACTACGTTTCTATAAAATTCCTAAATCTAATTCCACAAATAGAGAACCAGTGATGTTCCCTAAAGGGAATACCCACTGACCTGTTGTTAAAACTCTGTGTTTTGATAAAAACTGTTTTGGTAAAACTGTATGAACTTGTATCTCTTCAATATCTGACATTGTGTAGACTTCATTACTTAATAAAATTAGACAAACAATCCTGCAAAGTTATAACTAGTGTTAAAAGAATCATTTCCCCTTTCATTCCTGTACATTTCCTTTGGTTAAACAAATGTTGATCTCAGCAGTGTAATTGCTGAAGGGGTTGTGGCTAGAGATACTAAGCCTGATTTGGCACTTCATTATTAAACTCTAATTTCAATGGATTTACACCAATATACATCTAAAGTGTTACAGTGGTGAATCAGTGCCACTGTATTGTGTTCACTCTGGCAACATTTTGTAGGCCTCCAAATTTGGAAGCACATTTCTCAGTGCCTTTACTGAGGACAGGGTAACTGGGTTCTTTAAAAAAAAAGGGTTAAATGGTTAAGATAGGTCAGACAGGCATACAGATTTTTGGAGGTTTAGCCAAACCGAATTTGAACGGCAAGTTAGGAGTGGGCCTGAACCAAAAGCCTGGATATAAACAGAAAAGCTAAAGGGGAAAGGAAGAAATCTTGATCCAAATGTCATGGCTAGGTTCTGTTGCCATATGGGACAGATCCAATAATTCTGATCTGGACTTAACACTATTCTGAAACTTTTGAGATTTGATCATCCATCCCTTTTTAATTACCAGGAGTAATATGATCTAGTCACTAGCAGGAGGGACTCTGACTTTAAAGACCCATGTCCTAACTTGAGCTCTGCCATTTAACATTGTATAACCTTGAGCAAATCTCTTGGACCCAAATTCTCATAATATAACCACTCTTTGTGTTTCACTTATTGGAAGCCCAACTGGGGAGCCCACTTGGTTCTGATTTTCAGAAGTGCTGAGTCTCAGCAAATTCCATTGACTTCAGAAGGAGTTATGGGTATTTAGCACTTTGGAAAATCAAGACACCAAGGTTTTCAAAGTTGGATACCCAAAATCAGTGGCCATTCTTTCCTCGGTTTCTCCGTCTGTAAAAAGGGAATAACAATAATGAAGGTGGGTTGTGGTGTTGTTTGTAAAGTGTTTTGAGATTTCCCATTGGAAGGTGTTATTGAAGGGGAAACTATTTATTATTACTACTAGAATATTCAGTCTCCTTTCTTCCAACTGCACGTTGTGAGCAGAGATCCTGAACTCCATAGGTGGCCAGCTTTTACCTATCACCTGCTCTTCAGTGGTGATATGCCAGGGCCAGATGCAGATGAATGATCACCTCTCTCTGCTTCTTCTCGTCTACAGATGGGTTCTTAGAGATCACATTTCTTTTGGTCCAGCCTGAAGAAAGCATCTAGCCCACTCCATTTTCATAGAGGATGAGGTGATAACATTTGTGTGCTAGTGTCATGGCACTATATCACAATGGCCTGAAAGGTTCCATCTAGGCCTTCATACCATGCCCCAGACTGTAGTGATAAACCAAAGGTGATAGAATCATAAAGTCTAAGTCCACAAGGGATCATTAGAAGCGACAAAGGGTCCTGTGGCACCTTATAGACTAACAGAGGTATTGAAGCATAAGCTTTCGTGGGTGAATACCCACTTCTTCGGATGCAAGCAGTGGAAATATCTAGGGGCAGATATAAATGTGCAGGGAAGATTCAGGCTAGAGATAACGAGGTAAGCTTAATCAGGGAGGGTGAGGCCCTCTTCTAGCAGTTGAGGTGTGAACACCAAGGGAGGAGAAACTGCTTTTGTAGTTGGCTAGCCATTCATAG
The DNA here is from genome assembly GCA_033296515.1 of Macrochelys suwanniensis. Classification (NCBI taxonomy): domain Eukaryota; kingdom Metazoa; phylum Chordata; order Testudines; family Chelydridae; genus Macrochelys; species Macrochelys suwanniensis. The sequence goes on from CM065783.1 coordinate 37,583,803, forward strand.
TCTTTGTTTAGTCCTGAGTTGATGGTGTCAAATTTGCAAATGAACTGAAGCTCTACAGTTTCTCTTTGGAGTCTGGTCCTGAAGTTTTTTTGCTGCAGGATGGCTACCTTTACGTCTGCAATTGTGTGTCCAGGGAGGTTGAAGTGTTCTCCTACAGGCTTTTGTATATTGCCATTCCTTATATCTGATTTGTGTCCATTTATCCTTTTGCGTAAGGACTGTCCAGTTTGACCGATGTACATAGCAGAGGGGCATTGCTGGCATATTATGGCATATATTACATTGGTGGATGTGCAGGTGAATGAACCGGTGATGGTGTGGCTGATCTGGTTAGGTCCTGTGATGGTGTTCCTGGTGTAGATATGTGGGCAAAGTTGGCATCGAGGTTTGTTGCATGGATTGGTTCCTGAGTTAGAGTTATTATGGTGCGGTGTGTAGTTGCTGCACACCGCACACCGCACCATAATAACTCCCCACAATGCTCCCCACAAACAAAATTACACCAAAGTATGACAACCCTCAGGAGACTAAGCTGATGTGATAATAACCTTGGTCTATGTCTGCCAAACCAAAGTCAATGTTTAGGGGAAGGTGAGCAGATCTGAATGCAGCTAATTAAGCTGAGCGCAGGTTTGCACTGAAGCCTCTTCCCAGACTGGCCACTTACACACAGCTAGTTTGTTTTTCCTCCAGTGCAGCCAGGTTGTTCAGGTATCAAGATCTCATTACACTGTAAATAATATGAGCAACTTTTGCTGGTCCCTGCATTAGGGACTAGTTTTAAAAAACAAAATTAATTTCTGCCTTTGCAGGGGCTGAGGTCAGTACAAGATATAGTACAAGAGATTGTGCTTTCAAGAGCAATTTAGTTCCATTAAGTCAAATACAGTAATGAACTAGAACAAGCTAGTGAATGATGTTCCAGTTGCATTCCTCTCTTTGGTAAAATTTTTCTCTCTCAAACTTCTGATTCTCAGAACAACTCTTACCAGCAAATCTCGAGTTCCACTGCAAATGTTGACTGCAGTTTCTCGATTTCATTAGCATCTCCAGCCAGCCAGCCAAACTGGCCACTTTGTAGTTTGTCATCATCCTGGAAACTAATTTAATATTGCCCCTTGCAATGACCCTTTGCTAGAATGCATTGCACACCTGCCATGGCCCATAGCTTTTCCATTCGAGACACAGTAGAGATCAGCTAATCACAAAGGAAATCACGAGAGCATTGTCAGTGTCAGTCATGGGGGGCATTTTATACTAACTCATGCCAAAAGTGCTTTGAGTATACAATAAAGAATAGTGTTTCTCCATGAACTTAAAAAAGACTCCAGTTTAAAAGAGAAACCAATTATATAAACCCACTGTACATCAGTTGTCACCTCATCATCAGGCAAAATTAATTTTGGAAGTTCATCCAAACTCTGCACAGGGCAGGTTCTGGCATTTTAAAATCCCTAGGAAAGTAAAACATACTTGGTGTTATAAAGAAGACATGTAAGGGGCAGAACTTTGGCTCATATAACGTGGGAAAGTTGCTGCTACCATTTGAGGGATACATGTTTGAAACATTCGTGTATGGCAAACAGAAGAGGAGCAGATGCTTATGATTCATCCCTACATTTCCACAGAAATCTGTTCTCTCTGACACTATATTGGAAACTTAGTTTTGAAACTTTTTTTTTTTGTTTCAAAGCGTTGAAATTTTACATTCATTATAAAAGCTATAAAATTACATTGCCAATAGAAGATGATACAGATGAATGAGCAGGCAGTATCCAGAGTAAAAAATAATGATAATTAAACTGTGCACTGGGGCCTGATTATTTAAAAGTGATGAGTGATTTCCGGTGCCTCAGTTTCTGAATAACTAACGTGAGATCTCAAAAAAGGGCCTGATTTTCAGAGGGTTGGGAGCTCAGCACTTTATGAAAATCTAGTCCCTTTAGGGGATGGCAAGTTTGGCACCCAAAAATGGAGGCATCCAAAATCACTAACTTCTTTCACAAGTATAGGCAAAGAAACATAATTGAGTAGTTTTTCTATTATTGAGTATTATTACAGCATATCAATATGTATAGAGAGAAACAGCATGGCAGAATGATATAAATGTATTCCCTGTATGACTTTGGGATCATCCTGCAGCTGCTATTGGCCTGATGGTGTTCTTGAAGTCAGTGGTAGGTGCTGGATGCTTGGAATGTATGAAAATCTGCCACTTATTAAAGTGTCTAAATATGGATTTAAGAATCTAATTTTAGTCACCCCCTGATGAAAATCTTGGTCTGTGGTTTTTAGATTTGTGGACTGAACTGACTATATCAAGGGAAATGCTGACATTTGGGATTCTAGTGTTTTCCCAACATTCCATTATAAATATAAGGGTAATAGATACATATATATACAATGTCTTCAGTATAGTTCAAAAGCATTATAAAAGACAGCGGAGTAAATTATTCTAACCAAAGGGTACTACATCTGCATTCACTGAATTGCAACACATCCTTCTGTAACAAAGTTATTTAGTAAAATATGCTCCTTTCCAAAGAGAGTTACATCTGCTTAAGTGAATCCATCCTCAGATAGGTAAAGGTAATGGCAATCTGGGGTTCAGTAATCAGCAAGATGCCAGTGGGACTGATATTTGAGGTGGAAGCTTTGCCAGTGTACATTTTCTACCATAATCTGGAAAGCTGCAGGGGAGAAAAACCTGGAGAATATGATCACATTTAAGTGTAGCAGTTTTAGTAAAGCAGAAGTGCAAAAAGCATCTGAATAATGGATTTTATAATGGAAATGACAACAGGCTGAATGATAATGGGGCAAACAAAATCACTATAATTACCCATCCCAGATGTAAAATGAGAAGCTCATTAGACAATGCAATAAAGGTTAACAGATAAAGTCAAGATTATAAATATTTTTGCACAGGTTAATATACAAATTTAAAGCAGTTGTAGAATGCTTATCTACCTGTAATGCAAACAGTGATCAGCAGCACAGTAATTGAGTACTACTTAGCAATGGTTTCCTATAAGCATTTAAAAGAGTATTGATTGACCTTTCAGATATTGTCGGACATTGCATCACTGTGCAGCACAATTTAACCCCTTGCACTAGGGTATTCAGAACTACCAATGCTAAGGGGGGGAAAAAAGCATTGACATTTAGAATCAGGAAATCCTGACTGAAGGCATTGCAGAGTGATAGAAATTTAGTTTGGGTAAAAATGTATTTGAAAGTTTTGAAAAATGTTTTCTGCCTCCAAATATGGGCAGAAGGCTGTGGCTAAAACTTGCAAAAGTGCCTAAGTCCTATTGAAAATCAATGAGATTTAGGAGCACTTAAGCACTTTTGAAAATTTTACTCTACATCTCTGTTGATTAAATGGCTAACTAATACAGAATAACTTCAAGAGACTCATTATTACAGGTTGATTTTAATAGTTTTAATAAATTTAAAAGTTTGAAGGTTAATAAGACTCTCCTTAACTTGAATAACTGTGATCACAGCCAGAAACCAGAAATGAACAAAAAATTCTAATTCAGATGTTTAATAACTGGAGTAAATTCCCTTCAAACAAGATAAGTACTTCTTGCTGGTATAGACAGAAGGAGGCTTTTAGCTTTCTATTATGGAATATTGTACTTCTCTTGACATATATGGAATCACAGTCCTTAAACAGGAGACATTTATTAAAGGAAACATGAACAAGTACAGACACAAAGAGGCTTCCACGCAGCTTGAGTTTCAGCTTTGTCTGCCTTGTTTACCAATGACTTCCCTTTATTTGGCATTCTATGCAGCATACAGAGACATCTATTGACTGACTAATATATAGCAAGTAAACATAATTGCAGTATTCTGTGGCCTAAATTGGGCCAAAGCTGCAGTATCGAAGACATGAAATTTGTGAGCCCAGCAGTGAGGATCAGGTTTGAGTCATGCTGCATGAGACTGAGGAAGGTTTTCTTGGGGACAATAGGCCACAAAACTGCTCTTGAAGAAGGTAGGAAGCTGGGTTGGGCAGCAGTTGATCACTTAAGAGAGAGCTCCGTGAGCCTCTAGAAGAGGCTGCCTGCCCAGTACCTATCCTAACCCCAAGAGGAGGCCAGACAGAGATGGAGTGGGCATGGTGGGAGTTTCGTAAAGGTTCAGAACATTCATATAAGCAACAGTTTGGGACGCACCTCTGAAGTGATGCAAATCTCTGAACTTTTTGAGGTTTGCCCATCCCCATTGCTAATCCCACTCAACAGCTGTGATGCAAGAACAAGCACTACAGTGATTCATGTGAGCAAGGGAGACACTGTTGGCAATAAAGTTCACAGGGTTATTTTCTTCCCTTTTGATGAAAGCATGGATAGGTTATGTAAAATAATTCAGCTGGTGCTACACTCATGGGAACATATCACTGATGCATCACTACCATTTAACAACAGGCTTTACAAATGCTATGAGGAAATGGGTATTTTGTTCTTCTGCTTATGGATTTATCTTTCCCACAGATGTTTTAGCCAGAGATGAAGTAGGGCTCATATCCCCCCCACCTTCTTTTTGTCCAGGAATCCCTATTGTAAACTGGACTTATTTAGCTAGCCATGCAGAGGTTGGGGACTTTGTAACTATTAATGGCATATTGCAAAGATTTATTTAAAATAATGGCTGCACATTAAACCCTAAAGGAAGGGCATGCTACATACGGGCTGAAATATAGTGAATGCTGCTACACTGGGCTAAAATATTTCCTGGCCTTTATTATATCATATACAGTTTAATTAACCTTTTCCTTTTCAGTAGAATCTTTCATTCAGATTTAGCAACATTTAACTAACATTTACCAAAAATCCCTCTCATTATGAACATTCTCCTCAGATTTATTTTTTCACAACACAGAGAATAAAAGATAAGTGTTAACAGTGTGCAAATTAATCTAGACCGGGGTTAACCTGAAAAGAACCCTTTTTTGTCTTCCCGTTCTTTCTGGAAAACTACAAAACCCTATTTTTAATACAGTGAAACATTTCTCTTTTCCCAAAATTTAGTTGACCTTTCAGCTGAGAACACTTTTTGCAATGACTGTCAAACCAAAAGGAGGAGGGAGAACGTGTCTGAAAATAGAGGCTTAGGTGGTGATTTATGCCTGCACTGAAATAGTGGCTGCTACAGAGGCAAGGTGGCTTGTGCCTAGGGATGCTGGGAGATGAATAAATCCCCAGCACAGATTTGGGCAACCCTCAGTTGTGCTCTAGCTAAAATGATCCTTATGGGACATTACAGCATCCCAGAATTGCCAGGGTGGAAGAACACCGTAAACCTTCTCCTACCTGTTCCTAATATGCCCCGTCTCCTGCATCCAGACCTCCTTCTGCTGGGGCCAGGGCCCTCTGTGACCACAGAAGAGGGACAGGAATTTGCTCAGCATTCATTTGATATTTTCTCCTTATAAGCATTAGTAATTTGATAAATGAGTCTTTTAAAAAGACCTTAAATTAACTGAGTCAGCTCTGGCAAAAGCTGCATTTTGGTTTTCAGCAGATGTCTCTCTGCAATATTGATTGTGTCAGCTTACTAAGTTACACACGTTAAGATGCTAAAAATGATGCATCATAATGTGGCTGGTTACTGGAGCTGTGGGGAAAGTTTTGCCCATAAAGCAAAACTGTCATATATTTTGTTTTCTGCCAAGTTTGTGAAAAGATGGAGTGAAAAAAATTAGCTTTTGTTGCCACATTTTTACCTCATGGACTGACAGTCAAAGGATAAATTCCACTAGCTACAACAGGTTTTCATCAGCTGAGTCTTACCCCCATTATCTGCAGTGCTTATACTTACAGTAGAAGAGTGAGAAAGGGAGGAAGAAATTATACAACAAATATGGAAAAGAACCAACCCTTCCCCCTTTCCAGAAAACCCACACCCCATGTGGAGATCTGGGAGGTGTGTGACATGAGAAGAAGAAGAAGAAAAAAAAAGAAGAAGAAGTTCTAATTAAGCTCTTAAAATACAAATATCCTTTACAACAAGAAAACAAAAGACAGCTCAGTTAGAAGCTGTTTACAGGACCAGAAGGTGAAAGGGAATAACAAGACTGAAACCAACTTTACTCTATGATATATCAGCATAGGTGCACTGTGCCCAGCCTTTTGATGGTGTCATCATTAGCCAGGTGGAGAGCCAGTAGCCTGCTGTCGAAATAAGTCAGTAGGCATCATCAAGGATATGCAATATAGTCTGACGTTGACCACAGCTGCATTGCGGGTCATTAGAAAAACCCCATTGAAGAGATTGTCTGCACAGTTCTTGTTTGAAACTGGTTCAGAGATGACCAGAGATGTATTGGCAGATCAAAACCTTGTGGACAGATGGTTAGGTAAGTGAAGAGAGAGTGATTAATGATTGTCATCACTAACCACTCATTGCAACAAGCTGATTCCACCATCATGTCCTGTGGAGGCATAAAGGACCATAAAGGGTGTCTAGAAGACATGCGAGCTGGCGAGTGGTTGAAGAGGTCTGTGTACAAAGGCAGGTTGCTATTGTCATGGATCTTAGCCAGCAGCATGACAGAGGCCTTCTCATCGCAAATATGGGGCAGTGCTATGTTACTAAGTATTGGTAGCCATGCCAACAGAATTGCCTATAAAGTCCCAGTTACAATATGCATGGCTTTGTTAAGCTCTACATCGACCAGCCTAGCGTGAGACAAGCATCACCAGATAGGAGCACAATTCTCTGCTGTTGAATAGCAGAGGGCAAGGGCTGATGTTCTGATGAGTCCAGGCACTCCCACCCCAGATTGAATCAGCCAATTTTCTGAGCAAGTTGTTTGAAGTGCCACCTTTGGCTGCCGTCTTCAAGCAGTTGCAGTATGTTAATGACCTATCCAATGTCACACTGACATAAACCGGATTTGGATCACGCTGCAGGCATTGGACGTTGAGGAAAACGTTGAGGAAAATGTTTAACTCTTGGCTTGCGCTTGCATTATGCAGATGAAATCCACTAGAAACCATCTTAAAAAGTCTCGACTACAGGCATCATCGACTACGATAGTCTGCCATGAGCTTCATATAATCATTCAAGACCTTGTCAGTTTCTCAGAAGGACTGAGCTTGGTAGTTGCAGCAGATGTTGTTGGCATAGATAAACTTGCATGAGAGCGTAGCTGACAGATCGTTAATGTACTCACTGAATAATATTGGTGAAAGAACTGAGCCTTGAGGAAGATCATCGATCTGCCACTGCCAAGAACTACAGCAGTTGCCCATGTGTACTCTAAACCACCTGTTTTGGAGAAAGAGCTTTACTACTTCGACAACCCAATGCAGGGCAACTTGAGAGAATTTAATAAAAGGCCTCTGCAATAAATAATCACTTTGAAAGGTGAAGTGAATATTTATCTTGTATGACAACCTCAGAGCAGTTAACTGAATTGCACCTCAGCCTTGATTCTGCATTTCCTTGGGTGCTGCACAGCAAGATATTCCAACATGAATGGAAGCTATTTGAGGGTGCAAGCTTGGGTAAGGATGAGGTGCAGTCTTCCAAACTTATCAGTAGTACGCCTCATGCTCCAATGTGCCTGCTTCTGTACTTGTGAGCCTGCAGGGGGGTGGGGAAAAACAGTGGACTTGGGTGGAGAACTGGAAACCATCTGTAATGAGGTACTTATTTTTGCCTTTCTAGGCCCCAGTCCTGCAAGCAGCTCTGCATGAGTAAACACCTCCATTGCTGTGTATGCCTATTGACTTTGATCATTGTATAGTTCACCCATGCTGAGCAGCTTGCAGGATTGGGGCCTTAGTCCTGCTCGTTGGCTGGAAAAAACTTGGTGATAGTACTCTCATTACTATCACCAAGTAATATCACCACCAGATCGGGTTTCTCACAACTCTTTTTACCTTGCACTTAAACGTGTAACACTCTACACACACCAACACTGGAGATTAAGCATCCGCAGGCTTTATCTTCACAAGGAAATAAGTTGTGTGCTTATACTTGAGTCAAGGGAAAATCCAATGTAGTTTGTAGGTTTCACACAGGTTAGCAGGACAAAATAGAGATTATGGGGAAACCTAGAGTTTACCTTGACCTGCCAACTCATGTGAAAACTCAAACTCCCTTGTCTAATTTTCCTTCCAGTTAGTTGACTTGGGTTAAGATTACACCTTTTTTCCTAGTGAAGGCATAGCCAACACGTTAGCTTTCGTTTTATTTGGTTTCTTACTTTGATTGTGGAAGTGCCCAGTGTTTTTTCTCTGTTTTAATGCTGATCTAAAACAATTTATTAATTATTATTATTATTATTATTTATTATTATTTATTATGGGTCAAGACAATCTTCTAGGTTTGGATCAACGATGTTTGGAATCTCCAAGTATAGCAGGTCCAATTTATTTATAGGAAAAAACAGTAATTTACTACTTAAATATCCCTAGCCACAGCTGACTATTTTAGTAGAGTGGATTTTCTTCTGAATTAATCCTGAAAAGACAGCAAGGATTTTATGAGCTGCAGATTCTGTTCCATCTGCTGCCTCATCGATGGGGTGGAATTTTCAAATGGGCAGAGGTACTATTGACTGAAAGTTAATGACAACCTAAATCCCTTAGGAACTTTTGAAAATCCCACCTATAATTTGTTCCAATCATTGAGACTGTGTAAACCCACTGAAGGCAAGGGGGCCAGGCAGGTATCACGGGGAGTCTAATTTGGAGATGGGTATCAATGAGAGCATAATCTGGCCAGTAGGACTTTTATTTCTGTTGATGATTAACCAAGTGGGAGAAAAAAACAGTTTGACTCTCAAGATTCCAGACTAAGTTTTCTGGGCTGGCACTTAGAAAAAATATATTTTTACTTGTCAACTAAGTACATTTGTCTGGAGTCATTGAGAGACAAGAATCATGAAGTCTCAAAGAGTATTTTTAAAGTCCCTTTTTGGAGTAAAACTGCATTTTAAGCAGGCTTTGTCCTACTGTTTTCTGGTTACCAACTCAATGCTCCCTTCTTTTGACATCCCTATGATAAAAGGACCATTAGAAGCATTTCCCCCTCCCATGATGTGAAACTGATGACTGGACAGTTAATAATCCATCCTTTCACTTCTCAAAAGGATTCCAATCTCTTCAATTCTCCCTTCAGGATAAACACCACCACCAACAACAACTAAATTACAAACAAAATATAATTAAAAAAAATACAGGGTAAAGTCATATGACAGTGACATTCTTTAATAAAATCAGTGACACAGATGAACAACATAAAGAGCCTACTGACCCTTCCCCCTCCTTCTTTGAATTGGTTGTTAAACGATCAAGACACAGAACCATCATAGAGTAAACCAGATCTACAGAATTTACAGTAGGTGTACCATCTGCACCCAACTAATGCCACCCTAAGCAATCTGCCACCCAGCTGCGCAGAAGGGCTGACAAGCTTTTCGTGACTCAGAATCAGAGACCTGAGATGGGAATGTGGGTTATTGGCTCCCTGACTCTGTTAAAGAGGAGGGTTATTATTATTATTCCAACTAGTGCCAGTGGACATGGCCAGCTCCCCAGCTCTCTGTTCATAATGTCTACATTCTGCCAAGTAGCTGGAAAATGCCAACTAAAGCATGCATGTATGCTACTGTTGAAACATATATCTCCGTTGAATTTCTGAAGGGGACTCCAATCAGTGAAAACTTATCACTTAGAAAAGCTATCACAAAATGATATTCAATAATGAATGATTCAAAATGATAGCACATGCTGTACCAGAATCATAGCACTGGCTAATGTACAAACATACCCATATCTGCACACTGCTTATATTTGTTCATCACAGTGAAACTCTGCTAAATGGAACATTCAAAGGAGATTCATACTTGTCTTGGTAAATAATGCCTGTTACCACCTGATGTTAACTGATTTACCTCAAAACGTTGCATTGTGAGTTAACACCGTACTGCAAGCTACATTCTATCCTATGCACTTTCAGAAACATCAACATTGACTCCTTCGGAGGTCTGTTTAGGTGTTCTTAGGCAGCTTGTACCAGTGCACTTGGTGCACCAGCCTTGAAGAAGGCATAGCATAGTGCAACTATGTCCAGCTGACACGATGGGCCAATCGAAGCAGAACTATGACAGCCCCTTTCCTCCCATCCTTCCCTGTCCTTTGCAAGCATCTAGTACTCACATGTAGATTACAAAGGTACTCTCTACATCAGGATTCTGGCTAGCCTCTGTGAAACAGTGCAAGAATGATGGAATCCCTTGGTACCTGTCTCCTCTTGCACCCTGAGCAAAGTCTTACCAGACTATAGTAGTAGAAGATGAGTGTTACGTTGGACTGAGTTGCAATGTGAGCACAGTAAAACCAATCTGAGCAGTTCTTGTTAATGGACTGCAAATATGACAACAGCCCTAAACTCTGTGAAGGCACACATTTATTCTGAATCATTAGAATACTCTTTCCAAAGCTAGCATAGTTGGTGATGGGTGGATGAGCTTTTGAGGGTCATGAGTTATCAATCACTGAGTAGTTTATATGAGTATTATGCATTTACCTGTAAAGTCAGTTACCACACTGGGAAGAAATAAGCTTGTCCTCACCAGTCACCAGTCTGGAATTCTAAGAGCTACTTGGGAAAAGTCTCTTGGCAAAATTAGGACCTTACCCATATGCTTAAATTACACATCTGAGCAATCCTGTTGAAGTCACAAAGTTTAATATATGTGTAAATGATTACAAGCTCAGGACATAACAGTGGTTCAAAACATTGGTTAATCCAGGATGCTGATTTATGAGGCAACTGTGCATTCATTTTCAGCAAGACAGTAACTTTGTTGTAATTACAATGGCGGTTATGTGGTAACCAGCTTCAATCTCATTGTGCTCTATCCTAAACACTCTCAGTGACATTTGGCATAGCTACATCAAAGTTAGCATTATATGCAGATGGGAACATTTTCTGCAGACCCAGCAGGTCATAATTTGTGAGTTGACCTGGACTTTTTCAGCTGACAGATCACTTAGTTACCTGATAAAATGCCCACTTTTAGGCAGTGCAAATAGGGGAATTTTAGTCCAGGGCTTATTGCTATAAATTATTCAGAGTAGAAAGGAGCATGCATGCACCAGCATGATCTTCCTGGCGATTGCCTAGATTATATGGTTTTGATTTAAAAAAAATACTTAGGTCATAACCGGGAAAGCAATTCCAAAAGTATTAGTATAAAAAGATAATAGTTTTACCCTAGGAGAAATGTAGTTAGGAGATGAACACATCAGGTAAACACAGCAGGTGTCAAATCTATTATAGACAAAAAAGTAGATGAAGGAATTGAAATAAGGGATTCATTATATTTAGATTACATGGGTGGAAATTTCCTTTCTTGTATGATCTCATGAAATAGGCCAATCTAATAATCTTCCTAGATAATCACAAAAGCACATTGCATTCTGGTTTTACCTTCTCTTACTTGTGCAGTTTTCCAGTCCAATGGTTCTTAAAAATGTACACAATTATCTAGTTGGTTATCTGAACTAATACATTGGATACAGTCAATCAATTTCTAATTCTGTTTGCGGGAGGAAATTACGATGTCTTTATGCCTTAGCTGTTCACATATGGTATGTGTCCTGGCATAAAGAATGCAAATAAGAAAAGTCAAGTGTGTTCCTGAGAAATGGGCTATTGATCAGTGTACAGTTGTGAGCACAAGGGATTGATCCTGCAGCCATTACATAGGCAAATTCCCATTAACTTCAGGCCTCCAAATGTCCCTTATTTCTCATTGTAATCTGATAACAGATTCACCATTGGCATTTGTAGCTGAAGTAGTCACCTGTAGGATGCACTGATGAAAATATTGTGATTAATTTGTACATGCAGCTATATATTAAACTACACATTATAATGCATATGAAATGTGTTATTTGAAAATGTAGCCCCATGAATATAGATTTCTTCTATTCTGACTGTGGTTATTTGAAATGATGCCAGTTCTTTAAAAGAAACTAAGTTAAGGAGAAAGTATCTTTTTCATCTTAGTAAGGGCACAACATGACTTATATTATGCACCCACACAGTGGGGATGCTCCCGTACTTTCCCACATGGGCTACCCACATTGGGGCAGCACTGTGTTGGGAACAGCCCATACAGGAGTTCTGCTCCCAGTCCAACACAGGTGAGCACAGGGTGAAGCTGGATTGTTCAGAACTTGGAAAATGTCAATCTGTACTGGAGCGTTAAGGGTGGTTGTTATTAATATGTGCAGTCTGGTAGTACACAAATGCACAAAGACTGCCCGAGCATTAACCTTTGTCCTCCTCCTCGCCTTTGGGAAGGCAAGACCACAGATCCTTCTGCACTGGCCAGTGGAGCTAGGCTCACACAAGGGAGAGATTGTGCTACAGCCTTCTGCAAAGAGCTGCTCAAGCTCATGCACCTCCACAAACCCTTCAAACATTTATGCATGTCTGAGATTTGTAGAGATATTTCAACAAATTTTTAAAGGGACATAGGCACCTAAAGATGCCAAAAAGTGCCAAGTATGATTTTGACAAGAGTTTGTTGAATCCTAATATTTTGGCTGAGGTTTGTGAAGTTAACTTGTGTCTCAATCACTTGTTAGTTGCTTTTTGCTTCTGTCACTTAAATATTTCCTTTACTCATTCTGTGGCATTTCTCAACACTCTTGCCTTGCTTTAGAGTGCTCCAACAGTAACAGTCCCAGATTTGTATTGTCATCTACAGCTGTTTCCTCCATGAGGCATTTCCACAATAAAAGATTATTCCAAAGACCAAAAAAGTATGACATTTTAATCTCAGCTCCCGCACTTCACAGACAATGGTTTGAACTGTACACCAGAAGTAATTTTAAAGAGTAGATGTGCCAGTGAGGCAGGCACAAAAGTTTTTATAGAACTATAGAAAGAAGAATAGTTCCTCCAAGTCCATGTGAGTGGCTCTTTCCCCCAGAAGAGCAAAGAGACATTCAGGGAGTCAAGAAGGGCCATCCTTGAAACTATGGCAATCTATTCAGTGCAGTGATGCTTTGCATATTTATAAATTCGAATGTGAATTGGTGATGTGGCTACTTGGCTCATATTACACATGAAAAAGTAAGTGCCAAAAATATATTCTGATTCTACAATTAATATATTATTTGCCCTTATACATTTACTTTTACCTGTGGATTTCTAACCACTTTACAAACTATTAAGTGATACCACAGTCCCTAACCCATCTGATAGGTTTTATAGTGAACAATTCACCCCACAACTGAAATTGAGCTATTTCTGGGTTAGCAGAATACAGCAACACTCTACAATACTGCAGCAGCATGTGCCTACAGACCATTACAAATGGTCCTGCTCCCATCAGTAGTCTTGCTGAAGTCATTGGGACTACTCATCTGAGTAAGGACTACTCACATGATCAGAAGGCAGCAGGCTGAGGCCCAGAAACAGCAGATGAAGCTAGAAGGGTAGGGGGGAACTTCTTTAGGCAAAATATACTTATGTGCCTCTGAATTTGGCCCCAACAGCAATTTATGAAAAATGCTATGGGATCCTTGAAGTTCAGAAGGAGTGAAGACCTTGTTTTTACATTTCTTTGGAAAGGTAGCATCGCCAGCAGTGCAGTGTTCCCTAACTACATGGTACCATACTGGTGTGGTGCTGACTCAGTGCCACCTATTGAATTACCAGTACTGCTCTCCATTAGATGGAGGGGCACTTTGGAGGACTCATATCCAAGTACTAATCCATCCTAGAGTGTATGAACTGACACGATCACAGCAGAAAGTAACAAATAAGTCTGAAGATATCTACCATATGCTTCCCGCAGGAAACCATATATATTGTATTTAGTTTAATCTCAAGTGAGCTACAGTACCTTACCACATGAGTTCACAAAAGTCACACATCTCATGCTAGGCATACCTGCAGAAATGTATCTAACAAGTCTTTTTAAAGATTGAGCAGAGCTGGATAGATATTGAAATGCTCAGATCTCATGGGGTTTCTGCAAGAATCAATATATAAAATATGTAACATGACCTGCTTGGTACCTGAAAAAGTGTGCACCAGATGTGCACGTATTTGGACATTTTCACAATATTTTGCTGAGATTCAGCATCTCTCTAGGCAACAGTATTGAAAATTGCATTATGCCAAACGCCAGTAATTCATGTAAACTAGTCTTTCATGTTTTGAATGATAAAATATAGTATTTTCAAAAAGTCAGGTGTAAGCAAGCTAATATAACTTATTTCCAGGCCTCCAGGGACTGGATTTGGTCCAAATATATGAAAGATGCAAAGTATCTTCTTAGCCAAAACACTTCCTAAATTTGTCTTTTCACCAAATGAGGCCACCTAGAAGATTAAAAGCTTTCTCCTCTTCTCCCTTAAAAAACATAATTACATTCTAATTTAAAACTCTAATTGAGTGCACTTGTATTGCTAAGATATTCTTTTTCCCTTTAGGGACAGTATTCCTATTAGTCACACAAGCTGTCTAATCATTTCATGGTAAGTCTTTTTTCAAACCTTATACCTCTGCTACAAATGAGAAAGCAAACGCCTATCATTTTTAAAAAGAGTATCTCAGTTCTGTCCTTATAATGATCAAATGCTTGAGTTAAAAACAATAAGCCAGATCTTTAGCTGGTGTTCAGAGCTTCAATGGACTGATGGCAATTTACAGCAGCTGCAGATCTGGACCAATATGTTTAGAATACAGAAATTCTGAAAGGACTTAAAAGATGGTTATTTTATTCTGTTCAACCTAGATTCTCTCAAAAATGTTTCCTGGATATAAAAACCACAACAATCTACTTTATTATTTAATTATTAGTGTTTATTCATTAATCAACATTTAAAAATGGTTAGCTAAGGTGCATGCTACCCAGGCTGTATGATGTACAATGTAATAGTGTATTTTTACTGGACAAGAGATTGTATATCTTCTCAATCTCAAAACAGTATAACACAGGGAAACATTGTCACTGAACTGTCCTTTGGCAGGATTGTTGAATTCATTTGAGCTCTGATCCCTCAATCAGACTAGTATTGCAGACTTTTGTGCCCATGCAGTCCATTGCTGTTATGTAGAATGTAGCTCACTAGTTTTTCCCTCCAATTACTATTGTTTTGTGTGAAACTCCACATAGGTGCAGGGGTCTGCACTAACCAGGCTGAGGATTTACTAAATTCTTTATTAAGATAACACAGTTCATCTGCAACTGCAAGGATATATTAATAATAGAATATTAGTAGACTGCATTGTTTTCTTTGTGCCAAATACCTTTAAAATCTTTGTAACCATAATTCCATGACAGTGAAAAGTTTAGATATGTCTTTCTGATTTCTATAGTCAAGAGATGAGTTCTGGCCTCTATATTCATTCCCAGTTCTTTTGAAAGAGAAAAGACATCTTAACATTTAGAAATTATCTTTTATTATTTTCAGTACTATGCCTGGAGGTCTTAATTCATAAACATCATCTTTGTTCTAAGTTTAAAGCTTTTAAGGAGAAACAAACCTAATTACATACAGTACGTAGAAAATTCTGCTCTTAACCACTAATCAGTGGCTTGTGATGCATTTGGATGGAAGGAATTTAAGGCTGTAAAGTGTCATGTTTCTCATCCCTAACTGTATTGACTGCAGGAGTTCCAGGATTTTTGAGTGAATCTAATCATTTAGTTAAATAAAAAATAAAATTATCTGTGATGGGTCTTCAAAGCTTTGGAGATCTCACATTTTTATTGTGCTTTTCTATTTAAAGACAATGGATAAGTGGGGTAAAAAACAAGAACACAAATAGTGTTTAGAATAAAAGCTCCAGCTAAGAGATTTTTTTTTTTAATTCAACACTGATCTACATTCCTCTGGAAGAAATCTGAGGGGTTTTGTTGGTGGTGCTTTGATTGTTGTTGTTAAAAAAAAAAGGAAAAAAAATCCTTTTCAAAAAGCAGATCCTCATGGGGCCAGATCCTCAGCTGGCATAAGATGACTTAAACTAGTGTAAATGGAGCTATGCAGATTTACACCAGCTGAGGATCCAGCCCAGAATAGATTGGATAGTTTTCTATCGTGCTGCGAGGATGCCAGCAATAGCTATCTCTGTTTGGTCAGATTTAGGGGTATTTGGTCTTATCTTAAATAAGCACATCTGGCAATGAATCTAAACAATATGGTTTGTTTCAGAATCTGAACCTTCCTCACTAGCATATATGGACCCTGAGGATGTTTAATGCTATTAAGGAAAAATGTCAAGGCTGTAAGAGAGGCTGAAAATGAATAGTATTTTAGATTGTTAGCCCAGGGCTGCAGCATTTAATTGAATTCATAGAATTTCAGCTAAGTAGGCAACTATCTTTCTGACCTGGGGGAGGCCTGGATATATCAATAACATCAGTGTTATTAACAAAGAAGCTAACGTGGCACTAAAGACACATTAGCAAGTTTTATCTTTGTAGGAAAAAAGAATACTCTTGAGTGATGTGACCCCTGATCAGTCATTTACAGCTTACTGTTGTGACCTCATACTCATAGTTCTGCTTGTTTAGCTTTAATTGCTATAATGTATAATTGCCATGTGCTGCATACCATTGCCTATGTTGTACAATGACCATTTAAAGATGAGCATGCTTAATTAACATTAGCAAATTCTGTATTTCTAGAAACCTTGGACAAATTCAGTTCACAAAGAATCATTTGCAGTTTAGTTATTATAACATTGTTCAGATGAAAAATGCTGGCCATTTAGAATCATTTGCTAGAGAGCATTGTGTGTTGCTCTATGCTAAGCAACAGGCATTTGGCAGATGAGTGGCAGGGTTTAAACTTTTGCACGGTCATAAATTGGATATTATTGTTGTCTCCAATAACTTCCAGATCACTATCATAAAAAGCTTTCAGGGGAATAGTTTTTACCTGTGAATATGCTCAGTTTGGTATGCCTATGGAAGTCAAGTTACGTAGAGTTAGATTAAGTTTGATAGAGAATGAATTACCTACTGAGCTCACCTCATAGTAAGTGCTGGGTTGGTAAAGTATAGAACAAACTGACAGGTGCTAATTTTTCAGAGTACTAGTCACTTCCAGTAGTCTTCCATGAGAAACAGTTCATATGCCTAAATACTGTAGTAGCTCACTCCTGTGAGCTGACATAATTGCCACTAGTTTGACTAATGATGATACCTCCTGCGTCAGAGAGTGTTTAGACTACCAGCACTTCCATCGGCGATGAGAACAGCGCTATAGGGCAGCTATCCCACAGTGTAGCTCTCTCGAAAGGTCTTGTGGGAAGGTGGGGTGAGCGGAAGGCATTCTGGGTCCCTGCTCAGTGCCCCGTGCTGCCCTGCTTCATGTCTCAGCAGCCCCATTACTTCCTTGTTTCTTTCGTGGCATTTTTTTTAAAACCTTCTGCTGTCTGGCTGCTTTCCCTGCCATATATATAAGCAAAGGGAAAGGGAGTTTCAAACTTCCCGGGAGGGGCGGGAAACAGGGTGAGGGGCAGACGCCCGTTTACTTGGCGTCAGAGCAGTGGATATCCTTCGGGGGCCAAAAGGTGTTTATGCTGGTAGAACATGTCTTCGCTTTCACAACAGCGCAAAAAGAACAGCGGTAAGAGCTATATGCCTCTTGGGAAGGTGGTTTTCTTTTTGCGGTGAAACTTCTGAGTTTTACAGCAAAATGTCATTAACAAGTGTAGATGCTCCCATGGTTTTAGCACAAAAAAGGGACTTTTTGCGCTTTAAATGGTAAGTGTAGACATAGCCTCACTGTCCTCATCAAGGATCTGAGAGGCTGCATCAAATAAACGATTGAGAATCAAGTTACAGAGATGTTCCCAAACAAGCTATCCTCACTTCTGTGTTTCCAGTCTTAGAAGAAGGCTCCAGGCTTTTTAAAATCTCCCACAGAAGGCTCTATTAGGAAAGGTCACTTTTTTTTTGACGAGGGATATGCCTGCGAATGAGATATTTAGACATGATTGTGAGATGTAGGTTTCGTTTTAGAAATACACTGTTGCTTTGAACTATGGAGTTTAATTGGTGCGTACAATAACTGCACAATGGGTATTTCTCAAGGTGACAGGCTTAATTTTTACCCACAGACATGATCCATTTGGAATTCTAAAGAAGCCAGCAAAGGCAGCTGCTATTGGTATAGTTGTTGGAGAATCTCTCACTGATTGGGCAGTGGAGACATAAATAGACAAGTGCCCACTTTTCCCCAATGTGTCTCACTTTCACATATTCTTCTTGGTCCAGAAGTTTTGTCTACCTTTACAATAAGTTTTAAAAGCAGAATAAATTGCATTATTTGTTGTTGAGAGTTTTGAGAGGAATTTTTTTAGGGAGGAACAAACTCCATTTTTCTTATCCTTGTATAGTTTGTGTTTAACAATGAACTGTTTCTATAAGTTGTCAATGTCGGTAGTAGTTTATGGAGGGGCATTTTCTCATTACATTAGCATCAATGGTCTCATGATAAATGACTTGGTAGTTAGCTCTATTATACTGGTACCAAATCTCTTCTCACCCACACAACTCTCAGTGGATTCAATGCACTTAATTAGGTTTTATTTATCTCTGTTGTGATACTCTAGAAATGTGCTCTATACACCTTTAGCTTGGCAATGTCTTTGAGATGTAATCCTTGTCCATTATACAAGGGACTGCATCCTTTTTCATCATTAAGCTTATTGGAATAAATTAAGTCATTGTAGATATGTCACAATCCACAAATAACTATGTGGGAGTTATGCCATAAACCCTGCTTATTCTTTCTGCGTAACAGAATCAATTATATGATGGTTCAGGATATAACTTATAATTTGCTTTAAAATAAATAGGATATTTAGCCATACTGGGCAAAACTCATCCCACTAAAGTCAAATGGACTTAAACAAACATTGTTTGGCCCAGTTTCTTCTTTTTATTCATGTGAGTTAAATGGCCATGCATTTTATATTGACTATATTTGAAACCTGATGGAACATTGGCTATGTGATATTCAAAGTCAGCGGATAGTACGCAGGAGTTGTGAGGCCTGAGACAGTGTGACCTCATGTGAATCATTCAACTTCCCTGCACTTCAGCTGCCCTGGCAATAATTTTGTCTACCTACTTTTGTGATAGTGGTTTGAAATCTTTGGATAAAAAAAGCTTTCTTTACGTACTGTTTATTTTATTATTCAGTATGATAGTCTCAGTTGCCATCTCCTTTATCTATAGTGTAGAACACTCTGTTATTTTGTCATCTGGAAGAACAATAGGACTTGTGGAGCAACATGGACACTGCAAAATAGCCCCATGTAAATCAGCTGTTCTCTAAAATATTATTGCTTATGCAGAGCCACAGGCTGAATTATGTCTTGCTAACATTGGTTGCGATGTTACCCTTTTTTGTGTGTATGATCAATGTATATGCCAGTTACATTTCTTGTGGTAGATTGTAGATACTTGCAAGGATTTAGCAAATATTTTATGCCAACAATTTTCAGTCTGTGGGTTTTTCATAAAATGTTTGCTTTGACCATTTGTTATTCATGGTGGTTACCTAACTAACATGTGACTGTTTTGCTTCCCTGGCTGGATTGGACTAAAACAGAAAAATAATGAATGCAAAATAGCACATGATAAACAATTGTACTTTCTGGATGGAGTTTTAGGCAAACAGTCATTACTGATAAAATTTGTGAAGCAAACAATGAATAGTAGAACAAATGACAGCAAATCAAATGTGTTGCTTTTATTCATGAAAATATTTGTGATTCACTTTTGTGTGTGCACGTGTATGTTAATTGATGAGTTCTACTTACAGATCATTTCTTTTCTGAAATGACTTGGATACATTCAGATATCTGTTGTCATCTCTCTCTTTCTGTCTATAAAAGATGAAAGAGCTATGTTAAAGTCCCATTTATTTTGCAATCTTAGCTTACAACTCTGCCCATTGTTCACATATTGGTGTATTGCATCTGCTCATCACCTGAATATTAACTAGGGCTGTCAAGCGATTAAAAAAATTAATCGATTAATCGCTCGATTAAAAAAATCATGATTAATCATGCGATTAATCGCACTGTTAATCAATAATAGAATAAATCTTTTTGGATGTTTTCTACATTTTCAAATAAATTGATTTCAATTACAACACAGAACACAAAGTGTACAGTGCTCACTTTATATTTATTTGTATTACAAATATTTGTGCTATAAAAACAAAAGAAATAGTATTTTTCAATTCACCTCATACAAGTACTGTAATACAATCTCTTTATCATGAATTATGTACAAAAATAACTGCATTTAAAAATAAAACCATGTAAAACTGTAGAGCCTACAAGTCTACTCAGTCCTAATTGTAGAGCCTACAAGTCACTCAGACAAACAAGTTTGTTTACCTTTGCAGGAGATAATGCTGCCCACTTCTTGTTTACAATGTCACCTGAAAGTGAGAACAGGTATTCACATGACACTGTTGTAGCCAGCGTCACAAGATATTTACGTGCCAGATGCATTAAAGATTCATATGTCCCTTCGAGCGTCCATGCTAATGAGGGGTTCTGCTCGATAATGATCCAAAGGAGTGCAGACTGACGCATGTTCACTTTCAATATCTGAGTCAGATGGCACCAGTATAAGGTTGATTTTCGTTTTTGGTGGTTTGGGTTCTGTAGTTTCCACATCGGGAGTGTTGCTGTTTTAAGACTTCTGAAAGCATGTTCCACACCTCATGCCTCTCAGATTTTGGAAGGCACTTTAGATTCTTAAACCTTGGGTCGAGTACTGTAGCTATCTTTAGAAATTTCACATTGGTACCTTCTTTGCGTTTTGTCAAATCTGAAGTGAAAGTGTTCTTAAAATAAACAACATGTGCTGGGTCACCAGCCGAGACAGCTATAACATGAAATATATGGCAGAATGTGGGTAAAACGGAGCAGAAAACATACGATTCTCCCCCCAAGGAGTTCAGTCACAAATGTAATTAACGCATCATTTTTTTAATGAGCATCATCAGCATGGAAGCACATCCTCTTGAATGGTGGCTATAAATAAGCGGGCAGCATTAGCTCCCGTAAATGTAAACAAACATGTTTTTCTTATGATTGACTGAACAAGAAGTAGGACTGAGTGGACTTGTAGGCTCTAAAGTTTTCCATTGTTTTGTTTCTGAGTGCAGTTACATAACAAAAAAATCTACATTTGTAAATTGCACTTTCACGATAAAGAGATTGCATTATGGTATTGTATGACGTGAATTGAAAAATACTATTTCTTTTATCATTTTTACAGGGCAAGGGCAAATATTTGTAATTAAAATAATATAAAGTGAGCACTGTACACGTATTCTGTGTTGTAACTGAAATAAAAATATTTGATACATTTCAATGGGTATTTTATTGTTTAACAGAGTGATTAAAACTGCGATTAATCGTGATTAATTTTTTTAATCGTGATTATTTTTTTGAGTTAATCACGTGAGTTAACTATGATTAATTGACAGCCCTAATTAATACCCCTCTTGACTTTTCAAACAAAAACAATCTGGCTTACTAGGTAGATTTAAATTACTCATTCCCACCATGTCTGGTTCATCTGGCGTATTGATACTTTTCATACCTTTTGAAATGAAACCAGGCTGATGAAGTTATTAACTTTTTAAAGATAATTAGTAGGGCTTTTTAAAAAAAAACTGTTTGCAAGGGACAATATTTGTTATAAAAATGCAGTTCAGCCAGTTGTCTGATTTCTCTACTTGAGCTCTAGCTAGTCAACAACAATGCCAAAAAGCATAGCTACGACTACTAAATCAATTTTATTTTTCCAGTCGCAAACCAGTCTGAGATTCTAATTTTTGCTGAACAGCTATATTACTGAATTCCTGGAGAGGCTCACTGTCTTTTCATGTAATTCATACTCATGCAAAATAATGCACCACATTTTGACAAGCCAAGCAGTCAAAAGCTCTAAGAAATTAAATAAGACTGATGAATAATGGTTTGGAGAAGCATGGTTTAATAATCTTTCTTTCTACGAGGTTTCTTCAGCACAAGATCTGATTTGATGAAAACCAGCCTGTCCTTCTTTTAAACATTTTTAGCCAAACCCTGGAGCCCTTACTTGATGTTAACTCCCATTCACTTCAATGGGAGTTTGGAATAAGTATATCAGGATCAGGCCTGCTCATTCTGTTCAGTGTGATAAAAGATTAAGTGGCATCTGATCAAGCTAAATGTCAATTTAGCTCACTTGGCTCTGTTAACTCTCTCCCTTTTATGGTCTTACTATGTTACATAATTTCAACCTATTTTATCTACATTAGCAAAAAGTTCCTTAAAGTCCAGTCTCATCACTAGCCTTCAACGTCTCTTCTCAGAAAGAAAAATTCAGTTGCTTTTATATGCAAGTGATTTAATATATAATAAAATCAAATAGCTCTGACCAACTGCTTGTTCTTCTAGTCACTTTTTGTCTGACCTCAGGACTTCTTGGTCAGGAGATGGACAGATTCTGAATCTCTAATATTTTCACTTCTCATTCCTTTAAAAATGTTCTGGGTCAGTTTTATCAATATTAATTTTCCTTATGACTTTCTAGTAGTTTTTCAGCATAAAATCTAACTGGATTTTTTTAGCAAAATGGAGTATATTTATTACTTAATTATTATTGAGTATATTTGTAAAATTTCAGGAATTGTTTACTTTTAAAATTTATTTTCCTAGTATCATGGGACATTTGAAAATCTATTCCCATCCAGTTTTGATTGTATCTTTTCTTACATATTTGTTCCATTAACTCAAATGTCCATCATGCTGATATGAAAAGCCATAAAACAATCCCCAATATCTGCTACAAAAATGTTTTCTTGCTTTCCTCATTCTTTCTGCCTCTTTTCTAGGGAAGCCTGATTCAAGCCTACGGAAGTCAATGGGAGTCTTTCCACTGGCTTCAGTGGTTTCACTCAGTCCCTGAGTGCACAGTACATAGGATAATGAGTGACATTACATTTGGGATCATAATGTGGTTATTTTCCTAATGACAGAATCCTAGACAACCAGATTCAAACTCAGCTCTCAACCATTGTAAATTTATATTGTTCCATTGGCTTTAATGAAAATATGCCAATTCATACCGGTTGAGAATCTTCTCTGTAATTATTCTTAATACTCCTGGGGACGAACACTGTCACTTTAACAACACAAGTTGCCTGCAATAAAGATATGCCTGGTACATGATATTTCTATAAATAACAGCTGAACCTTGACATTTATTGTCTTTTTTAAAAAAAGAAATATTACAATTTGTAAGATGGAGAAGAATGATGTGACATAGAACAAGGGACTCACAGTGCAGCTATATGAGAAAGGAGAGAAATTAAAATAGAATAAACTGATTTATAGGCAGGTGTTTTTGACTGTGCAGTCAGATGTAGTAATGCATGCAACCACAATACAAATAAAAAAATGT
This sequence comes from Macrochelys suwanniensis, assembly GCA_033296515.1. NCBI lineage: Eukaryota > Metazoa > Chordata > Testudines > Chelydridae > Macrochelys > Macrochelys suwanniensis. The sequence goes on from CM065783.1 coordinate 37,607,288, forward strand.
CTAGTTATCTGGAAAATGCAACTGAATACAAATTCTATAGCATATGCAATATTGATTTGTTTAGCTCAAGTTTTGTTTAATTTAAATTAAACTGGAGTTTACAAGTGAATTCCTAATCCTAATCAGATCAGACAATGTGGCACATTAATCCTCTATTGTAGGCTAACTGATCACACATGGAGTGTGGGAGTATAAAATAAGGGTCTGATTCTATCAATAATGCAGGCATACAAGTATCCATAGTCTGATTGAAAAAACATGCCAAATCCATCTGACTCTGACAGCAGAATTCCTGGGCTTTCGTGCCAAGACTAAGAGAGGACTCCCACACAACTGGAAGTACAAATCATTGATAGCCTCCGTTCTGGTTGCATAAGAGTTCACTCTGTGTCATAAAATAAAAAGCCCTCCCGTTCATTTATTACCTTATGTAACCATGAAGAGGTCACAGAATGGTTTGTCCTTGGGAGGCTCCTACATTGGGTATATATATATATATATATAAAATATACCCTGCATTGGGTATATTCTTGAACTAATCAGAGTTGTTATTTATGGAACAGATCCATTACTGCGCTGCACAGTTGCTTCTTAAAAGTCCTCCCTTTTTCCAGTTGTGTACATACTGTTCACAAACTAAACTCTGTCAAAATATTTTCTTCAGAGATATGATGGAGAGGGTGAGTAGCTTGAAAAGGGAGAATTCAGTTGCTGAATTTCTTTGCAACATCTGCATTCTGAGTACTAGAAAGCTATTTATACAGTTGAAAGATAGTTGGGAGGAAGGAAGAAAAGGACAGACAGTGATTAAAAGATATAACAACCCCATCCCCCCCCCCCCCCCCCCCCCCCCCCCCCCCCCCCCGCGCACACACACAACCCCATACACAACAAGAGGAAAATGAGATTCCGGGAGGATGTACTGATAGCTGTAATATGTGTATCCCTGTAAAGAAAACATCATATAAAGTGTGATACTGCTTGTTTCACTGAGTGAAGTTAAATTTGTGTGAAAATTTGGAGGAAAATACTTCATTAGAAAGCATACAAATTATTTTTCTCTTAATTACGTTAATGGATTGCAGTATGCAAATTTGTCCTCAGCATTATTTTGTTATGTCAACATATACCTGTGTGGTAATGTCTTTTTCCCCCTTTTTCTGGCAGATGTGCCTAAACTGTTATGTTTAAAGAAGCATGAACACTTGGAGGCTACAGCGTTAACTGCAGTAACAATGGCAAAAACTACTTATGTAGCTGAACTTAACACTCATTAAAATAAATATTTCTTTATACAAATGTAGGTGTGAAACTAGGACAAGGACAGCCCATGCAGAGCTTCAGTTACACCAATGGTACTTGGGATCTGCCTGGGAAGGTCAGATTGTAGTACTGGGCAGGGCCTCTATGTAGGACATTGTGCAATGGATTACAACAACAAACAACCAGAGTATGAAGGGAGACAGAGGCTGAAGGGAGAACAAAGTTAATATGACAAGGAAAGGGACTGTTGTATCTCCACGTTTTAGGTTTGGATTAAGTGTTCCTCTAAAACTTGTTTCTAAAAACTACCCAGTAGCTTCAATATGCTACACTTAGTAGAACCCCACCCACTGTTGTATTTCTGTCCCTAGAAGCAACTGAGAAATATAGAGGAAAAAAGGCTTGAAGGTTCAGCGGTTAACCACAAATTTCTCTTTTTCCATGAAACATAACATATTCCTTCAGAATAAATATATCTTTATTCACCATTCCAAAGTGCACACTCAAAGTACGGTCATTTTAAGACAAATTGTACTGTCCAAGATTTTTTCTAAAAGCTTAAAGTAGCAAATAATATTCCAGTGGCATGCTGTTATTATTAAGGTTATAAAGTACATCCCTATTAAAAAGCAATACAGGATAAAATTGGGTAAGAAGGGCTCATTCCAAGAAGGTTTAAAATAATTATGATTTTGTTTTTAAATCAAGCCCTTTCTAAATTGGGAGAACGCCACCTGCCTTCCAGCCATGGATCCTGCCTCCACCCCTGAAAAGAAAATGGAAGAAAATTGTTTCAGTTAGGCCTGGGGAATGTTCATAGTGAAACTTGAATGTGCTTAATCTGCTGAAATTAATGGAACACTTTCCAGTGATTTAATTAAGCTTTAGATCAGGCACAAACAGAGCTCATATTTTAGATTCACTTTGTTTTGCAAATAGGTGGGGCATCCTGCGAACTGCCTTTTCCTAGCCAGCCAGGTGGTCTCCTTTTATCTCACTGTGTTAATTCCTGGTATAATCACTTTACTAGAGACTCCATGAAGGCATGCTGGCCGTCACCAATTGGCTGCCCCTGTTGATGATGGGTGTTCTGTCCTTGAATTGTAGGGGGCTACCAAGCAGGGCCACTCAACCCACAAATCCCAAAGGTTTTGTGGAAGCCAGGGTCATCAGAAGGTCCCCAAAATGGGCTCTGCACTAATCCCAGAGGCAGTGAACTACCTGGGTAACCCTCAGGGTTCTCTGGAACTCTGTGCTAAGAAGTGCCATGTTAAGAACTGTATCTAAAGAGCTATACACAACAAAAAAGAAGTTGCCTTGATCCTGCACAACCCAAGAGTTATGACGCATATTCTAAAGCACCATTTATTGGCACCTTATTCATTAACTATTTGTATGTATACAGCCATCTGATTTATAGACCATTTTTACAGCATACAGGCCAGTCTTTATCTCCTATCAGGCAGAAGCTGATGGTCGTCTAGGTATCACACAAAGTATTATCCATACCTGATTTTCGCATCGATCTAGTTGTCTTCAGAGGCTGAGTATTTCATTTTCTCATTGCCATCTCTGGAAATAATAGGGGTGTTAGACCACTTCTTGGACCTTTCCAAAGATCCTTGGGAAATGGTCAGAGGGCATCCCCTGAAGATCCTGCGAAGGAAGCCTCAGTGAAATGGTTTGAAGCACTGGGTATGATTGCTCAGAGCTCCCGTATGAAACTAGAGAAAAGCCTGGTGAGAGTCTTTAGGTTGCGTTTAGAAGTGAGAGCAACAAGGGTGATGTCATGGTGGGCATGTGTTCTAGGCTACCGAACCAGGAGGATGAGGTACACAAGGCTTTCTTTGGACAATTAACTGAAGTTTCCAGAACACAGGCCCTGGTTCTAATGGGGGACTTCAATCACCCTAACATCTGCTGGGAGAGCAATGCAGCAGTACACAGACAATCCAGGAAGTTTTTGGAGAGTGTTTGGGACAACTTCCTGGTGCAACTACTGGAGGAACCAACCAGAGACTGTTCTCCTCTTGACCCGCTGCTTATAAACAGGGAAGACTTGGTAGGGGAAGTAGAAGTGGATGGCAACCAGAGCAGTAGTGACCATGAGATGGTTGAGTTCAGGATCCTCACAAAAGGAAGAAAGGAGAGTAGCAAAATACGGACCCTGGACTTCAGAAAAGCAGACTTTGACTCCCTTAGGAAACTGATGGACAGGATTCCCTGAAAGGCTAATATGAGGGGCAAAGGAGTCCAGGAAAGCTGTCTGTATTTTACAGAAGCCTTATTCAGGGCGCAGGAACAAACCATCCTGATGTGCAGAAAGAATAGCAAATATGGCAGGTGACCATCTTGGCTTAACAGTGAAACCTTCGGTGGGCTTAAACACAAAAAAGAAGCTTACAAGAAGTGGAGACTTGGTCAGCTGACTAGCTAGGGTGTATAAAAATATTGCTTGAGCATGCAGGGGTTTAATCAGGAAGGCCAAAACACAACTGGAATCACAGTTAGCAAGGGATGTGAAGGGTAACAAGAAGGGTTTCTACAGGAATTTTAGCAACAAGAAAAATGTCAGGGAAAGTGTGTGGCCCTTAATGAATGGGTGAGGCAACCTAGTGACACATGATGTGGAAAAAGCTGAAGTACTTAATGCTTTTTTTGCCTTGGTCTTCACAGACAAGGTCAGCTCCCAAACTGCTGTCCTGGGCAATACAGTATGGGGAGGAGGTGAACAGCCCTCAGTGGTGAAAGAACAGGTGAAGGCAGAGGTGGGCAAACTATGGCCTGCGGGCCACATCCGGCCAACGGGACCATCCTTCCCGGCCCTTCAGCTCCTGGCCAGGGAGGCTAGCCCCTGGCCCCTCCCCTGCTGTTCCCCCTCCCCTGCAGTCATGCCGCTGCATGGGCAGCACGTCTGGGTCCTGCCGGGCAGCAGGGCTGCGAGCTCTGCTACTCTGAGCTGCATGATAAAGGGGGGGGGGTTGGATAAGGGGAGGGGCAGGGGGTCCAGGGAGGGGCAGTTAGGAGACAGGGATCAGGGGGCGGTTTGATAGGCGTGGGAGTTCCGGGGGGGTCTGTCAAGGGGCAGGGGTGTGTCAGGGGGCAGGGGGCAGAATTCATAGATTCATAGATTCTAGGGCTGGAAGGGAGCACGAGAGGTCATCGAGTCCAGCCCCCTGCCCTCATGGCAGGACCAATTACTGTCTAGACCGTCTCTGATAAATGTCTATCTAACCTACTCTTAAATATCTCCAGAGATGGAGATTCCACAACCACCCTGGGCAGTTTATTCCAGTGTTTAACCACCCTGACAGTTAGGAACTTTTTCCTAATGTCCAACCTAAACCTCCCTTGCTGCAGTTTAAGCCCATTGCTTCTTGTTCTATCCTCAGATGCTAAGATGAACAAGTTTTCTCTCTCCTCCTTATGACACCCTTTTAGATACCTGAAGACTGCTATCATGTCCCCTCTCAGTCTTGTCTTTTCCAAACTAAACAAACCCAATTCCTTCAGCCTTCCTTCATAGGTCATGTTCTCTAGACCCTTAATCATTCTTGTTGCTCTTCTCTGGACCCTCTCCAATTTCTCCACATCTTTCTTGAAATGCGGTGCCCAGAACTGGACACAATACTCCAGTTGAGGCCTAACCAGCGCAGAGTAGAGCGGAAGAATGACTTCTCGTGTCTTGCTCACCACACACCTGTTAATGCAGCCCGGAATCATGTTTGCTTTTTTTGCAACAGCATCACATTCTTGACTCATATTTAGCTTGTGGTCCACTATAACCCCTAGATCCCTTTCTGCTGTACTCCTTCCTAGACAGTCTCCTCCCATTCTGTATGTGTGAAACTGATTGTTCCTACCTAAGTGGAGCACTTTGCATTTGTCCTTATTAAACTTCATCCTGTTTACCTCTGACCATTTCTCCAATTTGTCCAGATCATTTTGAATTATGACCCTATCCTCCAAAGCAGTTGCAATCCCTCCCAGTTTGGTATCATCTGCAAACTTAATAAGCGTACTTTCTATGCCAATATCCAAGTCATTGATGAAGATATTGAACAGAGCCGGTCCCAAAACAGACCCTTGCGGAACCCCACTCGTTATACCTTTCCAGCAGGATTGGGAACCATTTATAACTACTCTCTGAGTACGGTTATCCAGCCAGTTGCGCACCCACCTTATAGTAGCCCCATCTAAGTTGTATTTCCCTAGTTTATTGATAAGAATATCATGCGAGACCGTATCAAATGCCTTACTAAAGTCTAGGTATACCACATCCACCGCTTCTCCCTTATCCACAAAACTCGTTATCCTATCAAAGAAAGCTATCAGATTGGTTTGACATGATTTGTTCTTTACAAATCCATGCTGGTTATTCCCTATCACCTTACCACCTTCCAAGTGTTTGCAGATGATTTCCTTAATTACTTGCTCCATTATTTTCCCTGGCACAGAAGTTAAACTAACTGGTCTGTAGTTTCCTGGGTTGTTTTTATTTCCCTTTTTATAGATGGGCACTATGTTTGCCCTTTTCCAGTCTTCTGGAATCTCTCCTGTCTCCCATGATTTACCAAAGATAATAGCTAGAGGCTCAGATACCTCCTCTATTAGCTCCTTGAGTATTCTAGGATGCATTTCATCAGGTCCTGGTGACTTGCAGGCATCTAACTTATCTAAGTGATTTTTAATTTGTTCTTTTTTTATTTTATCTTCTAAACCTTCCCCCTTCCCATTTGCATTCACTATGTTAGGCAGTCCCTCAGACTTCTCGGTGAAGACCGAAACAAAGAAGTCATTAAGCATCTCTGCCATTTCCAAGTTTCCTGTTACTGTTTCTCCCTCCTCACTGAGTAGTGGGCCTACCCTGTCCTTGGTCTTCCTCTTGCTTCTAATGTATTGATAAAAAGTTTTCTTGTTTCCCTTTATTCCTGCAGCTAGTTTGAGCTCATTTTGTGCCTTTGCCTTTCTAATCTTGCCCCTCCATTCCCGTGTTGTTTGCCTATATTCATCCTTTCTAATTTGTCCTAGTTTCCATTTTTTATATGACTCCTTTTTATTTTTTACATCTTGCAAGATCTCCTGGTTAAGCCAAGGTGGTCTTTTGCCACATTTTCTATCTTTCCTACCCAGCGGAATAGTTTGCTTTTGGGCCCTTAATAGTGTCCCTTTGAAATACTGCCAGCTCTCCTCAGTTGTTTTTCCCCTCAGTCTTGATTCCCATGGGACCTTACCTATCAGCTCTCTGAGCTTACCAAAATCCGCTTTCCTGAAATCCATTGTCTCTATTTTGCTGTACTCCCTTCTACCCTTCCTTAGAATTGTGAACTCTAGGATTTCATGATCACTTTCGCCCAAGCTGCCTTCTACTTTCAAGTTCTCAATGAGTTCCTCCCTATTTGTTAAAATCAAATCTAGAACAGCTTCCCCCCAGTAGCTTTCTCAACCTTCTGATATAAAAAGTTGTCTGCAATGCAGTCCAAGAACTTATTGGATAGTCTGTGCCCCACCATGTTATTTTCCCAACATATATCTGGATAGTTGAAGTCCCCCATCACCACCAAATCTTGGGCTTTGGATGATTTTGTTAGTTGTTTAAAAAAAACCTCATCCACCTCTTGCACCTGGTTAGGTGGCCTGTAGTAGACTCCTAGCATGACATCAACCTTGTTTTTTACCCCTTTTAGCCTAACCCAGAGACTCTCAACACTTCCATCCCCTATGTCCATTTCCACCTCAGTCCAAGTGTGTACATTTTTAATATATAAGGCAACACCTCCTCCCTTTTCCCCCTGTCTGTCCTTCCTGAGCAAGCTGTACCCATCCATACCAACATTCCAATCATGTGTATTATCCCACCAAGTTTCGGTGATGCCAACAATATCATAGTTGAATTTATTTATTAGCACTTCCAGTTCTTCCTGCTTATTACCCATACTTCTCGCATTTGTATACAGGCATCTAAGATACTGATTTGATCTTGCCTCCCAGTTTTGCCCTGACCCTCCTATCTCTTTGTCATTAGAGCCCTCGCCCCCTCCTATTTCCGACCCATCTCCCAGGTCCCCATGTTCTCCACTTACCTGTGGGGTCCCCCAAACATAGGGGTTGCAGGGGCAGTCAGGGGATGGGGTGGTTGGATAGGGGGTGGGGTACTGGGGGTGGTGGTTTGGGCCATGGGGTCCCGGGAGGGGGCAGTCAGGGGACGAGGAGCAGGGGCGGTTGGATGGGTTGGAAGTTCTGAGGGGGGGCAGTCAGGGGGCGGGAAGTGGGAGGGGGGTGGATGGGGGTGGGGGCCAGGCTGTTTGGGGAGGCACAGCCTTCCCTACCTGGCCCTCCATACAGTTTCGCACTGCAATGTGGCCCTCAGGCCAAAAAGTTTGCCCACCCCTGGGTTAAGGACTATTTAGAAAACCTGGACAGTCACATGTCCATGGGTCCAGATCTAATGCATCTGAGGGTGCTGAGGGGATTGGCTGATATAATTGCAGAGCCATTGGCCATTGTCTTTGAAAACTCACAGCGATCGTAAAAAGGCAAATATAGTGCCCCTCTTTAAAAAAGGGAAGAAGGAGAACCTGGGGAACTACAGACTGGTGAGCCTCACTTTAGTCCCTGGAAAAATCATGGAGCAGGGCCTCAAGGAAATCATTTTGAAGCACTTGGAGGAGAGGAAGGTGATAAGGAATAGTTAACATGGAATCACCACAGGCAAATCATGCCTGACCAACCTGATTGCCTTCTATGGTGAGATAACTGGCTCTGTGGATTTTGGGAAAGCGGTGGACATGATATATCTTGACTTTAGCAAAGCTTTTGATACGGTCTCCCACAGTATTCTTGCCAGAAAGTTAAAAAAGTATGGATTGGATGAATGGACTATAAGGTGGGTAGAAAGTTAGCTAGATTGTTGGGCTCAAGGGGTAGTGATCAACATCTTGATGTCTAGTTGGCAGCCGGTATGAAGCAGAGTGCCCCAAGGTTCGGTCCTGGGGCTGGTTATGTTCAACATCTTCATTAATGATCTGGACAATGGGATAGATTGCACCCTCAGCAAGTTCGCAGATGACACTAAGCTGGAGGGAGAGGTAGATACTCTGGAGGGTAGGGATATGGTCCAGAGTGACCTAGACAAATCGGAGGATTGGGCCAAAAGAAATCTGATGAGGGTCAACAAGGACAAATGCAGAGTCCTGCACTTAGGATGGAAGAATCCCATGCACCACTACAGGCTGGGGATCGACTGGCTAAGCAGCAGTTCTACAGAAAAGGACATGGGAATTACAGTGGATGAGAAGCTGGATATGCGTCAGCAGTGTGCCCTTGTTGCCAAGAAGCCTAATGGCATATTGGGCTGCATTAGTAGGAGCATTGCCAGCGGATCAACGGAGTATGGAGTATTGTGTCCCGTTTTGGGCCCCCCACTACAGAAAGGATGTGGACAAATTGGAGAGAGTCCAGCGGCGGGCAACGAAAATGATCAGGGGGCTGGGGCAAATGACTTATGAGGAGAGGCTGAGGAAACTGGGCTTGTTTAGTCTGCAGAAGAGAAAAGTGAGGGGGGATTTGATAGCAGCCTTCAACTACCTGAATGGGGGTTCCAAAGAGGATGGAGCTCGACTGTTCTCATTGGTGGCGCATGACAGAACAAGGAGTAATGGTCTCAAGCTGCTGTGGGGGAGGTCTAGGTTGGATATTAGGAAAAACTATTTCACTAGGAGGGTGGTGAAGCACTGGAATGGGCTACTTAGGAGGTGGTGGAATCTCTATCCTTAGAGGTTTTTAAGGCCTTGTTTGACAAAGCCCTGGCTGGGATGATTTAGTTGGTGTTGGTCCTGCTTTGAGCAGGGGGTTGGACTAGAAGACCTCCTGAGGTCTTTTCCAACCCTAGTCTTCTATGATAGTGCTGACAGGCTTCCAGAATTAAATGCTGAGATTCTTCATCTACTTCAGAACGAGTAACATCACAGCATGAATGTTTCAGAATATGCTTTTTAGAAAAATGAACAGTTCATTTGTAGAAATGTCAGAAAACATGTCATGGAATAGATACTGACCTGTTTCAGTGTCCTTCTGGAGGGAGCGTCTGGACACTTTGGGACAAATCTGGGTTAAGGATAGTATTTGTTCAGTATGGGTGACAGAGAGAATTTCCTCCTCATCATGGGCCTAATTCAAGACCAATAGAAAGACTCCATTGACTTCAATAGGCTTTGGGTCAGGTTCTATATCGCAGTCTGACATATGGCATTCGTATGACATCCCTGCAGGACAGATGGGGACTTTCTGCATGGGAAGCACCCACCAGCAGCTCCGCGCCAGCCCCCCGTGCCCGTTACCGGAGCACTTACCTTTGCCCCGGATGCCGGGTGACGTTGCGGGGCCCCGCCCCCGACACCGGCTGACGTTGCGGGGCCCTGCCCCCGACGCACCCAGCAGAGCCGACGGAAGTCGGCTCCTATGATGGGAAGACTCCATAAAACAAAATGTCTCCTTGTTTAGTATATTTAGATCCAAAGATATGGAATTAACTTTATCTTGATTCAATTTAGCGCATATATCTGCTCCCATAGATGCCGACTCCATGGGTGCTCCGGGGCTGGAGCACCCACAGGGAAAACTTAGTGGGTGCTCTGCACCCACCGGTAACCAAGCTCTCCCCCCCGCTCCACCTCACCTCCTCCTCCTCCCTTGAGCGCGCCGCGTCCCTGATCCTCCGCCTACCTCCCAGCGCTTGCTGCCGCCAAACAGCTGTTTGGCGGCATAGCAAGCTCCGGGAGGGAGGGGGAGGAGCGGGAACATGGCACGCTCGGGGAGGAGGTGGGGAAGAGGCGGGACCGGGGTGGGGATTTGGAGAAGAAGTCGGAATAGGGGCAGGGAAGGGGCGGAGGCTTTGGGGAAGTGATTGGAATGGGGGCGGGGCAGAGGCAGGAGGGGGCAGGTCAGGGGTGGAGTTGGGGCGGGGCCGGGGGGCAGAGGAGGGTCAAGCACCCACCTGCGCCAGCGGAAGTCAGCGCCTGTGTCTGCTCCAGCTACCTCGTCAGAAATAGCTGGTATATGTATATATCCATCTAGCCACCTGTGCTATTCCTAAAATGCCTATTACCTTGGTATCCAAGTGCTATACAAGATTAAGAAGTATCAGTATCTATAACAACAGTGGTGTGAATTCTCTGTTTTCCCATGAGAAGAGGTTATGGATGCTGCTGCAATTTGTTTTCCATAGACAATATTGTTGAGTTTAGACCTAACAGCCATAGCAAAAAGAGAGAAAAGCTATATTACTTTTAACATAAATACATACATAAAATGCAAGTTCCTTTATTAGTTCCCCCCCCCCATCTTTACATTGGCCTCCCATTACGCCACCACTGTTCTGAGCCTTATTCTCCTGTTTGTCACCCTGTACAACCAACTCTATGCCTTTTTTCACATTGCATGGTAACCTTCCCCCGGCTCCTGCCAAGTGGTTCTGTAAGGCCCTTACCATGCCCACATTCAAATCCATCTAAAATATTTACTTCTGCCAGGCTGTTTACACGTGAATCCCATTGACACTTGCATATGAATTGTCAATTATGTTCCTCTTTCCCTAACTGCTCCATGTCTGCCCTTAGATTGTGAGCAGAGCCCATCTTTCTTGAGTGTTTGGAAAACATGTAGTCGGTAAATAAATAAGACAGTAATAATTATTAATGATTTGTGTCTTTAAGGGAAGCATTATTTGATTTTGTATTACTGTTCAATACTGAATTAGGCATATTTTATGAGAAAGGGGGAAATAATTTAGCTAATGGAGATTTTAATATTTAGCTGAGAGGCACAAACAATGATACATGATATGAAGTTAAATGGCGCAAATGTGGTTTCCTGGAAAAAGTTCAAGTTGAGTACTGAGCTTGCGTAAATTGTTCATCTGGATTTGTAAGTGGTATATCCTGGATAGCTCCTGCCAATTTATCTTCTGAGCATATATTACAAAGGATATAATAAACATAAGTCAATGTAACTAAAGCTCATTTGGAATAATTCAGTCCAGTCTTGGGGGAAGGCGAGAAAGAAGAAGCAGAAGAAAGAAAACAGCAATGAATTTAGTGCTAGTGAAATATGCCAGACTGAAACCCCTTGATATGGCAGTCCTCTTTTCAACTACAGAACAAACACAACAGACCCCATAGCATGCCAAGCTTTCCTACACTGCCTGAAATGTTCCACAGCCCTTTGTGGAGAGACCCCCATCCCCTTTACAGGGTCAGTTCATTCTCAATGCTTGACCTCATGCCTGACATCGCCAAAAGTATGACAAATTTGTACAAATTATTGTAGTGGTTTTCATGATGTGGTCACTATCCATTAAAAACCACCAATTCATTTCACATAGGTGACTAACTAGCTGCCAGATATTACCTGCTAGACACTAGCAATATGGACTTAACTTAACCGATATCCTAAAACCAATGGGCTCTTTAGCCCATTTTCCCCGTCAGCCATACACTTTCGCCAGTCCTTTCAATTATATTTTATATAAATGTAGGCAAGTTCTTACAATTTGCTAAGCCTGCCCTTGAGACACCTGGAACCAAGATAGCTGTGGGGTTACGTAATTATTGGTAGGGTCACTGGCAACACTGCAGAATGAAAATTAGATGCTTCGCTTGTGTTCAAAGTTCAATGGAACTATTATATATGGTACATATTTGTGAGCATGTATGAAGTAATAGTATATAAACAGCTGGGTGAGTAAAAGTTTTTTTTCAGTTTGCTGGCAAGTTCAAAAAGTAAAAAAAATTGTTTTGGGTTGTTTTGACAAAATTAAAATGTTTTATTATAATTTTGACCATGTTAATGTTTTTATTTTAAAAAAATCAAAGACCTTTTCAAATAAACTCAGTTCAAACAAAATAAAATCAAATAAATTTCTTTAAAAACGCTGAAATGAAGCATTTTGATATTTTTGGAATGTTTTGAGACAATGGATCGATATGAACAATTTGGAGAAACTGATGCCGCTTCATAAAATATTTGTGCCACCAAGTCACCATTTTTCCTTTAAAAAAATCAGCTGAAAAATGTTGCCTAGGTGTACTTACATATTATTATTTAATCAGGTAATTTATTTGGGGGGAAACCATTTTAGTTTATTGCTAAAAACTAATGTTTAAAATGAAGAACAACCAGTGTAGCACAACTTTCTTCATTAACAGTTTTCAGCCCCTCATAATCAATTTCTTCTAGGAAAAGTATCAGTATTGGTTTAATCAAAATAGCTTTTAATTGATTAATACAGAAATTTTAAAAAAGGTTTTGCTCATCTTTTGCACATCTAAAAGTTGTGCACGTTGTATTTGTGACGGGTTGGGGCCACAGAGACCTGCTTGGTGCTGCCACCTGGTGTGCCAAGGCTACTTCTGCCCCTGCTTCCAGGCCTTTTCCAGCTTGGGACTCCCGAATCCTGTCTGTTTTGAGTCAGATTCCACCGATCTGCTGCAAACACAGACCCAGGTCCGAACCAAGTCCACTCCCCACTGTAAGGCCCCTGGAAGCGCTCTTGCCTTTGACACCCAGCTGCTCAACTCCAAGGAGGTTCAAACCCTTAATAAATCCGTTTTACCCTGTATAAAGCTTATACAGGGTAAACTCATAAATAGTTCGCCTTCTATTTCAAAGATAGAAAGATATGCACAACTGTTCGCTTTCCCCAGGCACCAACTCGTACTCAAGGAAACTTAAGTAAAAAGTGATTTTAATAAGTACAGAAAATAGGATTTAAGTGAGTTCAATTAGTGGCAGACAGAACAAAGTGAATTACTAAATAAAATAAAATAAAATAAAATAGAACACGCAGTTCTATGTCTAATCAAACTTCACACAGATATAAAAACCTCACTAGGTCCAGTAAACAGGCTACCTTCCACTTAGCCTGGGTCCAGCGATCACTCACCCCCCTAATGTCTTTGTCCTTTGTTCAGTCTCTTTCGGGTGTGTCCTGGGGGTGGGGTGGGGTGGAGAGTCTCTCTCTTTAGCCAGCTGAAGACAAAATGGAAGGGTCTCCCCCGGGCTTTTATAGTCTTTTTCCCCTCCCTGTGTAACATCCTGTTACCATGGAGTTTTGGGATCACCTGGGCGAGTCACCTATCCATGCACCCTTCCGCAACCAGCCTAACCAGTTGCATTCCAGACCCGGCCCCAATGTGGATTGGGGTCTGCAACGTCTTTTGTCTGTTAAGTGCTCACATTTAACAGGCACATTCTTTGCTCCAAAGATGATCCCATGCACTTACAAAGGCTATGTACAAAACCAGCAAATATAAAACCAATCTTCATTACAACAATGATACATGCATACAAACAGGAGGAGTAAATTCAGTAGGTCATAACTTTCACAGAGATATGTTACATGGCACATGTAGCATAAAACATATTCTAGTTACATATATACATTTATAAGCATCTCCCCATAAAGTTTTATGGGGAACACCGTCACAGTATTGTACTGTAAAATTGAGTTATAAACTGTCCGCTGTCCTACTTTACTTTAGTGCTTCTGATTAAAAATGGGGTGCTGAATAATGAAAAATACTGGTTTAAACAAACTGGAAATGAATGTTTTAAAATGATGTATATTAATTGTGATGAAACAGCTTGTATTTAATGTATATTAAAAATTGATTCCATAAACAAATCATGATATGTATGAATGTTTAAGTACAGTGAAAAGCATGAGTGTAATCCTAAAAAAAGCTGGACTTTGTTTTGAAATATTTACAATGATATTTGAAGGATAGTGTTACAGACACAAAACAGGAGCACAAGAAAATTGCTTTAATTCTGTGCTGATTTTAGGGCAAACAGTATTACAAATTTATATTGAAATTAACTAAGCTCATCCATGCTTTCAGGTGTATTTGTGTGTGTTTATTTACACATGCTATATACATATATTTCATAATGCCCACTCTCCCACCCACGCACCCGTCCACACACCCCGATCTTTAAAAGAATATTAAAATTGCACTGTGAGGCCCTGATAAGTTAGAAAATGCCAGAATTAAAGTTGCCTGTGAAACTTTAATGCTGCCTTCTTATGCATGTGCATTTTTATACAGTTTTAATTACGTGATCACATGCTATTTTTCCACAGGTCCCCTGCATCAATCAATGCACAGGAGCGACTCAGTGCTCAATGAGTGAGGCAGCTGTTCAGTATTTCTTTTTATCCTCAGTGTTCAATGTGTCGCTCCATATTTTATTTATTTCACACTGGACTGAATATAGATTTTTAAAAATGTCTTTATGAACTTTTCTATTGAGCACATCCGCTGTGTGTCTGGATTCCTGAGGACTATTCGTATCTCTGTGTAGCATGGCGCTGACACACTGCTGTGGCGCCTCCTGCTGGTCATCTGGGAATTAGCTCAATTCCAGCACTCGGAGTGCCTCCTGCTAGCCGGTGTCTCTCCTGCCTCAGGCCTTGTGTCCCTTCCGGACCCTGGTGCCCTTACCCTTGGGGTTCTGCCCACCGCAGTACCCCCACATGCTGGGTCTTCCTTCCCAGGGGAACCCCCAACCCTCTATGCCCACCTTGCCTCAGTGGCTACTACCAGTCATCATCTAGCCCCCATTCACTGGGGCAAACTGCAGTCTGTAATGGCCACTCATCATTGGCAAGGGGGTTGGACCTGCTATCTTTCTTGGTCCAGCTGTCTCCATGTAGCCCCAGTACCTCCTTTAGCCTTCAGCAGGGCTTCAGCCTGGGGACTTGCCAGGCCAGAGCTCCCCAGCTCTGCCTGCCCTTCCCCTGCACTGCCCTGTTTCAGGTACGCTGTGCTCCCAGGCAGCTAGGTCCTTCCATAGGCGCCAACTTCCGGTGGCGCCGGTGGGGGCTGATGCCCGGCGTCAGGGGCGGGGCCCCGCCCCGACGCCGGGCGCCGCCCCCGACGCCGGGCGACGTGGCGGGGCCCCGCCCCCGCCGCCGACGCAAGGTTGCCCAGCTTCGGGGGCGGGGCCCCGCAACGTCTCCCGGTGCTGAGGTGAGCTTGCCGTGGGTCCGGGGCAGGCGGGGAGCTGCCAGTGGGTGCTATGCACCCACCAATTTTTCCCCGTGGGTGCTCCAGCCCCGGAGCACCCACGGAGTCGGTGCCTATGGGTCCTTCCCACTCCAGGGCTGGAGTGAGACTCTCCCGGCTCCTTATTCACAGCCCTCCTATCAGGGCCAGTTGTGCCCTGATGGCCAGCTCCCCAGCCACAGCCTTCTCCAAGGGCTGCTTTTAACCCCTGCTCTCCTGGAGTGGGGCAGCTGCCTCACTACAGTCTGGGAGGGAGTGTCCAGGTGAGAACTCTTGGGTGCTATTTATTTGTTATTGATGCTTCACATTTCTAAAGGGCTAGGTTGTGACATGCCATGAAAGGGAGTGAACATTCTTCTTACACAGGCTTTGGGTTTGGGCATGCAGGACCAGTGGAGCTAAGTGCATGCTTACTTCCTCCCCAGAGTACGTGGTCAGCAAATGTGCAGAGCCATGACTCCATCTCCCTTATTCATTGGCCAGAACAGCTGAGCTAGCGCAGGGGTTGTCATAATTTGCAACTGGACTATATCTTAACCTATTTCTTCACACCCTGCCTTGGAGCAGAGGAGGAACTTTGACTTAGAGTGTCTCCCTCGTTTAAGGCTGTGTACAAAGTCATAGTCTAGGACCTAGTGCTCATTCATATGTGGGTCACAAGGAACCTTGTGAAGTTGGGTATGCAAGAGTAGTCTGGTTTTATAGACACTATAATCAAACACATTTATATGGTTTATTTTATTCTGTGACACAGAGTGGCTAAAGGGATTATGAAACTTGGGCTGCAGCTAGATTCAGTCATATGTTACAGGCCCTTTGTACCTGATCTAAGTCCTGAACCATCACTTTGTTCTTCTTCTTGGTATAGGGGGGTGGGACAAATCATGGCAGAGCAGAGTTTCACTATGCCTGTCTTCCATTGGCATAAGGCCCATTAAAAATGAACAACCATCCCAAACTCATGCCAGTAAAAGCTTTGTGCTAAAGCAAGCCATCTTGTTCACTCTCTCGCGCTCTCTCTCTAAATATGTGTAGAGGAGGAGACATGTACATACATGCATAAACACCACTGAGGAAAACAAACTAATAATAAGTAAGGTGTGATACAATTTGTATGCAACTTACTCACTTTAACCTGATTCCAGTTTCTTAATGCTGAATCATCATGGCATATTTTGAATGTAAAGTAAATTATACCCTGCCCAATCAGACACTCATTAAAAAAGACAAAGATGCTGCAGTTATCTTTCTATTAATGTAAGACTTAACCTTACTAATCAATTAGAATTCTTCAAGGGTGTAAACAAACATGCAGGCAAGGGTGATCCAGTGGATATGCAAGATAGTTAAGTCGAAAGCAGACTGAAGAGTTACAAAGGGATCTCACATAACTGAGAGACGGGCAAGAAAATGGCAGATGAAATTCAGTGTTCAATGTTGCTAAATGCAATGTAATCCACATGAGAAAACATAATCCCAACTATGCATAGAAAATGATGGAGTCTAAATTAGTTCTTGCCACTCAAGAAAGAGACTTTGAACTCATTGTGGGTAGTTCTCTGACAACATCTGCTCAATGTGCAGCAGTAGTCAAAAAAGCTAACAGAATGTTAGGAATCATTAGGAAAGGGATAGATAATAAGACAGAAAATGTAATATTATCACTGTATAAATCCATGGAATCCCATACCTTAAATACTGTGTGCTGTTTTGGTCACCCCCATGTCAAAAAAGAATTGAAAAAAATACAGAGAAGGACAACAAAAATGACTAGGGGTATAGAACAGCTTCCATATAAGGAGAGATTAAAAAGACTGGCACTGGTCAGCTTGGAAAAGAGATGACTAAGGGGGGATATGATAAAGGTCTATAAAATGGCGTGGAGAAAGTGTAGAAGGAAGTGTTTTTTACCCATTCACATAACACAAGAACCAGGGGTCACCCAACGAAATTAATAGGCAGCAGGTTTAAAATGAACATAAGGAAGTACTTCTTCACACAACACATAGTCAACCTGTGGAACTCAGTGCCAGGGGATATTTTGAAGGCCAAATGTATCACTGGATTAAAAAAAGAATTAGATAAATTCATGGAGAATAGGTTTATCAATGCCTATTAGCCCAGATGGTCAGGGACACAACTCTTAATAATTGCCTTGTTCTGTTAATTCTCTCTGAAGCACGGGCTACTATCAGAGGACAGGATATTAGACTAGATGGAACATTGTTTTGACCCAGTATGGCCATTCTTATGTTCACCATCTATGCCACCATAGATCACTTTCTTATATGTCAGCCTAAGAGTTTCAGCTTCAGAAAATCTCCAGAAATTTTAGATTATTATAAGGATGGTTAATTGGCATTTCATTCTGAAAAGCGAATAAGGCTCTCACACTCCTTTCATCACACACTTTACATATATATAAACAAATTCAAAACCACATTTCCAACAAGAAAATTTAGAGCTTTCTGGGAAAGTTCCTCGGCTGGTTCCAATAGGTGTTGCTCCACAGAAGTCAGCGGAACTGTGCCTATTTACACCAGCTGAGAATCTGGCCTTAGAGCTTTAGCATGTTTTTATTGGTAACTTTTGGGTGGAAAGCATGCAGAGCCCAATCTTCTAGTCCTTGCTCAAAGATAAATTCTCTCCTGAATGGGAATAACTCCCAAAAGGGGCAAGTAAGTGAGAAATTAACTAATTTCAACATATGGTGATTTTTCTGTTGAATAGGTTGCGCCACTGTCATGCTCTCTGAACTGGGTCATGACCGAGAGTGCCAAACTCAGGGCAGACTCTCAAAAAGCAAGGCAGATACCTCAAACTGGTGATATGTTCTCTAATTAGATTCCAGCAACCCAGTAACAAATGTGAACTCCTGAAGTACTATAACTGTCTTACCAGGGAGTGACAGACATTCCCCATCAGGCACTCCAGTCTATCTTGCCACTCAGACGAGCTGGACTTAGTAATAAATGGTCACTTATACCAAAGATCACCACATATTCAGATTGCTTCCCATCCCAAAAGCCCAGTCACTTACCCCAGGTCAATTTGTACCTTAGATCTCACTCACCAAAGACAGCACTCCTAGTCACTCCTGTAATAAGCTAACTAACAGCTTATTGAATAGAAAAATAAATGAGAGTTATTTACAGATTAAAGCAAGCAGCATATATACACAAGTGAGTTTCAGTGTATGATTTAAAACAGGGGTCTCAAACTCAAATGACCACGAGGGCCACATGAGGACTAGTGCATTGGCCCGAGGGCCGCATCACTGACACCGCCCACCCCCGCTGCCCCCGCCCCCACCCCCATTCCAACCCCTTCCCCGAAGTCCCCGCCCCAACTCTGCCCCCTCCCTGCCCCCATTCCAACCCCTTCCCCAAAGTCCCCACCCCAACTCTGCCCCCTCCCTGCCCCCATTCCAACCCCTTCCCCAAATCCCCGCCCCTGCCCTGCCTCTTTTCCGCCTCCTCCCTTGAGCGCGCGGCTCCCTGCTCCTCCCCCCTCCCTCCTGGAAAGCGCTAAATGCCACCCAACAGCTGTTTGGCGGCGGGAAGCGCCTGGAGGTGGGCAGAGGAGCGGGAACACGGTGCACTGGGGTTGTGATGGGGGAGGGAGCTTGGCGGCCATGGAAAATAATGCGGGGTGGGGCGCGGGGACCTTGGCGAAGAGCAGGAAATAACCCCGCGGGCTGCGTGTTTTAGACCCCTGATTTAAAAGGTAACAGTTGTAGTAATCTGTCAATTCAAAATATCTTTCATTGCTAACTCATGCCCAGCAGCATGGGGATCTCTTTGCCTCTATTTAGGACTCTTTGCCCCGAAAATCCAGATAGAGATAAAAGAGATCCAGTTTCTCCTTGATAGGGATTTTTATCCCCTCCACTCCAGAGTCGAAAACTGATGGGATGAGTTCATGCGTAGGTCCCTCCTTTCGGGGGCGGGGGGGGGGGCGCGGAAGAGTTAGGAATGCAGTGAACAGTCTGTACTTTGATGCTACACAATATCCCATCAGCTTTAAGTATCCATTATCCTCCCTTCACACTGACACTCCATTAAAACAGCTCGAAAAGTGTTCCCACAGACCCAAATCCTCCTTCATCCCTCAAGTAACTTTTATAAAATGGTAATAGCTAGCTATGTCTGTGGTGGCAGCTACAATCCAGGTGCAAAATGCCTGCCCTAGGGCTACCACCTGGCAGGCAAAGTTAAGATGGTAGATTGCAGCTCACATAGTGTACCCTTCTTCGCTACTCTGCTGTGCTGATCAAGCCCAGTATCTCCTGAAGCTTATCTGAAGGAAGGATAGCTCGCTATACCCACCAGATTGTCTACCTCAGTTTCTAGGTAGGTCAGTGTAGTAGAGGGCTCCTCCATTTTATCCTCCACTAGAGGTACCCCAATTTTTCTGACAGAACCTAAAAGGCATCCATCAGGTTAACAGACTTGTCTGTATTTGCCCTGACATACTCGCTCTTAAACCAGCTTCCTGCATCACTGCCCAGTGTAGCATTGTACTAAATTTCTCAAATGCCAAACAGGATGTTGCACAGCCCATGGGCTTGGTTTTATGAAAATAAAACTGTCCTTCGAAAGGGAATCCCAGAAGGATGCATGGCAGCAGCTGAAAAGCAGACTTAATATCACACTTGGCGATCAGCTCCCTGGGCCACAAGGCCAAACCATGCACACAGCCTCCTCCAGGGAGGAATAGTGAACAGAACACAAGGCTGTGTCTGTCCGTCCTTAACTGAGCTATCCTGTGGGTGTGATAGGTGGTGAATTATGCAATACTTGGCTGGAGCCTTCTTAGGGACTGAGTCTAGGGAAGAAACCCATAAATTCTGTATAGGTAAATGATTGTATGGCCCTGCTACCTTATTCTCTTTTAATTCTTGTGAAATCTTTCTTTTCACAATATGACCTATGCCCACTAAGGACTTCACATTTTTGGACATGGCATGATTTCTTTCCCCTGTAAAGAGGATTCTACACTCCTAACTAAACCCCTACTACAAACATGTCCTATCTCTCTTGTTAGGGTAATCTCAAAGGAGCACCCTTAGAACCTCAAGCTTAACTAGAGCTGGTGATCTTGTCCAGCCCCTCATTTTCAGCTCATCCCCCCACCTCATACTGTTCCTGAACCCAGGGCCAGCGAGTGCTACCTGACTTACTTCACACACTCTTTCCCCCCCTGTGGCCTTCCCCAACTGCTGTATCAATTGGGGGTTGTATAGGCACCCCAAAGCACATTTTGCAAGCGTGCCTAAATTTGCAGAAGCTACAAAAACACCCGCTTTTGTTAAATGCCCAGCAAAGTCATAATGAGCCTTAGGTCTCTGGTGGGCTTGCTGCAGAATGAACAGGCTACTGTCAGTGTGAAAACCTGTCCTCAATAGCGTCATCCAGTCAAACCACAGCATATGATGAGGCATGTCCTGCCAACTTCTGGCTTGTGTTGCTGCTCACAGTCTAAACTGTTCATTGTAGTTAAACCAAACCATGGCCTCAAACATTTTGGTTGCCCTCCTTATTATATCCATATGTTTGAATAATGCTGGGCTTCTGTCTGGGTAAGACTCCCTAATAATGCTTGTATAGATAAGGACGGTTGCTTCCCGATTTTCCCATGTTCTAGCCACCCTTGTTGGTCACATGGGCATTTCATTGCCCTGCTTACTCTCTGTGCAACAGTGACAATATGTCTATATAATCACCTCTCAATGTTTTTATCTTTAATAGTACTAAAAATGTGAACTCCCATTTAGTCTGTCACCCCAGCATACCTATACTTGCGACTGACCACCGTGACATCCTCAGTGCCCTGTTACCTCTGGGGCAGCAGTTCTATCCCACACATTCCCATTCCCTGTCAGTGAGTGAGTTGTAGGGTGCTCAGCAATCTCCCCCTCCCATTAAGGGCTTCCACGCTGATAAACTAACTCACTGTGAAGGGTACATTTCTCTCCTACTGTGAATAATCTTACTCCAATGAGTTAAATGAAAGTTCTTGTCAATGCAGTGACTTCCATTTCTCTTTCCAGATTATGTGGTGTATGTGTGTATTTGTCTCTCTCCTACACTGAGGAAGAAGTGGAAAACTAGGGGGAAATACGTACAAGAAAAAACAGCAGCAAGTTATAATGTCACACAAATGAGATTTCCCATATTACTCCTCACAAATGCTGTATTAACGCCTGTTAGCTAACTCTGAGCTAACCTCTACCCAAGTTAGATAAACCCTTAGACAGCAGTAAAAATCATTAATTGATGTTGACGAAGCAGTAAAAACAACATTATAAGCTGCCATCTCAATTAGAGAAGCACATTTTGAAGACTAATCACTGGATAACTGGCACACTTAACCTGTACAAATGTCACGCCTGATGGAGACTGCAAGCACATTCATAATAGTTAACAGGTCTGAATTAACTTTTGCTTGCAAAAATTTTCTGCTATGTAGCCCTTTATTCACTTCAGGTTGGATCTAAATCCTACAGAAGTTAATAGGAGTCTTTCCATTTACTGTAATGTGCTTTGTATTAAGCCATACATATTACTTCACTAAATCTGATACAAATGTTAAATATTTTCTACTCTATTCATTTTTTAAAGCAATTTATAAAACAGAAGTGAATAGAAAACAGTAAAATGTATCCTATCAGCCCTGTAATTAGGTTACTTTTCATGCTTTTGTTTACACTAGGGTCTGTTATGTAAGAGGATTTGACTGTATTTAAAAATGTAAATATAAGATGTTTATTTATCAGTCTCTGTGTAATTTCCATAAAACTGTATGGATGCTGATCAAAGAGAAAACATTATTCTGATTGTTCTTTAGAAAAAACTGCTTTTAAAAAGTGTTTGATTTAAAAACAACCCCAGGACTTGCTGGGCCAGATTCTCAGCTGTTTTAAATCAGTGTAACTTCATTGACTTCAGTCAGTGAGCTGTGCTGATTTACAGCAGCTGAAGATTTTATTTTTTAAATTGTCTGCTCATCTCCCAAACTGGTAGGTGGCCAGTGGTTTGTATTCTCCTCTCTGGGGGCAGAAGTAAGAAGAATAGAGTTTTAGGCTCTCTATACATTTCAATGTTTGGCATCTGGTTTGAACAGGCTCTTCTAACTGTTCTAACTGGTGTCCCTAGCCTCTGTTTGCCAGAAGCTGGGAATGAGCGACAGGGGATGGATCACTTGATGATTACTTGTTCTGTTCATTCCCTCTGGGGCATCTGGCACTGGCCACTGTCGGAAGACAGAATACTGGGCTAGATGGACCTTTGTCTGACCCAGTAGGGCCATTCTTATGTTCTTAGTGCTAAGGAGTCAGCTGTGGCTTTTAAGCTTCATCCTGTGGTGAGGGCTGTGAGAGGGACACTGTCCCCATCCCGTCCCCCCAGCATGTCCTGGAAACATTGTGATTGAGGCAAAAAGTGCCTCCAGGAGTGTTGAGAGGCTCTCATGGAGGTAGTCATTTCTACACCTTTTAACAGGGTACAGGCTGCACTCCCTCTCTGTATGCTCAGCTCCAGCTGCATGGTACAGAAGGAGGATGGTCCATAGCCCAGCTCCTCCTCCTCTACATTTTACAGCAACCCCAACACCAGCATGCTTTCCTGGTCTTTGCTCAGGACTCGGAGAATAGCCCAGACCTGTGCAGTGGCAGAAGAGGAGCAAGTGCCCTCTTCTCATTCCCTGTGCAATGATTCAGGGCTAGTAACAATCTAGCCATAACTAGATTGTGAACTACACCAAGGCCAGGTCTACACTAGGGGCGGGGGTTGATGTAAGGTACGCAACTTCAGCTACATGAATAACGTAGCTGAAGTCGACGTACCTCGCTCGACTTACCGCACCGTGAGGACGCCACAGGGTCGACTGCCGCCGCTCCCCAGTCAACTCCGCTTCCACCTCTCACTGGGGTGGATTACTGGAGTCGACAGCAGAGTCATCGGGGATCGATTTATCACGTCTACACTAGACGCAAAAAATTGATCCCCGAAAGATCAATTGCTACCCGCCGATCCGATGGGTAGTGAAGACGTACCCCAAGTATCTGCCATCCTTCTTGCTGAACATGCACAAGAAAAGGAAGCATTATTTTCAAAGAATCAGTATTGAAACTAATGGATGGACATTATAAATAGCCATTTCTTGCACATTCAGCACTTATCCAGCTTCCCTTCGTACAGCGTAGCAGAAACTATTTTCAATTATAGAACCAGTGTGATTAGTGCGTCTGACCTACGGGTGGGCCTGGTATGGGCAAGAACCTCAGCTATGCTTGCAACCCATGAGAATTTCTGTTGGCAAGACCCCAAATTTAAATCACTCTAGTTCTAGTAAACATTTTCACTAAAGTTCATAACTAATCCTGCTGATTTATTACATTTCCCCCTCATGAATGTGTGAAAAACAAACAAAAAATTGAATAAAATAAGAAACTCTGAAGAGTAATGGACAAAGTTCACATCCAGCATCTCTATAGCATTCAGTGATTTCCCTAGTGATCTTTGAGGTCACTTTGGGTGGCATGTTTCAAGTTTATGGCAAGTCTTCTGCTGGCGGTCAGGTTTTTAATTTCATATTGCAACTCAATTCAATGTACAGTGGCGCTGCTTTGTCATATAAACTTCTGTTAAGAACACTGTATGTTGTTACTGTTAAAAATATGTTGCTCGTGGATATATAATGTATAGAATTCCTGTATAAATGTCTGTGTAGCTTGAGGTGTTGAAAATGTGGTCCAGTTTGTCAAAAACACAGCTGCTTTCCTTGGGGTTTCAGAATGCTCATAACAAATAGATTTTTTTTTATGACCTTGTGAGAACACCCTGAGGAAAACAGCTGCATTATGGTGGAACCCATGAAATCTCAGATGAGTTCGAACTATTGTAATTTAAATAAGAGTGCTGTTTTCAGGCATATATATATATATATGTTACACAGGCAAATATGATAGCAAATATTTCCAAGCTGGCTGAGACTAAAATACTAGCACTTAAAAGTTCTGATTGTCAGTGTCAATAATTAAGCTTCACCTTTTGATATGGTTCCAAGATCAATATTTGTCAATGTGCTCTGGTAATTAAACAGCAGTTGTTTGTGCTATTAGGGACAGATCCTCTGTCCAGCACCCAAATCCAAGTAAGTAGCCTGGGCGTGGACAGATATAAGATGTTGTGTGGTTGGTAGAATTATCCGTCCATTGCTCCACAGGTCTGTATGTCTCCCTCCATTTGTCTACCCCTTCTTTTCTGCTTCAATGGGGCAAGAAGGGAGGATCCATGCAGCTGTATCCCACCTCTACTCAGCCCACCAGTGCCCCACAGAAAAGTTTCGACAGTGCATGAGGTTGGGAAAGACTTTCCCTCATTTATTTTGCTTCCCTCAGCCTTCCCCTATCCCTGGCCAGTTCTGCCACCAGTGCAATCTCCATGCTCACAGAGTATGTCTGGCTCTGGCTCTTGGGGCATAATGAACCTCCAAAACTGAAAATTGTCCAGCATCTTTCCCCCTCCCCGCAGTCCCATTTGTCACTCTCCAAATTAGGTGCATTACTATAACAAACCATTGATCATACAAATGTAGGTTCAATCATGCAAATGCTTATGCATAGACTGTCTGCAGGTGAGTATATGGCTGTAGTGGCTTACTCTACAGTGGTGCAAACCCCACCCCTGATCAGGGAGACACTCCCCAGGGTGTTCTTTTTCAGAAGAAGTCTTTTCCTATGCTCCCTTCCAAGGTTTTACTACAGGAGGACCAGGCCCGCTGTTTTCTCTAGATGCCTAATTAAGTCTCTCTCCCAGAATCGCAGAGAGGCACGACAGGTGACTGGTTAATAACACAGGGGACTAAGAACAAGGAGTTGTAGGCTCTCTCTCCCACCTCTGCACTGCCTTTTCCTGCAAAGCCAGTCACCTCTGTTTAGTCATTTGTAGAAATGAGCATGATAATATTTAACAATTTTCACAAGGCACTTGTGAACTTTAGGGGCTATGAGGTGCCGATTAAGCTCTACTCGACAGTATATGAACCTGAATAGAACAGGAATAGTTGAGTCTGAACCTCCAAGCTCATATTCAGGTGAAATTCCCATCGTCTTGAGGTTGGCTACTTGCATGAAGACCTATTCAGGTGATTAAAGATTTGCAGGATTGGGCATTAAAGTGCTTAGTTTGTAAAGTGCTTGGAGATTCTTGGATGGAGGTTGCTGTAGAAGGAAAAAAGTATTCTATGCAATGAGGAATTATTTCCCCTAGGTTTTGAATGGCCTGGTATGGGGTTTGGCAGGTAGCATATTACCTCATGGATATTATGCCTCTATTTATAAATCTACAGGCTCTCTGTGGGCACAGGATGAAGAATGATGAAGAACAGTGAAATCACTTCTTCCTAACCAGGTCCTAAAACATATCTGACAGGTGCATGGTGCAGTAATTACAGACTATCTACAAGATAAAGATTAGGCAAGAAATGAAATTAATGTTGATTATTTTATTTATTTGCAACCTATTTACAGCCAGCAGAAGAACTAAATGGCTTTAGGTCTCTTAGCAATGGCAAGCATGAAGCTATTCAAAGACATCTACCCTGAGTCTGCCCATTAGGAATGAGCCAGCAGTAAATCAGCTTGCACCATTATTAAGTATGGCATTATATGGGTCTGGTGTGCTGAGGTGTTAATTTAATCAGTCTGATACTGGAACTTGGCTTCAGCTAGCGTATATTTGGCTGGTACGTCTGTAGCTGCTTGTGTGTGAAAGTTCCATGACCTAAACTGCTAACGTAAGCTGTCAGTCTTTTCTTTCCACAATAAACTCTACGGCCATGCATCCTTTTGGTAAGGAAAGGTGGGTACACCACACTTCCACCAGGGGTTACATGGGCCTTCCCTGAAAGTGAGACTCTGGGGACAGGCCCTCAAAGGGGAAAATCTTAACTGCGAGGGTTTTATTTTTCTCTTCGAACCTGGCAAAATACAAGATAAGACAAATTCAATATCCCAGTTGTGCTCAGCTACCCAAACATAATTTTCATGTTGCAAATTATTATTTATTATAGCTGAGATCAGGGGCCCATTCTGCTAAGCACTGTGCATATCATGCACATAGTGAGAGACAGTTTCTGTCCCAAAGTGCTTGCAATGTAAATAGACTAGACAGACAAAGAGTGGGAGTGCAAATAGCGGCACAAAGTAGTGAAGTGACTTATCCCAGATCACACAGCTGGTTAGTAGCAGAGCCAGGAATAGAACCCAGAGGTGAGATTCTGTGCTGTGCCTCTAAGAGGGGGGGCAGCACAGAACTCACAGTCCAGGGAAAGGGAAGGGCTAGAAAGACTTTAAATCACCTTTGCACGCTCCCAATCCTGGACTGCTCTGGGGACCGCAGAGGCTGACTTATGGACCATAGTGCTGTATGGAATCTCTGCTATGCCTGGCCTGTCCCCACCCCTGACAAATACCTTATGTAGGGCTTGCAAGCAGATCCTTAGGGTACACCTACCCTGGACTAAAAGACCCGTGGCATGGCTGCAGCTGACTCAGGCTGTGTGGGCTAACAGTTGCTGTGTAGACTTTCTAGCTTGGGCTGGAGCCTGAGCTCTGGAACCCTTCCCCTCATGGGGACCCAGAGCTGGGGCACCAGCCCAAGACCAAATGTCTACAAAACAATTAAACAGCCCCATGAGCCGAAATCAACTGACCCAGGCCATCTGTGGGTGTTTAATTGCTGTGTAGACGTACCCTTAGAGGACAACCTTACTGCTGTCTTCCAGAGTGCCTGTGCTGTGGGAATCCTTCTTTAGCTGGATCTGGGGATTTTAGGGTCACTTCTATTATGCAGTGTCAAGGCTCTGGAGCAACTGTGAGACTCTTACTCTAGGTATTCTCAGTCCTAGCGCAGGGCTGTGTGAATTATATCACACTGCCTTTTGACCAGTTAGTGGAGACGTACTGATCAGAAATGGCTTCGTAAAGATTAATCTTAAGGGAAATAATACAAAGAGGTTTTATTTATTAGGCCAAGGTGTTTGTGCGGTTGTGTGCCTTTTTTTGGCAGTGTCCTTATGTAATCAGATACTCTGAGGTGGTGGCTGTGGCAGTATTTTGATCAGAATTCAAACTAAGAGGCCTGGCTTTATTTTATTTTAAATATTTATTTCAAGCCACTTCATTTGGCTAAAAGTATGTTTATACAAGAAGTCAGCACTATCAAGATGCACAAACTCAATATGAACAGCAACATATGGGATAATAAAATTACATACTACAAGAGTAAGAGAAAGTTCTGCCTAATCATCTCTTGCCGTGCTAGTGAGTTTGGCATAGCTTAGTGCTAAAGAACAGAAGAAAACCAGGAGATGAGGAAGAAAAGATTCCTTTATTGCTGTGCTATTGGTCTGCTTTCTGAATGTACTATAAGTAGGATTCTAGTATTTCCTGTCATAACTGCAGTTCATCACTCACTATGGTCCTGATCCTGAAAAGCACTTAGCACATGTGTAACTTTGGTCACACGAGTAAAGATCTCCCTCGCTTCATTCAAATCCATTTCTAAAACCCCACGCTTTTTTCTGCAACAATCTTCAACCATAATCCTTCTAAATCAAAGAGATGATTAAAAACATCTGCACAGCTGGACCTTTAACCTGCAAGGTAACAGGCCAGGTCCTCAGCTGGTGTAAATCAGTGTAGCTCCATTCAGTTCAATTGCCAGAAACCCTGCAAGAAAAGTTCTTTTCATGCTATTTCTGGCTCAGACCAGAGCAGAAGTGCCAGAAATCTCATGAGAGAGCCTGTTGTCACAAGATTTCTTGTTCAGACTGAAGAGGTTCAGAAGGATCAGACGGCTCCAGGATCAGAGGAGGCACCTTTGAACCCCTTCCTGAGCTGCACTGAGCACTCGTTGGCCATAGCCCAAGATCAGGCCCTATCTATTTTCGGTAAAATCCTGTAGCTAATTTGATTTCTGATAATAATATGTCCTATTATTGCACTTCCCCCCCTAGGATATCAGGTTCTTTACAAACATTAATTAAGATCTCACAGCTCCCCAGGGATGTAGGTAAAGTGAGAACTATACTCATTTTAAAGACAGTTACACTGAGGCAGAGAGGGGTTAATTGATTTACTCATGGTTCACTGCCTGGACAATGACTTTGGTAACCTGAGGAAAATGCTTTTAGGGAAGAAAGAAAATAAAGATACCAAAGAGGATTCAGCCAGAGAGCACTGGGGAGAGAGAGCAAAGCATTAATGA
Organism: Macrochelys suwanniensis; assembly: GCA_033296515.1. Classification (NCBI taxonomy): domain Eukaryota; kingdom Metazoa; phylum Chordata; order Testudines; family Chelydridae; genus Macrochelys; species Macrochelys suwanniensis. Next base: position 37,635,891 of record CM065783.1, read on the forward strand.
CTCCACTTCAGTGAGTCCCTCAAGTAGGATTGGCCTAGTGCTAGAGCAAGAGCAAGATTCTGAGGTGCAAGCAGAAAGCCCCTTTGGGCTTTGCCAAGCTGAAGTCAGTGTATGCAGTCAACAAGGTTACTCATTTTGCTTACTGAGAAGTGAGAGGCCAAGATCTCTCTCTCTCTCTCTGTCCTTCTATCCCATAAAAAAACCTCAACATGATTGCATTGCAAATACCAGAAACAGTACTCAATGGAGCGTAGTGTGCTAGGCAATGGAGTGCATCATTCAGTTGGCAGAGGCTGGAGGCAATTTATCTGCCTAGGGCAGCAGGCAGAATGCCTCTAGGACACAGGGAGAGTACACTCCCCACTATCCCTTTACTACACCTTTAGAAATGAAGTAGCTTTTACTCATCCCAGTATTATCTTGTGTGCAGGGTGTGGGAGGGCATGGCCATGTCTTCTGCCTCTGGTGGCCATTCTAGCACCTCCACACACACTTGTTCTTGGGGATTTCAGCATTATGACTTCCTCTTTCACTGGAGTGTTGGGTGGTAGGGAACCCACATGTGGGAACCATAATTTTGCTCTCCATCATGAAGTGTGACTCATTTCAGCCTTGCAAATAGCACAAACTACTGCAGCATGCATTGAGCTGTTTGTGCATACTGGCATCTCATTTAAAAAGAAACTAAACAGAGAACACATGCTTGGAAGAAGCCAGCATCAAGGCCAAACCTACCACTACCAATGAAGTCCATGAGAACCATTTTAATCAAGCCAAAGACTTAGCATATGCTATTCAAACAGATGTGAACACACTTTTGCTTCTGTGGCTACAGGTGCTACTAAACTCGCAACTTATATCTCCTCCAAGGCCTTGATGTAGCCAATGGAATTTGACGCCACATTCCAGGGTTAGCGTGACATTGATTATAGCAACACACTGTATCATTTTCTTTCTTTGCGTACCTGTTATTTTTAAACTCAATATGTTATGATCAAGACCTAAATGGCAGATGTCTGAGAATCAGTGCACAGCCCTACAAGTAGGTGCTGTACAAATGAAACTATAGTATGCACGGCACCGAGAGTAGGATGATGAATACTTCAGTGCTTTCACCTCTGTAAATTCTAGTTGGGATTTGTTCCATTTAAAGAAACGCTCTTTGAAGACGAAGTAACTAGAACAAAACTTTAAACCACTTTGCCAGCTTTCAGAATTATGGTGAAACGTCCTGAGCAATTAAAAACAATGGGATTTTTGCTTAAGTAAAGCCTTTAGGATTTGTCTTTTTCAACCAAAATTCCAGTAGGGCTTGGGAATGCCGTTTATGACCATTTTATATTATACCAAAATAATTATTGTACTTTAAAAAAGATTCTCATATTTGTTTTTTGTGGGAGGTTGGAGGGAAAGGGCGAAGGGGAAGGTCCATGTTTTTTGTGCCTTTCAGTTTTCTAACCCCAAACTCACCCCGAACTCTGACAGTCCATCTGTCTCCTTGCCCTCTCATGTGCCATCACTAACTATAAAGATATTGCAGTCCAGCTTATACGCCTCAGCTGTAATTTCTTCATCCTCACTGTCTTCACATTATGCCCTCAGTTACACTCGTATAGCCCCAAAGATGCAACCGGCTTTGCATCACTCACTGCTGCAAATCCTGCTTACCTTACTTTGGCAAGTACCCTATTAAAGACAACAGGACTATGTGTCTAAGTAGGGCTTGTCTACATGATTAGTTACTGTGCTGCAAGTCAGGGTGTGAAGCTACCGTACACCAGCTTGCAGTGCAGTAACATCCTGTGTGGACATTGCTACAGTGCAGTGAAAATACTGGAGTGCAACACACTCCAGGACTTTGCAGTGTTCACATAGGATGATATTTCTGTGCCACAAGCTGGTGTACTCCAGATTCACACCCTAACTTGCAGCACAGTAACTTGCCGTGTAGACAAGTCCTAAAGCAAATAGCATTTGGCTGCCTATGTAGCAATAATTACATTAAAGAAGCAAGCTAGCATATTTTATTTATATAAAAAAAGAAACAAATACATTTATATCAAAGGACAGCAGTATTTAGAGCCAGATTCTCCCCTTAGAGATGTATCTCTGGTCTCCAGAATTTGGTTTACTTTTTCATTTAAGGGTTTGATACCTATTGCATGTAGTTGAGTATCTGCCAATATCCTTTTGTCATCAACAAAGTATAGCTTTCCTTACATGCACTTCTACATATCTGATACAGCAGAATCCTCCCAAAGGGGAGTCATCTTTTCTAAACCAAACGAGGCAGATAAAAACAAAAGTAATTTACATGTTAAGATTGTAAATAAGTACAATCTGTGGGTCATTTTGTGAGTATGCGTGCACACGTAAATTAATTCTTGTCTCTCCTGGAGTATCTTATGCTCTGGAAGGTCTTCAGATGAATTGTTAGTAGAAAGCTAGCCAGCTGCATAGGATCTCCCACATTTTGTTCAGCTAAAACAATGATCTAAATTGAAAATCTGTCACTTTGGGACAGCATGTGGATTGACACTCCTTGGAGAGTGTGGTTCCCTAAACTGAAAAATAGATTTTAGTGGCTGAGTAATGCTGCTTTTTTTCAAAATACCTTTAACATTTTATTCACATGGAGACTAATTTCTTATTTTTTGAACTATCAGACACGTGGGCAGCACAAAACCAAAACAGTTTTCCTTATAATTGTGTCAGTAAAACAAGTGAGAAAAATCTCAAGAAAAAGAAGGAATTGTTTATACCAAAGTTTGCACTATGGAGCAAATTAAGTATCAGTCCCTATGGTTGTGGGGGGCTCACTGGCTGGAAGCCAAGGAGGTTTTGTTCCTGGAGGATATGGGGTTTAATTGTGTTATGTAGGGAGTTTGTCACCTCTGCATGGACTGGAGCTGTGTGTAGGAAGTAGGTGGGGTATACAGAGGCAGGGGCTTTGTAGGAGGATCTTCAGCTATATTCTCCCCACTTCCTATGGGGTGTAGATCACAGAAGGCCTATAGAGGCTACTCCAGCTAGCGGACTGAAGTTGCTTCACAAATCAGTTCCCCAGCCTAGGGATAAAGATTCCTCCTTATCTGAGTAAGCAGGCATATCTGGCCTGCTTACTCAGATAGGATGCTGGGCTCAGGACTTGGGCCTATATGTCACTCATGTATATGACACTGCTTTGTTAAATGTGTTTTTTGAGTCTAAAAATGCTAAGGTTTGGACTCACCAGTTTCAGTTGCAGAGTTCTTGTAACATTAATTACAGCTACAATGATGGCGTGTTGTATGGCTTGTAAGTAAAGGTATGAATTAGGGAAACCTCTTCGGATTTGGGCAGTTACAAGATAGTCAAACAAGGAAAGATGTATGAATAGTTAAGACATAGAGTATCTTTGATACAAGTGCTGATACAGAAAATCCAACCACAGCCAGATCTACATTCTGCTCACATCGACCTGTGATAGAGCTGAAATGTTTTGTTTTGCTGAGGTTGGAACATTTCCTTTGAACTTTATTTATTCAACTTTTATGTTATATTCAACATTATGTATTATTTTTATTTTACTTTTGTATTATTTTAAACATTGATAATTGGTTTTGAAATTGGTATTTCATTGGTAATTATTGGGGTGGTAACTGGCATACATTGGTAATAATTTCTTGTAATTTCTATAATAAAACATAGAAATATATAAAAATACTTTTATTTTTTATTATACAAATTTCTATAGGACATTACCAATTAGTAAACCAATTTCAAGTTAGAATACCAGTTACAAAAGACCAATTAAAATACCAATTAGCAATTAAAAATAAAAATATAGAATAGAATACAACAGGCAAGGTAGGCAGCCAGGGTTCCATCCACCTGGGGATCCAGGCAGCCCCAGGAGCCCTCCTGCTTCCCAGGGCAACTCAGTGAGCTGGCCACCCAGGGAGTCTGGCAGCTGGCTAGTCAATGAGCTGGTCTTCCCACTCACTGTCTGGCAGGTGGGCTGGCAGGAAAGCAGGTAATCTGCCTGCCTGGTTTCTACCAAAAGTATTGAAAGCACTGATATGTTCCCTCAAAATGTTTTGATTCCATCGTTCCTCTAGAGTTGGGTGAAAATGTTCTTATCTGTGAAAAGCAGAGGAAAGGATTTGGTAGATGCTCTGTTGCCCATTGTATGCATGGATTCACCACAATACCTTCTTCTGAACTTTTTTTCTTAGCTTTTGTGCATGCACCTAGTTCAGCAATGAAGCAGTTTACTACAGATAGCATCAGTTTTGACATGGATGGGGTGCTTATAAAGTAAGAATAGGGAAGGTGGGATACTTTTTCTTTTTTTCTTTTGAGAGTTTAGTCATTTTTCCATTGCAATTATTTTTGTTTTAATAACAAAGATTTCCCCCCAAAAAACCCAATGCCCCTGAGGCAAACAGCCCTGAATAGTAGGGAAATATGTGTCTATAATTACTTGCCAAGAACCCATGAACATTAGAGAAATTCAGAACTAGTTGGTCAAAGCAATAATAACCTAACATTTTAGTGTTATTTAAATGGCCACGAGGCTTCAACATTAATAGATAATTAATATGCACAGGGGAAATTCAGTTGTTATGGTGAATAAATACATTCACATCTCTATAGATGGTATTCTCCCAGTCTGTCTAGTCTCTTAGCTGTCTAGCTTCAGACTGCAGGTTGCCCACTGCTGATTTACACTGTGAAACTTATCTTTCCAAGTAAGGCCCCATCCAACTCACAAAGGGCGTATTTATAGAATTAGGTAGAACTTTCAAAAAACTCCATGTGTTGTAGGAGCAGAAGTCCCTTTGCCTTTCATAGAATCATAGAATATCAGGGTTGGAAGGGACCTTAGTAGGTCATCTAGTCCAACCCCCTGCTCAAAGCAGGACCAATCCCCAATTTTTGCCCCAGATCCCCAAATGGCCCCCTCAAGGATTGAACTCACAACCCTGGGTTTAGCAGGCCAATGCTCAAACCACTGAGCTATCCCTCCCTATATCACTTAGGCACTTTTGAAAATCTGATTCTACAGTTGTAGTTGGATCAGACCCCAGAAAGGAAAGGATGAAACAAACAAAGAAACCAACCCTCCGAATTTGGACAATTGAGTGAACTCCACAGGAAGTCCTTAAAACTGCACATTCCTCAAATCTGTATTTCTATTGACCATTCCCATGGCTTTTGCATTGTTAACTTCTTTACAAAATTTAGAGACAGCGAGTGTAAATTGGCAAATCCTCACTTCTAGAAGTGCTGGCATACAGTTCAGCCACTAAGCTGTAGTATATCTATATCACTGGGGTCTAGTAGACCCCAGATGCTTATCAGAGATTCTGTCATTGGCATTGGCTGTCACAAAATAACAGGCTTCAGTAACAATTAACACGCTGGCTAAGGCAAAGGAAGCAATCCTATTTTGAGAACTGACATGGGACTTAGGCTAAGTTCTGGCTGGCTATAGATGAGTGAGTTTCATCCATTATGAAATTTTTGCAATATTTAGTTGTCAAGGCTCCTGTGTATTTTAAAATGTAAAGATAATGTAATTAATCAATAATTATTAAACACAGCTCTAGCTTGATAGAAACCCCTGGGAAGAGGATTTGGCCACTTTTACTCAAGGGACGGGGAGTAGTGGCTCAGCAAAGGTTGCTTTCCCCTTTGCATTGTGGCAATATGGCAACCCAAGCATGAGTGCAAAGGGGCACATTATTCCCCTCTTCTTCTCTCACCTGGATGTGCAGGCCTGCTCCTGACTGAGCCCTCCACGAACAGGAAGTTGCTACTCTGAATAAAGGTGGCACAATTTCATTTTGAATAAACAAATTAAACTGGGGCAGTACCTACAGATATGGTAACATGAATTCACTCTGAGGAGTTGATATCAGTCAGCCTCAAGAATAGAGTGTAAAGTAATTGCTTCATTTCTCCTAATAGGTTCTGTTCTTCATTCATTAGTGTCTTCAGTACACCTTGCTTTTTTTGCCTATAAGCTTTTTAAATTTGTATTGGTTTACATTTTCACAGTTGCGGGAAATTATGTGGAGTTCAGACAATGGGTGGGGTGTGTCAGACAATATTATTTAATGATACTGAGTTTCCAAAAGTTAAAGCTTTATAATGATTAAAACACAAAATTGAGAACATCATATGTCAAAATACACAAAGTAACTATATTAAAAATTGAACTCTGATATGTTCTCAAGCAACATTTTTCTTACTGCAACTATCTGTAAATTTTGATTATCAATGGAATTTTTTTTAATGTGTTTGTGTGGGTGTGGTGAAATTGAAATTTACCCACAGTTACTGATAAAAATCTATTCCTTCCAACCCAAATTTTATGATAGAAAGAGTCATTTTTTCTTGGCTTTACTCACATATTTCATTATAAATTCATCTTGTGATGATAAACTGGTCACAAATAGAACCCTCTACTTTTATCAAGCAAAGCAATCGTTTTGGGGGGTTTTTTCAGGCAAACGCTATACACTCTGTGCTTAAAAGGAATTACTAAGTTAAGCACTCTATATTAATGCCTAAAGAAAGGATTAATATAGCCAAAACATGCTGTTATAAAGGCAAGGACGACATAATGAACTACTCAATAAATTGCAATATGCTTGACCTAGGAATACACTGAACAGGAAGTGTCAGGGGATTGTGGGAATACATTGGTTCTTCCTTGGAAAGGTGTGCTAGGAGACAGATGAGGTGAAAGTGTAAAAATTCAAGCTCTCGCTTTGAAGCACTAGATGGTCCACGGGAAACCCATTTAGCTCTCAAGCCCCCTTTTCAGGTTAGAACAGAAAAAAAAAGATGTTTCATTTTAATTCTTTTCATGCTGTCATAATTTATGGGAAAGACGATAATGCAAGTTCAGGGTCAGTGATCAGAAATGTAGACATGAGTTATGGTCTCAGCTTGTACCCTGGCTGGCCCTAATTTAACATGGGCTAGCAGTCACATCCTCCCAAGCACTTAACTTTTAACCATCCACCTTAAAAGACACAGCAATTAGTAATAAAAAAAAAAAAAAGAGAGAGAGAGAGAGAGAGAGAGAGAGAGAATGACTACATTCCTGAAACATCTGGGGAACATGAGAGGCCTCTACTCAAGAATATTTACAGACAGTGGGATGCCTAAAACTGGAAGGAATAAAAAAGATATGGGTTTAATTTATATAAAAATAAACTTAACAAAACAAATTTTGCCAGCCTTAACAAAAAGTCTTTCATACCACGAATCTTCCAATTTCTCCTAACTTTAAATTGCCAGCCCACTTGCAGGGACAAATGTTTATGAAAGCCTTTATTTGATTAACAAAAATGATTTTTAAAATTCATTTTAATTAATCCAGAAATCTACCATTATGTAATCACAGAAGTTAGGGCTAGGAAAGACAATTAGATCATCAAGTCCAGTTCCATGAAAACATAGAATTTATCCCTGCAGTACATTAATCTAGTCTAGCTTTAACTACCTCAGGACTTCCACTACTTTCCTGGATATATTATTCCACAGTCCAGTATTTCTGATTTTTTCCCCAATCTCCCTTCATTTTCCATTTCTTAGTTTAAACCCATTACTCTTACTGTAGTTTTATTCCCACATGCCACACTAAATAATTCCTTTCCTTCCTTGTTACTCACACCCTTTGAATATTGGTAGACTGTTACCCTGCTGCTCTTTTCCTGATAGAGAGGGAGTTATCATACCTGTGATTCCTTTTGAGCATGCACCCCTGAAATTGCATTCATCATTTTTATAATCATATTCCGCCTGAAATGTAGTTACTTAGTTACTTAGTTACTCAATTTTGACATGGGTTTTCAGTGGGCCAGTGTGATTATGGACTACATTACATTTTTTATTATTACTGGATGTGTCGTGCTGTTTTTCCCTGTCGAAGTACTCCTACAGAGCACACCAATTAAAATTAACAACAAACACTGTTAATAAAATAGCAGACCTGCCAAGGAGACAGAAGGAACAAACCTAGATTTGACGGCATTCGAATCTTCTCAGCATACAAAACTTTTTTTTCTGCAAAAAAATGTAGATTCTGAGACATCAAAGCATTTCACAAATTTGTGTCAGTATCACCAAACAATGAAGGTCAGGAAAAAAATCTAAAATAAATCTGAAAAATCAAAGTTTCATTTTTTTAAAACAAAATATTTCAAATTTTTTGGTTAAAACAACTTTTTGTTTCAAATTTTCCTTCTTTAAAAAATCAAGAGTGTTTAAAAATGGTCAAAATTCAACTGAAAACAAGTATTTTATTTCAACACTTTTTTCCCCAGAATTGCCACCAAACTAAAAAAAAATATTATTCACACATCTTTAGTTGTGTCTAATGCAGCATGAGGATTTGATCATGATTTTTTTCTTACCTACATTATTTCCATATTAAGAATTTCTGCGTTATCTGGTTAAAGTTGATCAGAATACGGGGAAATGTAAAGTTTCTATAATATATGTATCTTTTCCTTTTTTTCAGATCACTCCAGTTTCACCCATTCTGCTAGTCTCTTGATTCCTTTCCTAAACATTGGACCAATGACATATATACCCTCGTGCACATCCATTGACTCCATACCCGGATTTAAATCAGGACAAAATTTAGCTCCAAATAACTGTTCACTGATAATGACAAAAAAATTCAATGTTTATTTTACTAATGTGAGAGAACCCTCTAAGATGGAAATGGAAAAACATTTGGCTATTTATCATATTCAAATCAATATTTTTCTATTATCATGTCTGCCTACTACATGAAAAGGGTGAGAGAAATGTCAAAAGAATTGTTATGCCAAACAAAATTAAGGTATTTTGACAACAGTTTAGTTTTCTGGGGTTAAAATGAGAATATTAAATATACTACTAATATGTATCTCAATTACTAGCAGGAAGCCAACTTGCAACTGAAATTTCCCAAACATTACCTGGACTGGGCCAGATTAAACTGATTTCATTTTTGAAGTGTCATTTTCAAAGGACTGACAAATTACTGCATTTTGTATTGTCTTGATTAATCTAAGCAGTGGAATACTTTCAACATTTTACCCATGTAAAGCATGCATCTAAGGAATGAAAAAATGTATGCACTTTATGTTTCTGTGTATCTTATGCTGAATTTCAATAACAACCCTTTAGAACACTAAAAATGTAGGGTTTTATTGTAGCTGTCTTTTGGGGTTGCAAATTGTTAACATCTGTCGCTTAGTATCATTTTTTACAATAGTCTGCTCTCTAGATATCCTTGTTAATGACTGTAATTTTCTAGTCAGCTGCTATCTGTCAAGGTAGTTTAAAGGTCATTTTTTGCTATATTCAAGAGAACCTCATGAAGAAAATGGGCATGCATTCTTTGTAGCAAAGTGAGCTTATTTTTGGATTTGGTTTTGGATTTGAAAACAGTGCTCAGCACAGCCAGGCCATATCAATATCTGTATTTCGCCCAGCTTTGCTGTTTGATCCTTGCTCAAACACATTTCAATCCATATTTCTTCTAATGGCCACCTTGTTGTTTCTTTGTTATCCCTGCTATATCCATGGATTATCCCTTACTCATCTATATTGAATGGCGGTGCTGGATTAAACTGAAGAAGTCATTAATTTCTAACCCATCCCCCACTTGCCTATCCTCATTTTCCTCTCAATTTCATAATTTCATCATTTGGCAAGTAGCACTGAATGTATGTAATAAAATAAATAACAACAACAACAGTAAGAATAATAATGAATAATTCAGCAACACCTGCATTTTAGATTCTAGTGAGTGCCTTCCAGCTATCCACTAGGACTGCTGTGAGGGGAAACCCAGCCTATTGCTCTGGATTCCTGGTGTGTTTCACACTGCTAGAGCCTCAGAAGGCTGCAGCACTGGTTCCCGCCTCAGCCTCTCTGGCATATTTCCTGGGCACTGACTCTCAGTCTGTTACCGCTTCTCAGAAATGGGGTTCCTTAGCCCACCTGCCTTAGGCCCCAGGAACAGCACTGACCCCTGAGATACCCGTTACTTAAACACATCCCTGTCTGAGAACTCCACCCGAAAGATTTAAAGGTTCTACTTTACCATGAAACTCTCTTAGATGCACACTGTGAATACAATCAATACACACATTCATCATTTTGCACAGGATCTAGCACCTTCATCCTTTTTCATACTTGTTATGTAAAGCACCGGAAAGTACAGATCATACCAAAAAATAAACACACGTCCCTGCCTTAGTTTCCTCCAAGGTATTTTTTGGGCTGGGGTCTGAGTCCCTTGGATTGTTCAGAGTCTGGGCTCAGGAAAGCAGGCAGAACCCCCTTTAACCATGAGCTGCTAGATGCTGTGACCTCTCCTCTCCTGAACCCCTCACCCAGCTTCTGTGATCTTGCTCTCTCCTGACCTACACTTCCTCTTTTAATGTCAACCCCTCTATTCCTGTCTGTTTCTTTTAAAACTCCTCCTAGTCAACTGGTTTCTTTTTTCAAGTTCTGCTAAGTTTCAGCCACTCCTACCTTCCCCCCTCCCTTTCGAGGAATCAGTGAAACTGGTTTTCTAAGGAGGTAGCTCACTTGTTGTCCCAGACAACCTGAATAGAGTTGTTAAGTCCCAAGCACCTTCTATTCTATCAGTCTGATAAGTCCTTTCTACAGGGCTGGTCAGCCATGGTGGATCCACATACATATAGGCACTTGTAATACAGCAGTTTTTCACAATTCAGCTTCAAAAGAGCAATCAGAATTCATAAATTGTACAGACATAGCTCTAACTCATCACCACTTAAAATATCCTTTTTCTTCACGGCATAAGATTTACAAGTGTACTAGAAGAACATGTGTTTGTTTTGAAAAATCTGGCATATATGTATCATTATTAACTCCAATGAAGTGTCTGGAGTTATACCAGTGTAAAGCCAATGTGAGATCTGAATTCAACCCTTATTGTCCTAGTCTTGAGTATTTGATACTGCAGCAGCAAAAGAAAGAAGGTGGCCACTTAACCCTTCTCTAGCAACTGCAAACTTTTGAAATGTGACCCACTGTGCTTGGAAGGAGATTGAGACCCTTTTGAACATATTTATTTAACAGAAGAATAAGCTAACCACTGATTGAAAGGGGAATATGAACAGGCAAGACATGGGTGTTAGAAGAAAGAATGTTTTTATATCTCCCTATTTTGTTTAAAAAATCCACCCATTAAAAAAATCATTTTGGAGAGTCACCATTGTGTAATCCTTATCTGAACAGACCACATCTATGAAATGGTACTTCCATCTCCATGCTCATTAAAATCTTGGCCTCTCAGCTATAGAGTTGGTTCTAATTGCTCTTGCAGTGGTTTGTCCGATGTGGATAGCTGGTCACTCCGAACTAGTTATGCAACCACAACTTCACAAAGATCACTGTAGAGAACCTGCAATCACTACTGAGCCTAGAGAGAGACTCTTAATTCCATTAGCAATTCCTTAAAACAAAGACAACATTTTCAAATCTGTTGATTATTTTTCATTTCCATTTTCTACACATCTTATTTCAAATGAATATACAAACCCAGGAAAATCAGGAAAGCCATTGACCAATGGCCAGCATTCATACACACTCCCTGAAAATAGACAACATATTACAATTGCCTCTCATTATTGTCTGGATATGATCTTAATCATTTATTCATTGCAACTAATCTACAGCATAAAACTCTAAATGTCATATGTGTCATTGTTTCCAAGTGCTCCAATTAGCTTAAGGTTACTGTGCCTGGATTGGATCAGACTGAGAATGCCACATTCAGGGCAGACTGCAAGAATTGGGGCAGACAATCCCCACAACTGGTGGTTTATTTTATAATTTGATTCACCAATTTAGTAACAAAAGAGCTTCTGCAGTACCACGCTGGTTAACCAGACGCCAAAGACAGTCCCCTTTAGACATTCCAGCCCTTGGCCCCCATCCAGACAAACAGGCCTAATATAGTGAGGGGTTATTGAAAACCAAATTCATCATATGTGAGTTTTTTACTAATCCCAAAGACACTTACCTCCAGGTCAATATATATCTCAGATCTTATCCAAATACCACACTGTCAGCCAACCCTTAGTAAACTAACTAAAGATTAATAAAAGAAGAGACTTATAAATGGTTAATGGATCATATACACATAAATGATTGCAAAGTCCTTGTATCAGGTTTGTAGCAATGATATGACTGTTGGCTTGCAAAAGTCTCTCTGGTAACTTCCAAAAGATTGGCAGTTCCTCAATCAGTAGTTCAAGATGCTCCTTTTGGTTGCATCCACAGTCCAGAGATTTAGAGCTGAAAAGAGGCAAAATGCAGATGTCTCAGGTGTCTTTTATATACTTTGCCAGTGCATGGAAATTTACTGTCCTGAACAAAGCCCACCACCCGTGCATGGAAAGTTACTGGCCCAAGATGGAGTCCAGGGTCACATGAGCATATCACATGCCCCTATGTGTTTTTCTGAATCACAGGGGGTGACCGTTGGCTCCTTGCTGTCTGAAGCATCCACAGGAAAATCTATTGGGCGGGATGAGTTTCTTCAATGGCCCATTGTGAGAGGTGCGCATCCTTAATGGGCCATCAACACATAGTTGTCTAGCCCTGATGTAAATCTATCTGGGGGGTGTCACCCAGGAGTACAGCACATGTTTAAGATACAAGTACATAGCCATTATTCATAATTTCACATAAAAAGATGATAAAACATGATACTCATACGTAGCAAGTCATAACTTTTCCATTGATACCTTATATGACATACTTTGTACATGACTTATAGAAATTGTGTAACAGTGGTAACAACAGTTATATAAATGGCCACCTTTCTTATACACAGCATCACAGTTATCGCCTCTGTAAAAATGTAGCATGGATCAAACTGGGAGGTGAGTGGGAGAAGTATTGTAGTGCTCCTCCTGCCTGTGGACAGAGGAAACTAAAAGAAAAATCTCTCTTTGGGAAAGGAATGTGGAAAAATATGTCCTAGTATACAAGTTCTATTTTTGCCATATAGTACAAAGAGTAACCACTAAAATCTAGTAAAGGATCATTGTCTATTCCAAACTTGACTACTGCAGATAATCTATGTCTATCCCACTTGTTATGGGAAATGAAATAACCCTTATGCACACTTACCTATTTTATGTGGCATGAATACTGGTGAAGTGGTGGAATTTGTGAATATTATCACTCAAGGAAAGCGAAACTCTAAGACTAGTTATACCTACTTTAGGTCCTGATCCAGCAGAGTCCTTTAGCAGGAGTATAACTGTAAGCATACAAGTAGTACCATTGAGACTCATAACACATGTTTGAAGTTATACAGGGGTCAAAGGGCTTTTGCATGTAAACCCATCACTGTACCCTATGACCCTGCAGACATTAATTCACTTGGAACCTCTCCATTGTGTGGAATCTCCTCTAAAAGAGTGCCGCATGGGCAGAAGCAAATGGGGGGAGTCCTGGCAAAATCACTTTCACAGGGTGTTGGAAGCCTATTCCAATGCTTACCTATCCTTACAATTAGAAAGTGATTTTTCCTAATATCTAACCTAAATCTCTCTGGCTTCAAGTTAATCTGATTACTTCTTGTCCTACCTTCAGTGGACCTGGAGACAAATTGATCACTGTACGCTTTAAAATATTTGAAGACTTTTATCAGATCCCCCCTCAGTCTTCTTTTCTTAAGATGATCTATGCCCCGTTATTTTTTAACCTTTCCTCATAGATGAGGTTTTCTACAATTTTTATCATTTTTATTGCTCTCCTCTGGACTCTCTCCAATTTGTCCACATCTTTCTTAAAGTGTGGTGTCCAAAACTGGACAGAATACTCCAGCTGAGACTTCACTAGCGCTGAATAGATTAGTCTTACATACGACATTCCTGCTAATAAACCCAAGAAAAATATTAGCCTTTTTCACAACCGCATAACATTGTGCACTCATATTCAATTTGTGATCCACTATAGCCATCAGATCCTTTTCCGCAGTACTACCACCTAACCAGTTATTCCCTATTTTTAGTTGTGCATATGATTGTTCCTTCCTCAGTGTAGTACTTTGAATATATCTTTACTAAATTTCATCTTGCTGAATTCAGACCAATTCTGAAATTTATCAAGGTCATTTTGTATTTGAATCCTGTCCTCTGAAATGCTTTTCAGTCCCCTCCCAGCTTGATGTCATCTGCAAATTGTATTAAAATACTCCCCCATCCATTATTCAAGTCATCAGTGAAAATATTGACTAGTACCGGACCCAGCACAGACCACTGTGGGACCCCACTGGACATGTTCTTCCAGTGTGACAGAAAAGCATTGATAAGTACTCTTGAATACTGTTTTTCAACCCTTTGTGCACCCACCTTAGAATAATTTCATCTAGACCACATTTCCCTAGTTTGCTTATGAGAATGACATGTAGGACTGTGCCAAAAAGCTTTACTAAAATCATGATAAATCACATCTCCTGCTTTCCCCCTACTCACTAGGCTAGGAACCCTGTCAAAGAAGAAAATTAGGTGATTTGGCGTGATTTGTACTTAACATAAACCATGCTCACTGTTACTTATCACGCTATTATCTTCTAGGTGCTTACAAATTGCTTGTTTAATAATTTGTACCGGTATTGTTCCAGGTATTAAAGTTAGGCTGACCGGTCTATAGTTCCCCACGTTCTCTTTATTTTTCTTTTTAAATATAGGTACTATGTTTGCCCTTCTCCTGTCCTCTGGGACCTCATCCATCCTCCATGAGTTCTCATAGATATTTGCTAACTGTTTCAAGATTGCTTCAGCTATTTCCTTAAGTACCCTAAAGTGGATTTCATCAGGCCCTGCAGATTTGCATACATCTATCTTATCTAATAGAAGCGACAAAGGGTCCTGTGGCACCTTATAGACTAACAGAGCTATTGGAGCATAAGCTTTCGTGGGTGAAGACCCACTTCATTGGACGCAAGCCATGCAAGCTTGCATCCGATGAAGTGGGTATTCACCCACGAAAGCTTATGCTCCAATACCTCTGTTAGTCTGTAAGGTGCCACAGGACCCTTTGTCGCTTCTACAGATCCAGACTAACACGGCTACCCCTCTGATACTTATCTAATAGTTTCCCTGAACCTGTTCTTTCCTTATTCTGGCTTATGTTCCTTCCTCATTCTTGTTAATATTAATTGTGTTAAGCATCTGGTCACAATTAATATTTTTAGTGAAGACTGACGCAAAACAGGCATTAAATACCTCAGCCTTCTTCATGTCATCTGTTATTAGTTCTCCTTCCCTACTCAGTAGTGAACTTCCACTTTCCTTCATTTTTCTCTTGCTCCTAATATATTTATTAGGGCTGTCAAGTGATTAAAAATAATTGCAATTTATCGCGCGATTAAAAATATTAACTGCGATTAATCACGCTGTTAAACAACAATAGAATACCATCTATTTAAATATTTTTGGATGTTTTCCCCTTTTTCAAATATATTGATTTCAGTTACAATACAGAATTCAAAGTGTACAGTGCTCACTTTATATTTACTTTTCATCACAAATATTTGCATTGTAAAAAAGAAACAAAAGATATAGTATTTCAAATCACCTAATACAAGTACTGTAGTGCAATCTCTTTATCATGAAAGTTCAACTTACAAATGTAGAATTATGTACAAAAAATAACTGGATTTAAAAATAAAACAATATAAAATTTTAGAGCCCACAAGTCCACTCAGACCTACTTCTTGTTCAGCCAATTGCTGAGACAGACAAGTTTGTTTACATTTGCAGGAGATAATGCTGCCTGCTTCTTGTTTACAATGTCACCTGAAAGTGAGAACAGGCATTCACATGGCACTGTTGTAGCTGGCATCACAAGATATTTATATGCCAGATGCGCTAAAGATTTATATGTCCTTTCATGCTTCAACCACCATTCCAGAAGACAAGCATCCAAGACACTACTGTGATAAGATCACTGCTTCCTTTATAATGTAAGCCATTTTTCTTGGTAGTTCAGTGAAGAAGAAAAAAATTGGCTGACACAGTCCAAGTCAGTAGGGCAGGTGTGGTGGCAGAGTCACTGGAGAGGCAACCTGTGCTAATATCCATCAAGAAATTCACATACATGGTAAGGAACTGACCAAATCTTTCAATATAATGAACAGAAGCAGTGTGTTGAAGAATCCTTTTCTCAGCAGTTGTCTGAAAATGATGAACGATAATAGATTTTGCATATTATAACTAATATATGCAGGAGTCAGTGTTCTGGGACTAAAATGAATTTCATAAAATTGCTCAGTTGTTAGCTGAATGGCATTGATGGCTGATCTTCTCAATCCGTATTTAGAAACTCACAGATTGGAAAGGCCATGCTTTGTAACTGTCACCTCTCATTTATAAGCATATTCGACATCACACTTACAAATGGGGTTGTTGTTTCCAGATTAATAAAAAACTGACAACTATGACTTCACTGCTCCTGGGAATACAGTATCTTGAGAACGATACAGATCTTTTGAACTCTTTGCATAATAACGGGTATTTGAATATTCCTTGGAATAGCATTCAGTCTTCAAAACCTGGTCAGCAGAAAGCAGCATAAATTGAGGTTTGTAGCACATAATGTGCCCAGTAAAAATACCAACCTCCAAGTGTAGCATTTTACTAGATTTTAGCAGAACAGATATCCATTTAAAGTTGTTTGGAAATACAATATTAGCCAACTCTTGGTAAAATCCAGTACTGTGTTTTAATGTCTGCTTATCCTACCTATCTACTTTAAAGTTTATTTTAAAAAATAGTACCCCACTATAACATTATTAATTGATTAATTAGTCTACAAGTAAACTAGATTTTTTTAATTGATACTGTAAGTAGCATATAAGGTAATAACAGCAAGGAGAGGTTTAATTTTTTCTGTAAAGTGTTTTAAATACCAGTTATAAATTATCACTATGTTTCAGTAGCACAAAAACAAGTAGTAAACCAGTAATGATTTTAATAAACCCTGAAAACTCTAATAGATACAGTAAGTCCAAAATGATAGTATCTTTTAACATATAGGACCGCAAAGCCAGATTAAAAGCAGATGTTTATGGGTGAAATAACCCTTCATAGGAATTAGCTATTAGGTTCCAGTATAATATTAAATTTATTGTGGCTCTGAACTTGGCAAGAAGTTTTTTGGCATGGAGACCAGCTGTTGTTTATTCATATTTAACCTGGGAATTGATGTATATGTTGTAGAGCATTAACCTAAACTCTGCAGTCCATATACTAGAACGACCAGTAGTGGAGCAGAATTTAAAATAGGATTCAGACTAGAGAGGAGATAGTATCTTTGTAGCTTAGAAATCACACTGTGTTGTACGAAGGAAGCATTAGCCTTTGGCCTATTTGACTTTGTCTCTCTCTCTCATGCTTCTATTCCATGCGGAACATAGGGCCTTCACCACTGCTTTCCATCTTTGCCTGTCTCCCGCTGCAGGTTTAGCTTCTTCCAATGTCATTTTGATAGGCTTCTATCATGCATTTCCATGTATCCTTGGTCTGCTATGTTGCTATTTTCCGTAGGGGTTCCACTCCAATGCCTGTCATGTTATGTTATTCAGGTCTTTTCTCCAGGTATGTCCTAGCCATCTCCATTTTCATTCTGGAATTTCCTGTCCTGTCAGTGTCTGTTTTGTCCTCCTCCACAGTTCTTTGATTGTGATTTTTTTTGGCCCTCTGAATACTGAAGATTTGTCTAACACAGGTGTTTATGAAAACTTGAAGTTAGGATAGTAAGGTCTTAAGTCTCCAAGTTTCAGCACCATATAGTAAGATTGACGACAATGGTATTAAATATTCAAAGTTTAGTTTGGAAGGCAAGATTTCTGTTTCTCCAGATCAGTTTTAGAGTTAGAAAGACATGTGTGGCTTTTACTATTCTGGCTTTAATGTCTTCATCTGTTCCACCTGTTGCACTTACAGTGATGCCAAGATATGTGAAATATTGGGCCTTTTTTATGATTGTTTTGATTCTCATGGTTTTAGTTTGATTGGTGTTGATTTCCAACCTACAAATTGTGCACAGACCTGGAGACAAATCTGTTTTGACTTCCATAACTCTCTGAGTATGGGATAGCAAGTTGATGTCATCTGCAAAATCAAGGTTCTCTAACTTCTGTGTGAAAGTCCATTGTATGCCCCTTGGATGTTCTATTATGTCTCTCTTATTACCCAATCCACTACCAGAAAAGAGATCATGGGTGACATAAAACAGCTTTGGCTTATATCCAGAGTAACCTCTAATGGCTTACTCCATTCACTGTTATGTATTAGTTGGCATGTCATATTTTCATAAAAGCTCTGAATGATGTTCACAGATTTCGGAGGGATTCCATAGCAGTATAGCAACTTCCACAAAACTGTTCTATCTACTGTATCAAAGGCTTTTTGGAAATTTATTACAATCATATAAAGCAGTGACATTCAGTTGAGAGTTCTATTGTAATACAGAGAATTACTGTTTGAGCTATACATGATTTCTCCTGTGTGAACCCTTTCTGTTCTTACCATAACTTTGAATCTACCGTTGTCTTTATTCTGTCTAGAATACTACATGCAAATATCTTACATGCGATAGACAGCAGTTGAAGGCCTCTAATTCGTACACAGACTGAGGTCTCCTTTCTTTGGCGGTGTGACTATATGATGCATTTTCCACATATTTGGTATTTTTTCTTCTTCCCAAATCTTTTGTAAGATCCTGTCAAAATATCTACATTATTCTTACAGTCTCCTCTAAGAGCCTCCGTTGTAATGTTATTTGACCTACAATATGTTATTACATGATACAGTCTTCAACATTCAAGGACCTTTTGTGCACAAGCCCAAAACACCAGCTATTACGCTACCAATATCACTGCAGAATGCACCACAAGAGTTGGGATAGGCATGTTGGTCACAGGTGAGAGAGATCTGGATGCTGCTCCACACATCTTGGGCCCGATTCTCCACCGCATTACACCAGTTTTATTGTGATGAATTGAGTGGAGTTTGTACCCAAGGATAAAAGAAATCATGTATATTTAGGATATAGAGGTGAAATATAAGTATTAATATTGTAACACAGGGGTTACGGACTGCAGGCTTGTGAGATATTTAGCTTATCCAAACAAGGCCTCAGGTCTAAAGATAGGTTGACATGGGCAGCTAACCAGTGAGTGACCCTATATTACAAGATGAAACAGTCACCAGAATAGAAGTGTTAACTTCTGATATTTAGGAAATATATATTGAAATGTACCAGTCAAAACAGATTAGGGAAGTTTCTCGTATTTTGCAGACATATGGTGTCAGTAATGAGCTAACCACAAGTTGTTTGAGTGATGTAAATGTTAATGAGCGTAAGGGGAACTAAGAAGCCTAGAAAACCAGGGCACCCCAAGGTAGTGGGACATGGAAGTTCAAATAAGGAAAAGGAATTGAAGCCTTCATAAATATGTATGAACCCAGTAGGCGTCAGCGTCACACATTATAAAAGCCGTATCATTGCCTACATGCCTGAATAGACGCCAGGATGACAACCACTGGTGATGATGATAATAGTGAGAATGATGAGGATAATGACTGACACTTGGGAGTTCTCTGCAAAAGATGGTATGAGTAGTGCAATGCTAGATGTTCACTACTGTTCTCTCTCCTTTAACAGATTGCGGTGTTTGTATTGTTGTTTGGCTGGCTAATAAAAGTAACTATGACAAAAAGAGCACACTGTTGTCCCTGTTGTGCACCATGCGGCCCCCCTTCTATTGATAACCTCTCTACTGCAGTCGATCTGGGGCTGAACCCTTACATATTCAAGTAGGTGTAAGCCCTCACATCAGGATGGATAATTAGTTAAAGTAACTCATAACTATAAATAAGGCTTTAAGCTACACTGGTGTACAACTGAAGAATACAGCTGAGAAATAGATCTCGTAAATTCAAATTAGGGGTCGATGTGGCTGCAGAGGGTCAGTCTGATAGCCAACTGGCCTAGTGGTCAGGCAGTGGCTTCACTGTTCTTTCCAATCTTGTCATTCTAGAGGGGGCCCTGGCTGAGTCATATGTGGTGGGCCTCAATCCATCCTGAGTCTCTCTTCCAAACTCTTAGGTTTCTGCCATAGCCGAGATACTTGGGAGCAAGGTAGGAGAATCCAGGACCTATCATTCCATCACACAGACACAGGGCGAGCTGTGCATATAACTTTTTATATTTAGATTTTTTTTTTCAAAGTTGCTTATCAAGAGGCATTGTGGCCTGCTGGAGAGAACACTTGGCTTTTTGTCAGAATACATACACTTTATTCCTGGCTCTGCCACCGAACTGCTCTATGATCTTGAGCAAGCCACTTCACCTCTCTGTGTCTCTGTTTCCCCTTCAGTTCAATAGGAATAGTGATATTTATTTCCATTATAAAGCACTTTGAGGTATATGGAAGGGAAAAGGCAACCAGCACAGCTCATGGAGTATTGATGTGAAAGGAAGTTAAAGGCTTCTTTCCAAACTGTATGTCATATCCATCTGATGGGCAGGCAGAGTTTATAGTATAAAACATTACAGGACCTATAGTACAGAGAACATTAATGAATCTATTGTACAGTGAACTTATAGAGACTGGACGTGCTTACTATCAGTTGTAGTAGAGCAATATTTTACTGGGCATGCAAGACATATTCAGCTTCAGAGCATCAAGCTATCTGGCTCACTCAAGAGCAGCTTAAACACAAGTGAAGTAGGTCCACCAAGAATGGAGGTTGCAGCAGTGCAAGGAATCAACTATCCCCAAAGCCAGTTGGTGCAGCCCACAAGATAGGCACCACAGGAGAGGGAAATGACTTACTGCCTAGCAGATGCAGTTTCTACAGAACTTCTGCTAGCAAAGTTCCAACTGTAAATTAAAGGGTCTCCCCGACAGCAGAATTCTTGAGGAAGTGGGACAGGGGCACCATTGCCTGTCATCCTGTGAAGTGCATATTTACTGTGCCACCAGCAAGTTAAATCTAGAACTGGCTCAACAAAATATGAACTTAGAAACCCTTTTCAATGTTTCACATTTTTTTGACCTGGGAATTTAGTCATTCATCATCTGCTGTGACTCTTAACTCTTTCAAGCATGATTTTCCTAATTATATTTAATGACTACATCAAGAATGCCAACTGCAGACCAATCTACAAGTATTGCATACATGCCTGGCCTTCAAATTAGTATTATTGTTTTTACCATTACAAGGGGCATGACAGCAAAGCTCATAGTAAGTTTGTCTAACAATTTCTATTACAAAAACAAACAAACAAACAAACAAAAACCCGGTTCTGACATTTTCTGAAGAACTTTAATGCTCAGTATTGCCAAACCCAAGTGTTCAAAAATCGTGAGTCAGGACTCAAAAAATCATGAGATTGGGTTAAAAATAATAAATGTTGGGTTCTTTTTACTTGTCTTCCAGTTTCTTAGTCTATAGGATGCCCAAACTTACTTCCACAGTGATGAAGTCTAGAAACTTACTTAAAAAAATACAGTCAACAAATAACTGCCCAGTCAAACTATCCAGGGATTGTTTCTTCTTCAAGTTATGATAATTGCCAGGAGGTAGAAATTGTTCTGATCTGGTGTTTGTGCCTGCATTCAGCAACAGCAGGCATCGGGCACAGATTGTTTCTGAAAATAATTTGCTTTAGGTCTAGAAAGAGAATAACAATCTGCAGTGCCATACAATGTTTAGCAGACTTGAGTTTTTACAGGCCGTGTTTTTTTCCTAAGAAGGGAACTAAGTGCAAAGAACCATTATAATATTATTGTAGAGCTGAGCAAATAATTCACAAATGAATTATTTATTAGACAAATTTCCCCACTTTTTCTGTTCACTGTCCACAGGCACCTCATAGATTTTTGAAACATAATCATTATTCAAAATAACAATGAAATGTATCACTAGTTTAGTTTAGTCTCTGGCTTCCAGTTCGATACATAATATTTGAAATTTGAGATGTGCTGCACACTAGGGCTAGTCAGAAAACAAGAATTCAATATGCAAAAAAAAATCAAGGTTTCAAAATGTGTTTTTGTTCTACATCAGAACAAAAACGAGACCTTTTGAAATTTGTCAAGAAAGAGAGACACACGACCCCAGAATAGCCAATAACCCCAATAGTTAGAGCACTCATCAGCCATGTGGGAAATCCATGTTCAAGTCCTTGTTTTCCTGATTTAGAGCAGGGATCTGAACCTCAGGTCGCCCATATCCCAAGCAAGTGCTCCAATCACTGGGTTTTTCTCTCTCTTTCACCAGACATTCCATTCTGGAACCAAGAAACCTTCCTGATGAAATTTAAAGCTATATGCTTTTTCAAAAAAGATTTTGTTTCAAAATATTAGCATTTTACAATGAAAAAGCATTTAATCAAAACATTTCCAGCCAGCTCTACTGTATAGTTGGAATTGGTCACATAAATCACATGCATTTGGTTTTGTCCCCTGATTGGATGAGTGTAACTCCCATAAACAAGTATTAGAGGGATAGCTGTGTTAGTCTGGAAATGTAGAAGCGACAAAGAGTCCTGTGGCACCCAGGGCCGGCGCTATAACTAGGTGACCCTAGAGCGCCAGGATTTGGGGTGTGGCAGGCGGCTGCCTCCCGGCTCCCCGCTCAGCGCCTGAGTGGGGAGCCGGGAGGCAGTCGCAGCGAGCCGCTCCACTGCCCCCGGTTCCATGCTCAGCTCCTGCAACCCATGTGGGGGGAGGCTGAACACCCGCGGCCCGTGTGCGGGAGGGGCTGGACTCCCACAGGCGGCGGCGGGGGGGGGAGTGGCGCAGGGTTGGTGCAAGGAAATTTCGCCTAGGGTGCGAAACTTCCTTGCACCAGCCCTGGTGGCACCTTATAGACTAACAGACGTATTGGAGCATAAGCTCGCGTGGGTGAATACCCACTTCGATGCATCCGACGAAGTGGGCATTCACCCACATAAGCTTATGCTCCAATACGTCTGTTAGTCTATAAGGTGGCATGGGACTCTGTCGCTTCCCATAAACAAGTCTCTGATACAAATGCTTATGGAAAGGAAGTTAAGGCCCTCATCTGCAATGAGCTCAGTTTGTCAGTGGGGATCTGTATGGGCACTGGGGTCCACATGTGCAGATCTTATTAAGAGATTGAGTACTAACCATGGTTTTTTTCATGACTATTTGAGCATGCAGTCTGTGAAATGTATGCTATTAAAACTCAGCATGGTGTAGTGACTAGGGCAACAGACAAGGATACCTGTGTTGGATTTCAGGCTTTGCCACATGGGCAAGTCATTTTATCCCACTGTGCCTCTGTTTTCCCTACCATCCTTTATCTGCCTTGCTGGTAGACTGTGAGCTCCTCATGACAAGGGAGTGTCTTGCATGATGTGTTTGTATAGTGCCTACCACAAAGTGGTGCCAGTCTTGGTTAAGGTACTAGGTACTACTGAGATATAAATAAATCAGTCATGATGTGATGTACCTGTATGGATTTCTGAACATAAGTTTTGAAATATCCCTTAATGAACACTCTTACAATTTTCATTTATTTCACAGACTGTTAAATTGCAACGTCACACGTCCTTTCTTTATTATAGTGATTGACACCATGGGACGCATCTGTAATCCCCTTGATTTCCTGATTCTGTGTGTTTTCTCCTTCCAGTATTGAGGCCCTGATTTGAAAGGCTGACTCTAAGTATGAAAGCAGTTCCACTGAAATAAGTCAGACAATTCACATGCTTAAATTTAGGCACATGCTTAAGAACCATGCTGTATCAGAGTCTGAGTATCATCTGGCTTTTTAAAACTGATATTCTAATTAGGCAAGAACTGCTCAGTGTATGACATGGTCCTTGTGGCCTGGAGAACAAGACAACCACAGGTTGACATACCATTCTATATCCAGACTCTCCATAACTTCAGCGTCGATGCTATACTCAACAGCTAAAAACTCAGCTTTCATTTCTGCCTATCCTGCCTAATATCACTCATTTCTGTTGTATCACCTCGCTCCAGCCTGCTTTGGTACTTTTGACTATTTCCCTTTGAACAAATAAAGCTGAAGAAAGAGTCATATCCTAATATCTGGGAACCAAAAATAAAAACATTTATTACAGGATGTGGTGAGATTATTTTCCCCACCACATAACTAGTATAGATTTTATCCAGAGTACAGTATGATGTTGTAAAATTCTTGTTTATTTTTCACAAAAGACCCTATGGATAAATCCTACAGAATGACAAACCTTTCCATAGAGTTTTAGCCCTACTTACAGAATTCTAAAGCAGAATTCTAAATGCTCTATTATTACATCTTATTACATTCTATAGGTTGCTTTAAGCATGATAGAGATAAGATATCACTACCCATTAAATTCTATCTTTTGAAAAGTAATCTCTATAGAACTCTATTGCTTTCATTCCTATTAAATTTTATAGATTTTTTCCCATATGAGACTCAAACAATAATAATTAAAATCCCACTAAAACATTACCACACTGATCATCACCTAAGAGAATACTATGCTGATACTATAGTGGACTTTGTCAGCATGTTTCCAGTTTCGTTTCTGCCAAAAGACCATCAAACAACTATAAAGTGACAAGAATTACATATCTTCCAATAAATAGCTCCACTCCATTTTGGGAGTTAGTTTCAGTAGCACTCACCAGAAGTAAGGTGATGAAGGGCAGACTGCCAAGCAGTCATACAAGTTTTTACAATCAATAGCCCTTTAGAGAAAAGAGAGTGGGGTTTTTTTTCTTTTACAAATCCTTTCTTCCTGAAAGAACTAAGCACCTAAAAAGGTGACTTTTTCATTCTACGACTCAAAATATAACAAATTTTACAATGCTTCTGTATGATAAAATAGGTAATAGACTCGGCTGGTTGGGATCACCCCTCAGAAGCCACTGTTACCAAAACAAAACACGTTGCTGTCTTGTTTTTTGAAATCACAACCATGCCTTGGCTTCTTTTGTAATGTTATCTAAACTGTAGGAATACTAGCAAATATACCCTCAGTCTGGCTTGTGGGGGTTGATCACAAATGGAAGTTAAAAATCTACCAATCCAAAGGAGCTGAACCATGAATGACAATGAAAGCCTCTTTCTTTCAGAATGTCATAAGTAATAGAAGTTAATTTATGGACTCCTTCTCCTGAAGTGCAGACACTTAATCTGAATTCACTCACAGGCTGGCTGTTTTAACAGTGAGTTGGATTTCAAAGTTCCTCTCGATACAGAGGCCGTAGAGTAGTACCTTCCCTGATTGCCTGATCAATATTCCACTTGAGCTAAGATACCAGTTACTGGTTATTGTGCCTCCTGACTAAATGTTGCAGTCTCTTGCTTAACATGTAAGCTGTGTACATATCTATTGCAAAGCTAGATGCAGAGAGAGATATTGACTTTTTTAAAAGTCAATGTGTGTACAGCATTTAGGACAATATAGCAATAAAATCGTTTACATTGTGAAAACATATGAGGCACTTAAACTCTCTTATCTCTCTTTGTTATGAGAGAAGTTTCTTATTCATGAAAATGAGAACCAGGGAGTCCCCTCAGTCTTAACATGCTTGGAAGAAGGAATGATGGTTTTGGGATTAAAGCAAACAGCTGGGAGTCAGGAGGCCTGCTGTCAGAGATATAGGTGTATACCTGAAGTGATTCTACTGAAGACAATAGACAAATACAACGAAGAACAATTGGACAAATGGGTTCTATTCATGGCACACTACAGACTTCCAGTGTGACGTTGGGCATGTTACCTCAACTTTCTGGGCCTCAGCTTCCCAGTCTGTAAAATGGAGAGATGAATTCTGATCTGACTTACAGAGGTGTTGTGCAGCTTAATTCATTAATATTCAGAAAGGGGTCCAAGTTCTGAAAAGGGAAAGTGCTATAGAAGTGCAAATTATTACTACTACCCTATGGCAAGCTTTTATATTTTCAAATATTGAAATATCTTGGAAGCTAGAGAGTGGTTTGTCACACTGGATGTCTGTGGTTGACCCCAAATCCCTTTTCAGGACGAGTAAGCAGCAGCAATATTTGCATACTATTCTTTTACCCTGGCACTAAAAACAGGGATCCCTTTGCAGGATCAGGGGCTTAATGAACAGAAATCATATTACAGTCCTGGTGAGCAGGACTTTTCTAGTTTTCATCATGCTGGGTAAAAGGAGACATTATTGGAATTTCTGAGGTTAAGGGGAGAATAGGGAAGATAGGATTGGAGATAGGATATTTGAGTAAGCAGACTTGTTTTGTAGTAAGTTATGTGGATATTAGATCAGCGTTGGTCATTGCTGATACTGGAAATAGGCAACATATGGTGATGTCATCACTGACACCCGTCGATACCACTGAATCTCACTGAGTAAGTAGCCTGGGGAGAGCTTGAATAAAAATATTTGGGAAGAAGGAAAATGAAGAAGATGGACATTCCAGGCAGCTAGTTGACAAGGTTAGAGGTGACAGTCATACACATTTTAAAAAGCAGATAAAGATTGCATTGTCAGGAGTGCTAACGGATTCTGAAATGCTTTTTGCTTAGAGTCTGCCACATGTCTAAATAAATCAACACACACTGGGGCACCACTGGTCTAGATTATTTTTCTGCTATAACAAGCATGCTTGATTGCCAAGGCCTGCCATTCCTGGGGCCAAATCAAAGATATGATATTAACTTCTTTCAAAGATGCAGCAAGCAAGGCAATAGAAGAATGCAAATAAATCAATTCTGCATGCTTAAGCCCATCTCCGTTTCATGCACGTCTGGTGATGGAAAATGATTTTTTTCCATCCTGCCTTATCATTCTGAGGTATGAAAAATAGAATTTGTCACAGTAATGAAGCACAGGAAAAGGCAGCTTGTTATAAACTGATTACAGTGTAGATTGAAGGGCTGGTTCTCATTAGCTTTGTTAGATTGGACATGATCCTTGGACTGGAGTAATTATTGCAAGTAAGTTTTGAAAGAGAGGTTGGGCCTGCTAGTGCAATGTACTATACACAGTTGCAATAAAAAGAAAGAAAAATCTTTCCTTATTGAACAATTCCAAAGATGGATTAGTTTAAACTTTCTAAATTTCTTATTAAGATACCCAACAAGGAAAAGAGGCCTTTGATTGGAGCATAAGCACCCAGCAGTTTGGAACTATTAGCATATGCTCTGTGTGACAGATATGAGAGGTCGGAAGTGTAAAGAATTCAAATGACTATATTGAAATGTGCCAGACAAGCATGGACTTTTGGGAAAATATGTATTAAATGGGAATCCCTGGGGAGCATTTAGTGCAAATGCCACAACACCAGTTGTGCAAAACCAAACAAAAAACCCACAACCTTTTGTAGCTATACCCTGAAGAGAGTGGCATCGACTGATGATTACCTGTTCCCAGGGAGTGAATATCAAGGGCCAGAGTATAAAGAGATGGCTGATCTGCCTGGCCTTGGTTCCTGATCTAAAAACTTGAACTAACTTGTAACCACAGGGAAAAGCCAGTTGTGGGATTTGAAAGACTGACACCTAACACAGCCCTAGGTTAGAGTTGGGGGTGACCTCTTATAAGCTTTTTAGCATATGTGCAGGTTCCTTTTTTGTTTGTAGAGGCTTTCTCTGTAATGCTTTTACCTAAAGATGCTTGCTTTAGGAGCTATGGGCTTGTCTTCACTACCCGCCGGATCGGCGGGTAGCAATCGATCTATCAGGGATCGATTTTTCGCGTCTCGTTAAGACGCGATTAATCGATCCCCGATCGCGCTCCCCGTTGGCTCCGGAAATCCACCTCATCGAAAGGCGGAAGCGGAGTCGACGGGGGAGCGGCAGCGATCGACTCGCCGCCGTCCTCATGGCCAGGTAAGTCGATTACGATACGCCGACTTCAGCTACGCTATTCACGTAGCTGAAGTTGCGTATCGTAGATCGACCCCCTCCCCTAGTGTAGCCCTGGGCTATGTGGTAACTTGTAACTGCTGGCAATACACTGTCATATTGGCCTCAGAAAGTAAGTAAAGCACAGGTGCTGGCCTTTTAGGCAGACTGGCTTGCTGAGGATATCACAGTATAGATCAGGGAGTTGTGGAGCCTTAAAACCCTGGGCAGAAGCGAGTGAAATGTGAGTCTCTGTCCCAAGAGAGGTGATGTCTGGGAGCCAGAAACCTTTAAGCAGGTGCCCTTGAGGGACCATAGAGGGGGAAATACAGGTGCAGTTTCCCTAAAACTGTTACACTTACTATCATTGTATCCTTTGAATTCTGTCATTCAGCATGCATTCATTCCTTGTTGGAAAGTCAGACTTGACTGTGATGCTAAGAAGGCAAGTTTCATTCTAAGCTGTATGGATGGTGCTTGAAAAAAAGAACAGTTGGGAATAACAGTGTGAATGTCAAACAGCCTATTTCTTGCTGCAATTAACCATCCAGTCTTGAATGCATGAAAATGCCTATAGTTCACCTATTTTTGCATCTCTTCTTATTCACCTCCACATGACAGGGATCAGGGCCGGCTTTAAGCTGATTCCTCCGATTCCCCGGAATCGGGCCCCGGCGGGTTTTTTTTTTTCTCCGACAAGTCAGAGGCGGGAGGTGGTTTTTTTGTTTGTTTTTTTTTGCTCCGACAAGTCCAGCGGGAGGGTGCATCTGGCTTCCAGTGAAAATATTTGCTCTGCAGAGATTAGTCAATTTTGACTGTTATAAAACTAAAGAAACCAGGGTTGGGTGCTGGCCCCTCCACTTCTCTCAGGAAGAGACTTGACAAAAGATCTCCA
Organism: Macrochelys suwanniensis; assembly: GCA_033296515.1. NCBI lineage: Eukaryota > Metazoa > Chordata > Testudines > Chelydridae > Macrochelys > Macrochelys suwanniensis. Next base: position 37,664,722 of record CM065783.1, read on the forward strand.
TTTCAAACACTTAAAGAAACTCTAAAAATTTTGCTTACTCTGAAATATTAGAGAATTCCATTCTTTGCCTAAAGGACAAATTGTTCATAAAAGGAGAAGCAGTTCTCAATAAAATAGATTAAAGGCGCTAATGATGGCATCGTTAATTCTCCTACAATTCAATCTCATCTTTATAGAAAGCACCAGCCCTCTCCACTCTATTATATTTTAAGGCCTGATTTATGAATCAATCCCAGAAGCATTAATGATGCCACAGGTAACTGTTGTAATATTTCAGGTGGTTTCCAGCACTGCTCTATCAATAGAATACATTTTATTTCAATTCCACTACATTGTATTCCTCATTTTGTAAATACTTCCTTTGGGGAGTTCTAAGCAATATATGTGTGGTTTCAGTCACAATACTTCAGGCATTCCTCTTCCTCTACACTTCATTCATTTGCTTTACTCTCTAGTCTTCTCACTTTACTCCTCCCTTTGGCTCCTTTTTCACACTCACACCTTATATCATGCTGCATGTTTGGGATAGTCTTCTTTTTCCTGCGACTTTCTCCAAGTCCTCTACCAATGCTTCTCACCTTAATCTCTCATCATTAATAACCCCAAACAGCCTCCTTTTCCTGAAGTGTGGTTGTGTGTGTGTGTCTGTTACGTTTAGACTGCATGTTATTGCAGGAAGGGAACATGGTTTGGGAGGCAGAATGATGACCTAGTGGACAGGGAATTGACTGGGTTCTAATGCTGGTTTAGCCTCTACTCTATTACTGTACCTTCTATTACCTACTGTGTGACCTAGAGCATGCCACTGTGCCTCTGTTTCCCCTCCCACCTTGTACTTGCTCTGTCGGTAAGCTCTTCAGGGTAGAGACTGTCTCTTACTATATGTTTGTACAATGCCTAGCACAATGGAGCTGTGATGTCTATTAGGATCTTTACACTACTGTACTAAAAGTTTTCTCTGTGTTTATAAAGCATGTCAAAGTGATGATACTATATCAATGTTTTGTAAAGAATCACTATTTTAATAAATGTTACAATTGTTTTACTGTTTCTATTTACACTTGACAAAAGCCTGGAATGTGGAAGTGAACATTTGTTTTACAGCTGTATATATGCTGCGTTATATCCGTGAGAATATATATTCTCAGGAACAAAAAACTGAAAACATTACAGGATGAAAGACACTTACCAGCTAACATCCAGTGGCTAGTTGCAAACAGGTCACTTTGGGCCTGCAGCCAGATGTCTGTGTCTGTGCCAAATTTAGTGAGAGCCAGCCACAAACAGACATGCTGGGAAAAAGTTCCTATGAAAGGGCAATGCTGCACTATGTAAAATTCCTCAGCAGTTGCTTTCCCAAGCAGTCCCAGGGGAAGGTTCTCCTGGGAAAGCAGCCCACTTTCTTGTCACCTCCTTGTGGATGTCCAGCCTGCAGCTTAAGGTCAACTTGGCCAAAACAGAGCTCTCATTTTTTTCCCTCCAAGCTCTCCTACTGTCTATTTTCTCAGTGGTGGTGGTGAAAACCTTGTCACTCAGGCATGTAATCCAGGCGTTATCTTTGACCCTGTCTCTAGATTCCTAGGTGCAGGCCATATCTAAATCTTGCTGCGTCTTCCTGAATTAACGTCTGTAAGACCCAGCCTTTCCCCACCATCTACACAGCTAAATCTCTTATCCAGGCCCTCATCAGCTTAAGTTGACTACTGCAGCCTCCTTTTCCCTGACCTTGCGAAATACAATCTTGATTCACTACATGCTCATTGCATCAGCTATATCACTGTTTCTTTGCTTTCCTTCAGTGGTTGCATCTTCTATATAACATGAAGCAAAAACTACTTTTCTTCACTTTTAAGGCCTATCATCACCTGAATCACCTGGATCGATCAGACTTCAGCTGTCGTTAAGACTGCGCCAATCACAACACGTCTGCCATTCTTCTCGCACTCTTGCCTTTCTTTTCCACGTTCGTCCGAAACGTTTAACGATGTCATCTTCCCATCTTCTTGGAGGCTGACCGGCGGGTCTTTTCTGTTCTTGTGGGTACCACTCAGCAATGATTGCGGTCCACCTGTTATCCGTGAGCCATGCTGTGTGGCCTGCCCATCGCATCTTGTTATGTCTGCTTTCCACGACAATATCTTTCACACCGCTGCGTTCTCTGATGATTTCATTTGGTATACGATCCAGAAGGGAGATTCCCAACATAGCTCGTTCCATTGCCCTTTCAGCTACCAACAGCCGTTGCTCTTCTCTCTTCGTCAGTGCCCACGTTTTACTGCCATACAGCATGGCTGGCAGCACTGCTGAATTGAAAATATTTTTACATGTGCTCTTGTCAATTTTTCCTTTGAGGACGTCCTTGATGGAATTAAACGCACACCATCCTGCCCGAATCCTTCGCGAGAGTTCTCCATTCAGATCTTGGCGCATATTAACTTCTTGGCCCAAATATATGTACTGTTCCACTTCTTCGATGTCTTCTCCTGTTACCGTTATTCGGGCTTTTCGTAAGACGTCTGATCGGCCTATCATAGTCTATCCAAACCCCACTTATCAACTCTCAGATGCTACTAAGATGTTGACTTTCACACCTCTTCTCTGCCAATGGTGCCAGCTTTCATCACCCCCTTGTTTAATTTTCAAGGAAACACCTTTTTATTTTTCCCCATAGGCTGCTCCTCAGACGTCGGAGAGGTTCTCTGTAAATATGTGCAAAGTTACCCCTTTGTCCTCCTTCAGATCCTTCCTTAAAACTCTTCTTTTGTGGTGATGCTTACAAAAAAGCAACATTTTTGAGGCAGCTGGTATGCTGTGACTGCTGCTGTGATGCATACTGACCAATATTGTCTATTTAGAGGTCCCTGTCTCTGTGATGTCCACCTGTTACCTCTTGTCTTATGCATAGTTTGTAGGCTCTTTGGGACAGGGGCCATATTTTTGACATGTATTTGGATATGGCTTTGCTCCATGACTGGGGCTCCCAAGTACTACCTCAGTAGATATAACTAATAAAGAATAACTATTATACTAGTATAGGCTGCCGCTGTAGTAGAGATAGTGCTTCTACCATCATCACTATATCATGGTATCATCACTATTATGCTATGTATATCAATATAGAGTAGGCACTAGGATGTAGCTGGGTGGCTCAATGTTTCAACGTTCACTATCTCTAGTAATTTTCTACAATATAAAAACCATGCCAATTAAGACATGACTATGGTCTTTAAAATGTATACAATTCATAGCCCTATACTGCATCTAATATGGATGATACATTCATACCTTTCATTTCTATAGAGAGATGGCTTACAGCAGGGACATTAGTTAGGCTGCCATATTGAAGTTTGTCTTGAAAGTCCAAGAAACTGATTTAAATCAGCTTATCAATGGCAACACGTCTGAAATACAGCTTCTGGCCTACAGAGAAGAGACAGGATTTCTCTGCAGATTCAATAGTGAGACTTTGCCAAACATGGTGAGGCTTTTTCCAAATCAGCACCAGGAGCAGCGGCGTGCTAATGGCAGAATAAGAGCTCTTTCATGCTAGTCTAAGGACATTTCTGCATTCTCAGTCTATTTTTTCCCCATTCTCTCTGGAACAACAGAGACTGTATTTCACTATTTCTCGTTATAGTAAGAAAAGCTGGAGATTTTTTGTGTCTCTCTCTCCCCAAACTGGCCATTCCAAATACTATCCACTGTGCATCCAGTAAAAGCAGTGGGCCAGATTTCTCTCTGGATGGGTGGTAGGGCTAATGCCAGGACAGCAGTGGGAGGCTGCTTACCCCTACCTTATTCCACAATTTCTGGGGGCCAGGACATGGGCTAGAGGCACCATGTGGATTCCCTAACTTGCACCTTTTTCTCCCATAATCACTGGGGTGAAGCTCTGGCCAGGCCATGCTTCCTCCCACCCTTGTGTAAAGAGCATCCCCACACTAGAGGGAAAGGGGCTCAGTGGTGTCAGGTAGTGAATTTCAGCTCATTGTACCCAAATTCCCTTATGTCACAATCTGTAGATATATAGATATAGATCAGAGGGGTAGCCGTGTTAGTCTGGATCTGTAGAAGCGACAAAGGTGCCACAGGACTCTTTGTCGCTTCTATAGATATAGATATCATTAGATATCATTGGAAAACTAATAACAGACTGATTTGTGATGTATGTACAGTAAACATCCAGAGGACTATGCAAATGTAAAGGAAATATAGTACTAAAATGTGTTTGAATCAAACAAGTCTGGGGAGTGGGTAAACAGGTTATTTTTCCAGACATAGGAAAGGCCGATGCCTCCATCCAGGTACAATCACAGACAATTGGCAATCACAGTCGAGTGTCCATTTATTAGCATTTCAGAGTCTGCAGAGACACATCAATTTGCACAGTAGGAAGCACCAGAGGGAAAGAAACCAGCATGCAACCTTCTCCATCAGCCTCCATGGCACTTTTCCTCACTGCAGGGGAACTGAACTTTGCGAAGGGTACATTTAAAAAGTTCACTGTAAAAGAGAGGGGCAAAGAATCCCACGTTATCTTTCACCTAATACAACAAAGGAACAAAGCACTTTGGACTTTGTGGGAGATCCTGACAAAGGGAGTGATTGGCCATCTTGCGGAAAAGCGGTATGGTAAGAATCTTACCTGGAACCAAGATTGTAGTTTTGTTAAGTCTTAGTCACTAAAAAGCATTTTTCACTTTTATTTGTTTGTAACCATTTTTGACTTTCTCTCTTATACCTGAGCTCATTTAAAACCTCTCTTTTTCTGATTAAATAAACTTGTTTTACGTTTATTCCAAATCAACCCAGTACTATGTTTAACTGGAGGTGATTGTTAACTCCAGTTAAAGCAACAAGCTTCTGTTTTTGTTTCATAAAAGGAGCAACAGACCTTAGTTCCAGGAGAGGGCTGGAAATTCAGGATTGGGGATGCGCTGGGAGTCACTTGCATAGTAGTAACCAAGGGTGGTGGAGACCAGAGCATAACTGTCATGTAAGAAGCATCATGAATGGTCACTAATAAATAACAACCCTTTCATTTGATACAGTGACCTTTATCTGATGAATTAAGAATTTTACAAACAATAATTAAGTCTCATAACATTACTATAAAGTAGGTGAGTGATATTATCCCCATTTCATACTTGGATAAACTAAAGTACAGTGAAATTAATAAAAGAGACTACAATAGAACCTAGTAGTCCTCAGCCCCAGTCCCTTGGCTAACACATTAAGCCACCATTGCCTCACTACATGAGACTATGTAATTTTCTATCACTCAGTCTTTATTAATGACCTGGATGTAGTAATAGAGAGCATACTGATAAAATCTGCAGCTGACACGAAGCTGGGGGTGGTGGTTTGCCAATACTTTGAAGGACAGAGCTAAAATTCAGAGGGATCTTGATAAATTGGAGAAAGGGGCTTCAACAAAGACAAATATGAGGTGCTACATTTAGGGAAGAAAAACCAAATGCACATATACAGAATGGGAGATAACTGGCTTGGCAGCAGCACTGCTGACAAGGATCTGGGATGTGTGGTGGATCAGAACCTTAACATGAGTCAGCAATGTGATTTTAGGTCGCATTAACAGAGGCATGGCGTGCAAGTCATGGGAGGTGATAACACTGCTCTACTTAGTGCTGGTTAGGCCTGAGCTGGAGTACTGTGTCCAATTTTGGTCACAATGTATAGAAAGGATGTAGAAAATCTGGAAAGGAGTCAGAGGCGAGCGACCAAGATGATCAAAGGGATTGAATGCAAGCCACATAAGCAAAGGCTGAAGCAATAGGGTATGCTTAGTTTGGAAAAGAGGAAATGAAGGTGGGACATGATAGCAGTCTTCAAATACTTCAAATACTTCAAATAAAATCATTCCCAGAAAGTAGTTATCAGTGGTTCACAGTCATACTGGAAGGACATAACGAGTGGGGTCCTGAAGGGATCGGTTCTGGGTCTAGTTCTGTTCAATATCTTCATAAATGATTTAGATAATGGCATAGAGAGTACACTTATAAAGTTTGCGAATGATACCAAGCTGGGAGGGGTTGCAAGTGCTTTGGAGGATAGAATTGAAATGTAAAATGATCTGGACAAACTGGAGAAATGGTCTGAAGTAAATAGGATGAAATTCAATAAGGACAAATGCAAAGTACTAAACTTAGGAAGGAATATCCAGTTGCACACATACAAAATGGGAAATGATTGCCTGGGAAGGAGTATTGCAGGAAGGGATCCGGGGGTCATAGTAGATCACAAGCTAAATGTGAGTCAACAGTGTAACGCTGTTGCAAAAAAAGGAAACATTATTCTGGGATGTATTAGCAGGAGTATTGTAAGCCAGACATGAGAAGTAATTCTTCCACTCTACTCCACACTGATTAGGCCTCAACTGGAGTATTGTGTCCAGTTCTGGGCACCACATTTCAGGAAAGATGTGGACAAATTGGAGAGAGTCCAGAGAAGAGCAACAAAAATGATTAAAGGTCTAGAAAACATGACCTATGAGAGAAGATTGAAAAAATTGGGTTTGTTTAGTCAGAAAAAGAGAAGACAGAGAGAGGAGATGACAACTTTTTATGTAATTGAAAACTGTTGTTACAAGGAGGAGAGAGAAAAATTGTTCTCCTTAACCTCTGAAGATAGGACAAGAAGCAATGAGCTTACATTGCAGTAAGGGCGGTTTAGGTTGGACATTAGGAAAAACTTCCTAACAGGGTGCTTAAGCACTGGAATAAATTGCCTAGGGAGGTGGTGGAATCTTCATCATTGGGGATTTTTAAGACCAGGTTGGATAAACATCTGATAGGAACGGTCTAGATAATACTTAGTCCTGCCTTGAGTGCTGGGAACTGGACTAGATGACCTCTCAAGGTCCCTTCCAGTTCTATGATTCTATGATTCTTCTTGAAAGGCTGCCATAGAATAATGGAGAAAAGATGTTCTTTCTTGCCACAGAGGGTAGGACAAGAGGCAATGGGTTTAAACTAGAGCATAGCAAAATTTGGATTAAATCTCAGGAAAAACATCCTAACTCTAAGAACAGCAAGACAATGAAACAGACTACCTAGGGAGGTTGTGGAACCTTCTTCAGTGGAGGTTTTCAAAAGAAGGCTGGATAGCCACCCTCCTTGGATGGTTTAGACACAACAAATTGTGCATTGTGGCAGGGGGTTAGACTAGATGACTCATAAATCTATGATTCTATGATAAAGAAAATGAGTTAATAATAGGGGGAATACTGCACTTGTGGGAATTTGATTTTTGTGTATTCCTTGTTTGCTTCACTCTTACTTCCTCCTCTCTGATAATATAACAGTATTTGTTATGCAGAAGTTGAGCGCTAACGACTGGAAAGAGGCATCAGGCTGAGATCCTACTTCTTATTAATATTTTTTATTATTGAATTCTTCTCAGAAATAAAAATATGTTATAATATCCCAGGCAGTGGATAAGCAGGTCACTCTTCCCCTTCATTTAACAAAAATGATAGCAGAAATGTTGACTGTTATTCTATCACAAGTTCAAACACCACTACTGATTGGGGAAATGATTACAGTAACAATTTACTTCACTGAAGAACCAAAGGTGCTGGAAAAATTTAACTCCAATATAGCAGGCGACCACACATCACTTTTTTTTATGGTCCATCATTCCCATGGTGCATGACTTTGTGAAAACAGAGGTCAGGGTCTTAGTAAAAGTGGCTAAGGAGGCTGAAGAAAGCAGAATTCATACCACCACTAACATTAGCGCTGATGACCGTATCTGCCTCTCATTGCGTATTGCTTATGTCAGACCTTGTCACAAGTGCCACAATCAGAGCAATTTCAGTGCCCTTTTGTACTCTGTGTTGATGAAGAAGAGTGTAGATTTGCCCTCTGTGTGCTATGTCATAAATCTGTAAGTTGTTCTCACTTTAATATTGATTTAAAATTGCATTTAGGAAAAAGTTGGCTCTAAAACATAAAACTTCACATCTAACCCAAAGGGAAAGACAAATGCAAATCAGCTGGTGTTATATCTGGCCAGTAAGCACCATGTCTGAGAAAATGGACTTCGTGCCCATCTGAATATTAAAAAACAATGAACACAGAGATCATGATTGAGACATTTTGTCAAGGCCTGCATTATTAGCTGCACCACCCCATACCAATCTGTAGAAGAAGAGTCACAATTCGTTCCATAGTTTCCCCTTTGCTCTAGCATGGGAAGTAATCTGATACTGAGTCATACAATACTTTACTGGCTCTTCTTCTCCTGCACGGTCTACCTGCATCATCAATCTGTACACACGGGAGGACAGGTTATGTGGGGCACCACCCTGCCCAGGTGAGACAATAATGGGTAGACAGGTTCAGAAAAAATTTGAAATCTTGGGTCTGGTCTCCAGTACACCAGATATCCCTCACTCCCTAGCTGGTAGTAAGGAAGGAATTATATCTGTGTGTCGTGGAAATGGCCAGGAAGAGGTCAGATGTATCTTTGGCAACAGCAGTGTCAGTGGAGTAGAGAGTGAAAAAGAGCAGACTGCAGAAACCTAGCAGAGTACGTGAGAATACATTGGACAGTGGGAATAGATTGCAAGAAATGAATGGTAATTGGAGAAGCATATGAACTCAAAGGTTTTCTTTTTGCTTTGTCTGTATAAGGTCTATTTATCTAAATTCTTGTATGGCCCCATGACTGTAGTACCTGATCGACCCAGGGGTTACCAACCATGCTTCAGCTTTGGCTACACTTAAATTTTATAGCGCTCTAACATGCTGGCTCAGGGGTGTGAAAAATCACCCCCCTGAGCGCAGCAAGTCTGAGCGCTATAAAGTGCTAGTGTGGACAGGCTCAGAGCGCTCTGAGCTAATCCCCTCGTGAAGGTGGATTACCAGGAGCGCTGGGAGAGACCACACTCGCGCTTCAAAGCATTGCCATGGGAGCATTCCAGGACAGACACCAGGACAAGAAGGAGCAAGAGAGTAGACAAGTAAAGTCAGGATTCAGGAGAGGGTAGGGCCAAAGTGATAGATTGATGGCTTAGAAATTGATAGTAAGAAATGCCTTATGCTTGTTCTTCCTCCTCTCTTGGAACAGATCTTTTTTGTTTCAAAACCTACATTCTATGCTCATGAAGGTGCAAAGTTTAGATGCACACTTGACAAAATTGGAGATGAATTACTTCTATTTACATCATTCCTATTCCAATTAAGCAACAGTTATTGCTATTACTTGGAAATCAGTTCTCTGAGATTAAGCAGATTCCTGATTAAGCATGTCCCGATTAAGTGGAATATACTATATAAGTATTTTATTATTATGTAGCAGTGAATGTTTTGAATTGCTCAATTAAATGATTCAGAAAGAAAGAAATTCCCTCAAGAGTAACAATGAAAAGATTATAGTAGGATGCCGCTTCCTTTTGGGAAAAGGGGCATTAAAATGCTTAGCTGATCAAGATGTACATATGTGTGCAAATTACAATATTCAAAACAATGCTGCAACAACTGCAGTATTTGCAGATAGAATTAACAAATCAATGCTGAAGGGTTAAACATACTGCTAATAACCCAGAACACTTTTCAAGCAAAACCCATTTTAAAAGGATCTGTTTGAGAAAAATACCCATTATTTTATAAACATACTATGCTGTTATTAGAATATCGATACTGTACCTCTTGAAACTATTCTCTTTCATTCTCAGTTATGTTTTATCATAATATTTTCCTCTTGTTTGCTCTGCTGATACTGATTATCTTGATTTATGATCACAGCCAGAGCAGTTGGAGGAGTCAACTATTTTTGTTCTCTATTACAGCAAGGAAGCTAAATATGTAAAAAAAAATCCCTGCTGCATGAGAAAAATAGATTTTCTCAACCAAAGCAATGATTATAGACTTGGTTTCATAAAACAGCAAGGAATATAATGACCTCTCAGCTATCATTCATTGAAAGAGATATCAACATTTTCTTTAGTTTCCAACAGAGCATTTATAAATGGTATTGCCATTTTAAAATAGTTTAACAAAACATGGAAGTTTTGTTCACACTGGTTAAATAATTAATATTTAAAAAAAACAACGTAATGTCGCTTACATTTTAAATATATGGGCCAGATCCTCAGTTGGTCTGAACAGGCATAGCTCCATTGCAAATCTGGCCTATCTATTGTACCAGTATAGTGACTGATATGTAAATTGTATATTATATCATCATAAGTATTGATAATTTAAAAACAATACCAATATTTGAATTTGGATGATTACATTCTGCCTATCTAAAACTCCCTTAACGAGTTTAAGATGTGTAAAATATGAATTGCTTGTCTTAAACTGTTGTATAGTATTGTTGTGTGGTCTTAAATAGTTGCTGTATTTTACCCCACAGATGACAAACAAATTCCTATATAGCTCTTAACTTCATCAATTACATTTGTATACCACTTTAACTTCATAATGGAATCCTTTTGAAAAAAATGGCATTATGGCCCCAAATCAGCAAAGCACTTAATTTTAACCTTGTGAGCAATCCCATTGAAGTCACATGCTTAAATTTAAGCATGGATTTAAATGCTTTGTTTAACTGGGGTCTATATAAATAACATTCCACTATGCAATGTTTTAGATCCTGTTGCTCATGGGATTGATTCTCTTCTCATTTACACCAATTTTACCCTAGTATATTTCCACTTATTTTATTGGAGTTACTCTTGATTTTCACCAGCGTAAGTGGGAAGAGAATCAGGATCCATATTTATAATAGGGATTTGCCATTTCCATAGGAATAAAAACTATTTGCATTGAAAGTTTGAATCTTGGTTATTGAAACAGAGGATGTTTTCAATTCTTCCGAAAGCAAAAGGAAAGTGTGCCGTTATCTTTTCTGTGTGCCTATTTTCACTTTGATGTACAATAAATACAAAATGAACTGACAATTGTAAAATACGAAGACACCATATCGTTGTCACTCTGCATTCTAACAAATCTGATCCACTCATGCTGTTTAAGCTGCTGAACTCTTTGAAGTCAGAAAATACTACCACATGATCTTCTAGCATTGGTAATTAAGACATAGTGTGGCAAATCAAAAGCGACATGCTACCTAGTATCTGCAGTTCCTTCCTAAAAAAAATGCGAGCTGGGAGTCATGATAATAAATCAATTGGCTCTGCCTTTCAGCAGAAAAAGACCTGTAACTTGTTATAATATAACTCAATCCCATCTTGTATCCAAGATCAATTCCTCTTTTTCTTCATGCTTTATGATCTTTGAATTTCTTTTTCTCATGACTAATTTTTCTTCCTAAGAAAGGGTGGGGAATCCTGTGGTTTTGGAAAGAGATCCTCATCATTCGTCTTCTCAGTAGGGAGAATGGGAGCATTCTTCCCACTCCCCCATGATTCTTTTCCCTCAAGCTGCTGTTGTTTTCCCATAAATTTAAGTAGGTTGTGCTTCTGCAGCTCTGCTATCAGCTGAACAGGGAAAATATAGTATATAAAGATTTACTGGCACAACTGCTAAGTAATGTGTTTGAGCCTCAGGAGCCTTGTGTTCCAATTAGTAGACACCCTTTATATGTCATACTATATTAAAAATATAAACTATGCAACATTTACATAAAGATAAATTGATATGTGCTCTAATTGGAAAGATACAGAAAGCTCACTCCCATATTAATGTCCTTACTACAGTAAACCATCACATGCTGTATGGATTCTGGCTGAGACTAAATCATGGAAATCATTAAAATGTCTGGACTTTCTCCCTTTTTTATGGTTTTGCTTTTACTTCTGGATTGGTAGTGGTATGGGATATATATAGGTATATACACACACCCCAAAGAGCCAGTGGAGCATGGGAGGTTTTGTTTATTTGTTTCTAAAAAAATCAAAGCAAGTTGCAGTGCTTCAATATCAGCCAACATTTGCAAATCTGGGTCCCTATTCTTGGTCTCCTATATTTATGTTTAAGTACCTAGACAAACATGATTGGTTTTCAAAAAGTGCAGAGCCCCTGCAGCTCCCATTGACCTCAGTGAGGTTTGTGGGTGACCATCATTCTTTAAAGAAAAAACTAGACCACTTTAAACTTACGTAGGAGCCTAATTGTAGGCATGCAGGCTTGTAAATGTTGTTCATTTTCTCCTCGTTTTCTGTTCTTACTATAATAGAAAAACATACTGGTCCAGATCTTCAGCTAGTGCAAATCAGTGAAACATTATTGACTTCTAGCTATAGATTTGGGTAAAACTTCTGGTTTTATAGTCCTATATCCTGCCCAACTTTGTTACCCTTATATGTGGTGATTAGTACCTTACCTCACAATTACTTCTATCACCATCTGTATGTTAATGGCAAAAGTCACCGAGGGCTATGCTATGAGCCTATGGTTGCTATCTGTGATGGTGTACCCCATAAGGCTTTATGGGGAGATGCTTATAAATGTATATATGATATAACTGGAATATGTTTTATGCTACATGTGCCATGTAACATATCTCTGTAAAAATTATGATCTACTAAATCTATTCCTCCTGTTTGTATGCACATATCATTTTTGTAGTTGAAGTTATGAATATTGGTTGTATACTTGCTTGTTGTCTACATAGCCTTAGTAAGAGCATTTGCTCAGGGTCTGGAGAAAGGAATGTGCAGGTTAAGTGCCCAGTCAAGAAACACTAACAGACAATAGAGCTCGCAGACACCAATCCACCAATGCTACACAGGGAGATGGAGGGGTATCCACCCAGAAGAGAAAGTCTATTTAACCCCCTGGGAGACCCCTCCATGTTTTGTCTTCAGCTGGCTAAAGAGAGAGCCTCTCCACCCCCCAACGACACACCTGAGAGAGACTGAAACAAAGGACAAGGACAATAGGGGGTGTGAGTGATTGCTGGACCCAGGCTAGGAGGACCATAGCCTGTAAAAGGAAGTTTACTGGAACTGGTGAGGTTTTTATCTGTATTCAGTTTGATTAGACATAGACTTGCGTGTTTTATTTTATTTTACGTGGTAATTTACTTTGTTCTGTCTGTTACTACTTGGAACCACTTAAATCCTACTTTCTGTACTTATTAAAAGAACTTTTTATTTGTTAATTAACCTGGAGTACATGTTAGTACCTGGAGGGGGGCAAACAGCTGTGCATACCTCTCTATCTCTGATATAGAGGTCAAACTATTTATGAGTTTACCCTGCATAAGCTTTATACAGGGTAAAACGGATTTATTCAGGGTTTGAACCCCATTGGGAGTTGGGCACCTGGGTGTCAAAGGCAAGAACACTTCCTAAGCTGCTTCCAGGCAAGCCTACAGCTGTTGGGGGACGTGGTTCAGATCTGGGTCTGGGTTTGCAGCAGGCTAGCGGGTCTGGCTCAAACCAGACAGGATTCTGGAGTCCTAAGCTGGAAAAGGTAGGAAATCAGGGGCAGGAGTAGTCGTGGCACACCAGGTGGCAGCTCCAAGGGGGTTTCTGTGATACCAACCCATCACACTATCCCTCCAGGATTGTCCTGGAGTCTCCAGGAATTAAAGATTATGATTAATTTTGAATTAAAGATTATGTCATGTGATGAAACCTCCAGGAATATATCCAGTCATCACTGGCAACCCTATATGATCCCCTTACTGATACGGATGAGCAGTTGCTTACAGGTGTAATCTTATAGTCTAGTGAATAAAGCACTGAGCGGGCAGTGAGGAGCCTTGAGTCTATTCTTAGCTCTGCCACTGATCGACTGGGTGATCTGTGAGTTGCTCAGCACAGCCATTGTCACTTATTAAGAATGGAGATCCATTCTTTGTTGGGGGTCTCTAAGTGTTGCTATAATAGAAATCAATATTAAAAGGCTCAAATCTGCATCTTTTTAAGAATGTTTGCATCACAAAATATGCCTTTATTTCATCAGGTTTACACATATGGTGTTAACTTTAATACTTTTATTCAGTGTTCCCACAGTCTCTGGATTAAAAGCAGTGAAAAAAGTGTTCAGAATTCACTGTCTTCACTTAAGATGTGAACTGCGCTAATGGATGCCAAGTATTAGTCGACCTTTGGTATTAAAGACATATTGCATCATCTCTTGTGTGAAAAATGCATGGAGAAAAAGTTAGTACAGAATTTTGCCACTAGAAATCATATAGGGTAATAATTCTGTCATCTCTACTTTAGAACTAAATATTAAGCACTAATAAAGAAAAAGAAACTGCCTCATGATAAATAATGGGGTCAGCACATATATGAAATAAGAACTTCTCTGTTTTCCTGAAATATATTTCTAAAGATAGGTTTTTTTAAAAGGGGACAGGGTAATAAATAGAATAAATAGAAATATTTAGACAAGTTCTGGCCAGTACAAAATGGCATAATAGTTGCCCAAATGAGTGTGCCCTCATGCTGCAAAGTCAACATAGGCTCTAAAGAGCCTCCCACATCCACTGCAGAATATTCCCGTTGCCAGCAGAATGGGTTGTGCATAGGAACTCTGTTACCACTTCGTGGGTGTTCCCGTATGAGCAACAAAATCCTTCTTGGCAGGTGTTGTCCTGCTGAGCCTGCAGAACAGGCTTGGTGTGGGGATACAGAAAATAGGAGGGTAACTTCCTCCCTGATCTCCTAGAATTTGGTTCACAAATCTTTAAGAAATTTATAAATCATTAAGTGTAGCCTCAAAATGACATTACATTTTTAGAGTCTCTGTCAAATCCATTCCTTACATTTCTCAATCAGCTCTCCAGTTTGGAATCCAAAAGATCCATACACTTGTGATTCAGATGCGTTATTTATTTTGAATAAGTTCTTGATTCACAGTCAGCCAGGAAGATAAGTAAATGGAGACGGGCCTAAAATATAGGATAGACACCATGCTGTATAAACATGCACATTTAGTATTGTGGTATGCAATATTATTATAGTTGTGCTGGTCCCTGGATATTAGAGAGAGATGCCTTGATTCACCTTGAATGGTCCCTTGAAATACGTGTTAACTATGTATGCTAAACAATTGGTGAGTACATTTCCCAGAACTGAAGAAGAGCGCTGAGTAAGCTCGAAAGTTTGTCTCTCTCTCCAACAGAAGTTGGCCCAATAAAATATATTACCTCACTCGCCTTTTGTTAGGCCTGGTCTACACTAGGAATTTAAGTCAGTACACCTATGTCTCTCAGAATTGTGAAAAATCCATACCCCTGAGAGACATAGCTATACCAACCGAACCCCCGATGTAGACAGTGCTAGGTTGATGGAAAAAATTCTTGCATCAGCCTAGCCACCACCTCTTGGGGAGGTGGTTTCTCTACACTGACAGGAGAACCCCTCCCATGGTTGTAGGTATTGTCTACACTGAAGTACTATAGCGGCACTGCTGCAGTGGAACAGCTGTGCTGCCATAGCATTTTAAGTGTAGACAAGCCCTCATGTAGTATTTTAGACATACCACATTTCTGACATGCTGTTTCCATTGATTTTGACACACTTTTAGACAAAAGCAACAAACAAAATGAATTAAAAAAAAGAATGAACTAAGGGCTCTCAGCAGACTGCTCTGTTAAGACTAGCTTTCTATTTCAGACCTTGTTGACACACAAAAGTTGTAATATTTTCAATATAATGGTATAGTTAAAGTGGTATACTCCCACTTCCCAGTGTGGATGCAGTTATATCAGTATGGAGGTCCTTATACCAGTAAAGCTTATTCCTGTACAGGAAGGGGAATAAGGGCTTGTCTTCACTTACCGGGGGATCGACGCACGGCGATTGATGGAGCGGCTGTCTAAGACCCGCTAAATCGACTACAAATCGCTCTCCTGTCGACTCCTGTACTCCACCAGATTTAGAAGAGTAAGGGGTGTTGATGGGAGAGCGTCTCCTGTCGACATCGCATAGTGCGGACCCTGCAGTAAGTAGATCTAAGCTATGTCGACTTGAGTTATGCTATTCATGTAACTCAATTGCATAGCTTAAATCGACTTTTCCCTGTAGTGTAGACAAGGCCTCAGATGCATCATCTAACTATAGCCTCACTAAGGATAGTTTAACTGTTTTGGAAAAAGAGACTAACATCCCTAACTGAAATAGTTATACTGTACGAAACCTTCTTGCAGGCCAGGCCTCAATGATTATAAGAGAGAAACATCTAGGGTCTAATTCAGTTGTAGCTTACACCAATGTAAACCAGGAATAACTCCAATAATGTCTTGTCATCATAAACTTGCACTAGTTTAAGTGAAGTTGTGTTTTTAAACAATTAGTTAATCTAGTGCACATTTGCATGTAGTCCCTCTTATTTAAATCTGCAAGTGGTTTATTTCAGTTCATCTTAACCCTTTAAAAAACATCTTACCTAAATAAGAGTGTTTGTACACGAACTGTTATTGGTATAAAGTAAATTTTCAAAGCCTATGTTAATGGAATTACTCCAGTGTAAATGAAAGGAGACCCAGGGACCAAACTGTTAAAAAAAGAAATTCACCACTTTATTGTGGTGAGATTTCTCCCTCTCTCCATGCCCACATGCAACCTCGGAGCCACCATGTTAATTATTCTTTGCATGGTTAAAGGGTTTGATACTTGTCTGCACATAGGTACATGTACCTCAGGATGATATATTATATACACAATTACTGTTCATTGCCTCACAATCACCTAATCTGTGGCTTGTTATTAGTAATATCCTTGTCTGCAGTACTGAGGTGTCCCAGATTAAAACCAAACATTCTAATCACTTTCATAAAGATATATTTTAAATACAATTAAATAAAGAGGCACAAATAATTCGAGAAACATACAGCAAGTCTTGAGCTAGCCACTACCTCTGTAGCAGCCCATATCAAGACTAAAACTAGTGTGATTTTTTTTCAAAACCTTCAGCATTGGCTTAACTTGGCTCCCATTGAAGCCACTGGGTGGTAAAACTCCCATTGGCTTCAACAGGACCAGAGTTAGGCCAATGCTGGGCGCTTCTGAAAATTCCATACCAGATGATAGTCAGAATTACTGAGCTCTGGATTTAACCAATGGAGCACCACTGCACTGGTATCACTGTTAAAGAAAAATCAGTGCTAAATAATTCTATGAAGTTTATATGTTCCAGGAACTTTAAACTTCAGCATATATTATCTTTGAAGGCTGATTAATTTAATAGAAAACCCAGGCCTTACAAATATTTGACAGAAGTCCCTGCATCTTTTTCTACCACAGCACACAAGGGGCACCTGTGCTTCTTTTCCATGTATATAGCATTTATTTTCTTCTTTATTAAGAGGTGTACATGGTTTGTAAGTGCCAAGCTACTTGTATTCACTTTCATGGTCCCTCACAGTCAAACCCTACCCTACCTATCATCCTCTCCTTGCTACTGAGTGGTCGATGCTTGCCTGTGATTGGCTATAATTCCAGCCTCCACTGCCTACTTCTTAAATTATCAAACAAACACCTTTGTGCCGTCTCCCATGCCACCCACTTGGGAGGTGCTCTCCATACACATCTGCAAAACTACCTCATTATTCTCCTTCAAGACTCTCCTTTGCCATGGTAACTACAAAAACTTAACAAGGGTGACGCTGCTAGTATGCAGAGGCCACTGCCTGTCATGCTGACCAGTAATGATGCGTTTGTTTACTTGTACTCATCCATCTGTTGTCTCCTGTCTTTCACTTTGTCTGCCCACTGGGGCAGAGGCCATTTTATTGTTCTGTGTTTGTATCGCGCCTAGCACAATGGGCTCCTGCTCTATTACTAGGACTCAGAGGTGCTACAGTAATACAAATAAATAATAAATCATAAAGTATTAAGACCAGTCAGTGGCAATGCTGGGATTTAGACCCAGAACCTCCTAGTTCCCAGCCCTGTGCTTAGTCATCTCCATGATCTAGCTTTAGACCAGGTGTGGCTTTTGGCAGTTTTTGCCACCACCAACACAGCTCCTCCCAAGCTCCAAATTCACAAGAGTGATTTCTGGGTGAAAATGGGTATGCGTGTTTAATTCTTTCTTGCAGATAATTTCCATTATCCTGAGTTTTCACTAAGTCATTTTTTGGGGGGTGACAATTATTATCTTTTTTTTTTTCAATTTCACCCAGCCTTAGAAAAGCAGGCTTTCCTTTTCTTTTTCTGTCAAAGGAGATTGCTGTAGTGTAGACCTAATAACAGGATGCTCATTATGTAGGTCTTATCATGGTGTCTTAGCCGATAGGCACAGTCTACAATGGGTGGGAGAAAAGCTAGGGAATTTAAAGCTCCAGCAGGAAGTCCAGTGCAAACCAGATAAGAATTTGGAGGGTAATATTCACAATCACACTAAAACAACAGAAACCCTTGAGTCTTGACAGCACTTATGGTAATATGTCAAGGTTAAAGAGAAGAGAATACCGAAAGAGGAAACAGGGAGACCACAAAGGAGAGCAAAGTAAATTCTAAAGATGGTGCTAGCATTCACCTTGAAGAAATATAATTTCTGTCGGTATCGTATTGGCTAATACTGTGGTAGTGATATTTGACTTCGGATGAAAAGTCCTTTGTTACTTTGGTAGCGTTCCACTAACATTTCACTAACATTCATATTTAATCTGTACAAATGCCATCATGAACCAAATCATATAATGACTCGTGAAACAATTTTCTTAGTGATCCTCCATAGGGTCTGCAAACAAGATCCTGATCCTGCAGTAATCTCTGCATGTGCTTAATTTGTATGTCCTTGAGTTTCAATTAGTTTCAGTCAGACTATCCATGGAAGTCAAGTTGCATATGTACAAGTTTTTGCAAGATTGGGGTCTACAATATGAACTTTAACTGGAATAAATTCCGGGTCTGTTCTAGTCTACTAATATTCTTCCAAATAGTCATCTCTGTTTTGCATATGTTGTGGAGGTTATTTTTTCAAACAAAAATCCTCGCTGTAGAAAATGAAAAAAAAGGGAAAATAAAATCCCAAAGACTTTGATGAACTTTTCTGTTTTCTTTATTTTTTCCTTTTTCTTTTCTATATACAAGGAAATTGTTTTAACAAATATCCAATTTTTACAATTAACCTGCCCGTGTTCTCTTAAAATCATAAGCTAGGATGGGCATCTCATACAATGAAGTGACATGACAGGTGTTAAATCTGACAACACCTCTTTTTCCCACAAGAAAATATTCATAAATGTTTCCTGCCCCAGTGATTCATTTCAATTTTGATATCAAATAAATTTTGCTTTACACCCTGGGCTGTCAGATACATATGATGGCCTTGGGTCTAAATTTAAAACCCACCAAGGGAACGAAAGAGATAACACCTCTTTTATTACAGTTTTGGGAAAACAATAAAAATTGCTTTGGATATTGAAATGGGCCCCTGAGCACTTGGTAGGTTTCCCTTTGTACTTAGAAAGATGCAAAGAAACAGATGTCAACTAAATACAGTAAGGGTGCAATATTACTAGTGCAAGTACAGAAGTACTTAAAGATGTTAAATTCTGTCATTAGACACACACAAGTGATCAAAAGAAAAGAATTACAGTGCTTAAGAAACCACCTCTCCTCCTCACTCCCCAACTTTATCATTAATTCATCCATCATTCTGCAGTTAGGGTTTTGTTATTTATTTATTTTACCACAAATGCAAACTTTGAAGAAGCTCACCGAGATCCTATAGGAAATCTCAATCCTTAGCCTATGCCCAATAGTTAGACTTCTGCTGAATTTATCAGATTCTACAGAAAAATGCTTCTGTGGTTGCAAATCTTTGGATTAGATTAGCTGGGGAAAGGATTTTAGGCCCTGATTCAGGACGCATGTGCTCAAGTCTAACTGAAGTCAATGGGATCTGCATATCCTTAAGTGCTTTCCTGAAGAAGGATGTACTTAAACATGTGCTTAAGTGCTTTCTTGAATTGGGGCCTGTGACAAAGTGGGAGTAGCCTAGGGCTGGCTCACCACTCTGTGCACATTTTAAGCATCTCTAAATGGACAAAGTTGGGAAACAATTGATCAGGACTCGGTGATTAACCAGTTAACACGAGGATTCAGCTCCTCAGCTGGGACTATTATGTGGGAGACAGGTAGGGTGACCAGATAGCAAGTGTGAAAAATCGGGACAGGGAGTGGGGGATAATAGGTGCCCATATAAGAAAAAGCCCCCAAAATCAGGACTGTCCCTATAAAATCGGGACATCTGGTCACCCTAGGTCTCAGACAGGAAAGTAGAGAAAGAGGCTAAAAGGAAGGGCAAAAGAAGCCCAGGATCTCAGAGAAGTAAGAGCTCTCTCCTACCCTCTCATCCTATGCCTGGGGGGTATGTTGAAGCTTGGGAAAAGCCTTATATTGATGGGACATGAAGCTACATAAGACATTGTAAATAAAGTGCATGTCATTGGTGAACTTACATAAGAGTGCATGAGGGCTGCTTGCAGAAAGAAATCCTGGGTGAGAGAGCCCACTCTGTGACAGGAGCTAAGCATGGTAAAGTTTCTTGGTGGCAGAGTGAATTAAGTGGGGTGTGAAGGAGATTCTGCTGAAGAGAAAACACAGGTGAACCAAATCCTTACTCTGCACTGGATGGTAGAACCAAGAACAGGAGGAGCAAGGGTGAACCAAAGTCCCACCCCCGGTGGGTTCCAAGATATGTTGTGGCTGCTAGTAATCAGTGGTGGTGATGCTGAGGAGGAGGGAAGAAATGAAATAAAGTTGCTCTCAAATCAAGTGCAGAGGAGGCAGAACACAGAAGTAGGACAGTGTTTCAGTATAGTAGCCATGTTAGTCTGTGTCAGCAAAATGAAAATAAGAAAGAAAAACTTGTAGCACCTTAGAGACTAACAAATTTATTTCAGCATAAGCTTTCGTGGGTTAGTACCCACGTAGGACAGTGTAAGAGTAAGGGGATTGCCTGTGGGAGAGAAATTGTGTATGGAGGGGGCATGTAGAGGAGAGTAAAGAACAAAGATGAATTCAGAGAGCCTGCTTTTTTACTCAGGCTTTTTGGGAAAAAGGGAACTTGCTTGAAAGATGGGTTTGTGAAGGTCCCACAGCTCTAGTAATTAGCACTCTGCTAATTAAATTACCACATCAGTGAGGCTGATAAAGGATGTGTTAACAGGATTAAAAGGCAGCTATACCAATGGATTTTTTTTTGCTGTTTGCCAAGGTTGAAGCAACTATTGATTAAGTGCTGCAAACATCCATGGTAAATACTTCACTCCAGCAAACTATCACTTTCTCTCAATGTCACAAACGCAGTAAGCAGAAGTTCATGTACAACATGTTTACGGTTTGGTAAGAATCTAATGATGTAAGGTTACATTGCTTTGCTGGAAATGTCTGGCTTTGCCCAAAATACATGTAATTGTGTCTGTGCCTTAAAGGTGTACTGAATATTGGGGAGGAGAGAGAGAGAGAGAAAATGTAAAATGGTGCAAGCTGCAAAATCCAAAACTTACTCACAAAATCAGTGAGTATCCAAAATGTGCAGCTATGTGAGACTAATTAGCAAATCTCTAGATTGAAATAAGCATCCAGGGGGCTAAATCTGAAAGCCTTCCCTAATAAGAAGAGGCTGGCAGAATATATACAATTTAGGGCCTGATCATGAGGCAGGCCTAGTACTTGCAACTCTTACTGATGTTGATGGGCGACGTGGGCACTCAGCACCTCTCAGAATCAGCCCCCAATATGTGGGGATGGAATTGTTCATCCTTAACTGCAAGTGGCCATTCAAAAGTCAGCATTTGCCAGCAGCTACTGCACAATCACCTCAGTGCTCCAGTTCTCTGCTGGCTCTGCACTGAACAAAGTATCCAATTTAAAATCCTGGTCCTGATCTTCAAAGTCCTCAGTGGGATCAGCCTAGGATACCTTTAAAATTGGCTTCTGCTGTCAAATTAAAATCTCCTGAAACAAGTGTGCTCATTGGGGACAGTGTGAACTGTCTGTTAGGATGATGCTAGCTACTGTGGGAGACTTAGGTGGGAGCTGGACCATGATTATGGAACACTATTTCCAAACATCTGAGAAAATAATATTTTTACAAAAAATATTTTTACATGGGGAAAAATACATGTTGACTGATGAGAAAAATTTCAATTATCACTTTCATAACATTAAAAATAAATATTTGAAGTGGTCTATTTTGGACTCTCAAAACAGAAACACCTTCAGTTTATTTCACAAAATCATTTATCAACCAATTCAAGAAATATCTATGAGGTAATTGTTTCATATCAGTTAGTGAATGCTGATATTTTAATCCCGACCACTATGTCCACAAACAAACACTGTCCACTAAATTTCCAAAAGAGCATATGAAATTTACACACCCATCCCCCCATTCACTTTCATCTCCAAGATGACAAAATCAAGATGTTTTGACACAACACAGTTTGCTAGTTAGAAAGGGAAACTACCCGTGGGTGGGTAGCAGGTATTGTGATATGTAAGCAACACTCCCTAGAATCTTAGGTTACTGCAGGTGAAAAGAGGGTAATAGTCCTCTGGATGACTCTCTTGGGACTCCAGTTTGCAAAATGAGACTAATGCATTGCAACACACTTCCTCAGTTCTTTTCAATCAGATACTTTGAATCTAATATGATATTTTGGTGTACTTTTAGCATGGTAATTTAATTAGAATTATCCATGGCCATTTTAAAACTGAGTCTGTAGATCATTTATCACCAGCCCATATTTACTGATGCAGCAACAAACCCATCTGGATAGGGTTTATTCCCTAATTAGTTCATTTAACATTTTTGTCTAAACTGAAGGACTACAACTACTAATTATGCATAGGGCATAAATCAGCTGCCATGCATTATACAATCAGAAAAAACTTCAATTTGAGTGTTTCCCTTTTGAGGCAATTTGTATATATTCCAATCAATGTGCCAGAATTGTTAGTGTGAAATTGTGGTAACAGCAGGCGAAATGTGAAGGATTACCACCTCCTCACTTGTACTTCAGAATGATGACATGTTAAAAAAAATAATTGGATTAGCCCTCCCTTCTCCAGCATTTTAACATTATGAACACCACCGGCAGTGAGTGTGGGTGTGGGCCTGGGCCAGACAAACATAAGAGGAGAGAGATTTTAAGGAATACAAATCAATGGTTATCATTGCTAATTCATAAAAATGGTTTCTAGCTCACACTCTGTAAAAAGCAAAAAGTTCAATCTAATTACCAGTATAGTTATTTTGTACACTAGAATGAAGTAAAACAAAGTGTGAGACTGTAACATCCATCTGTATATTCTATGAAGATGCTAGTACATTCACATCTTTTCAAAGTGCTAACTTTTCCCATTGATCATTTAAAAAAATAATCTTCTTTGGTATAAGTAATCAGGTAGATTATGTTTCTTTTAAGGTTACAGCATCTTTCTTCTTGATGTCATTCTACCCTCCCCACACCAAGCATTTGCTATAGTAAATATTGATTTGTGCTTCTTGAAAATGACTTTTTCTTGTATCTTTCCCTGCTATGCACACACCAGTTTGTATGTTTGATATTACAAGTTCTCTCTCCTGGGAACCTGTCGTTCTGCCACTTTACAGTTTCTTACAGCAGAATTATTTTCACACTTTAAATGGCATTGCACTGTGCCAGTTGTGAAGAAGAAGAAAAAAAACTTGTTTGTTTTATTGTATGCATTTAGTTACATTCAAAACTAGAAGCCGGAAGGCCAGATCAGGCATTAATTCATCTATGAATTAGTCATATCTCTTCCCACGGGTTTATAGCATGCTAAGTTAATACATTAGCTACAAAGACCCTCATATTTGTGTGATGATCAATAGCATAGGAAATGTATTAATTTGCAAACTCACTCATCCCGTCCAGATCTGTTTGGTAAGGCAGTGGACACATGGAAACAAAACAGCTCTTTGGTCCTGTTTCATTAAGATACTTAAGCACACTCCTAACTTCAACCATGCAAATGCTCCCACTGACTTCAAGGGGACTATTCATGTGCTTGAATTTAGGCACTTGCTTAAGAACCTTGCTGAACTTGTAAACCAGAAGTGGGCAACATTATCTCCTGCAAATGTAAACAAACTTGTTTGTTTGAGCAATTGGCTGAACAAGAAGTAAGACTGAGTGGGCTTGCAGGCTCTAAAATTCTACATTGTTTAATTTTTGAATGCAGCTCTTTTTTTTTTTACATAATTCTACATTTTTAAGTTCAACTTTCATGATAAAGAGATTGCACTAAAGTACTTTTATGAGGTGAATTGAAAAATACTATTTCTTTTGTTTTTTTACAGTGCAAATACTTAAAATCAAAAATAAATATAAAGTGAGCACTGTACACATTGCATTCTGTATTGTAATTGAAATCAATA
Source organism: Macrochelys suwanniensis (assembly GCA_033296515.1). NCBI lineage: Eukaryota > Metazoa > Chordata > Testudines > Chelydridae > Macrochelys > Macrochelys suwanniensis. The sequence goes on from CM065783.1 coordinate 37,689,030, forward strand.
TATTTGAAAATGTAGAAAACATCGAAAAATATTTAAATACGTGTATTCTATTATTGTTTAACAGTGCAATTAATCGTGATTAATTTTTTTAATTGCATGATTAATCGTGATTAATTTTTTTACACACACACAAACACATACACAACGGTTCTGTTCAATATCTTCATAAAAGATTTAGATAATGGCATAGAGAGTACACTTATAAAGTTTATGGAGATACGAAGCTGGGAGGGGTTGCAGGTGCTTTGGAAGATAGAATTAAAATTTAAAATGATCTGGACAAACTGGAGAAATGGTCTGAAGTAAATAGGATGTTCAATAAGGACAAATGCAAAGTACTCCACTTAGGATGGAACAATCAGTTTCCCACATACAAAATGGGAAATTACTGCCTAGGAAGGAGTATTGCGGGAAGGGACCTGGGGGTCATAGTGGATCACAAGCTAAATATGAGTCAACAGTGTAACACCATTGCAAAAAAAGGAAATGTTATTCAGGGATATATTAGGAGGAGTATTGTAAGCAAGACACGAGAAGTAATTCTTCCGCTCTACTCCGCGCTGATTAGACCTCAACTGAAGTATTGTATCCAGTTCTGGGCACCACATTTCAGGAAAGATGTGGACAAATTGGAGAGACCCCAGAGAAGAGCAACAAAAATGATTAAAGGTCTAGAAAACATGACCTATGAGGGAAGATTGAAAAAATTGGGTTTGTTTAGTCTGGAGAAGCGAAGACTGAGAGGGGACATGATAACAGTTTTCAAGTACATAAAAGGTTGTTACAAGGAGTAGGGAGAAAAGTTGTTCTTCTTAACCTCTGAGAATAGGACAAGAAGCAATGGGCTTAAATTGCACAAGGGAGGTTTAGGTTAGACATTAGGAAAAACATCCGAACTGTCAGAGTGGTTAAGCACTGGAATAAATTGCCTAGGGAGGTTGTGGAATCTCCATCATAGGGGATTTTTAAGAGCAGGTTGGACAAATAGCTGTCAGGGATGGTCTAGATAATACTTAGTCCTGCCTTGGGTGCAGGGGACTGTACTAGATGACCTTTCAGGGTCCCTTCCAGTTTTATGATTCTATGATTGCCACAGACTTAAATATCACTCAGTATTATAGCTGATCAGGAAATTATTTTGTTTTGCCCACAACAAGTGTTGATGAAATCAAGCAAACAAATATGTTTTGTCAAAATTGTTTATTTTTCAGTTTTAAGCAGTGGCAAACTGAAAAAGTTTGTCTGGTTGAGTAAAACTGTTTGGTAAAACTAAAAAGGTTTGGCTGGACAACATGCATTATTTTCAGTTCTGGTTGCTGAAAACTGATATCTTTTTCCTGTGAAAACTCAAAAAAAATCACAGACAATGGACATTTCTCAAATTTCCATTTTGAGGAAGTGTTCATTTTCCATTAAAAATATTGATAGAAAATTTTCATCCAGGTCTATTCAGTACTCTGAAATCATGCAGTATGAAGGAAATAATATATTCAGTTAAAGGTGGAGGTCTTATCCCACGCATAATGACATGGGATGGCCCCATATCCCTTGCTTTTAGGGAGAGCAACTAGCTTGACTGACACCTACAGTACCTTACACCACTGAATTCACCCTGGACATTCAGAGGAAGGCAATTTGCTTTTCCCACCCCACAGCCCAGCTTGGCAAGTTGATTAATGCTGTACATTAGAAGGGAGGGTAATTCAATTAAAACCTTGTAATCATATTACAAAGATGGTGTATTTATATCTATCTCTATCTTGTTGGGTTATTGCATTAGGTTTTCACTCTTTCTTTGAGAAATTAGTTAAATGGATGCTATCGACTTGAAATCTAGTCAGTTTAAAACAAACACAGAATTAAGTGGTTTTAGGTACTACACCTGCCTCCTACTTCCCCTGCCATTTTTGATGGTCTTACCATTATTTTCTTCTTTCTTTTAATGTTCCTAATGCTTTGAGAATATTGTATATCTATTCCTTACAATACCTGGCTGAGATAGGTAAATAAGATAAGTATTGTTAGCACACCTTACCTCTCGGGTACGTCTTCACTACCCGCCGAATCGGCGTGTAGTGATCGATCTATCAGGGATTGATTTATCGCGTCTCGTCTAGACGTGATAAATGGATCCTCGATTGTGCTCCCCATCGACTCCAGAACTCCACCGCCACAAGAGGCAGAAGCGGAGTCGACGGGGGAGCAGCAGCGGTCAACTCGCCACCGTCCTCACGGCCAGGTAAGTCGACCTCCCCCCCCCCCCCCCCCCCCCCCCCCCCCCCCCCCCCCCCCCCCCCAGTGTAGACCTGGCCTAAGGTCACACAGTGAGTCAGTGGCCAACCCAGGAGTAGAATCCAGGTCTCTGACTTTGAGCTTGCCCACCTGGAATCAGGCTGATAACTAAGCTTTTGATGTCGGAAATTGTTATGCTTTCCACAGGTACTCAGGGCTGTGAGGTACGCCACCATCACCTGCCCTTAGATCAAGGGTTCTCACCACAAATTTTTGGTGGTCTTAGAGTTTGGTGGCTGCTCTGACAATTTTTCCTAAAATACTTAATTAACTTTAGGAAAAACAAATAAATATGCACAGATACATGTTCAAATCACTGTAATTTATTTATGTAGGGTTTGGGGTTTTTTTTGCAGACTCAATAATAAAAATAATGTACAGTTGTCTCTATTCTTTACTGGACCAAAACAGAATAGAAACACAAATAAGGTGCTTTGAACATTCTTGTCTTTTTTCTTGTTGTTTCTTTGCTTTTTTGGGTTGTGTTTGTTTGTTTGTTTTGTTTTAGACTTGCTCGCTATAAGTAATTCTGCTGTGAAAAGTGATATTTTGATGTTTGTTAGTATCACTTTTCACAGCAGACTTACTCAGCCCCGGCAAGCCCGGGGACAAATTAAGTCCTGGATGGGGAGGTGGGTACAGAGGCAGAGGGTGCCAGGAATGATGGGGCACTGGGGGAGGCAGCGGGGTCCAGGGGTGATGGGGACGGTAAGCTCGGGGCCAGAGCCCACCACCGCGCCACCAGGGAATGGAGCCCAAACCCCCACACACAGAGGACAGGGCCTGGGGAAAGAGCCCGAAGCTCTGTGGCTGGAGCTTGCCGCCCATCACCCTAGGGCTGAAGTCCAACCCCACCTCCCCCGGGAAGGTGGAGAACTCACTGACTGCCTGCTTCTCCAGCTTGTGTGGGGCGGGGCCCATCCACTTCTGGTGGTCCCAGGGGAGGGGCCACTGTTTTGCCTCCACCCTCAAATCACTGCCCAGGAGGCTGTGGCTGCAAGAAAAGCCCCTGGTGGCCACATGCAGCCATGGTGGCCACATTTGAGAAATGCTGCCTTAGATTGTGGACAGCAAACCTGTTTTTCATCTTTGCTGGTGACCAGTCCCTTAAGAACATAATTTTTAGTGTATATTCATAACATCTTACACAACATCTGTACATGTGTTTCACAAAGATATTGATGATCTTTGTGACACAGGCTTTTATTAGAGACCTCACAGAACTCCTCTGTGTGAAGTAGAATAGAAATACCAGACCCAGAGGATTCCTGTACCCTTTATGCAGCCCTTATGCCCTCTGTCAGTTGGCATCAAGAGATCCTTGGGTCACAAAAGTGAACTAAAAATAAAGGGTCCAGATATAGCTGGAAATGCTGACAGGCCTTCAACTCTAGCGGAGCTAGCATGGGCTGCTATAATACCAAACAATGCCTTGTATTTATAAATTCACAATATCACATATATATTAGAAAATAGATCTGTGATTTCTATTTGTGCAAAATTCCCTACAAGCTTAATAACTAAATTGGATTGATACCTATTCTGCTGTGTTTAAGATTTCTCTGCTTTTGGATTTGCATCAATCGGGGTTATCATTTTTCATGATAGAGCAGGCCTTGGAATCAGGATGACACTCAACAGTCCCATCACTATGGATCTGCCCAACCCCAGCACAATGATGCAGACTCCCATCAGGCCATAGGGCAGGTATGCAACTGTCAAGTTATGGGGAGTCTGCCAATCACTGTCTGCCTGAAGTGTCTACTTTATCTCCAATCTATTTGAGTATAAATGGATGTTTGCTGGGCTTTAAGACCACACAAATCACCTCAGGCGGAATAATAATTGTACTTGTAGTGGCAGCCAGGCTATTTCACGGACATGTTGGGTTGGCAGAAAAGTGAATCAATTTATAAAAGTGTGCAGCATTAGATAAAGCCCAAGCTCTGACTGTTTTATCTGATAGCTTTAGTTTGTTTTTCAAAAGTGAGTTGCCCAGAGGCATTTTGCTGAATTTTACCAAATAGTCATTTTATTTTAAGCAACAACAGAGGCTTGATATGAAGGTACAACTAGTTGAAAGGTCCCCTGTAGTTGGGTGTTTGTCTAAGTGTATTCAAACTTTGCATCATGCAGATAAATCAGCAAGTCTCTTCTCTATCCCCCCCCCCCACACACACACACTTTTAAATAGCTACAGGATCATCTTGACTATTTAAGCATCACCCCCTAGGCATTGACAGTCATGCAACCTACCAGTGTACTATACTGTGATCATACATTTAAAAAAGTTATTACAATAGCTGTGGTGTTACAAAGTTTGTATCGGGAGGTCGGATGGTCTTGTGGCTAAAGCCATAAGGAGCTGGGACTCAGGAGATGTGCTCCATTTTCAGATCTGCCATAGACTCCATGTGTGATTCTGGGCAAATTACTAATCTCCAAGCCTTCCCATCTGTCTTTCCCCCCACTATGTTTATGTGCTTACACTGTAAGATCTCTGTTGCAGGGACTTTCTCTTCCTACATGTATATGCAAAGCCTAGAATAATTGGGCCCAAATTTCTGTTAGGGTCTCTTGGTGCTACTATAATATAAATAATAAGAATTATTCTTAGTGTGAAATTTGCCCTGGGGCAGAGCATCAGCACAAAGTGTATGTAATACTTATGTCTGGAGGGGTTTGTGTTTGTGTTTGCTCTCTGGACAAGAGTGAATTTCACCCCCAGATAGCTTTCATTTTGGCTTGGTCATGTTACACCATTTATTTCACAGTTGTTTCATAATGTTGCCTATTTTCAGCAAAACCTTGTGACAAGGGTTAGGTTGCTGGTATGCTGACCAGTATTGTCTCTTTGTTTCCTTTCCCCATCTATCTGTATTGATCTGTTGTTTCTTGTCTTATGTTTAGGTTGTAAGCTCTTTGGGGCAGAGGCTTCCTTTTTGTTGTTTGTACAGCACCTAGCACAATGGAGTCCTGGTCCACAATTACAGCTTTTAGGTGCTACAATAATACAAATAACAATAACAACAATAATAAACTTCTTGGCTAGAAATTCTTCTTCTTCTTTGCACTAGCAACTTTGATTAAGATATTAAACTTTCCAGTGTGGATCTCTCTTTATGGATCTACCACCTCCTCCTTAACTATATGCAAATACTTTCAGGGGAATTTATACTGTACATGTATATTACTCCCACTTCTGCTAATGAGAGTTATGCATATATATTTATGACCGAATGGATTCCTTAATTAAAATTGGATAGGGAGAAATTGAGAGGAAATATGGCTTATTATTAACAACACAAACTCATTAGAGATAAGAGATTAGATACATTTACTCTACCCATCTTGTAATTCTGTTATAACACTTGAAGGGTCTGAGCCTACGGTCCTATTCAGTTAAAATGCCCACGGAAGTCAGGATGAGAGCACAAGTATATATTATTGGCCCTAATTATCCCATATGTGGAAAAAAGCTCCAGAAGAATATGTAATATTCTTATGTGCATTATTATGTGGTCGAGAGTTAGTAGGAAGGTGTTCATTCTTTTCAAGACATTTTAGGTCAAGGTCTGTCCTAGCTTTACATCCTTTGCAGTTTTATTAAAACCATTGAACTAAATGTGGGAGCCACAAATGGACTATCAACCACAACTGCCTAAATGGCCAGATCAATTATCCCCACTAATAAGCCATGTGTTGTGGGAAATACAGGTTTGATAACATATCATTTTTATGAAGCAATGGGGTTAGAGAGAGTGAAGTCTCTAGACCCATCAGATATATAAGCATTAGCAAACTCAAACCACTGAACCTGAACTAAGTAAGTTAACTAAATGTACAAACAGATCATCATATTAAGATGACCTGAAGGACAGATCTTTTATCAGAAGCAGATCATGGGAAATACAGGTTTGCCACAGATCACTGCCAAAACCAACTGACTTTAACAAAAAATAAGTGAGGGTGGAATCTGTCCAATTAATAGAAACTGTTACATCGCAAAGGGACTTCTAAGATTATTTCTGAAATAGGAAATTAAGCAGGCACACAAAAACTGTGTAAACCTTTGATATCTTATGATGACACAAACTAATGACCATTGACACCAATCTACGTCACTGATAAGAATTAAAATTAAATATCAGAGCTAGTATAAAAATGGGTGGAAAAAATCAGAAATGTTTGGGATTTTTTTCCCAAATTTTTTCTTTAAAGATTCCATCAAAAATAAAAAAAATAAAAAATCAAAGATCAACTCTATTAAATGTTCAGAATTTAAATCACACATCTATACTGTAATCAATCAGCCAATATATCTAAAAATAGATCTTAGAACTTGGGATCAATGGGAGGTTTTTTCCCCTGATTAAGGATTCTGGGACTAACCCTTGTCTTGGAATTCAAAATCATTTCTATTTACTTAATTTTATTTATTTAAACATAGCATTACAAAAACATAAAATGTAATGATCTCCATCAAAATAAAAGGTATATATAATTTCAAAGCAAATGTACACCTCAGGAATGAGACCAGATTTTTCCTGAGTACCTCTTTGGTACCATTCATATGAAATGTTACTTTCCTATAGCTTCACTCCAAAACTTGCACCAATAACACAATCACTGGTACTTTGAGGAATTCCATTTACAGGCTTTTAAGCGGCTAAACCACATGTATTTGAAAAATAAAAAATCTTGGGACTTAGAGCCAAAGGCCAACATTTTTAAACCTTGGTGCTTAAAGTTCAGCTTCTAAATCTGTATTTTACTGACCAAAATGAGATCACTTATTTTCAGAAGTACTGAGAACCTAGAAATCCAACTGGGGAGCTACTGGGTCTCAGAACCTCTGAAAAATAAGGATAAATGTATTTATGAGCCTAAATGTAAAAAAGCCTACTTTTAGGCACCAAGAATTGAAATGTTTGGCCTGTGTCTCCTAATAAAGTTTACTATCAGCTCAGACCTATCAGTCACTTGCTCCCAAGCATCGAGGAGCAATCTTCAAGAGAATATTATCTGTATTGGTATAATGCCTGGGAGTGCCATTCATGGACCAAGGCCCCATTTAGGGAGCTGGTGAGCTAAGAAGTCTGCCAATCATGCTGACCAATTTTGTTTCATTGTTTCGTTGTGCTCCACTACCTGTCTGTATCCACCTGTTGCCTCTTGTCTTGTACTTAGATTCAAAGTTCTTTGGACCAGGAACCATCTTCCATTCTGTGTTTGCAAAGTGCCTAGCACAATGGGGCTCCTGGTCCATGGCTGGAGGTGCTAATATGCCATACAAAATAATATTAGTGTTAGACTCTGTGCAAAACTCTCCTGCCCTAAAGAGCTTACAATCTAAGTATTGCTTTCCATCTCTAAATGACTTTCAACCAAGGATCTCAAAGTACTTTACAAACGTTAATAATTATGCTTCCCAACACCCCCATCCATTATATAATAATATTCCTTTTGTACTGATGGAGAAACTATGAAACAGAGATCAGACAGCAAAGTTACATTTCTCAAGTCTCTGGCAGTGCTGGTAATGGAATCCAGTTCTGATGGTAATATTACCCACTCATACTTTAATCAATGTATAGAAGTAGAGCTGTGTATTGTAAATTCACAGATCTGTAGTTTAGACAACGAAATCTATCTCAGAGTAAAGACGGGGAAAAGTCAAAATCCTAACACTCGGAACTCTGGGAGCATTACAGTCTGAGCTTTGCAGCCATGCTTAGGATAGCCATGCCTACATTGCTGGATTCCAACTGGTCAGTGTGCAGCAGAGCAGTATTCCATACGGCAGCGGTGGCTGTGCGCAAGCAGCATGAAACACAGTGGTTTTAGTTTGTGTGTCTGGCATGATAAAACTGACTCTGAACCTGGACTGTCTTTTGATTACATGATGTCTCTGTGCACCATATCACATCATTTGCAAACTGTCATGTGACAGATCCACTGTATTTTATTCAGAGTCCACAGCAGAACATTTATTATTTCCAGGCATCTTAACAGAAGCTCAGAAATGGGTGTGAGGTTCAGTATGATTACCATACTCAAAAGCCTTGAGAGGTCTGGGATGGTTCCCTTTTTAAGCCATTTATACAGGCAGCCTTTATTTCAGAAGCCTTCACTTAATTCCCTCTGGAAACCTCCCACCTTTAAAGAATCACAGAGCTCACACTATTTGGAAAACAAACTAGACTGGAAATATTGTGGACATTCCCTCAAACGGGGTCAGATTCTAGCACCCTTACTCACATTGAGTAATTCCTTAGCTCACAAATAGTCGAACTGAAACCAATAGAGCTGCCTGTGGAGTAAGACACTACTAAGAACCTGGCAGAATTTGTGTGAGAAGATTTTGCTCCAATGAACACCTAGTGGGCAAAAATCTCGCCTTAAATTTTGCAGCAAAGCTTCTGGATTTTGTGACACTCCAGTGCACTAGACAGGGCAAATTCTGTGACAGCTTCCAATAATAATTAAGATTTGTAATGAATTAAATATGAAAATGATACAGGGCACACAGAATTCCTTGTTATTTGATGACAGTTAATACAGAATTTGTCGTGTTATTTAATTTGATATTAACATCTATTTATTTTACTCTACCCCACCTACATTTTTAATATAAAACATGCTGCAGATTTTGTTTTTTACTGAAAACATATAAAAGCATTGTAGACATTGTCAAGTGGGAAACTGAAGGTTTTGGCACCTGGCCAGGGGACTTTTGTCACCTGGGAGGTGTAGGAGGCTGTTTGGGATTGGGGAGTGAATGTTTCTCCTAAAATGAAATGCAGTGAAATTGTTAATAATGTTGACATTTAAAGTGTAAACATTAAATTCCTGAGCTTGCTGAGTGAATGGGGCTGGTCATGTCCCTCAGAGCTATTGTCTCAGTCTGTCTGCAGATTCAGGAAGAAAATTTGCATCAGTTGTTTCACATTTACAATATTACTTTCACAACCAGGAGGTCTAGAAACATACACAAGAAAAAAGAAAGCTATAGGGCAGTGGTGGGCAACCTGCAGCCCATCAGGGTAATCCGCTGGTGAGCCACGAGACAGTGTTTACATTGGCACGGCCTCCCGCAGCTCCCAGTGGCTGCGGTTCACTATTCCCAGCCAGTGGGAGCTGTGGGAAGCAGTGCGGGCCGGCTGCTGCTTCCCGCAGCTCCCATTGGCTGGGAATGGTGAACCGTGGTCACTGGGAGCTGTGGGCAGCCATGCCTGCGGACAGTCAATGTAAACATTGTCTTGCGGCCTGCCAGTGGATTACCCTGACAGGCTGCATGCGGCCCATGGGCCGAAGGTTGCCCACCACTGCTATACGGGATCAGGGTGCCTCACACAGATCCACAAGGTTCCAGAGGCCCAAAAGCTAATTTAATGGGAAGGCAAACCCCACTCCCCATCCCAAAATTCACTTCGGTTTACCATGGGTGAGTATTATCTGGGCCAGTAGTCTTAACTACAGTAAGATGCCCAATTCTTGCAGTACCACAACAAATTGTGAATATCAATATCAGGACTCAAGGAGAGCAATTTATATATTGGAGCAAACTGATTAGATGCATTAGACAGGTTTCTAGCAATTCTGACACCATACCTCATTAGATTAATTTCACTCTTCGCCAATATTTAACATATTTCACTGGATAAATTCAGCAGTGTACCTCCCCACAGCTGTACCAGCCTACACATGAGGAAGTCCGCTGGAGGAATTTAGATTTCCATGTATCTAGAGTAACATTTGTTTGCAAAAAAAGTTAAAGAGGACAAAAATAGGATAAACATATCCGCTTATCACTGGGAATAATAGGGTGACTGCTGCCAAACAAAAATAAAAGCTAAGATTTGATTGTACGGTGGGGAGAACCTTAGTGATGCAAGTCCCCGCTTTAGAATTTATAAGGTAGCTTTGTTCAGTACATTTAGAAACATTCCCATGCAATGTGTGCACTGGAGGCAGAGACATGAAGCATCTGGACAGAATATGTTATAGGTTACAAGCAAGGAAAAATAAAGCTACATGGAACAAACCCCAAGAATCTTTAATAAACTGAACAAAAATAGTTTTTTGCCACTGTATGATTAAGGCTCAGATTGTGAGCTCTTAACAAACATTTGTGACTTCACTGGGTCTACTTATGGAAGTAACTGCTCACCAATGAAAATAAGGGGTGCTACAAGCTGGCCTACATATGAAATCCAAATCTTTTATGTCCTAATTACCCTACCAATATTCTGAATCTGACTGAGGTTCAACCTCTTGCCATTCTATTATTGTGTTGACAATCAAACCTTTATAATCAACACCGAATAACCAGAAATAAATTTGATGCTTCCCCATATAATAAATGGGAAATATCCAGTCTCAGGAATGAAAAACAGACTATACGCAAGAGACCTTTAAAATGTGTACATTGTAAAAGTTTTGTTTTGAGTTAAATACATTGGTTACAATAAAAAAATTAAAACAGCGAAAACGTTAGTAATAAAATCTATTCAACCCAGGCTTTCGCTGCTGGAAGTTGAGAATCTGCCAACTCATATACAAAAATTAGCATTTCAAAATGAAACATGAAATCCCACTCTACCTGTTTGAAATTAAAAGAAACCCCACAGGAGCTTGTGAAATATATGCCCATTGTTTAATGACCTTCTAATACTAGTGAAAGAACATCCAAGAACATTGCAGATAATTCTGGTCTAATCAGGTTAATGATGAAAGCCAGGACTGGAACTATAGCAAGCTGTTCATTAGCATTTCATATTTCTGGTGAATAAATTCACTGCTGTTCACCCAATAAGTTCTGATCCAACAACCAGGAGCAACTGCTCCTGATATACACTACAGAGCATTCTGATCCAATATTGAACTACACTGTTGTGATGGCATCATGCTCAGATGGAAAGGGGCAGTTTATTTTTTATTATTATAATTATTTTCTACCAAAGGCTTCTGTAAACTGGACTGCAGGTGATCCCTATTTATATCATAGCTCAAAGTATTAAGTCAAGGTTTTGGGTAACTTTATTCTCTGATGAGACAAAGGAAAGGAGAGAGCAGTATTTTATTACGCTTTCAGCATTCAGAATGAGATCATGGTGCAGTGATCATGTTCTGAACATGTTATTATTTTTCATCAGCGCTACTGAATCCACCATGTACAAGACTTTACATTTCTGCTGCCCCATAAGAGCCAGTTTGTATGTTTTCGTAAGAATCAGTATTTGTGGTGAACTTAAAGGATACAATCAAGAGTGCCATGGATGATAGCTGACCAATTTTAAAAGGCCCCGGAGAGAAGTTTTCTCCTGCTGGATTGTCAATTAAAGCTATGGTAGCAAACATGGTATATATCAGGGATCTCAAACTCAAATGACCACAAGGGCCACACGAGGACTAGTGCATTGACCCGAGGGCTGCATTACTGACACCCCCCTCTCGCTGACCCGGCCCCGCCCCCACATAACCCCTTCCATGAGGCCCCGCCCCTGCCCTGCCTCTTCCCACCCCTTCCCCGCCCCCATTCCAATCCCTTCTCCAAAATCCCTACCCCAACTCCACCCCCTCCCTGCCCCCATTCTAACCCCTTCCCCAAATCCCCGCCCCTGCCCCGCCTCTTCTCCGCCTCCTCCCCTGAGCGCGCGGCTCCCTGCTACTCCCTCCTCGCTCCTAAGCGCCCCCAAACAGCTGTTTAGTGGCGGGAAGCGCCTGGAGGTAGGCAGAGGAGCGGGGACGCGGCGTGCTGGGGGGAGCAGTGGGGGAGGGAGCTTGGCGGCCGCAGGAAATAACGTGGGGAAGGAGGGGGGGTGTGTGGAGCTTGGCGGGCCGCAGGAAATGACCCCACGGGCCGCGTGTTTGAGACCCCTGGTATATATGAAGTTTAGATACCTAGACACTTAGCTGGAGAATGTAGAGAAATGAAGGATTTATGGAGGTGGGTATGCAAAGAGTGTAAAAAAAGATGATTTGTTGGGCGTAGTATGTGATGTTGTATACAAAGGGACAGTTCCTGTTTTGCAGCCAAGCAACATTCATCACAGCTTGGGGCTGCAATGGTGCCTCAGATTCCTTCAGTAGCTCAGCACCAGTCTACTTCACCCTCCTGGCACAAATAAGAGCAGCCTTGACAGGTCCCACGGGCTGGGCTGGTAGCTGGAGGTGCCTGGGATGTAGGGATAACCATGGACATGCTCCTTTTTTCACAGGGCAGCTCTGCTGAACTTGAGATCACACACTGTCTTTATAGCAGTTTTGGGATACTGGAATAGTTCAAAGCTGCTGCAGTATCACCAAGGATTCACCCCTAAGTATTTTCTCGTGTTTTACCAATAAAAAATTAATAGCAGCAAATCCACAGGAAATAAAGAGAAGGAAAGGAAAGGATTGTTTCCGAGCAGCATTACGAATAGCACTTAAGCAGTCTGCCTGTTTTCATAAGAACTTAAAAGTCCCATGTCCAACACACCTGCAGGCATTAAGGCTCCATTTTGGCTAATCACTCTAAAAAGGGTGTAAGACTCATTGACGTCAATTTGATTCAATCATGTGCTTAAATAATTTGCTGAATCAGGACTTAAACTTGTATGGGTTTATTAACACATATAATAAGTAGGAAAGGTATCAGCAAGCAGCCAATATGAAATGTCAAACAATAACAATTTAGGAATGGGGTGGGTACAGGGCCTATTAAGTTACATATGGTTTTCTCAACCTTTGTCTCTCTGTTTCTCCCCTAAAATATAGAAAAGTATCATCACGGAAAACCTCAATATTTTTAAAGATGGCATCTTGCGGACGGAGTGGAAGAAATTTGCACATTTCATTGGTTTATCTTAATTCAATGAATGGATTGCATGCCCACTTGCATACTTCGCTTGCTTGCAGACTCATTAATACATAGGATTCAACAAAAAACAAAACTGTTTGCAGTCAGTACAAAAGATGTCCAGCTTTTTGCTTGTTTGATCCACTACTAGAAGAGCCCAGAGCCTCCTCAGAGTGGCCAGAGTGGACCAATATATAGCCCATGTTCCAGTTAAGTCCCACTCAAGCCCTCAGTAGCACTGCTTCCGTAAGCAATAGAGCTATGGGCAAGTTTTAAAGTATGTATTCTTGGATGCAGCATCAAAAGAACACAAAAGTAATCCAGACTCATCTAGAACCACCCACCCTGATTTAAAAAAAAGCACAGCTCAAGTGTCTGTTATCAGGTCTTTCCATTTTATCCCAAGCTTTGTGATATTTAGCAATCTTCTGAGAGCCCCAGCTCTTAGAGGGAGGTGACTGTGAAAATCTCAGCTTTCATTTTTTTTTAAAAAGTAACTTTCTAGTACTCATGATTGCAGAGAAAATCTTGAAAACATGGTGAGAGTACACCCTGAAGGCCCAAAAAGGCAAAGAAAAAGAACATTACAGGTATTATGGGTTTTTTTTATATCACTCATGATTTTTAAGCCAATTTTCATTACTTTTGGGGGGCCTGACTCATGAAATTTTAACACTTGGGTTTGGTGATACTACATAAATGTGCCTGACTTTGTATCATTAAAGTTGATAGGAGATTTGCAATTGGCTTCAATGGCCTCAGGTTCAGGCTATTTATTAGGAACCAAGGCACAGAGAGAGAGAAAGAGAGAGAGAGAGAGAGGAGGACAAAGACCTTGCTTACATTAAAAAATTTCCCTGATCTAATTCTGTAACTTCTACAGTATAACACTCACTATTCCTACTAGCTGTAAATGTACCTCATCACCAGGCGTATGGCCCATTTGTACAGTCTTTTTGTTCCCTGTGAGAGCTCTTCAATCAGCTTCTCAATACACTTTAAGTGGTTAGGGAACCCTGCAAAAAAATTACACTGCCAGCAAGCCATAGGTACATGCCATTTGAGCAGGTGAAGGGGGATTGTGAGGGGTACACAGAGTTCTGAACACTTAGTGCATTCATCAGAAGTGCAGTTGTGCATCTGTTATGTGTTTTATTGGAGGGTGGGTTGTTGTTTTGCTAGCAGTTTTAGAAATACTGAAGTAGGTAAACATGTATACCTAAGCATCTAGGAAAAGGGAACTGTTAACAAGGGGCTATATATCCCCAAATGGACATCATTGGAAGGTGGATAAACATAGATCAGGAGCATTCTAAAGAAAAACAAGTCTCTCTCTTTCGCCTCAATATAAGTAATATTGTTGAATAGGCAAAAAAGTTAGAAATTATTCCAGTTCCTATAATGTATTCGTAGATATAGTGCCAGTGGGAAGCAGGGCTGTTAGGCAGATGATTACAGCTGCCGAATTCTTTGCTGCAGACCAGTCCAGACTAGAGCAGCCTGGAGGCTGTTCTAAGTTAGGCCAGCTAGCTATGGTCCTCAGGCAGGCCGTATGTCTGCTGGTAATTACCAGAGCACAGCATAATCTGGCCAATTCCCCTTCTTGGCTCCAAAAGGCCTCATGCACTAAGGGTTGAGGGTAGGTAGGTAGGTATAGGAACAGGCTATTTTACCTGATGCCCACTGAGGACTACCATACACTAGAGCAGTTATAGGTAGAGGGCTTTTAAGTGGTCAAATGGGAGTGGAAACTACTCTTGTGGTTCTAAGAGAGGAATGTGGCAAAGAATTTGTCCCACTAAACTTTTCAGTACACAGCCTAGACAACCTTAACTGCAGTTTATTTCTGTTGAGATAACCATCCGTGAACTCTATCGACAAAAAATATCCAGCCTTGAAGGTCAAATCTCTATTCTCTTTACATCCTCCCCAGCAAGACCTAGAGACAAACCACTTTCCTTCCTCTCAAGATACTCTAGACCCCTCTTTGTGACCACCAAGTCTATTGTCTCCCAATGGCTTCTTCTGTAAAGGTCTCTACCTTCTAAAGTTTTTAAGGCCTGAGAGTTCTATCTTTTCTTGGCTCTGGGCTTCTGTTGTTTCAGATACATGTCAAAGCATCTGAGATTTAATTATGGGAGCCAATACTATACAGCCCATAATTTGGAAATAAGCAGCAGCCTGGTTCCTGACAAAGACTGCCATGCTTGCTGGCCCCATAGACAATAAATGGTGTGGGGAAGAAGGCAGCAGTGGGAAAAGGGAAGAGCATTAGGGATTGAGCAAGGATCAGTTGCATTGGGCATGAAATCAGGTAGGAGTGGTTGGAAAGACATGGGAGGGAGGGATAGGATTGGATTGGGGATTAAATGAAAACAGGGAAGAGAATTAGGGTAGTGAGATTAGATGGATGTAGCAATGTACTTATCTGCCCCAAATTAAAAAAAATTTACAGTTAGGTTTAGCTGAAGGTTTGGACTAATGCCCAATCTTTTCATTACTACTTCAACTACCCGTACAGAGAAAAGTATTAAAAAATTGAAAACCATAACCCAGAGCTGTTAAGAGTATCAAATAATGTAACCAACCACAATTGGCAAGGTGCTAAAGTTTAGAAAAAATGCAATTTAAAGAGAGAAAAAGAATATGTGGAAAATAAGAGCTGTAAGAAGAAGGTGGAAAGGCACCGCAATGGCATGGGACATTCACCCCTAATATGTACGGCCCTATCAAATTCATGGCCCATTTTCATAAATTTCATGGTCATAGTATTTTAAAAATCTTGAATTTCATGGTTTCGGATATTTAAATCTTAAATTTCACAGTGTTGTGAAAAAACATGAATATGTATTTAAAAATGGCAAAATATAAACATGTAAAGGCCTTAAGACTCTGCATTTCTCAGATGAGGGGTTTGACCCAAAAGGGGGTCACGAGACTATTGTGTGTGGGAGGGGGTCATGGTATTGCCACTCTTACATCTGCACTACCTTCAGAGCTGGGAGGCCAGAGAGCAGTGGCTGGTGGCTAGGTACCCAGCTCTGAAGGTAGCGCTGCCACCACCAGCAGAACAGAAGTAAGGATGGCTCTACCATGACCCCCCTGCAATAGTCTTGCAATCCCCTTTTGTGTTGGAACCCCCGGTTTGAGAAATGCTGTGTAGTTTTGTATATTTTTACCTTATAGTATAGTGTAAAAGTACACAGAAGACCAGATTTCACAGTTCATGACCACAGTTGCCAACTTTCATTCAGTAAATAAGCACCCCGACTTTCACAATAAGCCAAAAATCAAGGTAATCCCATTTCAAAACCAGGCCAAAACAAGCCAGTCCCCAAGAACCCCAGCACTCTATGTGACTAGATCTCCCTGGCGTGCAGTATGGGACTGTGGTGGGCCCTCTGTGCACCCATGACTCTCTCCCCCCTTAACCCTGCTTGCTGCTGCTTGCCCAGAGCGGATTAAAAAAAAAAGAAGCAACAAGCTACAACAATCAACAAGCTGCAAGCCAAACAAGCCACAAGCTACAAGCCAAAAACTAGCCAACAAGCAACTCACAAGCCAATTAAGCCAAAAACAAGCCCAATTTCTGTGTTTTTTTCGTGGGTTTGGCATTTCTGTCCATGACGCATTTTTCATGACCATGAATTTGGAAGGGCCCTACTAATGTGATAATAAAATAACCCATACAAATGAGACTGCTTTCTAAAATGAATCACTAACATGGGCTGACTCGTTCCTACTCCAGTTCATTGGAAGTTTGAGATGTATTGCAGCCTACACAGACAATAAATAAGTTCTCTTTTACAATGATTATTATACATGAGCCATGAGTGAAGGTACGAACCACTTAGGCCACAGTTAGCACAGTCATAGTTTTTATCTTTGGACAAAGAAGTGAAAACTTTTAAAGGTTCTCAATGTATTTCAAAACAACAGTTTAGTGTAGGACTGTGTAAACATTTCTAAAACAGAGCTAATTTGTGAAATTCAAATGTCTCAAAGTAAAGTGAAATTACTGATAAAATAGTTTTAGGATTTTTCTTTCAAAAATAGTGCACAGGTTTCTTACAGGTTATAGAAAATACATCATGCTGTGGTATTGCATACCAACTTTATCTTTTTGTGTCTGACTGCATCTTCACATGAGTCTCATCTTGGCCTTGGGCCTCTCACCGGACCCATGTATTCAGACCATCTTTAAGACTTGCTGCCTTTTTTGTATGCAACGTATCTGAAAACTGACCTGTTCACTCAGCTAAAGCTCTCATCTAGACCCCCATTACTTTTTGATTTTAGCAACCTCCTCTTTTCTGGCCCTGACTATTGTGGTCTTCCTTCCCCCAACTCTATTCAGAATGCTGCTACTAAAGTTCTCACCTTGGCTTATCTCTCTGACCATGTTGGCTCCCTATTTCTGGTTCCACCTTCACTCTCACTTCAAATACAAGCTTTCTGCCTTTATTTTTAAGCCCTTCATAATTTAGCCCCACACTATCCAACTGATTGAGTAACCTATACTGACATCAACCTCTCCCTTCACTTCACCGCATTCCCAACCTTCATTTCCCACTTCTCCTACATTGCCCTTTATGCCTGGCAAAAAAACTCAGATAAAATCTCAAGGGCTATTTTCTTGTCTTCCTTCAAATCCCTCCTTAAGGTTCACCTCTGCCATAAGGCTTACAAAACCTAGCCTGATGCTCATGGCTAAAGAAGGAACCAGCTGTGACTAATTCACTTCTTTCCTTTTCCTAGTCCCTCCCAAAATCTCGCTACTTGCAATGAAATAATGAGATTTGGCAGCAGTGTAAAAGCTACCTGAAATCTACATTTATATTGTATGGTACTTACTTTCTCCCTTCTGTTTCTTGGATAATCATCGGCAGCCACAATTTAGAAAGTTTGCAAGGACCATGTATGCAGTTGCAAATGCACAAAATTATTGCATGCATTTAAGATTACGGGTTTGGTTACTCCCGTGTGTGTGTGAAATGTTTGAAATGAAGCCTGAAATGAATCAAAGCTAGTCATTTTCTTGCTTTTTTCACAAACTCCAGACTCGGCCTTCTCAAATAAACCTGGGCTGATTTATTAGATTGCAGGAAAACCATGCAAAATTTGTGGTTATGGCATGGAAACAAATTAAATTCTGTGCGTTTTCTGAGGATTCCTTTGAGACTGAACTAAAAAGACAAGAGGCTGAATCCTAAACTACACTGAGACTATATCTGGTGCATACAAGTGGTGCGGGGGAATGGTCACAAAGGTGGCTTTCTGCCATCTGGAAATTCTTCTTAATCTTAAGGAATCTCATGGCAGCTAGTTATATCAGCTACCTGGCTGACTTGTGGCACCAGAGCAGTACAAAGCAGCCTTGGGGAGTAGGGAGATGGATCTGGCCTTTAATGATACTCAGATGGTGAGGTGGGGGTGACCCATATTGATTGAAACAAACGGCAATATTTTCATGAACTCCTGCAGCCTGAAACCACCAAGTTTCATACAGATCTATCCTCCTGAGTAACATAACATACTACATGTTATGTGTTAGCAGCTGAGACACACATCACCATGTATATCTATCTATTTTCGCTCGTGTACTCTTGATTTTTATATCTTATCACCTCTGGTTCACATATGCACCAGGTGGAATATTGTAACTGTAGGACCATTTTTGGCCAGGAGTGTGTTCTGTTTTGAAAATTAGCTCTGCCTTGACAGTTTGAGATATACCAGTGATATTTCCCTAATTATAATCCCAGTTCATTCAATTATTTGGGATTTGTACTAATTTGGGACACATCATGCCATCAGTTTTTTTAAGCAGAAGTCCTCTTTAGCTTCAGTGAAGTGTTCTACTTAAAAATTAGTGTCAGAATAGGTACAATTCTTCAAATTTGATCCAAGCCTACTGAATCGGGATGACTTTCAGTTGTCTTTGGATGACACTCTTTGAATGCCTCGTGTTAGGACTGGTTAAGGTTGTTTGAGTGAATATTTTCTTTTCCCAGGTTTCTGGATGATTGTCATACTGTCTTTCTGGATTATGTCAGCATGTGGCAAAATCTTCTCTCCTTGGATTTTACTTGGAGAGCTTTGTTCAGCAAATCTAATATGGTGTTTAAAAATCCAACTGACATATGAAGGCATTAACAAGCTGAGGAATATCAGATTGCTTGGTAATTGGAGAGTAGAAACCAAAGAGGACAATGACTGGTGAAGAGATGAGCACAGAGGAAGGTATATAATTCACAAAGCACAGCATCAAATGACTCCACCACATGTGCACATGTACACACTCCACCCCTATAAAATGCTAAAGCAATTCTCGTCAGTTCTGCTAAAACCACACAGCTCTTTCTATAGATGAATGTACAGAATTAGAGAGTTTAAAACAATCGCCTGACCCCTGAACACAGATAACTCATGCAGTGTCTGATTCATTGACAAATCTTCCAGTTTGGGAACGCTTTTGCTTATATAGGATATTTTCTGTGTTCCTCTTCCCTCATTTTTTAAAAAGCAAATACTGTGACAGTGTAACAGAGTCTGTGCATCCTGAGTTCATCTGTTCTTTGTTCTTGCTGTGACAAGATTAAAAACAGATAGCATAGTTATATGGATATCAAGAGTTATCATTACTGACAACAGTTTTGGAAGGGATATTAAACCTTGTGCTTCAGGGAATAAGCCAATCTCAATGTTTAGAGATTAGGATGAAACCGATGTGGGGGGCAGACCATTAACATCTGCCAACTTGGGTGTCTCATGCCATCCCCTTAACCATCTACTCCAGTATTCTGTCTCAGACAGTGGTCTGGTATGGCAGTTCCTATGTTCTTATCAGTTCTTTAAATGTTATCATAATGGAGTTCCATCTTTTTAATCACTACAGATTTTTAGATAATTATTTATATACTTGGGTCTTCTAGGTTGAAACATTATGAAACTATTTGTTAGTTATATATTTTCTACCAGTAAACAGTGTGTTAATTTATTTATTAGTATTGTATTATGTGCCAAATCTTTCTCTTCTTATTCACTTGAATTCAATGGCTTTGACATCCACCAATAGGATGTGCAGGACTTGTCCCTATAACTCCTTAACAGCTTAGTCAAAGTCCATTCTATAATGAAAAATAAATGGATGCATTTTAATGACATTAATTATAAAGCTGCCATTTCTGATCTCTAAATAGTCAAGACACAAATAGATAGGACATTTCAAGAAAATATGGCAATTATACTGGAAAATGTTATAAACAGGGTGTGCTGGGCCTTGGATAGGATACCTCATACATGTTTGATTGTGGCCTAACTAGTTTATGCCCTTGAATTGCTTGGAATTTAGAACTAGATTGGACCTTTAAAAATATAAATAGCCAGAGAGACCAACCCATCACCCATGGTGTTGGCCAGAGACACCCAGGGTACAAGGAGACCTGGTTTTTGACCAAAGAGATGTATTTAAGGTCTTCAGAACATGGACTTTAAGTGGAGTCACAGAGTTGTATTAACCCAGCTCTAAAGAAACAAACAGATACTGCCAGTTTCTGCCTTGTTCACATTTTTTATGATAAACTACCAATATTCATTTTGTAAATATTTGTGCATATGCCTGAAATGCCATCAGATTTGTGAATTTGACTCAAGGAAAAATTTTAATCAATGAACACAGATTTTACTGTGAATGTAGCAAAAATGTTTGCACAGCATCATGGATTTTCTCCCTATTTTCATATCTACTTCCCTGATTTTCCTCTTCTAACTTCCCTGCCATGTGTAAGATAAGCACCTGCCATGATCTGCAGCTTGCATGGATGGCAACTCTCACAATTTTATCACAAGCCTTTTGATGTGATGTTTTTCTGTACTCACATAAATACACCAGATTCTGAACTTTCATTAAAACAGAAATTAGTTTCTAGCCCTGATGGTTGTGTAGATAAACTTAAAAACATAACCCTAAAGATTCCAAAACCAGAAAGCAAATAAAAAAACCCAAATGTATTATTAAAATCTCATGATTTTTAAGTCAATCTCTTGATTTTTGGGGTCCTGATGCTTGAATGCTTGGGGGGCTGGCAATACTGAAATTGGCAAGCTGTTGTTTCAGCTTATGTTTGACTGTCAGCCACAAATCTATTTTGCTGAGTCATTCCTAGCAAATGTTTGACAAAGAAAGGAAAAAAGACTTGATATTCTCTGACATTAATCTGTATTATAATATGCTATTTGTGTGTGTCCTTATATCATCCCTCAAAATGTTATTATTCCACTACCATCTGCTGAGTGGAATATTATCACTTGATATGAGTGTAGTGTTATGTCTCCCTCTAATGGATGCCACCAAAAGAATCTTTACTGTACTATTATACAAACATGAACCTGGGGCAAATATTCAGAATCAGTCAAGACTTTTGGTAAGGGGCTGGTGGTGTGCATATACTAAAATATTCACTCTGCTCATGGTATCTGTTCACTCTGATGTTCAGCCAGACCTTTGGTCCATGATAAAATATCATACAATGGGCATATTTGGTAAAAAAATATTTTTCATAGACAAATAGACTATCATTGCAGCCTAATTTTTTAGTGTTGCCAAATATACTTAAGCAAACTGGATGCATTTGATTATTTTCCCAAACTGAAAAAGCTCTGTAGTTAAATGCCTTTGTTCCAGTTGAATACCCATTTCTAAAAACAAATTATTCAAGTCTGAAGACCATATCAGTGCAAAGTCTGTGACTTTTCTTCACAGCATCAAGCTGCATCTGAAACTATGTAGACTTTTTATAAGTAATCTGCTTGAGATTTCTGTACATTGACTGTCACTTACTTACAGATTTTCCTTTTGGGATTTTACTGACATATGGAATTTTCTTTTATTTTCTAAAAACCAATCAGTACATTGAGTACTGACAATACATAGGAAAGAAAAGAAAACAGGTTTAAAGGAAATTAATAATTTGCATTGATAAAGTGCTATTTACATGAGGAAGTCAAGAAGTGTTTTTTAAGTTTCATGATACCCCCTCTCAGTCATTGTAGGTAAATTTTATTATCCTGATAGGTAAACTGAGGCACGGAGAGATAAAGTGATTTACTCAGCAAGAGAATGGTAGAATCGGGATTAGAACCTGTGCTTGAGTCCTGCCAGAATGATCCAAGACACTGTTCCCTCTAAGCCGTGCACGTGTGCACATGCACACAGATCCTAAACCCCGCACACATGGCAAAACACCACGTGCACAAAAGTTGCACAGAAGCACAATAATTTGCACAGAATAAAGTTTTTGCGCACACGGCCTGTCAAAAATTTGCACAGAAGAAATTTTTTGCGCACACGGCCTGTCAAAAATGTGTACAGAAGAAATTTTTTGCGCACACGGCCTGTCAAAAATTAGAGGGAACATTGATCCAAGACATCATTCTTGCACTTTTTTGGGACCCGGAACATCTTACAACACTCACGGTGCTTGTGTTCCGGCACTTCTCACGTGCAGCTGATTAGAACACATTCTGTCACATGCTCTGCTCACAAGACATTCCTCACTAAGAGGCAGACTCCTTCCTCCTATGATCCCACTTGTTTATCCCATCCTCTCCTTCTTTCCATAGTGAAACAGAGGGCTGGATTGTAAGTATAGCCTCTCACCACATACTTGTGTTAGGATCTCTAATGGTAACAAAATGACAGATGACTTTGGGGGTAAAACAAATCAAATGAGATCAGTGATGAGAGAGGGGCAAGTATTCTGTGAGTATTCCCTGACATTTTGAAATTCGTATATCATCTGTATTCAAATTCTTTTTTGTGTTCACTTTCAACAAACAGTTGAATGGTCAAGTTTGATTTGCATGAATGCCTATGAAAAGTGAATTTTATGTCTCCACATCCAAGTATGCACACTGGAACTGGCATAGTTTTAGATGAGCTGGGGCACTTGAACACAAAACGCCTCAGCAGAACTCTGGCACAAAGTCAAACTGGATAAGAATCTGTCCACACACTCTGCAGCGAGCACTACTTGACTTACAGATCAGTAAGGACAGTGCACTTGGTATGTTTTATATATGTGACACTACTTATCACAGCATTCAGAGAATTCCCCAAACCCCTCTCCAGAACCCTGACACAAAGGATATTAAACTAGGCACTTTTCACAATGAGGGCTGTGCGTGCCCATGCAGTTACTTTGCATGTAATTTTAGCTTGTTAGCTAAATGCTGTAGCCAGTCAATAAATCTCAGGGTTGCCTAAGTTTCCTAGCAAGGATGTCTACGTCATCCAATTAATGCCTACATACATCATAAAAAGAAGACGCTTCACATTTTCTAAAATCCCTCCAATCCTTTTTGCTACTTCTCCCTAATAAATTCTAAACCCTAAACTCCACTGGTTACCAACATTCATTGAGCCACATTCACCAGTAGGCTTTGGCTGCATTGCAGCACTCTATCAGCAGAAAGTGGCAGAAAACAATGGGTTTAAGGCGGCTTTGCAAGGCAGGCAGAGCATACCAGTAAATATGAACCCGCAACTGTAGACTTAGATGTATCTACTTTTTGTTTGTACCTTTTCTACACAGAATTCTTATCCACCTGTTTGTTATTTAAACTGCAGGTAGGTAATAATAATCTCTCTTCAAAGTGGAAGCAGTATAATAAATTGTCCTTTTGCATCACAATAAATTAAATGGGCCAGATCTTCAGTGTAAGCCAGTGTAGCTTAACTGAAGTCAATAGAGCTAGCAGTGCAGATCCCTTGCAGTCAATCAAGCTACAGCAGTTTACGCCAACTGAGGATCTGGTCCATCTATGGAAAGACTTCTACTTCATTAGTGCTTTCACATGAGTATCTGACTAAGTTAGGATTATCACCAGCAGAAGTACATTACATAAAAATTATAGCAGGACCTCACAGAATGTACATCACTCAAGTGTGTGGTTTTGGTTTGACTGTTTTCTTTTGTGTGTGTTTGGAAAGAGGGATGTGGACTTTTTGTCCTTGCATTCATTCTTCCATATTTTTAGACTCAGGGGTTTATGACTGAAAACATGTTCAGAATCTCCCCTCAAAAGAAAAAGCGCTAAGTGGATTCAATATAAAAATAGTTTTTGAACAACAAATCATATTTACTACATGCTGATGACTTGTTACATTTTTATATGCATATGTTTTTGTCATGACAAGACCATGCTTTGTAATTAATTTGCCAATGTAATTCAATGTAACCTAATCCAGGTATATAAAAGGTACCATACATAATGCAGAAAGTGCTTAAACAGAACTCTTCTGTAAAATCATTTGGTGGGATGGTGAAACATCAGGAAACTGAAACAGAAATCTAAAGCAGGAAACAGAAATCTAAAACAGTGCTACAAATCCCTGAGGGACAACCGTTTTTAGATGTGAAGTATTCCCACCACAAATCTTGGTATTCATGCATTACATAAAACTAAGTGTTCTTCTGGGAACAAATAAAGGAGAAAGAAAAGAATCCCAGATTGTCCTGAAATATTATAGCATTGCTGTTTGCTCCCCTGTAGTTAAGGTTCTGTGAACATTCCTGTTTAATGCTGATTCTAAATATTTAAATATGTATGTTTAGCTGCAATTTGGCATGCAAGGTGTTAGCTCAGAAGTGAAATTATTTTTAGTTAATTTAAAGGGAGAGTATAATCAGCTGATTCTTTTTTTAAATTAAAAACCGAAAAAAATTCCAAATGATTTCTTAAATAAAATAGTCACTAATCATATAGGGATATAGGATGCATAATTCAGATCTGCATAGAGGTTAGGAATCCCCCCCATGGTTTTGGTATATTTGCATCTGGGTTTTCAGCTGTGGACAGTTTCTGCTTAAAGCAGCTTAAACAAACAATGTGCACACACTTATTGTCTGGCCTGGTGCATTTATGAAATTTAAAATAGATATTTTGCTAAGATGACTTACTATTATCTTTGTGGCTCTTTCATTACAAAAATGTGACCATGCCAATGAGTAACTACCTTGCTGATAACAGAAATGTTCCATTATCATTTTGGGCTATATTGTACCCTGGATCTGCACACAGAGAACTGTGGTTTTAGTAACTTTTCTGCTAATCTCCTTACTCAGCATACAGTTAGCAACCACAGTCAGGAGAGGCACACCTGCCAGTGCAGAGTCACGGGATGTCAGTGACTACAGAAAGAATACAGGTCCTCTTCCACATACCAGGGGTTCTGCCAACTTTGAGTGAGCATCCTGTGGTCTTTATTATGGGGAGGCAACCACACTTCTACCTCAATGGTGTGAGGAATCCCCGTGACAGGATCCTCTCAGAGATTTCCACATAGGAAGTCTCTAGGAGAAGGGATGATCTGTCCCATCATTATTTGCATTTCAGTATATCCTAAAAACTCCACCTGGCCAGAACACCATGGTGCTAGGTACTGTACAAAGTACAGTCTTAGTTGAAGACAACATATAGCAGGTGGGCTTTGTGAAAAGGAAGAGGAGGGGTGGAAGAGGGTAATAATAATAGAAGCCTTTGGTTTTTTTCCCATAGACCAATTGTGTACACAGTTTGTAGATAAAAAACAATTTATGGTTAAGAAGTTATTATTAATTGCATAAACAATCCATGAATTACAATGGATTTACATGATTTTATGAATATACTAACATAAAACACAGAAGCAGCCCATATTTAGATTTTAGTAGTAGCAGCAGTAAGAACAGAATAGTTTCCTGTCTCAAATTGACACAAAGAGTCAAACTGCTTAAAATATTTGCAAGATGAAAAGCCACAAAGTTGTCGGGTTTTGGGTTTTTGTTTGATTGATTTTTGATCATCTCAATTGATAAGTTTTGTTTCAGTCATTTCAAAATATTTCTTTTCAAGTTTCAGCTTTTTTCCTTTTTTTAATCATTTTAGTCTATGGAGTTTAAATTTTAAAACCAAAAGTTATTTCAAACTGGAAAAAAACTACAAATTTGAACTGAAATTTGAAACATTTTGACAATTTTGAAACTTTTTCTCAAATATTTTTATTTGAGAAATTTGTTAAAAAATGACCCTGTTTTGCAAATACAACAAATCAGCATTTTTTCATTGAAAAACAATTAATTGAAAAATTCCCAACCAGCTTTACTCAATACTTCACAGGATTGAGCCCATTACTGATGAATTTATATTCTACCTGCCAAGGGGAAGGGAAGACATGTGGCATAGCCCGCATTATACCTTTGTTCTGAGATTTATGCAAGATTTTGGGTTGAGAGCCTGGGGTATAGTAAAAATCTACCATGCTTCTTGTAAGCTTCCTCTTCTGCATGTCCTGTCTCCAGAAAAAAGTTTTTTTGGTGCACCAGACTACAGACTACTGTCACTACTCAATGGACTTTCACCTTACATCCCTTCCCCCTCAATCCTAACTTTTTTTATTTTCAAGTTCGCGAGGTTTGGGGGATCTGCTCCATTGACATCAATGGGAATTAAAGGCACTTAACACTTTTCTGCAATTGCTCAGCACTTGCAGGGTTAAACCCTTGAAGTCTAGAATTCTTCTTATTAGAAAGTAATTGGTACTCCATCAAGACGCAATTCTTATTGTACCAGAGTCACTGAACAACACTTCAGTGTGTATACAGCCCACTGACTTTTATTTATTATTTGGCTTATGGTGGTGCTCAGAGGTGCTAGTTGGGGATCGGGGCCCCATTGTACAGAGTATGTAAGAGATATAATCATCACAACCTCAAGCATCATGGAACAAATTTAGACATTAATCTGCAAAATACGATTCTGGCTCAAAATGAGCCTACTCATCCTACTTTCCTACTCATCCCTTTATAAAATGATTTACTAGCCATTAGAATAATAGAATCATAGAATATCAGGGTTGGAAGGTCATCTAGTCCAACCCCCTGCTCAAAGCAGGACCAATCCCCAATTTTTGCCCCAGATCCCTAAATGGCCCCCTCAAGGATTTAACTCACAACCCTGGGTTTAGCAGGCCAATGCTCAAACCACTGAGCTATCCCTCTCCCCCGAGGAGGGATATTAATTAAATAATAGCAACCACAGAATGGCTATTAATTAAATAATAGCAACCACAGAATGACACTAGAGAGGGCTACTTAATTATATTCGGTGTGTTTATGGATTTCTATACGCTTTGAAAGCTAGAATTTTGGAAAGTTTCTTCTGAAACTTAGCCACTAAATCTTCATTTGAGTCTAAAATCTAAATCTGTTGTTGACCAATGGAAGCATAACCTGATAGAATCATTTGTTAAGAATAAAATAAAATTAAAAAACCCTTAAGTTAGCACAGATTGGGAAATTTGATCAGTTATGTCTCATCCAAAATCAGAGCTGAGAGGGAATGCTCTGAAGCCGGCTTTGAAATAAGTTACATGTTGATATGGTTAGGTAATTTTACTATTTTGTTAACTTAAAATACCTCATGGAATTTTTCAAAGCTCTGATTTATTTCTAATTGAGGCAGGGGACTTTTCTCTATACCTCTAAATCCAAAAAATATTTGCAGGCCCATCTCTAATTTGCCCAAGATTTTACAGACAAATTATTTAAAAGCCCTGGGAGATTATCACTAATGGTTGTCAGAGGTGCATACACTAAAATGTGGTATAACAAACGATAAGGTGATGAAATTATATAGTGTCTGAAGTACAAGGCAGAGTATTTTTTTTAAACAATGCATGAATGAATATCACCACAGAATATTCTGTCCAGGACACAGGATAAATCTCAAGGGTTTAGAAACAGAGTTTTCCTGATAATATAAACTTTACAGCCTGTGCTCCTTAACCCTTTGCACTGTCTCTGAAGGGCCCTTATGTACTTTCATCTTGGATCCATATAGCCTTTGAAGAAAAAATTAAAATAATTATTTCTGCATCTATCATTGGAAGCATTTTCTTTTCTCTCCAATAAAAATGTCAAGTTGATAATTCAAGAATTAATATAAAGTACTGTTAAGGACTTCACATGTGAATTTCCATCTGTAGAGATTATAGAGACATGGGATCAGAGTGAATCAGATGGTACATCCCAATAGTCCAGTATCTTGTCTCTGACAGTGGCCAGATGCTTCAGAGGATGGCATAAGAGCCCTGCAGTAGGCCGATATGGAAAAGTCTTCCCCTCACATAGAGATTAGTTTAAACCCTGAAGCATAAGGTTTAATATCTCAAAATTTTTATTGTAGCTAATTATAACTGGATATTCATCATATTGATATAAATCAGATTCAAAAAAGTGATTGGATAAATTCTTGGTCTCAACGACTTCCCATGGCAATGAGTTCCACAGATTAATTACACAAAGTGTGAAAATGTATTTCTGTTCACTGGTTTTGGATTTCCCCCTTTTAAATTTCATTGAATTTCCCTATAGTGAGGTGTACTGGCCCGCCCCAGACACAGAGGAAGAGGGTGGCTCTGCCCCCTTGTGGGTGGAGCCCTACCCCTAGCTCCACCCCCTGGAAGTTCAGGGGCAGGGCCGGAAGTATAAAGGTGGGACCCGGAAGCTCAGTAGGGGCCCAGCCACTGCAGGGGACAGACGTGTCCCCAGAGCACTCATGCTGGGAGGTAGCTGCAGGCCTTCAGAGTGCTGACAACTGGCCCAGACCTCCTGGACCCTGGACTGACCTGACCCCAAGGGAAGCAGACAACTGACCTGGACCACCCAGACTTCTGAATGACCCAGACCCACAGGAAGAAGACGATTTGCCCGGATCTCCTGGACCCTGGGATGACCCGATCCCACAGGAGACAGACAGCTGGCCCGGACCGCCGGCTGGCCCAACCCCAGCAGAGCTTCTGCTGGCAACTGAGGCCCCCACCGATCACCTTACCTCACCGGACCAGCAGGTACCCTTGGAGGGGGAATGTGGAAATGGCCCGGGGTAGTAGACCCGTCTGGCTGCAATGCTGTCAGAGGGTGAGTCAGCGTGTTGCAGCTTGGACCCCCGTTGACGCGGTGGCAGACCCCTCTGCTGCCCTTAGGGCCCTGGGCCGGGACGCAGTGGCCTGTGTCATCCCTGCCATCCAAGCTTGGGTTACTCATGTAAGTACTCAAATTGATCTCAATAGATAATATGGTTCTCACTTTGCCATGAAGAGAAGGTCCACAGAGAAAGCTGGCCCAGGCAAAGGAAACAGCGTTAATATTATCACCTTCAGAATGATATGTGGAAATCATTCTTCTTGGAGAGACAGAAGAGATACCTCCACCCCCTACAAAAAGGGGGAAGGAGAGGGAACCAGAAATTGGTGATTTAGAACCTTTAGGATTTGTAAGGCACTTAGGACTTAGGATATCCTACAGGAATATCTGGATGACCTTGTAAACTGGAGTAATAGTAATAGGATGAAATTTAATAGTGAGAAGTGTAAGGTTATGCATTTAGGGAATAACAACAAGAATTTTAGTTATAAGCTGGGGACGCATCAGTTGGAAGTAACGGAAGAGGAGAAGGACCTCGGAGTCCTGGTTGATCACAGGATGACTATGAGTCGCCAATGCGATGTGGCCGTGAAAAAAGCTAATGCGGTCTTGGGATGCATTAGGCGAGGTATTTCTAGTAGAGATAAGGAGGTGTTAGTACCGTTATACAAGGCATTGGTAAGACCTCATTTGGAATACTGTGTGCAGTTCTGGTCTCCCATGTTTAAGAAGGATGAATTCAAACTGGAACAGGTACAAAGAAGGGCCACTAGGATGATCCGAGGAATGGAAAACCTGTCGTATGAAAGGAGACTCAAGGAGCTTGGTTTGTTTACCTTAACCAAAAGAAGGCTGAGGGGAGATATGATTGCTCTCTTTAAATATATCAGAGGGATAAATACCAGGGAGGGAGAGGAATTATTTCAGCTCAGTACCAATGTGGACACAAGAACAAATGGATATAAACTGGCCATCAGGAAGTTTAGACTTGAAATTAGACGAAGGTTTCTAACCATCAGAGGAGTGAAGTTCTGGAACAGCCTTCCAAGGGAAGCAGTGGGGGCAAAAGACCTAACTGGCTTCAAGATTAAGCTAGATACGTTTATGGAGGGGATGGTTTGATGGGATAACATGATTTTAGCCAAAGGTCAATTAATTGCCATCAGTGGTAAATAGGACCAATGGTCAATGATGGGATGTTAGAAGTTACTACAGAGAACTTTTTCCTGGGTGTCTGGCTGGTGAGTCTTGCCCACATGCTCGGGGTTCAGCTGATCGCCATATTTGGGGTCGGGAAGGAATTTTCCTCCAGGGTACATTGGCAGAGGCCCTGGAGGTTTTTTGCCTTCCTCTGCAGCATGGGGCACGGGTCACTTACTGGAGGATTCTCTGCATCTTGAAGTCTTTAAACCCTGATTTGAGGACTTCAATAGCTGAGACATAGGTGAGAGGATTATTCCAGGAGTGGGTGGGTGAGATTCTGTGGCCTGCATTGTGCAGGAGGTCAGACTAGATGATCATAATGGTCCCTTCTGACCTTAAAGTCTATGAGTCTATGTGGGCTTTGAAGCCAGTGGGCATCTTTTCACGGACTTCAGTGGGCTTTTGGTCAGACCCTTAGATATGACAGGGACAAATGACACATAGATTAGTTTGAATAGACCCAGCTGTGGAGGTGGTTCACTAATCACAATATGGCTTCCATAAGATTCATGCTAGCTCCATGAAACATTGCAGAGAGCTGCCTGAGGCATGGTTAGGTCCTACTGCACACCATGACACCTCTCTAAAGTGCACAGGACTTGCAACCAACAGCAGCACAGTTACACAACTCGCTGTGCTGCTAGTGGCTACTGAAACACACTGACAACTCATGTGACTAAGACAAGCAGGATAGTGGCCCTCAGTACAATGAGTCTTGCTTAATTATATTTTGTACAAAAAAATCTTTGCTTTAGAATATTATAAATAGCAATAGAATATTAGAAATAGCAGACCCACTTAATGGGTGAGATAACAGAGATTTTTTAGTTTCTTTGTTTTTAGAAAGGAAGGCACTATTTATCCTTGGAACAAGAAAGAAACAAACAAACACCAATCACTTTGGTAATAAGCATATTTAATATCTTGCCTATTTATATTGTAATTGTTTTATGGAGAATTTAATTCTTTTGTGCAGTCTTATCTTTTTTCCACTCTCTTGTCCATGTAGTGTATTTATGAATTATGCATAGAAACATAATTAAAAGTAACAATTGGTAATTGTACTCTAGTGACATTATTCTATTTTTCAGGTCTGTTACAACTATAACAGTATTGAATTAATGCAAGCAGAAAAGGTTCTCATTTTATAATCAAAACTATCCTCTCTGAGAAGGTTTCCTGCACTGCGTACTGGAGGCTAGTTTTGCAATTGCCACATTAATAAGCTGTGGATCAACAAAATTCTTAATTTTAGACATTTTGACAAGCTCTATTACCTGGTCAAAATCAAGCAGATTTTTTTTTCAGGAAAATTTTGTTGAAATTATAAAAATTTGCTCAATAAGCAATGAGATTTCAAGACCTAGTGGTTTACACTGTGTACTTTAAATAAACAAATAAAAATTTATATTAATGTTGATACTGATAACAAAAATGCATTCAAATAATAAGACATATGACCAAAACATAAAATACGGATTTTAACCTAACACCAAAAGATGTGTAATACAGTTGATAAGAACTATATACCACTGAAGGCGTTAATCCTACAAAGGGATCTGAATGTGTAGACTCTTATATATTTATGGAGTAAACCATGGCAAGATTGGGACCTTATATATATCAATAATAAAAGTAATTGAGAATCTCAGTCTGAAGCATCTTTTTCACAGAATAGTGTCAGATGTTAAGATACACTGTCCTCCACACTTTGATACATGAGTCGTGTTGGCAAGATCAATGTAAACCATAAATTGTTTTTAAACCATCCAGAGACTGCAAATGGTGTAACATTCAGCAGCTTGCTTGTTAAGCAAAGTTTCTTTTCATGAGGAAATTAAACCTGTGCTCTGCCATCTGTACTGACTGCCTTTTAATTTCTGGCTTGGTTTTAAGATATTTTTGGCCTGTAAGCCCTAAATAACCTCAAACAACTTCCCGTTCTTCTCTCCACCCCCACCCCATGACATACTGCCACAGTTGTAGTCAGCAGTGACTTCTGAGCCAGATATAAGGGACTTCTGGTAGGGATTTATCCATTAGGGCTCTGGACCTTCGCATTTAACTTCCCCATCTTGGTTCATAACAGTATAAGATCAACAAACTTCAGGACATGATTTCTCTTTGCACGGGAAATGTTCTGTTATTAATCCAATAAACCAGGTATAAGATATTATAAGCACTTCGGTCCCTTCTATTCTCTGCTCGTGACACACAGGAGTCTTGTCTCCTGTGGTCTGTAATACTTTGGTTGAATTTTGATTATTGGGTTTCATGGGAGCGTGTTGGGTTATAAGAAACCTTTTGGATTGTTAGACTATAGCAATTGATTAGCTACTTATGAAAATATCTAATTACTTATTAACTCTGTACAACTTTTTTTTTAAGAACCTTAATATAAGTGCAACGCTGTGGCTCATAGGTGTCTGGGAGATGGGTGAGGCTGAAAAGTGGTCCAACAGGGAATCCAATTGTGATTTGGTTGGTGTGGTTTATTACATTTGTTATATTTATGTAACTGCCAGGGTAATATATTTTGTGGGCAATTGCTGGACCCTGTTTATTTTATTAGGTGTATTTCTTCCAATGTTGTCAAAGACTCCTAAAGCTTAGGATAGGGGCTCTTATTTGCTGTAGTATACATTTGATTAAATAAGTATTCCAGTCCCTTTTCCTTTGTGAATTTCTCCCAGATGCACTATACTCTGGTGGTTAATTTTGTGTTTTCTGAATGTACCTTCAGCTAAATCAGTGCACTAGTCCTGAACTGCTGGAATACAATTAAAATTTGATTTGGCCAACAATAACCTATTTTCAGAAGACAGTCCTGTGGCTACTTTTTAAATCTCCATATAGTGGAAGATAGCAAACAATATACATGCAAAAAATTAATTGTGCTTTAGGGAATACTTCATAACTCCAGATTAAATAACCGGGGTGCTTTATGTTGGTCTAGCGAACACAAATTCTGTATTCTAATATTATCAAAGCGTGTTGTGTAGAATCTAAGACATGAGAGATAGAAGAGCCCTACCAGGTTGCCCTTACCTCCTCACACATAGAAAGAAGCTTCTGAAACTCCCCATGGTCTTACTCCAACCTTCTACACAGACCTCCTTGGACACTCAAGAAGTGACACTGAAACTAAATGGCACTACTTAATAGCCATAATAAGATAAGCTTGAGTCTATAACTTTCTTCCTTCACTTATCTAGTACCAGTCAGTTCACTGTTTCTTCCTATAATCTTGTTATTGTTCTCCCTCTTCAGGCCTTGCTATCTGCCACACCTTTCCTGTGCCCCTCTGCTTCGCACATTCAGTATCTTTTCAAAGCTCACCTGAAAACTTATAAGCAAAGAAGAAAGTTTGTCTCTCTAGCTCTCTCTGCGATTACAGGATGGAGCTGTTTTCTTTAGCTCAGAGTGCAAAGCATTATGGGATGTGGTTTTATAGGCAATGCACTGTGCTAAAAAGGAAAGCTACATTATTGTATTGTACAGTCACTTATTATGCTGTTGCCAATACAACATTGTTCTTTACAGGGGGATATCATTTATTTGCGTGTCACACCTATTGCACTGTCTTTCCTGTTGCTGGAAAACCAGATATTACATGAATTCAGAATTGCTTGAACATGACTTGAATATGGATATAGATATGTAGGTCAAGACTATCCAGTTATACTTAATTACAACAAAATATTTGGCGGGGATATTAAACATTAGACTTTAGGGTTTAAAATAATTTCAGACTATTAGACCATGATAACACCTTTGTTGGGGGGTAGATTAAACCCACATCTTCCTATGAAGAGAAAGATTCTTATGCCTCACTGCAACACCTGGTGATGGCCACTCTCAAAAGACAGCATACTGGACTATGTGGATGGTCTGAGCCAGTGTGACAATTCCTATCCTGATTTCTGATCTGGATATTCTGTTCTGGATAATAAAATGTGGTTTGTGATCAAAAATCTGATTTTTAAGAGACTTTGGCAGGGTGGTGGAGCCATCCAGTCTATGTGTCATCCCTCCGTTCAGCCTTACTTCTTTTTCTTTATTAAAAATAGGATATTTATATTTTTAAATGAAATGTGGAAAACCTTGTTCTGATTGATGACTTCCTGTTGTCACTACTGAGTGGTACTATATTATCAGAGAGAGTTTTTTGAGCAAGTAATGCTACTCAGTTATAAAATGCTGTCAGGAAGCTATCACTCATGGACATGCACTTTGGGGTTTATTTAAAAAAAATAAAAACTGTTAATTAGCGAGAGAAGTAATTAATATAGGAAGTGGGAAGGAAAGGATGATGACAGATGCTGTTCATCAAGACTTGTAAAGGCTTTAGGCAAAATAAGAAGCCTCCTAAGTTATCTCATATCTTTGCATGGGTGAGTAAAGTCACTCATGATGAAAGCCCTGGGGAAAATAATGTGCAATAGCCTTTCATCCTCAAAATCATGTAAGTTTCTTGCATTCTAATGTTATTATGAAATTAGTTTATAGGTAAAATTTTTGAAGGTCTTATC
Organism: Macrochelys suwanniensis; assembly: GCA_033296515.1. Classification (NCBI taxonomy): domain Eukaryota; kingdom Metazoa; phylum Chordata; order Testudines; family Chelydridae; genus Macrochelys; species Macrochelys suwanniensis. The sequence goes on from CM065783.1 coordinate 37,723,868, forward strand.
TACACACAAAAGTTATACCACTTTAACTATATCAGTATAGTTAAATACTATTCCAGTAAAGTTAAAGAAGTACAACCCCCCTAGTATGGATGCAATTATAAAGGTGATTTATATTAGTATAACTATGCCCATACTAGAGGTTGTACCAGTAAAACTATATCCCTAACCAAATTATACTGGTAATCCAGGGCTAAATCATTGTTGCTCAAAAACAGAAGATGGGAGAGATGAGTACTGGAGCTGTATTAACTCTGCAGAGTTCGTTTTGTGACTGCATTTATGTATTGAACCTTGCAGTGTGGCAAATGAGGACAGCTATGACAACAATCACAATCTAACACCACCAAATACAAAATCGGAGGTGTCTGGGGTACTACTCGGGGCAAATAACTTGAACTTTCAGACAGATGAAAGGATTATTCTACTTCTTACTGGACATATGTCAACAGCTAGTCTCACAGAGACTCCATGGCTTTCTGATCACACAGTCACTTCTTATATTCCAAACAATTCCTACTGTGATGGGCTGCTCAGCTCTGAGGTGAATTTGCCCCCAGAAGTCAGTCTTAGGTGCTCTTGAAACTTCCAGGCATGATGTTACCACGTCTCATGATTATATTGTCAGAAAAACAAGACAAACAAGCAAGAACACTTTCCCATGCTCTCGGTACTCCTGCCTTCCATCTTGTAATTTTATACTTATTCAAAATGACCCATTACTGTCAGTGAGACTGAAGCCAGGCTCCTCACAGGAAAAAATGCCTGCCACTCTATGGCTCAAGGGCTAGCTGGGACACCATGGGAAGATAAGGGAATGCAATGACAGAAGAGATGAAAAGAGGCTGAGATTTCAAGGGAATATATGGGATAGAAAGAGGAAGGGCTCATCTAAAGTGCTGCTGGGTAAATGCGTCCTGGCTCATGCAGACAGATATGTGCTAGCTCTACTCAAACTAATGGGCTACAAAAGAACTGCATATCTGGGGGTAGTATAGACAGCAGCTCAGGCTAGAAACTTGAGTACAAACCCACCTAAGCTCTCTGGGAACATACTTGGGTGGCTAGCCCAAGCCAATGCCTATGTTCCTTGGCTACACTGCTATTTTTAGCACACTAGCTTGAGCACAGCTAGTGTGTCCCTCTGTCTGTCTACTCATGCTGTGAAACATGCCTCCAGCTGCACTACAGAGGTACCGTAAAAGGGACTGTAGAGTGTGAGGAACAGGAGGGAAACTGAAGAAGTACAGGAGAGGTGGAAAAAGCAGAGGGTAGTGAGGATGGGGAGGGTGGAGATAGATAGAATTGCAGCTTCCTGCGCCCCAGAGGAAGATAACTCAAGTCTTCCTCTGAGGCCCAGCAGAGACTCTTGCACTTATGTTTAAGGCTGAATCTTGAACCCAAAATATTTTCTCACACACACTTTGGAGGCAGATGGCTCCCCTCTTACAATCAAACTCATGATTTTTGAATGCTTGGGATTGGCTTTACCGCACGCATGATGAATAGAGGCTTCTGTGGTGAGATGATGCATATAAAACATCTCTGTAACTGATTTTCTTTTCAAAAGCCTTTCTCCTTTCAGAACTGCAGCTGATACAAAAAAAAAGAGCAGAAGTTTGGAAAGACTGCGCTCCAAGGCTTGTGAGTGTTGTGACGGGGCAAGGCCAGAGGGCTATAGGAAAGTGGTAAGGAACCAGTATGTTAGCCCCAGGCTAAACAAATCCCTGATACCTTATGGCAGTTGCTCCAGGTTAATCAAGACACCTGGGGCCAATTAAGAACTTTCCAGAAGGTAGGGAGGTTAATTGAGACACCTGCAGCCAATCAGGGGCTGGCTGAAACTAGTTAAAAGCCTCCCAGTGAGTCAGTGAGGGGCGCATGTCAGGAGCTGTGGAAGGAGGTTGCGTGTGAGGAGCTGGGAGCAAGAGGCACTAGGAGCTGAGAGTAAGAGGGCGTACTGCTGGAAGACCCTGTGGTGAGGATAAAGAAGGTGTTGAGAGGAGTCCATGGGGAAGTAGCCCAGGGAGTTGTAGCTGTCGTGCAGTTGTTCCAGGAGGCACACTAAACAGCTGCAATCCACAGGGCCCTGGGCTGGAACCCGGAGTAGAGGGCGGGCCCGGGTTCCCCCCAAAACTCCCAACTCCTGATCAGACACCGGAGGAGTTAACCTGGACTGTGGATTCTACTAGAGGGGAAGATCTCCGAGGCAAGCAGAATCTGCCAATAAGCGCAGGACCCACCGAGGTAGAGGAGGAACTTTGTCACAGTGTCAAGAATTTGGGATGTGGCTTGGCACCAGATTCATATTCCTCTCTAATTATCCTGCCACGTTACATCTCAAGACAAGTCTCCCCCTCACCTCGCTTTTTATAAAACAAGGTTCCACACGGATGGTGCTTTGAGAAAGATTTATCCTGGCCATGCAATTCCTGGCATGTTTAGAGCTTCAAAGCTGACCCACTAAAAGCTTCTTGAAAGTTCTCAAGAACCCCTCCTAAAAGAGGGAGAGAAGCGACATTGGAGCCTTAAAAAGTATACAACTAACTGCCAGAGTCATAACATTTTTGCAGCCTATTTGCTTCTAGATTCAGCTGAAGTTTCTCCAATGAGACATTTATCTCAGTAGCAAGGCAAAAAGAGTCTGCAGTTGCAAAGTGGTCAGCACACAACTATATTTAAGACATCAGCTCTAACTGGAGTGTCAATAGTAATATTTAAAAATAAATTGGGTCCATTTAGCTTTATCAGATTTCTTCTTTCCCTTACTCCTGCACCTGGAGTCAGGTCATCGTGCAAGCATCTGCCATATTCACCCATCCAAGGCAGTACTAAGGACCATTTTCTTGGATACTATCCATCCTTTTGTTGGCTTTTCTTGACATTGCATTGTCTACTAACCTGTCTTGCCATATTATCACCAGGTCCTCTTTATTTATCCTCTGTATTGTCACCTTTGTCCGGCTTGTCCTCGTCCGTCCCGCCACGAATGCAAGTCGACGCCACACTATTCTGTTTTGTTGCAAGCATGTTTTTTCCATTTCTGGCCAAAGAGTTTTGTCGTGGGATTGGCCCAGCGTGTTTTCAGTTTGCCCAGTGGTCGCTTGTGGTCTCTGGGGATCCAGTCACTGATGCAGGTTGTCCACCTATTGTCTTGTCTGAGGACAACATGACACATCCATCTCCGCTTTGCATCATAAATCGCCTGCACTACATCGGTCACTTCTGTACACCTTCTGATCTCCTCATTCGGTATGTGATCATGGAGCGATATCTTACACATTCGCCCTTGCATTGCTCTGTGAGTGACAGCAAATTTTCCTTCCTCCGCTTTTGTTGTTGACCAGCTTTCCACTCTGTACATTATATTGCTGGCAGAACATTGGAGTTAAACAGTTCTTTCCTTTTCTTCATGAGCAGTTCATCATCCATTTAAGACATCTTTATGTTGTTGAAACTTGCCTACCCCGCCTTTCTCCTCCTACTGCATTCCCCCCTTTGTATTGTCCAAACAGCCAAAGTCATACTTTCTGAGGTTTTTGAGCCATATCACAGACTGACTTCCATGCTAATGCTTTCATTTTGAAATCTCTCTCTTCATGTAATTCTTTTTATAGCACAAACACACCTCATCTCATGAAGACCTGGAGGTGCTGAACTTGCCCTCGCTTAACTACCCAGGCTTCTGCACCCTACAGCATTTCTAGGCGCACCATTATTCTATACAGTTGGACTTTCAATCTCAGTGGTATATGCGTGTCATATGGAACTCCTGAGATGGTATTCCACACTCTTCCAGCACTCCCCGGTTTGTATCTCATGTTCATTCATGTTCACTGTCTTCCATAACCCAGCTACCAAAGTACTTAAACTGGTCAGTCTTCTTTAGTCATACTCCATCGATCTCTATATCCAGTTTCCCTGTGGCATCTCTACTGATCCACATGCTCAAAGTCTTAGTTATGTTCATTTCCATCCCATGCCTGCTTAGCTGGCCATGCTTCTGTTTTACTATTTCTCTTAGGTCTTCTTTTGAGGACACTTTTATTGCTATGTCTTCTGCATATAGCACCTTTTCACCTTTTTTCCCATTGGAGTCCTCATGTGGACATAGCCCATCGATATGATAAATAGCAGACCACTTTTCACTTCAAAGGGACTTGTCATTCAAAACATTTTGGATCACTGTTGTAGGTGCTCTATACAGTAGATTTACCATAGTTACTGAATCCTCAGGCACTCCATATTTGCTCAGCACTGGAGTAAGGGTCCTTCTGTCCTACTCTAGCCACTTCTATATCATTTGCCAAATCAGCTTTGTCATATACAGTAAATTGACATTATTTGGAAAATAGCACAGTGCATCCTGCTAAGAACTGTTTGCCCCCAAGCCACATTTGAATCCACATCATGGATCCCAGTTACAGAGACAAATCCAGATCCTTAGCTAGTGCAAATTCATGTAATTTCATTGACTTCACTAATTTACCTCAGCTGAGCCTATGACCTACTGAGCATCTTTCAAGAGTAAGTGGAGTACGACACATTGCCATCCTGCAAGACAAAAATGTAGTTTGGAAATTTGTGCTGTAGTGAAATCCAATTTATACCTAAAAATGGACACCTTCAATAGTAAAAGTTAAGAAGCCTGAAAGTGAATTCAGAGACTCAGTGGAACAATTCAGGGATTCAGCCACTTTCCCACAGCCATATAATTCTTCACCACCCACTGTCACTCCATAGATTTATACCACACACCATACTATAATTTAACCTCATTAGTCTGTAATTGAAACATGGCTCCAGAGTCTGAATGCAGTGCTAAAATGTGCTTCTTGGGGATACATATTAAATATGTGTGCATACATGCATGCACACAGCTCACTTTTCATTTAGATTTGTATACATGTTATGTTTCTTAGCAGAATACACGAACTGCCAGGAATCAAGATTTGGAATTCAGGTTTGCATGCTCAAGAACTCCAGGTAATTCAGATAAGCATACAGACTTTTGGGTATATTCCTTCACACTGAATCAACCAATCTTTTGAGGTTCATCTATCACACAAAACAAAACACTTATTATAATATTAGTGAGATACACAATTTTAATAGATCTCTAGGCAACAAAAATCCCTAATAACTATTCTCTCCTTGTGTTTTGAGTTGACTGCTATGAGTCCTTAAGAAATCATGAGGGATTCATTTATAGAAAAAAAAATTCAAAAGCTCTTCATTCTGGATTTGTAATGTACAAAATAATCCATCAGGAAAAAATTAATCCATTATATCCATTAAAATCTTCAAAGGCTCCTTAAAAGAAAACTTCAACAACTCTAAAATGAATTATAAATGGCTCAGTTGGAATAACAGCTTTAAACTATAATTGATAATGGTGCATTCCCTTAAGCTTGGGAGAAAAACTGGAATGGTTTGGGTCTGGTACATTTATGAAATGCTTTATGTAGAGATATTAAGCAATATTTACCATCATTGGAGGAGTCTATATTTCATTTTGACTTAGACTTTTTAAAAAAAATATGCAGATCCTATACGATAAGCACTTTTGACAAAACCAGGACCATCATCATAACAGCCTGTTAAAAAGGCAGAAATTGAAGACGTGTTTTCCATTTCCCCTCCTCAAATTTCAAAACCCAAGATTTCAAATTTTGAACTTTTCAAATCCAAAAGAATTCCAACCTGCTCTGTACACAGTACATCTGTGAATTCAGCAACATGTTCCCATCATCACAAAACAAAATATGCAACCGAACAAGTCCTCTTCAAAGTAGTCTCATCACTCCAAGCATACCAACCCTTTGTAACCTGCCATCTCTCCAAGAATCACAGAAACAGCCCCTTGAAACATGCCTGGAAATTCAGCACATTTGGGCTATTTCAGACCAGGAGATGGGAATGTTTTTCCAACAGCTCTTTCTTATATGCCAGAGAATCTCTGCTGATTGTGCAGAGCACATGAAGAAAGAAGAAGCCTCTTGGATAGAGCGGTTGTAGGTAATTTAGGTTTTATAGATATAAATTAAAAGTTAAAGTAAGGGATAGTGAGAGAAGCTCTTTCTGGCTTTGGTAAGCAACACTCCTTCACAATTCCCCTTCCTCCTTTGTTTGTGGCTCTTTCCTATTTCAATTTACACATTAGCCACTGGACAGAACCAAACCTTTACACTCTACACCCAAATCACTCCCAACCAGTTTATCTCAGAGGGCCCTACATTCAGTGCCTCCTGTTCTGGGATGGATTTAAAATCAAGCCCAATTTAGAGTACATTGCAGTGGGCAAAACTAGAAGTGACAAAGTCATAGATCACAGTAGCAAGGACCATATCTCAAAGAAAAGTTTGCAATTGCCTGATTAAATGCAGATGAAAGAGGGACACCCTTCCTGATAATATATTATTACTTGAGAATAGAATCTAACCCCCTTGAATTTCAAGCTTACAAACTCATGTAACTTTAGCGCCCTCGTGGCCAAGATGGAGTATGCTCTGCAGGCAGCTCTGGCCAAGAGAGAGCGTGCGCAGGAATACAGCAGGGAAAGTCCCTTCCACCCCAGGGGCACCTGTTCCAAACCCCCCAGAGTGAACACCCACACCCACAGGAAAAGTACAATGGATATAAGAAAGGGAAATATTTATTTACAAAGGGATGAGAGAAGTAAAAACAACAAGGGGAGATATAAGGGGAGCAGTAAAACAGGGTTGCATCCAAACCAAGGCCTCACAGGCCCAATGGTAGCACAGGCTGAAAGGGCAGACACTGAGCAATGTGTCTGCACACAGAGTTCAGGAGTCCTGAGCAAAGTTCCAGTCCAGGGATGAGTCTTGGGTGCTGCTGGTCGTCTTCGGCGCCAGTGAACTTTCCCCAACAAACCCCTCCAGTGTCCTCTTCTGCCGCTCTCTGCAAAGCCACACAGAGCGACCCCCTCCCCACTTAACTAGCTACAGCCTCCCTCCTTGTTCCCAGTGCAGAGTCACCAGCCCCAGTACTCATAGCCCCATGCAGCTCTGGGCAGTAGTGATACAGATCCTGGGTCCAGCTCCAGCCTGTCCTTCTCGGGCAATGCCGCCCTGGCACAGTGCTCCTCCTGTCTCCTGTCCTGGGCTGTCCCCGATCAGCCGCCCTGTCCTTCTTGGGCTTCAGACAGGTTCTCTCTCTTTCTCTTCTGAGGGCCTGCAGACTACAGCCTTTCTTCTCTCTCCCCAGCTCCAGCTCCACCCCCTGGAGTTTCCCTTCTTTTTCTCACTGCTTCCCCTCCTTCCCCTTTTAAAAGAAAGCTTATGTCCAGCCCAGAACTCGAACACCAATGGGCTGGACATAGGCTTTCTTTTAAAAGGGACAGCACACACTGCTACAGAGATCAAATAAAAATTTGTTTGAGGAAGAAAATTAAGTAGTTTATAAAGGGTAGGTATTCCAATCAGAGACCAGAAACTGCCAGGGCTCATAATTCCAAATGGCTATACATTAGGAAGAAGTGAGTTAATAATATGCAGACAATAAAAATTTACTTGCCAAGTTTAATCTCATTTGGCTCATGATTTCTCAATTTTTCTAAATTACTCAAAAAATTATTTCTATCTTGGGTATTTATGTGGTCCTCATCACCATAGTATCTGAGCACCTCAGAATCTTTAATGTATTTATTCTTACAACATTTTTGTGAGGTAGGGCAGTGCTGTGGTCTTTAGTTTACTGGTAGGAAACTGAGGCACAGAGTGACTACATCACTTGCCCAAGGTCACACAGGAAATCTGTGGAAGAACAGGGAATTAATCCCACATAACCCAAGTACTAGGCAAAGCCATAACCACTGGGCCATCCTATCTCTTCCTTTCTTTATCATTGCAATTAACATATTTTTTATGATTTTTGAGTTTTAACCTATGGATTGTTTTCAGAAAATATGCTAAAAGTATCCTAGTCTCAATATTCCAAATTCAGTCTCTGATGGTTAGCTATGATTGGTTATATAAGTCACATGATAGTTACAGTCTCTGATCGGATAAGCATAACTTTTATAATCAGAGGTTTCAAGAAATAACCTGAGCTTTGAGTCTCTCAGAGATACATGATAGTGTAAAGAAAGATAATCAGGGGAATTTTAAGATGTCATTATCCTTTCCCTCCTCCACCACCTTTTAGGGATACAAAGGCATCACTCAGAGAAAAATTAGACTAGTACAATTTTTACTGGCATTGGGTGCCTTTACTCAGTACAAAGTTTAAATGTATTTTTCTCTTATTTATGCATTAAAAAAATGCTTGGGCATGTTGTTACAATCGTGGGTGAGTTCCCCCTCACAGATGTTCACCAGGTTGCTATACTTAGCTTCAGTGAGTAGTGAGGACATCATAGAAGAGCTGATTGTGGGAAACAACCTTGGTTCAAGTGATCAAGAATTGATGCATCTAGGAGTGCTGGAACAATTTGTATAGTGGGCGCGCTGAGAACAATTGAACCAAACTATAAACCCTGTTATTGATAGAACCTACTTCAAGCCAGGGGGTGCGGCAGCACCTCCAGCAAACCTAGTTCCAGCACCTATGGATGCATCTTAAATTAAATAGAAGGATAATCAAAACCAAGTTGTTAACTTTTTTTTTTTTGTATTTCAAAAGGGCAGACACGGAAATTAAGGGAATTAGTTAGCGAAGCAAACTGGACTGAAGAGCTCAAGGACTTAAAAATGGAGGAGACTTGGAATTTCTTTAAGTTATATATTCAAAAACTAACTGCAATTTGCATCCCAAGCAAGGGGGAAAAACTTGTAGGGAAAGGCTCCTGATGCAGCCAGGTGAATAACCACCTCAAAAGCTTAGTAAGAGCGGAAGTAGGCAGAGCGCCTACAGGGAATGAAAAAAGGGATTCTTCAGCAAAGAAAGCTACATCTTGGAGGTCAGAAAATGTAGGAATAAAGTGAGAGTTTTGAAAGGTGAAGTTGAGTTAGACCTTGCCAAGGAAATTAAAATAAACAAGAGGTTTTTTTAGTTATATACATAAAAAGAAGAACAAGGAAGAATGAGGCTGGGCTGCTGTGCAGTGTAGAAAGATAATGTAGGCATGGCCCAAAATTTAAATATTTTTGTCATTTTCAGTAAGTATATTATAGAACATGGACATGAAGGTAGGAAATTACCACATATGAAGCAGAAGAAAACCTTAAAGAGCTTAATGTACTCAAACAGCAGGGACTGGATAATTTCCATCCCAGAATACTGAAAGAACTGGCACATGAGATTGCTAGTCCAGTAGCAAGGATTTTTAATAACTATCTATTTTGGGGAGGTACCATGTGACTAGAGAATAGCTAACATCATACCTATATTTTAAAAATGGAAACAAAAATGATGCAGGCAACGACAGACCAGTTAGTCTAACTTTGGATTTTATTCAAGGTTTCAGAACAAATTTTGAATGAATAATTCAACTCATGGAGGTAAATGGAAAGGGGATGTAATGCTACATGGGTTTACCAAAGGTTGTCTATGCCAGACTAATCTGATTTCCCTTTTTAAAGAAAATAACTGATATTTTAGATAAGGGACAAACAGTAGATCTAATATACTTTGACTTCAGTAAAGCATTGACATGGTACCACAGAGGGAACTGGCTAAAAGAGAGAAGGCAAAGGGTTGTGCTGAAAGGTGGACTTTTGGACTGGGGAGACATTACTAGTGGAGTTCTTCAAGTATTGGTCTTGGGACTAATCTTATTTAATATTTTTATTAATGACCTTGACACAAAAAGTAGGAGTGAGCTAATGAAATCTGATGATAACATGTTGGGAGATATTGTTAGTACACAGGAGGATTGGAATGTTATACAGGAAAATCTGGATGACCTTGGAGACTAGAGTGAGAGAAACTGAATGAAATTTAATAGTGCAAAGTCAGTCACTTACAGTCTAATAATAAGAATTTCTGTGATAGACTAAGGAATTATCATTTAGAATAGAGGAGGAGAGAGACCTGGGTGTGTTGGCTATCACAGGATGCTGTGAGCCATCTATGTGATGCAGCTGTAAAAAAAGTAAATGTAATCCTAGGGTATATCGAGCGAAGCACTTCCAGTAGAGATACAAAGCATTAATACCATTGTACAAGGCACTGGTAAGACCTCTTCTGGAATACTGTATACAATTCTGTCATCCATGTTCAAGAAAGATACATTTAAACCAGAACAGGTGAGAAGGGCTATTAGGATAATCGTGAATAGAAGCCTGTCTTAAAAGAGGAAACTAAAAGAGTTTGGCTTGTTTAGCTTAGCAAAATGAAGGATGAGAGGGGCTATGATTACTCTCTATAAATATATCAGGGGTGTAAACACCAGGGAGGTTGAAGACCTATTTAAACTAAAGGACAATGCAGAACAAATGGATATGCCATGAACAAATTCTGATTTTTTTCAGAAAAAGGTTTCTAACCATCAGAGGAATGAGGTTCTGGAACCGCCTCCTGATAGGAGCAAACAACTAAATTAGTTTTAAGAGTGAGCTGGACCAATTTATGAGTGGGATTGTATGACAGGCTTGCTTTTGATAGTAGGGGAGCAGGGCTTCGCATCCCTGAGGGTCCCTTCTGGTTTGAGTTGGATGTTGCTAAAATCTCATGCTTCGTGGCTTCAGATAGTCATGTGCAGAGGTTAGGAACTGATTTTTCTCCCAGTATATTTTACTATTTTTGTTGACTTCCTCTGAAGTATCAGAGAGGCTGCAGCTGGAAATGGGACGCTGAATGGGATGGGCCAGGTCTCTGAAGTGGCACCGAGCACTCTCTCTTACGCGCATGGCTGTCTGATTCTATCTGACAAGCTCAGGGTCTAACTGATCACCATATTTGTGGTGGGGAAGGAATTTCCCCCCTGTCAAATAGTCAGGGACTTTCTTGGTTTTTTGCCTTCATCTTCAGTATGGAGTGTGGGTCACTTGGCAAGATCATCTGGGTATATCTCACTTAATCAATTTCCTGCCATTGCAGGGGCCTCAAGCATTGGTGTACTTGGGTCCCTTCTATTCTCTGCCTGTGGCGCAATAGTTTAGTTTCTTAAGATTATAATACCTTGGTCTAATGCCAATTGTTGGGTTTAGTGTGGGGGTGCTGGGTGGTGTTGCTGGCCTGTGATACACATGTCAGACTAGATGATCTGGTGGTCCTTTCTGGTCTTAAATTCTATTACTTTAATCTAACCACTGAATCCCATGTTCTTGTAAGGTTGGCTGGGGCTGGGTACAGTCTGCAGACTCTCTCTGGGATTCTCGGCACTCTCTTCGGGGTGTAGATGTTATGTCTAGTGCCCTTTCTCTGCAGACATACTGTCTAGATCTGAAATTAGTGCCAGCTTTTCCAGGCCTCCCTAGTAATTCTTGCATGCTCCAAGAGTTCCACCAAAGCTATGGACCCTCTGAATTACTGCCTTCCCCTTCAGGGACCATGTGACAGTAAAACAAGGGACACATGGACGTTGTAAAGGAATTTCTAAGCCACTCACACTTTACTCATAGAAAAAAAGCCACAAGAAATTAAGAGATCTATGGAAAACAACAAACACCATCACAAAAATCCCTCCCTCTTGTGTCCCAACCACTCCAAGAGCCCTCTGGGTTTTGGTCTGTCCTTTCAGGGTCCCAGGACTCTCCTTTTATCTTTCTCCCCCTGAGCAGTCTTTCTGCCTTATACTGAACTCTTCACTCAAAAGGCCAATGAGAAAGCCTTCCTTTTATAACATTCCATCCTCTCCCTCGCATGTCAGGTGACTCTCCTGACCTCCTCACCTCTTCAAATTGCAGTCCAAGATAGAGGTAAAAAGGCATCAGTTGAGGCAACAGTTCAGTTTACAGTGGTATTCACAAAACAAAATTGGGTTTATACTTTGCTACAGACACACACTAATGTGTGACACATGCATACTCCTAATTGCAAATGGTCAGTTAATTCATTGTCCAGGTCAGTTAACTGACTGTTCCAGGACACTGGCCAGAAATTTTAGGATCCCTGTGCCCCTACTGTAATAAGCTGTCTTCCATCCCATGTAGAACATACCATTTCTGGTGCAAATGGTGAAGTATGAAAGCTTCAGATCCATTTTCCATGAGTATTTGTGCAAACAAAACAACAGCATGAGTGTTTACAGAAAGTGAATACAAAAAGAGAATGAGCATTGACAAAATAAATTCATTTTTAAATGTGAACAAATGTTTACAGAATATATATAATCGCCCTGCTCTAGTTATAGCTCTTCCACTACTAGCCACTAAGCCCTTGATTCAGTGTCTATTTAACTCTCTGGAATGGGCACTAGGTCAGACACTAACATGAATTTTCCTTTAGTTCAAGTGACATGAGTCTTGTCCTTTTGGAACATGAGGATCTGAATCTTATCCCTCCTGTAACTGTGAAATGCCAAGTGCCCATACTATGCAGCATAGTGAGAAATGTGTTAAAACAAAACAAAATGAAACAAAAACCAGATCGCCTTCCTCCTAACCCTGAGAGATCCTGTATTTACAGCACAACTCTTTTAAACAAATGCAGATTTTAGAAGTCAATACATCACATCAATAAAAAAGTCACATACAAATAGTAAAAACTGAATCTAGACCCTTTAATAAGCCTGCTCTGCCCCAGTTTATGTCAATGTTTTTCATATAATAAAACCCTCTTTGAGCAAATAACTGATAACGTAATAAACCTGTCAAATGCATAAATTGACTGTTCAAGGCTATCTGGCAGTTTGTTCATACAGAGGCAGACGCTATTATACCACACTTGCTGCAGGAAATGTTTGTCTGTTATATGATAAGAAGGGAAAATAGTGAGCAAAGATTAACTTTGACTTTACAGCAAGCAAAATATTCATAGGAGAAGAAAAGAAAATGTCCTTTAAATGTATCTATATGATGTCTAAAAAACTGTATACACTAAATTATTATCATTAGATTTCTACATTATATCCAAATGTTAAGGGGTGTGATTTGACTACAAGACTAGCAGTTATTAAAGTTGGAATAATAATACTTTGCACTTATTTTATCTAGAACATTTCACATTGGTGAAGTCACTTAATGCACTGCTAGAAAGTGCTCATATACTAAGGTGACAAGGGCACAATAAGAACCTATATAGAACAGACTGGAGAACATAATGTTAAGAGCTCTAAAATATTAAATAATTACAGTAAGCCGCACAATAGCCTTGTTAGATCAGAAAATATTATTGCACCCATTTTACAGATGGTTCAACTGAGGCACAAAAAAGTTAGATGACTTATTTAAAAAAATCACACAGTTAGGCCCCAATCCTGCAAGCTCTTCCACGCCGGAGGGCTTTTACACCTGTGTGGAGCTCTACTCAGATCAATGGGGTGTCATTCTGGCACAGGCTACATGGAACTGTCCAGAGGATCAGCACTTTTGTCAGAGACAAGAACAGAACTAAAAAGTCCTAATGCCTTTTCATCTATGGATGAAAAAATGCTATATAAGAGCTAGATAGTGTAATTATTAACTCTCAGTCCACTGCTGTACTGGAGAACCTCCAAATAGTTACATCTCCAAATAGCCTGTTATATGGTTCACTAAAAGTGCCTTTTAAAAAGTTAGGGTTCATATTTTAAAGAGGCTCCGAATATTAAGAAACATGTAATTACATTGGTGCTGTTTTACCAAATAACCCTTACAAAAATCAAAAGAAAGAAATCAGAGAGCACTTGCAATCAACTATTTTTCCATAAAACCCATAGCTATATGTAGCACACAATTGATACAATAATGGAAAAAGTATTGATTGTTTGTATAGGATATTAAATCACCGGGACAAAAATGTTATTCATTTTGATATTTAATTTCCAGCTATATTCTTCTCCTTGAAATATGTCCTATATTAACTCTTGTGGAGTGAAACTAATCTGGAGAATGATTGTCAGAATGCAGGGTTTGAGAGGAGATTTGATCAAATGAGAAATAATGCAGGCTTTTGGAAGTTTCTCTTCTCCCCTCCTCTTTTATATAAAATAGAGGACTATATTAAATCAAAAACAATTAAAAGAAAAGCCAGCACTGAAATAAGAGACTAAATTTCTGTGGGCATTTGGATTTCTTAAAGCTGAAATGGTTGTTGTAAATTTAGAGACCATTAGGAGTACGGCTCCAAAATAAAGGGGGCAGATCTCCACTTTTCAAACTTTAGGGAAGTGAGATTTTTCAAGGGGTTTGAAGTGATAATTGCCATGGATGACACCAACTATTTGTATAGTTTTGTCCATTTGGAAAAACCTATTTTCAGCATGACTGCTCCTGATGTACTATGGATGAATGTGCATCAGAAACAGAAAAGGCAAGGCTTTATGAGAGTATGATCCTGATGGAAGAGGAGATGGATGCTTAAACATAAGGATCTGTCAGACAGTCAACAGGAAATAGTTGTGTTGTCAGCAAAAATTAGCAGTGCTAAAATTGATCTTGTGCTGAGCATATATGAGTCTTAGATTTTCCCACTCACAGCTTAGTTCAATGTTTATAAAAAAGTGTATTTTGCTGGAATTCATGCAAAAGAAGAAAGCTGCTAGTCACACAAATGCACACTGATTATACTAAAATGTATTATCTTTCACATTAACTGTACCATTTTATATTATTGGAAGTTAAACCCAAAGCAATAATTTAACATGTGTTTCTGTAATTTGTCACTTCTAGCTGTAACGAAGAAGAAGAAGAAAAAAAGAGTCTTCCAGACCTTAGGAGCGTCTTAAGTTGTGCTGTTGCATGTAAGTGCAGGTTTAAACTGCCTCTACTATTTCAGCACAATGCTAATAGGTAAATTTGCTAATATTATCTCATTTCTTCTGGTCATTTTGCTTTGGATTTCCACCATATTTCAGTACAGCTCTTTTAAGCTTTGTCTCTAGGTGACAAAGTCAGCTAGGGAAAAAACAGCCACTACTTGCTAGGTCATTGAGGGAGGCATCAGACTGTTCCAGGCATGACAGCATGGTGTCAGCCGTGAACAAATGGAGATCCTGCTACAGCAGCAAGGTCCCATCACTGCTTGCACCCATGAGAAATGCTGTTAGCGTGGTCAAAGCACGAGATGAGGGCTCACAGTCTGAGTTTTGTATGGCTCCTGCTGTGTGCCAGGCTCTAATAGGTTTGGATGAGAGGTGTTACCCTCTTTAAATATGTGTGTCCAATAATGGATGCACAGCTGCTCCTCTCATAGCACTCATAGAACTCATAGCAAATAACTTAGATACCCTGTGTCCAATTTTTGCTGGATAGAGCAGTGAGAGATGCCAATCAGGGACCTGGTTACAACTCACTGATTCTCTGGCTGGCCCCTGGCACAGCTTAGAGTAGACAGCTCTAACTTCCATCAGCCACTATAAGTAATTTCCTAGGACCTTATGCCAAATAACAACTGCCAGCATGCATTCCACTTCCCCTGCCCACCTCTCTTCATCCCAAAGCCACTCAATGGCCTCAGCTTCAGGGAAGGAGTCATAGGACCTGGTTTTACTTGTTTTATACATGTTTGAAGCACCCAACAAACACACACACACAAGAATGGCCCTAGTGGGTCAGACCAAAGGTCCATCTAGCCCAGTATCCTGTCTTCCAACAGTGGCCAGTGCCAGCTGCCCCAGAGGGAATGAACAGAACAGGTAATCATCAAGTGATCCATCCCCTGTCGCTCATTCCCAGCTTCTGGCAAACAGGGGCTAGGGACACCACTCCTGCCCATCCTGGCTAATAGCACCAGAGCAGTATCCACAGGTGTAGGTTTGGGTTCAAAGAGTCTGTTCCTTTTGTGATGTCTGAGTTGTACAAAGGGAGTGGGATGAGGTACAGAATCTGCCCCAATACATTTAATGCATGTTTGGGCAAGTCTGTGACCTATCAACTCTCTGGCTTACACAGCAGAAAGAAGATTCACTTGAAACGCAAGACATCTGCGATATCTGAAGATCCTATTGGCTCATAACCTGTATCCAGATACAGCTATCTCCCACAGAAACACTCACCTGGTAAGGGCAGTAGACATACCATAACACTGAAAATAGGTATTCACTGTATTTCATATATAGGGAAAAAAAACACATGGACAGATTCTTATTTCAGTTACACTACTGTAAATCAGGAATAACTCCAATCAAGATAATGGAGTTACATGGCATAAAACTATTATTTGAGAGATCAGCGCATGGTCTGATTCTTTAGAGGCTTAAAATCTAAGAAGCTGATCCTGAAAACCCTGACTTCAATGGTACTACTTATGTGAGTATAGCTAAGCACGTGCATAAATGTTTGCAGAACTGGGGCCTGCATGAGTATGTTGAAATGGTGGGAATGGAAAAAGAAACAACAAGGCTGGGAGGTATTGCCAATTCAGAAAAGGATCGGGATATCCTACAGGAAGATCTGGATGACCTTGTAAACTGGAGTAATAGTAATAGGATGAAATTTAATAGTGAGAAGTGTAAGGTTATGCATTTAGGGAATAACAACAAGAATTTTAGTTATAAGCTGGGGACGCATCAGTTGGAAGTAACGGAAGAGGAGAAGGACCTCGGAGTCCTGGTTGATCACAGGATGACTATGAGTCGCCAATGTGATGTGATGCATTAGGCGAGGTATTTCTAGTAGAGATAAGGAGGTGTTAGTACCGTTATACAAGGCATTGGTGAGACCTCATTTGGAATACTGTGTGCAGTTCTGGTCTCCCATGTTTAAGAAGGATGAATTCAAACTGGAACAGGTACGAAGAAGGGCCACTAGGATGATCCGAGGAATGGAAAACCTGTCGTATGAAAGGAGTCTCAAGGAGCTTGGTTTGTTTACCTTAACCAAAAGAAGGCTGAGGGGAGATATGATTGCTCTCTATAAATATATCAGAGGGATAAATACCAGGGAGGGAGAGGAATTATTTCAGCTCAGTACCAATGTGGACACAAGAACAAATGGATATAAACTGGCCATCAGGAAGTTTAGACTTGAAATTAGACGAAGGTTTCTAACCATCAGAGGAGTGAAGTTCTGGAACAGCCTTCCAAAGGAAGCAGTGGGGGCAAAAGACCTATCTGGCTTCAAGATTAAGCTAGATAAGTTTATGGAGGGGATGGTTTGATGGGATAACATGATCTTAGTCAAAGGTCAATTAATTGCCATCAGTGGTAGATAGGACCAGTGGTCAATGATGGGATGTTAGAAGTTACTACAGAGAACTTTTTCCTGGGTGTCTGGCTGGTGAGTCTTGCCCACATGCTCGGGGTTCAGCTGATTGCCATATTTGGGGTCGGGAAGGAATTTTCCTCCAGGGTACATTGGCAGAGGCCCTGGAGGTTTTTTGCCTTCCTCTGCAGCATGGGGCACGGGTCACTTACTGGAGGATTCTTTGCATCTTGAAGTCTTTAAACCCTGATTTGAGGACTTCAATAGCTGAGACATAGGTGAGAGGATTATTCCAGGAGTGGGTGGGTGAGATTCTGTGGCCTGCATTGTGCAGGTCAGACTAGATGATCATAATGGTCCCTTCTGACCTTAAAGTCTATGAGTCTATGAGTCTAAGGCTATGACAATATTTTATACTCGGTAAAGGGCAGGAGGGATGGCTCAGTGGTTTGAGCATTGGCCTGCTAAACCCAGTGTTGTGAGTTCAATCCTTGAGGGGGCCGTTTGGGGATATGGGGCAAAAATTGGAGATTGGTCCTGCTTTGAGCAGGGGGTTGGACTACATGACTTCCTAAGGTCCCTTCCAACCCTGATATTCTATGATTTACTGATCCCATTGACAATGTTGTGATGGGCATGCTCACAGGACTAAGGGCTTTCAAGACTGGGCATTGGCTTAGCTATGACATGAGAAGACTCATGAACAGATGTGAGATAAGACAGAGGAAGGGCTGGAAGAATGCATAAAATAAGGTTGTGAGGTTGCTTATGTTTGTGGTGTATGCACATTTATCATAAATTGTTATTATTGTCTTATGTAATTAGTTTAGAAGGTAAGTGAATTATTCTGATCCAGTTCTTGTTTGAATCATGAATTCTTGATTTCAGTGGTTGCAGCACTGTCAAGATTTCAGACAAAGTGCCCCCATCTTGGTATTTCATAGGTATCAATATCCTGAAGCTCAGGAATTCTGCTTAGGCTGTAGAATACATCTTCATAACCAGTGAACATACAACTGCCCTCTACACCTTAAAAAGAGTTCACGTGACAATTATATTTTAACTGTCCTTCCACATATTTGCTTATTTATTTAACTGTTACTATTCTCACTCTTCTGAGACAAAAATCAGGATTTGGCAGCTACTTATGGAGTATGAGCTCATTCAGAAATACAAAAGTGTTCCTGATTGTGTCCTCCCATGTTGTATCTGTATTTTTTGGCTTATAGCTCTGTCACCTAGTTTATGATAGTTGGCCATGCTTCAGACAGGATTCCATACCTGGTTAGACTGTGAGCCAATAAACACAGAAGGATGACTAAGGGTTGGGAGAGGAATGGTCTCAATTTCCATCTCTCCAATACTTGCCAGGTGTTTTTTCTCCCTGGTGGAACTGAGAATTCCAGTGTTCACTGTAATAGTTAGTGTAAGCCAGTAGATGAATTATTACAATTTGATTACAATGTTTAAAATTATGAACCCCTTTTTCTTTTGAAAGAATCTGAAGTTAAGCAAATATTTATGTAATCTGCAGTGAACACAGTATGAAAGAGCTGTTCCTGACAAATTATTTTAAGAGTTGGGGCACAGAAGGGATACATCCAGATCTTATGCATCAACATTCTTGTCTCCCATGGTGTCTCATGTGTTTAGGAATATTGTATCTTAACCTCTGGCATTTCAGCAATGGCTCTCTGCAGGATCGTTCAGGGAACAACCAGAATTCACACAGACCTCTACAATGACACTATCATTTTAGCTACTTCCATATTTAAATTCTCTCTGAATCAAAGGCAGTAATCTTACATCATCAGACTGGTTTAGTAAATTGTTAGGCTTTAGTTGTTCCACTGAAATACCTATTGCTTTTTGTTATTGACTGTGGAATTTGTGCTAAGGTGTCTAACCTGTAATGAAAGGGAGTTGAAATGAAGACAAATTAAACTGATGAGAAAAACAGTAATAAAATGCATGGGGTAAATTGAAGTCAATGAAGCTACACTGATTATCACCAGCTGAGGATCTTGTCCCAAAATGTTAATGGTCTATGATCGATTCTTCAAAAGAGACGACAAAGCTTTAGATAAAAGAGCAGTTTGCCAGTAGAAGAGCCAAGTATTGCAACTTCTCCTAATCAGCAAAACAAGACACCAAACAGCCACAATTTATAGCATCACAAGCAGTCAACACTTCAAGTTTGTTGTTCTTCACAACCAAATACTCCAAAAATCATCTCTGTAGAGAAGAATTTGCTTTGTTTCACACAGGGCCTGTATTTTGTTTAAGGTCTCCAGTTTGGCACACAGCAAATAATAATAATAAATTTCAGGGTATATATTTCCTTTAGATACATCTCATTTTTTTAAGACAACATATAATCAGTGCTTTCATCCTTAACTTAATATTCCACTTCTTTTTAACTGAAACAAGTGGTGATGTCATTAAGGTTAGCAATTTACATTAATAGATTTCTTCATCCAATATTTTAATGACGACTGAATGAATAGGTGCAAAAAAATCTCTGTAAAAGAAATAAGATATATATAGAATATCTTCTCCCACAACCCCCAAATCTAATACACAGATGTAAGTACACCTAGTTTAAGCTGGGAAACAAAGCCATGACCATCTAGTGTAGAGACTTGATACATTAAAATGGAATACAACAAACCCTCTTCCCCTGCAGCTGCTTCAAGTGCACATCCCATTGTCCGTATCTCAATTAGGAGCTCATCCTTTGTAATTCCATCTCCATCTCTCTCTGTGAATGATTTGATCAAATAACCTATTGTTTAAGAAAAAAATTGTTTCACCAAATCAGCCACCTTATTGTTTTGCGCTCATCACTCATTACATTATTATTCATCAATGTGGATGATCCTAATATCTCCAAATGGGACTAGAACTCGGATAAAGCATTTCAAATCCACTCAGCTAGGAATAGGCTGTACGCAAAGAGTGAAAATTTAAAAAATATATATAAAAAGAAAGTGTTGCAGTATTGTGTAGTTAATGACAATGCTGAACAGATGTAAATTAATGTTATTAAACTGATGTGTCTTATTATTGGATCATTGACAAAAACTTCTCCCTATCCCTCCATCAGCTATATATGATTATTCTTCTGTGCAGTCCATTCATGTTCTTCTAGTTTGGCCCAAATTTGAGACACATTGGGTAGCAGGATGCCCAGAATAAATTAGGGTGATGAATCAGAATAGGTTCTTGTGGAATATGAATGGGCTTCACATCACATCATGGAGAATTTCATTGTGAAAAACAGTGCAGATTTTAAAAAGTCTGTGTCACACAAAAGCCCACTGGTCACTACTCTGTGTCAGCTACTGTTGTCAGGCCTGACATACTCACTACACCTAAAACATTTATCATCATATATTCCTAAAAGGTGTCATGTAATGTGGCATTGGAAAACTAGTAACTCACTGATCATTAATATTCTTGTGTGATATATGTACAGTCAACCCACAAAGGATTATACAGATGTGCTGGATTATACAAATGTGCCTAAAATGTATTTAAATCAGGCATGTCATGGGGAGCTGATAGTTTCTTCCAGACAAGGGAAAATTGTTTCCACTTGCTTGAATGTGACCAAAGACAAAGAAAAGCACAATTGCATGCCAGGCAAATAAAACCAT
Source organism: Macrochelys suwanniensis (assembly GCA_033296515.1). Taxonomy (NCBI): domain Eukaryota; kingdom Metazoa; phylum Chordata; order Testudines; family Chelydridae; genus Macrochelys; species Macrochelys suwanniensis. The sequence continues at coordinate 37,744,710 of CM065783.1, forward strand.
AAGGAGAGTGAGTGGGGAAAATGCTGACTTAACAATCTCAATGGGAGATGGAGAGTGGACCCCCAGGATGTTCCTGCCTTTTGAAGATGAGCTTTGTGAGAGACTGGACTGTAAAGAGAGGGGGCAGAGAACCCATACGTGATCCTTCACCTGAGGAGACAAGGAAAACCATCACCTTGGACTCTGGGGGGACCCTGACTAAGAGCTAGTCAGCCATTGCTGGAAAAGGAAGATTCATGTGGAGACTATGTTGAAGAAAGACCAAAGCTTGTTAAGTTAGGACTTAGCCATTAGATATGTATTTTTAAATGTTTGTTTGTAACCCTTTATTTTTATCCCTTATATTTGAACTCACTTAAAAAGCTCTGACTGAAATCACTTGTTTTATTTTCAGTCTAAACTTCAGTGCTTTTATTGAAATAAAGTGATTGTTAAGGCCAGTCAAGATAACAAATTGCTATTTCTGTCTCTTTAAAGGAGCAGCAAACTTAACTACGGGGAGTGTTCCAGGAGGCAGCTGGATACTACAGGGGGACAGTTTGGGGAAATTTGAGACTGGCTGGGTGCTGGGGTCACTCTGCAAACAGTAACTGGCAGTGGAAACCATGGGGTGACCTGCACGCTTGTTGGTATCCAGGCTGTGAGCCACAGCAGCATAGCATTAAAGGCACCCAGAGTTGCAGGGCAGGTGGTGACACAATCCCTTATTGGTCTGGGTTGAACCCCAAAAGTCACAGTATGAAATCTCATCTAAGTACAATGATATAAAACAAACTATGCCTAACATTTTCAGATGATCTTTGAGATGGGGTGCTGGCAAAGACTCTTCTGTATCACCTGGACAGAAAAGAAGATGAATGCATATGTGAGAAACATTACTGGAGAGAAGTGGACTTTGTTGTTGAAAAAGTTCTCACTTATGGTACAGGCACAAAGTTATATATTTTGGTCATATCAAATATAGAGATGGAAATAACATTGAGAAAGTTATCATGAAAGGAATGGTGGCAGGTAATCATAGTAGGAGATGACAAATGAGGGGTTGGATAGATGGTGTGTGGCAGATGACTGGGAGGTCAGCTTCTAAGAGTGAAAAGTTGTTGATGGATAAAGAAGGCTTCCAAAAATTCTGCTATGATGTCATCAGTATTCAGACATGAATACATGGATGATACGTTACAATATTTTGATAAATGATTAGAGATTTTAGGTGCTCATCTTAAAATGTCCTGATCATCAGAAGATGGGTGATGATCACTTTCTGAAAAATCAGGATCCTTTAAGACATCTCAGATTGGGCAATCAAAAATTGAGGTACCCAAAATCACTAGTCACTTTTGAAAACCTTGCTCCATATCTTTCATTGTACTTACTATGATCCTGTTCCTGCAATGGGATTCATGTGAGCTGGCGCTTTCAGAATTGCCTACACAGAGGCTCAGTGAATTCAGTGAGACTCTGTGTGGGCACGAGGGCCTATCCATGCAGCTCCCATTGCAGACTGAGGCCTGCGTTTGAGAGTAGAAGTTCTAACAGAGTTAGCAAGAATGCGTAAGGACGCTCCTTGCACACTCATTTTGACAAAGGAATGTTTGCATTATTTTTAAACATCTCTATAAACAGTAGTTTTTGAAAAATACACAGAGATCGCCTTGTGTTCTGGTAGTAAGTTTGTAAGGCAATAAGATAGCACAGTGATGAGATAGAGATAATGTCTGGCTATCTAAAACTGCGTGATTCCCCACATTGCATGGTTTGGAGATAACCTTTATTGTTAATTACAGATCCCATTACTTCAGTGCTTTTACAGTTTCCATTTTGATCTTGTCAATTACTTCTTTGTTAATTGATCTTGATTAAGGACTGCCTTGTAATTCTGAAACTGACACAGAGCTGAAGTACAGATCAGATGTTGAATATTTCTCTTTATCAATACTACAAACCCACTGTCTTCACATTGTATTCACATCCATGTCACAATAGGGTTGCAAGGGAATAGCAGAGGGCATTATTTGCCCTACAGAATCTTTGTTACTAGTGATGAGGCACGAGATGAAAAACATGCAGCTTTACAGGAAGAATTCAGAGTGAACTTACTGGGCTGACTGTTACCCAGTTTTACTTACAAACTGAGCAAATGTGTATGTGAATCAGTGAGGTACAATGAATATCCCCACAATGCAATTTTTTAACAAATTACTTGTTAGGGTCATGCCATACGTGAGATATTTTGTATATAGATATATAGAGGCTGTAGTATCTGATGGGAGGCTAGAAAAAGTGATTACTCTAACCAGCAGACTGTCACACACTTTAAGATTCATGTCTGTGACTGCCCTGGTCCCACAAAGACTTTAAGCATTGTCTGATGTTTGCAATAAATTGCCCCTGAAGAGAAACATGAAACATACATGTAGCACCGCACAGAGCATTTGCAACTGGAATTGGCAGTCTGTGTCAGCAACTCTCACTGCCAACTTGCCTTTCTGTGTGATGAAATAGACACTGGCAGCATAAACGGTGAAAAAATAGCTGAGGAGAAAGAGGCAAGGAACTCTATGTATGTTAAAGGGTATTTATACATCCAAAGGCTGTGCCATGAACCAAAATGGGAAGCATTCCAATGAAAATTGTCAGGACAGGACATTAAATTAATAAAGCAACATTACACCAGTTTGATTAGTTTATCCAGGCAAGGGAATCTGATATTTCCTGTTCTTCACTGCTGAAGCATGTGACTGTCTGACTGTATCCAAGCCATTACTTTCAACCTTGGAATTCAAACCACAATCAAAGTAGGAAAAATCAGCTTGGCATCCTGATTGAGCAGGCAGAGTAATTCCTCCCCACACCCCCAATTTACAAATTTAAACTGAAGCCAGGCTAAATAGGTTTGGAAAATATTGAGGACATTCAGATTCAAGAGTGAGTATTGTAAGTGGATTGGAACCAGCACTTCAGGGAAGCTGGGTTATACAGTGGTTAGAACAGGGAGCCTGTAGTCGGGGCTCTTGGATCCTATCCAAAAATCCCATTTTTCATGCTCTCACCAGTCACAAAGAGGCTGTAGATGAAACTATTCCTTCCAGTATTCTGATCAACTCCAGTGCCTTCAAGTCATGCCATGTTCACTGTACAAGCCTGCCACAATGCCTACAGACAGCATAATTTCCCGGCAGAATCTCTGTTGCTGATAAGGTCCAAGATGGAAAGGACTGGCCTGTCGGATCCCAGGGTGAGTGTGAAGGGCTGGCAGTGAGAAATACAAAACATAGCTTCATTTGGAAGCTGCATTTGGAAACCGCATTTGGAAACCATGGCGCCACAATGACTATGAAACCCCACAATGCCATATTTACAAACTTATTGTTCAGTGCAGAGCCACACTTGAGACCCTGTGCCATATTTTCTAGAGGTATGAGAGCCTCATAATATTTTATTTTACAGAGAATTTAAACAGACTAGGATATTCTCCCCTATTGGCACAAGGGTATGTGTGTGGCCAGCGCAAAGCATTTTCGGTGCAATGCTGACTGGCTGCAGGTTCCCCCAGCAAAGCAGGGGTGTGGGTCTATGCACAGCCATAACAACTTTCTGGTAGGTGTTTTGCCACTTGGGCTCCCTCTTGCCCCATCTCCCACAGGTTATGCCACCAGAAGAGGCATAGCCTGGGAATGAACTGAACCCCTTAACTGGAATTTTTAAATCATACAGGGAAAGCGGTTTGCGCAATCCCAGTATTAGTACATAATAGATCTGTTCATTCATAAGTGAAGGCAGCAGGAAAGGTGGTATTTTTTATGGAGCATTTGCACTATAGGTGTTTGGAAAGTGCCTAGTGTGGAGATCATTAGACAACCTCATTCTCCACTTTCTATTACTGCTAGCACCTTCACTCAGCAAGAAGGACGACTCGTTGACAGGCAAGACCTTTTGATATACAGGATATGATATTCTCGCCTGTGGGTTGGCTGATTACTTATGCTTTGAGTGCAGTAGATTTAAGGGACACTTAAATAGCCCACAGACAGCTGGAAGCACACACAATCCCTCCATAAAAAGAGTCACCACTGGACAAGCATGTACCTATTCCTTTCCTCCTCAGTAGGGGTTATGGCTTTGCATGATGTTTTGCTCCACCCAGACCCTTTTTTTCTGAGGATTTCCCATCTCTGTTAAAAACAGCACAGCTCCTCAGGTCACAAAAATGGTGGATTGTGACAGGAGATGTGTTCCTACCATTTTAACTACTGAGCTGTCTAAACTGTCTCAGAGCATGATACACAAACACAAGCAGCTGATTTGTTTACAACAGGAGCTCCAGACCACTTATCACTGGAGGAGTTGTGATGGTGTTCACAGTGGTAAGAAATCATTCAGGCTCATGTGAGTAAGGTCTTAGACCGGGCATTGGCAACTTTCGGCATGTAGCTCGCCAGGGTAAGCGCCCCTGGCGGGCCAGGCTGGTTGTTTACTTGCTGCGTCCGCTGGTTTGGCCGATCGCAGCTCCCACTGGCCGCAGCTCACTGTCTCTGGCCAATGGGGGCTGCAGGAAGCGGTGCGGGCCTGGGAATGTGCTGGTCACCACTTCCTGCAGTCCCCATTGGCCAGGGACAGCGAACCGTGACCAGTGGGAGGCATGATCGGCTGAACCGGCGGACGCGGCAAGTAAACAAACCGGCCCGGCCCACCAGGGGGCTTACCCTGGTAAGCCACGTACCATAGGTTGTCAATGCCTGTCTTAGACACTCTTAACTAATTATGAAAAGATACTTATAATGGAAACAGGCTGATTTTAGCAAAGGAGTCTGAAGGGCAGTTCAACTTGACTATGGCTAAGGTGGGCTGACTCCATTGTTTTCTGTTACTTTGTGTGACAAAGTGTGAATTTTTATATACAAATTCCTCCTAGACTAATAGGAGACGAAAGTTATGGCATGTGTCATTGAAAAATATTTCCCCTAAATGGCAATAAGTTCTGAGATGTGACCTATGGTGTCCTTGATGAACATTAATACAGCTGGCTGAATTTTTTAAAAAAGCCAATGAATACATTATTTGATGAATTTTGTTACTATTCGTTCATTTGACAAATGGTATTGGACCAACACTAGTCATTAATTATATCCTTCAAAAAGTCATTTCCAAGTTGGTTTTAAGAACAGAAAAATGTAACACTGATTTCTGAATTTTAAAGAAACTCATTAGCGTTATAGTGCACCAGTTCCCATACAGACATGCTCCCAGTACTGTGATACTGTGGAGTCTCATTAAGCAGAATACAGGCCAGCTCAGTACTTGGATAGGAGAACTACAAGGATGATGATACAATTGGCATCACCCTCCTTTTTCATTAAGTACAAAGCCAATGGACATGGTGCTGCTGGAGGTGCCATGCTTAAAAAAAATACAAAACCAACATCTCCCAAATAATTGAGGTCATTGTGTGTCCCATTTTATTTTTTCTAAGAGTAGAGGTGTGTTAACTCTGGTGTCCAGACCAAGTTCCAATACGGGTAATAATATATTCTAGTGACCAAAATTTCCCACGCAGTTTCAAGTGGAAAAGATATTTGTCTTCACTTCTTGCACTAAATTGCTGAGACTAGATAGTCCTTGCAGCACACCAGAAGCCAGGTCAACAAATCTGAGTTTTTCCTGACCTAGGGTGGAACTAATTCTAAAGTCAAAAGCCTTCCACTAAGAACACCTGGACACTAGCTCTCTTACATTTAAATGTAGGGGGGCAAGGTGTGTGAGTTAACATCTTTCATTAGACCAACTTCTGTTGGTGAGAGAGAGACACTTTTGAGTGACACAGAGCTCTTCTCCAGGTCTGGGAAAGGTACTCACTCTTAGTATCTTTCCCAGACCTGGAGAAGAGCTCTGTGTCATTCAAAAGCTTCTCTCTCACCAACAGAAGTTGGTCCAATAAAACGTATTACCTCACCTACTTTGTCTCTCTAATATCCTACAACACTGCATACATTTAAATGAGCATTCTAGCTGATCTTGACTATCAATGTAAAGCACTGTCTTTAAGGGTACCTCTATACTGCAGCTGGAGGTGTAATTTCCAGCTTGCGTAGACATATGCAAGCTTTGATTGAGCTAGTGCACTACAAATAGCAGGGTAGTTACACTGGCACAAGTAGCAGTTTGGTCTAACCACCTAAGTACTTACGTCAGATCTCAGATGAGATTGTACTCAGGCAGCTAGTCCAAGCCACCCCCCCTGCATACCACCACCACAGTCACACTGCTGTTTTTAGTGTGCTAGCTCGATCAAAGTTAGCATGTGTATGTCTACATGAGCTAGAAATTATACCTCCAGCTGCAGTGCAGACATATTCTAAGATACACAGGATCTGAACCATAAAGGGATTTAGAGGTCAAACCCAACTTCCTGAATAGCTCCCAGAAATTAAATGGAAGTCAGTGAAATCTCCAGAACATGAGTAAAATATGTTTCCTGAATAAAAATAACCCAACAAATAAATAAGCAATACGTATTTTTGGGATAGGGCCAAAATAATTGTACTAGCTGAATTTCCTGAATGGCTTTGACATAGTCTGCATTGATATAATCCAAGCTGGAGATGGCAAAAGCATGCTCAGCAGAGCTGGTCAAAATGTATTTTAAAAAAATGACAGATTATTTAGAAATTTCAAAGTTGTTTCAATTTGACAGGGTTTGAAATTGTTTTTAATCAAAATTTTTATTGAATGTGATAGAAACCATTACTGAAATAATTATCAAAACTTTTCATTTACTGAAAAAGGGGCTTTGGTAAACAAAAAATGTAAACAATTTTAGTAATGTTTTTATAAAATTTTTAGTTAACATGTCAATAAATGTAATGAAATTTTAAATGAAAAAAAGTGTAGAGAAGTCAGTTTTCCCAACATTTTTCATTAAAAAAGTCATTTTCTGACTGACTGTAAAAGTGAGGTTCTCATGAGCCAGGAACGGTAGTAAGTACAGCTGCTTGGGAAACAGTTTTTCCATCCTAGGAAAATTTTTGAGATTTGGAAAGAATTTCCTATCTTGAATTCAGACAATAGCATGAAATCATTAAAATTTCCCAAAATTGAAAAAGTGGAAAAAATCATCAGTTTGGCTCATTGTTGTTTTAGTAATTTCAAAATGTTTCATTTATATTTTTATACTATAAAAAAATTTACAATTCTAAACAAAACATCATTTCCATAAAAAAAACCAACGTTTTCATTTCAAAAATGTCAAAATGGGATGTCCAACAGTTTCAAAACTTTTTTCAAAGTTTTGTTCAACACAGAAAAATAATCTAAATCAGCGCTTTCCCACAAAGAGATCTGGTCTTGGTAAATTAGCATTTTTAACAAAAAAATGTTTTATTGAAAAATTCCCAACCAGCTCTAGTAACAATCTCCTCACCAAGAGAAGATGATGGGAAAAATCTGTCAGCTATTGTTACTCTTGGAATATGCAGGAGCAGCTCAAAGTACAATTATGACTCTAGGGGCTGATTCTGTTCCCCAACCTCAGTTCCTGTAGGCTGCTCTGGCAGCCATAAAGGTGGACATAAAGGTGGTTTAAAGCTACCCTTGACACCTTCCATCCTCTGGGCTGCACTTCTTGAGCTCCATCTTACAGGAGTCACAGCTCAGAATCTGTCCTTAGGCTTTTATAATTCTATATGCCTCCACTCATTTTCTCTTATGGTTTTTTTTCATGTCCATAAAGGTACCACAGGACTTTAAAACTACCACAATATTCCAACCCAATATTAAAAGTCATCTTTAAAAGGTTGGCCACTAAATCAGTCATATTACCAATATACTTCCATGGTAAAGTACTGATCTGAGAGTATTCACTCATACCATTAGTCTGAAATATAGCAACACATTGCAATGAGATTCCCTACCCCAACTAGATAGGTTACAGATGCGTGGGGTTAGAGACAAGGTGGGTGAATGGAAAGTGACTGTGACTGTGTTCTTGGGTCTGTTGCTGCTGTGGCCAGCTAAAACAGTGGCTCTCAACTTTCCAGACTACTGTACCCCTTTCAGGACTCTGATTTAGTTTGTGTACTGGGGAGAGGGATAGCTCAGTGGTTTGCGCATTGGCCTGCTAAACCCAGGGTCGTGAGTTCAATCCTTGAGGGGGCCACTTGAGGGGGATCTGGGGCAAAAATCTGTCAGGGGACAGTACTTGGTCTTGCTAGTGAAGGCAGGGGACTGGACTCGATGACCTTTCAAGGTCGTTCTAGGAGATTGGCATATCTCCATTTATATAAGTTCCACCTCACTTAAAATCTACTTACAAAGTCAGAAAGAAAAATACAAAAGTGACACAGCGCACTATTACTGAAAAATTGCTTACTTTCTCATTTTTACCATATAATTATAAAATAAATCAATTGGAATATAAATATTGTACTTGCATATATATAGCATATAGGGCAGTGTAAACAAGTCATTGTCTGAATGAAATTTTAGCTTCTATTGACTTCATTAGTCATTATGTCATATTGACTTCATTTTTTATGTAGCCTGTTTTAAAAGTAGGCAACTATCTAGATGAGTTGATGAACCCCTGGAAAACCTCCATGTTCCCCCAGGGGTACACATACCTGGTTGAGAACCGCTGAGCTAAAATAAAAGCACGCCCCTCTCTGTGAAGGTCAGATGAAGTGGGATCACTTTTTTCATTCAGATACTTCTGATAATGCACTGTCTAGTTTTACCCCACTGTACTTTCACTGGTTTGATACAGTGGCTGATAATTTTCCATGCATCTGACAGACAACTGAGGAAGGCGAAGTGGGAACAGAATCTATTTCAGTTGTTGACTCTTGAGGACAGAACATAATAGAAGCTATGAGATCAATTAAATTGTTTCTTGAATGAGTGTTTAAAATATTCCACCTCCAGAGACAAAGCAGCTCAGAAAATTGATTATGGGATGTGGAGCTTTTTGTCTTTTGGTTACTGGTTATAAACCCAACCACGTCAGTAGTATATGTAAGTCATTTCCATGCTGTTCTGTAGTATATGTGAAATGATTAAGGGATCTTGGTCCAGTTTCTGGAGAACAAGTGTCCCCATATCAAAAAATCGCCATCGGAGTTGATGAGTTTATTGACTGTATTAGTGAGAAGGCAAAGGACTGAACATGGAAGCTGAACAAAGCTCTCACAACTAGCTATGGCACAGCCAAGTCAGAGCACATTGATACCACAACACATTTATTTATTTAGCATGTGCATAGTCATCTAGCCAAGCGATGGCATCTTCAGTGGCGTGATGCAGTTCTTCTAGGCCACCGCTGAACCTAGTCAGCAGGCATTCGTCGACAATGTGCGTCATCGTCTGTGTTGCACCACAGCTGCACAAATGGCTGTCACAAAGGCCCCAGTGATACTGGTTAGCTGCACAGAGACCTTGCCCAGACTGAAACCTGTTCAACAGGGACCATTGACGACGGGACAGGTCAAAACCAGGCAGGAAAATTGTAGGGGGCAATGGATTAGCATCCTTGTCGTGCCACCATCAGTACCTGACAGCAAACAGGGAAGCTAATGATCCAACTAGAAAACCGAATTCCACGACAAATCCCGGCACTGTCATCACCGACAACCCCAATGTGCAGCCTGGTGACTTTTATGTCATTGGCCCAGTTCTATGCATGTTACAACTCAACGTGGAGGGTTTGTCGGCCACTAAGCGTGATTTACTCGGCGTTACAGCACAACACAGGGAAGCCTCCTCTGTTCTGGGCATAGAGGATTGCAATCTCCAGTGCTGTCTGTTTGACACTTTTTCAGGGACACTAAAAAGACACGTAAACCCCCGCACAAATATTGGAAATGGGGGGAAAACACTTATTCAACCATCCAGTCCCATTCCCAATGAATGCAGGTTTGTTCCTTATGCTAGATTTTCTGGTGATTTGTTGACAGAGAATATACAAACTTTCTTTCTCTCCTAATATATAGAAATTGTGTTTTAAAATGTCAATCCCTATCTTGAGGTGCTTTCTGGGATTTTAAAAAGAGCTGTAGAAAGTTACACCTCAGAATTTCCTTATCAGCCTCCATTGCATATGCCAGGGGTGGGGAACCTTTTTTCTATCAGGCGCCATTGATCACCAGAAAAAAATCAGTTGCAGGCCACACACAGCCCTGGGGGTAGGCACAGAGGCTTGGGGCTTCCCCTAGGCTCCGGGGTGGGACCAGAAATGAGGAGTTTGGGGTGCTGGAGGGGGCTCCGGGCTGGGGTAGAGGATTGGGATGCGGGAGGAGGTGAGGTCTCCAGCTGGGGGTGTGGGCTCTGGTGTGGGGCTTGGGATGAGGTGCTCCAGGCTGGGGCCAAGGGGTTTGGAGTGCGGGAGGAGGTCGGGTGTGGGAGGAGGTTCAGGGTGCGGGCTCCGGGAGGAAGTTTGGGTGCAGGAGGGGGCTCAGTGCAGGGGCAGAGGGTTGGGGTGCGAGAGGGGGTTTGGGATGCGGGCTCTGACCAGGCAGTGCTTACCTCAGATGGCTGCCAGTCAGTGGCACAGAGGGGCTAAGGCAGGTTCCCTGGCTGTCAGGGCTCTGCGCTGCTCCCAGAAGCGGCCGCTATGTCCGGCCCCTACATGGAGGGGCCAGGGAGCTCTGCACGGTGCATGCTGCCCATGCTCTCAAGCGCCGCCCCACAGCTCCCATTGGCCATGGTTCCCAGCTAATGGGAGCTGCGGAGCCGGCGCTGGGGGCAGGGGCAGCACACTGAGCTTCCCTGTTTGCCCCAGCGTCTAGGGGCCGGGCATGCTGGGAGCTGCGCAGAGCCGACCGTTCTTCTGGCAACCCGGCGAGCTGGCGCTCACGGCTCCAGCCCCACGGGGGGAGGAGGGCCCAAGGCTTGGGACTTCTGGCCTGCAGCGTGTAGACTTGCCGTGGCCGGATGAAATGAAACAACGGGCCAGATCTGGAATATGCCAATATGTTAAAACAAAGAGGGAACAGGAGACTATTCTTTTTCATGCTACAATGCAACTTTAGTTATCTGAAATAAGATTATGTCCCTTGACATTTATTATTACACTGAATCCTCCCTTGGTTATCCAAACATACCATATTCAGCGTCCCTCCTGACATTCAGAGAATCAAGACTTTATTGTGTTTCATGGTGGGAAAAATTGGGTTTGTCATCTGATTACTAATTAGAAACTGCTTCTTACTAGTATATCCTACTTGCTCAAGTATTCACCTTAATCAGAGCTGACCTGGAGCAAGGCAGGAGGGATTCAGAAGTCTGGATCCCACTTCTGAAAACTACAGGGCCTCTGAAATACCCATTGTTCTGGTGGTTCCATTAGTACATTGTGGCCCCCATTCAGGAAAACACTTAAGCAAATGCTAAAATCCCATTTTCTGAATAAGGATGGACACAAGCATGTGCTTGTGCTTTCCTGAATTGGCACCTTGGTGTAGAAGGCAGGTGGCTTGAATGTTGTGTGAGGGTGCATCTGAAAAATGGAGATGTGAAAGTGCAGGCTAGGGATGCAAATCGAGACAACCCAAGGAGAATGACAGGACAGTGTACAGGTAGGAAGGAAAAAGATGTGGAAGGGGCTGACTGACAAAAGAGGAAGGGGAGGGTGGAGTGACAACGTCAAAGGAAATGAGCCATAGGGAGAAGAAACAAACAGAAGGAACACAGAAAAAATAAACAGAAAATAGGAGCAAAAAAAAAACAAGAAAAAAAAACCAGGAATAAAAGAGAAGAAAGAGGCAGAGCAAAAATCCATCGCACCAGGAGCAGCGTCTCTGCTTAGGCACAAAGAGAAAGACCAGTTTCTAGAAACGCTAACTCAGAGGGATGGAAATAGAAGGTGAAGTAATGAAAAAAGTCCCTCTTTCCTGACCATACTATGATTAAGAGTGTGAAAAGCAAACTGAAAATAAAAGGACAAGTGGAAGGAGAGAGGGCAGGTCGCCATGTTCCTTTTGTCATTAAAATACTTCCACGCTTCTACTTACTTTCAAAAGGCTCTGTCAGGAAGAATTCTCTAGACCTGCCATATTCCCTGACCATTTGTGAGCCAAAGACTCCAGCAAATCCAGTTTCTCTCTCTCTCTCCCTCTCTCTCTTCTCACACTCTGTTTCAATCAGCTGGGGGAGCAATATCTGATTTTTGCCTGCCTGTGAAAACTGGCTCTAACTCCATTCGCTTGCAGAAGATTCTGTGCAGTTTGTACTGGAATTCATAAATTTGGATCATTGCAGAATTCCCCTGTTTGTTATGCTAGCCCTAAGACTATCTTGTTCAGCCTTCTGGCAATGGTCTAAGAAGAATACAATAGAATAAATTAGAATAGAATAATATGCATAAATAAGCTGCAGTTCTCAGGCTGAGCAGGTAAACCTCAGTCAAGTGACTTATAAATATTTCTAGAGTCCAGTTAGAAAGGAAACTCAGTCCAGCCAACACATCACACAAATTGTTAGTGTTACTGAGTTACCAGGTGTAGCTCCATGAACTTAGCTAAGGTTATTCTTTTGTCCTCATCCTTCTCTCAATAATCATCCCATGCAGCCTGATTGAAAGCCCAGCATATTTTTCCGATGAAGTGGGTATTCACCCACGAAAGCTTATGCTCCAATATCTCTGTTAGTCTATAAGGTGCCACAGGACCCTTTGTCGCTTCTACAGATCCAGACTAACACGGCTACCCCTCTGATACTTCAGCATATTTTTGTTGCTCTGATTTATAGGCATAATGTCATACATTAACAACAAAAAACAAAAAGAAAGAAAGAAAGAAAGAAAAATTATTGATCCACTGAAACTATCCAAAGATCTTTTTTTCTAAGAAGGGATGTAGTCACTGTAGGTCTCAAGGCTGCTTTGACCCTTGTTTGATTGAAAGCAACATCTGTTTTTCAGGTTTCCAGCTGGTTTTCTGCTATCTAGAGGTAGCCAATTGCAGACAGATGTGACATTTCCTCGGTATATTGTGCTGACATCATTGAAATATACCTTATTAGAACAATGGGCAACAAAGCTTCTCAACACCCTTAAATCTCAAGTAGTTCCATCCTAGTAAAGCTGAAGACATACCTGTTGTTTTTCTTCCCTTGGAGGTGTGCTGAACTCATACAAAGTAATGACATATTAGCCACTGTTTCAGAACTGCAGATGCAGAGGCCCAGATTGACAAAAGCTGGCACAGGGACATGTACATTACACCACCCTGTAGCAGTGTTGGAGGCACTATACAGCTTAGAATGGAATTCACCATTGTGTAAGGCAGCCTACCCTCAGTCACCTCCAATTAGGTTATCTTCCTGGGGACGGTTAATATCCAGTACATTAGGAATAAAAAATAAAATACAAATTCAGTGAGACAGCAAACGTCCCATATATTTCCAGTCCCTGGGAGATTCCACAAGAGAAGCACATTGATTCAGAGCCGTGAATCAACGGAATTTGGGACAATAAAGAGTTAAAAGATCAGTACAATACAATTGTAGTTCCTGTGTAGTTCCTTATAATAAATGATTTTAAAATCAGTGCATTACTTTGTTTTACAGACTACCAACAGAGCTGTTTCTAAACAGGAGAAATGTGAAACAGCCTCCTTTTCATAAGCAGCCTCATCACAGCCCCATTCATGATGTGAGATCTTGCCAGGCAAGCCAGCAAATAAAGAATGACAATAGCTTGCAATTTTGTAGTGAAAAACTGTGTGATTATTTTAAGATTAGCGATGGGTGAATCTCAGGCATCTGGTTCTCCCTATCCTGTCCATCCACAGCTGCAGTCTCTAAAGACACCGCTAGCTGGCTCTCTCCCATGATCACAGTAGTCGAATAGCAGCAGCATGCACATGCCATTATTAACAATGGCCACTATCACCTGAACACAGTGTGAAATTCACCCCTCTTGCACAAGCCCAATTATTTGGGCTCTGTATGGAGTACTACTCCTGGGTCAGGAGGATGAATTTCACCTATCCCTGGGTTTAATTCCTTTACTATACATATATGTATTCTCTGGTTTAAAGGTATACTTCACTGCATTCCCCCTCCAGGCAGAAAAGGTACCAGCCAGGCCCACCCCAAAAGAGAGGAGAGAGAAAGGAGAAAACCCGGCAAAATAAGTATCAGGCCACATTTAAGAAACTTGGTTGAAAACCCTTAACAAAATGAAAATGTAACACAAAAACAAGAGTGTTCTGAATTGATTATATTCAACTCAGTCTCCTGGACAGGCAAATACTACAACTATCTGATCAAATTCTAGCAGTTCATCCAATGTTTGGAAAGAAACATATAATCTAGGCACAACCTGCAGTGAGGAGGAAACATGAAACTAATATGCAAAACCCAGCTCTATTAGGGAGACTTGTTCAGCCAGAAGGAACATCCAGTGCTTTCAACTTAAATGTGTGCTTCACGCCAATGTAAATCCTTCATCTGCACTATACTACAGTGAATCATAAGCCAGAATCTTTAGGTCAGATTGTCAGCTGGGGTAAAACAGCCTCGTTCCATTAAAGTCAAGGGCGGCATACTGATTTTTTCCAGCTGAGGATCTGGCTCAATATTTCCTTCGGTCACTAAGGAATACCTGCTGGCAAAGCAAAACCCTCCTTTTATTCCCCACCCACAATACAGTACATTTCTCCTGGTTGATAATGGACCAAAAATGCCTGGATAAAGATCCAGTATATGGAACGATGTGGCAAAAGTCCTAACCCCAAACTCTCAAGCTTAGTTTAGGGTAAACCAAAAATCTTTGTGGTTCTGGAATAAACTTTTGTGGAGTGCCCAGACAAGCATGTACTAATATGTTAGTTAACTTGAGTTAATTGGGAATCAAATTAAAAATAACTTTGATGTGGTCATAGTCTGACTGCTTTAAGTGCCTCAACCCATCTATCTAGACAATCAGATACTTCTGAGATTGCAGAGCAGCCAGGCAGGAATAATGGGAGTTATCTGATTTTAAAAATAAGCATGTACAGCACTGGGAATACTGTTTACTCCTGTGTATCTCATTCTTCATCCTGAAAAGGGCTCCTTCTTGTGTACTGGAGTCATACCTTTCCACTGATTTCACTGGTATAACACCAGCAAAGAATTTATCCCCATCTCTTTACTAATGGGGATATATATATATATCCTGCTACTAAGTGTTGAATCACAATCACTCTCCATAATACAAGAATCCTGGTCTGTGTTAAAACATTGAGTAGGTGACCATGATTTAGCCCTATCAATGATTTAGCCCTGAACTGGTTTAAAACCAAATCAGAGCTAGATCAAGAGGTGGCATCCCTTACCTAGCTCTGAGGTCTGAATAATAAATAGTCAGCCCTCAAAGAGGGTAACTAAAACTGTGCATAGACGTTAAAAATGGAATTGAATAAAGTAATGGAATAAATATGACTCTCTACGCCATTTGAGTTGTACAGACGTTAAATTTTGGGCAGCTATTCCCAACAACAGAGCCATGATTTTCACAAAGCTCTTATTATCTGTTAGCTTTACACCTGGCCTCCAATGTTTAACCTCCAAATAGTTCCCCATCTTCCCAAATAATTTATTATAGTTTTTCATAGTAAGCTGCCCAAGCTCTAAAGTGGGTCTAAGTTTCTGAGAGATGTAACCAATAGAGTGCTGATATTTGGAAAGTCAGATCTTCACTTAGGTGTGCATATGCCTATCAGAGCATCCAAGTGCATACATCAGATTTTTTATTAAGACCTACATGTTTGAAAATTGGGCTATGTATATCTCATTTTCTCTCTCCACTTATATTCATTTCTTAACTTTCCATCACTTACCTCCATTTAACCCTCACAATGCATCACCTGAGTCACACATCCAGGTCCAAATGCCAAACAAGCAGAACTCTGTATTCACTCTTTCCATTTGGAGAGAAGCTTTAAAACGTTATTTGTACTTATCTCCACAATACAAACTAAATCAAAGATTTCCTGACATTTATCAGCCCCTAAAATCCCAAACGATCATTATTCCAACATGTTGGTGAGTAAAATTTGGCAGAGTTTCTATGAGGACTAGATGTTGATAGGCCAGGAGCTCACTCCTGAAAGATATTCCTACTTATATTATTGTTACTTAGGGTATATTCCAGCATTTAAACACAAAAAAGGTTTTCCTGGGCTTTTTGATTTTTTTCCTGGTGAAATTTCCGGTCACCCTTTTAGGACCATATGTCTCACTGAAGGAGAAACACTTCAGTCGGTCTTCTAGCATTTTCAAAGTCTGCATTAAAATTAAACAGCATGCCCAGCTGCACACTCTGCAGTCCCAATTGCTGCACTTACATCTTTCACCCATCAGTTCAGAGAGTGAAGCCTGTGTCTTCAATTTGAAATACTATATTTATGATGCTTTAAAATATTTAGTAAAATATATACAGGCAAATTTTTCACTTATATTAGAAACGTATTGCTCTTGCGTTGAAAAAGTAGCTTGTGGCTTTGGGTATTGTATACTATAGTTGATCGATTTCTCAACCTGCCAGGCAATACCTTTATATCATAAACTTCAATATATTGTGCCTTTCTACTGAGAGACCTGTTTGCTTTTCTTTAATTTTTATTTTTTTGAAATGCTAAAATAGGAATGAGAGAAATGTAATCTCAGCCAGGTACAGTTAAAAACAAATACTGAAATTATGACTTTTTAAAAAATGTTGTAAATATTTTTGGCTGGAGGAATTTTTTTTTAAAGTGTGGTGGTTATTTAAAAGATCAAACTTCACTTGGGCAGCTTTTGATTTCAGTAGGGCTCCATGGCGGTAGAAAGGTTTCCTTGCTTGGAGCTACTTGCAGGATCAAGGTCTTAGACTTCATTAAGGGGGATCACAAGGGAACAAACAATCAGAGGAAAAACTTGCTAGTGCTCTTTGCTGCTTGCAGAGAAGTCAGTTATCTGAATTCTGGTTAGCTGAAACTCTTTAGTTAGCCAAAGTTCACAAGATTTGCTACTTATGCCAACTAACAAAAGAGGAAGCAAGGAAGTGCTACAGTGGTCGGCTTTCTCAAGGCAGGCCAGTTGAAGAGCGGAGAGAAGATAGAAGTCTTGATATGCAGCAATGCCTCCATTAGATAAATCCATGATTAGCCAAAGTTGTTTGTTGTGCAGAAAGCTTTTGGGTAATCTAAGTTCTATTGTGTTATCTATTAAAAGTTGGTTCAATAATAAAAAATACAAATTCCAAATAATTTATTCTTTGAGATGTATAGCTATGCTTAATTCACTAGACCACAGTGCCTTCAAGGCAAGCTTCTTAATCTCACTGTCTTTTTCCCCATTGGTAAAACAGATACTAATATTTACTTAGTTAATTTAAGTGGGTACTCACCATGTGGTCCTCTTACTTAGTGGAAAGCTGGCACTTGATTTAACAGGATTGCCATTTAAATTGGGGAGATATTGGGGAAACTAGTTCAACACACAATAGATTTGTGGAAGAGTTTTATGCAGTGTTGTAGCCATGTCGGTCCCAGGATATTAGAGAGACAACATGGGTAAGGTAATATCTTTTATTGGACTGACTTCCATTGGTGAGAGAGACAAGCTTTCGAGCTACACAGAGCTCTTCCCCAGGCCTGGGAAAAGTACTGAGAGCATCGCAGCTCTGAGTTGGAAGGGGTTTTAATTCTTTATTGGAACAGGTTCTCTCAGAGTATTTGCGTGGTCCATTCCATAATGCAAACTACTTCTTTGGAGTGTCCTTCTTTGGTGATGGTGGTTTTGAGTGTGTTAAGGTAAATATCCCAGACTTTCTCCTTGGAGTGTATCCTATGGTATTTGAGTTCCTGGCTGTAGATAACAGATGACTTGCTGTGTTTGGGGTGGTTACTGGATCTATGAAAATAGGTGTGGTGATTCTGCTTCAATACAGAAATTGACCTCCGACCTCACAGCCCTTGTTGTCACCTACTGCCCCATACTAGAATCCATATGGGGTATCAACAAACAACTACAACTCATACTCAATGGGTATGAGTATGAGTATCCTGAAAAAAAAAACTTTCTGAATCCCCTCTTCTGTCCTTTAAACAACCCCCCAACCTCATCATCAGAAGCAAGCTCCCCACAGACCAGGACACACCAACTGAAAGTGGCGCCAGACCTACCAGAACAACAGATGCAAAACCTGCAGACTTATCTTCACTGCTACAATGATCAACACCCTCCACTACACATCTTTCAAAATCCATGGCCTACAATGGTTATCAAAACAGAGGGTGTACCTCAGGCAGTGCATTAAATGCCCCCAATATCAACTATGTGGGTGAAACCAGACAATCACTATGCCCTCAAAGGAACTCACATAGGAAAATGATAAAAGACAAAAAACACCGTATCACAAAGCAATCACACTCTATCTGATCTATCAGTCCTCATCTCAAAGGAAACCTGAAGAACACTTCCAAAAGACAAGTCTGGGAGTTTATATTCATAACTTTGCTAGATGCTAAAAATCATGGTTTTAATAAAGACAGTGGATTTATGGTTCATTACAACAATCTGTAACCCACTAACCTCCCTCTTTGTCCTATGACTACAGGGATGTAGTCCCTGGAGGGAGGGATAGCTCAGTGGTTTGAGCATTGGCCTACTAAACCCAGGGTTGTGAGTTCAATCCTTGAGGGGGCCATTTAGGAATCTGGGGCCAAAAATTGGGGATTGGCCCTGCTTTGAGCAGGGGGGTTAGACTAGATGACCACCTAAGGTCCCTTCCAACCCTGATATTCTATGTTAATGGGCCACTTGATCTTGAATGGCTCCTTAGAATATGTGCTAACTACCTATACTAAACTATCTGTTCCATCAAATACACTATCTCAAAAGTGTATTTGACACTTTAAGAGTTTAGATTAGAGATTGGAGCTGAGCTAGAGCTCCGTGTAGCTCTAATCTTGTTTCTCTCACCAACAGAAGTTGGTCCAGAAAAAGATATTACCTCACCCTCCAGACCACTGACACTATGGGCCAAATTTTGCCTTATTTTATACTGTGTAAACTTATCTTCAGGCAGAATTTGGCCCTTCTTGTGGGTCACTTTTCATGGAGGAAACTTGTACAGAAAAAGGTGTTCCTGTCCTCCAGTAGCATGTAGCATTCAGAATATGCAATTTCCAGAAGTATTGCATACTTCATAATCCGTTGCTTAGACTGAATGATGTGGTAGGGGGATAGATGATCAGCTTCTCTACCTGGGTTGTCTGCCTCAGATACTTGTGCCCATGTGTGGTGTAGTGTTACCTCCTTTTGGGCAGCCAAACTCTGAATAAATTCTACCCTTTGCCCCATTTTATAGACCTGGTCAAACTTCTAGGACCTAGAGCAAAGATTTTGACTGAAATTGGCCTTTAGAAAAAATGAAAATTTCCTGACATCAAAATCTTTTGGTTTTTTTTCATAAAAAAGTGCCTTTAAAAAAATATGAAAACATTTCCAGAGACTAGCTAAATGGTTATTGAAATTTCTCATTTACCGAAAAACAGGTTTTTCGGAACTGAATGTTTTTGATAACATTTTATACAAATTTTTTAAAATAAAGAAAAATATCATAAAAATATATTGGTTTTAGACATTTCAAAATGAAAACATCAACAATTCAAAACTTTTTCTGCACTTAGGTGTTTATTTCTCAATCAGCTCTACATCTGAGTCTTTCCTATTAATAGTTGTACACTTTTGTCAAGCCAGGTCATTTTTTTATGGCCTGGGCTTAATGCCCTACTGCTTTATGGATTGTGTGGAAGGCAGGTGAGTTAGGATACGAAAAGGGTGTGGAAGAATGAAGGATGTTGGCTGCCCTCTGCGCAATGTTACTCTCTAGCTTCTCTAAAACGTAGGGGACACCTAGTTATTTTAATAACATATATGTGGAGCTTTATGCTTTCAAAGCCCTGTACAAACCTTCCTTCATCCTCACAGCCACTCTCTGTAGATAGGTGAGTGTGTCCATTTTACAGATGAGTAAACCGAGACACAAAGGGTTATGATCAACATTTTCAAACCTGGTGGTCCAAAGTTAGTTACCTAACTCCTTATTTAGGCTCCTAAATAAAAATGATCTGATTTTCAGAGGTGCTAAGAACACAGAACTCCCACTGAATTAAATAGTATTAATTTTAAGCACCAAAGTTTGTCAATCACTTTAAGTGATTTTCTAGGGGGCAGAAGTTACTGTGATCTGGTAAATTATTAAACATGGTGTGATAGGGTGCTCACACCACACTGGAGTAGAGGGGGTTAATGGGGACCTCATGGGCCTGCCACACCCCCTCCCAGAAAGGAGCAGTGGAGGTGAGTCCTCCAAGCAAACTAGAGAGGCTGCACAGGAAGCAGCCAGTTGGAGAGAGGCCACACAAAGCAGCCAATCAGGGCTCAGTGGACTAGTACAAAAGGAGCTGCAGGGCAAAGTAGGGTCAGTTGCTGCAGAAAGCACAAGGAGTGAGAATTGTGTTACTAGCAGGTGGCAGGCAAGGGTAGCACCTTGGACAGAACAGTTGCTGGCAAGGACCAGGGGAGCAAGAGGGAGCTGCTGGCTGGCTGCTGGGACTTGCTGGATGAATGCCTTGAGAAGAGGGCGAGGAAGGTGCTTGGGCTGCAGGGAATTGAAGCAGATTGAAGGAAGTTAAGGAGATGCAGGAGGCTGCAATCTACAGAGTCCCTGGATCGGGCCCTCGAGTAGTGGACGTGCCTGGGTCCTCCCCATGAGCCACTAGGGAAGTGGCCAGAATTATGGAATGAACCCCGGAAAGGGGAAAATACTGATGGTGACTCAGCTGGAGGGCGGAGTCATGAAGAGGACGCTCGACTACTTGGACTGAGGTGGACTTTCAGGTGGAGAAGATGAGGAGAGAAGCACCGGCAGCAGAGCTAATCCCTGTGATGGCCAGCAGGAGGTGCTGCTTTGGTGAGTGGATCCCATCACACCTTCTAATCCTAGTTCTGACATGGATTTAATATGTGAACATATAACTCACTTAATCTATTTGAGTCTCTGTTTCTCCATGAGTAAAATGTGAATAATGATATATAGCTACCTCACTGGAGTGTTTTGAGGCTTAACTAAACAATATTTGTAAACAAGCGCAAGGGATTCAGGCCAGGTCCCTGCTGCATAGGTGGCGATAGAACAGAGGAGATCCTGGCTCCCCATCCTGTGCTAACTCCTTGCTATGGAAAGCAGACCTTAGCTGTTTCTGCAGCTCTGTAGAGCTTCATGACTTAAACACAGGTAAATTGTCTTTCTGTAATATTGGTTGAAAAGAATTTTGAATGTTCCAATAGTGCAGTCCGAATACATATAATTTGTTTCTTGTTGTTGGCTTTGTACATTACATTATAAAGGAGAAATGCCTTCCCATTTGAATCCTCTTTTTCGGTTATTGTTATGCTAAATGTATTCTTTTGCCTCATAAGTATATCAGTCTTTGTGTTCCTTTAAACAAATTGGGTGGTTAATCTTTTAGTTGTCTGTTGAGAGATTCTGGCATACAGAGTCAATTTTCATCTTTTAAGCTACACATTTTGAAAGTCACTGCAATGAAATATTTGATAATGATCCCTGCCTTCTTTTATTTAAAAAAACAAACCTGAGACATGGAGTAAAAAACTTGATGTAGAGGGAGCTGTTGTATGGAGTAAATCAGCATTGCCAGTCCCAAGCATTCAGATACCTTGATTCCCCCTGATTTATAAAAAAAATAAAAATAAGAATTTTGCATTCTTTTTATTTGGCTTCTGTTTATTGAATTGAGCCTTTCAGGTCAACATTTTCAAGCTTTTCTCTACAGCTGTAAGGGCTAGAAACTTTAAGTGAAACTGAGCCTCATATAGGAGATAGGACTTTAAAAAACATAAAATATGTGATTAAATTGAGAGAGTTGGCAACACTGAAGTATAGTGATGAGTTACAGGAAGAAGATGGAAGTTATGGTGGCTATACTTGTAGCACCAAAGGGAGTCATAAAGCTACGATTCTCTCCTCCCAGGAAAGGAAAAAAGTAGCAAAATGGGCAGTTCTGCTTCATGCGTATTTCCTCTCTATGAGCTTTTGTACACTGTTAGAGACAGGATACTAGATTTGATTTACAACTGGTCCAATCCAGTATGGCATTTCCTATGTTTATAACTACATCCTCCCATCATGTATGTGCCTTATGCTTTACAGAAGAAAAATCAGAAATATTGTAGAGAAGTCTTTTAAAATAATTGGTGGTATTATTATATTCCTCCTATAAAGCCAAATGCCAAAGTACCAGGAACCTAATGCAAGAGGTTTTGGAGTGAAAGAAAAATTGTAATTAACATATTCCTGAAATTTCTAAAATAGTTATTGTAAGCATTATAATGTAATGATTTTAAGGGTCAAAACTTGTGATTTACTGCAAAAGCAGTGGCTTTTAAACCTGCCATTGGTCCAAGGCAGAATATTGTCTATGGGCTTCAGGCCAGTGTAATTTAGGAAGAGAATTTTTTTTTGTTTTGGGGGATGGGGAAGGAGAAAATACTGCTTGTGGTACAATCAATTTATTTAAAAATGGTGTCTGCTTGTAGCTGCTCCGAGGTTTGGAATTATGGCTAGAGATCCAGGGAAATGAATTAGTGAACAGAGTTCAGGTTTAGGTGATCCCACTACAGGTGAGACAGTCAAAGGTCCACGATAAATGCAATTTATTACAATTCTCTGCAATTTATCCCTGTCACAGATGATTTGGTTTGTCAATAATTCATTTTTCATTATGGAGGAATGATAACAATTCTATAGATAAAGTTGGGCTCCATGTTGCACTTAAAGCAGGAATTTGTTTTGTATGAAGTTTAAACCTCAGATTTACAGCACTTAAAATCAAATCTTTATCTATAAATTATAAGGATTTTAAATAAATTCACTAATTTTTGCGTTATAATTAATTGTAAATGGACCCAAAACTTAATATTTTGAATCTTGATATTTTGGCCTTCTCTATCTTAAACTACAGAAAATAAAAAGCCAGAAATTTGTGCTCAGTAAGGTTTATGATGTATCTAATTTTTCTATTAATTTACTAAATTATCTGTATAGATATACACACCCATCCACATTTTTGTCATGACTGAAAAATTGTATGCAATGGGTAGTCAATTCATAAGATATTATGGAAGATTTCCAAATAGAAAAAATGAGGATTTTTTAAAATGTTCATTTTTTAACACTTTGATTATGAAAATCCCTACCATATGACTAAACACAACAATCAAAATTGATAGTTGTTGGGGATACCAGTCTCCCGGTACCCAGGGCCGGCCCACAACATTTTGGCACCTGAGGCGGAAGCTCAAATGATGCTCCCTCGCTTGGGCCAAAACGTTGAAAGGTCTCAATTCTACCTTCTTCCTGTTCTACTCCCCTCATGGTACTGCTCTGCTTCCTATCCCAATAAAGGAGAACTAACAACTTAAAATGCCTTGTTCAAAAATTTTAAGTAATACTTAACTTAAGAATGCCTGAACAGCAAATGTAACTTTTCTTGTTTGCATAGTAAACGCTAGCATTTTTATCTGTTTGAATACTTAAAGTGGTACTTTCTGTGCCTTCTTGGTTGCAAAGATTTGAACTGCTTCCTGAAGGTCCACAGTCTGGGCCAGCTCATGCTCTATTGAGATGGTTGCAAGGCCGACCAGCCTCTCCTGTGTGATTGTGGAGCGTAGATGTGTTTTTATTAACTTCAGCTTGGAGAAGCTGCGTTCTCCACTGGCAGCTGTTACAGGAAGTGTTAAAGTATGCGCAGAGCAACAAAAGCATTTGGAAGGAGGGTGGTCATCTTATTTGTGCACATGTATTCCAGCACAGCCTTTGGAGTTGATCCTCCTGAAATGTTTCGTGAAAGGGCTTTCAGTTCATCACCTAAATCAGTCACATGAATATCATCATGTGTCAGCACTGTCTCTAGTGCCCTGCATTGCTGGTGTAGTTCTTCTTCAGGTATAGTGAGGAGTTTTGGAATATCATACAACATCCCAAATATACTGCTGTGTTCCTTGAGCTGCATGAAAGGTTCAACTGACTGTATTGCACAATCTAGCACCTGGTTAAAGAATTCAACTTTGAATTGTTGTTTGAGGTCTCTTATGGGATTATCCCATGCCTCGTAATCAAAATGTCTTCTTCAGTGACTCTTGTATTCTTGAATGGGTGGGAAAATAGCTTCAGTGTGAAGTTCCTCTGCCAAATTCTGTGCACTCTTCAGAACGTTTTGAATTCCCTCATCTGACTGGTAAGACTGAAGGTATGACTTTGCTTTGTCCGGTTGTTCCATTGCTCCAGATATTTCAAGGTCAACACCCTGGAGTCTCTTGATTACAACATTTATTTCAAACAGTATGTCATGCCACAACACTAAGCCACACAGAAATTTTAAGTTATGTATGTTTCTGGTGATTCCATTTCTCTCTGCCACTGTTCTCCCACAAACAGTTCCTGTCATAGCATTATCCTCCATAATGGCAACTACGGCATCATCTGTCTTCCCAATTTGGTGTTTGATAGGCTTTATCGCCTCCACTCAACTTTCCCATCATGTGGCACGTAGTGGTTTCAGTGTCAAAGAGGATGTTCCCAAATGTTGCTTCAAAATTTGCCATTGATGCAGAGAAAAATACATAGATGCTTTAAATTACATTAAAAAATTCAGCAGCCTCGCTAGAAGCTGAAGCTGCATCACTGACCACCAAGTTCAATGAATGAGAACTGCGCGGGACAGAAAAAGCTTGAGGGTTTAACTCTAGGATCTGTGTCTGCACTCTTCTGTTCTTTCCTCTCATGTTGGCACCATTATCGTAGCCCTGACCTCTCATGTCAGCTATCGCAATTCCGGTATCTTCCAGATTTTTAAGAAGCACATTTATACCAGCTCCTGTAGTATCATCAATGTCAATACATTCTGGAAAATGCTCCCTGATGGTAATTATGTAGGGATATTAAAGAAGGTACTGAAAGTGATTCCCCAAGTGAAAGTAACTCCCCATAATTTGTCCCCCACAATTTAAACCTCATAGCATTACCAAGTAAAAGATCTCTTGGATCCCTTGTTAAACTTACAAGCTACTGTCTGTGTAAACCATTGATTGTATCTGTTCTCAGAAAGATACTGTATTGCTATGAGAAACTTGCAAACAAGTTATTTGACTTTGTTCTTTATGCATGCTTTGTACCTAGAAACAGCATAGAAAGACCCCCACCCTCTGTGATTAAAGGGCAGGGAGTCTCAAATAAATTAGTACACACCCCGAAAGTGGTAGAGACAGTACAGTAAAATGTGATTAAGATACAGAATGTCTGCTGATGAATGCTTGGTGTACATGAATGCTTAGGGAGGTGCCAGCCTAGGAATTCAGTGACCATAGGTTGAAGAAGGCATCAAATGACCAGACAACCCCCGGAGGGTAAACTGGGATCCACCCGACCGTCTCAAAGGATGGGAAAAAACAAGATAACATCTGACAGCACAAACATCAGGAATGTGTAATCTGTTGACTGAGTCAGCAACAGCAGGATGAAACAGTTTCCATAGATTAACATAGGAATTAATTCCTATAAGAATGGACTCTAAAGACTGAGTACTTTGAGTCTGGTTCAGCTACCACCCTCCAGGAGCATGAGATGCATCTGACAAGGACTCGGCTCCACTCTCATGCCCAAGTTACCTGGCCAGTAACTTGGCATGAGCAACTTCTAGGCTGGTAACTATGACATCTATGCAGAACCTGTGTGTGTGTATGAATGAATGTGAAACTGAATGAAGTGTTATAGCTATAACTGATTGCTTACTATGATTCTTTTTGTATTCACAATAAATGTGACATTTTGTCTTATTGGTTTTTATTTTATTGGTATAACAACCATTTCAGGGACATTTTCACTAGGTTCTGTTGTTGTTACAAAACACACCATCAAAGTCGTTTGCTCTGTATGGCTGATGTCAGGTGTGCAGTCCAGAATAACAGAGTAATATCTTGCTGACTTCAGATCTGCCACAATCTTCTGATTGACTTTTGTTGCCAGTAACTGTATGATTTCATTTTGAATTGTTTTTCCAAGGTGGTGGTGTGTGTACATTTCTTGGGTGGTGACTCTTCTTAGATGCTCCTGGAGTACAGCATCAAATTCCTCCATCAGCTCCACAATTTTAAGGACGTTTCCATTGTTTGGCACATACAGCTGATCTGAAGTGCCACACAGTGCTAGGTTTTGGGTAGCAAGCATTCTCACAATGGCAATGAGCCTTTTCAGAACATTATGCCAATAAAGAGACTCTGATGTAATCTTCTCTTGATGCTGATCATCTATGATGGCCTTTAACCTTAGTCTCATCTCAAGCTCTTTCCACCTACAGAATGCTCTCTGGTGATTTGCGGCCTTCTCATGGCATGCCAGATTTCTAGCCAGATTGTTCCAGTCCTTTGTTCCTGTAGAACCCATTGTGGCTGGAACATTAGACTGGAAGAGTTTGCAACAAAAACAGTATGCAGCAATAGACATGTAGCAGCAATTGTCATGAAATTCTCGGTTTTTGAGTACATAAGCCATGGCCTCTCCACTTTTTCACCATTGGGGATTTCACGCCAGTAATGTGTTGGATGGAAACTTCTATTTTCATTGTCTTTGGGGAACATGAAGTTTTTCACTTGCTGTGGCAGTACAAGGAAGTCCCTCAGGCTAATGCTCAAGTGGGTCCACAGTCTTGGATCATCTAGACTTAAGGAACTAAACTCAGCAGCAGCTGTTTCTTTCGCCTCCACCACACTCTTCTCTGATCTACACTTTTCTTCAGGAATGTGCATGGTTACATCCATTTGAGATGGAGGTATGGATGCTGCAATAGCTGCCAGGTCACCTGCACTCTGACTAACTGTAAGATCAGGCATCTGCTCACCACCCACATCCTCACTGGGGTTGGAAGGCTCACCGTGAACATTTGTGTCTATCTATCTCAGGGAAGCTCCTTCCTGCTTAGATAGAAAAGCTTCCTTTGCTTTCTTTCTTTTTCTGAATGCTGCCCCAGAGGGGCGTTTTCTTCTTTCACTCATGACTGCTGTTCTGTGCCAGCTATAGTGGCTTTCAACATTCAATTGAAGGGTACAAATAAGCAGGCTGGTAGCAGGGCCTGAATGAGGGAAGATATGAGCATCTTAAGGGCCTAACTTGCTCCTGCTACTTCAGTTGACTGCCTGTTCTCCTCAAGTGGGTTCAGGGAAGCAGCAGGAAACAGGAAGCTCCCTGAGAAGCTGATGTTAATCAGTTCAGGCTCCTGGGGGTGCTAGAGAGGTACATAAGAGGCTGCTCCTCCTCTCTCCCTGCAGCTCCTGCTGTTTTCTGTTATTCCCTCTCACCTTTTCTCCTGCCTGCCTGTAATGTCTCTTGTGCCCTCCTTCCTCCAGCATAGCACTCCATCCTCTCTGTGCATCTAGAGCAGAGAGAATATATATGCACCAGCAGCACACACAATTTTCTACACTCTGGGTCTTAATGGCGCCCCTCCAGAGTCTGGTATCTGAGGCGGCCACCTCAGTTTGCCTCATGGTAAGACCAGCCCTGCCAGTATCTCTTTCCCAAATCAGTATGTTTTTCCAGGACCATGCAGATAGGATAATAGAGTGGGAGGGCGTGGGGGCAGGAAGTCTGGTTTGTTGGTGAAGGGAAATTGGGAAAGGGCATGCTGGAAGTCTGGCGTCCCTATGTGGGCAGAGTTAAGGTTGTGGTACCTTGTCTGTGGTGTATGATGGTGGCTGTAATGGCCATGTGTGTCTCATGAATAGAAGACATGTCCATTAGATGACTTTTTATTTCAGAGGTTTTGAATATATCATCTTGATTGTCACACAGTGTAGTGATTTTGTGTATGAATGCAAAGTAGACCTGTATAGAAATATTAGGCAACCTAAATATAGGGGTCATTACTATCTCTCTCTTAAAAATAGAATGCTCTGGAAAATCCTTGAGGTAATCCATGAGAAATATCTAATGTATCAAAAAGAGGAGGAAAAATCTTTTTTCTTATCAATCAATCTTATCCATACTTTGTATGTGAATTCTACATATCCTACATGTCAATTGGGCACAAACAGCTGGTTTCACATACGGTTATTATGCCTTGATAATAAGTATTTGATGAATAACTTTCCTTGCTGTGACGGGGCAGACTGGCCCCGCACTGGCCATGAGAGGGTTAACCCTTCTCTGCTGGCAGAGGAAGCCATGCCCCTGAGGTCCTGCTGGGCATGCTCCAGCAGGGGGCCAGGTATAAAAGCCTGCAGAGCTGCTCAGTCAGGGCTGGCTGCTGAGGAGGAAGGATGCCCAGCAGAGGCTCCAGCCCAGGAGCTAGGGCCGCCCTTACCAGGGAGAGCTAAAGAGCCCAAAACCGGGACTGGAGGCCAGCCGCTACTGGAACCCCAGGAACTTCAGGCAATTGAGGAGCCTGGGGGCTCAGAAAGCACATGGACTACTGCATCAAAAGAGCCGGTAGGAAGTGACCCGGGGGGGGGGGTGCGGGAGTGGTACCTCCCACCCCAGTGAGGGCAGCGTGTTTCGGTGGGATTCCCCGCTGACCCTGGCGGCCTGTGTTACCCGCTATTAAGGCCCTGGGTTGGGCCCCAGGTCCCCTACCGAGGACCGCCGCCCTTGCGGGGGACAGGCCCCAAGCTCAGAACTCAAGACTGCCTTACCGGACTGGGAAGGCACACTGAAGTAACTCAGGCCCCTAGGCCGTGCTATCCCTTCAGGGGAAGAGACTAAGGGGGACTCTGGCCATTGAGTCCCGCTGGACGGGCTGCCAGGAGTGGCAGAAAATTTGGACCGGGAACTAGACAGGCGGGGTACCTCCTAGCCCCCTGCGTCTCAGAGGGGCGACGGAGTACGAACCCCGCCACAAGTGGTGGAGAATGCGGGCATTGACCAGGGCCTGCTAGAAGGACCCACATGTACAAGATGGAGACTGACAAGCTCCTAAAATGGCTGCTGGAGAACCAGCAACAACAGGCGGCCCAACAGCAACAACAGCAGACACAGCTGTTACAACACCTGATGTCACAGCAGCAGCTGCAGGTGTCACAGCAACAAGAAGCCCAGCAACAGCTAGTGCGGGAGTTAGCTGCCCAGCAGCAAGTAAGCCAAGATCGGCTCTTCCAACAGGTGGCGACCTTGTTGAAGACGGCAGTCAGTCCTCCCCCCAACCCAGCCGGAGGAGGGCCCGGGGAGGGCTGTGGGGGACTACCGATACGCCTGACAAAGATGGGGCCGGGGGATGACCCCGAAGCCTTCTTAGTAACTTTTGAACGGGTAGCTATGGCCACTCAGTGGCCCCTCGAGCATTGGGCCACTATTCTCGCCCCGTATCTAACGGGATCCGCGCAGGCTGCTTACCGCAATCTTGACCCTCAGGAGGCACTGCAGTATGAGAAGGTTAAGGCTGCCATCCTCGATCGTACGGGCATCAGGCCGGAGACGTACCGACAGAGGCTGCGTCGGGAGAAATATCCGCCAGGAGCCAGGCCGCGGGCAGTAGCCCAGAAGGTCCGCGACCTCTGCTGGAGATGGCTAGAGCCGGAGCGCCATACTAGTTGCCAGGTGGCCGAGGCTGTGGCACTGGAGCAGTTCCTCCGGATCCTGCCCACCGGGGGGAAGGAGTGGGTATAGCGACATAGGCCGAAGACCCTCGCCGAGGCCATGTCCTTCGTTGAAGACTTCATGGCAGGGGAACCAGAAGAGCGTGGCAGTCTTAAGACAAGGACTTCAGGAGGGGGGGACCGACCCCCAGAAGGAGTGGGGTTCAGGACCAGAAGGGGGGGCCCGCGGTTGCCTGCCCGGCAGTCGGGGTCTCCACCAAAACCCGAGACCCGGGGCCCTTTGGGGGCACGCCTGCCCCGGGACCAAGAGGACCCGGCTGGAGGCCCAAGCCTACTGCAAGACACCCTACCTACGGAGGAAAATCGTGACAGATGCTACCAGTGCGGACAAAGGGGGCACTTCAGGAGAGAGTGCCCCTACATGGACTGTAATTATGGACAGGTCCTGACGGCAGACAGACGAGCCCGGACGGACAGGCCATCAAAGATGGTAATCCCGGTGCGAGTGGAGGGGACCCCAACTCTAGCATTGGTGGACTCAGGGTGCAGCCAGACCGTCATTCGCACAGGACTGGTAGAGGACTCCCTTCCCACCGGGGCCCCGATACAGTTACAATGTATACATGGGGACGTAAAGGCTTACCCCACCATCTGGGTGCATCTGGAAGTCGCCCAACAGGAGGCGCGTTGCTTAGTAGGGGTGGCCCCTAGATTAGCGTATCCCGTGGTGTTGGGCCGCGACTGGCCGGGTTTCGCCAATCTTATGCTGGGGTGGAGCAGACCGCCTGAGAAGAGGAAGAGAGCCCCCTATGGGAGGCAGGGTTTGTTGGGCCAACCCGAGTCACAAGACCCGTTGGAGGGGATGTCGAGAGGGCCCGAAGTAACCAGAGGGAGCCAAGTCCCGACTGATGGGTCGACAGGGGGAGAAGCAAGGTGGCTGGAGGTCGGTGGAGATTTCCTGGAGGAACAGAGAGGGAACTCCAGCCTTAGCCGAGCCTGGGAACAAGCAGTCAGCCAAGATGGAGAGGCCCATCCCCGGCAATATCAGCCCCAAAGCCCCCATTTTGAGATTCACAAGGACTTACTTTATCGGGTGGCCCAAGAGCCAGAGACACGAGTCGAGGTACGTCAATTATTGGTCCCCCGAAGGTTCCGAAAAGGACTGCTCCGCTTGGCCCACGCGGTCCCCTGGGCCGGACATTTGGGGCGAGAAAAGACCTTCCTCAGAGTAGCCCAATGGTTTTTCTGGCCGGGCATACACCAAGAGGTCCGGGATTACTGCGCCTCTTGCCCGGAGTGCCAGAAGGCTGGCCCGAAGGGGGTACCCAGGGCCCCCCTGGTGCCTCTACCTGTAATCGGCACTCCTTTCGAACGGATAGGCCTTGATCTGGTGGGGCCCCCGGAGAAAAGTAGCTCAGGACATAAGTACATCCTGGTTGTAGTGGATTATGCGACTAGGTATCCAGAGGCAGTACCCTTACGGACGACTACGGCCCCCATTATTGCCAATGAGCTATTACAGATATTTTCCCGGGTGGGGTTGCCACGAGAGATCTTGACTGACCAAGGGACTAATGTAACCTCCAAACTGATGGCAGAGCTCTGCAGACTACTGAACATCCGGGCCCTTAAAACCTCCGTCTACCACCCGCAGACTGACGGATTGGTAGAACGCTTTAACGGGACACTGAAGGCGATGCTACGGAAGTTCGTGGGGTATGACCCCCGCCAGTGGGACAAGTACCCATTTGAGCTCCTCTACGGGAGGCAACCCCGGGGGATTTTGGACCTCTTGAAGGAAACCTGGGAGGAGCAAGAGACCCGGGTCAAAGGTTCGGTCCAGTATATCCTCCATTTGAGGGAACGGCTTCGAGAACTGGGCACCCGTGCCAGGGAGAACCTGCTACGAGCACAACATAACCAGGAGATCCAGTACAATCGAGGGGCGAAGATGAGGAACTTCGAACCGGGGGACCGAGTTCTGCTGTTACTGCCCTCCTCCGAGTCCAAATTATTAGCCAAGTGGCAGGGGCCATTTGAAGTG
This sequence comes from Macrochelys suwanniensis, assembly GCA_033296515.1. Taxonomy (NCBI): domain Eukaryota; kingdom Metazoa; phylum Chordata; order Testudines; family Chelydridae; genus Macrochelys; species Macrochelys suwanniensis. Next base: position 37,776,382 of record CM065783.1, read on the forward strand.
GTTCGGCCCCTGGGGGTGGTGGAGGAATCGAGGAGTGAGTGGAGGAGTCCCATAGTGCTGGTCCCCAATATTTCTCAGCCAGAACTGGCCATGGGCTCTCAAGGACAATATGTAGTGAGAATTCAGACCAGAACCATGGAACTGTACTATGGAGCTCAGCTAACTTAATCCAATTTCCAAAAAAATTGTATAACTTTTCCAATGGGACACAAGAGTGGAAGATAGTCCAGTGTCTAGGGTGCTAGCCTGGGACTTGGAAAGCTAGGTTTGATTCCCTGCTCTACTGCAGGCTTCCTGTGTGATGCTGGCAAAGTCACTTAGTGCTTCTGTCATTCAGTTCCTCAGCTGTAAAATGGGGATTCCTACATGGGTGCTGGGCTTTGTCACACTGTACTACAGAGCCTTGTGTGATCTGTTGGAGTTGCTTTATAATATACAGCAGGGGTGGACAAACGTTTTGGCCCAAGGGACACATCTGGGAATAGAAATTGTATGGCAGGTCATGACTCTTCACAAAATTGGGGTTGGGGTGTGGGAGGGGATGAGGGCTCTGGCTGGGGGGGTGGGCTCCGGGCTGGGGCCAGAAATGAGGAGTTCAGGGTGCAAGAGGGGACTCCAGGCTGGGGAGTGGTGTCCGGGTGGGGGGTGAGGGCTCTAGCTGTGGGTGCAGGCTCTGGAATGGGGCTGGGGATGAGGGATTTGGGGTGCAGGAGGGGGCTCTGGGCTGGGATTGAGGGGCTTGGAGGGCGGGAGGGGGATCAGGGCTAGGGCAGGGGGTTGGGGCGTGGGGAGAGGCTAAGGGGTACAGGCTCTGGGCAGCACTTACCTCTAGCGGCTCCCGGAAGCAGTGGCATGTCCCTTCTCCAGCTCCTATGCGGAGGAGCAGCCAGGCAGCACTGCATGCTGCCCCATCCACAGGCACCACCCCTGAAGCTCCCATTGGCTGCGGTTTCTGGCCAATGGCAGCTACAGGGGAGGCACTTGGGGCGAGGCAACGTGCAGAGCGGAGGCCCCTGGCTGCCCCTACATGTAGGAGTCAGAGGGGGCCATGCCGTTGCTTCCAGGAGCCGTGTGAAGCGGCCCCCAACCCTGCTCCCTGGCTGGAACACTGGAGCGGGGCCATGCAGCTATTTCTGGGAGCTGCATGGAGCATCCCCCAACACTGCTCCCCGACTGGAGCACCGGAGCAGGGCAAGGCCCAGACCCCGCTCCCCAGCAGAAGCTCGAGGGACGGATTAAAACGGCTGGCGGGACGGATGCTGCCCGCGGGCCATAGTTTGCCCACCCCGATATACAGGGACACAACATTTTTACATTTAAGGACAAAGGGATAATATTAAGATTCATGTGTAACTCTACATTTCCTGACTCTTTAGTGCTTGATTTCTTAACCATAGCATCGCACTGATGCTGGGGAGGGGGAGGTATTCTATGAAATTTCCTAAGAAAGAAAAACACTTAGCTAATGGACTTAGTTTAGATGATGAAACTTTTATCTGGCTGCTTCCTGATATAGTGCAAGGCCGTTAGAGGGGGATAGTTTTCTGTTGGAAAATGCTGATTGAAAAAATTAATAAAAAAATAATAAAAAAAATTATTTTTATTAAAAATGTTAATGAAAAATGATCAAAGCACTTAATTCCAATCAGACTGAAGCACTTTGTTTTGATTTGATCCTATTGTCTCGTTATGACACAGTATGGTAGGTTAGACTTGTCGGCAGTGAAGGGGCCAAGATAATGTCCTTCTATTTAGAGTAGCCATCAGGATTGGCCACACATGGTGGGAAGAACTACAGTGACCCCAGAGGTTCTTTCTTGGAGGTGCTCAGACACCATGGTGATAGAAATGCTACGAGAACCTAAATATATGGAACAGAATGTATTAGAATAAGTGTATCTTTCACACTGTGTACGTGTGATATTACATCTTCAACACAATACACTATCATTGCTTGAGAGGACATGTCATTTAAAAAAAATCACATACAGTTGGCTGAATCCTGAGAACTCTTCTCTGCTCATTATAATACTATGGACCCTAGCAGAGTGAACCAGAAAGCAGTTGGGTTCCCTCAGCAGTGAAATTATAGTCATATTGTTTAATATGTCTCTAGGTGGCATTTATTGTTTTGGATTAAATCCTAACCGTTCCATGTGGTATTTGGATAGTTATTCTACCACTCAACACCATAATTGTGATGACGTGAGGCTAAGCGTTTACGCTGTACATGTTAAATAGGAATACTGAGGTTCTACAGATCTGTTATCTAAAGTGTCTGAGATCCTACCTCCTACGTATACTGCGAGCCCCAATAAAATTACTTTGCCACCACCCAAGCCCTTGAAAACAAATGTAAGTTAAAACACTATAATCCCCTCCAAGTCTTTGTGAACAATTCTGTTTTGTGTTCTGTCCCAAATTTCTCTCGTGTAAGTTTGCATTCATTGTATGAATTGCATTCATTGTATGCCCTTTGTAGGCCATTACATTATAAAATTAACTTAATTTTAATCACAAACATTCATCTGGCTAACTGACAAATCTCACTAGAAATTTTGTTCCCAGAGTTATCGTTCACCAATACGCTCAGCAGTAAAGTAATCCATGTGTGCTGCCTAATTTCTTGAAATTTCTCCTTTGAAGTATACATCAACTAAATATTTGCATTCAGAAAGTTTCCCTCTCTGAATCACAATCTGATGCTTTCTTTAAGATTCTATTGGTTTTTCTGTTTTTTTTTAAATTTATTGTATAGAATAGGAGTAGATATGAAGCTTGCAGAGAAGCCAAAATCAATAGGTGATCCCCCCTGAAGCTTTCTCTTACAGGACGAGTACATAGTAAGTGAAGGAATATTTAACCCCTTTCCATTCCTGCTACCTAGGCTAGGGGCTGCTTAAGTGGGCCTGTTGGAATTCAACACACTTCAAATTAAATGTGAGGGGCATGGAGGAGATAGAATCATGGCCAGTCTATGGACTGTTAGCCAGAGTGTCCAAGCTGATCTCAGGATGATGCACAGTGAGAGGCAATCTCTAGACCTCCCCAGGTTGCAAAATATTAATGTTTTATCTCTTTAAAAAGCCTAAATGGATAAGAGTATTTTTATGCAATGTGAAGCTGAAAGAAACACAAGCATCAACTGAGAAAAGGATCAAAGGAGAACTGTTCAGCAGCCAATCAGAATTTTAATCTGAATATTCCTCCATCTGAATATGGACAATGCATCCAGAGTTTGGGGTTAAGAAGGATGTTGGGATCCAGGAATTAGGGGATTCTCGAACTTCAGGATTCAGGAATTGGAGGACTGCAAGGGAAATTCAGATATGAGTTTAAGCAGAGGGAGTCTAGAAAAAAGTAATGCAAAACCAAGCAACTACGTGGAGGGTTTAAGAGTTACATAGACCATCCTTATTGTGCCTTGGTGGGTAAGATCACTCACTTTGACTACCTTTCATAAATGTACATAGCAGTACGTGTGTCTAAGAGAGAGATGCTTTGCAGACCCCCTTTAATTTGGTACATGGACTAGAAAGGCTTAGGAGTCCAAGAAATTGAAGAATATTGAAAATACATACACACTAGACCATTGAAGACATTAAAAGACAAACCGACCCAGGAATTAGAGCAATTTAGGCTGAGTTGTGTCCTGATTTGAGTTAAGAGCTGATCCTGATCTGAAACTTGGAGAATGGAATTCTCAGAATGTTGCAGAAGGACTGGTATAGTCTCACTGTAAAATACTTTGGCCTGTAACATTCTAACTTTAACTGATTTACCTTACTGCCATCTATTTTCCAATGTTTTAATTCAAGCTGTAGGTGCAGTTTGGATATTTGCTTTCTATGTCAAAAGGATACACTGGACCCTCCTAACAAATGTTAAAAAGATTATCAACTCTGTAATTTTCTTAAAAAGAGGCAGGATACTTTTTAGCTCCTATGTGTCAATACGATTTTATTCAGATTGTCTGATAAGATCAATCACTCTTGAATACAGTCAGCCTGAATACTGTGATCATAGCTAATAATTTACAACAGACACATGGTACGAATGTAAAATCCTGCAAGTTTACTGAGGCAGAAGATCAGAGCAATAAGAGCGGTGTGACCTTAGAGTGAATCTCCCTTTCTCAGCATGAGAATTCCCACTCCTGCCAGGACAGTGGCCAGCCTCCCCGCTTCCTGTGTTTCCTTTCCTGTTGACTAGCTCTGCTTGCTCCTGAATGTTTAATATCAATCAGCTCTGTCCCTTACTCTGGAATTTCTGAAAAACACCTCACACCAGCTATTCATAGAATCATAGAAGATTAGATTTGGAAGAGACCTCAGGAGGTCATCTAGTCCAACCCCGTGCTCAAAGCAGGACCAACACCAACTAAATCATCCCAGCCAGGGCTTTGTCAAGCCAGGCCTTAAAAACCTCTAAGGATGGGGTGCCAATCCTCCCTAGGTAATCCATTCTAGTGCTTCACCACCCTCCTAATGAAATAGTGTTTCCTCATATCCAACCTAGACCTCCCACACAGCAACTTGAGACCATTACTCCTTGTTCTGTCATCTGCCACCACTGAGAACAGTCGAGCTCCATCCTCTTTGGAACCCCCATTCAGGTAGTTGAAGGCTGCTATCAAATCCCCCCTCACTTTTCTCTTCTACAGACTAAATAAGCCCAGTTTCCTCAGCCTCTCCTCATAAATCATGTGCCCCAGCCCCCTAATCATTTTCTTTGCCCTCCGCTGGACTCTCTCCAATTTGTCCACATCCTTTCTGTAGTAGGGAGACCAAAACTGGATGGAACTCTCCAGATGTGGCCTCACCAGTGCCAAATAGAGGGGAATAATCACTTCTCTCAATCTGCTGGAAGTGCTCCTACTAATGCAGCCCAACATGCCATTAGCCTTCTTGGCAACAAGGGCACACTATTGACTCATATCCAGCTTCTCGTCCACTGTAATCCGCAGGTCTTTTTCTGTAGAAGTGCAAAACTAATCCTTTTGTAGGATTAGAGATATTTTGTCTCGTGGAAGATGATTTTTCAGCCTCTGTTGCTCCCTGGCATCTAACTTAAAAGGCCTGCTTTCCAGTTCCTAGCCTGGGGACAAATCACCCTCCTCTTGCAGCAAATTCTAAGGGAAGACAGCCACAGCGGGGCAGAAAATTTCATTGATCACAGTGCTGAGTTTTCTAAGAAGCACCCCTCAAAGAAGAAGGATTTGAGATGGGGGCCCTCACCCCTACACATGCAGGGAATTCACAAAGAAGGATCATCACCTGGTCTATGTAGATTGCAGCCCATCCTTCATGGAAAACTACTACTCCATGTTGCCTTCCTGCCCCAGCCTCCCCTTGGCAACACATCTCTTGCAAAAGCCATCCTGCTGTACTGCCCTGAGGTAAATCTTCTTTCAGCTTGTCAGTAACATTCATCTAGTCCCCCAGGCAGCACAGTGCCAACAGGGGGTGTGTTGCCATTGGCAATGTGGCTGAAGAACACCCTATGGTTTCTCAGTAATGGAATACTATCTAAAATATGTGCTCAGATGCTGGCAGTTTCCCCTCCCACCCCAAATCGCCAATTAATTCCTTTGGGGCACATCAAGGTGAAAGAATACGGTCTGGTGGCGGTGATGTTCCACCCCTTTCACATGGTCAGGAAGAGCTGAGCCCACACAAGCTCCCCTCTATCCTCAAAAATGAAGGGGATGCTTCAGCTCAGGGGATTAGGACATTCAAGTCCTAACTAGAATTTCCAGTCATTCGGTCAGTGGTTGGAGTACGCTACAGAGCATCTGGCATAAAAGCATTGGCTCTAAGCCACAACGTCTAGAAAGGAAATATTACAGCCTTTGCCAAAGCACTGAGTCACTAAGCTGGCCCACAAGTTCGGATATTTGAAAGTTTGGACAGCTCTAATTTTAATTAAATGCCTTAATGTGCAGCTGCTGGCTGCCGGCTATATTCAGTATCTTGCCTCCTAAATTCAGTAAACTCTATTTCTGTATGCTAATGCACAATCTTAAGTAATACTTTTTGTAACCAGGAGATCAGGCATACAGCCCTAAGGAGCATGAGTCTATCCATTTCCCACCCTCATTTTAGGTGCTGTAGCAACTGTACATGTGAATACATTGAAATTGAAGTGTTAGCTCTCATAATTGTTTTCATTATTTGTCCAAGGACTGTAATTTCCAAGTTAATGGCAACTGTACAGGATAAGATCCTATTTGCACTTGGTAAGGAGGGTGTGTTAGAGGCATGGCCAGAGTGTAGCAGTTCTTTGACCACAATTACCTGTTGCAACTTAAAGCAACACTGAGGCTGCTCTCAGCTGAAGCAGAGGGCAAACCGTCTCCTGTCTGACCACAGGACTGGGAGGCTGTCAAGATGGAATAAAGCCACCTGCACTCAGCTCAGCACTGGTGGGTGCAGCTGAAGATATTGCCTTGGATTATAGCTCAGAGTTTAGGTGTTATAGTATATTTCAAACCCTGGTAAATCAGTGTACGATACTGTTCCATAAAACAGGTTCCAAGAGGCCCTCTTTTTTTCTCTTCTTGGTAGTTCCAAATACTACATACTAAAAACTTTGACATAGAATCATAGGACTGGAAGGGACCTTGAGAGGTCATCTAGTCCAGTCCCCTGCATTTATGGCAGGACTAAGTGTTATCTAGACTGTCCCTGACAGGAGTTTGTCTAACCTACTCTTAAAATCTCCATTGATGGAGATTCCACAATCTGCCTAGGCAATTTATTCCAGTGCTTAAGCACCCTGACTGTTAGGAAGTTTTTCCTAATGTCCAACCTAAGCTGCCCTTACTGCAATGTAAGCCCATTGCTTCTTGTCCTATCCTCAGAGGTTAAGGAGAACAATTTTTCTCTCTCCTCCTTGTAACAACAGTTTTCAAGTACATAAAGTTGTCATGTCCCCTCTCTGTCCTCTCTCTTTTCCTGACTAAACAAACCCATTTTTTTTCAATCTTCCCTCATAGATCATGTTTTCTAAACCTTTAATCATTGTTGTTGCTCTTTTCTGGACTTTCTCCAATTTGTCCACATCTTTCCTGAAATGTGGTGCCCAGAACTGGACACAATATTCCAGTTGAGGCCTAATCAGTGTGGAGTAGCGCGGAAGAATTTCTTATGTCTTGCTTATATACGTACATCCCAGAATGAGGTTTGCTTGCTTATTTATTTATTTTGTGCAACAGTGTTACACCATTGACTCATATTTAGTTTATGATCCCCAGATCACTATGACCCCCAGATCTCTTTCTGCAATATTCCTTCCTAGGCAGTCCTTTCCTATTTTGTATGTGTGCAACTGATTGTTCCTTCCTAAATGGAGTACTTTTCATTTCTCCTTATTCGATTTCATTATATTTACTTCAGACCATGTCTCCAGTTTGTCCAGATCATTTTGAATTTTAATCATATCCTCCAAAGCACTTGCAACCCCTCCCAGCTTGGTATCTCCGCAAACTTTCTAAGTGTGCTCTCTATGCAATTATCTAAATCATAGCTGAAGATATTGAACAGAGTCGGATCCACAATTGATCTGTGCAGGACCCCACCTAATTGACTGTGAACCACTGATAACTACTCTTTGGGAATGGTTTTCCAATCAGTTATGCATCCACCTTATAGTTGCTCCATGTAGGTTGTATTTCCCTAGTTTGTTTATGAGAAGGTCCATATGAGAAAGTATCAAAAGCCTTCCTAAAGTCAAGATATACCACGTCTACCACTTGTCCCCTCTTCACAAGGCTTGTCAAAGAAAGCTATCAGGTTGTGTTCATTGTTTCTTTTCTCTTTCTTTAAAAATTTGGTTACTAGACATTTGAATCTAGGAATGCTGGTGCTGTTCCTGTATTGTCAAAGTAGTATATACTTTTAAAAAACTGTGTATGCCAGATCTCCATTCCAGCATCCAAGTATCGGCTCCTTACTGTTTCTTCACTCTTAAACTTCCTGCTCCTTTCTTGTAGCCCCATGATGCTCATGCCCAATTCATTTATCGTGCCCGTAGTGTTTGCTATAACTACATAGTTTGGCCAGCCAAAGAGCCCTAATGAGAGATTAGAGCCCTCAGTCCTCCATATACAGATCAATGTGTCACCTTCATGGTGTATTTGGTTTTCCCCAGTGAGGGAGAAAAGGAATACAGAATTTGCTTTCTAATCCTGGTTTCCAGTAGGACACTAGGATGGGATCACACATGGTGGCAGCCCCAAAAGATAATGTAAAATTATAGCAGCTTCCTGTTTGCAGCTAGGCTGATCTCAGTGTTCTTAAGGCCAGACAGAGATAGGACCCTCCAGCTTATTCTTGTCAACCATACAAGGCATACTGATCCAGTAATTCCTCTGTTGAGTCATAGAATAGGAAATTCTGGGGATGTACATAGAAATCTTCATACTAGGCATGAGCTAAACAGTCAACCCTTCCATATCAACTCATGTTTGCACATTAATTGCACTTGAATTTTTGCACAGCTTTCTTTTAATCCAGAAGGCAGGAGGTGGGGGGAGTATGTCTAGTGTCTGGAGCAGATGATTGATAGACAAGGGTAGAGTTGGCTGAACACCACAAAAACCAGCCCTCACAATTTAAGAGCAGTGGAACCAGGCAATAATTCCACTATTATCGTGTACCGTGGGACACATCCGGTCCAGAATAAGGACAGTGGCTTTTCAATGGATATGGGTGATGGTGGAATTGCAACTGACAGAACCATGACTTTGGATTTCATAACTTGTGTATGCATAATGCTGCATTAAGATAGTTGTATGCAGCTAGTCTTCTCGTTTGCTTCTATTGTTAAATATTATTTATGACGGTAGTGCTTAGAGGCCATGATCAGAGCACCTTTGCATTACATCCATATAATAAAATGGCAATCTCTGTCCCTTAGAATGTACAGGGCTTGATTATCCTGTGTTTCAAGGCCACTATTTACACCGCATACAGGTGCCTTGAAGTCAGTCTAAATTACACTTGCACCCTGTTTAAGGTCCTTTTACACTATCCAGGTGGTGTAAAGTGTAAATGAGAATAGGCCCTTGATGTATATTATGAATAGAGAGAAAAAAAGAGAAGTGCTGGTATGTTCATTTGTCAGGATACGGTTAAAATCTGGAGGATTATGGGCTGTGTCTAAAGTCAGGTTTATCTAGAGAGCTTGTGCAGCAAGAAATGTAATACACATGGGCCAGATCCCAAGCTTCTGCAAACTGAGGTAGCTCCACTGAAGTCAATTTACACCAGCCGAGGATCCGGCCCAGATTTGTTTCACTCGTTGATAACGTCTTTATTACTTATCCACTCCCATGTTGTACCTGGGGCGGGGGCAGGGAGAGATGGAAACATTTTGTTCCAGTTTAACTTAAAAAAATATGGTTGTTTGAAGTTGCTCATAATAATAGCTCTTACAATGCACTTTCCATCAGTAGATCTCAAAGTGCTTTACAAAGGAGAAATCATTGTCTCCATTTTACACATGGGGAAACTGAGGCACAGAGAGGGGCTGTGACTTGCCCAAGTACACCTAGCAGGCCAGTGGTAGAGCTGGGAATAGAACCCATCTCCAGTGTCCTATCCACTAGATCAGCATTTCCCAAACGGTGTTCTGCGGAACACTGGTGTTATGCACGATGTGAATAGGTGTTCCGTGAAAGAATCGTAATTAAAAGAAAGGGTCTTTAAATTTGATTTTTGGACTACTTTATACGTGCTTTCCAGTTATAAATTGTTAGTTCAAGTTATTTTAAATTTGTATTTTTGCTTTGTTTTATAAAATAAAATATATTTGAGCATAAATAACACAATTTTTTATTTGAAAACCAAACGACTACAAAATAATATTATAAGTGTTCCGTGGCCAAAAAAGTTTGGGAAACGCTGCACTGGATGATACTGCACCACCTGTGATTGGGAAGAGTTCTTGGGAGTTGACTTATTGAGCAAAGGCCAGGAACAATGGTCCAAGATGTGTTTATACATTTATTCCTCACACAGTTATAGAATTTGTAACATGGTTCCATATTTTTTGCATGACCCTTCATTTTATTTTTTCTGAACAAATTAGAACTGATTCTCCTCCCATTTATTATGTATTTATCTAACTCAACTGACTTCACTTAAAATAGTGAAGGGCCTGATCCAAAGCCCATTGTAATCAGTAGAAGTTTTTCCATGGACTTCAGTAGGCTTTGGCTCAGGCCCTAAATAAAAGAAAAATAAGCTTCATTGTGCCAGCGTAAAACAATTTTCTGGGGGTTTATGGCATCTTGCTCCCTTCTTGTCTAATAAAGGTACACACAGCATATTTGATCAGATTAGAAGAGTTGCCAACCTGAGGCATCATGCCTTTCCCTCCTATCCCCCTCCACAATAGTTCCTGGGGAGCTGTGACCATCCTGCCCTTCCATATTGCTAAATTGGAGGGGGAGCCCAAATAGGTCCCAGCTAGATGAAAGAAAGGCCACAGTGTAGAAAAGACTCAACTCCTTGGTTGGAAGATAGATTTACTGGGCCCAGCAATGCTCTCTGTTTCACTTCAACCCCACACTGAATTCAATGATATTATTCTGGTTTTACTGTGTTCCTGAGAGCAAAGTTGTGTCCTCCTTGCAGTGTTTTTTTGGTTTTTTGTTATTTTTTTGGAAGGGGGGCGTGTCTCAGATAGGCAGTGGCACAGGGCATGGCATGTTGTGATACACATGTATGACATTACAAAGGGTAAGATAATGTAGCTCAAGGCAGCATTACCCTGGAAATGATATAGAAGATTTGTGTTTCTGGCAGATTGGGAGGGAGTTAAAGTGGTCTCACCACTAACATACTCGTTCTGCCCACAGGCTGGCTGCTATTCTTGTCCAACTATGTGAGTGAAATTGAGCATTTAATAAAGTACTAATTAAAGTAAATACTGTAAAAGCATTAATGTCCATAAGGTGTTTAAATTGAATTCCTGGGTACTTTGGCACCTTTCCAATTTTAAATAAGTTCCGATCTAATTGTATCAGATCACCAATTCAAAGGGCCTGATTTTAGTTTATGGAATATTCCCGTTAATAATGATACCTTAGACATCCATTAAGTCTGGAACATTAATTTTATGGAAAACTTCCAATACAACTCCATTAGATTTTTTTTTTAGCTAAATTAGCAATATAGGCTTTTAACAAATGTCATAAATAGCTATATTTAATGGGAAGATTACCAAAATTAAAGCCAGACCAAAATAGAAAATACAGCTCCCTCTGTTTAAGTCGTGACCTTCAGAATCCATTTAAAAGTTACAACTGAAATGAAGCCAGGAGAGTGATTCAAACTCCTTGTTGTTTTATTGTTGCTTGGTGTAAGAGTGGAGGGGGTGATTTATGAGTCATTGAGGCTCACATTTTCTATAAGGAGATCCTTTTGCACATACAAAATTGCACGCTTACTTTTTCATATGCAATTATCTTAATTGTGTGTGCAAATTGAGTAATGCAAGTGGCTATTTAGATTTGCATAAGGACTACCCAAGAAGTCCGTGGCAGAGCCAGGCAAATAACAGATCTCCCAGCTCTAATTTTTATGCTTAGACCATCCTTATTCCTTCCAAGTCTGAACTTTGGAGCATACAGCACTTATTTGGAAGGCCGATCCTAAATTAAAGCCCTCCAATCTGCTCCTTCAACATTCTAAACCGGTGTATGTTACGCCAACCTTTAAAACAATAAATAAATACATAAATACATAATAAAGTCAACTTGCCAAAATTCAATATTTATACCTTTAAAAATTCCTCCAAACTTGGTTTCTTTAGTAAACCTGAATGAGATTTAAAAATCAAGCTGCGTCTGAGCACGAATGTAGGTATTTTATTGTATGTAAGGTTGTATAAGAAATTGTAGTGTGCATGATGGGTATAACCTGAATAAACTGTCAACTAATTTATAATTAAATGAACATACCATATTTTAAAATATAAGAAAGTAGAGAGCAGCGTTAATATTGAACTGTACTACCTTCCCAAGTGTATGCACTCTTACAGGGCTGCCCTTACCATGAGGCAAACTGAGGCGGCCGCCTCAGGTACCAGACTGTGGGGGGGCACCACTAGGACCCAGAGTGTAGAAAATTGTGTCTGCTGCTGGTGCATATGTATTCCCTCTGCTCTAGATGCACAGAGATGGTGGAGTGCTGTGCTGGAGGAAGGAGGGCATAAGAGGCAGGCAGGAGAAAAGGTGAGGGAATAACAGAAAGCAGCAGGAGCTGCAGGGAGAGAGAGGAGGAGGAGCCTCTTATGTACCTCTAGCACCCCCAGGAGCCTGGACTGATTAACACCAGCTTCATAGGGAGCTTCCTGTTTCCTGCTGCTTCCCTGAACCCACTTGAGGAAAACAGGCAGTCAACTGAAGTAGCAGGAGCCAGTTAGGCCCTTAAGATGCTGATATCTTCCCTCATTCAGGCTCTGCTACCAGCCTGCTTATTTATCCACTTCAACTGAGTGAGAGCCACTATAGTTGGCACAGAACAGCAGTCATGAGTGAAAGAAGAAAACGCCCCTCTGGGGCAGCATTCAGAAAAAGAAAGAAGGCAAAGGAAGTTTTCTATCTAAGCAGAAAGGAGCTCTCCTGAGATACATAGACACAAATATTCAAGGTGAGCCTTCCGGCCCCAGTGAGAATGTGAGTGGTGAGGAGATGCCTGATCTTACAGTTAGTCAGAGTGCAGGTGACCCGGCAGCTACTGCAGCATCCATATTTCCATCTCAAATGGATGTAACCATGCACATTCCTGAAGAAAAGTGTACATCAGAGAAGAGTGTGGTGGAGGCAAAAGAAACAGCTGCTGCTGAGTTTAGTTCCTTAAGTCTAGATGATCCAGGACTGTGGACCCACTTGAGTAGTAGCCTGAGGGACTTCCTTGTACTGCCACAGCAAGTGAAAAACTTCATGTTCCCCAAAGACAATGAAAATAGAAGTTTCCATCCAACACATTACTGGCGTGAAATCCCCAATGGTGACAAAGTGGAGAGGCCATGGCTTATATACTCAAAAACCCAGAATGCTGCATACTGTTTTTGTTGCAAACTCTTCCAGTCTAATGTTCCAGCCACAATGGGTTCTACAGGAACAAAGGAATGGAACAATCTGGCTAGAAATCTGGCATGCCATGAAAAGGCAGCAAATCACCAGAGAGCATTCCATAGGTGGAAAGAGCTTGAGATGAGACTAAGGTTAAAGGCCACCATAGATGATCAGCATCAAGAGAAGATTACATCAGAGTCTCTTTACTGGCAAAATGTTCTGAAAAGGCTTATTGCCATTGTGAGAATGCTTGCTACCCAAAACCTAGAACTGTGTGGCACTTCAGATCAGCTGTATGTGCCAAACAATGGAAACTTCCTTAAATTGTGGAGCTGATGGAGGAGTTTGATGCTGTACTCCAGGAGCATGTAAGAAGAGTCACCACCCAAGAAATGTACGCACACCACTACCTTGGAAAAACAATTCAAAGTGAAATCATAGAGTTACTGGCAACAAAAGTCAATCAGAAGATTGTGGCAGATCTGAAGTCAGCAAGATAGTACTGTTATTCTGGACTGCACACCTGACATCAGCTATACGGAACAAATTACTTTGATGGCGTGTTTTATAACAACAACAGAACCTAGTGAAAATGTTCCTACAATGGTGACCGTCAGAGCATTTTCTAGAATTTATTGACATTGATGATACTATAGGAGCTGATATGATGAATGTGCTTCTTAAAAAGCTGGAAGATATGGGAATTGCGATGGCTGACATGAGAGATCAGGGCTACAATAATGGTGCCAACATGAGAGGAAAGTACAGAAGAGTGCAGACACAGATCCGAGAGTTAAACCCTCGAGCTTTTTCTGTCTCATGCAGTTCTCATTCATTGAATTTAGGGGTCAGTGATGCAGCATCAGCTTCTAGTGAGGCTGCTGAATTTTTTAATGTAATTCAAAGCATCTATGTATTTTTCTCTGCATCAACTTGTCGATGGCAAATTTTGAAGCAACATCTGGGAACATCCTCTCTGACACTGAAACCACTGAGTGCCACACAATGGGAAAGTCGTGTGGAAGCAATAAAGCCTATCAAACACCAAATTGGGAAGATAGATAATGGCATAGTTGCCATTATGGAGAATAATGCTATGACAGGAACTGTTCGCGGAAGAACAGTGGAAGAGGGAAATGGAATCACCAGAAACATACATAACTTAAAATTTCTGTGTGGCTTAGTGTTGTGGCATGACATACTGTTTGAAATAAATGTTGTAAGCAACAGACTCCAAGGTGTTGACCTTGATATATCTGGAGCAATGGAACAAATGGACAAAGCAAAGTCATACCTACAGTCTTACCGGTCAGATGAGGGATTTCAAAAAGTTCTGAACAGTGCACAGAAGTTGGCAGAGGAACTTCACACTAAAGCTATTTTCCCACCTATTCAAGAATACAAGAGTCACTGAAGAAGATATTTTGATTACGAGGCACGGGATAATCCCATAAGAGACCTCAAACAAAAAATTCAAAGTTGAATTCTTTAACCAGGTGCTAGATTGTGCAATACAGTCAGTTGAACATTTCATGTAGCTCAAGGAATGCAGCAATATATTTGGGATGTTGTATGATATTCCCAAACTGCTCACTATACCTGAAGACCTACACCAGCAATGCAGGCCACTAGAGACAGTGTTGACATATGATGACATGCGCAATATTGATGCGAGTGATTTAGGCGATGAACTGAAAGCCCTTTCAAGATACATTTCAGCAGGACCAACTCCAAAGGCTGTTCTGGAATATATGTGCACAAATAAGATCACCACCCTCCTTCCAAATGCTTTTGTTGCTTTGTGCATACTTCTAAGACTTTCTGTAACAGTTGCCAGTGGAGAACGCAGATTCTCCAAGCTGAAGTTAATAAAAATACATCTACGCTCCACAATGACACAGGGGAGGCTGGTCAGCCTTGCAACTATCTCAATAGAGCATGAACTAGCCCGAACTGTGGACCTTCAGGAAGCAGTTCAAATCTTTGCAACCAAGAAGGCACAAAAAGCACCATTTTGATTATTCAAACAGATAAAAATGCCAGTGTTTACTATGCAGACAAGAAAAGTTACATTTGCTGTTCAGGCATTTGAAAGTTAGGTGTTACTTAAAATTTTTGAACAAGGCATTTTAAGTTCTCCTTTACTGGGGTAGGTAGCAGAGCAGTACCATGAGAGGAGTAGAACAGGAAGAAGGAAGAAATGAGACCTTTCACATTTTTGGTCCAAGCGAGGGAGCATGGGGGCATCATTTGAGCTCCCTGCCTCAAGTGCCAAAATGTTGTGGGCCGGCCCTTCAGTCTTAGCTTTGATATTGCATTCCCTGGTTTTTGTGTTCTTCATTTCTCAGCCTTAACCTTCCAATAGTGCTAAATATATATGCCGTACATTATTCTTTCACATGACTAATATTTATTTGTATTCTGTAGCATGGTCTTTTTTTATTCAGACTCACTTAATAATCCTCTTCCTTATCAGAAGGTTGTGCTCCCTTTCTGTTAGAGTTTGACACTTAGAATGAGCCAAGTATTGCACTTGCTGTCTCCTTCTAGTTTAGAGGTATGCATCCCTATGTGTACTATTAGGAGGCATGGAGGCACTGCCACATTAATACACAAAACAAAAACATCAGTTGGTACCAACATCCTCCACTGGGCCCTGGGGATAACTAAAGGACTTTGGCTATCACTAGTACCCTAATAGGATATAATATCCCCTTACCGAGGTAACGATACACCTTTAAGAGAATTTCTATGGAACAATGGTCCAGTTTTGAAATATGGCATGGCGGGGGCATTTGTTTTTTGCTGGAATATAGCTTTCTTAATGGGACACAATTTCCTCCATCTAGAGCTTCCTGTTAAGAGAAGCCAAATATTATTGATGTAACTTTCCTACTTCTGAGATACAGAAAGCCAAGCAGTCTGTGGGCCCATAGTATTGCGGAAGGAAATCTAATAGGAAATTGTTCATCACAGACATTGTAGTCCAACTTGTCCTATGTTAGCTTTGTGGCTGTAGCTAGCCTTTTAATGCTCACCTCCCGCCCTACTGGATCTCAAGTCATCGCTAGGGGCTCAGCCATGCCTTGGAGTCACACTGGTTGAAGGATCTTCCAGGCATACCATTACTATACCCCTTTATGGGTTGTAGCTTACTTCCCCCATGCAACAGGTCATCTTCACTAGTTGGTGCATGGAAGGGAGAGGAGCAAGCCATAGCCTCACCTGCTTCCCACTTCTGCTCCCCCTCTTTAGGGTGTCATATACCCCCGGGGAATAGAAATGGGACTTAATTCTGGTGTCAATGGACAGGAAGCTCTTTATACCTTCTGTTCATTGTTAGTCCGTAATAGGTCTAGGTAGAAGCTGTTCCTTTTGCATAGCTTAAGGTTTTAAACTCTTGGATCTATAGTGACTTGTATTATGACAGACAATAATAGTCAATATTAAATCATCATATTTAAAGATATTCACAAACAATTTGTATATAAGAAATACAGGGGGAACCAATGCTAATAATTTTAAAAAAAATCTAAGGCACTTACAACATTTCAGTCTAGATCTTTCTTGACTAAAATCAGTGATATTTTCCTAGGGCCTGACTCTGCTTTCACTTACGGTGACTTACGGCCTAAGTCAAGAGTAACTCCAGTGAAGCAAACGGAATTGCATCAATGTGTGTATGTGCATGAGTCATAGAGTTTAATGTCAGAAGGAATCACTAGATCATCTGGTCTAATCTCCTGCCTATCACAGGCTACCAATGCCACCCTGCACCAACACCCTAAACCCAACAACCATCAGTGTGTGTATGTGAGGTCAGATTTAGGCCCCTGTATTAGAAACAGAAAGACTTCATACACACATGTAGTCTGTTACATCCCTAGCTACCTTCTGACCCATTTCAATGGGAAAGGTAAATGTGTTGTCCCAGGGCTGGCTCTATTCTGTTTGGCTATTTAAAAACTTTTTTTCCCTTTAGAATTTGCCTGTATCTGTGCCCAAGATGTTGTGCTAATGATAATTGTTCTTTGCTATCTGGCCTACTGGAGTTAGTTATTGTCTCTGAAGTCTGAAGAAAGACAAAATAGATATGTTTGGAATAAACACACAGACTATGCAAAACCAATATTCTTTTTCAGGTTTGCCTATCACTAGCAGTGAATCAACTTATGAACAAATGTGAGAAGTAGTAGGATATATCACTGGACCTCCAATCTTTCTAGCTTCGACATATCTAACTTATATGGCCCCCATTACTATAGCAATGGAGCACCTTGCAGTCATTAATGTATTTGGCCTTACAACATCTGTGTGAGGTAGGGAAGTAGAATTAGTCCCATTTTACAATTGTGAAACTGAAGCACAGAGAGATTAAGTGACTTACCTAAGGTCACACAGGAAGTCTGTAGCAGACCAGGGAAGTGAACCCAGGCTCCTAACCTAGCCCCTGGACCATCTGTCTCAGATAATCTGCTCTTGTGGATAGATATGCACCCTGTTTAATTTTCATAAAGTAGAAAGCTTACAACGCAGCTCTGAACAAATCCTGGGCAAAGTAAGATGAAGTTTTCAATGTTTGTTCTGTGAATAGACAACTATTTTGATCCAAGAATGAAACAGTAATCACAATCAGGATTAAAACACTAGACTACACTCCTACACATACTAGCAATGGGTCATGAAGAAGAAATCCTAGTGGCAATAATAACTTGTTAGCTTCAAGCTGATTTGCTGTCTTTTCAATAGAAAATACTCATTCCACCTTGCTTGAAACCCAATAGCACCCTGTGAAGGGGTGTGTACACCCCACATGTGCACCCCAAACAATCCCTTCCCCAAACAATCCCTGAATGGATTATTGTGGGTCTGGGAGGCCAGTTATGTTCCCTGGCTGCACTTGGATGGAGAACCAGGCTTAACTGGAGAGGAAGTTGCAGCTGGCTGGTGTGTGTGTGTGTTGGGGGAAGAGAAACAGAACAGGGCGGGAGGAGAGAGGAGGAAGCCCAAGGGAGGATATGTCCTAGGATCTTAGTTGGACTACAGAAGGCTAGCAAGCAGACCCTGAGGTGGATCAGGCCCCGGTGGTGTGCCCTGAAAGAAGGGCAGGGTTTGGATTGCCAGGGAGAAAGAGCCCGGGGAGGTGCCTTCTGGAGAAACAGAATAAGAGGTGCTTAAAAGGGCAAACCTGAGAAAGGCTGGATAGGAAGGAGCCCAGGGAAACATCAGTAAGGAGTGGAACCGCACAGACCTTGGCTGCTGGGTTTATAATCCCTGTGCGGGAACCTGGTGTAGTGAGAGCGCCCGTGTTCCCCTACCAACCACTGGCAAGGTGGCATGAGTCTGTGCCTGGAGAAGGGAACAAGGCCATTAGAAAGCCCCGAGGCAAAGTGGACCAGGACCTGGAGCTGGGTCCAAAGATCCTTTTGTGAGGACGTTGGACTGGTTTATGTTGGGCTTTGTTACCCTGGAAGGGGTGGCCTAAATAACGACTTTGTTGGAGAGCTGAGTTATACGTAGAAAGACCACTGAGGCAATGCAGTTACCTTTGGCGGGGGGATGACACATGGAGAGAGAGAGAGCAGTTACAGCATGCCTAGACACAAGCTGGTGTTTCTGCAGTGAGTGAACCCCTGCATACACCCATAAAAGTTAGGAGAAGCTGCAGCTTTTCCTAAGGAGCTCTGAGCATCTAATTACCTCTGAGCGTGGTGTGTCCTGTCTGCTGAGAAGCTTTCAGCTTCAACTTTGATAGGCTTTATTTTTTCTGTTGGTGTGAATGCCCAGGTCTCTTGAGCTCAAGATCAGCTAAAGATACTTTTTGCTGCTCATTTCTTTGGGGGATAATTCAACTATTTTTTTTACTCCAATCTGCACTGATCTGTCAGTACTGCCTCACTTTTTCCTAATATAATTGCCTAGACAAACTAAATTACAAAACAGAAACTACAGAAGTCTTTTCTTGCCAACTCTCCAAATGGTGGTGTCTTGTGGTGGTGGGTATTTTTTTTTTACTTCCTTTCAGACACCCATTGCTTTTTGGCAAACTCAGATTCATAAACCGATAACTTCAGTGCCTCAGTACCAAAAATGTTGGCCAGTTAATGATACTTAGATTACTTAGAACTGCTTCAAGTTTCCTGTTCCTGATTTGTTTGTGTGAGTGTCTTTCATGTCTCTCTTGTGCCATCATTATGGAAAATACCACACTGTAGCATTTGTATATTAGCAGGTATGCATGGAGTGAAGTCATAGGATTAAGATTAATCCAGGGCATACCAGTGTCTAACATACATATAATCCATTTATTCAGATGTGGATAAAAGCAGTAATTATCCAGTAACTTTAGTAAGGACAAGGAACATATTCTAAAGCCAGGGAAGGTTCACCGAGATAACAGATTGTAAAGCAATAGAGGTATCCCAATGGCTTTCAGAAAACAGGCAATGGTTAATCTTGTTAAAATGACAGATTTTTATCTCTGTTGTTCAGTGAAAGGATTTCTGAGGCAAGCAGGCAGATAAGAATTGGGACTATTCCAAATATTAGCAAAATTCCTTTTCCATTTGCATTATGTTTTATACCTAAAACTAGGCATTAGTTTTGCGATTTGAAATGAGTGTACCATGCAATTTACCATGTAGGTAAAGTATAGCTGAAATGTAATATGGCCTATTTTGAAATCTCCAGGTTTGTAGGGTTAAGGACATGATCCTGCCACCAATATTTGGGCAAAACTCCCATTCCCTGAGTTAGGACAGCAGGATCCACAAGAGCCTTTCCCCTGCTGACAGGTAATATATCTGTGATACAGTAAAAATGCAGCATGTTCAATTAGGGGATGACCCCTGAATAGTGCTCAGTGCCCTCAACTCCCATTGCCTTGGGGAGTGCACTCAACACCTCATCTTGCAGGACTCGGGCCTTAGTTAATAAAACAAGAATAGTTTGTTAACCCCCAAAAAGAAGTTATCTGCTTAAGTGTTGTGGCAATATGTCAGGAGTTGTGACCAACCTGTCCTTCCGATATTGCTAAATGAGGGGGCTGTCTACATGAAAAGATTGAGATACTGTGTTCTAGCCACTTGGATCCTGATGATTCTCTCCCTTATGCCATTGTAAAATCAGGATTAACTTCATTCAAGTCAATGGAATCATACATTTGGATAACAAGTGTGAATGGAGACTCAGACCAATGCTGTTAGAAAATCTGAAATTAAAATAAGCTAATATAGTTAGTCAGGAAGCTTTCAGTTAAACATTTTTCACCAGAAACTGCTGATTAATTGAAATCAAAACTGTTCATGGGAAAGGGTCAGTTTTATCAAACTTCCTGTTTAGGGAAAGGAAGGGAATAGTTAAACACTTTCTAAATGCAAAACAATCTTTATTCTGTTTGAAACAACTTTTCATTTTGGAATTTTAGGGGTTTTTTTAATAATAAAAGTAAAAATTTAAAAGGCTGAAATGAGAACAAAATATTTCTATTGACCCGATGCACAACTTTTGGGGGACTTTTGGTTTGTGAAAACTTTTGAGGGTTTTTGTGTTTTTTTTTTTGGTCCCAATTCAGAATGGGGTGAGGAATTTCAAAATCTCAAATTCTCAGAACAGGAAATTCATTTCCCACCCAGTTCTAAGTAATAACTTTAATTTTTTCTTGAATTTTGGATGGAATATAAACAAAAGTTCCTTCTGCCCCTGTTTGGTGGCTGTCAAGGTGAAAGGTAAAGGTTCCATGTCAATTGCCAGAAAGCGGAGGGAATAAAGCTGTTGTCCTTGCCAACATTCTGCCTTTAGGAAAAACTGTTTCTAATGACCAGGGTACGGAACACGTGAGCAGTTTCTGAGTGAATAATGGCTGCTCTGCTTGCCTGTACAGTCACTGTGCCGCTAGTAACTAACTCATTATTTTATAAAGCAGTTTGAGAGATATGAAGTATGAAAAGTGCCACAGAAAGCCAAATTCTATATTATTAAGTGTCTTAAAAGCTCCTACAAATGAATAGAAATGCAGGGGAGGTCTGTCACTCTGTCCTTGATTCAAACCATTGTTCAGTTTTTATGGGATTGTAAGATGGAGATGAATACGTGGAAACGGTTACAAAATGAAAACTTAAGTTGGCCACTTTTTTTCTGCCGAAGCTTTTGGGTTTTTAATTTTTATTTTATTGAGAATAGAGTGGATAGAGGGGGAAAGCCTCTGGCAGCAACCTGGGAAAAAAGAGACCCAAGTGTGTGTGTGTATGTGTGTGTTTGGGTTTTGGGGAGTAAGTGGTGAATGGAAGAAGAAAATGTTTGCAGGTCTTACAATATATTTATATCTCTTTAAAGGAAAAAAATTTCCATTTTTCTACAATGGATGGATATTAAATAGCTGTCATGTGACAATAATACAAATAACAAATATATTATTTTAACACTGAACAAGAAACTATGTTAGAAAACGGAAAATACATAGTGGGACTCACAGACAACATTTCATTAATCTTTTTTGAGCTTTTATTCATGTATTCTTTCCAATATATGATTCTGAACTCTGAGTCTAAAATATGATTGCTATGCTATAAGTAATCCCTATCTAATATTGATACAATAAAATATCACATCACAGGTAAAACTTCAGAAAGCACCTATGTTCATTTTCAAAAGGCCTCTTTAGTCTTCTGAACTTTCATTTAAAGTCAGTTTAGGTTTCAAACAAAATGACCAGAAGCCTGACGAGGTAATAGCTCTCCTATACACAACAAAGTATATGTATCATATCTATAGAACTAGTCCTCAGAGGTGCTTATGATATATACAGAAGATGCTTAAACAAAACCAAGGTGGATACTAGCTCTGTGTTTCTTGAGGTCTTCCTGAATTCTAACGTTAGTGCCTGTGTGATGTCTGAAGTAATAAATGCCCATTCAGTCAGCCTCTGACAATGGAAAAACATGAGGAGCAGTGCAAACACAAGCTCTAGGTGAAAGACACACTTCAACAGACAGCCAAAAGGTCATTGTAGAACCACACGCAGGCTTCCTGAGTCTGCCAAACCGCACAAGTCACTCACTGAAAAAGGTATCCCTACATTATTGCAAGTCACTTATCTTACCTTCTTCTTAGCATCACATCTTTGGGATTGTCATGCTTAGATACAAACTGAAATGACCAGGTGATAGGCTCACAAAGAAAGTATTTGGTCTTAAATAATTAAATGTCTCTCATCTGATTACTGCTTCACTTTTATTGTTCATTTGCATAAAGGGAGTGTTAACATATAGTGCTACTTGCTAGCTAAACAATAAAGGGGAAATATGGTACAGAGAAGCAGCTCACAGTCATGCCCATAAGTAATCTATCTTCCCACCATGTTTGGGAAACCCCAGTTAAAATATTCCTAAACATAGAGCCTCTTTATTATTTGTGCCTTTGGGCTACACACTGTATCTTTACAGTGCTAAGAGACTGTCCTCAGACATGAGCTATGATTTTAAAGCAATGTAAGTTTCTGAGAGTTTCCTATTGACTGTTTAATACAGAAATCAATGGCTTTCTTGGGCTATTGTGGAGCAGAATGCATCTACTGAGAGCTCTGTAAATGTAATTGACACAACTGTAAAATGTACAAATTAGAGCACACAAATGTTTAGAGCAACTAAACATAGTAGCAGCCTTTTCCATGGGTTACAATGAGATCAGTACTGAATGAGACAGCCATAAATTAGAGCTATAAGGTACAGAACCTTGTAGGTCAATGATCCACTAACCTGCTCATATTTTCCTGAATATATTATCTATACCTGACTCTGTACTGCTTCATAGGATAGTCATCTACAGCCTGTATGACAGCTCTTAAATTATTCCAGCCCCCTGGCATTTCCAGGGAATGAGGGAACTCAAATATTGCTTAAAATTACTTTGCCTCCACCTGTCCTCTGCTGCCTCGTCTCTGCCCCACCCAGTTTCAATGTAGGGCATTCAAGTTCTTGATGATAGCATTGGGGAGGCAGAACACTCACTTTGCAGGGGTGTGGGATCTTCACGTTCAAAGGTTCAGTCTGAAGCTTTTCAGGGCATGGACTATCTTTTGTGCTTTGGGAAGTGCCCACCATGACATAGGCGCAACTGCAACACAAGTAATAACCGTATGTGACAAGATACTAAGCAACATGACCAGCATATTTCTGAAAGGGGTTCAGGCAGGCACCATATATGGGCATAGTGTAAGAACATGAATAGAAGAAAGTTGTAACAAATTGGCCCAAAGACTACTACTTGTCTGGTTGAGCTGCAATAGAGCTCAACCAGAGATTGTGGAGAGGAGAGGAAGGTGCCCCATTTGAATGATGAAATCCCCCTCCACAACACCAACAGAAGGGACCTGGAAACACTAACTGTACAATCAGGGCCCAGTTCTGGGCCCCTTACTTCTGTTGGTGAGTAGTCTTTTGCAAGAATTGTCCTCAAGGCAACTGAGTGCTCACCAAGGTGAGAAGAGGGTTCAACAATTGGTCCCTCAGGGTACACAGTACTCTCCTATACCCAGGGGTGAAAGTAAGTTAAAGGACTTACCGATACGCCAGATTCCTGAGTGGGGGTGGGGCCTCAACCAGAAGAGGTGGGGCCTCAACTAGAAGAGGCAGGGCCTTAAATCCCCAGGCCCTTTAAATCAAGATTTAAAGGGACCGGTGCTCCGGCCACCGGCTGGGGGCCCTGGGCCCTTTAAATCACCCCGGAGCTCCCAGCTGCAAAGGCAGCTGGGAGCCTCGGGGTTTGGGGGCGATTTAAAGGGTCCAGGGCTCCCAGCCGGTGACCACAGCAGATCCCCAAGCCCTTTAAATCACTGAGGGAGCCCTGGGGGCTCCCGGCTACTGCTCCCACCCACGGCAGTAGCGGCGGCTGGAGCCCCGGCCCTTTAAATCGCTGCTGGAGCCTCGCCACCGCTACCCCAGAGCTCCGGCAGCAGGGCTCAGACAGGGATTTAAAGGGCCCAGGGCTCTGGCAGCTGCCACCGCCTCGGGGCCCTTTAAATCGCCGGCAGAGCCCTGCTGCCAGAGCCCTGGGGTAGCGGCGGCAGGGCTCTAGCAGCGATTTAAAGGACCCCGGGTGGTAGCGGCGGCTGGAGCCATGGCCCTTTAAATCCCTGCCAGAGCCCTGCTACCGGAGCCCTGGGTTAGCAGCGGTGGGGCTCCGGTGGTGATTTAAAGGACCAGGGGCTCCCAGCGGAGTCCCGGCTGCCGCCTACCCCAGGGTTCCGGCTGTGGGGCTCTGGTAGCAATTTAAAGGGCCCGGGGCTCCAGCTGCTGCTGGAAGCCCCAGGCCCTTTAAATTGCCACCTGGGGAAGCCGGTCCCAGTACAGCGCACTGGCTCTTGAGAGAAAACAAATACTGTCTCCTCAGACCTGTGGTGGAGAAGCCCAGTAGAGTTAGTACAGGCCTATGGCTGAAGAAACTCCCTCCCTTCCACAGTGTGGGGAGGTGGAGTGGACTAAACAAGCAATGGAGAAGGTGGGGCAGATTCTCAACTGTGTAAATTGCCATAGCTTCATAGATTTCAATAGCTTACACCTGCTAAACATCCGGTGCTGAGACAGTTTTGCCTAGTGGACTGTGCACTGAACTGTGACTTGAGTCCTGGGTTCTATTCTCAGCTCTGCTTCTGACCTGCTGGGTGACCTCGGACAAGTCACTTCCCCTCTCTAGGCCTCAGTTTCCCCATTTGTAAAAATGGAGCTAATGATACTGACCTTCTTTGTAAAGCACATTGAGATCTGGGGAGGGGAGAGGAGGGATAGCTCAGTGGTTTGAGCATTGGCCTGCTAAACCCAGGGTTGTGAGTTCAATCCTTGAGGGGCCCATTTAGGGATCTGGGGCAAAAATTGGGGATTGGTCCTGCTCTGCGCAGGGGGTTGGACTAGATGACCTTCTAAGGTCCCTTCCAACCCTGGTATTCTATGATTCTATCTACGGATGAAAAATGCTATATAAGATATTATCTGCCCCTGGGATTGGTCAGGGCAAGAACTCATTTACATATACTTCCCAACCTTTAAACAGCTCTGGCACTCCCACCCCGTCAACTTTGCCCAAAACAGGTCAGCTGAATATGTAACCAACTGTCAATCTTCAAAGGTTATGTACTCTCAAGACCTCACAACTGCTTTAAAAACTGTTCAGGAACCTGGCAGAAACACTACACAAACCAAGCCTCATCTACACAGAAAACAATTAAGATGAAGTCTCCATGAGCTCTGACATTTGCGGTGAGAAATATTGTACACTATTGCTGCATTAGTCCAGTTTCGCCTAACAATTTGGTTGTTCTATGTAGAGGAAGTACAGATGGTGACTCCTGGCAGGCAGCATTATTGGAAGACATTATGCTGCATGTGTACAGGTTGTTAAACTGACAGTTTTTACATAGCATAGACTGCAGTAATTTTTTTTAAAATCACAATTACTGATTGCAAGTTAGAGGTCAGCTGTTTCCCTAGGAGGCTTAAAATTGTACTGGTATGACAATGGAGCCATATGTTCCTTGCTGGGTTTTTTGCCTTGAAATTACAGAAGTGAGAATGAAAAGTCAGTTGTCCATATCTCATTGCAATCTCATTACAATAGACATAGGGCTTGTGAGCTGTGAGATATACAGAATGTAGTGTACAATGGAAACCAATCCAAATCTAATCTGATCAATATAGGAGGAAGCCAGTGAACTTTACAACCGCACATGATGTACCTTGGTACTATAAGGAGGGAATTAGCTGGGCATGGCCTCAGTCAGTAACTGAAACTGATCACAGTAAGCATTGAGGAGTCTAGTGGGGTACCACAGGGATTCGTGTTAAATCTGGTTTTATGTGTTGGAAGAAGGAGTAACCAGTACTTTAATGGCATTTTCAGACAATAGTAATTTTAAAGGAATTACAGATTCCAGTGTGGGCAGAGCAGAAATGCAAAAGGTCCAGGAGAAGTTGAAAATATGAGCAGAAAATAGCAAAATAAGACTTAGCTTGGAAAAACGGAACCTAAAGTAATGCAGGTCGGGGAAAAATAGTCTGCAACCCAGAGATTCTATTGGAGGGAACCTGGAAACTAGTAAGACCAGAAAGACCTACAGATGATAGTGGATAGAGGAGTATGCAATACCTTAGGATAGTAAAATAGGACAACGCTTCAGTCAACAAAAGAAATCCAAAAAAAGTTTTTTTTGGTATATACTAAATATTCTAAATAAAGTTTAGAACATTTTCTAAATAAAATGTTTCCATTTTTTATTTGACTACCTTTCATTTAAAAATCTTCTTTAATTTTATTTTCAAAAATTTAAACCCATAAAAAGCATTGAAACTAAAATATAACATTTAAGGTAAATACAACATTTAAGGTTTGTCTACATGGGAAAGTTAGTGAGGAGTAAACTAAGGCATGAATTTAAAGCACAGTAGCTACTCCACACTAAAGCTATACCTATATTACAAGCTAGGAACATGATTCCTGCCCCCCTCTTGATAGCTCAATGAGAGCTAGTGTGAGAATAAATAGCAGTGTAACCACAATAGCATGGACAGCAACAGCAGACCCACAGCTGAGCCGTGCTGAGTACAAACTTGCCTGGAAATGGTGGGAACCTTCCTGGCACGGCTCAACCTTGCCTCCGCTACCACTGTCCGTGCTACCACAGCTACACTGCTATTTATAATTACACCAGCTCTCATTGAGCTACCACGAGTATGTGTATGCAAGCGGGGGAGGGGGGGGAATCACACCCTGGCTCATAGTGTAGGTGTAGCCTAAGAGTGCCCTCATGCAGCTTAGCTTAGAGCACTTTCAAAGTGCATTAAGCCAATGTTCACAAAAACTCTTAGTGCACAGTAAGTTTCCACAAGGGGAGTTAGTGCAGAGTAGCTAGTGCACACCAGCTATTGCAAGATTTATCCCTGTGTAGACAAGTCCCGAGTTTCAGGCTGAACAAATGTTTTGTTTGACCTGAAACAACTTTTTTCAACTTTGAGTTGCTGAAAATTTCAAAATATTTTGTTTCCTTGACCTGAAACAATTTTTAAACAACTTTTGGAATTGCCAGCAAACCTAAAAAACCACTATTCACCCAACTCTACTTGCTAATCCATCCTTCTACTACTACTTGTATAACTGAGTGCAGAATTGGGTCCTTAATATTTATTGACCTCTTGCTATTGTCTTTATGATCTATGTTTTCAATGGCCAAGCGATGGGTTTTGGCAACCAAACTGCTAGGCACAATCTGAATTTGGTGCATCTCTGTACACTGAGTTACATAGCAGCTTCATTGAAAGCTGGCCACATAAGAGAGTTAATGATTCTCCCTCTGCCTATCAGAGGAAAGAACCTCAGATGCATTTAAAATATTCATTATACGGCTATTAGCGCGTTCCCTGTGTCCTAAATGCTTTGAAAATTGGTTGGAAACAACCTATTTAACAAAGCAGCCTCTCATTTACTCTACTTCAGATAACTTTAAAAAAGCCATTGGTTTTATAAACCATTTAATACAGTTTATGATAGCAATAATCCCCTTGAAATTGGTTATATTACTGTAGTTTGTTATAGTGTTAACTGCCCCTGTCTTCCGCTTGGTCCATTAACTGAAAATCCAGCCATTAACTGATAATGGGATGATTTCTTTGGGATTATCACCTGAGTCTTAGTTTGTAGAAGATTAATATTCTTGAAGGGGAGAGAAACTCAGTGACAAAATGTAATGAAAGGTTCCCCAATTTGGCTTTTGTGAAATAGTGATCTAAGGCCTATCTGAGGCTTGTGGTGATGGAGGTGTTATTTATTTGAATTACGATAGCAACTAGACACCCCAGTCATGGACCTGCTAGGCACTGTACAAACAGAAAACAGAAAGACCATCCCTGTCCCAAAAGGTTTATAATCTTCATTGATGGGGTAGGATGGTCATTTGCCCAAATCATCAGCTGGAAGATGCTGCTGCTGCTGATGATGATGATGAGAGAAAAGGAGGCTGATGCTGAAGATGAGTTTTACCAGTGGGGACTCAGGGCTTGGTCCTGCACCATTCAAGTCAATGGGATCAAGCCCATAAAGACAGGATTGTTGAAATAATGGAGGAGAAAATGTTGTTTCTCTTTAACATGTCCAGTGGGGCTGAACCAGGTGAAATATGACAAGACTAGTACATTCAGCACATTCTGGACCAAAAAACATTTTATTTTTCTTGGATGACTATGATACTGGGGTGGGAGGCTCAATAAACTCTTTCCCCCAGAGCAGTACTGCACACAAGACTTCCAAAATTTGGTTGTTTATGCCCTGAGAGCAAAAAGGAAAGGCTGGCCAGGGCTGCTGGCTGCATGCACTGTCTCAGAGGAAGTACGGATGAGCTGCATACCCCACAAACATGCCAATTTGTGATGGCGGCACCATGCTGGAGGAGAGCAGTCAAAACCTGTACAACAAGTTGGTAGCAGTCAAGTAGATACACTACGGACAATGGAAACTGAGGGTTATGCCTCAGATGGTTTTGTTAGATTCTGTTTGAAGTGGCCACAAATTCACATGTATTATACTTGACTTGTTGGATCAGGGAAAGGAGTGATTTCCAAAAGCAAGCATTCCCATTAAGAAGGTCCTGTGAGTAGTTTCTTCCAGTTAATAACAAAAGATCTTTCCCCCTCAAGCATTCTGCTGGTCTCCAAAATGGCAGGGGGAGAGAGGCGGTCTCTCAGATAGCGGGATCCCAAAAGTCAATCAAATGTTTTCAGACACCCCCCCGCCCCAAAAAAGGTGGTCTTTGACAGGATCTAGATCCCAGTTATTTTTATTTTACTTAACCAGTTCATACATATCTACTTTTTACAGGATAATTTATTTCTTTTCACCTTGCAATATAATTTAGACAAGGCTTTTTGAAAGGATGCTAAATAGATATGTATGTGTGTGGGGGGGTGGGGTAGAACCTCCTCCCTCCCACCACTGATAACACAGTAGAAAGATTTCCATTGACTTCAATGCTCAGAGCATAAGGCCCATAATATCTTGTTTACTACTCAGGCTCAGACCACTCTATTTTTTTAGGGTGGGTGGGTCAAATCAACACAGAGAAATATAGTCTTGTATGACTTTAGGTGTAGATTTAATCTCACTTCCTCTATGTGAACTAGATGTCCTAAAAATATTACATAGGCTTTGCCATTTGTACAAGGCCACTCTTCCACAAACGTTATTGACCATATCTGACAGAGCAACATGTATGCTAATATTTTAAAGAGGAAACCCAGTTAATTTCTTAAAGGGTATGCAGTTGATTTTCATCCAACAAATCTGCACTTGTAGTCTACAGGGAGAATTTTTCACCTGTTTTCTTTTGTTACTTGAGGAAAATTCAGAGAAAACGACCTGACATTTAAAGACTGATTTGCTTAGACTTTTCTAAAGTTCTAAAACAAACAAGTGAAGAAGTTCAGTAGTTTAAAGGTATAATACAAACGTTTTGGAAATAAAATTTGAAAAATGTTTCCAATGAAAAGGGAAAAATGTGTGGGTAGGTGTGAAAATTACAAAGATAATTTACCTTAAAACACTAACATTGCGCAATTAGTTTCCTGAAGTGAATTCGTTTCCTGAACTCAGGAAGTGAATTTGCAGAAGTTGTACCATTCTTATTCTGATGTAATTCCACTGACTTCAGTGAAATCAGGCTAGAGCTGGATCTAGTGCATTTTGTTTCCATATATATATTTAATTTGCAAGTTTTAAATTGTTTTATTCATTTGGAATCTTATTTGTTTTCTACAGCATTTCATTTTACTCTGAAGGGATTTAACTTGAATAAACGTATCACTTAAATTGTGTATGGGTTTGCATTTGCTAACCCCCCAATATCCTTTTTTTGTTTAGTCTTTTTTGTCAATGAAGGAGTTCCTCCTGGGATACTGCATTTCTTAAGGAGTTGTTTCACAAGAGAAAAAGACTTAGCGTATGTTTACACAGCATTTGCAGCTTGTGTAGGCATACCCCGCTTGCTTTAATGTAGCTAGCCTCGATCCCTGTCCCTGAAACCACAGCATCACATGTTTCAGCACAAGCTAGCCCTGTGAGTAAGTACCAGATGGTCTTGTACAGCCAACACTAAGGCCCACGCTGACACAGCATAACTGCTCAGGGACCTGAGCTAGCTAGATTAAAACTAGTTTGGATATAGCAACTTGAACTGCAATCATGCCCCATAATTGCAATCTAGACATAGTATTTCATTATTAAGCAACTAATGGTAAGATTTTGTTCCTGGCCCTTGTGTACTCTACACAGAAGCTAAGAGCAATTGCAGTCTTTGTACTAAGAGGAGCATAGAGACTGCAGAGGCTGACACAGAAGCCTATGCACCACTGATGAAACTTAACTGTCAAAAGTGAAATTCAGTGGGAGTTGAGTGGTGCATTGGCCTCATGTTGGGCCTCCACACATGGTGACTTGTACCCTTTATGGAACAAATCACCCCATAAAGGATGGGGAGGGGTTTGGCACGCAGGAGTGAAGAGAAGCAGGCTGCACCATCCTCTTGCATGCTAAGATCCAAGGAGGGATTGTTTCTCCTAATGAACCATCCATCCCTGAGCGCCCCTTGGCTCATCCTTTACTCAGGCTTCTGTATTTGGAACTACAGTTCCATACTTGGCTGGCCATCTGTGCTCACTTGGCTTTAGCTTAGCTCCTGGTGATCAACAGCCTTTGTGATAAAAACATCACACATTATTTGCCCTAATTCCCTCTCTCTTCTCAGGAGAGCTATATTGGAGCTTCGAGCACTTACTTTCTTCTAAAGGCAGGTGCAAACCAAATTGGAGGTTTAAGGTAAAAAAAAAAGACAATGCTGGGCGTGTGATATTGTGCCTGGCACTCTTTCTGGCTCATAATTAAATACGAAGTACTTAAGTATATCTAGGGTGACCAGATGTCCCTATTTTATAGGGACAGTCCCGATTTTGGGGTCTTTTTCTTATATAGGGTCCTATTACCCCCGAGCCCCTGTCCCGATTTTTCACATTTGCAGTCTGGTCACCCTAACTATCTCACAATTTACAGTTTACCAATACAAGTGGAAAAAAAGACCTGAAAATTGCTACTACAGGAAAAACACTTACACACAAAATGGATGTTTGAAGTGTTTGATTTTATTGTGGCCAAAAAAATTAGTTATCTCCTTAGTATAGCCTGTTGGGCTTTATTTTTATTTTCATTTGCTATAGGCTAGAAGAAAATCCTGGGCAGCAAAAAGTGTGTGTGTCGACATGTCCGCTCAAGGTGGTTGGCAATTTTGTTACTTAAATCTACTGTTGTCAAGAGACAGTGCTTATGATCTCAGCAACCTAATAGTCTGCAAGTATATTACCTATCCAAGTTACAAGCAGTAAATCTTATATTTTATCTCAGCATCTTATATGTTAGGCAAGAGTCTCCCAAGGGAATAGTTGTCTAATTGTCTGGAAGCACGGATGAAGCGGGATTATATTACATACTGTAGCATATTACATTAAGCTTGGTCCTGAGCCAGTACCAATCTCTGTTAGTTCAATGATTTTTGTTCACTTAGAACTCTTTGAGTTTTCTTTCTCCTGGGAAATAATTGCAAATAAAAGCCTGGCTTGAAAAAATGTTTAGAATATTTACTTTTTTTTAAAAAAAAAAAGGTGTACAGGAGAGAGTATAAACAGTCTTCTCGGTTTAGTTCTCATCTCCTTGCTCATAATTATTACCCAGCTACCTCTGACTTCAGACCTGGAGTGTAGAGTACTGTATCGGGGTAGAATGGGAGAGCTGGGAACTTGGCATCTGTCCTTCAGCAGCTGAATGTACACAATGTGATGCCCCAGCTGCACACATCCACAGCCTGGGAGCCTCTGAAGTCCTCACATGACTTAATTATCCAAATTGGCTGAACATCCTGCCACTTGAATACGTCAGCCAGGAACCAATACATCTATTAGACTAGTTTTAGACCTTTAGTCAAATTAATAGTTGATAGACACCTCGTGTTCACTCCTATACATAGTTTGTATGCATATTTGACTGCCTCTACTTATAATGAATGCTTGTTTGTCACAAAGAGAATGGATGGCAATGTAATACTAGCCTCCTATAGAAATAGATGGACTATCTCCAGAGCAATGTAAACCATCTTAATTAGGGTTCCACAGACCCAATTAAAGGGCAGATAGGGTGTGCCCAAGTCAAGGCTCCAAGAAATTTGGGGAATCAAAAGGTGCTGAAATAATACTTCCATCTGAGTCTCTCAAAGCTTTGATACTTCTTGTCTCCTAGTGGTTGTCTGGCAACCATCCAACCCCGCATAAGATGCCTATTCTACAATCCTAGGTTTCTCTGGATCCTAGAGAGAGGAAGTGATAAGGAGAGATATGTGAGGGAAAAGCCCAAAGCGACCATTGCGTCCTTTCATTGTGACTGCATATGCTGAGTCCTTGGATTCACCTATCTCTGAGTCCTTGGGCCAGATTTCCAGCTGGTGTAAGTCCACTGATTTCAATGGATGTGGCCCTTATCTCAAGATTGTTGCTGCCAAACTCAGCTTGTTTTGTAAAGTTTTTGAGTTTGAAAAGAAATGTAAAAATTGAAAAAGCCGGATCATCTGGGTATGGGCAAGACCAGATGGCAGCTATCTTAATTGATATTCCCATGTTTTCCTTAGCTCATATACCCCTTCCTTCTTTTGCATTATGGCTTTTGACCAGTGTCTGGTAAGAGAGAGAGTTCTTTTCACAGTATATTGTTTTATCTGGAAACAGAAGAATGGAGTGAAAGTCTGTTGGGCATCATACATTTCTAGAGGGAAAATCCCAGATTTTTGTCTTGGAAAATGAAATGGAGAACCTTGAACAAAAATGCAAACTCAAGATCTGGATCCTATAATGTTCCCTGAACAGGAAGAGTTAAATTCCATACTTCCCTAAATATTTGTGGCCCTGATTGGTTTTCAGATACAACCCACTATCAAGGTAGGCCAACGCTAAAATTGAGTGAGTTATCTCTGGCCTATTGCTAGTGATAAATAACACTACAATGCAAAGAAAGCACAATACTAGTATCTGGACCCTGGATTATCAAACTACTCAATTCAGGTCAAATACCACCATTGCTCACTTATATCCCAAAGTCTCTAGCGTATGTTGTTTACAAGCAAGCCTGAGAAACGGGCTATCCATTTCTCTTTTCTGTGGGACAGGAATGCTGAAATCATTTGTGGGTTACAGTACTCTCCTTTCCATATGGAAAGGATAAAATAAGATAGTCATGGTGTGGTGATAAAGAGGTAAAGAAGCTGAATCTAGAAAGAATGGCCATTTAATAAGTGGGCTGGTTTCTGTTATTGTAGCCTATTGTAAGGAGTCCCAACAAAATGGCATATGGTTAAGGGAGGCAGACACCACGAAGAACACATCTCCCACTCTGAAGCAGTGTCTTCCCTGCTGGGGATGGACAACTGACACGCCGGTGTACCTTGCATAGTAGGTGGAACCAGTTGTTCAGGTAGAAACTGTTAACAGTTCGGGGCTGACACATGTAATGTATGTCACTTCTGTGAAATTGCTTTAAAAGGTACATTTAGGAGACCCTGGAACCTGTTCTTGATCTTATCTGAGAAACTAATGGAGAAACAGACTCGGGGGTGTCTGTCCCTGACATGGGGTTATGAGTGAGACGCTTACAACAGGATGAGCCACACATTGATTCATGTGCTCGCTCTTGCAATGAATTATCGTGAGTATCTCATAGGATCCATCCCTAAACAACTGACTCTGAAATGGCTTTTAATTTGTTCAGGCTCCATCCTACTACAACCATTCCTTCTGGTTATGGGCAGCTTCCCAATTTATACAGTTTAACATTACTTTGCCTTTTTTATTAACTAGTAACAAATTCACAAGAGGAAAGATTGTGAATTTGAAGACCTAAACAGCACTGTGCCTGGCCATGGACTGTATATTTCTCAGATAAAAGCCTAAATAAATTATTTCTTGCTAAGTTGATGCTTTATATTTTCAGGACACAGAACCAAACCAGAAATGATTGGAAGTAATCATAGCAGTGGAGGTTATTATCAAAATTAGTTTAATTGTCAATGAAATAGGGCAAGGCCAAATATAGATTACTTAGAATAGAATATTCAAGCATGCTGTACTATTTTATTTCAATCATGTGTGACTTGAAAATTGAATGCAATCAGTTGATCCTGAATGGTTGAGTTAAGAGGTCACACTTGAGCAATTATAGTAGGATAACAAGGTGTTGTGTGTATCTGTCTCTCTAGCTAAGTGTTTATATGGAGCTGTTACTGTAGTATCTAAGCTCATTGCAGACATGGTCAAAATCACCATAGGACAGAATATGAACCCCTTAGTCATATTGGTGAACGATATAGGCATACCTCCATTGATGTAATTGGGGATATTCATGTAATACACCACCAATATTAGCGAAGAGTTCACAATTTGGCCCTAATGAATTAGTCCTCACCACACCTTGTGAGATAGGCAGCATCACTATCTTCACTTACAGATGGAGAATGGAGACACCAAAAGTAGTCGTGTTGAATTTGATGGGCCCACGGGTAAATTTAATCAGTGGATGACATTTAACCTCAGAGGGGCAGAACAAGACCTATGCATCCCTTAAGCGCTTAAAATAAGATTGAGACTATTCATATGAGTAAGGACTTGTCTGCACAAATATGGAGTTTCTGGCAAGATGGAGTTGTGACTCTACCCTGCACTAGTCTGCCATGGAATAACTGTCTGGTCCTTGTTGACATAGACTATAAGTTTCCGAGTGTGCTTTGGTGTTCTCCTGTTTTCAAAGCGGGGTAGATCAAGGCACCCTAAGTAACTGTTAGTGCACAACTGCAGGATCCACGGCAGACTAGTGAGGGGTAGATTCACACCCCAGCTTGCCGTGAACTAAATGTTGGGGTAGACAAGCCCTAAACATGTCTGAGAGGGATACAGAATTGGGCCATTTGCAATTATACACAAAATTTTAGAAGAGATTGTTTTCAACTTCTCTTCAACCCCCACCCCCAAAAACCTGGCAAAATGTTTATAATCATAAATTCTGAATGTTGTTGCTTAATGTAAAGTCATACTAATGCACAAAATGTGAACATAAAATAAATAAGGGCTTACAGAGAAAAGACAACATCAGTTTGGTCCAGCAACTTGGACAATAACAGTCAGAAATTAGGATAATAAACATTCTACCATATTTAAACAAAGCAAGGGCTAAGATAAACTCCTCTGCATGTTTTTTCTTTCCATTTCAAAAGCATTTATGTATCAATGACACTCTAACTGCAAAAGAATTACCCAAGACAAATATCTTCACTATTTTGTTTCCGGTTCTTAGGGAAGCGAGTGTTGTCTCAGCAAATTGTAAAATGTAGCTTCTCTGAAAATAATAATGTCAGACTAATATTACATAAACTATTTTAATGAACTCTTAGAAATCCCTTAGATGAGATTATTGGACTGCTTAAAAACAGACAGCATCAAAAACAGAGAGCAACTGAGCAAACACATGGGAGTGTGGTACTGGCTAATTGCAAATGATTTTGGACCAGAGTATGGTACCCTTAGTCATGCTGAATAGTGCCTAACCAATGGAATTATTGGTGGGATAATGGACAATTTAGCATGAATAAGGATATGAGAATCTGGACCTTTGTTTTGAATGCAGGAGTCTGAAATAAATTGTGTGTACACACACGTACAACAAGTGGTACCAACATAATTAATGCAGGTATGATCTCAAAGTCCTTATATGATAGCTGTCCTCTAGAGTATTGTTCAGAGTCTGTCAATTTTGCTGCAGAAAACCCATATTTTATGGGATTTACTTTTTACTTTGGCTGTACATTTAACATGTAAGGTTTTAGATGGAGGAACAAATTAAATTATGTTTACCTGTGTCTGTTGAAATTGACACAGCCATTTTAAATTATAGAATTGCAATAAAACACTGTAGATTTTTTTCTTTGTACTCCTATAACCTAGTAGCCCATAATTCAACAGGTGAAATTCTGGAGTCTTTATCCAGACCGTTGCTGAAGAATAGGAGAGGGGGGCAGTTCTGGAATATCCAACCTACACTTAAATCCAGACAGAGATTCAAGGAGATGTAACTAGCTAAAATGGTTCTCCTGCCTACTGTAACTCATGGAAACTGATGCAACAGAGAAGCTGGCTATATGTGTTACTCCTGGGGAATTCTGTGCCACTGCGCATGCACAGAATTTATGTCCCCCGCAGATTTCTTTGCTTTCCTGCAGAAAAATGGCTTTCTGACGGGGAAGCAAAGGGAAGACAAAGGAGTGGTCATGTGACCCTCCCCAGCAGTATGTTTCGGGTGTCCAGGGCAGCCGGCAGAGAGGTAAATCACTGTGGGGCAGGAGGCGAGACTAGGGAACACCTGGCTGGTGGCTCCTCTCCTGAGTTCTAATCCTGGCCTTAACATTCTGTAGCCTGGGGCACCTCTTTTCTGCCTCAATTTCCACCTCTGTAACATGAGGCTGGTGATAACTCACCAGAGCACTCTGGGCAGTTATTAATGTTTTTATCTGAAAAGTGCCATGTGCAAAAAGTTACATAAAATGTCTGAAGTGGTAAAACTGCACCTCCTGTTAACTGACCAAAACAGATCTGTACCATTGGACAACTGTATTGTTTTAATTATGCTCGTGAATAACATTGTTTTAAATATTTATGTCTCCTAGATAAAGTAAAGTGTGTTTATCCTGGCAGAAGTTCAGCCTTGCCTGAATCCATCTCAGTGTGAGGTAGCCGGAGCTTTCCTGCAACCATTGTTTATAGTGTCTGTGCCAGTTAGGAGAGCAGAACCATCTTTCTTGATGGAAGATCATTAAAAAATGCAAAGACAAGTGCTCAGGGCACTTTCCTATGATGATGATTTAAATTATTATACTCTCCTGGGGTCCTTGAGAAATAGGCCAGTCTCTGATCACTTTTGAGCAGTTGCCAACTTGCCTGAAATATGGGGATAGGGATAAGATGTGTCTTCTTTTCTAATTAGTTTTTTCCTATAGTAACTTAAATATCCCTCCTTTTAAGTGAGGGGGGAAAAAGGCTGCTTCAAAGATGTATATTTTCCACTGGGGTTTATATCATCATTTTATCTAATTATTTCATAATTACGAGGAATAATTAAACCAAAATGGTGATGCAAACTGCAGTGGAAACAATATATCTTTTTGGAAGAACTCCCTAAAGAATTGAGAAGTATATGAGTGGTATATGATGAAATTCTCTGTTCAAAGGCTTGATTTGTGCAAGTATAAACCTACTCTCCACAGTCTGCTGCTGCTACACCTTGACCATTAGATGAGAAGTATTATAAAAGGGAGGGCCCTTTACTTTCCATGTTTGTTTAAGGCCCCCTTCCCCCCAGGGTTTAATCTTAGGGGGGCTAGCTGCTGGATGTATTCTGCACAAGCTACTTCTGTGATGTATTGTCAAGCAAGGTATCTTTAAAACAGCAACAAAAAGAATCCAAAATCCTGCTTTACTTTATCTATACTTGGGAAGAAATTAACACACTGAATACCA
Organism: Macrochelys suwanniensis; assembly: GCA_033296515.1. Lineage (NCBI taxonomy): Eukaryota > Metazoa > Chordata > Testudines > Chelydridae > Macrochelys > Macrochelys suwanniensis. The sequence continues at coordinate 37,814,098 of CM065783.1, forward strand.
CAAATGAGACTGAATAAGTAGTCCATCTAGTCCCAGTATCCTGTTACTAACAGTGGCCAGCACTAGATACTTCAGATGAGGTGCAAAACCCCCCCACAATAGGTGTTCTGGGATAACTGGTCCCCTGTGAAATTCTTCTCCTGATCCCCAATAGTTTGGCTCATGCCTTGAAGGATGATGGATTATATCACTTCCAAAATTCTTGTTTATAGGTTTAATATTTTATTATATTACTATGGCTATTCTTATCTACATAAATGTGTAGGTTTTTTAAATCTTGGCTTCAATTTATACATTTTCCCACTGAGTTCCACAGGATAACTGTTCTTCCTCTTGTTGCTTTTGATGTTAAAAAATCCAGTTACCTAGATCTCTATAACTTCATTCTCTTTTTCAAAGCTGTGATTTATATTCAAAATGGATTTATCATTTTGCCCGTTATTGAACATTTACCTATCTTATTAGCCGGGGCCTCTCTTTCCCCCCATGAATATAGGTGTTATATGCATGCAATCCTTTTATGGAATGTCTGACCTATTATTCTACCTTTTCTATCTGCTGTATAAATTCATGTTTTAAACTCTGCGTGCCTTTAACATAATATTAAAACAACACAGATGCATACAGACTATACAAAGTTATCCAAATCCAAAAGTAATCCAAATCCAGAAGCCTCAAGCCACAGTAGAGCTCCACGTTGGAAATAGAAAGCAGAACAATTAAGGATCAAAAATATCCCTTATCCTCTGACTCCATGCCAAAAGCCTAAGAAAATGGAGGCTATGTACTAACTGGCAGGTGCCAGTGAGACATCCAAATAAAATAAGTCAGGGGAGGCATAATAATGAATATATTTCATATGGAGAACTTTTTATGCCTGAAAGTATATAGCATGGGCAAACACAAAGGGTCCAACCTACTAAGTGCTCTGCAAACAAAACTCCAACATCATCAGATCCAAAGTATCATAAAGAAATGTTTTTTTGAATATGCATCTGAGTGGATAAAATTGTTCACTTAAATGCTGTAATCAAAAGCCAACAGAAGTAACATAAATGTTCTTCTATTGGATCAAGATGATAAAATGAATACTGACTATACCAGTAGGTTTGTTTACTGTCCATTTGGGAGAACAAAAAAACCCAGTGGACACCTGACAACTGGATATGAATCTGTTTATTGCTGAGCTTAATGAGAGAGAGTTTTGGTGGCCTGCATGCAATGAATTTGATTTTATTTTCCAGAGGACTGGTGTCTACATGGAAAACTCACCTGCACAACTGATTTCAGTTCATACTCAAAGAAATAGTTGTAGCAGAGGCCAAGGACTAAAATGTTTATGGAAATCAACTCACTTCTAAAACTGGTCCCTCCAGTTCATAATCGATGCATGTTGGAGGGAGAATATTGGAGAATTTGCATTGCCTTTCCCTATGATGCATAAATTCTGCTTTAAATGGAGGAATTCAGTCTCCGGGATTGTCAATTCCAAACTCCAGCAACTTAAAAAGAACTAAATTCACACACACACACACACACAGAGATATTAAAATATAAAGTCTTATTGACCGCAGATGGATGGGAGAAGTGAATTTATTGGTTTCACTCCCCCCGCCCTTTGTTCCATAGGTACATCTTTAAAATCAACATTGATATAAATGGTCTAACTTTCCTAACATCAGACTGAAAGTAATCTTTCCCTCGTCAACATCTGCTTCATTGGAATTTGACCTCAGCATTCCAGTACCTCACACTCTACTCTGGTGTGTTTGGGTTGCACTAGGCAAGAACGATTGTGGGAGGTGTTTTTCTTGGTGATGAGGTGCGTAGCAGTTCCTCCAAGGAGAATGAAAGAGCAGACCCAGCCAACTTTTTACTGACCCTTTGACCTTCCAAGTATTCACATATGTTGGCCAAGATCCCAGTCTTCTTGCAGCTGGGATGCAGCAGCATACAATATTGTAGGAACTTTTCCTGTGAGAATTCCATAAAAGTGTATGGGGAGTAGGAAAACAAAAAAATGAAATTAATGTAAACTGTGTGCTGGGGTATTAAATGAATCCTCCAAAATGGGAACTTTGCCAGTCACAATATTATTCACTCATCTGACAGAATATGCGAAGAGGGTAGATATTATTTATATGAATATTTACATCTGCGGAAGATCTGAGTTGATAAAAAGATACAAATTTGTTTGATCTGAAGTGTGAATATGCCCCTTTTCACACAAATATTTTGGTTCATAACTGGTAGGAGTAATTAAATTGTCATCATAAATCCAAGTCTCTTTCTCAGAGTTTATTCAGTAGTGAATAATCAAAATCTCAGTATTTTTTATTTCTTATACCATTTCTTTTACCATTAGGAAGTGCATTCTCTGTTCTGATATCTTACCTTTAGACTATTAGGGCTAGATGAATGGTTCAAAGCTGGAGTTGGTTGAAAATTTTCAAACAGAACTCTCTTCCACTGGAAAATGTTGATTCAGTGGCATTGAAATCTTCCAGGGGAACACATGGATCAGCGTCCTCATCGTGCCACCCGCCAGTACCTGACAGCAGTCAGGGAAGCTAATGATCCAACCAGCGAGCTGAATTCCAAGAGCACCAGCTCAATGAATCCCAGCGTTGTCATCGCTGACAACCCCAGCGTGCAGCCCAGTGTCTTCTGTCATTAGTCCAGCTCTACGTCTGTTAGAACTTAATGTGGAAGGTTTGTTGGCTGCCAAGCATGATTTACTCGGCGTTCTTGCTCATCAACGTACTATCAATATCATTTGCTTGCAAGAGACACACGTAGCAACTGCCAAAGCCAGGCGCAACAGTATCGATGGCTTCGGCCCACTGTGCTGTGTGGCACACCCGAAGCATGGCCAAGCCACATATGTTTAGTCCGATATTGCAGATGCCATTCAGCTGATGTCTACTGAATCCTGTGACACCATCCAGGTTGGCTGGCAAATGTATACAAGCCTTCAAGCGTCAGCTGGAACCAACAGGTTCTACCAAGCCTGCCACACCCAGCTGTCTACGTCGGAGATTTCAACAGCCATCACACAGACTAGGGATATGAGGGCGTTGACACCGACAGTGAACAACTTGCAGACTGGGCATCTCAAAACGACCTCACCCTTATCCATGATGCTAAGCAGCGAGGCACTTTCCATTCTTCTAGATGGGATTGTGACTACTCTCCTGACTTGTGCTGGTTCAGTTCAGTTCAGGGCCATCCTCAGGCAGCAACATGCCAAGTCTTGGATTACTTTCCACACAGCCAACACAGACCGTCACTGATCCATATCGGGCTACAGCTTCCAGTTGTCAAGAGTTCCAAAAAGAAGTGGCGGAACTTCCGAAAGGCTGACTGGGAAAAATACCAGAGAGTGCTGGAGAAGGGTGTGGTGACAATACCAGCCTGGCATATCTCAGTAAATGAGACCTACCATCGCTTCTGTGGTGCTATCTACAAAGCAGCCTGCAGAGCCATCCCATGCAGTTGCCCGTCTACATCCCCTGTCTCAACACAGAGAGCGCTGGCTTGTTTGAGTGGTATGAGGCATCTGGTGATCCAGATGTCGCTGACCATCTGATCGAATCATTGGACACTGCTCGCCAAGCCATATGGGAGAAGACGACCGAGAGGATGAGGTTTACTCGCTCCAGCCGCAAGCGTTGGTGTCTTCTCCGATGCCTTGGAACAGCGCAGCAGCCACCTGCACTCTGCCGACCCTCAATGACACCCCACCAGGTAGCCGGACACCTACTTAAAGTGGCCAGAGCACATTTGGAGAAACAGGTGCGAAGACAAGTGAGGAATGAATGGCGTATGTTTAAACATGTACACCAGATCAGAAGCTGCTCAGAACCATTCACTGTAACAGAACTGGAACAGACACTGGGTAGCATCAAGTGTGAAACAGCTGCAGGCCAAGACAACATATCTCCAGAATTCCTGAAAAACCTTGGCCTCCCCATGCTCGGCTTTGGCTTGTGAAATTCTTCACCAGGGTCATCAGTGAAGGGAGGCTACCGAAGATATGGCGCACCGCAAGTCATTGGCCTCCTAAAGCTTGGAAAGGACCCACACCAAGCATCAAGCTATCGTCCCATATCATTATTGTCAGTGTGCTTCAAGGTACTGGGGTGCTTGGGCCTACAGCGCATATTACCCGACGTGGAGAGAATTTTGAGCCCTGACCAAGCTGGCTTTCACCGAGGCCATAGCACATGCGACCAAGTACTCGTGCTGACCACGTACTCGTGCTGACCACATTTGTTGAAAATGGCTTCCAGAGAAACTTGAAAACGGGCACTGTTTTCATCAACCTAACAACGGCTTACAATATGGTATGGTACACTGGTCTGCTTGTGAAGGTATCATAGGTCCTGCTACCTTTGGTCTCAGGTGTCACTGAACTGTTCCTCTCCAATAGGCAGTTCAGAGTCCATATGGGGAAGATGATGAATGCTTGGAGATGACAGAGCAATGGGTTACACCAGGGCTCTGTGCTTTCGCCAACCCTGTTCAACCTTTACATCAGTAACCTGCCAATAACGAAGTAACGAAAGTTCATTTATGCAGATGACATCTGTTACAGTACCCAGGCCCGGACATTCCACGAGCTTGATGCCACCTTAAACCAGTACATAGTAAAGTTAGCTGACTACTGCAAGACTTGGCGCCTCCAGCCAAGCGTCATAAAAACAGTCTCCAGTTTGTTCCATCTTCATCACACCAACGCAACCTGAGAACTGAATGTTTATCTAAATGGACAGAAGGTGAAGCATGAAGTAGAACCGGTCTATCTAGGTGTGACCTTAGACCACACACTGAGTTACCATGCCCACCTGTAGAAGACAGCAGGTAAAGTTAAAATGCGTAACAATCTTCTTAGCAAACTGGCAGGTCCATCATGGTGTGCTCGTACTCCAACTCTGCGGACGTCAACTCTTGCCACCTTGTATTCGGTAGCAGAGTACTGCGCACCAGTATGGAGCCGACCGTCACACACCAAACTGGTGGATACGCAGTTACATGCTGCCATGTGTATCATCTCCGGCACCCTGCATCCGACTCCACTCCCATGGCTCCCGGTTCTAAGCAATATTTCTCCTCCTCATATCAGACAAGAGACTGCCACTGGCAAGTTACTGGAGAAAGAACAAGCCTACTCAAGCCTGCTGCTGCACAATGACCTTTATAAACCACCAGCTGCATGTTTGCTGTCACGTCACCCATTATGGTCTCATCCGCCACGCCAGGATGTTAGGGCGGAAACCCTCTGGTGAGAGGAATGGAATCTGTTATAATGCCCAACCAGTCCCTCATCGCCAACCCCACAATTTGCCCACCTGGTTTTGACCTGCCCCGTCACCAGTGGTCCCTGTTGAACAGGTTCTGGACCGAGCAAGGTCTCTGTGCAGCCAACCAGTATCTCTGGGGCCTTTGTGACAGCCCTTTGTGCAACTATGGCACAACACAGACGACACACATTGTTGATGAATGCCTGCTGACTACGTTCAGCGGTGGCCTAAAAGAACTGCATCACGCCACTGAAGATGTCATTGCTTGGTTAGACGACTATGCACGCGCTAAATAAATAAGGGGAACACATCAAATTTTTTGGTGGAAACCAGGCATGCAAGCCCACCCAGTTCCCTGGGATTCCAGGGCTGCCCAGATGCCCCAGCTCCCTGAATGCCTGCCTGGCAGGTAGCCTGCTCTCAGGCTCCCCAGCTGACCACCTGATGGGCTACCGAGCATCCCGGTTGTTTGAATGTTTTGGTTACCTGTCTTCCCAGCTGCCTGCTATTCTGTACTACCTGTCTTCCAGGGTGCCCAACTCCCCAGGTGGCTCACTGCATAGCTGCCTAGTTAGCCAGGGAGCCAGGCATCGGCACCATTTTACTGATTCCAAAAAAAATATTTCAGAATTTCATTTCTATGAAAAATTTAGAGTTTACTTTTCATCCCAATTCAAGAGTAATAATAATTTAGAAAAAACCTCAAGTTTTGTGGAATGGAAGTTCCATTTCTCAGCTAGCTCTGTACAGAGCCACTAGTATGGCAGTGTCTTCTCAGAATTTAAGTGTTTCCAAGTTCTCATTTTGCAGACACAGTGTAGCAACTTGTAATGTTTACCACTTCATGTTCATATTCAATAGGAGCCATTCCTATCCTTGAAATGAAAGTTGGAATTTGAGTTTTGGCTCAGCATGCTTTGTGATTATAAAGAACCCAAACTCAAAATTCTTCCAGTTCCACCTATTCCTACCATGTAATATTGAATGTACACTTGTGATTGGTCAGTGTTCCTTTCAATCTAGATGCATTTTTTTTAAAACACATTCATGGACACCTCAAATGAACATTATTAAAATGGAACATGAAATCTGTGATTTATTTAACTTGTTCATCTGAAAAATATTAATGCTGTTTTATCAGCTCATTAAAGCCTGCTTTTGATTGAAATTTGGATTTCAGGCTTATATGGATATTATACTGGAACATATGTTATACAACGCTATGAATACATAAGCCTAAATTAAGCCTAATTGTTGTCAAAACTAGTCTTTTTATTATAGTGCTTAACAGTAAATAGCTTGTGTATATGTCATGAACAGCACATAGCAGCTTAGATGATATAACTTGTTGAAGAACATGACATTGGGGTTTGTGTAGTATGTGTGAGTTTTGTGAAATAAGCTCTCTTTGGCTTCCCTTAGGAGAACGAAAAGAATGTTTGTGCGCTGGATTTAATTCAAACTGTTTCATGGATCTCTAGTCTAGTGTAAGATGGTTTTAAGGCTATGGTAGAGCCAACGTATTCTCTCCAAATACATGTTGAGTACAGGTTTAGCTATATATGGTGTGTTCCTGCAGTCTAAGAACATAGGCTCCGTGAGAGCTGTATTTCTTTCCATAGTGCCTCTTGAAGGGCTTATAGTTTCTGGTTTAATGGCAGATTGGCGGCAGTAAAGTGCCAGAGCTACGTTATCTCTTGGGCTGTTCAAATTATTCAGGATCTTGTTTCTCTTTTTTTGAGCCTGCTATTGAGTACTGAAGTGAATAGTATACACTGAGGAGTTATGATATGCTGGATCCTGTTTAAACCAGATGCCTGTAGCAGTGCTGACCAGGGACTGTTGGAGTTGCCCTGAAACTCATTTCTCTTTTGAAATTGTTATCAAGTAGTCTTGGGAACTGGGATGCTGAGCTGACTGCTGGAAACTGCATTATTTCAGGAATTCTGGCAAACTAGTTTGAGACCCACAACGGGGGGGGGGGGGGGGGGTGAGGAAGAGAGAGAGAGAGAGAGAGACTGCCTGCATTGGAATAGTTTGGTACATTTGCAGCTGCCGAAGAATAGTTATTTGATTCTTGCAGCAGAGCCTCTGAGAGGTAAGGTGAGTATTTGCTGTAGCTTGTTGCTTTCCAGTTGTAACTGGCAATATACAGCAGTTTCATTTAGGGATAGCTGCAGTTTTAGTTGATAGCTTAATTGTAGGTTTGGATGTTTTTTACTTTGAGATATATGTCCCTTTGTGGTGGATGCATAAACTTGGGTCTGAGGGCTACTGGTCACTACATAGATCAGCAACCTTAGAGAACCAAACCCATTTGTAGCAAAGGGAGACTCACCGATGTGGTGCCTCCTGCTAGTTGCCCTGGGAATTAGCTCTTCACCAGCTTCGGCGCACCCTCTGCTGGCCGGTGTCTAGCCTGCCGCTGGCACCCGTGTCCTTCCCGGACCCCGGTACCTCTTTCCTCAGGGTTCTGCCCCAGCAGTACCCCCACACTCTAGGTCTCCCCTCCCAGGGGAACCCCCAACCCTTAAAACCACCTTGCCTCACTGGCTACTACCAGTCATCATCTAGCCCCGGCTCACTGGGGCAGACTGCAGTCTGTAATAGCCACTCATTATTGGCAAGGGGTTAGGAACTGCTGCCTTTGCCTATCCTTGGGCTGACCTTTTCATAGGCCTTCATCAAGGCCCGCTGCCTGGGGGTTTACCAGGCTGGAGCTCCCCAGCTCCCTTTGCCCTTCCCCAGCACTGCTCCAGTTCAGGTACCTTCCTTTCAGACAGCTAGCCCTTCCCACTCCAGGGCTAAAGTGAGACTCCTCCAGCTCCTAGCCCCCAGCCCTCTTATAAGGGCCAGCTGGGCCCTGATTGAGCTGGCCACATCTGTAACTGCTTCCCCAATCAGCCTAGCTTGGCTGATTTTACTCCTTTTCTCCAGGAGTGGGGCAGCCGCCCCCCTACACCGTTCTTTTCAGCTTGACCGCCCTCTGGGTCTGCTTTAAGAGGGCAGGGTTCATTTTTGCAAGCCACTTATCTAAGCCACTGGACAAGACAGAAATAATTTTGAGAACATGGTCTCCCTTGGGCCAGCTACAGGAAGCAGACATCCCTAGCTTTTCATGCACAGATGAGCTGCAGTGGTTCGAGGCTCTGCTTGAACAGTCATTTCATATGGCACAGTGGTATGTCGGACTTTTTCCATGGAGGAGCACCTACATTGGCTTAATTAAACCCATAATATTCAGGTTTGGTTCATTACAGATGATTCTCAAGGGAACAGAGTTCTGTATAATCCATTTGACCTTTCCCGATATAGAGGTCTCAGAACACTTGTATATTCACTATCTCTCATCTAATCAACAGTGGGATTTTTTTTTATTTGGCTTTTGGTGTAATTTTCCAGGACTGATGCAGGTCGCTCACATAAATCAGGACAAGGCGTGATCAACAATTGAAAGGGATTACTCTAAAGAAAACTGACAGTGCTGCAGGTGGTTTATTGGATGACATGATTCCCTCCAACTCAACACTGAACCCGATGTTCTAGCAAGATGCATAGGGACGCTGCACCACTTAAAAGCATTGAACAGTTAAGGCTTGTTTCCATGGCACTGCAGTAGATTACAGGGATGTGAATTGCAGAACGCATCAAAATGTTGCACTCCGACTGCCACGTATGGATACTGCTGGCATGAACTAAAAGGTACCTAGTTCATGTTACATTGTTCTCCTTTCAAATTAGTTTGCATTGCTAGTCCCTCTGGGGCAGTTAGGTTACAATTTGCCATACATACTTTGGATTTAGGAATCCGAGAGGGAGTATCACATTAGTTCTGTGTCCTGTTTAACTTGTCAGATTACATAATAATTGACTTCAATGCAGTTGCTGCTAATTTATCCTACTGTAAGTGAGAGGAGACTCAGGCTCTGAGAATGAGAATTTTCAACACAGTCTAAAGAAGTTAGGTACCCACATTCCTTTGAAAATCAATGGGAGTTGAGGATCTAATTCCTTTAGGCCTCTTTGAAAATCCCGCCCTGTGTGGATATACAGCACTATAATTTTGCTAACTCTTTTTTACAGCCTATGAAATATTTTGCTCATTTAATTTGATCACTAAGTCATGTGATCCTCTGATTTTTCCAAATAGCACTTTGGGAACAACATCATTTGCACCATTTCTATTCTGTTTTTGACACTTATTTTGATCACCTTCAACTGTTAAAAATGAGCAATTTGTTCAAGAAATCCATTAAGAATTGAAATTGACATGTAGCCTGAAAAGTATACCCATGTAATGCTTGTTTTCCTGCACCAGTACGCAATGATGTCAGAAAAGCAAAAGAAGAATATGTGTATGAAAGAGGAGACGTGAATCCAGAGGATTATTGAGGAAAATAGGGCTTCAGGAAGATTGTTTAACAAGCATATACTGGCAAAGAATTACAGACTGGCACAGTCTGTTTGTTTCTTGCTTCAGAACAGACACACAATTCTTCAAATGTATGTTAATGCTGAGTAGATAATTCATAGCCATGTATCTGATTATTTGTGTCTCTTTTGCTGCTAACATTTATCTCAAATTTATTTTTTGAAATGTGTCAACTAAATATTTTGTGATTTTTATTTTAAACTCCTGCACTGATTGTGAATGGTTCTCTGTAAGTACTTCATAGTTAATGAGGCAGGAATGTAACCCCTGATCATTGCGTCTTCCAGGTCCCTCTCTGTGTCTGATCCACAGAGGATATTTGTCTCTTACAGCCCCAGTGAGGAAGTGGAATGGTCAACTTGAATAGCCAATAGAAATGATTCAGAAGAGTAAGATCATGGTCTCTTTGCAAAGCCAGCAATTCAGTACTGTGAAGAGGCCATTTCTGCAAGGGGTTATGATGTACATGTCTCACAAATGTGTTCAGCAAATGAATTTGTAGCAACAGGAAACTGACTCTTCTCATGTTTCAAACAGCATAATAATATGGTGTGCAAGGGAAGGCATGGGACACCATGGGATGCTATGATGAGGCAAAGGAACTCTAAGGTTCAGATTAAAAACCTGCCCAAAAAGTCATCCTTCTCAGTACTGCGATACCCAGCACTGTGGGGAGGCCTGGGGCAGACTGCAGTGTAGAATAGCCACTCATAACTGGCAAGGCGGTAGGACCTGCTGCCTTTGCCTGTTCCTGGGCTGCGCCTCTGCAGCCCCAATATCTTTTTGGGCCTTTAACAAGGCCTGCAGCCTGGGGGTTTACCAGGCTGGAGCTCCCCAGCTCTCTGTGCCCTTCCCCAGTACTGCTCCACTTCAGGTACCTTGCTCCCAGGCAGCTAGCCCTTCCCACTTCAGAGCTAGAGTGAGACTCCTCTGCTCTTGGCCCTCTAGCCCTCTTATCAGGACCAGCTGGACCCTAATTGGGTACAGCCACAGCTGTGGCTGCCTCCCCAATCAGCCTACCTTTGCTGCTTCTACTCCTCTTATCCCAGCCACAGCGCTCTCCAGGGCTGCTTTTAACCCCTATTCTGCAGGAGTGGGGCAGCCACCTCACTACATGTAGGATATATAAACACTCAGGGAGGAGCTTGGGACTAGGCTGAAATAGGGCACTGTAATGAGGCTACAAACCTCACACTGAACATAGATACAGGGAGGAGAGTCTCTACTGTTTACAAGCAAGTAGCTTGATCACAACCTCACACAGCTGCCAGAGCAGCCAATCATGGAGGCAGTTCAGTAAATTGGACAGGTGCGTAAACTCCCCTCAGGGATGCAGATTCTTCCTATAACCAGCCACCACTCAGGCGCTGAGGGTGATGGTGCCAATAATACCAACCTGGAGGGCTGACAACAGATTATTGTGATGCCCAATATTAATGAGATGGGGCTGTTTTACAGCGCTGATTCTGACAGCATGCTTTGCTTCAGAGATGAAGTGAAGAAATGCCCTGAAGAAATTAGAGAGAATGAGACTATTTCTCAGTCACTTCTCATCTAGGGGATCATTTAGTCTTTAATGAAGCAAAATGGAGGTGTGGCACAACCACATGATTCTCAGGGGAGGGGTGGAGAGAGGAGAGGAAGGTGCAGCTCAAACTAACAAATTAATTAGGGGAAAAAATCAAGTTCCACAAATTCCAAAAATTCAACTTCCTTTCGGCACCCATGAAGTAAGACAAGCCTCTGATTGGGCTGCTGACATTACCATGTAGAATTGTGACTTGAGAGCTCTTTGTGGAGTTATTAGGGATCCATCCTTTCAGTGATTGAGGAGACAGAATGAGTACAGGAGACAGAATTTTCCCATGAGCTGGGTATATTCTATAGATGACAAGAGATTATGATAAGCTTTCAACCAAGCTCATCTTGTGTCTTGACTATTGCAAACTTTTGATCAGTGAAAAATTCAGTCTTTCCTTACTTATATCTCACTGCTGCAAAGATCATTTTCTTAGCTCATCATTTCAACCAGATCATCCCTCTCTTTTTTCATCCCTCCACTGGCACCCCTTCTCTACCATATAAAAACATACTCTATTTCTCTTTTAAGGCCCTTTGGGACCTGACCAGGACCCTACCTATCATAACAGCTCGGTAGCATCTGAGTAAACTCCCACCTTGACCTGCCAGTGATACTAGCCTTCAGTACCCACATGTTCAATTTTCAAACACCTGCACACTTTCTCCCATGTTGCCCCTGGTTCACGGGAGGATGCTGCCCATAAATAGTTGCAAAGCTACTTGCTTGTCCTCCTTCAAGTCCCTCCTTAAAACTCTCTTCTGCCGTGATGCCTGCTAAAAATTTAACAATGGTTAGACAGCTGTTGTGCTGAGACCACGGCCTATATGTTGACCCATATTGTTTCCTCCTTACCTTGTGCTCTCCCTGTGTGTCTGCATTGTTGTCTTTCGTCTTATCCTCAGGCTGCAAGCTGTTATTTGCATAGTATCTAGCACAATGGGGCCTCGACTCATGACTAGAGCCCTTCTCACCTGCAAATAAACAAAAAGAGTCACAAAGATGTTAAGTGACTTGGCTCAAGGTCAAACAGAGTCTGTGGCTGGGCCACAGATACGCTGACTCCATTCTTCTATCTTAACCACAAAGCCACCCTTCCCCTTAGAAGTAAGAGAAAGGGATTTAAATGTAAGCCAGTTCTAGATAAATCTTGTGAACAATGTGAGGTTATCAGTGAATGCTGATGAGGACATAATATATGAAGGTTTTGCTGAGTCCACTGGTGTCCATTAAGTCTATTGCTGATGCGCTCAATAATGAAGACAAATTGAGCAGATCCTTCTGTTCCTCAGCTGCATAATGGTTTATGAACATTAAGATATGGTTCAGAGAGAGGCATTTAAATAGATACCGTGGGTAAGTCTACACTGCAGCTGGGAGTAAGTCTCCCATCCCACATTAACAGACTCACAGTAGTGGGGCTCAAGCTAGCCCTAGCAAGGCTCTTGCTAGTGTAACACCGACAGACCTGAGGCGTCGGTGGGCGGGACTGAACCTGGGGCCTCTGGAGCTTAGTGCTTGGGCCAAAAGCAACTAGCTGTTAGCTAAGGCTGTAGAGCAAACTCATTTTAGCTCTCTCTTTAAGTGGTCTCGGTGCCACTAGATGGGACAGAACACCACACCCAGGAGGTGGACATTCTGGCTCAGGCTGGAGCGTGGGCTCTCAAGCCCACCTGACTCACTAGGCCTGAGCTCCAGCCTGAGTGGGAACATCTACATTGCTATTTTTAGCAAACTATCTTGATCCATGCTAGCAAGTGTCTGTCTACCTGGGCTGGGAAACTCACTGCCAGCTGCAGTGTAGTGTAACGCCCCCTCTCCACCCGGTTACTTTTTTTAATCCCAATCTGCTTACAGGTTTTGATGGACAGGTCTGGGTTCTTCTGGAACTCAGCAGGGTGTAGCTTCTTTATTTTTTCCTATGAATTTATTTGGAGGTGCCTCCACCCCCCTCACTCCTTCCTGGCAGGGTCACCAGGGCAGCTTGGGAGGAAAATTCTACCCACAGCATAATCCCCACTTACTTGGCAGATAGTTGGAGACTTCCAAAGAAATAACACAAACACATACAATATATTCAACACAATAATTATATTAAACAGGAGACAACATAACAGGGTAAAACACTATTTTTAGGGTCACCGATGCCCACGCTGATAATACCCGTGACTTTCCGCAGTCACGTGACTTGATGTAGCAAATGTAAGATCAGTGTCCTGTTGGTATGCGTACTTTGCTGGGGCCCTTGATGACCTATGACCACAAAATTCTTCTCTGCAATGGTTTAGCAGTGTGGCTGACTGTGTTCAGTACAGCCCGAAGGCTGGGAGGAGATGGTAAGTCCCTCCACAGGTTTAATATGCAGCAGGTTATAAAATCCCCAAATCCTTACTCCCCGGCTTGAGGACACAATTCAGGGAGTAGGGGGTCCCCAAAACAATTTCCCTGACTGACTAACTAAAAGATGGTGCACTCACAAACTCCATGAATGATCCTCAGGTTCAGAGATGACTCTGGATTCCTCAGCCACTACGGAGGGGCTGATCTCTGCTAGCAGGGATCCTCTTCAGGCAGGAGTCAGGCTGCTTCTGGTCCCAGGATTTCCCCTCATCACAAAGGGGTGCAGGGCTGAAAGTGCAGATTACACAACTGTATTAAAATCCAAACTGTAGTCTCCGAGCCCAGCATCCAGACACACACACACTCAGCAGCCCTGGACTAGCAGCCAGAGCAGAGCTGACCATGTGGTAACTGGTCTCACCTTGGGAGCTGGAGGGCTAACTCAGCCTGGCTGGGGAAGTTTCCTAGCAAAACTCTACAAACGGAGTCATCAGTGGAGAGGGAAAAGCCCAGCTGAGAGATCTTGCTTTCAGGTCCCTAGAGACCAGTTCTCAGGGGAACCCTGCATGCAAGCCTGGGACTCACCAGTTTCCCACACAGCTAGTCCTGCCCTTGCCCTGGCTGGCTCCAGACTGACTTAAAAATGGCTTCTCCCCTTTCCTGAACTCCCTGGGAAGGGCATCTCACTCCCCATTGGTTGCTGGGCACACTCTGAGTCTGCCTTGGTTCCCGCTCCCTTCCAGGGACAGTGTGCCTCTCCCTGGGCTGCCAGCAGACAGAGCCCCAGGAATCTAGGTAATCTCCTTGGGGGTTACAGTAGATATACCCTATTAGGTCAAATTTGGCCTCAAATTTAGATGTATAAAAATAAGGAAGGTTTGTTTTTTAATTATTTAAAAATTCCAGTGGCAAGTTTTTAAACAAATATTCCTCAGCCCTGTTTAAACACAAAACATTGCATTACAACCAGAACATGAAACACACTAGAAAGTATAACCAAATGTAAAAACTACTAGTTTATTTTTACTGTCCAAGCTGAAATGGGAAACATAAGTAACCAGAATACAGAGTCATAAGCAAAATTGATTTAAAAATCTTATTTAAGGTGATTTTTAAAACAAAGACAAGTTTGTTTGTTTTTTAGTATGATTTTTAACTTGATAGATTCCCTGTAACACCAACACTGGATGTTTTCCAGAACTTGAAAATGGCATCACATAGCACATGCATTGAAGTCACAGCCTTTCACATTAATTGATTTAATTTCAGTGTTTACAGAGACATATATTGATGTTCTAAGTATAGATAGGGTTGAAAACTTTGGATCCAGGTCCAAACTTCTCCAAAGTCTGACTGTTTGGGTCTGGGGTTTAACTTCAGACCTGTCTCTAGTTATAAATGTATTAACTTTGTAAGAAGGATGAATTTAAGAATTATTTGTATCTGACAGTTTTAGTTCATTTATCACCTTGTATTCTGGCACTGGCAGTTGATAAAGCAGTTATCTACATCAGCCACTTAATGTGATCAAACGAAGCAGAATGGATTTGGTCTGAATAAATAGAAGTCAGTTGCCTGTATAGGCAATTTTTACTTGAAGTGGAGCAATTGTTTTTTTGGAACCTACTTGTTTTTCTCCTTCACTAGTGACACATGCAAAGGCATGTGTAATGAAATCCTGTAACACTGAGCCACATATACGAACAGGTCAGTGGATAGTGTGTGACCTTCACCCATGACACACAAGGGTGATGCTAAGCTCTCCACAGCGTACACTGGAAGGAGGAGGTTGGGGGTGGGGCACCACAAAAAGGGGAATTCATGTGATGGGAGTATGCAGGACACAGGCAGGGAAGGGCCATGGACAGTGTGACCACATGGATCCTGTGGACCTAACTCCAAAGATAGGTGGTAAAAAATGCCAGCAGCTATTATTCTACGATATAGGGTAGAGTAAACCCCAAACACATTCCAGGTGCAGAGTTTAGTGAATGGAGCAATAAGCAGCTGTGAGTGGATCTTGGATGATGATTTCTTTTTCTAGAATACTTGATGTTAAAAATTGTCCTACAGGTAGCTTGTTAGAGGTGTTGTGAGTATTATGTGATTACAGAGTGCAGCATAAATACAAGGACATCTGAATTGTGTTGTATGATTGCTTTACATGGCAGAAGTAATTTGAAATATCTGGATATGAGATTGCAACTTATTGTGTGAGGGTAACAGAGACTGTGGATCATCTAACATTTAGAGTGTGATTTGTGTGTTCAGAGTGCCATCCAAATATTCATTAATGAATCTCATAACAGCCCTGGGAGTCAAGTATGTAACAGACAGAAAACCCCCCTGCCTTTTTTTTAATAGCTGAGGAAAAACACATGGCAGTTAATAGTGACTTAGGCAAGGACACACTGTGGGTTGAATCCTCAGCAGCACACTTGGCACAACTGAGAGCAGCCCCAACACTGGAACAATCGCATAAGAGCACTCAGTTCTTTTCCCTCCTTCCCCCAGAGGCCTGACCATTTATGGATGGTTTAAGGTCACTTTATGCCACTTCAGCAGAAGAGAGGGGCCCTAATAGGGCAGAGGATCTGACTCAATGAGTCAGTGACAGAACCAGGCTTGTGAGTCAGAAGTTACTGGGTCCCAGCCTCAGCCTCAATCCACTAGATCATTTACTTCAGGAATGGTCCTAGACTTGAGTATATGGGATGTATAGTTTCCTTTCTGGAATGATTTCCACATTGTGAGAAACCATAAGTTATCAGGGCAAAGTTTCAGCTGTTGGGAGAGTAGACGTAAAGAACCTACCATGGTCCCAGTACTCTATAATACTTGCAATGAACTTATTGCATCTCTCTTAGGGAAGAAGGAGAAGTAACATCACTGATCTGTCAAAAAGCTCACAGCCCAGATATGCACATACCTACAGTACAATGCTCACCAGCTTTACTCATACTGAGCATGCCTTTGGTTGCAACACTTCATAACCCCTTGTTAACTTTCCCTGTTATGGGTCTTAAAAAATTGAAATAGATAAACTGTTCATGGAGGTTTCCATTATTCCTGTTAGGAAAGAAAGAGTAATAGGCAATTCAAGCAACACTATTTTGGACAAAGGCTATTGAATAAATTGAATTACTGTATGTTACCAGCTAAGGACAATTACCAAGTATTATGTTTTATTCATGCAATTTACTGATGTCTTTGACCAGTCTGACATTATGAAGATTGAGTCAGTCAGAATTTATAGACAACAAGCAGAGTCAATGACAACTTGCCTCATTAAGAAGAAATGTTGGATCACTAAAGAAATATATTTAGTCATTTGTCTGTCAATTTGAGTTTAAAAAAAATAGTCTGAACTGTGTTCTGATCCCCTGTTCCAGAGCTTATGGGTTTGATCTTGCCTCCCCCTGGTAAGCAGAGTGCACTGGTGGCATCGTGGAAAATTAGCAACTATACTTCCTGCGCAGTGAGCAACAGTGGTATTATGCATATGCAGCCACATATGGCCCTACAGCCTATTCCCACAACCTGTCCTGAAGCCAGAGCATCACCCCTGACTCCCTGTAAGGGGTTCCATCTAACTCCAGTGATGGACAAGGAATTACATACGTGGTTTCCTGCATCATTGTTGGAACAGTTGTGCTTTCAGCACCATCTCCTTAATACTCTCTCTGTCTCTGCTTGTGCGAAGGGTAAGTCAAAGTGCCACAGATCCACAAAAGTAGGTAAAGGGAGCAGTTGACAAGCTTCAAGCAATTTAAGACAAGCAGAAAGCATATAGGGAGTAGGGATGTTATAAATATGAAAGCAGGGTGCGTGTGTGAGGGGGAGTGGGAGAAAACAAGGTTGTCACCAACTGATAATGGGCTCCAGGCTGTCTTGGGCCCCCCTTCTTTGGCAGACAGCTGTAGGTGCAAGTTTTGTCTGTGTTTTAAACAGGTACTGCTTTTAGTTCAGCATAAACACTAGTGAGGGCATCTGACACCACGGTGAACCCTGACAATATCTAAGGTTACTGGACAATGGCCAGAACACAGAAGAATGTCAAAGTTAAATGTTCGCTGTGTATTAGAGGGCAAGATGACATAGTTGGGGCCAGTGTAAAGAAATGTTTCCACTATATTTATTCCCAGACTTTGGGATAAGCAGGGGGAGGTGTACTAAGAGAGAACAAATCAAACTTTGTTGACCCTAAAGAAAGGAAACAACCATCATTAGAATAATTTAAACAAAGTTGTACCCATTTGTGTGATGTAGCAACATCCCAATTGGTCAATTATTGTTCATATTAACATTAACACATTTAATGTTTGCACACATGGGGAAAAAAGCAAGTCCTGCCTACCCATGTGAACAGATTTTGATGGACTAATGCTTCATTTTCCCTAATGATTGTGAAAAGAATATATAGCACATAATAAATGTGTATATATATTACACATTTAAAATAAATGTGCTCATCCGTAATGAGCTGTAATAATCAATTAGACATCAGCACAGTATCTGAGTATTTCAATGGCTAAAAAACCCTGTTATAGCCAACAATCAGCTTGGCAGTGTGGATTATTTTAATAGACAAAACACTTTACAACTAGTCTTTACCATCTGTTCCGCCTTCTAATTACAAATGCAACAAGAATATAATTCACAATTGCATCATTAAAAAGACATAAGGGATTTAATGTATGTCTATGCTTCCCTTTAACATAGCATGCAGCTGTTACGTTTTTCTCTTGTTTTGTAGATAAAAATCAAGGAGAGAACTTCTTTCCCCTCATAGAGGAAATCCCCTGAATTTGAAAGTTTTTCATAAAAGTCTATATGTACTGACATTGGTGAATATCCATGGAATACATTTAAACACAGGTACTTCTCTATATACTGTACTGGCTACTCAAGTATGTTCATATAGGGATGGACAGAATCCATAGTTCTGGTAGGTGCTTGGCCAACAGACAAAGGGTTTGCTTTTACTCTCATGACAGTGTAAATCAAGAGCAACCCCAGCAGTGTCAATTGATTTGCAACAGCTTCCAAATGGACCATTATACAAGATGCTGAGCACCCTTAACACTTACTGAAATCATCTCAAGGGAATGCAAGTTGAAGGCACTCAGGGCTAGAGTTTTAAAAGGTATTTACTCAGCTAAAAGTTCAGATAGACACATAGTGGGATTTTCAAAAGAACCTAACTCTTACTGGAGTGTTTTTGAATGACCCACTATGTCCCCTAGAAAATTCCACTAGCTGCCTAGCTGCATCTTTAGGTGTCTTTAAAAATACCTTTAAAAATCAGGCTCCTTGGTGGCTCTGGGCATAAGTCCCATGAAACTTTGGCTCCCAAGTACCTAAATCACTTGAATATAGGGTTTAGGCTCCTGAGGCTATATCTACATGGAGCAGCAGTGCTGACAATGGGGTCTGAATCGCAGAGAGCACCAAAGTGCTGCTCTCTAACCACTCCATTTGGATGTTACTGGCATAAACTAAATGGTACCTAGTTTGCATTAATGTAGTCCTATGTGAAAGAGGACTATGTTAAATTCATGCTGGTAGTGTCCACATGCAGGGCCGGCGCTACCACTAGGCAACCCTAGGAGGTCGCCTAGGGCATCAGGATTTGGGGGGCGGCTTTTCAGGTCCCTCGGCAGCTGCCCGGGTCCTCGGCGGCATTTCTGTGGCAGGATCTTCAGCTGCCTGGGTCCTTGGCGGCATTTCTGCGGCAGGATCTTCGACCGCCCAGATCCTCGGTGGCGTTTCGGCGGCAGGATCTTCGGCCGCCCGGGTCCTCGGCAGCCTTTCAGAAGCAGGATCTTCGGCCGCCCGGGTCCTCGGCAGCCTTTCAGCAGCCGGATCTTCGGCTGCCCAGGTCCTCGGCGACGTTTCAGCGGCAGGATCTTCGGCCCGGCTGCCCGGGTCCTCGGTGGCGTTTCGGCAGCAGGATCTTCAGCCGCCTGGGGCATCTCCCAGAGGTGCCGCCTAGAGCAGCAAAAAAGCTGGCGATGCTCCTGTCCACATGGGACACTCCCAACACTTTGTTGTGCTCTGCAATTCATACTTCAGTAGTCTGCACTGCAGTCCAGTGTAGACAAGCCCAGAGTCACTTAGGTAACTTATAAAAAAAAAATCTTTAAAAATGTGTGTTTGTCCAAAGTGGCAAGGCATCAGCTCTTTGGATCATGGTCCTTGATAAAGACTGATGACTTGTTTACAATCCAAAACCTTGAATAGAAAGTAAAGAGATGTAATCTGAGTATTGGAAAAGTACAGTAATCCCATCATTCCTCCTCCCCTACTCCCCAACAGGCACAGTGTTTTAAATTGCAACCTTAAATTTCCAAATTCAAATAAACAATTCAGAATAAATCTGGAAAGTGTATTTTATACAGCATATTAAATTAAAAAACCCAGAATTTGAGCACTCAAGCACATGAGCCAGGAAATTCAAAAGTTAAAGTTACTATAGCAACTCAGTCACATTGCACGTGCTGTATATATTCTGATATTAATTTTACAACATAAACCAGTAATAAAAGGTAAACAGTTAAAAGGAAAACAGGAGTAGAAGAAAAAGTGCAAATGCAAGCTGTTGTGAGGAACCTTAAACTGAAGCTTCATCTTAAAAGTAAAAGTGACATTGTAGGGTGCCATATTTATTGTCTTTTTATGACTTCCAGATCAAATGTATTCAGTTTACAAGTATTTTTGTGTTTTTTTTCTAACTGCCAGTCTTGAAAATCTCACCTGTAATCTGAAAGTCAAACTGGGTTTTTTACTTCCTGTTTCTTCTCCATCACTGGGTTTTTTAAGAACAGGATGGACAAACACTTGTCAGGGATGGTCTAGATTTACTTGGCCATGCAGGGAGGCCATGAATTTTCAGGGTGCCTTCCAGCCCTGATGTCTATGATTCTATGATTATCTCCAGCAATAACAATTCTTCAGGGAAAAGTTTGCTTTCAGGTACACCAACGCAAAGACATTGTATCCAGAATAGGCCCATACATAGAATCCCTTAACTGCCATTAGTGTTACACAGATGTTAAGTGATTGGTCCAGTCATTGGAATTTAGTAAACAATTATATCGATGGACAAGAATCTGTCTCTAACCCTTTTTATCTGTATTGGCTCTGACCTAACAACAAAATACGTAACACTTCTGTGTGATTAGAGTTAGCAGATTTTCAGTTCTTCTGTTCAGCTCCAGTTAATTTTAATCTTTCATTTTTACTGTAATTTCTATAATTAGCACTGACCTAAAATAATTTAAACTCAGTATTTAATGCACAAAGAGCTCTATAGTGTTTCTTTTTTAGCTGAAGCCAGGCACTGGTTGCTGTGTGGAGCCACACCCCAGCAGAAATATTTAGGGTTACTGGGACTGATTTTCAAAGGCCTTGGAGCCATATTTTCTCATATTCAGTACCTTCACTTAGGGCTAGATTTTTCATAAGAGCTCAGCATCCATTTAGCCATCTCAATAAGGGTCAGATTTTCAATAGTGCATAGCATCCCGTGGTTGCGATTGTGACCCTTATGGACACATTTTCAAGAGATCTCAGCAGCCAAATCTGGCCACTTACTGAGGTGGTGTCAAGGGCCTAATCCTTTGGCAGCACTCCTGTGGGGTATGACAGGCTCATGTAGTCACCCAGGTTCTCGTTGTCCTAGTTGGGGTGGTTAACTTAGCCAGTGGACCTCATTTCCATCCTAGATCTGGTGGAGTTCCTCTGAAGTTGGTGCCTTCCAGGGTTCAGAGGCAACAAAAAGAAAGGAGGCAACGGCCGGGGGAAGGGGGTAGAAACAACCAATTCCAAACAAACACTGGCCTCTCTTCCTTCAGGTGGACTTAGGCAAGCTGCAGTCCAGCTCAATGTGCTCTAGTTAACCACCAGAAAGGTTCTTGAGGTAACTGTTTATTGTCCAGCCCTTCTTTCTTTCAGAGTACTCAGACAGTTCATAGGAATGGGAGCAGGATCTGCCCTCCATCAGATCTCCCTCTGAGAGCTGGAGGGACTAGATGTATTTTCCTCTTCCCAGAGCTGCCTCCTCCGAAGCTGGGCTTCTTCCCTGTGGAACTCTTCCTCCAGTACTGTCGTGCCTTGCAGGTGTGACAGGACAGGGCTACTTGAGTCCATAACTCCTCCTCAGCTCCTTCCTATCTGATATGGTGTTTGTACATAAACTGGAGTGGAGATCTTTTGAAAAATCTCACCCCAGTTGTGGGGGCCGAGCCCTTCTGAAAATTCCAGTCTTTGTCCTTAAAGAAAGCACAATGCCACTTGGAGCCACCAATGTATAGGAGCTGCACCCTGTCTGGGGTTGAAATGCTTGTCGTCCTCATGCTTGACCATCTAGCTCTGCCATAGCTCTCATACACTCATAGACTTTAAGGTCAGAAGGGACCATTATGATCATCTAGTCTGACCTCCTGCACAATGCAGGCCACAGAATCTCACCCACCCACTCCTGGAATAATCCTCTCACCTATGTCTCAGCTACTGAAGTCCTCAAATCATGGTTTAAAGATTTCAAGATGCAGAGAATCCTCCGGTAAGTGACCTGTGCCCCATGCTGCAGAGGAAGGCAAAAAACCTCCAGGGCCTCTGCCAATCTACCCTGGAGGAAAATTCCTTCCCGACCCCAAATATGGCGATCAGCTGAACCCCGAGCATGTGGGCAAGACTCACCAGCCAGACACCCAGGAAAAAGTTCTCTGTAGTAACTTCTAACATTCCATCATTGACCATTGGTCCTATTTACCACTGATGGCAAGTAATTGACCTTTGACTAAGATCATGTTATCCCATCAAACCATCCCCTCCATAAACATATCCAGCTTAATCTTGAAGCCAGATAGGTCTTTTGCCCCCACTGCTTCCCTTGGAAGGCTGTTCCAGAGCTCTGCTTTGTTCCCTTTTGGTAGGAGGTGTCCTGAGGAGGTGATAGCAGAGAGCTGTCTCTCTTCAAGAGAGTGCAGAAACTGCGATCGAGAGCTGGCCCCTGAACGGGGGGACATGAAATGGGAAGTTACATGAGGTCTCTACCCACAATCTGGCCCCAAATGTGAGAACTCTGCTGCACATTGTGCAATGTCATTTGTTTTGTTAATCTTTGGTTTAATCTAGACAAATCTAAAATGCAAAGCCCAGAGAAATTCAGCATAATAAAGTCTTTACGTTTCAATGTCAGGAAGAAAACTAATTTCATTTCCTCACCCTCTCTTCCTACCACAAATCCACCTTAGGTTAGAAGATAAATTGACCCTAATCACTGGTATAAATTCAGTTTCATATTTCAAATGCCAACATCTTTTTGAGAACCTAGTAATTAACACCACTTTCAGGAACTTAAAAAGGGACAGCTTGATCCTTCCCCTGCACATACACCAGAGATGAACCATCAAACTCTCTCCTCTTTCCTCCTCCTGTGGTTGAAATGAATGGCATCAGCAAAAGGCTATTGAAGGTTTAAATGTATTGAGCATGAGATCCATCGTATTCTAGAAGGTTGGGGTACCTGATTACTTTCAAACTATGGGTAAAATATTTCTACAAATTCCAGGTGCAATCTCTCTTTCCTTGTGTACCTTGTGTTAAAAATATTTTATTTTAATACATTCAGATCAAAATGAAACACACCTAGATTAAAAAAAATCTCACAAAACAGGAAAAGCAAAATGCCAGCAGGTGTTCCAACATGCTTTGTATTAAAGCCCAGTAAAATAAACTACCCTACTACATGGTAGAAAGTACAAATCATTGAACGTTGTAAATTTTCTTAATGTATCACAGCACAGAGACACCTGTGCAAAAGACAGTAATTTAGTGCTAATACCCTGTGAATATTTAAATAGCCCTCCTATGTTATCCTTTCTTATCAGCATGGTGTGGGGTGGTCAACATTTGTTTTACACTCCCCTCCAACTAAACTACACAAAAATAACTATGTGTAAACAATTATGAAATATCGTTGTTGCCCATCTGTATTATCGGTATGGCCAGAATCCCTCCAACACATATTATAACAATGTCAGAGGACATTCCTTTAATCCTTGTAAATACCTAGGCTAAATATATATGTTCTTAATTATGTGGTTCTCTACGTTATAAACCAAATCCACTGCCCCACTACAACTGCTTTGCTCCACTCCAGCACAACTCACCCAGATCAGAAAATCTAGGACCATAACATTGTTCTTTTATATTCCCACAAGAAAAAAGAAAACATGTCACAACATGACTGGGCCACAGTCCAGTGTTTAATCATGGCTATTTCTGTAGTGTAGATAGAGCCTTTGTGTAAACAAAGCAGTGTACTGATGCCATCACTTGTCTGAATGAAGTGGCTGTAAGAGGAAAAACAGCTGGTAGGAAATACAGCATCAGATATTCTGTTCATTACTCGAGGGCACCAGTGAATTTAAGATTTAGTAATAACAAGAAAAAAGGTGGTGAAGGTTATTTCTGCAACTAACCCCCCTAAATAGCAGCCGGACAGCCTTGATTTGGCTCATGCTGTGGGCAGCTGGAAATGCATCGCCTGAGACAGAGTCGCTGCACTACAGCTTCAGGGAACACAGGAGGTACTTATCTTCTACACCATGTACCCCTCTCTGCACCCTACCAACTCCACTTGGCAGTGCAGAGGAGGACAGAAACATGGTCAAACCTCATCTCAGCCTTTTCCCAGATTCTCTGTAGGTGCTGGAATTTAATGGAGCATTTAATGGAGCACAGAGACTATGACCACGCATGGAGGAATTAATGAAAAGAGGAAGACTTCCTGTGCTCTCTTTCCCCATGCTCCCATTCAATAACTAGCACAATGTGGGACTGCTTTTAGACTGGTTTGATAAATCGATCCCCAAAAGCACTCCCCGTCGACTCCCGTACTTCAGCTTGCGAGAGGCGCAAGCGGAGTCGACCGGGGAGCGGCAGCGGTCGATTCCCCGGCGTGAGGACGGCCAGGTAAATCGAGCTAAGATACGCTGACTTCAGCTACGCTATTCGCATAGCTGAAGTTGTGTATCTTAGATCGACTCTCCCCCTCTGGTAGTGTTAGAGACTTACCTTTTCTGGGGATGACAGGGAAACCCCTCTGGCTGCCCTCTTCTCTGGATCCAGGCCAGGGTCCTGGCATTAAGCAGCTGGGACAAGTTTCTCATAATCCCTTGCTGCTTCTTACCTCACCTCTCTTGTAGGCTTTTCCCAGACCCATGTTTTCTGATTCTTCCTCTCTAGAAGTCAGAATTCCTGGGCAGCTTCCTGACAGTCTGTTGCTGAATGGGCCACTTCTCAGTAGTCCCTCAGGGTACGTCTACACTGCAGCTGGAAGGTGTAATTCCCACCTTGGGTGGATGTACATGAACTAGTTCTACTCACCCTAGTGCCTAAATATTACCTGAGTAGCTGTGGTGACAAGAGTGGCAGCTCGGGCTAGATGCCCAAGTCTGTACCCAGGAGGTCAGGTGGGATTGTACTCGGGCAGCTAGCCTGAGCTACTGAGGGCACACTGCTATTTTTAACTGCTAGCTTGAGCAGAGCTAGTGTATGAATGTCTACCCGATCTGGGAATTACTCTTCCGAGCTGCTGTGTAGATATATCCTCAATCTGTCTATAAACCACCCCTCTCTTCTTATCTACAGCCTTCTTGCCCCCCAGCTGTTGCTGGCCCAGCAATTAGCCACAGCGGTTAATCCCAGGTCTACACTACCCGCCCGATTCGGTGGGTAGCAATCGATCTTTTGGGGATCGATTTATCGCGTCTCATCTAGACGCGATAAATCGTCAGTGGCTGTGATAGAATGGGGCCTCATGACAGGCAAATACTTGGTAGATTTTCTGGACAAGTAACAATGATAAAGTTTCATCATCATAATATAATATTCTGCTACCATTATTTCTTAGGAGGACGGAGTGAAGAGAGACACAAAAGATCACATAAATCAGATTATGTGCTGTTTGTATTCACATCACACAACTTAAAATACAGTATGTTCCACAATTGATGGAGAAGCAGCCAGATTTACTATAGCTCACAAACTTTGCAGTTTATATGCTAGCTCTTTTCTAAAAGAATGGCTTCAATTAATGAAGCCATGATTTAATCCTAGAGCAGTCAAAATAATGTTTAGCAGCTCCAGAACCAGTTTTCTCTCACTGATAGAAAGGTTTACTTAAGACCCATATATATTATTGCCAGGCAGAATTCCCATTGTTATTACTTGTATTACAGTAGTGCCTAAGGGATGAACAAACACATAAAAAAATGGTGCCTGGTCCAAAGAGCTTAAAATCTAAATATAAGACAAGAGAAAGCATCTCCTGGTCCTATAAAAAAATCAGAAAACTTACAATGCACATAAGTTAAGGTCAATAAAAGATACATCCCAGTGAAATATATTGGAGCTTTAGTTGGGGACGGAAGACTGTAGAGGCCCCTAGATTTAACTACTTCCCACCCTCCCCCCTTTCTTTCTTGCTTCCTCTTTTTGTTTTGAGCTAGTGGTTGAAAGTGGCTAGTGATTCTGAATACACTAACACAATTATTTATGTTGAAGTGCAGCTTGCAGCTGAGGGTGCTATTGCACAATATAGTAAACACATTACCTTGGTTATAATGAGTAAATTTCAGCTGTAATAGACACTATCTGGATATTAATTGGCACTACTTGCAGTGATCTAAAGAGAGATGGGAGCGTGGAGAGCTGTCCGGCGTAGAAATGAGATGGAGGAGCCACAGAGGACTGTTTTATAATTGTCAGCTGTGTATATCCTGCTTTTTAATTAGCCAACTTGTTTAAAAGGCAAGTGTGTGTATTTGGGGCATAACACTCACACTATTAATTGAATGTGCTCTTACTTTACACTTGGAACATTTATACTGTGGTGAAAACTGCAGTAAAATCCTCAGTAAAATGTCTACATTTTAAACGAAGACGAAATTAAATAAGTATGTCCTAAGAGGTGATATCTTCTCCATCTGTCACTCAAAAGCATTATCAATTCTACTTAGGACTCTGGTTCCTAATTTTCCTATGATCCCTCTGTATGATAGAAGCATACAAAGTTGCTTATTAATGGCAAAACCAGTTGAAAACTCTGCCTTCACCTGTCACAGATGGTTTGGTCTAGCCTTCTGTAGTAGCAGTGGAATCTCCTCGGATTAACATGCTGCTCACCTCTTAACCTATCCAGGTTCTGGAGACAGATGTCTCAAAGGCAGCCTGGTGTGCTTTCTTTCCTCATCAGCGATCCAAAGAGTTCATGGACTTGTCAAAAATCCATTCCACTGAGCATAAACAAGCTTGATTTATCAGTCGAAGAACTCTAAGTAAGACACACGTTCTTCAGGTCACACATGCAGTTACTTCCAGACAATAGCACTGTAGTATCTCACGTGACCAAACAATGAGAATTACTTCAGAGTTGATGACCAACCTGGCCCTAAATATTTGTAAATTTTGTCCAAAAAGAAATAAAGCCTGATTGCAAAACATATTCTAAGGAGAGCGTCTGGTAGTGAATGGCTGGTAGGAAGAAAGATTTGTAGGAAGGGAAATATGCTTCCAAATACCTGTTCACCACCAAGTGGACTATTAAAAATCAGTCCACTTATTAAGATGCCTACAGATTTAGAAGCCTGATGTTAGGTCATATTTAAAAAACAAACTGGATAAAAAAAAAGCTTGTCTCCTGTTAGTCTCCCAGACAACAAAGCAATAGACCAGATGTTCTAATCTTGTGCAGGGGTCTATAGCTCTCATAACTATTTCCTCACCTCCAAGAATTCTAGAACATGCAGACAAGATTGATGGAGGATAGAATTGCTTATACTGATCTTTCCTATACAAGTCAGTTTCATTCAGTACTATCATTCTTAACATACCATCCATATAGAAGCAGCCAGGGAGTCACTGGATACTGGCCTTCCGTGACCCTGAATTCACATGTCAGTGGGGCCAAGAAATAAAGATCAGGTTCTTACCAGCTCTCCTGTATGCCATACCTTTATTACTATCCTGGGAAGTTAATTTCCACACATGGCAAGAAAAGGGATTCCTTTGCTGCAAGGAATTATCCTTCCCAAAGACTGAACTTTAGAATCAGGCGAATCAACTTCTGCTCTCAGATTGCTAAGAAAGAATGACAATTCATCAATCATAAACCAACATTTGCAAGAGCTTTCTCTTATTGAATAATTTGGGTATTTTCAGGAATTGTCCCTAGTCACTGACAAATTATAAATCCACTGCCACTGTCCCCTCAAGTGTCAGGGCTTTGTTTCAATTTTATTTAGGTGAACTGGAACAGAAAAATGTGACAAGCTAGTCAGGGCTGCTGCGTTATCAAAACTTGCCAAGCTTAACTATGTTTTCTAATGGGATGTCAATGCTTTGCTAAATCATTTAGCTGTAATTGCTAATTCTTCTTGTGAAATTAGGAACATAGGACTTGTTAAACCAGTCCAGACTCACATTCCATCTAATCCAGTATCATCCCTCCAATAGTGTCCAGTACCAGCGGCTTCAGAGAGAAGTGCAAGGAACGTGAGGTGGTCTATAATCTGCCCATACAGGGTGGTGGTTCTTAATCTCCTACACAGAATATGTCCTGAAGCATAGGGGTTTGGAGTCAATAGGCCCTGCTGGCTGCCAAGTGGACTTTCAGAAATCAGTCAACTTGTTAACATGCCTACAGATTTTGGAGTCTGATATTAGGTCATATTTAAAAACAAAAATCAGCAATAACTTTGGCCCAAGTCTTGAGTCAAATTCCTAACAAAACCATAAAGATCCTGTTTCCCTCTGTTGATCTTCCAGATTTCTCCTATAGGTAGGAGTCTGCAATTTATTCTTATAGACTTTTTAATCAGTTTTCCATTCATTTTGAATTTGACTGGTGTTCTCCTGTCGCGGGGGACATTTTATCTTCCTTTTAATTATGATTTTACCATAACTGTTGTATTCTACCTCTGCAAAAGTGTTTTCTAATAAAAAAATAACACCTCCCCCCACATTGGGGTGCTATTTAGACATTTTGTTATGTTCCAACTTTCCTAGCTTCTTTATGTGTCCAGCTAATAGGCAGAACGAATTGCTAGACAAGCCCTATTTATATGCCGGATGCCCAAACTCTTTCACACCAATGGCTATACTGACATTCAGCATCTGTCAGATATTAAGGATGAGGTGATAAATTAACTCCCCATATAGCAACTGGCTTCAGGCTGATAGACCTCAGAGCTACACTGAAGTCAGTAGAGCTCCAGCATAGATGCTGTGGTCTGACCTCAGTGAACTTGTTGCAGAATTGGAGCATATACAACTCCATTACACAGAATCACCCACTCTTAAAATGGAGTGGGGTGGTTTTATTAACAATTTAAAATTATAACATGCTGAAACTAGTCATTTCAGATTGACTCAGAAACAGCCTTTTTTGCCTTAAATCAGTGAAGCCATCTCTGTCCTCTACCTCTCAAAATATTGTTCAGTGTTTTCTGATATTATGTTCATTCATTAACTAAAATATTTGTAATTTTTAAATTAAAATCAGTTGAAGTGTTCCAGATATCCAGCACTATAAGTGAGATCAGGAAGGACAATGGTTTTGGAGCTACGGTACTAGATATACCTCCAAAATAGAGGGGGTAAAATTTTTTTACTTGAAACATTTTTCATCATTGAATGCAGTTTCAGTGGACCTGAATCATTGGTGTCAAACTATTTCAGTCGAAAAAGTCAAATGTCATTTTCAAAACAAAATGTTTCTACTTTTAAATTCAAGACAACTTTTCATTTAGAATTTTGATTTGATTTTATTAGAAGGTTTTTTTAAAAGTTAATAAACCTCAAAAATGCAACTAGCCATTTCATTTTGGGCTGAACGAAACATTTTGTTTGACCACCAAACTGAACAAATCAGTTATCACACAGTTATCACACTCTGCTCAGGACACTGCATTCAGCTCCCAGCTGTGCCACAGACTTCCCGTGTGACGTTAAACAAGTCATTTAGTTTCTCTGTGCCTCAGTTCTCGATCTGTTAAATCAAGATATCAGCAGCTCCCTAACTCACATGGGTTTTGCAGTGATAAATAAATTAATAATTGGGAAGTGCTCAGATGACTCTGATAATGGGAGCCATAAATATACACAGACAAATCTGATTTTTCTCCTAGACCATCAATTTACATAAAACTCTAGGCTGGAAGTTTTATTTTATGAAGAGAAATAAAAGAGCAGCTCTTATCTGGAGAGTTCTTTATAATGGAACATGTAGATGCACTGTCCATTTCATTTTTTTAAAAAGAGCACACATAATAGCTGAGCAGGTGCAATTTTCTATTGCCTGATTTGCCTGACTATGTCACAGGGTTTCATTTATGTATTTATTTCAGTTTATGCTACTCTACCATAATAGTCCAAAATCTAGGTGTTCTTGGCACTGCCTTAAAGTATACTTTTAAAGGCTTTAATTCAGCGTGCTATTTAAGCGGGTGCCTAACTTACTGTCCATACTCCCAGATCATAATACTCTGCTAATAACATACATAAAACAAAAACAATATTAAAATCCTCTTACAAAAATCCTCACCAATAATCCTTTTCTCCCTGAGCCCCAACCATCCCCACTGTCTTGTGGACTAGAGAGAGAAGAAAGGCCTTGTATCACAGCCTGACTTTTAGCAAATCTAAGGCAAAGAAGGAATGGAAGTGAGCAATTTACAGTGAAATCTGTACAAGAATTTTTATGATTCAGTTTTCCCATCTGCAAAACAGGGAAATTGATACTGACCTTTATAAAGCACTTTGGGATCTATGGATGAAACATGCTATGTAAGTGCTTGTTATTATTATTATCAGGTAGCCTCATTCTTTAAAGAGACTGTTCCCAAGCATCCCCAAACACATTGGGCCTGATTCTCCCCTCACTTACACCAGAGTAAGTCAGGAGGAATTACTACATTGCAGCCAGTGGGGTTATGGCAATATGAAACAAGTGTAAGTGACTCCAAATCTACTTCCATTGAATTAAGTAACATTTATTTTTATGGTAATGAGTAAGGGCCAACCAAGGCCTTGTAAAATCAGGCCCATTGAGGACAATTTTGCTCCATCTTCATTGGAAATCTGCCTCCCTTCACTAATCAATTTTGGCCATGCCCTCTAAAGTCATTTAAGAAAGGTTCCAATGCCTACATATACGCAGACTCCAATCCTACAAGCTGCTCTTTATTGGCAGACCATGGCTCCATGCAGACAGTGAGGTTGCACACAGCTTCAGGGAAATCCAGTGCTACTACCAATGTGGAACAACTTGTTGCATCAGGACACTAACATATGAAGAAAAAACTGAGCTCCATATACACATATTGAAGAAAGCTAGAACTAAGATGAGAAAAAAAATCACTATAATTTATTATAGACATCTGAACATATCACTGAAGTGCAAGGTCTACTCTTATTTAAGAAGAAATAGATAAACTATTAGGAATAAACCACTATTCCTTCACTAAAACATTTGAAAGAGCTGTTCTGTGTATATCAAGGAAAGCATCACTTTTTCACGTTTTAGTAATGTTTACGAATCTAAA
Organism: Macrochelys suwanniensis; assembly: GCA_033296515.1. NCBI lineage: Eukaryota > Metazoa > Chordata > Testudines > Chelydridae > Macrochelys > Macrochelys suwanniensis. The sequence goes on from CM065783.1 coordinate 37,845,367, forward strand.
TTTTATACCACTACTACTATGGAAGGCATATTTTATTATCCTATTAGTATGGTTTGGGGAACCATCTCAGAAAAAGAGGCAGACCATTATATTACACATGTACATTTTATGTCCCCTCTTAAATGGTGGAAGAGTTTTGTGGTAACAACACACAAGTGGTGTGCTTTAGGGATACTGTTCCATTTCCATCCCCACCCCCGGCCCCACCCAGTCCTTACAGTGAAACCCTCCAGGGATAGTATTTCTTTTCTCCATGGAGATGTTGACATTTGGTCTTGGCCTTTGACTGTAATGGCAGCACAACTACACAACCTTTTCACTGCCTCTGTTCCCCTAGGGTTATGGAATATGATAGCATTGCAGTATTCCCAAAAGTAGGTCAGTGCTGAGAAACTGGATTATTTGGCCAGCAAAGAATCAAAGAGAGAATCCTGATGCAGGAGAGAAGAGCAAATAATTTATACTCTCTACCAATTGTGATTATCACATGAATTTAAATTAATTTGTAGCAATCATCATGACATCTTTCAAGAGTCTGATACCTGTGCCAAAAATCTGTCCAGTTTTAGTGTGTCTCATGTTCATAAGGTGTAATTTACATAGCATATGTAAACCAGAAAGCATCTATGATACCTCGATTTTTCCTTGGGGAAAGGTACAAAAAATTTACCACTATGAAGGAAACTGCAGGTGTCCATGTGTTTAACATTAAATTTCTAGAGCCGGAAAAACTGAATCCACATTCCAAAATACACTTGGAATCAATAAATATATTAACATTTTTAGAGAGAACTGTTACAGTCTCATTCACAATGCATGTGTTAGTTAAATCTGTGATTTTAAATATCCCTCTGGTGAAAATGTTGATTTGTAATTTTAAAGCATTACAGATACTACAGATGATGTGCATGTTAGCCTCTCGCTTCTGGTTCTCAGTACCACTGTTTTGTAAAAAGCACCCTCTCATCCAAGGTCCTTATCTTACAAACATGCTTAACTGCACACGTCAGTAGAACAATTATAGCCAGACATGTTTTTAAGGATCAGGGCCCATGTTTTTTCTGTACGTATTATCAATCAGCATGAGGCTTGTGCCATATTAAGTTCTGTCACCAGCATAGAATATGACAATAAAAACATATTAAGGCTCAAGAACTGATTTCTATGTTAACTGAAAATGCTTTTTTCTCTTTTTCAAAGAACACAGTGACTATTCTAATGTCAGTTGCTGGGATAAATATGTTTAGTAGAAATTATTAAGCAAGGTGCTTGTGAAATCACCAAAGTTTCATTAATACAAAACTAGGCTTTGATGCCAGTAGTTCTTTATTTCTCCTGAATTTAAAATATACTATTATTTTATCTAAGCATCATCGCAAACTGTAGTTTGGCTCAAGGATGGTTTGCACCCACCTAATTAAAATTAGAGGTGTGTTCCCATTTTACCCATTTTTGTATTTTTCCATGCGTTGTACTTATCTTTCCATTGTATGGTTCCCAGAGATTTTTATTCATCTTTAATTATTTAAACATAAAGTACTACAGTGAGCACAGGGCAGTTTAATATGGCTCATTTATATCAACTGCAATACAAGAGGAACACAAATTAATTACAGAATTACTCCAAATGAAGGCATATTATTTTGTGAAAATTATGCCTAACTCCAACAGAGATAATGATAATTTGCACTGTAACTCAAATGATTTCTACCACATCATCTTTTGTGTACATAGTTCATATCACTACTCTAAGTCCTACAAATCACATTAGGATTTGTGATTAGCTAAGAACATTAAACGTGTTTTTGTTGCATGAGAGTGATGAACTATAAAATGCTCAGTTTCTGTTTTATGAATCTAAACTGTAGCCAAATCTCAAACTTTCAAATATAGCCTGAAAACTATTTTCATAGTATCCTACAACAATTTTGGCATGTGAAATTTGTTTGATTTTTCTCTATTATATTCAACATAAAGTATAATCACCCAATTTAATTATGAAGTCTGGAGTAACTACTGGGTCAGTGAAGTCATTCTAGATGGCAACTGTGTCTGGGATCAGAATCTAGTATGTTTCCAATCCTCAGTCTACCATATCTAGTACGAATGGTCTGTACAGGAAATATCTTTTCACACCAACAGCAGTTAAACATTCATTTTTATTTTAGATATAAATATTTCTGTAATATTACACAGAAACAACTCTGCATATAATATACCATTACATTAAGAGACTTCCTCTGATTTAATCAGCAGAGAACAGTGATTGATTAATCAATAAATGGGCATGGCCTTATTAGAGTGAACAAATTAGACATCTCAGAATATATTGCTATAGAGGCAAGATTTCTTCTTTACAAATATGTCCCGTAATTGATAGTAGTGACCTTCTGACAACACTGAAAAACATCTTCCAATTAAAAGGCTGCTGTTTCTTTTACACTCTGTAACTAGAGATCATGGTAAAGAGAATTGTGTTTTTGTGGAGTAGAGCTTAAAATATTCCATAGTGTGCCCATAGAGGAAGTGAAGAGTGCTGCACTTTATGCAATTTTATATAATCGAAAAAGAAAAGATGTTCTGTCAGTGAGGACCATGCAAAGAGATAATATTGCTTAGCATTTTTATTGACCTTCATGATTCATAACCTGGGTTATGGTCAATTTGCCCCATTGTGGTGCCAACGAGCCATCATCCAACCACAAATGCCCATCGAAGAACTCCCATGTCAGAGGGCAGCTTCCTGTTGAGGGGGCACATCTTCCCCACAGCCAGATCTTGTACCAGCGCTAGCATGTGAAGCATTTCAGGAGAGGAGTTAAGTACCTAAGCCACTGGTGGCTTAGGCAGCTTTAAGATGCCTGGGGAGCCAAAGCTGGCCCAAGAAGCAGAATTCCAGAACTGGCTCCCAGACATTCCCTTTTTTCCTACACTAAGTTTTGCTTGGCAGAGGAGAGACTCTAGCCCCATATATTCAAACACAGTACAGACATTAAATAATTAACCCTCACCACACCTCTGAGAAGTAGGCAGGTCAGTACTATTACCACCTTATTCTTCAGACACGGAAGCAGACAGAAAGGTGAAGTGACTTGTTAAAGGACGCACATTGAGTCGGTGGCAGAAGCCAGGATGACAACACAGGACCTCCCACCTCCTGGCTTTGTGCTTATTCCCCCAGCCCAGACCACACTTTCTTTCCAGATGATATTTAGGGCCAACTTCAGATCTGGTGCCAGCAGATCCAATGCCACTGAAGTCAATGAAATTGCACCCACTTACACCAGATCTGAATTTGATCTCAGTCCAAAACTCATTAGCAACGGTGTTAGAGATGGTTAAAATTTTCAGTGAAAAGATTGTCAAAAAAATTGGGTTTAGTTTAAAAACTCCTAAAGCTTGAAAAAAAATTGGCTTAAAACCAAAGTTTTTTTCCAGAAAATTTTCAACAAAAAAACCCAAAAATGTTTAGTTTAAGTCAAAACTTTTCACAGAAAAAGAAATCACTTTCCAACAAGCTCTAAAGAATATTTTAACAAGGAATTCACTACGTATTCCTATCTCACTGTAAAGATGACTATACATTCAGGCCCAAATTTTTAAGTTCATATTGGAAAGACTTGAGGACACAGGAATTGACAGATGATAGAACTGAATTCAGTCCTGCATGCTGCCTTGTTGATGTTGACAGAGTTGTGTCCACATACATCAGAGCTGAATGTAGCCCTCCATGTTTAATACTGATAAATACACTCAACAGAAAGATTCCATCTGTTTCAGAATAATGTAAATGGGGTCTACCCTCTCTACACCAAGCAAACCTCATATTAGCAGACTTGTGCACAGCTGTCTATTTATATTAATATTAGAACTGTGCAAGGTTTGAAATGTCAAAACCTGAGGTAGTGTAAGACTGCAAACTTTTATGAACATTTTAAAAATACAAGATAATGTGGTCCAATTTTAGTCCTTGCTTTCGTGTGAGTTAACTCCATTGATTTTGCAATGTTGCTTCTGGCTGCATTGTGGTCAAGTGTTGCAAAAAATTATAAAATCCAGAAGTTGCTAATTTAAGAAAATTTACTGTTTCCTGTTTCCCCCACTTTTCTTCCATCTCAATTCAAGAATGTACAGAGCCATTTTAAAGGAAGAGTTAGAATGAGTCATTATCCAATAACATAAATTGATTCAAACCTTGCACAAATTTAAGGCAGAGCATTTGCATAGCTTGGCTTAGCCAAAGAAACAAAAATGGCAATATTGGTCCATCACAAATATAAAGTGAACCATTCCATATTGCATCTTGTAAAAGAACAGCTATGGTGAATAGAGTTGGCTAAAGTTCACCAAAAGAAGTCAAAATAGTGTAATATATTGTTACAGTTTATGGCATCTATTATGCAATAAATTGTCATCCCTTGTCACTTCTTATTGAAATTGCAGCTTCATTTTGGGAGCCAAGTGCTAATAACACAAGAGTAAAAAGAGCAGGATTCTTAACATTTCTTGGAACTGTGATTTTCTCTCTCCCCCCTGCCCTCACAAGGAATGTTAAGTCCTAAAATCAATTATATTGGAGAGGAGTGGCGTGAGACCTGAATCAGACCAAGGCTAGGATTATGAGTTCATATTTGATAGGACCATTTTATGGGTCCTCGTGATTTCAGCTCTAAATGGCAAAAAATCTCATAGGATCAGTTGTAAACACAAGATTTACATTACCTTACTCTGGGGGAAAAAATAGCCCTTTTTCAGACTCAAACCCAAATTCTCTCAAAATTTAGAAGGATGGATAGGGAGAAGAAAGTTAGAACTGAGGTTCTGATTTGGGCCTATTTCTAGTTTACACCACGATATTCTGTCTAATCACTGCAGATGGATCAATAAACTACAACCAGAGCCAGTCTAGGTCTGCAGATCCTCAAAACTGCTACCTTTTGACTTGACACAATGCAAAACAACAAAAAAAGAAAATATGTTTTCATGTGTTTTATACAGATTACATCAGCTGAAGATCTGCCTAGTATTTGGAAAGTGGTATAGATACACTGACTTCAACGGAGCTATGACCAGGGCCGGCTCTAGGCATCAGCAAAACAAGCAGGTGCTTGGGGCGGCACATTTCTAGGGGCAGCATTCTGTGCCCCCGCCGCCCCAGCTCACCTCTGCTCTGTCTCCGGTTGTTCCCCTGAGCACGCTGCTGCTCGGCTTCCCCCCTCTTCCCAGGCTTGCTGCCCGTGAGAGCCTGGGAGGGAAGGGGAGAAGCTGAGCGGTGGCAGCAGAGCGGAGGTGAGCTGGGGTGGGGAGCAGTTCCTTTCCCTCTACCCCCTGTTACTTCCTGTGCCCCCTCACCCTAGCTCACCTCCGCTCCGCCTGCTCCCCTGAACGCGCCGCTGCTTCGCTTCTCCCCCCTCAGGCGAGGGAGTGGGGAGAAGCGAAGCGGTGGCATGTTCAGGGGAGCAGGCAGAGTGGAGGTGAGCTAGGGCGGGTGTGTGTGTGGGGGGGTACAGGAAGCAATGGGGTGGGGGAAATGCAGCACATGGGGGGGGCAAGAAAAAAAAGCGGGGGCAGCCAAAAAATGTTTTGCTTCGGGCGGCAAAAATCCTATAGCCGGCCCTGGCTATGACAATCTGCACCAACTGGGGAGCTGGCCCACTGCATAAAGATCCATCAGAAATTAGATCAAAAATGAAATACCTTAAAGAAAGGTACCTAGTCCATGAAAGGGAATGTTTCATTTGATCAACCAATTTGTTTTACTTTATTCAAGCATTCACAAATCTCCAGTCATTTTAAGTATCTATGTTGACATCCTGCATTCATCACCATGGTATCTAAGTGCTTTACAATATTACATTAATCCAACAGATAGTGTAAACAAGTTCTTTCTTCCCTTCCTATGAAACTATGAACAGCAGGCAGATTTATCATTATTATTGTGCAAAAGTCACAATGAAGTTACATTGCATCCTATAGTTAGTATGATTGTTAATCTCGTTGGAAGAAATTTAGCTAAGTGTGCTCCGAACCCTGAGGAAATTCCGTATCTCATGAGGGTCACCCTTGACTTTTACTGCTCCATTGTTCTTAAAGAATGCAACCATTATGGTAAGTCTTGGTTATGGGAGGCGATTTTATCTCAGATAACCTGAGCCCAGCCAATGCATAGCATCTGGCACACTATAGCAATGTGATAACAATTATCTGTGTTGATTTGGAAGACAGGCTCCTTCATGGCAAACAGTCTGGAGTTTTTGAAAGGTCAGCACTTTTATTCCCAGGTACGGTGCAGGACCTGAAGTCGTAACTGCATGGATCATTGAGGCCAAGTTTACATCTGAGGATAGAGAAGCTGCCTGGTTATCTGAAGGTATAAGAAGGTATTATTAGCAGCATTTCCAGATGCTTTGAAAAAGCCAAGAGGACATCAGGACAAGTTTCAGCAAATGGTGGTATACAGTGATCATTCTGTACTTACGGTGCTTGCAAAAAATCTGTTTTATTCTGTATATGGTTCCAACTAGCTGTGCATAACAAGAGATTCACAGTACCTACCCAGACTCTGTCGGTGAAGCTCAGTCCTTAAGTATACAGTCCAAGACCCAAAACTTAATGACACTTAAAAAATTAATAAAACACACAATTACAAATACCTAAAATCATCTTAATAACTAAACGTACTAACAATCATAGAAATGTAGGACTTGAAGGGACATCATCTAGTCCAGTCCCCTGCACTGAGGCAAGACTAAGTATTATCTAGACCATCCCTGACAAGTGTTTGTCTAACATGTTCATAAAAATCTTCAATGACAGAGATTCCACAACCTCCCAAGGTAATTTGTTCCAGTGCTTAACTATCCTGACAGTTTGGAAGTTTTTCCTAATGTCTAACCTAATTCTCTATTGCTGCAATTTAAGCCCATTTCTTCTTATCCTGTCCTCAGTAGATAAGGAGAACAAATTTACCCTCCTCTTTATAACAATCTTTTTACATACTTGAAGACTTATGTCCCCCCTCAGTCTTCTCTTCTCCAGAGTAAACAAACCCAGTTTTTTCACTTGTCTCATAGGTCATGCTTTCTAGACTTTTATTCATTTTGGTGGCTTTTCTGTGGACATTCTCCAATTTGTCCACATTTTTCCCCCAGTATGGTGCCAAGAACTGGACACAGTGCTCCCATTGAGGCCTGATCAGTGCTGAGAAGACTGGAAGAATTACTTCTTGTGTCTTGCTTACAATACTCCTGCTAATACATTCCAGAATGAGGTTTGCTTTTTTATTTTTATTTTTTTGGCAACAATATTATATTTTTGACTCATATTTAGTTTGTGATGCACTATAACCCCTAGATCATTTTCTGCAGTACTCCTTCCTAGGCAATCATTTCCCATTTTGTATTTGTGCAATTGATTATTCCTGCCTAAGTGTAATACTTTGCATTTGTCTTTGTTTAATTTCATCCAATTTATTTCAGACCATTTTCCAGTTTGTCAATATCATTTTGACTGCTAATCCTGTCCTCCAAAGCATGTGCATCCCCTCCAAGCTTGGTATGGTCCACAAACTTTATAAGTGTACACTCTATGCCATTATCCAAACCATTTATAAAGACAATGAATAGAACAGGACCCAGAACAGATCCCTGTGGGATTCCACTCAATATGCCCTTCCAGATTGATTGAGAACCATTAATAACCACTCTCCAAGTACACATGTCCAAGCAGTTCTGCACCCACCTTATAGTAGGTTCATCTAGGCTATATTTCCCTATCTTGTTTATGAGAAGGTCATGTGACACAATATCAAAAGCCTTACTAATGTCAAAATATATCACTGCTGCTGCTTCCCTCCTATTCATAAGGCTTGTTACCCTGTCAAATCCATGTTATCGCCTTATTATCTTTTAGGTTTTTACAAATTGATTGTTTGATTATTTGCTCCATTATCTCTCTGGGTATGGAAGTTAAGCTGACTGGTCAATGATTCCCTGGGTTGTCCTTATTCCCCTTCTTATAGATAGGAACTGTATTTGTCCCTTTTCCAGTCCTCTGGGGCTCTCCCATCCACCATGAGTTCTTAAAGACTCACTAATGGCTCAGAGATCTTTTCATCCAATTTCTATGTATTCTAGAATATATTTCATAATACCCTGCTGACTTGAAGACATCTAAGTAATTCGTAACTTGTTCTTTCCCTATTTAAGCTTCAGATACTATCCCATTTACACCGATGTTCACTATGTTAGTTATCCAGTCGTTACTAACCGTTTTTGGTGGAATCTGAAACAAAAAGGAATCTGTTCAATCAGTCTTTGAGGTGCCCTGTGCTGTCGCTTGGACCTTCAAGAAGACTCTGGAGCATGATATCAGAAGGTAGCAAACTCCACTCGTTCTGGTTGTTCTGTGTCCTGAGGCTCCATTGCCTCATTGCCTTTGGTTTTTGCCTGCCTAATACCTTCTAGGGCAGACTTGATACCTCTTATCTCCCTCCCTTCTAGGATTAGGAGAAGGTGTAGCTCATTCTTATGTAGTGTCCATTTTGTCCATCATACAACTGCAGGCAACCTCCTGTGAGAAACATTGTTGTTTGTGACCATTGTTACCCATCTTATAGAGACACAATATCATGAAGAGGTGGCAGTTGACAGGTCCCCAAATCCTACTGATATTTTTATTTTTCCTTATCGGTTTCTATATACATGAGTCAAATCCTCCCTGACTCTGACTTTGAGCTTTGAACATTTTTCTGCCTCAGGTCCCCTTTTTTGTAGCATTTTGGTTTCTCTATCATTTCTATACTGTCAGAGCACTGTCCCTCCTTCATAAGCTTCATTCTGTACTGGGTGACTTCCTTTACATGGCGCATTCTAATTGCTTTATCAAGGATTACTTGTGGGTCTTCCAGTAGGCTTTGAGTGTTTTGTTCCAGATCTCAAACATAATCTGGTCTCTTATCAGGGACTCAGTTAGTCCCTTCCTCCCTCTTCTCTCTTTCTCCGCCACCACCCCTGAAAAAAATTGCAAGATTGGATCAGTCACAAATTCTTCTATGGTTTCACCTTCCGTTAGTAAAAACCTCTCTCTCATATGTTTCATTTTCATATGGAGTTCAGTACTCAGTTTTTAATACAGTTTCATAGTTAGCATTATCTGCCTGAGTTAAATGACAACTGTTAAACACATTGTGAGAAATAAGGCTATTTGCTGACTTTTGCAGGCACCATTTTTTTGCTGGCACCTATTGCTTGCAGATACAGAGTGAAGGGCTATTTAAACCTTCTACAATTGTTTTCTCCATTTCCAGAAAGTTTCAGCTCTCATGGGACTTTTAACTATTCTATTCTTCAACTTTGGGTATTTTCTTAGTTCATCTTTACTCCTGATCATTCGGTGTTTAAGGTGATTTTGAGAGCTCTGCTTCATCCGGATCCAGTTACAACTAATGGTTCATAACAAGAGCTTCACATTTCCCCACCCAAATTTGCTGAGTTGGAAGCTCAGCCCTTAAAGGCACAGTCCCCAATGCCATGCATGCTAAAGCTAGTCTCTGGAAAACTACCTATAGACTCATAGACTCATAGATTTTAAGGTCAGAAGGGACCATTATGATCATCTAGTCTGACCTCCTGCACAATGCAGGCCACAGAATCTCACCCACCCACTCCTGGAATAATCCTCTCACCTATGTCTCAGCTATTGGAGTCCTCAAATCAGGGTTTAAAGACTTCAAGATGCAGAGAATCCTCCGGTAAGTGACCCGTGCCCCATGCTGCAGAGGAAGGCAAAAAACTTCCAGGGCCTCTGCCAATCTACCCTGGAGGAAAATTCCTTCCCGACCCCAAATATGGCGATCAGCTGAACCCCGAGCATGTGGGCAAGACTCACCAGCCAGACACCCAGGAAAAAGGTCTCTGTAGTAACTTCTAACATCACATCATTGACCATTGGTCCTATTTACCACTGATGGCAATTAATTGACCTTTGACTAAGATCATGTTATCCCATCAAACCATCCCCTCCATAAATTTATCTAGCTTAATCTTGAAGCCAGTTAGGTCTTTTGCCCCCACTGCTTCCTTTGGAAGGCTGTTCCAGAACTTCACTCCTCTGATGGTTAGAAACCTTCGTCTAATTTCAAGTCTAAACTTCCTGATGGCCAGTTTATATCCATTTGTTCTTGTGTCCACATTGGTACTGAGCTGAAATAATTCCTCTCCCTCCCTGGTATTTATCCCTCTGATATATTTAAAGAGAGCAATCATATCTCCCCTCAGCCTTCTTTTGGTTAAGGTAAACAAACCAAGCTCCTTGAGTCTCCTTTCATACGACAGGTTTTCCATTCCTCGGATCATCCTAGTGGCCCTTCTTTGTACCTGTTCCAGTTTGAATTCATCCTTCTTAAACATGGGAGACCAGAACTGCACACAGTATTCCAAATGAGGTCTCACCAATGCCTTGTATAACGGTACTAACACCTCCTTATCTCTACTAGAAATACCTCGCCTAATGCATCCCAAGACCGCATTAGCTTTTTTCACGGCAACATCACATTGGCGACTCATAGTCATCCTGTGATCAACCAGGACTCCGAGGTCCTTCTCCTCTTCCGTTACATCCAACTGATGCATCCCCAGCTTATAACTGGGGTATAGCTATAAGCCAACAATCAAGGTTAATCAAGCACTGCTCTGGAGATCTGATGCTAAGTCTTGATTAGACAGAGTCTATTAAGATCATAATAATACCCAATCATTTCTATTCTTACTTCATTTTTATGTCTTCTTGTGAACTTTTGTTCTTATGCCTTTTAACAGATCACTATGAACCAAAAAATGTTCCCCTTTTCTTTCAGTTATAAATTTAAATGCTTCTAAAATGTAAAGTCTAAGTCATCTAATTTCTAGTCCACTGCACAGGGTGAATTTCAACCACTGCTGTTACTGAGAGTCAAGTTATTTAAGCCAGAACAACAGGGCTTATATCCCTACTTTTGCAAAGAGTGCATTGTGACCTGCACTTCTCATTCAAAAGACGGCCCTCCAGCTTCACTATGCCCAGACATTAGATCAGTACTGACTCAGAGAGAAGACTGACACCCTCTGAATCAACACCACCAGCTCTGGCAGCATCCTGCGTTTTCCTTGGAGGATCTCACAGGCCTGAGATTTTGAGATCTGATGAGATCACAGCCCAAGGCAGAATGGTTGGTTATATATATATATATATATAAATAAAACCCAACATATGGGAAATGTATCTTTTCCATATGAGACTGGAGGTAATCTGGTTAGTCCTCTACTCCTCAGAAAAAAAAAAGAACTTGATTTAGAAAACATATGTGGGGCTTCATGCTATTTACATTTCTTACCTTTAATAGAAAACCCCAGAGAAAAGAATTTTTGCTTGGTAAATGCAACATCATCTCTTGCAAAATTATAAGGTGAAGGGAAAAAACATAACATGACTCTCTAAGCCACTGGAAATCCCTTTTATTTCTTTTATTTGTTTGTTTGGTTTTTTTAAGCAGTACATGAGACAGAGCCAGATGTTTTCTTCTTGTCTTCCTGTATGATGAAATCCCTGTCAGCGACTGCAAAAAGAACCTATGCATAGACAGGAAGATTATGTCTTCAATTTGATGCAAATTTAAGTACATCTGTTAAAACTCACAGCTAATAGTTGTTGTGCATTAAACTATTTGCTAACCAATAAAGAAAGAAAGAAATCACATCAGGCATTTTGTTGAAATCTATAATAGCAATTGGGTTTGGGAGGGTCAATGTTATATGCAGCAGCTTGTTTGTTTAAATTGCTATACACTAATGGGACAATGTTCCCTTATGGGTTCTGTAGAACATGTACTGACTATAGACATTCATAAGCAATAATTATTAGAAATATAATAGCCCTGAAGAGCCAAATACTGCTCTGTCAGTACTAATGGTCATCCTTTCTTCATCTGCTCATTGTAAAGTGACATTCAATTTAGAAGAAATAAGGTTTCTGGTAATAAAACAATCTTCCCTTAATATTTATATAGAATTAAATAACATTCTCCTTCTCTATTATGGTCCTCAGGAATCATTCATGATATACATAAATCAACAGATCAAAAGGAATGCTTTGCAATGTTAATAATTTTTAAACAGAACAAATACATGTGGGATTCAATTCCTAATTACAGAGGAAATAATGAAGGTGTATAACTGAACCGTATATATTGTTAAAGACGGCCCATTTAGTTACTAGACCTGCCAGTTTTGTTTTCAGAGATGACAACCTGAATTGGAAGTTTTGTCTTATAGCATTTACTGTATTATAGTCTGATATTTTAGTTGTAAATATATGATGTTGGTATTGAACATGAAGGCCCAGATTCTATCCCTCCATACTAGCTCTGGCACAAAATGAATCAGATAAGCAATTTTTTTTTGTCCCAGAGGAACTCTTAGCCAGATTGAAGCAGTGAAGCTGGCTCCTGTACCAACTGCCCACTGCCTTCACATAGGGCCAGGTTGGAGCAGAGGACATCTATGTTAGGCCAATTCGCAACTGGGAATAAACAGAAATAAACATTCCAACAATGTCAAAACATCCTGACTCAACATTTTTTTTTGAATGAAATGTTTTGATTTTCTCTTTCAAAATGACTTTTTATTTCAATTTCTTTTGTGTTGTATTATATATGATGATGAATACAATTGTAATGAACATGGGAGACAGCATTATCCAGTGGACATATATAATACAAAATAAAATAAAAAACTCCAACCATTTACAGTTTATTGAAACAAAACATTTCAATTGATTGGAAAAAAAATTGAATTTTCTTTCTTGGGGGGATTTTGATGATTTCATGTTCCATTTCAAATTGGAATGAAAACAAATCTTGAAATCCTCTGCAGAATGGAATTTATTTTAGCCTCACAGCTCTAATGATATTATTTACCTCCTTTGTAAACTGCTTTGTGATCTATGGATGAAAAGCACTCTAAGGGCCTATTAATACATTTTTAGGGACCAAACCCTTACTTGCACAAGTTTTCCTAGACAAACACCTGTAAGGAACTATCTAGTTATTACTTAATCCTGCATTGAGTGCAGGTGACTGGACTAGATGACCTACTGAGGTCTCTTCCAGTCCTACACTTCTATGATTCGATGTAAGTATTAACAATTCCTGGCCCTCATTTATAGACTCTTTAATGAAATCTGTATTCCCAAATGCACCCCAGAATGTAGCAATACATTTACACCATTTAAATAATAACAGAGGGAGAAAGAAATGTAGAGGCAGAGGCCAAAGAGAAAATTTTGAATGTTAGTTGAAAAGTGATGGAGAGTCAGTGAGGCAGAAAGAGGAACACGATAGTTCTTTCAAACACAGCAGCAAGAAGAGAAGGTTCCCATTCTAATACTAGCTTGTCTACATCAGGGGGTCATGATTATGAAAAGATTCTATAATCCTTCCTGCTGTACTTATCAAAGGGGATATTTGGAAGAAGACAACCACAAAGAGAACATTGTCATTTTTTTAAACCACATTCTTTCCAAGGATGGAAAATCAGATGTCATGCATGGGATACAATTATGCCAGCTCCAAAATGTGGGCTGGACCTTATTTATCCCACAGTATCCTTTCAAGAGTAGAACATAACCCCATTACCCTAAAGCTGGATTATGCTCATTATGTCACGGGGGCTCCTCTGCTGCTTGCAGCTAGTGAAAATTGCAGCAGCACACTCTCTCAGTGGATGGAGCAGCTGTGATCATATTAAACCTGCTTTCTATATTCTTTACACGAGCTGACTATAAAGCGGTAGATTGATTTTAAAGCTGGCTCTGCTGGATTTTATAACACAATGTAATGGAGAGGGACCTGGCTATATTTGAGACCGCCTCTGTGAACCACATCTTGGCAGGTATCTGCACTCTGAAACCACCTACTTCTCAAAGGTTCCCCTGGGGAATGGCTGGAGAGCAAGGATAGTGCTGCATTTAGCCCCTAAAGGGTACAATTTGCTGTCCCCAGGCAACTGTCTCACTTGAGCTCTATTCACTTTTACAAAACAAAAACACCAGAAAAAGAGTATTTCACCCCTTTGAATCCCTAGCCCTCCCCCTATTTATTCATGTCATATTGCTTGGCACAGTGAGGCATCTGTGATTGCAGAAGGAGCATGCCAAATTCTGGAGGGCCCACAACTGTAGATACTCAAAGGAATCGTCCCTCAGAAACCCAAGGAAATAAAAACTGTCCAGAAGGTCTGTTGCCTCTCCAGCTATAAGAGGTCCCCTTGAGAGGGGTTCAGTTTCTGATGAACATGACCCATCTTTAGACTCATGGCTCCTGATTTGCACTGACCTAGGACCAAGGTTGGTCTAGAAGCCCACTAAGGAGGCAGAGAGAGTTCATGCCGATGACTGATGCCCAACAGGTTTCCTGCAGTCTGCATTTATCCCAAGACATATGCAAGTTTAAGAGTCTAAACCCTATTCCCTTGCTCTGTGGGATATCCACCTCCCACACTACCAGAGAATAAGACAGGAAATTCCACAATAATAATTCAAGATTTCCTGCCCCTTATGTATGTCTCTCTTGTCAAGAGGACAATTTGGCCCTATGTGCTGCTTGCTTTGTGAGATTATTAATTGTACTGTATATTAAAATGTTTATGCAGCACCCAGCAGCCCCTGAAGGGCTACTTACCAAATACAATTATTATTTCATTTCATGTAATCACTTTTGTCTTTTCTCTAATAACTTTCAATCTTGAAGTGTTATTGCTACTCATTGACTTAGTGCATGTTCTGTTTCCCTGCTGATGGCTAGTCACAGCAAAGATCAAATCCGTTACTTATTTCTTCCTGCTGGAGTTATTTCCTGTGGATCAAGTGGTAGTTGCTTATCATTTCTCTGGTTCTAAAGGTTGCAGGTTTGAGCCCCAGAATGTGCATAAAAGAAGTTATAGCTCCTCACCTCATATAATGCTATTTTCTCTTTGGTTTTTATTTTTTTTATTTTTTTACAGCTATGTTGAGTTTAAGCTCTGTGGAGCTTGAAAACGTGTGTCTCTCATCAACAGAAGATGGGCCAATAAAATATATTACCTCACCCACCTTGTCTCTCTCATATCCTGGGACAAAAACACTGCAAATGACAACTATTTTGACAGTTAAATAAAGGCAATTCCCAGCATTTATAGTTACAATGATTTTCTTTGTGCCTCAAACTTAAACTCCATCAGTATTTTATACCAGGATACATCCCACCCAGCTGGGAGTCACAGAGATGAAACCCTTTCGCCATTTATTCCAGATATTGTGCCAGTGAGGTTTGAAGTTAAGAGTTAAACATATTTAACAATGCTTTAGGTCAAATCTCTTTACTTTTCCCTTTGAGAAGCTGCAGTTAGCTCTGTCCCGGAGCCTCAAGCTGTGCACGTTGTCTATGAATTTATTCAAATAAAACAGGAATACTCAATGACAGTGTAACATTTTAGTGAAGGCAGCATTTTCCTTTCAGGTGGCCATATATCCCTGAACTCTCCTGGTATTCAAGTTGTGACTGAATTTTGATTGAAAACATCCTTTGATTGGAAGCTCTCTTTTAGTGACCTTAAGTGATTATCATTACTCTTAATTCTAATCTAGAGAAGGCAAAAGCCTTCCATACCCTGAAGGAAAAGTGAACTGAAAAGTAGTGTCTTCATCAAAGGCATAATTCCTGTAAGAGGCTTTGAAACTGACCTCATTGGTGATTCCTTCTCCCTACTTTGTGGTTGTTATCATCTGCATTAGAGTAATGCAAGGATCAGGATCAAAGATCAGGGTTCAATTGTGTCAGGCACTTTGTGTATTTGATCAAAAGGACAGTATCATTATAAAGCTTCTTTAAAGCCCTGAAGTATAGCTTCTAGATAAAAGGTTTTCAAAAACATCTTTTGGCCCTGTGCTTCAAGATCATATAATTCAAAATTTCACTGGGCACTAAAGGTGTGATCCTGAGAGCTGCTGAATGCCCTCAACTCACAGTGAGTTCAATGAAAGTGGAAGGTACTCAACACCTAGTAGAAATAATCCAGAAAAACAATTCAGCAACACATCCACTCCAGATTAAATAGTCAGCCACATGCTACTGAGAAGCAGGTGGTAAACGAGTTAACAAGGTCAGAACAGAGCTTTCCAGAACAGCTACCTTGCATTTGTTGTTTCCAATCAAGAAGTTTATTTTCTTTTTCTAAAGGATCTGAAATATCCTTTAGAAAAAGGATTGTTGTTCCCAGGTAACAAATGATTCTTGTTTATGATGGACTAGTTCAGCATTCCTATGGTTACTGGATAATTAAACTGTTTATTTGATCAATTATAAGTATTCCTTAAGGTATCAATATTAAACCCCTGTCAGCTTCTTTTTAGGAGCTTCTATTTATGGGCAGTGCTCATATTAGTTGGGTGTTCCAAAGGTCTTCCATTTGTTCTACAATTCTTGATAACCTGAATGTTTTCCTGGTTTTAATCTCAGTGCACATTTAGTGTTTAACTCTAACTAGAAATGCTTGTCATATTCCTTGTCTTTTTTTTTTTTAAAGCACAGAAATAATCATGGGAGGGAATTCTCTCATTCAACTAATTTCTATAGAAGAGAAACTATAGAACTATAAAAAAGAACAGAGCTCTCTCCAAAGATTATGCATTAATAATCTGTCTTCAACTGAGTACTTACGTATTTCTTTGTTTAGAATAGCTGGTATATCTTTCCATTCTTGTAAGGAAAGTAATATTCCCAGCCATATGCTGCTCCATTTGTCCTTTCAATAAAGTAATCATGGCCTCAGTACCTTCAAAGATGGTCTTTGTCAATAATTGCTGAATCTCTCCTCTAATCTAATGAGAGAAGGTCCATCATTTGTCTAAAATGAACCCATCTGTAAGAGATCCAGATAATTAATGACCCTTGGGGTGAATCATATTAAGAGATCATACACTCTCTTTTCTCTGAATGGATTCTTATAAAGACAGCAAGGTTAAAGGAGCTTACAGAAGGTGCTTTGTGTGCAGGCATTTAGTGTTAAGGTCACCGCCAATGGAAGTTTAGATCCTGCCAAAAGTATCTACTTCCGAATTAGTGTAGAGAATTCTGGAGAAGATACTTTGTGAATCAGAATTAGCCACTAGTGAAACATTGGATGCACATATGTTTGAGTGGGGGACTAGGGCAGTGAGGGCTCCTATTGTATAAGAGCCTAATAGAGATACAATAGAAGAATCTGTTGCTGCATGATATCTCCCCACCCTAATCAGGCAGCTATTGCTTGTTAGCCATAACAAGTTAAAAAACCCACATATGTGCTAGATGTGCACAGCTGCATGCGTGCCTCTTCTAAATCAGCTGCAGAACATGCTTCATGCCATTTGTTTTACATAGAATTGGTAGAGGGGATGAGACAATGCTTGATCTCAGAAATTAATTTCAGGATAATTACTTTGTACCACACCAACACTTATGACTGGACCCTAACAAGGTTATGAGTAAGATGACTACTATGGCTTTAATTTATTGACAGACTACTGTGATAGAAGGAAAGATGTTTATGGCTAAACTTGGGATGGAGACTAATGGTCCCTAAAATAACTAGAAATATTGGAAGATATTGTTATTTAAAAATATATCAAATGTACTAACAAGATGATTTGATCAGCAGGATTCTATTTCTAGGAGGAATCTTCTCAGGTGGAAAAAATGTCTGTCTCTTTTAGTTTGTGGGTGATTCTCCAAGTGACAGGCAGCTGTTTCACCATCTCTGATCAAGGTTATTGTCTATTGTCTGAAGAGTCAGCAATAATTAGACCAAATTGCACTTGAAAGATAACTAATTTTTTTCTTCTTCTACTCTTCACAATTCTGTCTGGCATTCCCAGACAACAGAGCTGGAATTAAGCTTCTGTTCATTACAAAAACTAGTCAAACTGTAATTCAGGGTTATAGATTGTCTGTTGTTTGTCAATGATATTGAATGGTTTCTATCTACTGTAACAAATCACTCAACAGTAAAATAAATGGTAGCTGATTGTATGCCAATGGTGTGTTTAACAGTACTCTATTGTAATGAATGCTGCTGGAAATGTAACAGGTCTCAATGGGGGAAAATGCATGCTATTTTAAAAAATAAAATATTGATGTAATTGGTTTTTCCACCCACAGTGCTTCACAAGCCTACAAGCAGGATTAGTTTTAATAGTTTGTTAGAAAAGTTAGGGAGGTTGGAGAAAAAGAATCTTGTTGACTTCAAGGCATTTTTGAAAGTATTTAATTAAGAAGAACAGAACCACCACAGAACCGTTTAGACTGAATCCTCAGATTTCGCCCCCCACCCCCAATCAGTTTTAAAAAAATCAAGTAGCATCCTACAGAGCTTCAGGAAAGGATGGAATAGTAATATTCCTTCTAATGAACACTCTCAGTCTAGGAGGAGCAATCATGGAACTAAAGCTATAATCATTCCTTACTGGAAGCCAGTTTTCCTCACTGATTGGCAAGCAGGCAAGACCAAACAATGGTTGATGTTTTCCATTTACTAAGAGCTTATATTTTAATGGAAGGGTTCCCCCTCCCTCCCCCCCCCCCCCCCCACCGCCTTCCTTCTGTTTGCCGTTATGTATTTGGATCTCGTTGCAGTCATACCTGGGCTAATAGAAACACTTCTCTTTCTTCCCTTTTCTTCCCACTAATCCTTCAATGTCTGATTTTTTTTTTAAACATACCATTTGATAATGATTCCAAAATCTCATCTGGTCTAATGTGAATTGGCACATAATATAGCAAATGGCTTATACTTTTTTATTTAAGTATCACCAGCTGGCATTAAAAAAAAGTTTTTAAAAACCAATCCAAGTCTAAATTTAATTCCCTTCTTCAGAATTCCTGAAGTAAGGTGGTAATGGACCAAAAGAGTAAGGAGATTGCCCTTTTGTTTCTCAGAGCAGAAGGAAAACTGTGATTTATATTCATAATATTGGCTTTCCTGTGAGGATCCCCAATCACATTGCCTACAGCAAATAGACAACTTGTAAGTATTTTAGGTATTATTTCTCCTTCATGGTCCATGAAGACAAGTGAGTGAGTATGTCCGTTTCCAAATGGCAGACTGAGTGGGATGATGGAGTTAACAGAAATGAGTCCACCAGACGGCCAAGATTAATGTAGAAAAGTGAGTAAATATTTATTTCCCCCAAAGGTACACAGTCATGACCGTGTACCTATATTTTATTTTAAAAAATTCAAAATGACAGGAAAAACATAATGAGATGCATCAAATAAAGTAAAGGGACACCTACTGAAACAGAATCAAAATTGGCTGCCTGTCTACAATCACATCCTCTTCATCTGACCGAATTGGACAACAAACTCAACATTTAAAGGGGTCCTGTCTTGCCGCAAAATTTCCAGATATGAGGGTGATTGAGAGAAGGAAATCATTGTAATACTGAAACAACATTCCTTTGCCAGTCACTGCATGCCCTCTTTTAACTTGTCTCCCAAATATTTTCCTTTTCAGATGGGTGAAGTAATCAAAAGTAATTCTAAAATGCCATTTTGCAGAACAAGGTGTGTGTGTGTGGCGGGCGGGCAGGGGGGTGGGGAGCACCTTATATTGATCCCTTTGTTATAAATAATAAAAGCTCTGGAATAATTTTCATTTCTACGGTACCTTTCCTCCCAAGTCTCAAAACATTTTACACATAAAGACGTTAATTAAACATGATTTTCAACACCTTATAAAGTGACTACACACTATACGAGAATCACTTCATTTACTGTTGAAATGCCACTGTTTCTGGGGAGCAACACAGTAGCTATGTGACAATAAAAGGTAACCATGATACTAGAGCTAGTTTGATTACTCTTACAAAAATGTCATAAAATCTCCATGGTATAGCAGTTAGTCAGGATCTCAGATATAGCAGTTCATTGCCTCCTAACACTATGATTGGAGATTGCTTCATTACCAACTCTCAGGGAGGAGTCCTACCTACTGAAGCACTAACTCCTCCTCAGTCTTGGTGTATGTAAAGGTCTTCCATCCCAGGACTGCCTGAGCTCAATGCTTGTGAGATTTCTGCAGTGATGTAAATGGAAATGTAAGCTGGTCAGAAAAGGTGGGTAATTGGTAAATTAATGCAAAATGAGTCAAAGTTACACAACAAAGGGATAGAGGTGGGAGTGGAGCAGTGAGACTAGATAACAGGAACATTGTAAAATAAAGTTTCATTGCTGTTTACATCACCACTGATTCTAACCCAATGGCTTCCATGAGAGTTGCACCTGATTACTCCAGGCTAAATTTGACTCATTAACTTTGCCTATAGTCATGTGAAGCAAGGTTACAGATATTTAAAAACAAAACAACAACAACAACAAAACCCTGCACTTGAGTGAAAAGGATATCATGCAATACCCTGCATTGGTATCAGATGGGAGTCCTATATTGATATAATACTTCTATAGAACTAATCCTGTATTCCTTGCATACCCAAAAACATTGAAAGCAAGCAATGAGTACGCATACATTAAGAAAAAATTAGGACAGTACTTTATATATCTGTACAATATGTGAAGATAGCTATAAAGTATACAAATTAAAAGGAAATTGTATTTATTCTTGGATAGGTCTGTGCAAGCATAATTCATATACCCTCTCAGTTGATTCATTTCCTTACCTACAAGGGAATTATTACTATCAACAGTTTTAGAATCAACATGAGTCATTTGGATGCCAACAACGTAATTAGGATAGAATTAATATAACAACCCACGTACTGTTTGATTATATTTCAATACTTTCTGTTCTCTTAAACAAGCGGCTCCTATTAGTAACATGAACATAAAGCATGCTGAGTGAAACAGGCACATTGCTTTGCACATGAAGTGGGGATTCACAAAGAAATGCTTAAGTTTATAAACTGTAGAATGGAGAATCAATTTTGCTGCATGGAGAATACTTAATTACAGTAACATTTATGCCAAGAAAATGACATTTTGAAAACCCCATGAAAAACTGACACTGATGTCCCACAGAGAAGGCTTTTTTTTCTTTCCATAAATAGACTGTGGAGCTGAGTTATTTAGTGCTTGTGATACTATGAGGGGAGTAGATGACTGAAGGTTCATGAGGATATGCTGTAGTCTGCATTCATTGAGAAGGCAGAGAATGTATGTACAGCACTTTTAAAATTGCAAGAAATCAGCAAGAAAAGCTTGGAGCATTCACAAGCATAAATATCCCTTTACAGGAATTTACCCATCAGCTAGAGGAATGATGAAACTCATGAAAGGAAGCCCAGGAGATGAGATGAAGCATGGGTTATAATACCAAAATATTCAGGCCTCCTCTGCCTACCAACATATCAGAAGTAAGAAGAAAAGGCAGAGATCCTATGTAGAATTTGTTATTAAGGGCATTTGTCAAGCCAAAATGTGAGCTTATTTGGAGCATTGGGACATTTATTTGTGGACTGTAAAAGGATAAGTTGGTTGGTCCCAATCTATTGATGAAACCCAGGCTGCAGCCCTAGTGACAAAAGAACTGTCTAAACACACTGCACAATCACAATTCCTCTGACCATTGCATACCTACACATTTACCCTTACTCGGGGCTAGGGATATTAAGCACAGACTGGTCAGAGTAAGACATTTGAGGTGAGGTTGTATTTTTCTGTATGTCTAAAGAGCTCCTTACAAAACGAGACTCTGGTACATACTAAAAATAATGGTAATAATCAAGATAGAAAGACTCTTCACAGCTCTTTTATCTTTTATAGCCAAGAGTTTAGGCAGGGATTTACCTAAGGAGCCTAACTGGAGGAGGACACCTAACTCCCTTGAGCTACTTTGAAAATCCCAGACTTAGTATTTTAAAGCAACTTTAATTTTGCCAATCCAATCAGGACAGAGGCAAAATGATGCCAATGTCCAGCATAGTTTAGTATTACTAATACTAATTGAGGCCTTGATCTGGCAAACATTGATTCATGTGATTAGATGTTATATCGTCAATAGGACTGCTCTTGTGCATAAAATTAAGCATATGCTCGAGTTTTCAGGATCAGGACTGTAATGCTTAATATTCCATCCACTAAAGTCAATGAGAGTTTTACTGTTAACTTCAAAGGGAGCTGATTTGGGCTCTGTAGAGTTAATAATCCTGACAAATTAGACTTCCCATTTAATAGAGGGAAGTCTGAGTCAGTTTGTCAAGTTCCTTATTAAGGACAATATGCTCTTGAATCTGGAATTTTCTGATCCTTGAGCACTTCTGCAGACTACTTCATTCAGTAAGGAGCATGACAAGGAAAGCACAAA
This sequence comes from Macrochelys suwanniensis, assembly GCA_033296515.1. Classification (NCBI taxonomy): domain Eukaryota; kingdom Metazoa; phylum Chordata; order Testudines; family Chelydridae; genus Macrochelys; species Macrochelys suwanniensis. The sequence continues at coordinate 37,867,734 of CM065783.1, forward strand.
AGTAGACCTAGCTGGAAATTTTCCCATTGAAGGTTTTTTCATTGCAAAATACTGATTCATCAAAAGTTAAACTTTTCACATAAACATGTTAATTCCAATTACATTTTGTTTAGAAAAAAACAGAACATTTCAATTTTCCATTTCAAATGACCTATTTTATATTACATAATATGTATTTTTTTTAAATTCAAAACTGGAAAAAAATGTTCTGATTTCATCAGAAAGGACCAATTCTATTGACCTGAAATGATTTTTCCCCAAGATTTTTTGTTTTACAGGATTTTTTAAAATCATGTTTTGTTTTGTTTTCATTCTATTTTGGAACAGAAAAGATTTCAAAACAATTCCCTGCAAAATGGAAAATCTGGTTCCAGCCAAGCTCTGTACAACAGCTTGAAGATAGCTAGAAGGAGAAAGACTATGGAAACTTCAATTGGCTGGAGAATGATTTCGGAATGGGTGAGAACAAGCAGAACAGACCACATTCACTCCTATTATGACACCCTATGCTCAGTGCAGTTACACCATAGAGCTTTTGTCTATTATATGAGTACAAATAATTTGATAGAAGCTGATGGTAAGAAGCAAAACCAAACAGGATATTAACTGTTCCTTTAAGAAAGTTCCTTTAAATGTTTGCATGGGAAATTATTCAATACTCAAGAATGTGCTTTACAATCAAAGGAGGATACTTTTCCCATATTCATCAGTTAAGATAAAATGAGAGCTTTCTGTACAATTTGCTTAACTTTACTAAAATATAAGAAGAAAATGGAAATACTAATCGTGTCCAGGAATATGGGTGCTGCAGAAAAACAGTTAATTAAAATCCAGTTATTTATTTTTATGATGAAAAACAAGTCTGTCTATCTTAATGGCAAAGGCATAATGCACACTGTAATTGATTTTTATACTAGCCTCTTTTAAGGGAAAACAAACTGACAAAGATAAAATTAGGTACTTCTTAGCACGAATGAAATTGCTCTAATTAACCAGAAATAAATTATAAAAGCAATTTCTATGGAAGGGTGGGGTCTGGTTTGTATACCTGTTTTAGACAACAACTTTGCTCCTCAGAAACTTTCCAGAAAATCTTTTGAAGCGAAATCTTAACCGAATCCTTATTGGACTGGTTTCTTGATTTACTTTTTTAAAATGAGGGAATCAGAATAATACTCAGAACTATTCCTAGATAACACTGCCACAATGAATGCTGATGCAGATACTAACATATGACTATGCTACGTACACGCAAAGCATGTTATTGTATTCTGATATAACAATATTGTTGTACCAATCACCTATGCAGCAAATATAATAAAATGATGCTAAACCAGAAAAACAGCATGTCCACCTATTTTTAATATTTATCAGAATATTCACTGATGCGGGGCGGGGGGGGGGAACAAACTCAGCAGTTATTGGTCAGGATATAAAACTCAGTCCAGCAAAACTAAAGCAGTACACACAGCATTGCTACATGAAGGTGCTGAGTATGAATGTATTCTTCAAATCCAAGCTCAATGGGCCATTTGTGCTCAGGTACTTTGTGGAGGTAGCAGGTATATTTTTTGATGGTAGAAGGCAATCACGAATGAAACACTAAAACGCCTGTCATTCATTTATTAGCAATGGGCACCTCAGAAATCATGGAGGATCTCAGACTGAGAGGGATTTCAGGATAAGATTGTGTTTGTCAGTCTCCCATAACTGCAGGGAGAGTGTTGGGGCAGGAGTTATTGGAAGATGAAGATTGAGGGGTTAAAATAGACTATCCCTGTTGCGCGATGGTAGTTCTCAATTTTGCCATTCACAATGCTTAGGTCCTCATTTCTCAATCTCTCAACCAGCAAAGTGTGAGAGAGCTGTGGAGGCAGCATTCAACATATAATATACAGGGGTATCTTGTATTGCTCAACATTCATCCTGCTGGCTGGTTAAGATGTAGCATCAACAGAGTCCCTTCCAGTCCTCTGAAAACAGTGGGAATGTGGCTAAGGTGTGGGTTTAGGGAGTAATGGTTTATTGAGCAAAGGGGGTAAAGGAGAAGGGTGTCAATGCTCTAAAAGCAGAATACAAACCCTATGTAAGCAGTTTCGTATGATTAAGATAAAAGGGTAATTCATGAAAAAAAAGTGAGGCCCCAGAATGAAGACTTAGCTAAAGGATATACATTTGGAGCTCTGAATCAACCACAAAAACATCTGTGACTTAAGATCTCACCCTTAAATAAAGTGCTTCAGCTATGACAGCTTTAGGTAGTTTTGCATAACTATATACAGTATATTTTATAAATGTCAGTCACGCAAAAAGGGTTTTTATAGTGATGGGGCAGAACAATTTTATAATAAGAGTCCTCCACAATGACCCAACACAATGGATTACATCATTTACATACACAGACTGCATGACTGCCTGCTTTCTTTGTGAGTTCTCAATGTTAGCAGTGGTTAACTGAAATTAAACTGTCATAGGCGTAACATAAAATGTCATCCAAAATGAAAAGAAATATGCTGCTTTATACTGGGATGTGAAGATGGAGACATAGTGCCGGTCGCCTGGTATAATTTGTCAAAGACAAAAAAAAACAAAAAACAAACGGAGTGAACCAATGCTAAGTTTTTAATATTCTTTTTTTCCAGGGCAGTCAGCATATTCCTACCCTGCTTCCTTCTCTGTTCAGTGGACAGCTGCTTCCTCAAGTTAGTCAATGAATGCAACCCCTTTTTTTCCTGATCATGATTTATGCACAAACTGACCATAATTTTCCTGAATCTGTCCATTATTTGTAATTATTTGATCATATAATTTGACTAAAATTCTCTCTTAGATTATCAGTCAATTGAGCAATAGGAATATTTATTGTTCATTCTGAGCTAATGATCACTTAAGTTACTTGGGATAAAAACTAGAAAAACTCCCATTGGCTTTAATGGGACCAGGTTTAGGCTCATGAGATTTCTTTGGTCTCTGTTTCTTGACTGTATGAGTTAAAAAAAAAATTAAACACTAAAATATTAAATGATCAGTAGTGAATAATGAATAGCAAGTAAATATTTTCATACATGTGTGAATGTGGGGTTTAATCCAAAGCAATGAACATTGTTGAATGGAATCAAGAATTAGATTTTGCAAACACATTTTTCCATTGTTCTACCTACTCTCCTTTGGGTCCCCCACTTCCCATGCCCCATGAATTGAGAAGGCACTTCAGAAATGCTACATATTGAATCACATAAAAAGGAAAGGGCCCCACTCATGACTATAAACTTCTATTACCATTTTAACAAAATACCTAAGTGTAATATTGCAGTCAACCTCGCACAAAACGAGGGTTATGCCAATTCATCAGTAACTTTAGGAGAATCACTTAAAAATAGACTAGTAACTACTTTCTCTATCCAGCCATAAAGCACTGAAACCAGAAGAAATGGCAAAAGCCTTCTAATCTGGTCTGCTTCAGTTGACGGGTGCTTAGTTCTTTACTCAGCTGTGAGGGAGTCATAGGTTTTATTCACAATTTTTCATTCCATGCGAGGCTGAAATGCTATAGAAACTGCATGCTCAGTTCCCGAGGGAGTAATGCTTTAATATTAGCAATGATGAACTTGAGAGTGGGTTTTAGTGAAATATTCTGCTAGTTTATTATCTGTTCAGTCCTTACTTCCTGTCTTTATGTTAACAAAGAAATAGATGACTGTTTCAGTGAAGTACATTATCCTGTGTATTTCTTTTATGCATATTTCTTTGTTGTGCATGCCCCTTTTGTTCTCTTTATATTCTTTTATTCTATGATCTGCAGAGCTCTCCACAATGAAGACAGCTAAATCAACATTAGTAACCTATTCAAATTCATCTGGCACATTAACTGTCATTTAAGGTTTGTATGTCTTGCATAGTGTTAGCCTTTTTTATTCTGGAAGGTCATTTGAAAGTCATCTAAGAATTACTGACTAGTTTATTGATCTCCTAATGATTCTGTGTTTACGGTTCCTTCTGATGTCTTTTTCTATGTTATTTTGTTATGTTAGTTTAAAAATTTAATAAACATGTTTTAAAGGAGAGGCAGGGATAAGAGTTTTTAAAAAAATAAAAACCCTGTGAAGTTCAAAGAAAGAAAAGAACACTTAACTTCTATTGAACTCTGAGGTTGGGAATAAAAACACAAGGAAGAGAAAAAGCTGAAGTTCCACATGGTGTCTTTCTCAGAGAAACAAATAAAGTAACAATACGGGCTTAGTTTTTGTGGTTGTAGAAGCCACAGCTATGCGGTGGGAGCTTCAGAAGGTTACTATGCTACTCACAGTTCCCAGAAGCATTCTTCCTGTGCTCAAAAGCATCAGCAGAATGACTCTGGGGTTCTAGGGATGGCATGCTGAGGCCTTGATGATGCCAGAGAAATTTACTGTGCTAAGTACCATTTGTTCCCATTCAAAATTATAAAAACATGTCCACACACAAAATGCTCCCACTGATTGGCTTACAAGGGTGTGTGGGGTAATGGGCTATGCCGAATACAGTTCTCTCTATATATCTTAGGTACTTATTATGGGTCCCATCACTATGGTGTCTGAACATCTCATGATCTTCAATGCATTTATTCTCACAACACCTCTAGGAGATAGAGAACGGCTAGTACCCCTATTTTACAGACAAGGAACTGAAACACAGAAGTTTTAAATAACTTACCCAAGGTCACAGAGGATGTATGTAGCACAGCAGGGAATTGAACGTAGGCCCTCTCAAGTCTAAGGATAATACCCTCATCACTGGCCCATCCCTCATTTCTGGTCACGGCTGCTTAGAATTCAATAGGACTATCTGAGCTTTTGTCATTGTAGTACTAGTATGGACACAGACTAGTTAAAATGGTTCACTAGTCTTGCGAAATCTCCCAGAATGCACCACTTCTGAGAACTGAGCTAAAGACTAAATAATATGTAGCTCTAACAGTTTAGCACAGTGACCGCGTATAAGGCTTACCAGTGGCTTTGGATCAGCCTCACAGGGCGAGCATGAAAAATTCTCAGCCTGATTCACTAGCAGAGAACAGTTTGTGCTTCAGATGGTTAAGGACAACTATTCAATTACACACAGTTCAATTCAGTAGTGTGAACAACTGCTACAGAGGAGCTCCTATTTTGGATGTGAACTGTCTGCTTCCACTAGCCAGTGCAAAGGGAGATGGCCTTGTCCCCTTCTAGGTTCCCAGTGCCATTGTTTCTAACTGTACTCACATTTAGCACAAGTGCTGGAATTCAGGTTCTGTGGCAACACCATGCAAGTGGAAAAAGAAGGTTCCCTTCATACTCTCCCTTTCAACCCACGCCTGGGTTAGGGGAACAGAGGATCTGATTCTCAGTATTTTTAGGGAAGATGGGCCCAGTCCTGCTTTTAGTTTGTGTGGACTCAGAGGATTTCCTGCACAGAGCTCATGCCAAGACCATGGTCATTGTGGCCATCCCTCTGCACCTGGAAGGGCAATGACTGGGAAATATTAAAGATTGTGAGTCACTCAGATGCTATGGTGATGGGGGCTGTATAAATACTCAAGACTGGTGGATAGATGTTTCCCATCTTAATGGTGAGTTGGAGTAAAAAAAGAACTAACATGATGGGGTGCTTAAAGCACACAGAAGAGTGCAGAGGACCCCGCAAGTCTTTCTACTTTGGGGTAGAAGTTAGCAAAGTTGAAAGCTTCAGTTTGACTATGATTTGGAAAACTGAATGAAGTGTTTAATTAATTGCCTCAAATAAACAGAACGATAATTGTCTTTCTAATGAAAATAGGCTAATAAAGTCAAATTAATTAATACTCTCAAAGGAACATACTCTGCTGAGCTGCACGTCCAGTTTCTAAGGGAGAAATTCTCATTAGGGTTTTTGGTATTTCCAAATGTTGTTCTCAGACTGAATAAAAAAACCTCGATTCTGCAGTAAAGTTCTATTATATGAGAGGGTGCCTGCCATTCAGAAATACTGAGAATTTAACAGAGCTACACAGGAAAATACTATTTTTCCAAAGCAAGGAAATCAGAGAAGGACCATATGAACACATTCTCGGTTGTCTTGTATTTGCATTAAGTATGACAGCCATTTTCACTACCTGTGAGATTAGCAAGGGTGATCACTCTGCATTATTGTGCACAGTGTTATGTGACACTCTTTTTTCCATGGGAAGCACTGGATTTGGGTTGCAGAACAGTTGCTGAGGTCCCTGTAGAGTATCAAACAAAGGCATTTTGTTATTCTAATAAACTCACTAAACAAGGATGACTACCATATGCAGATACAGCAAGAGGAACTAGTTTTCTAATGTTCATAAAGATTACTAATCTGCTTCCCTGTCATTTTCACAGTAGCTATATAGCATATAACATGGTAGTCTTATTCTTGATTTATATACATTCTGGTTAGAAGAACTACAGAGTTATGTGTAACAGCCTGCTGGGTTGCAGTGCAGTATGTGAAAAGGATGGAACCCTGATATCACAATTTGATTTCTCCATGCTGATTTTTATTCACAATTTACCACCAGTTTTCACTCTATTCACAATCTTTACCTTACCAATACCAGGATCAATTTGTTTCTATTATTCATTCTATTTATACCCTTTACCAAAATGACAGATTACCAAAACATCACTGATCTTTTCTTTCAAATCACACAATAAATACTGAGAGGTTTTTTCCAGCATGTTTTTACTCTTTACAGCATATTGATTGGCACTGCATATTCTGCAGGCTGTTAAAAATAACTTCCATGCCACCGTGCCTATCCTAGCCACATGAGTAATCCTCACTCATAAGAATTGTTGTAATTCTACACTCCTGTGCATAGGTTGTTAGTTAGCTATATAATTCCCATACCCATGCACTAATGCACAAATATAATCTGCAAATATAAAATGCATATTGGAAGCTCTGTGCAAAACTGCCATTGAAAAAGTGAAGCTTAACATATTTTCATCATCGTTGATAGTCACGTTTACTAAATAAGCATTTATTGTACCTGGTTCTGTGCTCAAAGTTAAACCATCCTCATCATACTCACACAAGGCTCAGTGATGCAAAATACTGAGCAGTCTAGCCCCAATCCATCAACCCTAACAACACTCAACTTTAAACCTGTGACTAGTCCCATTGATTTGAATGGGACTACTCATAATTAAAGTTAAGCACATGCTTAAGTACATTGATGAACTAGGGACAGAGGGCTCAACAACTTGCACGTTCAAGCCCATAGATTACTACAGCAAAGCTATTTGGCCGAAGTAAATTGAGCAGAATTTGATACAAACTTTTTAAAAAGCTGATCCAAAGCCCTCTTAACTGGATATAAAGATAACCATTGGCTGCAACAGTGTTTGGATCAGACCCTAAGTGAATTCTTAAAACACTTATATTGGTGGGAAGGGGACTAAGTATTCCACTAGTGTTATATCTATTATAAATTGTTCTAATTTATATTGTATTTTGAAAGCTTCCCTAATTTACATAGACAAAAGGCAGTGTTAGAATCATAAGATGTGTGTAAGTAGATTCACTTATTTCAACTTAATGTGGCTATCATCTGATCATTCAGCAGAATTGAAACAAAACGAAGAAAAAAAGGAAATGTTGTGTCATTTATGCCCTTGTATTCATTTCTTTTATTTGCAATATCAGTTTTTCTGTCCAGTGTTGCACAGAATTTGCATTGGCTCACTTAGTGGTTTGTGAAGGTGAAACCCAAGTTACAGATAATCTGAAACTGTGTTTTTTTTAAGAAAAAAACCCCTATGTAATGGTTTTGACAGTGAAATTGGTTGAACCAATGGGGTCCTATTTAAAGACCAAAAACTTGGCATACCTATCTAGGCATACCTATCTATGTTGAATTTGCATAGGCTGTGAAACCTTAACGGTACTTTTGTGGCACGATGGGATACGTCACAGAATATAAAACTTCTTGGCACCATTCTGTGCATAAATAAATAAATAAATAAAAGTCCAGAAGTATAGTGACTGCAAATTTTGCTGTTAAGGTATTTGAGTGTGTATGGGGGGAGGGGAGGCGGGTTTCATGCCAAATCTTCCCCTTTGAGCCTTTCTAAATTTCCAAAATAAGTAATTCCAACTATCTGAAAGATACTTAATAGTGAAAGCACAGTTGATCAACATGGCTTTTCCTACTGCCAAAATTTAGCCAGTGAGGTATTCACGGCTACAGTCACTGTTTCTGCTCATTAAGCCACTGGGAATTCTATGGATCATTTTCATTCCCTGACAGAAAGTAATGTCAGTGTTTACTATTGCTTATGCAAAATAATTTTGCAGAATCACTCTTCAAATGCTCAATGCTCAGTTGACTTATAAAGACTGAAATGAATTTAGAAATAAATAAGCAGTCCCAACTGCATGAGTTATCAGTTTTATGCATAAGACGAATAAGCCTTCCATATTTCCACTAAGCTGGAATTACAATAACCCCTTTTCTCTTGGGAGAAATGGTAGCTGAAGTACAAAATTAAGATGTGCTCTATTTTCTTTTCATAACAACAGGGAGTGGACTTGGTTGAGTTGAGTTTTATGGGAAATGTAAACGATACTAGACATCATCCTATAGCTTGTCTTAATACCTCTCTTATTTGTCTTCTTCCTGAATGGATGCCAACTCCCTTTCTTTCCCAAGCAGAATGATAGGATAGTAGAGAAACAGTATGTCTCAGATTTAAATGCTCTTCTAAATAGGCAGCCAGCCTAGGGGGAAAAATGTTTTAAAGCTGGATTGCAACGGATATTAACAACTCAAACTTTAAAAGGCAACCAGTCTACAAAATAAATATGGACACAATTGAAATATATAAATCAGGGACAACAATTATTTATAATAATTTGCCTTTCAGTTAACTCAACTGCATTGTATCAGCTATAAAGACATTACTGGTTACCCAACAGAAAGGAAATTTTGTTGAAAAACAGAAAGAGTGTCTCAAAACCAGCAGAAAATTGCAAACAAAACCTGATAGAAGCATCAGAATAATCTCATTAAAGTGGAACACACTTATTCAAGCCAAGACAAAAAGAGTTCACAGCAGTCATAAAAATCTGTTTAAGGAATTTCACTGTATCTCTTTCTCAAGTAGAATTCTCTCCAATTATTCTATATTCAACTTTATGTCATTTTAATATTCTCAGCAAAGTCAGGATTTGTCCAGAACTGGTCATTTTAATAATCTGACTACTAAACAGACCAGCCAATAAAGGCAGAGCCCACATTATAAATCTATCTTTGTGTAACACCTAAGGCTACAGTGGTGCTAACTTTTAATTTGCACTCCCCTCTCTTCAAGGCAGGACAGCTGAAGTCTAGTGATGGAAGCTACTCTTTAAAGGAGCACTGTCAGATTAAATATAATATTTAAGGAGTGGATTTCCATACCAGAATGACAAGTAATAACTCATTAGAAAATATAAAAAGAATTCTTGGTTTAATAATTTGGAAGTTTTTAATGCTCTTAGTTTATATTTTGTGTTTTACTCAACTTGGACAACGCATAAGAAATGCATGGAAAGAGATTAATCAGTTTCAGTTACAGAGCTAATTCACTAGTCCAATGTTGTAGTTCTGTATATGCACACACTGCCAGAATGCTTACATCCAAAAAATAAATAAAACATGAAATTAAACTATTTAGTAGTTTTAGATTTGTATAATCCCCCTAAAAATGTAAATCTGTACTTTGAATTTCCTTGACAGCGTCCCTTCAAATAGAAATTATATGGCGACCTTGATGTGACTTCAAATGTTTATTAACTCAACTCTGCTCTCTTTTAATGCATACAACTAGAGTTCTCAGACCAAAAACAATCAGAGCTGCTCCTCAACGGAATCCTTTAGATTAACTAGTTATGCACAATCTACAAACTGAACAAATTTGTCAAAGTTATACCATATCTAGGCTTCACTTTTCAATAGATTTTAATTATGGTATAGCCAAAGCAACATTAGGTTTTCCTTTATTTGTTCTCTATTACAGAGTGTATAATGTCAACATCACCCTCCCCCAGACACCGTACTGCCTGAGGACAGGATTGAGGGGACTCCAATTCTGAATTCTCCTCCACCCTCTGCAGTTGTATTTCAAGTGACTGGCGATATCGTTTTTCTTTCCCTGGCACCCAGCCAACTTGGGACCATGAGTAGTGCCCTCTAACCATCTGGATCCAAGATCCTCTCCCCCTGGAATCTCCCTCCAAACATGTTGGGACATCATTTGACTTACATCAGGAATATCAGCATCCAGTGACATCAGTCAACCACTTCCATTGGGCCTCTACCGGTCCATCACTGAACTGAAGAGCTGTTCAGTGGTTCCTGCCACTAGACTCCACCTGGTGCTCTCTTTCCACCAGCAGACTCGGGTACTATTTAGTAAGGTCAAGAAGTGCCAAACACCTGTGTTATTGGAAGATTTCCTAGGATGTAACTGCTGTGCCTTCGTGCTCTGAATGGTACCCATTCTAGGGTGACATACATGTACAGTGTATGCAGCTGGGAATACGTCCTGGAATGGAAGGAAACATCCAAGGCCCCTCAGATCCTTATGATCATTGTGGGTTGATTTTAAGAGCCCCATGTGGTTAAGACATTTGGTACATACGCCTTTTACTTCGGGTATGGGGGTAACTCAGCACCTCAGGCTATTGGTAGGGCGGATTGTATTGAGCTTCTGTTGTTCAAAACTTTCTTCTATGATTTAGACACCAATTGAGGAAGATACTTTAAGCATCTGAGTATTCCTTTTCCTTCAGTGGTACTTCTCATATGCTTAAATTTAAACACTTTCCTGAATTTGGGCTTTAATCTTCTGCTTATTAGAGGCCTGGGTGCATGATGCCACCTGGTCAGTATTAGTGAATGATGATTCTAGCTAGTTGCAGCATTCTCCATCAGTTTCTGGAGAACTAGTGGTATAACAAGGTTTCTGTGATTTATTTTTCCCCTGAAGCTGCTGCGTGAAATGTGCTATCCAGCAATGACAGCTACATGGCTAACTCACATGGTTCCTGGGACTGATTTTGTTTTTGGAGTAGCACTGGATTTCTCAGTTAACACAATGTTTATTTTGTCATGGTCCAACCATCAGAGCAGTGCTTAGATATCACAGAGATAGTGCCTAAGACAGACAAAAAAGAGATAGAGAGTCTAATTCAGGGAACATTGGGGCATCAAAGTGTCCCAAAGGTGGAGGAGTCCTCTACCAATTCTAAGTTTGACATTAGTGGAGTTGTGTGCAGTGTGGTTGTAGCCATGTCGGTCCAAGGATATTAGAGACACAAGGTGGGTGAGGTAATATCTTTTATTGGACCAATTTCTGTTGGTGAGAGAGAAAAGCTTTTAAGCTTACAAAGAGCTCTCCTTCAGGTCTGGGAAACTTATTCTGATTAAGTTTCCCAGACCTGAAGGAGAGCTCTGTGTAAGTGTGAAAGCTTGTCTCTCTCAATATTACCTCACCCATCTTGTGTCTCGAATAAGTGGAGTTGATAAGTTCTACAGGAAATCAGCTCATCCTCCTGAGTCAGGTTGCCATGACATGAGGTCTTCTTTAATGAGGAAATAACCCTTTGTAACTCTAGCCTTGAGAACATGAATGATATTTCACTTCAAGTTCAAAGTAACACAATATTACTAGTGACATTTTCTACTTGTACACATTGTTACCCACTGCAATTTTAATTGGGTGGAAAAAAAATTCAATAAGAGTTTTGTATTATTTTATTTTGTAGATTTCCTCTTTTTCAGCACACAGGGCTGCTAACAAACTAATAGGTACCCTAGAAAATAATGGGTAGGGTTAGACTTCTTCTGAAAGGGTCAGTCTGACACACAAGGAAACCATTATGAATTATTGGCTTTTGCAAGGTAAACACCACATATAAACCCATGATGTTGATCTGACTTCGAAACAATAGCTTCTTTCTCAAGAAGTGAGAAACAATTATTATAGTTAAGGATTGGCAAACCTCAATCTATTTTTGGATGCACAAGACAAGTTAAAATATAAGCATGCCATTTCCTTATAATATAGACCCATATTTTAATAGCTAAAAGCTTTGTTATGTAGGAATATAAGAACACCATCCAAAAGTTAGGTAGGAAAAAGCAAATGCTCAAGATCTGTGTAATATGTACTGTATTTTTCTTAGAATTTTTCTCTCCTCTTTTTTCTACTATTCTCCCCTTTCTACAAACACCCATCCTACCCCAAGGGGCATGCACATCTAATAACATCCAAGTCATACTTAGACCCCATAATGTTGAAATGGATTTAAAAAGGAAAAATGAGTTTGTTCATCCCTAATTACAACTCAACCCATTTAACTTCATTTCCTTGTTGACTGGATAGAATTTGAAAAATGTAACTGCATTCAGTGAACCCTCATTTAGGGCTCAGATCAGAGTCATATTTTTGAGACTGTCCATCTAGAAGTTGATATTCAAAGAACACTGTAAATTAGAGATTCATCATGGGAACAAGACCTACATTAGTCCTTATTTAAGGATTGTTTCATACCTCAGATGCTTACAATTATTATTGTCTTTATTATATTTTATCAGATTTTTTTCTTCTTCAGAAAATCGATTATTATTTGCCATTCTCTTTCTCTCTGACACTCACTAGAAGGACTTTACTTAGAATGAGACACTAAAAAGTTTTCAGTTAGCATGAATTCAGTCAACATGAGTTTGGGTCAAATTCTGAAGTTCATGCATAGCCAAAACTTAAACACAAGCAATTTGGAGGTTTTGCCTACTTATATTAATAAAATACTTAGCTTTCCTGTAACTGTTTTCATTCATAGATTTCAAAGCACTTTGCAAAGGAGAATAAGTATCATTATCCCCTTCATACAGATGGGGAAAGTGAGACAGAAATAAGCTAACATTATCATAGTCAAACAGCAGGGCAGTGGCAGAGGTAGAGTCCAGATCTCTTGACACCCAGTCCAGTGTTCTCTTCACTGGTGCATTTGCACACATACACACACACACTCTCTACAGGACCTTGTGCCTCAAATTATTAGGCCAAATTCAGATGTGGTGTAATTAGATCCCTTTACCCTTAGATGCTCCTACACATCATTAGAGTGGATGTGGGTAGGTCTAAAGGTTGTTTGAATACAGTGTTGTATTTAAGCCACCTTACACATCACCTCTGGGCTGGGCTTATCTACTCAAGCATCTGTACCCTCCCAGGAGATAATATACTCTAATACTCACGTTTCAAACCTAGCATGTGCTTTGAAAGAGAAATAAAGACAGATAAAAAGCATAATATATGCTATATTAAGATACATGTAATTGTTTTCATTGCTGTGTAGCACTCTACTGAGTTTTGTCTCATGTGGAAAGATTGTCTATTTTAAAGAATACAGATTTGATAGTTGATTATTCATCAGAATATTTCATCTCTTCTAAGGAAAGAGAACAAAAAGGAGACTTTGAAAAGATGTTCTCCCAAAGCTCGCATGATACTGTAGCTCTTCAGGTGCAATAAGAACTGGTGCATGAACTCTGGGATTTGACAATTTTATGTTCCCTTTAAAAAAAATAAAGATGAGTAGTATGATGTGTGAGGCTGTATGGAATCTGCGGGACACTTGAGGATATTATGATATCAATATTGTAAAATTGTAATGAGTTATGTCAAATAGGCCATGTAAGGTATCTGCAAAAATGTTATAATTTGCCAGATATGATAATCTCATGTATGTGTTTGTATCACCTTTGTATTATGAGTTATATATATGTATGTATGTGTGTATTTCAAACTTGTGCTATGCTTCTGGGTGACACCCCCAGACAATTTGGCATCCACACTGCTTAGTCTGCTTGATGGCCCATTAAGGTCCATCAGCTATACAACTGACCCATTGAGAGAAGGCAGATACACCTTGACTCAGCAAGGGGCAGGCCTATGGACAGAACTCTAAGGATTTCAAGCCATGTGCTGGGCATCTTGTGTTGGAAACAAAGGAAGCACAGGCCACATGGCAAAAAGACTATAAAAGGCAGCTGCATCTTCTCCATTTTGTCTTCAGTCCTGCTTCTTACCTCTGGAGGAAGTTTGCTACAAACTGAAGCTCTGAACAAAGGTCTGAATGACCCATCCAAGCTGTGGATGTATTCCAGAGGGACTTTCAAGCCACTAAACTCACCAGTACTGCTAGGAACCTAATATATGGACTTTGAAGTCTATGTATGTGATTGTTTTACCATTTAACATCTCTCTTCTTCTTTCTTTATAATAAACCTTTAGTTTTAGATACTTAAGGATTGGCTGGCAGCATGGTATTTTGGGTAAGATCCAAACTTATACTGACCTGGTAATGTGACTGACCATTTGGGGTCAGAAGAACATTTTGTATATGTGAGCAGAGTTTTTAAAATAACTTCTCACTGTACTGGACCTAGGTGCTGACTGGGAGCCAGAGAACTGAAAAGTAATAAAGGGGGCTGTGTGGTTTCTTTTTTTGCTTCTTGATAACCAGTGCGGGGAATCAGAAGCACAGTTTGTGACTGGTTGAGGAGAATAGCTTCAGTGTTACCCACTAGTCTTGGGAGTATCTGTTCTCCCTTTTGCAGCCTGCCCTGACCTTGGCATTTCCACTGAGGGCTGCCCCAGGCACCCCCCAGTGACATGATGTAGCCCAAATGTTTGGCTGCTCTTGATCCTCTTTGGACATATTTTTTTGTAAAATGCAATCTGGACCCTGAGCCTATTGAAGTAATTAATGAAAATCAGTTTGATTTAAATGGGAATCACATTGGGTTTCTACTTTCTTTTTACTCTGGGAACAAAGATAGAAATCTTTTAGAAGTCTACAAAAGTAAAGGGACAGTATATGCCTATAATTAGCAAGAAATATGTGCAATACAATAAATTACCTCTAACTGCTTTTGCTCTGATGTATTAACCAAATTAAACATTTTTTTTTAAAGAAGGTAAGTTGTGAAATGATAGATGATAAAACAAAGCAAAAACATAATACTGCAAACCAGGGTAAAAGACAGATAGGAATCCTGACTAAAATTTCAAAATATGTATACAGCTTGATGTAACTCAACTACAGAATCAATTACTACATTTTCCTGGGAGAAAACAAGAAATTGCTCCAGTTGTAAGAATTTGAAATATCAAGTGGTTATACCAAAATTCATGGCGATTGCAATTAGCTGATTTTTATCTTTCTTACAAGAAATTCTGAAGACTTAACACAACTTGGTGATGATGCTAATGTCATTTATGCCTGATACCATTTTGGCACAATGGTGATAGCTTTCCTGAGTGATCATGTCACTAGAAAAACACATCTTCTTAAGAGTCAGTCTCTCAGGGGAAGTCTGTCTTCTTGAAAGATTGCAAAGCATAAAATTGGAAAATCTTTGGAGTTGTCATATTATTAACGGCCTTCCAGGAACTTATCTTTACAGACAAGATGAGTCCATAAATCTGCGTATCTTTTAGACATAGTTTCATAACTAGGTTACTCTCCATGAAGACTTAAATTTTAAAGGGTTCTCTTTGAAACATTTTAATTGTTGAGAGGTGTTGTCTTCTGTGACTACTAAGGTTAGGCACACATCCAGTTTAGTTGTTCAAATATTTCACAGGCTTTATTGTTTCTTGTTTTGATTATAGAGTAAAGTGTGTATTTTTGTTTGCTCATATATCTCCTCAGTCAACTCCTTGAGTATTCTAGGATGCATTTCATCAGGCTCTGGTGATGTGAAGATATCTAACTTGCCGAAGTAATTTTTAACTTGTTCTTTTCCTATTTTAGCCTCTGATCCTACCTCATTTTCACTGACATTCACTATGTTAGTTGTCCAATCACCACCAACCTTCTTGGTGAAAACCAAAACAAAGAAGTCATTAAGCACCACTGCTATTTCCATATTTTCTGTTATTATTTCCCCACCACCACCACTATTGAGTAATGGGCCAACCCTGTCCTTGGTCTTCCTCTTGCTTCTAATGTATTTGTATCATGTTTTCTTGTTAGCATTTATGTCTCTAGCTAGCTTGATCTTGTTTTGTGCCTTGGCCTCTCTACTTTTCTCCCTACATACTTGTGTTAATTGTTTATATTCATCCTTTGTAATTTGACCTAGTTTCCACATTTTGTGGAACTCTTTTTATTTTAGATCATTAAATATCTCCTGGTTAAGCCAGGGTGGTCTCTTGCCATATTTCCTATCTTTCCTATGCAGTGGGATAGTTTGCTCTTGTGCCCTTAATAATATCTCTGAAAAACTGCCAATTGTCTTCAATTGTTTTTCCCCTTAGACTTGCTTCCCATGGGATCATACCTACCAATACAGAATTTGCTGAAGTCTGCCTTCTTGAAATCCATTGTCTTTATTTTGCTGTTCTCACTCCTGCCATTCCTTAAAATCATGAACTCTACTATTTCATGATCATTTTCACCCAAGCTGCCTTCCACTTTCAAATTCTCAACCAGTTCCTTCCTATTTGTCAAAATCAAATCTAGAACAGCCTCCCCCCTAGTAGCTTTCTCCATCTTCTGAAATAAACAAATGGTCTCTAATACATTCCAAGAACTTGTTGGATAATCTGTGCCCTGCTGTGTTATTTTCCCAACAGATGTCTGAGTAGCTGAAGTCCCCCATCACCACCAAGTCCTGTGCTTTGGATGATTTTGTTAGTTGTTTAAAAAAAGCCCATCCACCTCTTCTTCCTGGTTAGGTGGTCAGTAGTAGATCCCCTATCATAACATCACCATTGTTTTTTACCCCTTTTATCCTTACCCAGGGACTTTCAACAAGTCTGTCTCCTATTTCCATCTCAACCTCATTCCAAGTGTATGCATTTTTAATATATATGGCAATACCTCCTCCCTTTTTCCCCTTCCTGAGCAAGTTGTACCCTTCTATATCCAGTCATGTGTATTATCCCACCAAGTCTCTGTGATGCCACCTGTCATAGTTGTGTTTATTTACTAGCATTTCAAGTTCTTCCTGCTTATTCCCCATACTTCTCACATTAGTATACAGACATCTAAGATACTGATTTGATTTCCCTTTCCAGTTCTTCCTTATCTCTTCTTTATCCCTGCTATAACAGCCCATGCTCCCCCAAATTCCGACCCTTCTCCCAAGGTCCATGTCTTGACTTACCTGTGGGCTTTGGTTATCTGCCCCCTTCGAACCTAGTTTAAAGCCCTCCTCACTAGGTTACCCAGTCTGTATTCAGAAATGCTTTTTCTTTTCCTCAATAGGTGGACTCCATCTCTGTTTAGCAGTCCTTCTTCCTGGAACAGCATCCCATGGTCAAGGAAGCCAAAGCCCTCCTGGCAACACCATCCTTGCAGCCAGGCATTCACCTCCAGGATGCATCTGTCTCTGCCTGGGCCCCTACCCTTGACTGGAAGGACTGAAGAGAACACCACCTAAGCTTCACCCTTCACCCTTACTCCCAGAACCCTGTAGTCACTTCTGATCTGCTGAGGGTCATGCCTCACAGTATCATTAGTGCCCACATGGATGAGTAGCATGGGGTAGTAGTCAGAGGGCTGGATGATCCTCGACAATCCCTCCATAACATCTCGGATATGGGCCCCTGGCAGACAACATATCTTCTGGGATGCCATGTCAGGGCAACAGATGGGTGCCTCCATCCCCCTCAGAAGAGAGTCTCCAACCACCACTCCTCTACATTTCCTCTTGGGAGTGGTGGCTGTGATCCTCCCAGCCTTGGGGGTACATGGCTTCTCCTCCTCCACCTTTGGGAGTGATTCCTCATCATGCATTTCCAGGGCAGCATTTCAGTTTTCCATCACCATGGTGGGTGGATTGAGAGTAGAAGTGGAACACTGCCTGCTGCCAGAAGTAACCAGCAGCCAATGTGCTCCCTGTGACCAAGCCATATCCTCTTCCCTTGGTGGTGTGACAGCAGTCCTCTGTAGCTGGATAGCTTCCTCAGCCTTGGATGTCTTCATATGAATACTCTTGAGGGCATGGATGCTCCTCAGCCTAGCCACCTCCTCCTGTAGCTCTCCCACCTGCTTTCTGAGAGATTCCACCAGCAGGCACCATTCACATTGGATGGTCCCCCCAGCCTGGTTACTTATGTTAAATACTTGTTAAAAGAATCCTACCATCTTTGGTTAAGAACAAGATTGCAGCATAGAGAACACTACCACAATAACAACTTCATTCTTTATGATTAGTAGTAGTAGAAGTAGTATTAAAAGCTTAAAACAGTAAAAATGAAAATAAATGTGCCAAAAATTCATTTGTTTCGAAATGCTCAAACCAAGCTGAAATGAATTTGCATTTTCTGTTTCTGATTTTCAAATCTCTTATTTTTAGTGAAACAAGTGCCATATTTTAAACTTGGCATCATGGCTCTGCAGGTCCTTTAGCATGCAGAATACCAGATATTATCTGCTGACTGGTAACTGGACCTTCTACAAATTATTAGAAATTAATTTGACTTGGTTCAGCATTATCTGACAATCGTGCTGACCCAAATGTGAACCTTCCCATGTTAATTTACGTCCCCATAGTGAGACTTAATGTTTCTAACACCAGAACAGATTATGCTAAACTCATGCTAATTATAATTTTCTAATATAGTCTGCAAATCATGCTGTTACTAAGCAACAAAGGTCATTTCAATAAATGATACCCTTCCAAGCCATTAACACACTACATTTCTTTTAGCTCTAACTGGGTCTTGAAAAGTGAAAGTGGGGTCCTTTACAGTGAAGTGACATTTTTCATGATTAATCAGCATCTTATATATTATCAGCACTGGTTCATTATACCTCACAGAGGTGTAACTGAAAAGGCAGAGGGGTTGGGTATTGCCTGATATAAATAAATTGTGTCCCCCCTTCTATTGCATTCATTATCTATAAGAGTAAGGTCAGTAGTGATTTTGATCAAATATAATACTTTAACTAGTTGAAACCTGCTATATTAATTAAAGGAATAATGGAATTTTTCAGTAATAAAAGCATGATGTATATTATAATTAATAAATATATTGCAATATACATCTCATTGCATTATTTATATAATGATTTTAAGCAAAGTCAGACACTAAGAATACAGCCAATACTGAACATGAAGAGAATTGGTTCATACCAAACTGACTACTGTGATACAGATCGTTATCCTCACTTGTGTACATGGCACTCATGCCCATACCAAGGTCCCTATGAAGAAAACACTCAATCATGCAGGGTCAGACCCTGCGTCTTCCTATCCTGAAATCTCAATGAGAGAGGGGCACGTAGTGAAGGGTAGTAGCCATACTGCAATGCTATGCAAGCATGCCAAACTATAGCATCATTTTTGCATCATCATGTGATGCAAAATAGCCCTACCAGACTATTTAAGGAATGAAAATACATGGTAAGTACCCCCGAAATGCTCTCTGCGTTGTACTGAATGTGATCCACTGTGCTTCATTATGGTCCCAGTCATCACTGATTATCTGCTAACCTGAAGGTGTGAAGATATATCTTAAATAGTCTTTTGTCAAAAACAGAAAATACAGCCATCATATACCTGATCCCCACCCACCCAAGGAAAGAGAACAGAAAACACTCCCCATCACATGTGAAACATGTAATATGTCAAAATATGTCCATGTAGCTCTCACAGAGGGGCATCCAATCTGTAACCAAAGGTAACTCCAAATGAACAGCACATCCTGTTTCCTTCTACACCAGTAAATACGTACGTTAGTCAATCCTTTACATGACAGCAATGGTCCAACGTCTACCCAACCCGTCCCATTTGCTCCACTCTGACAGATGGCATCCTTACACTCCAACATATCAAACATGGATTAATCATGTTCCAAGTCATTTAGCCTCTCCGTGCCTCAGTTCCTCACCTCTAAAATAGCACTACCCTTCCTCACAGGTGTGTCATGAGGATAAATAAATTGATGTGTGTGAGGCACTCAGATACCCTGGTAATGGGGGCCACATAAGCACCTGACATAGATAGAATCTATCCCTACTGCAGCAAAGGAGAGGATAGTTTTTAAATTGGTATTTATATTACTATTTTCCCCTCCTGTAATAAAAATATGACCAAACAAGGAGCTATAAACTAAGGAAGCAACATATACTCTGGCATATTTCCCATACCTGAGAAGGGAATGGGTTTAGAAGCAGTGCGCTGAGCACTGGGTGAAAGATACATGAGGATAACCACAGATGAAAATTTTTAGTAATTTAGTGGTGTTATCTGACAGCTACAAACTACAAACTGCATTTGTTTGGGATACACAAATAATGAACTGGATAAAGGAGGAAAAAAGGACTCAGGAAATTTGTGCATTACTGGGTGCAAACATCTGGAACACAGAGGGGGAATGGATTATACCTGTAAAATGTAACTAAACAAATCAGCTGCTCTGTTCCTTACTTCAAACACTTTCATTTTATAATGTATGGGAAATCTATAGCAATACCAGTTATACAATTTATGATTAAAAATACAGACGGTAGACAGCTTCTATTTTAAAAAGTGGTTTGATATATGTGGCAATCCAACTTTTCCTGCCAACAATGAGCTGTTAAATAAACCTTTGCACAGCACCAGTCAAGCTGTACTCACTTGCCACATTTTAAGAAAAACAAGGGAGATTAATAAGAACTACCCACACTGCACCAAATTTGATGCATTTTTTTTAAAGTGGGTGAATCACAAGTTAAAGAGACTGGAGAGATGACCTGAAAAATAAATGACTCTGTTTCTCAGTAGGTTTGGTAGGTCTAGTATAGCACACTGAATGGCAACCAATGTTTCTATTGGGACAAGGTAGATGAAGATGAGGTGTTTGGTGTGACTGTGAAGAGGGCCTCAGCCTAGCCTTTATTTTCACTTGTGCAGTTTTTTGCCTACAATAATTTCAGGCTCATATGCTCTGATGAGAAAGTCCGGGATATATACCTCAACACACTTAAAACTACCTTCACCAAACAAAGACATTCCAGTGAGGGAGATTGCATCATGGCATGGGCCACCCAAATATCCTGTAAGAACCTGCTTCAATACAGAAAAAAACCTTCTGACCGCACACTCCTACTTGTTAACTACCACCCTCCACTGGAACCCAAGCGGAATGTTGTTAAACAATTACAACCCATACTTGATGGGTTTCCCATACCCCCTTTCTTGGCCTTCAAACAACCCCCCAACCTCTTCAAACTCATCGTCATAAGCAAGCTCCCCTGTCATGGCATGCACCACTCACTGCTGGTCTGGTGCCTCCTCCTGGTCACTCTGGGGATTAGCTCTTGAGTTCAATGCCCCTGTCCACAGTTTGCATGCTGTTGTTGTCTCTCCCCCTCAGGTCTGAAGCCCCAGGAACTGCAGCATCCTCTTTGTGATTCAGCCCTCTGGCCACGTCACTCAGTGTTCCCTCCTTTGAGGTAGCAAAGTCCCTTCTCCCTAGCAGTCCTTGGCAGTCTTCCCTTCCACTTCCCTGTGATACCACTTCCTCAGTGGCTGGTAGGGGAACCTGGGCCCACCCACTACTCTGGGTTCCAGTCCAGGGACCATCAGCTCAGTAGTTCTGGGCTTTCCGCACACTGCTCCTTCCCCGGCTGCTTCCTACCACACCTGGTTCCCCTTCTCCCTCTGAGAGTACCAGCTCAAAAAAAAAACCTCCTTCTTCCCGGGGAGTGACTGCTGCCTGCCTTCCTACAGCCTTTCCCAGCAGTCCTTGTCTGTTACCACCTACCTGGTGTTATACAGGCCCCACCTGTTCCTGTGCAGCTGAGCCTGCTCTCAATTAGTTCCCTGCTCCCTGGCTCCTCCTCCAGGTGCAGCCTGTGGAGTTAATTGGTCTACCTATCTTAATGTCTTCCAATCCTGTGTGAGGTGGGCTCCTCATCACATCCCCACAGATCAGGACACACCAACTCAAAGCAGAACCAGATGCCTCCAGAATAACAGATGCAAAACCTGCAGATATCTCTCCACTGCTACAATGGTCAACATTACTACAACACACCTTCAAAGATCCACGGGTCCTACACATTCCTATCAAAACATATGGTGTACTTCATCCACTAAATCTCCTAACAACTGTGGTTGAAACCCAGAAAATCAGTACACTTTTGAATGAACAGACGCAGAAAAAAAATATAAAAGACAAGTAGACCATACCATCCAAGGGCAAACACTTTTCACAAAACGATCACTCCACGTCTGACCTCCCAGTTTTCATGCTCAAAGGAAACTTGCACAACATCTTAAAAAGACAAGTTTGGGAACTTAAATTCATAACTGGGCTAGACACTTAAAAATCACTGACCTCATAAAGACACTGGTTTTATGGCTTATTGCTGAGGCTTCAAGTTAGTCATGGAGGTCACTGATTCCATGATTTTACATGATCTCCGTGACTTAAGCCCCAGGCAGTGGGGCTTGGGCTATCAGCCTTACACCACAGAGCTCAGGGTTCCATGTTTAATGTTTATTTCCCATGTCCTGTCTGTGACTTCTACTAAAAATACCATTGGCAAAATCTTAGCCTTACTTATTACAACAATCTAAAACATACTAACACCCTCCCTTTTTTGTTCTACAACTTCATAGGTTTTTGCTAGACACCTTACCTTAAATGGTCCCTTACAATCTGTGCTAATTACTTATCCTAAACAATCTGTTCCACCTTGTGTTTAGCTGTGACACTCTGCATTCCTTTCCCACACCTGAAGAAGAGCTCTGTGTAGATTGAAAGCTTGTCTCTTTCACCAACAGAAATTGGTCCAATAAAGGACATTACCTCACCTACCTTAAGTATCAGAGGGGTAGCCATGTTAGTCTGGATCTGTAGAAGTGACAAAGGGTCCTGTGGCACCTTATAGACTAACAGAGGTATTGGAGCATAAGCTTTCGTGGGTGAATACCCATTTCATCGCTTGCATCCGATGAAGTGGGTATTCACCCACGAAAGCTTATGCTCCAATACCTCTGTTAGTCTATAAGGTGCCAAAGGACCCTTTGTCGCTTCTCACCTACCTTGTCTCTCTAATATCCTGGTATCAGCACTGCTATAACACTGGAAATGGTACAAACACAACACTTAGGAGTCAAATTTGCAAAAGCAGAAAGCATTGGCCTAACTTTGTTCCAACTGAAGACAATGAGAGATTTACCATGGGAATCCATGTGGGTAAGGATATAGAATAGGACTCAGGACTGGAGGCATAGGTTTTATTCCAAGTTCTGCCAGCAGCCTACTGCATGACCTTGGCGAAGTTATAGAAACTGTAGTCCACAAAAGCTTATGCTGAAATAAATGTGTTAGTCTCTAAGGTGCCACAAGTATTCCTTTCTTATTTTCTTTTTGCTGACACAGACTAACATGGCTACTACACTGAAGACTGGAAGGGACTTTGAGAGGTCATCTAGTTCAATCCCCTGCACTCATGGCAGGACTAAATATTATAACCACTTCACTTTCCCAATCTGTAAAATAGATACGACACATGCTTTCAGAGCTATAGATAAGAAATATAAGAGCTAGATATTATAACAACTCCCTGATTTGCAGTTAGATGCTCTAATGCTGTATTTTGTACCCAAAACTGATTGAGGGGGACATAATTGTAGGCACTGCTGTTTCATCAGTCCGACATTTCAAGGTCACAATGGACCTTTATGATCATCTAGTCTGACCTAAAGTAAAAATAGTGACCATGTCAAAAAATAAAATAAAATAAAATCAAGCCACTAAAACACAGGATTATTCAGCTAAAAACCTATTCCCTCTCTTGAACAGAAAACAGTTTTATCACATTTTAAATGCTGCTGAGTTTTTCTTCTCCTGAACCAAGGAAAGACATTAGAATAAGGTCAATAATTTTATCAAAATTCCTGGCATTGTTTAAACTATTGTTTTCATTATTATTTGTAGCTGGCACACTGTGGTGGTTTGGTTTACATAATCTGCAAGGGCCACCTCCTGTGAGAAGAAAGATGAGAAACTAGTGCGATTATGGTACCTGCAAGGCTCATTTAGTCTTTAATGATTTTCGAGACGAGGCTTGCAGTGAAAGTGATGTGCAAAATCTATTCAGAGCCCAGGTACAGAGCTCTCATAATAAAATTAAAATTACTAAAAGAAACTCTTGGGCATCTGGCAAAGAATTAAAAATACAATATATCGTGTGCCTACTGACATCATATCCAATGCATGTGTGTGAGGCATGGACTATTAGAAAGGGATTGTGAAATGGATTATTATTTCTCATTTTGAATGCAGTGTGTGGATTTTTAAAATTTGTTTAATTGTCATATTTATTTTAGTTGGTTAGTTAAGTGGGAAATAGTGTAGTGTTCCCATGTAAGTGGAAGCACAGAATGGGGGACTATTTTCTTGATTGTGTAATACTGCTCAGACAATAAATACCATGCAGTGGATCTAATTTACCTTGATTTCAGTAAGGCATTTGATACGGTTCCACATGAGGAATTATTAGTTAAATTGGAAAAGATGGGGATCAATATGAAAATTGAAAGGCGGATAAAGGGGAGACTAAAACGGATCATACTGAAAGGTGAACTGTCAGGCTGGAGGAAGGTTACTAGTGGAGTCCCTCAGAGATCGGTTTTGGGACCAATCTTATTTAATGTTTTTATTACTGACCTCATCACAAAAAGTGGGAGTGTGCTAATAAAGTTTGCGGATGACACAAAGCTGGGAGGTATTGCCAATACAGAGAAGGACCAGGATATCATACAGGAAGATCTGGATGAGCTTGTTAACTGGAGTAATAGGATGAAATTTAATAGTGAAAAGTGCAAGGTCATGCATTTAGGGATTAATAACAAGAATTTTTGTTATAAGCTGGGGACGCATCAGTTGGAAGTAACAGAGGAGGAGAAGGACCTCGGAGTATTGGTTGATCACAGGATGACTATGAGCCGCCAATGTGATATGTCCGTGAAAAACCTAATGCAGTCTTGGGATGCATCAGGCAAGGTATTTCCAGTAGAGATAAGGAGGTGTTAGTACCATTATACAAGGCACTGGTGAGACCTCATCTGGAATACTGTGTGCAGTTCTGGTCTCCCATGTTTAAGAAGGATGAATTCAAACTGGAATAGGTACAGAGAAGGGCTACTAGGATGATCCGAGGAATGGAAAACTTGTCTTATGAAAGGAGACTCAAGGAGCTTGGCTTGTTTAGCCTAACCAAAAGAAGGCTGAGGGGAGATATGATTGCTCTCTATAAATATATCAGAGGGATAAATACCAGGGAGAGAGAGGAATTATTTAAGCTCAGTACCAATGTGGACACAAGAACAAATGGATATAAACTGGCCATCAAGAAGTTTAGACTTGAAATTAGATGAAGGTTCCTAACCATCAGAGGAGTGAAGTTCTGGAACAGCCTTCCAAGGGGAGTAGTGGTGGCAAAAGACATATCTGGCTTCAAGATTAACCTTAATAAATTTATGGAGGGGATGGTATGATGGGATAGCCTAATTTTGGCAATTAATTGATCTTTGACTATTAGTGGTAAATATGCCCAATTGCCTGTGATGGGATGTTAGATGGGGTGGGATCTGAGATACTGCAGAGAATTCTTTTCTGGGTGTCTGGCTGGTGAGTCTTGCCCACATGCTCAGGGTTTAGCTGATCACCATATTTGGGGTCAGGAAGGAATTTTCCTCCAGAGAAGATTGGCAGAGGCCCTGGGTTTGGGTTTTTTTTGGCCTTCCTCTGTAGCATGGGTCACTTGCTGGAGGATTCTCTGTATGATTCTCTGCACTTTCAAGTCTTTAAACCATGATTTGAGGACTTCAATAGCTCAGACATAGGTTGGGGATTTATTACAGGAGTGGGTAGGTGAGATTCAGTGGCCTCCGTTGTGCAGGAGGTCAGACTAGATGATCATAATGGTCCCTTCTGACCTTAAAGTCTATGACTCTATGACTATGTACTATATAACATTGTTTTGAAGTTTAGCAATATATGAAAAATTTATCAAAGAGCTTGTCTCTATACAAACTGGAACCAACATAAGTAAATCAGTTTTAATGCACACCCTCAGTTATTTTGGTGCAAGTCTGTGTATGGGCATTCTCTTTTCAGAATAACAATGCCCTATTTGATTTCAGGTAGGTTTGATTAACATTGGTCAAAATAAGGCACCTGGGAATTTGCATCAAAATAATTAATGGTATGAATTAAAACCAGTTTAGTTATTTTGATCCCAGTTTGTGCGTAGAGAAACCCAAAGATATCAGTGTAAGTGAAAGTTACCTAAATCCCCCCTAAAAAACTGCACTCACTTGTATAATTGTTATATTCAATAAAACGATGATTGCAATAATAATCTATTTATCAGTGTGCAATAGAATGCACAAGTCATGTTTTAGGAGGAGAATAATTTGTCTGGTTAGTGAAGGAGCAGGGTCTGGAAGCTCAGTTATTACCTCTAGTGTTTACTCTCTGCTGTTCAGGTGATTTCTCAAGTGAATCAATTTTACGGGACCCATATAGAGCATTTCCAGATGAATAAATGGTACTCCACTATGCTCATTTTACCTGCAATATTGCTGGACTCCAACTTGGTCTGGAGTTCCCCCTCGTTTTCTTTTCTGTTTCTTCTTTACCAGACAAAGCCTAGTTCAAAATACCTTCTGCAGTCAGCATATGGCTGGCAGAGTATTCCTCCTCATAAAGCCAGCTCATTTTGTCCCTGTCAATGATTTCATCTCTTTTCCATTGGTCCTGATTAAAGCATTTTTTCACAATGGAATCTGGATCCTATTAATCTATTCCATACCATCCCTCTGCCAACACTATTTTTTTTTTATTTTGTTACGAGAAAGTGCAATGATGCATGTCAAGCCAACAATCATTTTTATGAAGTCAGCAACAGAAATACTTGTCTCTTGCGGTGTTCAGTGTCAGGTACCCAGCATTATATGTATAGAAATCCAATTAACAGTGGATGTTGTTATCTAAAGGATGTAGCTCTGAAACTGTCACCTTGACTCAGGGATTTAGCCATGCATTGCCATTGAAATTGATGGAAGTTGTGTGGCTAAACCAGCTACTCAGATTTGACCTTCATTTTATGCTCTGAAACCTATTACTCCACTCCTGAAATGCAACTCATCTGGCTAAGCAAGATAGAACTATTAGGAAATGATATTTTCTCAGTCGGTGCTTTTTCAGAATGGTAGATTGTGACCAAAAATGACAACATTTAGGTGATTTATCCCTATTTTCCTCCAAACCTGAAAATTGCTGGATCCCCATCAAGTTCCTCATGCTGTAAATTGTGCATCAGCCAGTGATTTTGGAGCTGTGACCTCATACACTCAGACCGGGCTAATTAGAATTGCAAAGATGTTTGGGAAACTTCCAGATCATAAGCAAGAGCAACCATAACCAGCATCCAAGGAGAGTTCACAGAGTTTCAGACCTTTCAATGATAAACAGTAACAACCTAGCCTGTGGAGTTTAAATTTTAATAGAAGCTTCTCCTGCCATAGCCAAAGTGGTTAGAGTCACAGACACAGACTTCTGGAATTGGAGGAATCAGGATGGAGTTTGATACAGTATTTTCTGATTTGCAAATGGGGTAGGCAAAAATTCAACCACTGGGAGTTTTCCATTAAGGAATATTAAGTTTTAACAGGAGGAAAGAAGTCTCTGTTTATTTTAGGGCATGATGCCACTTGCTAAGGGCTCTAGAACTCATGCAGTGTCCCACTACTAGTCATGTGGGCTTGAGGAACAAAGAAATTCTAGGGAGGGACCAACCCTAGATGTCAAAAAAACCTGAAGCCTTCAGGACTGAATCTGAAGAACACAGAAGCAACCCCAGCAGGTGTCGGAAAGTAAGGTCACCTGCTTTCTGTAGTTTTCACTCTGGACATCTTCACCCACATGCTAACTGGATACTTTCTCTAACTCCTCCCCCACTCCAAATTTTATCACCTTTGCAGCAACCTCTGTGGACCTTGGAGAGAGAAGCACAAGCTGCAGGAGAGAAGAGTTTGGAGGTAGCACCAGGAAGTTGGTCTGTTTGTACATAATTTGAATGCTAGCTGCAGTTGAAGCATCTCTGTAAATAGTTCTCTTAAAAAGAATCAGTTTAGCTTTAGACAAATGGAGTCCTCTAATGCAATTACCCAGTATCCAGTATATGAAACCACCTCAGCCTCACTCCCAGGGGTGGCTCTAACAATTTTGCCGCCCCAAGCAGGGGCGGCGGCCCCGCCCCCGACGCAGGCAGACGTAGCGGGGCCCGGGGTGGGGCCCCGCTACGTCTGCTTGCGTCGGGGGCAGGGCCCCGCTATGTCTGCCTGTGTCGGGGGAGGGGCCCCGCCCCCGATGCAGGCAGTCCCAGTCCGCGGCGGCAAGGGGAGAGCGGCGGACCTGCCGCCCCATTGCTGCCACGGCAGGCGAGACTGGGGAGGCAGTCCGAGTCCCGCGGAGGCAATTCGGCGGTGGGAAGAGCGGACCTGCTGCCGAATTGCCACCGCGGGACTCGGACGGCCGCCCCAAGCATCAGCTTGGAAAGCTGGTGCCTGGAGCCGGCCCTGCTCACTCCACATGCCCTTCATATCCTCCCTTTTCTCCTCTGCCCTATCTCTTCAATGTCCCTTCCTTTGCCTTCCCTTCTAGCTAATCTCCTTCTTAATAAAAAAACTAAGAACTAAACAAATATTAACAATGCCACCATCCCCATCCCCCGCAAAACAGTATCGCTGCTTTTTGACCCAAGCTGCTAGTCAAAGTTTTGAGCCCTGAGAATGTTCCAGTTGGGAGCAGAAATTCATTGTAGTCAGGTATTTCTTTGCTGCAGTTTTGTTTATTTCCAAAGATTGCACAAAGTCCTCTTTCTCTGAATGCAGAAGGAATAAAGTAGCAGGAAATAGCTGCCTTTGCTCACAGCACCAAGAGCATTCTTTGCAGTCTGTACCCCGACCTAAGAACCCCTCCTCAGGTTTCTTCCAGTGACCGTGTTGTCAACTGTTCCTTTTGGCTGTCTCTCTCTGATTATCTTGTCTATTTTCAATTTATGTTCTGCCTTCCCCAACACACCCTTACCTGAAACAATATTCAGCAAAAGCTCATGGGTGGATTCACATACTCCTTTTGTCTTAGGTGGATGGTGTGCTTACTTTTATGTTAATTGAAGGTGAGTTCAACAGCTATCAACCTCAATCCCATAACAAAGTTTCTCCCAGCTCATAACAAGGGGGGAAAAAAATCAAAAGTGTGGCAGTAACGTGACATTTGAAGAGCTTCATTCTGTTTCTTCTGCTTGGATATTCTATCCATTCTTTGTCTCTTAGATCTATTTATATTGTGAGCTCTTCAGAGCAATAACGGTCTACTCCTTTGTGTTTGTACAGTGCCTAGCACAGTGAGTTCTGGTTCTCAGGTGGCTCTTATCCAGTACCACAATATTACACTTACAATGGTACCATAATGTAAACTTGTTAGATGGGGACACAGGTACTGAGAAGGGCATTATGTACATTTTACACGGGATATAAATCTCTTGCGGGGGGTGGGAGGTTTGGTGTGGGGTTTTTTTTTTGGTTTCGGGCTTCTGGGTTTTAAAACCTTGGGTTTTGGCACTGCTCCCATTTTCCAGCTCTGGAAGCCACATCAGGCTCTGTTGCGTTGCTTCAGTGGGCCCACATCAGGCCAGCTACATTCACACACCACTACTCAACCTAGTTGACAGATACAGACCACTTTAACTTACTGACCACATTGTATTTAAAGACAATCAAAAGCTAACACTCTCTGTGAATTAATTAAGGGAAAACATTCTAAATGTGTTACAGCAAAAGCGCTGAAGACACAAAATGTTATTCTATTAAATATCTGAGGGTATGTCTGCACTAGCCCTTTTGACCTGAAATTAAGTTAGGGTAGTCAACATGTTCGTAAAGACCAGTGTGGGCTACAAATACAGAGCAAAGCAGAAATATGCACATGTCCTAGAATAAATATTTGGGAAGTGATTTCAGTTTTAGAATTGTTGTACAGGTGATTAATGTTTTTCCTCAAGAACTTTGAGAAATCTAGTTGGACTGAACCAGGGATCCCCACATATTCATCTTTACCAACTATCCCTCCATGTTTTACTTGCCTGCCATCATCAGCAAGTTTCTTTTCAGCTTAGGTCAGTCTATTTCAGAGCAGTTATATTGCAGTTGATGAAAGAATAGCAATCCCAGTCAAAATGTCCCCCTCAGACTGATCATCACAAGACAGTAAGCTGCAGTACAGCTGTGGGCTTCGAGGAAATCTAAAGCAATTTTTTTTGTAATATAGCCATGAAAAAGAGCATTTCACTGCATGTTTGCATCATCAAAATATTTTGAAAGAAATGACAAAGGTTTGATAGCACCTAAGCTATGTGCAGGCGCGCACACACACTCAAAAATGCTAATAGCATTATTTGAAAGAATTTAAGGCATTTTCCTCGTTGCCTAAAGGTCAGTAGCCTTCAAATTGCTGCAAGCAAATGCAAAACAAATGAAGTGGAGCATTTGGCCAAAACACAAGGTATTAATAACTTTTCCATTTTTCAAATGGAGCTGTTTAATACTTGTTCAGAAGCATATATATAGGCAGCTGCCTGAAATTCACGCGGAAGTTTGTCTTGTTTGGAGAGGAACAGAAAGGAGGCTACTATTCATGGAAGTGATACACATCCTATTTTCTATTGGGGTTTGTGTGATAGTTGCCATCTTGGCTGACACACTCAGGATTCAACTGGGTATCTCCAGAGCATAAAAGCACAAGCTGCTACAGCTTGGTTTAAAGAGTTAAGCTTGCTAGCTGGGGCTGCAACAAACTTAAACTCTGTGGATGGGGCACAGACCAGGGACCTATAACTTATGTTTACAAATGGGTTACATTTATAAAGTGAGGTAATCAGTCACAAATAACAACAAATGTCAGATTCTGAATCTAGAAGAGACCGTTGTGATCATCTTGTCTGACCCCCTGCATAGAACTTCGCCAAAATAATTCCTAAAGCATAGCTCTTAGAAAAACATCCAATCTTGGTTTAAAAGTTGTCAGTGTTAGAGAATCCACATGACCCTTGGTAAATTGTTCCAGTTGTTAATTATTCTCACTGCTAATAATGTATGCTTTCCTTCTAGTGTAGTCTGTCTAGCTTCAACTTCCAGCCATTGGATTATGTTAGACATTTCTCTGCTAGATTGAAGAGCCCATTATTAAATATTTGTTCCCCATGTAGGTACTTATAGACTGCAATTGAGTCACCCCTTTCATATTTGCATGTGTCAAAGAATAATTGTGCAATACAGTAACAGTCATGTGTTCAGTTCTTGAAAATGGGTGTATTTTCACTCCTGCACATTTAAACCTATTTTCTGGTTATCTTAGTTACGTTCCATATTTTATAGTGAACTCTTCATATATGGTTCCTATAGGTTTTATATCTATGAGGTATTTATTTAAGCACTAAAAATCTCATATCTCAATAGAATTTATTTTATGTCCTCCATTAATTCCACTGAATCCATTTCACTAAGAAAATGAGTGATGCAGCTGCCAACTTCCATCAGCAAAGAGATTACTATTTTGATTCTCCCCTTTAATATAATTTGTGGTAGTCAGTTACAGAGTTATGGGTCTCAGAATAACTGCTGGAAATTCTTATGAAGTATTTTATCTCTCATGTCCTATGTTGCACAAAACATTTATAAAAGTTGAAATCACTTCATTTCCCAACAATATGAGAGGATATAAACAACAGAGTCAGTGTCTCACAGCTCAAAATTAAGCAACTACAGAATGTAGGCCCCTTTACATTTGTGTATACACAGATTGGTTATGGAAAATTTTAGTTCAAGTGCAGATATGCAATTGAGCATTTTGGAACTAGAATTTTCCACGCACATGTGTTGGTTTGCATATACAGATGTGGACATGCTGGAAAAAAAAAGTGCTGTATACACAAATTTTCTCACCATTACTTCAGCCCTTGTGTGTACACATTTAGCTCTAAATGCAATATTTTGTTGATCAAAAACTAAACAACTTGCAGAGTTCTATTTGTAAGTTACATTTGCGCAGAAGCTAGCTCTCTCATCTGACATCATAACAGATCAAAATGATGTTATGGGCTTGTGATGGGGTGTAACTCACCACTGCGGCACCTCCTGCTGACTGTCTTAGGAATTAGCTCTATACCCTCTTCTGGTGGTATCTCGCCCATCGTCACCTCTGCTCCTGGACCGTGTCTCCCCAAATATGGCGGCATCCTCTTCAGGACACAGCACTCCAGCTGTGTTACCCTCATTTCTCCCCACTTCTGGGGGAACTGCAGTCAACTGACCAGCCACTTCCTTCAGTGGCAACCACAGCCAATTTTCTGGCTACTTCCTCAGTGGTGAGGAAGTGGGGAAGGACCCGGGCCCGCCCACTACTTCGGGTCCCTGCCCACATGCTGTGTCGCCTCCAACCTCTCCGTATCTTTCCCTGGGCCACTTCTCTGGGCCCCCAGCACCTTGTTTGCCGTTACCTCAGGGCTTCAGCCTGCCAGTCTTACCAGCTATCCAGGAGCTCTCTCTAGCTTCCCTGGTTCCTGCTGGCAACACTGCTCTCTCCAGGATGCTGGCACTCCTTCCTCTTGCTACGAGCCTGGTCTTCCCTCCTCAAGCTCCAGGCAGCTACTGAACTCTGCTCTGCCCTGCAGCCCTTCTTATATCAGCCCGTCAAGCCATGATTGGCTACTCCTCTCAGCCCTTTTTTAATTGGCTATCTTCAGCACAGCCTCCCTAGGACTGCTTTTAACCCCTTTTCTGCCAGTGAGGGCAGCTGCCCTATCACAGGGCTATTTTTACACAATCTTCTACTTATTAATACCTTTCAAACAATAGAAATAATCTGTTAGATATCTACTGCAGTCAAAATGGATTTTAACAATGTTTACTCTAGGTCTCTAAACTGCATTTTATTATTCTTAAAGAATTACTAATTTTGATGCGTATAGAAATGTGCTAAAACTCTCCTGCTCTCCTTTACAGGAATCATTTGTCCATGCAAAATAACTGGATAAATAGATATATGTGACTGACAAAGTAGAATTTACATTGGAACTTCCCTTAGATTGGTAGTTATTCTATATTAAAGAGGCTTTAAAATGGATTTTTTATGTCCTGTAAACATAAACCTCTTTTAAGAAAAAACATTTTTAATCTCTTAAAGAACTTATCTTTTTTATGTCCCATTCTTTTGGAAAAAAAACCACCACAACCTGCTGGATGTTTAGTCTCTCACGTAACACTTTACTTTTACAATTCTTTTCTGTTATTACACTTTGAAGTGCCGATCCCCTGCATTTACAGTGCCTGCTAAAACTACAGAAAAAAATCAAATATTAGCACACCATTATTAGCAGCAATGGGTAAACCCCTGAACGTTCAACAGTTTTGTTAATAGAAGCGTCAAAGATCATTTACTCATCAAACCTAGACTCAAACTTATTCAAAATGTTTTATTTTATGTACAATAGATTTTAGGACAGAAAAGAAATTTAAATGAGGACTGTACATTAATTTTCATCCTTCTCTGAAAAGACAACATATTTTACATCTGAAAACTGTATGAAATTAATCAGTTTGTTCTTTTGTCATTGCCCCTCTTCCCTTTTATGACTGGATAAAACATTAGGACACACACCAGACATTAGAAAATCCCAAGGCAAAATTCTGCCAATCAGTTCATTATACAAATCAGTGGCGTTACTCAGATTTATACAGGTATGACTGAGATTAGAATCTGGCACACTCTCTCATACCTAGAGCTGGTAGGGAAAATGTTTTTCTGTTTTGTCCTGCTAAATCTTTACCCAAAATGATTTCCACCCCCAATTTTATTTTTGAATAATTTTTGACCCCAAAATTTTGGGTTTTCATAAAAAGCCCCAAAATTTGTTTGCTTTTCATTAATGAAGAGTATAGCTTTTGAGTACACACAAAAAACTAAACAAATACAAGCTCTTGGGTTTTCTTTTTTGGCAAAAAACATGTAAGTTTTCAATGAAAAATGGAAACTATTTTCCAAAAAAATCCTTTTACTTGAAAAGCTGCTTTCCACTGATAAGAGTTTAAATGAAAAATGATGACCAGCTTTATTATGACTTGCTTTGCCTGCTACCCCATTCCTCCATGTCCTCAGTGTCTAGGTCATACATTTTTTATACCAGACGAATGCCATTTCACTCCATGTTGAACTGTTTTTCCTCATTTTCACCCATTTTCTGATCAACTTACACAACTTTTAATGTCACCACCGAACACAGCTCTCTACCAGCCAAAAAGCTCAAATGTAGGTTGCATTGTGTGACAGACTGAAAATGAGGAACACACACACACAAATCAGACAGGAAATGGATAATGCTGTGAGATTAAGTTTTTCATCATAAATAACTACAACCGCAGTTTCATTATTTTTATTTCTGCTGTAACCACAATAAAATGGAGGGGACACCCATTTGTGTGGAATGTAAGTTGTTCTGGGATTAAAAGGAATGTCATCCCTTGAAATGTGACATTTGAGAAGTATGCCACTGAATATAGCCGAGAAACCTCCATGAAGTTTGCACTCATTCATATGAGCTCTGAATTTAGCTCATTGCATGTCATCTTCCACAGACGAGTTTTGATTGTAAGAGTCTGGAGATAGAGACACCATTTATTTAGGTCTTGTATACTGTATGATAAAAAAATAAAAACAGGCCAAATCTTGGTGTCTTGACTGTAATGAGAGTTTGTCAGACTACAGACCAAGTAAAAAACATTAAAAAGACCTAGGATCTGGCCTATCAGAGGGCCTAATTCTGAACTCATACTAATGTAAGGTCCCAATTCATCAAGATATTTAATATATCAAACGCTAAGCATTGATTGCAGTAGGACCATTTGCACCTGTGTGACCATCTTGTTTATCACTTCAAAGGTTTTTCTTCCCCTGCTGTTATGGTTCCTCTCAACTAATTCGCCTCTTAAGGTTGGTCTATGCACCTCGACCTTATCATGTTTCTCTGACTGTATAAATATCTGTCTACTGTATGTTTCATTCCATGCATCCGATGAAGTGGGTATTAACCCACGAAAGCTTATGCTGAAATAAATTTGTTAGTCTCTAAGGTGCTACAAGTTTTTCTTTCTTATTTTCGTTTTGCTGAACAGACTAACACGGCTACTACACTGAAACCTACATAGAATAGTTTCTCCTTATGTGTCATTCTGCTGTAATGACTGCTTATCAAATTGGACAGGGATTAATAGCTACAGATACTTACATCTCCTTCAGATCAAACGTTGGCAGCCAAACAGTTGGAAGAGTCCTTTCAAAAACCAGAACTATATCCAAATCCAGACTGTAACCCAATCAAACAGTAAATCAGTCTGCTGTGTGTAGGAATCCAGAGGAAATAGAATCATGTTTGAGGTTTCATGTACAAGACATGAAGACCATACAGTTGTCCATTATGCACAATAGCATAGTTTTTAGAAACCAGGTTTTTTGTGAGTAAGCTGAGACACCAACACCAAGAAAAAGTCTTGCATAAAATACTCAGTGAGTGTCCAGTTTTCATACTCAGTGGAATACAAGGAATTTATTTCACTTCTACTGAATCATGTTTCAGTGTAACAATCTTTACTATCCACTTAAATGCCAAAGAAAACACTGACCTTTAAGCCACACAGCTGTCTCTTTCCCATTTCAGCCTGCCAGTTAAGTCATCTTCTTTTAAAGTTTACAGCTTCACAGGAAACACTATAGAAATAATGGAGAGAAAACTTGATGTAAGGAGAGTCTTAAAAAATGAATCCCTCACTCTGAAAAGTA
Source organism: Macrochelys suwanniensis (assembly GCA_033296515.1). Classification (NCBI taxonomy): domain Eukaryota; kingdom Metazoa; phylum Chordata; order Testudines; family Chelydridae; genus Macrochelys; species Macrochelys suwanniensis. Next base: position 37,903,661 of record CM065783.1, read on the forward strand.
AGCAAGCTAATGCTCTGAACCAGTATATACTTAAACATATGCATATCTTTATGAAACAACTCATGTGAGCAAATATACACAATTATTTTGCAGGATCAGAACCCAACCCAAGGTTATATCTACTCTGCAATTGGAGTGTATGATTGCAGCATTCATACACAAATCTGAGCAAGCTTTCCTCTAGCTAGCTTAGATACCAACAGCTGTGAATCTATGACAGCATGGACTTTAGTGCAGGCTAGCTGTCTAAGTAATTAGCCAGGGTTCTGGGTGGAACTGTATTGCCCACACTGAACTCCACACTGCTACAGTTTCACTGCGAGTGGTACCCTAGTAGCTAGATTAAAACTCAGGTATGTCTGCATGTGCTGCAATTACACACACCAATTGCAGTGTAGACCAACCATAAATCTTGAAGAGTATCCATTTAATTGGTTTCCACTTCTTTCCTTTAACTTAGTTTAACTAAACTATCATGAAATACACATCTAAATGTGATAACTAATAGTATTGGATGCTGGACCCCTAGCAAGTGTGTCTGGAACATTATGGTCAATATTAGATTTATGGCTTCCTATAAATCATAAAGGACTTGATTTACATTTTCAGTCAAGCCCATTTCTGCCATTATGACATTGTAAATAGGTCTTAAACAAGATGTACATTACTGGAATCCACTTTAACATCCCTTTAGACTGGCAGAGGGGACTTAGTGAAAATGAGCATTATGCCCAAAGTATTTTGTTTATATTGAGATAAGGGAATAAACAGAAAAGTAATTACTGATTTTTCCCCAAAATTGGTTTATAGTTCATTTAAAAAAACAGAGACAGTTTTCAGAAAAAAGGATTGGAAAATGACATAGCATATTCATAAAATCCATAAAATCCAAACAATTATTCATTTATGCATTCAATGGGAATGCCTGTTATGTGATCTTTCAACAAATCTTATTACACTAACAAAACTATACAGATTAACTAATTGGCAGCAGATAAACAACCAAACATATTGAAACAAGCCAAAATATTTTCTGTACCATTTCAATTATCCTGACTGAAGTACTTCTATAATTCTGTTAACCACTTGGGACCTTTCTGTTACTTATTTGCGGTCATCATCTATTAAAGAGAAAAACTTATTTCACTCAAAAGATATTAGGCCCTGCACACTCCACTTCACAAGTGAATGGTGCCTTTAATAGCACAAGATCCGAAAACACCTAAGAAACCACATATACAGACATCTATAATGTGTTTTATTTTATATATCTGCACACACACACACACATAAGAGACACACAGACCCCTATCGCGATTATTTATATGATCATAGATCCATGGATTCCAAGGCCAGAAGGGACCATTGTGATCTTCTAGTCTGATCTGCTGTATAACACAGGCTAGGGTTGCTAGGAGTCTGGTTTTCGACTGGAACGCCTGATCAAAAAGGGACCCTGGAGGCTCCGGTCACTGCCGCCAACTGGGCTGTTTGAAGTCCGGTTGGCGATGCTGTCGGTCTAAGGCAGGCTAGTCCCTACCTGTCCTGGCACTGCGCTGCACCCTGGAAGCGGCCAGCAGGTCCGGCTCCTAGGCGGAGAAGGGGGCTATGGGGCTCTGCACGCTCTCCCCAGCTCAAGCACCAGCTCTGCACTCCCATTAGCTGGGAACCACAGCCAATGGGAGCTGGGGTGGGGGCTACGGGTGAGAGCAGCGTGCGGAGTCTCCTGGATCCCCGCCTAGGAGATGGACCTGCTGGTCGAGGTAAGCCCAGCCCCCTTCCCCAGCCTCCAACACAGAGGCCCCTCTGCACCCCAAACCCCTTATCCCTTGCCCCACCCCAGAGCCTGCACCCCCAGCCCAGAGCCTGTACCCCCTCCCACACCCCAACCCCCAAGTTTGGAGCCCCCTCCTGCACCCCAAACCCCTCATTCCCAGCCCCACCCCAGAGCCCTCACCGCCTCCCATACCCCAACTGCCTGCCCCAGCCAGAGCCCCTTCCTGCATCCTGAATCCCTCATTTCTAGACCCACCCCAGAGCCCACACTGCCAGTTAGAGCCCTCTCCCAGCCCAGTGAAAGTGAGTGAAGGTGGGGGAGAGTGAGCCACCAAGGAAAGGGGAATGTAGTGAACAGGAGGCAGGGCCTCAGGGAAGGGATGGAGCTAGGGTGTTTGATTTTGTGTGATTAGAAAGTTGGCAATGCTACACAGGTGATAAAACTTCAAAATAAATTCCTAGAAAATATATTTTAGAAAAACATCTAATTTTGATTGTAAAAAATGTCAATATGGATAATCCACTATGACCCCTGGTAAACTTTTCCAATGTTTAATTACATGCACAGTCAAAAATGTACATTTATGCAGTATTTCCAGTCCATCATCCACCACTGAAACACATTTTGATTATGGACCACTAGTCCAATCTATTTTAGGAATTTAAATATTGATAAAATAGTGTGTAGTCAATAGAACTAGACAAATACAGTAATTTGAATATTTGCCAATTTTGCATCTGTCTTCTCATTTGAAATTGTCTACGAGGACATTTTCCAATGTATTCTTGTCCAATGTCCAATGTGTCATTTTCCAATGTACTCTTATTTCTAAATTGTTTGACAGGTAGTTTCTGAAAATTCTTGGTCTGTAGCTTGTTTGTGATCAATTGTTTGTGAACATTCAAAATGTGAGCTGATTTGTTGTGTCACACGGGTCACAGGGTGAAGGTGATGACAGACATTCCATGACTGAATAAGCATTACTCATTAACTTTCTAGTGTGAATAGTCCAATTACATCTTTGATGTACACTTTCTGTGAACATTATCCAATACTGATTAAATTGCTGTGCCAGTGACTTCCTGCCTGTGAACTCATTCACTAGCATATTTACAGAAAAATAAACACAAGTGCAATCAAAATGAATTAAGTGATTCAAATTAACATTAACAGATTTTTTGTGGTATTAGCCCATTGCTAATAGTAATAATAGGGGAAAAAAGGGGGGGTGGATACTATGGCTATGCTTGATACCTGTAATATCTATGGAGTAAATCCTACCCCATTTACTTCATGAGCACAGATCATGAGAGATAATGGAGGTGAATGAAAGGCAAGCTGTGGGGAACCTATGCAAGGTGGTACGCAGCCCTGGTTTACCATAAGCTATGCTCTGCGGGGCTCTAACTACAGAATTGTGTTGTTGGGGTTAGGAGAAGGGCCAGTCCAGAGGAAGGTTGGAGGAATGACGGGTGGATCTTAGCTAGTGGATGATCCACTGGCTGGACTTCTCTATGAATGAGAGCACAGAAGCTGTGGAATCTATTAGTACGTACATGAGGCTGACATAAATTAGTGTGTTTCCACTAAATCTCCCATGGAGATCGATAGTTACAGCCAATTTACTCAAACTGTGTGCAGAGACCAGGATTTAGCAGCTAGCTTTCCATATCTCCTTTGTACATCTCAGGTGTACCCCAGAACAAAGAAGCTTAAGCTTGAAGGTGACATTTAATTTGAGACCGTCTAAAGAACGTCATTTATTTGTTAAAGCTTGCTGATCTGGTGTAGCATTAACAAAACCAATACTAGAACCTGGGCCTCATTCCCAGACACTTGGTCCTAATTATTACATTTATGTTCAGATTTGTGTAAGATAGAGTACTTTAGAAGACATTGTCCAAAAGCCCCACACATCTATTTTTATATTTTGGAAGACAGGGGGATTCCCTAAATGGTTACGCCTTGCTGAATATGGACCTTTGTCCAAAAACTTCAAAAGCTTTTAAAATTAATTAACTTACTTCCACAGGGGCCCCTTTGGGGTTAGGAACAATGAAGAAAACTGAAAGAATATGGTATAAAGAGCTATGTAGAGGAGAATGATATGATGTGCCCAAAAATCGGACTCCTGGTAGCTATTGTTACAATTTCCAAGAGGAAGTAAGGGAACAGAATGGTTTACAGGGTTGGTAATGGGATACAAAGCTTTACATTACTATGATGCTCTCTTCAAAACCCAACAATTTAAGATAAGAAAGATATCAAAGAGTCAGTAGCTCTTTGGTTGCTGATTCAGTTCTTTGTGGACAAATATCCACTCAACAAAATACACTTCCTAATTGCCAACATTGTTCTTTGCTACTATCAAAGAGACCAAGAACTGAATTGGTATGGGTATCTAATTGCCTTCTCATGACCAACATGATTGCATTGCATTGCTGCTATCCATACTATACCTACTCTGAGAATATATACAGAAATGTAGATCTCAAACTAGTACCTTTCAGGGACTCTAAGCAAATTCAGTAAAAAAAAGTGGTGTCCTGTCTTAACTGTACAGTAAGAAAAAAATGTATTGTGCAAACACCTGATACATGTTTGCACAGTAACAACCCTACAATGTATTCAGTGTCATCTCTGTTTTGCAGGAAAAAAAAGACATGTGAAAGTGACAGAATTAATGGTCAACTATCCTTAGAATGTTCGTAAGATCCTGCTTTCCATTCCTCTATGGAGCTTTTGTAACAGTGGCACCAGAAGACTGGAAGCTTAGTGAGGATTTGGCAATTCTACACCACTCTTCTCAGCATCATGGCACAGAGTGCATAATCATGTGAAAGGAGCCATAGCTGGAGCATCTCAACTGGCCCACTACTCCTGACTGACAAAATGGCTTTTTGAGGCCTTCTGCAGATGGACACAAGTTAGAGTAGCCATGAGCTCACTCTCCCACTCCAGGTTCTAGCCTAAGTGCAGGCCAACAAGAGCCAAGAATCAAAAGCTCAACAAGTTTTCCCTTGAGGGTTTCAAGGGATCCTAATTCCACTACCTCCCCTGGAACAGTAGTCCCTTGCTTTAGTTTACAGTCACTTTCTGCCCTTTGTGGATTTTATAATCCAGCAGTTCCGCTATCTTTAAACTCACCAGGAATTTTCCAAAGAAAACAAACTGAAGAGATAATTGGTCTACTAGGTAAGCAAATATATGCAGTGACATATTTGATGAATAAGATCAATTCGCTTTTGGTGTTTGTTGAAAAGGATTTATTCCACATTGGGTAAACAGAATAAGATTAAGTCTGATCTCTGACCTCTTATTTCAGGGATTTTATGCAATATGCTGAGGTTGCATGCAGAAAAGTATTTACATATGCTGAGAAATTGTCATACCTATAGAATAGTCAACTTTTACTAAGCAGAAGTTTAGAGTGTCCAAGTCTGACTGCTTATTACCTCATCTATTCCTGTGATCTGTAACTTTGATAGTCAGTCCTTCATAACAGGATTTCCATTTTAATAAGGTCATGCTGTACTTGTTAACAGAACAACCAAAGAAAGAATTACTGTAGGTAACTAAGCAATGAGACAAAGTGGCACATAATTGTATAATGTAATGATTAACCCATAGCAAATATCACAATAAAAGATTTTCAGTAGAAAATATATACATCCAGTAAATAGTCCATCTGCCAGGTTCTTAGACAGTTGAGTGAGTGCCCTATGTATTCAAGAAAGGCTGGTATCCAAAGCTCATGATGCTTTGATATTAAATACAAACAAGGCAATGAGGAAAATATTTCCCTAATGTATCAAAATACATCTCTTCTAAACTTACCATTTTTTAAAGTGGCATCATCATTTTTGGAGATAACCTGATTAATGTAGTGCATACTCCAGCATATAGGAATTTTTTTTGAAGATTTATGAAATGCTGACAGATCTCAAGTACTGAATCAAAATTTTAAACATTGCTAGATCTGCCCATCCTGCAGAGGAAGAGGGAATCACACATGCTAGTCACTGAACTTCTGAAAAGCACTCAGATACTAAAAATGTGGTCTTTATTGCTGCGGTGTTGGTTAAATAGTATTTTCTGAACCCAATAAATAAACAAACACATGCATAGGTACTGAATAGGCTTTCATTGACTGGTGAGTCATCCACAAAACTTTCCCCAGCTACTGAAAAGTAATTAGTATTTGCTGAATAGTTTGGAAAAAACAAGGTCCTGCCTCTTAGTTATTCACTTCAGCTGTTTGCTATTAATTATTTGCACTGTACCAATTAGTCAAATGGTATTGTTTCTGCTCACTTACAAGAGGGCTGAGACGAATAGGAGAATGACACATAGTACGTACAAGAATAGCACATAAAGTCACAAACTTGTACAAATTTGTGAAACTTTCCAGATTTTCAACTTGAATCCCTGGCAGTGACCCAGATATTCATGGTAAATGAGTCGCATTGACCCCATGAATAGCAGCAAATCTAATCGGAGTTGTTTATTCGTGAATATAGTTGCAAATCTGGTTTTCATTGTTCAACCATTTTGAAGCCAGAGAATTCCAAATAGGAAGAGTGACAGCATTAAATAGAGGAAATGGTTGGTTTCATCCATGAGGTTCTTTGATTGCAATGAAAGATTTCATAAGGTTTTTAGGTTTCATAAACCCTATTCTGCCTGAAAAACCACATCTTTATTTAGAGTTATGCACTACACACGTGAAGCTTAATTCATTAACTTGTATAAAACATTCTCTGAGATTCCCAGATGGAGAATACTATGGAAATATGATGACTAATTATTATTATATCTAATATAGTAATATCTATCTATCTCCAAACAGCTATAGTGGACGAAGAGTGAATGCACTAATTAATCCAGAGAAATAAAAGTGAGTCTTTATATAGGGGGAGTTGTTAAAGGCACAAATGGCATTTTAAGCACTCATTGAAAGTCTGTGCGAGTTCGGGGCCATAATGCCATTTGTGCCTTTTTAAATCTCCCCCTATAGTCCTTAAAATGCTATACTGCCATTTGTAAACTAGAACACTGCACTGGGATCAGATGCAAGCTAATTAGAGCTGTGGAATCTCCACATTTTGCTTTGTAGAGGTTCATGGCAACCTTTTTATTTGGTCTCTTTCATGGGAGTTTACACTTCTAACATTTACAGAGTTTCAGGTTCAAATAAATACAAGCTCTCAAAGCAAAATCCAATAAAAACACCAACTTTCACGTCATATTCACGTAAAACCATAATTTACGTGATTTTGATACCAAAAAAAATAAATCAGTCCAGGTTTGCTTTGAACTGAGGCCATGAATGCCCAAAACTTTGGCAAACATATTAGCATAATCTACGTTTGAATTTGTGAGGAAACCTGAAAGCAGGCTAGTTTTATTTACATGTGAACCTTAAGGACAAGGCTTAAAAAAAGTGACTGATCGCCACTGAGGAAAAGAGGACCTTGCTTGCTATAGCAGTTACTGTTTGAATAAATGATATACCCACAAAAGATAGTAGAGCACAGCTCTGTTGAATAAATTGTAACTAAAACATCCCAAGACAACCACATGACTGCAGCACTTGTGTTTCTGATGGCTATACATTTGTATTGCTTATTTTAATTCGTTTCATGTTCCCATGACCTTTCATGGTCACAAAAATAGATTCATGGTTTTCCATTTTCTATACTTACTGGGTGAACTTATTAAAGTCTAAAGTAGAGCTTTATTAAAGTTGATGCAAAAAAATTAAAACAGGAAGGAATACATCTTGCACATCTGTGGAATATTACGTATGTGTCGTACCCTATTCTCTTTTACATTGGCGTAAGTGAAGAAAGTCAATGAATTTAGACAAATGTAAAACAGTATAAGAAAAAAATCAGGCTGAATGGAGTTACTCAGGTTTTACATCACCATAAATAAGAGAATTCAGCATTATATTTTTATATTTCCTTTATTTGTGGACAGGGAAAGGGGAAGTTGAGAGGTTTTTGTATCCGGAAAATTTCTGTGTCATGATCTACAAATGGATGGATTAGTGACATACTGTACTTACATGCTTATAGATGAAAAGGATAGTGAACTCACAAATCTATAAAAAGTACAGTAGAGAGCAACCCAGCAGGATCCCATGGGATCCCATAAACTTCTCTACAGGACTCCAACAATTTTTATCAAAGGGCACTGTAAATATGTTCACCAAAATAATGTTCAGGATAACAGTATGATGCAATGATCCGATTTTGAAAGTGATGGTTTCAGCATATCTGCTGCTTTCTAAATTTAGCCCCGAAAAGTTTGAAATCATCAGTCCACACGAGAGGGCAATTTTTCAGTGATCATCCATTACAAAAGAGAAAAAATGACACCAAGTTTGCAAATTTTAAGGTGTTTGTTACTCAGAGTTGACATTTCAAGCAAACGAAACACTTTACTGTACAGTAAGTCTAATGGAAATATTATCTTCATATCATATGAAGTGCTCATTGGCAATTCCTTGAGTATTTCACAACAACCTTTTTATACACAGCCTAAGGACTCAACAAACCCCTCCTCTCTCTCTTCAAAGGCTTGTTAACTATTTGATGAATAAATCCGTCACTTCCCATTCTGAACTTACTTTCTGTCCTGATTGCGTCAGGATCCTGTATCTATGGCAACATTTCACCACTCAGCATCGATTAAAAAAGTGATTGGCTTATCAGCATCACTGTGCTGATAGACAGAGCTGATTGGTTTCTTGAAATAGCAGATACTGTTATTTCCCTTGATTGGCTACTTTTCAGTGATACAGCAGATAATGAATTCTCAAAGTATCTATCACGTTTTGTTGAACTAGCTTCATTTCCCCCCTCTTTAAAATAGAGCTGTAATTAGATGTCCCTGAAATCAATAGCTACACTTCTGATTAAATTGTACTGCCTTCATTTAAGGAGATTGCTACAGTTTACAGATCCCGTTAAAGACCTGAGCTGTATTAGTCCAACCAAGGGTAGATTTTTATTTGCTTTTTTAGTTTAATTGTCCTAAGGAGCAAGTTTCATTTAGGGAATGTTGAGACTTTTTTTTTTTTTAAAAAGTAGGAACTATCAGCATTTCCAGTCAGGCTTAGCAAATGTTCAGATTAATTAGAGTTTGGTATTCTGCTATACCATGAAGTGCATTCAAACCACTACTACAGGTAATGGAATGAGAAGGGGGGAAATGCTGGCAAAGCATAATCCTCTTTAAAAATTGTTTCAAGTTTATAGAACATCCTTCTTCTGCACATTTGTTAAACTATAATTAGATCTTAACTCGTGTATTATATGTGCAGAGTCCAGGGACAAAACATTAAAGACATTAAACCCACACTGGAAATGTTAGCGATTAATTTGAGTATTTTATCAAGTCTACACAGGCAGGGGTTCAAAATCTGAGGAAGTGCTGGAGGAAAAATTTCCTGTCTTATCACCAAAGAACTATGAATGGACATGAGAGAGCTTAGTTGGGTTTACTTGTCAATGCATTTAGATGTTAAAACAGCAACCACAGAACCACTTACTTCAAAGTAAAATGGTATACATTATCACACAGTGCAGGACTTTAAAATAATGTAATTTTGGCTAATTGAAGATAAGTTTAATTCACAATCAATTTTAATTATATCAGTATGGAACATCCAGAATGCAAGTTAGTTTAGTAATAGAGAGGAAAGGTATTTTGTGCAGATTTCTGAGGTAAACTTTAAACTCCAGGTGTGAGTCTATTCAAGTTGTCTGCCTTTCCACACGTACCCAGTCAACAAGTGATACAAATTTAATCTTGAAGTCCCTGTAGCATGATACCTGATACTAACCCACTTTGATTCAGACTATTCTTCAGTTGAATAGGAATATTTAACTCCTGTCTCATCACATCTGCCACATGCCACTCTATGTTTTCAACCTTATTATTATTTAATAAACAATTGAATGAGGGCCATGTAATGCAACTCAACATGGGTTCATGGAAAATAGATCCTGTCAAACTAACAATGTCTTTTTTTGATGAGATACAAGTTTGGTTGATAAAGGTTATAGTGTTGACATACTTAGACTTCTGTAAGGTGTTTGATTTGGTACCATGGGACATTTTGATTAAAAAACTAGAAAGATATAAAAATAACATGGCACACATTAAATGGATTAAGAACTGACTAATTGATAGGTCTCAAAATGTAATTGTAAACAAGGAATCAAACAGGTGTGTGTCCAGTTAGGTCCTGCAGGGATTGGTTCTTTGCCCTATGCATTTGCCATTTTTATCAATGACCTGGAAGTAAACACAAAATTATTGATAAAGTTTTCAGATGAGATAAATTGGGAGAGTGGTAAATAATGAAGAGGATAGGTCACTTATTCAGAATGATCTGGATCGCTTGATAAACTGGGTGCAAGCAAATAATATGTGTTTTAATATGGCCAACTGCAAATGTATACACATTTCGGAACAAAGAATGTAGGCCATACTTACAGAATGGGAGACACTATCCTGGAAAGCAGTGATGCTGAAAAATATTTGCGGGTCATGGTGGATAATCAGCCGAACATGAGCTCATAGTGTGATACTATGGCCAGAATAGCTAATGTGATACTGAGATGCATAAACTGGGGAATCTCAAGTAGGAGTAGGGAGGTTATTTTACTTTCGTATTTGGCACTGGTATGACTGCTGCTGGAATACTGTCTAGCTCTGATACCTACAAGTCACCCTATCTTATACAAGCTGAAATTGTGATGTTGGAGGCACAAAGCCTGATAGCAATTGGTGATTTACCTTCTCCTAGGTAAATGAGTCTTGAGTTGGCCCAGGATATCTTGGTCACCATGAGGACCAGGGAATTATCACAGGTGGTTGCAGACAATTCATTCAGCTGATCACACCGTCTGGTGTTTGTGTTAGAATTGAAGTTTGGGTATTCCTTCATGAATGGATCACTGACCACTGCAATATGAGGTCGAGGCCATCTCTCCTCTTGGGGCAAGGGATCTGTTTTGATGGTCCACTCCAGAGGCTAACTAAAACTGATTTGCCATGGGGCTCTAAGGGAAAATATTGCCAGCAGACGACTCGAGGTCTTTGTGGGGTTTTAAGAATATTTGGTCAGCCACCCTCTATAAGTCTCTGGTTTCATCCTCACAGGTCACTTTGGGTTATGGATGGCAGGGGTCAGATGATGCTTGCATAAAAATGGTGAGAGCACCTGAAGAGGAAGTTTTGTATGGTTGTTTTGTTAAAGATTTTTATTCTGTGGCTGAGAGGCTGGCAAAGAAGAGTACAGCTGGGGAGAGAGGCATTTGAATGACAATTCATTCACCTTTCCTCTCAGTCCTTGTCTTCCCCATGTACAATGGCTGTGCTTATTGTCTTTTCATTGATCAATGATACTGGTGTGTATAGCTGTCACTATTAAAAGGCACACCGGACAACACACCATATAGTTACCATGGCAACAAACAGTAGCCACCATTTTCTTCTATACTTCAGAGATATCTGTATCTCAGTTACCACTGTGTGGTTAACTGTGGCAAATCCTGTTCTTATTTTTATTAGAGACCATTGTATGATTTTAAGGTATGAGTACCAGGCAGTAAAGAGAGCATAAAGGAGTCCTGCAGGAGATAAAATGTCTCTAAGGTACAGAGACAAATAAGGGCACTGCAGTGAATTGAAAATAAAACTGTTGGATATGAAATCTGAATCAGGAGGCCTGCTGTGTAAAAAGACAGGTATGTTTAGTAAAGCAATACTGTCATAAACAAATGTAATACATGATATATTGCAAAAATGATTCAGAGCGAGAAAACCATCATAATTCAAAAATGTTTTAATTCACACAGTCAAAAGCAGGGGACACCAAATATAATATACACACATAATTATGGGTAACATTTCTCAAAGTGCCTAAGTCCTATTTTCATAAACTACAGGTACTTAGGATTAGAGCTGGGCAAAACTTCCCCCTCCCCCCCCCCACTGAACAATGTAGATTTGGGTTGACCAAAGCATTTTACAAATTCATGAAAATTTTGACCAATTCCAAGACTAAACATTGCAATTTTCCAACTAGATTCACAAGGGGTTTTAAGGGCCATTCTCAAAACTAAGGGTGTAGATGAGGTGCCCTCCTGTACACAGTGCCCCATGGTTCAGGTCCTTAGCTGGAATATGGGAGATACAAGTTCAAATCCACGCTCCAGAGTATAACTTTTCTTTAACCTGAAACTAATTTTTTCTGACCTTTCAATTAGCCATAAATTCTGTGTAAGAAGGTCAGACTCACCCCTCCGGTACCTTCTGCTGGTTTCTTCCGGGAATTACCTCATCCAGCCTCTGGAGTGCCCTCTGCAGGCCAGTGATCCGCCTGACCACTCGGGCCCACGAGTCCCTCCCAGGACCCGGTGCCCCTTTAACTGGGGTGCTGCCCCCCAGCAGTACCCCCACAGATCTGGGTCTCCCCTCCCCAGGGGAACCCCCAACCCACTATCTCCACCTTGCCTCAGTCATAGGCTACTGCCAGTCCCCAGCTAGCCCCCACACCCTGGGGCAGACTGCAGTATAAGCCACTCATCACAGGCAAAGGGGGTTTGGACCTGCTGCCCCGGCCTACCCATGGGTTGCCCCTGCAACCCCAGTACCTAGTTGGGCCTAACCCTAGGCCACAGCCTGGAGTTCTCAGGCCGGAGCTCCCCAGCTCCTCTAGCCTTCCCTAGCTCTGCTCCACCCTAGGTACCTGGTCAGGTCCCTGCAGCCAAGCCCTTCTCCCTTTACAAGCAAAGGGAGACTGTTTGCTCCAGGCCCACTGCCCTCTTATAAGGGCCAGCTGGGCCCCGATTAACTGGCCACACCTGTGGCTTCCTTGCCAATCAGCCCAGCTCCTATTGGTATCCCCAGGAGGTGGGCGGGCGCAAGCCCGCCCACTGCTAAAAGCCCCTCCCCCAGCCTAGCGGGAGGGACCACTAGACCCAGGGGCCAAGTAAATCGGGGGGACAACTAATGAAAAAAACAGGGATCAAGTGAGGGTCAAAGGTTCAAAACAAGGAGACCGGATGGGGAGACCGAGCAGAGAACCCCGGACAGCGCCCACTGCTCCTCAAAGCTGTCGAGGGAGCCAGCGGACGCTGCCCAGTGGAACTCTGCCCGGATCCGTGACACGAGGGAGGATCGGATATAGGCCCCACAGTCACAGAGCTCCCCCTCGTCTAGCATCCTCCTCCTGGTCTTGTAGATGGACACTTTAGCTAGAGCCAGGAGGAGGTTGACGAGGAGGTCTCGCGACTTTGTGGGGCCACGGACAGGGTGTGCGAACAGGAACAAGTGCGGGGAAAAGTGCAGCCAGAACCTCAGCAAGAGGTTCCGGAGGAGCCGGAATAGGGGCTGCAACCTGGCGCACTCGAGGTAGGCGTGCGCCAGGTCTTCCCTCACGCCGCAGAAAGGGCAGGCTTCGGGGATTGGGGTGAACCGCGCCAGGTGTACGCCCGTGCTCACGGCTCCGTGAAGGAGCCTCCAGCCAATATCCCCGGCGGGCCGTGGAACCAGGGTGGAAGCCAATCAGCCCAGCTTCTGAGCCTCAGCCCACTCCCAGAGCTGTTTCAAGCCCCCCAGGGCCCGAGTGGGGTTCCACCCCGCTACATTCTGCAAAGTATCATTTTAAAATTCATCCCAAACTGATTTTTTTTCATAACTTCCAATAAACCAGGGAAAAAAATTATTCACAGAGCTCTACTTAGAACTTAAGTTCCAAAGTCAGTCAGACTTCTGCTTCTAACTGACAAAGTCACTTATGAAACCATCACCCTGTAGCTATATTAGCTTGAAATAGCAGCAAGACTGTTAGTAATTTCTTGATGTACCAGTACATTATATACAAGTGGTTAAAGAAATCGACACACTGAAACTTATGTTAACTTGAATATCAGCCTATGTACCATGCGTTTAGGCCTGATCCAAAGTCAAATGAATTCATTGAAAGTCGTTCCATTGACTTCAAGGAGCTTTGGATTAGGAACCTGATGCACAAATTAATAGGATATGTAAATACAAGACTTCATACAAACAAAATGTATACATAATATTCAAACTACTATCTCAAAAAAATAACATGCATTAAGAAGCAGTGTCATAAAATCTCAGAGTGATCTTTAATATTCTACAGAAGCGACAAAGGGTCCTGTGGCACCTTATAGACTAACAGAGGTATTGAAGCATAAGCTTTCGTGGGTCAATACCCACTTCTTCGGATGCAAGCAGTGGAAATGTCCAGAGGCAGACATTTCCACTGCTTGCATCCGAAGAAGTGGGTATTGACCCACGAAAGCTTATGCTTCAATACCTCTGTTAGTCTATAAGGTGCCACAGGACCCTTTGTCGCTTCTGCAGATCCAGACTAACACGGCTACCCCTCTGATACTTTAATATTCTAAACATTTCCATTTGACTGCCTGCACTTGAAGGATTATCAAGTCAACTAAGACAAGGCAGGTCAATTACAGTGTTGCAGCAGTTAATAGGTTTTCTTTCAGAATGTGAAAGGTTATCATGTATTTCAAAATCAAAGATACTCCAACAAGAAGAAAATGTTGGGGGTAGTACTTGACACCTACCATTAAATTAACCTTTAAAAAAATTAAAAGGAACAACTCTAATGCCTATTTAATGCCTTTTGCGATATTTGTTGTTTAATTTTAATTAGGATAAGAAGAACATAGAAAATATTTTGCAGTTATTTATAATCCTATAATTTTAGACTAATATTTTTCTTTAAATATTTTAAATTTTCCTCATTAAGCCTAAACCCAAATATGAAGCCATTATTATGTGGAGAAAAATCAAGGGAAACACAAATTCCACCCTTGAATGAAGACTTTGAAAACTGAGTGAAAAGATTACTTAGGTCTCTCTCTCTCTCTCCCCCCCTGCTTTCTTCCCTATGCATTAGAATGTTTTCTCTCCCTTTCTTCTGAGACCTTAGGGACACATTATATGGGCCATAATATTCTATGTGCCCTTTTGTCATAGCATCAACATAAAAATTCATTATGGTGACAATATGAAAACAGAGAATTGTAAAACCTGCTTGATTCATTTTTCATCTCTGGAAGGTATTTTAATTTTAATTTACTGCTAGGCATTGAACATAATGCCCACAAATGGTAAAAAGTGAATCTCAAAGGGCTTGATCCTTCAGAGACTTACACACATGGTGATCTTCAAAGGATTACTCATCCAGATAAAGACAAGGCAGTCTGTAGTCTTCAAATGAGTTAGCAGATCAAGTCAAAGACTATGGGGGAGCCTAGACTTTAACTTGACCTGCAAATTCTCATGAAGGCTACAAACCACCTTTTCTTCATTAGCATTTTACCTCAGGTTAAGAACACATTTTCTCAGTGAAGGCAAGGCCCCAGAGTCTGACATTAAACGCATGTGTGTAATTTTTTTGTAGTACTGGGGCCTAAGACTGGTGTGCCTAGTGGGATATAGACACAGAATGCAAGCACCTCAGTTCTTGTAATATATGTATAGAAAAACTCAGAATAAAGTGAGGTTAACATTTAGTCTCTTCTGGAGTTTCCTGCTTTTCCTTTTGCTTGAGTGGCACTAACCTTAACAGATCTCAGGAACAAACCACAACATAGAACCATATGCCAGAGAAGTTATACCACTGATACATATATCATCTTAGTACTGTAATGTGCTTTCCGCTTACCCATTGGTTGGGTTGCAGATGGATGTGGCTTCATGGACACTCTGGAGCTAGGAATTGAAACAGAGTGGGTGGGACTGCCAGTTGCCAGTTCTAGGGGCTGCAGGGACTGCTGTGTTAGGACTATGACTGCATTAAAGTGTGTGGGATTTTTAGACAATGTAGTCTCACCTCATGTAGCCCATAGAGGTAGCTTAAAGCTATTGTACATAACAACAATGACAGCAACCTACAGGCCTGCATCTTGTAAGATATTAGCTTGAACAGTTAGCATAAAGCTTTGAGGCCTATGAACTTTAGCATGAGTGAGTTGTCTAACAGTGACCCCGAGTAACTGGGGAACTGAGAATACTATGGTTAGAGGATTTTGGTATGAAATGATGGCAGGTAATCACAGGAATATGAACTGATAGCAGCTTTTGGATATTTTAGGATAGGAACATCCGCAGATGTCTAACCACAAGACTGCTATGTTAACTGATTGATATATATTCTAATAAGCTAGAGGTAAAAGGCCTAGTAACCTATGGAAAAGGTACCCCAGTATTAGTAAGGTGAGGAGATACAAATAAGGAATAGGGGAAAACTCATTGAATATGCATTAGGCATTGTAACATCAGCAGAACACATTATAAAAGTTACTACAGAGAACTTTTTCCTGGGTGTCTGGCTGGTGAGTCTTGCCCACATGCTCGGGGTTCAGCTGATCACCATATTTGGGGTCGAGAAGGAATTTTCCTCCAGGGTACATTGGCAGAGGCCCTGGAGGTTTTTTGCCTTCCTCTGCAGCATGCGGCACGGGTCACTTACTGGAGGATTCTCTGCATCTTGAAGTCTTTAAACCATGATTTGAGGACTTCAATAGCTGAGACATAGGTGAGAGAATTATTCCAGGAGTGGTTGGGTGAGATTCTGTGGCCTGCATTGTGCAGGAGGTCAGACTAGATGATCATAATGGTCCCTTCTGACCTTAAAGTCTAAGTCTATGAGTATCCCAGCCTATGTGCTTTGGGAGGAAGAGATGGGAGGTGCCAGGATGATGGCCACTGAAGATGGTGAAGAAGAAGATAATGACTAACCTTTCAGGTTGTTCTATAAGGGATGGTGTGAGTATATGGATGGTCAGATGTACGTTCTGTATTATCTCAATCTACCTTGCTGGGTTAGAATTTGTGACTTTCCTGTTGTTAATAAAACTATTACAAATACAGAAGCATTCTCCTAAGTGAGTGTTGCAACCATGCACATTGGGGTTCCCAACTGAACAGTAATTGAGTCACTGGACTTGATGTTGGGACAAGAGCTTATCAAATGTCAGTGTTAACTGGGAATTCTTAAGTAACCAATTTAATTAATACACAATCCATACTTCAGGCAGTACTCATTCCTTAGGATGCTGCTGCTACAAGATTTTGTATCTCTCTATTAGTGCACCCAAACTTCCTATTCACGTTCATAACTGCTGATGTGCAACAGGGAGATATCTTCAGGGAGATATCCATAATATGCCCTAAAATGGTCCTCATGCTCCGGTAAGCTTGGAGCCATTATAGTGCATATTAGAATGTTAGTTTATTTTGCAATGTGCTTTTTCCTTGAACATAAGTGAATTTCTTCTGCTATTGTGTTGCCCAGAATCTCCCGCAACATATTACATTCATTAGACTTTCAGTATCTCTGCAGTTTTACTAACCAAAACAATTAAATGTTATCAAGCAAGCTTAATCAATTCACTGTACACTGACTTCTCTAACTTAGTGATTAAAATATTAAATACTGGTCCCAATACTGACCCTTGGGGAAATATGCTATGAACTTTTCTAGTAGTAGCCATTAGCACATTTCCTTTCTCTTAGCCTGATTTTAATCCAAAGAGATTTTTCTCTGTATTTTATGCTTCTTTATATACTTGAGGAATTTTATCAAAAAACTTGTTGGAAATACAAGTAAATTATGTCCACTGGGTTACATAGCTATTATTTTAATTATATTTTCAAATACTAGCAGATTAAGGATGCAGGACTTTCTCCTATTGAAAGGTTAAACAAGGATGGGTTCAGGTTATTTATCCAAGTGTTGTAATATTTTCCTAATTGGACTCTCCCTTCATTTTCCTAGAACTATTCTCTGAACTGTAATTCTCATGCACTCCCTAAACTTCCTTTAATAATAATAATAATATGCAGCTCATTAGTATCCATAAATGATTGGCAATTATTTTGTAAAAAAGAAGCAGTGCAATATCTGAAATCACTAATTTCTTTTCACAGTAAAACCAGTATTTAATTTGTTCCAGGGCTGAGATGTCACCTCTGGGCTTGGCAGTTCATTGCCCCGGCACCACTGGGCTTGCTGCATCTGATATGAATGTGAAAAAAATTGCTTGATCCCTGCCACCTCTTTTATTACAAATTAAGGGCTGAATAAAACATTTGTGGCACTGGTGGAAAATATTCAGAAAGCATCTGTAAAATTTTTCACCAATTTGTTGCGTGCTTTCATCTCCCTTATATATGGATTTTCCAAAAAAAAAAAAATGTGGATGAGTGATTTCTCCCTCTCCCCACACCCCCCAGTGAGGCAAGATCACAGAATAGTACCCAACATCAAGAGACATAATTATTTCTTATAAGATAGCCTCCATCTTAGGGCTAGTCCACACTACCCGCCTGATTCGGCGGGTAGAGATCGATCTTCTGGGATCGATTTATCGCATCTCATCTGGACGCGATAAATCGATCCCAGAAGCGCTCCCCTGTCAACTGCGGAACTCCTGCTCACTGAGAGAAGGAAGCGCTGTCGACGGGGAAGCCTGCCTGCACCGCGTGGACCCGCAGTAAGTATACTTAGATCGATCTAGGAAACGTCGACTTCAGCTACGCTATTCTCATAGCTGAAGGTGCATTTCCTAGATCGATCCCCCGCCCCAGTGTGGACCAGCCCTTAGTCAACAACCATGAATTTAACCAGGAAACTCCAGAGCTGAAAGTATGAGGACTCTACATATCGAGCTAAAGAGCCCAGCTAAAGACCCAAGCTCTACCATTGGGAGCCGTCAGACTCTCAACCTGTAGATCAGGCACTGACCAGCAAGTTACACTAACATCTTGGGTAAGTCAATTAACTTCCTTCTGCTGTCATCTCCGCATATGTCAAAAAGGAGATAGTGATATTACCTACATCATGGCTAAATAATGGTTGCAAATGCGTGCTAAGTATCAAAGCAAGGTAGCAGCAAGTTGTGGGAACTCAGAAGATCCTAAGTCCAAGTGGCGGACAGCACATCCATCGGCCCGCTCCGCGTCCCGCAGCCCCCATTGGCCTGGAGCGGCGAACTGCAGCCAGTGGGAGCTGCGACCGGACGAACGTGCAGACGTGGCATGTCAACAAACCGGCCCGGCGCGCCAGGGGCTTTCCCTGAACAAGTGGCGGACCACAGTTGAGAACCACCGCACTAGACCATGCAGCTTTTCATCAATATCACTCCACCTCAAACAAACATCCAGATAATGGATGAAATCCACTATAATTGCTCCTTCTTAGCAAAAGTTTTTTGAATGCAAAACCAGGTAGATTTTGGTAAATAGATCCATGATGGAGGTTTTACCAGCCACAAACATTTGGCTAATATAGGACCACATTTTGCCATCCCTCACCTACATTGATTAGTATCTCGCTCTGCAAGTAGTCCCATTAGTTCAGTGAAACTTCATGCAGAATAAGGTACTACCCCTCCAGGCTGCACCTTATGAGGAGAAATAAGTTGCCTTTATGAGACATCCATACAGTTTCACTGCAGAAAGGGGAAGGAGAAGGTGAGATAAACAAGGGATTCTTGCCCAGTGATCTCACCCACAGGTGGGCAGAGTGGGGTGAATAGATAGAACCTTGAATCCATTTCCACCTGGCCAGCCCAGGTAAACTAATACAGGTGTGAGAATAATATTCAGGAGCAGATTATCCCCTGAGAATAAAGGGGGAACAGGACACCAATTGTTTCTTTCTTTCTCTGACAGAGAGGACGCAGTCTAACCCAACATGTGCAAGAGTGGCAGAAATGGATTCTTAATCCTCTACTTGTAACACAATTTAAGAAGATGATCTGGTTAATTCTAAATGTTTTCTATATTCCATGCATTTTAGTAGAACAATAACAAAACCTAAGGGCACTTAGAAACATGAGGAAAATAGGAGCAACAAAAATAATTTGAGTTTATGGGGCAATGGTATTTATTTGAAGGGGAGAAATGGTATTTATGTTAATTGATGTTATACCAAATTTATCCCTTGGAATAGAAGATACGTTGCCAGCTATGGCCTTCACACTAACATTTTCTTCAGTTGTTGATCATACGTAGTTTTTGTTCTTAGGTGAAAGTAACTAGTCTAAGAGTACATAACCCTTTTTTTCTTATTCCTTAATAAAACTATGTCTCTACTTGGCAAACTGGCACTGTAATAAATCCCTAATGGATTCAGAGTAGTCTTCACATATAACATATCATTACGTTTTGGCACATATTCCATTGGTTTTGATAAATGACAGATTAAAACTTTACACATGGAACTTGTTCCAAACTCACACAAACATTATAGCTACTTGATGGTTTCAGAAGAAATGTAGCTCATCAGAGTCTGGAGGGATACGAGTGCTTTACCGCTTACAGAAAATATCTATCTGAAGCAGCTTGGTCTTTGAACAATCTGAAATAATCCTTTGAAAAACAGTAATATTAAAAGAAAAAGCGGTTTGTTGACCTAAGAAAAGTCACAGACCACTTCACGAGCTATTCAAAGCAAAGTTAACTCAGCAGGTCAGGACTATGTCAGTATAATGTAAACTGCAAATATTCAGTTTTATGGAAGATAATTAAAAAAGTCAGTCCACACAATTATTCTGACTAGATTTCTAGGCTGTTTTTTCTGAATTCAGAAACGCATTCACAAAAATCTTCATGTATTTTGTGACAAAGTTCCTCCTCTACCTTGGTGAGTCCTGCGCTTATTGGCGGATTTTGATCGCCTCAGAGATCTTTCCCTCTGGTAGAACCCACAGTCAAATTCCTCCTGTGTCTGATCAGGAGTTGGGAGGTTTGGGGGGAACCCGGGCCTGCCCTCTACTCCGGGTTCCAGCCCAGGGCCCTGTGGATTGCAGTTGTCTATAGGGTTTCCTGTAACAGCTGCGTGACAGCTACAACTCCCTGGGCTACTTCCCCACAGCCTCCTCCCAACACCTTCTTTACGCTTACTGCAGGACCTTCCTCCTGATGGTCTGCTGATGCTTGTACTCCTCAGTCCTTCAACTCTTCTCCCTCTCAACTCCTTGTGTGCCTCTTGCTCCCAGCTCCTCGCACGCCACACCACAAACTAAAGTGAGCTCCTTTTTAAACCCAGGTGCCCTGATTAGCCTGCCTGTCTTAATTGATTCTAGCAGGTTCTTCTTAATTGGCTCCAGGTGTCCTAATTAGCCTGCCTGCCTTAAATTGGTTCCAGAAAGTTCCTGCTTGTTCTAGTGCAGCCCCTGCTCTGGTCACTCAGGGAACAGAAAACTATTAATCCAATGGCCAGTATATTTGCCTTCTATGAGATTTCTGTATCCCACTTGTCTGGGTCTGTCACAATTTATAATTCCATTTTAAGAAAGTATAGGTGTTAAACGCACTGAAATGAGAAATCTATAAAAAGTCTTAGATAGGCTTTTTCTTAAAATTAAAAAAACATTCTGCTGACTTTTGCCATTGTATTTAGTGAAAAAAGAAACATCTTGAAGTTAGATTTAAGAGTGGGAAAAACATTGCTAAAACTTAGAATGGTTTTTGTGTTTTTTATCAATAGATCTTGAACAAGTTACTAAGACAGGCACCATCATTACCCCCAGTTTACATGTGGGGCTACTGAAGCAAGTTAATACTAGAACACAGGCCTCCCAAATCCTATTCCAGTGCCCTGTTCACTGAACCACACTGCCCCACACAACTTTGGGTGTTTCTATCACTAAGAGTTTGCTCTTGCAAAGTGTTGAGCTAGGGTTCTGATCCAGCAAAGCATCTAAGCACATGCACAATGTTAAGTACTCAAGTGATCCCAGTGATTTTAAATGTGCCTCATAAGATCCATTTCTATATTAACTGCCAAGCCAATTTTTCTTGATTCTATTCTTTCTTACACTGATTTCATAGTAGTGGGACTCCATTCTCCATTGTGGCTGGAGAATTGGTTCCTAGACACCAGAAATCATCCATAAAAGAGGTTGAAGTGGAACCCTCAGCTTTCTTTCCTTTGCCACTTGGGCAGTTATGACCAACACAACAGATGAGTATACAACTTCTCAGTGTTGCATCTGGTTATAGTTGCACTGTCACGATCACCACTCAAGCTTCGTAGGGCAGATTTTCAAAAGCAGGAGCTCAAAGTTAGGTCCCTAGGTTCATATTTAGGCACATATTGAAGTGGCCTGATACTCAAAATTCTCCACAACCAACAGGTACCTATTGACTAATTTTAGATTTTTTTTAAAAAAATTTTTAAAAATCTCAAATTGATGCTATATACGTTAAGGAGGGGGGAGGGGAAATGGAATCTGCCATATTAACAATTGAAGACAAAAGCTTATCTTAATATTCTAGAAAACTATCAACTTTATGAGTCAAATTTTTGAATGTTCAACATCAAGAATTGGGGCCAGTTTTTTCAAAAAGCCTAGAACCATATGATGAGCACTTTTCAAATTATGGACACTTATTTTGGTGCCTAAATGAGAACAGAGCCCTTCTGAAAACATGACCTCACTGTGGGTGCTAAACTTTTTTAAAAAGCCTGGTCCTACATACTACCAACTGCACTGTGTTCTACCTTACAGATCTCTGCATCTCCAGCAGGCCCATCGTTCTCCATAGTACAGCTAATGAAATAAGTTCACATTCATGACCCAGGAATTTTATTTTGTTTTTTTACACCAGCCATCACTTTGACCATTATATTGCTTTTTCTCCCTGTCTCAGTTAAGGAGCTAATCATTATTTTTCACTGCTTTCCTTTTATCCTGATTGTGCAATTGCTGGAGCTGACATAGCAGCAATGCTTATTATTAGTTTAGTACTTCATTACAGGCTATTTTAGTTTCAGTTAATTTCTTTCTTTCATCAACCCTCAAATTCTTGGCTACAAGGTAGGTCTTTATCCATGGATATTTTTGTAGTATCACAATGGAATGAAATAAATGTCTAAGACTGAACTAAATGTTTCAAAATAGAAGCAAATTACTGTTAAGAATGATTACAGTTCAATGAACTTTAGTTGCCAATACTTTTTGAAGGTGAGGGTTATGGTTGATCTGGTTTGTTTCAGCTTCTCAATCTTGCAACCTACTTTAAGTTTATTCATTGCCTTCATTTTAACATTTTTAAAACAGTAATAACCCAAAAGTAAAATACAAATCTTGTGACTTCCTTAACATGCTTTAACAGTCAGTTGCCGGACTTCAAAAGAAGGGCCCGAGTTACACCACCAATAAAGCAGCTATCAGTAAATTCTCTGTAGTTTTATTGGGCAGTTAGAGAGCTATAACCCACTAAAGACAAGACATAAATGGTTTAAAGTTACTTGCTATATTTTAATTATTCTCCATTACTAATATATCTGTCTGATTAACCATATCAATATTTTCATAACTCATTGCTCCTAAAACTTATTGAAAGTTACATATAAATGTCAATCGAACTTATGCTAATGAATTTGAAAAGGTCTCAATATGATCCCAAAACTGAATGGGCAAAGATTTGCAATCCACACTCTTTGTTTTAATTTGCCAGCATGGAATTTGGATCAGATTGGAGAAGAATCCCGGAGAACACATCCAGTCTCAAAATGCTTCATCAAATAGCTCAAGGAGCATTTGGAGTATTCATGTTTCACTGCAAGAAGCTGGAGCAAAATAACAAAATGCAGTTCATATTCCAAAACGTAATCAATCCAGACATCATGGCATGACATTAGGTTAATTGAAGAGGTCAATGTACATATTAATTTAGGGCAAACATTCTATGAGTAAGTTCACTTGTGCTCAACTCCCACCCCCCCAGCCATATGTGGGACTTCATTCCCAATTCAATGTTCAAAATAAGGGTTAAATGGAACTCAGGTGATGCATAGACTTTGTACTAGCCCTACGCACAGGAGTGCATTTAATCTAATATGAATAGCACCTATCTGTTCATCAACATTGTCATAAATATAAAGGGAAGGGGGAGAGGGTCTGATGCAGTGCTATAAAATCCTCTTACCAGTAAAGGGTTAAGAAATGCAGGTAGCCAGACTGACACCTGACCTGGCTGGCATCTGACCAATGAGGGGACAAGATACTTTCAAATCTTGGGAGGGGGGAAGGCTTTGTGTGTGGCTCTTTGTCTGAGACAGAGTGATCTTGGGAAACAAGAAGTACCTGCAGAAAATCAATCTCCTCAACCAGTCATCTTCTCACCAAACCTCACTTTTCTAAAGTAAGTTTAGTCAGCATTGCGAGTAGGTTTCTGTTTATTTTGCTTGGTGAGCTTTCCCTGTGTTAGAGGGAGGGGTTATTCCTGTTTTTTCTGTAACTTTAAGGTTTTGCCCAGAGGGGGAATCCCTATGAGTTTGGAAATTGAGTACCCTGTAAAATAGTTGCCATCCTGATTTTACAGAGATGATTTTACCTCCTTTTTTTAATAAAATCCTTCTTTTAAGAAGCTGACTGTTTTCTATGGTTTTAAAACCCAGGGGGTGGGTTTTTAGATCACTGTGTAACCAATTGGTTAGGAGATTGTTCTCAAGCTTCCCAGGAAAGGGGGTGTACGGGCTTGAGAGGGTATTTTGCAGGGAAGGGGAACTTCAAGTGGTTCCTTTCCTGGATTCCTGTTTAAAACACTTGATGGTGGCAGTGAGAGAAGCATTCCTCAGGGTGCAGGGAATTTTGTACCTTGGGGGTTTTAACCTAAGCTGGTAGAAATAAGCTTAGGAGCTCTTCATGTGGGTCCCCACGTCTTTACCCGAGAGTTTAGAGTGGGGAGAGAGCCCTGACAAACATTCTGGCCAAAAATTGCCCTTGAAGTATAAAAGTTACAACTACAGCTTAAACTGTGTCACCCGCAGCCCCCAAGTTTGTCAGCGTGCTGTTTCCACTCCCCACTTGGTGATCATCCAAAACCTTATATTAAAAGAGTTAGCCTGGTCTTTGTTACTTCCTAGATGGGAATCAGCAGCAACTTCCACCTGCTAGCAGGACAAGCTCTTTCTCATCTTAACTAAAACTAAAGGGCCAGACCCTCAGTTGATGTGAATCAGCACAACTCCATTGAAGACAGTGGGGCTACATGGATTTACACCAACTGACCGTCCATCCCATAGTACAGAGGTGGGCAAACTACAGCCTGCGGGCCACATCTGGCCGTTTGACTGTCCTGCCTGGCCCTTGAGCTCTTGGCCAGGGAAGCTAGCCCCTGGCCCCTCCCCTGCTGCCTCCCCTCTCCCACAGGCCTCAGCTCACCATGCCGCCAGCACTCTGGGTGGTGTGGCTGCGAGCTCCTGCCAGGCAGTGCGGCAGCATGGCTGGCTCCGGCCAGGCAGTGCAGCTGCCAGTCCGGTGCTCTGAGCAGCATGGTATGGGGGCGGGGAGTGGGGGCTTGGATAAGGGGCAGGGGGCTCTGGGGGGCAGTCAGGGGGCAGTTGGATGGGGCAGATGTTCTGGGGAGAGGGGCACGCGGTCAGGGGATGGGGAACAAGGGAGGTTGGATAGGTATGGGAGACCCGGGGGGCCTGTCAGGGGCAGGGGTGTGAATGGGGTTGGGGCAGTCAGAGGATGTGGGTGTTGGATAGAGGGTAGGGTCCCGGGAGGGGGTGGTCAGGGGACAAGGAGCAGGGGGGATTGGATGGGTCAGGGATTCTGAGGGGGAAGTCAGGGGGTGGGAAGTGGGAGGGGGCGGGGGACAGGCTGGTTGGGGAGGCACAGACTTCCCTACCTGGCCCTCCATACAGTTTTGGAACCCTAATGTGGCCCTCAGGCCAAAAAGTTTGCCCACCCCTGCCATAGTAGATAACAGGATTGACACTTTGTTCAGAAAGATGAGATATTTATCTAGCATATCTAAATTACAATTATGTAGCGAAAACACTAAACCCACTTGTCAAATCATGCTTTACTTCCTCATGTGGGTAGTGCCACCACACCATGTATGGTAGTTTGTGTCATTTCATTTGCTAATTACTTGCTTCTAGCAAAATTTTACCACCCACAGACATTTTATACATCTGTTTGACACAGCAGCATTTCTGTTCATACATAAATATTGCCAAAGGACATATCTTATCCTTAACACTTTCAATTTATTGTGTTTAATGAACTCTGAAAAAGTGGAATGCAACCTCAAAAAAAAAATCAAACAAAGCAATGAGAAGTAAAAAACAAATAGTGAAAAAAGTATTCTTTATGGACAGCTTTATTATAAGTATTTGCTACCACAAGAAACTCATAACAAAAGTAACAAATGTTTCAATATGAACTTTTTTACATAAACTAGTCTTATAACATTATAATCACTGCTGGAATATAGGTTAAAGATTCATTTGGAAATGATACATGATAGTAAAAATTTCCTAAGCAAATTAAAAAATATCCATCATGGTACAATAGGCAAACAGAATACACAAGGAGATGGGCAGATGTTTTAGATCACTGGTTTTAATTACATGAGACTTTATGTTCCATGTCAGCTGGCACAAAATCACTCATTGGGTGGCAGCTGATGTACTGCTTCCTCTTAAAGAAAAGCTACAAAGCTCAGCTGAAAACAGAATTAATTCTAGATTTATATGTGATTCCCCTTGCCCCCTCCCCCCGGCATAGAAATGCTGGTTAGCTATATTTTTACATGTACACCTCCCCACCCCACCCCCATCAACTACCCTCCATGTTTCCTGGTGTACAGAAGGTATTCAGAGTACGTTTATTTGTCTAGCACAGATTTTCCTATTCTTCACATTATACTGTCCTCGCTGAGTTTTATGGCAGGGGTTGGCACCACCATGTTGCGTGACGGCCACTTGACAAAATTACCATACTTAGTGACAGACACTGTGGGGCTGGGTTATGTCATTCAATCATTCAATTTTTTGAAAAATTACCGTGGGTCTCAATTTTTACTTGTGTCCGTTTATGGACATGTTTCTGATCCATTCCATGGTGAGTTCTACTCTTCACCTCTTCAGTTTTAGGAAGCTCATCATTATGTCCCTCATCCTGCAATGAGCTCTATGCTGTGGGACCCCTGTACACATGCAGAATCTCACTGGCATCAGTCCATATATGCAGGTCATGGCAGGAGTGGGGCTTAAATGGCACAACCGATGCCATGGGTGGCATTAGGCATTTGGTGTCTACTGTCACATTCTGGGGTATTTTTAGCAAGCTGGGAATTGCCACAGAGGATTTCACAGAGTAGACGACTTGTATTTTTTAAAGGTGACTTAATTCATTTGGATGCTGAAAGTTCCCCTACAATGTGGTGAATTGTGTGGCTGTAGGTGGAGAATCTTCATTTTACTTCTGCGGTTTATATTGAAAAATATCTATTTAGGAAAAAATAGGAACACCTAGCTACAACTGATTTTAAAATAACGTTATGGTAGCACCATCTATCCCTTCAATATCTTCTCAAGGGCCTTCCAGGACTGTAACCATAACAGCAGACTATAAATAGAGACCACAATGAAAGCCACATAGTATATAGCCATATATACATCTACAAAAGCAAAAGAGACCCACTTTGCACATTTTGGGGCATTTCAAAAATTCCATTTGCTTTAACAATTAATTTATCAAGCTGTGCCTAATAGATGCCTAGAACACCAGTTTTCAATTCCATCGATATTCGCAAACATGTATCACATCACAGATTAAGGCACATAGCTATTTATAACATGCACTAAAGTTACTGATAAAGAGAACATGCAACTTCATGCACATAAAGTGACTGAATTAATCCATATTGGAACCAGACTATCCCACTCAGAGGAACAGCATAAATTTTCCCCACTTTCTTCCATGTGTGCTCATGTACAAAGTCTAATGAGTTCCATCTGGGAAGCCAAGCAGTCTTGCCATGTTTAAAAACATAAAGACTTTTAATTCCTTGATTCTTAACATCCTACACATTGTGTCTTTGGAATGGATGCACAGTCAAAACCAAATTCTCCTCTTAGAACTACATGACCGATTCCAGTTCAGATATTCGGCTCTTCTCACATGCTCTTGACTCCCTTTTAGAGCTTCACACATGCAAAGAGTGCAGGCTATCAGAGTCAAAATCCACGACATGTGCCTGAAGGAAAAGTCTAGTCCTCAGTCTGTATAGACACAATTCAGAGGAGATCGCAATATGGGCAGACAGTTAAAATATTCCTGTGCTACTGGCTGTGGTTGGAACACTTTTCAAAGGCTGCTGTTTTTCCATCTAGAACTATGGAAGTAAGCTATTGCAGGAAATACATTAGTCATATTTGTGCCCCACTCTCATTAAGGAAAATCCATTGTCTAAATTCTAGGTTAGATTAATCGAGTATGCAGTGGCAGGCGCTGGCAAGGTGGGTCAGGAATGCAAGGACTGCTCTCTACTTTCATAGACAGTGAGGGAGGGAAGAACAGACTAAGGGAAGCCTTAAACTCTCATCTCTTCTAGCTCATAGTCATAGGTGATGGCCAGATCTTTTTAGGAGTATGGAAGTTTGTATTGAAGGAAGATGGTATCACTCTGCACCACCTGAAAGGTAGGGCTGTGTCAAACTGAGAAGCTGGCCTTATAGCAATTGCACATGTATCAGGAAACAACTTTTGACTTTAGGACAAGGATCCCTTTTTATGATTATTTTTTACTTCAGTGTTGTTATTCAGTAGGTTACAGAAGTAATATTCTGATGTATAAATGTGAGTATTCATCTGCTTGTAGTGAGAGATCATTTTCTGAAGTTTATTATAAGACTTACGCTGTGGAAATAGTGAAGTGGTAGAAAGCATTAGGCAAGGTGAAGTAGCATTTCATAAATAACGGATAGTTCCAGAATTGGGTGCATTGTCTCAGCTGGCCCTAAGCAATTACCTGAGATGAAATACATGCTGTAACACTGCTCTGCAAAACTGCTAGCAGGCTTTGTTTCTTACAAATCCATGGCATTTTGTGTGAGAAAATGCCCAGCAAAGTATTTTAGGAATGTAGCTCACCCCTTTCCTTCCTCCCACACAAAATTAACTGGATTTTCTACAAAATAGTATGAGTCACGTGAGGGCCTGACAGGATTTAGATTGCAGACTTCACCTTCTCCCCATTCAGCCCCACAGTATTGGTGTATGAAATGGCATGTTAACCAGCCCCCTCTCCTATCACTCTCGAATGTTGTGGAGAGATCATGCTCTCTGCTTCCTTGGGGATGCAAAGACTCCTTATGTTCCTTTGCTTCATCTACTCATTTAGCAAGAGCATGGCTCTATATAGGATTTAGCCATAACTAATGTACCTTACGAGAAAGGTAAATGTCATCTTATATTTACAGATAGGAATACTAAAGCAGAGGTTGTAAATGGTTTGCCTAAGGCCAGAGAGGGAGCAGCTTACAAAAACGAGGTTAGAATGAGAGCTAGTAAAAAAAAAACAACCTCAAACAAAAACACCACAACCCACAAACAAAAGCAGAAGGACCCTTAAAACCACTGTCCATCAGAAAATGTTGTTCAATCAAAATCTTGTTGATTTTGCCAAAATGTTTCATAGAAAAAATGGAAAGATGTTCCAGTAATTTGAAATATCCTGTATCAACACTAAACAGTTGGATTTTTCCTTTTGAAATGACTTCTCATTACACTTTTATTTGTATTCTATTGCATATAATAAAAGTGAAAATCAAAATAAGATTTCAATTTTGTCCAAGCAATTCTGGTGGGGGAGGGGGCATTTACTTTCACAGATAATTTCAAAGTGTTTAGGTTTCTTTATGAATCAGAATGAAAACAAGTTTTGGAATCTCAAAATCCTTAATGTCTTCCACACAGCTCTAATTAGAAGTCAGCTTAAAAATTCAGGTGTCTGCTCTGCCCCCTTCTTGGGGATCTTTGAGAGCTATTTACTTGCACTTGAAGATTATTGTGATCATTGAAATGGCACCTCAAGTAGGTCTTTATTGACGCTGAACAAAGAGTACATACAGCTATTCTCTCATTGAGAGCACGTTCAATTAATATGACTAAGTCAAATTCATCTACCGCCATTGAACTCAATAGATGAACTTAGCCTTATCTGTTTTGATCTGTAGAGAGAATCCTGCCAGTGAAGCTAAACAGAGAAGCAGATCAATGTACCACTCTTTAAAGAATGAAACACTTTAGCTAGGTATTTATCAGATGAATTCCACTAAGAGTGCAAATTTTTATGGTCTGTTTTACTGATGGTATCTGGGTAGCTCCCCTGGTCTAGCAGCATGCATTGAGGAATGGTCCCATAAGCTGCTTTTTAAAAAGCACACTGTAAACAATCCTTCTCTCATAAATACCTTTCCACCTGGAATTTGGTGGCTAAGTGTGATGGAGCCTCAAATGGTATTACTCCCACCAAAAGAAAAGCTTACCACAATGAATTTTCTTCAAAGCCTTAAAGAAAGGCTGTTGCATGTGAATCTGTCAAAACGCTTCACACTTAGCATCTGAATGTAATTATGCCATTCAAAGAAAAATCAAGCAACATTGATTACACTTGCATTTACAACTTCAGACTGCTTTATGAAAGAAAAAAAACAAACAAACTTTGAATTTCTTAGAGTTTCACGAGTCATAGAAGCAGCATCTTACAAGGTAAAACAGACACAGTGTTGATATTTATATAGTAAAAACGAAGTTCAGGTCAAAGCTCAGGGCACAAAGGTATTGGTATTTATGAAGACAGAGTAGTATGTCATATTACTGACAGAAAGCCCATCATTTACAAACTGGTACACAAAGTCTTTCTTCCAGTTTCTAATAGACTGATTTTTATGGAAAATGACAAAATGGGAGAATATACCTGTAGCTAGTAACCAGTGAAAGCATTGTATGAAACCTATAGTTATTCTGT
The DNA here is from genome assembly GCA_033296515.1 of Macrochelys suwanniensis. Lineage (NCBI taxonomy): Eukaryota > Metazoa > Chordata > Testudines > Chelydridae > Macrochelys > Macrochelys suwanniensis. The sequence goes on from CM065783.1 coordinate 37,934,304, forward strand.
GAGACCTTAGTGCCTTGGATTAGTGCCAATGCTCAATGTTTACTGAAAATTAAAGCGCTCTTATTTTTTTGGAACCATACTTGCAATATCTTAAATAATCTGAGTGACCTTTTTCCTGGGGGTACCAACCCTGTGGTTAATTTTGTCTCATGGGAACATGGGCAAGGCTGTTAGCAAATCTGTTCATTTATACAAGCACAACTTTCAATTACAAAATGGACATGAAAAAAGCAGCAACAAATTGTACTGGATTAAGCCACATAAGGCTAAATTTTGATAAATAAGCAAGCCTTGAGTATTTGAGATGAAGTTAGTTCCCCCATGTAGATAAAGTGTCTACCTCGCAGCCAGAAAAATGATTCCAGTATAATCAATGTTTGTAAGTAAGTCACTTCTCAACCCTTCCATTCAAACACATGAGTTGTGCTAAGAATAAGCAAAGAAAGGTCAAATTCTGATTTTATGCAATGCTATATGCCAGCAAGACAAAGCAATTTCAAAAACAGCCATATTGTACTAGGTTCTCTCATTACAAATAAAATATCCTAGATTGAACCTTGTTGTTTGAGTAGCATACAGCAGTGAAAACTGTTTGGTCACCCCTTACTGTGGGAAATTCAGAACAAAACAAAAAAGACCAGATCCACAAAGATAGCAACTAAATGTAAAAAAACAAATGCTTTCGGTTGCTGCCCTGTTTTCCCTGTGATGGAAGCATTTGAACGTGGTGGCACCACAGATTTGTTTCTTCAAACCAAGTAAGGGATGACTACACAGATATTGGCTGCTGAAAATAATTACATGGATGATCTTACGCCAAGATTTTTAATTAAGCTGAATATTTAGGGTAATCTCTAGTGTAGTTATTTATAAGATAAAGGAATTAGTTGTCCTCCTGAATAATGTAATGGTTCAATAAAATGTCAACTTTGTAACTCAGGCGATTAAGAGAAGATTGAATGGCCAGTGCAAGGTAGATCTATTCTTTTAGGGCCTGATCCAAAACCCGTTGAGATTCCTAATGACTTTCACCGGCTTTGGATCTGGCCTTTGGAGCCATCCCAGGTTGTTATTTTTCATTAAGACATTTTCACTTACATTAGAAGCACATTTTATTTTACCTACTTTACCTCTGTCAAGTCCTTTCTTACCTCTTCAGCTATTAGACATTTAGAAATGATTTTAAAGTCATTTTACTTTTCCTTCACATAACTGTCCTGGCAGATTCCCCATGCATCATGCTTCAAAAGTCACATGCATTGAGCCCAGATATCTGAATGTTCTGGAGAAGTCTACCTCCAACTATCTTCAGTTTCTCTCTAACGTCAACAGCTGCCTGCAGAGCCAGTGCTGACAGCAACCAATGCTTTTTCAATCTCCAGAGCTTAGTGTTAGTTGTGAGTAGATTTTAACGCTCTCTGCTCAGGAAGCCATTCAAACTGATGGAACTGGAGAAGCACTCATTATGGAAGCTAGAGTAGTTGCTTGTTTTGGGAGGCAAATCCGACATTACTTATGCCCAGACGCTGCAACAAGCTCTGCATGGGCAGATACTTGCATACAAACATGGAGCCCCCTGACTTCAACAACACTTCACAGGTGTTCTCCCTCATGAAGCTTGTTGCAAGGTTGAGGCCTTACTTAGAATACCCCATCCTTCCCTCTGGGAATTGATTTTGCTTGTTAATCTCCTATAGTTTGGATCTGCAGACAATTCTGAGAAGGTGAAAAGAAGGTTAACAAACCATAACTGTATTGTTTTTTCAATCTATACTAACTGGCGACTCCTCCTAAGAGTCTTGTAATAGATTAAAGGGAGGTGGACAAGAAACAATGGGGTTTGTGGAGTAGGCCCTATATATCCTCATCTAGAACATTTGGAATCACAGGATGATATTTATGCAACACCTAATGGTTAACTAGTTTAAAAGGGTCTTGGGACTTGAGTGGTAGGTACAAATCTCCTGCAGCAGAGATCTTCTGAAGAAATATGTTCAGAAAACTCCAGGTAGCAACATGTGACTTTCCTTTGTCTAATTAATCCTACACACGTTTAAAGCATAATCAAAACTCTTCTGAAACTCATTTGAAACCCCCCTGATATTAATCCTCATACTTCACTTCAGAGTATAAAATGAACACCAACTGTGAACAGGAAGGAATTCCCCATCTGCATGCATCCCTAATGATACAGCATTACATAATTCCCCAGGTGCATTTTCTAGTGGGATTTTCACTTTCTTCTTAGCATCAAATATAAACCAATTCCAAAATTAAGATATTGGTCTGGATGGTCTAAGGGAGATACCTGAAAAAACAATGATTCTAATGTGAAGAGATTTTTTTCCAAAACTTAATTTAAAATTATTAGACTTATAGGACTAATTGCTTGCTACATTCTATTATAATTTGCATATTCATTTGTGTACAACCAAAATCCAGCCATAGAAACTTACCCTAGAATATAAACAGTTGTATTTTGCTAATTAAAATTATTAATTTTCAAAAGTTAAACAAAAAAAAGGCTTTATGAAGAGTTTGAGATCTTGCCTGAAAACTTCCATAATTGTGTCTTGTAGCCTGATCGAGGATGTGTTAATAATATTGATCTGGTTTATCAGTTCAATTGAATTTTATTTATAATTAATTTTAATTAATATTAATAATAATTGTATTATTATTATTATTAATATTAATAGTATGGGTTTAGGCTCGCCAATGTTTGATCAGAAGATAAAGTTCTTGTCCCCAAATCAGGCTCCACAGAATTTATAAAAGGACCCTCGGGGTATGACAGGAAACTCACAGTGAGACAGATATAGTCATAAAGACCTTTTATTAAAAATCAGTAAAATAGTAAGTAAATGGTAAGTAAAAGTTAGAGTTACAATGGTATTACTGTTATTCAAATACAAATAATAATGTGTTCTGCAAGACTTTGGTTAATATACTCACACCCTGTTTGGTGCTGCAAACACAGGACCTCGCCTCTGGCAGTTCCGGTTTCTCACCTCTTGCAGAGGAAACTTGCGAAAGCTAAAAAGCTAGTTTAACTTATACTAATATCTTCCTATAAAATGAAACTGAGAATAAAGATTCAGGGAAACCAAGCTTGGCCTAGTTCCCTTTAAAACTTAAAGTTTGAAAATAACATAAGTACAGACCATTAATAGTTAACAGCCATTGTAATTAGCATCGATAGTCAGGTGAAGATGAAGAGTGAGCGCGCTCCCTAACGAGCGGGGTTCGCTTCTTTTATATCTTATAGTTACCGGAAATCCTCCCTATTATGCCCAAATTTCATTACTCCCCCATAGAAATACTCGGGTTCACTTAGCCCATTGGCTGATATGTCTGTGCGTAGGGATGACACCTGTATACGCATTTGTGGTGTACGTGTTACATTTGTGCGTCTGGCTTTGGAAAAAGCCCCTATGCCAATCTTTATGCCTATTGGTCTAGGTAAAGGTCGTCGACAGAGGTGTGGGTGTTTCTATCTATTTGGGCAACAAGATGAAGGTTAACTTATTGGATGAAAGGTCTTAGATACAATCTTGCATATAGCATCATCATACAGATTTTTGATCAGTAGGCCCTCTTGCGTTACAGCAAGACTAAATCTAATATAAATCTATTACAAAACATCAAACACTTAAACTTATCAGAAAAGATCTATCTTATGCAAGCAAGCAGATTAATCCTTAGGGCTGCATCCCACAACACAGGCACACGCTGCAACCTATATTTTAATAAAAATCGGTTTCTCTGAGTGAGAGTATGATAGCTGCTTTCACAAAGTGCAAGACAGTGGAGAGGCCACAATAAAAGTAATATTTTCTGACCAAACCAGAACCAGGAAAATCAGAAGGAAAGAACCATGGAACATAATTATTCTGTAAAATGGTGTGTGTTTCATAAAAGGTTCGGTTCATTCAGACAGCAAGTGAAGGTGGTTCTTAATTGTATCCAAATACACACGCGCACACATGCACGCACCCACAGAGAGAGAGCGAGCGCGCTATTAAATCGATATGGACTTGAATTCAAGACTTAAGACAAAAGTCATGTAACTAGAGGTCCGTCTGAAGTGAGATGTGAGGATCCAGATTCAAATTCCCACCCAGATTATGCTGGATCTGATGTTCTAGTTTGCAATCTTACATAGATGTGCCTGAACAAATTATAGGGTTTGCTTTCCAGATTCAGTTGTGACCCACCTTAGACTTCAATGTCCTTCAACTGTAAAAGTCAAATGTAATATGATGGTAGAATCTCAATAATGGAGGATGAATCATCATTTCCATAAAAATACAATAGGAAGTTTCTAAGAGAATCAATTAGCTTCTCATTCTTTTATCCTCAATGTTGAGGGTTGGTATTTTATTTTATTTTTGTTAATATCTACCTGGGGCAGGAAAGCACACAAAGACCTATCAAGTACATTTTAGGTAAGATGGCTTTATTTTATTTTCACTTCCTTTAAAAAGTGTACTTATAGTTCTATGATAATCTTGCCTACAGTCTTGAGGCAAGGTTCTGTAACAGAACCACCGTGATTAGATTAATAATCTATTTCAGATATTTTTGGCTGTTTTTTACGAGGATGACGACTTATTCTGTAATATTTAGCATACTGATGAAAGCAGAAATAGAAGTAGAACCATGTCTTTAAGGTAGGGTTATGTGAAATATTTGCTAAGAAATTCCTAAACCACATGAAATTCACATGGTTTAAGGTTTTGTCAAACCTTTGCCCTACTAAAAAAATATTAGGCACAAATGCAGGCTAGATGGATTGCAGATGACAGGGTGCCAGGTATGTTAAATGCAAAGTTGAGAATAGAATAGATTGGAAAATAAGGATTTTTTCCAAGTTCTCACATAAAATGAAAATATTTTATGTCAAATTTCAACGGAATTGTCTGACAAAAAGTCCAATAATTGTTTTTGGTAAAAAAAACCCCACAGTTTTCAAAAAGTTGAAAGTTTTCCCCTCTCTTTTATGGAGGACAAGTCAGAAAAAGATTTGAAAGAAGTGAAAATTTAGAAAAAGTCTATTTTTCATAAAAAAGTTAGAACATTTTTGACCAGCTCTAATAGAAATGGATTACCCTGTTAAGAAGTTACGTTTGCTCAACAAACAAACAAACAAACAAACAAACAAACAAACAAACAAACAAACAAACAAACAAACAAACAAACAAACAAACACAAACAAACAAACAGAAAAGAGTCTTCTTAGACTCAAAGACTAGTTTGGGTATTTTGGGCAAGATTCAACTGAAAACCATAGAAGATTACTGAAGCCAGGAAATGATGGACAAGGGACCTTTACATTCATCTGAGTTCAAAGCTTTTGGACTCAATGATGAATTAAGAGGGCAAACTGTAAAATATTGCATGTTCAGTTAGACACATTAAGTTTGATTCTTTTCTAAACTTCTCCAAAGTCTTGGACAATTCAGTATTTCAGAATGCTATTAGAAAATAATTCAAAAGTAATACAAGATCAACACATCCATGTACAGAACAAGTGGCAACCTACCTTACCTTCAGAAAAAGTCTTTGTAAATAAATAGATTTTGTATGATCCCCTTGAAGAATCTACATATTCTAGGTTCCGTCCAACTAAAGGAAAAGGAAGGGAATGAGCCATTTATTTCCTGCCCAGTTGTACTAGAATTGGTCTAGCTTCAGGTAACTTTACAAGGCTACAATTATTTGTACACATTAGAACATTATGCAGCTTGGGAGATGAACTCTTAAATTGCATAGCTATTTATTATGTTGGGTTTGAACCCCTTTCTGGATTCTTTTAACTGTATTTTAGGACATCTTATTGCTTAACTGCCTAATTAATTGTATATCATGTATATTTGCTTATGGATATAATTGGACCAGCTCACCTCAGATCAAGGCTGGACACAAAATATCGTATTTGTTTTGGCAGTTTACCCATGCTATGGTATCTTAATTCCCTGCCACCCTCTTCCCCCCGCCCCCCTCACAAAACAGGCAATGCTCAGAAGTGTAGTGCAGGTTCACTGTTACATGATGTCATTTTGCAAGGATTACCAGCATTGTTTTAAAGATGCCCCTGAGGGAAGATGAAGAAGGTGGCAATGTGATCTCAGAAATTGGAATGGAAAGCTTTTAACTCCCAGGTTTTGCAATTCTGTTAATACTTGTTGTACATGCTATTTTCCTGCAAACTATTAAAATCTAATCAAAATATATAATATAAATAAATGACAGTATCTCATCCATGCTTTGGGAAAGAGGCCAGACAACAACTATGGGTTTCACAGAAATCAGAGACCAATTTAATTAAATTACCTTTGTTTATGCAGTATATAGTCTTGATGACCCAAGTTGTTTTTTGTTTTTAAGAGGATTAATTAACTTGTATCTGGAATAAAATTATAGAATCTAGAATAGTAGTTAGAATCTTTCTGCCAATGCAGAAAACATTTGACATTGTAGCAGTTTTTTGATATTTGGTGTACTCCAATGAAACAACACATGTGCTTGGCACAATATTCTGAACTGCATTAACAATAGAAAAGTTAGCATCAATCCCAATATCTTTGTGTCACCAGAAAATCAAAATGGTAGACAAAAATACCTTAACACTTCACCGATGTCTTGTGATTAAAACCCAGGTTTCTTATTGGAACCATAGTGCATAGTCCAGAGAAACAAGAGATTTCAATATTTAAATGTGCAGAATAAAGCAAACAAAGCCTGATCACACTTAAACACTTGTAATAAAAATGTTGCCATATGACATGTTGCCTAAGAAAGGGAGCAGAGACACCACCTGACTGCAATTCTTTGTTGCCACACTGGAATGGAATGGCTTTAATTTGAAGTCCCACCTGCCCTAAAGCAACATACCTGCCTGGTACATGGGGCAACATCTGCAGCTCACTCATTCTCTTTGGAGTGAAAATGCATTTAGCAATCATAATTTGGTATCCTGTAGCAGATAATAATGATTAAGAGAGATGCACCTGACCACACCTTATTTTTGGGAAACTGTGCCCAGTTCTTCTAAAGCATACTCAAAGTGTTAGCAAGCCCTATGTGCTGATTTTTAGCTTTCCTTGATCCCTTAAGAGTAGAAGAAAGCACATCTTAGAGCTCGTTAGACTTTTTTTTAGAAGATCAGATTAAATATACACTTTTTTGATGAATCAGGTGCTACACGTGAAATAGGATAATTGGGCCCCATGTTACTTATTCAGCAGTTATGCACATACATTACCTGTGGTGTTATCTACTTGCTGTTATGTTATCCAGCTGCTTAGTGTGTCTGAATTGTATTGTGTTTGAGAAAAGATGTGGTTCCTTTTAGCCAGACAAAAGATGGAAGCCAGCTTCATTTCCTTGTAGTTTTCCTGTTTTGATAAATGCATTATGACATTATTCAGCAATTGGATGGTTAATATTCTACTCATTTGTGAGACTTATGCCTTAAAAGAACAGTTGATCAAAGCATTTATATTTCTTCAAATTCTTTGGCAGCTATTGGAAATTTGATAAATACAACTCAACTGAAAGCATGGAGTTACCATAACATCTCTACAGAGATCAATTAATTGTCTATGTTTATTTTTAGAGACTTATAAAATGCGCTCAAAGTACTCTATGGATAAATATGTCTTACTTTAAAATACATATATTATTGTATACTTTGTTTTGCTGGATATTCATTCACTGAAGGGCAGAAAGCATGTGGGGTTAGTTGGGCATGCTGATACTTTGAAGGCAGTATGTGTTCATTCTACTCCTACAATGCCATGCATGTATACAATAAGTAGTATTCAGAGTGTTAAAATTTATGGTGATAATAGAAAATATTGATCCCATCAGTACATCAATATCAGTAGTTGAGGGTTACATAAAAAACCTAGCCCGTTTCATAAGGCATTAAAAACATAAATGCTAGCTAGCTATCAAATGCATTAGAGATTACAATATAAGCCTAGGAAATATAAGAGCCCATAATGACCATACTTTATTGTTTGCCTGATAGTTTTTGACTGCTTAGTCTACTTTCATACCCCACTCATCCACCCCTTCCTGTTTTTTAAAAAAATATATCTATTGTTGCACACTGCAATAGGTCACTTTTCCTACATTAGTTGAATGAGAGAACGACCAACAATATACATACTAAAATTTTCTACAGCAGTTTACACATTCAAGGCATTCTATAGACATTGACTTACTGACAAAAGATCTTTGGGAGGTGCGCAACTGCTGGAGCACATATAGTGGGTTAGTAGCAGAGTCAGGGCAAGAACTAAGCAACACTTGGTTATCACTTCCATGCCTTTCCTGCTGGACTACAGTGCTTGTCTGCCTGCCATGCAAGTTGAGTTAGATACTTATGTGGAAATGCACATCAAAAACTTGGATCATGCATCTTTTTTTTTTTGGTGTTTCTAGTTACTTAACTCCCCTTCACTATCTGCACTTGGGAATAAATGTATTAACAAATTGATCTCCCTACCAACCTCCACACAATCAAAAAGGCTTCAGCTTATAACAAGGAGTATCAGCTTAGAATACAGGATAATACAATTAGATTCAAACATTTTAGAAGCAGAGGCCTACATCCACATTTATTTTTTTCAGACACACTTTCCACATATACCCTTAAATGAGATTCTTGTCTGTTAATATGGATATGTAGGTGCCTAGCTAGCCATGTAGGGATGCAAAATAGTGGACAACATTCAGAGGTAATGCTTAAGCTAGATTCTCCTCCATTTCAAGGAAAACGAAAACAAAGCACAACCACTTTTCATTAGTTGCTACACATACAGCATCCAAGTTAAGCAAAAATATAACAAAAACGAGCCTTTCCCCACAGCTTACAGTACAATTGCCGTGCTTCCATTCCAACCTACTCCCTTAGCCAAAAGAAACACTCTCCCAATTAATGTCCCATTCTATCCTTTTATGTGGCTCAGAACACCTGGCAGTGAATTGTTATTTTCACATAATTAGTCTTTAATCTTCACTGGTTGCATTATCACCTGTTCCACTTGCAAATCCCTGGCCCTGCTACTGTCTCCAATTAGCATGCTCTTACTCATCTCCCTCCAGCAGGTTGTGGGGAAGCAGCATTTCCACTAAGGAATTAACCCTCACCTGGAGTACTTGCAGGTTTAGTCATACCCAGGGTTACACTTCCAGCCTAAAAAAAAAAAATTGCCTTCCTCACATTAAATCCATAGCGTGTGGTCAAATGTTGCGCTCTCTTTATGGAGCAGGTTGAGAGGAAACAGACACTCTATTTCTTGCTTTGTATTATCAATGTGCATATTATAAGCCTCCCTAAGATGACTTAGAAATGTTACATAAATGACAACTAGATCATCTGAAATATTCTTCAGTTGCTGTTTATTAACTGGTTATTAATAGATACATGCTATGTTGCATCTCAACAACAGCAGCTACAAAATTAGATTCCCCAGCAAAGTGTGTAAATGACGTGATTCCATAAAGAAAGACTTGTCTCTATTATTTTATGGGATGGGACTCTGCAGAGGTGGTAGTTTTCCTCAAGTATATGCTTTTGTTACTCACATATAGAAAGACCAGATTGCATGATTTGCATATGGATTCAACAAGTGTAACAACAGTGAGTGAAACACACATACAAATAGATTGGAAGATGTAGTGAAATGGGGCAAGCCAATGTCTAGTCATTGCAGTAGCTAGGCTTTCAAAGTTAGTCCCTTAACTCAGTCCACTACTTCCTCTGACAGGCAGAAGGCTCTGCAGGGAATTGTGTTCACCCCTATGAAAGTTTGCAGCAAATTAGTATTGAATTCTTTCCTCCTGCAATTCCAGATGTGTTGTTGGGTTCTTCTTAGCTTTGCATGTTGCTCATCTTTTTACTGGAAAGACAACTTGGTGTTCTATACAGCCTTCCCCAGTTCTCCATGAAGTTAAAGGGAATCCTTCCAGGGACTTCAATGAGAGTTGGATCAGACCCATAGAGACAAAGGATTTGATAAAGGAGAAAATGATATTTTGGAGGGAGACCACTATCCATAAAAAGATGTATTGAAATGTAATACGTGGATCCCATTACTCAAACAGAGGTTTCAAAAAAGTCGCATCAGCAAAAGTTTTTTCTTTTCTCTTTTATGTCATTTTGAACATGTGACTTTATTATCTATGTAGCTGGTGCTGTTGTGGCATCAGTATGAAATATATACTCAGTGTCCTTAAGTTTTCAAACTATTATATAATATTTGAGCACTCTGTAATGGAGTAGCACCTTATCCAAATGACCCCAAAAACCTCCAAAGTTTTCGAAGAAACCAAAATTGTTTTCTCTTCATTATCCCCTCCTGAGTAGACTCCTCAGAAGCCTGCTAGCTGAAGAGGATTTTTCAACACAACTGTTTCCTTACGCACATATCAGAAGTCTTCCAAAAGTCTTCCTCAATGATATGAAAGTCTTGGGAACTTTCCTAAAATTGTGATGAAAATACTGTCACTGGAAGACAAGAGCATTTGGGGTAAAAAGAAGTTTCACATAATAAGAATTTGCAAGATCAGGTTTTACATAAGTGTTTAATTAAAGTTCATAAGAAACTTTTCAGTAATCTGTAAATGCTCTTGAGTGCTGCTTTGATTTTATTTTTTTGTCTATGTATCTTAAGCTCATACGGGTTCTAAATACCCCCCTAGGCACCTATGTATAATCTTTAGCCACCTAAATATCTTTAAAAATCTGGCACTAAGTGATAGGATATTTGTAAAGAGCAAGGACTTGAACCCAATCCTAAGTAAGTACCTTAGGATATATCTATACTGCAGTTAAACACCTGTGGCTGGCCTGTGTCAGTTGACTGGGGCTTAAACTGCGGCGCTATAAAATTGAAGCATAGAAGGCTGGACTGGAGCCCTGGCTTTGGGACCATCTCCCCACTAGAAGAAATACAGAGCTTAGGCTCCAGCCTGAGGCTGGACATTTAGTCTGCAATTTTATACCCTGCGAACCAGAGATAGCCCACACAGGCCAGCCAGAAGTGTCTAATTGCAGTGTAGACATACTCACAATGATTGGACCATCCTTCCTCTTTGCCTGCCTCAGGGCCGGCTCCAGGCACCAGCTTTCCAAGCTGGTGCTTGAGGCGGCATCGAGAATGGGGCGGCAGTCCGAGTCCCACAGCGGCAATTCGGCGGCAGGTCCGCTCTTCCCGCCAGCAAATTGCCACCGTGGGACTCGGACTGCTGCCCCATTCTCGCCCGCCGTGGCGGCAATTCAGCGGCAGGTCCGCCGCTCTTCCCTTGCTGCCGCGGGACTCGGACTGCCTGTGTCGGGGGCCCCGCAACGTCTGCCTGCATTGGGGGCGGGGCCGCGGTGACTGCTTGGGGTGGCAAAATTGTGAGAGCCGCTCCTGGCCTGCCTCTAGCATTGGATATACTGTAGGGCCCAGATCAGGACTATTTCCTTACCTGCCTCATAAAATCAGACAGAGATGGAAGCATTCCAATAAATCGCCTGACACATACTCTTATTGCACAATTGCTTCTCACAATACATTCTAAGGTGTTCTGTGCAATCTAGTTTTTAAAAGGTTTCTAGAGCTGGGGCTTCCACTATCTCAGTTGGAAGACTATTTCACAGTCCCTCATTTAGTCTATTTGTTTTTTTCCCCCCTGAAATTCAGGCCAGATCTTGTCATTATAGCTTCCTGCCCATACCATGCTAAATAATTCCTCCCTCCCTTCAAAAATTGGTGATTGTTACCGGCTTAGCCTGTCTGAGACATTGGCAGAGTGGGTGTAAGAAAGCCTCAGTCCTGTAATGAGCTCTGCAGGACTTCATTGGGTCTCTGTGAGGACATCAGGGTCTATCTTCCAGGCTGCGTGGAGCTCATTTCAGCATCAGGGCCTAAGGTAGCCAGAGGGAATCTAATTTACATATTAATTCTGAATGTGGCCTTGTTAGTCTAAGGGAGTTTGAATAATTAAGTAAATCTAAGGGAAATCCGAGTAAATGTACAGAGAGTCAAAGTTTCTATAACACATTGAAGGCCCTAAAGTGTCTGTTTGCCAACTTAGACACCCTGTAGACTTTCTTAGGCTGAATGCAACACAGCATCTCAGTTGTTCAGTCTATCAGTGGATGGCTACAAACATCTTAAATGCATTCATGTTTAACTCAGGCTCAAAATCTTAGCCCCATTTAATAGGTAAGGATAATGAGATTCATTAAGCTTAAGTGACCTGCTTATTTATCCTGTTTCTTTTGAGAGTTGAGGACTATTTATGCATCTTCAGAGGTAGAAAAGATGGATGTGCCCTACTTCACTAAATGTCTCAATAAATTAAAAAAATGTTAGGAACCTATTCACACACACACACACTTTATTTTGCTTGGTTTGAGTCTATTAACTCCTGGATAAACATGTGAAAATCTGATTTGCAGTCCTGAGTAGAAAATTCCTGGATCATTTTCCATCTTGCTCTGCAAGTGTTGATATTGACCTGCAGGCCAGTTCTGAAATCCAGTAGCACTTGTCCAAACAAACAGTACATGTTCACTAGAGCTCCTGTGCAAACAATGTATAAAATACAATACCAGTTACAGGTTTCTCATTTGTTCATCTATTTAAACAAGCTTACGGGTGTATATTTTAACTAAATCAGTTTTCAGTCACATTAAAGATAGAGATCAATCACAGTTTGAGGCTTATGGGGTAAAATATAACATTTCTTATTGAATTGATGATATTACTTTTCTTCTGGTGCTGGCTCACCGAGCAATCTTTCAGTATCACCTACAGCATGTTGGTCCAGATCCACAAAATGATTTGGGCAACTAACTGCCACTTTAGATACTTACATCCAATATTTAGGCACCACTGCTCAGCTGCCACCTAATCCAGCTGGAGGTGCCTAAGTTTCTGCCTTTGGGCATGCACACTGTCACCTCAGTCTTAACGGCTGGTACCTCTCTTATGCCTAGGCCCCAGTGGGCTCCTCAAACTAGGCGTTCCTCCATCCCTGCAGGGTCCAGTCCAGCAGGCATGCTCAGGCCACTCCTAATGCCACCAAAAATGATGGGGGGGCGGGGGAGAGAAAGAGGCTAGGAAGTGACAGCTGTGGTCTCCATTATAACTTTTGCCTAATTGTTAGGATGCATGACATCCTGAGTCAGTTCCGGCCTCTGGCTGACATGGGAAAGGGATTTAGAACTTGGGTTTCTCACTTCTCAGGAGCATGCTCTATCCACTGGATTATAGAGTTATTTCCCCCTTCACTCTGGCCCACTGCCTATTTAGTTAATTATACACAGTGGAACAGCTTCAGTGGTTAGAGCAGTCACCTGAGGTGGGAATCCCAAGATCAAATCACTGCTCCATAACAGTTCGGGGGGGGGGGGGGGGTATCTTAGGCAGCTCCCCACTCAGCTTGCTGTCTTTTGTGGATCCATTTCTTTTCCTAGCTCTCAAACTATAGGGATGCTGGGTGCCTAACTCAGGGCTGTGGATTCCACTGGGTTTCAAAGTGCCTAAAAGTTAGGCACTGCAATGCTGAGTGTTGTGCTGCCTAAGTCTCTCTGTAGAGTTCTCTCTTTCCCAAAATAACTTTCTGTTTTTGTTCCCCCCCCGCCCCAATTATATATGCCTCGGGTCAAATACTACTTGATCTGCTTGATGCTGGTAGAAAAAAAAGGCATATGCATAGATCCGCCTATTTCTCTGCATTGCAGCATCCTACACAATGGAGATGGACCTAAACAGCAAAATTCAGATCTAGATCTGAATATCAAACACCCTCTCCTGCACAAAGTTCTGGATTGATCAGATCCAATTCAGCCTATTATAAAGGTAAGGACTAGCTTAGAAAATAAGAACTGAATCTAGAATTGGATTCTGCATCCCTAAAAAATGTAGATGAGGTTGGATTAGGGAATTTAGTTTTGATCCATCATATCACATATCCCTAGAGCCACATCTTTCTGTATATAGATCTACAGTTAGTTAATATAGCTATGTATTTGTTTAGTTTTGTGCAAACAATTTTTATGACTCTTAAGGAAATGCCCTATATAATTGATTAGGAATAATAGTAGCAAGATTCTAGGACTTTATCTATAAGCAATTACTCTAAAATCTTACAGAACAGGTATTATTGCCTGAATCCTGGAAAATTTTATATCAGGGATCTAATTTTCTAGTAAATTCTTTTGGATGGTTCAAAAACCTCTATGGAAAGGTTACAATTCTATATAGGAATTTTTAGAATTCTATGCAAATTGTCCACAAGGGAATTTAGAATTGTAATGTTTTCTTCTTACACATGGGAAGTTACAGACTAAGCCCCCAATCATGTATATGAGTACTTTACATGTGGGAGTAATTGTACTGACTACTCTCCTGAATGGAGTTAATCTCATGTGCATAAGTGTTCGCAAGATGTTTGCCAAAAAGTCTGATTCTGCAAGATGTTGAGTTCAATGGGAGTTTTAGGGGTGCTCAGCAGTTCCCAAGAGGCACCTCAGCTGTCTGATCGGAAGCAATAAAGGCAGGCAGGAGATGAACAAACCGCCCTCCATATAATCAAACCAAGGTAGATACTCACCATGCTTTGCCTCCTGTGCAAATTACCTTCACTCTGGTGCTTTCAAACATCTCTACTTCTTCCAGCCATGTTTACTGATGTTTATACTTAATCTGAGTCATACTGTGCAGTTCTTTAATAATACAAAAGTAAACTGTCATTCCTAGGTGCTCCTGAGAGATATTACAAATAAGGATATGCAAAGGGATGGGGGTGGGGAATGAATCTGACCTAAATCAACAGGTTTCCTCCTAACTTGGAAAAAGCTGCCTCTATGTTTTCTTAGGGTAGAAGTCTGTTAGTTTAGCTCAATGTCACTCAAACTCTAAGGGTTAAAAGGCCATAACTTGTTTACCTTAGGTTTTTATATTAACCAGTTAAAAAGATGGAGAACCAGGCTGTATGACTCTGAAGAATGGTATCTGAGATATAAAAAATGCAATATTTCAAAAATTAAACAAACGCCCTACTATTATTTATTATCCACTTTTTTATATCATCAATAGAACAATAAATCACAAGAGGATTAAGGGCATCCATAAATCATTTTCAGATGTGAAGTCAGCATTCAGATATCCATGCCTTAAAAAGGAAAGATCATTTTTAGTTCCAGTCTGCTCTCATTTTCTAACCTGAGACATCACTGGAATTGGCATTGCTGACCACAAAATACAATAGGAAAATTGTGGGCTGTGAAAGAAAAATGTGAGTCTGAGCTGCTAAGGATCAGTATTTTGTCACTTCTTTTTATTATGCCATCCCATCTAGGAGAATAGCATATTCATAAAACTCTGTTTTAAAAAATCTGGGCTAACTCCTGTCCTCTCTCTTTAGATCAAAAACATACATATGAAAAATGCTTGTGATGAATTTGCCATTTCTTTCAAACCTACTGAGCAATTTTCCCCCTTCCCTTTATGAAATCAAATAGGACTCAAACTCCTTTACCAGACTTTTATGTGAAACCTCATCTTGGTCCTAATCAAGATTATACGGCAACACCAACTCAGTCCAGTTTACTAGCTCTTCGGTCATGTCAATCAACTTCAAAGGACTCAAAGATAAAGTTTCAACTGCACTGTATCAGATTGAAGATATTGTGCACAATTACCATCTCTGATTACACACTATGGGCCAGATCCTCCACTGACGTAAATAAGCATAACTCAATTGAAGTTATCTACCTCTTACAGAGAAGATTACTAAGAGGTTTTCTCTTAAAAAAATTAAAATAAAAGCACAGCATTTTAATAGTCACTGTCTTGGATCTCAATCTGAAAGAAAGCTCTAAAAAGTATGCCTTTATCACCACTCTAAAATTGGCCTTACCTTCCTAACAAACCACAGTAACTGGAGAATTAAATGTATATCAAAGGAGATAATTATTTCATGATAAAAGGCCTCACTTACAGCACTGTAGATATTGGCCTCAGATTTTTAAAAGGACATCAAAGTCTTATAAAGTGTTTTTGACCTCTAGATCTGATTATTGCAACACAGTTCACTCAGGGGTGAAATTACTGACCTTAAAAAAAGCTCCAATTGGTTTAAAATATAGCAGCTGTCCATTTACCAACACAGGCAGCCGAAACCTCACTCCACTATGCTGCTCTTTATACTGGATTACTGCTGAATAGCCAATGGGATTCAAGTTTTCTCTCCTGATCTTCAAAGTCCTCCATAAAAACAACCAGAGTTGCATAAGGGACTGCCTTACTGCTGCAACTTTGATTGTTCTCAGCAAACTACATTCTACTAGAACAATGGATATGAAACCACAGTTTTACCTTTGCCCTTCTCCCACTTATTCTTTGCAACTAGAGCTATGCAAATGACTGATATTTCAGTGTAGTGAAGGAACTGAAATATTAACAAAATAATAATTTGGGGTCAAACAAAACATTTTGTTTAATTCAAAATGAAACATTCTTTTATTTTCAGATTTAACTATATATAAATTATATTATAAAAATTGCATATATAAAATCAAATCAAAATTCATTTAGGTTTTTTCTTCAATGAAAATTTGCTGAAATTGTTTCAATGGATCCAAATCTGCTTTTTTCAGCTAAAAATGATTTTGCATTAAAAATCTTACCTAATTCTAATTTGCTACACTCACTTGCTGGGTCTTGCTTCAAAGTAGATTGTAACCTCTTCAGGGAAGGGCTTCTTAGGTTTTTTGTACAGCAGTTAGTACAATGGGCTTTCTGATCCTGATTGTGACCATTGGGCACTACCACAATAATACAGAGTGAGATTAGCAGATACTGCAGTCAGAGTTTTCACAGCTATTGACTCACATCTGAGAAACTCACTCCTAGAATGAACATGATCCTCCTCCTCTTTAGAATGAAGTGATAGCTTTCTCACAATAGCCACAAACACAAAGAATTCCTGTGGCTGGGGAATGAAGGGAGAGAGAGAAACTGAGATGCCAAGATTTGCTTTTAAAATTTGCAAGACACTTACAGGCAACTGTGGTCAGTATATATTTAAGTGGGAAGACACCCATTGATTTCAATTGACTTTGGAGAAGGCTTTATATGGCTACAAGATTTAACTATATTTGGAATTTAGATGGAGTTTAGGAAACCTCTTAATACTCATCTGGGAAAATCCTGTATAATTTCTTGAAGCAATAACTGTTCCATGGTTTTTTGGAACCATCGTATAGAATTTAATAAAGAATTCTACTGAATGGGTTAAGAAACCCAATATCATGGATATTATTCTCTATTAAATTGCACAGTTTTTTTGAAGTAATTTCTATAGAACCCTATTGAATTCTTATGGACCCTATTGGTTTAACGGCTATTGAAGATAATGATGTCATTGTGTATGAAGATAATCATACACAATGACAGATTTTTTTTTAGGTGATGTATGTAAAACCCAGAAATATTAACTTAAATTATGAAGGGGGCTATTTAGAATGAAAACTTTCACTCTTAGTTGAAGCTCAAAGCAGCTATGAAAGGAAAGCTGGAATGAAGGAATAACTAGGGATTCATAACATTTCTGTGGGTATTTACTAAAATTCTAGAGACTCATGGTTTTAGAACTGGGGGTCTCCAGGTCAATCTCTGGTGTTGGCCAAGATGACAGCTGCTATAACAGCACTGGCCCAGGAAGAGGAAAAGCATAGGATCACCATTTAGGCTAAGACCATGTGTAGGACTAGGGTTTCTCTTTCCTGCATATCCCAGATATGTAAGTAGATCCTGCAGAAAAATAGGGGGTGGACAAGATGGTTATGGTGCTATAAACAATCATAAAATTTACCATAATTTTTTTGAGGTTACCCAGGCCACAAATTTTGACCTTGGTTCTTCCGTTCAGCTACAGAAACAGTTTCAGTCAACCGGACCTGCCTCTTTTTGTGCTCTCAACAGCTATTTAGGATGCTTGCCATGAAACAAAAACTACTTGAAGCTTGTTTAATTTCAGGTTTCCTTAGAGTACATTCAACAAATTATTTGCTAAGGTTCACCAACTGTTTCAGCAAATCATTCTCGGCAAGCACTATGTGATGGGGTCTGCTTACCCCGCACTAGCCCAGACAGGGTTAGGCCCCTTATTAGTGATAGCGGACGTTCCACCTCCTCGGCGGGACTGGGCATGCTCCAAATGCTGCAGGAGTATAAAGGGAGGAAGCTCAGCTCATTCTGGGTTGGGGACTGCCGGGGAAGGACCTGTCTGGGAAGCTCCTGTGGAGGGGCAGCCACAGCTGCTGACTATGCTGGGAATCAGAGCCTCTCCAGGGCCGCTTGAACCCCGGCGACTGGAGGAGCCTGAGGAGGCAACCGGCCCAGCTGTCCACGGGGAATCTGAAGAATCCTGGGAGACCCCAATGCTGGAACCGGTAGGAAGTGACCCAGGGAGGGTGGTGGAGTGGTACCTCCCGCCTGGGATAAATCAGCGTGTTTCGGCAGGACCACCCCGCTGAGTCAGTGGCAGGGTACTATGCCACTGTTGGGGCCCGGTGGAGTCAGGTGGGCCCGGGTCCCCTTACCGGAGCTGCCACGCCCCTGGTGAGCACACATCCCTCTGGGCCCCGGCCATTAGGCTGTGCTGCCCTGCAACAAGGGCTGCTCTCTAGACTTTGGCCATTAGGCCGTGCTGCCCTGCAACAAGGGCTGCTCTATGGACTCTGGCCCACAGGCTATACTGCCCGGACCCAAGGGGCATAAGCCGTCACACGCTACCTGCTTTGTGGTCTTGCATCAAACAGGCAAAATTTGCATTTTGGCATGATTTTAATAGGTGGAAACTCAGTGGTTATGACTGAATTCTAAAATCAAACCAAACAGAGTTTGAGATGGGTAAGGAGGAGAAGACCAAAATCTGTGCCTTTCTGAAGGAAAATCACCAAGATTCTCCCAGCTTTAGTTTTGTGCAAGTGGCCATATTATTTTTCCGTTTTCCATATTAACAGCAGCTAAAGAAATGATCCTCTTGATCCTCTTCAAAAGAGTCAGGCAAGGCTTTTGAAGAGTAGCAGTGATTCTGTTAGCAGTCACTGGGAGAAGGAACCTGGGAGTCAACAGAAAAGAATGACAGTTAATGACAAATGGCAACACTTTTTTATTTGTCCATGTTAAGAGCCCTTTGAGAAATAAGAATCGATAATGAATGGACACAGTTGTTGAATTTTCTATTCCAGTGTTCCATTATATATAGAATGAGTTAGAGAGAGAAATAGCTACTCACCTTGGAAATGGATGTGCCCAGTAGGGATGGGCATAGGTCCCAACAATAATATTCTAGGACAGGGGTAGGCAACCTATGTCACGGGTGCCAACGGCGGCACACAAGCTGATTTTCAGTGGCACTCACGCTGCCCAGGTCCTGGCCACCAGTCCAGGGGGCTCTGCATTTTAATTTAATTTTAAATGACGCTTCTTAAAATTTTTAAAAACCTTATTTACTTTACATACAAAAATAGTTTAGTTATATATTATAGACTTGTAGAAAGAGACTTTCTAAAAATGTTAAAATGTATTACTGGCACGCGAAACCTTAAATTAGAGTGAATAAATGAAGACTCCACACACCACTTCTGAAAGGTTGCTGACCCCTGTTCTAGGATGTGTCAGACATCATCCAGAATTTCCCCAACTTGTGAAAACTAAGCATCCTCTTCATGAAATGAAGCACTACCTCCCTGCCCCTAGTCTCTATCTTCATTTTTAAAGACCCCTATCCATCTTAACATATACATCTTCCTCTTCTACCACCAGCTGGTCCTTTGTACCCCACCTTGGCATTCACCATCCACACTTTGGGAAACTCTACCATGAACTAAGAGGGAGGCAATTCTGCTTTACTCGGGTTTCTGCCTGCTCGAAATTATGACATTTTGTTTCTGGGGAAAATAATCCCTTATGGAATAACGTTATATAATAGGCATGAACTCAACAGGCTTCTTGAGAAATTGATGTGAACAGTTTACATACTTTAATTTTTAAAATGTCTATACGATAGAATTCTATATGACTTATATACAAATCTACAATACTTTATAGTATTTTCCATAA
Source organism: Macrochelys suwanniensis (assembly GCA_033296515.1). NCBI lineage: Eukaryota > Metazoa > Chordata > Testudines > Chelydridae > Macrochelys > Macrochelys suwanniensis. The sequence goes on from CM065783.1 coordinate 37,954,445, forward strand.
GAGATCCAGATAAATAAAATAAGTGACTACGATACACAAATAATATATTAACACAGTGTTCAATTCAACTCTGGCTGTCACACATTTTCTCATGGGCTTTGAAAGCTATATTTTCCTAGAGGATTCTGGCTGTCTCTGCAAATCATGCAGGAAAATGTAGTCACTGATGAGGCAGGATCCTGACCTGTTGATGACTTAAAAGACCAGGAATAAGGCCTTGAGCTGGAAATGGAAATTCAGCTGGAGCTAGCAGAGGGATCAAACCACAAAGTTGATGTTCTCACAGTGGCCTGTGCCATTGAGAAGGTGAGCTGCTGCATTCCACAGTAGCTGGGGCCTTGTTGTTGCTTCCCTTTTTAACTTCAGATACAGTAACCCAGTGTGAAAATGACAACTATGTGGTTCCTTGGGGCCAGGAGAAAGGGGTGAAGTTACCTAAGACGAATAAGGTATTTTTCACCACCGATGCTACTTGAGTAGCTAAACTTAGTAACAAGACCCAGAGTCTTCACAGCATTTTGACAACAGGGTGTGACGGGGCAAGGCCAGAGGGCTATAGGAAAGTGGTAAGGAACCAGTATGTTAGCCCCAGGCTAAACAAATCCCTGATACCTTATGGCAGTTGCTCCAGGTTAATCAAGACACCTGGGGCCAATTAAGAACTTTCCAGAAGGCAGGGAGGTTGATTGAGACACCTGCAGCCAATCAGGGGCTGGCTGAAACTAGTCAAAAGCCTCCCAGTGAGTCAATGAGGGGCGCATGTCAGGAGCTTGCATGTGAGGAGCTGGGAGCAAGAGGCACTAGGAGCTGAGAGTAAGAGGGCGTACTGCTGGAAGATCCTGTGGTGAGGATAAAGAAGGTGTTGGGAGGAGTCCATGGGGAAGTAGCCCAGGGAGTTGTAGCTGTCGTGCAGTTGTTCCAGGAGGCACACTAAACAGCTGCAATCCACAGGGCCCTGGGCTGGAACCCGGAGTAGAGGGCGGGCCCGGGTTCCCCCCCAAAACTCCCAACTCCTGATCAGACACAGGAGGAGTTAACCTGGACTGTGCATTCTACTAGAGGGGAAGATCTCTGAGGCAAGCAAAATCCGCCAATAAGCACATGACCCACCGAGGTAGAGGAGGAACTTTGTCACAAGGGGCAGACACACTTGGCTTGGCAGAAGAGATGCTCAGTATCTTGCCCAGCTCTTCAAAACTCTTCCCCTTTATAATGAGCATTTCGGGGTTTGGGTTTATATGGCACTAGCTATTTTTCATCTGTACATTGATCTCTTGAAGGCATCACAACATCCTTGCAATTGCTCTGGTTGTATCTGTATTCTATTATACCTCAGTACAAGTGGAGATTTCTAGCCATTTAAAACACAGAGGGACTATCCGTTTTATTCTTATATAATCTAGATTCTTTGCTGAGAATAAGGGCATATCTATATTAGGCGCTGGATCGACGGGCAGCGATCAATCCAGCGGGGGGGGGGGGGGGGATCGATTAATCGCGTCCAGTCTAGACGTGATAAATCGACCGCCGAGCACTCTCCCGGAGTACTCCACCGGAGTGAGAAGCGTAGGCAGAGTTGACGGGGGCGCGTCAGCCATCGACTTACCACAGTGAAGTGTTCTTTACGTAGCTGAAGTTGCGTAACTTAGATCAATCCCATCCCCCTAGTGTAGACCAGGCCTAAGATTCATGAATGACAACATTCAGTGGAGATCTCAACTCAGCTCCCTCACTCAGCATGTTCCTTTGTCCTGAAACACAGTATCCCCTTATCCTTGTTTTAAACCCCTACTCCATGATCAAGGCACTTGGCCTTTTAGTTTGTCTACTGAGGAAATGAATTATTGCCTTGTAAAATGGAGCACCTCTTCTGAGTTGGAGAAAACCACAAGCTACATCTATACTATGTACTCGGTGAAGCTCAGCCATGCCTTCACTGCCACTACCTAAGCTACTGTGCCTATATTACTTATTATATTTATGCTATCTCAGTGAGAGCTAGTGTAAGTGTTTGTACACGAGCAGAGTAATCATACCTTCAGCTTGTAGCCTTAGAGTACCAAATTCTGTTCTTAGTTACACTGGTGTAAATCCAGAGTAAGTACATGTAAGTTAATATATACTTAAGATTTACACCAGTGCAGCAGAGAACAAGAACGAGGCTAATAATCACCTTGAAACTAAGATACTATTTTCATTCCTAAATCCTACCCCATATCACACAGTAGGATAGTTTACTATTCTGCATATATGTTACTTGATCCTCTGATGTTGCTGGACAAGACATTAGTTGAAGAAAACCCACATTTTCCCTGTTTGCTTCTTTATCCTTTCTTTACACTGTACTGTTGTGACAGGAAATGGCAAACAGATGCCCCTGTGACCTTTTGTTCCCCTAAGGTGACCAATCAAAGTGCAACATGTGGTCCCCTCATTTGGGCAGGAGCCAAAGTCTGTTCTCTTTAATTGGCTGTGCAGTCCCCTACAGCTGCAACAGATTAGTGACAAATTCTTTTCAAATAAAGCTGTGCTTTTTTTTGGTTTGGTTTTATCATGCCTGGAGAAAAAAAGTGAAGTTAATAAAAATGTCAGGTAGGCAAACAAAATACCATTCATTATTAAACAGCAATAAAAGACTGCATTGATGTGTGTAAAGAAACAGGCAACGAGGAAGCTTCAAGAGGGAGGAAGAGAAGTAGAATCCTATGAAACATTACAAAAGGTTGCTCCATTCTTCACTGCTAGACTTTGCAATCTCTTTTCTTTTTTACCTTAATGTTTTAAGTCCCTAACATAGGGGCAAACTCTCATCCTTCCTCCTGATGTATATGGCTGAAAGGTCGTGAAACCAGTATGGCTCTGTTGTGATGCCACTGTGGAAAGAGGTCTGAGGCAAGTCAGAGACTCAGTGGAGTCTCCATAATACCATTGATCCATGGGTGGGAGAAGGGGCTAGATTAATGGCAATGAGTAGGGAATTTTGAAGATGAGTGCAGAGGGGGTGTATATATCTATAAGGATCCACTGACGATAAACTTCTCATGAAAGTGTCCATACCGCTGGTAAATGGGCACTCTACGGCCTGTCTGTGGGAATTATTCTGTCCCCCACTCTCATATTTCTCACTACAAAAACACCTTTGCTCAGGCAGTGCAGAGGTTATGAGGGATTTGTTCATAATGCAGTGCCTTTTTTAACTGCAGAATATTCAGTGTGCTATCCTTTCCATAGTGTGCATTATATTCTGGGAAGTGCTTTTTAAAAAAAAATCTATTTTTTTTCTCATAACTAACTATAAATTGCCAAAATCAAGTCTCCAGATCTGTATACCACAAAATGTGGGGTGCTGGAAATCCCAAACTAGTTTGAACGCAAGTGCCAATCTTTATACCTAATCACTGGGAAACAGCTGTCATCTTTTTTGGTCAGGAAAGTGAATGCAATGCCATAGTACAAAACAGCCACTCATTTTAGTGTCATCTCGAAGAGCAGAACCAATATAATCTCTCTCAGACACTCAAGACCCTAAATAATGCTCTAATTAGTTATAGGTGAGATAATATTTTATTTTATTTGGAGGCTTCATCTGATGTCCCAAGGCCAACAGTACACACTAACCTACCTTTTGTATGGTATGTTCATTACAGAAGTGCTTTTCCGTACTGTACATTCAGAACTGAGAGGTCTAGCTAATTATCCAGCTGAAATTCTAAACAGATTTTTACTCCATCTGCCTTTGCTAGAGCTACCTATGAAGAAGAGAGCAATTCGTTCTTAGCAAAAATGTCAGTGGACGCTACCGACTATCTATACCTTACAGACTCTTAGACACCCAGTTTCTGAAAACCTGAGAGAAGACTCCTCTTCCCACTAGAGATGGCTCTAAGAAAAAAATCAGATCTAGAATATGAATTCTCCAAAGTTTAATGATGGGAGAGAAGAGCCATAACAAAATCTGGACTTGGGTCAACATTTGGATTCCTTCCAGCCTCCCCCTGCAATGTTTCAACGTGTTCAGACCTGAGGGGTTTCCTTTGAGCCCATCCCCAAACTCAAGCAGATTAGAGAGAGAGACTCACTTTACCTTGGGAGATCCTATTTCTCCCTACTCTTCCTAATTATCTGGTTCTGGTTTTTCCCAGTAGGGAATCTTAAATAGAAAAATCAAAGAACAATGGAGAAGTGGAGTAAATCTTTGTGGTGATTCAAATGTTTAATAAGATTGTAATGCTTCCAAGAGGACTCTTTAGTTATATCTGTTCACATGAAGGGGTATTTTCTTCTCATCGTGCACATTAGCATTCATTCATTGGTGTTGCATGTGTGCCTTGCAAGGGAACTACACTCATAAAATGTTCACATAGTCTTCTGCATTTACTTCAGAGTTATTCTTAAAAGTTTCATCAGCTAGAGTTGATAGGTACTTATTGTGTATTTCATCACATCAGAACCAAATGTAATATCTCATAGCGCTAAATAGAGCCTTTTCTTGGGCAGTAAAGTGATTTTACATCACTTTTTGAACAGGCTGCCAAAAGGGTGGTGTGGCGGGGTTCGTACTCTGTCGCCCCTCTGAGACGCAGGGGGCTAGGAGGTACCCCGCCTGTCTAGTTCCCGGTCCAAATTTTCTGCCACTCCTGGCAGCCCGTCCAGCGGGACTCAATGGCCAGAGTCCCCCTTAGTCTCTTCCCCTGAAGGGATAGCACGGCCTAGGGGCCTGAGTTACTTCAGTGTGCCTTCCCAGTCCGGTAAGGCAGTCTTGAGTTCTGAGCTTGGGGCCCGTCCCCCGCAAGGGCGGCGGTCCTCGGTAGGGGACCTGGGGCCCAACCCAGGGCCTTAACAGCGGGTAACACAGGCCACCAGGGTCAGCGGGGAATCCCACCAAAACACGCTGCCCTCACTGGGGTGGGGGGTACCACTCCCGCACCCGCCCTGGGTCACTTCCTACCGGCTCTTTTGATGCAGTAGTCCATGTGCTTTCTGAGCCCCCAGGCTCCTCAATTGCCTGAAGTTCCTGGGGTTCCAGTAGCGGCTGGCCTCCAGTCCCGGTCTTGGGCTCTTTAGCTCTCCCTGGTAAGGGTGGCCCTAGCTCCTGGGCTGGAGCCTCTGCTGGGCGTCCTTCCTCCTCAGCAGCCAGCCCTGACTGAGCAGCTCTGCAGGCATTTATACCTGGCCCCCTGCTGGAGCATGCCCAGCAGGGCCTCAGGGGCGTGGCTTCCTCTGCCAGCAGAGAAGGGTTAACCCTCTCATGGCCAGTGCGGGGCCAGTCTGCCCCGTCATAGGTGGGAATAAGCCTAGTACAAGTTCTCGTTATATCCTCAGATTGCTAACGTCCGACAAACACAAGAACAAAACAAAACAAAAAGTTATTTTGTACTGGGAATTTTTGCCTCACTGATTCAGAAGCAACAATGAGGTTCTTTGGGCAATAAACCAAGGTTCCCACATGCTGATTTTTTCCCTCCGTTCAGCTAAACCAGGAAGTATTTGAGGAAAACAAGATTAATACATTCTTTGATAGCCACCTATTTATTGAAGCCACAATCTTCCCCTCACTGCCAGCAATCAAAACTTGTCCATGAGCTGTAATTTGTTCATTATTCCACTTCATTAAAAAGTGTTTTTCCATTACATTGGACAATTGCTAGTTCATCAACTACTGGAACACATCACCAAAAGGAAACATCTTCAGAGGCATAAGCAAAACCAAACAAATTTTTGCACATGGTGCCCAACATATGATGGCTACATACAGACAAGTGGGGTTTCCCCCCCAAGAAAAGTATAGTGAATCCTAATTTGCATGACTCATTGTACTACTTGCATAACCGGAATTAGATGCATAGTTGCTTGAAAATGTGGCCCTGAAACTGCTACCGCAAGTATGCTTTACACAGTTGTATAAGTATATGTTTTATAAAAGATTATTTTATATGTTCTCAGTGCAACCTCTATTTATATATCATTAATCCACAAACTCAAGACTTTAATTTAGCTGGAAAACTTCAGTGATCATGTAGCTTTCCAGTGCCCCTTGCCTTGCCCTGTTTTATCCTACAACCATGCACCATAGAAGACACTGTAACTCTACTCCCACACTGTGCTTTGGCTAAACACAAGTCTACTGGACCTGGGGAAGTAAAAAACAATATACTTCCACTTCCTGCACCTCAATAAATCTGCATGAAGGAAGGAATGTGTGTTTGAGGGGAAGGCTGATGAACATGCAGAACAAGAACCTCAGCAACATCTTAAGGCTAAGTTCAGATCAGGACTGGAAGAGGCAATGTAGCTTGAGGCCCCTCTCATTCTTGACCAGGTTCAGCAGTTGTGATACACAGGCAGGGAACTAGGAAGCAGTCCAACCTCCTGCGCTGGGGCCTCAACTCTAGCCATACCTGTTCAGTTCCTCAGTTATGTGCTTGGAAGTCACGTGGGCCTGCAAAGAGAGACAGGCACAATGAGCCTTCACCCTTGAGGCCCTTCACATGTGGGCCAGTCACCATTGCAATCACTGTGCTCCCCCATGCACGGGAAGAACTACTTCCTTCAAGAGCACCTGCCAGCAGCTCAGAAAGGACAGAGTGGAAGCTGGATTGTACAGTGCACTGCACCCGGCTGTCTGTAATAAGGGAGTGTGTAGAGAGTGCGCTCTGCCTGCGGGCAGACTGTCTGCAGATACTAGTAGAATCCAAGAAGACTCGGGCCAATGAACAATAAAATAGATAATTTATCTTCTATTTATAGAGCTCTAAAAATAATGGTAGCAATAATAATGAAGTGCCATATTGTATTAAATTTGAGATCTCTCTAACATTGCCTGGATTAAAGACTGCATGTATACACACAGAGGTGAGTCTGGAGTAACTCCTCTGTCTTTCACTCCCTACCTGTTAACTAGCCCTGCCCCCACCTGGTTGAGATATGCTGCCTTTAAAAAGGTTGAGTGCACACAGGTTAGTGGGACTTGCCAGCCTTTGTTGCAGTGGAAATAAGCAGTGACAGTCATTAGGACGGAATAACGGTCGTTTATATGGAACATTAAAACCCCCTACCCTTTTAACATTATGTTTAATATCATCCTTTCTGTAAGGAGAAAAAACTCCTTTATTTATTTTTTATTGTATTAGCCTTCTACAAAAGATAAACAAAATGAGAGGAGAGAAGATGGGTTTCATTATTTTTGTTACAACCCACAGGTCTCAAAACCAGGCCTGCTGGGTTCATAGGAGAACTCATCCACCAACCCTTCACCTAGGAGCCTGCTGACAACTATTTACCTGGGACCCATGAAACCCAGTCCTAGTGTGAGACTCCAGTTCTGAGGTCTGAATGGTAGAGTCCCAGAGTGGTTGATGGGCTCACTGAAACCTCTAAAAACAGCAGCAGGGACAGAAAGCTGTCTGAACAACTGGTCTTCACCCTGCTTGATTTCTTGGCATCTGACTTCTTCCTGACCTCCAGGTTGGCTCCTGCCTCTGACCTGGCCTGACACCTGCTTCTAATCTCCATTTTTGTCTCCAACTTCCCACCTCCTGGTATCCTGACCCAGCTGACTCTTGACTCCTGTCTTGTGATTGTGGACTGCTCTGACTACTAGGTATGGCTGCCCATAACCCAGTCATGGTGATTTCCATTTTTTTGTTGAACTATGAAGCTAATTTCCTTAAAATTTGTAAAATGCTTGGAGGTGCTGGAGGGCAGGTCCTGTAATAAGGAAAAAAAGTTATCCCTGAGGATACAAGCTCATCCTCCCATACAGTTTTTGATCCCTAGGAGCTGGGTAGACCCTTAAAGTTTCAGGCAAGCCACTTCGGGGTGTAGGAGAAGAGAAGGTTTGTGGCCTCTGGAATACAGTGGAGGTAGAGATGCTTGGGAAGATGTTATGCTGAAGATAGGGAAGAATCAGCACAGAGTGGGGAAGGCTAGGGAGAGGGGCAGTAGACAGGAAGTCAGTTGGAACTGTCAGCTAGGGTCTATCAAAGGGTATGTTCCAGGGCTAAGCCAGGAACAAGGAAAAGTTGGGGAGGTGTGATGGCTTTGTTTACCTGAGAGGAAAAACTGAGTCCAGGCTTTTGCTGGGGAAATGGGGATTGGGAAGATGTAAAGGTCAAGTTTACTCAGCTTCAGTCCCATGGTAGAAAGCAGTAAAGGAGAAGGACCAGATTAACAAAAAATCTCCGCACCTGGCAACCCCACAGAGAATACTGAGCTTCCCTTTGAAAACATAGTCAGCTAATTAGATGCTTAAATAAATTCTGAGATCTTTTGAAGATCTGTCCTGAGTACACTTTAGTGAAAATATGTAGAATCCACTGTGTTGATTACACATGGATAAGTGTTTTCAGGACAAGACAAAGTGTGAGGCAGGAAATAGACTTCCCTTAGGTCACACAGCCAGTCAGTGACAGAGCAACAATAGTCTCCAGCATCCCAGTCCAGTGCCCTACCCACTGGGGATAAGCTAACGTGGAAATTTCACCACACTGCATAAAGTAGTAAGTGACTTGATAGGGCATGGGAGTTCTTAACTTTCATACATGCATACTTCTTTAATCCCTTCCCCAAAAATAAAGATTTTAAAGAAAATCTTGTGCTTGGAAGAGAAGAAAAATATTTCTTAATTTTCTTATCTTATGAACACCAGTAATGAGACAGCAAAACATTTTTTTAACTAAAAAAAAATTGGAAAAAATTGATTTCCCAAGAGTTAAGCCCCTTTTACCCGCCATTCCCTGCCCCCACACTTTCCCCCCCAACGGATACTTTTCTTGTACTTGCCATAAATGAGGGCTTTCTAGTGTTAAATTTCAAAAATATTACTGCAAAATGACCCAAAAGCATATGAAAATCCAAAATGATGGACTTTTAAAAAATGGGGTAAAATTTCACCCTTTACATTTTGTACTGCCAATAAAGAAATTTTTAAAATATTTAATTTTTGGCATGTACAGTTTTACAATCACTAGTTCCCAAAGTAAATCACAGCAGTCTGTTGATTTTTCTCAGTGCAGAGTGAGAATTTTCCATCCAATCTTGCATTAGGTTCATACATAAATCATGTTTCTGCAGGGAAATATGGCACAAGTATCTGTAGGAAAAGTCAGATCTTATTCCGTATTCAGCATTTTTGTAACATTATATTGTCATGAACTCCTATTGTGAACTCCAGATCAGTTGCAGTTCCTGACATTTATGTAACTGCACCGCTATGCAGTAAACATTTTTTGGTTGGTTGATATTTCTTACCGGCTAAATGGATCAATAAGCTTTTTTCCCCCTCCCTCTTTCTACGAGAGCATGTCTACTCTTGACATCTTCTTTTAAAGTTAGGCTGAGAGTTTCATTCAAACTGAAATACACAACAAACTCTGGTATTATGAAGTATCCAGTTGCTCTTTGACTGTTAAGGAACTGTCACTATCTCCACTTTAAACCCTCTTTTTAAGGAGTTTAAAACTCAGCTGTAAATAGTTGCTTTGGACTGAAGCTTGGCATACTAGACTACATAGCTTTCCCTCCCTCCAGATTTCAGTTAGTTTTGTTCTGCTGAGGGCTGAGAAGAGTTGGTAGGTCCAGGCCAAAAAGAAAATAAAGATATTATGATTTCAGAAACATTGGTCAACTTTTAACGTTTTATATTTTATTGACATATGCCAAAGGGTGTGTATATATGTTATTAAAATTTTTAATGGGGGTGGTGTTCAGATTTGACCATCAGCTAAGGTCTGATTTTCCAACACTAACTCATATGAGTCAATGCGACCACTCGTCAATGGAGATTATTCATGTTAAGAGCTGCAAGATTGTACACCTGCAATATAGCACTACACATTCTGCAGTGTATCCTTTTTATCCTCATAATAGATCAATACAGTAGACTGCTATGTTATGTTTTAATAGCGCTGAAGTAGCCATTAGGTTATTGTGTTTCAATGTCGTGACTTGCTGATTGATGAGTCCATGTTACACATTAGTGCAAAATAAATCTATTATGTATATTGTGTCAATCATCTGTGGCACCCAGTAAAAACCCTACATTGTTGACATGATATATTATCAACGACTAAGACTTAACGTACTGATACAATGAATAGGCTAGATACATTGAAAAACTGGCATATAGCAATTGCTGGAATGATTATCAATAGATTAGTTTAGGACCCTCCTGCATGAAGTCCACGTCCCCCTTATGGATGCTAAAACATCTTTGCACTGAGACAAAGTTCAGGATCTATCAAATCTGTGTACTACCTGTATTGTTATAAGGGTCAGAAACAGGGCTCTGTTACACAAGTCTTGGAGTGGCTAGAAGCATTCCACGTGCACTGTCAGCAACAAATCCTGAGCATAAAGTGGTTTGACTTTGCATGAAATGTCACAAACTCGCGAAGATCCAGTCTTCCTTCAGGCGCTCAATTTATTCTAAAGTGGTGCTGCATGATCTTCGCCCACATGATAGTGATGAACAAAAATACCCCAGATCACTGTGTTTTCAAGCTGTCCATCGATGCACAAAGGGGTGCATGCCCTGACCCTACCTAGCTTTGCCTGTGGGGCCACCCCAGAGATTTGTAGGACTGAGCCAGATTTGGGAACTTCATTACATGATGCCTGGTGTGACGCCATCAACTGTGGTCGCTCTGGCTGGTGCAATGGTCTTTAGTAGACTGTGTTTGTTTGATGATGATCTATCCTTATCAAACCTTCTGTATGTAGGCACTAGTCTATTGCATACATTGTTTTGATGTACTTTATGTACACCTGGCACAGTAGGGTATGTTAAGGAAGGAGTTTCAGCTTTCACTCAACATTCCCTCATTTTTGTTGATTTTATTTAGATCCTGGAGCAAAAATTTTAAAAGGTGGATTTCTACTTAGCTTACATGTGTGCACAAAATTGTGTGCACATTTACTCGCAGCAATATGTAAAAATACAAGTACCTGCAATGAATTTTAATATCTGCTTGTAAATACTAGAGCACATTATATATGTAAAAGTATTTGCATCTCAAAAACCGATTGGACCAACTCAAACAATTGTAAAGACAGATGTTAGATGATTTTAAGTATGTGTTCTGGTATTAATTTGTAAGTGGATGTACATATACAACTTTGGGACTGCCAAAATACAAGACACCCTTTGGAAATTTAGAAACATAGGAAGTGCCATAGTAGATCAGGTATTTTGTCTGTCTAGTCTGATATCCTGTCTCTGATAACTGCCAATACCACAAGTTTCAGAAGGTGTGCAAGAAAGTCATAATGGAAAAATATGTTGTAGCCCCTTTAAAACCTCATCCCGAGGCAGAGGAAATGCTGGGGGAGGAGGATTGTTTGTTTTTTACTCTGAGGGATTTGGTACAAGTGGCCCTAGGGTGGAAGGGAGTTTCCATCCTGTGTTTCCCTGCACAGGCTTTTTCTTGGACAGAGCGCTCCCACAGAGCAGGCTCCATCTTGGTCACAAGGGTGCAACAGTTACACTGGAATAATCCACCATAGAGTAAATTCAGTTAACGTTTGACTCATGCCCTGTAGCAGATTGGCTAGAAAAGAGGTTTAAATTAAATGCATTTAATATAACTGTGGATTTTATCAATAGTCATGTAGCTATCTAATCTTTTGTAAATCCCACATAGCTCTTAGCCTCTGTGATGTCTTGTAGCAATGAGATTCACTGGGTTAATTAGGCATTGTTTTTAAAAGTACTTTTTACCTTTCAGTTTCATTTAATGTCCTCTTATTTTGTACATTTGAAAGATAAGTGGGAATACTCAATTTATAGTCGCCTTAGCATTTATTGTTTTATATATCTCTATTGTAGTCTCTTCTTTCCTCTCCTTCCTAACAAGCAGTCCTAATCTTTTCATTCTCTTGCCATATTAGTCTTTTCACACATCTAAGCATTATTTACTCCTAATGCCAAACTTCAAAAAGTTGTATTTTAAAAATTGTATTTACTTCCTTAGCGAAGTTTCTTTTGACTCTTACTTATGTGGTAGAAGTGTACACAGTTTACCAAAGAAATCAGTTATGGCTGATTTGATGACAAATAACTCCATATACTCCATAGCAAAAGACTGTTTTCATTGGTTTTAACAGATCCCTGTCTCTTCCCAAAATTATTGAAGTTTCACACATGGAACTACTCTACATTTTCTACATTAAGTGGCTCCAACAGAGAGTGGAAACCCAAATAGGATCTTGCATGGTAGTTTTTCCCCTGAAAATGTACCTTAGAGTGTCTGCAGCTATAGAGAAATAGGGAAATAATTGGAAATATATCACTGGTTATTTCCATTAGTGGTATGTAATCCAAGACAACTTTTAGTAAGTTTCATATACATGTAAGTCCATCAAACAAACAAAATATTTTTTCACAAAAAAGAAATGGCAAATCATCTTTGTTGGTAAAAGACAAACATGTGTCTCAAGTGATTTAACATGTTAGCGTTAGAAAAATTACCCAAATTTTCAATTGATCTCTATAAAAATTTAGGTGACTTTGGAGTCAAAGCCCCAGCCATTATGGGCTTCCCTTCATAATGTATCATGTATCATGACACACACAAAAGACAGATGTTAAAATTTAAGTTCAATTTCAACTTTCTGCTCGAAACCTTGGGTAAAATTTCTACAGTCTAAAATTTGCCACTGTTTGGGCTAAATGAACTGCTCCTTACAGCTCTAATCATGATGTACAACACAATTTTAGCCATGACTATTTCCTCTCTGTCAGACGTCCATCCAGAGTTACCGTTGGATCCAATGTGCATGAGTGGATTGATTTCTTGACATTCTGTCAGTGCCACTTCTCCCTGCACGACCGCTGATCTGATTAGAGAAAGAAATTTGCCTTGGTGAAAGGCATGTGTTCCATTTCCTGCCCTTGGCAGCAATAAGCTCTGCAGGGTTCCCCCTTCAGCTAGTGTTCAGTAAATCTCTTCTCTTCCCCCTCTCCCCCTCACCATGGAGTGGCTGAGGAGGAAGAAAAGTTGCAAAAAACACAAGTAAACAGCTTGAGAAATCAATACAGGCAGAAAATTACTCACTGTCCTTAATCCTTTTTCTCCTCTTTTCAGAATACGGTGGATCAGACTGGCTTGATTTTAACACTTTGCAGCCAAGGATGGTACATAATAACAAAATGATAAGTGTGGGAGAGGCAGGGAGACAATGAACTCCCACATTGTGATCTTAAGCAACTCAGTGAATGGAAAGCAACACTTACTCCAATTCTATGATTGTGCACTATAAATACTAGTATTCATTTCCCACACTGAATAGTCAAAGGACAGCCTGGAGAAAACTGGAATGAGCCGCTAACTAAGCATCCCAGTGAAGTGTACTGGTGGAGCCAGGACTGCCAACTACCCTGATTAGTGGCCCCAAAGCCATCTTTACAATTCAAGAGATTGTTGCAACCATAGGTTATTTCACTGAGTTCTTAGAAGCGGAAAACAATCTGAGAATGGTTAGAAAAGGAGGATCAGCAAAGAAAGGGAGGAGAGAGATAGATGGGCTTTAGAAGTATATATGATAAGGAACCATGGCTGAGCACTTTACAAGCAGTCACCACCATCACCACAAACAAGAGGAAAAAGGTAATGGAATTCAAACTTGGTCATTATTATATTTCAAAAGCATTTTGACCTATTAAAGCAGCAGCTTTGTTAAAGTGTTTCCACATCTCCAACATTGCTCTTTCCCACAGCAACACTTGTTATTTATTGTGGCTGTTCTAGTCATATTTTTGCTGCACAAAATATTTAAAAAACAACAACAAAACTTGCATTTTCTCGATGGAAAGCAATGAGGGAGTTTGTTTTGCTCACCCAAAAATGTGTCCATACATGCAGTAGTGATGGGCTCTTCACTCTCCCATACTGTATGAAGCAGTGTCAGATGTTTTTGGCTGGCTGGGCTGAGTATCTAGATAACCACTCCCATTGAAGAGTGCCCCCCCCCAAAAAAAAGTTGCTTCCAAAATTAATAACTGTAATAACTGAACAAAAAAAGTTTTAAAATGTATTAACAATAAGAGATAAAATTTCCCAACACTAAGTAGTAGTAACTGTCCGAGCTAAGGGAAAAAATACATATTAATCAGGATAACCTCGAAGGCCATTGATTAATGTAAGGACAGTTTTCTTCAGTTCTTCCTCAAAACAAAAAAAACCCCAAACCACCCACAAACAAGCAAGGCTACTGAGAATTTGCTTCCTCTAAGGAGGAGATAAAAAATACAGGGTGGCATGAATTTATGGAGCCATCCCCCCACCAGAATACTTTTTTTTCTCATTCTCACTGCGGGGATGGGTCGACAAATTCAGTACGTATGGGATTTTTTTGTAGCAGTACTCCCTCCCCAGCCAGCTACTATCAATTGTTGGATGGGCTTAGGGTGAGCTATGGCATGCAGAACCCTCCTGTCAAAGGCCACTTAGCTCAACTGAATTCTATTTTATAGAACATTGTAAAAGTGCAGGGACACCTACGTTGCTGCCCTGCAAATTTGGTCATATGGTGCACTGGACCTGTCTGCCTGTGTAGCAGCCATTGACCTTGTGGAACAGGATTCAATCTTGAATGGAGAAGTTTTCCCTTTGATTTTATATGCCTCAGAAATTTACTACCTAATATATCTTCTTGTGGAGGACCTGGAATTTTTCTGTGCCCTAGCACTTCACATATTAAAACAAAGTGAAGATTTTTCTGAAGGGCTTTGTTCTCTTAATATAGACCTTATTTGCTTTCTTTACATCTAAGGTTCCATGACCTTTCTTTCAGATGGGCTGGATTTAGGCAAAAGGAAGGGACTGAAATCTCCTGGGACCAGGGGAAGAAAGAATTTATCTTAGGGATGAATGAAGGATCTGTTTGTAGTACTACCCTGTCATTATGGAAAACACAATTTTGAGGGAGAACAGAGAGGGCTCCCAATTCTGAGACTCTTCACAGGATGTCATGGACACTAGAAAACTGACTTTAAATATTAGGAAATATAGGAATGCTTTGGACAAGTATTTGAAGTATTTGAAGGACCCAAGGCTGCATTCAATGCTAGGAAAAGATCCCATTGGGCTACCTTGTGAATAGGAGGTGATCTGGTTAGGCTGGAAGTTTTGAGGATTTTTTTGATGTGAAGGCAATGGGATAAGGGAGAGCATCCCTTGGCTGCCAGAACTAAGGATATAACCACCAAGTCATAAGTACTTCAGCCCTATAGACAGACCTGCTTGTAAAAGTTCTAGGAGCAGCTTTACCGAAGCTGATACTGCCATGTGTATTCTTGATGTGCACCAGAAATCAAATCTTCTCCATATTATTGTATACTGAGAACTGGTGGAAGAGTTTCTGGACTTCAGTAGGGTTGATATCACATCATTAGAAAGCCTAGTTTATTTCAATGTGACCGTTCAATTACCAGGCAATCAGGTTCAGAGTTGCTGGGCTGAAGTGGAACAGATGTCCCTGAGTTAGTAGATCTGGAATGGATCATAGTGGTAGTGGAGTTGGCTGCAGACATCTCCATGAGGTCTGAAAATCATACCAGCGTGCTGTAATCATAATCATGGTAGCTTGTTATCCCTATATGTCTTGGATGGCATGTGTTATCATGGGAAAAGGAGAGAATGCATATAGCAGAGACCTTGCCCAAACCTGGGAGAAGGTGTGGTTTCCCCTGGTCCAAAGATCTCTCTTGTTGGCATAGAAAATGTTTGTTTTGCCATTGGAGTTTGATGCCAAGAGATTTTGCAGCTCAGCCAATCAGTTTGTCTTTAATATGCATGGCTTGGACTGACCGAATTTTTCTCTCAGCCCACCTGAAGAAGGCTGTGGCTCCTGCTTGAAATAATCTCAACCAGGTGCCTCCTTCTCTGTTATATATGCCATAATAATAGCATTGCCTATGGATACAAGTATGTGTCTGCAGTTTAAAGTAGGAAGCAGTGCCTGAAGAGCTAGATGAATCATCCACAGTTCCAAATGGTTTATGGTATAGTGAGATTCCATCTGCAACTGCTGACCTATCCCTCCGAGCTGGCATTTGTCGTTATGGCGTGTCTGTGCAGTTCTGCCTACTAGATACCATGTGTGAATCTTGTTGGATGCAGCTGCTATCTGATGGACCTTTTTGCCATGGACCAGGGAAGTCTTACAGTAAGAGAGCTGGAATTGTGAGTGAGAGTAGGGAAGCTCATCAGGTACTACTGTAGACACCTGAGATGAAACTTTACCCAGGGAAATAGGTATATGCATGAAACACACATGCTCAATAGATAGAGTAAGTCCTTCATGGGGAAGCGTGGACTATGAAGGATCTTGTATGTTTGCTCCAGAATCCATGCCTGCCTATTTCTGGAGAGGAAGGCCTTGTTCACTGTGGGCTCCATCAAAACACCCTCGTGTTCTATTGGCTGGTTAGGGATAAACTGGCTTTCCTCCAGATTCATTATACTGTAAGAGCCGTGTTATCCAGCACTTCACCAACGGGAACGCTCTAGAAACTGGAATTTCGGGAGGGAGTGCGGGGCATGGCTCAGGGAAGGAGTTTGGGTGCAGGAGTGGGTTTGGGGCAGGGGGTTGGTACACAGGAGGGGTTTAAGGGTGTTAGATCCAGGCGGCGCTCACCTCGGGCGGATCCCTGCAAGTGGCAACAGGTCCCTGCTGTTCCTAGGCAGAGGAATGGCCACCAGGGCTCTGTGCGATGCCCCCGCTCTGCCCCAAGTGCTTGCTTCACAGCTCCCATTGGCCATGGACCACTTTTTATACTTAATAAAATCACTTTTGTTTATTAGTAAACCCAGAGTAAGTGATTAATACCTGGGGGAGCAAACAGCTGTACATATCTTTCTATCAGTGTTATAGATGGTGGACAATTTATGAGTTTACCCTGTATAAGCTTGATATAGAGTAAAACAGATTTATTTGGGGTTTGGATCCCATTGAGAGCTGGGTGTCTGGGTGCTGGAGATAAGTGACCTGCTGAGCAGTTTTTGATTGTCTGCAGCTTTAGGAGCATGGACCAGACCCTGGGTCTGTGTTGCAGCAGGCTAGCATGTCTGGCTCAACAAGGCAGGGTTCTGGAGTCCCAAGCTGACAGGGAAAATGGGCTCAGAGATAATTTCAGCACGTCAGGTGACAGTCCCAAGGGGGTCTCTGTGACCGAACCCATCACAGTATAAACACATTGTAAGAGAAAGCACTTGTCCCAAAGATCTTACAAACTAATCGAAAAGGCAGAGGGTAGCAGGGGAAACAAAGGTAAAGTAATTTGCCAAAAGTTACAGAGGAGGTTAGTGGTAGAGCTGGGAACAGAACACAAGTCCCCTGACTTCAATCCAGCACCTTATATACTAGAGCCCACTGCCTCTTCTGTTTGTAGGCAAGCTTAATTTTAAATATTGAGAAGTAGGTCTGTGTATGGGAAGACACACACAGTACTAGAAACCATTTTCAACAAATATGCCTGTCTAAAACAAAAACACAACCCTTCTAACCCCCTTAAAATACACCAATGCAGAGTATTTGGTTTATAAAGTTTTTTAATCCAAACCTTTTCACATCAAGAAATACAGATTTTTTTATAAACATGCTGATGACAGCATTTTCTCTCTGCTCTAGATGTATCAAATATATCTGGGATAAAGGCTCGTGTGCTTTGTTTATCCACAAAAAACAGATAAAACAGCAATGTTGATTTCCCTGCTCTACCCTGCAAGGGAACCTCTAGGTGTCCATGTTCATGGAACTCCCTTTGGAATTCATGGAAGTTCTGTGCACCAACGGATTGCAGGACTGCTCTCCTACTGAGCATCATTGCTGACTTGGAGGGAGGAGTAGTTCAGTCTCAAGAGCCAGTTTGGTCATCATGCATGTGTGGGGCTCTCATAAGATTGCTATCTCAGATAGTAGTGATGGCTTTGGTCAAGGAAGAGCTGGGCTGAGAACATGAACTCAGCTTATATAAGCCTCCAAATGGAAACAAACTAGCTTACTGTTTGCTTTCAATCTAGCCTAGGCTAAAGTAAATGTCTTCATATCCCATTACCGTCCGATAAGCCATTTAAATTCATTTTTAGAATGGGAGGGGGGAGAGAGAGAGGAAACCAGGATAACATAATTTGTTGAGCAAGACAAGGTCTGAACATCACAATATAGATATAGTTTCCTTCTTAGAGCATATGCTAATCAAAAGAAGGCTGACAAGGTTGTTACAATATGACTGCCCCCTCGATGGCTTATGACAAGTTGTTGTGACTTGTTGGTTTCAGTCCAGTTCCTAGAATATAGTTGTTTTGTTTGGTGGAAGCCTGTCACAGTGGCAATCTCAGCAGGGCAGAAAGACTTAACCATCACTGTGCCTTACAGTAGGTTCCTCTCCACAGTAGCAGAAGCACATTGATGAGCTAATTTAAAAGAAGCTACTCTGTTCGATCTACTCTGAGGATACATAGAGGGGTTTTAGCCTGATACTTCTTCAAGAGCATTATATTCACTTTAAGAATATATATTTAAATGTTAAAAGTCAGTGATAAGACAACGAAACAAGATTACAAGCTTATACTTTGTGAGCAGTTTTTGTGTTTAATTAAAATAATCCTAATTGTTTTTAAAGACATTCAGAATGAATGGCAAACTGATAAGCGATTCTGCTTTGATAGCCTTACAGTGCCAGGGATTTCTTTTAATTAATTTCTATTTTCCCAGTGAAAAAGGCTTGCAGATAGTAATTGAAATAAACATATCTTCACTGTCAGATTAGGTCTATTTTTGGTCTCTGGAACAGGTGCAACTGACCTTGCTCAATTGCAAAATCCCACTGAACTTCATGAGGACTACTCATGTAAGTAGAGTGAACCGGATTTGGTTCTGTAAATAAAGACATTGAGAAGTGTGTGTTTTGAAAATTGTGCCACAAAACAATTATATAAATATTAACCGTTACAAAGATGGCAAACAAAGTATGAGGAAACAGACTGGCAGAAGCCTCTGGCCAGTCACATTAAGAACCAGAAACACATTTGGAGATGGGCAAAAATCAAGACAACTTTGATTTTGTAAAATCTCAGTCAGGTTCTGCTTGGTCAAAAGTCAGTTTAAAACCAAAGTAAGTGGATCTAGGTGCCATTTTAGATGAAACTGCGAAGGGCTAGATGGTGAACCATTTAGTCACCTCATGAGCACTGAACAGTTACTTGCCCAAATAGTCATTATAGACTCCCGTGCACATAACTTCAGACCAGTAATACTAAGAAGTCATTATCTGACCAAAAGGTTAAGAGGATAGAGAGTGCACAGAAATAGTTCAATTTTTTGGAAAATTAGAGTTAAATATTCCTACTTGTTGCATACATGGAAGGAAGCTGGCAAAAGGATGTACTAAAGATCACAGCACCAGTTAGACAACTGCATCTGATTCTAATCCCATAGGGACACTGAAGTATCTGCACTAAAGAGTTTCAGTGGTTCAAAATTGGTGGGAAATCAGTTTCATATCCATTGTGCTCTGTGCTGTCCTTTCCTCCTAGTAATGGGTGGAGAGGGGAAGGAAGACACTCTTTTTTCATTCACTGGCAATGGTGCTCATAAGATTCACCAAGTATGAGAGAAGACTTCACAGTTTTTATTTCCAAATATTCTAGCCTTCTTTAATTCAGTCAATATAAGAGGCTAAGTAAAGTATCTGGATTGTCACACATTTATCTCACAAGATTAAAAGTACTTTAAAGGTGAAGAACCCCAAGTTTTAATTAACACTTAACATTAATGCGTTTCGTAATCCATATAGATATAGTAAAGGGCTCCTCTAGAGGTGGAAAAAATCTGATGTTTTCATTACATGTCATAAGCAGTCTGGCCCAGTAGATAGAACACTAGACTGGGACCCAGGAGATTAGGGTGGGGGGAGGTCTATTCGCTGCTCTGCCACTGAACTACTGTTTGACCTTGGCTACATCATTTAATCATTCTGTGCCCTTTTCCCTGCGCATGTTTATTTATATTGAAAGCTCTTTGTGCAGCAATAGTTTCACTCTACATATTTGTATATCTAGACACAGTTGGACCCTGGTCTTAGTTGGGTCCTCTATGCACGGCTATAATACAGATATTGCAGTAATCATCTGTGTATGAAGCAGGAAGCATTCCCCATTTATGCATCATTAGGCATTCTTCTCATTAGCTTTCAGAAAACAGATGCTTTCCTTTCAAAGGAAAGAGAAAAATAAATCAAAGCATTCTTAGTCTGATCTCACACCAGTGGAGTAAAACAGGAGCAACTCCATTTAAGTCAGTGAAGTTACACTAGTCTAAAAGCATGGTAAGAGAGATCAGAATGCCAATGCAGAACAGGTACCATTATGAGAATATTCACATCTTCATCAAGGTAACACCCATCCCATTAATGATCCTGGTTTATTATGGAGGCTTTGCCAATTCATCAGTTGTACATTACCAAATATGCACAAACTGTTGAGACTGAAAAAAATAGCTCATTCTTCCCTTATGCAGAGAGTAGTTTGGTAAATTGTTCCTTTGACTGTTCAGAGAGTTTGGGGACCAGTGTCTGGGTTTCCACTTACCCAGTTTTTGATTCCCTTAGCTCAGTTCCCCTAGTTTCCAAGGTTAGATTCCATATTTTTTTAAATATATATGAATATTTTTACTAAAGCCTGACCTGACCCATGATTGGAAACAACTCCTCCCCAGTATGGATCTGCTGCAGTGCTGAATGACAATAAGAGGAAGAAGAAGAAATCCGAGGATGAAAAGTATCAGGAGGATAAATGCAGAAAACTTATATTTTTTAAAAAAGTAGTGCAACAAATTTAAAAACTAATAATGCAAAGAGGTCTGTCATCCTGTTGATGCACAAGAGAGTAATGTGCAGAATTCTTATTAGACCTAATAAGAGCTACACACATATTCCCCTACAAAGAGAGGAGAGAACAGACCACATAGTGTTTAGTAATTATTGCTGTTTCTTTTCAAGGTGTGTAAACTAGTTGAGCTTGCCAAGTTAAGGATAAATTATATTGATTCAGCCACATTAGTAGTAGCACCCATGCTGGCAATCAGATTTCACCAATGGAAAAAAAAATCCTACATCTAAATTATTTGTCATAACTAGCTACTGTCTGTGGACATTCAAATTTGTCTCCTAAAAGCAAGATGTATTGTGCCAAGAACCCTTGACATTTATAACCTTTTTTAAAAAAAATAAACCCAACAGCCCTGGAGGTTTTCAAGTTTATTTTCCAACAGGCTGTCAAATTAATAGTCAAGAAACATAATTCAGAGCTGTGAGGTAGGAAGAAGTTGCATGATAAACAGCTGAAACCCACCAGCAACTATAATCACAGAGTATGAAGAAATGCAGCCCCTTTTCATTTGCTTGTTTTAAACTGTGGAAATGTGAAGTGTGTATTATTTAAATTAAGGAGAGAGAATTTGAAGGGATTTTTCTTAGCTTCACTGGAGTATTTATTTCAATTATCTACCTGCTTTATCACAAGGCTGTCACTATTCTGGTTAGAATCGTAATACATGGACCAAAATTTTCCACGTTTTACACTGACATAAATGCAAAGCAACTCGATAGATTTCATTGGAATTACTCTGAGTTTACACCAGTAGACTTGAAAGCAAAATCTGGTCCCAAGAGCCAAATGCAGCACCTACTGAAGTCAATGGGGCCCAGATTTTCAAATTTATCTAAGGGCGTCTTCACTAGCAACGTTAAAACACTGCCACGGCAGCGCTTTAACATGGCTGTGTAGTCACAGCACCAGTGCTGGGAGAGAGCTCTTCCAGCACTATAAAAAACCCACCTCCACGAGGGGAGTAGTTACTAGCGCTGGGAGCACGGTTCCTAGCACTGGTGCACTGTCTACACTGGCACTTTACAGCGCTGAAACTTGCAGCGCTTGGGGGGAGGAGGGGTGTTTTTTCACACCCCTGAGCGAGAAAGTTGCAGCGTTGTAAAGCGTCAGTGTAGACAAGCCCTAAGCTCTTAACTTCCATTGAAAGCAGTGGAAGATAGGAGTGTAAATACCTCTGAGGATCTGGGCCTGGGAGCAGGATTCAGCTCTGTATAGTAATAAACATTTTAGATGATTCAATATTACTTTTGAACTATAGTAAACTATGGATATGAGAGTCATTTTCTCACATGGAGTACTTGGTTAAGACAAAAGTCTGATGCATGAAGATGCTTGAGATAAGTAATGACTAACTACCATAGTTAGAGGCAGTGGTGTTGTAGGCTGTCATAAATATAAAGGGAAGGGGTGAGAGGGTCTGATGCAGTACTATAAAATCATCTTACCAGTAAAGGGTTAAGAAATGCAGGTAGCCAGGCTGACACCTGACTGGGCTGGCATCTGACCAATAAGGGATCAAGATACTTTCAAATCTTGGGAGGGGAGAAAAAGTGTGTGTGTGTGTGTGTGTGTGTGTGTGTGTGTGTGTGTGTGTGTGTGTGTGTGTGTGTGTGTGTGTGTGTGTGTGTGTGTGTGTGAGAGAGAGAGAGAGAGAGAGAGAGATTCTCTCGGTGGGAGAGAGATCAAGCAGTAACCATCCATCTTCTATGGAGTTAGTGAATATTTAGATAATGCTTAGGTTTTTCTGTTTGTTTTTCGCTTGGGAAATTTGCTGTGCTGGAGGGAATGTGTATTCCTGGTTTTGTTGCATTTTTCTGTAACTTGAAGGTTTTGCCCAGGTGGGGGATCCCTCTGAGTTAGGAAATTGAGTACCCTGTAAAAGATATACCATCCTGATTTTACAGAGATGATTTTTACCTTTCTTTTAAGAAGCTGACTGTTTTCCATTGTTCTAAGACCCCGGGGGTGGGTTTTGGATCACTGTGTAACCAATTGGTTAGGAGATTATTCTCAAGCTCCCCAGGAAAGGGGGTGTATGGGCTTGAGGGGGTATTTTTTGGGGAAGGGGAACTTCAAGTGGTCCTTTTCCCTGGTTCTTGTTTAAATCACTTGATGGTGGCAGCGAGAAGCTTTTCTCAGGGTGTAGGGGAGATTTTGTTTTAACCTAAGGTGGTAGAAATAAGCTTAGGGAGTCTTTCATGTGAGTCTCCACGTCTGTACCCTAGAGTTCAAGAGTGGGGAGGGAACCTTGACATAGGCATGTTGGTCCCAGGATATTAGAGAGACAAGGTGGGTGTGAGGTAATATCTTTTATTGGCCCAACTTCTGTCAGTGAGAGAGACAAGCTGAAAAAGAGCCCTGTGTAACTTGACAGCTTGTCTCTCTCACTGACAGAAGTTGGTCCAATAAAAGATATTACCTCACCCACCTAGTATCTCCAATACCATAGGAGATCTCATTTTAGCAATCCTCGCTGTTGAGAGGTGGGGGCTCCTTTATTCAGGAATCAGAGTTGTCACCGTGGTTTAGTCTCTTATAGTTTGTACCATCAGAAAGGCTTATATGGTGTGAGGCATATATCTGGTAAATACTCTTTTGAATTAACTCATCTGAATGCCGTTTGCTAGCATGTTTCAGTCTCAATCCTTTAGGAACTTCTGTTACCAACATCTCAAAAGCGCACCCTTCCAGCATCAAAATGGCAACTAGAACAGGGTATACATAGGACTGGAAGGGATCTCCTGTGTTATCAAGACCAGTCCCCTGCTATTGCAGGCAATCCCCATTATATAATCCCATTCATAAACCTATCATGCTCTTAAAACTTGCGAGAGTGTTTACCCCGACTATTCTTCTTGGAAGTCTGTTCCAGAACTTTACTCCTGAATTTATTTATAGTTCATATTCATGTAGCTCTTGGCCAGTTGGCAGAGGCTCATGGAGTGGTGATATGAATTTTTCCATAGCTAATATGGGCTCTTACAGTATGTCATAGTATTATAAGATTTTATATTATCTGGTGAAAGCAGTAGTTTATAAATGTCATTTGAGATTCCAGGAGGGAGTCTGGTGGAGCAAGTAGGGTAGGGATGGGTGTAGCGAGGGGGTGTGATTGCAAACTTTTTCACTAGTAGGGTGGTGAAGAACTGGAATGGGTTACCTAGGGAAGTGGTGGAATCTCCTTCCTTAGAGGTTTTTATGGTCAGGCTTGACAAAGCCCTGGCTGGGATGATTTAGTTGGGGTTGGTCCTGCTTTGAGCAGGGGGTTGGACTAGATGACCTCCTGAGGTCCCTTCCAACCCTGAGATTCTATGATTCTATGAAATAGAGGTTGCATGAAGCAGTATCCAGTGCAATTGTTCAAGTAGCATCTGAAAAGCATGGGATTAGTTATAAGTGATGTGGGAGTGTGATAGGTACAGAACTAGGGCAATGATTGAGGTATAGTGTAATGGGGTACACACAGTGCCCCTTCAGATTTGGCCCCTTGCCCCCTCTCCTCTGTGAATCAGCGACACTTCAGTCTGGTGCAACACTTCAGTCTGGTGCAACACCTGTGTTCTTTATTCGTGATCAGTTTCCCACCACCCGTTTCCAACTATATACAGGCTTTACAACTGCTTGGCCTACCACAGGCCTGGACAGCAATAGTCTAGGAGGCTCCTACTCCCTCTGAGCCTGACCTCCTGCTCATAGTCTCTGCCACCCTTTCTCTCTCACTTCCTTCCAGCCTTATAGCTCCTGCTAATGAGGTTGTCAGGTGTGATCAGTTAATAGGCAAACATAGGGCAGTTCACCCATCCCCAATCCATTCTCCCTGATCAGGGCCGGAGTGGCAGGAGCTGATTAAGCCCTGCCACAGATGTGTAGAGGAAGAAAGGTGCAGAAGCAGCAAGAGCAGAGAAAGAGCGCTAAGAGGAAGCATTGAGGCAGATGAGCTGGAGCCCTGGAATGCAGTCTTAGGGTTTGAACTAAGTTCAGGGAGTTGGGCTGGAGAGGAGCTTGGTTCTATTGGTTCTTCTTTAAGTAGAAGCTGCCATGTATTCCATATAAGCAGACGTGCATCCAGCACACCGAAGCCAGAGAACTCTGCCTAGCAGTACCCTTAGGGTCGGTGTCATGTCTCGTGGCATTACCTCTCTCCAGCTGTATAAAGGACTCGGACTCCTTCCCCATTCGTTCCTTCTCACTATCTGTGGGCTGAAGGCAGATCTGTGTCGCGTTCTTTCACCTCTCACTTTCTGTATCAGTTACCCAAGATTTTTTTCTTGTGTGTGGTTGTAGTAGTAACTTAGGCTTAGTTTAGTATTAGATTTAGTTAGAGTAATAGGCTGTCCCATGTGATGCCCTCATCAGGGTTCAAGCATTATCATATAGAGGGGCTATCCCCAACAGTGATCCCCCCATGAGGGTGTTGTTCAGTCCTGGGAAGGAACACATCAAGGATGGTGCACCATCTGTAAGATGTTTACAAAGGAGACTCAGGTGGTGAGGACTTATGGTTAGGCAGCACCTTCTGGAGCAAGCCATGATGACATGATGTCCTGCAAGTCCAACTGGGACCATTCTAGGGCACAAGGAGACGACTCCTCCAAGAGGAGTGCTGATTGGTGCCTTACTCCTTCCGGCATGTGGGATGCTGTCTAACTGCTCCATGGTACCATGCCAAGCTCATCGAGAACCCCTACCATCAACTGTGGTTCTGGCCAATATTCCTAACTTCAACTACAAAAACGATACACATATACAGATTGTGTAATTACAACCAGCAAATCATAACCTTCCAATAGACACCTCACACGACAGCCTTTGTACAATATTTGCTGCAAACACATAACAGTGGTTGCCACAGTTATGTATACTGTTACAGATTCTGTTAATAATGTCACACCAGGGAAAGAGATGCAGAAAAGACCCTGCAAGATGAAAGGATTGTTTTATGATTGGAATGTTTCAACACTGCATAAATTATACAGAAAGAGGCACAATGGGATTCAAATATCAATTTGTCCTACCTCAGCAACATCTAGGGAAAACAACTCCCTTAACTGTAGGTATTCTATCATGCACATAGCTTTGAATGGTATTACAAAAAAGCAATGCTAAATATGAGTTAGCTCATCAGCTATTGTAAATTGATGTGGCTCCAATGAAATTAATGGAACTGGACCCATATTCTAATCAAGCCTTTCCACATGCATTTTTTACCCCAAAATTCTGCAATAGTCAATCTATGAAAGCTCAGGCCTTAAAAAAGGACTTTTGGTTTGTCCTACTAGCTCTTGTTATATAAACAGATTGAAGAATTGATTGCATTCCTACCAAAATGTCCTTAATAACTCTTTAGAGAGTAATAGCATTTTTCCACTAATGGTAGAAATATCTAACAGGTACCTGGAACCTGTATATCTGTATGCCAGTTAAAAAGAGATTTTGATTTGGAAAACTACAAAGGGCTTTTGACTCCGATTGTGGTGTAGACAAATCCAAAAGGGAAGTAGGTTTCTTGCAGATTTAGCCCCACCTGGCTCGATCTCCAACTGTGGTCTAGCTAAATATCTAGTTTCTATCCATCACTGGTCATCTTATAGCATCACTGAAAATTTTGGCAGCCACATTGTCATCGGCCACATAGCAGCATTCCTCTGCCAAATATGCATCGTAATTCATTGGTCTTGCATCCTAATATTATGTCTGTACCACAAAAGCGTCTGAACCTGAAGCTGTGCTGATGGAGGCAGTTTCTAGATTTGGCTATGAATATCCTCACTGCTGATTTTGTCCTGCCCCTTAATATGGAGCAGCTGACAAAAGACAAAAATCAGAAAAGTCAATCAGCCACTCTTCGGGCTTCCTCATTGCCCTGTTTCGCTGCTGTGCAATAGAGTTCGTATAACCATAGTTCGATATATCTGCAGCTTCATAGCAAGCCTGATGTCACAATGTCCCCACAGAGGCAACTGAAGGGCCCAAAACATAGTAGCAGCAGCTGCTATAGAAATGTCCACTTCTTTCAAGCATCCTCCAGCACTTTCTATTATGCTGTCCAAGTAATCCCAGGATATAGCACTGTTTGATAAATGAACCATTTATCATATTTCTTTACCTGCTTACTTGACTACAGTCTCATAATGAGTGTTAACAGGCCAACCTTAAACACTAAGGGGTACATTTTCAGCACAATATAGAGAGATTTGGCTGCACAATTTCCCATTAACACTAATGGGCATTGCATGACTAAATCCCTGAACACCAAGCTGAAAATTTAGCTTCAAATGTGCCCATTATGTTATTTTTACACTCGTAACTCTATTAAAACCTCAACGCAAACATTCATTGCTCTCACACTAACAACTGAGAGAAACTGTCTCATGTGGTTTTTAGCCTCAATTTAAAGAGCTGAACATGGGATCCAGTTCACACATTAAACAACACTTTTAAAGTGCAGTTAGAGCAGGCACTGATTAAGAACTTCATAGCTTTAGAGGAAGAGAATCTATGAATATAACTTAAAAGCTTTAGATAAATTCATGACATTTGAATTTGTCATCCACAGTGAGAATAATACAATTTCCCTCTTATGCAATTTCAAGACAATGCTAAACACTTTTAATGGCAATGAGTGCTAGTTTCCTACACTGATTTGCCATGAGCTTTGGATATTTAATAAAACCCTCAGGAGTCTGTACACTCAATCATGTTTACAATAAATGGGATATTTGCAGAAGTAGAAACAACTCGTAGTATCTTGGATCTCATGTCTGAGATGTGAATGAGCTGATTGTACTTAAAAGGTTGGCAGAGTTCATAAGAGTAGGAAATGCAGAATCAGACAAGATTTTAATTATGGGACAGATTTCAGTATTGCCAAACAAGCATTCAAAAATCAAAAGCCAGGCCTCCCAAAACCCATTACCTGGCCTAAAAATCATGAGATTTTATAACACTAATTTAGATTCTATTTGCCTTCTGTACACCCATACCGGGGGGGGGGGGGGGGAAAGGGAGAGCACAAGGAGTATACTGTACAATTGGTCATAATTGCCATCCCTGTGCTTTCCTGTACACAGAGATTGCTCTCTGTGCTAGTGCTCTATTTCCATCCCCACCCCACATGTGAGTTAGTGCTTTAATGGCACACATGTAACACTTTCATTTTTAAATCTTCAAGAGTGTCCCAATCCAAACACCCATTACTTCATCAAGACTTCCGTTGACTTCTGCTGAAATAGGAATTTTCTCAGAAAAAAGGGCACACAGCTCTGAGTCCAGTATTTCCTTTGTTCAAATTTGTCAATGTGGGAACTGAAGCTGCTAGGGCCTCAGTTCCCTTCTCTGTCACATGGAGGTGAATCCAGAGGAACTCCCCTGAAGCCTTAGACATTTCAAATTTACACTGGTGTGAACAAAAGCAGGATCTAGATTCATGAACAGTTTTAGATAATAAATCGATGCAAATACTATGCTCAAAGTCACTCTGTAGTTCTTCCTGGGGCCTCTTTTTAGTGGCTTTGTAAAGTGGGCTATTGTCCATTACAGGCAGGCATTTAAGTTTTCAAAATGCTCATTTATTCTTATGAGACAATAAAATACTTCCTCTTGCACCAGCAGGTGAGCACTAAAGGCATCTTAAAAATCTGACCCCAAGTGGTAAAGATGCTGAATAATCTTTAAAGTTACATACAATGCCACTTCCTCCCTGTTACCAGGATGTTGTAAAATGCCCTAATTAGTCTTTATAATAATGCTGACACCTCCGCAGCACATAAAGGAGGAATTTTAATTTGTAAGAGACAATTCTGGATGTCTTGATTTTTTACCGTTAATTAGACTATAACAGCCAGCTTCTTGAGACTGCAGACTAGCAATCCATTAATTTGGCAGCTAACCCACATGAGGTGTTCGTTTAGAGTACAAGTTAGACTTGTGAGGGTTTTTTTAAAAGCGGTTTTCTAATATTTTGAATGGATTTTTAATACATGCTATTTCATGGATTATTTAACCCTCGAATGAGGTAGAAAGAAATATTAAAGCCAACTTTTTAAATGCCAGACAAGTGACCAAGTAACGCAAAGGAAGACTTTTCTGTTTCTTTTCCTTGATCTGGTACCAATAACTGCCTAACTTTTGGAAACGACTCTGATGTTTGGATTTTATATTGGCAAAATAATCATGCACAGTAGGGTACTGTACCTATCTGCAACATTCATTTAAAAAAGAAGAAGCATGATGTAAGATATAGTGAAGTCAGAAGACCCAAAGGAAATAGAAATCATTTGAATATGAAATCTTTTCTGCACCAACATTAAGTCTAATAAGTCAAAATTGCAATACTGGTATGCTGTATCACAATGGCAGGTAAATGCACAGGTTTGTATAAAGGAGCGATGGCAAATAGAGTCCACTTTTTAGAATTGTCTCTCTCATTGAATCAGAGACAATCATCAATATATATCTTAGCATTTAATGAAATATTGTATGTTAGATGGTGGTTTTAATACAAGCCCTGAGTAAGGAGCAACACAGTCTGCTTTTGGGATGGCACAGTCTGCTTTTGGTCTGCTTCCTGTTCCTCAGTATGGTCCTGGTGCCTCAATTGCTCAGGATGGGGGTGGGGGGGAATGCATAGCCCTATATCAGACTGTTGACTTCCCCCTCCATGCCAGCTCATCTGAAGGGGAGCAAGGTTGCTTCCTGCCCACTCCCCACCTGCATAAGAAGGGACTGGTATCTTTGAGATGGCTGCTAGCACCCCTAATTGCTACCAATGATACAAGGAACCCATTCCTAAGGCTCTGTCTGTGGCCACATAATATAAGTTATAACTATTCCTTATACTAACCTTTCAAAAGCAACCTAAAAATTCACCAGTCCAGAGGGGGAAAAAATCAATCTAATTGACCATCCTGTACCATGATGGGTACAGAGTTCTGAAAAACATTTTTTATCCCACAGGAAATTCCAATATTTCAGCATTGGGTTTACATCCTGAAGTGGGACAAAGTCAAAATATCAAAAGTTTTCACTGAACCAAAAAATTGCAAAATATTTTGATTCAGAAATGTCAATGTCACTCAGTGTTTTGAGTTCTCCCACCCAGTGGGCTGGGCGAGGGGTGAGAATCAGAAAATTTTGTTCACATCAACATTTGATTATATCCTTTGTCACAGAATCTCAATTAGTTGAAGCTCAAGATTGTCTCAGGTTCTATTGTTCTTTGAAGACCATCCCTGACATGCTTCCATTATAATAAGGATCTCCCACTAAAAAGTCCCACCCCATACAATTTGTGAAAAAAATCCTTTGTGCATGGGGTATATGCCTATTTTATGCAACACATGTCTGATCCTATAAGGTGCTGAAGGTGCTCAGCACAACTGGTTTGGCCCCCATATAATTAACCCCTGGAACTCATTGCCACTTGACAAATACTGAGAAAATAGCTTAGTGAAAACTCAAGAAAAGGATTAGAATATAAATAAAAAAGCATCTCAATGACATCAGCTAGGAGAAAATTACAAGGGCTACCAGTCCCCATGATTCAGGGCATAAAGTGACCACAGCTAGTGATTCTCCTCCCAAGACTCCTTTTGCCACCCCACTCCCTCATCTCCCCATTGTGGGGGTTTACAGAAACCTGTATGATATTTGGCATTGATCACATGAAGAGACAGGATACTAGATTTGATGAACCATTTGTTTACCCCAGCATGACATTTCCAATGGGCCAAGTACTAATCCCCATACTCAGGGACAGATTGTGCCTATTTTATGCAAACACCAGTGCAGGGGCCAGGAAATTATATTAGGTTGTGCTTATGGAATAGCTTCAACAGTCACAATTTGTGGCAGGCACTGTTCCCTCTAAGCTGTGCGCGTGTGCGCACGCACACAGATCCTAAACTCCGCGCACACGGCGAAACACCGTGCGCACAAAAGTTTGCACAGAAGCACAACAATTTGCATAGAAGAAATTTTTTGCACACACAGCCTGCCAAAAATTTGAGGGAACATTGGTGGCAGGACAAGTTTTCCCCTTCCTGAAAGAAAGTGGAAGTCATGTCACAATCCCCAGGGTTCCTCAAGATCCACAGCAATCTTGGCAACCCACCAGGGGCACAGGCCATCAGTGTGGAAGGCTTCACATCCCACATGAGCTCTGGGGCCCTGCAGCTCTGCCATAGGTCTCTGCCAGCCCATATCCCTGACCCGGAAACGATCCCTAAAGGAGCTAACCTAGTGCAAAGGGCACTTTACTGAAATGTTAATACAGTCTTTGCACTTGTGCTGTGTGCAGCAGGGAACAATGGGTGACCCTACTTCAGCATTGCCTCTCCCTTTGGGTTCATACCTCGATGGGCAAATGGCCCTCAGCATACACGAGGGAAGTGGAGAAGGGGTTCTGGAGGGAGCCAATCCCCCTTTCTATGGGGACAGGAAGAAGCATACACTAGGAGTTCTTTCCACATGCGGATCCTAAAGGCACAATCTGGTCTTAATGACCATCTTAGGAAATCCCAAGGGACCAGAGTTGTTACTAACAACCGAACAAGCACTGCAGAATCTGGCTTTATATTCATGTTTGCATGCTACTGTGTTATGCTTTTTGGTTTTGTTTTAAATTGTTGCTCCAAAAGTCAGGAGAGAAAGTTTAAGTTTTTAATAATTAATGCAAACACTTATCTATTCTATAAGACTTAATTAAAAATTTAGAAGGTTCATTATGATTGCGTGTTTGCTTCCATTGAAAATGCTGGAAAGGAGACATGAGGGGATTAAATATAAATAAATTAAAATAACAAAAAAAAACTATTCAAAATGTGAGAGCAAAAGAATCAGTTGTCACAGATAAAAAGTCACTTGGGATATTTGTGTGTGCATCATCACTTGCAAGGCTGAATATTAGGATAAAGAATGGGATGGGGAATAAAACCAAACACATTTTAATGCCTATATATAAAAATCAGTGATGCAGGCTCACCTGGAGCACTGGTCACTACATCTTCAAAAGGATATTTCAGAACTAGACAGGAGTCAGAGATTACGAACAAAAATGGTCCAAAGGTTTCTAATGCCTCTCATATGAAGAGAGACTGAAAACATTGGGATTGTGTATCTTCGAAAGGAGATGGATGAGAGGGGAAAATGATAAAAGCATATAAAATAAATAATGAATGGTCTAGAAGAGGTAGATGCGGAACAGATGTTCCCACTGGCTCATAACACAAGAACAAGAGGACATTCGACTAACTTAAAGGTAGAAAATTCAACACCAATACAATTAAATATTATGTGAAAATATTTCCTTAAATTGTGGAACTCATTGCCACCTGATGCCCTTGAGGACACAAATTCAGCAAGATTTCAAAAGGGACCAGCTAGTTATATGTCTATCAAGAATATGCAGAGTTATAATTAATTACAACAATAATTTTGGAAGGGTTAAGTTTCATGCTTCAGGGCATTAGCTAATCTCTAACTATTGGAGACCATGATGAGACCTATGTTGAAGGCAGATGGCTTTACATATGCCCTGCAGGCTTCTTATGCCATCCTCCAAGGCATCTTATTCTGCCTATTATCAGAGACAGCATACTCAACTATATGGCTCTCTGGTCAGATCCAATCTCCCAATTCCTACACTCCTATTCCCGGGATACAACTTCAGTTTTACTTTTTTGAAGTCAGGGGCAAATTCCCTTTACTCCATTGAAGCCATTGAGCCACAGAAGCAGAGTTTGTCCCTTTATCTGAGGCAGGCAAAATGGACTTAGACTCCCCATAAAGTTTAGCACAGATAACCTGAGATGCCCCATAATCACTTACATGAAGTTTCTAGGACAATCCAGTAGGTTCTCTAGCTAGTGCAATAAACTTTACTGCTTAACTTTTTTGCTCTTTGTGAAACTTTTTGTACTAAAGCATCTTAGCTGAACATGATTTTCATTTCCCCTGCCTCAGATAAAGGGACAAACTCCGACCAGTGGGCCATCTAGTTGAGTATGCTGTCTCTGATGGTAGCCAGAATCAGATGCGTTGGAGGATGGAGGATTTGTAGCCTTTTTTAAATGGGCTTTTTTTTTTAATGTATGGAGTTCTTCACTGAAGTTTTATAATAATTTCTATGGGAGAAGTAGTAGAAGCAGCTGCCACCCTAAGCTGGAGTGGGAGTGGATCCAGTAGTGGAGAACAAACAACAGTGAGTTCAGCAGTGAGCAGAGGAGAAGGTCCAGTAGAGGAGCTAGAGAAGGAATCCTTCCTTGTGCCACTGCACTCTCCCACCCCCCATTGTGTTGGATGATTTAGTTGGAGGTGGTGAATCAACAAACTTCTATAGAATCCTATCATTTTCATCTCTCTAAAGTTCTAGTGAACTTTTCCACAAGGGGACTGGATGAGGGACTGTGATGAGAGTAAAGGGAAGGGAAGTAAAGAAGCTGATGACAAAAAAAAAAGAGTTGGGAAGATTTCCCCTAGAAGAGAGCTAGAAATGGTACCCTTGTTTATGGAAACTACAGCTCTCTTCTGTACTCCTATATGAATGATTTACTCAACATCACAGGACTCAACAAATAAGATATACAGGAAACCCTGAGCAGATAGAACAAAGTAAATCTACACCTACTGACTACCACAACCCAACTTCTGCAAAAACCTTCTTTTTGTAAATTCTCTAGTTTGCTTTGTCTCCAAAACACACACACACCTCCCTGCTGAGAGAGGTACAAGTCCCAATCTGATAAGACTGACATTCTGGCATCAGCCTTGAGAGTGGTAAATCCCTAGTCTGAAGTGCCAAGAGAATAGCAGATAAATGCTTGATTTAGCCACCATAGACAGGTACCTTCCTCCCAAAGTGATCTGATAACAATGGAAACAGGAACTGAAATGAATAAACTTGCTGTTGAACATTTCTTTGCTTAACTGTTCCTTTCCTTTATTCTAAATGTAAATGCCTCAGATTATAGTTGTACACTTAGGGCTAGATTGTGTTCCCACTGAAGTCAAGTAGGGGTTTGTAATTGACTTCAATGGGAGCAAAATTTGGCCTGTAACGATTTTGCCATTACAAGACTGCTTTTGCTATTGCAAATCATAATCCACGACCAATCAACCAAGTGGGCAGGAACGCAGGAAGCCTTGGAAGTCATTGCTTTTATTCCTCACACAGAGTCTACCGGAAATGAAATGCCCGTCTCTAGTTTCAATTTCTTCTGTTAAGAGAGTTGCAGTGGGCTGTATTTTGGCATCTGCTGTTAAATCAATCACTGTAAAATGCATTAACCCCACACAGGCTAAAAAAACACCTGTGTCATTATAACCTTAGTATTACATGAAAAACAAAAAGCAACCAAAGCAAGCCTATTGACATTTGAAAAGGACACTCCATCTTCACCTCATCTTCCTGTGCTTCAGGGTTATAGCCCATATGGCACATATCTGTTGTATTAGGCTCTTACACTGCATCGTTCACTATGGTACCGAGCACCTTTCAACAGAGCATTAAACAATACAAATAGCATCTGTCCAGTGTGGTTCATTTCTTCTCTCTCTTCCTCTCCCCAGGGGCAAACTGCATGTGGATTTTTTTATATTTCATTTCTCTCTTAAGATCCACATCGGCTGCTGTATGCATTTTTGTTAGTGAAGAGAAGGTTGAAGAAATGTGCTTTATACTTGGAATGGAAGGGGATGAGGTATGTCGTGGTTCTCAGATCTTGCAGGAGTTCGTACCCCAGTCTTTGACTGGCCCCTGAGAAAGCTGTGCCCCCTTCACAAATAAGTTTTACCCTTCTTCTAGATAGAACTACTATACCACAGGAGTCAAACAGTTGAGTGCAAATGTTGTCATCAGTCTGAACTGAATTCTTTAACTGATAGGAATTGAACCAATGTAAGCCAGTTCTAAACTTATATAAAAAGGATCCACTTAGGGGCTTGCACCAGTTTAACTAATATCAATTAAAAAGACAAAAACAAAACAAAACAACACACACACTCAGTTAAATCAGTAGAGGAGGCCTATTTAGATTGTTCATGTGTCAGACCTAAACAATACTTCAAAAAAGTATCATGCTTTAGTATGTTGATTTGATTTCTGTTTCACTGTTTGAGCAGTTACACTTCCAGGAACGGTGTAGGTAATTACTATGGAAAAGCAGGACTATCAACTTTCTCAAGCAGTGGTTGCACAAGTTATTTGTGCGCTCATCGGGAGTGACAGAGTTAATCACATCATAACTGTTTCTTATAGAGTTATTATTTCAATTTAAAATATATGTTCACATATATCCTAGCCATTGGACATTTCATAAGTGAAGTGACTTGTCTCCTAAATCCCATAGTATTGTTTCTTCTTCCTAACTGGATGAAGTTTTTAAACAGAATAGCGAAAAGACTCAACCACTTTGGATATGAATAATCAGTATTCTAAACATTCAGAAACTTTCCAAATTTGTGACTATTTTCTTGAATATTCTAGTGTTTGGCAGAATAGGCATAGAAAATATGACCTCATGAGCCACAGCTGAGTGAACTCACTGAATGAAGTTCTAGCCCCATTGAAATCAATTGCAAAACTCCCTTTGACTTCATGGAGCCATAATTTCACCCATTGTGTATAATTTTGATAATATTAATGGATTGCTGTGGTATTTTGTTGCTCAGGCTGTATACTGATGTCAAGAATTGGGCCTTAGCGCTCTTCTGAAAACTATATAAAATATCCCCGAATGTAATGAAAGTCTACAAGGTTATAACACTGCCAAATAATGAACTGTTAAAAAATAGTAATTTTAAGTAAAGGGCTCCACTATACTAAGTTGCCCTATCATAATGAGTTGGGGTTAACACATACACAGGAACCTGAAACTTTCAGCTTTTAACTCTGAAGAGAATGAAATGTCTTACCTAATTTAATAAAATGGTACGTTCCAACTATTGTAGTTAAACGGTTGACAATGTTTCCATTATAAACCACCTAATTTCAGAGTCTATAAACTCAACTAAAATCTCTTTTCTGGGCTACAATGATGCTTGAAAACATTTTTCATGACTAATTTAAAATTGTGCAAATGGAAAATTAAGATCTTTATTAGCACGACAAATTACTGTGTTTGTACAACGGAAAAGTGATTAATTAGATGGGAGGAGATCAGTCCAAACCACTCATGTAAATGGTTCAGGATAGTTGAATATTGAAAGGTTCACAGGTCCACTTTCGCTAAGTATCGGAAGTTTTAGGCCTTGCATCAGCAAGGTGCTTAAGGACATTCTTATCTTTAAACATGTTAATAGCTCAATTAAAGTTAGAGAGTATTCACATGATTAATGTTAGGCATATGTGTACCATGCTGAACCAGGGCCTGATTCTGCATCAGAAATGTATCAAATCATCTTGAGTTTTAAAGTGAGGCTCATGAGAGTTTGGGGCTTCCTGCTTCCAAGTTAACAGGAAATGCTACAAGGACACTGCTATTTCTTGTACTTTCTGATGCTTCTGCCTCTTGTCTGAGAAGCAGCCTGATAGTGCAGACACACATACAGATGAAAATTCATACAAAAAATTGCCAAATTATTCTGGAACAAACAGGAGGTTTTGTTCAGTTTGGTTCAAGCTATAGGCTTGATATCTGTTGAATTTGAAATGGGTCTCACCCCTAAATAACTGCAACATAGGAAACCTAGTTTGATTTTGCACTGTAGAAGTCAATAGGAATTTTACACAACTGGACCCAGAGCCAAAATTCAGATTCAGATCTGGATTTCCAGTCTCCAGTGTTTGGATATGTTTGGATTCAGGGCATTGATTCAGTCAGAAAGATTAAGGCTGGCTGCAAATTCAGACTTGTATTATGAACAAGGGTCAGGTTGAATTAAATAAGTGGCAGCTTTCTTCCAAGCTCCACCTACAACCTAAGTGATGCTCACTTATGACACCAAAAGTAAGATATAGATAGAATAATGGTATCAAGATACAGAAATATAAGTGTGTAGGTAATAAGGTGTAGTTGACAGAGGAAGAGAAAAAAAATGAACGTTAAGGTCTAAATTCAAACTGCCCTATGAGAGAGAGTTCAGTTAAGAGGTGGGACTTTGTTTTGTTTTTTATGTTTTGGTGTGGTTTTGTGTCTTTAAAAAAGGTGTTCAGTGGGGTCAGGGAAAAGAACTATGAGAAGAAAACAATTTAAAGATAAATTGAGATGATTTGAGCCTTTATAGGTAAGTGTGCAGCATTAATCGAAGTGTGGCTTCAAATTTTCAAGCAGTCTGTGTCTACTAGGAAAAGCTTTCTAATTAGAAGGATCGTTACATACCGGAATCAGGTTACTTAGGGAGGCTGTGGAATCCCTGTCCTTGGATGTTTTTAAGAGCAGCTTAGACAAATCTGTCAGGGGTGGTCTAGGTATATTTAATTCTGCCTCAG
Organism: Macrochelys suwanniensis; assembly: GCA_033296515.1. Lineage (NCBI taxonomy): Eukaryota > Metazoa > Chordata > Testudines > Chelydridae > Macrochelys > Macrochelys suwanniensis. The sequence goes on from CM065783.1 coordinate 37,991,759, forward strand.
TGTAGAAGGATGGAGTAGATGACCTCTCAAGGTCCCTCCAGCCCTGCATGCCTATGATTCTACATTGACTTGTTTTGAGACATTGGCTATTAGACACCAAGCAAGAGAACGCCCTTAAATGTAGAAGGGATGAGTGGTCAAATTATATTGCACTAAATGTGCCTAATGACAGATGCCAAAAAGCACTTTTCCTTCTCTTTACTCACTTCTACCCTTTAGTTCTTCCAGCCTTCCTCACTCCTCCTCCCTACCCCACACACACTAGCCAACCCATCACAGTTGGGCAGGCTGGCTGGCTGAGCTAGGTGCTAGTGAACCCTTGCTCAAACATCCTCTTCCTGCCCACCCAAGCTTTAAAGGGACAACCCAGATTGGAATTAAAGAGACTTATTTCCACTGAGATGTTCTTAAATGGCTTGTGAATTCCACTAAAAACACATTCCTGTCATTCCTTGGGTTCCTTTGAAGCCTTCTGACTGGAACATATTGAGTATACTGAAAGATCTGGTAGCTCAGAAGCCAAGGACTGAGCAGATCTGCTGGGCCCAGATTATAAGGATAATGTTAAAGTCCTCATGTTTCATTTTATCCTTCATTCTCTACACTGTAGCTCCATTCTCCCTTTATTAATATACTCCCTGTTGTCCCTGTTTTCTACACTGTAGCTCAATTGCATCTTTATTCTTTATATATATTCTGTTCACATTATAAAACTCAACCATTCTAATATTCAGACACCAGTCCAGTCTTGCATTAGATCCTCCCCTGATTTTACACACACTCTAGACTCCTCTGAGCACCATGCATTTTGGTTGAAATGGCTGTCTTGAATTCAGTAGCCTGCAATAGCATGGGAGCCCTAGACACATGAAATACACAAATTGGCTATTTATTCAGTGGTCTATCCCTTATTCAGTGTAAAAAATCCACCCCCAATATTACAAATGTCTCTACTTAAGATAACATCATAGATGCTGCAGGTTAGGAATGTGGTTTCAGTTTACCCATCTGTAAAATAGACATAGAACCTATATTACCATACGGCTATTGCAATACACAATCAGTGCTATATTATAGCTTTCAAAGCCACTAAGTACTGTAACAGCGCAGTGGTGTTTGCTAGCCCATCTGATTACAAGACTATGGCTTAACAGTCAGTGAGTCTTCCCCTTCTATAAGCTTTAAAAAATTTTCCTAGTTAAATGAATTGGGGTGGGGGGAGATAATCTGTTCAGTGCAAAGCTGCATCTGATTGTAAAAACTCTGGGAAACATGAACAAACTTTTTTAAGTCTAACAACGTTATATGTGCAAATCAAGAGGGTTTAATTGAAAGCAGAGGATGAGGATGGATTCTGAGCATTTTTCAGAATCAAATGACCTAGAAAAAAGAGAAATCCCTGTGTGGATTAAGACTGTTTAGAGTATAAATGAGAAAACAAAATAAAGTTCAACTAACAAATTTACATAATTTAAATTGTGAAAGGAACATCAAAAAAGGATTTGCAGTGAGAAACTCTGGGAATTATACACACAATGATATTGGACACTTTGTATAAAGTCAAAACATTTCCCCCCTCATTTTTGCATATTCCCTACTCCTCTTTCTCCTTTTAGTTGCTACAATAGCTCAGTGTTCATGATTATTTACACTTTCAATTATTACTATTTTCACTATAATAGCCAGTGCTTAATTTGTAAAGGAAGAGGTGCCAGGACTCAAGCAATAACAATAATACTGTTCCTAAGAACCACACATCCAAAATTAAAACAAATTTGAAAGAATACTTACCACTAATAACAGGGTTGTGCTCTACATCTCCAAAAAGACCCACAAAATCTCCTTGGGATATTATCACAGTCACCAGCGTTGTAGTTGAGCCAGAATACGCTGGAACCCCATTCTGGTGCTTTGGGGCTCACTGTTCTAAAGAATCGGTGGCATTTTTCACCCAGTTGCAGTTTTTCTGCTTGGGTTTTTCGGCTTGGGCTTTTCTTGTAGAGCTTGCTGCACAGAGGGCGCCATTTTGCAGAGTGTGCTGCTCTGCCCCCGCTGGTGTGACCTCACTTGCAAGGTGAATGGAGAACACCCTACAGGAGAGGTTCTAGGGCTGAGCCCCAGCACCAATTAAGCTTGGACGGTATCCCCAACTGAGAACTGGACCCCACTGTGCTAAGTTCTGAATGTACACAAAGAGACTAGGGGAGACATCCAATGGGAGTTCAGCACCTATGTACCTTTGAGGATCTGGGTGACAGTCCCTGACCTGAAAAGCTGACAATCTAGAACGCTGATTCTGCAAAGATACACATGTGCTTTTTCCTTCCAATAAGATAACCACATACTTGTGCACTGCAAGTAATGGGGACTGCTCACATAAGGACAAGCATGTGCAGTCTTTGCAGGATCAGGGCTTTCAGTAGGGTTCAGATTCTTGTCTCCTCCCCCAGACAGTGAGAGAGCATAGGCAAGTTATTCACTTTCTCTGCACCTCAGTTCTCCATTTGTCAAACCCCACTTATAATACTTCCTTTGTCTGTCTCCTCTGATTAGATGGTAAGTTCTTTGGGGTAAGAACTCTTACGATGTGAGCATACAGCACCTCACGCAATGAGACCCCAATCTTGGTTGTGGGATGTCTACATGCTACCACAGTCCAGAGTAATAAGCACCCTGTGATGATTCAACAAATCACAAACTGGCTTACAGGGAGAAAAATTACTGCTAGCCCAGCCTGTGCAAAAGATGTGAGAAATCACTCCCACTCTGGTTCAGAATTGGCCTTGAAATTTCTGGGTCCTAAACTATTGGGGCTAAGGCAAGGAACTCAGACTGCATGTTGCATCTTCCTCTAGACCCACAGTTGCAGGGGGAATTCACTCACAGTTCAGTTTTTCCATTCCCCACCTTCCCACTTCCAGCCGTTTAGGGGATTACAAACCACCCTTACTGATTATCATTTAAAAGCTCATGAGCTCACATCATGGCAGAAAAGCTTTCTGAAAACTCATCCTTCAGTTCTTCATTGAGGGCAGTTCTTGACATATCACAAGAAGCCTCAACAATCACCACCTGGGAATAAAAAAAAAGGGGAGGGGGATGTTGTGATGGTGTACCCCATAAAGCTTTATGGGGAGAGGCTTATAAATGTATACATGATGTAACTGGAATATGTTTTATGCTACATGTGCCATGTAACATATCTCTGTGAAAGTTATGACCTACTGAATCTATTCCTCCTGTTTGTATGCATGTATCAGTGTTGTAGTTGAAGTTATGAATATTGGTTTTATATTTGCTGGTTTTATGCATAGCCTTTGTAAGAGCATGGGACCAGGTCTGGAGAAAAGAATGTGCAAGTTAAATGCAAGCACTTAACAGACAAAAGAAGTTGCAGACCCCAATCCACATCGGGGCCGGGTCAGGAATGCAACTGGTTGGACTGGTTAGGGTGCATGGACAGGTGACTTGCCCATGTGATCCCAAAACTCCAGGGCAAGATGATGCTACACAGGGAGTGGGGGGAAAAGGCTATAAAAAGCCCTTGGAAGACCCCACCATTTTGTCTTCAGCTGGCTAAAGAGAGAGGCTCTCCACCCCCCAAGGACATACCTGAGAGAGATGGAACAAAGGACAAAGACAATAGGGGGTGTGAAGGATTGCTGGACCCAGGCTAGTTCTACAGCTTGTAAAAGGGGAAGACTGGTGAGGCTTTTATATCGGTGTTAAGTTTGAGTAGACATAGACGTGTGTGTTTTATTTTACTTTACTTAGTAATTCACTTTGTTCTGTCTGTCACTACTTGGAATCACTTAAATCCTACTTTCTGTACTTATTAAAATCACTTTTTACTTATTAAGTTACCTGGAGTGCGAGTTGTTACCTAGGGAGGCAAACAGCTGTGCATATCTTTCTATCTTTGAAATAGAAGGTGAACTATTTGTGAGTTTACCCTGTATAAGCTTTATACAGGGTAAAATGGATTTATTAAGGGTTTGAACCTCCTTGGGAGTTGGGCACCTGGGTGTCAAAGGCAAAGAGCGCTTCCAGGAGCCTTACAGTTGTAAGTGGACTTGGTTCGGACCTGGGTCTGTGTTTGCAGCAGATCAGTGGAATCTGGCTCAAAACAGACAGGATTCGGGAGTCCCAAGCTGGAAAAGGCCTGGAAGCAGGGGCAGAAGTAGCCTTGGCACACCAGGTGGCAGCACCAAGCAGGTCTCTGTGATCCCAACCCGTCACAGGGGGGTGTATTATGGGCCCTCCAGACCTTTCACTAAATAGGATCAGGCCCACAATTACATTACAGAATGGAGCCACTGTAAAAACCAAGGGTCCCTAGATTCTAGTCACTAGGATTGAGCTGACCTACCATCCTTGTCTGTGTAATCCAATAAAATGAGCTGTAAGAATTCAGGATATAACAGAGACGATTAAAATGAATCAAGAGCTGCTCAGCTCATGTTAGGGAAAAACAAAGTCTTCCCAACTCTAATCTTCTCTCCGCCTCCATTTCCCCAAGAAGAAAAAAGAAAGGGGTGGTGGGCTGGGGGAAATACACATAGGCAGGCTTACTAATTAACAGTTCTCATTAGTGTTTAATGGCAATGATAATGATAATCATATCACTGCGAGCCTAGAGAGGCTGCTACTTCAGCTGGATCCCAGATGCTTATTTTTCTTCAGAACTTAAATCAGTATCTGCTGAAACATGACAGGGTCATTTCATGAAAAAGTGATCAGAGAGTCACTTTTAATTTCTGGGCTAAACTGGGAAAGTGCTTAACTATGGAGAAAGGGGAAAGCACTGGTTTGGGGAAAACAGTACTTAAGTGCCTAAAATAAGCTGTTTGCTGTCTGTGACAAAGTTCCTCCTCTACCTCGGGGGGTCCTGCGCTTAGTGGCGGATTTTTGTTTGCCTCAGAGATCTTCCCCTCTGGTAGAACCCACAGTCTAGATCAACTCCTCCTGTGTTTGATCAGGAGTTGGGAGGTTTGGGGGGAACCCGGGCCCGCCCTCTACTCCGGGTTCCAGCCCAGGGCCCTGTGGACTGCAGCTGTTTAGAGTGCCTCCTGAAACAACTGTACGACAGCTACAACTCCCTGGGCTACTTCCCCATGGACTCCTCCCAACACCTTCTTTATCCTCACCACAGGATCTTCCAGCAGTATGCCCTCTCACTCTCAGCTCCTAGTGCCTCTTGCTCCCAGCTCCTCGCATGCAATCTCCTTCCACAGCTCCTGACATCCCCCCCTTCACTGACTAACTGGGAGGCTTTTAACTAGTTCTAGCCAGCCCTTGATTGGCTTCAGGTGTCCCAATCAATCTAGCCATCTCCACTGCTTTTTCTAGAAGGATCTTAATTGGCCCCAGGTGTCTTGATTAACCTGGAGCAACTGCCATTTGGTTAACAAGGTATCAGGGATTTGTTTAGCCTGGGGCTAACATACTGGTTCCTCACCACTTTCCTATAGCCATCTGGCCTTGCCCCGTTACATGTCCCATACAGACAGCCTTTGATTTGAAACTGTCAGATACCTACACAACCAACAGAACCAATCTCCATAATTAGAAACAATCTAGCTATGCACAATGACAGAACTCCCCTCAGCCCTACATCCTTATGTATTGATGAAAGAGGATCATCTATTGCTTAACCTAATGAAAGGTCTGTGTGTAGGTTTACAAGTACTCTCAATAAATACACAACACTGTAGAGGATCTGGAACAAACCCATTTTGAGTCCAAAAGCCAAATAAAACCAATGGATCTAAAAGTATGCCATGTCCAACTCCCTTATTGTGTTGGTTTTATCTAGACCAAGCACCTAGATGGGGCACGGAGGATATGTCCAGGGAAGGAATACTTCACCACAGAGGGCTGCAGTGCTGTTTTACAGAGTCTACTTCAGTTCTACATCTTACATAGCCTACACAAGGCACTTACCAGACCATCCCATGGGAATGGGGAGGAAGGGGGAGGAATCTGTGGAGTGGAAGATTCTCTGGAACATCCATGCCCACCTTGTGCAGTCCCCTGCACGCTGGATTCACACACAGCAGGATTCTAAGCCATGCAGTGAGTGTAACAGTCCTCCCCCACCCCCTAGCCCAGGGATTGTCAACCTTTGGCACGCGGCCCATCAGGGAAAGCCGCTGACAGGCCAGGATGGTTTGTTTACCTGCAGCATCCGCAGGTTCAGCCGATTGCAGGTCCCACTGGCCGCAGTTCACCATTCCAGGCCAAAGGGGGCTGCAGGAAGCGGTGGCCAGCACATCCCTCAGCCCATACCGCTTCTTGCAGCCCCCTTTGGCCTGGAACGGCGAACTGCAGCCAGTGGGAGCCACGATCGGCCAAACTTGCGGATGCGGCAGGTAAACAAACGGGCTGGGCACGCCAGGGGCTTTCCCTGAACAAGCGGCGTCCCAAGTTTGGGAAACACTGCCCAAGACTATTCACCTAATGCAAACACAGCCAAAGCAAATTCAATTGTTTATTCCAGTGAATATTCACAGCCAGATTTAGTCAGCTCTGAATAGCAGTTTCTTGAAAAAAAATTATTTTGGGGGGGAATGATGAAAAATTGCCTTTTCTCCCCTACATTTTTCCTTTAATTTGTTTTTCTGTCTTTGATGTTTCTGATTTTTCCCATTAAAAACCAAACAAAAAACACTAAAAAAAAAACCCCACCTGGTTTTCAAAAAGCCTTTTAAAAGCTAGGACATTTTGAATCTTTGGGTTTTTTCTGGGGGAGGAGGGACATTCCATGGGAAAGACACACCAGAAGATGTACACGAAAATGTTAATTTCTTCCGAAGTATTTCCATGGATAATACATACCATTTTCTGACCAGCTCTACTAGCCACCACCGATAGGTGCCCAACAGGAGACAACGAGGACTTAATTTCACAGGAAGGGAGCACCCTGCCCTGAATGACCCTCAAGGCAGGTGCCCAACATTAGAAGCACTAAATAATTATTTTTTAAATACATAGGCCCCAGTGTCTGCAAACAAAGACCATCACATGAAGACAGGCATTAGAACAGGAGAATACTGTAAAGAACGTAGCTGTAGCAGCCAGAGCAGATCTGGGGAGGGAGGGAGGGAGGCAGGCCGGCCAGGTATGCTCCCACTATGTTCCTCCCTGAGGACTGAGGTACTAGGTCCCCTAATCACTCCAACCTCCCCTCGATAAGGTTCTCTCAACAGGTTAGCAGCATCCACCAAGGGATGCCCCACAAGATTCTTGCCCCCGTGTGAGGTTGTAAAGTCTGGAGCAGCACCAGGGAAAGGGGAGCAGGTCAAGCTGGTCAGCCATGTCCCATTCCCAAGACATTGGGACACAAATAGTTAATATTTCTCATATTTGTTGGACATGACCCCAAACAAAAATCCTGCAACTAAAACTCAACACACTTTGTGGGAGAAGGAAGCTGAAAATCTATATGAAGAAGTTGTCCCTGTCCATCTCCGTAAACTGAATAGCAACTTCATTAAAGAATTGATAATTTGGAGCGCACAAAGTGTCAGTCAGGAAAGTGTCACTGTAAACCAATCTAAAATAACTCTGTGCTCATGTAGAGCAATTACTTCCAAAACTGTTCCTGCAGAATGTAGGATCAAAAAATCAAAACTAGATACTGTGTAATTAAGCAGTGAGTCGCAACAGGGAGGATAATATGGGCCTAGATGCTTTATTAAGCATGATGCTGAAGGCTGGGACTGTCAAAGCAGATGGAAGTGCATTATTTTATTGCAAAGCCTGTAAAGAACTCTCCTAAAGAACACTGTGCCTGTTGAGATTTCGCCACGTTCTACATCTACCTCTCTTCCTCATTATGCCTACCTCAATTGGCTTTCTTCTTCATCAGGCCCCATGCCTTCTACCCCACTAGTTTTGCTTCTTCCCTATACTAATTTCTTTTTTCAGCATCTGAGATTACAAGCCACCCAGAGACCAGCACTACAAAATGAAAGAGTTTGGGGTAACAGGGTTTGGCAAAGATGTGTGAAAGTGCTGATAGGAGATGGTGAGCCACTGATAAGACATATGCAATTTGCTGATAGCTGCCCAAACTCTCAAAACTACTCTTCCTTTAAAATATCAACTCCAGCAGCATGTCTAACTTGATCTGCTGTCCAACTATGACATACTGAATGTAAGAGAGGGAGTTCACTTCTAGGGAATAATGTAAGGAGGCATCACAAGGACATCATTTGTGAACCTTTCTGGCCAGTGAACTTTGTATATGCAGTCTGTAGAGAACACAAATTCAAGCAGTCAGGACTGGAAAAAAATCTGTGCTGCTGGCTTCCTGATCAGGTGCTTACAGCTCTAACTGTAGAGAGTATGTGACATGTTGGTAGTATAGTCCCAGTCTCTGAGACAAGCTAGCAGAAGCAGGAGGGAGGACAGAAGGTGGAGGAGGAAGGGGGCCAACCCACAACTTGCAAATAGAAGGAGATCTCCCTACAGCTGAGATCAAGTTCGTACAATCCAGCTATGCTCTTGGTTTGCAGCTGTGACTTTTGCATTTTGTTTGTGAAATAACTTGGTCTCATTTGCCAAAAATGTCTGGTTCAACTCACTGTTTTTATTTGCCTAGTTTATTTTATTTACTAGAAGGTAAATCACTCTGGTGAAAATTCTCTCTGGATGGGGCAACAGAAATGAAATATTTCCATGAATGTCCTTTCCCCCCTTTTTATCCTCCTCCCGCACATTAAACAGAGCAGTAGTGTAGAACAGACATGAACAAAGCAGTTCTTCACTACATGCAATTTTCCCCCTTTTCCCCAAACAAGGTGACAGAGCCCTGGGAATCATCCAGAGAATTCTCATAACTCAGATTGACTAGACTTCTTGTTTATTACAGCAGTAGAACACTGGATGATCACATTGAGGGATTACATCCAGAGACTGTAGTGAGAATAAGTAAGGTTTATACTGCATCATTTCCCATTTTCATTATGTCACAGACAAGGATTTAAAGTCTGTTGTATGCCATTGTCTGTTCTTTTTACAATCTCTGTCACTGAAATGAGACATCAAGAATGTAAAACCAACTATAGTCCCTGAAAGACAGTAATACATGAAACTCCTTTATATTTTATAAGTCAATTTGATGGGCATTCTAGTCCATCCGTATAGGTTGCTGGAGTTGTAGAAGGGGAGAGAGCAAAGCTTTTTATTACACGCTAAACCAACACACAGTAGACATCTTTCATAGAATGGACGCCAGTACAAGGCATATTCTTGTGACAAAAATTGTCAAGCATGTAACAAGAAACAGTACAAACTTAACACGTTCTCATTTTGATTTTAAATCTGTATCAATGAGGCCCTGTTCTAATGCTGTTTTACATTATTTATTTCAACAGACAGAAAGCCAAGAACTCCTTGCCACCTTTGATAATGAAGGATAAGGTCCCTGAAGCCCCACACATCCTTTATCATACTAAAATGTTTTCCTCCTTAGTTTTCTCCTTTTCTCTCCTCTCTCAGATTCTCTTATTTTTCTCATATTTGGTACTGGCACAGATTAAGGTCCATCTGTTTTAATGTTAATTCCTCTCCATCCCCAGAACTGATAGCCTGTTCAATGGAGCCCTATTGAGGTGTCCCTTTCTGAAAAGTAGCAGTTCACGCCCACAGCCCAATGACAGTGAATGACTCAGATATCCTCACAACATTGGGTCTCATTGCTGTTCCCTAGCCCACTAGTTCTTCTATCCCAATTGTAATCTGGTTCCAAGGATTCCCCTCCTCTCCAGATTTGTTTTGGGCACATGGGCCTTTACCATGGGGAAGAAGCTAGTTAATGCTTCTTTTATTCTCTTATTAGTTAAAGCTGATCTGGGCAGCAGCACAGAAAAAGGCAGTCCTCTACCTTATCCTATCTTCAGTCTTTGTAGTCCTGAACGGCACAGGCTGAATCCACCAGAGGAATTTCTGAGATTGCAGGGTGGGATGCAGGAGAAGGGAGTATATTCTGACTCCAGAACTCTACTTTTCTGTACCTCTTCCACCAAAATCTGCAGGTTTGTCCTGCCATCTGAGTATTTGGCCTACTGAAATGGGACTGAACCTCCAAGCTATGTCAATGCTTTTCTCTAGTTAGGACCAGTGGCAGCTCGTTATAATCACGTGGGAATAAGACAAAGACATTTCAGCTCTTCTAGATGCACAAGACACAGAGGGAGCTCTGTATTTAGGGCTCTATTCTGCAGCCATTACTTAGTCCTTGTTCATTCTTATTTAGGCAAAACATCTGTGGAGTGGGATGATAAAAAGACTGCAGGATTCAACCCATAATGAAGAGAGACTAAAAGGAATCATTTTACACTGGTGGTTCATTCCCTGCTTCTCAGAGACCCATCCAACTCAGAATGAAATGCAAGAGTACAGAGTGTGATGTATCATTCTGTGACCTTACAGTCCCTGCTAAAATACACCAGAGAGAACTGAATTTCTCTGGTCTTGCAGAAATGTTGCAAGGCCAATGCTTGACAGTTTGGCTGTGTGTGAAACTCAGCCTCCTACAGAAAGCCTTTTGCATCAAGAAGGCCCTGCATTAAACCTCTGCAGGGGATAGACCAGGTGCAATGGCGACACAAGGAGATCTTCACCACCTGCTCCATTATTTCCTCAAACACGCTGCAATAAAAGCATTATTGCGAGGTAGCTCAGAAAAGTGAAACTGGTTCCATCTCATGTTGATTCAGTGGCGTCAAACTTTCAAAGAGAAGGGAGCTGAGAAGCAAACAGCCACTGTGCTGGAATCAAGGCTAGGCTGGAGGAGCTGGCATGGATGCCAACATCCTCAGCCCTCATGGAATTCCCCATACACCACCACCATAATGAGGCTTTGTAAGGGGAAGGCTGAATTTCAGTATTTCACCCTGTATGCATATGCCTTCGTGTGACTGTGTCTCTGATCTTTTGACTGGGTGAAACTTAAATGCTCCTTTTCTCTTTGAGACATACACAGCCAGCAGCTATTGCTTGGGTTTTTTGGTTTTGGTTAGTTGGTTGTTTTTGTTTGTTTTTTGTGGTCTGTGCCTAAGAAGCAATTAACGCCCCCCTCCTCAAAAAAAACCAAAAACCAACCCTTTGATCTATAGCTTTTGCAGGAAAAGCAATAACGTGCCTGACAAAAAACATTCCTTTCACTTCCCAGCTTTACATAGACTCAGTTAGCTAAACTACACTCAAGTAATCAATTACCATTTGTTGGCCCATTTGTCTCCTAGTCTCTATGGTACAGGATCTGTACAGTCAAAAGCAAAAAAACAAACGGTGTAATGCAATCAGAGCAAAGCCAACACAATTAGGAAAGAACTGTGCTGTCTGAAGATCAGCTAAAACAGCATTTGTAGACAAGTGGTAGTTATGGAGATGCCATGCTGTCCTGGCATTGTAGAGGTCTATACCCTCAGTTATACTGATGGAAATCTAGAGTTACTCCATTAACTCCAAATTACTTACTTCCCATTTTCACCAGTGTAAACCCAAACATGATTTGGCTCATAAGATTTAAGATTGTTGTTGATTGAGTTTAACCAAGTCACAGAGGAATACATGCTTAGTCTTTAATCAGAGAGACTTCTGAACATGTCACTCCTGAACTGAGGGGGTACAATTTTCTCTTGCATCTGTGAAACACAAACTGAAGTTTGCTCAATTCTAATGAAAGCATGGATCTCATGTAATGGTCTCCTCTGTAGGCCAAATTTCATCCCAAAATACTGGGCTATTTCAAGAGACCACCCAAAGTTGAAGGAATGAGTTAGTATGGGACATAAATAGAGAGACCCATGAAGAGATTTATTAACATGCTTGTTTTTTTAAATGCTTTACATTATTTTTAACTTTGTGAAAGTAAGAAAAAGAATAGGTGGACAAAGGCCGGAAAGGCTCACAGAGAGGATACATAACCACATATGAAAGATAGAATCATATTAATCGAGAGGCCCATGATGGCTACATTAAGCAAAAGTCCCACACAGTGATATTTGAGGAACAGGGTTGTCCTAATGATGAGGCACAGTGATGGGCAGGTGGGAAGAGCAGCTGCAAATATAAAGAGCGCGGGGACCCATCTAAGTGGGTTTGGCAGAATTTGATTTTTTATTGGTTTATAATCTTGACAGATAATACCAATGTTAAAAAATATTAAAAATGCTTAAAAAATATCAATTTAAATGTTCACAGTTATGGGAAACTATGGGAAGGAGGTCTCAGACAATAATTATTTAATGCCCATAGATCAGTGTTTCCCAAACTTGGGACGCCGCTTGTTCAGGGAAAGCCCCTGGTGCGCCCGGCCGGTTTGTTTACCTGCCGCATCTGCAGGTTTGGCCGATAGTGACTCCCACTGGCCCGGCCAATGGGGGCTGCGGGAAGTGGTGGCCAGTACGTCCCTCGGCCCATGTTGCTTCCCGCAGCCCCCATTGGCCAGGCAAAGTGAACCGTGGCCAGTGGGAGCTGCGATCAGCCGAAACTGCAGACGCAGCAGGTAAACAAACCGGCCGGGCGTGCCAGGGGCTTTTCCTGAACAAGCGGCGTCCCAAGTTTGGAAAACGCTGCCATAGATGTTGAGATTCAAAACGTTAAAGCTTTATACCTGGTCACTGAGAAATAGTCAACAACACATGCCAAAATATACAAAGTAATATCTTAAATCAAACAAATAATTTCACAAGCAGCATTTTTCTTGCTTTAAATTTCATCATTGGTTTGCATGTGTACAGTGAAATCAACACCTGCTGATAAAAATCTAAACGTTCCAAGACTACTTGTAAATCACCTGGCGGCTTGACACAGGTTTAGCAGCTTTGGGTGGATGAGGGAGGGGTTGTGCACACTGGCGAAGAGGCATGACAACTGATGGCTCAAGCAGGGAGGAGCTGTAGAGCTGACTGAAAAGAGCCAATAGTGTGTTAAACAAAGGTTGCAGTGTTGTGGAATCAGTCATTTGGTTTCTGACCTGCTGGTGTATCAGAGTTAATATGAGGCTTATGGAAGGAACAAAATGTTAGCGTCTGTGCATGTGCCTTGGGCCAATTTGGCTCTATCAAAATACTAGACCAGAAAGTGATGTTTTGCTTTAATGTCAAACACTTACTAGAAATATACTACTTTGAGCAGACAATTCAGAACAACTTATAAATCACAAAGGTCCACAAACCTAGGCCTAATTGGCTTCAATAGCGAGATTTGACTGAAAGATCATAGCTTTTCTGTCTTCAATCCTTTCTTTTGCACTCTATGTTATCTTTTATAGCTATGACAGATAGATTTGATTATACAGCTATACAATTCCCATATGCTGAACTTATTCCCAAACTTGCAACCCTTTCAGTGTTTCTCTTGACCATTGCTATTACTATCATCACATATTGTTTTGGAGAATTGCTTATACTCTCATGTTGCATGATCACAGAGAGCTGGGGCTTCAGCCCAAGCCCAAACATATACACAGCAATTTTACAGCCCCACGAGCCTGAATCAACTGACCCGGGCCAGCAGCGGGTGTTTAATTGCTGGATAGACATTCCAAAAATGTTATAAAAAGGGTGATGTTTGTCATATTGTAAAATTATACAAGTGGAATTTGAAATCAAAGCCAATTGGAAAGCTCCCTTCTAGAGAAATGGGTAAGAAAATAATCTCCTAAATATCTTTTTGAGTAATTCTGGCAATAGTTACAGTACATGTGCACCTCAGTCCCTCTTATTCTCTGCCTGTGGCACACAATAATCTAGTCTCCTGTAGGCTGCAATACTTTGGTCTTACAGGAGGTGGGACTAGATGACCCAGTGGTCCCTTAAAGCCTTATACTCTATGTTCTCTGTCTGGGGGTGGGGTTTTTTGCGTTTCAAAATATTGTATCTTTATAATAGCAAACATACAACAAACATCAGTGTGAACTTCTGGCATTTAAACCATCTATTCTGGTGAAATAATATATACTGTACAAACTCCAATTCTTCTTCCTATTTGGCCCATGCTAGACAACATACCCATTTTAACCTGGTACAAAACTGGCTATTGGGTTTTAAGACTGACTGAGACACTGCACTCTAATCCTGTAAACCTGATGCAAGTAGCCCTTGCTCAGATGAGTGGGCCTTCTGACTTCAATGGGCTTACCCATTTGATTTTAGGTTTACATGGGTGAGCAAGTGTTACCAGATGGGGCCCAGCAGATCTGATCTTGCTCCTATTGAAGTCATAAGCAAAACACTTGTTGACTTCAATAGGAGCAGGATCAAGCCCAGAGTAAATGTATGCAACATTTAACAGCCTATTCCAGGTATTAATGTATAATACTACAAGTGAGATAATATATTAGGAGCAATTTAGAAATGAGTGTAATAACAAAGTAATAATTAAAAAGTCTGTTCAGTAGTTAGTTTTAAAATAAATGATGTGCCAACACAGAGGCACTACTTTTCCAGAGTTATAGTATGATATCTGAAGTTCCTGAAGGTGACTCTATGCATGCATCATGTGCTGTAAGTCAACAAGACAAATATCCTAAGAGCTCTAAAAGAACATCTGAGAGAATTCCAGTCAAGGACGCAAGAGTCATTCTCCATTCAATCTACCACTCAAGTAATTTTCAATAGCCAGCAAGCTTGTCTTCAGAAGCTTAAGTAATAAAGCAAGCAAAAATAGTTGAACGCGTAGCTTTGCTTAACATGCCAAGTACTTTTCTATACAAACACAGGCCTAATTGCTAAGGAGGATAATATGTGGATATTTAATGCAAGTTGGGGGCGGTGGGAAGATTTTTTAATGAAAAGATAATTAGCAAGATGGTGACGCAATGTAGAGTATTACAATACTTAGGAAACCTTTAGAATTAACAAAGAATTAATTAACTTAAAATTGCAATGTATATAGGCTGTTGCATGAGTGTCTTTGCTGTTAGTTTTCTGTTTCCTAAAATACATTGTTATATTGTGATATTTGATTGCAGAATGAAGCCCCATATTGGAAAATATCTGTTGCCCTGTGTTATAACTAAATTTTAGAGGATGGGTAAAATGGGTTAAAAAATAATTTTTCACTTTTGTTTTTTAGCCAATCTGTTTTGCATTGTTCTGTACCATCTTCATTTTAGGGTTTTGTTTTTTTCCCCATGAAGTAGCCCATTTCCTTCCAGACTGACTGGCTTATACAATCTACTAATAGCTTGAAATTTTAAGCTATTTTAAAATTTTTGCACATTTGAAATTTCACAGAGCTGTTCCATAGCAGCTATATTTGGCAATTTTGGCTTATGGAGCAAAGCCAGAGAGGGACTGAGCAACAAAGAGAGTCTAATTTTGTTGCAACGAGTTTATCTGTAATTGTTGATCCCTTTTCACTAGTGAAGGGACGGGTCTATTCCTTTCAGTATTCCTTGTTAAACTTGGTGTTGGGCACTCAGTGAAAATGAATCCAAATTTTTCCCAGAGAGGGGAATGGAAGAGAGCTGCATATGAGAATGAAACAGATTTTTCTGTTAATATGACCACCGACACTGCTGCAGAGCCTTTAGAGAGTAGTCTGTCAACAAGTATCTAAGCTCCTAGCCACTTCAGTTTGAATACATCAGTTTAAACATGCAAAGGCCTTCTGCTAGTCACACCATACATATTTTACTGTATGAACATTAGTACCTACTTATTTATTTTCTGGTTTTGAACTGGGCTTTCACAAATCAAAGTCGAACTGGGAAGTTTCAAAAATGCTTTGGTATCACTTTGCCCTACTTTACCCCCTCGTTAAAATAGATTAGTAAAGTTTTCTTGTGCAAACACTTTCGGTTATAAGGCAATAAAGTCATGCACCCGTGTTGATAACACAAGCCATGTTCCTGAATGGATGCAAATTCTGTTTGATACAAGGAAAAAGTGGTCCCTTCCAGCCACTCTCTTACAGGAAGGACTCGTGGTTTCTACAGACTGTGGTTACAGACCTCCACTGTAGCACCATTCCATTTGTCTAGCCTTGTAATTTTTTTTTCAGGTACTCTGTACATACAGTTGTTTAATTTAATTTGCCCTAAGGGTTGCTTGCTCACTAACTAATAGGAAGCTTGACGATACTTTGTTTTAAAACAGTACAACGTGATAAATCTGTAAAATTCCAACAGGAAGGAAACTACTGGTTTAATTTTAATGGACTATATTTCATAATCTTTAGCCCTACATTAGCAAGGCAATTTATATTTTTTTTCAAGATAGATCTTTTACTGGGGTTTGAGGCTGTATTAAAAAAATCATTGGTAGTTTAAAACACTGTCTTTATACACACACAAAATATGGTGGATAGCTGTGAATTTTCTTCACTTAAAAGAAACAAGAACAACATGCTCATAAAAACCAACAATCTCATCTTCTTTGATTCCCATGCATCAGCTCAGCAGTGACCATCAATAGGTTTTTTTTAAAATGTCTTTATTGATGTAACAAAAACGATGTGCCACATCTACAGCTGTTGCAAATCGGTGTAGCTGCCCTGATGTTAATGAAACTAGGACAGTTTATACTGCTGAAGATCTGGCCCCCATATAGTAGTTGTCATTAGAGATGGGCCACGGAGGCTGTCTATTATTTTTGATTTTGCAGAACCTGATCAGAGAATGTTGCACAGCCAAACTCAAAACCAGGTTTGGTTCTCATCTAAGCAGAGACAGTTCTAGGGTCTCATTACTGAGAGGAGGCAAGTGGGTGTTCTTGGCGGAAGTCATGGATGTCGCTCTTTAAAAAATAATCAATCTTCAAGGAATCCAGGGGCTAGATAGAACCCTGGAAAATCTTGGATTTTAAGAACTTTTAAAAGTTACAATTTGGCCACTGCGTCAGTATTTTGCTGTGCTTTTATAATTGATATGAAGGATGATGCCTCAGGCGGCTGCTGTTCCACTGCTTAACATTTAATAGCTTTCTCACAATAATTTGGGCACCCTAGAAGATTGTTTCAGAGGAGGAACAAATGCCTTGCATAGTAGTCCCACTTTATTCAAATTCCCAACATTCAGATAAAAAATTCCATTGTTCATACATCTCATGCTATATCAGATACACATGCAGGGTCAGTTTAAATTCCCAAACACACATGCTGTATGTTCCTTGCATAAAGCTTTTCATTACTGCATCCAAGCATCATTCTTCTCACACTCATCCAATCAGGGAAGAGCTATATTGAAGACTATTTAACAAAGTAGTCTTGTTAATGGTACATGCTGGAAAAAGGTTTGGGACCTGACAGAAGAACAAATGTGATTCATGCTACCCATGAGCTGCTTTACTTTAGCTATTTTTCACTTTTTTATCCATTACTGTTTTTCTAGAACCTAATGATAGCGTGTATCCCATTCTTAATCATGGGGTTATGTACCCGTGCATTATTATTTTTAATCATCATAGGTGGCCACAGAGAGTTCACTGATGGGCTCTAGAGGACTACTTTGCTTGTAGCCAGAATCCTACATCTACTGTGGAGCCAGAATGTAGGAATTATGAGGTAATGTCAACCTATGTGTGCAAACATTCTCTGATCATCACATCCAGTCCAGCATTTTGCCTGTTTTAGGATCATATTTATTCCCCCATGGGATTGCACATACAGTAAATTCTGTAGAATAGTCTATAAAACAGCTCCGACCTCTTGGAAAAAACAGAAATTTTTCTTGGCATTGGACTGTATTTCCTCCCATAAATACTTGTTTTACAATATAATTGCCAATTCTTTTTTGAAAAAAATAAATGGTGCTTTAGTTATTATCAATACGTTGAAGAGAAACATAGCATTTCTGTAATTAGGAGAATTAGTTCTTAATGTATTTGAGGATTTGTAATAGTCACATACTGTTAGCTTAAATGTATTTTAGCCAACATGATCCAACAGATTAGCACTGGACTGGTAAACCAGAGGCCTGGGTTCTATTCCTGGCTTTATCACTGACCTGTTGTGTGAGACTTTTAACAAGTCTCTTTGCCTTAATGTTCCCCTCTGCAAAAAGGAGATGATGCTTTCTCTCCTTTGTAAAGAAACCAGACCTTCAGATGAAGTGTGTGGGCTATTATCAATTTATTATGAGGACATTTCCCCCCAATTCAATAGATATTTTAATGTCCTTATCTTTTCCCATGAATAAAGATCCTGATCTTGCCCCAATGGAGTCAATGGAAGTTTTGCAAATGACTCCAACTGGAAGGTTTACCTCTAAAATAAAAAAAAAATGGATTTAACTTGTAAATTACTGTTCCCATTATTGAGATAAAAATAAATTAGCAATCAAGTAAGAATATGGTAAAAAGATCACATCAGAGAGCTTCCTCGTTATTTTCTTGTGGAATTCATACACCAGGAATTTCTTAGATGTTATGCTCCCATCAATACAGAGGGGAGTTTTATATAAAAGTATCTAAATCTTCTTCACATACATACACTGTAAATCTTTCTAGTAATAACAAGAGGATGGAACCTCAAATGTAAAATTAAAGATACTATTTTGTGGCCCATGTTAACATCTACTGATCGTTTCTTGACTGTAGGTTTCATGTAGTTCTAACTAACTGTATTTTAAAAAAATAATAGGGCTGAGTACTTAAGTGTATTTTTAAAGATTTAGTCTACATCTTGATTAATGGAACGTTGCTGGAATTCTTTGGGGGAGTATATCATGTTAATAAGAAGCTTTTAATACAGATCTTTGAAATTGTGTTCACAGTGGATATTCATATAGGTCTTAGTCCTGCATGATCTAGTGATATGCATGGATTAGAAATGACAACGTGTCCTTTATGTTGAGCTGTCTCAGGTGTCTCCCACAATGACTGCAAAGTATAGGCAAGCAGTTCTCAGAGTGGAACATTCTACAGCCCCGATGACCTATAATTTATTAGGTTATATGCTACCAAAGAAAGCATATAAATATTTAATAATGCCGAGTACGCAAAAAAGTATCTTTACTTTTATTATATGCTGTTTCATGCCAAGAACAGGAGCATTATGGATTGTAAGGGCACTGATTCTGCATTTTATACACATATGAACTGTATTTGATAGCTATATATATCAATCAAATACAGTCCCTTTGTGTTAATAAAACTCCTCCTATAGAGCATTTGTTGGCAAGAAAGTGGTTTTGCTAGAAGAGTTCCACAGTAGATAAATTTTTTATGATGAAAAGTAGGCTAAAGCTTTGGGATTCAGTTTGCATAGGACTGTCCCGTTCCCCTCCCCCACCCTTCCCTAACTGCTATGCTACTACATTACTTGATATTGGGTACAGAAACTCCGATCCCAATGAGAAGAGAGGCCAGTATAAAGCATTTGACTTCCTAAACAACATAGATGCAATGTAAAAATGACCTTTTCGATTCTGGAACTTCTTTGAAAATTCAACATGACACACATAAAATCTTTATAGTCAGCAGCCAAGCAGTTCAGAGCTAGTTTTGTAATCCCTGTGCGGGGCCTAAAGTGCACACAGGAAGCTGGATTCAATTTTTCACTTAATTCCAGAGGTTATCCATTTTCCTTCCTCACTGAGTAAAAAGGGTTACTTTTCTTTGACATGCTCCCTGGAATGCAGAGCTAACATTGGGATTCAGTCATAAACGACCTGTCAGTATACATTAGATTATCTCATTACAATTGAACATTGTATTGTAGACGTCATATTTGAACTATGAATGACATGAGTCAAAAATCTATTTTTAAAATAAGCTGAGCGGTGTGTGTTACCCCCAAAATAGCTACCCTCTTCTGCTCTACCCCAGTGCCGGTGGTATCCAGAATGAGCCACAACTTTATGTATGTATAGTATTATTTCACAAGTATCATAATAGTTTATGGCATAATAAGGGATCTGCTTACAGCAATACAAGGGAAAGACATCTCAGCCCACAGGGTTTTATTAATCAATAACAATTACAAAGAAACCTGACACAATATGTAGATCTTTAATATCAATAACATAAAACAACCTCGCTAATGAAGATATATTAAAGTATTGATTGGTTGTGCAAGAAAGTGTATGCTTGTTTTGCTTCCATTTGCTAGTGTAGTGTAGTGTAGTGTATTGTGCTGGCTACTTGCATCTTAAAACCCATCTTTTCCTTCTTCCCCACACAAGTTGGGCCCCATTATACTTGGCATGGAGTAAGCATGTGCAGAATAATGCCAATGTCTATCCTGCAAAATCTCAACTCACTTATAACAGAGACAAGATTAAGCACTGGGCACGACTGGAGGTGGTGTGTGTGAGGGGTTCCCCATTGGCAATTTTTACTGTGGTTTTTTAAATAAACCTGGTATGTTTCAGCAATCAAAGTTTGTAAAATACTTCTTCCAGCACACTTAAAGAGAGGATGATTCATGCATGAATCGCTACAAAAAAGTCTAAGATGAATGCAGATGTATCTTAAAAGGACGGCTCTTTATTAGCAGGTCCTTGTAACCCAAGGGGGGAAATACTCTGTAGGAGAGGCAGAGGGGAAAAGAAATAATTGTTTCAAGGTCAATTACTTCTTTAGTAAGGACTACTCCAATAAGACCAATACACACAGTCCCAGATTTTCTACCGCACCTACCTCTCCCCATCCTGGGCACAGCAGAGAGAAGGATTGAGGCTGCAAAGGATGGACCTGTGGCTTCTTGATTCTTAGGCCGCATCCGACCAGGGACCCAGAAAGCTTAGAGGAGCCTGTGGACTGCACTAAAGAACACCATCTCATAATAGCTTCCAAGGGGGTATCTCATCACCTGATAATAGCCAGAGTGTCCCCTCCTGCCCCTGCCATCTCCCAGCATGCCCCCTACTGCAGTGCAGAGAGCTGTCAGCATCATGGCAATTGAAAAATCAGCCATGTTGAAGGGATTTTCAGATGATGAAATCAAGCCAGGTTCCAATCCTGTTGCAGCATCAGAGCTGCACAAAAGGGCTAGAATAAGCTTGAGACTTTAGCCTACAGACTTTATTATATTTGATGTCCTTGTGGTGGCCTCATTACAACAACCCTGCATCATGATCACAGGTATTTGCCTTTAGGCTTTATGACTGAGCTATCTGTCACACACCTAAAACTTTTAACTGCTTACTCCAAATGCAACTCCTCAGAGAGCAAGTTACACGACCTTAGATATTGAAATACTAGGCATAAGTAGCAGTAAGAGAGCTGAGTGAAAGGAGTTTTAATTTACACATTGCCTCCGCATTTGGCCCAGTTTTTTTTTTTAAAACTTAAGGCCTATTATATTGATACAGGCCAGCTGCAAAGTTTGGATCTCTAGCCAGGTCTGAACTTCTAAAGTTTCACAGGAGTTTGGAATCAGGTTTTGCTTTGGCTGACTTCTAGAAAAAAATATTGAAAGATTTTTTCCTCAGCTAAGAACAGCTCTCTTTACTAGTACTGTCAATGACAAATAAAGAGGTTAGTAACTTTAGACTTAAAAAATGATCATTTTGGATCAAAGCTTTGTCTTTTACATACATTTTTAGTGAAGTCTGCAGAGGGAAAGAGGAGGAGGGAAAGAGAGAGAGCAGCTTTTAATTATGCTATGTTTTCTTGCATGTTGACTGCTTAGAATTTTAATAGCTGTGGGCTATCAGGGAATTAATAGGAGAGAATTGCTGACCAAATCAAAAACAAGAAAAATAGAGCTCAATATTCTCTACAGAACTTCAGCACATAGGGAGTTTCACGCTACATGTTGTTGCTTTGCTTGTTTTTTATTTTGTTTTAAAAGTACTTGTATTTCTCCCCAGTCATAAACACAACTGCTCTACTGAAATGTGGTCATGCTTGGTGGCTACCTTGAGATTTTGCAACAAACAACCATCAGAGAGACATTTCTCAATTCTCATTTTTACAAGGAGTGGGTCCAAGGTTTTGGGGCCTGATTAAGTAAAGCACTTGATCACATGCTTATGTTTAGGCATATGCTTCAGTCCCATTGAAATCAATGAGATTAAGATTTTAGTTGGAATTAGGCACGTAGACACTTCAGAAAATCCCACTAGGCACCTAAATACCTTTAAAAAGTCTGGCACATGGACTAAACCGGAGCTCATGGGAGATGCTGTTTTCATACTGGCTTAGAAGAAGGGCATGGAAACAGACAAAAAATATATTATTGTAGTTAATACTGTAGCCAACACCCATGTTTAATTAATCAGGAGAATGCATTGTACACAAGAGCTGTCCAGGAGAACAGCTTGGAAACTCCTACAGAGACACATAATGCAGGTTTAGGTTGGCTGCATTAGTGTGTTGCTCTCTAAAATCTCCTGAGACTCTGTCTTCATTAAAAAAGATAACCTTTTTGTTTAGGAAGTAAAGGAATCTTGGAGATATTTCAGTACAGAACAGCTCACGGTTTCTGAAATATGTAGCTGTGCAAGCATCTTCTGTCCATATTAATATTTAATGCAGAACTTCAAACTCAGGCTAAGCTCAACTGGGTTTGAGGTTTATGTGACTGTTTTGCACAAGTCTATAAGAGACATCTGCTTAACCACAATTTCTTTGGGGGATGATCTAAACAGGGTTATGTCAGCCTTTAGAACCCACTTGGGTTCTTTTGTTTAGTAACATCAAGACAAATAAAGTTTGCATTCATCTTTATCTCATTTACATTACATGGCTTAGGGACCCATGGTTAGAGGTGGGCAAAGTTTTTGGACACTTAGCAGATTTGGCTGGACCAAAACATTTTGCAAATTTGTGCCAGATTTTCTAATTGTTTTGTTTAAAAATAACCAGAAAATAGCTGAAAAAGACAATGTTCCATTTAGACATTTTCAAAATGAAAGGTTTCAATTTTTGATTTCAAAATTTGGTTCAATTTAATTTAAAAAACTTGAAAACAAAAAGATCAATTTTGAGTCCACCAGAATATTTCATTTGACCTGAAATGTTTATTTTAATTTTGTTTTGTTTTGCCAAAAAGTTCAAAAAATGCATTCCAGGTCAACCCCAAACAATTGTTTTTTGGTTCTGCTATCAAATAAACCAAAAAGCCCCACACAGCTCTACCCACAACAACTTATTACAAGCTACTCAATAATATATTATTTAAAGCCATAAGCCTAAATCCTGGAGAGCATTACCAAAAAACAGTTTTATTTTAACTAATAGAAAAAGCCCTACAAAGTTTAATAGAGATTAAACCAATTGGGTTCTATAGCAGTTACTCTGAAAACCTATATATTTTATTAGAGAATGATATCCCTTTCTATAGTGTTTTAAACATCCTTTAGAACTCTATAACAGCAGTCTAATTCTCTGTCTAGTTCTTAAGGATGGTTGACAAATTCTATACAGGGGTTACTTTCTATGGGGGTCTTTCATAAGGGAAAAAAAAGGAAAGTCACTGAAAGTCCCTCAGGAGTCGAGCTATGAAAACTCTATAGAGGCTGGCTCTCCAAAGCTGTGGCCTTTTCTTTTAAAACAGTCCTTCAGTACAGTTGAACCTTTACAAAATTTATTTCTTACAGAAATATCCCAGGAGACTTGAGTATCATTGGCAGATATACTGTTAGACCATTACTGTGTAAGAATTTGCATTATAGCTTCTTAAGATAAAAAGTTAACAAACAGATCATTCAATAGCAAGAGCTCAAATTTCCATTTTGTGGCTTTTAAGGCCTCACATTAGTAAGTATATTAAAAATACTGTAAAAAACTATTCCCTACCCCTTGCTTCCAGAGAACTCCATTACCTCTTCAATGTCCATGTTTTTCAAACATCAGTCACATTTGTGAAGTTATTGTGAATACTAAAGATTTACCTTTGCACTACAGATGACACCTAAACGGTAAGTGGGAAAACATGAAACGTAGATCCCCTTTATTTTACAACGTCAGAAAATTAATTATTTTCCCTGATATCAATGGGGCATTAAATCTGTAACTAATTCCATATGTGTGAAAGCTGTAAGGATTAGAAGTGTATAAAGATGTTGTAGAATAAATCAAAACCATAGCAAATTGTGCAAGCTTGATGAAATGAGCCATTGTAGGCAATCAGGATATAAAAACTAAATCCATTTACTATGGGCCAAATGCTGCTTGCAGTAGTCATGGGAATATTAATAGTTATGTGCATTATGGTAGCGACCAGAAGTCCCGGCCCCATTACTTTTGGCACCGTCCTTCTACATATAAAATGAGAGTCCTTGCCCCATAAGGCTTCTAATCTAAGTATTCCCATTGAATCCTTTTGGCTAATTTCTAACACTCACAAATCAATGGTTTGAAAGTTCAACTTCAACTCTATCACTATTGGATACATGTTCACGTAGACAGAGGGCGGGGAACAGAAAGGGGGAGAGATAAATTCTAATGGAAGAAATAGATAGTGAGCCAAATCTTGCCATTGTATTAATAGATTTTGGGGCAGGGATTCTCTCTACCTGGGTGTATGGACAACACCTAGCACAATGGGGGTGCTGATCCTCATTGACATGCCAGGGCACTGCCATAACATAAATAAAGCTACTGCAGATCAGTTCTTTTTATGGTCCATCACAACAGACCGCTGATGGGAGCATCCTGACTCAGTTTCCCATCTTGGTTTCTCAATAAATTAAAATAAAAAGACTTTGTCAAGTCCATTAACAAGACCCTTCCTTAGGATCTGATTTATCCACATAAAGTTCAGACTTAAACACAAAAATCCTTGCTCCAGTCTCAAGCTGGGTACAGCCGAAATTCCCCTGATGTCTGCTGAATTTTTGTGCTTTAGCATGCTACTCCCAGTCCTTCCCCTCTACTCCCCCCACCCCCGCACTTACCGCTGCTCTTCTGAGAGGTATCAAGGGATTTCTCTATAAAGTGACTCCTTCAGTAATCAGGGTTGACTGGCCTCAGGCCTTTCAGCCTTTAGGGAATGCTACCCTGTTATGCTGCTATTTGCACATTTCCCCCTCCATTTTATCTTGCCTCATTTTCATCTCATGCCCAGTACAGAAGCAACAGGATGATTGGACTCTCTGGGCCAGATCCTCAGCTGGCAAGAACTCAGTATAGAACCATTCAAATCAATGGAGCTAGGCCAATATATAGCAGCAGAGGTCCTTTGTCTTTTAACAGCCATGTGGTAAATCTTCAGATTTTAGGTTCACTGTCCTAGTGTTCCAAGGTCGGTATAATGGGGCCTCCCTTTAGAATAGTCAAATGAATTTCTTTAGCTGTCTTCTGTTATACATCAGCTCCGTTAATCAAATAATGGAGGAAAGCTCATAAAAATAAGTAAACAAACATAAAAGGCTGGACCTGAGTGCTATAGTATTTCAGAGTTAGCTCAGTGCTCCTGTTAAAGGGCTGCTGCAGACATATACAAAGAATCACATGAATAATGTTGGAGCCATCTACCTACAGCATGGAAATGTGATCTTTTCTGTTCGAATGTGGTTGAAATTTGTTGGAACTGGAAAATAGATTATTCTTTCCTTAAAAGGACATCTTCTCATGCATACTGCCTATTCTGTGACAGAGCTGGGGGTGGGGAGCTGGAGAAGTATTTGGTCTTTGCTAACTTAATAGCTTTAACATATTCCTTTCTGATTAAGATGAAAAACTAGAGTTGTAGAAGTGGTTCATAGAAAGAAAGGAAGGTGTTTAACTAATGAAGGAAAAAAGAAAATAGGGAACCTAGTTAAATAAAGTAATGCTCAAAACATTAATATCAATTAACAGTGCAGAAGTCTGACCTCTCTATTTTGCTGATCTCAGAGGGGTTTGTCATAGCTTTTTTGTTTTGTTTTCTGTGGCAGGAAAATTTGGACTAGAGATGATTAACTTTAAAAACAAAGCACATGACTTTAGCAAATAGATGTTCTTCATAAAGAGATCATCCTAAGAAATACTATACGCTGTAAGTCAGCAACCAGTTGTAACAGAGACTCAGGGTTTAATGAGCTAGCCTCTCAGTTATTTGCTAAAGGAATAGTCTAGAATACATAATATTAGAATAAGTTGCTTCAAGAGTGCAAGCTAAACAAATGTTACAAGTAGTGAGAATAGAGATTTTAAGAGGTTAAACACAGGAAGTTGAAACTGGCACATGTAAAAAAATTAATTTTCTAATACAGCACCTACCTGATTCACCACTTCACACACAGGAGTTCCAGATACAGGAGAACTGTAAATGATCAGCCCTAAAAGTGTGCAATGTACATGTAGCCATGTTGGTCCCAGGATATTAGAGAGACAAGGTAACAGCTACAACCCATACTCAATGGGGACCCCATTCTGAAAGAAATCTTTCCTGAACCCCCACTTCTGGTCTTCAAACAACCCCCTCAACCTCTCCAAGCTCATCATCAGAAGCCAGGTCCCCACAGATCAGGACAAACCAACTCAAAGCAGCACCAGATCCTACCAGAACAACTGATGCATAACCTGCAGACATATCTCCACTGCTATAATGATCAACACCCGCCACTACACACTTTTCAAGATCCATAGGTCTTATACATGCCTATCACAACATGTAGTGTACCTTATCCAGTGCACTAAACGCTCCAACAACAACTATGTGGGTGAAACCAGACAATCATTACACTCTTGAATGAATTCACACAGGAAAATGATTAAAGACAAAAACACCCTTTCTGACTTGTGGGTGAAAACTTTGCACAAAGCAATCACTCTCTATCGGACCTATCAGTTCTCGCCCTCAAAGGAAACCTGCACAACACTTAAGAACATAAGAACAGTCATACTGGGTCAGACCAAAGGTCCATCTAGTTCAGTATCCTGTCTTCTGACAGTGGCCAATGCCTGGTGCCCCAGAGGGAATGAACAGAACAGGTAATCATCAAGTGATCCATCCCGTCGCTCATTCCCAGCTTCTGGCAAACAGATGCTAGGGACACCATCCCTGCCCATCCTGGATAATAGCCATTGATGGACTTATTCTTCATTAACTTATCTAGTTCTTTTTTGAACTCCCTTATAGTCTTGGCCTTCACATCATCCTCTGGCAAGGAGTTCCACGGGTTGACTGTGCATTGTGTGACAACATACTTCCTTTTGTTTGTTTTAAACCTGCTGCCTATTCATTTCATTTAGTGACCCCTAGTTCTTGTGTTATGAGAAGGAGTAAATAACACTTCCTTATTTACTTTCTCCACACCAGTCATGATTTTATAGACCTCTATCATATCTCCCTTAGTCGTCTTTTTTTCCAAGCTGAAAAGTCCCAGTCTTATTAATCTCTCCTCATATGACAGATGCTCTATACCCCTAATCATTATTGTTGCCCTTTTCTGAACCTTTTCCAATTCCAATATATCTATTTTGAGATGGGGCAACCACATCTGCATGCAGTATTCAAGATGTGGACGTACCGTGGATTTATTTAGAGGCAATGTGATATTTTCTGTCTTATTATCTATCCCTTTCTTAATGATTCCCAACATTCTGTTCGCTTTTATGACTGCCGCTGCACATTGAGTGGATATTTTCAGAGAACTATCCACAATGACTCCAAAATCCCTTTCTTGAGTGCAGCTAATTTAGACCTCATCATTTTATATGTATAGTTAGGATTATGTTTTCCAATGTGCACTGCTTTGCATTTATCAACATTGAATTTCATCTGCCATTTTGTTGCCCAGTCACCCAGTTTTGAGAAATCCTTTTGTAGCTCTTCACAGTCTGCCTGGGACTTAACTATCTTGAGTAGTTTTGTATCATCTGCAAATGTTGCCACCTCACTGTTTACCCCTTTTTCCAGATCATTTATGAATATGTTGAATAGGACTGGATCCAGTACAGACACCCGGGGGACACCACTATTTACCTCTCTCCATTCTGAAAGCTGACCATTTATTCCTACCCTTTGTTTCCTATATTTTAACCAGTTACCAATCCATGAGAGGACCTTCCCTTTTATCCCATGACAGCTTACTTTGCTTAATAGCCTTTGGTGAGGGACCTTATCAAAGGGTTTCTGAAAATCTAAATATACTGTATCCACTGGATCCCCCTTGTCCACATGCTTATTAACCCTCAGAGAATTCCAGTAGATTGGTGAGGCATGATTTCCCTTTACAAAAAACACATCGACTATTCCCCAACAAATTATGTTCATCTATGTATCTGACAATTTTGTTCTTTACTATAGGTTCAACCAGTTTGCCCGGTACTGAAGTCAGGCTTACCGGCCTGTAATTGCCAGGGTCAACTCTGGAGCCCTTTTTAAAATTGGCGTCACAAAATTAGCTATCCTCCATTCATTTGGTACAGAAGCTGATTTAAATGATAGGTTACAGACTACAGTTAGTAGTTCTGCAATCTCACATTTGAGTTTCTTCAGAACTCTTGGGTGAATGCCATCTGGTCCGTCCTGGTGACTTATTACTATTTAGTTTATCAATTTGTTCCAAAACCTCCTCTAATGACACCTCAATCTGGGACAGTTCCTCAGATTTGTCACATTAAAAGAATGGCTCAGGTTTGGGAATCTCCCAACTTTCAAAAGATGAGCCTGGGAGCTTAAATTCATTACTCTGCAAGGCACCAAATATCAAGGACTGAACAGAGATACTGGATTTATGGCTTATTACAACAAGCTGTAACCCACTGACCCCCTCTTTTTGTCCTATGACTGCAGAGTGTTAATGGGCCACTCTACCTTGAATTGTCCCTTACAATATGTGCTAACTACTTGTGCTAAATAGTCTGTCCCACCGTGCATTTTGCTGTGAGGCTGGGAGTTCCTTTCCCAGGCCTGAAGAAGAGCGCCGTGTGGCTCAAAATCTTGTCTCTCTTACCAACAGAAGTTAATCCAATAAACGATACCACAGCCCTAAAAGTACACGTTTTAAAATATGTTTTCTCAGAAGTTTTCTTTAAAGTTCAAACATAGGTTGGTCACATATCTGGAGCACGGAGTAGACGACTGAGTTATGCAATGCATTTTGAGTATTTTTTTTACTTGAATTACAGACAAATTTCAGATTATCCCTTATTCACAGTGGCTTGCATTTGTGAACCAGCACTAGTTAATTAGAACCTTTATGTGCACATGAAACCTTCTTCTTCAAATTTTCCCTGCTACCTGGGAACATTTTGAAGCTGCTCTTCCAAATATATTTTGAGTTTTAACAATGTTACTTGGGATAGATAATGTGGGACAAGTCACGGTATTTCACCAATGCCCCGTTGGTGACCCTATATCATGTGATCAGCTGCACAGACTCCCTCTTCATTTGATTTGTGATTTGTAGAGGCTGCATTTAAATTGAGTTTTCTGATTCATCTGGAAAAGTCAGAAAAAAATAAACCATTTTCCTTCTAGCCACTGTACCCGACTGACAAACTGTGGTCTAATTATGTTATCACTTGCTGTAATTCCCCTTGTTAGTCTGAAATGCCTTATTTTATATTTTGGACCAAATAAATAGATGCCAGTTTTACAAAAGCAAAATGTCCTTTGCTGAGATGAAGAGTTCTATTTTCACATCAGAGTAGATGTCTAATCTATGTATTCTTGCCAGAAGCCTGCACTGATACCTCCTGGAATTCCCTCTGTGATAGACCACTGTGTCATTATTTTATATGTAGACCCACATTAGATCCTAGGTTTAAAAGTGACATGACTTCTGTTTCAAACTTCTTTTCATTCCCTATTTAATTTTGTTGTGGACAGAACAGCTACAAACATTGCATCAAGAGGTGATGGGAGGAAGATGGTGAAGGCAGGTTCTATGTTGCTATCTCTGGCCTGACATGGGTGTGGTAATGTAGACCAGTAAGAGGATCAAATCACTGTGTGTTTCAGGGATCTCTTGCTCTCATTCTATTTCAGCTCTTCTCCCTTCCAGTATCCCACTGTGAGCTTGCACAAGCCTGCGTGCACCAGAATCTTGCTGATAGGTTTTAGTAAGACTCAGAACACAGGAAAACCAGGTTTTCCAGAGAGTGGGAACCTGAACCCCTTCAAAGTTCAAGGCTAGGAAAATGTGCTCTCTCCCCAGCAATTAGAAAGAGAACTCATGGCAAGTGTTTGAAGCTGGAAGAGAGGGAATTGCAGCAAGCACTTGCCAGCTATAATATGGCCTCATTAGGGCAGCAGCTGCTTGGCTTTGCTATATTTAAAGGGCCAGTCCCAGAAAGTCATAATGGTAAGAAGGGTATGTCTACACTAAAATTAGATACCTGTGGCTGGCCCATGCCAGCTGACTCAGGCTTGCAGGTCTTAGACTAAGGGGCTGTTTAATTGTGGTGTAGATATTTGGGCTTGGGCTGCAGCCTAAGCTCTGGGACCCTCCCACCTCTGAACATCGACACTGCAATTAAACAGCTCCTTAGATGTGAGCCTGAGTCAGCTGGTGCAGGCCAGCCGCAGGTTTTTAATTGCAGTGTAGACATACCCTACGGGGCAACTGTGCATGGAGGGGAAGAGTTATTAGTGACTGAGCAGTCAGATGCTCGGCAAGGCTGCGTTTGTGTGTTGCATATCACAGAGGCCTTGAGGATCTGTACTGATCAGTTCTGTGGGATTAAAACATAATTACAGAGGGTCCTGAACTGAGTTTAAATCTGGATCCAAACTTCCCAAAAGTTGGAAGTGAATCAGATCTGATGTTTTCAGTGAGGCCCATATTTAACTTTGCTACGGGGAAAAAGTGCTAACTCATTGCAACAAACCCAGCTTTGGGTCACCTACTTCTGGAGACCTAGAAACATGAAGGAGAATCTCTGAGTGGGGGCGAGTTTGTTCATTGCCCTCTTCTTTTAAAGTAGTAATAAATTAACCATCTTTGGTATCCTAAAGCCAGCCCAATGCAGAGTATGGCATATGCGATCACACTACACAGGAGATCGTTACAGTTACAGAAGGCTGAGAAATTGCTTGTGGGCCAACCCCTCAACTCCCAAAGCCAATTCTGCAAAAGGAATATAGCTGAAATAGAAGGTATCCTCCTGATAAGGCCTGATAATTTCCTCTGTTGAAACAGGGAAATATTTGCTAGAAACACCCCCCAAAATAAACCCTTCCCCCCACCTGAACATATTGCTGGCTGATGGGTGCTTGGTCTTACTCAAAATTTTTTAAATCTGCTTTCTAGTTCAAGGGAAATTAATATAGTATTTCAACTACTCCATATAACCAATGCCAAATATGACAGCTGGTATTAATATAATAAATTACATAATTATATTAAAGATAAATTGCATAGCTTTATAAAAATAAATATTAAAAACTGTTTAGAACTCAAATCAGCTATCCTGTATGAATAGACTTAACAATCACAAATGAATACAATTTTAAAAATAATGAAAAATCAGCTTTTCCAGTTACTTACTTATCATGACCCAGATTCAGCATGTTTGTATAAACTCAGTACCAAAGTTGAAGACAACCTGTCAATCTGTACTCCCCGCACCACAGCATTCTCGGGAGCCGTCGGGGGTGTCCTCAGCATCTGTAGGGAAAATAGAACTCAAGACACAGGGTACAGTTAGGGCTGGCTGGCAAAGAAGAATTCTATTTCACAAAAAATGCTGAGGTATCAACATTTGTTTGCATGCTGTATTGGCACGAAAATGAGATCTTTTGAAATTTGTTGTGAAAATTTAAAAGTAAGAACCCAGAATAGCTGGGTGGCTACAGCCCTCACTTGAGATGTCGGAGACCTTTGCTGTGACTACATTAAAGAGTTTACAATGGTGCAGCTGTGCCACTGTAAGCTCTCAACTGCTCCTAGCCAATGGGAGAGAGCTCTCCTGTCGGCTTAATTACTCCAGCCCCCGAGAGCGGCAGTAACTATGTTGGTGGGAGAAGCGCTCCCGCCAACATAGTGCTGTCCACACTGGTGCTTAAGTTGGTGTAATTTACATTGCTAATTCACACTCTGGAGTGACATAACATGTCAATTTAAGATGATCTGGAGTAGGAACTGGAACCCGACTCTCCCACATCCCACTTGAGTGCTTTAACCACTAGACTATTCGGAGCATAGGCGCCGACTCCGTGGGTGCTCCGGGGTTGGAGCACCCACGGGGAAAAATTGGTGGGTGCAGAGCACCTACCGGCAGCTCCCCGCCAGCCCCAGGACCCACTGCAAACTCACCTCAGCACTGGGAGATGTTGCGGGGCCCCGCCCCCGACGCTGGGCGATGTTGCGTTGGCGTCAGGGGCGGGGCCCCGCAACGTCACCCGGTGTCGGGGGCGGGGCCCGGCATCAGGGGCGGGGCCCCGCAGCATCACCCAGCATCGGGGATGGGGCCCGGCATCGCAGGCGGGGCCCCGCAACGTCACCCGGCGTCGGGGGCGGGGCCCGGCGTCAGCCCCCACCGGCGCTGCCGGAAGTCGGCGCCTGTGATTCGGAGGGTAGATCTCTCTCTCTTCCTGCACCCCCTCCACCCCCAAAATTCCATCCTGCACCTCAGAAACCAATATATGTCATCAGAAAAATTTCAACCAGTAGCAGTTACAATCCAGCAACCCTTGTTTATTGGAGAAGTTGCATTGACATCTATACTTACCCGCCGCGTCGGAGGAGTCCAATCGATCTTTTGGGTTCGATTTATCGCGTCTTGTCTAGACGCAATAAATCGAACCAGGAAGTGCTCGCCCGTCGACGCCGGTAATCCTGCTCCATGAACGGAGCAGGCGGAGTTGACGGGGGAGCCTGCGCGCCACCGTGTGGACCAGCGGTGAGTACTCTGAAGTTCGAAATAAGATACTTCGACTTCAGCTACGTTATTCACGTAGCTGAAGTCGCATATCTTAGTTCGAACTTGGGGGGTAGTGTGGACCAGCCCAAAGTCAATAGGATTACTTCCATCAAAAAAAGTTACAAGAGCTGCCTTTGGCAGGTGCTGTAAATGAAGAATGATTTTCAGATGATTTGGTTTAGAACAGAAGGGCTTAATTATGGCTCCAATGAGGCTGACACACATGGATCAGGATCATCAGCATCAGCTGGCTGCCAGTGCCAGGAGTCATTATATAGCACATTTGAAAGATGCTAGAGGAAGCACTCTGGACAGTGAGGCCTTGACACAAAGGTGCCCTTAGCAGCTCCCACAGCAAAACTCTGAAGGGTACAGAGGAGTGGAGCTAAATTAGGGCTCATCCCTGCATGGAATGAGGTTGGAAAAGCTTCCTGAACACTCCCCTTTCTAGTACTCTCCTGTAGGACCATACATAATCTGGCTTTGTCTGTACTAGTGAGTGTTAGATAAACACCTGAATCTATTACAGATTTGGGGTCTTAAACAAAACAAAATGTACGAGGGCGTCTCAGCTCATGTGTATGGAACCATTTTAAAGGAAAACAAGAAATTTTAATCACTCCTCAATGGCAAGTGAGGTTCCGTATGCTTCCAAATCCAGCAGAAGGCCAAATTCTGTTGTAAATTACCCCCACACCCTCAATTTGCAATACAAGTTTACTTTTTTGTTTGTTTGCTTTATGCAGAGCAGTGATAACTTAGACCTCAGTGGCTCAAGAGTCAAATTATCGATCAACATTACCCGAAAGAGCCACAATGGTATGAATTAATTGTTTCATTTACTCTCTCTCTCTGTATAATTTATATATTCTCACAGGAAAATGACTGACAAAGTATTATTATATTATGAACTACAATGGTTAATAACATAGTAAAAGCATCCTGACTGGTTAATGACTTAGACTGGTTAACAGTTAAATCACACAGTGTTTTTATATCATGAGCTGCAACGAGCTGCAGGAGATACATTAAAGAGTCACTTGCAGCTCACGAGCCTTAGTCTGAGTATCACTGATCTAGAGTATACTCCACTTAATTGAGAGGCCAGCTCCTATAAAGGTTTCACTCACATGATTACTCATTAAAACCAATACAACTACTCACATGAGTAAGGATTGCTATCGTAAGATCCATTGTGGGATGTAGCCTTTAAAGAAATGATTTAGCTTAATAATAGTGAATACCAATGTCTGTTCTTTGTTAAGAGAGTGTTTGCAAAAATGCCACTTATGCATTCAGCCTGTGGCCAAAATCAAAAAATTTTGAGGATGCACTTGGCCAATGCCTAAGGATTAAGCAAGTGTTCAATAGGCTTAAAAGTTAAGTTCTGATATCTTCATGCAGACTTCATAAAGGCTACAGACCTGATCCTGTACAGATATGAGGATGCTCAGCACCTTGCAGAAGATGCTCAATACCATACAGGACCAGGCCTCCTCTGAAGAAGAAATAAAGATGAGATATAGTGAATACGAGTCTGGTCTTACACTCACTGACTACAAGGACAAGCTTCCATTCACATCAATGAGACCATGACTGGGTCTTATATTTACTGTTGTTACTTAGTAACAGCAGTCCTCCATTTTGAATATTTTCTAACTGTTCAAGAAAGTGGCCTATTCAGCTGCCTGGCTGCTCAGCAGATGCCACTGCAGGCCAACAACTGGAATAGTCTATATCAGCTCATTAGCAAACCCTACAGTACAAGATTCATGTAGCAGTGGAGCCTCAGGCCATCCTGGACCCAACCTCACTCACCCCTGCATATTTCCACCCAGGGAACTTGCACAGGGCTGTTCAAGGAATGCATGTGCATTTCTATTCCCCTATCACACCACCAGCACTCCAACCACCTCATCCCATACACTTTTCATGTGCAGTGGGTTCTGAAGGTGTTATTTAAACATGTGTCTAAAAAAACCTAAGGTTAGGTTTCGTTGTATTTTAAATCAATATTTTTACCACAGTTCCTGTAAAAACACCTAATGCTGTAAGCAAAATGTCTAATACCATTTTAAATTTTTCTAAAAATAATATGTATAAATCTCCCCCCTCCCTCCACCAAGGTAGTTTGGGTGTGTCATATAAGCAGTTAATAACCAGATATAGTCTAGTGTAATTAAAATGAAATTAAGGAGGGTAGGCTCAGGGTATTTGTAAGGGAATACAGAGCATTTCACCCCTAGGTCACTCTTGGAATCCAGCCTAGGGGTTGAATGTTTATACCATATAATTGGTGCTGGATTGCTCATTTGAAGTGAGTTGGTGGTCTCAGACCAGTTCCAAGTGAACATGTATTCAAACTAAAGCACATTCTCAAACCTGACACAGTTCCTGCACATTTAGCAGAGGCGCAAAATGCAGGCAAAATGGACATGGAGACTAGACTACCCTCCTCCCACTGTTGACAATCCATTCAGTTCAGGGAATGAATCACATTGGTGGGGCACTGTGAAAGCATTGCTCCTTCCCTTGATCTACTATCCAGGACTTCATTTACAAATTCACCAGTCTGACACCTTTAATAAGTTCTAAGGGCCTGATTCAAAGCCCACTAAAGCCAAGACTCCAATATGACTTCAGTGGACTTTGGATCAGGCCCTAAAACAATTAACACAAGGCAAAAATCCTACCTTAAGAACTATTAAAAGCAAATGTCAAAATTAGCCATGCTGAACAGTGTTTGTTCTCTTCAGCCCCTTCCTTTCTCATCTCTTTGTGACTTAATTTCTGCATCTCAGGGTCTGGAGCTCTCCCCGTCTGTGTTCATCACAGGAAGCTATACTAGCTCAGGAGTCTAAAATCTAATGGTAAAGTATAAAAATATATACAAATTGAATTCACCTCAGTAATAGCAATTACACAATTGAATTCTTATATATTTATAGGATCAGGCTCCAGAATGTCCCAGCTGAAGCAGCAGTGACAGCAGCCAAGATGGCCTTTCTAACTGTGAATTGTCTTTTTTCTGTGTCATTTATGAGTCTGCCAACATTGGTTTTAAGGTAAGCACAGAGGCCGCTACTTCCATAGGATACTGAAAAGTGGCATCTACCCTTAAAAGAAATATATCAATGTATATTTATGCACTACTTTTTATTATTTTACTGCCTGCTGTATATGTTGCTTTGCCTGTTAACAATTCATTAAGAAAATGGTACTGTTTGGGGATGTACATATCACAGAAACAATCTGTTTGGGGATTTTGGTTGCAAAACACCAACAACCTTCTACTCTTTAGTAGCATCAGCAGCACTCCTTGAGGAACATACAGGTGTCAGTTTCATGGTTACAAAGTTCAAGCTGGATGTTTATAAAATGGGAACTCTTATCCACCAGTCACCTCGAGCCAGCCAGGTCCCTGTGAAGGAGAGGTGTATGCAGAGACTATGCAATAAATTAGTGATGTGTGGCATATATATTTATAAAACGGTAATGTCTTTGCTTTCTGGGTACTACATCTTTAAATTGTAAGAATACTTCCTGTGCACAGAGGCAGCAGATATTTTGTTCTACAGTTACGGCAGCTTGTTACACGAGACATGCATTGTGATCTCCCAGAAAGACTTTACCTGAGTTCTTTCTTGGTATTGTCTTCCTTTCTAGAATCCTGAAAACATATGATTGCTCTCGGTGTATGGAAAAGTATATCCATTAGTTTTGTCCAATTTCTTCATCTTTTCCCCTTTCTTAACAAGCTCTGGACCGAAACATAAATAAGGCATAGCTGTGTTGTTCCTATTATGGCACTTCTGTTCCTATTATGGCTAGGACACCCAGTCATAGGTCAGGACTCCACGGTGCTAGGTGCTGTACAAAGACAGAGAGTTTGTATTTAACAATATCTTTATTTTTATTTAAGCATTCTATAACTAACACAACAGCCACCAGAGCCTGCTGCTGACTGCAGCCTGAAGCTCCCTGCAGTTCAACACCCCACCTTACAAGAGGGAGGGTGACCTCTGACTTCTGAAGCCACATCCCAGAAACTAAGCAATTGCAGCTGCTCCACACACTACCCATATATCCAGCCAAACAAGCAGAGGCCTGAACAATGTAGGACCATTGCAGACCATATGATTCTAACATCCAGATGTACGCACCATATACAG
The DNA here is from genome assembly GCA_033296515.1 of Macrochelys suwanniensis. NCBI lineage: Eukaryota > Metazoa > Chordata > Testudines > Chelydridae > Macrochelys > Macrochelys suwanniensis. Next base: position 38,028,633 of record CM065783.1, read on the forward strand.
GATATGGGGACTGGCAAGTAGAGACAGATACAGCGTTTCTGACCTTTACACTTCAGTGGCTGAACCAAAAAAAAAATTATATACATTAGTTATAGTTTAAGGTTGACCCAAAATGGATTTTTTTCCTCTCAGTGAAATGGAAAAAAAAATTAGGATCAAACCAAATGTTTTATTTGCCCCCAAACAACGTGGTGTTTTACCCTTTTTCTTCTTAAATAAATCTAGCTAAATTTCACAATGAAACATCATTTCAAAATAAGAAGTCTAAGCATTTTATTTCAAAGTGTTGAAATGAAACGTGACTTTTTGAAATGTTTCCTTTTTTTCCTGTCCCAAACTGTATTTTTTTGGCAAATAAACCCCTAGTCAAAAAAATTTATCCCAGCTCTCGCAGCAAATCACTTAAGGATAGACTTTAAACATGTTACTCACCCCTCTGACTGCAGTGGGAATACTCACACACAAAGTTAAATCATAAGTGCTTTGCTAGATCAGGGCCTGTTGTAGTGTTAATATCTCTTGGCCTACCTAATTTTACGTTGTCTATTTTAAAAGTTAAAAGGCTTGATTCCGCTCTCAGATATCTTGTAAAATCAGCAGCTACATCAAATCACAACAAACATAGCTGTCGATTTTAAAAGATACGTGGCAACATGAGCCTACAGTGAGTATCTGAGAACAAGATCAAGCCCTGAATATTTTCAGCTGGATTAATGGATACATATTGATCCTCAAATTCCTAAAACCAGACAAGTCTTGTTTGACTAACAGCAAGACCCGGAGCTCCTAAAGCATGTCGTAGTCTCAGAAGACACCTTCCTGCAGAACATCCATGTAGCATTTTGCAATTAATTTGTCACTTCAGAACAGAATGCTAGAGACTTCAGAGCATTTCTTTAGCATACACTCTATTCTCTCTTCATTGCAGTATTTTAGGTTGAAGCCAAAAACACCCACCCAGAATTATTTTTAAGTGCAGTGTTAAAAGTCTCTGAACATTGATTGACCGTTAGGGCCTGATCCTGTCAGATCTTAAGAATATTGCATACATTGCTGGGCACTCTCAATGGCTCTAGAAGGCAAGAGGGGTTGAGGATTCTCAGCACCTTGCAGAACTAGGCCCTAAGTCACTTCACATACTTGTTTAAACTGTTCTGTAATTCTTCATCTGCCTAAAAGACAAGAAAATGATTTGTTTTCTAAACATTAAACAAAACAATCTTACTTGTTTTTCAAACAATCACTAAATACATTTAGATTAATTCATGTCAGAGCAATTTTAAAAGACCATTCTGATGTAATTTACTTTAAAAAAATTAAGAAAATATGAAAAGCTGAATTTTTAGAAGAGAAAATTGCCCTGAAGTATAAATAACTATTTACATTTGCATTCCTGTGTCTCTAGGAATTTATATTCTTTGGAGACATAATAAGAATGCACATAACAACCAAATGTGACCCTAAGAGCATCCCAGTGCCAGAGGGCAAGGGACTCACTGCTATTAGAGAAGGAGTTTAAGCTGGCGTGACCACTTCAATGTACCCCAACTCACTATAATTGTAATCTGTATCTAAAAGGTGTCATGTAATATGTCACTGGAAAACTAACAACTCACTGATCATTAATATTCTTGTGTGATGTATGTACACAGTGTATATTAATAGTTATGGATATATGCTGGAATGATGATTAAAACATATTTATGCCAGGCATGTCATGTTTCTCTTACATAGGCTCCTATTACCTCCCATCCCCTGTCCCGATTTTTCACAGTTGCTATCTGGTCACCCTAATGTACCTTCATTGTCTCTGCAGGAGGACTGGGCTGTTCAGAGAAGCAAATACATTCCTTTGTCTAAGGCAGACCTATTTATAGGTAAATAGGTCTGTATAGGTAAATAGGTCTTTATAGGTAAATAGGTCTGCCTTAGACAAAGGAATGTATTTGCTTCTCTGACCAACCCAGTCCTCCTGCAGAGACAATGAAGGTACATTAGGGTGACCAGATAGCAACTGTGAAAAATTGGGACAGGGGATGGGCGGTAATAGGAGCCTATGTAAGAGAAAGCTCCAAATATCGGGACTGTCCCTATAAAATCGGGACATCTGGTCACTCTAAGGTACATGTATATATCAGGTAATCAAAGCTATTAAGCTAACAAGTAGGGGAGGAGACAGCATGACATCTGTATCCCAGCAGGAGACAGAGAAGCTTCATCTGGGTTTTAATTTTCAAAGAATAGAGTGCAAAGGTTTACTGGTCTATAAAGACAGGGACAGAAACCATCTTTGGCATCAATCACTAGACAGACCCAAGGAAACAGCTCTTGCAAGCTTAGGAAGATGGGTCCTTCAACTAGGATGAGGGATGAAGTCTCTGGAAACTGAATATAAGGTGAGAAACCTGGTTAGGCAAAGATCTTTCACCTACAAAGACAGGGGAAACCAGCCTCTTGTACTTCCGCGGAAGGTCCTGGCTGAGGAAAGGTCAACCAAGTCTGGTGGAAGCCAGAGTGGGGCTGTAGACAGGCTGCTAGGGTCAGAGATGCTGAACCAGGCATGCAGACCAGCACTTCTGCGACCCACATGCTTGCTGCTGATTGTGAGTGTCCCAGACAGAAAGCTACAGTAGCAAAGCATTGTAACACTGAGTGCCTCACAGAGTAAGAGATGACACAACCCCTCACAGGCCTGGATTGTACCCCATAACTGTGACACCAGTCATGGAATTTCAGAGTAGAATTTCTTGTACTCTCAGGTTCAATAATGCTAATTGCTTTCCTCATTCTTCTCTTGCTCTTACAAAATCTAAATGGAAGGAGGTGAATTATTTGTATTTGCAAAATCAGCTTTTGGGGAAAAAACAATGAGTTTTCGCTTTACCCAGTAATATATTATTTTTAAAGGTTCAGTTCTTTTCCATTGTTCATTGTCTGCAAAAAATAGTGACATACAGCAAAGTAGGGCACAGTTCAGAAAATCGTTGGGCTTTAGCCATTGGCATACAGGGAGTTTATTCATTTTGACTTCTTTTTAATTAGATAATGATTTTAATGAGTTTCAGCATTTATATACTGTTCAGGTCTGTCTCACTTTAATCCAACTTTCAGACACTTAGGAGAAATGCATTTATAACAAGAATGTGGTAAAGCATGGTTGTCAAACACTACTGGTTGACAGCACAATGCTGACCTTGACTCCTTGTTTTATGAAAAAGGGCTAACGCTGAAGAAAGATGCTAGATTGAGAGCACTGAAAGTTAAATACCTTCATTAACCTGCAGAGCAAGTGTAGAGAGCATCGGCATTATTCATAAGAACTACCTAAAAACCCACAGTGGCTTCAACCCTAGACTTCAAACCACCTTTGTGTAGAATTTCCATGTTCCTACGGTCTCTGGTCTCTCTGCTGGAACAATAATTAGCAATGTCAATTAAGACAGGAAGTTTGGGCACTATCCTAGGACTCAGGATTCCCAGGTTCAATTCAGCTCCACCACAGACTTCTGGTATGACCTTGGGAAACTCACAGTCTCCCTGGGCTTCAGTTTCCTACCTTACAAGGGTGCTGTGAGGCTAAATACATTAAAGCTGTGAAGTACTCATATACTATGGTGATGGAGGCCATATAAAATCTTATGGCAAACAGAACTATGAAAGTAGAGCTTGACCCACTGAAGTCAACGGGACTCTTTCCAGTGACTTCAGTAGAGGTTGATCATGCTGTTTGTGACTACTTGTCCATCAGAGATTAGAATGAGAACACTTGCAATTATACAAACCATGGTAGTCAGCACTCTAGCCAATCAGTTCAATGATCTCTCTCCAAATTCCCACCAGTTAGCCATATTTCATACCATTACTAAACTCAGCTGTTGAAGTTCTTCATTAACAGACAGTTTTAGGGTGTACACAGTAATAGCACTATCAGGGCTGGCCCTACCTTTTTGGCCGCCCCAAGCAAAAAAAAAACAACCCACAAGCGCCGCCCTCCCCCCCAACGCTGGCCAAACAACCCCCCCCCCAACAACGCTGCCCCGCCAAAACGCGGGGGGGAGGGGGGCGGCGGGGAGGGTGGCATGCCCGCTGCCCCGGCCGTCGGAGAGCAGAGCACGCCTGCTGCCCCACTGCCCCGCTGCCCCGGCCGGGGCGCCGGCAGGGACCGGAGCGTGCCTGCTGCCCTGCTGCCCCGGTCGGGGCGCCGGCGGGAGTGTGGCACCATGCACGCCAGCGGCCCCGCTCCCCCAGCAGGGGCGCCAGAGGAAGATTAGGTTTTTTTGTAAATTTTTTTAAAAAAACAGCGTTGAGTGCCGCCCCCTCCAGGTGTCACCCTAAGCACGTGCTTGGTAGGCTGGTGCCTGGAGACGGCCCTGAGCACTATATAGCAACAGCCCTTAAAAACTTTCCATTCGTCTTTAATAGCCAAGGGCTAGATTCTTGGCCCTTATTCAGCCATTCAATGTAAAGAGTAAGGGAATAAGTAGCATTCACCCACTCTAGTGTGCCCCATGTAAGTATCAAGCAGAACTCTGCATTTGGGGGAGCACAGGGCTGCTACTAAAATGTCTCTCCTGGAATATATGGAGGCCCAAAGGGAGCAAAGAGAGTCAGGCAGTTGTCAGACCCATGGTTCCACTCCCTCTCTTCACCACTCAAAGACTAGCCATATCAGGGGAAGCACATACCTTAAACCTTGGGCCTGAAAATGTCCCTGCTTTGTTCCATCACAGATATGACTTTTCATCGGAAATCTGAGGAGATTCCATTCAACCATTTATGAATTAGAGAAAGTAGAGAAAAAGATACAGAGATATGTTTCCATCAATAAAAATGAAGACATTTTGCTCACCAATAATAATACTGGCTGAACAGTTAAAGCTTCAGACTTGCCGTGGCTCCTTGAGAAATATATATATTAAGATTGGGTATTTAAAAATGCTTATGAGCACGCTCAGGACATGCTAAGATTTTAATAGAGTCTGAGTAAGTATTGGCCACTAAGTGGGAAAACACTTTTTCCCATCCTAGTCTTACCAGGTGCCCTGCTAAGAAGTTCTGCCACATTCAGGGAGCTCAAATGAGTTGATTGAGGAATATACTAATTATCTAATGAAAACCCCCAGAAAAGTCCATCAGAAATCTGCCCTAGCCACAGAGTATGATAAAACATGAGGTGAGAATAAGGTGCAGCTGACAGTTTTAGGGTTACTCTAAAATGTTTTGCTGCATTCCATTTTTTCCCCAAAATTTTAAACTTCTCATTTAGGGTTATTTTTTCCTATCTGAAGATATAGCTGTCCCAATGTAAACCAAGGGTTGCTGCCCAGTTATATTACATCCTGTCAACACAGTTGATTTTTGTACTATAGGCAGGGTGCTAGACTTGCAGAAAAATTTTCCCAGTCAACCAATAGCAATATCAAAAGTGCTGCTTTCTCTCACCAACCCCATTCACCTTTAAAGAACTTCAAAGCCTACATGGGATATTTAAGACCTTCCTATAGGCCACATTTTACTGTGATAGATGCCTTGTTAAAAACTCATCTTGTCTATATAGTTGGAGCAAGCATCTTGTCTATATAATGTTCTAATTATATTGTGGAACAGTGGCCAGTTTATAATGCTCATTGGCCCACTCACACAGGCCAGGGAAACCATGTCATAAAAGCTGCAACCTTACTGCACACCACCCACTGCACACCACCAGGTAAACTCTGCATGACAATGAATAAGATGATTAAGCTTGAGATATAATCCCTCCAATTCCAGCCCCATTTCTTCCCAAAGAGCTAAAAGTAAATGAAAAATGTACCAAGAAACATTAATGGAATAAGGAACAATTCAGGATGATTAAGACAGGCAGAATCTGACCCTAAGTAGCAGGAAATGGAAAATATGAGGTTCTGGTAGCAACATTATCTTACCAAGCTGCACATACATTCTATTAAAGTTAGACTGTTAAATGCATATCAAATTATAATATGTCATATTATATTTTTACAAGGTGTTCCTTTCTCATTGCCCAAACTCTCAGCCGTTCTTGAATAATCTTAGAGAGAGGCAAATAGTGGGAAAGTTTATTAGGTAATAAGTTTACTAAATCCAATTTGCAATTTGAGTGGTGATATTTGTAACCTTTCTTGGTTGCTTTTCTGCAACTATTGATGTGACTATCATTCATACTAAAATGTTTGAGAAGGAGCTTTTATTCATACAAATGGGTATTTGTGCATGAGCAAGAGTATTCACACATGAACACGCACATTTGCACTGGAAATACAAGCCTAGTAGAACTATATTATATACTCCGTATGCAACGACTTGGTGGCCATGTGATAAGACAAAAATGATCAGAGAGAGCCAATAAGTTACTTTTATCTTTGTTTCTCTCTGAGTCAGAAAGGAAAGTAGTTATTAAAATTTGGGATCCACATACAACACTGGCTAAATATTATGCTATTCCTTGTGCAAAAGAGGACAGCTAGTGACTTAAAACATCCAAATTTTTTCTAGAATTGCATTTCTGTTGAAAGTGCTCCTCCCTCCTCTCTCCAAGTGATTTGAAGTCTGAATGATTTCTTTGAACATTACTTTTATTTCCTAATCTGGGAGCAGAAACACCATCATTTCACTCAGGTGACTCATCTTAAATATAGAATTAAGAATTACAAATAGTTGAAGGACTATTAGTTACAACTTGTTTGTGAAAAAACATAGCAAGCCAAAATGTAGGATCAATTTATAGATGAGGGTGGGGCGAGACCAATCTCATAAATAAAATAGTTCAGAATGACTAGTTCACCCAGCTATAGTCATGATTAATTTCATTTCCCTCCTGATTTATTAATAGAGCTATATTGCCCCTACAATTTCTCTTTCCGCTCATATCCTTATATTGGAAGAAGGAAGACCTCCAGAGATTTAGAATCTAAAGGTGACTGATGTTACCTAGCAAGATGCATGTTCAAATAGAAACATTTCATAGCTCGCATTAGCTCTGTGTCTGTTTGGGTTGCCCACTGTGACACACATCTTTAAAGAACTTCACCTTAGAGGTGCCAGCTAAGTAAACTACAAGAGGTAGATATATATATAGGACCTCTTTTAGGGAGCATCCCTTTTATTTCTGGAAGCCCAGCCATCTGTTAAGTTGCTCACTCTGGGCCTTATCCAAAGCCCACGGAAGTAAATGAGAGTCTTTCCAATGACTTGAGAGGGCTTTGGGTCAGCCCCTACAAGCCTGACTCTGCAACCTTGAATTAAAGGGGAGCTGGAAAAGTCTGCCCGATCCTGTCATGTCAAAAGGATAACTGAATGGAAGAAAAGGGTGGGAAAGGAGACTAGAGGAGCACATATGATCCCCCAAAGAATTTGGCAATCTTCCCCTCCAAAAAGTTCAGCTTCCATTCCCTCCCCTAGCGACTGTAGAGTCACCTGCATTCTCAGGAAATTCTAAGAAAAGTCTTTAAAACTATGTATTGTTTTTATCTGTGTTTAAAAACAGGAAAAAATGGGAAGGCATGGAGTGATGTAACTGGCATCTCTTAACTCTACCCTGATGGGATTGAATAGAAGAGAGGAGAATCAAAGTATTTTGCCCATCTCCTTTTTCATTAAATTTTTCAGATTATTACACACACCACCTGCAGTGGAACCTCAGTAGATTGCCTCACAGTCAGCACCTGCTCTCCCAAAAGATCAAATCAGCACCTTTCACATTTGATACGATGTGCTGCAGAGTACAGTGTCACCTTTCTACTACTAGTAGTAAGAATCTTGTACACACACTTGGCCAGCCCTAAGCAGAAATCACATGTCAATTGTATCTCTCTTTGGACACCTCTTTCTTTTAGTCAGAGATTTGTCCTTTATCCAGTGCTTTGCAATTCACTCTGAGGGACCTTGCATCTTAAAGGATGAATTGTAGGCCAAGAGTAAGGAGCAGGGCACTGCTATACTGGGAGTCACCAATGGCTCTGAGCCCAGTGCTGCATACATGCCTGTGTGTGCTGCAGCAGCTATGCTGGCTTGTACATTTAGTGGAGAGGGAGTGAGAAGCAGTAGCATAGCCAGGGGGGGAGCAGGGGGAGCGGCTGCTCCCCCTGTGAGCAGAAGCGGCGCCTTTTTTTAGCAGCACTAAAAAAAGGCGCCGCTTCTTTTTAAGCGCCGCTTCTTGCAGTCACCCGGCGGCGCTCCGGGTCTTCGGCGGCATTTCGGCGGCGGGTACCACCGAAGACCCGGAGTGAGTGAGGACCCGCCGCCGAAGTGCCGCTGAAGACCCGGAGCACCGCCAGGTGAGTACAGGGGGAGGAGCCTTTTTATAGCACCGCTCCCCCTGCGCTCCGGACCTGGCTGCACTACTGGTGAGACGGCTCCGTCCAGTCCCTGTTTCATTCCTCCTCCTCCACACACCTGCACAAGGGCGGGTAGGGAGGAGGAAGATGTAGCCGGTCTACAAAGCATGTTTCCCCTCCTGCGCCCTGCCCATGGTATGGATAACTAACATGGACTGTACGGAGGAGGCAAGGCAACTGTAATAGCTGAGCCATAATTTGTCTCTTTAGCAAGTGGAAAACTGCATTCAATAAGCTCAATTTATTATCTTTCTTTCGAAAAACACTATCATTTTCTGCATTGCTACCTATACAATACGTAGCTACAAACAATTTTGACACTGGGTCTTTCAAGTCCCTCTGAACGAGCAAAGACCAGATGACCTACATTACTTTAAAGACTAAGATTCACGCTCAGCTTTGAATCTCTTCTTTGCTTTTGTGGGTTTACATCAGGCTTTTAATATTATTAGCATATAGTTGCTATGGTTGGGTAAGCAGAATAGACTCCCTCAGAAAACATTATGTACAGTGATGATTTAAACTGATTAGCACGTTTCAGACTTGGGGGTTTTAACTTCCATTTGTACAACTCAGACTTACTGTACAATGATGACATTCTCTCAAACAAATAAAAGACCAGGGTGACTGGAAGAAGCCTGTTAAAAGAGCAGATTTTCCGTGCTCTGAGACTGCTCATTTGCAGTTTTTCCACAGTATTCAGGAGCATCTTCCTTGCACCAAGTTCATCAGAAATTCATTTCACATTCTCAGGATACACAGTGCCCACATGTTGCAAAAGAGATCCTTGCAAGTGGGGTGGGGAGTGGGGGTGGGAGGGCGGGAGGAACCAGCACTAGAACATATCCTTGAATTTACAGCACTGCATATACTAGGGGCGAAAGGGGCTTGAGATACTCATTATTTAAGAATTAGATAGATACAGGCACCATTTCAAATGTAACATGTTAACTCCTCCTGACCAGGAGACATGCCTGAATTGTTGACAGATGTGAGGATGGACGTAAACAAAGGCTTGACCCTAGTAGATCCAGGGAAAATAGTCATCATTAAAAGGGGGGGGTGTTCCCCCACTCAAAATTTGCCCCCTACTGTTTTTTTAAGTTTGTGAAATCTCTGCTTTCCACATCCCTCTCTGGAGGTTTGTGTTAGTGCAGGACTCCAAGAAGCATCATGGCCTAGTGGACTGAGCACAAGACTGGGAGCCAGGTACTCAGTAATGTTCTCATCTCTGGTGCACAGCAAAGGAGCACGGTTTTTTGCATTCCAATGTCAGTGCGAGCAGCAGCTTCACATAAGCATGAGTAAGACGGAGCAGTAGGCACAGTGCACCACACTGAGCCCACCTGTTACCTTACTCTCAAGAGCACAGGGTGAAAAACAGGCTGGGTATAGGTGGACATATCAGAGGTGACATTGATCCTCTGCATACAAATAAGAGATGTACTTTCACATTCCTCTCTTTACCCTTACCCTTCCTACTAGGCAGGCATAACTTGGTGCAAAACACACATTTCCTGCAGTTCCCAAGCTCACTGTTTTGCCCATCATTTTTAACTTTGTACTTATATGTGTAACACTCTGCACCTCCCCTGTGGAGGATTAAATGAACAGTACTTTACAAACATTATTTAGCTATGCTTTCCAATACCCTTGGAGGGGAGAGATGAAGAGGTATTTAGTTGCTTTTGAACATCTCACTTGGTACCTACCTGCATCTTCAGGTGGCTAAATACTTTAAAAATCTGGCCCTAAGTGACTTGCACACAGTCTGACAAGTCCATGTCAGAACCAGAATTAAAACACAGGGGCCTGCTCATGTTAAATTGTGCCCACGCCCAGACACACACAGTTGCTGAATCTGTGCAGAAGCAGTGAGGTGCTGGCTGCACAGGATCACTCCACTCAGCAGCAAGTGTTGGTAGATGTAATACAACCATACATGGACTTGAAGCAGACCCTTAAGAGTAGGTCTACTCCCTACTTATGTAGGTACTTACATGTCCCCCACCATGTTAGACATTCGATTCATCCTCTCAACATTCTGTGAGGGAAGTAATGATTATTCTCCCAGTTTTACAGATGGGGAACTCAGGCACACAGAGAATAAGTGACTTGCCCAAGGCCACACAGGGAGTCTGTGGTAGCGATCTCCTGAATCACAGTCTAGTTCTTTAGGAAGGGATCCAGGCACCACAGAGGCTGATGAGTCCCAGTGAGGGATGGTGCTGCCAGTGGTTTTCTTGGTAGTGGGGGTAGGGGAAGTTCTGACATAGGAGCTCCCAAGCTGGATTGCAGTCAGAGGAAAGATTTTCAAAGGCACATGTGGCATTTAGGCACTTTCACGCATTCAAACAGAAATGAATGAAGTGCCTTTAGAAATCTCCCCCATCAACAAAAGATCATCAGTAAGTAGAGCTGGAGTGCAAATGGGGATGGGTGAGCTGAGCATTCCAGAGGAAAAAGCTGTTAATACATCAATATATATCTAACAGTCATACATGATGATGTAAAAACCTTTTAATCCAGGCTGAGAACTAACACAGCCTTCTTCAGATGTGCCAACGGCCAGTAGCACTCCTGTAGCGCTATGAATCAGGTTGTTTGAGGAGGTTACAGTTAAGAACTCCCCCCATTCTGAATTTTCATTTTGATTTTAATTGACAAGAATACTCCACCTGTAGGAAATACAGAGTTAAAAAGGGCATGGGGGCACCTATAGAGAGGGACTGTAGAGCACAGTGTGTGCATGTTTTAATAGATTAATTCTTGCTGTCCCCTAGTGCCACCTCTGGTTGGAACTCACTGACTATGAAAAGCTAATAAGCATTTCTAGGGGAAAGTGAAGGGTAATGTACTAGACAACTCCTCACTCAGGCAGAGTAAGGGAATCCTGCTGAGTTCACCACCTTTCCAAACTGATAATCAAACACTGAATTCCACAGCTCCTCCAGCTGAGCAAATGTCTCCTATTCCCACATTATTAATGTTGATGATGAGTTGTTAGCAATAAGTGGACAGCTTGATTTTCATAACTCCTTAGGCTGCATATAGGCTACGGAGAAAGCACGCATCCAGTGGCCCTCATTTAAAAGGCTCACTTCACACAGTATTATCTGGGAAAAAAATCTTTTTTTTTTTTTTTTTTTTTTTTTTTTTTTACTATTAGAGTCATCGGAGGCACCACCGTGGTTTTGTTTATTGATCTGTTGTAACAACTGACATACTCTGAGGGCCTGATCCTCAGCTGCTGTAAAATGGCCTACACTCTAGGGAAGTCAGTGAAGCTTTGCTGATTTACACCAGCTGAGGATGTAGCCCTGGTGGTTTAATGGTGATCACTGAATAAACACTGTATGTCTGCCACTCCACTGCTCGACATCATATTGATGGATGATGTGTGCCTTCAAACAGGTGTGCCTTCAAACATCCATAAGTATGTAGAATAGAGCAGGCCCAGTTCATGGGGCACAGAGAAGCAAAAATGTATATTGGAAGAGTAAAGGGAAATATCAATGTACAATCTACTGTATACATATGTGTGCATCTATACACCTACACACATGTATACATATATCAAGCTATATATACACACACACATATATATATAAACACTTACATATATACATGCACATATGGATACATACAAAGATAATAAACACGTGCATATATATATATACACACACGTACTTGCATTTATAAATCATTCATCTAAGATATGCAACTATATTATCCGATGTATAGCTGTTACAAAATGACCCACATACATTGATATATTGTAAAGTGACAAAACAGACTGTAAGTTTGTTCAAAGCTGATGAATAAAAAAATTGAAATACTACATCAAACAGCTGCAAAAAGCTCACAGACCTTCCAGCTGCTGCTTTAAAATTTCAGGTTGATGGTTGCTGCGGGAAGTCAGATTTCCTCTCCCATGCTGAGAGCTAGACTAACTTTGCTTCTATTTTTACTCTTAGATATTGTGAGCTACAAAATCTAGCCAAAGTATTGTTTTTCTCTGGAGCTATTGCATTGCTAAAACAAATGGGTTGCACTTCAAGGCTGGCACAATTAAGTATTTAAAAAGAGAAACTGCATCTGATACTCTCTGTGGCACTGGTTATGGTCCTCTTTGACTTCTATTATTTTAGAAACCACAAACCGGGTTATGGCAACTCGTTCTGCACCAAGGGGTTTTCAGCTCAGGGCTAGAGAGTCAGCCAAGAGCTCCTCGTCTTTCTCGCTCTGATCCCAGTCCAAGCATGTCTAATATTACTGGGAGGTGACAGCAGAGGAAACAACACCTGATATTTGTAATGTATATTACAATGCAATATATAATTATAATATATTATTTGCAAATTAGTGACAGTGTGATGTTCATGTGGCGCCTTTGCCCTCATTGCAAAGATAGAGGCATTCCTGCTTCTCATTGTTTTCTTCTGATGACATCCATGTCAGTCACTGGCTGCTGTCCTGAAGGTTTCCTTTTCCTATCTTGGGGCTGGACCTGTGCTACCACTGGATGCCTCATGCAACAATCATCCATTTACTTCCACTAACTTGCATGCTTGATTGGATACTTGACAAATTTATAGTCTTCAGGTCTATTGTATGTCACATATTGCAGGAAACTGTTGGACCCTATGGGATAGAATTTCAAAAGTATTCAGCACTCATATTGGGACTGTTTTGTTTTTTTTTAAAAAAAGAGTAGCTCCCATTTAGACACCTAACTGAAGAGATCAGATTTTCAAGAGAGCTCAGCACCAAACAGCTCCTGAATATATGGCCACTTACTTAGATTCCCAACTAAGGAAGCTGTTGGTTGGTAGGAGCTGTTGGTTGCTAAGCTCTTCTGTAAGCATGGCCCTAAGATTTATTTATTATATTAGATTCAAAATGATTAAGACACCTATCCAAGGCTCTAAGTGCTCTGACATAATTAGTCATACAATAAATATAATTAAATTAAAAATCAGCAGCATCGAAATCCATTTCACAGGAACTCAGCTGGCCAGCCAGCCACCAAGCCCCTTCATCATCTAAGAAGCAGACCCTCAGCCTTCTTCAGAGACTCTCACAAACAGACATCTTTTGCAGCATGCCAGGAAAATCACCAGAGTTGGGCTATTTTTGACTAAGGGGGGAGCAAGTTCCAGAGTCACAAAGGACTCCCTGCCAGCTGCCCCTCTCTTTATAATGAGAGGATCCAGCTCAAGACCCTGCTGTGGCAGGATGATACAGAGAGACAAGTGGTTGCTGATGTCTAAGCCTTTAAGGCTTCATAGCTTATAAGCAACACTGTAAAATCCACCCAGAGAAAATACACTGAATGTGAGTCAGAAGTAGCAGCATTTATACTGCATGGTGACATTTCAGCAAGTTTTGCTGGTTCAAAGAGTTAGATTGAGCCCCACACAGTAATGTCTATGGTCCGCGCAGTCCCTGTGTTCAGGAGATGCAGAGTTCAAACCATCTCCCTGCAGGGGGAGGGGACTAAAGGAGTTACACTGGGACTGAATTTAGCCCCATTTGTTACTATTGGTAAACACGAGTTATTTCATAGCCTTGGTGTAATCTCCAAGTCAATGCTTAGGCAGGGGCAAATCAGTGGTCACCCCTAATATTAAAATGTATAAACAGCCACGCCACTGCTAGAACTTGTAATGTGAAACACAGGCTGAGGGAAGGCACAAACAAAGAATTCACAGTAATTGATGTTTCCAGACAATGATCTTGGCATCTCTTTAAATCTATTTATAATTGCTTGGTCCCTGGCCCTGAATATGTATAGGATACTTCACCCATGAAGGGTGAGTACTCTGTTTCTTTCCTGCTTATGAAAGACACATAACTCAAAAGGGCCGCAGCCCAGAGAGAGATGAAAGGCACTTTTTTTAAAACAAGCGAAAGACTGGTAATCACCCTTCATGGGTGAGATCGTCTATTTGTTCTCTAGGGATTCAGTTCTGGTTCTTTTAAAAGAAGGTTTTTAAAAGAGATTGAACCCAGGTAGCAGACAGTCAGAGAATGAGGTAGATGGGTCTGGAAGCAGGTAGATAGACGCGTAACAGTGCCTTGGAAGTATGGCCCTGTGATCCTCCAGGGAGAATTAATGCAGGCCAGGGCCCTGAAAACAGATAGTGAGTGCGAGTGAAAACAAAAGAATAGAAAGGAGGATGGATGGTGATTGGGAGGGACTAGCTTTGCTGGAAGCAAAGGAAAACAAACATAGCCCTGGAAGCAGCTGGAGACAGAGACAGTAACCTAGAAACACCAGAGGGCTCTGTGCTGGAGTATTTGGCTCCCCCTCCCACCCAGAATCTCATGGAGCGATGTTATGCTTAATGTTATGGTCACCAATAGAAGCTATCCCACAGTGGGATTCTGAGAGGCTGCACATTGGCACAATCTCTCTCCACATTCCCTGGGGTGCAATGGAGGTGCACAGACTGCACATCCTTTAAGATTATGGTGCGGTCTGCTCCCTAGACTGGTCCCAGCCCTGTCATAGAGGACATATGTGGAGGCAATATCCACAAGATAAACTGCGGAGTCATGTCATAAATTGTCTTTACCAGGCACCTTTGTCTGCCCTATTTGCATTCAGCTTGCTAGTCCATCTCTGTCAGGTCTAACACTCAAACAGCTTCAAAGAGCGGGCATTTATTTTATCAGCTTAACAAAGAAATGTTTCCTTCCACACTTCCCCCGACTATGAAATTTCCCTCCCAAAATTATACTAGCCAAAGGCCCAGGACCAGCAATACTGAGTACTGTATGCACCAGTGACAAGTTTAAGGCCCAATATGTTACAACCCTGCTGAGCTACAAATTGAAGCTTCATACTGTTGAGGATGAGATATTGCCAGCTTCCCAATTGGGCACTGTGATGGGCACCTGCCCCACACTTGGCTGTAAGGGGTTAATAGAGTCCTAGGGAGGCTGTGTAGGAGGCAGTCAATCAGAGAAGGACTGAGGAGAGCAGCCAATCAGGGCCTGGCAGGCCCCTAAAAGAACAGCTGCAGGGCAGAGCAGCTTCAGTCACTCCCTGGAGCTCGAGGAGAGAGGACGACTGGCTGTCTTGCTGGGGCCATGGGAAAGTGGCCCAGGGAAATCTACTGAGGAGTGGGAGGGGGCTGCAGCAAGCAATGGCCGTCTACAGGGACCCAGAGTAGTGGGCAGACACAGGTGTCCCTCCACCCCAGTCACCACTGAGACAAGTGGTGGGTCAAGGAGAGCAGATATGTTCCCTGGAAGGGGGGAGCACAGAGTGTGGCACAGCCAGAGGACTGTGTCACTGAAGAGAAAAACCATGGTCCTTGGAGGGCCATGGGTCTAAGAGCAGAAGAGATGACAGGCAGAGCGCCACCAGAGCAGGGCACACTGGCAACCAGAGCTAATTCCCATATCGGCCACAAGGAGGCGCCGGAGTGGTGATTGAACCCCATTACAGGCACACAGTATTTGTGTCTAACTCTGGAATGTCCCAAGATGTGTTAAAGTTGTGACACTTCTTATATATATAAAATCTGTTTGATTTGTGTGTGTAGATTTTTATGAATTCCATTTTGCAAAGGAGTTTTAGATTTCAAAATTTATCTTTGTTCTGAACACAAAAGAAGAAAGAAAATTCTCCACAAAGGAAAATTCAAAAATAAATTTTGTTTCAAGTCCTTTCAAAATAATATTTTTTAGAAAGATACTTTTTGTTCTGAAATGTCAAAATAGGATGTTTTTGACTTTGTTGGAACTTTTCCAGTATTCTTCAAAAATGAAATTTCAGCAAAGTGACCTGATTTTGCTACGCATTTTGATGGAACTACATATTCCAACAGAATATGGTTCTATCAAAATTTCTCCCATCAGCTTTACTATGAAATAGTTGCATTATTACTAATTGCACACAGTAAATTGCACACAGTAAAATTCAGAGGGCTTGATTTTTAGGGGGTACTGAATAGATGGACTTCAGTTAACATGGGTGCTCACTGCATTTGAAAATAAGGATGATACACTGGCTTCACAGCCAAAGGTATACAAGAAATTGTCCCAATAAAATGTCTAAAAAGTCTGCAAGACATCAATAAGAGTTCTTCTCCCACTTCTCTAATAGATCTTGCATATACAGATTATAAAATGGTGTGGTATATGCAATGTAGACATAGATAATATAATTTTCTTGAGCAATAGTAAAGCTACAGGTAAGGTGTCCTGAACACTTTCAATATTTCCAGTTTTCATTTGCTCATAAGTAACTTTAAAGCTTTCATCTTTTATAGTGACATTTTCCAGGTATAGTATCTTCCCAAAAGTAGAAAAATTGCAAATTTTGAATAAAACCAAATACTTTGCCCACTTTTAAATGCAAGGACAGTGGAAAAACAACACATTGCCTATTGTAAAAAAATGCAAACATTTCTTTAATGGCTCTTATGCATAGTAGACAACTGAATTTTCGCAGTGGAACAACAGAACGGCTGTCCGCTACTTTAATGTTATGTTACAAATTAAGAAACAAATAGGTATAACATGAAAAATACTTTACCAAAGAAGCAAGAAACATCCTCTTCAAGATTCAGTCAGCGTCCTTCCAGGGTCTTACATATCAGTGTAGTAATCTTCTTTGTTCTAGCATCCCTATTTATTCATGAAAGCAAATATCAGATTAGTGAGTTATTGCTTGTTCATACGTGAAACCAAAGATACAGAATTGGGAGGTCATAATCTATTTGAGATCTGTATCCCTTAACTGATGGCTTAGATAGATGTTCGGTGTCCAACAAATGTCATAAGTGGAATTATGTCATCTCTAGTAGTCTGTATATTTAAGTTTGCAAGTTACTTGGGGATGAAAGGTGCAACGAAGTGTAAGATTGTTATTAGAGCTCATTAAGAATTTTCTGTTATGGATTTTGATTAAAAATTTATTTTCTACAAAACTGAAATTTTCTACAGGAAAATTTTGATGTTGCTGAAAAGTTTTGATTTTCCATTAGAGGGAAAATATCAATGGAAAATCAGAATGAAATATTATGTTTTAGGTTGGGTCAACCTGAACTAGAATAGTTTGGTTTGCCAAGCAGAAAAAAAATGTTTTGTTTTAGGGTCAGCTTTGCATTAATTTCTTTCTTTCTGAGCTGCCACAGTGCCTCATAGGAGCTTTAGTTTGGGTGCCTCATGTTCCATTCTCCTCTATGGTCTTACTAGCTAAACTAGATCTCCCATGATGTATCAAGTATCCCCTCTGGTAGAACTGCACAGATTATCATGAGAGTGTCATGACAATGGTGCATTCTGGGAGGTGCAGTCCAACTTGGATGTTCAGTCCATAGGGAAAAACGAGGCCCTCAAATTACAACTCCCATGAGGAATTGCAGTAGCTTGGACAGTTGCAGTTCACTGTCAAACCAAGCTGAAATAAAAATAAACATTTCAACATTCCCAATCAATGTTTCATATCTTTCTGTTCCAAGAAAAGCAATCAGAAATTTTGATTCCCCCCACCCCTCCGCCCACCCCACAATTCAGTATGAAAGTAAATCTTGAACTATCAGAATTTCCCACCAGGTGGAAATTACATTTTTTGACCAACTCTAATCGTTATTAAGAACAGTGAGTATAGTGTGTGGTTTAATAACTCCAAGAGCTTCCTGAACTAGATGTATGAAGACAGGCCAAATCTACCCTGCAGAGCATTTTAGTGTCTTCATCAGATCAATCAAGGACTCCTCTGAGCTATGTCTTCAGCTGCAGATCAGTCCAACTATGAGCCATTTCATTGTCATCCTCCCAGATGGGAATCATCAGAGGCTTCAATTATGTCATGTATCTGCATCATGGGTGTTTACTGAGGACAGGATTTCTGAATGTCTGTGTGTTAATCTTACACCAAGCAAACTAAAGGTGATGTCTCTGAGGCTATGTCTACACTACCCGCCGATTCGGTGAGTAGCAATCGATCTTTTGGGGATCAATTTTTCGTGTCTAATCTAGACACGATAAATCGATCCCAGAACACGCTCCCCGTCAACTCCGGTAATCCACCCCAACGCGAGGCGGAAGCGGAGTCAATGGGGGAGCGGCAGCCTTCGACATTGCAGCATCCTCACGGCGAGGTAAATCGAGCAAGGTACATCGACTTCAGCTACATTATTCACGTAGCTGAAGTTGCATACCTTACATCGACACCCCCCCCGTAGTGTAGACCAGCCCTTAGAGAGAAACAAACAATGTTTTGTATAACAATTTCTGTGTTTTTCACCTCCCCACCAAGCCCCATTAAATTAATAATAAGAGGATTTTTATTTTTAAGAGTACACCTGTCTCTGCTCTACTTGCTGTCCAAACTCCCTATCTATGACATCTCGGTTGCTGTGGAGATGATTATGAGATCACAAATGGAAGATTATGACTTCAGATTAGGAATAAACAGGAGCAGATTATCTCCTACAAAACAAAGATCCTGTCTTCATGAAAACAGATCTATTAGTAAAAGAACCAAGGACAAGAACAATAAACTAAAAATATGTTGCATAGTAGTTTCCAAGAACAAGTTGAAAGATACTCTTTAAGGGCATAATCCAGAGTCATACTGGAGTTCAATGAGCTTTGGATCAGGCCTCGAAGAGATATGCCATCATGCTATTTAAGAGACAGAGAACTAAATGGCTTCTTTAGCATCTGAGTTGTCTGGTTTTTGTTTGTTTGTTTTTGTTCTGTTGATTTGAAACTTGTTTTTGCTATTTCTGGTGGGAAGAATTAGGAGTCTTAATCCACATCTGACACTGCCTGCCAGACCTCTGAGGAACTGAACAAAACGTTTTTAGAAGCCACATGGTCAACAGCAGAATAGCTTTCTGGGTTGTATAACTATATACCTCAGGCTAGTAGTAACATAAAATAGACCGTAACATTTCATTTGACTAGATTCCTATATTAGATTCTACTAGAATAGACCAAATGAATCCTAAATGTAACTCCATTAAAGTCAATGACGTTGTACAAGGGAAATTTGACCCACTGACATTTCTATGAGAATGTTTGATTCTACAAGAGCTGTATGACATATGAATCCAATGAACAGTTCAGAGGAGGGGAACATTAGTTGTTAGAATGTAAATAGCAACTGGTTTTTATCCATGCCTAATTATCTTCCAAGCATTTCCATTAACATTCTTTCAGGGAAGATGAAAGTTCCTCTGGAAATCATGTCAGGACTGCATTTTCTGGTTTCATCATTACCATTTACAAACAAAGTAAATTATATCCTTGGAAAATAGTAAGATTCATGTTATATCAAAAACTTTGGAGCCCTCAGCATGCTTCTAAACAACAGGCTTGCTTGTTCCATACAGCACACCCCACTTTGCTCAACACCACTGCATTGGATCACCCCAGTGTGAGTGGGAGGCTCTGGTGGCATACAGCAGGCATAGAAGCCACTCACGCTGCTCAAGATTAGAGCGTAGCTCTCTGATCCTTAAGCCACCATAGCACACACATACATCCTGACTTTTGCTGTGTGCAGTTCATCTGTCACTTAGCCAATTAGGATGCACAGATGCTTGTAGCTCAGATAATTCCATTTCAACACTGTATCATATAAATACTGTTTTCAATGCAGATGTGCAAAGTAGCAATGATGCTGGGGAAAGTAATGCACATTTTTGATTATCTTAGAAGATACATCTTGTCTGAATTACATTATGAGTTACCCATCACGTTCAGTGTTGCTCAACTTTTGATTTACACTCATGTGAGCACGCTTTTATGATTTTATAGTCACATAGAGGCATAAATGTTTTTACAGCATAAACTGCACCATTAAGTGTTATATTTGTTACATCAAACAGTTCATAATTGTCACTGTTCTACGTTAGGGCTTTAAGTTCTCCTCTCCATAAATGAAATTAAAAAAGAAAGAAATATATATACAAATACAAATATAATACAGCAAATGATTTTCAACAGCCCAGAATCCATAAATCCTATAGAGCATAAAATTGCTGTAGTTGGCATAAGATCTAAAGATGAAATCATTTCAATTGTTTACATTATTAGAGCCTGATTTTACTAATGTAACCCATCGTGGTAGGGTATATTTTTGTTTGTTTGTTTTTAATTTCCCAGAGTTACATTTGGAAAATTGCCAGCATAGCCGAGCAGGATGCACCAGCCCAAGAGTATGTTAACCAGAGACAATTAAAAAGCACACCATGAGAAAGAGAGCTTCGTTAGTGAAAACTCATTGTTGTCACCCTGAATATCAATATAAATTACATGAACAAAAACTACATTAAAAGAACATTACAGTTGCTAACTCAAGCACTCTAAAGTTAGGAAATGCCAGAATTAAGGTTGACTGTGCAACCTTAATTGACTTTAATGATTATTTAATTACTTATCCAAAGTGGAACAGCTTCAACAGGAGAGACAGAAGACCCCGCTCCCGAATAGCCAATAGTCCCGTTGACAGGGCACTTGACTGGGTTCAAGTCCCTGCTCAAACCTGCATCTCCCACATCCCAAGTGAGTGCCCTAATCACTGGGCGAAAGGGGGTCCCCCTAGCACCACCATCCGCTTTTGGTTTTGTGACTCTAGCCATTCATTTCCTTTTAAAAAAAAATAAAGGAAAAGTTTAAGATGGCTCAAACTGAAACAAATCATTTAGTTCAACCTGAAATGATTTCTTTTTCTGATTTCTTTTTTAAATTTGAACATACTGAAAAAATTCTGTTCTATTTCTACCTGAACCAATTTTTTTTTACTATTTTTCTGAACTATCAGCACACTGAAAAGCCAATTATTTGCTCAGGTCTCATTCTGATACAGTTTTTAATTATATGATTATACACTGTTTTTTCATCTGCAGTACCCAGCTGGGTTCCAGCCCCTTCACCATCTCCTCCCACTCTCCTTGCTCAGCTAGTCCCAGCCTCCTCTCCACCCCAGTTCAGTTCCATTCTCCTTGCCCAATTAGTCTCAGCCTCCCCTTTCTCCCTGGTTCCCAGTCCCCATCTCCCTGCCCAGCCAATCCCAGTCTTTCATGCCAACTCCCAGTTTTTCTTCCCCCCAGTCCCATCATCACCAGACTCCTTGTCCTAAGCTACTCTCCACCCACCCTCTGCCCCCCAGCCTAGTTCTTTTCTCCTCTTCAATAGAGTCAGGTAGCTTAATTCTGCATACTGCCTGAACACCAGCAATTTGATTATTAGAGCACAGGAGGAATAGGCTCCCTGCTCTCAGTTCATGTGTTTGGCCTGGAGCAACCATTACAGGGTAGGACTAGTTTCATCCCTGTAGCACTGATCTGGAGGGAGCACATTTAATCCCTATGGTATGAAGTCTGTGCTGTCTGGTGACATGTAGGGTGCATGATTTTTGCAACTTAGAACATATTTTAATTACATACAAAAAATTCCACCCTATGTTATTTCCTTGTCTTTTGTTGTTTTGTTTTAAGGAACTAGAATTCACTTTTACTTATTATGTAACAAACCAGTCAGGCGTCACCACCAGGGTTTAAACCCTCAAATTTCAGCACTGACTTCTAAGATTTGAGCTACATGGCACAAAGAAAATGCACTTCTCTAACCCCAGGGCTTTCTCCCTGATGAACTTAGGAGGGTTTCTCCAAACAATAGTGGTGTTAGAGCTTCTCAAAATCTTTGATAATGGAAATATTAGTCAACCTAAATAGTGGTCAATCAGTTCCCTCCAATTATTTGTTTTGGGATAGCACCTAAGGATTCCTATCATATGTGAGGAACCCTTGTGCCGGGCACTGTACAAACACAGAACAAAAAGACAGTCCCTGCCCCGAAAAGTTTACAATCTTGTAAGTGAACTACTACACCTGAGTGGTGCCCTGCTGAAATCAGTGGTTTTCTGTGGAGACACATAGCCCATCCAAACCAAACACATTGTAGAATCTGGGTGTTAAGTCCATGCATAACTTTACACACGGAAATAGTTCCAGTAACTTATTCATGCAAGTAGTCCAATTTATGAAACTATTCATGTGCACAAAGTAATGCACTTAAGGCTCTGCAAGATTAAGGTTCTAGTGAATTCAAGCCATTGCACTAGCCATGACTTATATTTCTAACATCCTAACCTTGTATCTGTAGGTATTCCATTTTGAAACTATAAAGTACTTGGGGCTCTTCCAACACATACATATTGACAGGGATATATCTTCCAAAGCACAACAAATAAGTGTTTTCAGTTATCACTAACATTCATTGTTACTCACTAAAATAGATCTATATTTTAGCCAGTACTAAAGGATTGCAATTATGCTGAATTACACACTGTTCTAACTATGCAATATCCAGCAACATACTTGCTTTCTGTCCATTTGGTTGGAAAGGTTCCTAGGTCTGTAGTGTAATCATGACTGTTAATAGCTTCACCAGGGCTTCCACGCAAAGAAAATGAAGTGGGGAGTCTGGAACCTGTGTTCAGTTCAAAAGGCCAGGTTCCTACAAGAGCCTTTTTCAGCTTACTATCACTTCTTAAAAATACTGTTGAATCCTGGCCTCTTATTGCAGGGGTCTCTGGTACAGCAAACCTGACGATGGGGCATATTGCTGTGAATTTCCATCACTGTACTACACAAGCTATACAAACTTAAGCACCTGCAGAAACAAAGTGTAGCATTGTGGCCGCTGCTTTTTATAGACCAGACACTACTGTGGTGTAAATCCACTGAAGTCAATTGAATCACTCTCTATTTTCACAGAAACTGGCCTCGGTGTCAGAAAATCAACACGTGATTATTAGAAAAGACTAATATATTACTGTTCCAATTAATTCAGATCTCTGGCAGCACCAAATCAGACAAATTACCTTTCACTTGATATTCTCTGAATTCTTTCATGTTCTAGTTTCTTAAGAGGCAACAGTAAAAACACAAATACGTTAATTTAACTCTGAATTGTAAATTAGGCTATCACAACAAAGAAGTACGTCTAGACACAAACATAGTGAAAAGGCTTTTATTTCAATGCTGTTATTAGCATATTTTAGCATGTTACCTACTGTATAAGTGTTGAGTAACTTGGCATACAAATATACTGAGGCTAAAAGATAAAAATTCTAGGCAATTTACATACGATTCAAGTACCCCCCCTTTCTAAATTCTCTACTCTGTACTCCTTGTGAAACATACAATATGGTTACTAAGACTAAGAGCACTGAATATTTCCCACATGTGGCAGATATTAATTATTATTAAGAATCCTTGTTTATATTGTGCTACAAATTCACACAACACTTTTCTAGCGCACCATCTCAGACGTTTAGCATACAAGATGGTTCCAAATGATAAAGTCCATGGCTCTCCAGAGAGAAATGATGGAAACTCTAAAAAAGGAAGGAAAATGGGGAGTGGGGTGAAGAGAAGAAAAATTGTGCTTTACATGTACAGTAGTCTCGGAGTTTTAGATGCAGCAATTTTCGCTGAAATTAATGCAGTGAAAGACATAGAAATCAAAATCAGAATATAAAAACTTGCTCACTGTGCAGTGTACTCTTATCCCAATTCAGCAAGATACATAATCATGTGCCTTATCTTACGCAGGTGAGTAGTCCCATGAACTTTATTACTCTGTGTATACAATAAGAGATGTGCTTAGGTATCTCATTGAATGAGGGTCATAAATATCAGATGTGGGCCCAAAGCGATATTCAAATTTGGGGGGTTTCAAAATCTGGACGTGGAACGAAATTTTCAACTTGATCCCATTGCACTCAACATGTTACCAAACACTCACACACAGAGGACTAATGAAATCAGTTTTGTATTGTTACTGTCCCTGTCTATAGAATTATATTAGATTATTTAAAATACCACAGCCCTAAATCAGAGTTAGTATTGAACAGAAAGGGTGATCATGCAGAGTTTTCCCATCACTATTTTGTTGCCTGTTAGTGAAAGTAAGTTTCATTAGTACATGACTAGTCATTCCCCCTGAGGAAAAAGTAGAAGGGGCAAAACCTATGATATGTCATCTACAATCTTGGAAGGGTAGATCTAAGTTTGGCTGACATTTATAAATAGGTTTTAAAAGGCGTTGGCTTTACACTGTGGATTTATTCTGGGATTTTCACCTGGGTTTAGGCACCCAACTCCCATTAACTTGTATGGAAGATATGCACCTAAGTCCCTGAGACTCCTTTAAAATCTTAGTCTTCAAAGAACTGAGGAGCCAGCATTCACTTGTTGGACATTTACCTTAAAAGCAGCCCTGATTTTTCTGGTTTTGAAAATACTTCTTCACTGGTAGAAATGTGTGGTGGTGGTGGTGGGAGGGGGGAGAAAGGAGGATTTTTGTTTGATAAAAATATAACACTGAATGTCCTAATCAGTGACATGTTTAACTACAAGCTGTCAAGAGTCTTACCGGAATATCAGGCTGGTCATCTAATAGTTCATTTTCTTAGTAAGCATTTTGAGTGGAGGTTATTGATTAATAGTTTGAAGCAAGTGGTGAAGAGCTTCTTCATCAGAAGCCCGTAATTACAGGAACAATACTATTGCCCTTGACAGCTTGTTCTGTCAAAGTGCTGCAGCCAGCTGTAGAAGCCACAGCCACTCCTGCCCATTTTGGCTGCTGAGACTGTTTTGGCCGGTGTGGGCAGTTTTGGGAAGTGTTCTTGAAGATGCTGAATTTATAGGTACACTCATTCTGAATGACCTGTGGTGATCCTTCTCAGCACTGCTGCTGACAAGTGGCTATTGGCAGTGTGCTAGGGTCGCCAACCCTCCAGGATTGGCCTGGAGTCTCCAGGAATTAAAGATTAATCTTTAAAGCTTGTCATGTGATTAAATGTCCAGGAATACATCCAACCAAAATTGGCAACCCTAACAAGGAAAATTTGATCCAGGAGACCTGTGGTGGACAGCCCACCAGGTTTCTGACCTTAGTGTTTCTAGTTTATTCAGAAGCAGAATACATCTGGCTTTCAAGGTAGAGGACTGAGTTTACTGATGTCTTGCCACAGTGGTGTGGTGGACCTATTTGTGGACTTGTGATTGGCTTTTCCACTCCTCAGCCTTCTGAGCAACAACTGTTGTTGCTCAGAGGGAGTGTAACCTGGAGGACAAACAGGTGAGGATTCTCTAGGGGAATCCTGTGGTGAGATTTAATACCATCTGTGTGATTTTTCTTTTTGGTATTTCTTCCTTACAAGGTGTAGTTAATGATCACAATATTGGACAAATTAAAGCCAGTTGGTTCTGGCCCCCTGCCTACTGTTTCCTGTAATGCAATTTTCGAGATTCCATTTTTTTATTTCCTGCTGTTTATCCTGGAATCCCTCCTTACTGCTTCTGAAGCTCTGCTACGTAGCATAGATTCCCAAAGCCGAGGGACAGCTTGACAACCACCTGAACTCCAGCTCTCATGCTGCTAAGCTTCACTTTGTCATATGCAAATATTCTTGAGGAACCTTCTGAAGTTTGCTCTTTAGTATATGGTCTGAAAGGAATCAGGTGCTTAATAATACACAATACCATTTCTGGTCAGGTCGAGGTAGCGTTGCTCTTATTTACATCTGCCTACAGGCACATTCTGCATCTACCTGAGATTTACCTAGCTGCTCCCCATATCCCCACCTCTCTGACCAATGCATGTCTGTGTGAGGGAGAAGGGGAGTTCTATTTGTTCTTTTATCAAGACTTGTACCTTTTCTGCGTTGGAGCATTGTGGCAGGGCCCACTCCCCCTCAGAGTGCCCCCCTTGCATCAGTGCAAGTTGTTGCCACACTCTTTGGCTCCAGCACCTCCTGCCCAGCCACCTGCATGCCTCCAGGTGCAGGTCTTCTGTAGCTAGGCCCTTCAGCCAAAACACCTAAGCTCAGACCTCTTCTAGGTATCATGAACAAGTCTAAACACCTCTGAATAGCTCTCCTATCCTATTGGACTACTAAAGTCTTTTCCTCTCTACTTACAAACTGTATCTCCAGACTTCGTTTGCACAAGCCTACACTACCCCTGTAGTGCGCTGCTGCCATTGCCTCTGCTTGCATGCCCTAACCCTAGGCTTCCCTCAGGCAGTGAGACCTGTCTTCTCAGCTGACCACCTTCACTTTACTTATTATGGTTTATCTCCGCCCACGCTGGCCAGGAGCCAATTAGCTGCTCACCTCCCAGGTACAAAGCATGACTAATTGGGTGCCTTCACTAGCCTTGCAGGTGATGGGGACTAAGGCCCATCAAATGCATTTTTCCTTTTCTTGGCCACTGCTGTATTTGCCTGAAAACCAGTCACATATCACTGTGTATTTAAGTAGCATCATAAAGGTCAATAACATTATGGGCCCAATCCTCTGTTCTCTGCAAGATTAAAACATCCACTGACTGCGTGGGTACAATAGATCATGTCTTATATCATAGAAAGAAACACTGGTTAAAATAGCAGGGAGAAAATGTAAGGTTCCAATCCTAGTTCTGTTGGAGACAGTGAGAGATTTGTCATTGACTTCAGGGAGAGCAGGATGGGGTCATAAATTAGGATTTTTTCTGATTTTTTAAAAACAAATTTACATGGTTAATCTAGATTTTTTTAGTTAATCTCCATTCACTGCTACACTGGATGTGTTAAGATGAAACTCTTATATGTACTGTAGGCTGTCCTATCATCTCCATTTAGCTAAGCTGTAGGAGTAGTAGGGGAAAACAAACATTGTAAAACACTGCTTCCAGCGAGTAGTCACAAACACCCAGTTAATTTACTAATTATGGTTAATTCACTGACTTGTGACAACATAAATGTGAGATAATAGTGATTCCCTTTTTCTAGATGGCACTGAAAAACAAAGCTGTGAAACTAATACAATGAATATTTAGTAATTCAAGAACGTTTTCCAGACATGCAGCATTAGTTTGAGTCTGCACAATTTGTACTTGCAGTTGGACTGCAGATGCTAGATAACTGCCCCTCTAGCTACAGGCGAGTCTCATCTTATGCTGGGGTTACGTTCCACAGTCAGCGCATAAAGCGAAAATTGCGTATAATCAAAATTACATTGAGTGTAATGGCGGGTGGAATCACCCACACTACAGGTACAGTATTTAAATTGTTATTTTTCTCTTCTTTTTTTGTTTTTGTTTTTGTTTTTGCCGACCGCGCAAAGCTGAATTTGCACATGTTAAAGGCATGTAGAATGAGACTCGCCTGTATATCGATGCAGATCAGGTAGTTAAAAGGGCAAGTACCCCAATGTATACCCACTATCCACCATAGCAGGCACAAACGGTTCAAGGCCTGTGGGAACAAACTACACCTGCAACAGTAAGGCTGGACCTCTCCCAGCTCCAGATATTCTCCTATATAGAGAAGAAAACGGAGGGGCGAAAAGAAAAAAAAAGGATCATGAGGCACAAAGTAATCCCTAATTTAGGGAGCAACGCATAGGCCATCATTTAATGTTCGCTTTCATTATCTAACATGCCCGTAGATTTTAAACACCAGGGAAGAATTTCCAGACTTTGCAGATCATTTAAAAGCTTAAGGGATTATGAAACCAGTCATTTAAAATGACATTTTCACTGTGCAAATATTTGTCTATTAAATAGGCTGCATGGCACAGGACCTGATCAGCCTTGGCAGTGTTACAGGTTCTTCATGCACTCCAAACCCCACTGTTTCCTCATAAAGCTGTCAAGTCTCGGTTTAATGAAACATATATAAACTCAATGATGTTAGCCATGTCTCGGCAAGCTAATTCATTTTGGCTTTTTTCCTGTTGAGTTCCCCTATTAGGACTTTTATCAATTTATCCTTTTAGGAACTCCCCAGTAGGTCTGCTGCTGGCACTGCGATGCGAAATCTAAGAACGTGTTTAATTTTCAAACAACCAAAACATTTACATATACCAAAAAAAAGTCTCTTGTTTAAATGTGATTATGTTAACTCACAGAAGGCAGACTATTTGGTTTTTATTAGAAAAGATCTGGTAAAGTCCACAAACAACGAAAGCCTAGTTCTTTTTATTCTCCCCCAAATTCTTTTCACCTATTGCAACTGTTCACTCTGAGCTATATTTCAGTGCCTTCCCTTTATAATTACATGACATGGAATTTATTATTCATAGCCAGGGCCCCGTAGAAACATTTTTTGGTGTTAAATGCATATTTGTTTTCAAAGAGATTCTGCACAGTTTCACCAATTTTGCCATTTCACTAAAAACCTGGGGTTTCATTCTGAGTTTGGGAAATATGAATAGAGGCTTTTCATTGTGTTTTGCCTTCTGTCAGAATATGCAGCCCTAACAGGCTAGGTAGAACAGTTGGTTAATTCAGTAGAATTTTGCCTCTCGAGAGTTGGCTTCAAACCCTATTTAGGTCATAAGTTTTGTTTTGTTTTTATAGTTAGTTTTATGGTTGTAGAATAGTTCTTAGGGGATGTATGTCCGTATCCCAAGACCCACTCATATTTCCCAGCATAACTACTACCATTGGTAGTCAGTGTTCAAGAGAGGAGAGGTATATAAATAGCAAAGGTAATGCAAGTGAGGACTGGAGGTATGCAAGATGACTTACATTGTTGGTAAAACTCAAGAAAAAACATTTGCAATGAAACCAATAAACAATTTCCACAAATGAAAAGCAAAAAAAAAAACCCCCACAAAAGGTGTTTTCACTCCCAAAGTATAACATTTCTACCTTGGCACAAACTCACCATTGTGCCTAGGAGCTGGTGGGTCACCAAAGCCAGTTGTAGATGGCAAAATTTCACCCTGGATCAAATTCACAAATACTCATGGCAGAGTGAATACTCCAGAAACAAGGTGTGTGCATTTCATTTCAACACAAAACTAGTCAAAGTCCAGAGATTGAGTCATATATGCCAGTTCAAGTCATGTTCAGTCAACTTACGTGCAACAAGTTACTAGTCTGAAAGTCTATTTTCTAGTGGATAAGTAAATTGTCAGCCTAAGAACCAAAAAACAAAAGCAAAAACAAAAACAAAAAAACCAACAAAAACAACAAAGCAACAAAAACCAAAACAAGAAACAAACAACCTACCAAATTTGGCACTACTGGTGTCAGTCACAGCAGAGGGGCTAAGGGAGCCTGAACAAATCTCATGATCAGGATCAAGACACATCATTGGAAAGCTGATACCACTACTACCCAAGCTGCACAGTTCTGAAGACAGACAACTGCAATCTCTATTGTATTCAGACTGCCATATTCAGAAACACTCGACTGACTGATTTTAAAAAGTTGGGGGGGAAATCCAAACCCCGCACACACCCCACCCAGCCCACCACCACCACCAAACAAAGCTAATCTACTCTCAGGAAAAACTTGAACAGCTCTATTGAATATACTTTTCTTCTTCTTCTTCTTCTTCTTCTTAATTATTTTCTGGGATGTTTACTTTCTAGTTTTGAATCTTCACAGATCCTGAGGCTGGGGTTACTTTTAAGTAGTTTTGTTAATGAAGAAATTTCTGACTTTTGCTATCCGCTATTGCTTTTCTTTAAAAAGAACAAAACAAAACCCTCTTAGAGTATGTATGATGAGAGCAGAGACAATAACTCAAATAACATGATGTGAACCTTTACTTAAATTTTTGAATGAACTTACTTTGACTGTGTTTTTGTCCCTGTACATTTGCACTCTACAAATATCCTAGCAAACAATTTATCTGGCACAAATATTTCCTGAAAGAACCAATTTTAAGTGAACATTGCAGAATAGTCACAGAAAGTGAATTGTACTGGAAATTTTCAGTCAAGGAACAGAAATACAGCATCGGTTCCATAAGTACAAAAACATAAATAGAATTTTTGAATATTGAATACTTGGAATTAACTAATAAACAAATCACAGTTCAAGGCTGTTTTGCTGAACATTTCTGAACAAATAAATTTGAGGAAAATCAGTCTGTTCCCAGAAAATTTGAAAAAACAAAAGGGAAAAAAAAAGGAGGAAACATTCCATCAATAAATTCTTCATGATGAATCATGCGTCCAGCCTATTTATGATCCTAGTTGAGGTTAATTAAGTCTGCAGAGAATTTTAAAGTAAGGGAAGAAAGTTATGACAGCATGAAAAAACACATGCTTGCAATTAATCTGGCTTTTCTCTAGTGGATCTCACCCACGATCTATCCTAATCAAAGCAAAATAAGCACATGTACCTTGGAGTGGCAAACAGCTGTGTGTATATACCCCATACTTCCTAGCAATAGGAAAGAGGGATCAAATATAGAATGAGAGGTTCAGAGAGACAGCCACTATTACTAATCTTCCTCTTCCGCAACAGGCACAGTTCTAGAGCCAAAATCAGTGTTACGATAGTAGTAATCCTTCCTTCACTGTTGTTGGCTCTGGGGAGATGGTTTTGATGGAAGTTAGACAGCCACCTGCAGAAGCTCTTTAGTTCTTGTTAGTGTTCTGTGTAAGTCTTCTCACAGCATGTTGACTGACAGGGTGGGTGGGTGGGTTTTGATGCTTTCCAACACTAGTGCTGCTGATTTTCTCAAGTTCACAAAAAGCAGTTTGCACTGTTTCTGAATGTTGCCAAAGTGTTTAGGATCTAACAAGGGTTTTAGGCTTCTGCCTACGTGCTATTTTATAGCACAGACCTTTAGGCAATGAGTTCCATGCATCAAATGCCAATTTTTGAAGGCCGTTATTAGGTGAAACTGCTCTTTCTTCAAGTAACCGTGTTTGCGTTGGTGTGAGTTTAACTGGATTTTTATATTTCATTTGAAAATTATAGAAGAAATCAATTGGTTTCCCTTTTTGGACTACTCCCCATAGACAATTGTTATACAATAGCAGCAGAGGCAGAAATCTGGCCCTATAACACAAGTGCAGACCCTACAGGGCACTAGATTGGGACTCAGGAGACGTAGGTTCTGTTTCTGACTGTACACTGACCTACTGATATGACCTTGGACAAGTCACTTGTCACTCTGTGCCTCTGTCTCCCTGCCTACCCTTTGTGTGTTTATTTAGTCTAAGTTCTTCAGAGCAGAAAGTGTCTCTTACTATGTGTATATCCAGTACACACACTGGGGCTCTGCTCCAGGCCGGGGTCTCTGGGTGCTATTGTAATACAAATAATAACCATTTGCATTTATATAGCACTGTTTAACTAAGGATCTGAAAGAAAGGAGCATATTATCCTTCCAAATTTTATTCAAAGGGAAACTAATGCACATGGATAGCCTCAGTGATTGGAAACCACATAATCTGTGAGGTAGTGACAGAGCTGTAAATAGAACCCAGGTGTCCTGCTTCCTAGTCCCCTTCTCTTACTGCTAGATCTCACTGCCTCCTACGATATTTGTAACAGCAGCAACACTCAATTCTTTCCTCCCCTTTTTGCTGTATGGATGCCACTGAGCTTCGTTTCCAATTCAAAATCTAAAGTGCTTCTCCTGTATCCTCCTTGTCTGGTCACAAATATACTCAAACAAAATGAATCTCTTGAAAACTATCATTACAAAATGCCACTTTGCTTTTTTCCTCTGTGTATGAGAGTTGTTTGTTCCCTTTAGCAGTTTTCAAAGTTGTGAAGAAAAAATAAAGTTTGACTTTCTCTCATCTGCTCTTCAAGGAGGGAGGGAGAAAGAAGAGATCCCACTCAGTATAACCTCATCCAGGCTTCTCATTTCTTTCTCCTCTCGAGCTGTCTTTGTAGTGGGTGACAAATTACCCTAAAATGATCTTTTGGAGTTCCCCCAGATCCTCCATGGCTACACAGTAAAGTAGAGCTGCAGCGTATCTGGATCTCTCCCCTCTTCCTGCCCCAGTCCCACTACATTGTTGTGCCTATTTTTGAATGTTTCCACGCTATGTATCATACATATGTAACAGCGACTTCCAGCTGGGAAAGGCTTATCACATCTCCTACTGACACAGCTAGCGGAAGGCTTTCCTGTAGCAAACCTTTACAGAGACCTTGCCTGCAGACCCCCAGGATCTCAGTTAAAGCCTTAGCTACTGATACTCTGCAGGCTACACATGCAACTAGTTCTGGTAATGTTGAGTCCACTCACAGCATCCAGCCACCATGTGTGACACAAGCTTTATCATAGTGTGTTATCCTTCAGCAGCTCCACTGGCTCCTATGCTGAGAAGGGGTTGGATCTCCTGGTGACTTAGTAATAGAGTTTGACTTTTGTCCTTGGATGGGATTTAGAAGATAATGTGGCAAACATACCAGAGATCCTAAGCACTTGTTCATCAGAGTTCACAGGTCACAGCTACATCTATCACTCTGCTGCAGCTCTTCTTTCATTTAGAGTCACTCAGAGCACCTGAATCTTAGTTACCTTAAAACTCCAAGTCAGAAACAACTAGAATTGCAGATTTCAGCAATGTTCTGAACAGGATAATCTAAAAAGCTTCATGTATTTCAGACTAAGGTTTCCATTCTTCCATTACTTGATGCTAAGCCTCATGCTGTGTTTTGTGACAGAAGTAGGGATAAATATGATCAGGAAGGAAGATCCTTCCACCCTTCAATTTATTGTCTTGAAATAAAGGCATTTTGTGATCAATATATTGTCACCATTATTTATATTAATATAAAGAAAAAATTACACTAGAGCTCAAGGACCACCTATGGATGTACACTGATTTCACACACATTTTCCACACATCTCTATTGGCTCTGCTTGAAATCACATATTAAAACCCACCAATCTTTCCAGTACAGACCGATGAAAGCCTCAGCAGAAACAGCTGCACTTCACATGTGGTTTAAGTTAATATCTTATCCTGAATGTTTAACTCTAGTTGGCCATGCTGCTTTTATAATATTCACAAACCTCTTTTGTTTCACATTAAGAGTAAGCTGCTCCTCCACTCACCAGTGTTGGAGAACACAATGAGGCTGGTAGCACTTCATTTCTTCAGTGTCCAAAATAACTTTATTTTATGGCATGTAACATGAGGACTGAAACATGTTTGATATCCTGTAAGCACATAAAACAGTTACACAGCTACAGGATAACCAAACACTAATCTGTTTGCATAGCAACATTTCCTTCCACCAAAAATGGAGCATTAGCAACAATAAGTCTCACAGAACATTTCAGCTGAAAATGTTTTTAAAAAACACTGCAATATGAGAAACACAAACGAATCTATATTTTCTTTCATTCTCTGGATGGCCCTGAACTAAATCTCAACTATCTACTAGGAGTTGCCTACTGCCTTTTAAATAGTGGCTCTTGGGTGGCACAGTTGGGAGTGGGAGTAGAAGGCCCTTGTGCATTCACTCCATGCACCTGTGTAAGGGATACCAGACTCTGGCCTTAGGTTCAGTCAGTCATACACACAACCACATTTCAATGTCTCTCCTACACATGACTCAAATCAATGTGCTGCAGCTTTTCTTTGCAAACTCATTTTAGGCTTCAGGAGACTTTTTGCCAGATTACTTAACAACAGGTTGTGATATCATCCTGCAGTAGGGTGACCAGACAGGAAGTGTGAAAAATCGGGATGGGGGTGGGAGGTAATAGGAGCCTATATAAGAAAAAGATCCAAAAATCGGGACTGTCCCTATAAAACTGGGACATCTGGTCACCCTATCCTGCAGGCAGTAGCGTAGCCAGGTGGGGAGCAGGGGGAGCGGCTGCTCCCCCTGTGAGCAGAAGCGGCGCTAAAAAAGGCGCCGCTTCTTTTTAAGCGCCGCTTCTTGCACTCATCCGGCAGTGCTCCGGGTCTTCGGCGGTATTTCGGCGGCGGGTACCACAGAAGACCTGGAGTGAGTGAGGACCCGCCGCCGAAGTGCCTCCAAAGACCTGTAGCGCCGCCGGGTGAGTACAGGGGGAGGCGCCTTTTTATAGAGCCGCTCCCCCTGTGCTCCGGACCTGGCTGCGCTACTGCCTGCAGGTAGTAGATGAGACCAGTAATGTGGCCAACGTGTGTGGGAACATGTTGCAGGCATTGGCTTGACTGACATACCAAGCAAATCAGCAAGAGAACCCAGGCCGGCTCCAGGCACCAGCCGACCAAGCATACGCTTGGGGCGGCACCTGGGGTGGGAGCGACGCTCAAGGTTTTTTTTTTCCCCACACTCTTCCCAGGCCGCGCTCCTGGCCGGGGGAGCGGGGCAGCGGGCATGTCGCGCTCCCCGGCGGCGCCCCGGCCAGGGCAGCTGGGAGGCGGAACTGCCGCGCTCCCTGCTGGCGCCCCGGCCGGGGCGGCAGGCCTGCCGCGCTCCCCGCCGGCACCCCGGCCAGGGCAGCAGGGCGGCAGGCCTTCCACGCTCCCTGCTGGTGCCCCGGCCGAGGGAGCGGGGCGGCGGGCAGCTTTTTTGCCTGGGGCGGCAAAAAAGCCAGAGCCGGCCCTGAAGAGAACAGAGCCTTATTCAGAGCGGGGAGGGATAGCTCAGTGGTTTGAGCATTGGCCTGCTAAACCCAGGGTTGTGAGTTCAATCCTTGAGGGGGACATTTAGGGATCTGGGGCAAAAATTGGGGGTTGGTCCTGCTTTGAGCAGGGGGGTTGGACTAGATGACCTCCTAAGGTCCCTTCCAATCCTGATATTCTATGATTATTGAACATGCTAATTGTGATGGCCACTGCCAGTTGTGAAGCAGATACCTCTGGTGACATCCTGCCCCTACTGACTTCAATAGGGCCAAGATTTTTCCTGTAGTTTCTTCCATCTCTCTTGCAGCTAACCTCATTCTCACAGTCTTAGTCCCTCTTATTGTACGTCAGGGATCGGCAACCTTTGGCACGCGGTTCGCCAGGGTAAGCCCCCGAGAAGGCCAGGCCAGTTTGTTTACCTACCGCATCTGCAGGTTCAGCTGATCGCAGCTCCTACTGGCCGTGGTTCACTGCTCCAGGCCAATGGGGGCTGCGGGAAGTGGTGGCCGCTGCTTTCTGCAGCTCCCATTGGCCTGGAATGGCGAATTGCGGCCAGTGGGAGCTGTGATCGGCTGAACCTGTGGACATGGCAGGTAAACAAACCAGCCCGGCCTGCCAGGGGGCTTACCCTGGTGGGCCGCGTGCCAAAGGTTGCCGATCTCTGTTGTATGTATAGTTGAACATGATGAAATCTTCAGCTACAGAAAATCTTACTTGCTTTCATTCATTTTCTTTTAAATCTAAAATGCCATATCTTATCTCTTGAGATGAGTTGTTCTCTTCTCAGTGACTAAACAAACCCAATAAAGTTAACGGGAGATATGCACACATTCAGAGAGTGGCAAAACCATTCTTTCTTGCTTATAACACATAGTACACTATAAACATCAAGATAGTAAGCAGATGAGACATATTCTACTGTGCCTTGTATCTGAGGATCTCAAAGCACTCCTCAAAGATTAGTTGATTAAACCTTACAACCCACCTTAAGATGGGGAGGGAATGCTGTTGGGGATCATTTCACCCACCCTTTAGAGCAGTAGTGGACTCATTCCATGGAGTGAACTCAGATTAATTTTTTTTAATGCGAGTCTGTTTCATTCTGCAGCACTCTGGAAAGAATGATGCAGGAAAGCCTTAGGACTGGAACTCCTTCTGCTCTGACTATTATTATTTGTATTACAGTAGTCAGACCCGTTATGTTGGGTGCTGTATAAAATCATAGGAAAAAGATAATATCTACCCCAGAGTGCTTACAATTTAAGTAAGTATAATACAAGCAGATGGGAGCTCAAGGTCAGGTCTACACTAGAAACTTTTACCAGTATAATAATGTCAGTTAGGGGTGTGATTTTTAAACCACCTCTACACCAGCCAAAGCCCTTCTGTAGATGCAGTTATACCAGCAAAAAAAAAAGAAGTTATTTTTGCTGCTATACCTTGTTTCATTCAAGGAACCAATATAAGCTATATCAGCAAAAGCCGTCTTTTGTTGGTATAATCTACATCTGACACTAGGAGGGTTTGCCAGCATAGCTATACCAGCAAATCTTTTCCGGGGTAGAGCAGGCCCAAGGTAACAATGAGATGATTATGCGCAGTAGAGTAGAAAGTTGTGGTCATAGCCTACCAGTTTGCCTAGCTATTCTCAAGTTTCTGTAGGCACCAAGGCAAGAGGGGAGTTTTAAGGAATGTTTTGAAGGATGCCTTTCAGGGGGCTTTGGCAGTGTTTACATGAACTCATCCCACGCACAAGGGAGAAATTGTAAATGTGTGCTATAGATCGTTTCGTTCCCATTTTCTCCCCCTTCCTCCTTATTTTGCAGCGTCTCTGTTCCTCGCTGCATTTTTCTGCCTTGTTTCCCCTTTGGTATCTGTCTTTTCTCTCCTCCTTTTGCAATCTGTTCTTTGCAAGGGCAGAAGAAACTTGAAATGTTTGTGGAACTCTTAATTCTCCCTCCTGAACATCACTCATACCCCATTCCCAATCTCACCCTTGCCCCCAGCGTTGGACCCTTCAGAATCTTATCCACACCAGCCCTGCCACCTTTACCAAAAAACTTCTTCCCTGTTCCCCATCCCCACAAAAATGCAGAGAGCAGTGAAAGGGGAATAGGGGAAGGAGAGGCTGCAGCAATTGCAACAGCAGGACCTCGCAGCCAGAGGGCAAAACTGCATGGAAAACAGCTCCCCACGCCTGCTTAATGAGAGCACAGAGACCAAGATTTCCATTGGCCCCAATGTTCAGGTGCAAACTTGGGTAAGTAAAGCTCATTTCACCCTCCCCCCCTTTTGCTTCCTGTAAACCTATGCAAGAGCCAGATACAGTGATTCCCACAGAGCCCAGCAGAGTGCCATGAGTCCAATTCTGAGCTCTCACAGCCTTGTGTAAAGCAAGACTAATTCCATTGAGCTCAGTAGAGTTACAGTAGGATAAAACCTGCATAACTGAGATTGGAATCGCCGTTCCCCCTCCCCCTTTGTAAAATTCAGTCAAAACATCTCTCTGGAAAGTATGAGTAGGAGGAAAGCAAAGTTAGCTAAGTTGTCAAAGAAATATTTTATTACTTTTTCAAAGGAAAGAAAAGAGAAAAAGGAACAAGCAATGTGACTAAGCCCTCCCAGTGGAGCTTTACAAGCAAAAGAAGAAAGGCACAAACAGAAGAGAGGTCATGGAAGTACATGTAATTATCATAATCAATGTAGGAGAGGTGTCTGCAAATTAGAATGAAAGAACCCTGTGTCACCCACAATACAGGCCTTGGGCCATGCAGTGCAAGTGCACGGAAGTATGGAGTGCATGTTTATTAGAATAAAGAAAGCAATTAAATGACAGGGACACAAGCCATGGACGAATGCCTGTGTGCCACAGTATCTAAGACATCCTGTAATTGGATTTCAAAAGTTAACAGTCAGGCCGCAGCATTTTGCATAG
The DNA here is from genome assembly GCA_033296515.1 of Macrochelys suwanniensis. Classification (NCBI taxonomy): domain Eukaryota; kingdom Metazoa; phylum Chordata; order Testudines; family Chelydridae; genus Macrochelys; species Macrochelys suwanniensis. Next base: position 38,066,281 of record CM065783.1, read on the forward strand.
TTTTATATTTATAAAGACGAATTCCAAGAAAATTCTAAGACTGCTTTTTCTCCCCTTTTCAATCTGAATAAGCCTTTTCCATGGGGATAATACTTACAGGGCTTGAGCCTGCTCCCACTGAACATCAGTGACAAAATTCCCATTCACTTCAGTGAGAGCAGGACTGTGACCCATCTGTCCTTCAGCCATTCTGCGAGTAAAGGTTTAGTCTTAGCATTCTGCTTCAGGGCAATGCTTGGCACCAAGGCAAGCTACTGTTCATGGGTAAATCACTTCCTATGCTTATTTCATAGGAAGCAATTTTCAATATGAAAAAAATGCAATGCTTGGGATCAGGGAGAACATGGACTTTTTTCCCTTCTCTTTCTAACCAATCTACTTAGACATGACAGACCGCTGTGGTATCTATTTTTTGCTGCTCATACCACATCAGAGTTTCCTCTGTTAAACAGTTATAAAAATTTACAAATGAATTCTGATTAATCCCTATTTCCACACTTTATATTGCATTGTCAAAAGTGTGTTTCCTTTTTCTGTTTCTTAAAAGGATCCCAGAAAAACTATTTATAGAGATCACTCTAGAATTCAGAGCTCATGCTATCCTCATCCATGGAAAAATCTGCAGCGGCGAAAACTTACATATACAGTTCTTGTGAAATACCATTAGTCAGGGCAGCTCTCTCCCATCGTTCTCTTGATTAGCAGGGAGAAGAAGCTTTGAAAAGAGTCAAAGGGGAAGACTGAGGTGTTAGTATCTGTAAGGGATTGCTAAGAAAACCTAGCCCAATCTCAAGGATCCCAACCAGACAAATGGAGACAATGTCCATCTTATTATTATTTATTATATTATTTGTAATTTTGCTGGACAAAAGTCAAATATAAAGCCACAGAGAGCTTACTACGGCCTTAGCATGTGATAACAGACAACAGAAGATGCAGCAAAGGAATGGGGAGAGATGATATGACAAGGTAAACTTCACATAATAAGCTGCAGACATAGGCGCCGACTCCGTGGGTGCTCCAGGGCTGAAGCACCCACGGAGAAAAATTGGTGGGTGCTGAGCACCCACCGGCAGCTCCCCACCAGCCTGCGCGCGCACCCACCCGCCCAACTCACCTTCCGTGTTCCGGGTTCCCTGGCCGGAGGCGCCTCTCACCAAGGCGCTTTTTTTAGCCACAACAGCCACCTCTCAGCTGTGCGGCCGGGGGTGAGGGGGGTGGGGCAGCAGCATTCCCTGCTCCCGCAGTGTGGCCGCCCCGTGCTGGGATTGGCCGTCCGGGCTGCCACTCAGGTCTCTCTGGGCCTGAGAGGCGGGGCTAGGAGGTGTGGAAAGGGACATGGCTGGGTCCGGGGGCGGGGCTTGTGTCGGTGCTCCCTCCCGCCCCCCACGCCGTGGTCAGTTGGAATCGGGCGGCAGCAGGAGGTGGGTCTGCCCGGCTGAGGATTGGATGCAGCGCGGGATCCTGGTGCGCAGCGGGCAGGCACTGTGCGGGGAGTGGGGTATGAGGGGGACGGAGTGTGAGGGGGTGGGAGCAGGGTGTGCTGCTGCCTGTACTTAGGTGGGTAGACGGTGCGGGGAGTGCTGGGAGAGCAATACAGCGGTGCACAGACAATCCAGGAAGTTTTTGGAAAGTGTAGGGGACAATTTCCTGGTGCAAGTGCTGGAGGAACCAACTAGGGGAAAAGCTCTTCTTGACCTGCTGCTCACAAACAGGGAAGAAATAGTAGAGGAAGCAATAGTGGATGGGAACCTGGGAGGCAGTGACCATGAGATGGTAGAGTTCAGGATCCTGACACAAGGAAGAAAGGAGAGCAGTAGAACAGAGACCCTGGACTTCAGAAAAGCAGACTTTGACTCCCTCAGGGAACTGATGAGCAAGGTCCCCTGGGAGAATAACATGAGGGGGAAAGGAGTCGAGGAAAGCTGGCTGTATTTTAAAGAATCCTTATTGAGGTTGCAGGAACAAACCATCCCGATGTGTAGAAAGAAAAGTAAATATGGCAGGTGACCAGCTTGGCTTAACAGTGAAATCCTTGCTCCTCTTAAACACAAAAAAGCAGCTTACAAGAAGTGGAAGATTGGACAAATGACTAGGGAGGAGTATAAAAATATTGTTCAGGCATGCAGGAGTGAAATTAGGAAGGCCAAATCACACTTGGAGTTGCAGCTAGCCGGAGATGTTAGGAGTAACAAGAAGGATTTCTTCAGGTATGTGAGCAACAAGAAGAAAGTCAAGGAAAGTGTGGGCCCCTTGCTGAATGAGGGAGGGAACCTAGTGACAGAGGATGTGGAGAAAGCTAGTGTACTCAATGCTTTTTTTGCCTCTGTCTTCACAGACAAGGTCAGCTCCCAGGCGGCTGCACTCCGCAGCACGGTATGGGGAGGAGGTGACCAGCCCTCTGTGGAGAAAGAAGTAGTTCGGGACTGTTTAGAAAAGCTGGACGAGCACAAGTCCATGGGGCCGGATGCACTGCATCCGAGGGTGCTAAAGGAGTTGGCTGATGTGATTGCGGAGCCATTGGCCATTATCTTTGTCAAATCATGGCAATCGGGGGAGGTCCCGGATGACTGGAAAAAAGCTAATGTAGTGCCAATCTTTAAAAAAGGGAAGAAGGAAGATCCTGGGAACTACAGGCCAGTCAGTCTCACCTCAGTCCCTGGAAAAATCATGGAACAGGTCCTCAAGGAATCAATTCTGAACCACTTAAAGGAGGGGAAAGTGATCAGGAACAGTCAGCATGGATTCACCAAGGGCAAGTCATGCCTGACTAACCTAATTGCCTTCTATGATGAGATAACTGGCTCTGTGGATGAGGGGAAAGCAGTGGATGTGCTATTTCTTGACTTTAGCAAAGCTTTTGATACAGTCTCCCACAGTGTTCTTGCCAGGAAGTTAAAGAAGTATGGGCTGGATGAATGGACGGTAAGGTGGATAGAAAACTGGCTGGATGGTCGCGCTCAACGGGTAGTGATCAATGGCTCCATGTCTAGTTGGCAGCCGGTATCAAGTGGAGTGCCCCAAGGGTCGGTGCTGGGGCCGGTTTTGTTCAATATCTTCATCAACGATCTGGAGGATGGTGTGGACTGCACCCTTAGCAAGTTTGCAGATGACACTAAACTGGGAGGAGTGGTTGATACACTGGAGGGTAGGGATAGGATACAGAGGGACCTAGACAAATTAGAGGATTGGGCCAAAAGAAATCTGATGAGGTTCAACAAGGGCAAGTGCAGAGTCCTGCACTTAGGACGGAAGAATCCCATGCACCGCTATAGACTAGGGACCGAATGGCTGGGCAGCGGTTCTGCAGAAAAGGACCTAGGGGTTACAGTGGACGAAAAGCTGAATATGAGTCAACAGTGTGCCCTTGTTGCCAAGAAGGCTAACGGCATTTTGGGCTGTATAAGTATGGGCATTTCCAGCAGATCGAAGGACGTGATTATTCCCCTCTATTCGGCACTGGTGAGGTCTCATTTGGAGTACTGTGTCCAGTTTTGGGCCCCACACTACAAGAAGGATGTGGATAAATTGGAAAGAGTCCAGCGGAGGGCAACAAAAATGATTAGGGGGCTGGAGCACATGACTTATGAGGAGAGCCTGAGGGAACTGGGATTGTTTAGCCTGCAGAAGAGAAGAGTGAGGGGGGATTTGGTAGCTGCTTTCAACTACCTGAAAGGGGGTTCCAAAGAGGATGGATCTAGACTGTTCTCAGTGGTAGAAGATCACAGAACAAGGAGTAATGGTCTCAAGTTGCAGAGGGGGAGGTTTAGGTTGGATATTAGGAAAAACTTTTTCACTAGTACGGTGGGAAGCACTGGAATGGGTTACCTAGGGAGGTGGTGGAATCTCCTTCCTTAGAGGTTTTTAAGGTCAGGCTTGACAAAGCCCTGGCTGGGATGATTTAGTTGGGTTTGGTCCTGCTTTGAGCAGGGGGTTGGACTAGATGACCTCCTGAGGTCCCTTCCAACCCTGAGATTCTATGATTCTATGAGTGTAGGGTGGGGTGGGTGCATGCAGGGCCTGCGCCCCTTCCGCGGCAGCCAGCTCCTCCCCTCCCCCCAGCGGCGGCTCAGCCCCCCTAGGCCCACGCAGCCTCCGTGCGTCCCCCGCAGGCCACGGCAGGCTCAGTTCCACGCCGGGCCACAGCGGGCCCGGCTTCCTGCGCCCCCCGCGGGTGGTGGTGGGCCCGGCTTCCTACGGGCGGTGGCGGGCCTGGCTTCCCGTGGGCCTGGCTCCCTGTGCCCCCCGCGGGGAGTGCAGGGTGGGATGGGTGCAGGGTGGGGTAGAGGGAGCTGGGTGCCAGGTGGGGAAGAGGGATCTGGGGGCAAGACCTGGGTGGGGAAGAGGGAGCTGGGTGCTGGGAGGGGAATAGGGATCTGGGGGCGAGACCTGGGTGGGGAAGAGGGAGCTGGGTGCCGGGTGGGGAAGAGGGGTCTGGGGGCGAGACCTGGGTGGGGAAAAGGGATCTGGGTGCTGGGAGGGGAAGAGGGATCTGGGGGCGAGACCTGGGTGGGGAAGAGGGATCTGGGTGCTGGGAGGGGAAGAGGGATCTGGGGGCGAGACCTGGGTGGGGAAGAGGGATCTGGGTGCTGGGAGGGGAAGAGGGGTCTGGGGGCAAGACTTGGGTAGGGAAGAGGGAGCTGGGTGAAGGGTGGGGAAGAGGGAGCTGGGTGCTGGGAGGGGAAGAGGGAGCTGGGGGCGGGAGCTGGGTGGAAGGTGAGTTGGGCGGGCACGCACGCACGGGGGGGGGCTGGCAGGGAGCTGCTGGTGGGTGCTCGGCACCCACCAATTTTTCCCGTTGGGGGGGGGCAGGGATTTGGGGAAGGGGGCGGGGATTTGGGGTGGACTTGGGGCGGGGCCGGGGGTGGAGTGGGGGGGGCGGGGGTGCGAGCACCCACCAGCGCCGACAAAAGTCCACACCTATGGCTGCAGACACAGCATGGCAAAAGCCTGACTTTATGGATTTCCCATAACAGTAAGAGCTGGCTCTGGTGCCATGCTGCACACACACTATACCCCACTTCCACAGAGAGTTTAAGGATGTTACAGAGGTCTTAAACAGGGGCTTAATGCTGGTTTTAATAATCTCCAAATCATTTTGCACATAGGATCTGCTCTTTCATACCCCAGTGCTTCTGGCCAGCCATGCCCTCCATTTTCACAACAGCACAGGGTCCCTTATCATCCTCCTTCATATAGTGGCCTTCCTACACGAAGTAAAAGGAGAGGGCAGGAACTTGCTCCACTCTCAGGTAAGGTATCAAATACTCTCAGTAACATAACACTGTGGGAAATGTTGTATATTACAGCAGTGGCTTTCCACACCTGGACCCCATTTTCCATACTGGGACCTACTGGGAGATCTTCCTTCCAGCTACCAGCAATCTAGCCAGGATTTCCCTTTTATTTAGCAATATGGGAAGGGTAAGGCTGTCACGAGTGACCTCCTGACACCTGTTTACAAACCCCAAGTCAGTACTCTGCATTACAGTGTAATATGCATCATGTTCTTTTCTGACCTGTGCAAAAAGCTGCTCACCTCAACCTCACTCACGCACATAGTTCCATTGAAAACATTTAGATTACTCACCTAATAATGAGAGTAGGATTTGTCACATTAGGATACTTATCTAACATTTTTATTGTGCTTTTCATCTAGAAGAATCCAAAGTTTCTTTAGGGGAATTTCTGTTCTCAGATCTGCACATGCTCAGCTTTGAAAAGGTTAAATCTGCAGCCAGGTAGATGGTGATTTTACACCTTGCAGAGGAGCTCTTGAAAAAATAATCCTTTGGGTAATGAGATCTATGATACGGACTGCTCCCTAATTACAGGATATTGTGAGACAGAGCCCAGTCCCACAAAGAGATCTACAAGTGTGCATTGTGCAGAGTACCATTAAACTCAAAGGTATTTCACTCAGGAGTTGGATTCGGCCCATGTGGATCCACTGATAAAATCAGAGACTTTAATACTTCTTCACAGACTGCAGATAATCCAATATTTTTCACTGCATATCTACATCCCTTCTTTCCCTTTCCCAGAATTGGAGATGGAGAGGACTTGGGAAGATTTAGTGGAAGGATACAAAGCCTTGCTTAGATATCAAAGCAATAGACACCTAAACAGATGGACACATGTGGGAGTGTGTGTGTTTGACTGTTTGAATTTAAATTTTGATTCTGATTTCAGGTGATTTCAATTTCAGTTTCAGCTGTTGTGGCAGTTGGGACTGAGTGCCTGACCCTGTTCCCTTGATTGTTTGAGAGGGAGTTTGACAGAGGGAGGCCTACGATGGTTAAGAAGGCCCGCAACACCTGTGCCAGCACTGCTTCTGTCTCCTCCGCCTGCGCCTGTAGCCAGACAGAGCGCCTGAACAGGGATGCTTCTACCCAGATCCTGGTGTGGTTTTGCAGGGACTGTAACTTGCAATTTCCACTTACTGATATCCAGGCTGGGGGGACCATCCAATGTGACAGGTGCCTGCTGGTGGAATCTCTCAGGCAGCAGGTGGGAGAGCTACAGGAGGAGGTGGCTAGATTGAGGAGCATCCAAGTCCATGAACAATTCCTGGACAGTGTCCATGTGGAGACAGCTGAGGTAGCTGTCCCAGTACACAGGACTGCTGACACACCACTGGTGGAGGAGGAAATGGCTCAGGGTGGACACTGGCAGCTGGTTACTTCTGGCAGCAGGCAGTGCTCCACCCCTGCTCCAAACCCTGCCGCCGTGGTAATAGGAAACCATTATGCTCTTCTTGATACAGGAGAGAAGGAATCTCCCCCTACAGCAGAGGAGGAGAAGCCTCATACCCCTAAGGCTGGGAAGTCTGCTGCCACCACTGCGAATAGGAAACGTAGGGTAGTGGTGGTCGGAGACTCTCTGCTGAGGTGGACGGAGGCGCCCATCTGTCACCCTGACATTTCATCTCGGGAGGTATGCTGCCTGCCGGGGGCCCGTATCCGAGACGTTACGGAGGCATTGTCAAGGATTATCCAGCCCTCTGACTACTACCCCATGCTACTTATCCATGTGGACACAAATGATACTGCGAGGTGTGACACTGAGCAGATCAAGAGTGACGACAGGGCTCTGGGAGTACGGGTGAAGGAGTTTGGAGCGCAGGTGGTATTCTCTTCGATCCTTCCTGTCAAAGGTAGGGGCCTGGGCAGAGACAGGTGCATCGTGGAGGTGAATGCCTGGCTGAAAAGATGGTGTCGCCAGGAGGGCTTTGGCTTCCTCAACCACGGGATGCTAATCCAGGAAGAACTGCTAGGCAGAGATGGCGTTCACCTTTCGAGGAGGGGAAAGACCCTATTTGGATACAGACTGGCTAACCTAGTGAGGAGGGCTTTAAACTAGGTTTGACGGGGACAGGTGAGCAAAGCCCACAGGTAAGTGGAGAACATGGGGACCTGGGAGATGGGTCAGAAATAGGAGGGGGCGTGGGCTCTAATGACAAAGAGATGGGAGGGTCAGGGCAAAACTGGGAGGCAAGATCAAATCAGTATCTTAGATGCCTGTATACAAATGTGAGAAGTATGGGTAATAAGCAGGAAGAACTGGAAGTGCTAATAAATAAATTCAACTATGACATTGTTGGCATCACCAAAACTTGGTGGGATAATACACATGATTGGAATGTTGGTATGGATGGGTACAGCTTGCTCAGGAAGGACAGACAGGGGAAAAAGGGAGGAGGTGTTGCCTTATATATTAAAAATGTACACACTTGGACTGAGGTGGAGATGGACATAGGGGGCGGAAGTGTTGAGAGTCTCTGGGTTAGGCTAAAAGGGGTAAAAAACAAGGGCGATGTCATGCTAGGAGTCTACTACAGGCCACCTAACCAGGTGGAAGAGGTGGATGAGGCTTTTTTTTAAAACAACTAACAAAATCATCCAAAGCCCAAGATTTGTTGGTGATGGGGGACTTCAACTATCCAGATATATGTTGGGAAAATAACACAGCGGGGCACAGACTATCCAATAAGTTCTTGGACTTCATTGCAGACAACTTTTTATTTCAGAAGGTTGAGAAAGCTACTAGGGGGGAAGCTGTTCTAGATTTGATTTTAACAAATAGGGAGGAACTCGTTGAGAACTTGAAAGTAGAAGGCAGCTTGGGTGAAAGTGATCATGAAATCATACAGTTCACAATTCTAAGGAGGGGTAGAAGGGAGTACAGCAAAATAGAGACAATGGATTTCAGGAAAGCGGATTTTGGTAAGCTCAGAGAGCTGATAGGTAAGGTCCCATGGGAATCAAGACTGAGGGGAAAAACAACTGAGGAGAGCTGGCAGTATTTCAAAGGGACACTATTAAGGGCCCAAAAGCAAACTATTCTGCTGGGTAGGAAAGATAGAAAATGTGGCAAAAGACCACCTTGGCTTAACCACGAGATCTTGCAAGATCTAAAAAATAAAAATTAGTCATATAAAAAATGGAAACTAGGACAAATTACAAAGGATGAATATAGGCAAACAACATGGGAATGCAGGGGCAAGATTAGAAAGGCAAAGGCACAAAATGAGCTCAAACTAGCTGCAGGAATAAAGGGAAACAAGAAAACTTTTTATCAATACATTAGAAGCAAGAGGAAGACCAAGGACAGGGTAGGCCCACTACTCAGTGAGGAGGGAGAAACAGTAACAGGAAACTTGGAAATGGCAGAGATGCTTAATGACTTCTTTGTTTCGGTCTTCACCGAGAAGTCTGAGGGAATGCCTAACATAGTGAATGCAAATGGGAAGGGGGAAGGTTTAGAAGATAAAATAAAAAAAGAACAAGTTAAAAATCACTTAGATAAGTTAGATGCCTGCAAGTCACCAGGACCTGATGAAATGCATCCTAGAATACTCAAGGAGCTAATAGAGGAGGTATCTGAGCCTCTAGCTATTATCTTTGTTAAATCATGGGAGACAGGAGAGATTCCAGAAGACTGGAAAAGGGCAAACATAGTGCCCATCTATAAAAAGGGAAATAAAAACAACCCAGGAAACTACAGACCAGTTAGTTTAACTTCTGTGCCAGGGAAAATAATGGAGCAAGTAATTAAGGAAATCATCTGCAAACACTTGGAAGGTGGTAAGGTGATAGGGAATAACCAGCATGGATTTGTAAAGAACAAATCATGTCAAACCAATCTGATAGCTTTCTTTGATAGGATAACGAGTCTTGTGGATAAGGGAGAAGCGGTGGATGTGGTATACCTAGACTTTAGTAAGGCATTTCATACGGTCTCGCATGATATTCTTATCAATAAACTAGGGAAATACAACTTAGATGGGGCTACTATAAGGTGGGTACGCAACTGGCTGGATAACCATACTCAGAGAGTAGTTATTAACGGCTCCCAATCCTGCTGGAAAGGTATAACGAGTGGGGTTCCGCAAGGGTCTGTTTTGGGACCGGCTCTGTTCAATATCTTCATCAATGACTTGGATATTGGCATAGAAAGTACACTTATTAAGTTTGCAGATGATACCAAACTGGGAGGGATTGCAACTGCTTTGGAGGATAGGGTCATAATTCAAAATGATCTGGACAAATTGGAGAAATGGTCAGAGGTAAACAGGATGAAGTTTAATAAGGACAAATGCAAAGTGCTCCACTTAGGTAGGAACAATCAGTTTCACACATACAGAATGGGAGGAGACTGTCTAGAAAGGAGTACGGCAGAAAGGGATCTAGGGGTTATAGTGGACCACAAGCGAAATATGAGTCAAGAATGTGATGCTGTTGCAAAAAAAGCAAACATGATTCTGGGCTGCATTAACAGGTGTGTGGTGAGCAAGACACGAGAAGTCATTCTTCCGCTCTACTCTGCGCTGGTTAGGCCTCAACTGGAGTATTGTGTCCAGTTCTGGGCACCGCATTTCAAGAAAGATGTGGAGAAACTGGAGAGGGTCCAGAGAAGAGCAACAAGAATGATTAAGGGTCTAGAGAACATGACCTATGAAGGAAGGCTGAAGGAATTGGGTTTGTTAAGTTTGGAAAAGAGAAGACTGAGAGAGGACATGATAGCAGTCTTCAGGTATCTAAAAGGGTGTCATAAGGAGGAGGGAGAAAACTTGTTCATCTCAGCATCTGAGGATAGAACAAGAAGCAATGGGCTTAAACTGCAGCAAGGAAGGTTTAGGTTGGACATTAGGAAAAAGTTCCTAACTGTCAGGGTGGTTAAACACTGGAATAAACTGCCCAGGGAGGTTGTGGAATCTCCATCTCTGGAGATATTTAAGAGTAGGTTAGATACATGTCTATCAGGGATGGTCTAGACAGTAATTGGTCCTGCCATGAGGGCAGGGGGCTGGACTCGATGACCTCTCGAGGTCCCTTCCAGCCCTAGAATCTATGAATCTATGAATCTAGATGATTTATAAATATGGATTTTTACAGTCTACATTCTAATCATACCTTAGCTCTTATATGGGTAGTTTGCACCCATAATTCTTACAGCTTTATAACAAAGGAAAGTGTACATATAATTCTCGCTGCTTTACAGATGGAGACTCTGAACCAAAGTGCAGAAAGGACTTGCTCAAGGCCTTACACCAGGCCAACAGCAGAGCCAGGAAGGAACAGAAGTCTGGTTACCTGACACCCAGTATGGTACCCTATCCACTGGTCAACACAGCCTGTAATGTAATGCCTTACACTGCTATATTCTATGATTTCACAGCCAAGTTGTAGGTGTTTCCATTTTATTATTTTTTTCAACATATTTCACAAAAATATATAATTTCCAATGTTTAAAATATTTTTAAAAATTTTTTAATATTTTTTCTATTTCCAATTTGTTTTAAATCTTTTTTTTTAAATATTTTACAAACTTGTCTGCATCTGCTCTTTAATTCACAGTGCTGGTCCAAAGGAAAAAAGAATAGCTAACCTTTAAATAGCAAGAAGCAGACAGGGGCATATTTACATGTCACTGGTTTATTTATTTTATTTTATTTTAAACGTCTATGGCACTACACTCCTCAGGGGATCCTCTAGGGCAGTGGTTCCCCAACTCGGTCTGCAGCTTGCTCAGGGTAAGCCCCTGGCATGCCGGATTGGTTGGTTTACCTGCCATGCTGGACCAGTTTGTTTACCTGCCGCCTCTGCAGGTACAGCCACTCACGGCTCCCACTGGCAGTGGTTTGCCGTTCCTGGCCAATGGGAGCTGCAGGAAGGACTAGTACATTGGCCCGAGGGCCACATCACTGACCCTCCCGCCAGTGCCTCTGGCCCCACCCCCACTCCACCTCTTCCATGAGGCCCCGCCCCCGTTCCAACCCCTTCCCCAAATCCCCGCCCCTGCTCCGCCTCTTCTCCGCCTCCTCCCCTGAGTGTGCGGCTCCCCGCTTCCCCCCGTCCCTCCTGGAAAGCACTAAGCGCCTCCAAATAGCTGTTTGGTGGTGGGAAGCGCCTGGAGGTAAGCAGAGGAGCAGGGACACGGCGCACTGGCGGGGGGAGGGGAGCTTGGCAGGCTGCAGGAAATAACACCGAGGGGGCGGGGGGACGCAGGGAGCTTGGTGGGCTGCAGGAAATAACTCCTGGGGATGCGGGGAGCTTGACGGGCCGCAGGAAATAACCCCGCAGGCCACGTGTTTGAGACCCTTGTTTTAGACCCCAATCCTGAAAAGAGTTACACAGACAGTTACTTTTCCACAGTGTGAGTTGTCCAAATTTCCTAACATGGGAGCGCAAGGATGGGATTTTCAAAAATAAGTCACAAGTCCCAATGAAAGTAATAGAAGCTTGTGCTCCTAAATCATTTAGGTGCTTTTGACAAATCCCACCATAAACAATCAAATTAATATATACAAGTTCAGGAGTTGCAGCACTATCAGCTTTGTGCTGGAGTTACTGCACAATCGACGCTGTGAGGCAAAGCTGGAGTGTCCTCTCCAGGGCGCAAGCCAGGGCAGGGTGATATGGAGGAACAGCTGTTGCCCATGCAGCAGAACCCCCCTCTCCACACAACCGATGGATCCAAGGGAAAGACAATGTCGATACAACTTGGCACCAGTGGCATCGCAGGAGTTGCCAGAATGACGTTGAGGACAATGTCAGACCGCCATCGGGACTCCGACACCAGATTTGGTTTCAGGGTTGACTCCCTTAGCCTTTCCCATGAGTGGGTATTGCCACAAGGCAGTGGAGGTTTTAAATCAGAGTTTCCCTTCTCCTAGGTGGGCTGCCTTCCAGGGCTAACGAGTCCCACCTGCCACTCTCGTGTGGGGCTCTATAGCCAAAATAGACGCTGCACAACCATCAACTAAACGTTCCCCATGGGCGCATATCCATCGTCTCTCGAGACTAACGGACGCCAACAACTGCACAATGAAATGGATTAAATGTGCACTCCAAATCACCCTAATTAAGTGGTTCCTGGCTGAAAGAATTTACATGGTCATTGTGCCAAACATACTTTTTTTGGCCCCAAACATTCCCTGTTCTCTGGTTCCTTACAAAGGCAAAAACTCTGTTAAAGTGTGTGTGTGTGTATACTAGAATTGTCAATTCTGACAGAAGGTATTCCGGGAGATTTTTTCCCCCAACATGATGTAATGTCATTTTCTTTAAAATATCCTATTAAAATCTCCAGGATTGGTTTCAATAGTCACCGGCAGATTGATGCCGATTCCAGGAGACTCCAGACCAATCCTGGAGAGTTGGCAAACCTAGTGTATATGCGTACACATGTGAAAGCACTTCAAGCACCCACACAAATTTCATCAGCTCTGGAAGAGAAATGCAACAACTGCTCAGAACAACACTACACATATAGTTCAGATAAGCAGTAACAATAGGCCTGATTCTCTACTGCTTTGCACATTGTGCAGTCATTTTTATTGTGGAAAGTAAATGCAAAGTATGGGTAGAATGCTAACAAATCACAAACCTAGTGTTTTACAGAGAAGCAAATGACACAAAATGTCATGCAGTGGAGAATCAGGCTCATTTTAACCCATTGAAAACGTGGAGAATTCAAGACAGGAAGAATGCAATTAACCAAATTGGAATAAGATAAGAAATTATATGGGATCTTCATTGACCACAAATGGTCATGACCTCAACTGGATGTCTCAGATGGAAGACTGAATCTCCAAGAAGCACAGAGTTCCCTAACACCAAGGAATAGCTTTGATTTAGTACTCACTCAAATGGCAAACAGCCACCATGCTAGTCACTAAGCATCTGGCTTTTGGTTCAGTGTCTGAGACTAACCTCCCATTCCTATCTTTCCTCCTGCTCTTCTCTGAAGTTGTCTTCTGCCTGACAGAGTATGATGCTAGAAATACAGGAAAAGACTGGTATGTCAAGGCTCATGCCATGGCAGGAGCAGGGTAATTCACCCAGGAGTGGGAAACACTCCCTAGCTAAGAGCACTGCTTCCTACTACCAAATTCAACCAATAGGGGCAGTAGTGGAAGCGCTCCCTGCCTCCCTCCCTCCCACAATCATTCATGAAGTGTCACTGCTGTGTGCTCACACCTCATAACTCAGAACTGGGATAAAAAGGAGAATTGCATTGAGACCTGTAGCTCCTGCCTGGCATGTGCTACCTGTAATCAAATATAGATTTTTTCATTTGAAAAAAAAAAATCATGATTCAACTCAGCCATGTAGCAAGAGTTTCTCAGCCATCAAAAGCTTTATTCTTTCCATTTTGTCATACCTCCTGCTCTGTTAAAAAGCAACAGAAATCAAACCCTGAACAGTCAGCATTAAACGGCTACAGTGCTCCTTATTTTCAGATGTCGGTTTAGGATGGTTTGAAAAACAACATTTTGTTTTCCTCCCATCCTGAGAGGAGCCTGGTAGGAGAGAGTAGGAAGGTTAGAGGAAAGTCAGGCTAATTATTAGCTTGACTTCTAAAACAAAGAAAATGTCTCTCCAGATGCAAAGGTTTTGAAATACAGTAAGTAACTGGAGACCCAGAGTTGCTTCCCCAGTCTATGTAGCAGCTTGTTCACAGCCTACAGATGCCACTTTTCCACTGCACAGCAAAGACAACAAACTGACAGCAAACAACTCCCTCCCACTTTGCATATTCCAATCTACCATTTCAAACAGACTCCTTTGCTTTTTATCCTAAAGTGGTACTTGTTAAAGGAGCTGTGACCACTCAGGCTATTTCCTTTGAGGATGATAACACTGCTGCAGAAGCTTCATTATTATGCTAATCGAGCACAGTCTGAGCAGCTTTCATAACTGCCACATTAAATCATCTACCAAGGGGAGGCCTCAAGAGCCATTTACATTGCACCATATGCATATTAATGAAGCTGGTAGCTGCAGAGTTGTTTTGGAAGCAATAGTCAGGTTAAAAAAAAAACCCCACATAATTTTGAATTTGAATATCTGAAAAACTTGAGGTGGTTAAACTTCAGAAAGGTTTTGCAAGTTCAGTTCTGAGGAATGATTCTTTAGTCAGTAATTAGGACTGAGGAAAAAATCAAAGAGCAGAAACCTGGTTCTGAAAAGATATACCTCTGATCTTGTGCAATGGCTCAAAAATATCCATACACCACAGCAACACACATGCTAGCTCCTGGACTAGCTCTACTCACCTAGGTTTTGACTAGGTGAGTAGAAAGAATCCCTTTGGCTGCCTGCCACACATTAGTTCTGATTCACTTAATGAATCTAACGTATCTATAATACTGGGTACTTGAGCATGCCTGCAGGACGGAAAAACATCATATAAGCTACAAGGAGGTGCATGTTTATCAAATCTAAACCAAAAGGATAAAATCAAACAAGAGCAGCCTAGAACTGTCTAGGGATGCAGCCCTTGTAAAATGCCAGGCCTGTCCCAAAGAAGCAAAAGACAAGGCACAACAGGTGAATGAAACAAGCAGACCAGTCAGGGTGGAGAGACAAAATAGAAAAGGGTTATTCTTACTCAATTAGGGATACTAATCGCCATTCCTCTCCTGCCTAGCCATTATCATGTTACAGTTTTTCATAGGCATTATGGGAGAGGTGAATTTTGAGGCGGGACTTGAAGGAGAATAAGTTAGTCATTTTACAGATTTTGACTGGGAGCTTTTCCCACTCATAAGGGGAGAGAGGTGTGTGAGAGTGCGCGATGGAGAATAAGGTGAACAAGGCAAAACAAAGACAGCATTAAAGAATAAATTAAATGCTGTATGGGGGAAGAGGATGTGTGCTGGGAAACGAGACCATTCTATTCACTTTCAAAACCCAATTTCCAGTGAGATTTTGGGTTCTGGGTTTTCTCTTCCTCTGCTTTCACCACCTTTCACAACAGCCATCCAGCTCCCTCCCTGATTCCTGATTCCAAGTCTCCTGGACCCAGGGAGCCCTTGACTTAATCCATCATGTCCTTGGGGACTTCATAATCATATCTGCCCCAGGTAGCATGACACATTGGATGGAGAAAAAACAGAGTTCACTAGTGCAAGAATTCACCTGGACCTATACAAAGGGGAGACTTGTCTTCTTTAAGAGTACAAAATATCTATTCATAGTCCCACCTGAAATCCATAGACGTTAACATTATATTTTTGCAGAAATTAGACAATTACCGTGGGCTGTTGCTATGGAAACACCACAGTAAGCCTAGCGCCATTACACATGTGCCAAAAAAGAATAAAGAGCAGGGATTCACATGACCTTCCATCTAGCCTTTACTGGAAATGGAGCTGCCTTTGCTTGCCAAAAAAAGGCAGCACTAAAAACAAATAGCAAAAAAGTTTGGAAGTAGATATTTTAAATTGTACAAAGAGAAAAAAATGAATTGGAGATGGAATGAGCCTGCAGTCAAGATGCCTGTCTCCACATTCATAACCCACATAATAGGGAAAATGCTGGATTACCATTTTGCTGGAATTTATTTGCACAAAAAGAGATGTTTCCTTGCAATGTGGCTTACAGTAACACAGGAGATATTCTCTACCCACTCTATCTGTAATTTACTCTCAAAGATCCACAAAGTGTCCAATATACTTTCACAATCCTATTTCCCATTTGTTTCTAGGATCTGTTTCCTGTCTGATTTTTTTGGTTTTTTTTTAACAAGACTGGGGTTTTTATTCAGCCTTTTAGTTGTGTATCGGACATTCACTTGCCTTTCCTGGCCTTGATCTTCCTCAGGTAGAATTCTAGTTCCTTGAGGAAGTCCCACTCAGCAGCCAATTCCCTTCTTCCCATAGCCTTCCACACTGAAGTTCCATCTTTCCCACTTTTGAAATTTTTTCCACCAAACACTACCTTTGCCATATCAGTTTTGTTGGCACCACTGAGAGGTACCGTATCCTCCCCTGCATTGGAAAGATCTAAGCTTAAATTGACCTCTCTTTAACATTTGAATGCTGGTTTTAATTTCAGGTCTGGATAATTTAAACTAAATAGTAGAGTATAAACCTAAATTAGAACAATTTGAGGTTCACCAGCCCCCGATCTGCTACAGATGCTTTTTTTTAAGTTAATTAGGCATGTAAGCAGACACATATGGGTATTATAACACCCGTCATTCATGAATCACTTAAGGTAGTTTAAAAATATCAAAATCTTATGGGAATCTAGACTATACCACTTCTGGAAATGAAGACTGTATTTTGAAATGTGTCTTAACATTCAGCCTGTAACCAAATTTTCAGATATTGCATATGATAATACTATGCTGTAATAGAACAGTGTCATTCCATATTATAGAGTGATAATATAACATGAGCTGTGAGATATAAAAAAGTCATGCATATGCAATCAGATATTTTTGTACCCAAATTTTGTTCTAGTGAAACTTATAAAAATGGTTTGGGTTACTGCCAAAAGTCAAAGGCTTGGTTTAACAAACATAAAACGTGTCTTATTCAAAAGTATCTAAATGAGCTTAAATCATGTTTGTACAGTATATTTTGCTTTTTGCTGTAAAACATTCCTGCATCTTGGCCTGATATGTCTATTTAGATCTGAAATGCCTCAGGCCTTCCTACATGTTCGTAGAACACCTACTGGTAGCACAGTGAGACCCACACCTAGGTAGGTCTTTGAGAGCTAATCCAGTGCTGTTACCACTGTTATTAAAAATCATGCATGTATGTGCAATGAAATACAAGGTGTTCTGTTATAGTGTGTATATATACACACACACACACACACTTCAGTGCATTATGGGGGATAATTCTAAGGCCAATTTCCTTTCATTGGTTAAGTAGTACAGGTATCCAGTAAAACTGAATTTCCTCAAGTGTTATTGCTTTTATAAAATTATTGTTATGTTGTAAGCAAACTAATGAATGCTGACCTTTGTAATGTGAACAGATGGCAGAAGAAACAGATGTTTCATTAGCTAATAAGATAAAAAGGTATGTGAAACAAGCTAAAGGAAGTTCAGATTAAATATACACACAAACACATGTACACAGCCAAATCTTCAATTTGGTTTTGATTTATTCACATGTGCTGCGATTCTTAATGCTGCATTTTAATGAAAACCCAACATGTTTGAAAAAAGACAAGTTTTGATTGTTTTCCTTTTCTCTGCTAATATTTTGCACTGCACATATGGATATCTCTAGGCTCCATCCGTTCAAGAGAAATATAATCTCAAACTCATAGCAATGTATCTCTAGAGCACCTCACTCAGATCTCTGTTCATTGCTCCCTTAGATGGTCATACACAGTTTGCCTGGCTAATGTAGGTAGCTACCTAATGTAGCTGTGCGCCATTACCTTCCTTTCAGGGTTTTGGTTGCCATTAGGCCCACTCCAGACGTACCAAGACAAAGAATTTTGTCTTCCTCTGATAGCCATAATTGCCAAAGAGTAACACCATATTGCCATTGTCATGAACTCATGTTAGTAATCAAGGCATAAAGGCATGTGGAATAATGAAAGCTTGATGTTAGTCAGTGCTGCCTGGCATCACTGCTGTGGGCAGATATGTAATACTATGGAAATTTCCAGCCATTGAAAACAATGGTTCAGCTTCACTGCTGTCAGGAACTTTGTGAGACGTAACATAGATGAACCACCAGCTGCCAGTGTCATTTTGAGCACCATGTCGCCTTATCACCATTTGATGACTGTGGGTCACTGCTGCCTTCCTGGCTGCCTGGGTGATTGCTATGCATGCTTCAGTAAAAGCCACTCACTTTTTCCTGTTGAGCTGGTGTGCCTCTTTTCGACTATATTCCCTTCCTAGGTGAGTTATTTTCACAGCAATTGAATTGCAAGAGAACAGTCTCTGATTGTAAGGTTGTGGACTACTTAGGATCTGGATGTGCTAAGTGATATTTTGCATTCTCCCTGAGTTTCCTATTGCGTCACCTTGTTGGGCACACCTTTTTATTTTATTTTTTTGCCGGCTTGCCTGATTTTCGTGGTCTGGAGCCTTACTCCTTATCTTACTGTTAGGGGAATGCTACTGTAATTGCATGAGTTTGTGTCCAAAGCAAACAAACATCTTCAGGTTCCCTTGATTCTATTACTTCCACAGTCTAACAGATGCCATGGGCCAGACTATGCAACCCTCACTTACTTTGGTGACTATTTACCATCCAAGTGAGCACAGTGAAGTCAATGGGACTATCTGCATGAGCAAGTGTTCACTAACATGAATAAGGGCTTGTCTTCACTACCCGCCGGATCGGCGGGTAGCAATCGATCTATTGGGGATCGATTTTTCGCATCTCGTTAAGACGCAATTAATCAATCCCCGATCGCGCTCCCTGTCAGCTCCGGAAATCCACCTCATCGAAAGGCGGAAGCGGAGTCGACGGGGGAGCGGCAGCGATCGACTCGCCGCCGTCCTCATGGCCAGGTAAGTCGATTACAATACGCCGACTTCAGCTACGCTATTCATGTAGCTGTAGTTGCGTATCGTAGATCGACCCCCTCCCCTAGTGTAGCCCTGGGCTAAGGGTTGCCAAGTCAGACTCTCTGTGCACCATGCCTGTTTCTCACACATAGCAAATATTAATTCAGTAGGCTATGATTCAGATTGCTCTGTGATAAAGCTATGACTAACAGCTGTGTTCACATTACAAATTCAATAAGCCTTCTAACTCTACAGTTCCCAATACTGCTGGATAGATCCTTTACTTAAGGCTCTGGACTGATCATATTATTGTTCAAAATAACGACTTAGATTTTTTTTCCAAATTGTTTGCCTCTTTGGAAAACATTTTTGAATGTCCCCAATTCATCATGAATATAAACCAGTCAGCTTCTAGACTTCTTCAATGTCATGTGGATGCTGAGCTAACAAATTGGTGATGTTCAAAACAAAATCTATATTTATTAATAGATCGAGCAAACTAAATACCCAGGTTAAAGGAATATGTACATATGTAACAACATTTCCTAATTTTGTAAGGTGAGTTATTTCACTGCAGGGACAACTTAATACAATAGAGTGCATATACCTGGATACCTGCCAGAACCTGTCTGTTCAGGAATGTTATCCTCATTAATAAATTGCTGGTCTCTGGATCACAATTAGCCAGACAAGCTGGTGCTATCATACAGAACTCAAAACAGAGAAACAAGATTTCCTAGATTCTCCATCTGTAGATCTTCTGTATAACAATGGATTTTTTGCAAGTATGACACATACAATGGGATTTAAAATTGTAGGTAACACTTTTATAATTATGAATTACAGTGAAGGAATGAGAAACTAGAGAAGAAACATTACCATAAGGGCCCAGAACAGGTGTTATGTGTCATGGATTATTTCAGTAATTGTCATCTGGCGAATTAGTTCTATACAAGAAATAGTTCTATATAAGAGCACTGGTGGAATCCAAAAATATACCAGAACAGTTACCTTTTCCTTGTGACTTATGGGGGGCCTCACATAGATGTAAGGATTCACCTGCCGAGATCTGATTACAGGATTGGGGCCCAGATTTGTACAATGATAACTGTAAATCACAGAATATAAACACAAGGGCTCAGACGACATAATAAATCATGAGAGCTAAACTCCCTTTATGTAAAAGTCATATAGAATTTAATGGGGATGGAACCAATAGATTTTTATAGAAATTACACTAAAAACCCATAAAATTTAATAGATAAGAGTATTCTTTCCATCTGTGTTTCAATCATGTTATACATTCTGTAGTAGGAATATAATTCTCTATTACATTTTTTAGGAAAGTTCAAATAACCTAGAGAAAGGTTATCATTTCATATTAAATTCCATAACTCTGGTCACACTTTCTCTGTCTTTTACGTTAGGGGAATCCTCTCCCCCTGATAATTGCTTGAGTAAAGATAATGTGTGCTATTGAATCTGTACTGCATAGACAAGAAGGAACGTTAGTTTGGCCTACGCTTAATTTTCACCTTTTTTTTTGTGGCACTACTGAAGAATATGGCCCATTGCAACTGGATGGTCTACAAATACTTACCAATTTGATAAGAGTTTTCATAACCAAATAAAGGTTTCTGACTCATGCATGGTAGGACTGTTGTCTGTGTCCCCGTGTTCTTCTTGCTCTGAAATACTTATTTGATGTGAGACAACAAAAAATATAGGAACATTAAAAGTGAGGACGAACTATTCGGCTAAAATAAAAGTCTCCTTCAAAACTTGAACCAAACATCAAACCAAAACTTGTCATTTTTTGTGCACCCAACAGGGTTCGATTTTGGGTGAGACAGGAAGTAGCATCAATAAAATAACATGAAAAGGCTGTTCTCTGGGGCTAAGTCTATGCTATGAGCTAGGGGCATTATTCCCAGTTCATGAGAGCTAGTGCAATAAAAACAGCAGTGTAATCACAGTAGCACAGGCAACAGCAGCAGTGGCATAGGCTAGCCACCCCAAGTATGTACCCACAAGGTTCAAGCAGGTTTGTATTCAGGGTGGTTAGCCCGTAGTGCCTCTGCTGCTCCTCATGCTACCATGGCAACACTACCATTTTTAGCGCAATAGCTCTCGCAAGCTGGGACCATATCCCTAGCTTGTAATATAGATGTAACCTTATAGTGTTTAGCAGGAGAAACTGATATCTCACAAAATATTATGTTTGTGTGAACTTTACAGTCTGATTTCTAGATCAAAGGATAAGTTAGTACAAACATCCAAACGTATGGCTGCTTATGGCTCGTGATCTTGTTGTACTCATCTCATTTACCCAGCTTGCATCTCTACCTACTAATAGCATAGGTTATTCGACTTTGGTAAGTGTCTGACTAGCCCTTTTAAATACATATCTACTGGTATGTGGGTTCTTTTCTGCTGCCATGGCAAGGCATTCCATTTTAAAAACAGCTTTGTGTAAACAGATTCTGAGTAAATTCTTCCCCTCTTTTTTTAAACAAGAGAAGTGTCCATATTTACTAACCTCTTCTGTATGTAACTGTCATTTCTCTGTAGTAGATAAAGGGCCCATTTTTCATAGAATCGTAGGACTGGATGGGACCTCGAGAGGTCATTTAGTCCAGTCCCCTGCACTCATGACAGGACTAAGTATTATCTAGACCATCCCTGACTGATGTGTTTCTAACCTTCATACAATGATGGAGATTTCACAACCTCCCTGGACTATTTATTCCAGTGCTTAACTACCCTGACAGGAAGTTTTTCCTAATGTCCAAGCTAAACCACCCTTGCTGCAATTTAAGACCATTGCTTCTTGGTCTATCCTCAGCAGGTAAGGAGAAAAATTTTTCTCCTTCCTCCTTGTAACAACCTTTTATGTACTTAAAAACTGCTATCATGTCCTCTCCCTGCCTTCTTTTCTCCAGACTAAACAAAACCAGTTTTTTCAATCTTCATGTTTCCTAGAACTTTAATCAGTTTTGTTGCTTTTCTCTGTAATTTCTCCAATTTGTCCAGATCTCTTCTGAAATGTAACGCCCAGAACTGGACACAATACTCCAGTTCAGGCCTAAGCAATGTGGAGTAGAGCGGAAGAATTACTTCTTGTGTCTTGATTACAACACTCCTGTTAATACATCCCAGAATGATGTTTCCTTTTTTTTGCAACAGCGTTACACTGTTGACTCATATGTACCTTGTGATCCACTATGACCCCCAGATTCCTTTCTGCAGTACTCCTTCCTAGGCAGTCATTTCCCATTTTGTATGAAAGCAACTGATTGTTTCTTCCTAAGTGGAGTACTTTGCATTTGTCCTTATTAAATTTCATCCTATTTACTTCAGACCATTTCTCCAGATCATTATGAATTTTAATTCTATCCTCCAAAGCACTTGCAACCCCTCCCTGCTTGGTATTGTCCGTAAACTGTGTAAGTATACTCTCTATGCCATTATCTAAATCACTGATGAAGATATTGAACAGAACCAGACCCAGAACTGATCCTTTTGGGACGCCACTCGATATGCCCTTCCAACATGACTGTGAACCACTGATAACTACTCTCTGGGAATGATTTTCCAACCAATTATGCACCCACCTTTCACAAGCTCCATCTAGGTTGTATTTCCCTAGTTTGTTTATGAGAAGGTAATGTGAGTCAGTATCAAAAGCCTTACTAAAGTAAAGATACGCCACATCTTCTGCTTCCCCCCATCCACAAGGCTTGTTACCCAGTCTCTCTTTTTAATGTGGTTTTGGAATTTCTGGCAGAGTTAGGGCAGAGGTTGCATTTAGCCTCACCTAACAGAGGCAGAGGGCTATTCTTGAACTCCCAAGTGAGGAGAGCCTGAGTATAATTTATCTAGTGGAATTCTTTACCCTATATCATTTACTCGGCAGACTTCTCTTGGTACTTGTTTTAAAACCAGTTTGTAGGATACATTTTGTAACCCCCAAGGAGATTACCTAGATTCCTGGGGCTCTGTCTGCTGGCAGCTCAGGGAGAGGCACAGTGTCCCTGGTAGGGAGGGGGAGCCAAGGCAGACTCAGAGTCTGCCCGGCAACCAATAGGGAGTGAGATGCCCTTCCCAGGGAGTTCAGGAAAGGGGAGAAGCCATTTTTGAGTCAGTCTGGAGCCAGCCAAGGCAAGGGCAGGACTAGCTGTGTGGGAAACTGGTGAGTCCCAGGCCTGCCTGCAGGGTTCCTCCTGAGAACTGGCCTCTAGGGACCTGAAAGCAAGATCTCTCAGCTGGGCTTTTCCCTCTCCACTGATGACTCCCAGTTTGTAGAGTTTTGCTGGGAAACTTCCCCAGCCAGGCTGAGTTAGCCCTCCAGCTCCCTAGGTGAGACCAGTCACCACATGGTCAGCTCTGCTCTGGCTGCTAGTCCAGGGCTGCTGGCTGCTGAGTATGTGTGTGTCTGGATGCTGGGCTCGGAGACTACAGTTTGGATTTTAATACAGTTGTGTAATCTGCACTTTCAGCCCTGCACCCCTTTGTGATGAGGGGAAATCCTGGGACCAGAAGCAGCCTGACTCCTGCCTGAAGAGGATCCCTGCTAGCAGAGATCAGCCCCTCTGCAGTGGCTGAGGAATCCAGAGTCATCTCTGAACCTGAGGATCATTCATGGAGTTTGTGAGTGCACCATCTTTTAATTAGTCAGTCAGGGAAATTGTTTTGGGGACCCCCTTCTCCCTGAATTGTGTCCTCAAGCCAGGGAGTAAAGGTTTGGGGATTTTATAACCTGCTGCATATTAAACCTGTGGAGGGACTTACCATCTTCTCCCACTTGTGAGACCTTCGGGCTGTACTGAACCCAGTCAGCCACACTGCTAAACCACTGCAGAGAAGATATCATGGTCATAGGTCATCAAGGGCCCCAACAAAGTACGCGTACCAACGGACACTGATCTTACATTTGCTACATTGGGTCACATGACTGGGGAAAATCACGGGTATTATCAGTGTGGGCACTGGTGACCCTAAGAATGGTGTTTTACCCTGTTATGTTATATTTGTCTCCTGTTTAATATAATTATTGTGTTGAATATATTGTATGTGTTTGTGTTATTTCTTGGGAGTCTCCAACTATCTGGCAAGTAAGTGAGGGTTACCCTGTGAGTAGAATTTTCCTCCCAAGCTGCCCTGGTGACCCTGCCAGGAAGGAGCGAGGGGGGGGGCGGGGTGGCACTGCCAAATAAATTCATAGGGAAAAATAAAGAAGCTACACCCTGATAAGTGGGTGGTGGGATCCAGAAGAACCCAGACCTGTCCATCAAAACCTGCAAGAAGATTGGCATTAAAGAAGGTAACCGAGTGGAGAGGGGATGCTACAATTTCTTTCTATCCTCTTCCATTTTCTTTTCTATATTTCCACATTTACTTAGGTCTGTTGCCACTCTTACTTACCTAATCCCCCTAAATACAGTGATTCATTTTTATCTTTCCTCCAAAGGCTACCCTTGATTCAAAAGGTGTTGACTTAGTGCGCCAGTACAGCTGCGCTTTTGAAGTGCTTTACTGGAGATGCTACTACGCCAACAGCAGAGCGTCTCCTGTCTGCATAGTTAATCTACTTCTGTGAGCGGCGGTAGCTATCTTGACAGGAGAAGCTCTCCCATTGACATAGCACTGTCTATACTGGGGGTTAGGTTGGTATAACTATGTTGCCCAGGGGTGCGGATTTTTCAAACCAATGTATGTTTATAGTGTAGACCTAGCCTCAATCCTCACCATCCATGGACTCATCTAGTTCACATTGAACTAAGTTCTGAGGACAAAATAAATCCTTATTAAAATGGCTTTGTTCACCACAAAATCAATGTTGAACCAAGGGAACGACTCTTCAGTACCAACCAGTCTGCACAGCCAGATCATGGCTACTACTAAAGGACAGGGAGAGGAGTGGGAGACATGGCTACTTCAGGGCTGGATTTACACCTTGGGTGCCCCTAGGCACAGCACCTTCAGTGCCTCCTTTCCCCCTCCCCCACCCCCTGCCTACAGCTGCCTTTGTGTTGCACACAATTTTAGACATATAAGGCAATCCTAGAATGCTGGCGTCCCTAGGTACATGCCTACTGTGCCTCACTGGAAATCCAGCCCTGGGCTACATGTTCACTTTTAGCACATTTTAGTCTAATGGATACCCTGTCCAGGCAATATTCAGCTTTCTAGCTGTTAGATCCCTTCCACTGCTGACAAAACTGCAAATTTGTTAGTGCAGAGTATGTCATCCTGACAGAATGCTGATGTCATATTTAAACAGCCTTATCATTATCCAACCCTAACTAAAAACACCTTGTGGACTACAGTTTCTCTAAGCCAAATTCTGTCCTCTGGTGTAAATGAAACCGCCCTCTCCCCTCGATATGTCTGGGGTGTGTACATCTCACCGTGAATATTGCCATTACATTTCTCATTTTGCCTTGACTCTCTGCAGCATAGCTAATTGATTCAAGAGGTGAAATATCTTGTCCACCAGATGTTCCAACTAGCTGACATGTCAGTCAAACAGATTGCTCCTGAATCCAGGGAGCAATATACTGTGCAGTATACACAAACTAGCCCATCTGCATTGTCATAAGTAGTTATTGAGTATCAATTCCACGGTTTTGCTCTTACAGACAACTATGTGAACATAGTCAATGTTTTGATTGAATTGTAGAATTCTTCAATAATGAAGAATTAAATGTAAATATGACCAGATAGTGACCAGTTTGAATAATTAGTGCCAAAAGTAATATAAATGAATCACAATACTTGCAGTTACCATATACATAACAAAGAGGACTAAAGTATAGAGCCTTTATTGTCCCACTTTGCTCTTACCCTAAACAACTAAGGGTCTAATTCAAAGCCATTGAGGTCCTTCCATTGACTTCAGTGGGCGTTAGATCATTGAGTCTATGGTTTTTTTTAAAAACATAATGTTTTCAAATACGTGATCACATACTCTCATATTTGGACTGGGCAGAATTTGATTTTTTTATAATATCAATGGATAATATCAATGTGTATTTTAAGCATTTTTTTCATTTTTCTCAATTTAAATTTTCATAGGCTACTCCTGAAGGTATTTTGTGCCAAAAGTTTAAAAATTCTGCACACAGTATTTTAAGATTCTGCAAAATTCTGCAAATTTTATTTGTCAAATACACGTGGAGGCTCCAGAATGGCATTGGGGAGCACAGGCCACTGGCTGCACAGAGGTCGGAGATCACTGTGCAGCTCCCATCCGGGACACGGACTCAGCAGTGAGGTTTCACCCAACCCTGATACAGCCCAAGAACCGGGCCTAGCCCAAGAAACACCCCAGGGTCCTTCCCCTCCGTACCAGGTGCACCAGCTGTGGGCAGGCATACTCATCGAGGCAGGATCCAAGTTTGGAGGGGCTTAGTGTGGGGGGACCCAGGTGTGAGATGGTTGTGTGTGGGGCAATCTGGGTGTGGGTGGCTTAGTGGGGGATCCAGGTGCAAGGGGTATCTGGGTGCACAGGGGCTTGTTGGGGGGTTCTGGGTGCAAGGTAATGGGTGAAGGTTGTTGTGGCTGAGCAGGGGGAGGGTCTGAGTGTGTGGGGGATAGAGCTCAGCAGGATGGTCTGGGTGTAGGGGGGCTCGATGGAGGGTCCAGATACTGGGGGAGTGGGGCTTAGTGGGGTGGGGATCCAGGTGCAGCTGTTTGGGGCTTGATGGGGTGGGGATCTGGGTGCGGGTGGCTCGTTGAGGTGGTGCAGGGGGAATGGAGCTCATCAGGAGGGTTCTGAGTGCAGGGGGGTGAGCCTTGGTGGGAGAGTCTGGGTATGAGGGGGTCTGTATGCACGGGGGTTGGGTGGGTGGAGGAGAAGCTCCCTGTACAGGGATCCCTCCCCCTGCAGCTGAAGAATGATGGGTATAGGAAACGGTGGGGGTGGGGGTGGAATGGAGTTTGCAGAGCTTCCTGCAGCTGGGGGAGAAATCTGGAAGTGGGTCTGACCCACCCCAGATGCCATTCAAGGGAAGAGGAAGTCCCATCCTCCCCGGCCCAGCTGAGACTAGTAACTGAGCCTGGTGCAGGGTAGAAGCCACCAGTTGGGTCTTCCCCAGTACTACCCCTGGCCCACAGTCATTTACCTCTGCTGGCTGCCATGGGCACCCAAAACATACTGCTGGGGAGGGTCATATGACCACTCTTGTGGCTTCCCTTTGCTTCCCTGTCAGAAAGTTATTTTTCTGGAGAGAAGCAAATAAATATGTGGGGGACATAAATTCTGTGCATGCACAGTGTTGCAGAATTCCTCCAAGAGTAACGGGCTTAAGCATTTTAAATGTTTTTATCTGTTTACATTTTCATAGTTGTGGGAAATTAGGGGGGGGGATTAGAAGATTAAATAATGACAGTAGATGTAGATGCTGAGATTCAAAAAATTAAAGCTTTCTAATCGTTAAAACATGTCAACTGTTAAAGTCAACATCATATGTTGAAATATACAAAGTAAATTAGCCTCATATTAAACTCTAATAAGATCTCAAGCAGCATTTTCTTTCTTTGCCTATCTGTACATTTTGATTACTGTCAATGGAAATATTTGGTATGTGTATGGTCAAATTGATGTTTACTGACATTTACTTACTGATACAAATCTAAACCTTCCAAGCATAATCAGTATACATACACACAGGCAACTTTTATTCTGATATTTTCTAACCTTTGACTGCTTGATTTTGCAACCTTAAACATGTTCTTTTAAGATAAGGGTTTTTTATGTGTAATTTCCTAGGTTTTTAAAAAAGTAAACTGAAAAAAACAAATGCCATCGTGTGGCATAATTTTGACACCCACGTGGGTCATAAGCAGAGTTGAAATCTTTAGAACCATGGTACAAACCTCTGCCACTTGAACTAATGGAGTAACTGATAGCAGTAGTGGATGTGATTCTCTATGCACTAGAGGGGGATGAGACACACATATTGCCACTTTACAGATACTTGCTGACAAGAGAAGAATGGAGAGACTCAGGGATCTTGGGTTCCTCTCCAGGATATGGAGGGGAGAGTAGTTGGCAGACCCTTCTATCCATTCCCTCCAAACTTGACCCCTTTTTCCCTGTACCCTTCACCCTGTTCAAGTCTTATGTCTTTCCCACCCCTGGCTCCTCAACCCAGTCCCATTATCCTCTCATAGCCACTCCCAGTTTCCATGCCTCAGGCTTCTGATCCCAGTCCCAGTCTCCTTGCGCAGCCAGTCCCAATTTTCCGCCAGCTCCTAGTCCCAGATCCATCTCCCGACCTCATGAGACCGGTTGTTCCAGTCCACTCCCCCCAAGTCTGGCTCTTGTGCCCTCTGAATTTGAATCAGACAGCCTCCTACTCCATGCTGCCTGGGCCCAGCAGAGAGGGGTCACAAATCACAGGAGAAACAGTATCCCTGCTTTTCATTCAGGTACCTGGACCCAGATCTGATACAGCCCACAACTGCAACTTTAGGGACAGTCCAGCCTGGGGCTGGAGCATGCCCCATATGCACAGAATCTTTGGGGAATTTAGTTATTAAAAATCAAAGACCTCGCTACATAGCATGCAAACTGCAATTTTTCAACAGCTAACAACATAGCCAAATTTAGGCAGATTTTCACGGGGATAGCTAAATGCATTTCCCTGTCACAAAGGTCACCCCTTGCCTGCCAAATTTCAAGTTCTGATTCCAATATACAGAGGTGCTAGCACTGTTCAGAGAAAAGACCACATCTTTTTTAATAGGGGCAAAACAATATATTTTTCCCTAGCCTTGTGTCTGTCTGGAGTGGTTCATGACCATGAATGCCAGCCAGAGGGCAGACTGCCAAAAAGTAGGTTAGATGCCCCAAATTGCTGGTGTGTTCTATAATTAGATTTCACAAATCCAGTAACACGTGAATTCCTGGGTCACTGTAACAGTCTTACCAGGGAGTCACTTGGGCACTCCAGTCCATCTTGCCACCCAGGCAAACTGAACTTAGTGATAAATGGTCACTTACACCAAAAATCACAAAATATTCAGGTTGCTTCCAGTCCCAAGAGACCAATCACTTACCCTAGATCAATTTGTACCTTAGATCTCACGCCAAAGACAATGCTGGTAGCCAATCCTATAGTAAACTAATTAAGGATTTATTAACTAGGAAAAAGAAATGAGAGAGTTATTTATTTATAGGTTAATGCAGGCAACATATAAGCACAAATGAGTTACAGTTTATGGTTCCAAAAGATGACAAATAGTAGGAATCTGTCACTAAATGTCTTTTAGGTCTAACCCAGGTCTTTTAGGTCTGGGGATCTCTGGTTTTGTTTCTTAGCTCCACCCTTTTGAGACGCCAAAAAGATAACAATTTCTTCCTGTGAGCATCTTTATATGCCCTTCACCCAGAGTTGAAACCAATGGATGTTCCTACAAGTAGTTTATTTATGGGTGGGTGGAGTAATCAACAAGGTTTTGTCCTACAGTGGCCTATTTAATGTTGATAGTCTTTCTTGATGGGTGGGGGAACCACTCTTCCTGCCTAGGTTCACAAGTTCAGAGCAGGTATTTTCACAATTATAAAGCAAAACATTCATAATACCTTATAGCATGAGATACAGACATTACAAAGAAGATTAATACATGCAGCAACTTACAAGCATTTTATAGTCTAAACAATGAACACATTCTTACAAGTCTAGCACCTATTTTGATATATAGGTGAGCTGGTCTGGTTTCCAGCTATGAATTTGTCAGTGCTCAGCTGATGCCTACAGAGTTGGCAAGAGCTGGCATGTGGTCCACCAGCATCACACCTCCTGTTTGGAAATGGCTAAATCGTTTGGCTGAAACTTTTCCAAAAACATTAGTTTGAGGCAGACACATAGCATGGAAAATTTCAGCTCAAACAGTTAAATATTAGCAAACTTATAAAAACTGTAAGCAAGGTCTTATAATGGGAAGTATAAAAAAATGTGCGGCCACTGTCTTTTTAAACAAAAGATGAACTTCATGAAAAATGGATGTTATAAAAGAAAAAACTTCATGAAAAAGGATATTATACAAGCTCTTTATTTGTTGATTTTTTTTTCATTTTGACCCAAGTCTGTATTGTTTTAATCTTTCTCCTCTTTTCTTCATGGGAGCACCAGGTGCATGGAAACTGGGATTATAAATGTCCAAGCAGTATTGGTGCAATTCTCAGAGTAACAGAAGAATCATGAGTTCCTCCTGTCCTCTGCTTTACATTGAACTGTGAACTATTTTGCACTAATAAACACCCTGTCAGCATCGGTACAGCTTGGCTGTATATTTCTTACAGTCTCCCCAATGGAGATTTTCCACATTATATTATCATGCTCAATGACATGACATAACCTGATTCACACTGTAAATCTTTACTGGGTAGGCTGAGGTCAGGGTATAATAAATTGCATTAGTGTATTTGTGTGATCAATTGATTGCGAGGTCAAGTATGGCTTAAATCCAAGAGGATATTGGAATGTTCCAGACACAGGACATTTCCTTGAAATCAATGACGGCTTGAAAGGTTTGATAACTGGAGGCTTTGGGCCATTAACACCAGCTGGTCATTAAGTCCCCAGGAACTGTTATAGCTTTTATAACCTTTCTTATCTAAAGCAAACAATTAAACATTTTAATTACATTATAGGGATGACAGGAGATAATTGGAGTTATCAGGAAGTAATGTGGCTGCATTAATGTGAGTTACTGCGTCATTCCCATTGTTTACCTATGGAATTGTAGTTAGCACAGACAAGAGTTATTGCACAGTAACGATTCAGATAGGCCCAAATTCAGACTGCCTCATCTATGACAGAGTATAATGGCCAAGTGAGGGATTGCTATTGCACCCCACAGAGTTGATATTGCAATGGCCCTCCATAGCTGGAGCCAGGGAGGACACAATCTGATTAAAGCCTGGGATTAGGGCCGACAGTTTTAGCACGTATGAAACCCAAATCACACTTCTTACTCTTATTGTGCCCTCAACTACCTGTACACAGGGGAGCAGGGAAAATGAGGTCCCCCACTCATTGTGCAGCCACATAAGAATGGTGCCAGACATGGGTGGTGCTCCATGACTGATGCTCCCCAAGGGACTAGGTGAATAGAGAGAGGGGCAGGGAGTAGGTGAAGCCAGGGCTCTGCCCCCTACATGCCAGTCAGCAGAGCGGGCTTTGTGGAATGGAGGCAGCATGAAGGGCTGTAGCAGACTACTCCCCAGCCAGCACAAAAAGGGAGCATGGAAGACTACATGCCATAGAGGGGTTTCTCCAAGGCACAGTGCCTCCCAGGCTTCTTACTGGGTAGGGCAGTTTATGCACCATCCCTTACTCACAGCTGTGTGTAAAGCCATAATCCAGTTCTAAGGCAATGGAAGAAAAACTGTTTCTTTTCAGCTAAGACTCAATGATACCCATAATGTTGGTTTGCTCCCCATCTCTATCAATTAAATACCACTGACAATATTAGCCAGACATTTCTAGGAAATGGGACTTGGAAATTATAGCCTGGAATTTATCATATTTTACCTTTAATTTGTGTGACATTTTTTCAAAGTTAGCTAGCTCAGTTAACCTATATACCATTCTGTAATATATTTTTGGCTGATTCCAGAGGATTTTTTCTACATTTTTATCAAAAAATAACAAAATGATCTGTCAATCAGTTGAAATCTCATGTAACTGGCATGTTACTAAGTTAACTAAATAAGTATCTTTGGGTAAACCATAGTTTCAGATCATATTAATTTTGTTTAATTCTCTCATTCGAGATGCAGTGACAATTGTGATGGTGGAGTATATTCAAATCAAAGGTGGTATTTGAAATTTAATTTCCAGGGTCTGTCTTTGTGTCCATTTTAGCTTAATTTGTCCTCTGAATCCAGATCCTTTAGGTGAAAGTTCAGCTTGGCCCTCACACTTACAGAAAAGTTGGGACATGGATTGAAACCTGTCTCAGAGAATCTGCTATTGCCTTGTCACAGGGTTCCCTTCCCACTCTCCGCTAGTGCGGCTGTTAGTGACCAGGTCTGGGAAAGTGGCTCTCGCTGCATCTGGTGCCCCTTTCTGCCTTTGTTCGCTCTGTGTGATAGTCTCCCTTTTGGTAACTTGGCTCTCTGGCCAGGTCACTATTTAGTCCACCCCTTCCAGGGTTACAAAGTCCGACAAGACCACTGACCAAATGCCTTCTCTGGGCAGTGCTCAGCCCCAGCTTGGGGTTCTGTGCCACTACACCAATGTCTGGCAGCGGAACTCTGGCTAACCTGCTACACCAGGTTCCAGCCTAGGGACCCTGTCACCAGCAATCCAGGTCAGTTCAGTCCCCATCCCTGTTGCTGTTTCCTTGTGTTCCTTCCTATCAAGCCTCTCTGTCTTCTCTCACCCTGTTCTGGATTTACCATGAGAGCCTGTTCCACTCACTGTGGCTACTTCGCTCTCTTCTAGCTTCAAGTTACAAGACTTCTTATTCCAGGACAGGCTCTTCAGGTTACTTCCTCCTTGTCCCTGATGGCCTGATTCCTTCCCCTGGAGCCCCTTTTCTGCTTTCAGCTTGCTGGCTGTATTGTACTGTCCCAGCCCTTCACCAACTGGGCTTCAAGCTCAGTTAACCCTGACCCTCCCTCTCTCAGCTGATGCCAGGTAACCAAACTGGCTTCTCAGGCCCTCATTAACATTATCAGAGCTGGTGTGGGATGCACCCCCATCACATGCCTATACTTGCAATACAACTTTCTTTTGGATTACCCAGAAATTCACGCACACTGGTCTGCAGTCTCTTACACTGCCTGAGCAGTGATGTCAAGAGATTTGCCCCTGATTTCCACTAGTATAAGCAAGGTCAGAATCGGATCCAAAGAGGCTTAATTTACTTGTTTTTCTAATGAGCTTAATGGGGTTCTATGTGCAAAGTAAACACGGCAGTAGCACTTCTGTGCACAGTAACTGAATAACTTTACGCTATTCTGAGTTTTTACACCAGAAATACACAAATGCAGACAAGTACTCCTTTGGATAGCAAGAGGAGCCAAAAGTGTGGCCTTAAATCCACACCTTTATTCTCCTCTGTTCATTCCCTTGTCTCTGCAGGGGTGGTTCACGGGCGTATCATCTCTGAATTGATAGTCCTGTCCGTGCTGCTAGGGAAATTTGGAGAGCAGTACGAGGGTAAGAAGGATCTCTGATGTCTGTATGTGAAAATAGGCACAAGCTGTTCCTAAGGCAAATGCTGAATTTTCAGGGGAAAAATTCCTCTTTGCATAAATTCTCACTCCAGTATCATAGCCACTGTAAAGTCCATCTGAATTTATATTCGTGCAATACGTACATGTTAGCCTGGAAAGACCCCCGCCCACTCCTGACAAGTAATAGCTGAATCTTGAGCTGCCCCTCACCCTGACAATCTGCTCAGATGCTTTGTCATCATTTCCTCTCGCCTATATCCCCCTTTCTGCACACATCATCTGGGATTTTTACATAATGTCCCTGTGCAATGGGTTGCCTTTACAGAACACATTTGCACAGTGCAAATGTGTTCTGTAAAGGCAACCCTCCCTCTTAAACAAAGGCTAAGCATGGTCCACAGGCCAAGCAATAACCCAGAACAAATATGGAGTATGGGGAAGGGGAACGTGAACATGAGAAGGTACATATCTCACTACAAATGACAGAACATAGGACACCAACGGTGGTGTCCATAGATGTTCTGAGAAAGTAGGATCCCCTCGCCCAGATTTGGTACCTTGTGGTTACAGCAGCCTCATCATCTTAAACAAACAACTTTATTCAGATACTTAGACAGAGAATAGAGGAATTCACACCAAGGTTTAGAAAACCAACCAGCATAAGTACAGCTTTGCATAGGGGCTAATCACAGTGGTAATATTTAACTTTATACTAACTTTACACACTTTACTCCATAAAGGTCCTGATTCACTTTCCATTTAAACTAATAGAAAAACTCACATTGAGCCCAGTGGGCTTTGGATCAGGTCCAAAGTGCAGAACCTTGGAAAATGAACTCCTGTATGCCTACAATATACATAAGGGGCCATTCTGCTCTCAACTCCACCAATGGAAACTCAGAATCTGGCCGTGAAACTTTTGTCTTAAAAAGATACTTTTTCCATTTTTCAGATGAAAAAACCCCTTCATGCAGAGCATCCGCTGCAAGGAACAGCTTAAAAAGGTGCTGAAAGATTTGTCATGAACTGAAATAACAGTGAACTGAAGCTGTCGACTGGACCGCTCTAATTGTATGTGAGCCAATATGTGAATCAGCAGTATTTGCCACTTCAAAGATTCTTTAAAGACCCACACTTTCAGACATCCCTATTTTTATGATGCGTCCAAGGGAAATACGTGATTTTTGTGAATTAATGGTTATTATAGCAGTGCTGTTTCCGCCACTAGTTTTGTGCACTTTCATTAAGAACCTCTTTGTACAACGATACATAACTTATCCATAAAATTTTGCCTAGGGCTGGCACCTGGCATAAAAGCTAACCTAGATGCACTTTTAAAAAAAATTCAATTTGAAAACAAAAGATGGGACATTGTAAAGTTAGACAAACACAAACTGAGTAAATGGAAACTTGTTTTAAGCACTGTATTGTATCAGATTCAACTTACAAAGGGCTAAAATAGATAGAATGTAATAAATAATATCACCTACCCTCTTGTGATCCTTTGATGCTTTAAGACATTGGGCCAAATCACCACTGGTGTAAGTTGGCGCATCTCAGTTGACTTCGATTTAGATTAGATACTAATCACCCCCATCACCACAATATCTGAATACCTCACAATTCCTAACATATTTATCCTTACAACACTCCTGAGAGACAGGAAAGAGGTGCAGGGGGTGGAGGAAGCTTGCTGTAAATAGATGATTAGGGGTGGAGAGTGAGGAGAGCTATTGAGAACTCGGTGGTGGGGGGAAGCGGGTGACAAGGAGATCAACTGACCCCATGCTAGGAAGGGGCATCCGGGCATTTCTCACTGTCATTCCTCAGTGACTGGTGCCCTGTGTGTCCACACCCTCACCTCCCACCCAGGTGCCAGTGCCTGTCCCCCACCCTGGCGGCTGGTGCATGTACTCCTGCCCCTTCCTGAAGCCAGATGTGTAGAAACCTGATATGTAGAAAGAATAATAAATATATAATGGCAGGCGACCAGCTTGGCTTAACAGTGAAATCCTGGCTGATTTTAAACACAAAAAAGAAGCTTACAAGAAGTGGAAGATTGGACAAACGACCAGGGAGGAGTATAAAAATATTGCTCAGGCATGCAGGAGTGAAATCAGGATGGCCAAATTACACTTGGAGTTGCAGCTAGCAAGAGATGTTAAGAGTAACAAGAAGGGTTTCTTCGGGTATGTTAGCAACAAGAAGAAAGTCAAGGAAAGTGTGGGCTCCTTACTGAATGAGAGAGGCAACCTAGTGACAGAGGATGTGGAAAAACCTAATGTACTCAATGCTTTTTTTGCCTCTGTCTTCATGAACAAACTCAGCTCCCAGACTACTACACTGCACAGCACAGTATGGGGAGGAGGTGACCAGCCCTCTGTGGAGAAAAAAGTGGTTCAGGACTATTTAGAAAAGCTGGACGATCACAAGTCCATGGGGCCGGATGCACTGCATCTGAGGGTTCTAAAGGAGTTGGCGGATGTGATTGCAGAGCCATTGGCCATTATCTTTGAAAACTCATGGTGACTGGGGGAGGTGGACTGGAAAAAGGCTAATGTAGTGCCCATCTTTAAAAAAGGGAAGGAGGAGGATCTAGGGAACTACAGGCTAGTGAGCCTCACCTCAGTCCCTGGAAAAATCATGGAGCAGGTCCTCAAGGAATCAATTCTGAAGCACTTAAAGGAGACGAAAGTGATCAGGAACAGTCAGCATGGATTCACCAAGGGCAAGTCATGCCTGACTAACCTAATTGCCTTCTATGATGAGATAACTGGCTCTGTGGATGAGGGGAAAGCAGTAGACGTGTTATTCCTTGACTTTAGCAAAGCTTTTGATATGGTCTCCACAGCACTCTTGCCAGCAAGTTAAAGAAGTATGGGCTGGATGAATGGACTATAAGGTGGATAGAAAGCTGGCTAGATCATCAGGCTCAACGGGTAGTGATCAATGGCTCCATTTCTGATTAAAGAGGCTAGGACTTTTTAGCTTGGAAAAGAGGAGACTAAGAGGGGATATGATAGAGGTATATAAAATTATGAGTGGTGTGGAGGAAGTGAATAAGGAAAAGTTATTTACTTGTTCTCATAATAAAAGAACTAGGGGCCACCCAATGAAATTAGTGGGCAGCAGGTTTACAACAAATAAAAGGAAGTTCTTCTTCACACAGCGCACAGTCAACCTGTGGAACTCCTTGCCTGAGGAGGCTGTGAAGGCTAGGACTATAACAGGGTTTAAAAGAGAACTGGATAAATTCATGGAGGTTAAGTCCATTAATGGCTATTAGCCAGAATGGGTAAGAAATGGTGTCCTTCGCCTCTGTTTGTCAGAGGGGGGTGATGGATGGCAGGAGAGAGATCACTTGATCATTACCTGTTAGGTCTACT
Organism: Macrochelys suwanniensis; assembly: GCA_033296515.1. NCBI lineage: Eukaryota > Metazoa > Chordata > Testudines > Chelydridae > Macrochelys > Macrochelys suwanniensis. The sequence goes on from CM065783.1 coordinate 38,102,644, forward strand.
CACTCCGGGTCACCTGGCATTGGCCACTGTCGGTGGACAGGATACTGGGCTGGATGGACCTTTGGTCTGACCCAGTACGGCCTTTCTTATGTTCTTATGTTCTAGTTGGCAGCCAGTGTCAAGTGGAATGCCCCAAGGGTTGGTCCTGGGGCTGGTTTTGTTCAATATCTTCATTAATGATCTGGAGGATGGCGTGGACTGGACCCTCAGAAAGTTTCCAGATGATACTAAACTGGGAGGAGTGGTAGATATGCTGGAGGGTAGCGATAGGATACAGAGGGACCTAGACAAATTAGAGGATTGGGCCAAAAGAAATATGATGAGGTTCAACAAGGACAAGTGCAGAGTCCTGCACTTAGGACGGAAGAATCCCATGCACTGCTACAGACTAGGGACCAAATGGCTAGGCAGCAGTTCTGCAGAAAAGGACCTAGGGGTTACAGTGGACGAGAAGCTGGATATGAGTCAACAGTGTGCCCTTGTTGCCAAGAAGGCTAACAGCATTTTGGGTTGTATAAGTAGGGGCATTGCCAGCGGATCGACGGATGTGATCATTCTCCTCTATTCGGCATTGGTGAGGCCTCATCTTGAGTATTGTGTCCAGTTTTGGGCCCCACACTACAAGAAGGATGTGGAAAAATTGGAAAGAGTCCTGCGGAGGGTAACAAAAATGATTAGGGGGCTGGAGCACATGAGTTATGAGGAGAGGCTGAGGGAACTGGGATTATTTAGTCTGAAGATGAGAAGAATGAGGGGGAATCTGATTGCTGCTTTCAACTACCTGAAAGGGGGTTCCAAAGAGGATGGATCTAGACTGTTCTCAGTGGTAGAAGATGACAGAACAAGGAGTAATGGTCTCAAGTTGCAGTGGGGTTGGATATTAGGAAAAACGTTTTCACTAGAAGGGTGCTGAAGCACTGGAATGAGTTACCTAGGGAGGTATCTCCTTCCTTAGAGATTTTTAAGGTCAGGCTTCCCAAAGCCCTGGCTGGGATGATTTAGTTGGGGATTGGTCCTGCTTTGAGCAGGGGGTTGGACTAGATGACCTCCTGAGGTCCCTTCCAACCCTGATAGTCTATGATTCTATGTCTGTGCTGGGACCTGAGGTGGCAGGAAGAGGAAAGTTGTTTGTACCAGCTCCCCAGTGGATGGCCTGATCATGCCTGCCATGGCGGCTGTTCCAACCCCTCCTCTGGTTCCTGTTCTTAACTTTGCCAAATACTGTGGGGGCAGAAATATACATCAGCCCTCCCAAAAATTTCCGTAGCACAGACACTAGCCTCTCTCTTCCCCCCAGGTTTCACCACCCGTGTAGGAAAGTGCTATTATCCCCATTTTACAGATGGGAACTGAGGCCCAGAGAGACTCGGTGAGTTGCCCAAGGTCAAACAGAAAGACAGTGGCAGAACCGGGAATTGAACCTGGGTTTCTTAAGTACCAGTCTAGCTCCCTAGCGAATGGGATTTCAGTGGAGTTGCCCACTGAGTTTGAAAATGTATTATAACTATGTTTTAAAACATAACTTACTTTGATGCCTCTCAACTCTTACAGCGATACAAAACATCACCAATGACTAAGCAAACAACAGACCAAGAAGCTAACTCAACCACAAGTTATTGACTTGATTCAAGAAATATAGGTGAAATGCCATGGCATGTGTTATGCAGCTGATCACAGGGTCCCTTCCAACCGTAAACATCTATAACTCTACAAACCTAGGTCATTCCTTATCTCATATCTCCCTGAAAGCTGAACACACCTGTGATATTTGCTAAGCCACCACATTTAACTACAAACTCTTATCTGAGGGCGGCAATGTATCTAGTGGTTAAAGCAGGGGACTTGAGTTTAGCCTGGTGATCCACACATTTGTAATCTCCAGGCTGTATTACTGTACGTCTCTGTACCTAGAAACAATGATCCTTAAAATGCTACAACTTATGCATAACATAACAGACTCTGACCTCAGCAACACTGGCCACTAAGAGCACATCATTATATTGCTCTGCTCTCTTCCCCTACTCCTGACTGAATATTAAATCCAATTCAAGATTGGAAACTTCATCTTCAAAGCTTGCCCTAAATTACATAGCAGACAACCCCTTTCTATAGAACCACAATCTCCCTCATTATTACACTCCACAAGAACAATAGCTGTTGGCATCTGAACTCAGGCTCATATGTACAGAAGAAAGTTTTCTTAAAGACTAGCTCATGAATCAGGAATGGATTCTCAGACGAGATCAGGTTGACTATGAGCCCTTTAGACAAAAAAATCCAGTCCCTGGAGGGAAAAGTGAGCGACTGAGATAACTGTATCTTTATTTGTACACTTCATATGTTTGTAAAGTGCTCAGAGGATGGGTGCCATAAGAACCTAGATAGGAAGAGTTTAATTAGAGATATGTACATGTATCAGAGGGCAGCATTTGTCCTTGTATCATTTCTAAATGGTAAATTGCTCTGTATGGTTTCCTTTCTGCTCTGCTTTTATCCTTAGGACAAAAGCCTTAAAGAGAAAATATATAAACACTAACCATTACAATGTTTATTGTAATTGTTTTTCCTGAAGAGAGATGAGGTTGTTGGGATCTAATTCCACAATATTCAGACACTGGAGGATCAGAACAAGCTCACTTTTTTCTGCAAGCAGAAATGCCAGTTTCTCATTAATAGGAAGCATTTATGTTTCTGAACTTGGTTCCAAACAGTGCTGCTAGTAGCCATTCCCCCGCAGATCCTCTTTGTTTTGGTAACCAGTCACTGTTGTGCTTGGGCTGTCCACACTGAGCCTTCCTTGCATGGAGCAGCAGTGGTGGGAGTAAGAGCCTTGCCTTTGATCATTATCAGAGATCAGCTCTGATCAATGCCTGCAGGCTCTCCGCTCTCCTACCGCTCTCGCCCTAGTCTCTGCTTGACAGGTTCTCTCTTGTTAAATCACTACAGTTTGCAGCAGGTCATTCATCTTCCTTGCTGCTTCACACAACCTCCTGCACATCAAACCCCAATAAACATTGGTATTGCAATAATGCCATACAACTGTCAAATTCTGAGGAGTTCAGTAATTACTACAAAATGACTACATCAGGAAAACAATTTGTTTCAGGTTGCATTCCACCAACTAGTTTCCTTGGAGTGGTTTTGACGGCCAAGCTGTACTACAGAAGCCAGGCAAATATTCTGGTGTTAATTTTACAGCTCCTCATGGAAGGCTGGTTTGGGGCTGCCTACCAGATACATGGCACTGAATTATCTTAATCAAAACAGATTCTGGTTACCAATCAACAGCTTCAGTGTGTAGTAAACCCAGAGTTCAAGCAAACCCAGAGCCCCTTGCAAAGCCATTTAATTTGGAGCACCCTAGCTCCAAAGTAAGAGCATCCAGCATGTGACTAGCTACAAACCCCTGACACTGGTCTACCAGCCAGCAGAGTGAGGCAGAGTTCAGCGTGGGGGAGAGAAGTAGGGGAAAGGTAATGTGTCCAGACTGCAGAACTGGTCATTGTCATGAAGAGTTAAGGGGAGAGTGGATCAATATTTCCTGTGAAACAGGAGAAGAGAACCTATTTGGTAGTCCTGGAGGGCAACATAGCAAGAGGCATTTTCTCAAAGCTTTCTGTCTGGATCAAACCTTAGAACTGGCCTATTCCTATATCATGTGGGTCTCTTGTATACAGGTATCAACATGTAAGCAGGGTCTGAATGAGCTCTCCCCAGGTACCTAGTGTTGAACAAAGAGAAAATGACTTCAGGAGCAGACCATATTTGCATAGAAACACCTGCTCTTTCTAGATGCTCAGCAGATGGCTTCCATTTCTGTCTGGTTTCCATGAACATGAGACAGTTTTTTTTCCCCACAGGGATGCTAGGAAATAGTTGCTTATTTGCACCCATCCCTATTCCCACTGGAAGTGTTCACTTCATGTTTATGAGGTTTAAGACTACCAATAACAGAGCTGAAACAGTACCATGAGGCTAGGGTGATCAATAATGCATAGTCAAAGGCATATCTGAAGCAAATCATTTGAGAACAATCTATTGGCTGAACTATACTTACATAAAGAGTTCAAAGAGTTACAAGTAAGTTGATAAACATCAAAATCTATTTGTAGATCATTTGTCAGATAAATTGTTCACTACACATGGTTTGCCCAATTCTAAGAACAGTGCAGCTAATGTACATTTCAAAAAATATTTATCTATGGCACACCGACTTTTTTGACCCTCTGATCTCTAGCTATCAAGACCTCCCAAGTGCAAGAGCTGCGCACATGCCACTGGTGCAGATTGTCCCATCAAAGCACTGAATGTCCCACACTGGCGATGTCCCAAATCTCAGGGATAAGCTAGTAAATAGTTTTCCATGTATTCTCACCAAAGGAGAAGAAAGAGGCATGAGGTCATTTTTTTAAAACAGTACAGCCTTCTTCCTCAGTTGTTGAATTGTTGCTTTATAAGCATCTAGTAAGGTGTTCTCAAATAATTCCCAATTATCATTCCCATTTTGATGATTACATTCTTCCTCCCAGCTGATTTTATTCATAATTTTTCAGCTTGTGAAATCAGCCCTACTAAAGCAATTACTGGTCTTGACTTTATGTTGCCTGTGTATTATAAAAGTGATTGCGTCAAGACTGAAGCATGAATTAGCTGAATTTGGGCAGAACTTAACAGTTTTCTGTACTGCCAATCATATGGAAGCTAAAGGCTTGGAGTCAGATGTTCCAAGTCTTACCTGCAGACAGCATGGATTCTTAATAGAGTGGAGAATTCAAGTTAGAAGAAGTTGTGTACTACAGAAAAAACAGTGGCCACAATTTTCAAACCTGAGAGCCTGAAGTTTAAGCATCTAAATCAGGGGTCGGCAACCTTCGGCACACGGCCCATCAGGGTAATCCGCTGGCGGGCCGTGAGACATGTTGTTTACGTTGACCATCAGCACCCATTGGCTGGGAATGGCATACCGCGGCCATTGGGTGCTGCGGGGGGCTGTGCCTGCGGACTGTCAACGTAAACAAAATGGCTCGTAACCCGCCAGCGGATTACCCTGATGGGCCGCGTGCCGAAGGTTGCCGATCCCTGAAAAATCATATTTATGTACTTAAATACAAAATTGCCTGATTTCCAGAGGTGCTGATTTCTCAATTATTTTAATTAGTGTAGTGAATGTTTGGCACCTTTCAAATACCAGACTCTTTCTTTAGGTATCCAAGTATGAATTTAGATGCTTAACTTCAGGGAATAAAGCTTGAAAATGTTATTCACAGGTTTTAGTGATAATGCAGTGAGTAAATTCATGCAATGGGCAGAGGATCTAGAAAAGATTGAAAACAGTCTGCACTGAGAATAGGAATGATGAAGTTCAAAAAGAGTTGAGATTTTCCTTGCTCTTTTTCCATTTCATGCACCCCTGCATTTCCTGGTTCTGAGGGAGACAGAAGCGGGGGGGAGAGAAAAAGATTGATACTGCATGGAGGGTTTTCTTCACTATATTCTCAGCCTGACCAGAATTCCAAACATCAGAATTTGCACGAGGAAAACTCTGTTCTTGAGTTTTCTAGGGTTTTTTTTTTCAGACTCGAGAGGATCAGACAGGGTGTTTTGGTTTTGCTGTGGATTTTTTGCTTATCTGAAACAAACCAGAAAACGTACTGGTATGTAGGAGCTTGAAATTTGGGAATGGATAAGGTACCATTGTCTTTGGCCATCAGAGTTCAATGTGTCATGGCCACTTGATCTTTTTGGATACAGTTTCACAGTGGTGTGCGGCTGAAACCAACTGATTATACAGACCCAGCTTTTGGTTAACTTCTTGGTGTTTGACAGGTGCAAGACTCCTGCTATTAAACACTTTCCTTATAGCATGGACAGATATCCTCTGGACCTTCTGATGCCAATATGTTGAGGGATGAAAGCATGATTCAGGGTCTCCCATGTACTACTTTGGAAGTGCTCTTATTTCAGTCTTTGGGATGAGAGAAAAATGGTTGGCTATTAGATCTTACATTGTCTATTGAACTGTGAGCTCTTTGGAGGCAATATCTATCATCCGCATGAAGCACAACGACTCTCTCACTCATCTTCCAGCATCAATCAGCAATTAGAGTAGCCCTACAAATAGCTACCATAAACTAGTTTTTGCCAATAGTAGCACTAGTGCAGCCACACTAAAGCCAACAGTGCACCGGTAAGAGATGGGAACTTCACCTATTTTTTGCAATTGACACCAATGGGGCTATATTGGCATAAGTAAGAGGAGAATTTGAATGTGTGCACACACATGTAGAGAGGAAAAAACAGGAATGAAACAGCACTTCTCAAAAGCATTTGTAGACATGGTTTCCAGATTTACTGCAAAATTATCACATCTACCAGTGCCGCATTTTATTTATCGATGTAAGTCACGTGTCAGGAAAGATGATATCAGTTGATGCTGCAAATCAGTAGGCAAGGAAATAATTACTGTTCTTGGCAAAATTTAGGCACCTGGTCACCAGTTTCCATACATGCAAATGACTTGCTGGGTCACCGCGCTCGCTCTCCCAAAGGTCATTTATTTAACTGCTTAATGGATATTCTTGTCACAACATGCTATGAAGATCCACATCAAAAAAACCTGGCCACATTGCATGATCCATTTTATATTGTGCAAAATTTGACACACATTGTGATGTGTCATTAAACGTCATGACCGGATGCAAGATAATCAATCAAAAAGATCTTTGGGGATCAAAGGGACTTGAATAGCAGCCATTAGTTGGGGGGGAGCAAGGAGGGAAAATGCCATTTGTTGAACAACTGTTCAGAGTTGTTTTTAATTATTTTGCCCTGTCTTTGTCTCCTCATAAAGCTTGCCTAATTATGTTCTGTTTGGGCCTCATATTTAAGGCCCTTCCTCTGCTCCAACGTCTGGAGCTCCTTGTGGGTCTTGAAAGGCCATAAAGTAGGGAGAAATTTGCTGCTTGAAAAGCTGGTCATGCTGGTCAGACCTTTTGGCCTTGGGCTTGTGTTCATTTTATTTAGCAGTGAAAATCTGTAACAGAAGGGAGTAGGGGTCTTCCTGGCTTAATCACTTCCCTCCTATTTATGCTAGACCAATCTGTGGTCCCTCTTCAAGCTGGGAGCATCCAAACAGTGAAGCAGGATGTGCATGTGACTGAAAACCCATTCTATACAAAAGAGAGAGAGAGAGAGAGAGAGATTGCTATTGCTGCTTGGTCCAAAATGATAGAAAATTGTTCTGATAGGTATAAATAATCACCAGCAAAATGGGTTTTGTGATCCTGTACATCAAAACCAGCATGTCTCAACTTGGCAGGTTTAGCTCAGAAACAGTCCAGGTTGGAAGAAGTATGTCTCTGTTGCACACATAATAAGTATTACTGCTCCAGACTGAAATAATTTATGAATATCGAGAGGGCTGGATTCTGCAACACAGACTCTGGAAAAGACATGTTAAAATATGTTTTATAGCTTCTTAAATTCTTTTTTTTCTTTTGTCTTGCATGCCTCGCTTTGGTCATTTTTCACACATTTTACCAGCCTGCATGGCTAATCCCAGAGTAAACCTTCCACATCAAAGAGGTAGCTTCTGAATGGGAAAGCCAGCAACCAGTTAAAGAAGCACCTCTGCACACTACTGAATGAAGTTACAGTAGTTCTAACAAAAAACAGCTCAGGTTATGCTGTTATGTAAAATCACTGACAAGAAATCTGCAAGGAACCATAATGCAGAAAAGCACTTCTCCAAAGCCTCTCATATTAAGTCTTTATTCCAAAAAAGCTTGTTTGGTGTGGACTCTCACAGGTATATTTTAATATTGACATTACAGATTGGATGTTGAACTCACACCATCGTGAAACCAATTGTACATCTAACCTTCATGCACAGACAGGAATAGCATTCTAAAATGAATAAAAGTAGCACCTTTCCTTTAATTCCCTTGCTCTGGCAAGGACAAAGGGTATGATTTTCAGAAGACCCTAAGTGCCTTAGAGCATAAGTCCCACTGAGAAAGTTAAGGGGACTTTGTGTGGCTGCATGACTTAGGTGCTTTTGAAAACCTCCATCCCAAATGCTGCCATATTGACAGATCAGTACAAGGGAGGGGTCAGGGTGGAACTTTAATGAGGGCCCAGAAATAATCCTGTTGGAAGTAGTAAATACACACTGCAATGCACTTAGCGCTGTTCCAAAGAGAAGAGTGCGTTCCTCTCATGACCTTCTGATGAGCTATGCTGCTTTTAGCATCTAAAGCACTGGGCTAGGATCCTGCTTGGATGTTATGTGAGTGTGCTTCTTGCATCATCCTCCCATGGCATGTGTGTTAAAAGAAGACAGCTTTGCCCTTATTAACTGACTTCACTGATGACAGAACACGTATGTATATGTTTATGTATCTTGTTACACAATAATATGCCATCTTCCTAAATACATAGGAAGAACCATGTACTTGTTCCAGGCCAAATCCTGAAGTTCCTAGTTTCTGTTATATCCAGACCTTAATCAAAACTTCTGTCTCAGGAAATTCAGAGTAATGATGCCTCCCATAAAATTCTGAATAAAAGCATATTTATTAAATGTATGTATAAGTAACAGTCAGCCCAGTGTTTTGAGTGCTAGAAGGGCATCTTGAAAACATGCCCAGTGGTAACTACCCTTCCTGACAGGATCTTATTTTCCCCCTTCTTAGCTTCATTCCCAAAATATGAGGGTCACTCACACAGCCTAACTGGGAAAAGGGAACTCAAAGGAGAGTTCTCCAGGAGTGGTCATACTATCCAAAGCTATTAAAGATGTCCCCCTGGGGAGGTAAAGGCATAAAGGGGACCCTCCCTCTTTGAAGTGTAGCTCCCCACAGTTTAACCTCCATTAAAAAAGAAAACACATGCTCTCGCAATCCTGTGCTCAAATGTACACTTCCAGACTCTGGATCAGATTCCTGTAAGGAAACTAATTAGCCAAACGACCCTCTGTTTTTTTCCCCACAAAAGGTAGCAACCCTAACGGAAGTTAGAGGTTTTATTGCGACCAAAACCAGACCAAAGGACACCTGTTTTCCTTTCCACGGTATTAATAAATATATAAATAAATAAAAGTGAGAGAGAATTCACCCTAACCAGACTGCATAACCTATCCAGTGAGCAAGGTTCAGGCAACTTCACGGATGGCACGTGGGTAAAATGCTATTGATTCCAGTTTCAAGCAAGACATTTTTATTCATTCACACATGTGTTGGAAGAGGGAAAACCACAGTACTTTGCCTCTACCTTGCAGGATAGTCAGCAGCTGCCAGGAGCTGGGACAGGACAATAGGGAATGGATCACTCAAAATTGCCCTGTTTTGTTCATTCCTCTGAAGCATCTAGCACTGGCCACACTGGCAGAGACAGGATAGTGGGCTAGACAGACCATTGGTCTGACCCAGTATGGCTGTTCTTATATTTCTGGAATACTGTATGCACTTGACTATAAAAAGAAAAAGCTTGGAGTGTTGTGTAGCCAAGGATAAATGGGAGACATTTGCCATGAGCAAAACAGCCAAAGGTTTACATAACCGTGTAAAAGATACTATGGTGAGGCATTGCAAAATAATAATTGGCTACTACAAGAGACTTGCGCTAGACACTATGCTATAAAATACTTCACTGAATGAATTTAGTATACAATTGACAAAGGAAGGAAAGAATCTAGCTCCCTATCCCACCCCAAATTATACTACTGAATTATGATGATGCTGCTATTTCTACAGACTAGAGAAACACACTGCACGTGTTAGAGAGACTGACTGTTTTCTGTCACAGGAACATATGTCTCTATATAGCCTGAAAGAATACATTCTGTTCTAGTCTGTTAACATAAGCATAGATAGTATTACTGACCGCAGCATGACCATTGTTCCGATGTGCAGTGGAGCCCTGGTATAGTAATCTGGATGGTTTAATGATTAAAAACTTCACTGTATGTGAAATTTCATTATAACATGAGAGAACCTTCCTGGCCACTCCTCCTCTACCCCCAATGCGCCTTCCTTCCTTTACATCATAGGATCATGTGGTAGGGCTGGCTATAGAGGTATTTCTACTATGTAAGTTCTTTGGGGCAGGGGCCTTCATACACTATATGTTTGTACAGAATCGAGCAAAGTAGCCCCAACCTGGCTGTAAGCCTCTAAGAGCTATCACAATATAAATACTGAAAAACAGTAAAAGAAAGCTGCAGAGCTGGGGCATTTGGAAAGTCAGACTTTAACACCTAGTGGTGACTAGCCATAGCACAACTACCCAGCAACTTTTTAGTTCTCCCTGGGTAACCATATGAGGATCAGGATCAGGCCCTATAAGTTTGGTTTTTTTTAAAATGACACACACACAGTATATTTTACCTGGAAATCTTGGGTCTGATCTTGCAAAATGCTGAGCACTGCCTGCTATCTGGGAGTGGAGGGTGAGGTGACTAGTTGCCAGATAGCATGGCATAGGGGAATTTTAACACCTTGCCGAAATTGGCCTCTTGTGACCTCATTGCACATGAGCTGAATAGCCCCCATTGCTTAATAAACATGTCTTTGAACCCCCAGTACTCTATTCATGATGCATGTTCAGTCCTTACACACACAAGTAGCCCACTTAAATTAATGTGACTTCCTGTATGAGCAAGGACTTCTCACATGAGGAAGGGTATGCAGGCACAAGACCCAAGAGCTTCTGCACTGGAGATCTTGGTTGAACTTAATATTACAAAAACCTGAACTTCATTTTTAGCAATTTGCACAATATTATCCTTATTGCACTGAAATACACATTTGCATTATAAAAAACAGCTGCTTTTTAAAGCTTAGATTGATTCTCAGAAATGTCAGAATATGACTGTTGTAGTATAATTCAAGATTGCTAGGCATAGTTCCATTATTGTAATTTGCATTTCATTGGGGTTTTGCCTTGGTAAAGAAACAAACACTATAGCTAATCACAGTTCTAATTACCAGTCAATTCTGAATTTTATTACTGTTAAAATTTCTATTAAGGGAGTGAAAGCAACTAATGTGATCATTAGAAAATTAATATGACATGTTGCTTATATTACAAAGTGGCACTGTGTAAACTTTAACTTGGTAGCAGGGCTCAAAAGACAGTGCTTGGAAACAGAAGAATGTGCTCACTCCATTCTACAAAAGCATGTTGTTGTAAACCACATGAACTTATTTTAAGTTCATCACAAGAGTGAACTCAGTTTGTACCTTTTTTCATTCTCATTCCTCTTGGTCACAACATTTGATTGGATCTATGGTTATGTTCTTTCCATCTCACTATTATCTTGCTTGTTTCAAATCTGGATAAATTGGTGGGATGTGTTGTTAAGATTAGATCATTTTAATACTAAAATCTAGACAAAGAAAGGGCTACGCTCCTGAATATGCAGGAGGATATGGCAAACGTTACAGTCTGATAACCCCATGGCCAACGGTCTGATCCTGAAGTCTTTAATGGGGCATACAAGGGTGTGGGACAAGCTCCCTGCATCCCCCAATCCGTTTGCACAAGGACCAAGCAAAATCTTCAGAGGAAGGAAATATTCCACTCCTGCTTTAATTTTAGTGTAATGTACACACCGGCAGGGCTGGAAGGAGGCATCATTTGCATCAGTTTTGTAGCTGAGCTGCCCAGAGGGTAAGAGCAGTGGAGACCTGGCACTGAGGGACTCTCTGGTGTGTCTCCACAGTTCACCAGAAAGCAGGGAACTGGGGCAGGCTGGTGGTGGGGGGGTGTAGCAGGAGCATTTGTGCACAAAGGGCCAAATCCCTCATAAGAGAGGCACATCTACTACACAGACATACCTCAGGGAGGGTGGGGGGGTGAGGTGGCTCAGCTACAAAGACAGTATAGTAGGATGGAACTGCAAACCAAATCACCTAGCACGACAGTGTTTCATGCCAACCAAAGCCCATTTAGCCTGATTTTGCTCACCTTCCCAGGCTTTGGCTCCAAATTAGATTGGAGTGTATCTTGAGTAAGGACTATGGGTAAGATTCTGTGCTGTATCTATAGGAGGTGCTGCCCAGCAGGTGCAGCCCAGGTGGAAAGGCCAAATGCGATCCAATCACACCCTCTTGCTCCTATATTTTCCAGAAATTTCTCATTATCAAGATAATACAGATAAGTAACCAGCCAGTAGGTTCATTTCACAGTGCAGCATTGCAGTATTAAATAGCCACATCTCCCCATTCCCAACTTCCACTTCTAAGGGGGAGAAGGGGGCAGGACAAAATGGAGAAGAAATAAAGAAAGACAAAAAGGCATTCTAGTCATCTTGATGCCTGTCCTCTCTACATGGGTTCCCTGCTGCTTTGGGTAGAAATTGAAGCTAGATGTGCTCTCCTTCGTAATCAGATTATTAAAGTAAAAACACTAGAGAACTGCAGTAAAATAGCAATTCCCTTTGGAGTTAAAGACTGAACAAACACAGTCACACTTCAGATGCTGTCCTATATATATATATATACACACACACACACACACTCTCTCTCTCTCTCTCTCTCTCTCTCTCTCATGGGTTGTGAGAGATTTTTCAAAAAGGTCCTGGTATATAATGAAAGAGGCTGGAGCTAGGAACAACATTGCCAGGGGAAAGAAAAAACAGAAGCCCCTTTCTACAGCTATTTCTGTTACTGGGTATACTGGGATTTACTGCTATGTTGAAATAAAGAAAGGATTAAAGGATTCCGCAGTCTAGCTCTCATAGTTTACGAACACACTTGAAGCGGGGTCTGCATCATGCAACTTGATTTCAAGTGGGTGGAAATTAATATGTGAGCGGCATGTAACATTCTATTAGAGAAAATTCAACACAGACTACTTTCAATCAGGCACAGTAAGCTATGAAAACTCACAAGCAGAGCCCTTTGCTGTGGAAGCTGGATCAATATTTTAAAGCCAAACTCCTTTGCTGAGTTAAAAAAAAAATCAAAAAGCCAGAAAACAAATGAAAATGAATGTTCTAAGTAAACAGGTCACACACTGCACGCAGCACATAGCAGATGAGGTTGAAATCAAAACAGACAAAAACAGTGAAATTCACAAGATCAGGCATAAACTGAATTCTGAGATGGAAATAAGAAAATATTCAGATAAATGTATCCAATTGAAAATCGAGAACAAAGTGAAATCTGCAAACATTGGCTTGTTTTGTTTTGTCTTTTTTGTCTGGTTTTAGAAGGTCAACTATTCTGAAGTGTAGCATCTATGTAGCATTGGTATTGTGAACATTGTTTATTGCAGTTGGTTTTGTTATGTTTTAATGTGACTGGATGAATGAATACCATAATAATTTAAGCAGTTTGTTTATACTGAAAATATCATCCTTTTTAAAAAAATTGTCATGACTATACATTAAGTGCAAGGTAAACTGCAATTTTAATTTCCAAAAGGACTGTCGCCTTTCTTACCTGAATACAGGCCAACCTGAAAAGCAATTCTCAAAATTATGCTGTGCAGTAAATAGATGTGGAAGGAATAGTTTTTACAAAGCTTTGACTAGAGTCTTACGGATGGGGATTTTTACATCATATTTAAAGAAGAGACACAAACACTGTTTTTTGATTGCACATTATCAAGTAGCCTAAGTATAATATACAGGTTCAATTAAGAGAAATCAGAGGCTAATTAAACTGAAGCCAGTTAAGACAGTCATTTGGAATCCTGATACATTGGAGAATATTGAGAAAATTGAATTTGGGAGAGTTTACTTCTTATAGCATTAAAATAAAAGCATCTCTTTTGTCTACTTACAAAATCTGAAAATTATTCAAGAATGTTTTAGCTGTCGAATTATATACTTTGTTTTTCCTCAATTCCCAAAGGACACTTCATGACTCAAACATATGTTGAAGGCAGCACAGTGGGGCACATTTTATAGCTATTTCTCAGGGTTTTCATCAAAGAAGCAGTGTTATAAGCAGGATCCAGGCGTGGCAATAAGGCATCAGCAGGTGTGAATGCAATTCAGCAAAGTCTGCTCTGAAACCATTTGTTACTGTTGTTTATGTTTACTGTTCACATACAGAATCTGTTTCTCCTGACATTGCCCTCTGTTTATAAGAGCAGAGCAAATTATTGGCTTCTGTGTGTGACTGAGACATCTGTTTTCTTCTTTTGTCACTAAATATTTTTTTCTTTGCAGAACTCAGTTTCCTGGAAGCAAGCCAAGATCTGGTATCAATCAAGACCATGGATTAATTTATTCCGATTGTAATCTTAAAATCTTTTTTTTAATTCTGTGAAATGTACCATTTCAGGCAACACCTTTCTCTGGGTTAAAGTGATATTGCTCATATGTTAACATTTTATAGTTGTCTGAATATTGTTGTTGTAAATCAGTGGTCTTCTAGTAACAAAGCATTCACTGTACATGTGTGCCAAATGAACTGTTAAAATGATGACAATGATTTCACTCCAGTTTCTGTATATTTTGCCTTTGTGCTGGCATCTGTTGGATCACCTTGTCAGTCTCTTAATAGCTATAAATCATACACTTGAAAGTACTACTTTATGACCAGAAGTTAAAAAATTCTTCACCATCTGCTTTCAGCTTTCGTGTCTTTAGGAGGGTTACCTCTATTCTTGTTTTCTGTTTCATGTCTGGATTATTACTGGATTTCCTCTGATGCACTGGCTTTCATCCGTTGTCTGTCATTTTCCCCCCCACATCTAGTCATATACGTGATATGGTAACAAAAGCTCCTAGGTACAGATGTGGTGCCAAATTCTCTACCAATATAAATTGGCAGTTACAGCAGTAGAGAATTTGGCCTATGGGATGCAACTACTGAAATTTAATTTCATGCTGTATTCTGTTTGTACCAGATTTCCTTGGACAAGGGGGAAGTGTGGTATAAAAGGGCTATTGCATTGTGAACTGAGATTCTGACTGGAATTATAGTGGCTAGGATTCATTTGAACTAAAGAAGGTAACGTTAGTTTTCATTTATGGGTGATGCTTTCTGGTTTTGTGTTTCAAGAGTTCCTGTATATGTTGACTGCAAAGACAATATTTTTACAAGAAATGTTTCATTATTGTACTGGGTAATGCAGTTTAAATATATAACTCCTGTAGGTTGAATGTTTTATACAGTTTCAGTGATTAACAATGCAACAGTTTAAACAAAGATCACATTGGCTTAATAAACTCAGCACTAATAAAAGAAGCTTTACTTTAATACCTTACATTTATATTGTACCTTTCATCCCCAAAAGTGCTTTTGAAGTGTGCTCTTGAACTCTGAGCAAAAGAAAGAGTGAGAATTTTATTTTCCCCCTCACCACTGCCACTGACTTGCTGTGTGACCTTTGACCAGTCACTTATAGCCTGATTTTCACTAATGTTGGGCACCCATCCAGGACCTCTGAAAAATCAGACTATTAATCTCACTGGGCCTCATTTTATCCACCTATAAAATGAGTTCAGTTACTCTACCTACTTCACAAGGCTTCAATGAGACATGTTTGTAGAGTGTTCTGAGATCCTCAGATGAGAAGCAATAACGTACAAAGTCCAGATCATTGTACTAGAAGAAACAGTCGCACACCATGGAAGTGCAGCCACTCTGGGGTGTAGCACACTATTGAACTGTGGGCAAACCCCCCTGCCCCCCAGGCAACAGTTGAGGGCAGAAAGTGGAAGAAGATACTGTGTCTATTATCGACTGCTAGGTTGTGGTGGCTCTTGTGCAGCACTGCAGGGAGTGGGGAGAGAAGTGTAAATCCACCTGTGCTGTGATCCCTACATGATGCTTGACAATGGTTAAGCAGCTGTCACTGCCCACCAGCTGCCTATTACACTAATCAGAACTGTTTCATTGTGTTATCTTCTGCTCCCCATGTCAACTCATTACAGCCACCTGTTTTCTCTTGTTTTAAATTTAGATTGTAAGCTCTTTGGAACAGGCATCATGTGCACATTGTGTGTATAAAGTGCTCAGTACAAGGTTGGCCCCTGAACATTGATTAGTGACCTCCAGAGGCTACTATGTTACTTGTAAATAATTCATAAAGAGTAGCCTCTCTTTTTTGTCTGACTGTGCAAGGGCATCCCACAGTAGCTGCCCTGTGCTGTCTGCTCACTTCTGCTTCAGCCCCGGGAGCAAGTTGCCAAAATGGAGCACAGAGAGGAGATGGGATCATGGCCCATCCTCCTCCCCTCTCTGCACCAGTCAGCCCAGCTGGGCTAGCACATCAAGGTGAGCAGTGGATAAAGCAGATCACACTCCAAGGACCTGCCTCACGAGAGGCTGCCTACCTGAGTCACATCTTCTCTTGTGCTTCTCCTGTGGCAGGGAAGCTCCACATCACCCCCTATAGAATGCTGTGAGATAAAAGCCACAATTTAGCCCGAACAGTACATGAGAGTACCCAGAGCTTTACAACAGAGAATAAGTACTAAAACAAGCATAGACTCATGGGAAGGAGATTGGTCTAATCAGTCTTCTCAGCTTTGACTTCTATTAAAACTATTGCCCAAAAAGTTCACAAGCTAAAAAGAGGTGAGTTTTAGATGAGTAGAATATAATTACCCAACTTGGAATTTAACCAAGACATCAAAGCTAACTGTTAGTGGGCTTTCCCTTCACCCTCTCCCCTGGTTCTTGTCATGTGGACAGAAAGCAGACCAAAAGTCCGAAGTGTAGACAATGCGATGTTTATTGGGGTTCATTTCCAGCAAACGTGTTCCATAACTCTGACGCTGCAGAGCCTTGTTTTCCAGTGTCTCGTCCCCCACCTCCTCAGGAGGCATAATTATACCTGAAATGCATGCCCACAGTCCCACCCCATACAACTTAGGGTCATGTTCCATTTTGGCTCTGGGGTCTTCATCCCACCTCTTTTGTACCCCATGGGAGGGGTAAGGGTTAGGTTTTGCTCCTGTCAGGAATGGACATTTCTTTGGTCTTTTCGTGTTTTATACCTCCCCCCCAAGCCCCTTTGCGCCTACCGACTGGTTGCTTGATTTTTCCTTGAGATAGGGGTTGAGGCAATCTTAACACATGCTCTGAGTAACACTTTAACTGCTCTTATCTATTCCCATTGTACTAACAAATCCATCTGACTAGGCAGAAACAACATCACAGTGTCTTTGTCCTTTGTTTACACGTATTAGTAAAAGAGTATCAAAAAGTCAAACCCAAAATTCTATCCCAAGCTAACAAACAGACCTATATACTAACACTAACACCTCTCCCAGCACTGCTATGCCTCAGGCTCCACCATCACATCTATGCTAGAACTAGGGGATGTAATGGTTTTATTATTTAAGGGGGAGATTGTCAAAGGTACAAATGGAAATTGGGTGCCAAACTCCAATGGACAAAAAGAATCAGTGGGGGTTGGGTGTCTAACTCTCATTTGTGTCTTTAACATTTGCCCTAAATTAATTAAAAACATTTACTGGAGCCTGAACCATTGGCTGTGTAACATTTCAGAGTTCGAAGGCTTTTACTTCTTTAAAGAATAAATTCATGTGGCAGTTTGGAAGTTCTAGGAGCACACATTTTCTTTGTTTCAGTTTTGCCAATCCAGTTTTGTATCCCTGACTAGCTCCAGTTCCCTTGTTTAGTAGAGATTTCATTTTTTCTTGGACAAACCTTTTGTGCTTTGTTTCTAGTGACTGACCTAAATCTCTCTCTCATTTTTGATAAGTTTGGTTAGAGGAATCAATTTCTATAGTCTGCCCTATTATGTTAGATCTTACTGACAGACAGTAAATTGGAATTTGCAAGCCATTAACCAATTATGCTTTTAAATCATGCTTTTAAATAATAATTTTAGCATGTCTTTTAAAAAATATATCTGAATAGTTAAACTATGAACATTTCATTAGAAGTTACTGTGGATTTTCAGTAGCTTTTTTCATGACAGTTTTTAAATGGCCATATATGCACATCTGTATATTAACATGTCTCTGAGCTCATGATACCTCCAAGAAATGACATGTGTGACGGGTCCGGCACCGCAGTGCCCCTTTGTGGCAGGGGTGGCTCAGGTGTCGGGGCCTCACCACTCTTAAGTTCCCACACCCGTCCCTTTAAGGGCGTCCTGTTGTGGCCTAATGGCCGGTTTCTCCTTGCTCACCCCTTGGTTGGGGTAGTGGGCCCTAGTGGCCGGAGTCCGTGTATCACACCCCGAGTATCAGGGGCACGTGGCCCAATGGCCAGAGTCCTTCTAACTCGCCCCGAGGATCAGGGCAGTGTGGCCCAATGGCTAGAGTCCTTCTAGCTTGCCCCAAGGGTCAAGGCAGTGTGGCCCAGCGGCCAGAGTCCATACAACTTGCCCCGAGGACCAGGGCAGCATGGCCCAATGGCCAGAGTCCATACAACTCGCCCAAGGATCAGGGCAGGGTGGCCCAACGGCCGGAGTCCCTATACCTCGCCCTGAGGGTCAGGGCAGGGTGGCCCAACGGCCAGAGTCCTAACTCGCCCCGAGGGTCAGGGCAGTGTGGCCCAGCGGCCAGAGTCCATACAACTTGTCCCAAGGCTCAGGGCTGTGTGGCCCAATGGCCAGAGTCCATAGCCTTCCCTCTCCTCGCTGGGGAAGTGCAGCCTAATGCAGTGGCATAGCCAGGTTTAGAGTACGGGGGAGCGGCGCTATAAAAAGGCGCCTCCCCGCTCCCCCGTACTCACCCGGCGGTGCTTTAAAGGGCCCGGAGCTCCCTGCAGCTGCAAGAGCCGTGGGCCTTTTAAAGCCCACACACACAGTGGCAGGAGCCGCAGGCCTTTAAAAGCACCCCCCCCCCAGCCTGGCTCCGGCAGCGGGGCTGGTAAGGCGCCAAGGCGCCGCTTCTTCTCACAGGGGGAGCGGCCACTCCCCCTGCTCCCCACCTGGCTATGCTACTGGCCTAATGGCTGGAGTAGTAGGGGGACCCGGGCCCGCCCTCTCCACCGGGTCCCGACCCAGGGCTCACCTGTTAGCGGGGTTCCCCCATGTGCTTAGCTCGGCGGGGATCCACCCGCAACATGCCGAGCGTCAGTGCAGCTTTAACACTGCTGGCCTCTAAAGTTCCCCTGGGTCACTTCCTACCCTTAACGCCTGGTTCTCCGGTCTGTCCCTTTTGGTCGCAGCCTCCGTCCGGGGTGCAGAGGGTGTCCCGGCTTGGTTGGCCCCTGGATCCTGGGGTGTTGGCTGCCCCGCCTCGGGAGCTGGCGGTGTGCTTCCTTCTCCTCTGGTGGTCAGCCCAGACTGAGCCGCTTTGCAGGCTTTTATACCTAGGCTCCAGTTGGAGCATGCCCAGCAGGGCTTCCGGGGCGGGGCTTCCTCTGCCAGGAAGGAAGGGTTAACCCCTGTGGTACCAGTGCAGGGCCGCTCTGCCATGTCACACATGTCAATGATTACAAGTACTTGGTGCAAGAATTACCATACACAACAAAATGTTTATGGAAACACAATGGCTTCAAAAACACTGTAGTAGTGACTTACTTAAAGGGACACAAGACTATCTGGGCCTGATTCTCAATTACATTAAGTGGCAGTATAAAGTGGCCATAAAGGGAACGTAAGTGTAATTTATGTCCACTTTAAGGTGTCCTTAAAGAGTCACAGCAGAGTAAAAAGGCCTTAAGGTAATTGAGAACCAGGCCTATTTCCAAATGAGTGGTTAGTAAGAAGCCCTCCCATCAACATAGCGCTGTCTACACTGGGAGTTAGGTCAGTATCTCGGGGTGTGGATTTTCCACTGTAGCAACGTACGTTCCTAGTGTAGACCAAGACATAGAGCCATCTCTTCTTAGCACTGGGAAGACACAGTCTTGCTGTTTAGTGGAAGTCCAACTTTATTAAAGAGGCTAGTTACGCCTTCACATAACTGCTTGTTGAAAAGACTCATTTGTTGAAAAGACTCAAGCTAAAGGAGATGCTGAGATTCTTAACAAAAGCCTAGTGTCAGATATGATATAAAAGATATTTTCCTGTTGTCCAGTGTGTACTATCTATGCCTTTATACATTCCATAATGACCTCCCAACAGCAACACATTCCCACCTAACCACAAAGGTCAGATATAATAATTCCTGTTCCCACATGCAGTCTGTTCAGAATGCAGAGGCACAGCTGACTACTAGTGTCAGCCATTATGCTCACTCTGTGTTCTTTGTATGGATTGGCTATGAAGTGTTGGATTGCTATGGCACAACTTGTTGTTAAGAGACCTCACTCTGTTTGTGCTGGCTACTGCTATGACCTGCTTCTTGAACTTTGTACTTGAGGCACGCTGACCTCAGAAACCACCCGCTGTTGAAGAATCAAGCCATCACATCTGAAGTCAGCAGGTGATTGTGACTTTTGGCCTACCATGTGGAACTCACTCCTTCCTGAAACTGGTCTCACATTGTTCCTTCCTGCTTTTAAGCTGCACCTGAAGGATCTGAATTTCTTATCACTCCAGTTTTATACCAGTGTAACTCCATTTATTTCAGTGGCATTACTCCTGATTAACGCCAGTTCAAGTGAGAAGAGACTCAAGCCCCTACATTTCCCCACCAAAGGTGTTATAGCAGCCTCTGTTGCCCCTGCATGTATTACCTTCCCTCCCATTTTATTAACTGGCATTTGGATTTATTCTGTTGTACGGTGCAGTAAGGGCTTTGGCAGGGGGTGAGGAGCTACATAAAAATGTACAATCAATGTATTAACTATATTACCAATAAGCCCCAAATCTAACCCCAGCACAAACTGCACTTTTCAGGTTTTTGTTTGTTTTAAAAAATGATATTTTCTAACAGCAGGGAAAGTAAAAAAACAAAAACAAAAAATACCTTTCAGTTTCCATCCCCCTCTGTCCACAACTACCGGCCCTCCAAAAGGAAGGCCAGAGGGTATTGAAACCCATGCTTTTAGACTTTTGATCCATTCACAAACATTAGCCTGGGGAAAAGGTATGCACCGTTATGCAGCTGGGCCCATGTATGTCACACTCTGCCTCCACTCTTACTAATGTTCATGAGTATCAGCGGGGAACTGAAAATCCTGGATTCAACCCTTTGCTGATACTCAAGAACAGAGCCAACAGGGATAGCGGAAAGACATTGTGACAGACGGTCACTCAAGATACTTCTTGTTCTACTTTCTTTCTACCAGCTATGATGTTTCAGACTGTTACAGACTATGGTACATTATTGAAAGATAATGGTGTAGGGAAACCCTACAATCTGGTCATTTTACAACAGAATGTGTCATCTTCAGGAAGTGTGATATTTTGGGATCTTTCAAATTTGGCATTGTGGCCCATGTTTTCAACAGTAGCTGAACAAAAGTACCTGTGCTTTTTCACATGCCTGATTGCACACACAAAATGCCTGAAGCGCATAAGTAAATTGGGATTGTGTTCATGCAAGGATGTGCATGCACAAACTCCTCACTTGCATACAGTATTATACATTATGCACACACACACACTTCAGATCCAGGCACAAGTGTGCGCACACTTTGCGCGTTCACTAAAAATAAAAGGTCTGGTTTTATAAAAAATTGTATGAGCCAAATATACAAACATAGCTTCAGAAATGCATAAAGAAACTTAAACAAATCATTCAAGAAAAAACATTCCTACCTGATTAAAAGTCATTTGATTGCACATTTGGTAGGCAGTATAATGGGCGCTGGTGATACTTTGACAATATGAATATAGATATGACCACAGTTTTACCTACTCTGAAATATTCTTAACTGGCTTTTTTCCCCTGCAACACTTCTGACGGATACAGAATATAGGAAGATATGGTATAAAGAGTTTAATCTCATGCCTCTGACACTCATGAGATAAACATTCCTGAGTGTAATCTTTCCAAAGTAATGTTGACAAAACCTTTGTAACTATACCACCATCCCATTACTTATGAGTGTTAAAGTCAGACATGGGTTATTCAGGACATACGAGAGTGCAAATAAAAAAATCTATACCACACCATCATGTATTCTAGATATGTCATATGCACATATATATCTCAAATATATACCCACACATGTAGTTGTGGATTCACGCATGAGTGAATCAAGTTCTGATGTAAGCAGGTGCAACTTCCATTTAAATCAATGGGATTGTACCTGCTTATATGATGCCTAAAGTTAGCCCTGCACATATAATTTTTTTTTTAGAAAAAATAATTAATTACTGATGTTCATTTTAATGGATTCTTGCTGTCAGTGAAAAATAAAAGCTGTTGAGAGAAAATTTGGCCCAGGCCATATTGTCAACAACTTCACTCTTTTTAGTGAATCAATCTAGTAATCCACCAAAAGGTAGAACATCAACATCACGTACAGCATGGAAAGTTATGCTGTAAACGTATTACCAGTAAAGAGTGTACAGATGCAAAGTAACAGTGCCCTAAATTGCTTCTCGAATGCAGTGGAATAGATGTTAAATGTACAGATTTAGGGCAGTGGAATAGAGGTTAAATGTATAGAGTTAGGGTCAATCCTGAAAGGTGCTGAGCACCCTTAATAAACACTCACTTTCATAAGTGTGGAGGGTGACTAGCAAGCAGCAACTCAAAAGAGGGTCACGAACCTTGTAGGATTAACACTTTAGAGTTCACTTCCATTAATTTCAATCGGAACTAAATCAAGGAATTAGTACAAGGGTGGGCAAACTTTTTGGCCTGAGGGCCACATCTGGGTGTGGAAATTGTATGGCGGGCCATGAATGCTCACAAAATTGGGGGTTAGGAGCGGGAGGGGATCAGGGCTCCAGCTGGGGGTGCAGGCTCTGGCGTGGGGCCAGAAATGAGGCATTCAGGATGCGGGAGTGAGCTCCAGACTGGGGCAGGGTATTCGGGTGTGGGGGTGTGGGCTCTGGGATGGGGCTGGGGTGAGGGATTTGGGGTGCTGAGCTGGGACTGAGGGGTTCAGAGGGCACAAGGAGGATCAGGGCATGGGTCACTTACTGGAGGATTCTCTGCGTCTTGAAATCTTTAAACCATGATTTGAGGACTTCAATAGCTGAGACATAGGTTAGAGGATTATTCCAGGAGTGGGTGGGTGAGAGTCTGTCGCCTGCATTGTGCAGGAGGTCGGACTAGATGATCATAATGGTCCCTTCTGACCTTAAAGTCTATGAATCTATGGCCCAGACTGGGCCAGGGGGTTGGGGTGCAGGGTGTCAGGGGTGCAGGCTCTGGGCAGTGCTTACCTCAAGCAGCTCCCAGAAGCAGCAGCATGCCCCGCCCCCCACGGCTCCTATACGGAGGTGCGGCCAGGTGGCAATGCACGCTGCCCTGTCCGCGGGTGCCGCCCCTGCAGTTCCCATTGGCCGCGGTTCCTGGCCAATGGGAGCTGCGGGGACGGCGCTTGGGGCGGGGCAGTGTGCAGAGCCCCCTGGCTGCCCCTACATGTAGGCGCCAGAAGGAGAACATGCCACTGCTTCTGGGAATCACACTGAGTGGGGCAAGCCCCCTACCGTGCTCCCCAGCTGGAGCACCAGAGCGGGGCAAGCCCCAGATCCCACTCCCTGGTGGAAGCTCGAGGGTTGGATTAAAACATCTGGAGGGCTGGATGGTGTCCCCAGGCTGTAGTGTGCCCACCCCTGCATTAGTATCATACTGGAGTGTATTTTTTACATTCATGAAAAAATAAATAATATAAAGCATGAATGTGGTTTTCAAGGGCCTGTACTAAACCCCATTTAAATCAATAAGAATTTATTGATTTCAATGCATTTGTATCAGGTTCTAAGAAGACAAGTTTATAAAAAAAATAAAGAAACCACTTTAAACCCAGAAATATTGTTTCCTGGCTGATTTTATCTGCATTATAGTTCTACTTTTCTGGATAATGAGGACCCAAGTGCCAGATTTCCTATTATTTTGCTATTAAAAGGAAATAGACTTATATTTTCTTACAAAAGCGGCAAAGCCATGGTTTTGTATGTGCCTTCTGTAGATTGACCTAAATATTTTCCTGACTTTTGATAAGTTTGATTGGGTGAATTGATTTCTGTGGTTTCCTCTGTGATACAGATTCTTACAGACAAGCAGTGAGTCATGAAGCCTCTGTACAGGAGGAGTTTTTAATACATTCAGGGAATGTTGCTGCAGGGTGAAGGAGAATTAAGAGGATTGATGTTAAGTTTATCTATGTTTTAGGAGAAGAATTTTATCCAAATTGATTTAAACATAAAGGAACATTTTCCTCTTAGGTATAGGATTGAAAGTAGCACCTACCCAGGGAGAGGGAAATGCATGCTATAATGGGAGTGGCATATTGGACTTCATTGTCTGTGGTCTTCTCCATCAAAGGACTGGCTGGCTCAGGCATCAGATAGTGGAATACAGAGTTTTTTGACCTTCGGTAAGTCTCTGTCTCCATTTCCTCTTCCACCCTTTGTCTTCCTAGTCTATTTAGATTGTAAGCTCTTCAGAACAGGGACTGTTTCTTTCTCTATGTGCTAGCCATGACACATACAATGGAACATTGATCTTATTTGTCACCTGTAGGTGCTAATGTAGTACTATAGTTCGACTGCTGGTGTGCTGAGACCACTGCCTATCATGCTGACCAATACCATTTCAGTTTTCTTGTACTCCACATCTGTCTTATACTTCTTAGATTGCAAACTCCACCTGGGCCAGGTCAGTAGAAACTGAAAGCTAGTTTATCAGTATGCTTAATAGCTATTCAGTAGGTATATGTGAAGTGTGTGTTGTATTTTCTAGCATACAGGCCTCCACAGGTCAAAATCAGAACTAATAGGGGCTCACATACCACAGTGATGAGCACAGTGTAAAAACTTAGAATGGAAGAGCTTCAGTGGAAGGACTCAATGGGCAAGGAAGGTGACCTACCTTGAGGTGTTCATCAACTACAACACCCCAGAAGTAGCCCTGGGAGATATTGTGCCTCACAGACACAAATCCCTCCTTGCTTTGCAAGGATAGTAATTAGTTGTTGGCCCATTTCAGCAGCAAGTTATGACATGCCCTGCACCAGCTCAGATACTCCAGCCAGTGATTAGGATGGATAGCTTCTACCCATTCATAACCTGACCCCTCTGCTCTACAAGAGGTAGAGTAAGCATGTAGCAGTACCTGCTTATCCCTTAGCATCAAGTTTCAGGTAGCCTATGCATACATTTTTCTTGTATTTCCTCACTCCTTTGTGTCAGCATTTAGTCCAAGCACAATCTAGCGCTTTTAATCTGGCATAGTTCCCCCTCTCCCCGTGCCACCACCCAGCTCTGTAGGTTCAGAATTGTTTTGTGATTTTAAATAAATAAGCATCCTTCTAGATTTAAAATATTCTGCAGCATAGACTGGCTCTAAATTACATGGGAAGGGTCTATATTTTACTGCGTACCCATAGCTGCCATGTGAGAACTGACCCCCAACTGGTTGAGCAAAATGTTCTTCCAATTTACATGGTTTGTTAAGAGTTACTATGCTAAGAAACAATTTTTCCCATCTAACCGTCTTGAAAGGTACTAAAGTTGTATGTATTGGTTATCTTTTCATACAGGAGGTATAATATATCAAATACTGAACATTATTGTTATACTTGTAAAGTAGTTATATTTACCTCCAAAATTAAAAATCTTGCTGGAAAAATATACTAAGAGAACAGTTATATCCACGAGACCTCTGTTTCTATTAGAGCAAGACTATTATTAATGAGTCATCCAAAGACAGTATTTCCAGTGTCTCTACAGTCATGCCAGGGATATCACAGGATGGCTAGTGTCTAAAAATTTCAGCCCCAGCTTGAACTTGTGGCCCTCCATTATGACAGTCAATAACAAGAGTAAATGTTTGCAAAATATGCTTTCAGAGATAGTAAAGGTCATTGTTTTAAAAGAAATCGAGAGGCCAAGGGGCCTTCTTAAAAAAGGAAAACATCCCTTAGCAATTTGGGACAACTGTCCTATATTGAAGGACTTGATAGGTCAGAGAATCTTAAATATGCAAAGGGAAAATGTAGAAAACTAAGTAAACATTAATCTAACCATCAGAACTGATCTATTTTAATAGACTTTTGCATCGAGATTAAAATAATGTGAAAAGTGTTGGTTGAATTTTACTAACAAAAAAAAAGTTGTAGCTAAGCGTTACGTACCACTGGCACAACAGTCAGTGAAATGATGGATTGTTGCCTGTCTTTCATATCAATTGTGAGACTTTTAAATCAGTGGAGAAAAATATTAAATCTATCTCATATTTCATGAATCAAAAATTGATTAATCAGTCATTGTTGATTTATAAGTCACATCGTAAATCATATTTTAATAAGATGTGGCTTATTCTTTACATTTTTCCATAGGCTGTATAACAAAATATTGTAAAGTTACATCTCCAAATGATGTGTTAACTTCTCAGGGCTTTCTAAGAGAGCATTGCAAGATCAAAGAGTAAAGTATGCAATACTGCTAGACTTGGCAGGCTTTCACCTGCCCACAAAGTCTGAGGCAAGTATAAATATCCTGCAAGTCACACACTCAAAGTAGGCACAGTCAGAATTTCAGATACCAACTGAGAATCAGAATTCAAACCCTCAGCAATGGTAGTAGGCATTAGCTACAGCTATTGTCTTCTAGTTTGATACAAGTAAACACAATAGTTTTCTCAAATTTACCTTCTTTACAGTAGCCTGCTTTACATTAGCATTACATTTACCTGCTTTACATTAGCATTATTTAAATATTTCTTATCCTTTGAAGGTCTGAAGAGTAATCCACTGACTCATTTGAAGGAGACCTAACCCTAGGTTACTAGGAGGACTAGTCCTAGGATTTGTGGATATATCTTGAGGAAGGAGAGGAGGTTTTCATTAAGACTTCCACAGACAACGTAGTATATCTGAGCGCAGGGAGAGGGAAGCAGAGGTGCTTAGCAACACAGGGGATTTTAGAAGTGCCTACTCATTTGGGGAGAGGAAGACTGGTTCACTCAACATTATGGAGCCAAGGAGGGTTTTGGCAGCTCGTAGGGAGTTTAGGATCACTGATTCTTTCAAACTGCAGGAGGTCAATGATGGATCAACAGGTGAGCAAGATTATAGGTTTATGCTTTCTCACCAGCCCACAAAGTCTGGAGCAAGTGAAAATATCCCAAATGGCACGGGGGCCTCACCTGGATGCACAGTAAGTACCTGCTTTGGACTTGCCATGTTGGGTTTTTTCTAGGCAGGGAAATTCTATATGCTGGTAACTCAGAACAACTCTAGGAAGCTTTATATCCTTGGCCACTCTATCAGTCACATGAAACATTCAACACAGCTTTTGATAATGTTGCCTACTGCACAGTCTATAAAATGCCAGGCTGTGTACACCGTTAAAAGGCAGATTTAATTTCCTTTCTCTTGTAAGCTTTTAGAAGTATCCAAATGAAGAGGATCAGTGCAACTGGACAGGAATTTTCAGGCATCTTTATTAGCTGCCATCAGTAGGAGGCTGAGCAGATATTTTTCAATGCATCTTCTTGCTCCCAGTCCATTTCAGATAAGAGTTTTTCAACACTTTCTTGTGTTAATGGACAATGAGAACAACGGAAATGGGAAAGGGTACATTAAACATGCATATGACAGCAATGAAAAAATCTACCCTGCAACAAATCCAGACTTAAAATGCAGCAAATTTTTACTTGCATCATTTAATTTAAACCAAAATCCCTTTCATTACAGAGGAGTATTTTCTCGAGACTCCCTACATTGCCCTATTTTTAGAATGAGCAGAGGAAGCTTTGGCAAATGAGTTTTTGTTCTTGAAGAGCTATCTCACACACACACCTATTTCCAAGATAGCTATGAATTATAATCCAGATGGCATCTTGGGGAATCCAGCTGTTGTTTCTCAAGTGCCACAAAGGCTCTGCAGCCCCCCAGTGTGCTCAATAACCAGCTCAACTCTGTTCACCTAATCTCAAACTGAGTCGCTCCTAATCAAGCAAAAAGAAATGAGTATCATTTACTTTTGCTTTTGTCTTTAATTAAATGTATTCCACTCTGGTGCTAGTCCTCGTCCTGAATCTTTTGCTATGCAAATTCCGAGGCTAACTTTTATTCAGAGAATGACAACTGTACACTTGCAAATAAGCTGGCATCTTTTCAGTGATACTTGTGTTTAAGTGCAATCTCAGGTGTTTACGTTATCCTTCAAAACAGCCTCTTCCACTTCCAATTAGAATAATTAGAGGATTGCCAGGGAAGGCAATGCTTTGTTTCCTTCTATCCACAATGGAGCACACAATGCTGTCTATTTCATTCTGAAATTAAAACTCTGATTTCCTGCAGCAGGCAGCCTCGCTGTGTGGATTAGTTGTAGTCTGTTCTCTTCATTTAGAAGGAGACATTCCTAATACAGATAAAGACTCTATAGTTCATAAAATTACCAAAAAGAGAGGGACAGAGAGAGCATCCACCTGGACAGGAGACATTGCATGTCCCACTACAGTAGGACATTTTAATATAGTTATAGTTGAGAAAGAATCGTACCCATTACAGGTGGGCCAAAACTGGCCCCCGGAAATCAGAACCCTCAAACATTGTGTGTGGGGGTATGTATGTGAAATACTGGGATTGGTCCCAAATCAGCTTGAAGGATTTTAATATGGTTCTGAACCAGCAGAGGTGAGCAATCTATTGCTGTCATTTCACTGCCTAAGCAAAAGCAATCCATGGCACTGTTCATGCTCATAGAGTTTGTCTTGAATAGGAGGAGCCTGTGGACCTACCCCTGATATCTAATAGGGAGAAGAGGTGAAGAGTAGCCCCCTGCAGACTGCTTTCCCTCTTCCTTAAGAGGATGGGATGAAGAGGAACACAGTGGACTTGCCTCCTGCTGCCCAGTACAGGATGGGTTAATGAGAAGCTTAAAGTTCCCCTCCACTCACTACCAGATGGGGAAAGAATGAAGGGGAGAACTGGAGCTTCCATCTTATTACTCCACAGGGAGCATTGAGAAAAGAGAACTACAACTATTCCTCCTGAAACATAACAGTAAGAGTAAGGGAGAGGGACTATCCCACACTTCTGGTGCTAGCTGAGTAAGGAGAGAAACAATTCCAGGGAAATAAGGATGAGTTTAACCAGGAGTTGTGGACCAAAGAAAGGGCTAAATCCACAGAGTAGTTGGACCAGCTCTAATGATTTCAGTTATTCGACCTAATAATTTATTTATTCCTAGGGGGTCTTGATCATACATAGATCATCAAGGTAAAGAGTATACAAAATATCCACAATTTTTATGTGCAGCATGAAAATGTGGCCTCTGCAGAAGATTGAGACAGAGAGGAACTTTCTGTGTGGCACAATATTCTTAAAAAACTGCAGTATACTACAAAAAACATTAAACAGGAGAGCTGTTTTGAGCAGTACCAACTTGACACTTGGCAGGCAACACGCTGTGGTACAGGGATACCTGTTGGGTTTAGTCGGTGATGCTAACACAGCCCTTGCATGCTGCAGTTGCAATGCCTCTGCTTACAACTATGCCAACCTCTGATAACTATCTAACCTCTAACACCCCTTGGTGTGTAATGCCCTTGATGGTTCAGCAATGGTTGCCATGTTTTATGAGCAATTTCCACACTTGGTTGCCATTTCCATGGCTATAATGATGCCTGGACTTTGTTGCAGATTGCACTACTGCAAACACTCAAGATGGCACCCTACGAACTATTCTTACATACACTGATTGTCTATTAAATATGCCTATGGAAGTCTTTAGGTACATGTACATACATAAAGGTGAGAAGCCCAGGTAATAATATTCAGCAGAGGTCTATTAAAGTCAATGGACCAATTTACACCAGTGCAGGATCAAGCCCAATGTACAACAAAACACTACATACATTAAAACAAAGTGAATTGAGACACTGTCAGTTAATGAAACTCAGAGAAATCTTCTAAACATAAAATGTCTCTCTCAAACATCCAAACCACCCAAGAGCATTAAAAATAGACACCTGTGTAAAGAGGCAAACTTTGGAACATGAACTTTAGGCCAACAATCTCCAATGCTGTCAGACCAACAAGAAATATAAATTCTAGAACCTAGGTCCCTGTATGAAGACTGTCCTGCTTGCAGAATTTAACTATGAAAATTTGGGATTTGTTAGCAAGGATGTTCCAGCTGATCTCAACTTTCAGGATGTAGCAGAAAGAAAGAAGTCTCCAAGACAGCCAGTATCCAAACCATATAGGGCTTTAAATATCAACCACTACCTTGAATTGCACTCACATGAGAGCTGGAAGCCAAAGAAAGTTGTGTAATAAACCATGTGCAGTTGGGCATTTCAAACATGATGAATTTTCCAAGTTGGCTACAGCACATCAGTTCAGTGACATTCAGACTGGTCTTAGTAA
Source organism: Macrochelys suwanniensis (assembly GCA_033296515.1). Taxonomy (NCBI): domain Eukaryota; kingdom Metazoa; phylum Chordata; order Testudines; family Chelydridae; genus Macrochelys; species Macrochelys suwanniensis. Next base: position 38,132,976 of record CM065783.1, read on the forward strand.
TACTTGAGAAGTTAGGGGCTTTGTCCGTGTTTACCTCAAATAGGGAAGTTTCTTCTATTTCACAAGTGACTTATAATTCCCGCTCTGTTGATATGCAGTTTCTACAGTGCAATTTCTCTCTTTGAGCCACTGTTTTAATGAATTTTGCTCCCACAGATTAGATAGTTGAAGAGCCTTGGCATTCGTGATGAGTTTCTGTCGTGTACACATTTGCACGGTATATTAGGGCTTCACACAGCTCAAAGCTTGTAGCTGAACGGAGCTGAGCTAGGACTTGCCCACACATATTAAAGCGAGACTATAGGCCTGATTCTACACTGCCTTTAACCTTGTGTTGTCATTTAGGGGCATACAAAGAGAATGTAAAGACACTAGCAAACCAGAAGGGTAGCAATTTACACTGCTTTCGCAGTTTGAAATTACAGAAGATGTAAAGCAATGAAAATTCAGACCCAATAATGTTTACTCCTTACTAAATGCCTTTATCTGAGCACGCTTGATCAGGCTTAGTATTGACAATTTACTTCTCAAAGTCAGATGCTTGATAATATTTGAAAGTAGTGTCACCATGGCTGAAGTTTTGTTTGCTACAAAAGAAAATAATCTTTAATATGCTGTAGGTTTGCTTCAGTGCCCCAGTGATATGTTGAAAATGTGAAGTAACTCCTAAAAATCAATGGAATTACACCATTGTAAAATAAAATCAGTCCCTTTGAGTTTATTTTGGAAATAATACCATGGTATTGAACTCCCTGAGCTTCATTCTTCTCTTAGTGTTGTCAGTGAGGAGTAACTCCACTGAAAACAATATAGCTTCAGACAGTAAGGTCAGAAGGAACCATCATGATCATCTAGTCTGACCTCACCCATCCACTCCAGTAATAAACCCCTAACCTCTGGGTGAGTTACTGAAGTCTTCAAATCATGGTTTAAAGACTTCAATTTACAGAGAATCCACCATTTACACTAGTTTAAACCTATAAGTGGCCAGGGTCTCTGCCAATCTGACCCAGAGAAAAATTCCTTCCTGACCCCATAAATTATTATTTGTCTCTATTATTATGTGAAGATATTTGCTGGTAGCAGTCGCAGATCAGCTAAATGCCATTGCAGGCGGTCTCATCATACCATCCCGTCCATAAACTTATCAAGCTCAGTCTTGAAACCAATTAGGTTTTTTGCCCCCACTGTTGTCTTGGCATACCGCAAGACTTGTTATGGGTTTTAGTAAGGCTGCAACTTTATTATATAGATGTCTGGGACTACCTGGCAGATAAAGTGTACAGTGCAAGCAAATCCATGCTTATTCAAATCAGTTTTCCGGGGCTTTCACCAGCCCCCCTTTGTTTCCATCAAGGTCCCCCAGTGGACCCATGGCTTGGACCTTACCATCCACCAGCCTCGTAAGAAGGTTAAGGAGGGCTATGAGAACAGGGGGGTGAGGTGGCTCCCTGCCGTACCAATTATAGGAGTTCCCGAACCCCTTCCCCTGTTCTGTTCCTCTACCCAGTACCTCCTTTTAAGTTCTTTACCAGGCCATTTATCTGGTCACTGGCTGCCCTCCCTGTGGAGTACCTGCACTGAACATCCGCCACAAGGAAGCACCAGCCATTTGCTTGGCTGCCTCCCCCCAACCCCGCCGGGTTCCCAGACATCTGCAAATGGCCTCTTGGCTAGCAGCCCTACTAGGGAGAAAGAACCCATTGTCCCATGTGTGATCGTCAAGGGGCACCAGCAACTGCATTGTTCTTGACCTGGTACTGGAACAACCATCCTTAACGGAGGGCCGCATAGGTGACCCATTCTCTGGATCCTAGAATTGACAGGACTCCTTAAAGCAAAACAAAATAAACAACTTGTAAGCTAGAGCTAATAATGTGCATTCCGCCAACCACATGACAGTCTGAGGTTCCAGAGAGCCCACGGTTTACGTAATTTGGCTAACTGGAAATGAGACAAGGTGTCTGCTATGCTATTATCCATGCCCGTCACGTGCTTGGAAGAAAAAACAGATGTTGAAGGTTAAGCATTGGGGAACAAATGCCCTTACCAACTTTCCAATCCTGTGCAATCTGGAAATTTGGCGATTGATAACCTGTACCACTTCCATGTTGTCGCACCAGAGGCACACCCTTATATTAGCCCCAAATTAATAACCATTTGTACCTGCACAATGATACCCCATTAAATTGAGTTAGAAAACTTTTCCATACCCACAAGTATTACTACATCTGTGTAGTGACTCGTAACGTAATTGTGTGGTCTGGCTATGCCAGCCGTTGCCGCTGCCAGCGGGCACAAAACGCCCGCTCCGGGGCAACAACCCTGCAAGCAAAGTTCAGCTCAAAGCCCAGGTAGGTTAATGTAGTGGGAGGGGCTTTTGTTTTGATTTTTTTTGTTTTGTTTTTTTTGCTAGGGGTTCACCCAACTATTTAGCCAGGGCCTGAAATGTGCCCCAAAGGTGAAAACACTCATTTGACCCAGCTCGCCCTGTGAACAAAATTATGCAAATAATGCACTATTTGGTTTAGTCCCACTGACCGCACCACTGCCCAGTACAACATTGTACTGAATTTCTGGAAAGTTGCACAGGATACTGAACAGCCCATGGGCATAGCCTTGTTGAAATAAAATTGCCAGTGGCAGGCATCTTGCAAACATGCCTATATTTACAAGGGTTGCGGAAACAACACCATTATTAAATGCCCAGCAAATACTATTACGTGCCCAGGGCCCCTTTCGAGCTTGTTGCAGTATGAACAAACCCCTGGCGCCCTTGGTGTTATGCCTTTGAACCACAGTGTGTGATGCCACCTTATTCCAGTTTGTGTTGCTGCCCTTAATGGAAACTGCTTATGACATGCCCCCAAACATATTGAGTGCCCACCTAATTATATCCATATAATTAACAAAGGCAAGGCTCCTGTCTGGGTAGGCCTGTACCATAACATCCGCCTAGCCTCCCAATTTTTTTCATGTTCTAGGCACCCTTGGACTCTTGGGCAGTTCGCTGTTTTGCTTGCCATGTCCATGTTTACTGTCTGTGAACACCTTCCTGTGCCACAGGGACATTATATCCACAAATTTGCCTGTGAGGATTTTATATTTAGTTGCACTGAGTAGGTGAACTCCCATCGGGTAAGCTACTCCAGCATAACCATACTGAGGACTGCATGGAGGGAGTTCCGCAGAGACCTGCTCCCCCATTGGCCCCCCGGGAGTGTCTCATGCGGTTACATGCTCTGATGGCCCATGAGTTGCCATGTGCCCTTCCCTGTCCTGCTGCTGAAACTTGAGCCCATGCTGGGCCTACCCTGTCACCCTGTGCAGACCCCTCACATCTAGCTGCCTGAAGCTGCTGTAGTAAATGCAAATTAGCTTGCAGCAGCAGTGTAATACCGTCAGTGCCCCCCACTGAAGGTGCCACCCTAGGTGAGTCTGCTCAGGCTTCTCGACATTCCACTCCTGGGCCCAGAGTATTTAATACCCCAATAGGTTGACTCCTGCTCCCCTTAGGTGAACTCACTGAGTGACTGGTTGAGCACGGTCCCTGCACCTGTGGCCCCTGCAACTGCCACCCTTTGCCAGGCTGGAAGGCCGGATACCACCTCTGCCACCCATTCCCCCAGCCTCTGTGTGGTTTAGATCACACACCCCCGGGATCAGCATTACCGCCATCCCTTGTGTTAGGTGGAAGAAAACATCCTGGTCTTTAGGTGACCTTGTGCCTTCTGAAGCCTTGTAATGCTATGGAGAAAACCTTAGAAACAACATCACTGACCATTTGCTGCACAGCTTAGCTGACTACCCCATTAATGCACACAGCCTGTCACCTGAATGCATGGACACTTTCCTTTGATCATTTGCCTCCCTTAGTCCATGAGGCTGCCCTGGGTTATACCTTGGGATATTAAACACACTACCCCAGGCAGTAGCAGTCCACATACTTGTAAGCCCCCTTGCCCATGCTGGTCCAGAACTTCACTCCTCTGATGGTTAGAAACCTTCATCTAATGTCAAGCCTAAGCTTTTGTTCTTGTGCCCACATTAGTGCTTAACTTAAATAACTCCTTTCCCTACCTGGTATTTATCCCTCTGATGTATTTACAGGGAGCAATCATATCTCCCCTCAGCCTTCTATTGATTAGGCTAAACAAGCCAAGCTCTCCTCTCATAAGGTAGGTTTTCCATTCCTCTGATGGAATTCCTCCATTTCCATCCTAGTAGCCCTTCTCTGCACCTGTTCCAGCTTGAATTCATCTTTCTTAAACATGGGAGACCAGAGTTACACTGGTACAATAAAACTACTATAAGTAGGAGAATCAGACCCATTTGTATTTGGCAGTATGTTACATATTAGCATCCACTTCAATGGATCTAAAGCATGTTGTGGGCCAGATTCTGATCTCACATACACTGGTTTTGCATTGCCATAACTCCACTAGATTCTGTTTCAGTTGATGGAGTTAGAGTTATAACTCCAGCTTTATATTGATAATACATTGACTTCAGTGGAGTTACTCCCAATATACACTTGTGCAAGATGAGAATCAGGGCCTATGGGTTCATAAACTAAAGTAAATTCATGTTGTTTATGCATTGTTCTGAATATAAAACCACAACATACATAATATTTTAGAACTCTTCCAGTGTATGTGTGTGTAAAAAGTGGTACATCTTTCACAACAGGGTTTCATAATATGGGGCTGTTTTAATGGCATTTGAGGTATCATTGTTAATACACAGCACTGCATAAGCTGTAACAGGTTCATCTATCAGATGATTGTGTATTAACCAGAATGTACATTTACATACAGTATTATGGATTTATAGAATGGATGTGTGAATTATGGAACCATAATACTCAATCCCTAGTAAAAACTCTAACAGAAAAAGTCATTACTGTACTAGTCAATGCATTTACAGTAGCTGCTTTTCTAACCTCAATATAGCCACCATGTTGCAGGAAATTTTGAAAATAAGCAAAAGGCCTAGTCCATGCCACGCAACAGTTTATCTGAATAACGTGGGACCAAACTTTCAGCAGGAGTAACTCCAGTGATTTCAGTGGAGTTACAATAGCAAATAACTTTGATCTAAAAGTTACAGAAACCAACAAGGCCTTTGAAAATGATGCATCCTTCCTCCTCCCTCCTGTAGCTTTAAACAGCTTAATGGGCATTTACAAAACAACATAATCTCTCAAAACAAAAGTTTGTGCATAGGTTGAGATTTTATATGCCAGGTTTCAGCCTGGAGCATAGTTTAAGGGCCAACTCTTAAAACTTCTTGGATCAGATTTTCAAAAGGAGCTCAGCTCCAACCTAAGTGGACAATTGAAGTGGCCAGATTTGCAGAAATACTCAGCATCCAACCACTTCCACTAGGTACACTGGGAGCAGCTGGGTTTGGAGCACTTTAAAAAAAACCTGTCCATTAATTAGCTACAGAAGTTGAGCTTTTTTAGAAAATCTAGCCCAACTGTGGGAGCTGAATGGAGTTGGTCAAAATGTTTTGAACAAATATTAAAACTGTTGACATGTTTGAATAGTTTGGATTCTCACAAAGTTTTTGCAACCTTTTAATCAAAATTTTTAGTGAAAAAACTTTATGAAAATTGTTATTGAAATTTCATTTACTGAAAAACAGTTTTGGTGAAAGAAACATTTCAGTAATCACTGCTAAAGTTTCTTTATCCAAAATGTTGAGTAAAATATTTCATTATTTTTTCTTTTTAAATAGGTCCATATCAGACACTGCAAAATGGGAACTTCAACATTTCAGAAAATTCTCTCTCCTTTCCCTCAAACCTACCCCAAGCACCAGCTCTAGTGTGATCATTTTTGAAAGTCTGGCCCCTGGTTTATATAACAGATATGCTGTCAAGTTCTACTATAGCAGCAATTGTGAGCATGGATATAGTTCCCAGAATACTAAATTATTTTAGTTATTTATTATAAATTGTAAAGCAAGGAAAACTTGTTGAGAAACAAGAATGTTTTCCAAAACCATTTTTGATCAAAATATTTTGACATTCAACATTTTTCAGACAGTTTTATTTTTAAATGTATACCCAAAGGCCCCAGTTATGATTGCGACTCCATTGTCCTAGATGGGAAACAGGCACAGTAAAAGGACAGAAGTTCTTACAAATCCGTTTAGCCTATCACCTGTGTTGCCCACTCTCACAATTTTACCATAAGCCCACAATATTTAATCTTTTTTCTTAAATCCCCAGCTCCTGGAGTCAAGTGATCGCATGAGAATTTCAGCTGTCATTTTTTTTAAAAAAGCATGTTCCCACCCTAAAGGTTACAGAGAAAAACTTTCAAGCATGAGTCAAGAGTACCCTAAAAGCTCATAAGCCTGAAAGCAAGTTAAAAGAACCCACATAAAGTCTGATTTTAAGCCAGTCTCATGATTCTTAAACACATGGAGTTAGCAAAACTGGATCACAATGGTTCACTCTGTTCTTGTCTTCTCCACCAGAAATCTTATTTTTAATTTTCTCTCATTCCCATTCTTATTGCTATTGTGAATGATTGACAAAGGCTAAGCTGTGTGGCAGCTGGCATTAAATAAAATCCATCATTTTACCCTCCCACTGTAATGTACTCTTGGGGGCAGGATTGTATCATTCCAGGGCAAAGGACTTCATAATGAATACTCCCAGAGCTGGAAGGTATTGATTTATTGTCAGCAGAACTCTCCTTAAACATCATATGAAGTAATATAGCATGTTGTTCCAGTGTATTTAAGAGTATATCTTTTTCTTCAGTGACACATATGCACTGTCATGCTATAACTGTAAGCAGAAACTAGAAATTGAGAGGGTCAGCTAGAAAGCTTGTGGAAAAAAGAGTTTCACTTTTCTGATGAATAAGCCATTCAAATCCCCTGATTACATCCAGGTTTTTCATAGCACCTTTTTTGTGAAACACACACTTTTCATAAGATTTTAAAAGAGTTTTGGAGAGGACACCCTTTCTTCTCCCTTTTCTTTAAGAGACACTATACATAAGAAAAAAATCCAATTAAATACCCTACTGCAAATGATACTCAGCCTTTTTTCACCTGCCACAACCTAGGCCAAGGCTTCTTGCCTGACTCACTCAACCTTACAGTTCTTTACATCTGCAAAGGAGCGTGGGATTGGAGTTACCTCAAGAAAGACCATATATTTCAGGGTTCGGGTTTTTTTGGAAGGGGAGGGGATTGGTGCTGGCAAGTTCTTGGGAGAATTGTGGGTGCTGGTAAGGGTACTGTGGCTGGTGAGTTCTGGGCAATGTTGTAAGGATTCAGTAGGACATGGTAAGGATGCTGGTGAAGCCACTGGAAAACGGGGTCTGGTTTTAGAGGTGGAGTGTTGAATATTCCTCTCCCCCCTCCTTTACAATGCCAACCTCCACAGAAGGTAGAGCACCACTGTAGAGCTGGCTGTGTGTGCAGCATCTTGCAACTATGCTTCCAAAGAGCAGAACAGTGGGTAGACATGAAGGAGGAGAGGACTGAAGCTGCCTCAGAAATGGGAGACGGCAGAGCTTAAGTAGCCTTTGGCATGAGAAGCGGCGGCCAGTATGTCCCTCGGCCCGCACCGCTTCCCACAGCCCCCATTGGCAGGGCACAGCGAACCGCGGCCAGTGGGAGCCGCGATCGGCCGAACCTGTGGATGCAGCAGGTAAACAAACCGGCCGGGCGCGCCAGGGGCTTTCCCTGAATAAGCAGCGTCCCAAGTTTGGGAAACACTGGCGTAGAGACTGTCCGGTTTAGCCAATGTACATAGCAGAGGGGCATTGCTGGCACATGATAGCATATATCACATTAGCAGATGTGCAGGTGAACGAGCCCCTGATGGTTTGGCTGATGTGATTAGGTCCTATGATGAAGTCACTTGATCAGATAAATGGACAGAGTTGGCACCGGGCTTTGTTGCAATGAAAGGTTCCTGGGTTAGTGTTTTTGTTGTGTGGTGTGTAGTTGCTGGTGAGTATTTGCTTCAGGTTGCGGGGCTGTCTGTAAGTGAGGACTGGTTTGTCTTCCAATCTCTGTGAGAGTGAGGGATCGTTCTTCAGGATAGGTTGTAGCTCTTTGATGATGCGTTGGAGAGGTTTTAGTAGGGGGCTGAAGATGAAGGCTAGTGGCGTTCTGTTATTTTCTTTGTTGGGCCTGTCCTGTAGTAGGTGACTTCTGGGTGCTCCTCTGGCTCTGTCAATCTGTTTCTTCACTTTAGCACAGTGGTCCCCAACGTGGTGCCCGCGGGCACCATGGTGCCCGCCTGGGCATTTATGTGCACCCGCCGTCAGGGCTGGCACCAAGGAAGAAAGAGGAGAGGAGCATCCACCGGAGAAGCGTCGCACTGAAATGCCGCCGAGGAGCGCTTCCGGCGGAGAAGTGTTCGCCGAAATGCTGCCAAGTTCCACTTCCAGCGGAGAACCATCGCCACTGAAATGCCGCCGAGAAGTGTCGCTGCCCGCCACACACTGATGAAGGGATGAATGTTCTCTTGGCCACAGAAAGGTTGGGGACCACTGCTTTAGCAGGTGGGTATTGTAGTTTTAAGAACACTTGATAGAGATCTTGTAGGTGTTGGTCTCTGTCTGAGGGCCAAACCAGAGCCCCAAATTGATCCCTGTTATGCAACTGACCATTACAGTCAATTTGTTTGATAATCCAGAGGTTAACAGACTAGTTCATCCAGTAGTTTTGTATAAAGTTGGCATCTCTGATTTCCCAGTATTTTTTTTTGTTTACATATTTATTTCCCAAATCTCAACACTCTCAGTTAGAGCTAGGATATAAAGTAAACTTTAACATTAATCTAAGTGAGACCCGAGTTCTTCAGTTTATGATTGGGATCCAGAGCAAACTGAAAATGAAAGTTGCTAGGAGATGAATCAGAATTTCTCAGCTATTTAGGGATAACTGAAACCCGTAGACAAGTTTCTTTTTTATTCCTCCAAAACTGAAGTCCTGTGGAATATTTCTATATGCTAAACTATAAGTGTGGGTATAAACTCTATTTGTAAAGCTCGGTGGGAGTGTCAGTGGGAAGAGGTTATTGAAACAATTATGCCAGCTTCTATTAAAGTTCTGAAATTTTAACTAAAGCTTTCTCAGCATTTTCCCCCCTCTCTGACTTCACAATGCCTTGATACATCTAAACAACTGGTTTCATACAGGGTAGTTGGCCAACGCACTTACCTGCTATGTTTTAGTTATTTTAAGTAGAAATAGGCCAAAAGAAAACCTGAAATCCTAATGTGCCTGAAATTTATATATCCAAGTGTTCACATCCAAAGACAATTTTCTGAGACCAAGGAAAAAGACAGCAAATATGAAAATATCTCACTCTAATGAGCTATCACATTCATAATCATTGAGAACACAGATTTCTAGAACTGGCATATTCAATGGTATTCTAAGGTCAGTGCACAAAGTCGGTGGGAGTAAATGTAAGATCTGTCCCAGGCTTTAATATGGTCCTGAAATACCAACAGTTGTAGATCAGAGCTTTCTTGTGTTACTCAAAGGATTACAGATGGTCTGTCCATGCAATCAGTTGGATTTCTTTCCCTTTTATATTTTTATTCATTATTGTTATCTCCTGAAATATTTTTAATTCTCCCACACCTTTGACAGTGGGATACTCAAGTTACATCAACTGTGCATGCATAAGATGTTTTAAGCAAAGCCAACCGATGGGGTTTCCCCTTCCCTCCATTTTCTTAATTGTACATCTCATATAGGTATCAATATTGTCAGAAGGGATAGTTTTATTTTCCTTACCTTTATAGATGGTATGCCTTCCACTCTGGGCTACAGATAGAAAATGGTATAATCAAAGTCAAGCAGTCTTTATGAAACTGAGGACAATTATGCCTGGTACACATGCCAGTATAAAAGCCAACATGAATAGCAAGGACTTCATAAAAACCCACCTGCAAGGATAAGAATGTACAAATTATTATCTGCACATACACTATGTGAAAGCAAAAAGAAATCCCAAGAATCATGTAGCATAGCCAGAAGGGTTTGATTAATTTAATATTGAAAGTGTTTAAACATGACAAATTGTGAAAAGCAACCAAGTACTAACTTTAAAGGGTGAATTTTGGGGGAACACTTTTTGAATAAGTAAATACTGTCTAAACTCATTTGGGCTGCCTTCAGGGTGCATATCAGTAACATATTATAATATGATATCCTAATGCCTCTTACAAAAACAAGCATATTCTACAAATAGTTATTCTAAATGTTTATCTTGCAGTTTTTCAGCATTATATATACTCATTTTCTCAAAGACCACATAAAGATTTTCTGTAAACATTTATGTACATGTGTTTAATATTTCTGGGTCTGTGCACATCTCCCAGGAACTATGCATATCTAATGATTTTCTTGCCTACATCCACTAGCAACAGTCAAGACTATTTGGATTTTTGGCTGATTATAAAGGTGAAGAAGCATCATTTGATCACTTTCTATTGGATTTCCCTCGAAGGGGAAAGGAGGTGGTTGCAAGTTCATCATTCTGGAGAATCTCGCCCAAGCCTCATCTCCTGTGATACGTCCGCTTCCTATTTTTCATGTGCTCTAACTTCATTACTTGTGCACTATGCAAAGCTGAACGGATAATGAGAATTTGTCCTTAAGAGCCTCATATGTTTTAAGATTTTGTTTTCAAAAATGTATTATGGCTGGAATGTTACAAGGCACATAAGGGAGTTAGGAGCTCAATTCTTATTGGAAGTTAATTGGACTTGGATGTTCAGTTCTCATGTACTTGATTTGGAGCCAGGACTTAAACCTGGGCTGTCTGTATTTCAGATGGGTGCTCTAATCACAGGGCTATGGCATCTCTTTACCATAGATTCCATTTGGAACATTTTTGTCAAAACCTATTGTTTCAGCAAAAGAAACCTGGTTTCAACACAGATGTTCTGTCAAAAAATTCCTGACTAGCTCTAAGATTACACTATGTCAATCCGTTTACCTCCTGCGAATGTGGGATTGTTCCCTCTCTCTCGCAAATGTTTCGTCTAGTCTAGTTTTACATATCGCTTGGTGATTGAGCTAGTAAAGCAATAGAGTTAAAATTGAGAGAGAAAATCTATAAGCTCTTAAGGCCTGTTTCTGCCACATACAAAGATGCCCACTGTTAAGATCTTAAGGGTGTTGAGTGCTCCTGGATCCTCTGATAAATTATCTGAAATATTGTTCTTTACAAGTCCGTCCAGATGGTTTAGTTTCTTTCTTAATATTTGTTCCATTCTTCTATAGGAAGAGTGGCTAGGAATAAACAAGATGATGATACTTGCCAGGCTAATTCCTTTAAAACCCTGAAATGTTTATCTTCTAAAGATTTCTTTCCCTACTTGCAACAGATATAACGATAACATTCCATAATTATTCCTACCTGGAGAGGTAAAATTGTGTACGAGTTAGGACACCAGCCTAGAACTTCAAAGATCTGGGTCTGATTCCATGCTCCACCACAGACTTCCTGTGTCATTATACCTCTCTATGCCTCAGTGTCCCATCTGTAAATGTGGAGAATAGCACTTCTTACTCACAGGGGTGTTGTGAGAAAACCTACATTAAGGACTATGAAGCACTATAGGGATGGGAAACATACGTACTTAAGATACATAGAGAAAAGGGGTATTTTTATTGTTAAAAAGCAATTGCAAAAGCAATTCAGTAGCCCAAATATTCTTGAGCAATCGCTGGTAGAGTTGGTTGAAAAATGAAGAAATTCATTAAAATGTTTGGGAGGAAATTGTCCTATTTTACAACAAGAATTTTTGAAATTCACATTTTTTCATTGTTTAATATCTCTTTTGATTGTTAATGGATACAGTACTTCCTTTCTACAGTTTATTTTCCTTGTAATATAGCTGTTAAACAAAACAAACAAACAACCACCATATTCCCTCTAACTGTTTTGACCAGAATAAACTCACGCTTTTTCAGCTGCTCTTGCCTTTTGCTGACTCAGTTTTTTATATAAATTCTGTGAGATTCTGCAGTGGGACCCAACCTGTGTAGGTGCTCACCAAAGTGAATAAGGTTTGCAAAAGCCTAATTCTTGATATCTAATACCTTTGCACTGATGTTATTGTACAAACTCATTGCTTAGTACTTGGTTCAATATCTTAAGAATAAAGTACAGTAGATTATCACCTGCAGCAGGCTTCCCCATTATTTTAATCTTCTCAATTTCTTCCACTGGTAAATTTTCCACTGAAATGTAATACCATATTTTAATCCCAAATCCTAGCCATTGTACATGAGTTAATTATAGACATTAACATACAGTGTGTAATGGCCTTGTTTACCTGTCCATATTTAGGTAAACCCATACCTATGTTTCCCTTCAGTGGTTGGGTAGCTAATGTGGTTTAGTCTTCCAGCCAAGCCATAAATCCCTTCTGGAGTAACAGGGAAAGAAACAGACAAACACAATTGCACAGTCCTTCAATACTTTTGTCCAGGTCCACTCTGGGCTTCCCCTTGACACAGAGGGGTAAACATGGGTTTCCCTCCTATCATCTCTGAAAGACCTGACCTCAGACTCCTAAACAAGAGCAAGTGCACACACCAAGCCTCAGTCCCACAGCTATGTTCTTCTGCTTTCACCACACATCTAAGTCTTCCCTCTTCAGCACAGTGAACCACTGAACAATGTACTCTTTCTTGAATACCTTCCTCTTCAAGTTTTCTTCTCCAAGGCCTTTCACAAGCTTCCTCCTAGAGCTTTTAAACCTCACACCAGGGCAGCTCTTTACTTTTCTCAAACCTCCACCCACAAAGAGCTTGTCCTGTATAGTCCTGTGTCATTTCCCAACAGGCCTTGCTTCAAGTCTACAGATATATGATCCTTGGACTACAAATCCCAGAAATCCCTTAGTTCATTCCGCTAGACTCCCTTAAGGGGCCAGTACATTCTGTTACACAATCTAAACATTAAATTCTTCCTTTACTGTTATTAACAGCACTATAAACAGACCAAAGAGCATACTGAAACATGGAATTTGTAAGACTTAGTGAGTAATAAAATGATCACTAATAAAGGATGATTGGTTTAATTTCTTTTTTGAGCAAAAGGCAAAACTACTTTGTTTCAAATTTCTTTTAAAACTTGCAAGCAGATATGAATATGATAGATGTCTTTAAAATTAAAAGTAATAGTTATGTACCCCTGGAAAGTCTCATTGAAGGAAATCAGTGTGTATCTTAAAATCTCCAGTTTATAGATTTAATGTTTGTTAAAAAAAAATTTTTTAAATTCTTAAGTACTTCTTAATTTCCCACTATAATTTCTTAGTGCAAGATGTGCCAGAAGTTGTCAGATGTGGTTAATTAAAAAAGAAATATGCTGGAATAAAATCAAAGGAATTGAAATGAAGACTATTGAACATCTTTATAGTCTACAAGCAAAAGAAGTGCAAATCAGCCCGAATGCAAACAGGTCATAAATTTTATTGAAGTCCACTAAATGTTTCAACAGCAGGAATGCTGCTGGGTACAATAGCTCAAAGTTAATTTTTCCCATAAGTAGCTGCTTGCTGTGCAAGGCACTGTGGTGTCTTCAGTAAACATGCAGTGATAAAGAATCAGCAAGGATGTAAGTGCTGCAGTTGTCTGTCACTTTTCACACAATCCCTGAAAGATGAGGCTAGGTAAATCATGGCTGGCTCAGATCAACAGGAACAGAAGGGATTATAGGCCATTTCCTTGCAGACCAAGATGAATACCAGCCTCTGGCATTTGGTCCGGCTGGGACTCTGATGTTTGTAATTAATTAAACTAATTTGTTCACAGTAAGCTGCGAGCCCTGCACCACCAAAGTACAAAGTAAGCAGGAGACCCCAATGAGCTGCCTTCTGTTTTCACACTTTGAACAGCTCAGGTAAGATTTTCTTCTTTAATGACAGAAATTAAATTTAGGCATTCATTCTTTATCCTCTCTTGTAGGATATACGCATTTAACTCTCTTAGGGGAAGCTCCCTAATTTCAAAATATACCTCATCTCTTCCTCTAATGTATCTTATGAGTAGAAGGAAGAATATAAAAAAGACAGTTTAAATAAATAATGCAGCCCAAACAAAAGAAATCTTCAAATCAGTGCTATACATCTAGAAAGTGTGCACTCTGAACCAGCAAGAATTTTGCCATTGGGATACCCCTTCTTGGAAATGTGAAGAAATTTAATGCAAGTAAAATATGTTCACTTTCATCCCAAAAGTTAGCTAGCTAGTGGATAAGTGCTAGCAGATGATGCTCAAGAATATGTAGGGTAGTTCCTGGTTGTGTAGGCCCAGTAAAACCAGTTGTTGTAATGGATTGCAAATGGCTTCTTTACATGGCACTTTTAGCAAAGACAGGGTCTATGCAAATAGTTTATAAAGAACCTACAGGCCAAATTATGTATAAAGATTTAAAATAAATTTAAATAAACACATTTGTAAAAATCAAGGCTTGTGTGTAGTTAACGAGCAGAAAAGGGCTACATTTATTAATAATATGTTGATTAATGTCAAGTTCACCCATTTCTGCTTTGACAGGTTCAGCAAGACTCAGATCTATGTAGATTAAGAACGGGTGATTTATCAAAGGACAGCATATCACAAAAACCAAGAAGAAGGGGGTCTAAAAACTACTCTGCAAAACAGTATTACCTGGCAGAATCCTACAATTAACAGGAAAATAAAACAATGCATAAATGTTACATAGAGATAGCAAAATGAAAATAAGAAAGACAAACTTGTAGCACCTTAGAGACTAACAAATTTATTTCAGCATAAGCTTTCGTGGGTTAGTACCCACTTCATCGGATGCATGGAATGAAACATACAGTAGACAGATATTTATACAGTCAGAGAAACATGATAAGGTGGAGGTGCATAGACCAACCTTAAGAGGCTAATTAATTGAGAGGAACCATAACAGCAGGGGAAGAAAAACCTTTGAAGTGATAAACAAGATGGTCACACAGGTGTGAATGAGGATCGTTAACTTAAGGGAAATAGATTCAATTAACGTAATGGCCGAGCCATTCGAGGTCCTTATTTAATCCTGAGGTAATGCAATCTAGTTTGCATATCAATTCGAGTTCAACAGTTTCTCTTTGAAGTCTGCTTTTCGAGTTAATCTGTCGCAACACTGCTACCCTCAAGTCTGTCACTGAGTGATTAGGGAGGTTGAAGTGTTCTCCTACTGGTTTTTGAATGTTATGATTCCTGATATCAGATTTATGTCCATTTATTCTTTTGCGTAGAGACTGTCCGGTTTGGCCAATGTACATGGCAGAGGGGCATTGCTGGCACATGATGGCATATATCACATTGGTAGATGTGCAGGTGAATGAGCCCCTGATGGTGTGGCGGATGTGATTAGGCCCTGTGATGGTATCACTTGAATCGATATGTGGACAGAGTTGGCATCGGGCTTTGTTGCAAGGATAGGTTCCTGGGTTAGTGTTTTTGTTGTATGGTGTGTGGTTGCTGGTGAGTATTTGCTTCAGGTTGGGGGGCTGTCTGTAAGCGAGGATTGGTCTGTCCTCCAAGATCTGTGAGAGTGAGGGATCATCTTTTAGGATAGGTTGTAGATCTTTGATGATGCGCTGGAGAGGTTTTAGTTGGGGGCTAAAGGTGACGGCTAGTGGTGTTCTGTTATTTTCTTTTTTGGGCCTGTCTTGTAGTAGGTGACTCCTGGGTACTCTTCTGGCTCTGTCAATCTGTTTTTTCACTTCAGCAGGTGGGTATTGTAGTTGTAAGAATGCTTGATAGAGATCTTGTAGGTGTTTGTCTCTGTCTGAGGGATTGGAGCAAATGCGGTTGTATCTTAGAGCTTGGCTGTAAACAATGGATCGTGTGGTGTGTCCAGGATGGAAGCTGGAAGCATGTAGGTAAGTATAGCGGTCAGTAGGTTTCCGGTATAGGGTGGTGTTTATGTGACCATCACTTATTAGCACAGTGGTGTCTAGGAAATGGACCGCTTGTGTGGACTGGTCTAGGCTGAGGTTGATGGTGGGATGGAAATTGTTGAAATCATGGTGGAATTCCTCAAGGGCTTCTTTTCCATGGGTCCAAATGATGAAGATATCATCAATGTAGCGCAAGTAGAGTAGGGGTGTTAGGTGACGAGAGCTGAGGAAGCGTTGTTCTAAGTCAGCCATAAAAATGTTGGCATACTGTGGGGCCATACGGGTACCCATAGCAGTGCCACTGACTTGGAGGTATATATTGTCCCCAAATGTGAAATAGTTGTGGGTGAGGACAAAATCACAAAGTCCCCACAGTATGCCAACATTTTGAGTGCTAATTACCAGTCTAGGACTTATGCATAGCCACCCTGCTTTGCTGCTATAAAAGCTACAGGCTGTTGTGTTCTGCAAAGTTATGTTTGTTCTCATAACAGGGATCCACAACACCTTACCCAAAGATAAATTGAGGAACACTTTAGGAAACTGGGAAAATTGTAATAGTAGAGCCCAGGAATATCAGGTTTTGAATGAAGGACATGATGTATCTTTGTAGATGGAACATACAGAGGATAGCAACATATGTGACATCATTAGAGAGACAAGGGACAAAGATATTGAAAAGGGGACAAATAGGAATACCTAGTTCTTATATAGTACTTTTCATCCATGTAGCTTCATGTGCTTTACAAAGGAGGCAAATATCATTATCTTCATTTTACAGATGGAGAAACTGAGGCAGAGAGAGGTGACATAACTTGGTCAAAGTCACACACCAGGCCAGTGGCAGAGCCAGGAATAGAACATAGGGCTGACATCCTGGTGCTATTAAAGACAATGGAAAAACTCCCATTAACTTCAGCGGGACCAGGATTTCACCCTATATCTCATGACACCCCCATGTGTCATCCTATGATCTTGCAGAATTAATCAAAACACACCTCTGTAGGACTCCTTCTCTGACAGCTAATCAATCCAGTAAACTTGCTGACAATTATTATATTACCAAGCCTTCCAAGGAGATTAACAATAAACAATACTTTTCAAGCTTCTCTTTATTATAAGGGGAGCAACTAGCAGCTACCACTACCGAATATTGCAGCAATATTAGGGGGAATACTGCAGCTGTAACAGAATGAGTCTTTACCTGAAAAACCCTCCTTTGTCTTTTTTTAAATAAATTGGAAAACTAAGCTACTCCAAAACCCCAAGCCAGCTTTATGAATTCAGTTTTAAATGAATAAATATCAGATCCTTCTTGCTATTAATTTATTATTGTTGCTTATATTTGGGACATCTAACATGAAGAGAAATATATATATCTTTTCCCAGCATACAACCAACATGGAGAGACTTAGACCCTGATCTTAAAACCACTTACGCAGTTGAGTAGACCCACTGAATGGAATGGGACTACTCACAGGTGCAAAGTTACTCAATGTAAGTGTTTGCTTAGTTCAGACAGATTGAGCCAAAGCTGTGAGAGAACAGTAGAGATCACTTGACCATAATTTAGGTTAATAAAGGCATTTATAGTACAAAACCCTAAATCATTGCTTGAATGTCACTGAAAGCCCTACAATTAGGAAAGTCTGAGCTAAGAAGGTATTGTTATAAAGGGAAGAAGTTTATCATTCAAAACATATGGATTTTAACTTGGAAGTCATTTTATCTCAAAGCATCATCATCTTTATAATATATTGTCCTAACTAAAAAATGGATTCCAGCATAAATGTTTAAAAAATGAAATATTTGTATAATTTTCTTTTATACTAGGACTGTTGATTAATCACAGTTAACTCATGCAATTAACTAAAAAAATTAATCGTGATTAATTGCAGTTTTAATCACGCTGTTAAGCAATAGAATCCCAATTGAAATTTAATAAATATTTTTGAATGATTTTCTACATTTTAAAATATATTGACTTCAATCACAACACAGAATACAAAATGTACAGTGCTCACTTTCTATTTATTTTTTATTACAAATATTTGCACTGTATCTTCCTTTTTTCCCCCTCCCTTTTTGTTATTAGTTTAACACCTGCCTGACTACTCTAGCCAGCCTTTCTCTTAGGAAATTGATTCCCCTTCTACTGAGGTGGAGATCATCCAAATTATACAGCCTGCTCTCCCCATAGACGGTGGACCAATGTTCCACAAAACGAAAACCCTCCACCACTTACCTACCCAGTGATTCACTTTCAGAATATTGTGTCTTCTTTTACTTGTGGGACAAGAAAGATCTCAGAGCAGATTGTTTGGACATTCTTCTTCTTCAGCATGCTTCCAAGTTCCCTGAAGTCACCTATTATCAATGACAGAGTATCATTAGTGCCAATCTGAACCACCGCCAATGGATGATGATACCATGGTGCCTCAGGGAGTTATAATTCATGTGTCTCATATTCTGTTCACTTTTCTGTTCTGTGCTTGGTCAAACTACATTTCCCATAGTACTCCTCATGGTGAGATGAGGCGGTTGTATCATAGGAGAGAATCTGGCAGGAGAGCTCGGCCCATAAAGAAGAACAGGGATATTTGGATACTGAATTACAACTCCCGTAAGGCACTATGTCAGGATAGCCAAATCAAAGTATTTTGTTTTGCAGTTGAAATATTTTGGTTTTAGGGCATTTGTTTGAAAAATGGTATTTTCCATGGAGAGCAGATATTTTACACACACACAAATATTAATATAAAAATACCAATTTTCCATTAAAAACAATATAAATGGAAAAATTCCAACCAACCACAACACTAAATCAGAATAAAGGGGGTGCAGCAAATGCAGTATGCTTTTTGATCTTGCCCAAAACCCATAGAAGTCCATGGTATCAAAGCTCAGGGAGCAGAGTGAGGTGAGGAAGGGAGCCTGGATGCAGCTATTATACACCACATGCTTCCCTAAGCATCCCTTCAGCTTTCCAAGTGGAAATCCCTATGGGACTTAATGCTGCTAATTGTAACAATTCCAGAGTTACACAGAACTGAAAATTCCATTGAACTTGTCCAGTTTTAAAGGACACAGATTTTAGTTCTGGAGCTGAATTCCACCAGTTATCAGGATGCTCATATATAAGGTAGTGGTTCAGGACCATCTCTAATTTTAATATTTTGGCTTCTTACCATAATTTTATCAATAAATATATTCAAATTGTTATTAGAAGATCAAAGACACTTAAAATTCCATCTGGATTAGGAAGCACAATAAATATATAGTAATGTGATTGTTTCTAAAATCATTCACATAATCAACCAAATTGATTTTGTGCTAATGATGAATAAATAGAGCAGTTGGATCTAATTCTACACCAGTTACTCAGGTATAAATCCAAGCTGAGAATCTAGAACGTTGATTTCAGTGTAAGGGCTTGATTCTGCAAAGTGCTGAGCACTTCTATAAGGTACTGAAATCAAAGGTGCTGAAATCAGTGGGAGCTGGGGAGCTCTGTACCTCACAGAAGTGCTTGGGTATTTCAGCAACAAGCCCTAAGAGTGAGAAATTGAATGCATGAGGGAAGGGAACGAGATACTGAGCACATACACAGAAAGTCAGTTATAATCCTATTATGAGATTGGCTGTACCTACAACAATCCTGCTCTCCTCTTGTACAGCACATAAATTGCAGGCTGAATTTTCGTGGAAAACAGACATCTGTTTCAGAAAATGTAGAATACTGGAATAATGTTATACTCCTAAGCCTCACATGTTCTACTTGTTCAACAAGCACTATGCATAGTCTTGGATTTATCAGTCACTATTTAATATATCTTATAATTCTCTAGAGTCCAGCCATCTCAGATGTAAAGAACTCATTATGCTTTATGCTGCAGTACTCGATAAGAACATGAATCTTTCTTTACTGAAAATACTGCTTTTTTTAAAAAAAGACCCTCACACTCTCTTTGGGCTTAATTTTACCCTAACACACAAATTCCCCTTCTGAAATTAAGGAGGCTGCACAAGGTGTGTGTTAGGGCAGAATTTCGGCCTGTTCTATTCACTAAGGCAATGAATGTTAGAGAATTTTTTATAAATACTGTATACAATTACCTGTAAATTGTAATAATCTGTTAGAAATTGGTGATGATGATTCTAATTAAAGGTAAAGGGACAAAGATCAAGAACAGATGTCACACTCATGTAGGAATTAGAATTAATGATCATACATTAAAGCAGCAGAGATCCATTCATCATTTTATTAAGCTTGACTCATATGACCATACGGTAGTCACTTTTACAATGAAGCAAACCTGAACTCCCTCAGAACAACAAAAGAATAAAAACAGAAAATAGTAGAGCTATGCACAGAGCAAAGTTTCTTTTTCAGAATGTATAAGAGTAAGTGAAACTGTTTGGCTAAACTAAGACTCTCCTGTACGTGACAACAAAACCTTTGAAGTTGGCACATTACTTTTTAAGCAATGATTTTGATGGGACTAGTCTGATTATCCCAGGGTAAGTATCTAACCCTATTATTCCTCTCTTGCTCCTGCACTTTCTGGTTCTGTTCATAACTGGAAGAAGAAATGCTGAAGTACTGTGAGAAAGACTGATATAAAGGTATTCCCACCAGAAAAAGCTACAAATCAAATTAAAAAGTTGTTTCTTTTGATATTTGCAGGTCAATTTTGCAGACCCCATTGTTTTGTATCTTTTAGAGACACTCCAGAGAAACTCCCAAATCCTAGGTACTTTTGTACTCAGAACCACAACTCTGAAACTTTGGAAGTTAGTTAGATGGTTACTTATGTTGAATGGATACAATAAAAAAAAGTTATGCAAAATCAGCTGTAAAGTTCATCACAAATTTAGGCCTGGAGCTTGCAAACACGGATGCACATGAGTAACTGTGTGCACATGACTAGTCCTATAGAGAATAATGGAAATACTGACACACATACAGTGACTCGCATGGGGAGGTATCTGTACATTTCACATAGGTCCATCAGCAACATCCTGTTAAATATATGACACACAAAATTGTCATCCAAGAATAAGAATGAGAATTTTTAAGAGTTTAGGGGAGAGAAGGATTCCAATGTTTTCTAACCATTACATTGATATTTTCATTCCCAGCAGTTGACTATGAACCACAGTACAGGTAGTGAAAGTATTCATGTTTGAACTGACTTGAACATTATGCTATAATGGCCCAGATAACTTAAAATGGCAATTTATACATGGTGAGGTAGTACTTGGCTGGCCTAAATACACTAGCTACAATCTCTTCATTAATTTGTCTCATAGGTCAGAATGCATATTTATTTATTCTGATTTGTAAAAAAAGTAAAAGAGAACATTTCCTAGGCTCAAGAGGTTCTTAAATACTTTAAAATATCATTCTTATCATTTAAAATCTAGAAATCTCCTTTATCCTCTTGCCTCCCATCTGCATGGCCATAAATGATCAACCAAGAGATAAGATACATTTTAACTTTTCCTATCCACACCATCTTACTCTGTTACATAAGAATGGCCATACTGGGTCAGAATAATGGTTCATCTAGCCCAGTATCCTGTCTTCTGATTGTGGCTGGTGCAGATGCTTCAGAGGGAATGAACAGAACATCCCCTGTAATCTGCTCCCTGCTTCTGGCAGTCAAAAATTTAGGGATGCTCAGAGCATGGGGTTGCATCCCTGACCATCTTGCCTAATAGCCATTGATGGACCTATCCTCCAGGAACTTTCTTTTTTCAGCCCAATTATGGTTTTGGCCTTCGCAACATACTATGGCAACAAGTTCCACGGGTTGACTGTGCGTTGTGTGAAGAAGTATTTCTTTTTGTTTGTTGTAAATCTTCTTCCTATTAATTTAATTAGGAGACCCCTGGTTCTTATGTTCTGTGAAGGGGTAAATAACATTTCCTTTATCACTTTCTACATATCATTCATGATTTTATTGATCTCTAGCCTATCACCTATTAGTCAGTCTCTTTTCTAAGATGAAGTGTCCCAGTCTTTTTAATCTCTCCTCACAGGAAAGTGGTTCTATGCCTCTAATCATTTTGTTGCCCTTCTCTGTACTTTTCCCCCCAATTCTGATACATCTTTTTTGAGATGGAGGTGTCCAGAACCACATGCAGTATTAAAAGTGTGGGCATACAGTGGATTTATATAGCGTCATTATGATATTTTCTTTCTTATTTTCTATTCCTTTTCTTTCTGTTAGTTTTTTGACTGCCACTGCACATTGAGCAGATGTGTTCAGAGAACTATCCACAATGACTCCAAGATCTGTTCCTGAGTGGTAATAGCTAATTTAGATCCCATTATTTTCTACGTATACTTTGGATTATGTTGTCCAAAGTGCATTACTTTGCGTTTATCAACATATAATTTCATCTGCTATTTTGTTGCCCAGTCACTCAGTTTTGTGACATTCCTTTGTAACTCTTTGCACTCATCTTTGGATTTAGCTATCCTGAGTAATTTTGTATCATCTGCAAACTTTGCCACCTTACTGTTTACCTCATTTGCCAGATCCGTTATGAATATGTTGAAAAGCTCTGGTCCCAGGACAGAACCTTGGGGGACATTGCTATTTATCTCTCTCAACTGTGAAAACTGACCATTTTTCCTACCGCCAGGAAGGCTCCTTCCATCTTATCCCGTGACTGCTTACTTTGCCTAAGAGCTTTTGGTGAGGGACGTTGTCAAAGACTTTATGAAAGTCCAAGTACGCTAGATCAACTGGCTAACTCTTGTCTATATGTTTGTTGACACCCTTCAAGAATTCTAATGGATCACTGAGGCATGATTTCCCTTTTCAAAAGTTGTGTTGACTTTTCTCCAACATATCGTGTTCATTTATGTGTCTGGTAAATCTGTTCTTTACTACAGTTTCAACCAATTTTCCTGGTACTTAGGTTAGGCTTACCAGCCTGTAATTGCCAGGATTGCCTCTGGAGCCTTTTTTTAAAAAATGGTGTTATCTCTAGTCATTTGGTACAGAGGCTGATTTAAGCAATAGGTTATATAGCACAGTTATTAGTGCTGCAATTTCATATTCCCCTAATAGTGCCCTTACCCCTAAAAACTTAGCAGAATCCATGGGTTCTGCAGCACACCCTAAAGAACAACAGATCCTACCCCCACAACCCTATGGAAATGGTTCAGAGGGCTATTTCAGCCATTGGGCTCTCAAATCACTCCACGGCCTAAAGGGAAGGATTCCCTCCACTCAAGTCCGATGCTGGGTTCCTAAATTTGATCCTTAAGGCACAGACTAATAGATGCTGAGCACCTCCCAATACCAATGACGTCAAAGGAGTTGGGAGTGTACAGCAAAAGTGAAGATACTTTTTCTGCCTGTACTGTGTACGTGAGCTCATCCAATCAGCGAATCAGAAATAATACCCTGGGACTTCCACCATGTGACCAATGCCAGTATGATACTTTACATTCAAAAGGCACAGGAAAAATCTGACAGCCACATCGTAACAATTGTGTTAACTTCAGTGAAAGCTGCACTTACCCATTCAGGCACAACACACTAAACTAACCAGTTCAGGCACAACAACACAATTAAATGCTGCATGGTGTTTGCAGAAGCAGCACAAACCTGAAATTAGGTTGATTTTAAGTACTTTCCATTTTCAAGCTGAATATTTTGCTCAGTTAAAATGAATAAAACCATTGATTTTTTTTCTTTTGAATACCATATTTTCACATAACCACCATCTGAAATAAAGGAACTAATGTTAAAAAAAGATAAAAGTTCTTTAAAAAAAATTACAAATAATTATCGATTAGTCAGAATATTCTTTTGTGCTTTAACCAATAAATGGCTAAACCAATTTTGGATCACACTTTTAGGAATTCATTTTATTTTTACTTCCTAATTGCAATTTGTCAAATGACTTTCTGAAAGTGAAATTACTTTTGAGCAGTTACAACCTCTTCAGACAGCTGGCCTGGAATGAAATCTAACAGTTTACACAAATTTAAAATATATTTATCCAGAACTTTCAAGTGTGAACTTTTAAAATAATTTAAAATAAATTGCAGTGATATGAGTAATAGTGCACTATAATAAATATTGGTAATATATAATATTTTACATCATCTGTATTAATTGCATTCTAATTTTCACCTTCTTAGAGTATAACTGAATAAACAGAACCTTTTTCCTTTAGTAATTATTCACCTGGGTCTTGATTCAGCTAACACTTACGCACATGCTTATCTTTAAGTGCAGAAGTCGTCCCATTGGTTCAGTGTTGGGACTACTGTGCTTAAACATAAGCATGCATTTAAGAGTTTTCAGGAGCAAGGCCTTAGAGACCAACCCAATTCCCCAAAGAGTAAGTGGAAAGATTCCCATTAAACTCAGTAGGCGCTGGACTGAGACCTTGGAGCTAAATCATGCCAAGTACTAAGCAGCCTCAATGTACACTGAAGATAATGGAAGTTGGTGATCCTGAGCACCTACCAGGATCAGGCCCTTGGAGACATTATATTGTGACACTGAAGATTTTCTCTATAGGAAATGTATCCCCTTCACAGATGTATTCTTTTGGAGGCATAAAGGCATAAAAGGTTGTTAGGTGCCTGATTCCCATTGAAAGTCAATGAAAGCTGAGTGCTTCACTGCCGTTTGCATCACTGAGAATCTTCTCCTTAAAGGTCAAATTCACTCCAGTGCAGAGGGACAACACAAAAGTCCTCTGTGCCACTGAACCACTACAGAGGAGTTGTAAATGGAGCAGCTACTCTGGGAAAGCCTTTGCACTCCCGCAGTGGTCCATTGGGATGGACTCCATGCCAGCCTTAAATATGCAGGTGTGATGGAGACAGCCAGGGCTGGAGTCAGGATTCTGCACTGACACAGATCCAAACTCCCCGCATAGAGAGGGCAGAGGTGAATATTCCTGCCCTAGGCTTAACCACAATTTTGCATTTTACCCTCCAGTTGAGAGGGTGATTTCCATTTCTCCCTACCCCCACATTTTAGGCCAGTTCCTCGTGTACATCACAGTCTGATTACTGAATTTCAGGGGGGAAATTTCACCCCACTGCACAGAAGGGTTATTCTTAAGAGTTCCATTCCCTAATCGTTATTTGGTTTGGTTGGTTCCACTGAACTAGGAATTAATGATCAGGATGGAATATATTTGTCTTGGCATCACAATGGATTGTCTTTGATACGTTTTGTTTGGTCTGGCACAGTCCTGGCTTCCCCCATCTGTTTCTGATGTTTATGCTGTTAAAGATTTGACAGATGTATAGCCCACTGCCACGTGCAGGGGTAGAACTGACTTTCCTACACAGTGTTCAGCAGAGGAGCTAGAAGCATGAGCAAGAACCAAACACAAGCTTGATAACTCCCAGGCATTTTATCAGCAGTTGAGCATCAATTTATCTATTCCCCAGGATAACAGAGATTCCTCAGATAGCAGTTTGAAGACACTCATGTCGTTTTTCTTTTTTTCCCCGCCGCCTTGTATTTTTTCCCCATTTTTAAAATAATAAATGTCAGTGTCATGGAAATAACAGATGTCCACACGGCATTGCTAACATGGCTCTCCAATCAAATTATTGTGACCTCTACATTTTTCAAAGTACTGTTCAGTATTGTAGCAACTTGACTATTACACTTTCCCTTTTTTATTTTGGTTTCACATGGTCATATGTGCGAAAAAGGGCAAAAAACCATGAAATAAAATTTGATTAATATCTAAAGGTGGAGGCTAAGGATCATAGAAACTGAGAATGAAAACAGAATTAGCAACTAGAATTTCAGCCAAATTTAGGTGTATATAATGAAGGTAAACAATGAGTCTGTAGGACCAATTCTGCCCTCAATTACATAGCTGTCTCTCATTTACTTACCTGTGTATTTGAAGGCAGAACTAGCCCCTGCCTCTATAATGAGGCATTTAGGTGTCAAATTCTCCTCTCAGTTACATCAGTGAAATCCCACTCTTTAAGTAGAGTCCACACCACCAGGTAGAAACACCTCACCCAACCTGCTCTCATCTTCACTGGGATGTGGTATTCCTACCTCTTGCTTAGCAAGTGAGCTTCAGTTTAAGGTGACCATCTCAATCAGGGAATGCTGCCCTTTATTCAGGCAATAAGGATAACAACATTTCATTACCCTTGCATTCAAATACTAGAGTGATTTGTAACCCAAAACCAGCCAGAATTGATCATTTTTGGCAAAACAGCTCCATCATACTGCATACATAGACAGAGTGGGTGTGTCTATGCAAACACAATCTACTCTTGAAGTCTTTTCCCCAGTGCATCACTGGATGTCGGGAAGAACTTATAACAGACCCTGCTTACACAAAGGTTTGATCATTATACTGCAATGGCATTTTTTCTAACAGTTCTTTCATAACATCACAGTTATTTCAAAAGGAAGCACAAGCTTTGTTTACACTGACTTCTAAACTGGCATTTGAACAGTATTTAAATTTGGTTTAAACACAGCTCCAGCTAAATTGTTTTTGACAGCCACTGTGGATGCAGCCAAATTGTTAGAACCGTATTTAAAATCCATGTCTAAAAGCCAAGGACAATTTCTTAGAACCAATTTCCATATTGCAGAGCTGCAACTCTAACTGCAATCCATAGAATAGTATCGATATAGTATATCTAAATACCTATGCTATAGTCCATAGGAAGAGCCTGGAACTCTTGAGTCAGAAGTAGTTCTAAACCAACTTAGCCCCATTCACCTTAGGTAGTCAAATCATATTAGAAATCATTTCAGCTGGCACTCTGTTTAAATATGCTTCCTTAACTTGATTTTGAGTCAACGTGGAAGAAGCAAATTTCTGCACCTGGTCAATTTTGCCTGTCAATTCTGGGTATTATAAGGATTCGTTCCTTATGAAACAAATTTGTGCAGTTTAAAGATATTGAGATATTCAGATAGAGCAGTTCTGGAGTCTTTATTGTTCAGAGTCTAATTCTTTTTTCCTTTGCAACCCAGGGATAATCCCCAGTATGATATGGATGCTGCACTGGTGTGTTTTTTCAACAATCTACTCCTGGCAGTGGATAAAGTCCAGCAGTCTATAAAGACGCTATTAAATCTAGTAGAAACCATGATAACCTTGGTCATCATGATGCACTGTTGGGTCACAGGTGGACTTTTGCAGGAACAGTTGGAGATTGCCCCCCACTGCCTCTGTTCTTTCCTTTCCAGAAGATTCATGAAGATGTCCCTAATGACTCTCCCTCTCTCATGTGGGGATCCATAGAGTTCTAATCTGGTACCCACTCTTGGAACAGGTGGTAGATGGGAATGAGAAATATTTTGGGTTCATGTTCTACAACCACTGACAAAGAGTTTGGGATGTTTTCCCATTTTTTTAAACAAGAATTTTTCACTTGGTAAATTAACAGCAAAGACCTCTTAGCACACCTCTTTCGTGTGAGCTGACTTTATTGCCTTTACAGATTTAAATCCTAGTTTAATAGGGATTTCGCACTATATAGTCTGGACATAAACTGGAGAGAGCAGTCATTCAGCTTTATAGCTAAGCCATAGGATCTGCACAGATTGGTATTCAGGAAATTATCCTTAACAGATTTGTCTTTTCACCAAGCATGTATTTAAGCTGATTTAACTGCATAAAATAGAAGATATGAGATGAATGTTGAAAATGCAAAAAAATAACCAAAAAACAAGAGTTCAAAGTAAATACAGTAGTGACTATATGTGTGTCAGAGGGTGATTTCTGTAAAGTCTGCTTTTCAACACCAAGAAATGATGACAGTGTTGATTGTGGCAAGCAGAGAATCATAAATGCAGCAATTGAATGGTTATTGCAGGAATAATTAGGAAATCTCACAAGACGTACCATAAAAATCTCACTTGATAATCCATTGTATCTAATGGGACAAAATGATGTTTCAAGAGATGAAATTTCACTGTGCAATTATTGGACATCACCACAGTCTTTTCACAGCAGTTTTCAGACCTTAAAACATATTCACTGAGGACATTGGGGAGTCACTTACAGTGGTTAAGAGATTTCACATAACAAGACAGGTCAAAAAGAATTAGAAACTACCATATATGCACATAGAAGAACTTTTCAGTTGCCATTGTAAGCAAACTTTACAGCAGTATTCACATTATTCTGTATGTATTACCAATGCTAAGTATCTGGAACATCACAGATGTCACAGTATTATAATTTAATTGCAAATTGTATAATGGAATTTTCTAAAGGGTAGACATCATATAAGAAGATATACACCTGTAACAATAGCTACTGGTTAAAAAACATGTGTTATAATTTCACTGGTTTTCAAACTGATCTCACCAAGAGTTAGGCCAATTCTGAGCACACTTGAAAGTCCCACCCAAAGTGTAGCAGGGCCTTAGCCTCTGTTAACACTGGACAGAGAAATCAAGTTAAGGAATCATGTTCAAATGCTATTTAAAACGTGATTCCAACTAAATAATTATTTAATGTGGTATGGCTGGAGCCAACCAATGTTAAAACCAGGATTAAAAAGTGTGTTTTACCCCAAGCAGAGATCTAGCCTAATATACAGTTTTAATAGGTAAAGTAACAATAATATGGTTACATTCATGATTTTGTCTAATCTGGATGGATGGAGCCATTTCATGTTACATACAGGTTCAAAAAATTCCTTACACCTATGTATGGTATAGGAATGTTTTTTTAAAACTTAGTTATGTGTGGTTGACCTCCATCCACACAAGCTGTAAAGAGAGATGGCTTTAGCAGGTGGACATATATTTAATTCCATACACTTTACAAAAAGTCTGCATAACAAACTAAGCCTGTGATTTCCAAGACACCTAAGAGATTTGTGCACCTAATTTCCCTTATATTGATGAGGTGTGGGTAATCTAAATCTCCTAGGAAGCTTTGAAAATCTCAGTCTTAAACTATGATTATAAATTCTCATGTGATGCAATAAAGCAAAACAACTGACATTTTCATCACAGTGGCAGTAGCCCAGTATT
Organism: Macrochelys suwanniensis; assembly: GCA_033296515.1. Classification (NCBI taxonomy): domain Eukaryota; kingdom Metazoa; phylum Chordata; order Testudines; family Chelydridae; genus Macrochelys; species Macrochelys suwanniensis. Next base: position 38,161,930 of record CM065783.1, read on the forward strand.
TGTTCCTTACACTGTTTAAAAAGTGCTTTGAGATCCTCGGGCTTTATAAAAGTGACACACTCATCCACAAGCCTTATGAAAGCCAAGCTGAAAAACACACAGCAATAACATGCTGAGAGCTATGTTGTTCATCTCCAAATTAAGATTACAAAGCTACGAGACAGCATAGTGAGAAAAAGGGAAAATGCAGGAGCATCAAAGATTAAAAATTCTATTTAATGTATGTTTTAGAATACTTAACATATTATTACAATTGCAATTTTACTTTCATGTGCTCTGTGTCCACATCTATTACAATGGTCTGCATGGTCCAGCTAGCAGCATGTGCAGTAGCAAGGAATTCATCCATTTTACATGTTAACATGTTAACAAGTAAAAAGATCCATTTTAAAAGCCTTGAAAAATAAGTGACAACTTCAATCATAATTGTCAAAAACCAAACAGAAAATCCCAGCATGCTATTAATGGCAGGGTACTTTTTTGGGTTGCCTTCAAACACTTCAAAAACAACCTGTTCAAGGTAGGTGGTGAACTACTATTTTATACGCTATGGATAAATGTCACAAAGGATGCTACTAGTTTAGCCAAGCAAGGATCTCTTTAAGAATTGGGGGGGGGGGGGGGGGAAAGATGCTGAAAATGGTAATCTTTTGAGCCAGTTTTGGTCTTGATTTTGTGTCTTTTATTTTTTCTTTTTGGAAGAAAGAAGTAAAAGTAGGTCTTCCCAGTGAAGTCATTTGCATGTTTCAAGAAACCCTAATTAAATTGTTTAAGAAACTCAAATAGTAAGATGAAGTGCACTTTGTATTCCAAATCAAACCTTCTTTCATACCTTAGGATATAGTATGTACAAAGTTTGAGTTGTGCCACCCTTACAGGAATGAAATGGGACTACTCGCAGAGTAAAATACTACTCAGTATGAGTAAAGGTGGCAGAAAGTGGTCCTAAGATATTTTCTTGCAAAATCCAAACTGACACTTTAAAGTTTGTTATCAGAAGCCGTGAATAGAGAATATCCAGTCAGCTCAAAGGGACACATTTAGGCCATGTAGATGTTATGGAAATTACTAATACCACCACCACCTAGCTTTTATATAGTGCTTTTTATGCATAGATATCAAAGTGCTTCACACAGAAGGTCAGTATCATCATCCCCATGTTACAGCGGGGGGAAATTAAGATGTAGGGCATTGGAGTGACTTGCCCATCAATCCACCAGTAATAGAACCCTAGTCTCCAGAGTCCCAGTCTCTATCCACTAGACAACTCTGCAGCATTAGGAAAGAGTAGTTACAAACCTTAACATGAAGAGAAATGGGAGATGAGACACTAGATGGGGAGCATGCTGAGTTACTACAGAGAATTGTTTCCCAGGCGTCTGGCTGGTGGGTCTTGTCCACACACTCAGCGTCTAACTGACCACTAGATTTGGGGACAGTAAGGAATTTTCCCTCAGGTCAGATTGGTAGGCACTCTGGGATTTTTGCCTTCCTCCGCAACAGGGGGCACAAGTCACTTGCTGGCTCGAACTGGAGTAAGTGGAGTAAATTCTCTGGAATTTAAGACTTTAAGTTGACATCTGAGGACTTCATAACTCAGCCAGACGGTATGGGCCTATTACAGGAATGGGCAGGTGAGGTTCTGTGAGCTGCAATGTGCAGGAGGTCAGACTAGATAATCATGATGGTCCATATGGCCTTAAAGTCTATGAGTCTATTTATGTTATTTTTAAAAAAAATTAATGGAAGCAGGACCAAGATTTTAACCTGATATTAATACCAGTACACATCTTTCAACCATACCTATTTACTGAAGTTAATGGTAGGGACTATGCAGCACCAAGAGAAATTCAAAGATAATTTTGTTTGATTTATATGGCTACACTTTTTAATTTATGATTTTTATCTTTGGAGCATCCCTTGCAAGGGAGAGAATTGCAAGAGATCCTAACATCCTAACCAGCATTATCATGTTGTAATAATGCCAGAGCACGGCCCGCTACTAAGATTTGTAAAAATCTCCTCGATCCCACTGCTCCTAGGGCTACACTTACATGTAAGTTATTAAATCAATTCAATACTTTTGATTCCAAAATGACTCCTGTGTTAAAGCACTGTGCTGCGAGAAATCAAAGCGAAATCAGTTGGCAGCAACCAAACCTGTTAGTCAACAGTGATACTAAGAAGGAGACTCACAGAAACTGGATCTTTGATGCTCTCTTCCCCACAAGTAAAGCAGCAGTTATCAATTTCAATGACCTTACTGGATGATTTGTGTGCTGCTCACAACACAGCTGCAAATACCGCAGACTAGAAAAAGAAAGGGAAGTCTCATCTGGTGATGGCAGAGGATTATTGGATCGAGAAGAACCTTTGTCTTCAGAAGCCAGGAGGATTAACTGCTGCTGTGGTTAGTGGGAAGGGAAGGAGAAGATGCAACTGCATGCTACAGCTGCCGTTACACTTCCCACCCGCTCTGATCCTGCTTGGCGGATGTAACAGAGAACATTGACTTCTACTGGCACCTCTTGTATATTCAGATATATCTGATCGAGGAGGAAATTTACTGGTCATGGCAGAAGGATCAGAGACATTTTCCACCAATCCTTTTGTTTTTATCCTGTTTGGTTTTGCTCCTTTTTTTTCCAGCTTGTTGTAACTGCCACATTCACACACAGATTCTCTCTCCCCTTCTTGCAATGTCATTTCAGAGACAGATGGGGCCTGAGCCTGCACAAGTGAACACAGAGGTTGCAGAGCAAGCAAGGAGGTTCCCCACTTCCCTTTGGGTCACCGTGCCAGGGCTGGGCACAATTACATTGGGATGGGTAGGCACTGCTGGTTGCTAGTGCTGCTGCCGGCACTAGCTACCTGGCAGGGGTGCAGGCAGGGCAGTAATCAGAGCTGGCCAGGGCAGTGGCAAGGAAGTACCATTTGCACCACTTACAAAGGTGGCAGAGCTGCTGTTCCATGACTCTCCCCGAGGGCCCCTTGAAAGAATGCTGGCTGAGCAAGTCCTGCTTCTTCCTTGGTTTTTCTGCTCCAAACAGCCCTTACACACGTCCCCCTTCCCATGTGTCCCTGGCTGTAAAAGCCAGAATCCAGTCCTAAACATTTGCCTGTTTGTTTTCTTTCCAAATCCAAATGCAGGAAAGAAAACAACCAGATGAACAACAGATGATGGTCTGGATTCTGCTCTCGGCCTCAGCACTGTAAATCTAGCATAACTCCGTTGCTTTCAGTTCAGTGACTCAGAATTCACATTGGTGTAAGAGAGAGCAGAAGCTGGTGTGAAGTTTTTAGTCACTTCACATTCTCAGCAATTTTTTTTCCCCAGGCAATTTTGCTCCAAAGTTTTCCTGATCCACCTGGCAAGCTTCGTCCACGCAGCAAGAGGCTGAATGCTGATTACGTGTGCAAGGCTCAGCTGCTGAAATCTGTAACAGTAAGCAGAATTTACCCCCTGACCTTTAACTTCCCCTTCTGCTGTGATTCTCAGGTTTGTTTCCTCTAAACACAGAGCAGCAGTTTTGTGGTGCAACGAACTTTACCAAGATGACATAAAATGATTTACAGAACTACTCCACTTTGTATTTCCAGGAGATTTCTCTGTGTTACAACCTGCAGAACTATTCCTTTCAGGGCAGATCCTGCTCCTCCTCCCCATGTGGAGTAGTCTCATCAATGGGATTGCTGGCAGAGTATGCTACTGCTCAACATGAGAAAGAGTGGCAGGATCTGGCTCTTCAGTAACACATCAGAATTCATACTGACAGCTTTCAGCTCTTTAGCCTTTCCATGCACTGCAGCAGTGACGAGAGAAAACAGAGCAGTAACAGTTTGGTAGCATCACTATCAGTATACAGAGGAGTCCAAAGAATTGTTCATTTCCAACCATCCCTAATGCAGAGGTGACAGATTAAATGATAGTTACCAGTGATCTTCAGTCAGATTAATATCTGTGTCAACTGCTTGCACCTTTACTATTCTGCTGCTGGTGAAGGCAAATATTAAATTGTGCATTACTCTGCCTAGCTGCTATAAGTCTTGCACCAGTGGAGAATCACCAAGTATAGGCCTACCCTGGCCATGGTTTCTTCCAAAAAAAACCCCCACTCTTTGCCTTGCCTGCCCAGGAATACCCTCTGCACCAGGACTTCTGCAAAGGATGCACAGTGTCCATTTTCCTTCCTCTCCCCCTTGACTTTGCCCTCACTCCAAATGAGGGTTGGGAGAAATCAACCATTTTTGAAAAGAATTGGACACCCAACTCAGCTATAAAGACAAAATCCAATTAAAATTATACTAGATCTCACCTCTGTGACAAGCAGTTCATGGTTTATTTTTAATTAGCAACTATGCTGGCTGGTGTTGGGGTGCAGCGATGGCCTGGCTTACTCCCCACTCACATGGCTTACCAGTTTCAAGCTGCCCATGATCAAGTTCCCCAAAGACTGATGTTTCCACTGAATCTGCACAACAGCAAGGTGTATGCAAAGCCAACCAAACTGCTCACTTCCATTTACCAGAAGGGTTGATAAAATTAATACCAGTATCCCCAAGAATGCTGGACCACTTGTGAGCATCAAAAATGGCTGCTCACATGTTTTGCCATCAAAAGCTTCACAGTGCAGAATAAGTGATCTTCTGGTGAAATCTTTGGGTTTTTTCAGCAACAGGTAAAACAGTGTGATGAACTTCTAGATCCACCTATCTGAAGTAACTGAGTCACGTATAGGTTGTAGTCAATATTTCCACTTGTTGACAAATTCATTTGTATGGATCATTGATAGTTTTAAAAAATGGAGGGGGGAAGCTGGTAGCAAAAGCCGCAAATGTATGATCAAAGCCCAAATCCTTTAAAATAACATCTCATCTCGGGAGGAGAATATATAATAGAAGAGTTGATTTCATAGATTCCAATGTCAGAAGGGACCTCACATTTTTAATAGAAGTTAGGGGACCATTAGCTCATTGAGACTAACCTCCTGAATAAACACAAGCCATAGAATTTCACCCGGTTACTTGTGTATTGACCCCAATAATTTGTGTTTGACTAAAGCAGATCTTCCAGAACTGCACCCTAACTTGATTTGAAGTTATCAAGAGATAGAGAATCCCTTGGTAATTTATTCAATGATTAGTTTGTTTCAATTGCTAATTTGCAGTGACCTCCTCTGGGCTGCATAATTATCCTAAGTTATATGTAGATGTTTAGAGGAAGCAAAACAAAAAACAGCTGGAGCGAAGTTATCGGGACATCTGGTCACCCTAGTGGTCGGGGGAGTTGGAGGGGAAAGGAGGCTGCGTATACCTCACACTTCTTTCCAACTGGAAAAAAAAAAGCCTTCTATATTCTAAAGGTCAGACTGATCGATTTTCAATGTCAATTGTACTGTACCAAATACTAAGGGCCAAATAATCAGGTCGTGTAGATCAGCTTAGCTCCACTGATATCAACGGAGCTACATTGATTTACACCAACTATGGATTCGACCCATGAATTCTAAGAAGCTTTTTTTTGCATTGTTTCATCTTAGCACTATGAGGTATCAACATCTTCCCACTTTTTTTTCAAACCTGCAGTAATAATTTTGCGGAGAGATTTCTTGGTTATAAGCTCAGACACTTGCTTAGAACAAAAAACAACCACCTTTCTTTGATTAAATAACCCTCTTTAAAAAGCTTTAAAGGGAAAGTTCTGTACAGCAAATGCAGAGGGAATCCAAGTGGCACAAGACCACCATGTTTTAAGCATTATTTAAAACCCATGAGCATTATTTGAGAACCTATAAGTTCTGGACTACGATCATGAAAGCACTTCAGGCTTTTAAAAGTACATGCTATTTATTGCCATGTAAATAGATCCTCTGTTCAGATAACTTTCAAAGGATACATTATTAGTGGTTTTGCTGAAGTTGTGATCTGTTTAAATACAGATTTATAAATGTTTAGATAGTTTATAATATGGATTTTATAATCTAATTTCATTTTGAAGAGAAAATATTGCTGTGCATAACCAGTGTGTTGGAAACCTCAGCATTATGCCTATTTACTTAAAGAAAACATCAGTGGTCTGATTCTGATTTCACTGGGGCTGGTCCACTCATGTGGCTCTGACTCAAGTATTAGTGCCCGGTACTGAGAATAAGGAGCAAATTACTGTTGGTTGTTCTAATGGCTTATAAACATTATATACCCTTCCCAAATTAAAGTGTACATGAGAAAAAGCTATCTTCATATATACATTGCAATTAGAGCTGTTAGGAGAAACTTTGACAGAACTATATTAAATCAGAACATGCAGTTCCATCAAAACTGAAATGCTTCACAAAACAGGACTCATATTACCAAAATTTTCTTTTTGGAGAAAACTGGGTGGTGGGGGGGGCAGATTCAAATAGTCAAAACATCCTATTTTGATATATTTGGAACAAATGTTTCCATATTTCATTTTGAATTTTTTTGTATTATATAAAATAATCCAAAATTTAAAAAGTCAAAATCAAAACACAAGTTTTAAATTGTGTCAAAATGAAATATTTCAAGTGACTTAAAACAAGTTTTTTAAATTTTCCTTTGTGGGGAATTTTTGAAATGTTCAAGTTTTTGTTCCAATTTGGAATGAAGTCAAATGTCAAGATTTTAAACTCCTTTGTGAAAATGCAATTTTTGTCCTCTGCATAGCTCTTATTTTAATGTTTAAATGAATTTTGTTCTGCCCAGCAAGCTAAAAATGAACACACACTCTTTGCTGTGAATTCATTATGAACTTACTGGAAAATATAGTTGTTTGCAGTGCCGTAGTTGTGTTGGTCCCAGAATATTAGAGAGTCAAGGTCAGTGATGTAATATCTTGTATTGAATTAAATTCTGTTGGAGAAAGAGACAAGTTTTTGAGCTACACAGAACTCTGGGCCCAGGTCTGGGCCCAGGTCTTCAGTCCAGAGCTGGAAAAGGCCTCTGTGTAGCTCAAGAGTAGGAATAACGAAGTTAATGAATTTAAATCACTATATATGTGCTTAATCCATTTAATATTTCTGCATTAATCCATTTAATACTGAAAATCTATTTTAAACATTTATTTTATAAATTATTATGGGAACTATATTAATGAAGGATGGAAACTTTAAATCTTTTCCATTGGGCTCACTGGTGACAATGCTGCAATTGATGTTCTTCAGCGTGGTGGCTGCCACGCACAGTGTACTGAGACCTGAAACGATCCAAGTATATTTCAGTTTGCGTATGGGGAGGCATCTGCCCTAACTCACAAAAGGGCAGTGCTGCCGAACTCTCAGACACAGAACCCATCTAGTGTTTGTGACCAATATTTTATTTTCTTTTTAAAAGGATTTTAATGCTTGTGGAAGGCCCCAGAATAACAACAATGGAGTCTGAACGGCTCTCTTTACACACAAAGTAAGTACAACACGATTTCCCCCCTTACTGCCTGAGCTTTGTTCTGGAGAAAAGCATTGACAGACAGACCCCCATTGACTTCAGTGAGGCTCCAGCTTTGCTTGAGAGACTGCCTAACTTTATATTGGTTGCCAGTTACGATTGTGATTTTAGTGATGTGGAAAATAAAAAATGGACTGAGACAACCATCTCATTTTAAACAAGCTAGCAATGGCTATTACCATTCATAGGTCATCTTTGAACTGATGACCCAGAAGTGAAAGGCTCCATGTCTTATGACCATCCTTTGAGTACATCCAATGTCCCAACATTCTCTCGTGATATTCCATTTCTCTCTCTCAATCTCAAGTTACTGCACTCTCTGTGCAGATGCAATCACAACCAACATTTTTTGGCATTGCTGCTGTTCCTGGTGGTGTCCGTGTAGCTGTTACCGTTTCATAAGTCTCTTTTGTAGTTCCTGATGTTTCCAAAATGTATTAAATTTCATGAGAGGATCCAGCTGGCCTGGAAGCTGAGGGGATGAAAGAGGAGGAAGGATGACATGGTCTCTAGCACCTTGTTTATGAGAACATACTTTCAGCAATCTATGTTTGTATGGAGTGTTAGCATCATGTTAATTCCATCTTTGAAATGTGGATTAAGCAGCTTTGCCAAAAATATTAATCTTTTAAACATTTCAATGTGTTTAAAGCACTAAGATGACTTAGAAACTCTAGGCCAAATTCTGCCCTCTCTTGCACACTGTTGCTAGGTGGCATTTGAAGACACTGCTTTCCCATTTTCCATAACTAATTCCCTAAAGCTGCCAACTACTAAACAAGGACATACCAGTGTGTATTTCTGGGGAGTAAACATACTCCTCTAGATTGCTGTCATTATGAGGGCCTAACTCTCACACATCCTCTCTGAAATCCCTAGCTGTCTCCTCTCTGTGGCAGACAATAACTTACTTCTCCCTCTCTCTGTTTCTCACTGAAGGATGAAGAGAGAAAAGACAGATGAGGCAGCTATCTGACCCAGCACTAGCCGCAATAGGTGACGATACGAAAAGCCCTGCTCTGGAAACCTGGTTCTATAAGCGATGTGTGAGGAGGTGACAGATCATGACAGGAGTCACATGACACAAACTATTCAGGGAGAAAGGCTGAAGAAGGGACATCTAATGAGGGAAACTGGCTCTGAGACAGAGAGAGAGAAGAGAATTCAGAGAAGAGGAAGAGATGGTGGAGTCTATGGGGAAGAAATGACTTGGGGAGCTCAGGGAGTGAAGTGACCCAATGGGGGCAAGAGAAGGAATACCCCCAGGGCTGTTTAGATACTGTTGTGGTGGATGAGATAAGAACCTAGATGGGTGGAAAGAAGTGAGATCAAAGGAGAGGCATGATAGAAATGATCCATGAGGAAGGGTACAAGTGGAGGAAAGCTACCTCTACACTACGAGCTAGGGTTGTGATTCCCAGCTCACATTCACGTATCCATGTTAGTGAAGTGAAGCTAGAGTGAAGAGAAATAAAAAGCCAAGCAGAAGAAAAAAGCAAAGGAAAACTTGTAAATCTATTATCTTAACTTTCTGTATAGGAAATTCTGCAGCAAAATGCTATCAAATTATATGCCCACAGAGAGTGTCTGCTTTTCTGTATCAGGAAACAAAGAGGTATAACTCTGAGAGATGAGTTGGACCTCTCAGCAATTGTCTGCGGCCTCTTCCTTTTTTCTCAGCTGATTTCAGTGCAAGTGCACAGATGTGACTGAAAACTTCTACCCATTTAACAACATTAGGATCTTCTCAGTTTCCGAATTCCTTCTTTATGTTTTCCAATTGCAGGGTTTAGCTACAAGACGGCATTATGCGAAAGCTTATGCTGAAATAAATTTGTTAGTCTCTAAGGTGCTACAAGTTTTTCTTTCTTATTTTCGTTTTACAATTTTACTGTTGCTTTCCTGAGTTTCCCATTAACAAAACGTGCAGTGAGGTCAAAATCTGCCATTTGACCTTTGCTTTCAAACATGGAGCTGTTTGATATTCCAGAACATTCCAGAATTTGTGGCACATAGAATATGTTGTTCCAATGGCCTGCAATCTCCTCTTTGTAGTGACTTTTTTTAACAACTCATCTCTTAATTCAAAATGTTCAAAAGAAAAATGTACACAATTATTTTTTAAAAAACACAAAAATACCAAGTAACAATAAAAATGCAGTAGAATGATAGAGACTATGAGCCAGACAGGTCTTTGGCCTTGTGCACAAGTGTACAAGAGAGCAAGGGTCTAAATAAGTAGCTGTGCTCTAGGGAGTCGTAGGTTTACTCATCCTCCAGACCAAACAGTCCAGTTGGCCCAATTCACAGGGAGAACACACTGCACCAGTGTAAAGTCTGGTGCAGCTTGCAAAAGAGCTCGGCTTCCACCATATGACTATGTATAAAGTATGCCTTCTGCATATACAAATATGCCCATTCATCATAAATATGTTCCATCTTCCAATTCCATTCCCCCAACACACACACACACACACACACACACGTACGTGAGAGCAGAGATTCACCAGAAGAGTAATATACTGTACATATATCACTGGTCACAATTTTTTTGAAATTTGCAACTTCACAATTTTTCACTGAAATTTCAATTAAAAAATGAAATGTGGTCCTGTTTTTGTTAGCTATAGAGCTGGCTGAATTATTTGTAATTTCAGGGGGCAGGGTGGAGGTTGAAATGTTTACATTTTATTTCATGTTTGACCTGCCCTAGATATTGGCTTCTATAATCAGTAAAATAGCCTTAAAATACAGCATATTCTGATTTCAAAATCTGGAGTAACTACCGCTTAATGATCCTCTTTATCAACAAGGAGTCAGGGCCAAATAGTATTCTCTTACTGAACCAGTCAACACAGCATAGTAGCCTGTGAAGGATTGCATGGCTCCAGTCCTACAAACACTTACACACACTTCCTTAACTTTACTCATATGAGTAGGCCTATTGCATGAGTAAAGTTAAGCACACACCAAAAAAATTGGCAGAATCAGAACTATGTTATTATAACAATTAATAATGATTATTATGTTTCATATATGGTAGTGTTTACCATGTGCTAGACACTTTCCAAACATTCAAGGAGAATGGCCCCTGTTCTTAGTGGCAAACAAAGGTGGGAGAAAGCTGGGGAGATAATGGTAGCAATACTGGGTAAATTAGGCCTTGCCTACACTCAAGCTTGCATCTGTTTAGCTGACCCACTGCAAATCCATATTGGACCCTCTTATTTAGGTTTAAGAGTAGCTGATTTCAGTTCAGCTTAAAGCTGTTTCTAACTGACTTCAGCTAAACTGTTTGCAGTGTTGTTGTAGCCATGTTGGTCCCAAGATATGACAGCAATAAGGTAGGTGAGGTAATATCTTTTATTGAACCAAATTGTGTTGGTGGAAGGGACAAGCTTTCAGGTTAGCTCTTCTGTGACACTTGAAAACATGTCCCTTCTAGGGTGACCAGATATCAAGTGTGAAAAATCGGGATGGGGTGGAGGGTAATAGTTGCTTATATAAGAAAAAACAAAACAAAATCAGGACATCTGGTCACCTTAGTCCCTTCCACCAACACAAGTTGGTTCAATAAAAGATATTACCTCACCCACCTTGTGTCTTTAAGCTAACCTGCAATGAGTCTGCTTTAAACCAAAATCAGAGTGTCCACACTATATCATGATCAGTGTATTTGGAGGTAGAATGCCCGTGTTCCCTGGAGGGAGTATTACTGAGGGAAGCCATGGAAACAGGGAATATGAGGAGTTGGCAAGGAAGCAACACAGCCACATGGACAGCGGAGTGCACAGGGTTTAATAAAGTTTCAATTGTTCCACTTAACCTACATTCAGTTTCACTGCTTGCTAATGAGCCAGATGTAGCTATTTTCATCAATTTTACTAAATCAGTTTAAAATTCTACCTTTAGTGAAACCAATGCAATTTCATACATCAACAAGTCCTTACCTACAAGTCATTTTGACTCACTGTAAAAGCAGCATGGTAGTGCTGGGACTTGCATGTGAACAGGGTAGGAGCTTTGTGCATGACATTAGGGAGGACATACCATGCGTGGGGTGCGAGGGACATTTAGTAGAAGGCATAGAGCTGACTTCATGAGAAGCTAAGAAACAGGCAGATGAGCTAGGAACATTAGTGGAATGGAGGTGGTGAGGGAAGGCAACACTTCATATGTTGGGCTTCATAATTAACTGGATCCTTCCCTGAAATGTAATTAAGGAAGGGTGTGGTACTAATGTAAAACAAAGTGTCTAGCACAATGTGCTCACAAAATTATTAATTTAATTCCCTGAAGAGAATTTATCATACAGTAAACCTGCATATAGACAGATCCTATATCTATACAAATATACTGGACCATTATGAAAATAAAATTAGTGTAAGAACATATTTTCAATTATAAGATACTGCAAGTGCATACAAGGATTAGCAGAAACTATATAATATTACAAAGTTATTTTGTGAAATAGCATGTCATGGCATTAGTCACTATACTGCAATGCACTTGCACAATGGCACAATGGCATGCATTTAAAAGCATATCAGCAGTTAAGGTTGCACTTTGCTTTGATGGCCTAATCCTTAGGAAGTTTTGATTTTCCATTAAAATGGTGTTTCAGCCCCAATGTCTCATAACCCTTCCTCAGTGATACAATAGTTACGTTATCAGTCCATACAAGTTTATAAATGTCCCTTTAGACACTGCTTTCTAGATTTGTATAAAAAGAAATATAGTGATAAGAAAGCTTCACAGGCTTCAGAAGTGAAGTGAAGTTCAGATAAGCAGCTGCTCTGATGGATCCCACATTAGGAAAGGTGAGATATTTCCACTAGCTTTGTCAAGCAAGTTCTTTTAAAACAAGAGATCAAAAGTAGCAGATAACAAATGATCCAATGATAGAGTGGGTGATTGTCCCAGGCAGAAATGTTCACATATGCCCCTTTGTGCTGTTTGAGATCTATAATGCAGCCAAGGTAAGCATTACTATACAGTACTGATCACAGAGTGGATATCTATGCTGGGAGAGAGCTATAGGAAGCAGGAAACGTAAGTGTTAAAGTTTAATGAAAGGGTAACAAACGAGCTAGTTCACTGTTCATAAGTGCTGGCTCTGGGTGGAGTTATTCTGATGCTCAAATTGATCTTTTATATACCCCTGTAGAGAGAGAAGGGAATATAGCAGCACAGGCACTTTTTTTTTATGAGGAATGAGCCTATTGGGTAAACAGCAGATGGTTTATGTGTTCTGAGGGACCTGTTCACATTGTTCACACCTCTGGCAGACAGACAGCTTGCTGCAGCTCTAGTTTATAGGGACCCTGATTTGATGGAGTACTTGTAGTCCTCTCCCGGCTGCTTTCCCCCTAAGTAACAAAATGGCGGCATAAAAGAACAGGGCGACTGCTTCCGTTATTGTTACTATTGAATTTAATTGTGGTGGTCCCTCGAGGCCCCCATCAGAGATCAGGGTCCCATTGTGCTGGACGCTGTAGACGTGCATAACAAAAAGGCAGTCTCTTCCCCAAAGAGCTTACAATCCAAGTACACATTGAAAACCATTTCCTGTGGAGCTACGGATCTTTTCACCTTCCATCATTTTAATTTCCACTTCATTTTCTTCTGTTCACCACAAAAATCTGAGGAAAATTCATAGACAAAAATGTTTGGTTAAGTGAAAACAGTAAAATACACCTTATTAATTCTGTATATAATTTTCATGCAACTCTTGCAAAAGACATAAACCTTTTACAGCTTTTAAACTCTAGAGTCAACATACAGAAAATTAATGCTGTAGGGGTGTTTGTGGTTAAAATCAAATGTATTATTGCCAGTACTCACAGTTGGAGGGATCGTACCGGTAATTTTATTTGTGGAGCAGAGCATGGGGTGTGAGGTAGGAATGGTGGGGGTGAAAAGGAAAGAGTTTAATGACTCTTAAAGACTAAAGTATACTTTATGAGAAAAACCACATTTTCCATTTATTTCAGAGTGATAAATTAAGGGAGGAAAGCCAAAGGAATGTGTCAACATTTTATTTAATAGAGATGTTTGATCCAGGTAATTAGGGCGGAATCAGTAGATATAAAGCATTGCTCTGCTGATCTTTACATTCCTTTTCTCTCTGGAAGGGGACAATATACACATGATGATGGAAGTATCACACACACATTTTGCGGATTCAACTGAGTTTTGACTAAGAACTCCAAAATTTGAATGCAAAGCCAGATTTCCTGCACCTGTAAAGCTAAACCAAACATTTCATGAGACAGCCTGCTTTGGGGAGAATGCCTGATTGCTATAGAGATTGCTAGAACAGACTGTCTTTCAGTACTCTGCTTTTTCTGGTCCTAGATCACCAGGAACTTAGAAGTGTGTGAAAATGAAAAATAATGTCAAAACTAAGGAAATCAAATGCTTTTTTGTACCTCAAGGATTATTTTGTCACAGCTGGGTGTAGGTGGCAATGCCTAGTGGGTGAAGCCTGAATATGGGGCTTGGAACCAGGTCAAAGGGTCAGAATTGGAAGCTGGAAACTAGACACAAGGGTCAGAGCTGAAGTCAGAAGCCAGGAACCAGGAGCAGGTTCCATCATAGCAGCCACGTACGAATCATCTACTTGCACAGACAACCTCCTGGAGTCCCATCCAGGCTTAAGTAGTGCACTTGGATCAATCAGAGATCCCAGAAGCACTGCCAATTAGGCCCTCTGTGCGGCATGTCCTGTGGCTCTTGGGCTCACAAGGCTCACAGCCCACTAATTGCTGTTCTACCACAACTGTTGGGTGTCAGTGTGGATGTCACAATTGCCAGAGGCTCAGAGGCCCAGGTTCTAGACCTGAGGATCCTCATGAGTTTGAATTATGTTTGAGAATGGGACATAGGCATGGGTGGGATTTTACTTTACCCTTTTAATTGCATTTTACACAGGAACAAATAAAATGTTTGAAACAGAAATTACTAATATACAGTAACTCCTCAATTAACATTGTAGTTATGTTCCTGAAAAATATGACTTTAAGCGAAACAATGTAAAGCGAATCCAATTTCCCCATAAGAAGTAATGTAAATACGTTCCAGGGAAATTTTTTTCACCAGACAAGACTATTAATATATATATTGTGGAAAATTGCCAGCACTACTATGATGGGTCCCGCGCTTTCTCTTCTTGTGGGGGGTTTCAGGGTGCCATTTCTTGCCCCTGAACTGGGGTATCAGCTTTCCCACTAGTATCCCAGAGAAGGGGAGTGGAGAGGGAGGGACCCGGGCCCGCCCTCTACTCCGGGTCCCAGCCCAGGGGCCCTAGGATAGCGGGTAAACCACTTGTACTCGTGATTCTTTCCCATGGAATACTTCCCTCTCCTGCCCTTCAGCTTGTGAGGCTTCCTGCCCTCCCGCAGCACAAGCCAGGTGTCCCTTTACCTAGGGTCTTGGTCTTCTTAGCCCGCCACAGCACTTCTTCAAACTCTCCTCTGCTTTCCTCCAAACTGCTCTCTGTTCCACCACCAATCCACTCTGCTTTAACTCCTCCAAACTGCTCTCTGCTCCAC
This sequence comes from Macrochelys suwanniensis, assembly GCA_033296515.1. NCBI lineage: Eukaryota > Metazoa > Chordata > Testudines > Chelydridae > Macrochelys > Macrochelys suwanniensis. The sequence continues at coordinate 38,176,947 of CM065783.1, forward strand.
CACCAAACCACTCTGCTTCAACTCCTCCAAACTGCACTCTGCTCCACCACCAAACCACTCTGCTTCAACTCTTCCAAAACTGCTCTCTGCTCCAACACCAAACCACTCTGCTTCAACTCCTCTCCCTGTCTGACTGAAGCAGGGGTTTTTTACAGGTGACTGGCTTCAGGTAGTCTAATTGGCTTCAGGTGCTTTAATTAATCTGTAGCAAACTTTCTTCCCTCTACAGGGAATAAGGGCTCTCATCACCATGGGGCTTACATATCTCCCCTCTAACACTCTCCTGCTGCCCTCTGGCCATACTATATCACAACACACACACACACACACAGTATAAGTTTTAAACAAACAATTTAATACTGGTACACAGTGATGATGATTGTGAAGCTTGACTGAGGTGGTGAAGTCAGGATATTTCCCAGGGAATGCCTTACTGCTAAATGATGAACTAGCAATTAGCTGAACCCTCAAGGGGTTAACAACACATTGTTGTTAATGTAGCCTCACACTCTACAAGGCAGCACGAATGGAGGGAGGGGAGACAGCATGGCAGACGGAGAGTAGAGACACACACCGTGTGTGTGTGTGTGAGAGAGAGAGAGAGAGATGCGCATTGGCCCTTTAAGTACTCTGACCCCACTCTTAAGTACATTGCCTTGTTAAGGAGATCAGCAAGCTGAGACCACAGCTGCTGCCAAGAAGCTCCCTCCAACCAGGGAGCAGCTCCAAGGCAGAGGGCAGGAGCAGCACATGCAGTCGGGGGAGGGACAGCTGAACTGACAGCAACTGATAGCCTGCTGGGTGGCTGCCACACAGGGAACTTAGGGGAGCGGGGAGCTGATAGGGGGGCTGCCAGTCCACCCTGGTTCCAAGCCCCCACCAGCTAGCTGCAACAGGCTGCTCTTCCTGCAAGCAGTGGACAAAGAAGGCGGCTGCCAAATGACGTTAGAAGGGAGCATTGCACAACTTTAAACAAGCATGTTCCCTAACTGATCAGCAACTTAACATCGAAACAACGTTAACCGGGATAACTTTAAGTGAGGAGTTTCTGTATTTTCCAGAGATGTACAGTACAGACCTGTTTATGCGCGACCTGTTTACGTGCGAATCCACTTAACGCGCGGTAGTGCCATGCCTCCCAGCGCTACCTATGTAACACACGAGACTCATTAACATGCTGTACAGGAACTTGCTATGTAGCGCTACAGCTTTGCTCACTAACTCACTGACACAGAAACTGACAGGAAGTGTGGAGCGGAAACGTGTTGTAGGCCTACTGGCGTTTACTCTTCCTTTTGATCGCCGATATTGGTAAAGATGTATCATGCACGCTTAGTCATTGTCACGCTTAAACTGGTACTTTTTCAAAGTTGTAGTGATTTACTGCGTATTTAATGTTTTTATTAGATTATACATTTGAATTTATATTCTTGCAAAGTGCCGTTAACAGATAGGCCTGCAGTATTTGGGACGCTGTGAATACGTATGTAATCCTAGATAATTATACATGTATATATAGATATCTTATGATATTTCAGCATGGCCCTCATAACCCGCAGTCCGTTAATATGTGGTTGTGATGGCTTGACTCCCGACATCCGCGCGTAAACAGGTCTGTACTGTAACTAGGCATTTTAGCACCCAGGGAGCGCAAGCATATTTGCACCCCTTCTTTTTTGTTGTTGCTGTTAATTTTCTGCCCCATTTTTCTGCCCCCCTGGCTTTGCACTCTGGTCAACTGCCCTGCTCGCCCTGCCCTGGTTATGAGTGATATTTTCTTCTTTAGACCTGTTCAATTTATTGATCCTGGGCCAGATACTGAGGTTTTCCCCTCTATCATTACTATGGCAAACTGTCACTGAAGTCAATAGGATTTTTCCTTATGCATTTGAGTGAGATTTTCAAAAGTACCCAACTTTGACCTGATTCTGTTCCAAGTGAAGTCAATAACACAACTACTACTGACTTGGATGGGAGCAGAGTTAATCCGTTGCTGAGCACTTTGGAAATTCCCACTCTTAATAGGAATTAAATTTAGGCTTCTCTTAAATGGCTCTAAACACCTGTACAATTTATTAGAATGATATCCACTCTATAGGCTACTTTTTGAAAACCATGATTTATAATTCTATTATAGAACTTGAGAGAATTATGGGCCTGTTGTAGAATTCTATGGGATGGTTGAAAAAACCTCTAGAATCTATAAAACATTATCATTTTTATTAGATTCTATAGGACATTTCCATAAATCATATGCTAAATGGCAAGTAAATGTTTGTAAGCCATTCAGAACATAATGCTGCATGTTTTAGACAGCATTCAAACAGTACTTCAAATAGTACATATAAAAGTTTTCCTAATGTACATGGCTAAGTCATGACCAACCAAGTCAGATAAGATAAAAGAGAAAGAGTGACCTCTTCTGGCAACAGGAAAATCTGTTGCTGTTTTTTTATCTAGAGGCAATGGACTAGAAAGGTATGGGTTGTCCTTGAACAAGTTAAAGCTCAGACTTGAGCTTTGTTTGGCAATCCCACAAGAAAATCCTGTCTGCTTGCCTGGTTTTGGGAGTCTAATAATGATGTTCAGGAAATGGCATTATAATATATTTTGTAAAGTTTAATGGATGTAATTATTAATAATAGCAGATAAAATGCACATAAGATGCTTTCTGCTGGGGTTTCTGTCATCATTCAGCCTAATTATTTTTGAAGTTTTGCCCATCAAATGATGAACATGCAGTTTGTGAAATGTCTGGAATAATTAGAAAAAATGAGGCTATAGTGTGAACCTCTGAGAAGTCTCCCATATCCATTAAGAGTTCTCCTCCTAATGTGCATGTATAAGTAGGGCCCTACCAAATTCACGGCCCTGAAAAATGCATCATGGATCGTGAAATCTGGTATTTTGTGTACTTTTACTCTATACTCTACAGATTTCACAGCAGAGACCAGTGTTTCTCAAACTGGGTGTCCCAATACAAAAGTGGGTTGCAGGGTTATGGTAGGGAGGGGTTGTGGAATTGCCACCCTTACTTCTGTGCTGCTTTCACAACTAGGTGGCCAGAGAGCGGTGTCTGCTAGCCTGGTATCCAGATCTGCCAGCAGCAGCGCAGAAGTAAGAGTGGCAATTCCATACTGTGCCATCCATATTTCTGCACTGCTGTTGACAGGCTCCCGGCCAGCAGGCGCTGCTCTCAGGCTGCCCCGCTCTGAAGGCAGCTCCACCAGCAGCATTGCTAAAGTAAAGGTGCCAATACTGCGAACCCCCTACAATAACTTTGCAAACCCCTCCCCCCCACACACACACACCCTTTTGGGTCAGGACCCCCACAGTTACAAAACTGTGAAATTTCAGATTTAAATACCTGAAATCATAAAATGTATGATTTTAAAAATCCTATGACCATGAAATTGACCAAAATGGACTGTAAATTTGGTAAGGCCCTATGTATAAGGTAGCAGGAGTAGAGAAATTTATTTTATGGAGGGTAAGATGGCACTGCTGGGATTGGACAAACCTTGTAAAATGAAATCTAAGCATTTGGAAGTAGTAATATATTGAAATAATAATACTTTGCACTTTTATAGCAATTTAAATCCTAGGCTCTCAATTGAGCTCCTTGGTTTAAATCTGGGATTTAGTTGTAACACAATAATACATAATACGTGAACTATATATTTAAACAGCTAATTTCTGTTACCATTTTCCATGGAAGCAGCATGTATTGACTTGTCTGCTAAACTAAAGGAACGAGATGTTTTACCAAAACAGCGTAATAAGCAATTAAAGTAATACAGTGGCTACACACTTATTAAGTACTGACTTGAGATTATACCCTTTATTTCAGTCAAACAATTGTCCAGGCTTGTTGGTGTATCCTGGATTACAATAATGTTATTACCATTGCCCAGAGGACTCTTCCATTTGCTCCACCCTAATGCCCTATCTAGCCAATATCATGTATAAAGTCCTTTCTTCCAAGTAGAAATTCTTTGGGGCCCATCTACATCACTTCTTAATTAGCTGAAGGTAAAACTTTTGATTGGCATGTCCCTAAGGCTCAGCATGCTATCAGTACAGGACTTCAATCCTTGTCCCTGTGAGTGTGCGCATACACACGCAGGCACACAAGAGAGAGAGGCCAGGTTGAAGAATTGAACCCAAATACCTCATGTGGTGCTCATTTATTGATCTAGTACCGTGCCATCAGGCAAAGTTTTTTTTTCCCTCATGTATCTGAGAATTCAGGTTTAACAAGATATGGTCTGAATCATACTGTTTCCATTCCAGCCAACACTTAGGAGAAAGTTTCTCACCCCTGACTCCTGTGATAATAAAATAATGCAGCATCTCTGGGAGTAAACAAAATCCATGAGAGTCACTCACTGCCATCCAGACTATAGAATCACTTAATAATGGGGTAGAAACTGTGGCATTCTGATTCAGGGACCTTCCTATCAAAAGACACAGAGCTCTAGCAAAATATAGAAGAAGCTATTTCATTCACAAGACCAGCCAGCAAAATCTTTTTCTTTCATATATGCAGATACATCCCCAGAGATTACAAGGAAGACCTGACATTCTGATCTGTGAGAAACCATGATCATCTTTCAGTCTCCACACCACATTTGTACTCCCTATGAAGAGATTATCTTTATTAAACCCGGTGTGTTTTACCTTTCAAAACAATGCCCTGAGTTCTTGGCACTCCTCCAATCATCCTATGGAATTCAGGGAATAGGTCTCCTACCTGTTACAAATTGGTCAGTGGGACCAGATAGCGGTCTTCCAATGCCACCTGTCTGACTGTTAATGAAGTAGTAACAACCACCTTGAAAACCCATGTTTAGAAATGCAAAAGAGTTCCTGGATCCTTTGCCAGAACTATCAGTATCAACCCAGATATAATTGGGGCAAAGTCTCTTGGTAGTCAGAGGATTAAGACACAAAAGAAACTATCATTGTTGGTGAAAGAACATGAGAGCAAGAAGTGAAACCAGGTCATAGAAAATTGCAGTGAACTTTAAAAATGCAATCAGAATGCTACCTTTAGAATTTCCCAGAAATAAGTTCTCTCTTGAGACAAAATATTACGTCTGAGGTGATCTTTACAATCATCTAATTCTGATTCTTATAGGAAATACTTTTTATATTCGGAGGGGGCGTGGAGATAAAACTTTTTATTAAAGAAAAAAATCAAACTCTTCCTGTTGAGAACATAAATACAAGAGGGGGGAAAATGTGTTCTGTTACAAGAAATCCTTCCAACATTGCCTGTCACATCATAAAATTCTGGGCTCAGGTCATAAATTGCCTAATTCAATTGTTTTTTTAATTCCATTTGGAAAAACTCCATGTAGGTGTTCTTTTTATGACTGAAAAGGAGAGTGTGAAGACCTCGGAAATTACACGTTCAAGCAGTGAATATCCTGGAGCCCTACCTCCTTCAGCCCACACCTAGTAAGTTGCTCATGTTCGCTAAGCAGTTAGCAATATATATAGGTGAGCACAGGGCTCTGGATGTCTGTAAAATGGGCTAAGACTAGAACATGTCACTTGAGTGTACAGCAAATGCCTGACACATAGTTACTTGACTGGGGAGGCACTGTGGCCTCACTATTCCTGAGCCCAATTTAATAGCTGTAAATCCCCAGCTGAGGAATAACCCATGTGTACAGGGCTTCTATGCCACTTGCAAGATCCCCCGGTGCCAAGGGCTGGAGAAAGGGAGGTAGGACTGAAAGTGACAAGCAACTTCAGCTGTTGCCTTACTGCCCTGGTGCTCACAGGGGCTATGGCAGATAGGGTGCAATCTGTCCCTTAGAAGTCATCAGTCCCTGCATGGGAGTTCTACACCAGCACAAGGATGAATCAGAGCAACTAAGGCACAGATACTACAATGGTGCTAATCTCTCCCAGTCCTCCCCAGTGGCACAGAGAAGGTGGGGAAAAAACTCTGTGCACTCTTCCCCGCCCCCCTCCCCTTGCACTCTCAGAGCAGGCCAGCCATGATTAGACCCTTACGTTCCATCAAAACTCAGCATTAGTTACTGATATTACAGCTTGCTCTTTAAGTGCATGATCCTGCACCCAGTGAGGTTAATGGCAAAGTTCACACTGATTTCAATGTACAGGATCAGAGCCTGACAGGGTATTACTACTCTCTGATGGGTCCAACCGCCTCTTCTGGTCCAAATCTTTGTACCCCAAACCTTTGTTCTTCCACTTGGTGTCAGATTGAGCCCTTCTGTTCATGCTACTGGTGAAAGCATCCCAATCATGCCTAGAATCTCTCTCTGCTTTGAAAGTCAAGTTTTCTTATACCTATAGCTGTAACCAAGGACAGTCAGCATATTTCCTGTTTCTCTTAAATCGTATCTCCTCCCAGCCTTCAAATAAGGATGTACATACACTCCACCCTAGAGCTGATTGACATGGCAATTAGACCCTTGTTAAAAATTATTTAAAAAATTACATAAGCCACCCACCTTTGGTAGCCATTGGTCTAGAGCTACATTGCTGATAGCACCAAGGCAATTTGGGTTGCTCAACTGTCAGAAAGAAAATGAATCAAACCAAAAATAATCCATCAAAAACTAAACAAAATGAACAGACATGTGCCTTGAAGGCTGCCAATACAGGCTCTGCAGACTGCCATGAGCAGCAGGTTCTGCTGAGCCCAGCTGCAATTCCTGGAAAGTTAAATCCCACTAGGAATTGAGAAGGCAAGCATCCTAGCCAGTCTTAACTGCCAGAACAGGAATAGGGCAAGAAGCAGTCTCGGACAGCTGGGTCCCAGAGCTTCAGGGATGTCATCTAATTATTCTGTTAAAGTTAAACATGATAGTCTGTAGTATAGAGTATTATAGTATGTCTTCATGCAACTAAATTCTTTGGGAGAGATTTTCAAAGGTACAAATGGGAGTAAAATAAAAATGATTTTATTCTGGAATAAGAACCTCAGATCAATTATCCATCTAACTAAGGCTATGTCCACACTACCTGCCCGATTCGGCGGGTAGTGATCGATGTTCTGGGATCGATTTATCGTGTCTCGTCTAGACGCGATAAATTGATCCCAGAACCGCTCCCCGTCGACACCGGAACTCCAGCTCGGCGAGCAGAGGAAGCGCTGTCGACGGGGGAGCCTGCCTGCTGCCATGTGGACCGGGGTAAGTACTTTTAAAAATCGATCTAAGATATTTGACTTCAGCTACATTATTCACGTAGCTGAAGTTGCGTATCTTAGATCGATCCCCCCCCCCGCCCCCAGTGTGGACCAGCCCTTAGTATCCTGTCTTCTGACAGAGGCTAGTGCCAGATGCTTCAGAGGGAATGAACAGAACAGGCCAATTTCAAGTGATCAAGTCCCTGTCATCCAGTCCGAATTTCTGGCAGTTGGAGATTTAGGGAAACTCATAGCACAGGGTTGCATCCTGACTATCTTGGCTAGTAGACATTGATGGACCTATTCCTTTTTTAACCCAATTATACTTTTGCTCTTTACAACTTCCCATGGCAAGGAGTTCCACAGGTTGACTGTGTGTTGTGTGACGAAGTACTTGTTTGCTTTAAAACTGTTGCCTGTTAATTTAATCGGGTGACCCACTACTTCTTGTGTTATGTGAATATCACTTCCTTCCTCACTTTCTCCATACCATTCATGATTTTAATGATCTCCATCATATCCCCCACCCCTTAGTCGCCTCTTTTCTAAACTGAAAAAAGCAGTCTTTTTTAATCTTTTCTCATATGGAAGTTGTTCTATACCATTAATCATTTTGTTGTCTTTCTCTGAACCTTTTCCAAGTCTAATGTAACTTTTTTGAGATGGGGCAACCAGAACTGCACATAGTAATCAAGGTGTGGGTGTAACATGGATTTATATAATAACGTTATAATTTATTTTGTTTCACTATCTAGCCCTTTCCCAATGGTTTCTAACATTGTTAGCTTTTTTTGATTGCTTACTGGCCTGTGTTTGCCAGGATTGCCTGTGGAGCCTTGTTTAAAAAGAGATGTCACATTAGCTATCCTCCAGTCATCTGGTAGAGAGGCTGATTTAAAGCAATAAGTTACATACCACAGTTAGTAGTTCTGAAATTTCATATTTGAATTCCTTCAGAACTCTTGGGTGAATACCATCTAGTCCTGGTGACTTATTACTGTTTAATTTAGCAATTTGTTCCAAAACCTCCTCTACCAACACTTCAATCTGGGACAGTTCCTCAGATTTGTCATCTAAAAAGAATGGCTCAGCTGTGGGAAATCTCCCTGACATCCTCTGCAGTGAAGACTGATGCAGAGAATTAGTTTAGCTTCTCTGCAATGGCCTTGTCTTCCTTGGGTTCTCCTTTAGTGCTCCGCTTCCAAAACTGAGTTATTCCAGAATAAAGTGATTTCCTTCAGAATGGAGTGTCCACAGGGGGGAATTATTCTAGAATAGCTATGTCAGTCAGTTTCACTGTGTAGACAAGCCCAGGGAAATTGCCTAACTGGATGTGAGGGAGTTGAATATATATGACTATCCCTAACACCTTTTAATTTGGTTCCATGTGGGCTTTGGAATCAGAGAGAATCAGCTGCTTATTTAAAGTGGCTGCAAACTTTATGGATTGCCACGTCAAAGTTTAGCTGTGGCTTTGGTTACCTTTGTTCAGGGTAACAGAAACTGTACACACACTGGGCCAGATATTCAAAAGCACATCCTTCCTGCTGAGGGCACAACTTGCCAACCAAATCATGCCCACAATGGAATTCCCAGTACAAATGATGTAGTCAGGTGTGCAAGTACTCGGACTTGCATGAGCAAAAAAGGAGGCCAGATTACAGCATTTTTTAAAATTGACCTGATTGTAAATAAAATAGATTAAGGCAAAATAGCCTGCATCTGTGTCGAGTCATTTCTCATCAATGGAGAATTTCTAGCTATCATGCTTTTCCCACTGTTTAGATGCCAGAACAACTTATTTTCCAATGAAACTGAAGTCGTATCTCCCAGCACTTATCTGTTTGCAAATTATTACTTATCACGCAGTAGGTGGAATCTTTGAGCCCTAACATTTTCAGTGCGGTCTTTTACCATTCTGATGGGGGTTTTTTTTCCAGCAAGGAATAAAATAGGCAACAACCTTATAATAGGTTTCATTAAAAGAGGAGTGGAAGGGCTGCAGAATTATCTTTGAATTATCAAATTTATTTCTGGATTGAGAAAAAATTGCCAGACATTAAGGAATCCGAAATTATCTTAAAGACACACAGACAGACATGGGAGGCGAGAAGGGAGAAAATACAGAATAACTGATTCTTTAATCATAGTAACTATTTTCTTTTATTTAATCAAATATTTAAGTGAAGTATATGAGGGGAGAGAGGGAGACAAGCACAGTCCAGTGGAGGTTTCATGACATGGAGGTTATTAGTAGTGAAAGACTTCAAAGTCCTCTTCTGTATATGCCAAACTGTAATAATTTTTATTTTGATGCAGTAACACTTACTGCTGGAGCACAAAGTGTGCACTGAAGATTCTAAGTGGGTCATACATACACATGGAATGGTGGGACTATACTGCTTGAGGAAGACAATTCTCATCCATGAATGCACCCAGCTTCACTTCTAGTGGTCATGAGAAGGTTTAACTTTACCCTCAAATTTATCTTCAGTTCAGTGTGAGAGGTGAGGGGGTTGTTTGTGGGGAGGGGGGTTGTTTTAATTGAAATAAGCCATTTCTATCTTGAATCATTGAAGATTAACGGATGGTAGAGAAAGAGAGTTCAAGGATAGACTGCTTAGAACTATCTTCTTAAGTTTTCATAGAATTCCAAGCAAATATATTTTGTGTTCAGACTGAATGCACACCAAGTTTCCCAATAACTTCCTAAGAAGGTCTCATTTAATCAATAACAAGTCCCATTGAGCCAAAAAGGTCACAGTTTAGAGGGATTACATGACCTCGACGTTGTATAAAGCAGATGGCTCTGCTTTATGGCAATTAGTAAGCAGGAACTGTGGTATCTGGTTATATCTTCTGATTCTCTGTTTATATTAAGTTATGTGAAACTGGAACCTCTTTGAAAGTCAAGCTGTGTGGAAACCATTTAAGACTATTTCATTTCAAATTATAGGCTTGATAAAGCCATTTTCATGCAAGAGTAGGATCAGTGCAGAGACTGTCAAACTTCTGAACACCCATAAGGTTGGCAGGTGGTCTGATTGTTTGAAAGGCTATCACTGTCCAAGATAACCTTGACATGAGGAATGGGAATCTCACTTTAAAGGGAATTTAAACCTTAGCTACAAAGTTTAAGTAATTTGAGTGCTTTACCTGGGCCCGTTAAGAGATGGGGAGCACTGGCTCTTAGCTGACTTTGTTCTGTGTAAAGTTAGTTATCCTTTATCCAAAGCAGAGGTGGAAAGCAACATTGTACTCACTCAGGTTTCCCAGTTACTCACAAATATATAATTTTCCTACATATATCAGGACAACAGGAATGGAAGAACTGATTGGAGTAAAAAAGAGTGATTTAAACTTTCATCCAAAACTTGAACCAATCAGTTCTAGAAGATCAACCAAGTACATTTTTTAAAAAGTAGACGTTTTATTTTTACACATCTCTGCACTCCCTAGTCTTGCCCCTTGTCAGACGCACAAAATATTATAATTATTAATAATTTGTGTTGTACTTACCCCAAGATACTCTAATCAGATACTGGCCCCATTTTTCTAGATGTTATGCAATATTAAGGCATACACGGTTCTTTGCTCCAAAGAAGATCATGGTGCTAGTAAGAAGATCACACAATTACTTAGGCTCGCTTCTGCACAACGTGATGGGTCTGTATCATTTAAAAATTGTTTGTGTGGCTACATTTTAATATCAATACATTAGTAGATATCAGCAATCCCACTGGCCCTCCACCAGCCCATTATCAGCTCATAATTTTCTGTAGCGTTAATTGACCCTGTGTTCACACTGAAGCAATGACATCCCAATGAAAAACTTTATCCCATTAACAATCCTATGAGATTTGTTGTGCAGTGCCAAGCACCCTCCAGAATTGCTCAGCATCTGCAATAGGAAGTGCACAGCACCTTTCAAGATCAAGGCCAGTGGGAGAAAATTGGGAACTTACTCCCTTAGCTGATTTTGGAAATCTCACCCTTAACTATCCAACCCCCCCAAATCTCTTCCAAGTCACAGCCTGTCATTTTGGTTCCACTGAAGTCAGCAGCCCAACTCCTATTGCCTTCACTGAAGCCAGGATGTCACACTTATCATTTAAAAGCATATCAGCATTTAAGACAATCATTCTTAATTCATAATTGAATAATACATTTTGTTGCTGCATCTGTTTTTGTCATATGGCCATAGACATGAAGAGACCATATCCTGCCTTATGCTGCTGCCTTTTTACACCATTATGTGAATGCTGCTTTATAAAGAGAAGATACTTACTATGAATATATAGCATCTACATGTTAATAGCTGTAGAGACAATTTTTCTTTAAATATGCAAAAAACTTTGAATCAAAAGTCACTTTACCTTAAAATACTTAGCAATAAAAAAAGGGGACACCTAGAAAGTGGTACTAAAAATATGAATGAATGAGTGCTTAAATCCTTTTATTATTAGGACAGAATATCACATGTCTGAAAACAAACACACTGTTTTCAGTATTGCACAGCTTTTGGTCAGAAACAGCATTCCAGTTATACTTTACACACATGAAAAAAAGTCTTTACTATACTATACACACACACACCTCTCTACCTCTAACTGTTGTACATCTCTGGACATATCTATCCATGGATTAGCTAACAATCAGTCAAAAGACATGTAAATATTTTAAAAATCAGGGCAGAATATTAAGAATCTGAAGGTTTTTCCCCCCCTAAATACAAAATATTATGTTATGTGCATGAGAAGACAAGTGTGTTGCCTTCCCCCCACCCCCACCCCCCCACCCCTTAGAATTCTGAAAAACCTAGTGGTGTCTATAATAAAGGGGTATTCGGCTTCTGTTGTAGGAACCTGCTGTGCAGAAAACCTGAAAGTAAATGCCTTGTATTAAACAGGGCTGACCTTGAAGTCTCAGAGGTGATTTTCAGAGGCTTCTTCTTGGCATCCCTGATTTGCAGGAATGCCAACAGAATAAACATTTTCTTGCCTGTAGGAATGAAGGACCTGATTCTGCATCCACCTCCCATACAGAGCTCCCATGCAGTTCAAAGTGGGTGTGGAAGGGCGTTAAAGAGGGTTAATTAGTGGCATAATACTGGAAGATTGTGAAAATAACAAAAGGTAAATATTCTGGAGAGCTACCATTTTGTGGTAGGAATTTGTCAAATTTTGCAGGATATTTTGCATTTTAAATATTGTGTCTGTGTCTATGTTTGGGCACAAAAGAAATACACAGAAAATTCTGGTAAATTCTGATTATTAATATCAACAAAAGCTGCAGCTCCAGATGCTAGTTATGATCTCAAAAGCGATAAATTGCCTGAGATCTACCTGTCTGAGAGACTGATCAGCCATGGTGGAATCACTCCAATCCTAGAGACAGATGGAGCACAGAGGCGGCTTAAAGCTACCTTAGCTCTGCCCATGCCCTCTCAGTTTAGGGTGACCAGACGGCAAATGTGAAAATTTGGGACAGGGGTGGGGACTAATAGGAGCCTATATAAGAAAAAGACCCAAAAATCGGGACTGTCCCTATAAAATCGGGACATCTGGTCACCCTATCTCAGCTGCAGAGTTGAAGGGGTATAGGGGGAGCTACAGTGGCTTTAAGATACCTCTGCTCCACCAATCCCCAGGACTCTGTTCGGCTTCACATAATTTAGAGCACTCTCAAAGCAGCTCTAAGTTGTGTTAGCTTGTAACATCCTTTCAAGGGGCTGTTCCACCCAAGGCAACCTCCATGCACAGCTTCTGAGAACTCTGGTCAGATTCTGCCATGGCATAACCCTCAAGACATCCAGGATTAGACCCCTTGTATCTCCAGAGAGGTGTAAACAGGCTGTAGCCTGGTGCAAGATAAGACCCCATGACCTATTTGGGGTGATTGTGATCCACTAGATTAACCCTGGATCCAGCTGTAGAACTCACTCAGACTGGTGGCAGGGCATTCTCAGTAAAAGGCTTATGCCCCAAGAATTCATCTGCCTTATATGGGTCCCATTACCATAGGATCTGAGCACCTGATAACTAGAGTTGGGTGAAGAAAAGTATTTCTGTTTTGTGGATGATTTTGATATTTTGAAATTTGGTTTTATTTTGATTCAGAACAAATCCCCAAACTATTGAAGCTCTTGGTGAAAGGGAGTAGAGGACCAGTCCACCTGGCATACCACCACAGACCCTGAAAGTCCTGAGATCTGACTGTCTGGCTGTCCAGCCCCAGGCTGCCCTGGGGCCACCATGGACACTGGAAGCACTAGAGGTAGCAAGCTGCAAGAAACCAGGCAGGTTTCTGGAGGAACTTCATTGAAATCTAAGCCTCTCCAAGAAATGGTTCAATTTCAACAAAACAGGAAATTCTGGTGAGAAAATGTTTTGCTGCAATTTTTCTAACTAGCCCTACTCACAATCCTTAATATAATTGTCAATGCAACACCCCTACACAGTTAAGGACTGAATGTCAAGGAAACTAGGTGTCTCTGTGCCTTTGTTACCCTCAAGGGTGAGATATCAGCTAAAATCACCACAGTGTGTAGAAAACGGTGCCAGCGTTCAGCGCCATTAACCTGTACTCAGAGTGTCATGCAACTAAGCAATTCTCTCCTCGTTTCCCTCACCCCTGGTGGGCCAAACTCACCATGGCTGGTTCTGTGAGTGGTGCCATGCACAGGCATTCCAAAGCAGAATTGTCAATGAGCATGGCTTGTTTAAACCTTTAGGGGAGCAAGGGAAGGAAATTCTGAACCTTACGTTTGTGCCTATACTGACAATGATACCTCAAAAAAACAACGAGGAGTCTGGTGGCACCTTAAAGACTAACAGATTTATTTGGGCATAAGCTTTCGTGGGTAAAAAACCCCATTTCTTCATGCATCTGAAGAAGTGGGCTTTTTTACCCACGAAAGCTTATGCCCAAATAAATCTGTTAGTCTTTAAGGTGCCACCGGACTCCGCGTTGTTTTTGTGGATACAGACTAACACGGCTACCCCTCTGATGAATGATACCTCTGTGTGTTTTATCTGTAGCTGCTGTCACTGTGGCCTTGAGGGTTCCCCCTCCACACCCATGGAATGCCTGAGCCAGTTAAGAAGGAGAAAGAAGAGAACTCGGGATAACATGTTCAACAAGAACCTGCACAACCCTGTGTTACATTGGGCCATGAGCAGAGCTTCTGGCAGGTGAATATTTCAGACGTATGGAAAAGGAAAGAGCAGACAGGAGAAAAAAACAGGTGTCTCAGCAGGCTTTGTGTCTCTTTTTCTTTTTTTAAATGGCACCAGCAGCAATGTGTCACTCAACACCAACCTGGGTTAATGGTTCAGAACTGATTCAGAGGGAAATCCACTGAATCATCCATACTACTTACTGCACTTGTGGTTTCCTTCAAGTTATGCAAGTACTGACTGGACCCAAACCTGCACAAGCTTGATGAGATCTGACAAGAGCACTGCCTGAGGTTGCATGGTTGCAGATAAGAGGGAGAGAGGTATTGTAATACTATCCTCCAAATACATTCCTAGAAGGCGAGCAATATTCCTCAAGAATCAATGAACTTCTTGATTTGAGTACAAATGAAACTGATCACTGATGGAATGTGATAAATCTGACTCCCATTCAGCTATTTAAACACACACACCATGAGCAGGTACTAAACTGCAATTGAATTTTATGCTCCCATGCCTTGTCACAATGATGACACTCCAACAAACTGTCTAAATTGAAAAGTGAAAAAGAAACCAAAAATATGAGTTTCCCACTGGGCCCTGGGTAATTTCATAAACTCAATGAACTGGTCCATTTGTCTTTGTTCCTGCTGTTCAGATGCCAGCTATAGATCATCCACCACCATGTTAGAATATATCCTTCCAAACAGTAAACTCGACTTATTTCAATTACTGAATATAAGTAAAGAAAACATTTCTACAGAGACAGCTTAACAAATAAAAACAAAATAGGGACAAAAAGAGCAATGTATAAGTGCCCATTAGCACAGTACACTTCCTCCACACTGCCATCACATTGCCTGGGGCTCATTTCAAGTACAATATCTTTAGTGGACAGGGCGGGAAATGCGAGACCAACACTGATCTGACAGTGAGCTAGCTATTTGTTTACTTTTCTTTCTGCTCCATCAGCGGAATCTGTTCCAATTCTCCTTTTTGGCTTTACCTCTTTGGCTTTCTAAATCCAGGCTTACTTCCTCTGTGCCTGTAGCACTGACACTTGTAGTGTAAGAGAGCCATGGGCAGGAGACTGCCCCAGGCTTACAAATGCTGACTGATGATGCACTTCCTAAGTAAGCAGAAGCAATTAATAAAGATGACCTTAACACATGATTCATGCACTTCTGGCAATTCAGCCATATTCTCTTGCTAGTCTGCACAGTGTAAGAGACAAGAATAACAAATATTGATGATCTATGGGGGGAAAGTCTTGCTGAAGCTGAAGGATTAGATGATTTTAGTTCTCGTTAGGGAGAGGAGAACAAGTCAAAAAGTACAAGAAAGCATTCAGATATATTTGTTCAACTTTTAAAATATGTTCACCTGACTATGTTCATGGCCCATTTGTGTTCACTTTCCATAAATATTTTAGCAAATAATGTTTACAAGCAGCAGTGCAACAGTGATTGATAAACATTGGAGAATATTTGCTGAAAGTTCATTTGTATTTGTAAAGATGAATACTTAGACTGGACACCTAACTTTAAAGAGCTATGTTCATCCAGTGGGAATGTGGAAATATACCATATGAGCTGTGTGTCTAATCAAAACAACTTGAATCTTAGATATGGGACACTCACAACAGCCTGTTCATGAATGAGCCGCAGAGAATTGTTTGTAGAAATTCTCTGGCAAATAATAATGAATAAATTTGAGAAAACTGCATGTCCGCTGATAGATGATTCATGAACAGAGGAGACAAGGTGGATTGAACATATTGTTATGAATTATTCACCCAGCTCAAACGCTTTCTCAACATATTCCTCTTTCCTTACCAGTTCTGAAATACTCCTGACTGTAGTATCTGCCCCCGATTTCACTGCTGCTGCTTCAGGTCTTGTGCTTCAAAAGCTTGCCTTTATATGTCATTCTACTACCCTCTCACTTACATTAGTGTAAATTGCAGTCACTGCGTTTGCAGTCACTCCATTACAGTCCACTCCATTGCAGTCACTGCATTTACATTGGTGTGAGTGAGTGCAGGATCAGGCTTCCTGTAATCAAAGTCCGACCTTCTTACTATACAGAAGAGATTAAGTTTTAACTGCCATCCTGAAAACCCTGCAGAGCCGACACAGCTGAGAGTGCGAGCTGGATTCTGTTTCTTCTTGTGCCTCATCAACCAAAATGTTTACTTAACTTCAAGCAGTTACACCTGCGCAAATCATTGAAGGCCATGGAGTCACTGAAGATAGAATTTGCCGCCCCCCCCCCCCCCCCGAGCCTTTATTACTAGTACTGATCTGAAAGAAGGAAAGAAACCAGCCTAGCTCTCACATCCCAAATCGAGTTTGCAGATCTGGTAGGTAGGGGGGAAAAAAGGATATCTTTTTACTTGTAATCTGAGCACACAGGTTTGGAATCCAGTGAGACACCATAGATACAAAGCCCCACATTGTCACATTTGACTTTGTGGCATAGAAACACATTTTAGAGACAAGAGAAACTTGGTATGAAACTTTATTTAGCCCAGATATTCTCTGTTTTATACCTTCTCCGTTCTTTTCTCCCCATTGTGGAAACTTGGGGCTCACAATCACCCTGCACTCCCTCCAAAAACAAGGAAGATCTAGCTCTTTAACTTCCCAAAAGAGAATCAAACCAAAAAACTCCACCTTTGTTCTCTTATTTGGCAATAGCTGGTAGAGCTGCAGAAACAAAACACTCAGCTACTTCAGAGATGGAACTCTTCAGATCATGCTTAAATGATGCTCTATCTGACCCAGGAGCAGCACTGGCCTGCTCAAGAGATAGCTGCATCTAGCTGTCTTTGGACGTAATGACAGGCCGAGTCAAACAGAGGGACTTTTAGGGGACCCCTAAAGACAGAAATGGGGCATCCATGGCAAGACATCCATCCAAAAGACAGAAGGAAAGGTAGGTAAACATTGCCATCAGTACCAATTCATACAGCTCTGTGCCCTTTCCTCTGCCCATCACTCCCTCTTCTTCAGAAACACCAACAATTCATCACAAATGCTTTTATTTTTTTCTTTACATAAATGAATTCAGGTAGGATTTCAATTGACACTGATGTATCTACTTCACCACCAGCACAGTAGTCCAAGATGAAATATAAAATCAGGAATATTGAAAAACTGAAAACTTTTCACACATGTGTAGTTCTATCAGGCTAAGAAAAAACAGTGGTTTCTTTTTAGAAAAACATCCAAAATGGTCTGTTTGTCTTGTCTGTGTGTGGGGTCCAGTATAACATTGTTTTTCCTGTTTATAAATGATATTTGATCTTTGTTTAGAATCAAACCTAGAGAAGCATTTCATCATGCTTTAATTTATGCACATATATTATACAAATTATTACTTTAGTCAGCTCTTTCAACTATGCCCAGTACAAGTGATGTGTTCCCTATTCGAAAATTAGAAGTGCATACCTTTATAGCACCACTCAGTCTCCATCTATTTTTTGGTTAATGCAGAAACAGAGCCAATGTTCAACCAGTTTAAATATGGCACACACATCTAATCTCTCTATGCCCCAGCCAATGTCTTGAGAATTTAGCCCAATTAAAACATTTTTTTCTGATGTGACCACATGTCTAGTAGGAACTGTATATTAATTTATATTTGTGGTCAGTATGCTATCTAAAATCATGTAATCTATGTGTACATTTTGTCTGGATCTCTTCTCACTTTACAGTGCATTTATACCCATGACACTCCGTTGGACTTATTAGAGTTACTTCTGATTTAAAGTAATGCAGTGAGAAGAGAATCAGGCTCATAGTCTTTAAAATTAGCTAATAGAGTTTCCTGATCCCTTTGGGATCTATTTGGACGAAAGGTAGCTTAGTACAGTAAATACACAATCATATATCATTTTTGGAGGAAGCATTGTAATGGTGTCCCATGGGGAAAGTTCTTATTAATTACAAGTTCTTTGTGGTTAAGATTTATTAAAGCTCTGAGTTTATTGCCAGTTGAAGGCAGTTCTTCACCATATGTAATTTGTGAAATACAAGTCTACACAAGCATTCCCCAAATATGTACACTTCAATCCATTATGAGAGTTTTAAAATTTTAGCAGAATGAGATTTCCCTAAATTGAAGCCAGAAACCAGCTTTTTAGTCACTATTTCTGTAGCAACCTGGGCATTACAAGTAAATAGGAAACGCATAAAGTGAGCCATAAAAGCAACGATACTGGTCAAATGAATTAGTTATGTTTTGGTCAGTTACCTACTCAACTTTCTCTCCTGTTTGGAAATGCAATCTAGGTGTCCTGTCTGGACACAGGAAATAGCAGCCCTTCTTATGAGTCAAACAAGGAAAATGGCATATAAACGAACCAGTGTTCTCCAAAAACTAGAGGAACCATTAAAACTTTTCAGGGGACACCGGTAATAATAGTTCAGATCACCATAGCCCCATCCTTGTAACATTCTGATGCAATGGGAGGAAAGAGACACTTGCTTTCTGTAATTTTCATAGCTCCTCATGGAGCAGAAGGTTTCTGTGGGGGTGATGGGGTAATAATTCACCATTAACACATTCATAGGTACCATTAATTCTAGACAACTCCTGACTAATTGAGAAGACACTCAAAACGCTGGCAGGAGGCACATACAGCTTCAGGCATGACTTTGGAATTAATATCTTCAAGGGTGGAGGAAGGTAAAAACACACTTCTATAATAGCATCATTCACTGGTCTGGAGTTATATAGTACTATTGCTACTGAGTAGTGGACAATTCAGTGCATTGTTCGCTCGCAGCCCAGGAAAAATCCAAAATAAAGTACCGACCACGTATTGAATGATTCTTTGCACAGCAGGGATTATTTTGATCAGAGGTTAGATTTATGGCTCTACAGATACAGTGCAGCTCCAGCTCTGATGGCAGGCAGTTTGGGTTTGTTCCGAAGGAGCCGGAGGGTTCCAGACTGATTTCTTTAGGCTTGTCCTTTTTCATATACTTTGCACTTAATGTCTAACTTGTTTTTCTCTCCTCTCATTTGCACTTCATAGTAAGACCTTTGTAATAAGAGTTAACAAATGCTGTGTATTCCATCCAGCTATAGGACACTTCTTTCAGATCTCCTCTCCTCACTACATAAAGAAGTATGACAATGCAAAGCTTCACGTTGGGCCCTAATAGAGGTTATCATTAATAAGGGCCCGATATTACTGTTACACTTGTTTTATGCCAGGGACACTGCATTGATTTCTGTAGAAGAGCCTCAGTATATACTAACATTAATCTTGCTGTGTTATGTGAGATGCTGTGGTACAAGGTACTGAATGTGGTGTATTGCATATAGCACAGGTCTGAGTTCACTACCTTCTACATTTTATATCCAAATGAGCATGTCTCCCATTCTAGGGTCAACAGCTCTTCACTTTAGCCAAACAACCAAGTTTTGTTCATGTTATTGTCCTGCTTGAGGATGTCAACCAAAATCCAGTTCCTCATCTACATTACGTCTGAGTTTAAAGAGATGTCTCACATATTCTCATAATTTCTTGTAACTTTAATTCTACTGTATATCAATTATGACCTATTGCTGTATTATAGTCAATCTGTTGCACTCACCATATATATCAAATTTATTAATTCAATTTGGGTTGTTCCCATGAATATAACACTGTTTTACACTGACAAGATTTTTTTTTGGTCATTGGCTAGAATTCTGAAGTGGTTTAAACAGTATGATTAACATTTCATTTATAGTGAAATGCTTCCTGCACGCATGAAAACCAGTTGCATTGACTCTTTTAATGACCGGACAGCTTTTCTCTGTAACAGATGTACTTTAAAAAAAACATTTAAACACATTTTATTACAGGATGATGAAATAAATAAAATTGTAATACTTAAGGGTTTTCAAACACAGCATTTAATGAGAGCATAGCAACACCTCTGATGTGTATCCCTGACAGCACTTCTCTTAAGTGTACTTCACTATTGTTTAGACAAGGTCACTTAATACAGTACCTGCTTAATGCTGTACAGTAGGTTAAAGGCTTGACACTATTAGACTACATGGAGAGCTCAGCTCTGAGGGTTCTGAGAGCTTTCCTGACCTCGTAGTGATCTAATATTTGTAATTAGTACCCACACTTGACAATCACAGGGATATTATTACCCTTGAAATTTGGCCGATTTTAGAGTATCTTATGGTAGCATGGGATTCTATGATATATTGTTATGAATGATTCACGCAGCTCAAATGCTGTTTTGACATATTCTACGTTAACTGGTCAACAAAGCTCCTTTCTTAAAATAAAGTGCTTAAAAGATGTAGAAAACATTGCCATTAAAACAGGTTGGGGGTTTGTTTGGTTTTTTTTTGTTTGTTTTGCCCACAAACCTGATGCTTTGAACTGGCAAGAACAGAATAGACTTCCATTAAATCAGAAGGAGATTATTTTGTAAACAAAGCTGATACAAATATTTTGTCAGGCTTCCTCCAGTGGGTGAATGCTTTCTCACTCCAAAAATGTATAAACCTCAGACTCATGCATGAAAAGCAGCCTATTAAAAAAAAAATCTTTCAGTTTTCTGCAAATTAATTTTCTGTCCTTCACTGAG
Organism: Macrochelys suwanniensis; assembly: GCA_033296515.1. Taxonomy (NCBI): domain Eukaryota; kingdom Metazoa; phylum Chordata; order Testudines; family Chelydridae; genus Macrochelys; species Macrochelys suwanniensis. The sequence continues at coordinate 38,197,904 of CM065783.1, forward strand.
ATACTCTTACGTTTGTGGTAGATTACAGTGATGCCTCAAGATTCAGAAAAATTTACTTGGAGGTGAAAGGAGAGCAGCACACAGCAAATCTATTTACCAGAGGCTCGCTCCTGCCTCTCTTGAGTCCTCAAGACTTCCCCTGTAGTTAATAGGAGTTGTAATGCTAACTAATTAATGTAGGAGGCAGCCCCAGAGTATATACTGTATATATTATTTGTGCGTGTTTGATAAGATGAATATTGTACAGCAAAAATATTTCCATGGAATAGATGGGGTAAAAGATTAAGATCAAATCTGGAATCTTCCACCCTCCTCCATTTCTTCCCCATATAAACCTCAGTGCACTGCTCTCTGAAATGTAGGTGGTGGTAGTTTTTTAACCTGCATTGTTACAAACTGTCTCAGATTTTAGCCCCTAGATCATCCTTGGCACATTCTACATCATACTGCACAGCAGATTACATAATGTATTCATTTTCCTAGGAGATGCATGGAGCATTCACCTGCGACCGCTAAATTCTTTACACATATTTTTCCATACACATTTGCAATATATACCCACAGGCACATATTTTTCTTGGTCACCCTACAAAATTATAGAGAAAGGAATACGTTTTTTAAGAGGGGAAATCCACTTTCCTTCATACTAAGAAAGATACATATGCTGATCTAGTTGTACCTTTAGAAAAATAATGGCAGTATCCTAAATACATTAAACCTATATTTATAGAGAGACCCAAGAGATTCAGAAAAGTCCAGATATCACTGAACAAGGATATATTTGATCTATATGTAATGAGAGTATTTTCCAACCTTCACACCACCAGCTTGTGTTGATGGGCAGGCAGTTTAGACTTTGAGCTGGCCCTGGAGGAATTTAGCTTAACTAAATGATTCCCCTTGCTTCAGAGATGAAAAGCCACTTCTATACCATATGATCTCTGTGGCGTTCTTGCACTGCTGTCAGCCATTTCAATATTTCAGTCTATCAGAAAGGCAAAGTCACATCTAAAGTATATAAGGCAGGGGGAAAGTGTCAAACTTTTCAAAATAGCTAAACATGAACAACGTGTACACCGACAAGTATGGGAGATTACAATTATACCTCAGCCACCTGACTATTACGAATGCTGCTCAGCAGCATGACCATATATCACATCACTCACACAAGTACTGAGAGCATGACAGGGAATCAAATATCCATCCTATGCTCAGGGTCTGGGCACCCTTTATGCCCAAAGTTTTCACTGGTGTGCCTGCTGATTCTGTCATTTCATAAGGAGGGCAAGTCTACACTACATGCTACATCAGTACAGCTGCACTGATGCAGTTGTGCCGCTGGAGTGCATCTGGTGAAGACGTGCTATGCTGACTGGACAGTGCAAAACTTGCATTGCTTGGGGGGCTTGTTACACCCCTCTGCAAAGCAAGTTAGATCGACTTAAGCGGTAATGTAGACCTGCCCTGAGAAAGAGGCAGTTGTAACAACAACTAGCTCCCAGCTCCAGCAATCTCAATTTCCAAGGTCAGTTTCACTTTTTGCAAAACTATTGTAATAGTTATAATGAGGAGTCTGGTGGCACCTTAAAGACTAACAGATTTATTTGGGCATAAGCTTTCGTGGGTAAAAACCCCACTTCTTCAGATGCATGGAGTGAAAATTACAGATGCAGGCGTAAATATACTGACACATGAAGAGAAGGGAGTTACCTTACAAGTGCAGAACCAGTGTTAACAAGGCCAATTCAGTTATCATGGATGTGGTCTACTCCCAATAATTGATGAGGAGGTGTCAATACCAAGAGAGGGAAAATTGCTTTTCTGGTGAGCCAGCCACTCCCAGTCCCTATTCAAGCCCAAATTCATGACATTAAATTTGCAAACAAATTGTAGCTCTGCAGTTTCTCTTTGAAGTCTGTTTTTGAAGTTTTTTTGTTGAAGGATGGCTACTTTTAAATCTGTTCTAGAATGTTCAGGAAGATTGAGGTGTTCTTCTACTGGCTATTGTATGTTACCATTCCTGATATCTGATTTGCATCCATTTATTCTTTTACGTAGAGACTGTCCGGTTTGGCCAATGTACATGGCAGAGGGGCATTGCTGGCACATGATGGCATATATCACATTAGTAGATGTGCAGATGGTGTGACTCATGTGGTTGGGTCCTCTGATTGTGTCGCTAGAGTTGATACGGGCACAGAGTAGGCAATGGGGTTTGTTACAGGGATTGGTTCCTGGGCTAGTGTTTTTGTGGTGTGGTGTGTAGTTGCTGGTGAATATTTGTTTCAGGTTGGGGGGCTGTCTATAAGCAAGGATTGGCCTGCCTCCCAAGGTCTTACTTAATAGTAGCAACTTGAGGATGAAATTCATGCCAGGATCCCATTATATGAGGCAATGTACATACACATACATGAAACAAGCTTTTGAGCTTACACAGTGCTCATCTTCAGGTCTGGGGATGGTACTTTGACTGTGGCAGCTAAATACAAGGATGGAAGAGATAAGGAGCTAACACATATTATAAGAGACCATTCAAGGTGAAGGGGGCACTTAACACCTCTAACGTCATAGAACAAAGAAGGGTTAGTGGGTTACAGATTGTTGTAATGAGCCATAAATCCAGTGTATTGATCAAGTCCATGATTTTGGGGTGTCTTGCAGAGTTATGAATGCAAGTTTCCGGGCTCATCGTTTGAAGGTGTTGTGCAGGTTTTGTGTCCTTTCACCCACATTGTCATTATCAGAGCATTTAGATCCACTAACCCTCCTTTGTCCTATGACTGTAGAGGTGTTAACTGCGCACTTCAAGTTGACTAGTCTCTTGCAACATGTGTTAACTCCTTATCTGTTCCGCCTTGTATTTAGCTGTGACACACTGAGTAGAAGAAGTCGTCGGTGCAGCTCAAAAGCTTGTTTCATTCACTAACAGAAATTCGTTCAATAAAACACATTACCTCACCCACCTTGTCTCTCTAAGGGCTTGTCTACACTGGCAATTTACAGCGCTGCAACTTTCTAGCTCAGGGTGTGAAAAAACACCCCCCTGAGCACAGCAAGTTTCAGCGCTGTAAAGCGCCAGTGTAGACAGTGCATGGTAGCTATGCCCCTCGTGGAGGTGGTCTTTTTAGAGTGCCACAAGAGCTCTCTCTCCCAGTGCTCTGCTGCGACCACACAAGCCACATTAAAGCACTGCCGTGGCAGCGATTTAGCATTGCCAGTGTAGACTAGCCCATAGGCTATGTCTACATATGGACCTTACAGCGGCAGAGCTGTACCACTGCAGGTGCGCTGCTGTAAGGTCTCCTCTGTAGTTGCTCTATGCCAGTGGGGAGAACTCTCCCACCCGCATAATTAAACCAACCCCAATGGGCGGCGGTAGGATGGAGATCTCTTGCCGACGTAGCACTGTCCACACCAGCACTTTTGTCAGTGAAACTTATGCTGGTCAGGGGTGTGCTAGTGTAGACATAGGCTAATACCCTAGGACAAACACAGCTGCAACAACACCGGAAACATTTTTCTATAGAAACTATCAGCACTGAAGTCCACAGCACATAGATTATAGCTGATTGAAACTAAATATTTGTATCATCTTACACTTACATCATTAGAAACAGTTGTCGCTCAAAGAATTTATCAATAACCCTTTTTTCCCCTTATCTTGAGTAGTAGAGTTGAACGTGATGTAGGTGGCTCAGTCAACTTTTAAAGGTATTTGGTATCTTCCATTTTTGACTGGAAATTACTGCTACTACTATCAGATGACTTTTTGGTTATTGAATGAGTTGGTGGTTTCATTAGAGTATTATTGTAATATTGCTCCCTTACTACCAGTCTCAGGGCTGGTCTACACTGGGAACTTACATCAGCATAGCTACGTCTCTGAGGGGCCATAGCTGCAGTGTTTTCAGTGTAGACATAACTTCAGTCAAGAGACCAAGAACTGAATGGCCATGAAGAATGAACTAATTTCTGACCCTCAGGGTGGTACATTGACATTCCTATTACAGTTCATGGATGAGCTGGCATGGTAAAGCATGTTTTCTTGCTGCTCATTCCGAACCAGTTCAGTGGATATATTAAGATCTTCAAAGTCCTCATACATTTTCCAGGTGTTTTTTTTTTTTTGAGTTAATGCAATATCATTATATTATCAAATCTACCTTCTCCTTGAATAGTGCAAAGACTTTGCTAATAAGGACAGATGAATATTCATTGTCAGAAATGTTTCCCATTAATATTTTTTTCACATAGGTTAATAAAATACATTTGAGGTTTGGGGAATAAGTATATGCTTTATTATTCTTTCGTATTTGGCAGTTGGTGAAATTACAGTTGTAAAATGTTAATTAAATGTAACATTTGTTATTAATCAACTTCATTGGGACTTTGGCTTTAGAAAGAATGACAGAGGATTAGGCTTTGCTAAAATAAACTAGACCTAGCCATCACCCTTCCTAAGTAGTAACCCACAGAAGGTGAAAAATTCCACTGAAGAAGTAGAGGATTTTCCACATATGCTTCTCTCCAGTGGGAGGGTTTGCAGTCTTATGGAATACAGGGGTTGCATTTCTTTAAGCTCTCCTCATGTTTACCCTGACCTTAACCATCATCTCCACAGCCCCTCTTCAGTTCTCACACAATAACAAAATGTTCAAGCCATTCATTTGTGTGCGATTTCTGTTTCCAGAAGTCCAGAAGCCAATTTCATTTGCTTGGGACTCTTCACCATGCCTCAAAAGCAATTCCAACTTAAATTGTCTTAATTAAAGGGATTAGAGGGGAAAAGGAGAATCATACAATGAAATAAAAATAAAACGGCAAGAACACAGACAGGAGCTGATTGAATCCCAACTCCTCTCTCCCCAAAATAAATCTCAAAACAAACAAAAACCCATATATTAACACTTTGTGCATATAAAATGCTGTTCAGTTTGGCCATGTTTATATTTCACAATTCATGATTTTTTCATGGATTGTATTTTGTTCACACAAATATTTGGGGAAATATTTTTCATACAAATACCCACACTTACATGCAAACAAGTACAATCATGCATGAACAAAACTATTCATTAAATATTTCACTATTTGCCACTTATTTCTTATTTGAATTTTTATACTTTTAGTTAGCCAATAAGGGAACAGAAACATGAGTTGGGTAGCCAATCGCACCCCAAAACAATGAGAAGTAAAAATACCCCAAAGAATGACATTTATTTGCATACTATTCAGATACCTTCACATTTGCCGCTACTAAATTGGGATTTTAAACAGGTATTCCTCCCACCCCCCCTTTTAAAAAAGCTTTGTAGCTCAACTTTAGATAACTTACAAAACACAGTAACAACCTCTTACGTTCAAGGACTCATTAACACATGAGCGTTCATTGAAACCACCTGGACATTAGTAAAATTTAGGATAAATAAAGTAAAGTTTTATTAGCAGTGGGAGTTGCAGAACATAATTATAATAGGGACCTACAAAATGCAATTTTATTACTGAAAATTTAATCAAGCTCAAATCTGGACTGATTCCCCATAGCACCTGTGGATCACCAAGGTGTGGCTTTCATTAAAGGGGTCACACTCCAATTATTTTTCTTTGTTTTCTAGGATAGAGTCTCTGCAGGTAGGGATGCTTTACACAGTCAAAGGCGAAGTACAGTATTCAGCCTCATGAGTTTGTGTAACCTACTGATCAATGTGTTTTCCGTATTCCTCTCTCTGCCCAGTCCTCATGCTTTTAGCTCTGGAGGTCCCCAGATCACTGCGTAGTGTGTTAGCCAAGATGCCAGCCATTATTTTTAGGCTGAGACTTTCATAGCTGTCCAAGAAATTTGAATGCTCAATCATTATTATAATCAATGTGAATTGGGTATGTAATTCTTCCTTTGAGCTTTCAAAAATCTCAGCTTTCACGTTCTGCTCACTCTATAACCAAATGGCCACATACTGGCCCAGAATCTCATTGCCAATGCTATTGCACTACCCAAAAAAAGGAAAAATATTTTGTATTTTTTATTTCACTTTGTTTCTACAGACATCAAGGACCTAATCCAGAGCCCAATTGAGTCAAGGGGAATTTTTCCATTAAGTTCAGTGGGTTTGGGATCAAGCTCTAATCCATTAACATGCCCTGTGCAAGTCTTGATAAGAATTGCCCAGGAAATTGAACTCAAACAATAATGTTACAGTAATTTGAAGTATCTACTCCTTTTCCTGGTAATTATGAAGTCTGCAGCCGCCCATAATGGTTCAGTTGTAGCATGGTTGGCTATGATATAACACTGGTTATTCTTCTGAAACTACTACTGAAGGCAAAATGGGACAAATTAAAGACAAAGTAGCAGCCTTAAGTAATTCTCTCACTTCGGTGGGTCAGACTCCTAGGCTGGTGAATTTAGTACAGAAATATTTAAATATTCCATCTTCTCTGAAGAGAGGATGCCTATGAAACTAAGTCACTCAAGCTATGCAAATACAGTGACATTTTATTTCACTCTCACTTAGTGTGGAACTGACTCCAGTTGTTTATGAATTCCTACTTGTTTATTGGTCGTGGAGGGTAACCAATAAGACAGCAACTATTATTTTCCTTTCATCTTACCTCTTAGGGCCTCACATTTGAGCTTTTTGAGTGGTGTGGGTCCAGGACAAGCTGAGCATATTTCAGGGGGAAAGAAGTCTGCCAAATCTGCTCACTCAGTATGCAAAGGTTTTAGGTCAATGCAAACAGCTGAAGAAAATACATTTTAATGGCTTTGGTCTACAGGCTCTTGGGGCTTCCAACCCTACTAAAAAAAAAAATATGTAAAGAATAAAAAATAAATAAATCCCTTCACTGCTGGCCCTGGACTTCAACAAAATAAAACTAACAAAAATTCCCTTTGTAATTTCCTACTATAATAAATTTTCTGACAGGCCATATGCATGCAGTGTGCCACAGCAGCTATGTGATATACATGAACGTCTTGCACATGGAAACGATATTGGATAATGGCTACAATGGGGCATTTAAAATTTTATTTTTCTAGCCGTTGTTGCTTTGCGGTAAATAGCTTATGAGATTAAAGGAAAGGCCACAAACCCTTTTCCTCTTTTAGTGGAGCAATACTGTCTATGTGGTTCAAGTTGCCATACAGAGATCTAGACATGGGACATTTTTACAGCTTGAAGATGAGCTGAATCAGGTGACCATGAATCTGGTCAAGCAAGCTGGGTGGGCCTATCAATCAAATGAAAAGTTAAACAATGAGCACATTTCCGGTGCAATGCTGTACTATAGACTCACAGGTCACTGTGGTTTACAATTACACTGAGTAACAATTCACTGGGTGATTCTGCTGGAGTGTTGCTGGCAGATCGCTCACCGACGTAATTTCAGTTTGTGCCTAGAACAGGAATCATTATGGATTAAATCTCATTCTTTTTAGAAAATAAGATCAGGAAATTTAAACAGCCAAGACAAGAGAGGAAATATGAATCCTCTATATCACTTCAATGGATGAGCTACGTCCTCAGCTCATGCAAATTGGCATAGTTCCAGCGTAGTCTACAGAGCTGCCCCAATTTACAGCACCTGACAACCTGCCCCAACTTGCATTGTATCTAATTTAGGAAAAGGTCTTTAAATTTTTCAAAAAAGAGGCTAGATTGCATCATTTTCTGACATTCTTGCTATTCACTGCAGACACAGATCGGTGATTTTTTTTCAAGAGAAAGTGTCTTGCAAAACATCAGTCCCAGAAGCTTCAGACAGCAGTAAATTAAATCTAACTGGGAAATTCCTGTCTGCAAAATTCTGCTAATTCTGTACATATGGAACATCTTTACTTGCTGGTTTGGGTGTATGATACATGAATTTGATTGCAAGTACATGTCATTTTGGCAGATTAACATTATATTTGCAAAAAATAAAGTAATGTCAAGGTTTCCTGTGAAATGATAGCAAGGGAGTAGTTAGTGCTTATAGGCTTCTTAGCTTCCCTGTGCTTTTCAGAATAAAGAAACTTCCTATTTACATAACTATATACAATTTGCAAAAAGAGACCTATTTACCTGTGCTATGCTGTGGCAAAAAGTGCTAGTGTGATTCTTGGATGTATAAATAGGGAGTAGTGAATAGGGAAGTGGTTTTTACTGGAATAGTGTGTGTGTACGGTTCTGATGTCCGCATTTTTAAAAGGATGTTGAATAACTGGACAGTGTACCAACCCCACCACACACACACACCATTCAACAGCTGGAGAAAAGACCTTACAGTGAAAAAAAGTGAAAAGAGCTCAATCTGTTTAGTTTATCAAAAAGACATTTGAGAGGTGTCTTGATTACAGTATATAAGCACTTTTACAGGGGGGGAAATACTAGCTTCTAATGGACACTTTAATCTAGTGCAGAAAGGCATCACAAGAACCAATGGTTGGAAACTGAAGCCAGACAAATTCAAATTAGAAAGTATCAGAGGGGTAGCCGTGTAAGTCTGGATCTGTAGAAGCGACAAAGGGTCCTGTGGCACCTTATAGACTAACAGAGGTATTGGAGCATAAGCTTTCGTGGGTGAATACCCACTTCATCGGATGCAAGCAGTGGAAAAATTAGAAAGGCAGCACACATTTTGAACAGTGAGGCGATTAACCACTGGAACAAATGACCAGAGAAGGGGTGGATTCTCCAACTCTTGGTGTCTTCGGATCCAGTCTGGATACCTTTCTGAAAGATAGGCTTTAGGCAAATACAAATTACTGGGCTCAATATATGGGTAAGTGGGTGAAGTTTAATGGCTTGTGATAGACACAAGGTCAGACTAGATAATCTAATGGTCCCTTCTGGCCTTAAAAATCTATGAATGTCATTGGTCAAACTGGCAGTGCAAGTTAACAGAAGCCACACAAATACAGCATTTGTATGCTGAGTCGATGGAGGCACTGGGAGAGATACAAGGGTACCAACAATTTCAAAACCAAATGAAAGACTGGCCCAAGGACACTGGTATGTATCATGCTTTTACCTGTTCAGAAGTGAGAAATAAGGTATGTACTAGTAATTCATAGATGCACTTCAAATCTTTACACTGAGCTATTCTTTTAAAATTACTCATTCCTGAAAGAAGTGTTGCTCAAATGAATGACCTGCAATAGGATTAGAAATTTAGTAATTCTTATTTTAGTTTATTAGTTAGAATTGGCAGGGCTAGTCAGACAATTTGAGAAAGGAGGGGCGATTTCTCACACACCCACCTATTCCTTTGCATGTTAGTTTTACTGGATTGTATTGATTCCCATGCCGACTAGATAATGCATGTTATAAAGAAGGCATTTATTCATGTCCCTTTAAAGCCATCATCTCTTCCTTTCATCACATCAAGTGCATTACTGCCCAGTTTAACACTCACTCAAATGCGCAGACTATAATTGGGGTCTAGTATCCATTTGAAACAACACATCTGAGCTATGCTACATTCCAAAATGAAACTTGCTCTGGAGTGCTCTGTCCCGAAACATCCATCTTATTTATCTTAATAAAACATCCATCTGTATTTATCTTAGAGGTCTTATTATTAATGTGTGATCTGGATGAATTTAAAGGAAAAGAGGTTACGAGCTAGGTTAACTATGATAAGGGCTATCAATCTTTGGCCTTGAGGGCACAGTCAAATAATCTTATTAGGAAATAAAACATCTACTCCTTTATGCCGTGTCCCCCTCCACTTCTCTAAACACAGGGAGACTCAGTGTTGTATTTTACCCTCACCCTTGCATGAGCTCCTTCGTTGGGGCTCTCGGGGTTGGGAAGGAGGGAGGCAGCTCTGCACCAGATTCTACACTCCCTAAACCCAAAGGGGAAGATGGAGCAAGTACAGAGTCTACAGTGACTTGTTCTGCTTCTCCTTCCATTGTTGGGATCTAAGGGGTGGGGCACAGGGTGAGCCTCATGTCAGGAGAGGCTCTGCCACCATTCTTCCTCTAGGTGTCATCTTTGTCCTGGGACAAGACATGGAGGGAGCAGTCTGACAGCAGTGAGGGGCATGGCGCGTCTGCAGGGCCCCTCCAGCAAGATGCACGTGTTTGCGGAGTGAAATTCCCAGCTTTTTCCAGGGGCTGGGGAAGGGAGAAATATTGCCCCTCCCCCACGTGGAAGAATTCAAGTGACATTGTGCAAGCTGAAAATCCTGGAGCTGCCACTCCAGTTAGGTCCCAAACCTGCTAGGCAGCTTTGAAAATCTCAGCCTTAGTGTTCATTGTCTAATTTTTTTTTTAATTCTATATTCTTGTTAATGTTTTATCACTTGTTCCTTCATAGCATAATATATATGGAACACTGCATGACATTCTAAAATGCAACCCTGTTCCTCCACCCTGGGCCGTGTTCAAAAGGCAAATGGAAACAAAAAACAAAGGGAAGGGAAAGCTGATTATGCTCAAACAAAGTTGAACCACACAGGCATCTTCTTCATACTTAATAGCTAGCTCCTCAGAAAACACGGAGGCAGCTCTTACACTTGAAGTTTTGATCTCAATTATCTGACCCATGCTCCCAGAGGAACTTTCCTTTTTCTCTTAATAAATTATAAGTAATAAGGTGAAACTAATCAATGAAACCAAAAAGCCATATGGTACTGCAATCCCAGCTGGTAAATTTATACTTTGGGAATCTACAATTAGTTGTGAAAATAAAAACATTTAAAAAAAATAGACCAAGTAGTGATAAAAGCCTCAGCAACACTGTTAAAATTATACATTCCAAAACCCATTAATGTGAACCTAAAAGCAAACGACAATGTCACTTACAACTGTATCAACTTTCCCCAAAACATCCACATTTCTCTCTTTTTGTAGCTAGTTGATATCTTGTAATCTTGAGCACCCCACAACTTCAAGTGTTATCTAGAAAGTCAAACTGTGTCACCAGTAGATAAACATCACTAGGAATCCAGTTACCATCACAAGGGAAACTATTGGGCCTATCTTTGGTTCATGGCTGGGTCAGGTCATGGAAAGTTTTCACTGACCTGAACCTGATCCAAACCAAAGGATTGAAACTCCTGACCCACTCACCTCAAAGAATAACTATAATGAAAAACTGAAATGGAATTGTACAGCACTGCAAGCTGAAGAGCTATATCTGCCTAAAACAGCTTCATAAGAGCACCTGTCTCTATTTATCAGGATATCCCCTGTATTTGCCAAGGTATTGACCTGAAGAAGTGAGTCCTGTGGCCGGAAAGCTACTCCTCTAATTTTATGAAGTTAGGCCAATAAAAGTATGTGAAACATAACTGCATTTTCAGGACATTTCGGGTAATTTGTTTGCAAAACCTCACTTCCATAGTGTCTCTCCTTGAAATCAGTTCTTAATGCAATCTGAAACCACTTACCACTGCAGTGCTATTATTTCTGACAAAAGAAAAAAGTGATCAAACTAAATTTCTGGCCTTTTCCAGCTCAAATGTAGGGTATAAAGTTACTATAACACTCCTGTACTGCATTTGCCCTCCTGTATGTCCTGGACTGTCAAATTGCAGCCTATCAAAATGCAATGTTAATCTAATGAAGGACTCCAACAGCCACTGTACCAAAACATGCAATTAAAAATAGTTTATTTTGAAAAGAGAATTGGGTATGGGTTAGCAGGAAAGATGACTCAAGTTCAATCAAGCTTGATCCGTCTCTAGGTGAGCTGAGGAATGACATATTGTAGCAGCATGACATTTTGGTGTATTTAGTCTTAAATTAAGAAATATATCAACATGACTCTGGAAAATTTATTCATAAAAAAAGAGACAAAAAGGAAGCAAATATTTTCATGAATACATGATGTTTCCTTCAAACATTTGCTGACATATTTAATGAAATGAAAATGTTCATTTTGTTTATTTCCTATCAGACATTTAGTTTAGTTTTGATTTTTTAAATAAAAATATATATAATTTAATTTTTCTGCATCCCCTCACCTTTTTTCTCTCCCAGTTTGTCACACTAGAGATGGGAGGGGTAGAAAATGGAAAGAAGAATGGGGGAAGAGACCAAAACTGTAATGAATTTTAAATTTGCTTCATCTAGTTGAAAAAGTTGGAAAATTCAGTAAAAATTTTCAAATAAAACAATTTTCAATGAAAATACTTACCATTTTTCAACCAGTGCCGCTTGTTAGCAACAATTTATTTTGCAATTATTTTTATTATTTCATTATTATTATTATAGTTATTATCAGTTGTCAGTCTGTGACAGAGACCATTGAACATTTCTGCTAGGAAGGTCAGAGTTTATTGCTCTTTTGGAAGAATGAGTTAATGCTCAGTGAATGAACTAATTTCAAGTTTTATGATTACACAGTATTTCTCAAATTATACAATATCATTCTAAAAAAATCTTGTCTATAGTCTTGAAATATGCATCTTCTAAGGAGCACAGTAAGTAAGGCAAAGATTCCACATGACATTCAACTCAGTCAACTCATTAAATACCATATAATCCAACGCCACAAAAAGTTTGGGCAAAAGAAGAGCCTTGCAGTATGTAGGTAGTGTTTCTCCAGGCTCTAGTGGACCAAGGGGGATTAAATTCCATAGCTGGAGAACCTATAATAAGAACATCCTCTCAGAAGACTTCCTGGTTAAAATAGAGGGTGACTAACATGCATGCCTTGGAAGATCAGTGCTACCATGAGGTAAGAGATGGTCTCTAGAATAAATAAGGCCCAAATCATTTAGGGCCTATCATGTCACCAGAAACCAATTGACAGGGTAGATTATGGAGCACAAACTTTCTGTGCTCTTTGCCTAGAATACCACTTAAGTGGGCAGCCACATTCTGCACTTCAATTTCTGTGGTCTTAACACATCATTTAATGTGGCAGTAATTCAGTCTCATGGTATCAATGGCATTGACAGCTGTGGCAAGGTCTGCATCTAAAAAAAGAAGATTGCAGGCGAGGCTCCTCACGAAGCAGAAATGATGAAGAGCCCCTGGGACTCCAACAAGGACCTTATCTTGCAACAAGCAGCAGGTACCCTCCCCAAAAATCATGGGTGTAAATGAAAACACCACTCTTCCCCCCCCCCCGGCTCCTTCATAGGCATCACTTCATAGAATCATAGAATCTCAGGGTTGGAAGGGACCTCAGGAGGTCATCTAGTCCAACCCCCTGCTCAAAGCAGGACCAAACCCAATTAGATCATCCCAGCCAGGGCTTTGTCAAGCCTGACAAATTATCTAGATTGAGTTTCACCTAGCTTGCTCTCCACTCACTCCATAATCTCTGTTAAACACAGGGTCACTAATGACTCACTCCAGTCTCCAGTGGCATTTTCTGTACTGTTAAAGTAGATGCAAGATTGGAAAATATACAGTCAAATATTATTGCTCAAAATTGCTGTAAACAAATAAACTGCAGTATTTCTGACCAAACTTCACAGTGACTGGTCCAGCAAGTGAGTTCTGTGTCATTATGTGACTGAAGCTCATGGAGAAAGTTATATGCCTATGATGAATAGTTTCATGAGGTAGGCTTTTAATTTATCAGATCTACTGAGTCACACAAATAGTCACTTATGAGATGATACTCTAAATAGCAATGTGTAGACTGCATTTATTTTATGCCGTTGTTCTGAGACCTTCACACATCAATCTTGCAAAACCTTTGAGGATTCAACTGTGTGCGTCCCTGTCTGCCATGCCAGCTCTCCAGTTTAGAGTATAGAAAAACAATAATACTTAGCTCTTTTGTAGCACTTTTCATTAGTAGATCTCAAACCATTTTACAAAGGAGATCAGTATCATTATCCCTATTTTACAGATGGGGAAATAGAGGCACCTCCTCAAGATAATGGCATGCCCCATCTGGAAAGATTATTTAGCTCTATAGCTGTGCATGGCACTTAACAAAATACAGTTTATAAAGGGTTCCTGAGGAGTTCGTAATCTACAGGCTTGATTCTGCCACTTCACTCAAGCTGAGTTAACACTTATTTAGGAGATTAGTAGAATTGCACTACTCTTGTGAGTAAACGCTATTCTGTGTGGGTAACAGATAGGTATCATTAAGATATGTGGATGGGAGTCGATTGTTAGCAATGGACATCTAGACAGAAGTGAGTTTCAAGGACTGATTGTGAAAGAAGTCTCCGATTCTGAAAGGGGCTGCAACAAACATATGCAGCAACATGAGTGATAGCATGGAAAGGGAGGAGGTGAGAAAGGGAGCAAAAAGATGAGAGGATTGAGCAGGGGACATACAAGAAAATGAGGACTGAGATACAGGCCAGGCACAGCCAGCCTGATATCTGAGGATTAGGGGCAGAAATCTGAGTGCCAGTGAAGGAATTCCAAGATGGCAGAAGAGTACGGTAAGGCCAGTTTTAGCTAGGGCATCTGGGCAGACTTGAGATGGGAGAGGTGCAGGAAGTAAGAAAGTGGGCTGCTGTTATAGTCGTCAAACAGTGATAAGGCACACAGAGGAGAATATTAGTCATTGAGACAGACAGGGAAGGATGGATTTTAGCTATAGTGTAGGGAGTAAAAAGCAGAATTTGGAGAATGTCTGAATTCTGGGGATGGATTATGGAGGGGGGAGGGGTCATACATGACACCAAGGTTACAGGACTTGGCAATGAACGGAATAGCACAGTTACCAACAGTAATGAATGAGAAAAGGGAAAGGAGAGACACAGAGGGAATTCAGTGTTAGTGTCAATCCCTTCTTTAAAGTAATTTGTAAGAAAATATAAAAAGTAAACTCTCTTTTTTATCTTTAGGAAATAATAAGGGAATGAGTGAGCTCAAGCATGCCAGATGGCTAAAGCATTGCAATGGGAGTCAAGGAATCCGGGTTCTAGTCCTCACTCTGCCACAGATCTGTGTGACCCAGCGTAAGTCAGTGAACTATTCTGCTTGTCAATCGCCCCCACCCCCTCCCCCGGCTGTGAAATGAGGTTATAAAATTCACAAGTTGTAGTAAGGTTTATGTCATTAACATTTGCAAAAGTCCTGAAATCCTTGGATGGAAGGTGGCATAAAAGCACAAAGTATTTAAAAAGGAAAGAAGCAGTTTCAAGTTTTTTCATGGGGGTGGGAGAAGGCAGAATCTTCCATTCTGATTGGTTGATGAAACAGACAAGCTTGTGGGAGTGAAAATGTGTGTAAAAGAGTCAAAACTTGCTGGAAGTTTTTATTGCTAATATTTGTCACTCTCTTACAACTAAACATTCTTCTGTATAACCCAGTTGCCAGAGATATTTTTTTCTCTTTTCAGTTATTCTGTTGCTTTTACTGGTAAATTCATTTACAGAGTTTGAACTTTTTACTTTAACTGTAACAACAAGGAAAAACTGATTGACAGTGTACAAGAGAGACTTAATTTCATCTGGTTTTAATGATATTTCAGTTAAAATATCTGCTGTCAGTTTTATTCCTTTATGCATTTAGTATGATTGCTATGTTCAGTACTGAACAAAAATATACAAGCCAAATGAAAATACTCCCTTGCAAGATTAAAAAAGGGTATTATTGCATTAATGTGCATCCAAGGCATGAAACTCCACCATCGTTAAAGTAGGTGAGTAATAGCAGTGACACTTTGAAAGGCAAAATTAAAGTATATTTATTTTACTAGTTAATTTAGTAGACATGATAAATTCTTCTGGTCTTAAATGAAAAGCTTTGCCATTTTTTAAGCCACATGGTTTCTTTCTACAAGAATATCACTCTCCTTGTAAAGTGCAATTATAACTATCACAGAAATATCAGCAGTGTTCTCTAGAGGTTAGAGCAGGGGATGGGGAGGCAGTATCCTAAATATGATATCTTGCTTTGCTCCTGTTTTACTGTGGACTTCTACAGTGCCTTTAATATCTTTGCCTTATTTTACCCATCTGATCAATGCTTCTAATAAGCACATACAGTCAGACTTCATAAAAAAGAGTATTTAGATGACTAGTGATATTTTCAAAAGGGCCAAGACACCTAACTCCCATTGGAAGGTAAGCACCCTAAGCCCTTTTGAAAATCCTACTAGGTGCCTATCTGTAGCTTTAGGCACCTATATACCTGTGATAATCTGACCCACACTGACCTCCGGTGGGGCAAACAACAAGATCTACTGATCCCAGAATAAATTTTGATATGCAATACTAGCAGCTATTTGTTTCTACACGCTTTGAAATACCAGAAAGGGGATGAAGTTTGAAGTTTAGGGACAAATATTGTTACTCCTTAAATAGTAGACTTCTTGGAACTCTGCATAGTCAGTCCAGATACCCTCATTTGCATAGGTACTCTAATTGGTTAATATTGTCCCAGACCCTAATATTATGGACTGAGTAAGGACTTCAAGATTTGTCTATTGATTATAAATTATTGTACAGAGAAACTCAAACAAGAATACCTTCTCCAAACCCGTCTCAAATGCCAAAGGAGCCTGGCTCGATTTGTTTCTGAACTTTTCAGTTCAGGATGTACTCTATGAGTATCAATAATTATTGGAAGCGTTTACTTACAATACATATCCAGAGGCAATGTGTACCGCACAGACAGATCAATTTATCATTGCACTGCAGCCATTTTGCTCCTTTTAAAAACTAAAATTCTAAAATGCTTTTGCACCAAACTTCACTCAGTTCACCTGGCCCCCAGTTCAAGTACACTGAAAGGACTTTTCTTAACCTGCATATAAATGAGACTAGATTTTCTTAACCACACTTGTCAATGTACATTTCATTGTTTCTGCATGAACATTTAGCACATTTAAAGGATGGGTCACATGTTTTATATACACAGGTGAAATGATTATGGGAGTACAAAAAAAAGTTTTCAACCTCAAAGCTATTTTTCCCATCTTTGTTCATACAGCTTTTTTGATTGCCCATCTTTATCTTCCCTGTGTCTGTGTAGTTATTTCATTAGTATGTATCAAACCTAATTTGTTTCATGCTAAATATAAACCTCTCTCTGTCTCCCAATCTCCCTCTGAAATGTTAAGCCATATTTACCCTATTTCTGTGCAGTGAAGTAGCAATTCCAAATTTCAGTTCAGCTTCCCAGAAGTTGTTCTCCTTACAGAGCACAGTTTGACCCTCCTCCCCACAGAAGAGGGCAGCACTTCTTCCTCTAAACCTACAGATCAAGAGGCAACCATGCAAAGGTCCCTTCTCTCTCTGCTGTTGCCAGGCCTCATCCCCATTCAGCTCCCCACAATTCATGGAGCTGTTCTGCCAAAGTTCCCTGAGTGCAACTGCCCTTAGAACCCTTCTCAAGGTTGCAGGGAGAGGAAGATCATCAAAATTACTGTGGAACATAAGAATGACCATACTGGGTCAGATCAATGGCCCATCTAGCTCAGTATCCAATTCCAACAGTAGCCAGAGCCAGATGCTTCAGAGCAGGCGTGGGTAAACTTTTTGGCCCAAGGGCCACATCGGGGTTGCAAAATTGTATGGAGGGCTGGGTAGTGAAGGCTGTGCCTCCCCAAACAGCCTGGCCCCTGCTCCCTATCCGACCTCCACCCACTTCCCACCCCCTGACTGCCCCCCTCAGAACTGCCGACCCATCCAACCACCCCTGCTCCTTGTCCCCTGATCGCCCCCTCCCGAGACCCCCCACCCTAACTGCCCACCCAACCCCCCCAGCTCCCTGTCCCCTGACTTCCCCAACCCCTATTCACACCCCCACCCCCTGACAAACCCCTGGACTCCCATGCATATCCAACCCCACCGTTTCCCCTCCCCTGACTGTCCCCCCCCGAACCTCCACCCCATCCAACCGCCCCCTGCTCCCTGTCCCCTGACTACTCTCCCTCAATTCCCTGCCCCTTATCCAATCCCCCGGACCTGGCCCCCTTACTACAGTCGTGCTGCCCGCTGGAGCTAGACACGAGGCCCCTCAGGAGCGCGCAGCCACGCCCCCTTACCATGCCACTCAGCGCAGCAGGAGCTCACAGCCCCGCCGCTGCAGCGCTGCCCAGGAGCGGCAGGCCAGAGTGCTGGCAACGCAGCATACTGAGGCTGTGGGGGCGGGGAGGGGGGAAACCTCCCCGGCCGGGAGCTCAGGGACCAGGCAGGATGGGCCTGCAGGCCGTAGTTTGCCCACCCCTGCTTCAGAGGGTGTGAACAGAACAGGGCACTTTATCCAGTGATTCATCCCCGGCCATTCAGTTCCAGCTTCTAGCAGTCAGAGTCTTGCAATTATTTGTTCAGGGTTGTTCCATGGACTTAAGATAGAGGGAGAATTCAGCAAAGGGCTGTTGGCCGCCCCAAACCCTCTCCCAGTTTGAGAAAGCTCTCTCTGGGCAGAAGCTTTGGGGAGCATAGGACCCATATTAGTGTAGAATTATGTCAGGTTAGTCACAAGAAGTTGGTACCTTCTACTTATCCCAACAATGGAAAATAACCAGTTGCCTCTCAGTCTTTCCTTGGGAAATTGAACAAACAACACGTAAAATTGGAAGAAAACATTTCCTCGACTTCCTTGACATCGGATGGCTTATTGCAGAGATCACAATCTGCCTCTGACAGATATTTTTCAATACAGTTAATCTATAGCAACAAAAATAATCAATCAATAAGGAGATGGAGTTGGTTTGCAGCAGAACCTTCTTGTCTTCTGGTTCTGAATATGGACAAGTCACACAGCAAGAGACAGAAACTGTTATATTCAGGCTATTAAAAAACGGATTTCTCATGTAAGCAGAGTCAGGATGAGCTCCACCCTGACATCTGGTGGTGAGTCATGGCAAAGCACTCCAGGGGCTGATCCAATTTGCATAGGCACACCCACCCTGCCTGGTACGAGCCATAGTGGCCCAGATGGGCATTTTGGGCTGCTGTAGGATCCTCAGTTTTCTGTATTGGGGCAGGAATTTCTGTTATTGGGGCAGGAAGAATAAACTGTTATACTGCTTATGTAAATCATGGCCAGTGGAACTGTACTTGGCCTTTTGTCATGTTAAAGGGGAACTTGCCATGAACTAAACAACACTCGCCAGCCAAGGGACATGGGTTCCAAAGCCCAATGAATTGAGAGAGGCTGGGGACAGGGGATTGCTTCTTGGCCTTTTGGCTAAGATCAAGCATAATGCCTGGTGGTGTAGGACCCTTGTGAGGGTCTGAGACACCAATTGCAGCATCTCTGCCTCTCTCCACTGTGGAATATCAGAGCTAATGTTGAGTTCCTTGAGAGTCTGGTTTCAGACTGCTGAATTGAAATCACTCTGGGCTAATAGTGCAACTGAGCACTAGGGCTCCCCTAAACTACAAGCTGAAATCACTAAAGTGCTAACAGCCTTCTGAGCTGAAATCACTGAGCACTGTGTTAAGTAGTGGGGGAGCCTGAAGATAAGTGGCTGGTGGAGCAGTTGGCAAGACAGCTGATGGTGTGGTGCTGCTGGCAAAGCAGAGCAGTTTGTGAGGACAGTCGGAGTGGTACTGCTGGCAGAGCGGAGCAGTTCGTGGTTGCAGTTGGAGCAGCTTGCAGGACGGCTGGTGGAGCGGCGCTGTTGGTGGGACAGAGCAGTTCGTGGGGACAGCGGTAGCGGCTTGCGGGACAGCTGGCGGAGCAGAGCGGCCAGTGAGACGGCTGGCGGAGCAGAGTGAAGCCCCACGGAGGGGTGAGGCAATCATCTTCACGCCACGTAAGGTGTCCCTTACCCCCCGCCCCTTCCCATTGCTGCCCAGGCGGGTGGCGTGTAGCACCCTGCAGATGAACTTTTGAACTCTGGGACTGGACTTTTGGGTTCATGGACTTTTGGGGACTTTGGGTGATGTTTGGGTTGCTGGACTCAAGAACCCAAGGGACAGGGCACGGCCCAATTGGCTGGGGTGGGTCTTGCTCACAGTTTGGCTTATAGAGCCTAGTTGCGGTGTTTTCCCAATTTAAGGCTGGTATCGTTTACCTGCTGCTATTAAAGATTTCTGTTACACTGAGGCTCTGTGCTTGCGAGAGGGGAAGTATTGCCTCTTTGAGGCGCCCAGGGGTGTGTATAAGATTTTCCCAGGTTACTGGGTGGGGGCTTGAGCCGGTTTTGCATTGCATTGTTGCGAAGGGAACCCCTATGTACTGAACCTGGCCCTTGCTGCTGTCAACTCATCCTGGCAGAAGGGTTACATTTTTGGGGGCTCGTCCGGGATCTGGGTCAGTACCCCTCGTAAGCACATCTTGGGTGAGCCATTAAATTGGGAAAACCCAAAATTTTGTTGTTGTCTTGATCTGTTATATTTGGAAAAAATTACAGTTTGTATAATGGCCCTACACTTGCTAGAGGATTGGTGCAAAGGGATGACTATTGACCCTAAGAACTGTCTTCTGGTGACGGGGGTGTCAGAGGCGTTCAATGAGGGATCAATAGAACCTATATTAAGGACATCCACTAAGTACCTGAGTAAGTGCAAAATGCGTGGGCGCATGTTTGTGAGGGAGGAGGGGGCTTTTGCTGTACTGTGTGAGCTGCCATCGGCTGTGGACCCTCTACAGGTTCCAGGCACGATAGCAGTGGAAGATGGTGTGTGGAGGGTAATAGCCACTGGGAGTCAGCCCTCACCAGCCCCTGCCTCCAATGTAGAGTTTTTAAAGAAAATGTCAGCCTTTTTGGGGAAAGAGGGAAAGACTTTGGCTGATATGCCGGGTCTGTTGGGCCTTGACCCAGGAGTCCCACACCTGGAGCCTGCTCCTTCACCTGATGAGTGGGTGAAGGCTTTGGGGAAAGCATTAGAGAAAGTGGTGCCACCCCACCCTGAGTCAAGCCCGTATCGTAAACTGAGGTTATTTTCTGGGGGTCCCACCCCAATACCGGGGGAGGAAGCATTTGAACCCTGGCTTGAACACACCACTGAAATGCTGCAGGAGTGGGCAGTGCCTGATGCTGAAAAGAGACGGCGACTAGTAGAGTGCCTCAGGGGGCCAGCCCTAGATGTGATTCGCACCCTGAAGCTCAGTAACCCTGGGGTCAAGGTGAAGGATTGCCTAGAGGCCCTTGATCACGCCTTTGGGAGAACCGAGGGCTCAGAGGATGTTTACTGCAAGTTCCTCAATGCCAGGCAACAAAAGGGAGAGAAGGTTTCTGGCTATATCCAGAGGTTGGAGAAATTACTACAGAGAGCCATCATGAGGGGAGCGGTAGTGGTTGAGCAAATGGACCGGACTAGATTGGCCCAGATTGTGAGAGGAATTCAATATCAGAACCCAATTCTTCTCCACCTTCGGTTAAGGGAAAGGCAAGACAATCCACCGAGTTACTCTCAGCTGATAAAAGAGGTCCGAGAGGAGGAGGAGAGGCAGGCAGCTAGCGAGGTCTGGGAGGCTCAGCCACACCAGGCGACTGGATCAACATCCATACGAACGCCCAAGGCACTGATGGTGACTCCTCAAGAGGAACTTACTCAACAAGTGCAGGTCCTGACACAGAAAGTGGCTGAACTAGCGAATACCATCGATTCAGCAAAGACTTCAGGGTACAAGGAACCCCCCACTACTTCAGTCCTGAAGACCACATTTGGAACCTCTGCCCCACCCAGGCGACAAGGGAAAGGACAATCCTTCTTCTGCTACCGGTGTGGCCAGGGTGGGCACATTGCTGCAAGGTGTCAGAATACAGAGAATCCCACGCTAGTATATCAAAAGCTGAGGACCACCTGGGGGAAGTCGGGAAACGGCCCCAGGGCCTGGGAAGGGAGCCGCCTAGGCCTGCAGGATTTGGAGGCTCCCCCAGAGAGAACCCTGCTGCCCGAATCCCACCAGGATTGATAGGACCTCGAGCGGAGGTCACTGTAAGGATTGAAGGGACAGAATGTAGAGCAGTGCTTGACACGGGATCCCAAGTGACTATCATATTCCAGTCTTTCTACCAGCAGATGCTTGGGCATCTGCCTATACAGCCCCTGACAGGGCTTGGCCTATGTGGCCTCAGCATGGATGACTACCCCTATCAGGGGTATGTCATAGTACACCTGGAATTCCCAGAAGAGATCGCTGGAGTAAGACAGGAGGTGGACACTGCTGCTTTAATTTGCCCCGACCCTAAAGGAGTCTCTGACGTGTCCGTGCTCATAGGGACCAACTCCAGCCTCTTTAAGGTACTGGCAGATTACTGCAGACAGCGAGCAGGGGAACAATACCTGAACACCTTGGTGATACACACACATTGTGCCGCAGCCTACAGGAAAATTGAGGACACAAGAAAAGTGATGCCTGATTTGCCGGTGGGAGCATTGAAGTATGCGGGCCTGGTCCCCTTAGTGGTGCCTGCAATGACAGAAAAGGAGGTGATTGTCATGAGTACCTGCCTGAAAGGCAGTAAGGGAACATTAGCAGTGGTAGAGCAGCCGACCCAGGGAGGGCTCCCTGAAGGAGTGCTGGTTCTCAGTGGAGTCATAACCCTACCTGCTGAAGCCCAGGAAGAGGTGACTATACTTATTGCTAATGAAACAAGCCAGAGTGTGCTCGTAAAACCAGGGCAGAAGATTGCAGACATCTTTGAGCCTGAAACCATTGTGAGACCCCAGTGTGAAGCTGAAGTTCCGGCGATGGATCCTGCAAAGTTAGACTTCGGTGACTCACCGTTGACTGAGGAGTGGAAGGATCGCCTGAGGAAGAAGCTTTGTGAGAGATCCAAGGTATTCTCACTGCATGAGTGGGATGTGGGATGTGCCAAAGGAGTGGAACACCACATCAGGCTACAAGATCCCCGACCCTTCAGAGAGAGATCTAGGAGGATTGCTCTCTCTGAGATGGAAGACGTACGTCATCACCTGCAAGAACTGATCGCGAACGGTATCATTACAGAGTCCTGTAGCCCCTATGCCTCTCCCATTGTGGTGGTTCGTAAGAAGAGTGGGAAGATCCGGATGTATATTGACTACCGCACCCTAAACAGGCGCACTATAGTGGATCAGTACACCATGCCTCGAGTACAAGATGCCTTGGACTGTTTGCTGGGTAGCCAGTGGTTCTCTGTGTTGGATCTTCGGAGTGGATACTACCAGATCCCTCTGGGAGAAGAAGATAAGGAGAAGACAGCCTTCATCTGCCCATTAGGGTTCTACCAGTTTGAACGCATGCCCCAAGGGATTTCTGGGGCACCTGCTACATTTCAACGTCTTATGGAGAAAGTTGTGGGAGACATGAATTTACTGCAAGTGCTAGTTTATTTGGACGACCTGATTGTGTTTGGAAGAACCTTGGAGGAGCATGAAGAAAGACTTCTTAAAGTGCTTGATAGGTTGGAGGCATATGGTTTGAAGCTTTCAATTGACAAATGCCAGTTCTGCCGAACCTCTGTGAAGTATGTGGGTCACATTGTGTCCCAAGAGGGTGTGAGTACTGATCCCGATAAAATAGAAGCACTCACTACCTGGCCATGCCCAAGTAACTACAGAGAACTCAAGACCTTCCTTGGATTTAGTGGCTACTATCGTAGATTTGTGAAGAACTATGCTACGATTGTAAAACCTCTGAATGATCTTACCAGGGGATATCAGTCCAACAAGAACAAATCTAAGACCAAGAACAAGAGGGGCCCCCGAAAGCCTCCTGTGCAGAGACACTATGGCCCCTTCGAAGCGTTTGGGCCACGGTGGAGTGAGAGATGTGAAAGGGCTTTTCAGGAAATCATTACTCGCCTAACTCAGGCTCCAGTCCTAGTCTTTGCTGATCCAAGCAAACCCTTTCTCTTACATACTGATGCCAGTTTGGAGGGTCTGGGGGCAGTACTGTACCAGGAAGTGGAAGGCAACCGTAAACCTGTAGCCTTTGCCAGCCGAGGACTGTCTGACAGTGAAACTCGCTATCCCATCCACAAGCTGGAGTTCTTGGCCTTGAAATGGGCCATCACTGAGAAATTTCGAGACTACTTGTATGGTGCTCAGTTCCAGGTGTGGACAGACAACAACCCACTGACATATGTGTTAACAAGTGCTAAGCTGGATGCTACAGGACAAAGATGGGTGGCCGCCTTGGCTGGCTATGAGTTCAGCATCCAATACCGATCGGGGAGAAGCAATGTAGATGCTGATACATTGTCCAGGCGTCCGCAGGCTCCAGAAGTTGCTGTGATACCCACGGATGGAGTGAGAGCTATTTGCAGTGTGAGTCGTCGAGAGCCACAGGCCCAGGAGAGCCTTCATGGATGTGTTGCAGAAGCTCTGGGCCTGCCCCCTGAATGCGTGCCTTCTGCTTCAGTGAACTATATTGCATTGGACCAATCTCCTTTGCCCATGCTTAATGCGGCTGACTGGCAAGAGGCCCAGCTGCAAGATGTTGACATTTGTGATACCCTACTGGCCAAAAGGGAGGGGCGAAGCCCAGCTGTGGTTATCCCACCTAGCCCCGAGGGTAAACTACTATTAAGAGAATGGACCAAACTAAAACTGATTCAGGGAGTGCTACACCGAATGACCACTGACCCTTTACAAAAGCAACGAGCACAACTAGTGCTGCCAAAAGAGTACAGAGCCCTGGCCATGAGGGCCCTGCATGATGACTTTGGACATTTAGGGATGGAAAGGACCCTAGAACTTATTCGTAGTAGGTTCTATTGGCCCCGGATGGCTGAAGATGTTCGCAGGAAATGTGAGACTTGCGCTCGATGTGTTCAAAGGAAAACTCTGCCCACAAGGGCTGCATATCTCAAGAACATCACCAGCACCAAACCTTTGGAGTTGGTATGCATTGATTTCTTGTCCTTAGAAGTAGACAAGAGGAATGTTGGGAACATTCTAGTAGTGACCGACCATTTCACGCGGTATGCACAGGCATATCCCACACGTGATCAGAGGGCCACCACTGTCGCTCGAGTACTGTGGGAGAAATATTTCTCAGTTTATGGATTCCCAGCCCGGATACATTCGGATCAGGGGCGGGACTTTGAGAGTCACCTTCTGAAGGAGATGCTGAGGATAGCGGGAATTAAGAAGTCTAGGACAACACCTTATCACCCCCAAGGTGATCCTCAGCCAGAGAGGTTCAACCGAACCCTATTAGATATGTTGGGGACTTTGCGACCAGAACAGAAGGCAACCTGGAGCCAACATGTCGCATTTCTGGTGCATGCCTACAACGCCACAAAGAACGATGCTACAGGAGTCACCCCATATCTCTTGATGTTTGGGCGAGAACCAAGATTACCCATAGACTTGTGCTTTGGTGTATCAGAGGATGGTGATAGCTATGAAACTCATCAGCAATATGTATCCCAACTACGAGAGAAGCTGCGGGATGCTTATCACTTGGCTACATCTGCAGCTCGGAAGAACGCAGACCGCAACAAACATCGATATGATGCTAGGGTACGTTTGCAGGAGCTCCAGCCAGGGGACAGAGTCCTGCTGCGGAATTTGGGTATTGCTGGCAAACATAAGATAGCTGACAGATGGAAAGCAATACCCTACCTAGTGATGGAAAAGCTAGGAGATCTGCCGGTCTACAAGATCAAACCTGAAGAGGGTCCAGGGCAAATAAAGACGGTGCATAGAAATCTTTTGCTCCCTGTGGGGGAGTTGGTTGGCACCCCTTATGAGATGGGCCATGACAGGGCAGCCAGGCAGAACAGAAGTGCCAGGCCACAGCCGCCATCCAACACGGACAACAGGTCCTCCGAAGCTAACCTACCCCTATTCAGCACGTCAGAGAGTGAGACTGAGGAGGAAGACATGACCCTGGTGTATCCTGGAATGAAGACAAGATTTCAGTCTCGATCAGCTGAGCCAATAGAGAGCTCCCCCTCTCCAGCCCTCAACCCCATGGCAGAGATATTTAGGCCTGTTCCGGGCACTCCTGTGCCACCGATGGGACCCCCCGTTGATGACGCCCACAGGTTATTGGACAGTGGAGAATTCCAGGTGGAGGGGGCCCTAGACACGGTGGACCTTCCACTGTCGGAACCAGAGATGCAGGGGCCTATGCCAGTAGCCGAGGGACCCTCACAGGAAACCTCTCTATCCATCACTCAAGAAGATGTCCCTCCTACCCCTGCAACAGAGATTCTCAATAGAAGGGACAGGGTAATAAGACCAGTAAAACGGTTAACTTATGACGCACCTGGGGTGACTAGTGAGGAGCCAATACATTTAGCACACAGGCTGGTGGAAGCTAAAGTGGGCTTTCTGAGGCCCTTTGGAGGAAACCAATGAGTTGGTATAAGGGGAGTGTGATTTGTCGGGACGACAAATTCTCGGCTGGGGGGAGGATGTAAGCAGAGTCAGGATGAGCTCCACCCTGACATCTGGTGGTGAGTCATGGCAAAGCACTCCAGGGGCTGATCCAATTTGCATAGGCATACCCACCCTGCCTGGTACGAGCCATAGTGGCCCAGATGGGCATTTTGGGCTGCTGTAGGATCCTCAGTTTTCTGTATTGGGGCAGGAATTTCTGTTATTGGGGCAGGAAGAATAAACTGTTATACTGCTTATGTAAATCATGGCCAGTGGAACTGTACTTGGCCTTTTGTCATGTTAAAGGGGAACTTGCCATGAACTAAACAACACTCGCCAGCCAAGGGACATGGGTTCCAAAGCCCA
This sequence comes from Macrochelys suwanniensis, assembly GCA_033296515.1. NCBI lineage: Eukaryota > Metazoa > Chordata > Testudines > Chelydridae > Macrochelys > Macrochelys suwanniensis. The sequence continues at coordinate 38,224,403 of CM065783.1, forward strand.
ATGAATTGAGAGAGGCTGGGGACAGGGGATTGCTTCTCGGCCTTTTGGCTAAGATCAAGCATAATGCCTGGTGGTGTAGGACCCTTGTGAGGGTCTGAGACACCAATTGCAGCATCTCTGCCTCTCTCCACTGTGGAATATCAGAGCTAATGTTGAGTTCCTTGAGAGTCTGGTTTCTGACTGCTGAATTGAAATCACTCTGGGCTAATAGTGCAACTGAGCACTAGGGCTCCCCTAAACTACAAGCTGAAATCACTAAAGTGCTAACAGCCTTCTGAGCTGAAATCACTAAGCTGAAATCACTGAGCACTGTGTTAAGTAGTGGGGGAGCCTGAAGATAAGTGGCTGGTGGAGCAGTTGGCAAGACAGCTGATGGTGTGGTGCTGCTGGCAAAGCAGAGCAGTTTGTGAGGACAGTCGGAGTGGTACTGCTGGCAGAGCGGAGCAGTTCGTGGTTGCAGTTGGAGCAGCTTGCAGGACGGCTGGTGGAGCGGCGCTGTTGGTGGGACAGAGCAGTTCGTGGGGACAGCGGTAGCGGCTTGCGGGACAGCTGGCGGAGCAGAGCGGCCAGTGAGACGGCTGGCGGAGCAGAGTGAAGCCCCACGGAGAGGTGAGGCAATCATCTTCACGCCACGTAAGGTGTCCCTTACCCCCCGCCCCTTCCCATTGCTGCCCAGGCGGGTGGTGTGTAGCACCCTGCAGATGAACTTTTGAACTCTGGGACTGGACTTTTGGGTTCATGGACTTTTGGGGACTTTGGGTGATGTTTGGGTTGCTGGACTCAAGAACCCAAGGGACAGGGCACGGCCCAATTGGCTGGGGTGGGTCTTGCTCACAGTTTGGCTTATAGAGCCTAGTTGCGGTGTTTTCCCAATTTAAGGCTGGTATCGTTTACCTGCTGCTATTAAAGATTTCTGTTACACTGAGGCTCTGTGCTTGCGAGAGGGGAAGTATTGCCTCTTTGAGGCGCCCAGGGGTGTGTATAAGATTTTCCCAGGTTACTGGGTGGGGGCTTGAGCCGGTTTTGCATTGCATTGTTGCGAAGGGAACCCCTATGTACTGAACCTGGCCCTTGCTGCTGTCAACTCATCCTGGCAGAAGGGTTACACTCATTATCGGGTCTGATTTACAGATTGCCTGCAAAATTGATTTTCTCATTCCAGATGAATTATAGAAAGTCTAAATTTTAATAAAATCATCACTACTAAAAGAGTCACATTTATTAAATGTACAGAAAATGAAAGGAAGTGGATGAAGGGAGAGAAGGAGAGTTAGTAGGTGGGGATGATGTCTCCGGGGGAAAAAATAAGGTTAGTGGATGAGAAGGGCTCAAGTACAGCTCAGAAGAAAGGGGTAGAGAGAAAGGTGGCTTTAAACAATTTTGGATCTCCTCAGTTCTGGGGATGGCCACTCCTCCGTGTAAATTAGAACAGTTTCAAGACTATTTTAACCTATGCCAGTTGCCCATGGCCACAACATCTATGCATTAGCTGTCCCTGAACAGCTGCCATACTCTTCCCTCTACATGGTGGGATACAAAGTGGGCACTGGCATATGAACTGAACACAAATCAGGGGATTGCAGATGAGAAACACAAAGGGTCCATGTCTGTGTGGTTTCTAAGCCCTGTGCCAGGGTTACATACCCATGCTGTCCTTCACTCTGCTTTCTTACATGCTTCCTATAAGCATTCTGACAGGGGTAGGAGCATTACAAAGGGAAGCTAGCACTATTTCAAGAAGTATTAATGAAGTCCTGTCAAAGTGATTTGCATATTTTTTCAAAGGAACATTTTAGAGAGGATTCACTCAGCTCCAGCCCTTACTCTGGACAGACTCCCACTGATATCACATTGACAGTTTTGGTCTCATGCTGTTAGGCTTATGACTTTAATATGGGTCCACCCAGGACAAGGATCTGAGTAAGGACTACATGGCTGGGGCCATTGTTCTTAAGCACACTGTTGACTTTCAGATTAATTTTACTCTGAAAAAAGAGGGAGTGTCAACAAATGTTCAAGAATGTTAAGCAGTGTTTTATTCAGGCTCAGTAAACTTCGTGGCGCATTCCCCTGGCTCCTTGATATTAATGCCCACAGCAATATCCCAGTGTAGCCATGACACCTATCACCAGAAGCCTATGCATGCTGCTAATCTCAAAGTAATTAGCCATGTGCTAGTGTGAAATGAACAAACCAACTGGAGTGTCCTCAGAAAGGTATAATCAGAGTTGAGCCTATGGAAGCATCAGTGCATAGGGACAGCAACCAAGTCAGTGAGCAAATTTGTACATTGTCTAGCCTGATTTAAAAGATTATTTTAATTCTAGGTTAAAAATTAAAGGTGTTGAAATGACAGTCATCAAAATACTTTTATTCTGTGGTGGGTGGCTTCAGACAGGTAGAGAGAGGCTTGTTGAAGTGTCCCCAGCCTGGTCCCACTTCCATTTCAGATGCTGTGAGTTTCTAAAGGATGAAGGATTAGTTTAACCCCCCCATTCTGCAAACTCAGATTTTCCTCAACTTCATAAGAAAAACTCAAGTCCACAGGCAAATGCATCTGTGCTGGCCAAGCAGGTATAACTTACCCTGCAAACTTTAACAGTGAACTACAGAACAGGTAGGCTAGGATTTCCAAAGGAAACTAAGGGATTTACATGCTCAGCTCCCATTGGTTCCTTTGAAAAATCACAGAGCAAGGATGAAATCCTGACTCCCTTGAAGTCAATGGCAAAACTCCCATCAATGGGGCTACAATTTCATCTCTAGTCTTTGCCTAATCTTGTATTTTGCTTGGCTAGTCCTAGTCATATCATGCCCTTTTCACCGTATGTGACTAAGGGCCAAATTCTAGATGCTCTTGTACAAGGGAAAGACAATAAAAGACACAGGCAGCATTTCCCATTCCCTGTCTCCTTGCCCAAAAGGTATTCAGACTCTTGGTACTTTCACCCCTCGGTGCAAAGTGGATGTGAGTCTTAGCACCACCATGCTAGATACACCAAAGGTACTGGACAGAAGAATGGCCTACCTCTTCTGCACATGCTGGCACCCATTTAGAAGGGTGCAGAAATGCTGCTGCAGTGTGTGGTCTCCCTAGGTATTTGGGGACTGTATATTTCAACCCAGGTTCTGGATGTTCCAGCTAAAAATATCTGTTGGCAAGGAGCTAACTGAGTTCAGATGGCATAGCTGCTGGCAGCAGATCATGAGAGTGCAGTGCAGCAGTACACATGCGTTGGGGGTTGTGGTCCAAACCCAGCCGTGTTGCCCAGGGGCAAGAGGTAGCAGCCTGTAGCGCAGGGACGAGACTCAACAGCTCGGGTAGGGGAACCCAGGCCCTCTCTACTCCACTGGGTTCTAATTCAGAGTCCTGTGAATAACAGTTCAAATATGTGGCCTAGGGGCAGGCGCCGTTACGTCCTGTTCCCTGTGCTACTTCCTACCCAGGCTTTGGTTCCTCCATCCACTCCACTGGTCAGTTTCTGGAACCTCCCTGAAGTTCTCTGTGATTGCAATCTAGCGGGTCTTCCTTTAATCAGCTGTGGTCCATCATTCCCTGCCTCCATAGAGCACAAGGCCTGTGGTGGTTTGGCAGGAAGACCTGCTCTTGGGGGTGTAGAACCCTGGCGGCTTCTCTGCAGGAGCTCACAGCACACAACTACTCCTCTGCTCTGTCCGCGCCAACTGAACTGAGCTGCTTTCTTTTGAGCCTTGTGCCCAAGGTGAGCATGCCCAGCAGGTGTGGCTGGGTGGGGCCTTCTGAGCTCAGAGGTGCTCTTTAACCATCTGTTCACCAGTGTGGGGCTCTACACCTCATCTCAACACATCACACAGCTATGAGATAGGACGGTCCACTAACTGGATAAGTCCACTTAAAGAACAAGGTAGCCAACTGCCAGGCACAACAAGCCCAATATGCAAATACACCAAGTTTTCCCATCCAAGAACTTTTCACTGAACAGCTCAGCACATCCCTAAATTGAAAGTAAATAAAGATTTCAATGATTTGAGCCTACATAAACTTTTTATCAATTCAAAAAGCTATAAATCTCGTAAGGAACAAAACACTTGCATAAAATCACTGCAGCAGAGCACAATCAATCATTCTATCTCCGTTTTGTTTGCTTTTGCATTTTCAATGGTTCCTTCAATTCTCAGGTCTAGATCAATCATTTGTTAAAGAAAGAGATATACAGCCGAGGGTGTCCCAGAAGAATACTGATAAGAATTGAAGTCAGTGCCTCTTAATTCATTTTAAATGAGAACATAAGCTGAGTATGAGAAGCTAGTTCAAGGAGCAAATTTCCCCCATCCTAGGTAGGAATCTTGATGGAACTACCACCAATAAGTAGAAAACCAGCACAAGTAGTTCCAGAGCATCCCTCCTTTATGAGGATGGCCTTAGTGCTGACAAACTCCAACTCCTCAGACCCATCCCTCAGCTCCAGCAGCAATTCCATCATTATTGCCATTCATCCTGCGTCAATGCAATATTTTTAACTCAAAGCATGAAGTGAATACAAATGGAATTTGCAATACGATTTGTGTGTAGCCTGGTCTGATTTGCAAGATTTCTACCTGGATCTTTTGATAAGGTGGGATTTTAAAGTCAGAGTCCTCTGTTTGGAGGGCCTGATGGATTTTTCTCAGGATCAGGCAGTTTAAGAAATGCAATTTTTTTAAGGGTAGATTCAATTTTGAACTGCCTTAACACTGTTTCCCTTTGAAGTGATAAAAGAAAGTAGGGACTGGTTTTCAGCAATGCTGAGTACCCACAATCCAGCTGAAGTCAATGGGACCACAGAGATGAAAGTGCTCAGTACTCCTGAAAATCAATAGTGTATTTCCAATGTGACTAGAGCAACTGACATATACAGTTCTTTCTGCCTCTCTCTTCCCTTAAGAAACAAAAGGAAGGAGGAAAATGTCCAGCGTATGAACCTGATTCTCATTTACACCAATGCCCCTTTACACCACTCTGGCAATGTAAAGGAGCCTTACAGTGGCCATAGATATACATTACTAGAATGCTGTAAAAGGGCCTTAATGGAATGAGAACCAGGCCCTATGTGGTTCACCTTCTCTGTATAATGCTTAAATATTTGCTTGATATAACAAACAAGGCAAGTCTCATTCCTTTTTAATTTTGTTCGTGGTGGTGTTTTTCAGATGAATTACTTTAAATGCTACAAGCGACCATATGTAGAGAATGTGTGGGAATTCTTCTCCAGTATTAAAAAAAAAATAGACAAAGTCATAGCATTCCACTTCATCTTTGGACTACAATAACTTTTAAACTTGAGCTGTAGGACTATATTTGTAAATTATAACAGCTGTAAATAAATGTAGCCCTTTAATTCATTAATACGGCATGAAGGAAGAAAACATTATACCCATGATTAAATTTCCTAATTGCTTTCATTTACATAAATTAATTTTCTTCATGCCGCTAGCCTCTCACCTTGGCAGCTGTACCCAATATAATGCCATTGTAATCAAACACACTAAAGTTCTCCAAAACATCATTGCGGATTTTCAGTAGATCAATTGCAAAAAATTTAAATAGCCAAAGATGTCACTGTGAATTCACTGTGTGAGGCGAGGCCAGTTACAATAGCTCACATATTATCTGACAGGTGCCACTACGTGCTAGGAGTTTCTTTGTTTCCATGACTCGAGTGATACGTTATCTTAGAAAGCATGGAATGGAGTAAATGTTCAAAACACAGCTAAGGAAAATGCGTGAAAACCAAAGTAGTAGTGGTGTCTCTTCACTGGTGTTGGCACGTAGGACTAAATTAATGCTTTATCTGTATTTGCTCTTTTCCCCTGAAATTTATTACACTAGTCAGGAGGGCAGTAAAATATCCTGGCTTTCCACTGGAATTTAACCAATATTTTGCAAATCTTTCCCACTAAAGAAGTGTGAAATTAGAAGCCATAGTGAAATGCTGACTGACACATAATAATTCTATTCAATATTGTGCAGACAAGTTACATGTATTCGGAGGAAGGTGTCCTATTTTTAGACATTCAGACTGACTAGCAGCAATTCTAATGGAAGACATCAGACTGATATTAGAAATATGATTTGTACCACATTGCAATTTCACCTAGTCCTGGTTTCCCAGCCACTTTTTCCATGATTATAGGAGATACAGATTTAATCTTTTCACAAGTGCACAGCTGAATCACTGGGCTGGGACTTGACAAGATGTTCTGCATGGGATGATGGACTCTTTCCATGGGGGCATTTTTCATGGTTATTGCTTCAGCCCCAGGATTTCCCATCCGTAGCTGTTGCCTTTAAATGGCTCCACAGGTGCAATGGCTAATGGATCTGCATAGTGATCGATCCATGGACAATCAATCAATCGAGGAACTTGCAGATCCTGTCACAAGGTGACAGGACCCTGTAACTGAAGTAGGTCTTGTTCCCCTGTGCCAGAACAGGTACCAATTAAGAGGGCAAGGCAGCACCTGGGGGCTATAAAGGACCATGGAGAGAGCTATTGAGAGGGAGTGTGTCAGTGAGTCAGAGCAGCTTGGTTCAGTGAGGAAGGACAGGTGCTACCAAGGACCTGGAAAGGACCTGGAAAGAAACAATGTGTTTCCTGGGGGAAGGCTGAAGGGAAGAAAGCCACAAGAGTTAACTGGCTGACATCCCCAAGCCAGAGAGCCAGGGCCAGAAGGCTGCAGTACCCTGATGGAAGGAGGAGCAGCAGAGAGAGTTGCCTGCTGGCTCTGAGCTGGAAAGCTGGAGCCAAGGACTGGAGAAGGCTGAAGGCAGGGGAGCAGGAGAGGCCCTTGCCCGCTGACATCTCCAGGACCAGGGAGCCGCACCCATAGGAACTGTGTGAAGACCAGGGGGAGTGAGAGTTGCTCTCCTGGCAAGGATGCTCCCTGCAGAGAGACTGGGGGGGTTCCGCTGGGAAGAGCGGGGTTGCACTACAGTTGGAAGGACTGTGGAGGCTGTCCTGATACAAGGTCAGGAGAGGACTGCACTGGAGAGCTGGGGTGTGGTGAGGGACACTAGGGCTGTATGTTGCATGTACTGTTTAGACTATGCTGCAGGAATTCTGGACTATGGTTGTGGAACTTTTGTGATGATTTGTGTACAGGGGACTTGAGTAATAAATAAACCCCACAAAGGCTATATCTACACTTGGAAAGATGTTTGGACTATTTCTGAGGAGTCTGAAGGAGGGAACTGAAGCAGGCATGCCTGTCATACTGGCGCCTGCATGTTGAGGGCACTCTGGTAGGAGCCCTCCTCTTACAGACCCCATCATTGCAACACTGAGCACCCTTTCCCCTTGTTGGTCCTCCGCCAAGCCAATCCTGTAAGGCAGATCACTGAGTGTACCAGCTGAGCGGGCACTGCATGTTCCCCAAGCCCTGCCCCCGCTCCTCAACAGTGGAAATCTGCCATGTTGGGACGTCAGCTTCTGTGAAGAATGAGCTCGGTATAATTTTCCCCTTATAATCTAGGCACACTGTTAGCAGGTTCTAAACTGGGAGAGTGAAGACCAACCAAGACATGGGTGAGAAAGTGATAAGGGAAACATTTTTAGCCATCAAAATTTTGAGACTGGGGGTGGGAAGATTAGGTGAGAACCACCTAACTACAGCATTTAAAAGGATTTATCGGTGATATGACTTCACTTGCAGATTTACTTTTATAGATGGTTCACAAAGAGGTTCTGGACATCATTTACTAATGGCATGAGATTCAAATCTTTTCCTATTTAGAGAGTCCTTTGATTTATATGTTGAATCATATGGTAGAGTCTTTGTGTAAAAATAAAATCTTCAGGTCATCATATCATTTGGAGCATTTATTGTCAAACCAACAAACAAAAAATTCTGTTGTCATAATGGAAAGCAGTGGAACTTTATACAAGATGTTTGCTTTATACAAGAAACAAAGAAGCTATTCTACACTGCCTGCTTTTGTTAGATACACTGGCATGTAGGCTCAAACTTTTATGTGCTTTGAACTCTCAGTCTCTCAAGAAAGCTGTTTTATCATAAATGGACCTCACTGCGGGTTGTGAAAGTCATAGATTCAAATCCAAGTGGTGGACGAGTTTCCATCACTGAATTTCTCAGCTAGATTCACAAGCTGTGTACATATACTCCATGCAGCTCTACTGAGCAACATCAAAGCTAGTCACTTCATCCTCCAGGGCTATGATAACAGTTGCCATGATAATAAAAAACTACCTATAAATCAACCAAACAAGCTGTCTGAGACTTACAGCAAAGCAGTTGGTCCGCTGTGTCAGTAGTGATCTTATTGGTTTAGGTAGCATACATTTCCCAGTCTTCTTTCTCTTTGTGGTAAGAATGATGTATCAGAATTTGAACACTTGCTATTCTATGCATGATGGCTTGTGCTGCTACTTTGACCTTTTCAAATACATTTTTTTGACAGAATGGCTATTTTCACATGGGTTTGTGAAGTTACCAAGGGAGGGAAACTAAAACAGAGAAGCGAGCAAAATGAGAACAGTGAATGAGTCAAAGATGGACAGCACAGACCTGTATTTTACTGTCCATCTCAACCATTAAAATCTGGCAGCTCACTTCCATGGAAAGTGGAAGGTCTATGATCATGGCAATGGCTGTTAATTAGTATGGAAATCACTGGCCTATGAAGGTGAATAAAGTAGTACTCAGACACAATTAGTCAGAACCTTGCAGAGGCCCCACTGAAAGATAAGGGGTTGCAGAGTAGGCTACCAAGCTTCTAGAGACCAGTATGATAGATGTTGATAAGTACACTCTTGTTGCCTTTCCTCCTCCCATTCCACCATCTACTAATATCTGTGCTTCATTATAGCAAAGCAAAGAGATGTACGTGGCTCAGAAAGCCAGGGTAGGAGGTAGAGTACCCTCTCCAGGGATATTGTGCCTTGAATGTATAGTTGGAGAAGCTGAGATACCCATTGGGTTTCTCCACTCCTTATTTGCAAGAGGTGCCCAAGAGATTCTCCTCTTTTGACAGCAAAGACGAACGCTACCTTGGGCTTTTCACCCCCACTCAGATGGAAAGAGGAGATGGAGAAAGAAAGTAATTTTCCCACCACGTGCAGCATTGTACAACTAAAAAGGTGATTTATAGTTGTGGGGGAGGGTGTTTTCCACCTTCTTTTGCAGCATCCAGACAGGATATTGGACCATCTACTGTGTTGCCCAATGGTCTGATCCCATACATCAAGTCCTATGGTCCTCCCAAACCTGTGACTTTCATTTTTTTCCCCCTTAAACCATAAAAGCCCGTGAGACACTGCACATTTTCCTGCAATGTCTGGATTTGGTGCTGACCTAAATCAATCACGTAGTACTCAGACTATTCTCCCTTTCATTACTTTTTCCACTTCCTTGAAGGGACATACACATAAATGGCAGAAGCATTTTTTCCATGACCTAGAAATTCACAGACAGTATTGTAATTGGAAATTACAGCCCAGCAAGCAGCTCTGGGATTTACAATTATAACCTCTTGGTGTAGAAGAATTAACTCATCAAATACACCAGTATATTAAGCCAGCACCACTGACTCCAGCAATTACAAATTGCATTACTTTCAGCTGCAGTCCCAAAATGATTAGAATTGCTGCTTTTCCTTTAATCAGTTTACCTACTTGGGATGCACTGAGTAATTGATTTCTCCAATGTGCTCCATTTAAAATTTCCTGAACTAATCCCAGTGGCTTGGATAGTCATGCCTTTCACTAAAAGTCACATGATCAGGTTCATGGCCTAAAAATTGTAACATTGCACAATGACCATTAAAAATTAACAGTCTGCTCTGACTATGCCCACTTCCCCTCCCACACGTAAAGAAGAGAAGAAAAAATCATTCTACAGAAAGTTAACGTGAACAGACTATAGACGTAAAAGAAAAAAAAGAAACCTGCTGACAACTAGACATACTGCAGAAAGGGACTATAACTACCAGATACTTATGGGTAATAATTAGTGCTAGATGGGTGAACATAAAAAGGGTTTAGTTCAAATAATCTTCTGAAAGGTGGGGAGCTACCTCCCTCATCCTAACCACTTTATGCTGGAAATCTGGCTGAGAGTTTTTTCATGGACAAACTCTCTTAGGATATTTCCAATATGTTCTGGCTTCAGGCAGGTTAGAAGGGGTTTCCCTTCTACAAGCTTGCCTTTCCACTTTGCCTACACACTATGCCATCTTAAGCACACATGCATATGCACACACACCACTTTAATGCTGGTCATACTTGGCTCTGAACTGCATAGGATTCCTATTTACCTTTATACACAATTGGGCCAGTCCAGGTCTCCTACATATTTGTGTATAATCCCACGCAGATTTGCACACCCATTTTTCCCCTAAATATTTCATTTTCAGTCCTAAACATAAATAAAAGGAAATATAAAGGACATACCAAGTGACTGTTACATTTTCAAAAAAGAGAAAGTAGGTGCTATGGCTTATAGGGCTAAATTATGGGTGGCTCTGTGGGTGAACTAGAAGGGAGCAGAGCACATTAGAATTATCCAAGTGAAATGGAGAAATATAATCACATATACATATAGTATATTTGTAGCTTCCAAATGTTGTCCTGAATAGTTAAAATACCCAGACTAGCTGTATCAGAGTCACCAACTGGGTAATTTTGGGCAAGTCACGTCACTGCTCTGTGCCTCAGTTTCCCCATCTGTGAAATGGGGATAATGATATTAACCTCCTTTGTAAAGTGCTTTTGAGATCTACTGATGAACTAGTGCTATTATTGTTGCTGTTATTTTACAGGTAGCCAAAGTGTTCCAAACCATTTGTAAACACATTAAGCATTTCACATTTGTAGAACTGCTATACAAAGACACTGAGTACCTTTCCCCACACCTGAAGCAGAGCTCTGTGAAAACTCGAAAGCTTGTCTCTTTCATCAACAGAAGATGGTCAAATAAAAGAAATGACCTCACCCACCTTGACTCTCTCTAATGCAAAGATTAAGTAATTATTAGTCCTCCTAACACTCCTGTGAGGTAGGGAGGATTAGGATTCTCATTTTTATCAACTGGTTGGCATACTGTAAAACAAAGTAGCTATATCTGACTTGTGAAGAAGAGTTCATTAACATCTTGCTGCAGTTGAGAAAATGGGGCACAAGTTTCAAATCTGAAAAGAAATCCTGAGTAAGAGGAATGCAACTTTGGTTTGAACAGAAAGTGACACACAAAACCTGAAAAAGATGGATGTAAAGAGCAACCCTATTTTCTTAAGGTATCTAAGGATCAGGTAAAAAGTTGTCAGTAGCACGTCAGGGAACTGAATCAATAAATATCTAATATAAAGAATAACTCTTTCCAATGAATAATTTAATGACTTTAATTTGGAGGTAGCCTCTTCAGATAGTGAAAGCACTAGGCAGAGTTTAAATGAGCACCTTTAAAGGGATAAATCTCTTAAATGAGTTAAATTCCCATCCATTTCCCCATGAAAAATACAAAATGTAACAACTCTCTGATGTGGTAAATGAAGAGGTCATCTGTGTACTAGCTCATGCAAATGTTCTAGAACATCCTTTGCATGAGATTAGGTATGGGGTCTGCTACAACTGTATTCTACTAGCAGTAGTTTAGTGGGGTGTGCTCAGGAATTTAAATTTGACCAGTTTTGGGGAGGCACATGCTGTGCCCTCACTGCGGTCCTGGGGCCGGAGCTGCTCTCTGTCTTTGCAGATTATTGAGGGAAGCGTGTGTCCCTGCTTGCCCCTCCCTTGTGAATGCTCCTGAGTTTAAGAGACCCCTTTCCAGGAGGAATCACGGTAAAATAAAATAAAAAGAAATAAAACAGAAAAACAAACAATTTTCCTAAGCCTAAGAGAAAATTAACGTGGCCAGCACTGAAATACAATCCAAAAACTTTCACTGTGCATTTGATCTAAAACCTATTGAAGTCAATGGAAAGATTACCATTGACTTGAATAGGTTTAGGATCAGACCTGCAGAGACTCTATCTTGAATTTTCTCTACATATGGTCCCATGACTTACATTTAGGCTCCTTGCACTTATGAGACATTTCACAAATGGCACCCATGAGTTTCATGGCTTGTCTTGCTTTGTATGCTTCCTTGATCCAAATGCCTTTTTGGTAAAATTATCCCTTACTGTAAAGTGAATAAATTAACACACAGTAAAGAAAAATCAGCTGTGAGGAAAAGAAAAAGAGAGAAAAATGTTTCTTTAAAAATATTTAAACTAAACAAATAAGAATTGCTTTACACTTGAACACAGTGCAGAATCACAAACAACAATTAATGCTATGTTTATAAAGTTAAGAAAAAATATAAGAAGTCAGCCAATAAATCCCAAGGCTTTCATTTCTAGTTTAAATTCAAGTTACAGATCTAATTCCATGTGAATTCAATAGATTTGCCACCATTCATTGCTTTTTTAAATTTTATTTTAAGTTATGTTGACATACTTAATTCTCAATAAAGTATTTGGGATAATATAAAAAAACCAAGTCAAATATTAACCAACAGTGTGGCACATTCCAGAAACCAACAGTCAAAAGAACCAGGCAAAGATTTTTTAAAAAAAAAATCCAAATGGAAGAACTAGTGACAAAATGGGAAACAAAAATCAATCTAAATAAAAAACTTTTGCACTAACTTTTGAGAAAACTACCTTCATTGCAAAGAGGATTCCATAGCAGCACTCTAGCTATAAGGATAAATCAGTTGGTATATCCTATAAATCAGCCTGGGCAAAAAAGATACATGTTGCTCTTTGCCTAAACATTGCCCATTTAAAAGTAAGGGCCTTCTGGTGCTCTGATTGGTCTCTGTTGTGGCCAGCCCACACATACACCCCTGTGCTTGCTATGTGCATTGTGAGTCACAGTGCAAGATGAGGAAAAGCATCCACCAAAAGAGTGCTACTCTCCTTCCCACAGAGGTACACATGGAGTATACAGTGTACACAGTGCCTTGATATCACAGAATTATAGAAGATTAGGGTTGGAAGAGACCCCCAGGAGGTCATCTAGTCCAACCCCCTGCTCAAAGCAGGACCAACCCCAACTAAATCATCCCAGCCAGGGCTTTGTTAAGCCAGGCCTTAAAAACCTCGAAGGATGGAGATTCCACCACATCCCTAGGTGACCCATTCCCGTGCTTCACCACCTTCCTAGTGAAATAGTTTTTCCTAATATCCAACCTAGACCTCCCACACAGCAACCTGAGACCACTGCTCCTTGTTCTGTAATTTGCCACCACAGAGAACAGCCGAGCTCTATCCTCTTTGGAACCCCCCTGCAGATGTACTGAATCAGAAGGGAAAAGTCATCTGTACCAGGAAGAGGACTGACTATGGAGCAAGGGAGAAGCAGGAACAAAAGCATGGCAGTGTGTCACTCAAACTACATGTCAGTAATATAACTCCCATTGATATTAATGGATTAAGATTGGACTCCTAAGCATCAAGTCTGAGTGCATCCTTACAAGGCCAAACAGTGTCCAACCAATTGGTAAAACCCAGAGTGCAAATTCCTACAATCAATCATTTACCATAAAAAGCTTTGCAACATCTTGCAAAGACGCCTAGGATGCCCTGGCAGGATTTCACAAACTCTAACAAACCACACTTTTCAGCTGATGCCACTGTACTTTGCAACAAAGTGTCCAAGCAAGGACATTAGCATACAAAGCCAAGGGCAAAAAAGCAACTGTGCAGCATTTCGTATTTTGCCAACTTCTGTTTAAAAAAAAAAATCTTACAGCAGATAATTTTGTTTTGCTTTCACTTACATTTATCAGTGATGGTCATTCAGATACTGAAGTTGTAGAACAGAAGCTAAAAGTAGCTGGAAATGTGACTATTGTTCATTATCTTGTCTCATCAGATTTGTGGCTGCTACTAGAATTGATGAGATTCACTCAGAGACCAGGGATACCACCCTAAACCATCATGTTCTCAAATTTTAACTGTTTTACTGCAATAGAGAAGATTTCTATTTGGAGGAAGACAATGAGTTGCAAACAAAGGCAGACATCAAATAATTTAGAGGGTCACAGTGGGGTTTTGCATGTTTACATCATCTCCAGCTTTGTGTTTCATTATGCTGAAAAACTGCTTACATATTCACAATATCTCCATCTTCATTATGATGGAACACCTACCAGCCTCACCATGGAAGTACCAGTGAGTCACATGCTGGGGAATAGGCATTATCTACAGTAACTATATTAGAGTTTCAAGGAAGGTGATTTAATCATGGTTATATGTTTGTATATTGCAATGAGCTGGCTCATGTGAATGGGTAGTATTGCTCTCTATGGGATATAAACAGAACTGTTCAACTGTGCGTCATAGGCCCTATACAATCAGCATCTAACGTAACAGGGATTCTCCTTTAGTATATGTGGTGGAAGCAGGATTATCTAAGTTCTAGTGTCACTGTTGCTGAGAAGTTCTGAACATGGGCTGGTACAGCTTAGGCTAAAGAGCCAAGGCTCATATCCTCTGTGGATCAGGAAGCTATGGTGATAATAGTGAAATCCTAAGGCAGTATGGATTTATTACAGCATTACAAAGGAAGACCTTTTCTTTGACCAGCTAGCAAAAGCTAATGTTCCTGACAAATAACTAACAAGAGCATACAATAGAGCTCGAACAAAAAAACACCTTTCATGAATGATTGGAAAACTCAACCCTGTCTGGAGCAGAAATAAGACAGACTTGTAACACTTGTAAATGATACCTCTAAAGGCGCCATTTCTGAGAGTTATGTCACATCATTGGCCAGTGAGCCAGCATGGTCTACGGCCTGGTTTATACTTAAAAGTTAGTAGCTACACCAGTCAGGGGTATGACAAATCTGCACCTCTGACTGGTGTAGCAATGCTGACCTAACCCACAATGTAGAAACAGCTGTATTAACAGAAGAATGTTTCTGTTGATGTAACTACTGTCATTTGGGGAGGTGGTGTTCCTATACCATGGAAAAAACCTGTCCGTTGGTTTAGGCTGCATCTACACCAGTGGTTCTCAACCGTGGGGACACACAGAGGTCTTTCAGGGGGTACATCAACTCATCTAGATATTAGCGTAGTTTTACAACAGGGTACATATAAAGCACTAGAGAAGTCAGTACAAACTAAAATTTCACATTGACAATGGCTTGTTTATACTGCTCTACATCCTATACACTGAAATGTAAGTACAATATTTATATTCTAATAAATTTATTTTATAATTATATGGTAACAATGAGAAAATAAACAATTTTTCAGTAATAGCGTGCTGTGACACTTTTGTATTTTTATGTCTCATTTTAAGCAAGTAGTTTTTAAGTGAGGTGAAACTTGGGGTATGCAAGACAAATCAGACTCCTGAATGGAGTACAGTCATCTGGAAAGGTTGAGAACCACTGATCTACACTATTGGATTATGATGGTATAATCTCCGTTGTGTAGACATACCCTTACACTGATTGAACAACACCCAAAATGGTGGCATGCACCGCTTTAGGGATTGGTTCCAGAGGTGGAGCATGGTGAATAGTGCATAATGGATATATTTACAGGAGTGTATACAGTAATTGTGCATATGAAGATCTGCAAAGTAAAACAAGATGAATTTGATATGGGGGGGGGAGGGATAGCTCAGTGGTTTGAGCATTGGCCTGCTAAACCCAGGGTTGTGAGTTCAATCCTTGAGGGGGCCATTTAGGGATCTCGGGCAAAAATTGGGGATTGGTCCTGCTTTGAGCAGGGGGTTGGACTAGATGACCTCCTAAGGTCCCTTCCAACCCTGATATTCTATGATTCTATGATACTTCATAACAAAGTGGTGAAGGCAATCCAATTGTTAAGTTATTTTGCAACCTGACTGATATTTATATAGACACAGTGCTGCTTCGTGAAGGACTGCCCTGAAAGTGATACAACTGGAAATTGGAATGGGATATACCTATAGTTAATTCTGGGTACTGGAACAGTGCATTAGCTATTTAAGTCAAATGATATCCGAGGGCCTGATCACAGCTACCTAACATTTCTATGACTTTGCTATACATGGACAGTAACTGGATATATTCCTACAGAATGCACTAGCTTGTTTCCACATGTTTAACTTTCATGAGTGTGCTTTCAGCTTTGGAGGCATCTGGTTCAATCCCTTTGTGTTAGCCCAGATTGCAGCCATCACATGTGGGGAGTCATCTGATCACCCCTAGTTCCAGCACCTATGACACATGGTCAGCAATGAGGAATAACTCTGGAAAAATTATTTGAAAGTGGTTTACATCTTGGAAATAAGTATGACATCCTGCACTCTATTTTCAAAGTAGGGCAAGAAAGAATTCAGATACTGTTAATAAAAGTGTGATATTTTATTTAATAGATGGATATAAACACCATATTAAATTGAAACAAAAGAAAATTTTGATGAAGTTGTACAGGGTGAATAACCAGACTGAAAGACTTAAAAGTGGGCATTACATTTTGGTGGGCTATTGTAGATTTAATTAATTGTCAACTAGAAAAACATACAGTAATTGAAACCATCTGTAACACTGCAAAAAGAAACTTAGGGGAAAGGGAGGTGTAAAAGTCAATACCATTTTTATTAAAAACAAATCCCTCTCATACACAAAGAATTAAACATTTATGACTAAGCCACAGTACATGACATTTCCATCTGTATCAGCAGTTCAGAAACAAAAGTTAGTCTCAATTTAACCCCCAGACTTTAAAAAAGAAAAGAAAAGAAAAATCTAGAATCCAGAATAACGTCACCAAGTTCAGTGGTGCTAAAAATGTAGAACCCAGACCAGAATTTGCCCCTAAGTGTTTAGTTAAATTATTTATAAAACAATTAACAGTCTCTGTAAACTGGATGTAGTTCTCTTAGGGCTAGATTGTGAGTACCCCCAACAAGCTGCACAGGGGTGAGCAAGAAGCTTTCCCACCACACACACAACCTTGTGTTGTTCATAATAGCAGCCCCTGCCCTTACAGCAATGCAGGCTCTGCTGCTTTTTCATGCCAAAAAATAAGAGGGGAGGGGCAGGATAATGGCCACACACCCCTTCTATACACCAGCCCACAAAGAGGGGTTGACGTGCTAGAAGGAATATTCCAGGCAAGATTAATGGCTGAATAAAGTGCACATATCTTGTGGGAAGAACAGGGAGTACACCCAACAGAGAGTGCCTCTCTGTGAGGCATAAGCCCTCTCATGCTCTTCCTGGTCCAGGTCCCCAGTGCACTGTATTCAGGGCTGTGGCATTAAATCCACAATCCTCAAATGCAGAGGGACCAGCCATGCACAGAGGCTGCATCAGGATTGGGGGAGTGCGAAGGTGAGCTCTAAGCCACAGACACCCCCATGAGATGCACTCCGTACTGATCAGCAGGACGTCAGAATCTGGCCCTGTGTGTGTAAATGGGAAGTATACAACTGCTAGTGAGCTATGGTTCCAATTGTAATACTGAGGTGGGGTTACTCTAGATCAGTGGTTCTCAACCAGGGGTACGTGTACCCGAGGGTACACAGAGGTTTTCCAAGGGGTACGTCCACTCATCTAGTTATTTGCCTTGTTTTATAACAGGCTACATAAAAAACACTAGCGAATTCAGTACAAACTAAAATGTCAAACGGACAATGACTTGTTTATACTGCTCTATATTCTATACACTGAAATATAAGTACAAGATTTATATTCCAGATGATTTATTTGTTAATTATATGGTAAAAATGAGAAAGTAAGCAATTTTTCAGTAATAGTGTGGTTGTGACACTTGTATTTTTATGTCTGGTTTTGTAAGCAAGTTGTTTTAAAGTGAGGAGAAATGGGGGTACGCAAGACAAATCAGACTCCTGACAGGGGTACAGTAGTCTGGAAAGGTTGAGAGCCTCTGCTCTAGATGCTTAATGGTTGTAGCAAGTTCGTCTGCTAATTCAGACAGAGGGAAAACGTCAATACCAAGCCAAGCATCAGCAAGCACATGTGAACATAAGGCATTCTAGCCTCAACCTTGATCATACTGAAGACATGCAAGTGTAGCCCCCATGACAGGAAGCTAACAAGGTCTGAACAAAATCAAAATACTGCCCCAAAATAGCTATGCGGCCTGTGTTGTATTATTGCCACAAAATTATATCCTTGCCCCACTTCAAGCCTGAGTGACCAAGCCTGGTGTTCTGGGGGGAGGGAAAAAAGGGGGGTGTCACAAAAGGAATCCTCCTTCATCAGCCCTCGTACAACTGGAGCTGGATTCTCCAGCCAACAGGGGGACAGGCTCTCTGCGCAGGTTCACTTATGTCTGAGGCCCTCTATGTTGTAAAGAGTGTGCTCTAAGTCCTTGTACATATGTAAGTATGTAAGTGATAAGGTGCCAGTTGATTGTGCCAAAGGATGTCTCTCATAACTCCTGGGTTTTGTATGACCCATACAACTTGGTACTGCCATGTACTGCGAATGGCTTCCTTTCTGCAGCTCTTAACGCATGAGAGGACAGGATATTCCCCTCAGAAAGCACTGGAATTGATGCACCATAGCAGCGCACTGTTATGGCAGACAGCCTGTACAATAATTTATTTGCTTTTGCAAGACTTTACTTGGACGGCTGGTCTTAGCTGCCTATAGTAAACTGACAATCCCTCTCAGGCTTCCTGTCTTTGGAGCTCTGCCTTCTTAAATGCACAGCTGATCTTTAACCCTGATATACACATGCTATAGAACAACCCAATATTACAGCAAAAGAGTGCAAGAGAATTGCCTCTTTAGTCGCAGGTTTAATGTTCTGAAACATGGCCCCCTTGTGGCTCTAACATTTTATCATAGTCTACAGGAATCCAAAAATTTTGACAGCCTTTGGGGAAAAGAATCTATCATAAACACCTAGAAAGCCTTGCCTGCTCCCTAAAAAAAGTCATTTTTGTAAATGAGCTATTTCTCTAGTGAGGCTGTAATCCTCTGACAAGTTCTTGCACCCCATTGAAAAATATGCAGATTGTTAACTTTCTTGGAACAAAACATCCTGGAATGGAAATTCATCACTTCATTTATGTGCTATAGAAAAGTGTTCAAAGGGAAACACCACCTGCTCATAGCAGATGGTAAATTAGCATTGAAAACGATCACCTGTACTGGAAACACCATTTGCTAATTCTAACATCAGGAGATAAATCAGTCCTATAAGTCACAACGAAGCACTACCTGATTTAGCACCCTCTCTTGCTCTTGTAGCATGCATGTGGTGCACAGTTTTGCACTCATTCTCTTGCACCAGTGCCCATTCATCAACTTTATGAGGATCGTGCCAAGTTTGGATCTGACAAAAATGGCCTTGGATGTAAGCCACTGCCTTTATATTTATTAATGGTCCTTTGCAGAGCCGGAGGAGCTTCAATACATTGCATGCTAACCCACTTAAGGATTTCTTTATATATATTTTTCTTCTTCTAGGAAGCATTTAAGAACAAAGTAGAGACTGATGCAATCTCGGCTGTTGCCCTCCCATCTTTATCAGTAATGCCATCTGACAGCCAAATGTGCAAACAAAAATTGAAAGTAACCACAAGCAATGCAAACACCATCAATCTTTAATGAGGCCTTAATATCTGGAGCCTGTATTACACTGTGAGTCAGATAACTATGTCCCTTTTCCCTAAGTCTCCCAGTCACTGGGGGTTACATTGTTCTGAAATGTTCTCATCATTATCCAGGTTGGAAGAATATAAGGGAAGATGCTTCTGCACTTAAAGCACTTTCGCTTTATTAAAAGCCTTTCTAATGTGAAAAATGCTCACACAGTCACTTTTGTGGCAGCTGCATTACCGTTATTTTCGCCACTCAAAGTACAAAATGAGATTACAGAGGGGGTTCAAGTGCTGGATTTAAATCCAATTCTGCAGCTTCTGAGCCTGCGCTAATGTAATATTGTGAGATTTGGAGGAAAGGGCCTCAATAGCTTAATCTAAGGCTTTTTCAAACATCTGGGTCATTGGCAATGTCACTGATGCTTTTATTCTAACTAAATCAAGGAGATAATTAGAAATATAATCCCTAATCAGAGTTACTTGCCTGCAAGCTACCAAAAATACACTTATGGCAATGAACCTGTCTTGTTGTGAGAAGCCGTGAAACAGCAGCCAGTATTAACCCTTTGAGATTATTGGACATGTTGTTGAAAGAAATATTTGACACCTTTCAAGTAGATCCAAATGAGTTCATAACAAGAGGGTCCACAGATCAAAAAGGGATGTAAATGTAATTAAACCACTGTGCCAAACATCTGCCCAGACAGCAGTCAGTAAACTCCAGAGATTTATTTTAAAAAGGAAAAGAAATACACATCAGGTGCAGGTACTGCAGTGCAATGCCTGAGCTCAGACTTGTCAGGATTCAGGTAGCAAAGAGGTCTGAAACCTCAGTGCAGGAAGTAACAATAGGGCTGTGTTTGCCAGCTGGTGGCTAGGCACCACAAGCAATCATACTATATATCTACCCATGATACCTAATTGGGTATCATGGGTAGATATATAGTAGTTGCAACTTTCAAACCACTTCCATCAAAACACAAAGCAGGACCCTCAGAATCTGCAAAGAGCAAGTGATCTCATGAGAAGTCTCCTCCTCCTCCATTTCCTGTTTGTTTTTTAAACGTCACTCATAAGGCAAACCCATGCACATAACTAATCGTTGTATGTGCTAACTAGAAACAAGGGACTTGTAGTGACTCTTATGTGACTAAAACACTCTGATCATTCAAAACAGTGTTGTCAATGTCACTGGGTTGTCTGTCCTGCCATGAATGGTTGAAAAGGAACTAGACAAGGGTAGACTATTTTAGGTTTTTAGTTTGACTACAGTCCATAGAAATATGAGACTGGCAACACAGAAAGACTACTGGTCCAACTACTTCTGCCAATAGCCTATACTGGATGTTCCTGGGGAAGGCAAAAAGACAATGATGTACTTAACTAGTTATTCTAAGGCTAGTAAATCTTGGGGAACGAATTATTCCTGACTCAAGCTGGCAATCTGCCTTTGTTCTCAGCCCTAATCCTTGACAGATATCGCACGTGTAATCCTTTCCAGGAAAAAAAATCTAAGGAACATTGTTCATATACAAGTATCTTATTCTTTTTGGAATCTAACTAAGTTATTTACCTCAAAAATGTCCCGAGAAAGGGAGTTCCACATGTTAATTGTATGTTGTGAGTATTTTTTGTTCCTTAGTTGCCTTTCAAACGAAGTGACCACTTTTTTTTTTTTGTATAGCAGAGAATGGTATATTGGAGTACTCAAAAGGAATTTGTCTTTGCCCTCCATTGTTCATATATATATTTCCTCTCACTCTCCTCATTTCCAAACTAAACGCTTTTCTAGGACCTGACTTTCTTATGCCATAACCCCTTTACAGTGCTCCAGCTGCATCAAGAAGCTGTATACGTATTACAAATGAGCCAAGGGGAATTGCCCCTCCCATAAGAGGGTTCTCCAGCTGGCATGAAGCCATTGGAATGGGTCTATTATTGTGAAACATTGTGATGTGGCTGGGATGCAGTGTGCTCCGTCTATTCTTGTGCAGGACGTCAGACTAGATGATCATAATGGTCCCTTCTGATCTTAAAGTCTATGACTCTATGACTCTATTCTCATCTGACAGATGGCCCTTAGGGAGCTCTTTTAGCCAGGACATAAATAAAATGCAAAGATCGTTCACTTCCTCTTGTCACAGGAATGGGGCAACATACACGTGGGGTCCTAGACTTTCATTTCTCGCCCAATGGGAACCCCTTTCCCTTCTTTCTTCCACCTACCTTTCATTATTCCCTTTCCCCTCTCTGATCCTTTTCCATTTCCCCTCTCTCTCTCTTGTTTGGTGATGAGGCAATGCAACACTGCGTGCAGTGTTCAAGGTAAGGCTGTAGCATTGAGTTATATAATACCATAATATTTTTCATGTTATTTTCTATGGCCTCCCTAATGCATCCTATCATCTTATTTCCTTTTATGGTTGCAATTGCACATTGAGCTGACCTCTTCATTGAGCTGCCCACAATAATTCCTAAATTCTTTCCCTATGAAGTTACAACTAATTCAAAACCACCAATCTGTATGAAGTGGTTTAAATTGTTCCTTCCAATATGCATTTTTTTACATTAGTCAACAATACATTTCATTTGCCTGTTTTCTTAATTTTTGAGCCACATTGTACAGCTCCCATTGAAGTTAATAGGAGCTGAATAGCAGCTCTTAGAATCTGACCTTTTTAAAAAAAATTCTGAAGTTTTTTGTAAATTCTTCCTAGACTTTTCTAATATAAATAAGGTAATTACATTTTCTTACCTTCCCCTTCACCTGCCAGATAATCAATAAATATAGGAATAATATTGCTCCAAGCACTGAAACACAACTTTGTGTCAGATTAACGAAACACAGGAGTGCAAAACACAACACGTTATGATTACAGCATGGCAAACTTTTTCAGCCACAACTTTCTTTTTTTGCCAAAAATGCAGACGTGGGTCAACCTAAACAGTTTGTGAACGGATGTCAAATTTCCCAAATTGTTTGGTAAAAAACACGTACACAGACACCCCTAAAAATATATCCAAAGAGATCTAAATGTTTTGACATTTTCAAAACAAAACCTTTTTATTTTTCAATTAGAAACAACTTTTATTTTCAAAATGTCCTTCAATTTTACTTTAAAAAAAAATTAAAGATTCAAAACCAAAATGAAATATTTAGTTTCAAGTTGAAATAATTTCCATTTGACCTGAATTTTTTTTTTCCAGTTCACCAAAGATTGTTTAGGGTCAACTTATTTTTTTTTGTTATGACCAGGGAACCAAAACAATAGTAATGACAGGATGTAATACACGGGGCACTATTTTGTGCTTGTTCGTTGTCTGTCAGACAATCATATGTGTTAAGATAGTGCAATATTTCTCAATCTTTTCAAGTTGGCAACTCCCTATTGGAAATGTAAAAAAGTCTATGACCCCTTTACATTTACTCACCAGCCCTTCAAATTTACAATAAAAGTAAGAGAAAAAATGTATTAATGACAACAATGATAAACCCAAATGTGTATGTGTGTGTTTGTTTCAAGAAATTGATAGAGAATACTTGACCTTGAAGGGCAAGTATGTGAGGGGGAGTGAGATTTTCTTTTCTTTGGATTATAACAAAATGTTCAATGCCTTGCACGCGCGCATGCGCGCGCGCACACACACACACACACACACACACACGTACATCTTTCATGGTCTCTCTGGGGAAGGAGGGTTCACAACTCACAGGCTGAGAAACATTGGATTAAGGGGATCATCTATTTAGCATGTAGCAGTTGGAAAATGAATGTTCTATTATGTGGGCCAGAAGTCAAGATCAGTACTATTGTCACAGTAAAGGCTGGGAATTTTCAGAGGATCCTTAGGGAGTTGGACATCTGAATTCCACTGGATTTCAATGGGATTTGGGCACCTGACTCCCTTACAGCCATTTGAAAATCCCTGCTAAAGTTAAACGGCAATAAATTTAACCTGCCTATTCCTCTTTCGTATCCTAGTCATTTAAAATGACATCAGACAGGAAACTGGAGCATATCAGCCTGGAGGCCTTGTTAAAAAAATCCCCTTATATCATGCTGGCTGCAGACAGTGGGGGAGCTCACATGCCAGATGTGTAGCAATGCTTAGACTGTCCTAAGCTACATGGGCTAAAAGCGAATTGGCAGCCTCAGCCCAAACTGCATTTGTTTGATACATCTCAATCTGCGTTCCAGCTACGAGACTCGTGCAGAGGAAAATAAATCTGCAGTGGCCAAGCAGAGGATGCCTAACCCTGAACAGGCAGGATGGCTTATGGGGCCAAGGTTCAATGCACACAGCAGCACTCCTTGCTCCTGATCCAAAAAAGAGCAACAGGTGCCTCCCACCAACAGTGTCTGCTACAGATGGTTGCAGGAGGGCCAGGAGCTTGGTCACACTCCAAAGCTGGCTGATACCTTTGTGGTCGTTGTTTTGCCTTACTGTTGTGCACATGTACTGGAGGAGGGGGAAGAAGTAGCTCCCTGCAGCCTTTTCTACTAGTGCACCTGTGTAACACAACTACAGTTTTGCCTTTAAGGTTGTTTTTTTCACACACACGCACACTTTGGGAGGGTGGGGGTGGACAGAAAGAGAAACTGAGTCTCTCATTTACACCAGTTTTACGCTGGTATAATTCAATTTATTTCAATGAGGTTACTCTATTACTGGTTTAAATTAGAGGAAAATCATGCCCATAGTGTGTATTTATCCTACTTCAAGAAGTATCACCAAGAATGGTTACAACATACCTTAATAATGATTGATTAGTATGATATATATTCAAATATACACATGTACTATAAGGTAGGGGCACAACTGGTTGGACAACCATACTCAGAGAGTAGTTATCAATGGTTCACTCTCAGACAGGGAAGGCATATCTAATGGGGTACCACAAGGGTCAGTCCAGTGCTATTCAAGTAAATTTTTCAGCTTTTGGACCATGGAGTGAAGAGTACACTTATAAAATTTGCTGACGACACGAAGCTGGGAGGGGTTGAAAGCACTTTGGAGGACAGAATTAGAATTTGAAACAACCTAGGCAAATTGGAGAATTGGTCTGAAATCAACATGATGAAATTCAATAAAGATAAGTACAAAGTACTACACTGAGGAAGGAAAAATCAAATGCACAATTACAAAATGCAGGATAACTGGCTACACAGTAGTACTACTGAAAAGGATCTGGGGATTATAGTGGATCACAAATAGCATATGAATCAACAGTATGAGGCAGTCTTGAAAAACGCTAATATCCTGAGGGGTATTAACAAGAGTGTTGTAGGTAAGACACAGGAGGTAATTGTCCCACTCTACTCAGCACTAGTGAGGCCTCAGCTGGAGTGTGTGTCCAGTTCTCGGCAACACACTTTAGGAAAGATGTCGACAAATTGGAGAGAATCCAGAGGAAAGCTACGAAAATGATAAAAGGCTTGGAAAACCTGACTTATGGGGAAAGTTTAAATAAACTGTGTATGTTTAGTCTTTAGAAAAGAAGACGGAGGTGTAATGTGATAATAGTCTTCAAATATATTAAGGGATGATATAAAGAGGATGGTGATCAATTATTCTCCATGTCCACTAAAGATAAGACAAAAAGTAATGGGCTCAATCTGCTATTAGGAAAGACTTTCTAATTAGAAGGGTAGTTAAGTGCTGGAAAAGCTTCCAAGAGAGGTTGTGGAATCCCCATCCCTGAAGGCTCTTATAGATAAACACCTGTCTGGGATGGTCTAGGTATAGTTGGTCCTGCCTCAGTGCAGGAGGCTGGACTTGATGAGGAGCCTTCCAATCCTATATGTCTATGATCCTGTGTATACAAAAAATACACACCAACTACTGTCATGAGAAATAGCCTATTTCTTGGCACGTCATATGGTATCCTATTCTAACTAGCCTTGCAAAAGAGCTGGAAATGTAATTGATTCCACAGTATCTGCTAAGTCCCATCATATTGGTACAATGTATTTGGTGTAACACAAATGAGACCACCATCGCCATGCCAAAAAGGAGTCATTCTCCTATTTCTGTTGAGGCCAATAGAAGCTGGTGAATATGCCCAGTACTGTTGACAAAGGTAATATACATTCAGTGATTTGTAAAAATAAACATGAAGAGGGTCAGGGAGGGAGCATAAACATAGGTGCAGAAAACACGCCCCCTTGAAAAACTGCCTTTGGTGTAGTTGAAGATATGAGACAGATCCGGGGCCCACATCTGCCCCGTAGGAGAAAAGCTACCCAGAGTGGGTAGAGGCAGATTTCACTTGTATAGCAGAATGGCTGGCTCTTGCAGATGTAGAAAAGCCAGGTAAGGATCCAAACCTATTCACACTGAATTCAAAGGGAGCAAGGCATAGCCTCATATTCTTTAATCTCTCGCTGTATTGTGAACTTTTTTTTCCTTGGAGTGAAATTAGCAAAACTGGGTCCATACTTATTTACACTTTTAGGAAATCACAATCTGTGCACATCTCCATTTTCCATTTCCATTATACACCCCATTTCTAAGGATCTTATTAGCTTTCTGGCTTCAGCTGAAACTTGGAGTCCCATTTATCTTTTTAAATTATAAATTCATGTAAGTGGTGAAACATACCCCAAAAATATTTCTACTATCTAGCTTCAATTGTTAGACCTGATCCAAAACCCATAATACTCAAAGGAAAGACTGCCACTGATTCAATGGACTTTGGATCAACCTTCTAATTCCTCACAAAAAAACCACATATGGATGCTGTCAAGTGTTTATTTTATAAACTTTTAAAATATTTGCAGCTATTCATCCAGGAAAAGGCATATAATTATTGGTAACATTTTTCCATTTGAGATTACCCTTCCTTTCAAAATATTAGTGTTTTAGCAACGTGTGCTCAAATAACACATTTTGTAAAGCTCGGACGTCATTTTAAAATGCATTGTGGCCTGTACTTTCCAATCCCTTTAAGCTTCCATCTTGTCCAAACATTAGTTTGTTCAGGCAATCACTTCAGTGCATACTTTGCTGTCTCATGAAATTTGGATAAAGTTACTGCAAATTAACCACTCCCCTCAAGCTGCCTTCCTACAAGAGACTTGTTCAAGAGAGTCAGAAGAGCGCTCTGATTTCAGGTGGCTTCAATAAAAAGCACTGCCTTGAAAGCAATTTTGGTTTCTCAGAAACAAAATAATGTTGTTTAATCACTGTGTTATGGTACCAGAGATTGTTTGTGGATATTGTCAGTCCTTAAAGTAGTATTTCTTGTGACAGTAAGGGAAATAAGATATTACCTAATTATACTGCGAAGGTCTGATCCTAAGGCCATTGACATCATGGAAAGCACCCACTTACTTCAATGAGCTCTGTATCAGGCAATGAAGGAGAAAATCCACTGTAGTACACCTTGCCTATGATTTTCATTAAAGAAGTGATTGGATGGGAGTGGTTCATGCCATCAAAAATGCAATAATACAGATGAAAACTACAACCAAAATAGATTACTGTGCACAGGTTACTATGAACAACAGGCCTGATCCCACAGTCCTTACTCACATAAAACCTCCCAGGGTTGCAGTATAAGAGATTTTTTGCCCTGCAGGGCAAATACCAAGACATCCCTTTTCTTCAAGAAAGATGGGATTTTAAGGGTCTCCGAGGCGTATAAATCTGGAGTAGCCAAGATTCAAAGTGAACCAGAATTGCACCTTTCATTGGAAAAATCAATCAAAGTAGATGAATATAAAATGTCACCCAGTAAGAGAGAGAAAGCCACAAGGAGCAGTTTAGTTTGATTTGCCAAAAGGAAATATCTTGGGAAATATCTTCCCTGATCTGTCACAGGGAACAGAGTGGGAGGAAACTTCCTCACAGGGAAAAGTCCTTGGAAGAATCGTTAAAGTACCTTTGTTTGCACACTGGATTTCTCTGACTTTGCACTCTAGCATCTAGAGATGTGTAAAACCTGGGAATTTCTTGTCAGAAAGATTTTGCTTTTGTACATTTTTATAAGAATTTCTCAAAGGTTATATCCTAGAGTGCCCACATCCCCACCACATCCTCCATTAGGCTATCCTTCCTGAACAGGGGCAGGGGGCTGGACAGGGGCAGGGCAGGGGGCTGGACTCGATGACCTCTCGAGGTCCTTTCCAGCCCTAGAATCTATGAATAAAACAGGTACCGTACAGGGATTTCAGGCTGTCACAGATGATTTTGGTAACATGCCTGACTCCTGAACTGGAACAGCCACCTTTGGTGGAAGAGACAGATTCTGAGAGAGTAGTTGAGTTGCCCTGTCTGTCCATGATTTCCCCTCCAACAAGGTTGCGCGTTGTGATTAAGGAAGGCTGCAGTGCAGACACCAGTCCACTAAGAACTGGACTGAGATTACCAATTTATTTCACATATGCCATCAGACAGCCAGATAATCAGCCACTAACCACCTGGTCTGAAGCCAAACCACTAACCTAATGAGGTGAGACACTGTAACCCACTACCAATCATCTGAACTATCCAAGCCCCTTTCCCCCCTTAGATTCTGAGCATAGCTGATCATAAGGATGAAATTAACAGGGGGAAAATATTCTCCCTGGCATCACACAAGTGTTGTTTTTGGGTTTTTTGGTATAAAAACTACCCTTTGGGTATAGCTAAAAACACAAATGAATGAAACCCAGGGTTTTGCATTTATATTTGGTGTGTGATGGAGAGGGGCAAGTATCTAGTTTCTTCATGAAACTGGTGAAAAGTACAAAATCTGCAGTTTTGGTTTACATCCATATCTGTTCACACAGTTCTTGTTTAATTTTTAGTCTATACACTTTCCTTTATTGCGGTTTTCATCTTAATGATCATACTTCTCCCCTCTCCAATACCTCCAGTAAGTTGACTTATTGTATTTTCATGATTCCCTGAATTCAAACTGAACAGAGAAGGGGAGGGGATGTAATCATCCCAATAAATGTCTCCTTTGTTTAATAAAATGCAATTGTAACTATGGAGTGTCTGCCTCCCATTCCATCAGAAGTTTGAATGACAGCTGTTTTAGTAAAACAACAGTAGCTATGCAAATGCTAATGAGAAGTGGTGGTGTGACATGCTGAACCATAGCACCAGGTTTATGATGATGAAAATCTAACTGAAGTGTTACTATTGGTGTAACACTCTAAAGATTTTATCTTAATAAATTCTACTTACACTTCTCTTGTAATGTTTCTACATATGGAATAGACTACATAGCTTTACTATAATAAAACAAACCAACCATTTTATAGTGTTATAACAAAAACAAAAGTTTTTACAGTGATATTTTACTTGCTTTTTGAAAAAAATCCCTTTATTTTATCTGTACAAGTGGGAAAATGGTTCTCTTTCTTATAATAATATCTAAGTGCCTCTCATTATTTTGTGTTCTGTAACACCAAGGGAGGAAGGCATTATCATCAGATAATGGACTCCACTGGGCATTAAATGTTCTGAAGTGCAGCCAAGAACAAAGTACCAGCAAGGTCAATTCTACCTTTAGGTAACGTCTGCCTCTAAAGAGACTTTCTGATATCATTAATTCAATCTGTTATGACCAAAATCTCATAGACACACATTAAAAAAAAAAGTTTTACTTAAAATAGTTAAGGGACTGTAGCTAGCATATAAATGTCCAAGTAGCAACAGAACACTAACTGCTTAAGAAAAAAAATCAGGTTGATCTACAGTTTACGTTGGCTTCAGATGTTTTTGATTAGGGTTATTTGTTTATGCTTTGATGGAAAGGTTGATTTGGAATATTAAATTACACCGCTTTCAAATGCTGCTTAATGATAGTAATTACTGATGGGCAATCATCAAAAGATTCAATGAATTGGCTTGGATGAATAGTTACACATTTTGGTTGAGAGGGTACTTTTATTCTAAATGCCTGGTTTCCTGGCACTTATAACATTTTCTTTTTAAATTTACCATTTGGACTTTCATGTCTCATACTTTTTCTCTACACAAAGATGAATTTTGTTTTTTCATTTCCCCTCTCCCAATAACAACAATACTTTGCATTTGTATAGCTCCTACCAGTCCCCGGGTCAGAAAATTGGACCTTCCTACAGACAGGCTTGGAGTGGCTAGGAACATTCCATATGTGATGTCAGCACCAAATTCTGAGAATAAAATGGTTTGCTTCTGTGTGAAATGTATAGTCTTGCAGAGATCTGACCTTCCTTCAGCCACTCATATTGAAAAGCATGCTTTTCAGACATATCACCAGGATGGACAAAAACACCCCAGCTCACCATTCTCTCAAACTCTCCATCAACGTGTGAAGGTCTGACCCTACCTGATGCTGCCCATGAGGCTTCCCCAGAGATTGATGGATTCGTTGGATTGAGCCAGATCGAGGAACCTCATTACACGATACCTGGTGCGACACCAACCAACATGGTCACTCTGGCTGGTGCCATGGTCCTCAGTAGGCTATGTGTTTGATTATGATGATTCCACCTTCTGATCTCAAAGGGATTTACCAAAATTAATTAAGCAAGGCTCAGAACAGCCCTGGGAGTTAAGCATTAAGGTTAAGCACAAATTGTCTTCATTTTACAGATTAATGACGTAAAGGCAGAGAAGTAAGCGGCTCGCCCAATTTCATCCCACAAGTCAGTGTGAGAACCAGAACTAGAACCCAGGTCTTCTGCCTCCCCATCTCATCTATTACATGACACCATCTCCCAAACTCACACTCTCATCAATAGTAAGGATTTTTCTCTTTTAACTCCAAGTTTTTGAAAACATTTGCAGGTATGTTTTATTTGATGTATGAAGGCCCAACAGTAAGGATTATTAATTATGCATGTTTGTACAGTGCTTAGCATAATAGGGGCACAACTTGATTGAATCCTCTAAGAGATCCACAATATAAATATAAAATAGATAGTAATAATAATCAGAATAATTCTAACCATAATTCCCTTTTGGCTCAGCCATGCCCAGATTTCTTTACCATCCAGGCTATCAGCAAGTCCTATTTTCTCAAACTCTGTGAGTAAGCTATTTGAATAGGTTTAGTATTTGGGAGTCAGGGAAGAAAAAGTAGAGATGGTTCCTGGGTTGTTGGTTTTTTTGGTAGTTTTTATTTATAATTTTTTTAAAATTTCATGACAGTGCTCCCAGAGATAGGAATGGGTGCACACTATAAAAGAAAGAAGCAGTCAACATCCTATGAAGTGCTTGTAAAACTTTCTCCAATATTTCGGTGAGCCGAAAAACAAAACTTGTAACAATAGTATTTGTACAACGTCAAATCTGGCTGCTGGCAGCAGAATGATCTACCATTATTACAAGCAAAATAGTATCACCCTGGGTGCTGTTAGACACAAGACAGGGGATTATGAATTCAATGGGTTGTATAATTTAACTCACATTTGAAATACATGATGTGTAAGTAGAACCCTGTCTATGAAGAGAAATTATGTTTTTCTCCCCTTCCTCTCTCTCATACACAGTCTCTGACTTTCTCTCCCCCCCCCCACCCAATTGTTATTTATTGAAGGGGATTACACTCCTCTTACAACTGCATTCTTCAAAACAAGAATCCTACCTGCTTACAAACGTACGCTGAGTATGCTGGCAACAAAGAGGAAATGTACATTACCATCAGAGTGGCAACAAATAAATTCTTTTGCCACAATTCTAAGTCATCCACCCTATGCAACACTACAGAGACCATCCTTTTGCTTGATTTATGCGATGTTATTAGCCACAGAATTACTTAGCAAAATCAGTTTGGCTTGACGTAAGTTTCCCACTCTGCTGAGGGAGGGGAAAAAGTAAGCCCCGAGAAAAGAGGACATTAATTTAGGAATAGTTGAGCTAACATTGACTTATCAAAATATAGCTGTGGACATAAAACAATTCTATTGCCTGGACAAAGATAAATCAGTAGAGCCCAGAAAAACATTATTGATTCTGCGCCCATCACTCAAGGCTCTTCATTTGATTCCTCAGCCATCTGTTTAATTGAAATGATAATTCTGATAACTTCTGGTAGGCCCTGCGTATGTTGTCTTTGATACAATGTTATTCAATCAAATGCAGATGGCGCATGACCTGCTGTCAGTGAGAGACCTAAATGTGTTATCCACATGGATTAGGTTTAGCCTGATACATTTTGTATTATACAAGATGCTTCTGTCTAAACCTCTTCGTACATGACCTTTAGCGGGTGAATCTTTTGCTCAAATCCTCCCTTAGTTTCAGTAATTTTTTTTTAGTTCAGTGTCTTCAGCCCATTAATACCCAAAGAGTCAAACCAAACAGTTAAACAATTTTTGGCATCCAACCTTCAAACATATTCCTACCTTAATTTTTGCATGTGGATTTAATCATTTGCTCCTCATGTTGAAATTGTAACTGTCTCTAATGATTTAGAGGGTGCTGGAGATACTGTGGAACATATCTCATTTCAATACAACCACATCAGCTGGACTGTGATTTGATTATTCATGATCTAAATGATATGAAAAGCAGTTGTCACCTCTATTTAAGCATAGATATGGTAGGTTTTCTGTATTCTTTCTTTAAATCTGTAGCAGGACACCAGGCAGGAGGGAAGCCATGGAAGATTCTATGAAGCCGCTCCACAGTGGCAAACAAAGCAGTTATAGAGAGAGATACAACTGTTTTCCTCATTCTAATAAATTCCTTGTTCAGTGCAAGAAGAAAGTGACTCTGATTCTTTCCTATTGTTACATGACAATGTGTACTTGTTTATATCTCTCACTCAAAAAGAAAAATTAGAAAATTAGAAAAATTGCCTACAGATAGAGCAACTCATCCTCTGTAGAATCCCCTCTCTTATCCCCTCTCCTGCAACCTTCTGTACAGACTCATAGACATTAAGGCAAGAAGGGACCATCATGATGATATAGTTCTATTCCAGCCTCCTGCACATTGCAGGCCACAGAACCTCATCCACCCACGGCTGTAATAGACCCATAACCTCTGACTGAGTTAATGATTTAAAGACTTCATGTTACAAAGAATCCGCCATTTACACTATCTTAAACCTGCAAGTGACCCATACCCTATGCTGCAGAGGAAGGCAAAAAAAACCAACCAAAGTCTTTGCCAATCTGACCCAAGGGAAAATTCTTTCTCGACCCCAAATATGGCAATCAGTTAGACCCTGAGCATGTGGACAAGACTCACCAGCCAGACACCTGGGAAAGAATTCTTTGTAGTAACTCAGAACCCTCCCCATCAGTGTTTGGCAAGTTATACCCTACGATACTACAAGAAACGAATCTGGAATATTACTTACCTCCTCTCTAACCCTCTAATTAAATAGGAGTAAGTAGCAGAACAGAGATGCAGCATCTGAACTGGTGACATTAACTGAAAATTGTCAGCCTTGATGTCTGGCTACTACCCCTCCCAAAAAACACTCATAGATATAAAACAGTTACACCGGTGTAACTACATTAAAAGCAATGAGGCACAGTTTATACTGGAGACCATGGAAAACAAATGTATAATAAAAAGTAAAACATAACTAATAGATTAAATTCTACCAGTTATACAATTTCTTCTAATAGCAGCAATAGGTAAATTTGTTTCATCCCCACTTTGAGATATAGAAGGACTTTAAAAAACATTAAGCACAAAGTAGCAGATCACATACAAGGAGGATCTCTGGTAGCGTGAAGAAGGGATGAAGTCTGCCTTATTTCCAGTGAATGAACTTTGCCTATTTTCTTCTTCGGGCATGTCCTAATACAAAACAGTTTATAACTGAACCACTTCTATAGCAAAAGGACATGACCCACATCATCTAAATGATTGGAATTTATGTTCAAATATACTAGCGCAGCCTAATTACATGTGAAAAGCTTAAGAGACTAATCCTGAAAACATTACTGCAGAAGGTGGATGTGGAGATCATAGCTCCACCTCCTTTCTGATCCTCTCTTCCCCCTTTGGGATAGCATACACACATAGGTAGTAGGGTGGGAGCAGTCCATGTGCATGCCAGGGACTGCAATTCTGCTGGGGCTTTATATGAGCTGTGAGAGGGGAGGATGAAGTCCTTGCATGCTCTGCTTATTCCTCCCACTTATGTAAAGCCCAGGCAGAATCTGGCCTTGTGTTAGCGTTTTTTGGACAGGAGTTGGTGAGGGGGAATGGATTTTGTTTTGAGAAAGAGGGGTCTTGGCATTTCTGCAGGGCTTATAACCAGTGCTGAAGCTAATTGTCTGATCTAGTGGAGCAAACGTTCCTATGATATTGCCCTTTGAAGAGCACAATGTTGCTGTAAGAAAAATGAGAAATTATAATTTCTGCATCCACCCTACATTTTTATAACATTTCCTTTGCAGTGTTAAATGTTTCAGACATCCAGGGAAGAATTTTGTTTATAGATGCAGGGAATGAAAAAACCTATCCACACTTTTATCCTCACATTCATTGTTTGGAATTTAAATAACAACAACTAGCAATTGAGTTTATAAGGCTGGGCCTGTGCACCAATAAATTTCATAGCTCGAGGGTAAATGTTAATTTAGCACCAGAACGTGAGCCATGTGTAATACAGTTACTTCCCATTAACGTCAATTAATATGCTATTTACAAGTAACGCATTTTATTTATAGTGCTAAAAATAACTAAATCAAGTCATCTAAAGAGGCATTTGGGGAGAAAACACACACACACACACACACACACACACACACCCTTCCAGCAACTAAAAAAGGATATTTTTTATCCAAATACAAACCCTGCAACCTGTCTGTTACTGATATATTTTATGATTTTTATTGATAACTTTCATAGTTTGTCAGGGAATTAAATATCCTAAAAGAGGGATAGGGAATACTCTATATAATCTGTATTCTGAATGAATATCACTGTGTTAAATACCATCCTTCTCAGCTCTCTTCGGTAGAGAAAATTCAATTTGAAAAGCAAATACAGAGGGAGATAGTGGCAAAAAAATTGCCTGGAATGCAGACTATAATAATATCCAATTAAAACCAACGAATATTATGTAATTGGAGGATGCAAGCCCAGCAAAAGACAGTTTGTACAACAAACATATTGATAAATAATTTTCCATGTAGATTTACTTTTTTCTTTAGCTATTGATTACCATTACAGAGCAGAGAATATTGACATGTGCATGAAACCATAACAGGTTGAAATCAAGTTTCAGATAGAGTATCTCTGGTTGGTCCCCGTGTTTAGAATTAAATGGGAATGGCTGAGCTTCTGAAATAGACACTATGACCAGCTCTACCACAGACCTGTCAAGGTTGACTAATCATCCAAAACATCATTCCCCTGTAATCTCACTGAGAAGCAGTGACAATGCAAGACTCCAATCCTTTAAGGGGATTTACCTCCCAGCCAGGTTCTGCTGATTAGAAGCTCTCTGCACCATCCATGTTTCACACACAACAAAACAAAATCAGAGTAGAGACTTTAATCAAACCATCTGATTGGCAGGGTGTGAGGAGCAGAGTAGAAAGCTTTCTGGACTAAATGGGATAAAACTTTGTCTCCTCATGACAAAGTTCTGAACCCTGTTTTAGTCTCCTCATGTCAAGTGATAGAGAAGAGCTTTTCATCCCTTTGCAGGTAAAAGAATCTAAATTGAAATAACAATATACAATTCACGAAGGGCAGATGTTCTTTGTTCCAGTGTCACCTACTTATCTATACATTTATTTGAAGGGGTTATTTTTTTATTTCAGTATATTATCTCAACAACAGAAGCCATAAAAGATGAATTCATTCAATGACTAGACAGTACTGCGTTTTTCTTCTGAGTTTACAGAGGCTGTATGATGTGATATTTCTCACATAAAAACAAATATTCACAGTGTGCTTACTCATGAAAATGGAACCTCTTTAGTTTTACTATGCCGAAGCAATCACACATGGAAACAAATTCCATTCTCAGTCACTCTGGCTTAAATAGAAAGTAACTTCACTGAAGTCAGTAGGGTTACTCCCAACTGACAACAGAATTTGACCTATATTAGGCTATACTTCAAGGCTATAAAAATAGAGAGTCACATTTTGCCCTAATTTATAAGCCATGCAATTCCCTCTCCTCCAAAGGAGTCAACAGGGTTGACAGGATATGAATCTAGGAAAAATTAGGCCCTTACACATTTTTAACAAATCAGTAGACTTTTGCTACATTTGGTGCAACTTGGATATAAATAAAAATAAATGAACTATAAGCTAGGTGACCCTGACACTTTTCACATCAGCTTATGGAAACATGAGCAGAACTAGTCCCCAAAAAAATCAATTGTAATTTTGAGAAATTATGAAAAAATTAGTTTCCTCCCAATTTCCATTAACATTTGGGGTTTAAAAAAATAAACCAAAATCAATTTTTAAACATATTTTTGTAAAAATGTATAGTTTGGGGGTAATCTTGGGTTTTCAAAATCTCCCAAAACTGAGTTTTTCAACCACAGCATTTTCAGGTTTTTATATAAAAGTTCATTTTTCATCAAAACCCTGTACATTTTTACCAAAATGAAAATGTCCATGAAAAAATGCAAATAAAAAGCCACTTTTCACTGAAAAGTGTTTTGTCCATATGTGAGAGGTGTGATAACATTGCTCTTGGTAGTTTAAGACATACAAGAGGATACCATGTTATGTAACCAAGAAATGCCATAATGGAACTTAAGCCTATTAAATGAGGATCCCTAGGCCCCTATTGATAGAATATCAGGAAAATGTGGTTAGGACTTGGCTTCTGTTGCATATTCGAGACTCCGCTTAGCAGAACTGCAGCTCGGGTGATTACATTCTACATACTCAAATTTCTGCAATAATTTCAGATGGAATTCACTTCTGAGCGTAATTTTTGTTTATTTCTCACAGGACTGTTGAGAAGTCGCCAGGAGCAGAGCAGCAACCAACCCTGACCCACTAACAATTCAGTCACTGACTGACCCCATGATCTGGGGCATAATCTATACCAGCCGTACACATGGTGCAGATTACCTCCTCCTCAACACTAGCACAGCTCTTCTGGTCACATCTCTACCCCCCTCCCTTCCCACACAGGTGGGCAGGGGAGTAGCAGACCCAGGGAGACTGCTCGTCTCCCTGCATAGATGAGCAAAGGCAGTGGTTTGCTGCCATCCCAGCTCCCTCCCAATTAAACATTTCTATCTTCTCCCCTGAACCACCATTTTGTATGACTCTGCACCATGCTTTTCACTTACCATATGTCCTGTTTTTACAGTGACAGACAGGAAGCTGGGGTATTGCACTGTTAACATTGGGACACCTGCATGATGTGATCAAAGAGAGAAATAAAAAGGCAAGTGTTCTAGGTAAGACACATCCATTCATTTTAATTTGTCATACGGATTAATAAGACCCTCCATAGCATTTCTATAATCAGTGCAATAGGTGTAACGGTTGTATTAAGCTCCTGAGTTAAAGATACAGGCATCTAAAACTACTGGTCTCATTGGTTTTATATGCTGGGTCATACTATTTAAACAGAAGCCTGTTGGTCTAATCTGGGTTCACAATGATGTTTTAGAAGTTTCGTAACCTCTGGCTAACCCTATATCCACATGACTCAGAGAGTTTACAGTCCTACTTAGGAATTAGATATTCATTTATTCAAGTCCTAGGATTTAGAAGGTTTCCTATTAAAAGGAACAAACAATGAAAGTACAAATTACACAGGGAGCATTTGAAGCCATTTCTCCCATTTCAGTAAGACTGTTTTGTGATTAGGAAGATTTCTGGGTCTACAGAAGACATTCAGCATTGTGCCTAAGCAATGTAAATGTGTAACAGCTGTTTAATATAAAAACAGATTCAAAAATAGTCAGGAATAAATGTGGCAAGTTTGTTTAACTGTTTTTCCTGGAGTGATCAGTTGTTTATGACTATTTGGATTTTATGCTGATACACGTGTGGAAAAAAATGTTTCTAACTCAGTTTTAGAACAAGCAAATACTCTTCTAAAAATTCCTTCTGGGCATGACTTACTCATTATTTGCTATTTATTTATACAGGATTGTTCCTTATTCTCCGATTTTAAAAAAGTTTTACTCCTCCAATCAGAGAAAAGAAGCAATGATTTGTAATTTAGGTGAGTAAAATATAGTGATGAACCAGAGAAGAAGAGTCACCCTGGGAATGTGCACTGCACTGGGACTCAGAGAACTTGGCTCAGTTCCTGCCTCTGCCACAGACCTTTGCCAACTCTCCCAGTTGCTCAACTCTCCATCTATAAATCGGGGACCGTCTCTTAACTAAGTGTTTCTCCAGTAAATAGTAGGGCCTCTGTCTCAGTCTGGGGCCTCTAGCTGTTATAATAATACGAACAGCAAGGGAAAATGAACAGTTTAGTAAGTCATAGGCTAAAACTTGTTTTAATGAACAGTGATGAATATTTATAAACAGCAAATTTAATAGTAGCAATCAAGATCAGTTTGTGAATGATTTGCCAACTAAAAATGGGCTACATTCATTTGATGGTTTATACAAAATGTGTAATTCACCCAGATCCATGCAAGACCACACTAACCATCTTAAGGATAGAGGACCACTCACCACATGATACAAGTCAACTGTCAAATGTTTTTCAACCCTTGACATCCAAAACCTTTAAAAACCTCTTTGAACATATCATCTTGAGCCACTCTCCTTCATGTGGATGAAATGTGTCATTTGTCTGTACGTCTGATCGTTCCTCTTTCAAAATAAATCATTGAGTAAAGAAGTTTTGGTGTGTTTTTTTTTAAAAAGCCACATTCCATATAAGCAACTTGCTTTAACTTCACTGTACTGTCAGACTGTTTTAGTCGTGTTTCACTCTGTTGGTCTCATTACGCACACTGTCGCTTAAGGGAGCTCTAGGAGTCCTGCTGCAGCTTTGTTCACTAGTCACAATCTTTTGGGGGGAAACCCACAAGGAGAAAACATGCTCAATTTTAGCCTCTCTCTCCCTGCTTTATGACATTGTGTTTCCATGATATTGTCACATTATCCCTCAAAATTACAGCTTTAAATAAGGAATTCAGAATAAAACTCACTGCTTGTTTTATGTACATTACTTTTTTAAATTTAATTTTAAAGTTCACTGAAAGGATTAAGGGTACATCATCCCTTATGCAAAAGAACCTAGGAAGCTCAATGAGTTGTGTCTCTCACAGGTTCCTGGAGATCTGCCACACAGCCCCTGGTTTGTTGCTGTCTCCCTGTAGGACTAAACATCCACAGATGACTGAGATATTTGCACTGGAGGACCAGTGCCTCCACACACTTCCGCACATCCCCTCTTCCTTGAAAGCACAGGGAAGCTGGGCTCCCATGGGTTCCTCTATCACAAGGCATATTTCAATGTACATAGCAGAGAGAAATGTAAGATAATACTATTACCTTGTGCTGTACTATCCCTGCAAGATTGAGGGTAGAGAGTGTCACACAGTGAGGGTATTAATTTCCCTTCCTAATGCACACAGCCCCAAAACCACATTGTGCCTTAGGTCAGATTTCTGTGAGAATGGGGAAGCAAGTTATGTGTTTTCATCTGCTGACTGGTAAGATGAAATGCATAGACATTCCAGTGGTGTTTGGTCAGAATTGTTCCATGTTATGGAATAGTTGTTCTGCGTTTTTCTTTTAAGACATTCTAGGAAATTCCACTAAAACATTTGTTAAAAGAATTTCAGGGTTGTATGGCTAAGGGCCCAAACAACAGTCAATTATAAAGGTAAAGCTGCACTTTGCACACACAACTTTAAGTCTCCCACTTTTGCTATGGCCCTTTCTTTAAGTCCATGATCATATTCCATATTTCAAATAATACAGTGTAATGTCATACTTTTTCCTATACTCTTGGATGCAAGCATGGCATCTTGCAGGACTGGCAACTACGATGTGTACACCAGGCAAAAGAGAATTTATTAAAATCATGTATATGAAGGGAACATAGAAAACTGTTCTTACACAACATAGCACAGATTAAGTATAACAAAAAGGAGTATTGTTGAAATTGGCTGGCATTTGTCAGCCACGTAAGTTTGAGGCTAAGTTAGCTCCTTTGTTAACAGCCCAATCACCCAATTTCAAATGAGGCTGTGTTGTGATTCTAGCTGAAAATAAATTAGACATGTTTAAGTAAATAAAACGTATCAAGGACCATTATGATAATGTATGTGATGAAAGAATTCAAGACATGACAAGTATATAAGGTTGTAAAAACTTGATATTATATTCTACTGTATTTAACTTGGTCATTTCTTAATGTTTGAGAATTTAACAGGGGTTTTTTTTCCATGGAAGCTTTATTTACTTTATGTCCAGATAGCGTCTGACCCTTGTGTAGGCATGCGAGGTGGGTAGCAGGGAGGGAGACGGTGAGGTGAGGTGAAAAATAGAACCCACAGCCCAGGGGGAGGCCACCTTTGTACCCTCCCAATTCTGACTGTTTCAGGGGCAGGAATGCTCATGGCATAATTTAGACAACCCTGTTATGGAAGCTTCTCGGGGCTGCCCTGTGGACAGCAGCACCGCTCAGAATCCTCAGTGCCCCGATGCACCCCTTTCACCCACAGTCCCATGCACGCCATCAAGGCTCATGAGGGGTCCCTGTGCTGCAGAAATTCTCCCTAGCTGGAACCAGGGATTTTAGGACTGCTGTGCTGTTCCAACCCTTTTTACCCTACATAAACAATCCAGAATTTCACTTGTGGGAGTGTGCAAGGAAGCAAAAATGCAAATAATTGCTCCTTCTAGCACTCCAATGGGTGCAAACCTCCCCTAAAAGAGCAGTGTGCATGTAAGGCCATTGCTTCTTCTGGTTATGCACTGAGAGGAGAGCTGTGATGTTTTGGAGTTCAACCTAGACCAATAAGGGATTGTGTTACCACCTACCCTGCAACTCTGGGTGCCTTAAATGCTATGCTGCTGTGGCTCTCAGCCCGGACACCAACAGCCTGCATACAAGCAGGCAAGTCACACCCTGGCTTTCACCACCCAGTTGCTTTTTGTAAAGTGACCCCAGCGCCACCTCTACCAGTTTTAAGTTTCCCCAAAACCATCTGCCTCTGCAGCATTCAACCCGATCCTGGAACACTCACAGAAGCTGTTTGGCAATCCTTTAAAGAGTCAATACACTGCCACTCATTAATATAATATAGATGTTTGACAAACACTTATTTCACTCACAGCACTGAACTGGTTTATAATAAAGTAAGACAAGTTTACTAATAAAAAAGCATAGGTTTTAGTGATGCCGATCACAAGAAGTAAGGATGGAAATGGTTTCAAACAAACAAAAGTAAAAATCTGATTCTAAGATTAAACCTTAACTTCAGCAAGTTACAATCTTTGCCTAAGCAGGTTTCTCACATATAATCAGTTCTGAGAGACTTCAACCCCTTGACTGAGGACCCAATTTTCTGGGATTTTAAGAGCTCTGGTCTCCTTGAATCCCCAAAGTGATGGGCAACTGTGATAGGACGACTGCCCCTCACTAGAGTTAAAAGCAGCCCTAGGGAGCCTGTACCAGAGGCAGCCAATTAGAAAGGGGCTGAGAGGAGCAGACAATCAGGGCCCAGCAGATTCACATAAGAAGGGCTGCAGGGCAGAGCAGAGGTCAGTAGCTGACTACAGCTTGAGAGGAGAAGATCAGGCTCCTAGCAAGAGGAAGAAGCACCAGCATCTGGGATAGAGCAGTGCCGCATGTAGGGATGAGGGAAACTAGAGAGAGCTCCTGGCTGGCTGCGAGGGCCTTCGGGCTTAGGCCCTGAGGTAAGGGCAGAAGCGGGTGCTGGAGCTGGCCCTGGGACAATGAACTGCAGTTGCCACTGCAGGAGTGGCTGGACAGAGATTGCAGGTCCCCTGGAAGTGGGGACCACAGAGTGTGGGCGCAGCTGGAGGGCAGTGTCACTGAAGAGTGATGCGGGTCCTGGAACAAAAGTGATGGTGGCAAGGCACCACCAGAGGAGGGCACCCTGGTGAGCAGAGCTAATTTCCATGACAGCCAGCAGGAAGCGCCCCAGTGGTGAGTCTCACTCCATCACAGCAACTTTGTCTTTTTGCTTCTCTTGTATCACCCCAAAGTTTCAAAAGCCAGGAAGGCTTCCTGCTGTTCTTCCCTTCCCATGGACTTTCCATCCTCCTGCTGATTCATATGTAAATAGGCTTCTATTGTTTTGATTCCACACTGCTTAATCTACATTGGAGACAAGTAGATAGCTGCCTTCCCTCCTGTCTGGGATAAAATCTGTTTCTCCTTAGGTCTGGTTACAGATTTTAAAGCATAATATCAGTACGTTTCCATGATTCCTCATATAGTGTTAATACTTGCATTTTATAATGATCTTAATCACCAGTGTGTCACATGCTTTCATAGGACCATACTCAATATTCTTTTATAATACAGTAATATTGTATATAATCAGCTGATTCAATTGTTTATCATTTCAGGTTCAGACTCCATCTCTATAGGTAAGAGGCTATCTCCGCCACTTGCTAGTTTGAGGGCTTTGTTTACCTTGCATGTAAACATACCTTCATTGCCTCTGCCTGACAACCAGGTTAGTCAGACAAACAAATTTGCATTCTTTTGGTCAGTGTAGATTGTGTTTATGCATTCTTTGCCAAGCACATTTTAAGGACATAGTTCTAGCACACATCTATAGCTCTCCTTATACAAGAATACGAATGATCAGTGAGTTATTAGTTTTCCAGTGATATATACCCAAAATGTGGCATGTCATATCATAACAGTGTGTTACGTGTTGTGAGTATGTCAGGCCTGACAAGAGATGCTGACAGAGAAGTGAACCACCAATGGGCCTCTGTGTCACGAGAGCATATTCACTACCCTGGAAGATGGGACCACCATTTCTTCTCTTCTTATGCTCCTGGCAACTCCAAGAGGGATTGTGCCTGAGGCACAGTCACTCCTAGAGTGCCACCTGGGGCAGTGTGGCTGTGCCACGGAACTATGACCAGTGCCTTCCAGGTGAAATCTGCCCCACTTCATGCAGAGAGGGGAATATATGAGTAGGAATATATGATAGTGAGAACTAATGTTTACTACTCAGTTTGATGTTCATAACTACACTGTGTTATTCTTGTATCAATGTATTTATAGTTGATTTAATGATGACATTTAACTGTGAATCATTTTAATAAAAAGGAGATTTAAGAAGCCATTGAAACAAGCCTCATTCGAAAAGCAGTGAGAATGGCAAGAGGAGACGTTCAGCAAATAATTTGCCCTACAGCCTCCGCACATTACCACATCTGGAAAAAAACCTCCTCTTTTCCAAGCTTGTGTGTGTTTCCTGATCTTCATTAAATATCCCCTCCCCCTCAGATTCCACTCCTCACAAAAAAATTCTATTTGCAAAACTTTCCTTTTTAGGTTTGGCCAGCATTAGTCAAGGTTGATTATAGATATAAAAATGGAGAGAATGCCCTGCCTGTGCTCTGATGACATCACCATCCAAAAGCCTAAAGTATCAGAAAATACCTTAGAAAAGAAATACCAACTTGTATATACTTGTGTTGGTTTTTTTTTTTTTAAAGGAGTGTTTTAAGGATTGAATTGGTTGCTTGGATACAGTCCCATCTCGTGAGAACCCATAAAGTCAGTGTCAATCAAATGCTAGTAAGCAGAATGAATAAATCAATTTAGAATTTTAATGAA
Source organism: Macrochelys suwanniensis (assembly GCA_033296515.1). NCBI lineage: Eukaryota > Metazoa > Chordata > Testudines > Chelydridae > Macrochelys > Macrochelys suwanniensis. The sequence goes on from CM065783.1 coordinate 38,267,683, forward strand.
AATACATTGTCTGCAATGAGAAAATGTGTTAGCCATAAGTACCTCTTCACTGTGGGTTGAACAAGTATTCTCATGCTCACACTTGATTGAGGATTAAGGTGCTAATGGGCACGTCTGTTAAGCAAAATCGTTCTAATGTACCATGCTAAAGAGTATAATGCTCTTTGCTTTGATTTGTAGTGATTATCATTTAGCTGAGGGTGTAACAAATGGACCTTGGTAATCAGGAGGTTAATCTTTCCCTTTCATTATGATCTGTGTGATGTGACAAGAGGAATTTTATCATATTTTAAAGACAACAAGGATTATGGGAATGACAGTTGTTTGACGGGCCTTGAGGAACCTATTTATCCCACAAAGAGAACCAATGTTCCTAAAAGCTGTTACACCTACATATCTATCACTAAGAGTGGCTCAATATGCCATGTAGCACTTAGAAGGAGCCTTAGGCGAAGTAAAAGGAGGAGGAAAATTTGGCTGCTAATACTGTGGCTCAGACAAAACTTATCAAGGACAATTTTGTGTGTCGCTCCCGACAGTTTACCAGCCGTTAGACATAATGAAATCAGAAACTCTTTTTCCAGCTGGTGGCAAATACCTTTAAATAAGCTAGCAAAAAATGCTATCTTTTAGTGTAAGGCATTTACAATTTTCATCGTAACCTGTACAGAATGATTTGTGCCACATTGGTTTTACACGGGAATAATTCCAGTATTGTCAATGGATTTACTTCCAATTTACACTGGTGGAAGTGAGATCAGAATCAGTCTCTTTGCTCACCAAAGACCCATTACATGACAAACACTGAAATGGCTTGAAAAAGTGTGTTCTGTGTCTTACAACGTGTACAGTTTCCCTTATCACTACTAGCCCTCAAGGGTATAGGCCTGATACAGGATGAAAATAACAAAATTATCTACCAGGATGAAGAAAATGAAGTATTCAATACATATTTCTGTTCTGTATTTGGAAAGAAGCTGGCTGATGTATTGATATGTGACAGTGATAAGGAGTTACTTTATATTCCACTGATTAACAGGGAAGATGTTAAAAAGCAACTATTAAAGTTTAATGTTTTTAAATCTGCAGGATTGAATTACTCTTGCACCCAAGAGTATTATGAGAACTGGCAGAGGAGCCCTCTGAACCATCATTGTGGTTTTTTTAAAACAGTCTTTGAATGTGGGGGAAGTTCCAGAGGACTTTAAAAAAAATCTATTTTTTTACCAATATATAAACAAAAGGTAGCCAGGATGACACAAGTAACTATAGGCGGGTTAGCCTGACATTGATCCAGGGCAAAATCATGGAAAGACTTATGGGATGCAATCAGTAAAAAAATTAAAGGATGCTAATATATTGTCAATTAACATGGTTCTTGACACATAAACTTCTTGTTTTCATGGGAGATCATAAATTTGGACAACATATAATAAAGTTCGATCTCCAAGATATTTAAATGTGTTCCATTGATTCTAATTTTAAAAAACGCTGTAAATTAATGCAGCCCATATTTAAAGGATTAAAAACTGGAAGATCTCAAAGAGTAATTGCAAATGGAGACAGAATCATCATCCAATGGGGTGGTTCTAGTGGACTCCAGAAGGGGTCTATTCTTGTCCCTATACTATTCAATATTTTCATAAATGATCTGGAAGAAAATATAAGATTTACTAGTAAAATTTGCAGATGGACACACAAATTAGTGGAGTGAAATATAGTGAAAGGTCAGTTATACAGGACAACCTTGATTGCTTGGTAAGGCAGGTTCATTTGAACAACATGCCTTTTAAAATGATCCAATGCAATGTCATACATCTTGGAACAAAGAATGTAGACACAGTTCTAAGATGGGGGACTGTAAACTGGAATGCAGTGATGTAAGTAGGAGCAAGTAACGGTTGGTAAGCAAGGAGGAGGTAGGGGCATGGTGGATTCAGGCTCCACTGTATCTGATCCTCTGCTGGCATAAGTCTTGTTGCGATTTTAACTTCTGCCAGGGTAATGTGGGAGCTGTCACTGGTTTTCTGCAGTCACTACTATTCACTAAGCCAGAGGTGGTGAACTGGAGCCCAAGTTTTTGTATGGTCATAAAATGCCCCTAAATGTCAGGTGTGATACCTAAATTAAGCTAGTGATGAGTGATTTTCAAAAGCATCGTTTTGGCTCAATTTTGATGAGCATCCAAATGCTATTTATCCAAAGTTCATTCTAACTTCTGTTTTATAAATCTCTCAAGAACAAAATATGTCTTCCCCCAATGATTTCTGGTGGTTCCAACCAAATCAAAAATAGTTCCTCTTATGCCATACACAGTGGTTGTCATTATTAAGTGAATGGTGACCAACAGTTACTTAACTTTGCTGATGCAATTGTTTTCTATAACATATATTATATAATTCCTACAGGGATATTCTAAAATACTACAACTTCCAATAGTGCTACTGCAGTTTTTTGTCTCATTACTGTACTATTTTTCTAATAGAGTATATCACGGTTGTTTCCTTATATTAGAACAGGAAATTACTTAAGTGTTCTATGCTATTTAGATTTTTATACCATGCCTCTCCTACATGAGCACCTTCAAGAGATGCATTAAGCAATAAGACTGGCCTCTGATGTATAAAGTATCTTGATTTTTTTCTCCCCTGCAAACGTATGGATTTTGTTTTGATTTATAGTGCTATATGCTTTCATTTGTCAAGGCACAGAAGAAGATTCATGCCCAGCATTGGAAAGTGGTAAGATTTGAGGTGGTTCCCTGCAGTGGGAGTGAGACCCCTACTCTTGAATGAGCTATGAAAATTCTGTCTCCTGTATAAATGGTTTTCACCCTTATGGTAGAGTGATCTCAATTAGTAGTTAATCCCTGATATCAGGGAGTAGCTGTTGATAATTTGATATTTTAATGATGACCACAGTAATCAAAACCAGAAAGTGAAGAGGCATGTGGAAATGGGGGTGGGAGGAAACAACAGAAAACCCCCAATGAAATTGGACTTCTACAAAAATCAAATTTGATTTGAGGTTTGGGTCAGGATTTTTTTTTGGTGGGGGTGTTGATTCTCATTTTAATACAGATAGGTAACCCCTATTCGGGCTGTTTTAGTAATTGTTTCCAAATGGTCACTCTTAAAAAAAAATCACTTTTATTTAGTTTGGAGGAAAGAAACAACCTTTGAGATGGGAGTGCTGTGCACATGTATTGTTATTCCCCTACACAAGCTATTCAGTTGTTCCCATTATTTTCTGTTGCTCTTGGTCTGCACGAAGCCCCGCCAGGACAGAAAAAATCCAGATGAAAATGATGCGTGCAGTCCTTATGTTGGTTTATCAAACAAAATTAATTACAGGAAAAATTATGCTGTGATATTCTTTTTACATCAGACACAGGAGTGACCTTTTGCAGCACATTTTCTTATGAGCAGCATTTGTTCATTCTCTTTGTATACTAAACAGTATTAGAGTAGCATTTTGCTAGTGCCACTATACCATACCTAAAGGTCTGTCAGTCTTTTCATTGCAAACCCAATCTCTAGGAATTTATATCTGAGTTCTTTTTTCAGTCATTTGGGCTTAAACGTGGTAGTTCACATGTAAATTTTCTTTTTAAAAAAAGGATTAATTAGTTGAGTTATTTTCTGACTACTGAGTCTAAAAAACCAAAGGTTCGGGTAGTTGCAGCATTATTTTTTAACCAGACCATGATAGAACACTTGGGAGCTGCAATTTTGGAGGGTCTTAAACATCAGTGTGGACGCGTGCCTTTTGCTACTTATAGAACCATTTTATATAAAATAGGGATGAGCATGAACCAGAATTATGCGCCATAACTCTCTTGAAATTTGAAAGTGTTCAGTTTCCTGGGCTGAACAAAATTGGCCAAAATGCGCAACTCAGGCCTAACTCCGCAACAGATCCATACTGCAAGCAAGGATGCAACTACTTCCAAAACTTGGGGGAAGTCCAAGTCCAAGCGCAATGCTATCTATACAGATGTGCAGCAGACACCCCCTCCCCCTCATTACATCTATTTTCCTTTGCACAACAGCTTTGCCCTAAGTGGACATTCCTTTTATAATAGGAATTGCACTATATTGAAATAGTTACAATTTAAAGCAGCCCTGGCCGCCTTTGCTCAAGTGTACCATATGCTGTGTTGACACACCTGAAGATTCAGCCCAGAGAGTGTTTTTAGTATAAAAGGCTTCTCAAAGCTCTCTGCAAAGTAATGATTAATTACTGGTGCTACAGTCACTACAAGACAGATCCTCAAAAGGTACCTATCTCCCATTGAAATCAAAGTCATTTTACACTCACTAATAGTTCACACACAGCTTTGGACATCAGAAATTGTTTCTATTGTTAGTTAGCCAGGATACCAGGGCTGCCCCCTACACTTTTTGGTCTTCAGCTTCCAGAAGGGGCACTGAGTGCACATCCTAGCAGAAGAATGATTATAAAGAAATGCTCACTAAATAATACTTTATGAATTCTAAGTGGCTTAACCATTACTACTGGCGACACAGTGTGCCAAAATTTGTCTCCTTTACAAGCAGTGTTGCCTAGTGGACAATGTGTTAGACTGGGACTGGGGAGACCTGAGTTCTATTTCTGCCAGTGGCCTGCTGGGTAAGTCACATTATCCCTGCCTCAGTTTCCCTGATGGAAAGTGCTGTATAAGAGTTCAATTATTATTAAAGGGTGTTTCACCTACAATACAGAGAGGAAAAATTGGTATTATATATTTCTTGCATTATAGATCTTTTATAAACTATTTCCTAATGGCTCCACAGGTTATGAACAGGCATGTTACAAAATACTCTTTAGAGCCACTACAGACTTGTCTATATATATATATATATATATATAACATGAGACACACCTTCAAAGAAGTTGTTACCTCTACTGAATAGATCATACACATTAAAGGAAAATGCCTTCTGTATATATATGATTCAAATTCATTTTGATAAAACATATCAACTTCTGCCCATCACCATAATATTGCAGTAGGTGAATGAAGTTGTAATATTTATGATCATGGGCCAGATTTTCTGATAGGCTCAGCTCCAATTTTAGACACCTAAAGAAGGGATTAGTGGTTTTAAAAGTACCCAGTACCAAGCAGCTGCCATTGAGAATGGAATCATGTAATTCAGCGGCTCCCAACCGGGGGTCTGTGGGCCCTTTCAGGGGGGCCACTGAGCCCCGCCACTGAAACCCGGTGTTCCAGCCTGAGTGCCCACCGCAGGGCTGAAACCACAAGCTCCCTCCCCTCACACTGAAGCCAGGAATGGGGTGAGGGCTGAAACCCCGATGCAGACAGAAACTTTGAGCCCATGCGCAGAGTTGAGGGGGCACAAGGGTGTTGCCCCCCCCAAACTACAGTGCCTTACCCAGAGTGGGACAGTTCCTTTCCCCTAGCCCCCTTGGATCCCACCTTCTGGCCAGGTCCTAGGCGGGAAGCTGGAGCCAGGCAGTGAGGGGCAGCTGCTCCTCTGGCTGGTGGTGCCATGGAGTGGGCAGCCATGGCATTCCCCCATCTGCTGCTGGTGCACAGGGTTGTGGCTGCTCCTCAGGTCCAAGCCCCCTTTGACTGCTCACGCAACTGGTCAGAGCTGCCCGGGCGGCTCTGGGCCCAGCATAGCCCTTGTGGAGTAGCCACCAGCACACAGCCCCAGACAGGTGGGTGGCCTGCTGAGGTGAGTCAGGGGGTGAGGTGGTGCTCCCTCCCTGAACTCCACTGTGCAGAGCTGGCCAGAGCCCTGCCAGTACTTGCCCCCTCCCCTTCCCCAAAATAGAAGTCAAACTACGCCTATGCCATGGGTGGCGGGTATCATAGGCTGGAGGAGGCTGAGCCTCCCCAAACAGCCAGGTGTTGCCCTGCCCACACTAGGCCCCCAGTCCCCCTCCTGCTTCCTGCTCTGCAGATGGCTCTTCCCCTGTGCCATGGCACCAGCTGGGACCGGCGCTGGGGACATGCTTCCCAGCCTCACGGCACTCCGGAGGGCTGGGGTCACTAGCCAGGGGCAGGGGCCAGCAGCCATGGTGGGGGCTGGGCTCCAGTGGGGGGGGCCTCGGGTGGCAGGAGCGGGGTTGGGGGGCTAGCATCCCTGAGCCAGCAGTTCACCCGCCACCCATGAGCTATGCCCAAGGGTTCCTGGCCCGGAGCCCCGAGTTGCCCCTTCCCCAACATGCTAGAAAAATTCCAGGGCCCAGCGGAGGGAAAGGGAGAGAAACATCAGGGGTTCTCAACCTTTTTCTAATTTATTGCTTTGAAAACAATGGGAAAACCTGGCCACTTTATTTTTCTAACTAAATGGCAGCCGAGCATTTTTTTCAAAGCCTGTCACCACAGATCTCAGTCTCCCAAGACCCAAATACATGATACTGGCATGATAAAGACTCAAAGGGTGATATCCTATCCCCACTGAGGTTGGTGGTGTTAGGCCATTGACCTCAACCGGGACAGGATTTCACCCCAACTGAGGGAATACAGGCAACTCATAACCCCCACAGTCAGAAGGAAAGGACTGAAAAGATAGTACTGAGGTCTAGTGGATAGAGCTTTGGGCTCGGACCCAAAGACCTGGGTTTTATTCCCAGTTGAACTACTGGGTGACTTTCAGCAAGTCACTTCACCTCTCTGTACCTCAGCTTCCTTAACTATAAAATGTTGATAATGATACTGATCTCCCTAGTAAAGCATTTTGAGATCTACAGATATAGTGCTTTTCATCCATAGATCTCCTTTTCATTAACACTACCCAAATGTTCCGATTTTGATCTCACAGCCATTTTAGATCACTGTAACTCCTTTGACTTCAATAAAATCACTCTGATTTACTCTGATGTAGCTATTAATACATTAAATGGGATCCATTTAAAACAATTATTACATTTTCCATAATCTCTGTTCCATGATTCAGAATTCCTGATGTCAATACAGTATAGTAAAAAGCAACCAAATAGCACCAGTTTCTTTATGAGAGGGGTAGGTATAACAGAGTTCAAAATGACTGATATCCACCATAACTGGGTGCAGCTGAGTGACACGGTATGTGTCTGATATATACATTACCTAAAGTTCTCACATTTCTAGATCTAGGAAACTTGGCACAATCAGGAAGAGTAAGCTAAAGTAAAAGAGCTGATAGAGTTTCAGCTGTAATTCTGAATTCTTTGCATTTGTTGGCTGAAGTCAAATATGTTAAGCCAGTCACGAGTGCAGCAGAAGTGACTGGCACGAGTGCAGCATTCTCCGGAATGCTGGCATTTTACATGGAACCAGCAACTGATACAAAATTAGCAACAGAGAACTTTTATCAGTTAGAGACTTGGACTATAATCCTACTGGGCTACACAAACACTTCAACAAGTAGTTGACCCTCTGGTGCAAGGATTCAGGCCGACATTTTCAGAAATGGATGCCTCTGTTTTTGGGTGCCTAACTTAAGACATTTGGGGCCTGATTGTCAGAAGTGTTGAACATCCATAGTCCCAGCTGAAGTAAACTGACAATGCACAAAGCACTGTCAATGCATAAAGTAAACAAACTGGAAGAAATAGAGGAAAATAGAGGAAAATTGTACTATGGCAAAAACACTTCACACAGTGTGATTTTTTTAAGTTGACAGCATCTCCCTAAAGTACTTACCTAAAGATAACAGCAGTATCAAGAAACAGAATCATTTTACATACATGCATGCTGCCAGATTCTTTACTTACACTAGCGCTGCCACATTGAAACTGACAGCTTGTCTACACAGCCCTGCAGTTCCAACTATGGGGGGAGGGGATGAATTACTGCATGCACTAGTGAGCTGAGCTGTAACTGTCCCATGTAGACCCTGTGAATGCAAACTAAAAGGTACCTAGTTCACATTAACGTCATCCTGCATGCAAACTAAGTACTGTTTGGCTTGCAACTGCAGGGTCTATATGGGACAGTTACACATTAGTGCACACTTCAATTTACACCCCCTAGCATAGGCGCCAACTCTGTGGGCGCTCCCGGGCCTACCGGCCACAGCTGTTCCCTCTCCCTACTCATCAGCTGATTGGGGGGGGGGGCACCGCCATTGCCGCCCGACAGCTGATGGGGACTGCGCTGCTGTCAAACAGCTGATAGGGGGGCAGTGGCTGTTGGCGGATCAGAAAGGGACTTGGGGGAGGGCAGAGAGTGGTGGGTGGGTGGGTGGGAGCGAGCAGGAAGAGGCAGAGCGAGGGTGGGGCCCTGGGGAAGGTGGAGACCAAGGGCAGGGCCTTGGGGGAGGGGGCAAAGCAGGGGCACGAAGAGGCAGAGTAAATGCAGGGCCTTGTGGGAAGCAGTGGAGTGGGGAAGGGGCCTCATGGCAAAGCAAGGGTTGACCACTCCCAGGGAAAAAGGGAAAGTCAGTGCCTGTGCCCCCTACTCTAAATGGTGGGGCCACATAGACATGCCCTTATAATAGAAGTTGGATTTTGGGGCTGGTTCTGCTCACATTTGCATCAGAATAAATCAGGAGTGATTCTGCTGACGTCAAAGGAGTTACACTGGTCTAAAATGACTGTGAATCAAGTCCTTGTATGTATTTATATAGTTGTTATTTTTAATGAAGAGGAAATGGAGACCATTCCAAAGCACCATCACTGTAAGGGAAATGTAGAGAAAGAGGTTGAAAGAAAGTTAAGGAAGTACTGGATGATAATTAGGCTCAAAGACTGAACAGCAACTAGACCACCATTGAAAAAAAAACCTGTGCAATAATAAGAAGTCAGGTAATCACAACATCCAATGTGGCAAAACTACTATCTAATGCAGTAGTTCTCAACCTGTGGTCTGTGGAGGACCCTTGTGGATCTGCAGACTACGTCTTAAGATTTCCAAAGGGGTGTGCACCTCCATTAAAAAATTTGTAGGGGTCTGCAAATGAAAAAAGGTTGAAAACCACTGATCTAATAATACCACTTAGCTCCGACGAAGCGGACTGTAGTCCACGAAAGCTTATGCTGAAATAAATTTGTTAGTCTCCAAGGTGCCACAAGTCTTTCTTTCTTATTTTCTTTTTGCTGACACAGACTAACACGGCTACTACACTGAAACCTCCAATATAGTGTTTTTCTCCGTAATCTCAAAATGATAATTAAGCAAGTCAATTATCGCATATGTTAAATTCACCATATTTGAGTTTCCTTGAACTGAATATGATTCTATAATGATGACACATAAGTTGCAGTTAAACCGTTCATTTCTTCTTCAGATTCCCTTGCCATCTTTTTTTGGTATATTATTTCTGAAACTGTGCAAGTAGAACTCCATTTCCATTCATTTCTCCCAAGCACATACTTCCTAGGTATTTCATAGACTGAAAATGAATTTGAATTCCTTATCAATGATGCCTGCCTGAAGCCCTTTACTGATTTCACCTCATGTTTGCAAAAGCTGCTAATTCTCTACATTACGGTTGCTTAAAAATGCATAAAGAACCATGGCCCTCTTTCCTCTCTGAAGTCTGGTTGCAAGAGCTTCAGTGCTATAAGTCTGAAGCTGTATAATTAAATATCTCAGCAGGGAGGGTCATGTAAAGAATTAATCAGAGGAGAGTTCCCACAAAGAAATCCCCTTCATTTTCAGAAGAACTGTATTGCTGGGGGAGGGGACATTGTCCTTCAAAACTGTATCTACTTACCTCACCTTTCTTATGTAGTATTTCCATATCCATGCAGGACTCACAGTTCTATTGTCATCAAGGGGAATGGTAAATATAACATTAGGGTGTTTAATGTAACAGCAACTAAACCTGCCCTACCAGAGCAAGCCTGCTCACAGATTGTAGGTGGGTGGCAGAATTATGGGTTGGTTCTAAGGGCAAACTGTACCCATTTGGATACCCACACAATTGTGAGTGCCATTAGAAACACCTATGCTTTTCTCTACAGGAGAACTTGTAAAAATGGTAACACACACTAAATGTCTCAGAGATTTACATTTTCACTTGGACTTGGTAAAACATTAACAGTTTGAAAGTGAAGAACACACAAGGTGTAATGCACTCAGGGATCACTGAGTACACAATATAACATAAAAGGTGCTTTACGCACACAGACTGTAATGAATTAAGCAGCAATAGTACTTTTCATTTATACTATTTTGTTACAATAAAAGCTTAACTGGTGAAGGAAAAACAGGAACAACTGAGAGAACAATTTAAAATATTCCCTTTCACGTGTTCAGATCTTCAACCCTGCCTAAGGCTCGCTCTTTCTTTTTTTTTTTTGACAAGTACAATTATTGCACCACCAAAAATTTGCACTTACGTGTTTCTGATGGCAAGTGTAAGTTTCAATGAATTCCCTGTTTTGAAAAAAATATTGCAAAAAGTTTCAAAATTCTCAAAACACCCCATTTCAACATTTTTGAAACAAAATGTTCCAATTTTTTCAGTTTGAAATGACGTTTTGTTTGGAAACTTAAGTTAATGTATAGTTATTTTAATAAAGATCAAAAGCAAAATGAGAAATTTTGAAATTACCAAAATATTTTGATTAACCCAAATGAAAAAGTGTTGGTTATGCGGCTTTATTTGTTTTGTTTTTCAGATTTTTCAGTTTGTGAACATTTTATAGGTTTTGATTTTTTTGACCCAATTATGGATGGGAACATTTTTGCAAAATCTCAACATTTTTCTTGGGGCAGGAAAACCATTTATCACCCAGCTCTGCTCATTATTATTAATTGTAGCCACTTCTGAATGAAATAGCAAAATAATAATAATAATAGGTTTAAAAAAATCACATCTGTAACAATTGTAGCCTCTTCTAAAAATCTAGGTAAAACTATTAAATAGATGCAGCAGATTTAGCCATTGACTCTAATGGAAATTGACTGAATGGCTAAATATTTAAAAATCACTTGGCAATTTTATTCCAGAAGCTAGAGCAGTGTTTACCAAACTTGGGACACCAGCTTACCTGCCACATCTGCAGGTTCGGCCGAGGGACATACTGGCCACCGCTTCCTGCAGCCCCCATTAGCCGGGCACAGCGAACCACAGCCAGTGGGAGCCGCGATCGGCCGAACCTGCGGATGCAGCAGATAAACAAACCGGTCTGGCCCGCCAGGGGCTGTCCCTGGACAAGCGGCTTCCCAAGTTTGGGAAACACTGAGCTAGAGAATTCAAATTCAAAGCAAGTGGCCTGATTTTCAGAGACACTGACCTTCCAAAATTTCCACTTCAACTTCCATTGACGTCAGTGAGACTACAGGTGCTCAGTACTGTTCAGAATTAGGCCATTACTAAAGTCCCTATCTAATTCACCCCACCATGCCTTGGTATCCCAGAACAAGCTGTGAATTGACATGCTGTCGTATATACAATCTCACTGGAACTGACAGTTGGGAGATAAATATTTGTAATTCTGTAAAGCACTTTAAGACTTGTGAAAGGATCTCAGTAAAACAATCTGTGTTACAGTGAAACCCATCTTATGGGCCTCCTCCTAGTGAGGGAGCAGGAAACATGTGGCAGCCTGGTAGAAGTCCGTTTTAACAAAAGGAGACAGAATTGTACCAGAAACAGAATGGACATTTTAAAGGAGATGCTTCAGGCAGTAACTGAGCCCTTGCAGTGGTGCACAGGGGAGGCACTGAATAAATGACTCCTACAGTCACAATCACACTTCAGGCACTCCTAGGAACTCAAAGACCGCTCCTTCCATGTGCCCCCAGAAGTGCACATTGCCTGAAAGGAGTTGAAAGGGAAAGAGGGTCCATCCTCCCGTCACACTGACCTGTAGGGCAGGCCCTGCACACCAGTTTATGGTGCTGCATCATCCCAATGCACTGACATCAGTGCACAGTTGAGAGCACCAGTTGTCCTGAAATATCATTTGCATCATATATACACTCATTACATTTAACAAACGTATAAGGGCTTGAAAAGGTGCTATCTGAGCACCTAATATTTTTCTATTCTCTTTTCTCAGTGGCAGCCATAAGTGGCCTTCCACCCCACATGCACAGCCACTGCGAGAGCTAGACAGAACAGCAGCCTCTGTGCTATGCGCAGCCCCTGATTGCACTGAGATTGCCTCAGTCCCACCTACATTTCAGACAGCAGACGGCATGGCAGTTGGTAATTTGCACTCCAGAAAGGCACTTGGTGCTTCCTGTAGGGAGGGATGGCCTTGCACTGCCCCTTGCTACGGGCTGAGTACAACATGCACAAATCTATCTCCTAATAAAAACTCTCCACTCCATTAAATGTTATTTCAGGGAGGACTTGAAACTCTTCTCACTGCTCTCCCACCCCCTTTACCAACCAGCTAAGGGGGAGGGGGAGCGGGAAACGCTTAGAAGGCATCTCTGGAGCTTACAAATCTCAAGGCAAAATCCTCAAGTTATTAACAACACAGCCCCCGCTCATAGTTATCACATTTCCAGTTTGTAGCATAGACAGAACCTTAACGGTGTTCTGTAACCAGGCTAAAGTCTTAGGCACTCCCACTGAAATGAAAGCACTTTAACCCGTACTTCTAAGGGATGAGTCCGTTTCATGTGGGGATGTTAGTCATGTCCAACACTTCGGCCTAGTTATAGAATACCATTAAAATCCTGTTCATAGCACCATCTGGAATTGTGTTATAACCAGAACAGGGAGAAGGCTTAGGTCTTCGAACTCAGATCTGTCCATAATGGACATAGTCTGAATTCTTGGTAACCACTGCACTTCAGCCATTCCACAAACACAAATTGGTGCTGACAAGGTCATGGAACATATTCAAGTATTATTAATAGAGATGGGACTAAGCTGCAAAATCTGAATCAGGATTAAAACTTCTCCAAAGTTTAGGGGTTGGTCTGATCTGAGGTCTTTGGAGGGGGAGGAGTTGGGGCCCCTCTCTAATTATTATTAGAAATACACATTTTTCAGTATCGATAGAAATGAGAGAGAGTTGATACATATAGAGCAGTAATTCTGGTCTAAGTTATTGCCTGCAAACAACAACCACAGTGGTTACTGGCAATCACCCAGGAGCAGACATATTTTCAGACTCAAATGTTCTCCCGCTGGGTTGTAGCTTTGAGGAAGGATAGATGGGTGCATGTTGTGGGGAATAGGGTGAGTCACACCACTTAAGGGATCCGCCCCTGCATATCACACTGTCTTTTAAAGCAATGAATTAAATTTTCTAAAAAAACACATACAAATATTCTTAGAGCAACAGTTAGAGATGGGCAAACCCATATGGGGGAGGGGGGAACTTCAGTATACATTTGTCCAAGGCCTGAACTGATCCGTTTGTAAGGTCTGAATAAGTTCAGTTAGCATTTTTCCCACCCTCATCCCCTTTCTTCTTCATGCACCTTTATGCATTTCCAGGTTGCAGATGGAAACAAAGGTGCTGATACAATAGGAGCAGAGTTGCTTTCATGAGGTTTCCAGTCCCATTCTGAAAAATGATCTAGTTCACATTGAAATGGGACTAGATCAGAGCACATTAATGAACTGTTAATGCATGTCAGCAGGGTTCACACCGTTCGTTAGTCTGCGGCAGGCTAGGGCAGGATAAAGTCTCATCCCAGCTTGCCGTGAGCTCGTTGTTTCTGAAGACAAATTCTACATCATATTTGAATATGGCGTTTAGATCCCTAGTGATTAGTTGCTTTCAAATTTTTAATAAACTTGCATTTTGGGACAGGAACTTTTTTTTAAAAAAAATAATCTTATACAGCACTAAGTGCACTGTCAGTACTTGAATAATAAGTAATAGAGAATAATATCGGTATAGAGATGCTCAGAATTGATATCTGCAAAAACATAATATAAATATGTGTGCAGACAGTACATGTGCATGTAGTATTTATTCATAAACTCCTAACTTAAAAAAATCCTTTCCCCAGTAAATATCTAGACACATCAAAAGTGGGAGCAACTTCTGATCTCAGTTACACCAGCATAAATCCAGAGCAACTCTACTGGCCTTAATACTGATTGGCGATCCCATGGATTTACATATGGGTCCTCAGATGACTCAGGAGTCCGATCCTGGAATCGCAAATCTGCTCACAGTAGATACACACATTTTGTGGCAGGCCAGCTGCCTGCTGGGAGAAAGTTCTTTCTTTTTCCTTCCTTCTCTCTCTCTCTTCTTTAGCTTTGAGGTCAAGGCGCTTCTCCTCGATGCAGGCCACTGCCTGATGGAGGATATGGCACCATTGGGGTCGGTTGGTGGCTTGCTCCTCCCAGCCTGTGATGTCCACATCAGTTTTCTTAAGATACATTTTCAGTGTGTCTTTGTAGCGTTTCCTCTGACCACCACGGGATCTCTGACCATGGGTGAGCTAAGAGTAGAGGACTTGTTTTGGAAGGCGATAGTCTAGAATCCGCACACGTCAGGCCCAGCGAAGTTGGTGCATGAGGATCAATGCTCCAATGCTGGTGACATTGGCTTCAGTGAGGATGCTGGCATTAGTGCAGTGATCTTGCCACTTGACGCGAAGGATCTTCCAGTGGCATTGTTGGTGGTACCTCTCCAGACTCTTGAGGTGCTGTCGATAGGTTTCACATCCATAGAGTGTAGAAACAACAATTGTCTTATAGACCTGGATCTTGATGTCCTGCTATAGGTCACGATCTGTGAAAATGCGTCAGAGAAATTTTCCCAAAGGAAGCACTTGCGCACTGGATCCTGTGCTGGATCTCACTGTCGATGTTTGTGTTTTAAGAAAGTTGGCTACAGAGGTAGCAAAAGTGTTCAACTGTCTCCAAAGTCTGTCCCTCAATGGTGATTTGTGATGGGTCATGTGCAAGGCCTGAAGCAGGTTGATAGAGCACATTCGTCGTCTCAATATTGAGTAATAGACTTGGCATTTACAGAAGGGTAATAGAGCAGATTTTTTTGCTAACTAACTATACCATGCGACTGAAGTAGTTGCTTCATGGAGAATGACATGTTTCTCGTTAATACAAGCATTGTTCAACTATCAGTTTACTGAAATTTTGGCATATAATCATGTCGGTTCCTGTGCCTTAATTTAGAGTGTGCATGTGTATATTTTATATAGATGTATATTATACACACACACTGCATATTGATTTCAAAACTGGGGGTGGGGGCTTTAATATATTAAAAACAGTTCAGTCTCCCTATAACTACTGTAGAGATTCTGAAAACGTGAAGGAATAAGTTTTCCAAGCAGCGAATAGAAATTCAGTTTGCACAAAGGTCATGAATGGCTAACTCATCTCCAACCCTTCTGAAAACTCACCAACACTGCCTCCCCTCGAACTCTTCTCATAATCGTTGATTTTTGGGAAAAAATCTTGGCAACGTTGCTAGTATGAAGCTGCACGTCATAATATTAAACTTTTTAATATATTTTCTGGCAACAAGACTCCTGAAGATCAATAATGCTGTTTCCTATGCTCTAAAACTGCTTTTAGCGATATACTGAATCACCAGTTCCGATAAGACAAAATACTGATGTCTCAGCTCACACACACAAAATTTGTCACTTTCTCTTTTTCTTGTATTATGTTGAGATGAAACTTGAAGAAAGGGAAGCATATATTGTAATAATAAGTAGTTCAACCTGCCAAGGCCCAGATGTGACACAGAACCAAATTCAGAGGGGACTCTAGCCTGGTATAACTTATACCTTTTTCCTGCTCTCTACACTAACCTAACAGACTTTATGGGTATGTCTGCTCTGCAATTAGACACCAACAGCTGGCCTGTGCCAGCTGACTTGGGCTCGCGGGGCTCTAGTTAAGGGGCTGTTTACTGTTCGGGCTCAGGCTGCAGTTTGAGCTCTGGGACCCTCCTATCATGCAGAGTTCTAGACTCCGGGCCGAGCCCAAATGTCTATCCTTAACCTGAGCCCCATGAGCCCAAATCATCTAGCACAGGCCAGCGGAGGATTTTTAATTGCACTGTAGACATATCCTATCAGGCCCAGTTTACACTTAAAATTTAAGTCCACACCCCTGAGCACCAAAGCTATGCTGACCTAACACCCGGTGTAGACATGGCTAGGCGGAAGGAACAATGCTTCTGTCAACCTACCTACCATTGCTTGGGAGGCAGTGTTCAGGCAGTGATGGAGAAGCCCCTTCAATCACGGTTGGTTACATCTACACATGGGGATATATAGCTACAGTACTGTAACTCCACTGCTACAGTCCATGTGTGTAGACATTGACTTTGATTCTGTTAGCATCACACCCACTTACTGACATGTCACTTACACTTCTTTATACATCACCTCTGAATGGATGTAAATTACAGTACACATTGGTATGTGGTCATGAGCATGAGAGAGAATATGAGTCTATACTAAATTAGTTACACATGGAGTGGTATACAAGTTGATGTAAGTCATACTAGCTTACCTCTGAATCTGTCCCACAATGTGGGAAAGAAAGAGGTATAAATATAGTTCAGGTAGCTTAAAACATTATCCGATTCATTTCTTTAAGTGAATGGATGTTTTCTATAAGAACAGTTTTAGAATTCAGCACTTCCTGCATACATCATTTTAAAATAATAGAAGTGAGATTATATACAATGTATGTGACATGCAAATAAATTTGGAATCATAGGATCCGCCCTAGAATTTATCTTGATCAGCTAACATGTGTGACAATTACAAACTGTCTTGTTCTCACAAGGATTTTGCCATATTAGTTATCACTTCTTAGTTAACATGTATAAGAACAAACCTTTTTTCCTAGTGTGGGACAGCCTTTTGCCTACACAGGAAAGTTTCACCAGTTTGCCTTAAATCAGTTTTAAAGTGGATACAGTTAAACCAGTACAAAGGTCTATGTGGATACAGATTTCAGCTTAGACTGTTTTATTTTTGTTCAAGTCAAGTCATGTGGAAATTGATTTGAATTTAAATTAAAACCTATTTAAAATCTCCCCTTAGGTTAAAACAGTGCAACTTTCTTATTTAGACATGATATCAATTTTGTCCTGTTTATTACATGGGAAATCACAGAGAACTATTCTCAGTTTCTCATCTGTAAAATGGGGATAATGATATTGACCTCCTTCGTAAAGTGCTTTGAGAACAACAAATGAAATATACTATAGAAGAGCTAGATATTATTAGTCAATCTTCAGCATTCCCTAGAAAAGCTTCACCCATTCAAAACAATAGGTCAGATTGATCCCTGATGTGATTCTGTTCCCTTCAGAACAATATCTTTTAGTACAACTCTGTTACTCTGCTCTCGTCATTTCATTTGGTACTTCCCCACCCTTCCCACCACAAAGCCACCCTCAATCTAGAGCATCAGCAAGGTCCTTAGTAACCAATTAAAATAGTTCAGGTCTGTGTTATGGGCCAGATTGTGCAGATTGCCCATGGCCCAGCGTTGGGAATACTAAGGGGTCAAACAGCCCCAGGAAAGCTCACGGAGGGACTGAGGCTCAGGGGAATCTGCACGTCTCTGCTCCCTTTAGTGTGATTTACACCTCCTTGGGCAAACAGGGTGCGACACTGGCTGACCTGGTGCCAGTTCATGACAAGGCCATAGGCCTCACTGAACACTAACAAATGCATAGCTAGAAACCAGCCTGGTTTACCTGTGTGTTATCAATTTGACATCTATTCTAACAATGCTAAGAATGTGTTTAATGCTTAGACTTGATGAAATGCTTGTAGGATGCTGCCTGTATTGATCTCACTTATAACCTCTCTCGGTTATACCGAGGCCAGGTCTATACTACAGACCTATATTAGTATAATTACATCATTCAGGGATGTGAAAAATCTACACCTCTCAATGACATAGTTATACCAACCTAACCCCCACCACCCCCATGTAAATAGCACTATGTCGACGGGCAAGCTTCTGCCATCGACGCAGCTACCGCCTCTTGGGGACAAGGATTAACTATGCTTCTGTAGAGCTATATGTGAAGACAAGCCGAGAGTGTTTGCATTGTAAACCTCTGCAACTGTGTAACTCATCAAACAGGAGGGAAGGCACAGGGAGGGAGGAAGAGGCACTGATCTGTGGGACCCACTGGCAGGTGGGAGGCGCTGGGAGAGGCAGGGTGAGGGAGCTAATAGGGGGGCTGCCAGTGGGTACTCAGCACCCACCATTTTTTCCCCGTGGGTGCAACAGCCCCAGAGCACCCACGGAGTCAGTGTCTATGGGAGAGAAGCCTTCTCTAATGCAAATCTGGTGTGACAAAGTTCCTCCTCTATCTCGGTGGGTCCTGCACTTATTGGCAGATTCTGCTTGCCTCAGAGATCTTCCCCTCTAGTAGAATCCACAGTCCAGGTTAACTCCTCCTGTGTCTGATCAGGAGTTGGGAGTTTTGGGGGGAACCCGGGCCCGCCCTCTACTCCGGGTTCCAGCCCAGGGCCCTGTGGATTGCAGCTGTTTAGTGTGCCTCCTGGAACAACTGCACGACAGCTACAACTCCCTGGGCTACTTCCCCATGGACTCCTCCCAACATCTTCTTTATCCTCACCACAGGATCTTCCAGCAGTACGCCCTCTTACTCTCAGCTCCTAGTGCCTCTTGCTCCCAGCTCCTCACACGCAACCTCCTTCCACAGCTCCTGACATGCGCCCCTCACTGACTCACAGGGAGGCTTTTAACTAGTTTCAGCCAGCCCCTGATTGGCTGCAGGTGTCTCAATTAACCTCCCTGCCTTCTGGAAAGTTCTTAATTGGCCCCAGGTGTCTTGATTAACCTGGAGCAACTGCCATAAGGTATCAGGGATTTGTTTAGCCTGGGGCTAACATACTGGTCCCTTACCACTTTCCTATAGCCCTCTGGCCTTGCCCTGTCACACTGGCTATTAGCTTTTGGAATCTAAGACTGTAACTTATTTGTGTGTATATGTTACCTGCTTTAATCTTGTAAAAACCCTCATTTCTTTTCTTGGTTAATAAATCTTCAGTTTGTTATGACAGGATTGGATATAAGCATTATCTTTGGTGAGAGATCTGAGGTGCAACTGATTTGAGGTAAGTGAACAGACCTTTGGGACTGGGAATAACCTGAATATTGTTGTGATTTTTGGTGGAATAGGCAATCTATGCCCAAGAGGACTTTCTGTGACTCCATGGTAAGGCCATTATAGGGCTTGTGGAGTTCCCTCTTGCTACTTGATGGGTAAAATCTAATTATAGAATATACAACCAATATACAACCAAGTTGCGGTTTGTGCCCTGCTTCTTGACAGTTTGCCCTGAGTTTGGCATCCATATTCATGAGACACTCCAGACAGACACTCCAGATATAGGGATTAGTCTCTGCAATCCCCGAAGAAAGACTGCAAGCATCCCTGGTTCGTGCACAAAGTGTCCAAAGATAGGGAAGGTTCACCCAGGCACCTGTGCAAGGGTGTTCCACTGAAGCTGCAAAAGTTAGGGCTTTCCCCCTTCGTGCCTAATGAGTACTAAGGATGCAATTTTCAGGTGCGCTGAGTGCCACCCTAACTCTATTCCCATTGGAGTCAATGAGAATTTTACCATTGACTAACAGGAGCAGCTAGGCCAATGCATTTGAAAATTCCATTCTAAATTCAATTGGAGACAAGAAAAAAAAAAGAAGGCTGGATTTTCCAAAGAGCCTAGAGGAGGCAGGCACACAATTCCCACTGAAACTCAGTGGGAGTTGAGTGTCTCAATCCCTTAGGCTCCTGTGAAAATCCCACCTGAAGAAATACCTTTTAAAAATCACAAATTACTGATTAGTTGAGGCACAAGAAGAAATGTGGTAAATGGGTATAATCCACCGAAGCAATCCATGTGAATCAATAATGCCAACTAATATTTATAGATCTCATTATCTCAGCATGTGCTTTTCTAGGATCATTTTAAATGACTATTAAAAATAGCCATAGCTACATTTAAAATTAATATTTTAAAGTTCAGGCAGCCTGCCTTTGCCAGTACAGATTTGCATTTGTTATATGGCTATATTAACTGAAGGTACAAAAGGTATTACTGAGGGTAATAGCATTCAGCAAAGGAAGAGATTTCTACAGGAAAATGATGCCATTATTCTAAATCAACTATATCAAGGACAGAGATGTAGCCGTATTTCAATCTCCTTATGTGTTTCTAATTCCTTTGTCTGTTGCCTGTGGATAGTTTAATAGGAGATTAACATGGAAAATACTATCACACTGGGAACAAGATTCAAATAGTATTAAACATTTTTCTTGTTCTAGATTCCAATTGCTATTGCACGTGGACTCAATCAAAACACCATAATCTAACACATGTCAGCAGGGGACGTGAAACAGAGTCTCAGACTTCACCTCCATATGGGACAGCAAGGTTGAGCCACCACTAAGCTGGTGTATGACTTCCGCAGAGAGGAACAACTTTCCCCTACCCCCAATCCAAGTAGCAATCCACAGGGAAGGAGCTGCTGCTACACCATGGAGTTCTGGCCAAATTGTGCCCTCTGAGCTCAAGAGCCAATAGGGGAATAGCTCCTCTTGGAGTCAATGAACGTATTGCCATTGTTTGCAAAGGGTTCAGGATTGGACCATAATGCAAGTAGGGGACTGTTGGGCAGCACACAGTTTAGAGTACTTCTGCCTCAGTAGTCTAATAGTGCAGGCTCCTGCCTCAACATTTTGATCCCTGGAGCCTAGCATGTCGAGAGAGTCCTTAATACTAAGTAACTGTAGGGTTATAGAGTGCACCTGTCAGACAGCTGCCAATGGTGGAAAAGCCACTGTCACATAGGAGTATACAGCTCCTCTACTTTTAGCAGAGGTTAATCTCCCCCTTCCTCTCCATGAGTTGGGGGAGTTCCCCTTTTTATTTCTGGTGACGCACAGATTCACCAAATGGGGGAATGTGAAGTGAATAAGGGAAAGGCTCCTCAACCTAGCATTTGAGGCTATCAAACATGCCTACCAGTAAGTGGAGGAATAGCAGCATCATATGTAGGGATGGGGGAAAGAGGTCCTATCCTCTTTCTTTCCTTTAAAGAAAGAGCTTTTCTCCTGTTTGTTATTCTTCCCACTCCAGGGGCTGCTCCCACTTCCACTGCTGGCTCCCCTTCTCTTGGACATCCCACCAGTAACAAGATGGACTTATCAGCTACTCCTCACCTCCTAACCCTATGAATTTAGAAAAAAGCAGGGATTATGTGGAGTCAGGGGAATGAACAGGGCAGAAGAGAAGGGGAATATAATGAGGACAGGAGAGAGAGAGAGAGAGAGAGAGAGAGAGAGAGAGAGAGAGAAGGGAGGGAGGGAGGGAGGGAGGAATAAAAGAGGAAAGGAGAAAACACTTAAGGAGTAGAGGAGCACAATGGAAAGAGAATGGAATAGAGAGAACTCATCTGCCTTTATTTACCATATGATGATCTGGTAGTCCCATTCCTACTCCCTAGCTTTACTTGTGGTATCGGCAGAGTGTAGAGTGGGGAAGGAGAACTGAGGGAAAGGCAAGCGTAGAAAAGGAGGATGATAGAGTGAGAGAACTGAGATTTAGATGGAGAATCTCTTTATTTTTAAATACTTTGTTAGCACTTTAAGGTGCAAGACAAATAGCAAATAAATAATAAATGTCCTGAGATTCAAAGAGTCAGGAAATTGCAATTCGAACACCACTGCACATCCTTATTTGTACAGTCGGCCAGCATTTTCAAAAGTCTATAACTGTGAAGAACTCCAAGGTCAGGCAGAAGTGGAATTGCTCAACCACAGTGGAAACAAAACATTTACAATCATTATATATTTTAGATATAATTATAAAAATGCACCATAAGGGAAACTATTTCAACAACATTAAAGATTTTCAAATGATTGCATCACCAGTGTGCCTAATTCAGTGTAGCTTTGCATCACACCACAAGGAGTCATGCTGACTAATTTAGATCTAAGTGTGCAGCATAGTACATGGGATCTTCACAGAAAAATGTACATTACTAGAAATTAGCGAAATAAAAGTACAGCAGCCCTATGTGCAGGTGAAATGCACAGAGTGAGTGTGTGTGTGTATAATATCTGCTCCTCAACAAGTAGTGAGCATACAAGGTTGTAGGTCTGTTCCCATTTTTAGGGCCACTACAGCTGACTGGAATTCCAGTCACTGTGCCCTTTCATGCTACTTGTGCAGGGTGTTCAGACTAGAGCTGGATAAGTAGGTGATTTTTTTTTGGTTTGGTCAGAAAACTTTTAAAAAATCAGGCAAAATATTTGGTTTAGTTAAAAATATGTTCAGAGCATGCTGACAGATTTGAGACATATGTTTCAGGCCCGCCTCTCTCTGTCCTCCTCTAGTCCAATGGTTAAGGCACTTGTCTGGGATGTGGGAGACCCAGGTTTGACTGCTCACTCTAAAGCAATGACTTGTATTCTGATCTTCCCCCTGCCAGCTCAACACTCTAACTATCGGGCGGGCTATAGGCTATTCTGGGGTGGATTGCTTGCTCTCTCTCCCCCTTAAAACTGTTCCACTTTGTATAAATACTCATTGGGCCAGAGAGAGAAAATGATTCTATAGCTTGGTAGTTAAGACACTAGTCTGGGAGGCAGGAGATGTGGATTCAAATCCCTTCTCTGAATTAGGTAGTGCCTTATTCACCAGGCTATCGAGTCAGTCTCTTGTTTTAGCCCAATGAACAGTTCAGAAATAGTTTCAACAGGAGAGACCCAAAGCAGAATAGCCTAGTGGTTAGGGCCCTCGCATGGAGGGTGCACAACAGTTCAAGTTCCTCCTTTACAGAAGGGAGGTACAAACCCCAGTCTTTCACATCCCAGGTAAAGGCCCTAGCCACTATGCTAACTGTTATGAAGAGGGCTCTGTGTGCACAGAGAGACTGCTGGCGGGGAAAAACTTTCCCCCGGACGAAACTAATGGGTCAGATATGCAAATTGTGTCTGGGACGAACAAAACTGCATTTTTTGGCAAATTAACTATTCACCCAAAATATGTCGCCTAGCCCTAGTTAAAATCACTGCCTCAACGGCACTCGTGTGGATCCTTTAACCTTTTTCCTGTCCCACACCCATCCCCACCTTCCATGCTAGTGTCTGATGAGCCAGGACTGACAGGCATCAGCACGAACACCTGCTCTGTCACTCCGCCCACACACAAAGCCTGACCTCAGGGCTTGAGTAGTGCAGAGGACCGTGTACAAGCCACTCACACCGGAGTATATTCTTATTTGGTGTATAGGTATTAATTAATGCTTGGAATGGGGTGGAATTAATGTTTTCCCCTGTGTGTTTCCACAGTAACAAGGCTGTTTATGTCCATCACCCTTATGACAAAATTCACTGAAAAAATAATAATAATGAAGAGTCTAAAAACAAAATAAAAGGATATTTTGCCTTCTTCACAATGGTTTCTAAGCTCTGCTTCTTAGATGGGAGGAAAATCTACTCTGCTCTGACAGGCAACTTTATTTAACCCTGCTGCCTTGAAAGAGATTGATTGAAGAAAAGATCCAAATCAGTGCACAACAGGTAGCCACGGATGTCTCCATAATCTCACCCCAATCTAATCATAGACCGCAATAAATTATTTAAATTGACACCACATCTTCTACTAATTAAATGCAGAAGAAAGATCTTTATGGCTATTCAGAATCCATTATAACCCTCTCACCTGAACCTTCCTGTGTCCAATGGGACAGATAGCCATCCAGTCCTGCCCTTTTTCCCTTCCTTTGGCTGTGAAGTGTCAATGCTTAACCTCTATTTAATCACAACCTTTGCCTCCTCTGCATAAGGGAATGTCAAGAACAGCTTTTATTACTGCAAATTTATTTCCCTCCTGATAACCTCTCAGCCAAGAGGCAAATCAGCAATCCCAGTTTGATTTCCCTTCTCCACCCCAGACTAATGGAACTATAACCACAGCCAGGTCCAAACTTTGGTTAAAATTAAATCTGCCCCTGTGCCCAATCAGTGCCTCCAGCAGGACAAAATAAATCTAGGTAACTATGAGTAAAGAAATCATGCAGCAAAAATTTGAAAACCCTGTCAGTTTGCAAGAACAAGAGATCTCCCTTTTGAACTCCCTTCATGCACTGTCTAGAGCAGCGTTTCTCAAGTGCGGCCACCGGGGGATTTTCTTGCGGCCACAGCCACCTGGGCAGCAATGGGGGAGGAGGGGTGGAAAGCAGTGGTCCCTCCCTGAGGGTCACCAGCAGCGGTTGGACCCTGCTCCGAAACACACATGCTGGAGGCAGCTAGTGAGTTCCCCCACCTTCCTGGGGACGCTAGGGTCAGGCTCCAGCACTTGGTGGCGGGCAGCAGGCTCTGGCCACAGAGCTCCAACTCCTGGCTGCGGGGCTCACCCCTCCTCCATTGCCCCTGGCCCCCAATGCTTCCACCTGCCCGTCATTCATTCCCCACTTCCCCTTTACTGACCTCCCCATATGAGGCTTAATTTGTCCCCGGGCTTGCCAGGACCGAGTAAGTCTGCTGCTGTGAAAAGTGATATTTGTATGTTTGTTAATATGACTTTTCACAGCAGCAGATTTACTAGCTAGCAAGTCTTTTTAAAAAAGCAACCAAAACAAAACAACAAAAAAAGACAAGAACCTGCAGAGCACCATATTTGTGTTTCTGTTCAGATCCAGTAAAGAATAGGGACAACTGTACATTATTTTTATTATTGAGTCTGCAAAAAGATTCAATAAATTACAGTGATTTTGGGGATGTGTATGTGCACATTTGTTTGTTTTTCCTAAAGTTAATTAAGTATTTTAGGAAAAAATTGTAGGCACGGCCACCAGCAAGAGTTGGTTGCTGCATTTTGAGGCCACCAAAAAATGTGTTGTGAGAACTCCTGGTCTAGAACCACACAGGGTTGTCTGATTTTTTTGTCTCCCCTCCAAACCTACTGGAGCCATAAAGCAGACCATACTATTTCTACATCCAGGAAAGCTCTTTAAAGTCCCTTTTAGCCTTCAAACTACTATTTAGATTTGTTGGCTGACCTAACTCATTTGCTCTCACTTGGCGAGTGTGAAACACATTATTATGAGACGGGAGCACACACTCGAAGGTGTTTAGCCTTGTGCCATTCACACACACATCCTTTTGCAGAAGCAGTGCCCCATTATGGGTAGATGAGCAGCTCCTGAACTTCTCCATATCAGTTTGGCCAACTGCTACTTAGCAAGGGAAAAAGAGTATTAAAATACCCCAACTACACCTCAAAATCAGCCATAGAATGGAGGAAGAAACACTGAACATGTAGAGCCTGACCCGAAGCCCACCCGAAGTCAATGAGATTCTTTCCATTTACTTCAATGTGCTTTGGATCTGGCTCCTGGTATCTGTCATCTGAGGATCCCAAAGTGCTTTGCAAACATTAATTCAGCAGGCATCTGTGGAAGGATGCACCCATTGCTGGTACCCCCTTGTGGCTGGATGTAGTGTTGGAGCTCTTTTCTCTACTGCACCTATTTCCCTATGGGTCCCTCCTTTCCTCTCTCAGGCAGCTCTCAGCTGCCCTTCTCTAAGGCAGCTCACACCACCTTCCCAGTGGCTTGCTGGGGAAGCACTACACTGGCTTCCAGTCCAGAGATCCTATAATGAACAGGTATGGTCTTCCCTGCCAGACTCCTTGCTACTGCCGTCCTGGATCGCCTCCTGCCAACGACAACCCTCATGATGTTAGGGCTACTGCAAATGAGTCCCCCTATATCATTCAACTCCCCAGGCCTTCCACCTGTAAGTCCTACCCCTGTTCACAGGGTTGGCCCTAAGTGTTCTGCCGTTCAGCACAAAACATTTTTGGCTGTCCCCCAAAGGAATAAAAAGCAGGTTGAGCAATGTGGCACTCCCACATTTCCCCCCCCTTGTTGATTTGGTGCCTCCAGAATTTGGCAGCACCCAGGCCAACCGCCCTGATCACCCACCCCCAAGGCTGGTCCTACCTGCTTGGCTCATCCAGGATCCGTCCTTGTTCTTCGGTTTGGACTCTCCTTGCTACCTCAGGCCTCCCACAGGAGCCTAACCGGCTCCCTGAAGTTCCAGCAGGAGATGCTCACTCTGCAAAACACAGTTTGAGGGGAAGCTTCAGTTCAAACACCCTTTCGGTGCATCTCTCTGCCTTTGGCCCAAAATAGGACACTCCCAGCTACCTCTCACCTGTGTCGCCCCCCTGGCCTTTCTTCCCACTGCCCTGTGCTCCTCCATTTACCAAGCTCCTTCACAGCTGAGTTTGATCATCACTGATGCCTATCACATGTGCCACCTGTGGTTTAATTGGGTTCAGGCTCCTGTTAACCCCCGATTAACCTGGGTGGGATTTATCCCCCGCACCTCCCATCACAGCCTCGCACTTTCTTTTTGAGGTGGGTATAGTTATTGGAGCTGGACCAATAATGGATTATTTGGTTTGCTGGCAATTCAAAAAACTTTTTTTTTTTAATAGTTTTGGGTCAAACTGAAAATGAAATGTTTTACCACATTGAAAAGTCAAAAACAAATTAATTTGAAGTTAAACAAAACATTTCATTCGACCTGAATCAAAACTTTTTTGAGCCGTTAACATTTTGAATGTCATTAAAGGAAATGTCGAGGGTTTTCTTTGACCAAAATAGTTTGGCAAAATCAAACGCAAATGTGTTAAATGTATCGGTATTGCCGCATCTCCATTTTTCACCAAAAAAAAGTTTTGGTTGAAAAATTTCACCCAGCTCTCATCATTACCCTGAAATAATCCAGAGATCTAGGCAGAGTACCACATGAGGCCCTCCCCATCAAATTCCTGCTCCCTCCTGGCTGGGGTCAGCAACAGCAGCAGGGGACTCTCCTGAGAGCACTGGCCCTAGCTCTGCTGATGAGTGTGGGACTATTCAGCCCCCTGCCTAGCTGCTTCTGCTCCCTCTGTGGCAGGCTGTCTGTAGTCAAGTAAATGCCCTGCAAAGGTTATATTCAAGTCATGTTCTCAAATTTTCCTTCGCAATCATGAAGACTAGGAACATTACTTTTAAATGAAAGCCGAGATCCTGTCATCACATCACACTGAGTGCTGGGGCCAAAAGCATGTGCCTGGCCCCAATTATCCATATTTCACAGGTGGAAAACTGAGGCCCAGAGACATTTAGAGAAATGCAAGTGATGCTGGCCAAAATTTTTCATTGCAAATTTTTTTTTAATTAAAAGTGGCTTTTTTGAACAAAAATTGTATCATTCAAAACTTCCTAATTTTTGTGATGAAATGAATGTTTTGTTTCAAATCAGTTCACTGAGGAAAATAAAACACAACAATTTTTTAACAAAATGAAAATATTTTGTTCACAATTTGTTGCTGAAAATAATTCCCATTTTTCAACCAACCCCGGTTGTAAAAGGCTAGACAGTGAGAAAGTAGCTGAGTCTGAAGCAAAAGCCAGGAATCTTGACGCCCTGTTCCTTGATCTAACCATTAGACCAACTCCCTCTTTGCTTACGTAAGAGATGTATTGGGTGAGGATACAAAAAAAGCGATGTTTATTTAATATATCCTCTATTTTAGAGGGGTTATGTGGTGATAGCAAGAGAGACTAAATAGTGAAACACAATCAGACGTCAAACCAGAGCATAAATTAGCTCTTTGGGGGCAGGGACAGTCTTACTGCTGTATATTTGCATAGCAGCTAGCCCAGTGGGGTCTTTGTCCATGACTGGGGCTCTTATATGCTACTGCAATATAAATAAATAATTTAGGACAATATTCACAGGCCCATAAAATACAGTAAACAGTGTTGCTTTAAAAAAGAATGGCAGGATCAAGCCCAAGGGGGAAAGAGAGACAAACAGAAACAGGAAGGAAAGAGCCTGCTGCTCAGAGGGAGGCAGCAGCTGGGAACCAGGACAGCTCCAGCGTGCATGTGGTGAATAAAGTGAGATCTGGGTTACTTAACGCAGTGCCATGTTGCCATCTTCACACATTTGAAAATCGTGAGTCAGGTCCCCTCAAGATCATGAGATTGGCTTAAGAATCATGATCTTTTACCAAATAGAAAATTTAAAGGAATCCTCAAATATTGTTTCTGATATTTGAGCCTTTGGGGTGCACTTCAGTCACATTTTCAAGCTTTTCTCCATGACAGCTAGAAATTATTTTATTTTTATTTTTTTAAGTGAAAGGCAATGTTCAACTCCTGGAGCTGGGGCTATGAGGAAAATATCAAACATCTGCAATAAAATCACAAGAGATGGCAACACTGGGCTTGAATGTGAGGCAGGATGGATGTATTTGGGGGGGAATAGAGGTCTTGCTTAGGCTGTAACTGAATATTCACTGCTGCTGACTATAAAGCTAAAATATTTGGAGAATATTATTGCTTTAGGGGAAGCGTGTTCACACTTGGTGGGGAAGTTCATTGCTTCTCCCAGCCCACTGGTTCAAACTGTGTTGTGTAAAGTTACTGCAAATATGTCTGATGAAGATAGCAATGTAACAGTTAACATGGTTAGTTAGTTACTGGTCAATACAGAGACACGGGTATTGCATTATAAGTCGATCCCTATGAAATCCACCATGCGCATAATTGGAATACATGCCATGCTTTCTAGGAAGGCCATTCAGAACCAGAAGTCTCTATGGATTAGGCAGAATGTGCACCTGTCCCGCTGATATCCTTTTCCAGAGTGAACAGCCACGGAACTACTCAACTATGTGGCAAAGAACGGGTTAAACAAAGGCATAACTGAAGCCTGAAGTTATTTCCATGAAACTCAATTTTTCTAAGTACAAAATAAACTCTTTTCAACTCCCTTTATCGAAAACAGAGGATTTGCACCTTTAATTATATTCACTCCCTCTGAGAAGAGTAATTTGGCATCACGCAACACACTTATTAGACTGACCTCCAGAATAAGGCAATCAAAATTACATTAAAATGTTATCAGTTTTGAAAGACTCATTAAGGAGCAGCGAGAAGGTGGAAATACTAACCTGTTGCTAAATCACTGATTTATATTTAACCAATATACTGCCTAGGGTTTTTATATGTCACCCATGATTTTCTTTTCTTCATATCTGCTTTTTCTGTCCTGGAGTTTTCAATGAATTCTCTTAAAAGGGACATGGTCAAATATAGGTGGGTTCAGAATTTTGCATATATATGATGAGAACCTAGAGACAAGGTCCCCAAATAAAATCAGATAGAAATTTGTAAATGTGCCACCTGTGTATGTGTCGATCATAATGACAGATTCTACTCATGGAAGAGATATTTCATATACTTAACATTGAAGAAAAATAGTGAAATCGGGAACATCTCTCAAAATGGAGAAAAAGAAAAAAGCATGACAACAACCTAAAATGTCTGTATCATCATGATAAAGAGAGGGCTGAATTGGTAAGATTTTCTGCCAGTTTGGCAATATTAATAATAGGCCA
Organism: Macrochelys suwanniensis; assembly: GCA_033296515.1. Taxonomy (NCBI): domain Eukaryota; kingdom Metazoa; phylum Chordata; order Testudines; family Chelydridae; genus Macrochelys; species Macrochelys suwanniensis. The sequence goes on from CM065783.1 coordinate 38,297,018, forward strand.
TGGGTGAGAATTTCAAAGCTGCCAAGGGAATTTGGACACTCAGTTTGCTATAATTTGTCATGGAACTGGGCATGCAGATCCTCTAAGGTGGTGGTTCTCAACTGTGGTCCACCGCAAGCTGGGCCAGTTTGTTGACCTACCGCGTCTGCAGGTTCGGCCGGTTGCGGCTCCCACTGGCCACGGTTCACCGCTCCAGGCCAATGGGGGCTGCAGGACGCGGCGGACAGCAAATCCCTCGGCCCGCGCCACGTCCTGCAGTCCCCATTGGCCTGGAGTGGCGAATCGTGGCCAGTGGGAGCTGCAACCGGCTGAACCTGTGGACACAGCAGGTCAACAAACCGGTCAGGCGTCCCAGGGGCTTTCCCTGAAGAAGCGGTGGACCAGAGTTTAGAACCACCACTTTAAGGAAATTTGAAAACCCCACTCTAAGTACGTTTCTGCTCAATATCTGCACACACGTCTATCTACCTAAGGTATTGAATACAGCCCTCATTACCACAGTATCTGAACATTTCACAATCTTTCATGTATTTATCCTCACAACCCCTCTGTGAGTTAGGGAAATGCTATTATTCCAATTTTACAGATAGAGACCAGCGATACAGAGCCCAGATTTTTAGACATATTTAAGCATTGCTGTTCTCAGTCTTGCAATGCCTAACTGGGATTTTGGCTCCTAAATGCCTGAAACCTTTCTGAAAATGTAATTTAGGCTCCTAAACAAGTTAGGCACTGCAACACTGAGTGCAGCAATGCTTAAATACCTCTAAAAATCTGGGCCTAACTGATTTGCCCAATATCACGCAGAAAGACTGTGGCAGAGCAAGGAATGGAATCTAGGTCTCCTGAGTACAAAGGTAGTGCCCAAGCCATTGGACCATTCTGCCTCCTTTACTGAGACATGTACACTCCCAACTACAGCAACTAGATTGTGTGGGATTTCTCACCTGCCCCTAGCACCCTCCCCATAGTGGCACTGTTATTATGAAGTCATTTAAAAAGATGGCATTTCTATTGAAATAATGGCAATACATTATCAGTAATGGGTGAGTTAGTGCAATAGACGTAGACACAAAGATATTTGACTGTAACTGATGCGCTTTTATCTCCAACTCTATTCTGAACCATCAGGGATGATACTAGAGCAGATCAAACAGGTAGAAGATCTCTTTTTTAAAAACAAAGAAAAGCGCAATGCACTCCCTGGTATTGGCTACTCAAAAGAATCATGTCCAAGCCGTATGTTGCTTACTGTTGCAGGCAAATGTCTAATTTATTTTGAGAGCTCTGCTAGATTTTCTTCTTTGTAGATCTGTCACCTGGGGCCATTATCACATGTGGCATTGGTGGCACACTGATTCCCCATATCTCTGTGTTTTCATACTCCATGTGGCCTTCATTTACCTGACCGACAACAACTACAGATCTAACCTGCACTACTATCAGCCAAAACAAGCACACTTCAACTCCGTGTCTCCCTTTTGTCCACCACTCAGCCACTCTTTCTGTAGGACCAAAATGTAAAAGTTATTACACCGGTTGAAAGAGGCTATGAGGACCTAATGTGTCAGTGCAGCCTCCAGGGAGGTACCTCCTGAAGAAGTGATGATATTCGCAGCATCATACATATTGCCAAATTAAACCCATCAATACTTGGATCCTATGCCCCAGGGATCAGGCACTATGCCATCCAAACAGATGGGCCATGAGTGCAGACAGTGTATGTGCGTTAAATATGTTTGCTGAGGGCATGAGTCCCAGTCTGGAATAATGAATTTGCCATCTAGCATCCTGTACCAATATGTAAGAGGCAGAATCTAGTCCTGTACTGGATTAAGTTTTTAAAAGTAAAAAATAGCTGTATGACTACGTAATGTGAGAGGAAGGGGAGGCTGAATCAATCACACCAATGGAGTACAGTGAAAACAGAATTGCTAATGATGGCTTCATTCCCCTTAAGTTTCTCTGTTAGAAGCCAAAGCATGTTTCAAGCAGCTCAGCTAAAATTCCACAGACAGTTGCTAGATCTAGTGGAATCAAAGCAGAAACTCAGCTGTGAATATATTCCTGTTCACTTACGGAATAAATCTGAGGGAGGTGAGAGGAAGCCATGATGGCTAGCTAAGGGTCTTCATCATTTCTGGTTTAACTACTAAGTCACTAGTTTAAATACAGCCCACATTGGTAGTAACCAAAAGTTGTTTTGATATTATGGTTGCTTAGGGGCTTAGATGAAATGGGTTGGTGATTTCAGTCTAGTTCCCACTGGACATTGTCCAGTAGGGTAGGTTTCTCTCTCTGTGGGTCATGAGTTCCTGGGTGGTGTCACAAACAAGTTTCAGGAGGGTGATGATTACCCTCCATTTTCCCCTCCTTTCTCTCTTACCCTTAAATTTAAATATATCTATCTTCCTAGCCATTACAGTTGTGAAGATACTCTACCTCAGAAATGTGAACTATGAACCGATGAAATACCTGCCTGAATCTGCAGACAGATCGACAAAATAGCTCTAAGAACTGTGAACTGCTCCATTCATCTCACTTTGGCTTTGACTCTGCAGCCACAGAATTGGCCAATTTTCCTAATATGCCACCGAATTTAGCATTTTGCCATGGAATTCACCATTTTGCTGCAGACAGGCACTCAGTAATTTGTGTCCTGTCTTACTGCACTGCTGGGCTCTGCCTCCTATTCTCCAATGTTGTCCTGAAAGGAAAGTTAATTGGGTTACAATGCATGTTCCCTGCAGTGAGGGGCATCAGATCAGTCAGGACCATCTTCCCCATTTGTTAGTCTTTCTCCCCTCTCCTATAGATCTAACTACTTGCAGCCTGACTTTCCTCTCCAGTGGGCTCAGACCAAAATGTGCACCGGTAGACTCTCCAGCTATATCAATACTTCAAAGGAGCTGCCAGAGTAGCTGGCAAAAGGATTCTGGAGCATGCATACAACCATAGAAGGAGAAAGCACTAGGCCATTTGGAGACCAAGCATTCATCTTCTCTTTGCAAAAGAAACCCACTGAATTCTTCAAGTGAAAACTTATTGGTTTACAAAATTAGAAGACTGATTTCTTAAATGGCAATACTGTAATCAGAAAGCCCTCTGAGCATCATGCTTATGGTCCCTGAGATTAGAGAAAGCCACTAAACCTCACATTTGAGGAAACATTGACTGTACCCTGTTCCAGATGTCATTAATGTTATCTTGAGATCTGCTGCTGCCAATCAAGCCCAAGAGATTCCCCTCTTCAATGACTATGTCAGCTGATAAATTAGACATGGCTGCAGATTTTCAGAAGAGCTGCTGTTAGTTACATTCAGTTGTTCTGAGAAGATCTATGTCTTCTTCTGACTGACTTAACATTTGTCTAGCACAAGCAGGAAGGGGCCATACACGGGGACTTCCCAGGGCCGGTGCAAGGAAGTTTCATGCCCTAGGCTAAACTTCCTTGCACCAGCCCTGCACCACCCGCTTCCCGCAATCATCCCTCCCCCGCACCCCGCCAAGTCCCCCGCCTCCGGGAGCTCAGCCCTCCTCCCCCTGGCTCAGCGGCTGAGCGTGGGGCAGGGGGGCGGCTCACTGCAGCTGCCTCCTGGCTCCCTGCTTAGTGGCTGAGCGTGGAGCCAGGAGGCAGCCTCCTGCCACCCCCCAAATCCCGGCCCTGGGACTTCTTGTTTTGTCATCTGACAGGTTATGCTACAGCGGAGAACAAACTTTGATGCTTCCAACAATCCATTCTTGCAGCTAGGTTGGACTGGCACCATTGTAATTGGTATTAGTACTGATGGTGCCTGAACTACGACAGGTGGGTTTGTGGCTACAATCCAGTCTATTGCACCCAAAGCAATGTTGGCACACTGGTGAATTCACCAGAAGCTTTGGCAGCAAAGGGATAGCAGTGAAACTGAAAAAGGTAGTTGCTGTGGCTGAAAAAGCCGCAAACTTTATTACAGTTAAGTCCAGCGCACTGTCTGAGGTGAAGAAATCGGCACAGAGCATCAGCATCTCTTCTTCCACACTGAAGCTAATGGGCTTACACGTGGCAAGGTTTTGGATTACTTGTTTGAGCTCAGAAAAGACAAGGGTGACTTGCTGAACATGGGTCTCCCTGTGCAGAACTGTGATTGCTTCCCTCCAGAAGCAGAATCTGACATACATTCTCAGCCTGTAGTGGTCAATCCCAAGGTGTTCCCAAGGTGACCACCCGTGCCCTTGCCATATTGCTAAAAGGGGAGATGGTTGCGGCTAAAGGGGGAAGGAATTCTGGGCAGTCCAGATATGGGAAAAAGTGACCTAGTATGGAAAAGGTTAAGACACACTGTAGTAGAGCCAGATCCATGCTCAGCTGGTATAAATCAATGTAGCTCCACTGGCTGAGGATTTTACCCAGCACTCTGTCTATGTCACACCGCCACACAACTCGCACTAATTTGTACCCTTGCTCACAATCTCAGAAGAGGCTGAATATTGACAGGACCATGGAACCTCAACTATCTTCTCACAACTAGATATGGACACTGCAGGTGGGGGTTGAAACAAAGAAAAAGTACTGCTGCCTGTGGATAGAGGACTTTATTTGTTCAGGGCATCAGTTCAGCACATTTCACAAGCATTGTGGAGGAGGGGCGAGCTTAGGAGATATGGAAAGACTGAGCCCTTAAGAAGGGTTATATTTTCCCAGAAGCTGCATACGTGCCATACAAAGTAAGAGAGACCAAGTTGTCTTTCGCTTCTGGAGATCGTTTCTGGTGGTTAAAGCAGGAGGCTGGATGTCAGGACTCCTGTGTTCTAGCACTAGCTCTGCCATGACACACTATATGACCAGGAGTGAGGAATAAAAGCCTCGATAGATAGATATCTATCAGTCACTTAGACCCCCATTTTCCACAGTGTCCACAAATATTAGTGCCTCAATGTTTGGGTGTCTAACTTGCTCACAAACTGAGGCACCCAAAATTAGTGGATGCTTTGAACATGAAGGCCTTAACCTGTCTGTGCCTCAGTTTCCCCATTTCTAAACTGGGCATAATATTTACTCACGTTTGTAAAAGTGCTGTGCAATTCTCAGTCAAAAGACGATGTACACATTCAAAGTATTAGCATTAATTAGTATTACTAAATGTATTCTAAGCAGTAAATTCAGAACTGTTAACAAGTGAATGTTGCATAGATATGATAGACCTGAATATAGAGCTGCAGTTCAGTCAAGGGGCTCCATTCATGAAAGATAACAGACTCCAGGGAAGGGGAATAATAATTAGACCACAAGGCACATAGCATACAACAGATGGAAGAAACATAAATGTGTCAATATGCTCTGCCACTTCAGACAAAACAGAAGGGCATATTCCCTCATCAGTACCTTGGCAGTGTTTGTGATTTAGCGTATAATCTAGAATAGAGGTGCAAGTTGAGGTTTAAATTAAAGTTAAATATATATACACTGAGAATAAATACAGTATTACACCTTTTGCTTGCCAAACACACACTATTTATTTCTCTCTCTTCAATGCTTAGCCAGTCAGCGGTAGCAATCGTTTGCCATTTGGTCCATTCCCGCGCAACCGCAAAGAGTTCACGGCCTGAGAGTCCAACATTGGAACAAACTTGATGAACCCATGTAATAGGGGGTCTGTCTCTGGGCTGCCTTCACCCCTCGGTTGGTGGAATTTTATCCCAGATGTACAAGCCACCTTGAGCATGGCGTTCGCTGGAACATGTTAAAATCATGTATTCAAAAATAGTTTCCAATAAATTAATTCAAGTACTATTGACCAGCCAATCATGACTCATTTTAGGCTAGTCCTGTGACCCTTTCCTATCCAATTAGATTGTGTTTGTCGGTCAAAGTGTGTGGGAACTTCACAACTGTCTCTTCCCTCATTGTATTTAAAGGCTGTCCCCTGGCTCCCACTCACACCCTATATCTTCAGGGCTCCCATTGCAACAGATCTGATTTTTTTCATACTGAGACACATGGAACCATATCAGAAGCTCAGATTTACTCCCAGAATCCTCTCAATCGGTTACCACATCTCAGAAGGCAATCTGCATGAGAACATATAGGAGGAGAGTGAGACATCAGCATCAGCATTTTAAGAGCTCAGATGTCATGGCTGACACCTGATCCCAAGAGATTCTGATACTATGCTACTGACATCGTGGCCCGGCTTCTGTGACAGGTACTGCAAAGGACCCAGGGATCACCTGAGTCTTAGAAATGCCAACTCAATATGGCATTGATGGGAACAGAAAGTCTTTTCTGGAGCAATAGGAATATAGCAGAGTTAACGTCAGAGTATCAGCAAAAATGTAAAGAGGGATGTTCTAAGAGAGGTGTTTTATTTCCTACCAAGGCTGTACCATATTACTGGTTCTAAAACCAGTACAGTTGAAACACAGCAAAAACTTGGATTGTTACACTGTAAAGCCCTAACAAAACAAATGATGCAGCTGTTTTTATGATTTCATTATTGGCTGGAAAACATTTTGCAAAATCAGCCATTTCTTGATAATTAAAGAACTTCAGCCAGACATAGAAGCAGATTAGATAACCCAGGCACTCGACCTTCTTGTAGGGTTTAATCTAATATGTTAGCAAAATACTGTAACTCTAACACTTCTTTATTACCCTGCCTCCATTACAGACTTCTCTTCCAAATGGAACTCACTGTAACAAGAGCTTAGATTCCCCATGGGCCATTTATTAAAAACCTCTCTGTTAGACAAAATACTAACTCTTTCCCATTTCCTAGTCCCATGTGCACACAGGGCAGGAGCTCTGCCAGCAATATAAGTCATTGATTGGATGTGGTCTCAGTCTGTCCTCATGGTTAGACCAATGGAATGTGCAAGCTTAGAACTTAGATGCTGAAAGAAGGATTTAGCTTCCAGATATTCCTATATTTATTTGCAGAGGGATGTCTCACCTAATGAGCACTTTTATAATATTACTGTGGCGTAGGCGTTTAGTATGAAGATCCTAGAAGAATACATTTTAAGTGTCCAGTGAAATTTTAAATGTGAATTGAAATATTTTATATATATATGAAAAATAAATACAAATGTAGGGTATTTAAGGGATAGTTCAGTTTCCATGGTCTTTTCCATGCTTGGACTCTGCTGATATTGTGAACATGGGTACATCACATTATGGCTGGCCCTGAGTTGGTGTGAAGGGGGTAGGAGAGGACTCTAGAAGGCACCTTTGTGCCCAGGCACAAAGGCTAACCACAAACATATCGTGATGAGGTAGTAGACAAGCTAAATAGATACAGGAGAGAGTTCCCAGGCCTTGTGCTTCCTAAAAACATGGGCCAAAGGAGCCTAATTCAGCCAGCAGTGCTAGACTCCCCAAAGATATGAGGTGAAGTGAAGTTAGAGCCACTGCTTCACCTGCTTCCACATAGCCAGAGGAGCTGAACTGTCAGAGGAGTATGAGGAGTACACACAGCCTTCATGTTGAAAAGGGCTGTCACTCCCACCTTGAGGTGTGCTCCCCTAGTGTCTCCAAAAGAATCCTGGGTGAGTCAGCCAGAACATTGCCAAGGACTGGCATTCCACAGCTCTCCCCAACACAATCTGTGGCTTAACAGCTACAATGTAGTCTTTAGAGTTTAGATGGTAAGCACCTTGAGACAGGGATCTCTCCTTTTGCTTTGTCTTTATAACACTCTGCAGACTTACAGTTCTGTGTAAACAGTAACATAGTATAATTAATATGAAACCTAAGATCTCAGATCATGAACAGAAAACATGCTTTGTTTTAGGAAAAATAGAGCGAGACACACTCTTAATCTGAATGGTTTAAAAATCATTTGCTTACCTTCACTTATCTGCCAGTGCTGGAGTACCGAGCCTTGGGATTTTGTATCCCCTTCTACAATTGTTGACTTCACTAACACCTAATGCACTGTTTGGAATGCAGCACACTGCTCTGTTTTAGGTGTTAGTTATGTCATGAACTATTTCACGGGGAAAACAGAAACATGAGGACCCGAATTTAGATCTTGGCAGGTAAGGTGGTTTTCAGTTCACTCTAAACTAGTAGTGATCTCTAAGGAGCTGAACCTGCACCACACTTGAGTCAGTGGGATTTTTGCCATTGACTTCAGAGAGAACAAGACTGGGCCTTAAGGAAGCAGTTAACCTCTCTTCTGAAGCCCTCTTAATTTCCTTTCACATAGATAACAACTATGGTGATATGCCTAATGGTCTCTCACAGACTTAGGTGCCTGATTTTGAGGATTCACCAGTCTACACACAGGGACAAACATGTATATCTATTAGTGCTAATAATTACTCCTTTAAAGTTTGTTGTTGTAACCAGGGGGAGTAGAGTAGATATTGTGCATTTTCCATATAGCACTTCAGTGCATTCACCAGAAAGGTTCTTGCATGACAAGAAATAGGACTTCTTGCCATTTTTTTTAAAATCAGTGATCCCAGCAATCAGAGCACATGAATGGGAAGTGTTGAAGCTCTGTTCCTTTCCAGATCCTGAACACGTTCCCATTTAGTTTCATAGTCCCTCTGGGTGAAAACCTGGCCGCACAGAAGTCAATGGGAATTTTGCCATTGACTTCAGTGGGGCCAGGATTTCATTCTTGGTCTCTGGGAAGCCTCTCTGGGGTACGTGTGTGTTAGCGTGAGAATGGCAATTAACTGTTCTTTCTTTCCATTTCTGTAAGCCTCAACAACCCTTCCCCAGAGCACAGAAGTAATCAGTCTGCTTCATTTCTTTTCCTTTATGCTATCTAAGAGGCTCAGTAAATACCTGATAGATGTAGTATGGCTGCAACTCTACTTAGGCCAGGTCTATGTTACAGACCTATATCAGTATAACTACGTTGCTCAGGGGTGTGAAAAATCCACACCCCTGAGCGATGTAGTTATATCGACCTAACCTCCCCTGTAGACAGCGCTATGTCGATGGGAAAGTTTCTCCCATCAATATAGCTACTGCCTCCCTGGGGAGGTGGAATAACTACTAAGCTCTCCCATCGGCATAGTAGCATCTTCACTGAAGTAGCTGCGCCAGCTGTATGTGATGACAAACCCTAAGAGGAGGGGAGATTTATGTTCCACTAAAGCGAAGAGACTTAACTACTTCTAGCACCACTTGGGTGTTTGGCTCTCCTGCTTCCCACAATGGCCTAGCACAAGCCCTTTCTCAGCACTGATTGAGGAGGAGAACCACTACTCCTTTCATCTACCTCTCTTCCTGACTCAGCGTCCTCCAAGATTCACTTTCCTTCTTTTCAAGGTACCCAAAATGCATCGAACCCCAGCTTAACACAGCCTTCATCTCCAGGTATTTTAAATAGAAGCCAGTTTGATTGGCAGAGTCCAGAAAATAGAAAAGCATGAAAATCTAAATGGATTGAGTTATAAACATGGGCTGTTTGGTACTGTACAAAGCACAGCTAACTGACACATGCAAGAAACATTAGGGTTTATATTACAACATATAAAGGTAATAAGTAGCAAAAATCCTTGGCCTGAACCAAGGCTCAGACTATTGTGTCATATCACTGAGCAAGTATCTGTCATAGATTGGTAGCTCAGGGTACACCTGTCCTTCAGGTCCAAGGGGAAAAGTGTGGCAGTTTGACTGCCCCCCATGTATAGGGAAAAGTGTCTTCAGGTATTTAGAAAAGCCTACCATGGTCTCTAAGGAGTCTGGTAACCCAATAGATCATCTTAAAAAAAACCCCTCATTCAGTAGGATTCATTTCTTCATCGCAGCCCCCAACAGGCATGGAAAAGAAACAGCACTTCCACCCTCCTGAAATGACTCTCCAGCCACACTCTCAAGTCATGCCGTTGGGTGCCTGTTATCAGGTGATCTCTCCCTGCTGAAAAGAGAAGTATGTATGCCCTCATCTTCTCCAGCAAACTTCTTATACAGATGGGAGTTTCACAGAGTTTGATGCAGTTAATGAATAATGAGTCAACATTAATAATCATGAATGCAGATAAATGCATATCAGACAGTGGCTGTGAAACTTATCTTAGCTTGCCCTTTTCTGTATTGATTGTCAGGCCTGATGTTGCAGTTATCAAGGTTTATTATTCTAGGTGATTTCAGAGTCCACATGGAATGTGTATGTTCATTCAGGATCTCATAGCCTCCAAGGGTTTGTAAATGCAGCCCCCGGAAGCGAGCCTCCCAGCATAGGTCAATAAATTTGGGTAGCGGGGCTCCCGATGGCACTCTAAAAATAGCTGGGTAGACAATGCTTTGAAGTTGCTGCTCAGTCTGGAGTTCGGGCTCTGAAGTCCATCCCCATTCCTAGACTGGAATGGGACTACACAGAGATGTGAAGGGGACATTGTCGTCATTGTTAAGTGGTCATCTCCTTCCGACTGAGGGCCTGTTACAGTGGATCTGTTCGGTCATCCCCAGGAGACTAAAGGACACAACAACAAACAATTCATTTGTGCGCGTACTCCTAGCACTGCTCTGTGGGCTTAGTTGTGCCATTTAGGTGCAGCCGTGAGTCAGGAGCAGTGCATTACCAAGGAAAGAACCTCCCTTCAAGAGGCAGATTATTTCTCTGAACTTCCTGGTGTGCAGAGGGAAGTATGCAAGTACCATCCCTAAACCAGGTGAAGTCTGCTCTCCTGACACACCCAATTGGCTCTGCTCTTCAGGGTAGGGCAGGACCACAGGGGATTACAGCAGCTCCTTCCACAGGGTATAGATTCATTGCATGCTTATGTCTCTCTCCACCCTTGGAAGGGAGTTGTTAATAGCTTTACAGTTATTCTGGGGTCTGAACTGGACTGTATTGCACTCTACAGCAGAGTCAAAAGTAGTGTGAGCAAATCATACTGTAAGCAGGGAGATCATATGTGAAAGAGCCTGCCAAGTCTTATTCATCTTAGATTTATTTTTATGCACTCCCATGGAGTGCAAAGTTGTACACCATATTTCATCCCAGCCATTTAAAATATGACACGCTTTTCTTACAAATCTTACCAGCTGAGATATTCACCAACTAGAGCTTTATTAGAAGGGTCACACTTAAATTAAAGTAGCTCCTCATTAAGGGGCCTGATTCAGTAAAAATGTCTGGCTTTCATACTGTAAGCTCTTGGCCGATTCCACAAAATCCAGTCATTCGGGGCTTCCATGGCCTTATGCAGAAATCTGGCATTTATTTTGCTGAATTGTGCCTCATTGGTATTATCTGATGGACCTGGGCCAAATCATGAGGTTTTCCCTTAGCTCTTACTCAACCAATCCCCAGTTGAAATCAATGGGAATTTAAGTAGAGGGCAAGATCTTCATACATTTCTTCAAAGTGAGTGTAGTATCTTTCTCTTCTAGTACTCTCAAAGCCAATGGGACAACTAGAGGAGCAAGGTAACCAATGTGAGTAAGGGTATCAGAATCTGGCCCCAAGTAAGGGCTTCAAGATTTTAACTATTAGCATTTGAAAAACAGCCAATGCCACTTGATACTAGAATTGCAGAAGTATTAAAGCAAGAGATATTTTGCTACCCTGATGTGTCCTCTAACCACCTTCCTTCCATGACAAGCCAATCTTAAAGCCTGCAAACTCACTCCTGAAACTTAAGCTCAGGATATCACCACTTGCATGAATTGCCCAATAAAGTCAAGCATTCTTAGGAAAAGATGGGTGCCTTCAATGGGGAGGGTGAACTTTTGGCTGCTGAGCGATAAAGGGGGTTTCCTCTATTAACCAAAATACATAGGTGGGTGTGTGTAGCGAAGCTAGACTCACCGCTGCAGTGCCTCTTGCTGGTCATCTGGGAATTAGCTCTTTTCCATCTTACAAAGTGCCCTCTGCAGGCCAGTGTCCCACCTGCTGCTGGCCCCGTGTGCCTCCTGGACCCTAGTGCCTCTTTACCTTGGGGTTCTGCCCCTAGCAGTACCCTCTTACTCTGGGTTTTCCCTCCCAGGGGAACCCCCAACCCTCTCACCCACCTTGGTTCAGTGGCTACTGCCAGTCATCATCTAGCCCCCACTCACTGGGGCAAACTGCAGTCTGTAACGGCCACTCATCATTGGCAAGAGATTAGGACCAGCTGCCTTTGCCTATCCTCAGGCTGCCCCTCTGCAGCCCCAGTACCTCTTCGTGGGCCTTCACCAAGGCCTGCAGCCTGGGGGTTTATCAGGCTGGAGCTCCCAGCTCCCTTGCCATATTCCCCAGCACTGCACCAGGTCAGATACCTTCATCTCGGGCAGCTAAACCTTCCCACTCCAGGGCTAGATTAAGACTCTTTCAGCTCCTGCCCCACAACCCTCTTATCAGGGCCAGCTGGGCCCTGATTGAGCTGAGCCCCAGCTGTGGCTGCTTCCCCAATTAGCCTAGCTTTTCCCAGGCACAGCCCTCTCCAGGGCTGCTTTTAACCCCTCTTCTCCAGTGTGGCACCGAAACAAGACTAGTTGAAATTAACAAAAATCACTTGTTTCAGTTGAAGTGAGAAGACTGATTTTTAATGCACTTCAAAACTATTAATACCACTTACAGGGTTAAAGTCTGCTTACTTCTCACACACACAAAAACCTCCCATTGACCTTTATGGTTTGACCATAATAATTTTTGCTGCAATATCCCACTGAATGTATGCTCCCATTCTAGGAGAGGATGCTTTGCAAAACAGCTGCTCCTCAGCTACATCCCCAGTCCTTAAATACCAATGGAATTTCAACCACATGGTATTTAGGCAAAAGGATCTCCATAAGCTAAGGAGAGAGAAGCAGCCTAGTTGTGGCTTCCCTCTATATGCAGGGGCCATTTCTAACCCCATTTCTGTTTCTTGTCTTTGCACTGTGCAGTGCTGCAAAAAAGGGAAGCTGCCCCTAAATTATTGCTCTGAAATATGTTTTTTAACTAGTAGGCAAGAGTAATCATTTCAGTTTTGGTGGATTCTTAGACATTGTTCCAAATACAATTTTGTATGCATCTTTCATCAAATTATACCTGCAACTGGAGCCTTGGATAGCCTCATTATAAATAAATACTAGATGGGCTACTCACTGGTAATTCACAGAATTATGTTTTCCAAGAGGCATGTAAATTAATTTGTCCATTTGATTAATATATGTGTAATGTGAATACATGCTTTTCAAGAAGAATGCACTTAAGTGTTAAAGAATATAATACTCAGAACCAATTGTGAACAGCATGTAGCAGCCTTTTAAAACAAGTCTTGACAAAGCACTGGAGAATAAACTGCACAGAACAATCCTGCTTTGGCATAAGGATAGGTTGAATGATGCATTATAATAAACCCTTTTCATTTCTAATTTCTAGGATTTTATAATTTCCCAGGGATTGCAGCTTCAGAAATCCTTAAGCTAAAATCATAAACAGGCTCCAGCAATATCCCATCCTTAAATCAGCTACAAAACATGGGCCCTCTCTAGGAAATTTTGAGGGGGACTGGCATACCTAAAACTGAACGTGCAAGTGGAAACTGGGCTGAGTCCAAAACTAATGGCCACATTTTACCTTCCTGTATGTCCCATGCAACTCCACTGAAGGAACTGGAATGGCATAGTATATAACAGAGTAAAGTTCAGTCCAGTGGGTATAAGCCATCTACTAATCTGTACCACATGAAAGTGCTAACTTTCAAAGAAAGGAAGTTTGTGACAAAGAAGGGAAGTGGTGTTTCTTTACAGGATATAGAACTGGTCTATGGTTATTGTGCTCCACTGATTTATTAATTGACAGTTACTAATGGCCTATTTACATAGCCTCAGCTAAGGACTTACTTGTATTATGGCTTGAATGCTGATAAGGATTCTGTTCTCAAAACTAAATGGAAAACAGAAAAATTAAAAATGGAAAACACAGCACGAGGGAATTATGTCTTTAAACCATGATTTGAGGACTTCAATAGCTGAGACATAGGTGAGAGGATTATTCCAGGAGTGGGTGGGTGAGATTCTGTGGCCTGCATTGTGCAGGAGGTCAGACTAGATGATCATAATGGTCCCTTCTGACCTTAAAGTCTATGAGTCTATGTTCACCAGGCAGACCCTTGGGGCTAGATCCTCTCCTGTGCAAAGCTTTGCTCATCACAGAGGAAGAACAGCAGGGAACCAGTTCCAGCTCCTAGATTATGAAGGCCAGCTCCAACTCTGATGCATGCAGAGAGCTTTCAGTGCTATCAACTTAGTGTAGTTAAAGGAGTCTAAGTCAGTGCAAGATTGCTGTAGCAGAGTTCTGCCAGGCCTCTGCCCGCTCCAGCAAACACCCCAAAAGACCCCCAAATAACTCTTCATTCCCCAATGTGCCCCCTATGCTGGAGGATAGAGGGTGAGGGCCATAAGATCCAGAGCTGAAACATCTGACACACCTGGGAGTTTCCCTCCAATGGGGGAATTCTTTGCTGGTCAGTCCCTTTACACTTTCCAAGTGGGGGAAATCCATCCAATGTACAAACATGTACATTGTACATTCAGGGCCTAACCATCCATTGCCCTGCACCTTGTGTAGTAATTTATGTCAGTGACAAGTGAGTTTAAACTCCTCCCAAGCCAGAATGATGACATTTCACACCGACTTGGCTGTGGTGTAAGCAACTCCACAACAGCAAATGAGACCCAGGGCAGATTTTAACTGCCAGCTGAATTCTGCAAACTTTCAGTTTTTGACCTAGTCTCCAGTGATAACTTTGGATAGATTAAACAAAAACAGACAAGTAAACCTATGTCAGACAACCATGTTCCATGCAACATTTTTCCCTCAGCCTGGTTGTGTTAGTGCCAGATTGTGTACGGACTCTCATAACACAACAAATGTTCTAATTATATTTGTGCATGTTCACATAGATAATTAAAGATTCAAATCCATCAGATAAATCCTTTAATTTAAAAAAAAAAACAGTTACACAAATTAGTGTGTCTAGACAAAAATACTTTCATCAGAAGCTCTCATCCACATATGATATGGAAAATGTGCTGTGTTACCCCAAATCATTTAATTACATATCTTTGGCATGTCACCTCAGGCAATAAAACTGCAGTGTTGAGGATGTAGACATGTTATTTCCCTTCTTAAATGCATTTTGATGCCTTAAAGTAAAATGAAAGCTATTTTGTCAGTACTAAAGAGACCATGGAGAGAAGCAGGTGATAGGACTAGCATAAGAATAATCTTTGGAACTCACATCTATCACTTGTTTAAATATATCTGTAGTATAGTGTATGCCAAACAGCAACAGAGAACAGACTCTGAATCAAACCAAAAACAATAAGATCAGAAATGAAACTCTCTCAAGAGAAACTATAGCTTGTTGCCTCAAACTGTGACATTAAAGAGTCTTACAGACATGCCAATTGCACATTTATGTACTTTATGTGAATTTAAAGCACCTGAGCCCAAGGCAGCATACAAGATTAAAAGCACAACCAGACTAACATACAAACACAAGCGCTCCCCACCAGACCACAGTATAATATAGCCCACAAAATAAAACACATTACAGTTTACTAAGAACATATGGTGATACGGGTTATTAGCTGTAAGGCATTAGCCCAACTATGCCTGGAAATGTGAGTTTTACGATCTTCAAAATTCACTTGTGACTTCACCTCTCCCAGCTCATTGTCCCTCATTACATTAGATAATTTGGGGTGCTGCCATGCAGTCCAGAATTAGGTAGCACTCCAGTTGAAGCCAATGGGCATTTTGACTGAACGAAGACTGCAGGATTAGGCCCTTTTGTATAGCACCGGAATTAATTATGGGCCTGCTTCAAAGACCACTCAAGTCAACAGCAAGACTCCCATTGATTTCAATGGGATTCAGATCAGCCCCCATATGTACCCATTGAATATAGAAGCCCTAGATTCTACTTACAAGGTAAAGACACCAAATTCTTATTCCAGAAAGGTCCTTTTTTTTTGGTCAGGCACTAAGCAGATACCCACACACACACACCCCAAATCCATGAGAACAGCTCCTACAGCCATTAGCAGGATCTAGACCCCAGTAAAGGGTGGTGGATTATATGAACATTTAGGGTGTATAATCTATTTATAGGTGCCCTTCCATAAAGAAGGACAAAGGTGCTGGTACAAGACTTACCATCCCAGAGTGCCTCTCCACAGCAGAGGGTGACATTGCAACCTCTTCATCCTGCCTCTTCCTTTGGGATACAGTGATTGGCCCTCCTCAGGTCACATTTATGTTCTTACCCCTTCCAGAGATCAGAGTCCCTTAGTCCAAGCCCCAAAACAGCACCAAAACAAAACAAAAAGAATCTTTGAACGCACTGGATTCAACCTTCAGCCTTTTTCTGCAGACAGACATCAGTGGCAACAGCCTGTCCTACTGCCCACCAGCTTCTGGGCTCCAGTCACCCCCTACAGTCCAAGCCAAGTCTACCTTCCTACCAAAGGCTTCTGGCAGGCTGCAGCCCACAGGCTATTCCTAGCCCAAGGCTAACTTCTTGCCCCACACAGGAGCAGTTTGCCTGCTGCTCTCTTTCCAGCCTGCCTCAACTACTGGTCTTTCCTCCTTTTAAGTCCAACATCTCATCCAGGTGTAGTGGTGTGGGGCTAACTGAACAGAGCTGGTAGAACCCATGGCTCTTGGCCCTTAAAGGGGCAGGCTGCCTGTTACAGGGACCAGTCCTGTTCTCTATGTCTGGCCAGGCTGATGACAATCCAGAGTATTCTGGTACACTTTGTTGAGGTAGGGAAGGGTAAGTCAAGGTGGTAGAGAGAGTGTTAGGGTAATGGGAAGATTCATGCAGTGGCAGATCTTAGAGAAGAGCCAAAGGAAATAGAGTTATTGACAATGACAAAAATGTAGGGGAACAAATGGAGAGGGGAATGAACCAAACATGATGCTATTCACTCCTTCAGTGACTTAACTGAGATCAGAATCTGGCCCTGAAAGAGAAAAGGGGGCGGAGGTCAAGAAATGAAATTGTTTTCTTAAAAGGTAGCAGATGATTTCACAAAGAACCCTGGGCACAAAGAAGGGGAAGAAAAATATTGAGGAAGAACAGTATGGAGTATAGGAGAGATGGGTATTAGATTGAAAGAAACAAGAAATTCCTCACCCAGAACTAGTACTGAGCATGTGAAAAGCAGTGAGTGGATGGTACTGAGAAGTGTATCTGGAGCACTATAACCACAGTACAGGGTCTAGTTTTCAAATTATGGCTTTCATTTGTGCATGAGTGGGTGTGCAATTCTTCATTACGATCCCTTCCATGTACACGTTTCTAGGATTTAAATGTGCAAAACCAAACAGTTAAAATAAATGTGGGGTTTTTTTTCTTTCCTTCTGCAAATTTTGTCACCTGCATATGTCAGTGTTTGTGATCTCAAAATTCCATGAGCACAAGTGGAAGCTGGGCTGAGGACTCTGGAAAAGGTGGCCTTTCTGATGTGCTTGTTCCAGCTGCAAGTCACATTACACCTCATCTTTCATAAGGTAATTGACAAGGAGATATTTTGTACTGAAGAAACAGATATTCAACAGAGAAAATTTAACAGGAAGGGCCTGGAATAGAGAGGTGCATGGTTCAAAGGCTATGGAAAAATGTTGAGGAGAAAATAAGTGTGCAGCAAAATGTGTAGTCTGAAGAGAACAAAGATAAAATGGGGACAGGAAAGAACCATTGTGGGCTGTGGCCAGAAATTGAAGGGGATTAAGAAGAAAGGAGACAGGGAAGGATTAGAAGAGTCTTGCTGGAACAATAAAAATTAGGAGGGTTGCCAGAAAGAGCTATGAGGAGAATTCGGAGACTTTTACACGGGGAGGATGGTGGTTCAGCCCTCGTGTTGTCTGATGTGCTGAATTAAGGCAATAAAATACTAGAAACATAGTTGGCAGAAGGAAAGAGAGAGTTGAAGAAAATGGTAAGAACGAATTGAACTAAGCTACCCAATGCCCTATTCACAAGGCTTTTGCTTTTCTCTACACTGTACCACCTCGGAGTTCCATATATTTACAGATATATGGTCATTACTCTGATGATACTCTGCTGACGTCTGTTCTGTGGCGTGTTTGTCTCAGCTCAGACATTAGCCTGCATGTTCTGAATGTCAAATATACTCTGCTTGTACAACCTTTATTATTCCTAATCGGGTGTTATATTTGAGTCTAGAGCCAACAATGCACTTTTTTTTTTAACCAAAAGCAACATTAATGGTAAAGCCAATATATGCACTCCATGTGGATCAAGCTGTTTGCAAGCAGAAGGAAGGGCGTATTTTCTTTTGTAAATACACAGTACTCACTCACTCACTCTATCTTCTAGAATAGATTTTCATGTGGCTTGGTACCCTTCCAAACATAGAGGATTAAATCATCAAAAAGTGCTATCCTTCCATTTTCAATTCCGTTTTAAAATGTGTTATTTTGTGATGCCATCAGCCTACCAGTAGTGATGCTTGGCAACGTTATATACTACTGTTTAATTGCCTTAAAACTATTTCCCAAGCAGTATCATTAATAACACTAAACCTAAATTGAATTAAGCATTACACCACTATAAAGTTAATTCACTGTGATACTAATGAAATGTCATGTGAAGCTTCCTATATATCCAACAAAACAGTCACTGCCAAGGTTTAAATCAACAGCATGTTCATCTTCTCTTCTTAGAAGGTATTGTTTTAATTGCTACCAGGTGATTTTCAGTAATGTACACATCTTCTGTTTTACTGATTTTCTAGTCTGGTGGGATCTGGAGGTTATTTGGTGCAATAGCCTCTCTACTTTGAAATTTCTGGGAAGCCGTGTGTGCCAATGAATAAGTCTGTTGTATTAGAATTAGGGTAATTTGACCAAAATATTCACATTTCAGTATTTAGGCAACTAAATGTAGGCAATGATCTGATGCCCACTGAAGTTAATGGACTTTGGATCAAATGCCAGGTGACCTGGTTTGAAAAGGTACTGAGCACCCACAACTCTTACTGAAGATTTAGGTGCCTATTGTCATTCATGTTTGAAAACAGCGCCCTTAAACTGAGGGCCTAAATTATGGTCTGCCTTGTGGGCTGCAATGCTGACTGGAATCTCCACCCTCAGCCCCACGGTTGATTTTGCAGGCTATTTAAATATCAGCTTCCAATTTTTTAATAGTAATCTTGCATAGGGTTATACATTGAACGGTTAGCCTTGAAAATTGCAAGCAAACACTAGCCCAGAAGGTTGGTCAGTGACTGTTTTTTTTAACAGTACAAGTTGTTCATGTTAATCTTCCTCCTCCCCACCCTCCACCCCCAGTGCATCAGCACTGACTTTTTGAGCCTGTGAAGCCCATGGTGGGTCTCTCAGTTTTGGTGTGACCTCGGCCTCATTTGTGTCTGTGCCGTAGAGGTGCCTCAGGGACCGCTGCTGGTGGTGTTATGGCCAGGCAAGTACCCCTCAGGTCTCTGGCTGGCTGCATTCAGATGAGCTGACTCCTCCGCTGAGCCGTCAATGTAACCTCTGGCCATAAGGAGGAGCAGAAAAAGCAACATAGTCAAGAAAACTGAACGAAGGACTCAGAGCAAAGTATTCCTGCATTCTAGTTTCATGTCTGACAATGACTTCCACCGTGACCTTTGTCAAGACCCTTAGGCCATCTCTATACTACCACTTACACTGGCAAAACGTATGACAATCAGGGGTGTGAAAAAAAACACCTCCCTGAGTGACATAAGTTTCGCTGGCATAAGTGGTAGTGTGCACAGTGCTACGTTGGCAGGAGAGCTTCTCCCATCAACATAGCAACCGCCACTCATTGAAGTGGTTTTATTTTGTCCATGGGAGAGCCCTCTCCCGTTGGCATAGAGTAGCTACAAGATTGATCTTAACAGCAGTGCAACTGCATCGGTACAGCTGTGCCACTGTAAATTCACTAGTGTACATGGTTTTGGGGTCTGATTCTCAGTTACAGTTAGGCCAGTGTACACTCCTGTCGCAGCATAAAGGGACCTTTATGCAAGTGTAAATGTAATTTATTTCCATTTTAAGATCCCTTTACAGTGCCAGAGCAGGGTAAAGCAGCCTTTTGTAAATGAGAATCGAGCCATTAACCTATGCCTTACTTTCCCCTTTAGAGACATTGTGACATTTAATTAGTTCACATTAATAAGGCATTGCTAAATATTATTATTGTGCTAAATATTATTATTATTATTATTTTGTGTATTTGTGTTCTGGAGAGAGATAAAATAATTACTTGTATATTCGGTTTCTGCCTGATGTGTTTTCAGGTTATAAAGCCCCTGGAAAGCTGGGTTTATTTTGGTGGATACTCTGCTAGACCCATAACAATAGCATTGATGGGCACCAAGTAAATACCTTTCCCTTCTCATTCCTTTCTCAAGCCATCTGCAGTTCAGAGTTAAAAAACACTTAGAGTACTTAGAGTACACATACCAGCTATTTGTAGCCTATGCTCTGCCTCTTCAGCTTCATTTCTCTGTGGCAATTATTCTTTCATCATGAATGACTTATCAAACAGTGTCATCTCCACGTCCCTCTAGACAGTTTAAGCCTGTAGATCATATTATAAACTACTTCTCTGTCACTTGGCATCATAAAACACAAAGTGCCAGTTGTTCAGGATGTCGTTCAGTCCCTGACCAGAGGCAAGGGTGAAAGATGACCTCTGACCTAAGCCAGTGAGTGAGGATATGCTGTATTTCATTGTCTGTAGGAGACTTGAACTGCCTTTAGTGGTATCCAGGCTTCCTAAATTTAACTGTGTGCTGAAGTGTCAGGATTAGTGAAACCTTTTTAGAGAGAAGATGATAAAACTTCATGCTTAACTCCAGGACACAAAGTTTAATTGCGCTTGCTTCTTCCTGGGGGAGCTTACGACAAACGTTTGGAGTGTAGGATAAAGTTTTGGATGTGTAGATTTGCGATGCAGACACTCATTTAGAAATCTTTTATGCTTGAGCAAATGGGATTATCAAATTTTTGTGCTAAGTACTTTGATAGTTATATCTTATTCACTATTGCCGTAGCTGGTAGCAGATGCCAGAAACTGAAGCGCTATTTGAATGAGTGTTAAAATGTAGTCCTTTCATTCTGCAGTTAGTTATGATTCCGAAAGAAATGTGGTGATGAAATTGTTCAAGTCAACACCATAAACTGCGTACACTGTTTATTATGGTGCACAGAGTTCTTGCTTCGAGGTGTCATTGAGTTACTACTGAGCATACTGCTGATACCTGCCAATCTCTGCAGGTTCTTTATGTCCCTATGCTGATGCCTGATGCCCAACCACAAGGGTGCTATAGTGTTCTTATATTTCCTGAAAATACAATACCTGCTCTAGAATGTGGGACTTTTGATAACTCATAGCTCCAGAGGTACTGATTGGTTGTTTTTGTGACTTCATTCCCTTCCTGGAAATACCATCATCGCCTTGAGAGAGGAGTCTGTGAGGCGTGAGCTTGTGATATAAAAACAGGACAGGGAGCCAGCATCCCTTGAATTTAAGTTGTACACACTCACTGCTTCACTTGTAGTAGGAGCCACTTCTGCTTGCATATTGTGCTTGATCCAAAGCTCATTTAAGAGAGAGTAGAAAGATTCCCATTGGTTTCATTTTGCACATGCTGCACAGATCCTAGGTATAAGGGGAGGATGTGTAGATAAAGGGAACAGTGGAGTACACAGAGAGAAGAAAGTCACAGTGACACCAGCCAAAGTTGATAAAAGCACTTTGGTGGCATTTTTCCTCCAGATTTAGTCCAGTGATTATGGGTTTGTTTTAGGAAACGCAGAAGCTACTTTATAACCTATTTGTAAACAAATGTTCTAATTTGAGGATATTCAAACTCTGATGAATTGGTAGCAATGTCTTACCAGTCTCTCCCATCTACGTACTGAATGATACCGTTTGCCTCTCAGAGTTATCATTTCTGACAGTATCGGCTCCCCAGATGTGGCATGGGCTCTTAGTGCCCTGAACCAAGAACCATTGCTAAATACATATAGCCTTGTGCATGGGAGGTCCCCCAAGCCCACACAGCACAATTGATTTCAGTGGGAGTACGTGTGGTTGGAGGAGTCTGCCTGTACACATGAGCTTGCAAGATCAAGGGCTTCAGTACCTAATTTTATGCACTGAGGCAACTGGCCAAAGGTCACAGAAAAAGTCATTCCCAGACTGAAATAGAGGCCAAGAAGTCCTGACTCAGTCCTCTGCTTTAACTACCAGACCGTACTCTAGCTCACAGAAGTCTCAAAAGTTGTTAACTATAAGTGCAGCATAACATTCACAGCCTTCAATTGTTCCCTTTTATTTTCTCCTAGAAAAGTTATGAATTACAAATGTTGTATCAATTTTTCCTCAAACCCAGACATTAAAAATTTCAAAGGGACAGTTACATGTTTCCCTACTATAGTGAAAAAGTAAAGGATCTTTCCCTACAAGAGATTCTATAATTATATTCACTACTAGTTTAAAATCAAAGGAAACAAATGTTCAGATGGAATTACACAAACATAAACAGACCCTGCCATACTTCACATCATGTTTCGCGTTTTGTGATTTGTCTGATGAACAATCAAGAAAATCAGATAAGGAAGACATTAAAATGATGAAGCACTGCATGTACAAAACTACTACAATGCTTAGCAACTTTCTGCCAGCTTTCTCAACAGTTTCAAATATTGTTTCTTATGTTTGACAGACCTGGCTAAATCCATGAGCAACAAACACATTGGTTCACAATGATCTAAATAAATTATGAAATGTTTTAGGGTTTGAAATTTTGTATTGCACTGTTTTCATCTTGGTTTTATTCAGGACATGAAACTGTTCTTGCTCTACTAAAAAAAGCCAAATAAATTATTATTATTTATTTGCATTTGGGTAGCACTGAAGAGCATGGAGCAGGACCCCATTGTGCTAGGCACTGTCTGAACACAGAACAAAAAATAATATATTATGTTGTGTTCCTAAATTAGGGCTTGATCCAAAGCCCATTGAAGTTAATGGAAAGATTTGATTAGATTTGCCACTATTTGCTACATGTTATCGGCTTTTCAATTTATATGTAAATTTTACTTTAATTATTTGAAATTCTGCTCTGGAAAACTTTTATTTTACAGTAAAAATGATTTGAGTGAATCAGGAAAAACAGCTTTGTAGCACAAATTCTCAACTTTTTGAAACAGGTAAGCAAGGATGTGGCTGTGAACATCTAAATATCTGAGTTTGCATAACAGAGCTAAATACTATTATTTGCTATCTGTATGATGGAGTGGAATGGCCCCTAGTTCATATCCAGTCCCCACTGGGCTACGCATTATATAAAAACACTTATTAACAGTCCCTGCCATCCAAAACAGTCTAATCTAGGCAAACAGGCAAAAGAAGAGGAAACAGAGGTAAATCCTAATGCCACGCAGCACATCAGTGACAGACCTGGGATTAGAACTCAAATCTCCCATTCCAATACTCTATTTACTATCCTACCTAACCTCCTACTCTTCAGATATGCATAAAGTCTTCAGTGCCAAGTCTTTGTCCCATTCCCACCATACTTGCAATGGTGACTAGGAAGATTAATAGTTGACAGTTTCCCTTGCCTATTGTTCTAACAGTTACAGTTTGTATTGAATATAACTACAAGGAAGAAAAAAAAAACAGTGTTAGGATCCACATTCCCTCTAAATTTCCTTTGTACTAAGTGGGCTACAAACTCCACTGAGCAGTACATTTTTGTCCTTGGGCAAGCTTGCACTTTTTAAAAAAGTCTTCTTACAGTGTTTGTGGGGGAGGCGCAGGGTTGAGAGTGTGTAAGGAGAGGTTGCAGTGTCTGGTGAGGGATGTGTAGGGAGGGCTGCCCCCGGCAGATTCCTCTCCCGTGTTCTTGTCCCTATTATTCACATGGTCCAAGGGGGAAGCAATTCTCTCCCCAGCAGAAGCCTTAGAAGCCCAGTGGTGGTCGGCACACATCTCCCCCTAGCCAGGGGATTCAGACCCCAAAACTGGGCTCTCCCAAGAAGAAGCCCTGGCCACAGCTCCCTCCCCTGCCACCTCTCACCAGCGGCATCCACCACATCCCTGGAAACCAATGGCCGGGTGGGGTGGTTAGTGCTTTGGCCCCATCATGCCTCTGCTTTGGAGCCTCCACTGCCCTAGGCCAGCACTGCAGAGCCGAGCTGGGCACCTTCCCTGAACTCCTACCCAAGGGTTGTCCCTGAGCTGTTGCCTTCTCCCCCTACCCCCAAGCCTATCCCACAAAACCAGAAGTGCTTCCACTCCCCCTGCAGCAAGGACTCAGGGCTGCACGGCACCCTGTCATGGGGAGCAAGGGAAAGCAGAAGGGCAGGTTCTGAAAGGTCCACTCCACATCCCAGCTGGGGCCACACAGAGGAGATGTGAATAACACAGTTTCTGGTCTGTGCAGATTACACAAGATTGCTGCACATGTGTATAATTTACAGGGAACGTTGGTCAGGATTCCAAAATGCTACTTCCCTGCCAATAAAGTAACATCATTTGCAGTCAGCTTCTATTTTTAGTCTCCATTGTTGAGTGAGTGACAGTATTATACCAGCGTGTAATGTGCAGATTATCAAATAAAGGGAAGAGAAGAATTTTATCTTATGATGGAGTGGAATGGCCAGAGAAACAGAACTGACAGTCCTTCGGCATGAAACTGCATTCTGCTGAAGGATAAAATCACAGAGTTCAAGGAGTATATTCTCTTCTAAATGTGCATTAACTGTTCATAAATATTCATTAATGGGAGTTACATACTCAAGGAGAGCAGACTAGAGCAGGGCAAGCCATTTGCAGTGAACAATTTACTTGACACATTTATCCACTTCTGTGCTTCCAACCTATCAGGGAACAGACTTCAAGTTTCACTAATTTGTTCGTTTTTAGACAAATGGTTCAGATGAACACATTTCAGCCATGGATTCTCATGAGCACTTTGGCAGAAATATTTGCAATTTGTACACACGCGGTGAGTAACTGGTTACCTAAGTCACATGGCAATTTTTCTACTCCCACCCTGACTAAATGACTCCCAGAGCTTTCATGATGGCCATGTGAATACTTACAACAAGAATTCCCCTGCAAATACAAACTTTAATTATCTGTGACATCTTGCTTCTCCTCAAACATTTTCACATATGAATGCGCACAGCCAGGAAATAAAAGGGTTGGTGAGTATCAATGGTAATTTTTATTCAAATTCATATTTAAAAATAATTTTTTAAGGTATTTGCAGACCTGTTGAGAAACTATGGGCCAAATTATGGCTGGCCACCTGGGGAGATGATGCAAGGAAACCCTTTCCTTCAGTGCACCCATGCAGAGGTAGTTGGCTGCTAACAGTGGGCAATACAAATACTCTAGAGATTTTGGCAAAACTAATTAGAGGATTAGATATTTGTTTGAATGCTGCCAAGCCTAACTAATTGGCATAGGGGCATAGGACTGTACAGATCCAGGGCTGTATCCATAGCATAGGACGTGACAAGAGGAGGGAATGGGGTAAAGTGATCAGGTAACATCTTTCCTTTTTTGCCATTAAGGACCTTAAGGGTACATCACATGTTTCTACTGAGGCCTAGTTCAATCGCTTTTGAGTCTGTTTAAAATGGAACCTTTGTTCCTCTTATTACAATCCTTCCCTTATTCAAATGGGTTCTTTTTCTTGTTTAAAAAGAAAAGAAAAAGGCTGGGGCTAAAAGTAAGTTGCCATCAAGGATTCAACCCCAAAAGAATTATTTTAAACTAAGGGGGAATTGCTTTTATGCAATGAGGAAAGGGTAGATTTCATAAAGTCGTCATGGCTAAAAAACAGGGGAAAGAGCTCAAGTATCCCAGCATAATTAGAGGTGTGGACCCATGTGGCAGTATTTCCTGCTATATAGGAAAATTTTGATTCATTTTGGTAACAAAACACCAACGCATAGTGAGTTTTTCACTCTTACCTCTCCCTGCCATCACTACAGACCCACTAAGCTTTATTGACCTTGGCGTGACGGAAGTTACAAGGAAGGGAAGGAAGCCTTTATACTTTATTACTTCCACCTCAGTACATTATACAAAATTATGGCTAGCTACTCTAGGTAAAAGCTTAATAGCAGAAGCGAGAAATATCAGCTGATGCTTGAATCTATTTAATACACCTTTACCCTAATTAAATTATTTCTGTTTAGAATGTTATTGGGTGTTTCAATGGCCTTAATCTCTGTCCTGTGTATGCTATTATGCAGAACTTTCTGTTAAGTCACCAGAATTTTCATGTTAGTCTCCAGTAATGTTACAGGCACCATTATAAATGCCCCATGGTTGGCTGCACTATTCATAGCATTTACAGAAGGCGTAATTGACAGACTTGGATGGAGCAGCAAATGAAAGCCTATTTTTTAAATGTGGTGAAAATAATAAAAAATAATAAATGCATCTGGGTTCAACCCTGGATGATCCTGGCACAAGCACTGTCTGCATTCTAATTTGACTTGTAATGTGCTGGTTTGTGTATCACTATCCACTACTGAATGGTATGCAACTGGTCTATAAAGTGTATATAAGCCCAAAGAGTATGAGTTACATATGATTTTTCCTTAGTTCATGAGGAAGAGGTTAAGTTTTGAAAGAGGAATGTTACTTTCTCATGTTACTATGTGTAGTTTAGCAGGCAATCATGGAATATGTGTATGCATATGTGGGCACGGACTTCTGATTTCATACCTCACTACCCACCACGAGAATCCACAACAATCCAAGGCCTTGCCCTATTAGACAATATAGAATATCTGTTACTAAGAAAATCTTTCAGTGGCTGTTGCCTAAAATAGTCACAGTTGCAGAGATAGACTTTTTCTGGCTGAATCTTTCTGTGGGCCAATAATAGTGCCTGCAACACTTTTAACATCACTCGTACTTAAAGCTAGGATTTTGTCATACATATTCTTAGTAAAAGTCACGGACAGGTCATGGGCAATAAAGAAAAATTCATAGATGCCCGTGACCTATTTGTGACATTTACTAAAAATATGCATGACAAAATGGGGAGCTATGGGATTCACTGCCTGCAGCTGGGAGCTCCCAGGAGCCCTACCACCTGTGGCAGTTGGGAACTGGGGCGCCCTCAGTTACCAGCCACCACGGGCAGCGGGGGACGATGACCCTGCAGCTCCTGTGGGCTCAAGTCACAGAGGTCTCTGAAAGTCATGGATTCCATGACTTCTGTGACTTCCATGACAAAATTGTAGCCCTACTCATACTGTCCATGTACGTCGCAAACTAGATTAATTCCACTGAAATATCACAAACTAACTCCACCGCCCTACCAATACACTATACAATAACCGCAGATTTTCTGTATCTTGCTGAAGTCTCAACTCTGCAGTTTGTTGGGAAACAAAAATTATTAAAGAACTATACAGCTGCCCCAAACAGCAGCTTCTGAAGGCCAGCCTAATATTGGGGCTAAATTCCAGCATGCGAAACACAAAGATCCTACTGAACACCATTAAAGAACCCAAAGGTTTTCTCTTGGCTCAAACATGGAGCCAATTCCTCAGGTTAGTCCAACTATAATTGCCACAGGACCTGAGGGGGTTAAGCAAATGTGGGTTTAAAAGCCACCTTTGATTCCCCTGATTTTGGGGATAGTTATTATTTATTATTATTATTATTATTTTATTTGTAATGTGGTAACAGCTAGAAGCCCCAGTCATTGCCCAGGGCCCCATCTTGGTAGATGCTGAACACAGAACAAAAAGACAGTCCCTGTCCCAAACAGTTTACAGTCTATGGGACCAGTTCCACCAGCCTGTGCTTGGTGGAGAACAAGCAGGGCTGGATTAACTCTCCTGTGGCCCTGACGCTATTAAATTTTGGGGGGCCCCTGTATACAAGTCTTTTTCCTGGAAGGGAGTTTGGTGCAGGCGGGCACTGGGGCAGGGGATTGGGGTGCAGGAGGGAGCTCTGATCTGGTGCAGAGTGTTGGGGTGCAGGAGAGGGTGAGGGATGTGGGCTCTGGGAGGAAGTTTGGTGCAGGAGGAGGCACCGGGCTGGGGCAGGGAGGTGGGATGCAGGAGGGGGATTCTGATCTGGGGCAGGGGGTTGGGGTGGAGGAGGAGGTGCGGGGTCTGGAAGGGAGTTTGGATGCAGGAGGGGATTCTGACCTGGGTCAGGGGGTTCAGGTGTAGGAGGGGGTGCGAGGTGCAGGCTCTGGTCAGGAGGCGCTTACCACAAGGGTGCAGCAGAGCTCAGGCAGTCTGCCTGCCTGCTCTGGCCCCACACCACTCCCGGAAGCGGCCGGCTGCTGGCACGTCTCTGCGCGCCCCTGAGGAGAAGCCACAAGCGCCGCCCTCGCAGCTTCCCAGGAATCGGCCGATGGGAGCTGCGGGAACGGTGTTGGGGGCGGGGGCAGCGTGCTGAGCTGCCTTCCCCCCACACCAGGGGCCACAGAGATGTGCCAACAGCCAGCCGCTTCCGGGAGCGGCATGAACCCAGGGCAGGCAGGCAGCCTGAACGCTCCTTTTAGCGGCCCAGAGATCACAGCCTCTGATTTTTTGGGGGCCCCCCTTGAGCCAGGGCCCTGGACTGCAGCCCCTAAACCCCTGCCTTTATCCGGCCCTGAGAACAAGATAAGCCATTGCCCCTCCAGCCCCTGAGACACCCCTTATGTAGGGGTGCCAATATAACTTACTAAAACAGCCACAGACCAGCCTCGGATTCCCAGCTTTCCATCCCTTTTGTATCATAAGAGCTGTACAAAGGAGATGAGCATGGGGCTGATGATCAGGCTCATGAAATCTAAAATCTGTGGTAGAGACAGTAAAGAATAAAGTAGCTGCACCCAGTATTATATACAGATATTAAGTGCTGTGGTTCCAGTCTTGACATATTTTTACACTCAACTACCTCCTGTCTCAATGTGGAGAAAAGTAGTGGAACTGATAGCAGCTCAGAACTTAGGGCAAGGAATGATAGTGGAGTCTATGGTATTGAGCTTTTGGGCATTAATGGCACACCCATTCCTCCCTCGCGTCCACAGGGATCTATAGTCTGTTGGTTGCTATTTTCTAGCTTGTGATCTAATTGCCACCTGACATAGACATCGATGTGTGTGAGCTCCTGTAGGCTTAGAAACCTAATTACTTGAGTTTGCATAGATTCCAAGGAGAGCTCATGGCATGCTTAAGAAATGGCTTTATTCTAGCTGCTCTTTTCAGGCCAGATCCTCAGCTGGTATAAATCAGTTTAACTCCAGTGAAGTCAATGTGGAGTCATGCTGATTGACACCTGCTGAGGATCTGGCCCTTTGTCTCCTCTCTTCTTGCACTTCTGCAGATTTGTTTCTCTTTCATCCAGCAGTAGTGCAGCTGAATGCCAATGAGTTGAGAAGTGATTCATCCCCGTTCAACCATTGCCACGTAATTAGTCTGAGCATCAAACATTCACACCCTCTGCCTTCCCAGGTACCATGCAAGTTGGGCTACCTGCAGGTATTTGGATAGTGGATAAAATATTTCAGCTCTAGCTTAGTTGTAATTATTTCCTCGAGTGCTCAAGACATTTTGAAGAATCACAGCCACCCGTTTTAACATTCTGATGGAAATTAAGTTATTTTCTATATAATTATTTCATCATATTTACTACTTAAACCATTTCAGAGAATGAAAGCTACAAAGCAAAAGCAAAGCTTCACTTCACCAGTTGCTCTCCTGACAGTTTGAAAAAAAGGCTATTTAGGGGAGGAAAGAACACTTTCTTTTAACATCACTGTTCTGACAACCACAAAGTCTGCTTGACAATCTTGATAGCTCTATTTATGGTGTTACATTATCCTGCAACAGTGAGGAATGCTATTTCTACTAACCAGGCTTAGGTATAAATAGAGCTGTGAAGCAAATGCACTTTTTTCTCTCACCCAAACCATATGACCCTATGGAAAAAGCGAACCAGAAACTATTGGAGGGATCCAATGATGAAAACCATCCATTTCCACCCCACTAGAGAGCCGCATGAACAATAGGGGCAACCAGGGCCCACTGGGTTAGGGATTTCCATGGGGGATCGCTAGGGTTCAGATAGGCAGAGACCTCTGGTCATACTGTGAGCAAGTAGAATAGAGTGTAGGATGAAGAAGGGAGTTTGCACAATTCATGTCTTTTTATATGACTGCCAGGATAGAAGATTGGGAAACTGGTGACTAATTGCAGCTCATGGGAGCTTTGGGGAGGGAAAAAGACAAGCAAATTTGGCTCTTGGTCCACCCAAAACAATAAAGTCACTACATGCAAATCAGAGAGTTACGCTATTTCCACACACGAGACCCAGTTCACCTCTCACTGACACTGTTGCAATTCCTGCTTTACACTGTAACAGCAAAATAAGGCACATTGTACATAAAATAACCGGTTTGGGTTTTTAACAGTGCCTCTCAGCCTCAAAGAGCAGCCACCACTGGATGGAATGTGGTAGCCATTTCTGCCAGTAACAAGACAACTATTTTGTTTATTTTAATAGAATCATATAATTTCCTTTAATCCAGATATTTCCTGATGGAGTGGGCTGGAGAGGATTAAGGGTTTAAAATCTGTATAGGAATACACTGAGACCTTTAAACTTGGTTTTGGTTGCGTCCTTAAATTGTCATTGGGTCAACCTGCCAATTGTTGTTTCAGTATTTAATATATGTGTTATGTTTAATGCATGCACATGGAGTAAGTTGATACAAGCATTATATAAATCTAAAAATTATGGAGAAGCAGCACCAACTGTATAACTAAGGCTATTCAGAACCTCTAAAATCCACAAAGGCAGCAGAGTAGGTCAAAAAAATTCCATCAATTTTTGGATGGAAAATGGCTATTTCATCAAAAGGAAAGTTTCCACAGGAAACATCCATTTTCAATTTTTTTTTTTCAGGGTTTTGTTGAAAAGCAGAAAAGTGAAAAATTTTGGATAGTAGATAAAATATTTCAGCTCCAGCCTAGCTGTACGTATTTTCAGTTTTCAAAGAAAAACAATTTCTTAACTAGTTCTATCAGGTAAATTACCTTGCAAGCTGCTGTACATGTCAAGGGGCAGGGCTAGAGTGTGTGATGGAAATTTGGAATCATTTGGCCCAGGGGTTCCTGGTGTACAGGTCCACAAAATAAGTCTGCTTTTAAAAGTGACAAATTTTCTGTTTTGTGAACAGTTCAGAGCCAATGGAGGGCAGAATGGAAACACCACTGCTATATTTGTAAGATAAGATCAGAACTCGCCCTGTTTCACTGAAAACTAGACCCATGAAAGATTCGTGGACTTTGTGACAAAAATGTACTGGTTTTAACCTGTAGTGTAACCTGAAACCTATTATATCTCATGTGGCTCTGAGTTTCATTATAAATATTTCACACAGTTCCTACTACAGCAATAATCAATTACCACTCAGTACGATTGTTCCCACCGGGGCAATGGAACTATTTTTGATGTCTGGGACATATGTTTGTTTGTTTTTAATAATTGTGTCAAAGGTGCCTAGAATCCAGTACAGGAACTTTTTTCCTTGTTATAAATCTAAATAAATACAATAGGTTGCAGAGATGTGTATAGATCCTGACATTCTATTTGTTGGTCTGACATTTGGATTTATTCATAAACAGGAATAGCACGAAATCCATGAAAGAACTAATAAGAAGAGGATATAAAACAGTGATCCTTTATTTAATGTCAGATTAAGCTGGGGTGTGTGGAAAATGCTATTTTCCATTGGTTATATCATAGCTGGGTTTCATGCAATGGTTCATACACTCCACTGAAGGGTAGAAAAAGGCAGAAAGGAAATAGAAACCTACAAATGTAAGAGAAATAAAAGCAGATGGTAAAGCTATCCAGAATTCTAGCTATTTCTCCATATACAATAAAGTTTTCCTAAAATTTTGACTTTTTAACCATTTTATTGTAAAAACAAATGTACGTAACCGTATATGAAAAAATTCTTGCACATCCAGTTTGTCATCCTCTCTCTTTAAGACCATTTTACCTTTCTCTGCGACAATCTTTAAATCACAAAATCTTTGGTGTTTGAAATTTGAATCAGAAGTACCAAGTTAATTTCACATGGTGCTACAGCGTTTCTTCTACCTTTTCAACATCCTGGGGATCAACCATCTTTCTTCTTTTTTTCCCCCCACAGTATTTTCCATCCCCTAATCTGCTAGCTGCCCAAACCAAGGGATGGATTTCCCTTGCACAATCAAATTCTCTCAGATTACTAAACCAAATTACTGTAGTCATATTAGCCAGCATAACTAAATTGATTATGGGAACTATATGATTTCCATAGCACTCCTTGCACACATAGTGCAACAGAATGAAAACTGCAGTCAGTAGTAGCATCAGGTGTCCTGGGCTTGTCTCTGACGCCGGCCATCTACGTGTATGAGCTCTAACCACTTTACCAGTCAGATCTCAAGGGGGAAGATTATAATAGGCATAGATAGCAACTAGGCACCCAACTCTCATTGGAGTCGGTGATACCAGTGTGTCGTCTTGCAATGATCTCATTCAAATTCATCCACTTGTAGGTTCTTAGGATAACAAATAATTCTCACCTGGCTCTCCTAACATTCATGTGACCTAACAAAGTTCCTTGTGCAATAGATAACACACATTATGCAGATTTGTGTACATCTTTAGGCATACACATGCATTAATCAACAGGCTCTGCAAGCTGCTGAGCATATTCAGTTCCCTTTGGAAGGATGAGGATGCCAAGGAATTGTCATAATAGAAGATACTATTTTACAGTGTTGGGACAATATATGTACATTCTTTCCCCGGAGGCCCAATCCTGTTAGTTGTTTAGCCATTCCTACTCTACTGAACTCACAAGAATTGAAGGGACCCAACACCAGACAGGAGGAGTTCAATTTACTGGTGCAGAAGATGAAGAATGAGTACGTTTGGAGGCGGTCTCCAGGAATATTTACTTTTAATGTTTTAATACTCAATTTGCCTTATTTTTCAGCAAAACCACTTTCCTTTTAAGTTGCCTGCTTTCCTGCCTAGTGTCTAAAGTCTCAATCAATATATGACCAAAAGAATTGAATTAATCATGGAATTATAGCACTTTATATGCAAATCTATGTTGCATCCTGTTTTTTTCCTATGTAAATGATGTGACAGTATTAGTGTATGAAGGCAAAGGAGATTTTCATAAAGAGGACACTACTCTAAAGTTAAGCGCAGATAAACCGCACTCAGAAATGATGACATTTTTTTCTGATTGCTTCCTGCAATATTTACCTATCAAATAATCAATCCTAATGATAAATATTGCACTTGAGTTCCAGTAGCTACAGTACGATCCATTGAAGGGGCAAAGCTAAATACAATGGCTGAGTTTTTCAAAGCTTCTTACAAGATTGTGATGCCCAATTTTCCTTTCATGTCAATGGGACTCAAGCATCCAAATCCCCAAGGCAGCTTTGAAAATCCCACCTTGGAACCAGCTGTCCTTGGATCATGAAAGCCACTAAGTCTAGGCTATTGATCCAAGTACCTCAGAGCACATAAAAGGGATTTCACAAGAACAATAGCTTGGTAACCTTCTGTCTACTCTGCTGGTGTTCTGATCGACTTATAGCTGACCTGAACTGGTTTAAGTTTTCCTACTGGGAAAAAAAATACTCTGCCTATACTTTATTTATGCAGTAAAATGCAGTTCTGTCATTACACTATTTATTAGGGATTTGTGGGAGACACTGAAGGGGTATTGATTTTGGCATTAAGAAGTTAAGGCAACTTTAAAAATCTCTCATATAAAAGTCAATTAACTTATATGCATCTTGTTAGGTTTATCACTGCTGCTACTTAAATTAAGGTATTTTCTTTAAACAGTAGTTTCTTTCTTCATAGAAGTTCTGATAATAAGATGATAATCACAGTATAAATGCAGAGATAAACATATAGACTGGGAAAAAAACAGATCACATATTTTCCTGCTGCTTGATCCTGGAGTATAGAGACAGAGTGAGAATTCTATGGTATACTCTCCCAGAAGAAGTGGTTAAAAACTCCACCTATGCTGGACAAAGCACCAGAAATTGTACTACAAGAAACAATACTACATTGGCAAGGGGATGGACTATGTTCCACAATGAGGTAGATTCTATGCTCTTGCTTACTCTGAATTTACAATGGAATAGCTAAGATGAAAATGTGTCATTTCCATCTCTAACTTCTACCATTCATTTTTACAGCAACACAACTATAAGGCTGTGAATACACTGAATTGTCAGAAAGATAAACTGAGAGACTAGGAAGCAAGTTCTTATTCAAATACAAGACTCTTCACTAATAACAGACAGGGAGAAAATTACTGGCAAGTTAAGTTACTTTAATTATTATATGCTCTACTGTCTTTTTTAAATAAAGACTCCACTTTGCCACTCTCTAGTGTCTGCAATTTAGCCGTTACTATACTGTGCTTCTGAGAATGGCATTTTGAAAGTCCAAATTTATTAATTTTTCTGCCAATGTGAAACAAACTGTAGTTCCCTTTTTCACTTTCCATTCCCGTTCATCCAAATTCGTCAATTTCAGTACAGCCTGTGATTTTTGTTTTGGTCAGTTGAAATTACCCTTACTAGCTTCTGCTGTTTGAGCATACTGATCTTGTCCTGCCATCTAGTGCATAAATGAGGAAATAACATGAATCTTAATGAATGACTGAAGATATTCAAAAAGTCTGTGACTAGTACTTTTCTTTAAAAAAAAAACCAAATGTTTATTTTTAATAGGTTTATTCCTTCAAGACATCTATAAATAAAAGTTTCCATCATGTCACTTTGTAGATTAATGTATCTTTTCCTTAACAACTAAACTTGTTGTAATTTACTGTTTGATTTACTAGAAGTTTAACAGATTTCATCTTTTGACAGGTAGTAATTTAAGCGTTATCCACTGATGTATTGTATCTAATAGTTTCATGTAGGGAAAATGTCTTTTTTCAATGGGTATATTCCCTTGATGGGTATTTATGGATAGGTGTTCTATTGTGCCAAGTTAATGATCCAACATGAATTTTCAGTAATTCAGTAAATAATTAAGTCAAATGTATTGATGTTGTCAAGAACAGCTTTCGCTGCAGAAGTGGATATGGTGCAAAAGCATCAGTATTTCAACCAAACAGTTGATTACATGTCTCGTTGGACTAGCAAGACGTTTGATTTTTTTGAATGACTTTGCTCTATAAATATATGCTACTAATAAACATTTCATAATGTATTTATGGCCAGATCCAGAAAACCCTTGTAGTCAATGAAAACACTTTCACTTGACTTCAAAGGGGCTTTAGCCAAGGCCTTTACTCTCTAAAGAATTGAAAATTAACAGAAGCAACAAAAAGCACACCTTTCTATGTTCAAATCCTTATATTTTCACCCGGTCTAGATTGCCTGCTTCAGCATGATGGAAGTGAATGTACTGGTAGATCATACTAATGAGCTCTCTTTAAACCTTAAGGAACTGATACAACAGAATACGCCATCAAATAGGAGGTTTGAATCTCACTTAGGCGGGAGGTGAAAGTTAGCTTTTACATTTATATATATTTGTTCAGATTAATAAAAGCTCATATAGGTTTGTGCAGAAATGGGACACATTGTTTGGAGAATGCCTGAGAACTGCATTTCAGGAGTGTATTAGCATTAGAATATAAGAAAAAAACCCTGTGAATGGTGCCATTGGCTGTAGAGCGTGGCCAATGGGTGCTATCTGCAGACAGTAATGCAGTGAGTTCTGCAAAGAATCTGTAACTTTCATGGAAACCCATCTAAAAAAAAAATCAAGCAAAGGAACCTGGAAACCACCACAGAAGCCAGCAAACTGCACCATAGGTACCTCACACTTTTGTAGCTTCTGGAATTGGATAAAATTGCACAGAAACAGCATAGCACCAGCCAGTATTAGCAAATCCACTCCTTGGCTGTGTGTGCATTTAACATATATGTATATCACCGAGTGTTAAGAAAAACTAGAACACCACAGCCAATTGCAACAGAACAGACCATTTTTAATCCTTCACCATTTTCATTTGTTTGGGAGATAGAAAAAATGAAAAAAGTTTCCAACCTAAACAAGAGACTTTCTCATTTTAGAATTAGGATTTTGTACCATATCTCCAGGGTTGAAAGAGTAGCATAGTGCCTTTAGTGTATGCCCCGAATCTTCAGGAACAAGCTGTGGATTCCTCCCCGCCACCATAGTAACTGAAGTTGTTTTCTGCTGTGGCTTGAATTTGGTAAAGACAATTAAACATTCACTTGGCACAAAGAGTTTTAGATATCAAAGCATTTTTCTCCAGAATTAGAGATGTGGTGAAAAAACAGAAAGAAATTCAGTTACCTGTTCACTTGAAATGTACACCCAAATTAGTCATAGAACAAATACAGCATCTGATTGCCAAAGGTCAGTAGTGTGCCATGCAAAAATACATACCAAGAACAGAAGCTTGCATCCTTCTATCTTCAAGAAGAGTGTACTATAATTATGCCTTACTCAGGTTTAATAGTCTCAAATCAGCGTTTGTCATAGTTGTGCTCTTTATAATATT
The DNA here is from genome assembly GCA_033296515.1 of Macrochelys suwanniensis. NCBI lineage: Eukaryota > Metazoa > Chordata > Testudines > Chelydridae > Macrochelys > Macrochelys suwanniensis. The sequence goes on from CM065783.1 coordinate 38,333,565, forward strand.
GCAGTACATAATTCTAAGTCAAAATTACTTGCTTTGTAATTCTAAGAGCTGGCAGTTCCACAATCTATAATACTATATTTCTCTTGTCCCTTTACACTTGGATGTTTGCAATTTTTCCACTTCCATTCATTCATAGTGACATCCAGGCTAGATCCCATTGCAAACTTTCCTTCAGCAAAGAGTCAGACATGGTTATTCCTATTCATCCCAAAGTGTTCCACCCCTCCCCCACCCTTAATATAATTTTTTTAGTGGAACATTAATGCCATCACGTTTAAAGATCTGCTTGGGCCTAATCTTAAAACCCAATCCAAACCCAACTAGACCACAGCCAATCCCGAACCCACACCAAGCCCAAGAGTGTGGAGTTGTTTCATACCCAGCCCGACAACCTCCCCGATATAATAATCCCAGAAATACGCATTTCAAACTAAGGGTTTGACTACATGAACAATTAGTTCGCGGCAAACTGGGGTATGAATCTACCCAGTCTAGCCTGTTGCGGACTGACTGTACACCCCACTGACAAGCGCACGAGCAGTTTGTTAACGTGCTTTGATCCAGTCCCTTTGAAACAGGATTAGATCAAAGTGCATTAACAAACTGTTCATTCACACATCAGCAGGGTGCACACACAGACAGTTAGTCCCCAGCGGGCTGGTGTAGGGTAGTTTCACATCACAGCTTGCCACAAACTGCCCTCAGATATAAGAGCCCGAATGCATGCTATGCAAGTCACACCCAACCTAATCCAAACCTGACACTTGTTGTCAGGTCCCATTGGGTTTGTACTGGGTATGGTTGCAAGCCTCTACTCAGGTTTACAACTCATTCCATGCCGACACTTACGGCTTGATTGTCTAAGCCATGCCTGTGCAACTGCAGGTCTAATAATTGCATGCCTACATGAATAGTACAAGCAATTGCATGCCTACAGGATAGTACATATAAATCAGGAAATTCTGCAAATGATCAGCCATACCTGTAAACTCAGGTCTTTAATATGCAGCAGACAAACTTTGCATATAACAGAATAGATTAGCTTGATGTTTGGACTCTAAAAACAGCTGTGACTTACAAACTATAATCACACCAAGATTTTTTGTGAATAGAACGTAAGAGTGACATCAGGTATGTACTTACTATAACTTCAAAATGATACTACAGCTCATAATTCAAAATTAATTTGAAAAAGATTTGGGACATAGATTTTGTTGCAAGTTGGTACATATATTCACATATTGTAAAACCACCAAATTTAGAACAACCTACCATTTGCTAGAATTGTCTCATCATATAACTGCTTTAATTTGGCCATTGAGAAATTTAGCATAGTTGTTGAATTTTTCTTCACATATTTTGAAACAAAAACCATGCTCCTCAGCTTTTAAGAATAAAAATAGCCTTATGGTAACCAGTAAGGAATTTTAATTTAGGTTTAAGTTTAATCATTTGTACTTATTCCCAAATTCTGGCCAGAATCCAATCCATCAAACCCTGAACCTGGAATTTAAAAAAAAATGAGCAAAAATGTTTTCTTTCTGTGTTCTACAAAGTATAACAACACATAATGTCAACTCCATGCCAAGCTGAAGTTTGCCATGATCAGTGCGACATGTCAGACACTTTCCAAACCCACAGTAAATTATCTCTATTTTTGTATTCACACTGGAAAGCTAAATTATGCTGCAGCATATGTTCAAAGGGGCATTCTCATATGTTCTGTACCTTATATTTTCCTTTACTGTCCCTAGTTTGTAATTCTTTCTGACACTTGAAAATTCAATGAAAAATAATCAGTTTTACTAGATTTATTTTTTATGATCAGTACCAGAATACTGAGATTACATAGACACATTCTTTCAAATGAAACACAAACCAATCTAGTTATTTGGTCTTAGTTTTATTACCTTCTGAGCTTGGGTTCTAGCATCCACAAGACTGCCCTGTGAAAATGTCTGACATACAGTAGCTTCTCTCTAGTAGCACTGCACATAAAATTCTGTAGGGTCAGACTCTAATATCATTACCAATAGTGAGGAACATCTTACTCTGACTACCCCACATTGATTTCAATGGAGTAAGGCACTACTCAGTGTGAGTAAAGAAACAATTAATAGATCTGATGTATCCACTGCCAGAATGGAAGATCCTTTGAGGATCTGGGCTTTTGTTCTTAAAATGTCATTTCTGGTGTAACAAATATGTAGGATACTCTACCCTCATTACAAAGCACAACACATTCTCGGATAAGGAGGCAGCTCATTGGATTCCAAGGATTAGACCCTGCTATAATCACCCATATTAAAGGTCAGATTCTGGGCCTCTTATTCACACCGAATAGCACCCATACTGCACACATGATTCTATTGGAATCAACATGAGTAAGGGAAACAGAATCTGGTCTCCACATCTTCAGGACATTCAGATGCTCTGGGTGCCAAGGACAATATTCTGAGGAGAGAATGCACCGAGTTTACTTTATGTGGATGTTATGTAGCACACAGACACAGTTTACATTAGAATTCAACCAGTGTCTGTGTTATTTTTAAGGGATGGGTAAATGATGTTGTTATAGTCCAAAAGAAAAAACATTACGGATTATCAAAAAGGACAGAAAACAAATCAGCACTTCCAGTATTTTGATTCACTTGTACAATGATATGACTAGTAGTGTCCTTATTACGACACAAACCATCGTCACAATCACAGCTATGTATGAAAAGCAAAAAGCCACAATAGGTGTTTTACTTAGAAAAACAAAAAAGACCAGAAGCAGCCAAGCAGGGACTGCTGCACTGGAGGGAGGGGGCAAAACGGAGCCACCCGTATCCTCAAGTATCTGCCTGGACCCAGAACTGTGGCGAGGAGACTTAACCCCACAAACGGAGTATGGCACTAGGACCCAGCTGGTTCCTCCCCTCTTCTCCCTCCTACCACATTAGGGTGACCATACGTCCAGTTTTGCATGGGAGAGTCCCTTTTTTAAGCCCTGACCCGGCCGTCCTGACTTTTTTTTAAAAAACTGGGCACTTCTCCCGTTTGCTCTTGCTGACTTGATCAGTTGGCAAGAGCAAACGAGACAAGTGCCCACTTTTGTCAGAAAAGTGGGGTGAGTTGCGCAAGAACATGCAGTGGGGAGGGGAAGGAAGGGAAGATGCCAGCCTCACGCAGGGGGGAGGCAGGGCTGGGGAGGGAGGCAGCCTTCCAGCATGCAGGGGCCGAGAGGGTTCCAGCAGCCTCGGGGGCGGGGGGGAGGGGGATGGCAGGGTTCCAGCAACCGGAGAACAGCCTTGTGGGGAGGGGGAGTCCTTGGGCAAGCAGCTGGGGGTTTCCCATTTTCCCTTTGGGAAATACAGTCACCCTACACCACATGGCCCTGGGGAGAACTGAAGAGAGGAGCCAGCCAGACTTTGGTAGATAGGAGCAGCCTCAGAAGCATCCAAAGCAGGGGTTTTCAGCCATTCAGAACACTTTCCATAGTTCAGACTGGACTTTCTCTGCCCTGTGCTGATTGGCCATTTTCTCCCTCCCCATCCTTTGTAGTCTCTGCACCTCAGCTAAACTTCATTCCACACCTACCCCTTTTGCTTTTTACACCCCTGACTTGTCCCCCTCAACCCCTTCCCTTCCCGTTCCATTTAGTTTTTCCCCTCCTAAGGAAACCCACTTCCACTCCATAAAGATTATGGCACTTATGTACTGCTTGCTGCCATCACATTGCTCACGCTGTCTGTGCATCCTGCCCCTTCCCCCACCCTGTGTCTGTCCTGTCGGGTCAGATTATAAGCTCTTTGGGGCAGGGCCTGTCTACTACACCATATTTATGCAGCACCTAGAACAATGAGTCCCCTTTCTTGGTTGGCCCTTAGGCACTACAGTATTAAATGTCATTAACAACAACATGAAAGCTAGAGATGCCTCTCTTCTGAGACTGAAACAAAGGACAGTAATTTCAGTGCTACACCAGGGGCATGCATGACCTAGTGGATAATGCACTAAATTGCAACACCAGAGAGCTGTGTTCTATTCCCAGCTTGGCCATTGACCTTCTGGGTGACCTTGGGCAAGTCACTTCCTGTCTGTGTGCCTTGAATTCCCCATCTGTAATATGGGGATAAAGATATTGACTTCCTTTGTAAAGTTCTTTGAGACTTACTAATGCAAAGCATTATATTAGAACTACATATTATTATTTACTATATATTTGTACAGCATCTAGCATACAGGAATCTTAACCTGGCTAGCCTCCAGGCACTACTTCAGTATTAATATTAAATAGAAACAACAAGCATGGATTTTTATATATGTGGAGGTGAATTTAGAGAAAGGGTGGTATCTGTGATACTGGTATGCATCTCCTTTCCTTCCTGCTAATTTGAACATGAGTGGGACTAAGAAGGAGTTGAGACAAAGTAAAGGGGGAGAGATACTGGTAGCCAGCTGGAGGGGATACAGAACTCCTGCAGTCAGTGTGCTGACTGCACAGAGAACGCGTTTTAAAAGAAGCGTGGTGTTGCTTTCTTCATTCAGATACTCCAGATGCTTCAGAAATGAAATCAACATCTCCCTCTCCTGGTCAGTAGAGCAACAATTTTTTGCATGACTACTCTCATTCCCACCTCGCTTAGTTCTAAAGATTAAAAGCCTCATGTGATTGACTGATACACAGCCAGCTTCCTTTTTTACCCACCCTCCTCCCTCCATTCCTCTTTATAGTGACTCCAAGAGAGAGATCCTTTTATGTAACGCTTACGGAGCCCTGGTTGTTCTGCAAATATACCAAAGCTTGGAAAGCAGAATAGAAGCACTAGCATAGCCTAGGTCAAAGGACATATTATGAGTCTTACCATTTCACAACTGAAATGGGCTTGTGTTCATCTACGTCATGTGTTTACAGGGGAATGAAATGGCATGAGACATTAACTGCATTAAACTACTTGCATTTCAACGCTCAGATTCAAACCAGCAGATTACTCAAACATTTGGAGTAACTATTAGGAAAATATGTTAGGAAAATGTTCTTAATATTTAGAGCAGTTTGGGCTTTGGAAGAAATGAAGTAGCTATCGGCCATACTAATGAGAAATTAGTAGGGACAGAGTGGTATAGCCCCTGCAAAATTCCAGGGTCAAGCTCGATGGCTCATTTAGCTTTTTCTATCCATAACATCCATTGGACAAATTCTGCCTTTATTTACACTGGTGTATCCTCACTGAGGTAAATCCACTGAATTATCCAGTGATGAATTGGGCCCTGTAGGGTTGCACCAATATAACTGAAGACAGAATCTGGTTCTTTAATTCCAAGTGTAGCACAACTAGGCATCAGACTGGCATATGGACCATGGTATTTTCAAATCTAAAGGGTCAAAAAAATCCCATTAAATGTCACCATTTATGAAGACGAGATCCAGACACTGCACTGACCGATCCATAAGAGGCAGATTGTATGTAATGGGATTGTTAGTAGGGTGACCAGACAGCAAGTGTGAAAAATCGGGACAGGGGGTGGGGGGATAATAGGAACCTATACAAAAAAACCCCCAAATATCGGGACTATCCCTATAAAATCGGGACATCTGGTCACCCTAATTGTTAGACAAGCAATGCTGACTCTGCCAAGTCACTGGTGGAGCAACCGTGTCAGCAGTGCTAATGTAACTTTCCATTACCTCCAGTTTTTCAGATGAATCACCAGAGCACTTTTACTCTCTTCACTCAAGGGTCGCCAGCATTAATCTAATCTAACTGCAGTCACACCAAGATTGGCTGAAGGAACCTGGCAGAGATGTGGTGGATTACTCTCCCCGCCACAAACTGGTTCATCCTGGGTCATTCACAATGTCCAGAGGAGTCAGAGACTATTATTTTAAAACAACTTCATTTATATGGAACCTTTTCTTGAAAGGAGAGGTCAGAAAACAAACAGGTGCCTGAACGTAATTTTCAGGTAACCGCTATCCCTTCCTCGTCCTTTGCTGTGAGACATTCCCTAATTTTCAATAGCCATTCCGTCTCCTAGCTATACTTCCTTCCAGTCATAGAATCATAGAAATTAGGGTTTGAAGAGACCTCAGGAGCTCATCTAGTCCAACCCCCTGCTCAAAGCAGGACCAACACAACTAAATCATCCCAGCCAGGGCTTCGTCAAGCCAGGCCATAAAAACCTCTAAGGATGGAGATTCCACCACTTCCCTAGGTAATCCATTCCAGTGCTTCACCACCCTCCTAGTGAAATACTGTTTCCTAATATCCAACCTAGACCTCCCCCACCGCAACTTGAGACCATTGCTTCTTGTTATGCCATCTGCCACCACTGAGAACAGCAGAGCGCCATCCTCTTTGGAACTCCCCTTCAAGTAGCTGAAGGCTGCTATCAAATCCCCCCTCACTCTTCTCTTCTGCAGACTAAATAACCCCAGTTCCCTCAGCCTCTACTCATAAGTCACGTGCCCCCTAATCATTTTTATTGCCCTCCACTGAACTCTCTCCAATTTGTCCACATCCCTTCTGTAGTGGGGGGACCAAAACTGGACGTGATACTCCAGGTGTGGCTTCTCCAGTGCCGAATAGAGGGGAATAATCACTTCTCTCGATCTGCTGGCAATGCTCCTACTAATACAGCCCAATATGCCATTGCCCTTCTTGGCAACAAGGGCACACTACTGACTCATATCCAGCTTCTCATCCACTGTAATCCCCAGGTTCTTTTCTGCAGAACTGCTGCTTAGCCAGTCGGTCCCCAGCCTGTAGCAGTGTATGGAATTCTTCCTTCCTAAGTGCAGAATTTTGCACTTGTCCTGTTGAACCTCATCAGATTTCTTTTGGCCCAATCCTCCAATTTGTCTAGGTCACTCTGGACCCTATCCCTACCCTCCATCGTATCTACCTCTCCCCCCATCTTAGTGTCATCTGCGAACTTGCTGAGGGTGCAATTAATCCCATCATCCAGATGATTAATAAAGATGTTGAACAAAATCAGCCCTAGGACCGACTCCTGGAGCACTCCACTTGATACCGACTGACAACTAGACATTGAGCCATTGATCACTACCCGTTGAGCCCGACAATCTAGCCAGTTTTCTATCCACTTTATAGTCCATTCATCCAATCCATACTTTTTTAACTTACTGGCAAGAATACTGTGGGAGACCATATCAAAAGCTTTGCTAAAGTCAAGATATATCACATCCACCGCTTTCCCCATATCCACAGAGCCAGTTATCTCATCATAGAAGGCAATCAGGTTGGTAAGGTATGACTTGCCCTTGGTAAATCCATGTTGACTGTTCCTGATCACCTCCCCTCTCCTGCAAGTGCTTCAAAATGGATTCCTTGAGGACCTGCTCCATGCTTTTGCCATGGACTGAAATGAGGCTGATTGGTCTGTAGTTCCCCGGGTTCTCTTCTTTTCTTTTTTTAAATATGAGCACTATATTTGCCTTTTTCTAATCATCCGGGACCTCCCACAGTTGCCATGAATTTTCAAAGATAATGGCCAATGGCTCTGCAATCACATCAGCCAACTCCCTCAGCACCCTTGGATACATTAGATCTGGACCCATGGACTTGTGCATGTCCAGCTTTTCTAAATAGTCCTTAACCTGTCCTTTCACCACTGAGGGCTGCTCACCTACTCCCCATGCTGTGTTGCCCAGTGCTCAGTCAATCAGTGATATAAAGCTATATAAATTCTACCAAGGAAATTAAAGAGTAGAATCATAGAATCATAGAAGATTAGGGTTGGAAGAGACCTCAGAAGGTCATCTAGTCCAACTCCCTGCTCAAAGCAGTAATTATATGGTATATCCAATAAAGATACTTCATAAAACTGGGACCACCACTCCAGTGGAATTGTTTTAGTTCTCTATGTCTATAGATATTTCAGTGTGTTATCACAGCAGAGTAAGAATGGGAATTCAGTAAGAAGAAAGTTTGCTTTATTAGTCCCAAATCCAGTTCCAGCTTTGATGGGTGCAGAGGCTCCTCCTCAGCAGGAGAACCAGAGCTGTTCCATTATGCAACGTGCAGAAGAGTTGCAGCAGGTTCTCACAGATGACATGTACCCCAGCACAACATAGACCTCAGCTCCTGGAGGGACCCCTCATGGTAGTATGCGGGCATCAGGTGGGGACAAGGGCATTCGTGGGTCAGAAAAAGAACAGGAGTTTCCAGACCGGCACAATCCTCCTGTCTCCTCCCCGTGAGAAGGAGAAGGCCATGAACCAGCCATGAATACTGTTTCTTCCACTGTTCTATGCAGCAGCTCTACAGCCAATCTTGCTAGTGGGGAAAGATTTCCACCACCACTCCATCCCCATCATTTAGCTGCTTTAGAAAAATAAATCTCCTCTACCCAAACTTGGTGAAATTAGAATATACAGCAAAGCACAACAAGGAGCTTTTCATTCTGATATTGAAGATAAATATTAATTCTAAACATAGAAGAGCCATCATCATACCCTCTCATCAGCACGTTTTCCCCAAGCCCATATGGTGCATGCCTATGACTATTTGCCGCTTTATCCAGGTATAATAAAAAGATGACACATACGCCTGCATCTTGTCTTGTAAAAGGATTTTCTCAGGCAGAGTTCCTTTTCATTTTTTCCTGTATAGATTCTTATGGTTTATTAGTAACATTTGCTAAAATCATGTTAAATAAAAAACAGAAGGAAAGAAATATAGTGATAAGTCAAGACACCAATGCGCTTTATGGGCACACCTTTAAAAAGTGTTGAATTAGCACTACCCCTGCATATTTATACCACATTTTGTGGCTTGGAGGATGTTTTATCTCACTCTCTCTCTCTCTCACACACACACACACACACACCACTACCAACCCAAACAAAAAAGTCGATCAGATGTTTCCCTCTTTTCCTTACCCTGTCACTGTTCTGCTGCATAACTTCTGGCAGAAGCAGACAATTCCACTGAAGTCAATGTAATTGCATCTGTGGTGAATTTGGCTCTCATGCTGTCCACCCTAGGCCCATTTTGGGGATGCTCAAAATGAACACACTACATAAACTCCTTCCACTTTCTCCTTCAGTGGGTCAGACTGTTCAAAACCAGCAAGCTAATGGGCTTACCACAGTAATTAACATAGACATTTCCTCTTGCTTTCTCTTGAGTCAGACGATGTGTTTCAATGAAACGGACTCTTATGATTACTATAAAAACACTCAGCATGTGTATGGCACTTCTATTTTACTGTTACATAATAATACAGTGTACAAGTTTTATTATACAACACAGACAATGGAAAAAAGAGTACAATGAACAGATGACCATGCTACTGACGGTCTAGGAAATGTTTGTGCTAACCGAAATCAGGTTACACAAAGATAAATATAGCTTTAATTAGGAAATAGACTGTTGCAGGGCTCCCTGGTTTCAGAAATAAAACATAATGAAGATAAATAGTAATAACATTTAGTACATTTTTACATTGGCAAGACTATATACATTGTACATATGCAATTCTTATTGCCCCTATTCCCATTTTACAAAAGGGACAGATGAGATACAGGTTATCCATGACCTGCCCACAGCAGTGGCAGATGTGGATTAGAAAACAAGAGTTCCTAGCCTCATTTTCAACCCATATATAATTCTCCTCTCAGAACACGCTTGACTGTCATCTGCCCTGGGATTACACATATCTGATCCCTCCCTTTCAGGTTGTTCTGTGTGTCTCAGCTCGATCCCTGTTTGTCAGTCACATCTCTACACTTCTACTTTGTGTTTGAAGTTAAATGAAAATGGTTCATTTCCCTTTGATCAGGACTTCCACATATGAAAGAAACATAGTTCCAAGGTGGGACACCCTGGGAGAATCTCCTTATGGAGTTTATCCCACTTCCTTCAACGCGGTGGCAGATTTCCTGTCTTCCATGGAATTAGCTGCAGGGTCTACTACACCCAAGCCCCATGCAGATTCCAGGACATTCATAGGAGATCAAGATCACGTGTGCAGAAGCCCGTAATTTATTTCTGTAGGGCCAGGTTTGGGGAAGAGACACATCCTCCCAGCTTTCACCCAGTATGTGTCTACCCACTCCCTCTCACCCTCCTAGCCTGCACCCCTTCCTTCCTGCATGGTAGATCTCAACCATGCAGAATGCCTTCCTTGTGGTCCTAAGAAAGGGGAATGCTGCTGCAAAAGAACAAAATGCCGTACCATTACCATCTACTGCAGACCTACTCATGTAAGTTTGATTGTCATAGAGACCTAAGAGTTACTAGCAGGTAACAGAATGTGGTTCTTAATGTCATAAGCATATGGGGTAGCTGATGACTATGGTGTACCCTATGGATTTATTACACGCTTGCAAAGGATTAGGCAAATGATCATCTGTGCTGGATGACCATAAAAGGGGAAAAGAAATTTGATTGGATAGCAGACATGGGCTATGTCTGCACTACAGCCCATTTCGGCAAAACTTATGTCGCTCACGGAGGTGGAATATTCACACCCCTGAGTGACATAAGTTACACCGACACAAACATTCATGTGCACAGCACTGTCAGCAAGACAGCTTCTCCTGCCACCATGCTGCTTGTGGAGGTGGTTTTTTTATGCTAACAGGAAAGCTCTCTCCCGTCGGCATACAGCGTCTTCACCAGATGTGCTGCAGCGGTGCAGCTGTATCAGTACAGCTGTAGTGCTGAACATATAGACATACCCATCCTGAGTTGTGTTCATGGAAAGCACATGGGGGATTTCCAGGATATTATGGATTGGGAATTCTTTTATAGAAGTCCATCTCTCTCTGTCTTTGTGATGAAGGAGTCTGGCTGGTTCAGGATGCTTCCACATGCCCAGTCAGATGGAATATTGAGATGCCCACAACTCTTTTTTATTAAAAAAAACACCTTTAACTTTACCCCAAAGACAAGAATATTGCAGCAGAAATGAAACAGTGAGAAAGAGGCTTTGGCATATACTGAAATTGACCAATGCGACATGTAGGCTTCTCCTAAGGGGCTTCTGCTGGCTCAGAAAGCAATCAGATGGGTGATTTTCTGAAACCATGTTTGTATTTAAATGGATTTTGAAAAACATTGTCAGCCTGAACCTACTAATTCAGGACAATGCCTCCTGAAGTGATATTCACAAGTTTAAGCCAGCTCAGGGAGCAATTCGTTCAGCAATTTCCAAGAAGTTGGATTCTATAAACACAGAGCTCTGCAGAGTAATGCCTCTTGATGTGAAGAAATTGACAGAATTTTGTCCAACCCAGGCAGCATATCAGATTGGCAATTTCTGCACTAAACTTTCAAGCTTTAGGGGAAACAATCATGACCAGAGTCCCTAATGAAAACAGAACAACACATTCCTCCCTGTCCCTGATTCTGATTTATCATATCATTTCAGGTGTAAGTTTTCAGGATGGAACTCAGCTCAGCTTTAACAACCTAAGAGTGATTTCTAAGAGTGGAGAAAAGCCATGACACTGCTCCTTGTACTTCTGACTCTTAGCAATCTGGTTGAAAGAAAGGAGATTTTATTTGCCAAAAGTAAACATTAGGGTTTGGGATTTTTTAAAAAAAAAGGATTTCAGACCTTTCAGGTCTCACTCAGCCCACAGGCTACTACCTCTATGCTACTCTCCCCACTGATTTCTCTACCCCTGTTTTCCTTTTAAAACTCTTGATATTTTCTTGGCCCACGCTCTGAGTTTTGAAGGGTCAGGGCAAAGTAACAGAGATCTTCAGTATTTCATGACAGACCACAAAAGACATCACATGGCTACCCACTGACTTTGTTTACACATTCTTGTAAAAATTCAAAACAACTCAAGTTCAGCCCTCTGTTGGCTTCTTTTTTTATCACCAAAGGGCATGAAACCTAATTCAGTTCTCTCCAATACTTTTTCTTAGTGAATTGTTATCAAACCTGGTACACTAGCAATACAAATAGTATTATATTTCTTTGCAGGATTATGAAGCATGTGCTTTGTTAAGAATATATTAAAATAAAAAACATAGGGTGACATCTTGGCTTCACTGAAGTAAACAGGCATTTTGCCATTGACTTCAAGGGGCCAAGATTTCACCCACAGCATTTTTTTAGTTCATTAATTAAAAAACTAAAAATACTCTACAAAGTCAATGATGCAATAGGAAAGCCAGTGTGGCCGCTGAAAGTGGAAAATACAGTGCAACAGTACCTTCGTATATTTGCTTTGTATTTAGAAATCTTATTTGTAAGGTCGCCTACTATGGGCCTATGGTAACCTTATTCACAATGAATAGCCTCAAGTAGTGCCCTTCATCCAATGGGACTTCTTGCAGGTTAAAATACTACTCAACAGGATTAATGGTGGCAGACAATGGCCCTATGTTAGCACTGAGGAAACAATGACAAGCCAGAGAAATACCACGGTATAAAAATATTCCTAAATCATTAAATCTTTTAGTAGCAAATACAATATTAGGAAATTTTAACTGAAGTTCTTAAAAGAAGACAATTGGAGTAAGTGCTCACTGGCAGTAAGGTATGCACATGTTTCATTTTTAGAAGAATGCTCCTGAGATAATACATTAGTAGTCATTAGTAGTCCTGTAAGCAACTCATTAATAGTAGTTTTCCCCATTGCCTCTCCTTCTCATCCTTAAAAGTGGTTCCTCCATGATCTCCATTACCATTCAAACCCTGATCTTTCTGCTTATGCAATTAACAAGGCTGCTAGCCAGGGCCAATTCTGGTAGTGCTTTTGTGATGCAGACACATATCCTGTACTGAGATGCTCCTTGTCAAATAAGAGAAAGAAAAGTAGCAGAAAAGATAACAGCTACTTACCAGCTAAGAAAGAGAAGAATGCAGCAAGCAGAGACCAGCTCCAAAATGGCCACTTACAGACTGCAGCTGCTTGGCTCTGCCAAATTTAAAAGGCCAGCCCAAGCAAGGGCTGCTGGGGAAAAGATCTGTATACAAAGGCAACCCTGCAATACAGAGAGCTGGTAGATACCATGGAATCATCAAAGAAAAAACTCCTCAAGAAGGAGCTGCTTTGGGGTTATTTTATATTGCACCACTAAATAACCATTAGGTTATTATGAAAGGTTCATTTGAAAAATGGCAAAAATAAATTTTAAAAGTGTTATTACTGAAATGGGCAGCATTTGAAGCTGCAATCTAGACATTAAAGGTTCTAGGAGCCATCTTGTCCTGATGTTATTTTAAGGAAAAACTCACTCAGCTGATGCAATTATGATATTATTATTATTTATATCACAGTAACATCTAGAGCAGTGGTGGGCAACCTGTGGCCCCTGGGCTGCATGCAGCCCATCAGGGTAATCTGATTGCGGGCTGCGACATTTTGTTTACATTGACCGTCCGCAGGCATGGCTCCCTCTAGCTCCCAGTGGCTGCGGTTCACTGTTCCCGGCCAACAGGAGCTGCAGGAAGCAGTGGGCCACAGGGACATACTGGCCGCCTCGTCCCGCAGCTCCAATTGGCTGGGAATGGCAAATCGCAGCTACTGGGAGCTGCGGGGGACTGTGTCTGTGGATGGTCAACATCAGCAAAATGTCTCGCGCCCCACAATCACCTTACCCTGATGGGCCACATGTGGCCCATCGGCTGCAGGTTACCCACCACTGATCTAGGGGTTCCAAATGAGACCAGGGCCCCATTGTGTTAGGCGCTGTACATACACCTTACACATAGTAAGAAAATGTTCTTGCTCTAAAGAGCTTAATACCTAAATAGATAAGACAGACAAAGGGTGGGAAGGGCAAGAGAGGTGAAGTGATTTGTACAAAGTCATAGAATAAGTCAGTGATAATAGAAATAAAACCTTCATCTCCAGCTTCATAAGGTTGGTCCACACTACCCCCAAAGTTCGAACTAAGATACGCGACTTCAGCTACGTGAATAACGTAGCTGAAGTCGAAGTATCTTATTTTGAACTTAAAAGTACTTACCGCTGGTCCACACGACGGCGCGCAGGCTCCCCCGTTGACTCCGCCTGCTCCGTTCGTGGAGCAGGATTACCGGCGTCGACGGGGAGCACTTCCTGGTTCAATTTATCGCGTCTAGACAAGACGCGATAAATCGAACCCAGAAGATCGATTGGATGCCTCCGATGCAGCGGGTAAGTGTAGACCTACCCATAGACTAGCACCCTATCTAGTGGACCACACTACTGCTTTTAGATGAGAGCATAATGTTGGCATTTAGGATTGGCTGCCGAAGGGTGAAAATACATGGAATGAGCGTTAACATGTTGATGAAGTGTCACTGCCGTTTTATCCAGCTTTGACCCCTTAGCAAACACGAAAAAATGACACCATATAGCAAATCTTCCTCAGACAGTTCCCCACCCCACCCCCCAAAAGTACCATAACAACATGATTTAAAATTTGTAATGTCACTTAGATTGTTTAAACTCTCACGGCTTCCTCTGGGAGGCCACTTTAAGTTAATGACTGAATAAAATGGAAGATTTCGATTTTATTGCCTTTCTTTATGCTCTTGAAGTGAATTTTGGGGGTTTTGTCTTGCCAATTTCCGAATGTTCTTTTACTGTTTTATGCTGTTACCTCCTCCTTTCAGTGAATCATCTGAATTTGGAATCTCATCAGATCTGTGTGTTCAGAGCTGTAATTCTAATTAAGCTTTTGCAAAAGTGGATGTTAACTTTTACTATAGCTATAAACCAGCACATGAGAAAAAAGCATCAAGAAAGCAGTTAAAAATAAAAGGAGGGAGAGAGCCTTGAGTGTTGCTAGGTGATGTGTCCGTTTGTAGTCTTTGCTTTTCTTCACTTGACACTTTTCCCACTCTTTGTAGCTCATTTTAGGCTGCTTTTCCTCCATATAGTTTTCATCAAACTGGTTAAAAGATGACAGCAGCGCAGTCTTGGATCTCTCATCCACTGCAATCATTTACGCACTTCTCCTCTGCACACATGGACATGGTTTCCCCAACAATTAAGTAGCTGGATTTCGGCTACGTTCTTTGCTATTTTTGCAGCTGATGTTTCAGAAATCTGAGACTAGGCCATTTAGGAAGAAGATGATAGAGGTAAGGGGTCAGGAATTCAGAAGCTGCAACCCATCATCACTACCCAGTGACCCAGGCTCCCACTGCAGTGAAGCAAAAGACAACACTTCTACATGCTGGGTAAGGCAGTTAAAAGGTCATACATAATTCATATTAAAGAGCCATATTTTCAAAACAAGGCACAGAGGTGCACACTGGGGAAATGTATGTCTCCTAAACTCATGGTTTCATATGCACCTCAGATAGTGATATGCATGAAAGGTGATTCTCTGGGGGTGGGGGGTGTTTATTGGGGACCCGTTATCAAACATGCCAACTCTCGTGAATTGATCATGAGAGTCACGATTTCTGAATAAAATGATCTCAGGAGAGAACTCTCAAATGTCAGGGTTCTTTTTTTTTTTTCAGCCAGCACAAATGTGTTTCCACTTTCAAACAGGAGTTACCCCACCCACCCTAAACAAAGGAATGTGGTTTCTCCACTGGGCAGTTAATTCCAAAGTACTTTGAAAGTCAATGAGAATTCGTTTACATATCAGACAAACAAAACTATCAAGTTAACAAGGGGGGGGGGGGGGCTACACACCAGCAGGGAAGAGAAACTTCATCTGAGCTATAAAGAAGGTGAGGCCAACCCTCAAATAAGTAATTGAATGAACTGAAAAAAAAATCCTGACATTTGAGAGTTCTAAAAGTGAGGCTTAATTTTACTTAGGCTTTGTCCACACTGGCAAGTTTGTACGCAGTAGAGCAGCTTTCTGTGGTGTAACTCCCAAGATGTATACACTGCCAAGCCACTTTGGCCTTGAGCTATGCAAGTTTCAGCACTGTAAAGTGGCAGTGTAGACAGAAGACAGTGCACCAGCACTGGTAGCTATTCCCCTCGTGGGGGTGGGGTTTTTTACAGTGCTGGGAGAGCTCTCTCCCTGCGCTGGTGCTGTGACTACACAGCCACGTTAAAGCGTAATCAAGACATACCCTTAATGCGCAGAAACTGCACAGTTGCAGTGCTGTAAAAAAACCACCCCGACAAGAGGCGTAGAGCTTTCTGCGCCGGAGCTATAGCGCTGCCATCCCAGTGTAGACTACAGTGCTGTGATTGGTTTCTGGGAGGTGTCCCACAATGCCTGTTCTCGCCTCTCTGGTCATCGATTTGAACTCTACTGCCCTGCCTCAAGTGACCAACCATGAGCTCCACCCCTTAAATTCCTTGGGAATTTTGAAAGTTCCCTTCCTTTTTG
Source organism: Macrochelys suwanniensis (assembly GCA_033296515.1). Lineage (NCBI taxonomy): Eukaryota > Metazoa > Chordata > Testudines > Chelydridae > Macrochelys > Macrochelys suwanniensis. The sequence goes on from CM065783.1 coordinate 38,349,830, forward strand.
CTCGGTGATGCATGCAGTGGTCTCAGTGCTTCTTTCCAGGTGGCCATGCCTGCTCCACACACCAGGCGATCCCCCGCTTGGAGCAATGCCGAGCTGCTGGACCTCGTCAGCATTTGGGGAGAGGAGGCTGTCCAGTTCCAACTGGGCTTCAGCCATAGGAATTATGATACCTACTGACAGATGTCAGGATGCATGACAGAAAGGGGCCATGACCGGGACACACTGGAGTGCAGGGTCAAAGTGAAGGTGCTGCGGAACGCCTACCACAAGGCGCCGGAGGCAAACCGCCGCTCCGGTGCTGCGCCCATGAGCTGCCAGTTCTACAAAGAGCTGGACGCAATATTCAGAGGTGACCCCACCTCCATTGCGAAGGCCACTGTGGATACTTCGGTGGCTCGCGTGCCAGTTGAGAGTGGACTGAGCCAGGAGGAGGAAATCTTGCATGAGGATGTGGAGTGGGAGGGAGAGGAGGAGGGGGACCCAGAGGCAGAGGATGACTTGGAGGTCAGAGATGCATGCAGCCAGGAGCTCTTCTCTATCCCAGAGCAGGCTAACCAGTCACAGCTGTCAGAGCTTGGCAAAGCGCAAACAAGACAGGAGGCCCCGGTAGGTGGCTTTGATTTTGGGAATCATTGAAAAGAGTTGTTGGGGCAGGAGGGTTGCAGAAAGCAGGCTTGTGTCTGTATAATGCGTGTACCACCACATGCCTAGTCAGAGCAGCGGAACAGGCTGTTGATTGACTCCCTGACTTCACGGGAATTTGCCTCAGAGATCTTCAGGAAACTCTCATGGAGATACTGGGCAATCCGCTGCCGCAGGTTCTTTGGCAGAGCTGCTTTGTTTCTTGCCCCATTAACGGTAACTTTCCTATGCCACCCTGCTGTCATTGGGAGGTGAGAGGGGCAATTGCTTCTGTCATAAGTATAAAGGGAAGGGGGAAAGGGTCTGATGCAGATAAAATCCTCTTACCAGTAAAGGGTTAAGAAATGCAGGTAACCAGACCGACACCTGACCTGGTCGGCATCTGACCAATAAGGGGACAAGATACTTTCAAATCTTGGGAGGGGGAAAGCTTTGTGTGTGGGTCTTTGTCAGACTCGGAGTGATCTTGGAGTCAGAAGGAACCAGTCAGCTTTTCATCAAATCCTCACTTTTCTAAAGTAAGTTTAGATAGCATAGCAAGTAGATTTCTGTTTATTTTTGCTTGGTACGTTCCCTGTGTGAGAGGGAGGAGTTATTCCTTTTTTTTTTCTGTAACTTTAAGGGTTTGTCCAGAGGGGAGGGGGGGAATCCCTCTGAGTTTGGAAATTGAGTATCCTGTAAAATAGTTACCATCCTGATTTTACAGAGATGATTTTACCTTCTTTGTTTTAATAAAATCCTTCTTTTAAGAAGCTGACTGTTTTCTATGGTTTTTAAAACCCAGGGGGTGGGGTTTTAGATCACTGTGTAACCAATTGGTTAGGAGATTATTCTCAAGCTTCCCAGGAAAGGGGGGTACGGGCTTGAGAGGGTATTTTGGGGGGAAAGATAAACTTCAAGTGGTTTCCTTTCCTGGATTCCTGTTTAAAACACTTGATGGTGGCAGTGGGAGAAGCATTTCTCAGGGTGCAGGGAATTTTGTACCTTGGGGGTTTTAACCTAAACTGGTAAAAATAAGCTTAGGAGCTCTTCATGCGGGTCCCCACGTCTTTACCCTAGAGTTTAGAGTGGGGAGGGAACCCTGACAGCTTCACACAGGTGAGCCTCATAAAGTCCAGAGCAGAAGCCACAGTCTTGGAGAAGACTCTCCCTTAATTCCCTGCTGACCCTCAGCAGCAAGATATCTTCCATAATGAACACAGCCTGTGGAAAATGTGGGGACAGTAGTGATTATAACACACCCCCTATAGTACTGGCTCTCCCCAAGAGGCATATGCCCAGTGTACAGTACGGTCCTGGAAGACTGATTTCCCCGCCCCTGTGGTTACTCACAATTTTGGGGGTCTTGTGGCTCATGTGGGCTTGCCTGCAATCAGCCAGTTAGTGACAGGCATGTGAACAATGGCTCTGATTTAAATCACTGAATCAGTGTTCTGTGTGTTGCAAACAATACTGCTTCTGTAAAATGTTGCATTTTGCCTTCACAGCTATGACCTTGGGAGCCCAGCCTCCCTCTTTGTTATTGCTGGCTGAATGGCTGCGCAGAATTAGAAAGTGTCCGCAAAGAACTAAAGAGGACTTTCTGCGTGATGTTATGATGACTCCGCGGCCGAAAAATAAGACTTGAAGGAGGGGCAGGACAGCAAAAGAGGGACCAAAAGGAGAACGCTGCGCACCAGAACGAAGTCATGGAGTGTCTCTGAAATGTTATGGAGCACCAAGCAGACATGCTCCAGGAGCTACTAGCACTGAAAACTAAGCAGCTCTGTGACCTCCCTCCCCTGCAGCCACTGTCGCAAAACTATTTCCCATGCCCTCCCACTCCCCCAGACATTGCCAACACACTCTTATCAACCTCCTGGCTCCAGTCTGTACCCGCGGCATTCTAGTCCTCCCCATCACAGTCCAGTCCTGCGCAGGGCCGGTGCAACCACTAGGCCAACTAGGTGGTTGCCTAGGGCACCAAGATTTGGGGGGCACCAAAAAATGGCGCCCTGCCCGAGGGACTGGTCCCGGCCTCCCTGCCCCATGCCCAGGGCACTGAACAGCCCCTGCTGCACTGAGGTTTCCCAGGCGGCCGGTGCGGCTCCCCGGCTCGGCAGGGAGGAGCCGCCTTCCGGAGGCACTGAGAGCCGGAGCGTCATGCTTGCGGCAGTGGCGAGCCCCAGCCATGAAGGAGCCGGCACGGCGCATGTGGGGAGCAGCAGCCCTGAAAAGGCAGTGGCGCTGCTAGCGGGGAGGAGCCGTGCCCCCAACAGCCCAGATCGCTAGCCGGCCGCTGGCATTGGGTCCTCCGGCAACTCTAGAGCTTCTCCCCTCCCTTCCTCCTCCCCTCTCCCCTGAAGCCCAGAGCGGCGGGGGCCAAGCTCGGGCTGTGCGATCCGTGGGGGAGTGCGGCCGGCAGCGTGTCTGAGGTAGCGTGCCCGGTGGTTGAAGAAGGGGCAGGAGGTCTCTGGAGGGGGCAGTCAAGGGACGGGGAGCGGGGGGGTTAGATGGGTCTGGGGTTCAGGGGGGGCTGTCAGGGGGCAGGGGTGTGGAGATGGGTTGGGGCAGTCAAGGGACAGGGAGAAGGGGGGGTTGGATGGGTCGGAGGATCTTGGGGGGGCAGTCAGGGGACAGGGAGTGGTTGGATAGGGCGTGGGAGTCCCGGGGGTCTGTCAGGGGGCGGTGGTGTGGATAGGGGTCGGGGCAGTCAGGGGACAGATAGGGGATGGGGTGCTAGGGGAGCAGTTAGGGTGGAGGGGTTTCAGGAAGGGGCAGTCGGGGACAAGGAGAAGGGAGGCTTAGATGGTGGTGGGGTCCCAGGGGGCGGTTAGGGGCAGGAGTCCCGGGAGGGGGTGATCAGGGGACAAGGAGCAGGGGGGGTTGGATGGATTGGGGGTTCTGTGGGAGGCAGTCAGGGGGCGGGAAGTGGATAGGGGAGTGGGGGGCGCAAGGTGGAAGTTTTGCCTAGGGTGCAAAATATCCTTGCACCGGCCCTGGTCCTGCGGACTCCCAGTACCCACTGCACTCAACACCCATCCCTCTGCAGTTTGGCCCTGCTGAAGTACAGTACTTCTGCACTGTACTCCAAAGGACAAAGTTGCATATGATACCTAGACATACACAAATCTTTAACCATCCTGGGACCCCCACCCCTGGAACCTCACCTCTTCCTGGGACCCTCCCTTTCTCCAGAGTCCTGCAAAGCAAAAGGCAATTTTCTTAAACATTCATAGTACATCATTTGCACGAATCACAATCACCTCCTAGCATTACAAGCACTGCACTCCCGAGCATAGCAACAAATATTAGTGGCTTTCAGCTTCAAATTGCTGCCTCAAGGCATCCCTGATCCTTATGGCCCCGCGCTGCACTCCCCTAATAGCCTTGGTCTCTGGCTGTTCAAACTCAGCCTCCAGGCACTGAGCCTCTGTGGTCCAGCCCTGAGTGAAGCTTTCACCCTTCCTTTCACAAATATTATGGAGCGTACAGCACACAGCTATAGCATAGGAATATTGTCATCGGCCAGGTCCAGCCTCCCATATAGGCAGTGCCAGCGGGTCTTTTAATGGCCAAAAGCACACTCAACAGTCATTCTTCACTTGTTCAGCCTGTTGTTGAACCATTCCTTGCTGCTGTCAAGGTTCCCTGTGTATGGCTTCATAAGCCACGGCATTAAGGGGTAGGCAGGGTCTCCCGGGATCATAATGGGCATTTCATCGGCAGACATCGGCAGACCTTCGGCATGCGGCTCGCCAGGGTAAGCCCCCTGTCGGGCCGGGCCACTTTGTTTACTTGCCGCATCCATTGGTTCAGCCGATCGCGGCTCCCACTGGCCACGGTTTGCCAACCCCAGCCAATGGGAGTTGCAGGAAGCGGCGACCAGCGCGCCGCTTCCTGCGTTGGCCAGGGACGGCAAACCCCGGCCAGTGGGAGCCGTGATCGGCCGAACCAGCAGACGTGGCAAGTAAACAAACCGGCCCAGCCTGCCAGGGGACTTACCCTGGTGAGCCGCGTGCCGAAGGTTGCTGATGCCTGCCCTTTGGTGATCTTCTGGTCCGTGAAGAAAGTCCCTGCTTGCAACTTCCTGAACAGACCAGTGTTCCGAAAGATGCATGTGTCATGCATCTTTCCAGACCAGCTTGCACTAATGTCTGTGAAATGCCCGCGATGATCCACAAGCATCTGGAGAACCATAGAGAAATACCCCTTCTGATTAATGTACTCGGTGGCTAGGTGGTCTGGTGGTCATATTCCAGAATTGGAATGTGTGTGCCATCTATCGCTCCTCCGCAGTTAGGGAAGCCCATTTGTGCAAAGCCATCCACAATGTCACGCATGTTGCCCAGAGTCACGGTCTTTTGGAGCAGGATGCAATTAATGGCCCTGCATACTTCCGTCAACACATGTCCAATGGTCATCTTTTGCACTCCAAACTGGTTAGCGACCTATCAGTAGCAGTCTGGCATAGCCAGCTTCCACAGTGCAATCGCCACGCACTTCTCCAATGACAGGGCAGCTCTCATTCTTGTGTCCTTGCGCCTCCGCAGGGCTGGAGAGGGGCTCATCACACAGTCCTATGAATGTGGCTTTCCTTGTCCGAAAGTTCTGCAGCCACTGCTCAACATCCCAGATGTGCATGACAATGTGATCCCACCAGTCAGTGCTTGTTTCCCAAGCCCCAAAGCGGCATTTCACTGTGGTCAGCACCTCCATGAATGCTACAAGCAATCTCGTGTTGTAGCTACTCCGTGTGGTGAGATCAATTTTGAACTCCTCTTGCCTTTAAGGAGTTTAAGGAGTAACTCCACTGCCACTTGTGATGTGTTAGTGAGAGCAAGCAGCATATTGGTCAACAGTGTGGGATCCATTCCTGAAGACAGAAGAGGTAGCACGCACAGTACACAAACCGTTGAATGATGGTGCCAAATGCAGACAGAAGCATAGGGATAGCGGTAAGGTGGATAGAAAACTGGCTGGATGGTCGTGCTCAACGGGTAGTGATCAATGGCTCCATGTCTAGTTGGCAGCCGGTATCAAGTGGAGTGCCCCAAGGGTCGGTGCTGGGGCCGGTTTTGTTCAATATCTTCATCAACGATCTGGAGGATGGTGTGGACTGCTCCCAGGCGGCTGCACTCCGCAGCACGGTATGGGGAGGAGGTGACCAGCCCTCTGTGGAGAAAGAAGTAGTTCGGGACTATTTAGAAAAGCTGGACGAACACAAGTCCATGGGGCCGGATGCACTGCATCCGAGGGTGCTAAAGGAGTTGGCCGATGTGATTGCAGAGCCATTGGCCATTATCTTTGACAAATCATGGCAATCGGGGGAGGTCCCGGATGACTGGAAAAAAGCTAATGTAGTGCCCATCTTTAAAAAAGGGAAGAGGGAAGATCCGGGGAACTACAGGCCAGTCAGTCTCACCTCAGTCCCCGGAAAAATCATGGAACAGGTCCTCAAGGAATCAATTCTGAACCACTTAAAGGAGGGGAAAGTGATCTGGAACAGTCAGCATGGATTCACCAAGGGCAAGTCATGCCTGACTAACCTAATTGCCTTCTATGATGAGATAACTGGCTCTGTGGATGAGGGGAAAGCGGTGGATGTGCTATTTCTTGACTTTAGCAAAGCTTTTGATACAGTCTCCCACAGTGTTCTTGCCAGCAAGTTAAGGAAGTATGGGCTGGATGAATGCACGGTAAGGTGGATAGAAAACTGGCTGGATGGTCGTGCTCAACGGGTAGTGATCAATGGCTCCATGTCTAGTTGGCAGCCGGTATCAAGTGGAGTGCCCCAAGGGTCGGTGCTGGGGCCGGTTTTGTTCAATATCTTCATCAACGATCTGGAGGATGGTGTGGACTGCACCCTTAGCAAATTTGCAGATGACACTAAACTGGGAGGAGTGGTTGATACGCTGGAGGGTAGGGACAGGATACAGAGGGACCTAGACAAATTAGAGGATTGGGCCAAAAGAAATCTGATGAGGTTCAACAAGGACAAGTGCAGAGTCCTGCACTTAGGACGCAAGAATCCCATGCACTGCTACAGACTAGGGACCGAATGGCTGGGCAGCAGTTCTGCAGAAAAGGACCTAGGGGTTACGGTGGACGAAAAGCTGAATATGAGTCAACAGTGTGCCCTTGTTGCCAAGAAGGCTAACGGAATTTTGGGCTGTATAAGTAGGGGCATTTCCAGCAGATCGAGGGACGTGATTATTCCCCTCTATTCGGCACTGGTGAGGCCTCATTTGGAGTACTGTGTCCAGTTTTGGGCCCCACGCTACAAGAAGGATGTGGATAAATTGGAAAGAGTCCAACGGAGGGCAACAAAAATGATTAGGGGGCTGGAGCACATGACTTATGAGGAGAGGCTGAGGGAACTGGGATTGTTTAGCCTGCAGAAGAGAAGAATGAGGGGGGATTTGATAGCTGCTTTCAACTACCTGAAAGGGGGTTCCAAAGAGGATGGATCTAGACTGTTCTCAGTGGTAGAAGATGACAGAACAAGGAGTAATGGTCTCAAGTTGCAGAGGGGGAGGTTTAGGTTGGATATTAGGAAAAACTTTTTCACTAGTAGGGTGGTGAAGCACTGGAATGGGTTACCTAGGGAGGTGGTGGAATCTCCTTCCTTAGAGGTTTTTAAGGTCAGGCTTGACAAAGCCCTGGCTGGGATGATCTAATTGGGGTTGGTCCTGCTTTGAGCAGGGGGTTGGACTAGATGACCTCCTGAGGTCCCTTCCAACCCTGAGATTCTATGATTCTATGATTCTATGATTGCTGGGATGCGAAGCAATGCATCATGGGGCATTGGGACAGGACCCAGGATACCCTACGACCTCCTCCGCCTTCCCACAACTCTTAGCGGCAGAAGAGGAAGAGATGCTCTGTGGGATGGCTGCCCAGAGTAAACAGCGCTGAATACTGCGGCAAGTGCCGCAAGTGTGAACATGCTATTGCGCAGGCAGCTGACAGTGTGAACACACAACAGTGGTTTCCCTTCAGCTCTCTCTGAGTGGCGCTGTAACTGCTGGCAATGTAACTCTGCCAGTGTAGACATACCCTTAGAAATCCTATCAGCTGCCCTAGGTTTGGCTGTTGCTCCAGTTGTCAGGCCCAGTTTTCAGCCCACCCCTCAGGCCTGGAGAAGGTGAAGAACCCTAAGGAGCAGAGGTGAGGCTGGGGGCTGCAGGGGGCTGAAGTGAGGAGGGTGAGGGCTGATGGGGTGGAGGGGCTGTATTGACCGTGGGTTCTGAGCAGATGGGGTGAGTGCTGGGAGGGTGAACTGAGGGCAGTAGGGGTCGATGGGCTGAACTGAGAGGGTGGTGATGAAGGGGGCTGAATTGAGGGGTTAGGTGGGGAGAGAACTGATGGGGGATTGGGAGACAGGATTAACTGCTGGGCAGGAGATGGGGGCAAGAGCTCCTGCAGCCAAAGATCACCTTATTCAGTACATGTGGGAGAGTGGGCACCACTAATTGTCACACGCACACACCCTGGGGATGGGCAGAGGGAGTTCAAAAATCAACAGACTGACCTAAATAGCACAATATAATCTATTTTTTAAAATGTCATGATTTTTGGGCCAATGTCATGATTTTTGGTGGTCGATTCATGATTTTTGATCTCTTGAAGTTGGCAATACTGCATTGTGCTAGGTGCTGTACAAACAGAACATTAGATGGTTCCTGCCCTGATGAGCTTACTTCAAGAGAGGACAGGCAAACACTGGGGGAAGGGCTAGAACACAACAGCAGAGTGAACAACATGATGGCAGTAAACAATGTTAGTTCCACAATACGTTTTTTAATTATTATTTTATTTTGTGGTGGGTTTAGTTAGATCAGCTAAATGGAAAGAGAAAGGCTGGAAAGGGATGTGAGTGGAACAGGGCACGGGAGAAGATGGGAAGAGGGGCAGGTGTGAAGAGGACTGTGAGAGAGGGAAGGTTGCAACAAACTCAGTGAGAGCAAGGCAGAGAAAATCCAGTCAAAACAGTGAGTATAAAGTTCACTCGACGCTTCTGCCCCTGTGTGCCAGAGTCTCTGGCTGGTTCCTTTCAGCAGTCCACATAGGAGGAGACCACCTGAGTCCAGATTGTAAGGCGTGGCTCCTCTCCCCTCAAGTGTAGCAGACCCTGCTTTGGCTGCTTCTGCCCCTATTTGCTGGAGTCTCTTGCTGGCTCCTCTCTGCCTCCATTATTTCTATTTTTACTATTATTGTAGGAGGAGTGGATAGTGCTGTCTATAGTTAAGACTGTCTAACACTTCCCAGCCCCTGCTTTCGCTTGCTTGTAATTCTCTCAAATTTTACTATTTGGGCTGAATTTTTCCATGCCCATTGTCTGCCTTGGGCTGAATTTTAAGATTAAGTTAAAACAGTTTATTTCCAGGAACAAAGTTCAGGAAAAAATAACCCCTCATTCTTTGGAGTACAGTGTAAGTGTCTCAAGTTGTGCACCCAAAATTAGTGAACATTTTTGATAATTTTGGCCTGGATCTTTCTATGCCTCAACTTCACAGCTGTAAAATGGTGATAAGAATACCATCACCTATCACAAGTGTATTGTGAAAATAAATCAATTGATGTTTGTGAAGCACTCGATTACTATGGTGAGAACACCATAGAAACACCCACGTGGAAATTAATACTGTGTTATTCGGTGCAGCATTTGGAAGATGTGTGGGAAATAAGGCCTAGGGCCACACACTGAATGTGAAGGATAAAAAAGAAATAGTGAATAACTACCCATTCACTAAATGAGATGGAGTCCTGTGGAAAAAAATAGTACATGATCATGTCATTAAAGACTGTATCATAATGCATGCGTACAAGGGGGATGAATTAAGATTACTTAGGCCCGTACTTTGGCATTTCCTAATTTTGGCATGCTTGACTTTGTAAGCTAATGTCCTTGTCACATAGTTTTTTAAATGTAACGAAATATATTATGGTAGTGCCCACTGGCCCCAAACAGGGCTGGGGTCCCAATGTGCTGGGTGCTTTTAAAAATATATAAAATTGGCAATCCCTGCCCTGCAGGGTTTACAATCGGAAGATAATTGAATCTATTGAATAATTGAAATAAGATAAGTGAATCTATTGCTCTTTGCTCAGCAAAGGTAGCGCACAGAATTTCAGGACATTATGGGCTAGATTAGGCCCCTCTTATTGGCCAAAGGAGGGAGTAAGGTAGAGTACAAGTCCTGTCATCACCTTGCTTTGCCTACCTGGACAGTGGGTCTGATGTGGCCCCTATTCTCTGGTCACTCCTCCTTATGGGCACAGAGAGGACAGAACCTTGGCTGCCCAGAGAAGTTGGCCAAGCAGATGGGAAAAGTAAGCTGTCCCTTTTCAAGGGCATCCCCGCACCCCGAGCCCGAGCAAGACAGGTGTAGGGGACGAGTTGTGAAACTGAGTCACATTTGCTTTCCAGAGCTGCTCCTGGGGTGGAGCAGATATGTTCCATCCCCTACTCAGAGCTGAGCTTGAAGACTCAATCTAGCCCTCAGAGTATGTCTTTCAGGTACTTCTCCCCCTTTCCCCCCATGAAATGCGGCTTTAAAATATGAAGAAATTACTTGTGCATCTGAGATCTAATGTATTGCTATTTGAAATAAGAAAAGCAAATAGTGACATGTGTGCTTATGTACAATATCATAAAAATAACACCACCTAATGCCGTCACAGAGACTCTTCGACTATATTCATCCTCTGGATATTTCCCATAATAGTCTCCCTTTCTTATGAAGTATTTTCACAAAGATTCCAAGGGCTACATTACAGTATTAACAAGAGATGAGCCAAAGCCTTCCACAAACATTAATTAATCAAATCAGTGAATCAGAGATGGAATTCTTCCAAACAAGACCAATGTTGCCTCAGCCCATTCTGTCTCTCAACACAACACAAACACAAACCTTCTCTCTCTCTCTCTCTCTCTCTCACACACACACACACACACACATCACATCTCCTTTATTATCACAGTTATTTCAAGTGTTCCCCTGCAAAAAGAAAATCTGCGGAAAGGTCTTTGATAGGCAACCTGAACACAGACATGTAGCTAGTGCTCAGATACTTCACTTACTTGTTTTACTGAGTTGTCAGTTATCTCCCTGTCTCACTTTTCTCGTCATCCCAGCATGTGACTCAAACGTGCAGTGCATTTGACCTTGGTAGACTATTAAAGGAAAAGGGGTTTGGTGTTGGTATATAAAAGACTAATGGTAGCCGGACAGGAAAAGAACTCTAATGGACAAAAACCCAGAAGCCAGACAGTATTAGAGGTGGGCTGAAGATGAGCCAGCCTGTCTTGTGTTCTTTGCTAATAGCTATGGAATGAAAAAGCTGGTGCTAATAGAAGAGAAATTGTTATCAATGAACTAACTATGGGAGGATGATTGTGATGGAAAGGCCAACAGGGTCTGGACAGATTATAGCGTCTGGATTTTCATGGCAAGTTATTTGCATTTCCTGTCTGAAATGACCGATACTGTTCAGACATATTTCTTGTTAGATCATAAAAACTACTATAAATGGTAGAAATGTGAAGGTCAGTTTATTGTAGTTCTTGCATTGTTTTGAGATGGAGAATTTCTCAGGGCCAAAGGGCTGGGTAATATGTCCATGCCGTTCCTTGTCTTTGGCAGCTATTGAGCATTGTCATGGGATGGGAGCCAAATTGAGTGTCTTTGAAGTGGGTGCACTTAAAAAGTTCATTCTAAATCTAGAGCTAATACTTGTTTGAGCAGTGTTCCCCATTTTACTAATGGAGAGTATGACTGGTACCCACTAATATCTCTGTAACCAGAATGAACTCTTTCAATGTGCCCATATTGTGGGACCTTTATTTAAGGGCAATTGGAATGAAGTAATTCTGCAAGGACAGGCAGTGCATCCTTCCAACGTATTACATACTTTTGTGGTTTATAATCTTAAAGAGAAGGCAAGGATTTTGAGTGGGAAACTCTGATCCATTTTTTGGATTAAAGATATATGTTAATGTAAAACTGTCTTGAGCTTTAAGATTTTTAAACAGACAGACCTTTGAGAGTTAAGTTTCCCAATATTATTGTCCATTTTAACAAAATCTGGTAAATTAAGCTTCTCACTGGTTATTAATTGCCTGATCCTAACTATTAGTTAATGAAAAGATTTCCTATTGTATTCGTATGGACAAATTTGGGGTGGAGTCTCTTTTCAGTATAAATAAATAAACACAACAAACACAGATGGGATTCACACCAGTTTTACAACGGCGTAATTCCACTGACATTCATGGAGTTGCTCCTGATCTATATCTACCCAGTGCAAGGGAGATGAGAATCACACACATTTTGTGGTGCGTGTGTATGAGGGGTGTCATAAATATGAAGGGAAAGGGGAGAGGGTCTGATGCAGTGCTATAAAATCCTCTTTCCAGTATAGGGTTAAGAAATGCAGGTAGCCAGACTGACACCTGACCTGGGTGACATCTGACCAATAAGGGGACAAGATACTTTCAAATCTTAGGAGGGGGGAAGGCTTTGTGAGTGTCTTTTTCCTCCTCAGCATGCTTCCTCTCTCTTTCTTTCTCCTCCATAGCATGCTTCCTCTCCTCCTCAGCATACTTCCTCTCTCTTTCTTTCTCCTCCATAGCATACTTCCTCTCTTTTTCTTTTTCCTCCTCAGCATGCTTCCTCTCTCTTTCTTTCTCCTCCTCAGCATGCTTCCTCTCTCTTTCTTTCTCCTCCTCAGCTTGCTTCCTCTCTTCCTCAGCATGCTTCCTCTCTCTTTCTTTCTCCTCCTCAGCATGCTTCCTCTCTTCCTCAGCATGCTTCCTCTCTCTTTCTTTCTCTTCCATCTCCATCTGTTTAAGTTGTAGCAGTCTTGCATGTTTCTTATCCTCCTCATCAGCTTGTAGCCGGGCTATCTCAAGTTTAATAGCTGCTTCACTGGCAGTCATCTTAGCCTTTCTGTTTTTAATCTGTCTTAACCCGATAGAGTTAGAAAAGAAAAAAAACCTTGCTTGGGTATTCCCTGTAGGGGTTAACTACCTGCTTTCATATGTAGATACTCTAGCTCCTAGCAGCTTAACCCCTCCCCCCTCCCTGCTTCCAGCAGCTACAGGGAAGAGCTAGAGAGAAGAGAAAAAAATTCTAAACTCCCTGTGTCTGGTTCAAAAAAAATCTCTGGTTCAATATATCCCACCTCTACCACCATGTCAGGGTTCCCTCCCCACTCTAAACTCTAGGGTAAAGACGTGGGGACCCGCATTCAGAGCCCCTAAGCTTATTTTTACCAGCTTAGGTTAAATCCCCCAAGGTACAAAATTCCCTGCACCCTGAGAAATGCTTCTTTCGCTGCCACCATCAAGTATCTAACAGGAATCCAGGAAAGGAATCACTTGAACTTCCCTCCCCCACAAAATACCCCCTCAAGCCGTACACCCCCTTTCCTGGGGAAGCTTGAGAACAATCTCCCAACCAATTGGTTACACAGTGATCTAAAAACCCACCCCCTGGGTTTTAACACCAGAGAAAACAGTCAGCTTCTTAAAAGAAGGATTTTATTAAAAATAAAGAAGGTAAAATCATCTCTGTAAAATCAGGATGGTAACTATTTTACAGGACACTTAATGTCCAAACTCAGAGAGATTTCCCCCTCTGGACAAAACCTTTAAGTTACAGAAAACCATGAATAACACCCCCCGCCCTTGCCCCTTCTAACACAGGGAATACACCAAGCAAAATTAAACAGAAATCTATACGCTATGCTATCTAAACTTACTTCAGAAAAGGGAGGTTTGATTTTCTGTAGGTTCCTTCTGTCTTCCAAGATGACTCTGACCCAGACAAAAAGACACTCACAAAGCCTTCCCCCCTCCTAAGATTTGAAAGTATCTTGTCCCCTTATTGGTCAGATGCCAGCCAGGTCAGGTGTCAGTCTGGCTACCTGCATTTCTTAACCCTTTACTGGAAAGAGGATTTTATAGCACTGCATCAGACCCTCTCCCCCTTCCCTTCATATTTATGACAAGGGGCATAGTATACACGTGAATGAGTGTGCAAAAATTACTATTCCCTGTTACTTTTCCAAATATAACTTTTGTATTGAAAATTGTTAGGAAATTAGTAAACAATTTCCTTGGTCAAAAAAATGAAAGTTAAATGCAATTATGGAATATGACAGACGGTCGTAAACTATACACTGAGCTACAGCTACCAAATAGGACAAGCCCTTTTTGGACAAAGGAAGCCTTCTTTTTAGCTTGCTTCCCAACAACATTGCCAACTACTAACCAGCATTGTCATAGGTCAGGCCTTAGCTACCGCAATGTGTAGGACACACACTAAAGCAAGCTCAGGCACTGGGAGAGGAGTTCACTAATTGATTCAATCTGTTCTGATGTCTGTCAACAGCTGGCAGGCAACACGAGGTCACAAGAAGAGACCTAGGGGGAAAAAAGGTTGGAAAAGCCTCGAAAGAAAATAATGAAACATTAGGAGACCCTAGGGTTTTTTTAACTTCACCTGTAAGCAAGCCAAGGCAAAACCTGAGTACAAAATACACAAGAATCATCATACTTCTCTTTTCCCAAGTGCTCATAAAGGTCTGTGAGCACGGCACACACCCCAATGAAGAAAGCTAGTGCATAGTGGCTGTCATCCTGGGCCACCCGTCAGTCTGAGTTTGTTCTTTTCAGAACTTCCTCCTGATTATAAACAGGCATCCAACTTCATTATCTTATGGAAGAATTGGCAACTAAAATCAAACATTTGCCCAATAAAGGTTTGAAAGCTGGCAGTGGGAAAGGCTGTCCATAGATCTGTCCCACAAGCACAGTCAGCTGGAATATTTGAGTACTTGTGGCTAACATCACGTTCTGCAGATTTCCTTCTAAAAGTGTACTTCAAAAAGTAATTTCAAAGGTATTTGATGCCGTAGCATATGATAGATGCTAGGACAAATTCTGCCCTCCACTATATCCATGCAACCCCATTAAAGTCAACTGATTTCACAAGCATAACTGAGGGTAGCATTTGGCCTGGTCTCTTTGAATTTGACTGATGCAAGATATATACTGATCTTAGTAAAACATCGACTTTATATGCAGTGGTGGGAGGAGGGAAGGGAGGTCTACAAGATTTCCCCTCTGCTTTGAAGACCTTCCAAATCAGAGGTTTCCAGTACCATATGATTGATATGAAGTGACTTTCCATTTTCAGTAGAACTACTGGCTCAGATTTTTCCTTTCAGTTACACTGATGTAAATCTGGAGTAACCCCATTGCTTTCAGAGAAGATACTATGCATTTACATCCATGTAACTGAGAGTACAATTCGACCCATTGGCTCCAAGCCTTAGAAAAAATTATACAGGTGTCATAGGTACAGGGCTAGCCCCTTTTCTGGTCTTTCTGAGCACACTTACTTCATGTGTTCTTACCTTTATCTATCATCCGATATGTCCAACTGGGTTCCAGGCACCTGGATTACCTCCCTTTGAGAACCTGTAACCAGTGAGATTGGTCAGCAGCCTTTCCCAAACAAAGTATATTTATTTAGCAGTTGGAACAAAGCATTAAAGTAACAGGATTTTAAAACAGTCTACTCATATATTTAGTCTTAAACTTTCCTGCAAGCTAAGTTAGATAGGCTTTCTTCTTAAATGGCAGGAATCAAACTGAACCAAGTCACGTTTGCCTAACCAGACCAGATCTTACTGTGTGTCTTTGGACCTCTCAGTCTGATTCCTTCTTATTCAGACTGGTTTGGGGGAAAGCAGGTAAGAACCACTAAAGCTATTTGCACTGGCATTTTCTTTGAATGACCCATAAATGGTCTCCTCTCTCTTTGTGTGTAGGCTGGCTCAGCTACCCAGACAGACCCCTGAGGTGAAATATCCACCCCCATTTATGGAAATAGACATATCATCCTAGTGACACATTCAAATACAGTACCAATCATTATTAAAGAGTACTTGTAAGGACCCAGGTCTGCACAGCCTGTGATGGCTGATACTCCCATAGTGCCACTGCGAGGCCATGCAGAGGTACAACCAGGGAATGCTATGGAGAGTAGGCACTGCAGGAAGTGCCCCCAAGAGACCCAGAGTCAGTAGTGCCAATCCCAAACATTCAAAAATCATGAGCAAGGGTCACTAAAAATCATGAGATTGGCTTTAAAATCATGAGGTTATGTAAAAATAATAGATTTGGGGTTCTTTTTATTTGCCTTCTGCTTTTTGAACCTTTAGGGTGCACTGGGGTCACATTTTGAACCTTTCTACACAGCCACAAGGGCTAGAAACTTACTTTTTCTTTAAGAATGAAGGTTGAAATCATCACATATCCCCTTGACTCCAGGAGCTGGGGCTTTAAGGAAAACAATAATTATCATGAGACCCATGCCAAAATCATCAGAGTCAGCAACATTGAGAGTGATGGTACCTTGCAACCCTCTTGCAACCCTCTGATTGGTCAAGCCCCTTGTTTAACCACATGGGTTGCCCCAGGAAATTGTCTGGACAACCACACAGACTTTGGCCTACTGCAACTCCAGTCCTTGCTTGATCTCCTGATCTCCAGCCTCTGACTTCAGCCTCCCAGTTCTAACTGGGTACTGCCTCTGATTTCGGTCTCCAACTCCAGCCTGATTCTGACCCTGGCTCTTGCTTATGGAACCTGGCTCTTGCGATTCCTCCAGCTGCTGCCTGGCAATTACCATCCCTCATGATCAGACCTCAGCCAAGCCATGACCGCTAGGCCAGACCGCCTATGCCCCGTTCCATTATAGTCCCCATATGTGTCACAACAGCTAATGGGTCCCTATAGTTCCATGCTGCAGCAATACTCATTGGAGAGGACTACAACATTCCCTGTTCAGAGATTCCTGCCCACTGATCCTGTTAGGGGAACAGAGTGTGCCACACTCCATGTCTATGTCCCCACCCACACAGCCTCCACTCCCTGGCAGCACGGGAGTGTTGCACTGGGGTCCAATGGGGCTATGTTGCAGGCTGTCTTATAATTTCCCAGAGAATCTTCGCAAGATCTGTGGTGTCTAGGAGGAGATCATGTGCATCTTCTTTGCCCTGCCCCACCCTTTCTGCATGTGCATTTTATCAACCTTCTCTCCTTATACATGGCTCTGCACTCAAGGCCCTCTGGCGAGTCATACGGAAGTAGGAGGATTCTCCCATGGAGGCAGTTGAGTCTCTTTTGCCCACTAGAAGGGAGATGTGCATGCAGAGGAACCCACCTAGGCATGGATCTCAGGGGTGAAATCATGCCCTCTAGTACTTACTTCTGAAGTACTCTCAATGTGCTCAGGCTGCTGTACAACATAAGAAAAATGTTGCTAAAAATACATTTAAACATTAAAAAATAAAACTCTCCAGTTATAACAATCAAAACAAATAGGCTGTGCTGAGAGCACCTACAAAGCAAACTGACTTATTGCTGTCATAAACGGCAACAATGTCTCAGGATACAGTACAGTTCATTTTTCTACTTTCTCCAGCTTAGATTTAATGCAGCAAATACATACATCATAGAATACAAAACTCCCCATCAGGCGTGGAATTGTCACAGGAATAATAATGCTGAAAGAATGGCACAAACAGGTGAGGAAAGAGGTTCCTTGTTAGTGTCTATTTTGGAGACAAAAAATTATGCTTTTATTGTAATTGTGTGTGTAGCGGGGGAGAGAATTAACAAACTGCAATTAGCCAGGAAGTATTCTCTAGTTAAAGGCTTTAAAAGTAGACATTACAGAATAAACAGGAGGAAGAAGTGCTTAAGGGGAAACTCTGCCAAGACAAAATACAGATTTTGCTGTAAGGCTCAGAACTTGTGCTATTAACAATGTCCTATGTTATTAAAAATGGGGAGAGGAGAATCAAGAGTTCTATTAGCATCAGTACCAATGATCAGGTTCTCCCTCCAGTGGGCAGAGGTGGGTAGTGCCTCTGAGGCACCGAGGCAGCATTGCAGAGAGGGTGCAAGAGACAAATGGGCTGGAGGTGGACGAGGGTTGGAAGGATGAGACATCAGTAAAACAGTTTAGCAGAAAATCAGAAGCCAGAGATTGCTATTGTCTAACCAACACCAGACAGGAGCAAGGTAGGTATCAAGTGCCTAATATCTGAACCAAAACTTACAGAGTTTTGTTTTGTCTTTCAGAATGAATGCATTAGTACCCCTTTCTTACTCACAGCTTATCGGCAACAGTAAGTCCACTAGACATGTGGGCACACCAGCCAAGCCACCTGCAACTCCTGCTGCATGGAGATCCCAGGGCTTGCACGTTTAATTCCAAAAATGAGCAGAGCTGGCCCAGAAGAGAGTGGGCTTAGGATAGGTGGGCCATGCACTGATGCAACCCATCTCTCAGGGACCCTCCCAGTCTGGCTGTGCTGCCATGGCTGGATTTTAAAGCTATCCCTCCCTACAGAAACTCTCCAGAGGGCACCAGTAGGGGGAAAGGGACACGTTTTTCCTGAAAAGGGAGACTGTCCACCTGTGTGAGAGCCAGGCACAATGAAACCTTCTCTGATGTCCACAGTCCACATAAGGGCCATGCTCATTTGGTGTCCCTGTGCTGAGCAGTGCTGCCTCCGTAATCCCTAGGGCACACTAGTCAGAAAGAGATAAAGTGGGGGGAGAGGCAAGGGCATCAATACTTTCCCTTTCCAAAGCAGACCACAGTGTGGGCAGGGAAGATTATGATGAACCTCATAGAGGTATGCAGTAGTAGATGTATTTGCCACGGAACTGCAATTCTGTGCCACCATCTCCAACACAGGCTATGTCTTAAAGGCACAGCTGAGTCAAGGCAGGGGGCTGGGTGTGTGTGAGGGGGGTGCAGGAGTCAGGGAAGGGGGCGTGCGAGGGGGGTGCAGGAGTCAGGACAGAGGGCTGGGGGTGTGGGCTGGGGTCATGGGGGTGCTCCCAGCCCCCTGCCCTGAGCAGCTCACGGCAAGGGGCTAGAGGTTATGCCCTGATTCCACCCCCCTTCCCCAAGGCCCCACCCATGCCTCTTCTCCGCCTCCTCCCCCTCACGCCAGCAAACAGCTGATCGGCGGCAGGGAGAGGGGGTGAGAGGGGGAGGGGCGGGAACGCAGCACGCTGGAGGAAGAGGCAAGGGAGGGGAGAGCTTGGATGCCAGCAGAGCCTGCCCTGCAGGAGTCCTGCTGCAGCAGGACAGAGCCCCAGGAGCCGGCAGCACCAAGCTTCTGCTCCCGCAGGAGAGAGCAGGGAGCGGAGAAGAGCAGCCAGGCCAGGGCCCTTTCAGAGTGTGGGCCCAGCGCCATGGTAAACCCGGTACTGACTTCCACCAGAGGCAGTAAGGCAATAGCTATGTTGACAGGAGAAGCGCTGTCTACACTGCGGGTTAGCTGGATATAACTGCAATGCTCAGGAGTGTGGATTTTTCACACCCCATAGTGATGTAGTTATACCATTGTAAGTTCATAGTGTAGACGTGGCCTTTATGTAGCCTTCAAGGAAACCAGCTCAGTTAGGTGCTGAATCACTGAGAAGCTCTCATTTCATCAGAAAAGTTTTTTCACACAGTAGAAAATGCTTTTTAAAAAAAATAGTTTTTGTGCAGTCAACCAAATTTTTCTTAGCAATTATTTTGCCCTAGAACATCAGCAGAGAAACCTTTCAGATGGGTTCCATTCCTCTTCCTTTTAATGGCTCATTAGCAAAATGCATTCTTACCAGGCTTCACTTTAGACTGCACCTTCCTCTAGCGAGCCAAAATCTAAATGCTAAGGTCGGTCATATTTGCATGTCACCACTTATGCTAATAACAATCCCAGCACCACATTCTTTAAAGAAAGTTATCAATCATGTTGAATATAATTAAACAATAAAGCGAGCGAACAGCTCACAAGGTGATCTCCACTGTTTTTCAGCCAATTAATGTTGTATTATATTCCGTCTGTTCAGATAAATGCTTTGGCTTGAGTCTCCCCCCGCCATCCCTTTATTGTACAAGGTAGCAAGCATAAATTGCACCTTTTATCATTAGTTTTGATAGCACAGACATGTATCTCCAACTGGCTGAAGTTCCTTAAGTGTGTGCTTTCCCAGATGTAGTCCAGATGCCTCCTAC
This sequence comes from Macrochelys suwanniensis, assembly GCA_033296515.1. Taxonomy (NCBI): domain Eukaryota; kingdom Metazoa; phylum Chordata; order Testudines; family Chelydridae; genus Macrochelys; species Macrochelys suwanniensis. The sequence goes on from CM065783.1 coordinate 38,369,554, forward strand.
ATGCATGTGGCAGGAAATTCTTAGCAATCTTTTCTGTTTCCCATATATTATTGGTTTATAATTGCTGCTATCCATCATAATTTTTTTTAGCTACTGACTACTGCCCTTGCGTTTTTTTCCAAAGAGTTTTGCAGGTGTGTAGATAAAACCCAGGCCCAGCAAGCTGAGATAGTTTTGCATCTGTCTCAGTGGTGAGAGGTTCAGCTAGTCATTTAACATTAGCTTAAAGGGACCCTTATTGGAAAAATCCAGTGTAAACAAGGTACTGCATATGAATATTGCATTGCGTCCAGAAGAGTAGCATGTAGCTCCTGACAAGCAATTCTGCCATTTTCCTGAAAACTGATTTAATTAGGGGGAAGATTACTTAGAAATGTTTCAGACATTTTCTTTTGTTTAACCTAAAAGCCTTATTTTTACATGGAAAAAAGGCGGCCTAAGACAGTGTGATAAACTGTATGTAGGACCAAGTGTGTAGCATAATAGGTTCTTTTGGTCCAAGATTCATCTTAAACATGCCCATCCAGGACTAACAGGGCCGGCTCCAGGCACCAGCCTACCAAGCATGTGCTTGGGGCGGCACCTTCTAAGGGGCAGCCAATCTTGGGGCGATGGGGCGGTGCTCGGGGTTTGTTTTTTTCACTTCGGCAGGGCGGCACTCGGGGGGGGGGTTGTTTTGGTGGGGCAGCGCTTGGGGTTGCTTTTTTGTTTCGGCAGGGAGGCGCTCAGGCCGGGGTTTGTTTCAGCGGTGCGGTGCCTGGGGGCGGGGGGTGTTTCAGCAGGGTGGCGCTCGGGGGGTTTGGTTTTTTTTGTTTTGGCGGGGCGGCACTCATTTTGGGGGGTGTTTTTTGCTTGGGGCAGCAAAAAAGTTAGAGCCGACCCTGAGGATTAAGTTACTTTAGCTGATGGATGAAAATTCACACATGAATTTGTGTGCTTTAGTCTGAGCCGCATGAAAAGTGCGCTCGAAAACAAGTGACTACTCCAATGTATATAATAATCATAATAAATAGATGAGTCCACATTTTCCAACTTTCATGATTGTATTGTAAGTTTCACAATATTTTGGTGTTTTTTTCATGAGGCCACAGCTGCTGGAATCAAGAGAATCTCAGCTTTCATTCAAAAGACTAAGTAAGTTTCTAGCCCTTAGGGGTTGCAGAGAAAAGCTTGAAAATGTGAAGCGTGTGTCCCCTGAAGTCTCAGAAACCAAAAGGCAAAGAATAAAACCCCAAATTTTAATATATATTTTAAAAATCTCATTATTTTTCTGCCATTGTCATGATTTCGTTGGTCCAGGTTCATGCTTCCTGAGCACTGGGGTTGGCAATGCTGTGACACTATCATTTCACTCACCCTAATGGAAGGTTTTTGAAATCAAAGCAAAGAACCCCAAAAGAGGTCAGAAAATGAACTCAATTCAGGCTTGACTGAACCTACCTGTATTTTTTCCTCAGCTTCTATCTTTGTGAGAAAGTGCCAGTTCTTCAGGGATAAGAAAAGGGAAACAACAAGAGTTAAGGACCAGCTCAAGAAGAAGGATGAGGAGCAATGAAGGAGATGGAGCAAGCAACAGACCTTTGCAAAATGGTGGGTAAGATTCTGTGCTGCATTTCTAAGAACCATCTTTGCACCATCCTAGCCCTGGGGGCTTGCCTTAGATACAGTAACCTCCCCGAGCTACCGTATGGGCTGCAAAGCTAGGGGGCAGCCTTAAAGCTGTCTTCCACATTTCCTGTATTGCAGGATTCCTCTTCCCTTTTTTCAACCTTTACACCACTCCAGCTTTTTTACCCAGCAATATGAAGGGGTCGGAGCAGGAAAGAGGTCTCACCTGGCCACCTGAAAGCTGATGCTACTTGACAGTGCTAAATATGAAAGGCCAGACCCAGAAATGCATGCTGGGAAAATGTCTATATAAGAAGTCAACTCTTCACTGAAGAGAGTTGGTAGGTGCTAAGCAGCCACAAAGATTGATGCCTCCGTGTGTTACTGCTATATCACAATTATTTTGTATAAGATGTAGTATGAAGCTGCTAGAAAAGATACAGTGCAGTGCTAACTTCCTCTCCTTGAAACAAAAATCAATCACAAAGGCTTGAAGTGTTTGGGTTCATGTTATTTTTCTAATCACTTAACTCTAAAGTTCAGTGCTGTATTGACTTGTAATTGAGTCAGTGTAGCTCTTACAAATCATTCTTAGTCAACTGATTTGGCTAAAAAGTGAACTAGGCAATTGGGAATGTTTTTAAACTTGCCAGAATCTTTAGTCCTTCAAGTCCTCGGAGTTTTGTGTGATTAGTGATTTATTGCTTATAGTCAAAGTTTCTCCCTCATCAGATTAGTAGTGATGACTACTTGATATTGATTTTTTTTTCTAATCTGCCTCATCTGCTTTATGGACTCTTTGCAAATGCCAAGTTAGGTGTGACAATAACATTTTTTTTCATTGAGAATAATTTTAGAGCTCATTCAAATGAGCAACTGTGCACACTAGACAGAAGTAGCTATAGCTGTACTGTACAAACTTGGCTACAAAGCGCTGCTAATGCATTTTATATCTGACTTGTGTAACAGGCCCATCATTCTAGTCTTGGATCTCTCTGGAGCATAGCTTGCCAATCATCTTTAACTGCGTGGTGGGTTTTTGATGCATAGAGAGAACTTGGATCATCCATTTAGCTACTTCCACTTTCAATTTTCAGCCACACTGATCAAAATCTCTTTAACCTATAGACAATGAGTAATGCTCAACAAAATACTGCTGGTTTAGTGGTGAGCTTCATTCACGCCATTTTGAGTGGGAATAAATCTAAACTTTTAAAGAAAACTCAAGTGGTACAAACCCATGAGAATCGAAATAGACCAAAAACGTTAATTTCACCCTGTAGAAGAAGAAAACTAGTAAGATACATGCAGTCCTAGTTTGGGCACTCAGTTCCCTGATCTCAATTACTAGCCTTTATCCTCACTGTACGTATCTGTGTGTGCGCAACTGACAAAAGAGTATTCTCCTTTTGTTAGCTGTTTCACATAGCTCACGTTAGATTGTACTTAGCTCAGGAAATGGAAATGAATAGTATTTGTCAAGAATATATTACAAAAAATTCTACCCTTTCCTTTTGTTAGAAAGCAACTATCACAGCAAGGGCAACTTTTAGTACCACTTTAATAGTCACCCCTAAAAAATTGTTTTCAAAATGTTACTGCCATTACTGCCCGACTATTTACTAGGGGTCATATCTGGAAAAAGCCTGCTGCATGCAGTGTTATGAGTTGTCACTCACACACTGAAGTGTTCATGTTTTTAATAATATTGATTGGTTATAGCAATCAAATAGGATGGCTTCAAGATTTGTCATTTACTCTGACAAAATACATCACCCATAAATTATAAAGAAAAATAAACAAACGTTGGTTGTAAATCTTATTGTGTTGTGGATTTATTGTGTTACTTTTACTGAGTTCATTCAGTGGTGAGTTATTACAGGAACTCTCTCTTTGGCTTGAATAATGGGAATGAGTTATAACTTGTGCCTAACATTTAGCAAATCGTAAGGAGACTGATAAAGCAGTCAGTTGCCAGCACGCGTTCATTGCTCTTGCTGTGTTTCTACAGCTCTAGGAATCCATGTACACAGGATATTCTGAATGATGGCAAAGACTACTCTCCTCTTGCTCACAACGGTGTAAATCAGGAGTAACTCCGCTGATGTCAGTGGAGCTACAATGGGGTAAAACTGGTGTAAGTGAGGAGATTCTTAATTTTCTTTTAGCCATCACTCACACACACTTAGCTGTTACAATCATTTCTCACCAGTCAATCCTTTCCCCGCTGCCCTGATAACTTTGTTGTACTCTCTCCCAGTTGTCAATATCATCCTGGTACCCATGTGGCCAAAGTCAAAGTCTATTACATCTCCCTGTTCTCATCTAATAGCATGGGGAATACTGTGTGTGCAATTTACTAAGCATGCAAATTAGTGTGTGCAAAATTAGAGGCTGTATTTGGAAAACTGGGCCTCAATAAAATGCCAGAAGAAAATCTCTCTCATCTGATAACAGATAATAGCCTCTGGCCTAAGCAACTGGTGACTTGCAATAAAAAATGTTCCCCAAAGGGTTAATGGGAAAGTCATGTTTTTCAGAATTAACTGCTGTATATATGTTATTTTCATTGTCATTAGCACCCTAGGGTGAGCTTTTCTTCTCTTTCTCCCCCTATATTTTCCCTGATAGAAGCTTGTAAAAATAGCTGAATGGTCTGCTAGATGTTTTGCTATTGCTTGTCTTCCCTCTGTATGGCACAGTGCCTTTTATTTGGGGGTTAGAAGGTGCTCCAAGTCTTCTTTATATGCCCCACTATGGCCTTTCTCCTTTAACTAATTGCCCAGCATTATTCTTTTGGTGTGGCCCTCGGAAATCTGAGCCCTTCCTTCAGCTGTTCTGTCTGCCATTCTAGTGCTGAGTGCCTCCATAACGTTACCACGGATACCTCTATTCTTTGTCTCCTCTCTATGCTAGGTTCCACTGCAGCCCTACATGGCTAGTCTATCAATACTCAGTACAGTTGGTTCAAGGGTTTACTCACCTACTCTCCCATTTATCAGCTCACAGTTCTTTAATTCACTCACACATTCTCTCATCATTCATCAGGCCATTTACACATTCTCCTATCCATTCACACATTCTCTCTCACTCTTTTTCATTCACATGCGTATTCCCTTACCACCACCACCACCCCTGTCATTTTTGCATCACTTCCATTTGCTACAGCTTGTCTCTTGTGGGCTCCACAGCGCCGGCTTTCAGAGTACAACACAAAGTATTATTGTATACCACCTTCCACCCAAAAGTACCATGAAACACTTCACAGCTAATCACAGTCCATACTTGCAAATACAAGTGAACAATATGGATTCATTGGGCCTATTACCTCACCTTGTTCCTGCTCCCAAGCCCTAACTCCAGTTATTAACTCTGGCTTGACCATTGGTGCAACTCTGACTTTGACTTCAGTTTAACCCTTGGCGTGGCTTCTAACTCTAACTCTGGCTGGACCTCTGGCGTGACTACCCATGATCCTGTCTCTACTCTGAGTTCTGACTAAGTAGGTCACACCACCTGTGTACTGCTCTGACACCACTGCACAGCAAGACAGGGAGTGATCAGACAGCAAGAAGCACCTCCTAAGCCAGTTGTTTACATGAGACCAACTTCAAGTACCCATCAGCTCAGGAAAGGACAATGGTGGATAACTGAAGTTAATACAATAGAATCATAGAAGATTAGGGTTGGAATAGACCTCAGGAGGTCATCTATTCCAATCCCCTGCTCAAAGCAGGGCCAACACCAACTAAATCATCCCAGCCAAGGCTTTGTCAAGCTGGGCCTTAAAAACCTCTAAGGATCGAGATTCCATCACCTCCCTAAACCTCTCCAGCGCATCATCAAAGATCTACAACCTATCCTAAAAGATGATCCCTCACTCTCACAGATCTTGGAGGACAGACCAATCCTTGCTTACAGACAGCCCCCCAACCTGAAGCAAATACTCACCAGCAACCACACACCATACAACAAAAACACCAACCCAGGAACCTATCCTTGCAACAAAGCCCAATGCCAACTCTGTCAACATATCGATTCAAGTGATACCATCACAGGGCCTAATCACATCCGCCACGCCATCAGGGGCTCATTCACCTGCACATCTACCAATGTGATATATGCCATCATATGCCAGCAATGCCCCTCTGCCATGTACATTGGCCAAACCGGACAGTCTCTACGCAAAAGAATAAATGGACATAAATCTGACATCAGGAATCATAACATTCAAAAACCAGTAGGAGAACACTTCAACCTCCCTAATCACTCAGTGACAGACTTGAGGGTAGCAGTGTTGTGACAGATTAACTCCAAAAGCAGACTTCAAAGAGAAACTATTGAACTCGAATTAATATGCAAACTAGGTTGCATTGCGTCCGGATTAAATAGAGATTTGGAATGGCTCAGCCATTACGTTAATTGAATCTATTTCCCTTAAGTTAACGATCCTCATTCACACCTGTGTGACCATCTTGTTTATCACTTCAAAGGTTTTTCTTCCCCTGCTGTTATGGTTCCTCTCAACTAATTCGCCTCTTAAGGTTGGTCTATGCACCTCAACCTTATCATGTTTCTCTGACTGTATAAATATCTGTCTACTGTATGTTTCATTCCATGCATCCGATGAAGTGGGTATTAACCCACAAAAGCTTATGCTGAAATAAATGTGTTAGTCTCTAAGGTGCTACAAGTTTTTCTTTCTTATTTTCATCACCTCCCTAGGTAACCCATTCCAGTGCTTCACCACCCTCCTAGTGAAATAGTGTTTCCTAATATCCAGCCTAGACCTCCCCACTGCAACTTGAGACCATCGCTTCTTGTTCTGTCATCTGCCACCACTGAGAACAGTCGAGCTCCATCCTCTTTGAAACCCCTCTTCAGGTAGTTGAAGGCTGCTATCAAATCCCCCATCAGTCTTCTCTCCTGCAGACTAAATAAGCCCAGTTCCCTCAGCCTCTCCTCATACGTCATGTGCTGCAGCCCTCTGATAATTTTCATTGCCCTCCTCTGGACTCTCTCCAATTTGTCCACATCCCTTCTGTAGTGGGGGGACCAAAACTGGACACAATACTCCAGGGGTGGCCTCTCCAGTGCCGAATAGAGAGGAATAATCACTTCCCTTGATCTGCTGGCAATGCTCCTACTAATACAGCCCAATATGCCCTTGGCTTTCTTGGCAACAAGGGCACACTGCTGTCTCATATCCAACTTCTCGTCCACTGTAATCCGCAGGTCCTTTTCTGCAGAACTGCTGCTTAGCCAGTCGGTCCCCAGCCTGTAGCGGTGCATGGTATTCTTCTGTCCTAAGTGCAGGACTTAGACATACCTGCTCCCAACTCAAGAGGGATTTCCACACTCTGAATAAAAGTGAGCCCCCACGGGCAAAGGGAAAAAAGAATAAAGCCTTTTAAAGGTTTGTGTCTGTGGTTTGGCAGGTCTTTGTTGTGCAAACTGTTAGCGTACCCTCTGTTGTGCAAACTGTGTGGAGTGTGGGTGCCAAACTGAGCTGATAACTGGGGGGATGGTTTCACTAGTGCAGGGGGAAATGATCTGAGTGTCTGGTACTTAAGAACTCAGGGAGAGTGGATTTGGAGAGACTCGGGATTGAAAGGGCTGTTGCTGTCACACTGCAAGGAGTAAATAGTCTGGTGGAGGCCAGGGTGAGAGCTTGTGCTTTTAGGCAAGCAACTGAGGTCAGGGATCTGAGCCATAGCAGCATCAGTAGCATAGCCCGGGGTGGGAGGGGAGCAGGGGAAGCGGCCACTCCCCCACTGAGCAGAAGCGGCGCCTTTTTTGTGCTCTGACACCTTTTGCTCCTACGCTGCAGCCAGAGTGGAGCATTTTTTTTTTGCTCCTGGCACCTTTTTTTGCTCCCAACACTTTTTGCTCTCGGCGCTGTTTTTTAGTTCCGCTCCCCCTGTGCTCTAAACCTTGCTACGCCACTGAGCAGCATTGCATTAAGGTTACAGGGCAGGCAGTGACAGAACTCCTTACGGGTCTGGGTGATCCTCAACACATCACATTGTTGTCAAGTTTTCTGTAGGGATCATGACAAAGGTAAGGTTTAAGGAGAGTTGCGAAGGCAGAAAATGTTGTAGCTTTGCAGATGTTTATGGGGAGCTTCTCCCAAGTGGGAGAAAACAGAAAGGTGCTTGTGGGGATTGGAGGCTGGCCTCATGTCAGAGGTGAGAGTCAATATCTTGATAGTGAACATGAGATGATAGTTAGAGCGGGGATAAGCTTGAAAGTGAAGACAAGTGACTTATTCTTGGCTGATAGAGAAGAGGAAGCCAGTGGAGGAATTCAAAGAGGAATGACATGGTCACAATACAGCAGCATTCTGAATGGATATGAATGGGGCAAGATTGCATTTGTCAAGGACAGAGAAAAGGATGTTGCAGTAATTTAGATAGAAGCTGAGAGCCTGGCTGAGAGCATTAGCTGTGTGGATGGATAGGAAGGCCATACCTTAAAGTTGTTAAGCAGAAAGAATTGCAAGTCTTAAACATGGCCTGGATGTGGGGACCTAGACAGTAGTCTGAATCAAAATGATGGCCCAGGTGATGGGCCTGAGTGACAGGCAGGATGGTGGTGTTGTCCACAATGACCGAAAAAGGAAGTCGTAGGGCAGTCTTGGGGGAGGGAAAGATTAAGAGCTCTGTTTTTAGCCTCGTTGAGCTTGTGCTGACGGCTAGACTTCCACAAGAAGATATCAGAGACACAACGTGAGATTTTAGTTTGGAGAGAAGGAAACAGGTATGGCGTAGAGAGGTAGCTCTGTAAGTCATCAGCATCAAGATGATAGAAGAATTTGGGTTTCCGGGTGAAATTATCTGGAGACAAAGTGTAGTGGGAGAAGAGAAGGGGACCAAAGACACAGCCCCATGGAACCCTCACAGAAAGCTAGAGGGAGGATGAGGAGGATCTTGTGCAAGACCGGCTGAAGGAACAATTAAAGAAGTAGGAGGAGAAGCCAGAGAGGACAGAGTCAGAATCCTGGAAGCCCAGGGAGATAGGATTTCAAGAAGAAAAAACTGGTCAACAATGTTGAAGGTGGTTGACAGGTCAAGGGGGAAGCAGATGAAGTAAGTGCATCCAAGCAATGATGCTTGTATTCCCCTTTACCTATACCTTGACATTTCAAGTGGTATAACTTTTGTGTGTCTACAAGGCCTCAGTGACCACTGTGTAGAGGTAGAAGTTTGGAGGTGCAAACCCCAACCACAGAAGACCAACTATGCAGCCATTATGGCTGAGCAGAGATTGAAACAGAAATACAAATTCTGCTCCAATGTCAAAAATACAAAATGAAAGAAAGATATTTCCTCAAACTATCAGGAATCATAAAACACATCTAATAAAAAAGCACTGAAGATAAACTGTTCCTCACCCAGAGAGAAAGGAAATAGATAACAGAATTGGCATCACAGTATGTATCAATTTGCCACTGGATCAGGCATGGGCAATAATGGCAAATAGACACAGGGGATCAAACCCAAACACAGCATGTAACCCTATCCTGGATGGGTCATACCAAGCTTCTGACAGACCCCTGAGAGGTATGTCTTTTTCCTGCACTTTGGCAACACTTTATAGCTTGTCATAGCAATAAAGTCCCAATGAATTGAACTGAATGAGGGGGAAGCATGGAGGAACAAAACTAATTCTGTCACGAGTAGTGGAGGGAAAGTCCTCAAAAATAGGAAGAGAGATGAATGAGATCAGAGTGGTGAGGAAAGTCAAGCCCAGAGATGGTCCTGAAGACCTGAACTTTTTTTTTATACTGTGTTCTGAAATGTCCAGGGAGCCAGTTATTATCACAGAGGCTGAGATTCCTGCTTCCAGGATGGACTGAAGAGGGTTGAACTGGCCCTAGTGTGGACCATTTAGGGTGGGAGGGAGGACAGTGAAGATTTTATGAACCCATGAATCAGAGGAGGAACTGAGAAATGGTCATGGACATTTTCAGTGGGAAAGTGTTTTGGACGTAATGGCTGGCAGATTTACAGATCATGGAAGAGGTGAGAGGCATAGGAGTTCAAAGAGACAAGTCTTAAAGGCCTCGCTTACTCTGCCATTCATTCCTTACCTCTAGAATACTTGGGGCTTATGATGAAAGCACTGACACAAACTTTGATGTAAACCTGTTAATTAATTAATTATCTAAGGCCACTGTCATAATGAGACTTATATAGATTGCATCCAGAATAGATTGCCACTTACCAAATCAAGTTACAGTCAAGGGAAAATATTTTTGTGGGCTTTTCCTCCCCTTTTTCAGGCTATTGCAGAATTATGATGATGTGTTAATGAGTCAAAAATATCTTTGGCAAGTTGGTACAAGGCTCAGATTTCACTGATAATCAGCAGATGAATGAGCCTGTAATAATCCTTCAGAGTCAATTCTGAGTGGTTGAGTTCCTTTACACTCTCCAGAGCATTCATGTAGTTTTGATCTCATTGCTAGCTACCTTGACCAGAGAAGATTACTGATAGCTGTGGGGCGGGGGGTTATTTAAATTTCTAGGGGATAGTTTGTTGGATTTAACATCTTGGAAGCTTGTATTTCCTTTAAACTACAACCAAAATGATTGGGTTCTAAAGGAACTGTAACCACTATGGAAAAAGAGACCTTCATGACAATGGATATACATCTGTTCAGTGTGTAGCCATGGTGAAAAAGAGCAAGCAAAATATTAGGTTACATAAGGAGTAGGAGACTAATACTGAAAATATGATAATGCCATTATATACCATCACCTCTCATCTAGAATACTTTGTTCAGTTCTGGTCACTCTATTTCAAAATAGATATAGCAGAAATTAAAAAGGTACCCACAGATGGCTGATGAACTAGTTAGAGGTATCTCTATATCTATCTCCATATAAAGAAAGACTGAAATGATTGGGCCTGCCCAGATCCTTTATTCCAGTTGCCCCACACTGCTAGCAATTAGAGCCAGCAGGGAGGATTTTTAAAGGCACAAATGGGAGTTAGGTGCCCAACTCCCATTGGTTTTCAATGGGAATTGGGTGCCCATTTGCCCTTTGTGCCTTTGGAAGTCTCCTCTGGCCTATCCAAAACATGAGATCCTCCCAAGACACAAAAGCAGCATGGTGGCCACTATACTAACCTTTTTTGCTGCTGGTGTAGAGGTCTTAGTCTCCTGCAATTGGCCTTTGGGCTATTGGTAGCTGGTGTAACTTAGAGCTGCCTGGAACATAGCTGGCCTAGAATCAAGTGAGAGCAAAGACCATGTTTGCATTCAGACTCCTACGAAGTTTCACAGTGCAGTCCTTGGCCGTAGCAGAGGATCTAGTCCCATTCTGCTCAGAAAGGAGAGGGACAAGCATGGGAGCAGTATGCCTTATCTTTACCATTCATTATTTTGTAAATGGAGTGCTCCTATTCACCCTTTCAAAGCATGAGAAAAAGGTACTGCCAGTGACAAAGAAGAGACAAAGTTAAAAGCTATTAAAAGAAAATACTATTTTCCTCAACGCATAATTAACTGTAGAACTCACTGCCACAAGATTACACTGAGTACAAGAGCTTAGCAAGATTCAATATTAACTAATATAAACTAACTTCCACAGCTACCCCAGATTTATTTTTAAAATTAATTAATTGATTGATAAATTCTCAGGCTTCAGGCCAGGAGCCAACCATTAACTGATGGGGTCAGGAAGAAACTACCCCTATTCGCAGAGTATTCTAAAACTGTCTATGCTGAGGTATCTTCCACCTTCCTATGAAGCATCTGGTCCAGGCCACTGTCAGAGAGAGGACAATGGACTAGAAGGTCCAAGGGTAGGCTCTGATACGGCTTTTCTTATGTTTCTATCAAAATTAGAGCCAGAGAGATCATTTTATTGTGAGCCTTCTCTGCAAAATCTTGTAGTGTTCCATCTTGTTGCATCTATTTCATAAGTGGCATGTCATTAGTAATGTTCTTTTGTGCAGTTTTTCATCGGGGCTGGTGTTCCTTTCCCAGAATTATAGTTAAAAGCCAGTCTCAGTTTCAGAGTTCTATAACTCTATGTCACACATGAAATAACAGAGATTAAACCAGGCTGTTGAAATGTTGATTAATGAAAAAGAGCATGACATCCTGTGAGTTTCTGGCAGAAACCTTAAAGGAGCCGTTCTCCAACTCTTCCATATTCTTTCTTCATTTATGTATATGACTTTCTATGGGACTCAGCACTACAGTATCTGAGCACTTCAAAGATGTTAATGATTTAATCCTCAAGGCATCTCATTCAGGAAGATTGGTAACCCCATTGTACACCTGAGGAACTGAGGCACAGAAAGTAGAGTTTCAAAAACACTCATCATTGGCCTAACTCTGCTGTCAGTGAAATCAACAGTGAAATTCCCATCGACTTCAATGGGAACAGAATTAGGCCAGTGCTGAGCACTTTTGAAAATCCCCCTCATGGAGATAAAATGATTTGCCCATGGTCACACAGGAAGTCCATAGCCCAGCCGGGAACAAAACCCAAATCACCTCAGTAACAGGCTGATGCCGTAACCACAAGACCATCTTTCCTCTGATCCTGTGGCCATTACTTCAGCAAGCCCATGTCAGCTCCCTTGAAAATTCTGAGTCCAGTCAGAAGCAAAAGAGCTGGTAGTCTCCAAGCTGTTCCAAGGAGACAGCAATCTATTATGCACAAAACTACCAATGCAATTTTTATTATATTGCATTACTAAGCACCCTTGCTGACAGTGTTAGCACACAAGGACTGGAAGAACAACATGGAGTCTAATCTGCCTTCTTCCAGGGCATTGTTAAAGCACTTTGGTGGAGAAGTGTGCGGAAGAAAGTGCACTGATGCTTCCTAGGTTCTACATGTTCTGTATCTGTATAGAGGAATTCAATCTACTAAGCTGCCAGTCCAGCATTTTTTCATAAGTTCTGAATTCATTTAATTCACCCATTAAGCTTGTACTAGGTTTATAGACAACTAGACTTCGAAGGAAAAAACTCTTTCCAAGATCAGCTTCAGTGAGCCAATGTTATACCAATAAAATAAAAACCAGCAGTATCTTATTGAAGAGGACAAGACAAAATGTCACATTTATTGTGAATACAAAAAGAATCATAGTAAGCTGTCAGTTATAACTATAACACTTCATTCAGTTTCACATTCATTCATACACACACACAGGTTCTGCATAGATGTCATAGTTACCAGCCTAGAAGTTGCTCATGCCAAGTTACTGGCCAGGTAACTTGGTCATGAGGATGGATCTGAGTCTTTGTCAGATGCATCTGATGCTCCTGAAGGGTGGTAGCAGAACCAGACTCAAAGTCCTCAGTCTTTAGAGTCCATTCTTATAGGAATTAATTGCTATGTTAGTCCATGGGAACTGTTTCATCCTGCTGTTGCTGACTCAATCACCAGATGACACATTCCTGATTTTCGTGCTGTCAGATGTTATCTTGTTTTTCCCATCCTTTGAGATGGTTGGGTGGATCCCAGTTTACCCTCTGGGGGTTGTCTGGTCATTTGATGCCTTCTTCAGCCCATGGTCACTGAATTCCTAGGCTGGCACCATTCATGTACACCAAGCATTCATCAGCAGACATTCTGTATCTTAATCACATTTTACTGTACTGTCTCCACCACTTTTGGGGTGTGTACTAATTTATTTGAGACTCCCTGCCCTTTAATCACAGAGGGTGGGGGTCTTTCTATGCTGTTTCTAGATACAAAGCATGCATAAAGAACAAAGTCAAATAACTTGTTTGCAAGTTTCTCATAGCAATACAGTATCTTTCTGAGAACAGATACAATCAATGGTTTACACAGACAGTAGCTTGTAAGTTTAACAAGGGATCCAAGAGATCTTTTACTTGGTAATGCTATGAGGTTTAAAGTGTGGGGGACAAATTATGGGGAGTTACTTTCACTTGGGGAATCACTTTCAGTACCTTCTTTAATATCCCTACACCAATTCAAAATGGGGCAAAGCTTCCAACTACACAAATACTATATGAAGAGTGTGGAACTCTGAACGATTCAGAAAAATGTTTCTTATTGATATGCCATTTCCTACAACAGTCACCAAATATTACATATCTTAGAAATTTGCTAAGAGTTTACTTTTTACAGAAAAGGATGCAAAAAAGGATCCTTCCCTCCCCCCTCCACAAGATTTCTACAGTAACTAGTGGGAAAGATATCTCTTCTCTTCAAATGTTACTGTGACACAGAGGGTCAAATTCAGCACAACTCTTTGGAAGTCAATTTAATTTCACCTGATTGTGATCTTACATTTCTTTTATAACACATTTAGGCTGCAGTCCTGCCACAGTGCCCACAAGTGAGGACACTGACACCTGTGTGGAGTCCCAATGGAGTGCAAACCGAACTTCCTGGTTTGAAATCCTGGCCCTTTTCAAGTCAATAGAAGATTTGCCATTGATTTCTATGGGGCCAGAATTTCACTCTGTGGGAGCATAACAGTCTACACTAGCAGACTTTACTGTGAGATTGAAGTATTAGTTTTACACCAGAAGCAGTACAGGAGTCCCTGTTGTGACGGGTTGGGATCACAGAAACCACCTTGGTGCTGCCACCTGGTGTGCCAAGGCTACTTCTGCCCCTGCTTCCCTGCCCTTTCCAGCTTGGGACTCCCGAATCCTGTCTGTTTTGAGCCAGATCCACTGATCTGCTGCAAACACAGACCCAGGTCCAAACCACATCCCCTAACAACTGTAAGGCTCCTGGAAGCAGCTCAGGAAGTGCTCTTGCCTTTGACACCCGGGTGCCCAACTCCCAATGGGGTTCAAACCCTGAATAAATCCGTTTTATTAAAGCTTATACAGGGTAAACTCATAAATAGTTCGCCTTCTATTTCAAAGATAGAAAGATATGCACAGCTGTTTGCCCCCTCCCGGTACTAACATGGACTCCAGGTAACTTAATAAGTAAAAAGTGATTTTAATAAGTACAGAAAGTAGGATTTAAGTGATTCCAAGTAGTGACAGACAGAACAAAGTGAATTACTAAGTAAAATAAAATAAAACACGCACATCTAGGTCTAATTCAACTCAACACGGATAAAAGCCTCACCAGTTTGTCTTTTCCTTTCACAGGCTGTAGAACTTCTAGCCTGGGTCCAGCAATCGCTCACACCCCCTATTGTCTTTGTCCTTTGTTCAGTCTCTTTCAGGTATGTCCTTGGGGGGTGGAGGGCCTCTCTCTTTAGCCAGCTGAACACAACATGGAGGGGTCTTCCAAGGGTTTTTATAGCCTTTCCCCCACTCCCTGTGTAGCATCATCTTACCCTGGAGTTTTGGGATCACATGGGCAAGTCACATGTCCATGCACCCTAACCAGTCCAACCAGTTGCATTCCTGACCAGGCCCAGATGTGGATTGGGGTCTGCACCCCCTATTGTCTGTGTAAGGGTTTCTTGATTGGTCTCTTTACATGCACATACCTTTCTCAAGACATGATCCCAGGCTCTTACAAAGGCTATGTACAAAACCAGCAAATATAAAACCAATATTCATAACTACAACTACAACAATGATACATGCATACAAACAAACAGGAGGAATAGATTCAGTAGGTCATAACTTTCACAGAGATATGTTACATGGCACATGTAGCATAAAACATATTCCAGTTACATCATGTATACATTTATAAGCCTCTCCCCATAAAGCCTTACGGGGTACACCATCACACCTGTATTTTTAATAGGCCTAAATTTTCAAAAGTGAGTAGTGATTTTTGGGTGCCCCAGCCCGAGACACTTCAAAAGGAGCTGATATTTTAGAGGGCAGGTGCACAACACTTTCTGACACCACGCCCCTTTAAAGTAACAGAGTTGGGAGCCCAAGAATTTGGGCAACCAAAATCCTTAGTCATTCTTCAAAATCTACGCCTAACGTTATTCTTTGCTGAGTCATTGAATATTCTTCTAAAGAGACACTGTCCACTTATATATAAAAAAAGCCATTGGGAATAGCCAAGATAAAATACATTGCCAAAAATATATATTCCACAATTCTTCCCTAATTTACCCATTGTAACAGGTAGAATTTCAAAGCCATTTTTCTGTAAGACGGTGATTATTCTGGGAGCGACGGTCACATCAGTTAAATTCAAATAGGAGTCCATGGGCAGAAATGCAGGGTATTTAGGTGGAACACACACAGATTCTTTCTTTCTTTCATTTGTCTTTACCTTGTTATGAGCCACATTAGGATTTTCCTACCTTATGCTAAGAGACTGATCTCTGTCACTTTACTCTATGAACCTTTCTCAAACTGCTTTTTATTTCCAGATCAGAGCACTAAGCTGCCTACCCTGCACTACCATATTTAAACATGTCTCTCACTTCTTACCCTTGCTTCTCACCAAACATCAAGTCCCCCAAGAGGAAGGTTGTCCCAATGGCTGGGAATATTGAACCAATATTTTAAAACATAAGTGCTGGCATTACACTATCATCCTTGTGATACAGGGGGATGCCAAGTGCTTGATTGTTAACATTTTTATTTTGCTGCTCTCATGAAGTTTATATCTCCATGAACCACTTGCCACTTCCTTCCCAAACTCGATGTTGTTTATGCTAAACTTCCAGAAGCCATTGCTCAACCCCATGGCTGTTACATAAATTAGAGGCTTGACTGAGTTTAGAATGTCCAGAATATGCTCAGAATAGTTCTAATAAAATCCTTCATGCTGAGAATCAAAATATAAATAAGGAAATTTTAAAAAGCCACCTTTAAAATAAAAATAGAGCCAATGCCATGCCATGGACTGTACTGAGGCAAAACAAGAGCTACATTTCAGCATTACTGCAACACATTTCCTTAGCCAGACAAGAATAACCCTCTCCCTCACTTGGTGGGATATTACATTTTTCAGCTATACCTCTTTTATTTTTAGACAGCCAAAAGCTCTTTGAGTATGTAGCTTATGGTTTCCTTAATTTCTTTTGTCTGTAATGTGTTTTGATATTTTTGAAGAGTTAAACCAGCTGTAAATTGGCCCAGGCAGTAGAGGTCTTTAAAAATGTTAAACAGTTGAAATTCACAACATCCATAAACATTTTTATTATCCTTTCTAGCTTAGTGGAATGGCTGGCAGCACGCGTCTCTAGCTTGGCACAATAACTAGCATAATTTTGGAAGTGAATGAGCATAGTAACATTATCTCACTTTAGACAGTCTAAATAGGGAGGGGAGTCTAAGTACACTCTTCCTGTAGAGCAAGTATTATTAGTGCTATAAAGTGTTCGTGACATAAAACAGCAAAGGAATCTCACGGAATTTGTATACAGAAGAGTCGCTATTGTTGAAGGTTGATTCATGCCGCTGACAGACACATTACTATACACAATACCACTGCTTCTTCTAGCAACCACAGGCATGATGGGGACCTTGCTGAGTGAGTGCTAATGCCCTCTGGAAGAGACAGCATCACAGCTCTGATAATGAGTTTGCTGATGATTTTTCAGTTCTATCACCCAGAGAAACTAAAGTTTTTCCAAGTACCAGAGCTGTGATCCATATCCAAGGAGTCAGGAAGGCGCAGCGGGAATGGACAGTTTTAATAAGATCAAGGATCATAATTTATGGGTCTGTTTTAACTGGGAATGAATTTCTGAATCATTGTAATAGGTAGGATTTCAAAGAAAATTGGCAGCAAGCGTCATTAGAGCATTCCAGTGAACTGAAGCCAAGAGCTGGTTTCCTTGATGTCAGTTTTTCCATTGGCAAGAACATCAGTGTAATGCTAGTGTTTGATACCAATACAAGGTGAGTGTCAGTCTCAGCTATGCATTCCACTAAACATTAAGCCTCAGATTTAAAACAGGCTCGTACCACAAAAATATACCTAATTCTTATTCTCATTTGAGGTATGATATATTGCCTTTTTATTACCTCTAAACTAAGCTCTGCTCTGGTTTTAAAACAAGCTCAATTCACTCAAATGGGATACTCTGCAGAATGAATACATGTTTGCTAGTAAGATTGTCCAAAGATTATGATCCCAATCCTCAACCTCTGGTGGGGTCTTTTGGGGGCAATCACAGTAAAGGAACCTGGGGCCACTGAAGATTCCCCCAGCAAAAAACTGGCTTTGTACCATTTATTCCTTCACCTCTGGCCTGGGGAGCATGTTGAGGTGACAGGACTGCAAGGGGAAGCTCTTTGTTATTTCCCAGGACCAGGGGAGCAAGAAGGAGGTTACAGCCACCTTGTTATCCCATCTTTTCAGTTGTACTGGGTCTGAGTAACTGGTCTCTGTGTGTATGTACATATTACAGGCAGGCCTGGTAGCACCACCTATTAAGGTTGCCCAGCAACTCTCATTATAAGATCCCGTTCTAAATTGCTTATCACTTTGGCAAACGGTTAACCGTTCAAGCTGAAATTTTCTATGCAAGGTGTCTGCCTCAGGCTGACTCTTTTTGGAACATCTCAGCCAAAACGGTTCAGTCATTTCTGAGAGTGAAGCTAGGGGGAAATACGTTGTTTGGCACATGTTAAAAAACTCTGGCAACCCTTTCTTTGAACTATTCTAGTGCCTTCATGCTTTGGAGCAAGGACTTGAAATTTAGCAGGTGAGTGGACTTTGTGTCTGGCCTTTGCCCAGCCCTGTGAAAATCTGCCCAGATTTGGCCATATTATAATCCTTTGACAAATCATAGTTCCCACATGCTCCGTAAAGTCTTCTTCTATTTCCAAAGATTCCGCCCTCACTGAGCATGTTTGAGCCTCTCACAGCTCCTAGCAGTGACTGGTTTGTGCATGTGCCATCCTCACACAGGTCCTAGTGCTAACCAGGCTGCATATGAACCATCCCAACAGAGCAACTGAGCATGCTCCACCCCCTTAAAGCTCCTATAGGTGACTGGACGCTGCATGCAGTATTCCCACAGAGCAACTGAACAAGCTCCAGCCCAGAACTACAGTTGAGAACCTGGATGTTCTCTAAAATGGCTGCTCCCATCTACTCTGACTCGGATGAGGCCAGGAACCCAAAATAAGAAAGAGGAACCCATCTGATGTGAATGCAGAGGGGGGAAAAGCTGGGTGGGGTGGGATGGAAAGGAGGATATT
Source organism: Macrochelys suwanniensis (assembly GCA_033296515.1). Classification (NCBI taxonomy): domain Eukaryota; kingdom Metazoa; phylum Chordata; order Testudines; family Chelydridae; genus Macrochelys; species Macrochelys suwanniensis. The sequence goes on from CM065783.1 coordinate 38,388,260, forward strand.
GGAACAATTAGTCTAAGATTGGCACTGGTGGTGGGGGGAAGAAACTGGGACTGGCTGGGCATGGAGACTGGGAATGGAGACTGTACGGAAACTGGGAATGGAAGAGTGAAGAAATGCTGGGACTGGGATCTGGGTGGAGAGAAACTGGGACTGAGTGCTGGTGAGGGAAACTGACTGGGAGCCAGTTGACCTTGGGGGGGGGGGGATGGAGCAGGATACTGAGATCAGATGAGGAGCATGAGATGATAGCTGCAGCGGCACAGGAGCCAGCAAACAGAGCTGTAAACAGGGAAGTTACAGCTAATTGCCTTCTATGATGAGATAACCGGCTCTGTGGATGAGGGGAAAGCAGTGGATGTGCTATTTCTTGACTTTAGCAAAGCTTTTGATACAGTCTCCCACAGTGTTCTTGCCAGCAAGTTAAGGAAGTATGGGCTGGATGAATGCACGGTAAGGTGGATAGAAAACTGGCTGGATGGTCGTGCTCAACGGGTAGTGATCAATGGCTCCATGTCTAGTTGGCAGCCGGTATCAAGTGGAGTGCCCCAAGGGTCGGTGCTGGGGCCGGTTTTGTTCAATATCTTCATCAACGATCTGGAGGATGGTGTGGACTGCACCCTTAGCAAGTTTGCAGATGACACTAAACTGGGAGGAGTGGTTGATACGCTGGAGGGTAGGGACAGGATACAGAGGGACCTAGACAAATTAGAGGATTGGGCCAAAAGAAATCTGATGAGGTTCAACAAGGACAAGTGCAGAGTCCTGCACTTAGGACGCAAGAATCCCATGCACTGCTACAGACTAGGGACCGAATGGCTGGGCAGCAGTGCTGCAGAAAAGGACCTAGGGGTTACGGTGGACGAAAAGCTGAATATGAGTCAACAGTGTGCCCTTGTTGCCAAGAAGGCTAACGGCATTTTGGGCTGTATAAGTAGGGGCATTTCCAGCAGATCGAGGGACGTGATTATTCCCCTCTATTCGGCACTGGTGAGGCCTCATTTGGAGTACTGTGTCCAGTTTTGGGCCCCACGCTACAAGAAGGATGTGGATAAATTGGAAAGAGTCCAACAGAGGGCAACAAAAATGATTAGGGGGCTCGAGCACATGACTTATGAGGAGAGGCTGAGGGAACTGGGATTGTTTAGCCTGCAGAAGAGAAGAATGAGGGGGGATTTGATAGCTGCTTTCAACTACCTGAAAGGGGGTTCCAAAGAGGATGGATCTAGACTGTTCTCAGCGGTAGAAGATGACAGAACAAGGAGTAATGGTCTCAAGTTGCAGAGGGGGAGGTTTAGGTTGGATATTAGGAAAAACTTTTTCACTAGTAGGGTGGTGAAGCACTGGAATGGGTTACCTAGGGAGGTGGTGGAATCTCCTTCCTTAGATGTTTTTAAGGTCAGGCTTGACAAAGCCCTGGCTGGGATGATCTAATTGGGTTTGGTCCTGCTTTGAGCAGGGGGTTGGACTAGATGACCTCCTGAGGTCCCTTCCAACCCTGAGATTCTATGATTCTATGATTCTAAGTTTGAGTGGGAGTTTGTAAGGGGAGTTTGGGGGGAAGACTAGGAGAACCAGGAAGAGGAACATACAGGCTAGTGAAGGGAGTGTGTGGTGTTCCGGCAGTGATGTGGTGCTCGTTGGGGGTTTGTTTTGCTGTGGCTGGTGGTGGTTTGGTTTGGTTTGTGTTTCCTGGACTAACAGGACTTAGGTGGGAAGGCTATGACAGATACAGAGGCAGCAGTTCCCAAGCAGCGGAAGACACATTGAAGATGGTTGGATGTGGAAGCTGCGGTATGTACATAATCCTGGAGGGGGTACCTGAAAAGAGTTACATCTGCATGAAGTGCCGCCTGATAGAGCTGATGGAAGAAAAGATCCGAGGATTGGAGATGCAGGTGGAAACTCTGCTTGAGTTTAGAAGGGGGTTTGAGCAGATGATGGAGCAAAGACATGAGGAGGCTGAAGGGAAAAGCTCAGACTTGCAGATGGAAGCAGGACCAAAGAACTCTGAGGGGAGACTGCTGGGTGAGGAAAGAGGACAGTGAAAGCATGTGACTAAGAGAACCAGGCAGAGGAAAAGACAGGCTAGTGAAGGAGAAATAGAGCTCAGGAACAGGTTTGTGGAGTTCGAAAATGAAGAAGGGGCACAGCAGGTGGTCACTGAAGGTGGGAGGGCAAGGAAGAAGAGAAGAGCAGCTAGTCCTATAGAAAGAGGGGAAGAGTCAATGAAGATAACAACACCAAATATGAGCCCCAGGAGGATACAGGATGGGTGGCAGAGTATTGCAAGGGAGAATAGGAATCGAGAGGACTTGCAGCCAGAGGGAACAGGGGATAGACCGGAGAATCGCATCATCACCAGGAAAAGGCAGGTCTACATGATTGGGGACTCCTTACTGAGAAAAATAGACAGGCCTGTAACCAGAGTTGATCCAGAGAACAGAAAGGTGTGCTGTCTGCCGGGTGCTAAGATACGGGATGTGGACCTGAGGCAAAAGAGGATCCTAACGGGAGCGGGAAAGAATCCACTGATTGTCTTTCATGTGGGAACAAATGATACGGTTAGATTCTTGCTGGAACGAATCAAGGGAGACTATGCCAGGCTGGGGAAGACGCTTAAGGACATCGAGGCTCAGGTGATCTTCAGTGGGATTCTGCCTGTTCCTAGAGAAGGGCAACAAAGGTGTGACAAGATTATGATGCTCAACAGATGGCTCAGGCAGTGGTGCTATAAGGAGGGCTTTGGGCTGTATGGCCACTGAGAGGCATTCATGGACAGAGGACTGTTCTCTTGGGATGGACTTCACCTGAGTAGGGAGGGAAATAGACTTCTAGGATGGAGGCTGGCACAACTGATTAAGAGAGCTTTAAACTAGGAATTTGGGGGAGATGGTTGGGAGACATCCAGGTAATCTCCATGCCGGATTTTAACATTGAGAGGGAAGAAAACGAAGTAAGAAAGGATACAGCCGTGGGTAGGAGAATGGACATAAGGAGGAAGGGTAGTGTAGACACCAGTCTAATAGGTGGTACTAGTGGTAGAATGTCTGTGTCTAATCGGGTAAAGAATGTGAGCAAAGCCAAACAGCAAAAATTAAGATGTAAGGTAACAAAATGGAGGAACTAGAGCTACTGGTGCAGGAAGTAAAACCAGATATTATAGGGATAACAGAAACATGGTGGAATAGTAGTCATGACTGGAGTACAGGAATTGGAGCCTCTCCTGGGATAGTGCTTGGAGTGTGCTATAGACCACTGGGATCTGATTTGGATATGGATAGAGACCTCTTTAATGTTTTTAATGAAGTAAATACTAATGGAAATTGTGTGATCATGGGAGACTTTAATTTCCCAGATATAGACTGGATGACAAGTGCTAGTAATAATAATAGGGCTCAGATTTTCCTGGATGCAATAGCTGATGGATTCCTTCACCAAGTAGTTGCTGAACCAACAAGAGGGGATGCCATTTTAGATTTGGTTTTGGTGAGTCGTGAAGACCTCATAGAAGAAATGGTTGAAGGGGTCAACCTTGGTTCGAGCTATCATGAGCTAATTCAGTTCAAATTGAATGGAAGGATAAACAAAAATAGATCTATGACTAGGGTTTTTGATTTCAAAAAGGGCTAACTTTAAAAAATTAAGGAAATTAGTTAGGGAAGTGGATTGGACTGAAGAACTTGTGGATCTAAAGGCGGAGGAGGCCTGAAATTATTTCAGGTCAAAGCTGCAGAAGCCTGCATCCCAAGAAAGGGGGGAAAATTCATAGGCAAGAGTTGTATATCAAGCTTGTTGAGCAAGGATCTCAGAGAGATGATTAAGAAAAAGCAGAAAGCCTACAAGGAGTGGAGGATGGGCGGGATCAGCAGGGAAAGCTACCTTATTGAGGTCAGAACATGTATGGATAAAGTGAGAAATGCCAAAAGCCATGTAGAGTTGGACCTTGAAAAGGGAATTAAAAACAATAGTAAAAGGTTCTCTAGCCATATAAATAAGAAGAAAACAAAGAAAGAAGAAGTGGGACCGCTAAACACTGAAGATGGAGTGGAGGTTATGGATAATCTAGGCATGGCGCAATATCTAAACAAATACTTTGCCTCAGTCTTTCATGAGACTAATGAGAATCTTAGGGATAACGTCAGGATGACAAATGGGAATGAAGATATCCGAGGTAGAAACCAAACTCGAACAGCTTAATGGAACTAAATTGGGGGGCCTAGATAATCTTCATCCAAGAATATTAAAGGAACTGGCACATGAAATTGCAAGCCCATTAGCATGAATTTTTAATGAATCTGTAAACTCAGGGGTTGTACCATATGACTGGAGAATTGCTAACATAGTTCCTATTTTTAAGAAAGGGGGAAAAAGTGATCCGAGTAACTACGGGCCTGTTAGTTTGACATCCGTAGTATGCAAGGTCTTGGAAAAAAATTTGAAGGAGAAAGTAGTTAAGGACATTGAGGTCAATGATAATTGGGATAAAATACAACATGGTTTTACAAAAGGTAGATCATGCCAAACCAACCTGATCTCCGTCTTTGAGAAGGTAACAGGTTTTTTAGACAAAGGAAACACAGTGGATCTAATTTACCTCGATTTCAATAAGGCATTTACTACAGTTCCACATGAGGAATTATTAGTTAAATTGGAAAAGATGGGGATCAATATGAAAATTGAAAAGTGGATAAGAAACTGGTTAAAGGGGAGACTACAACAGGTCATACTGAAAGGTGAACTGTCACGCTAGAGGGAGATTACTAGTGGAGTTCCTCAGGGATCAGTTTTGGGAACAATCTTATTTAATCTTTTTATTACTGACCTTGGCACAAAAAGTAGGAGTGTGCTAATAAAGTTTGCGGATGACACAAAGCTGGGAGGTATTGCCAATACAGAGAAGGACTGGGATATCATACAGGAAGATCTAGATGACCTTGTAAACTGGAGTAATAGTAATAGGATGACATTTAATAGTGAAAAGTGTAAGGTCATGCATTTAGGGATTAATAACAAGAATTTTATTTATAAGATGGGGACGCATCAATTGGAAGTAACAGAGGCGGAGAAGGACCTCAGAGTATTGGTCGATCACAGAATGACTATGAACCACCAATGTGATATAGCTGTGAAAAAAGCTAATGTGGTCTTGGGATGCATCAGGTGAGGTATTTCCAGTAGAGATAAGGAGGTGTTAGTACCATTATACAAGGCATTGGTGAGACCTCATCTGGAATACTGTGTGCAGTTCTGGTCTCCCATGTTTAAGAAGGATGAATTCAGACTGGAACAGGTACAGAGAAGGGCTACTAGGATGATCTGAGGAATGGAAAACCTGTCTTATGAAAGGAAACTGAAAGAGCTTGGCTTGTTTAGCCTAACCAAAAAAAGGCTGAGGGGAGATATGATTGCTCTCTATAAATATATCAGAGGGATAAATACCAGGGAGGGAGAGGAATTATTTAAGCTCAGTACCAATGTGGACACAAGAACAAATGGCTATAAACTGGCCATCAGGAAGTTTAGACTTGAAATTAGATGAAGGTTTCTAACCATTAGAGGAGTGAAGTTCTGGAACAGCCTTCCAAGGGGAGCAGTGGGGGCAAAAGACATATCTGGCTTCAAGATTAAGCTTGATAAGTTTATGGAGGGGATGGTATGATGGGATAGCCTAATTTTGGAAATTAATTGATCTTTGACTATTAGTGGTAAATATGCCCAATGCCCTTGATGGGATGTTAGATAGGGTGGGATCTGAGTTACTAGAGAATTCTTTCCTGGGTGTCTGGCGGGTTAGTCTTGCCGACATGCTCAGGGTTTAGCTGATCGCCATATTTGGCATCGGGAAGGAATTTTCCTCCAGGGCAGATTGGCAGAGGCCCTGGGGGGTTTTCACCTTCCTCTGCAACGTGGGGCATGGGTCACTTGCTGGAGGATTCTCTGCACCTTGAAGTCTTTAAACCATGAGTTGAGGACTTCAATAGCTCAGATTCTGTGGCGAGGTCAGACTAGATGATCATAATGGTCCGTTCTGACCTTAAAGTCTATGAGTCTATGAGCTAGGGAGCAGTGGTGAGACTGGAACTTGCTGGACAAGAAGCATGGGTCTAAGAACCAGTGCGGGAAGGGAGGGAACACAGATTGGACAAGGGTTTGGGGTGTGGGGAGAGAACTGGAATTGATTGGACAAAGACTGGAACAAGGATCTTGGGGGGAAGGATTAGGGACAAGGAACTGGGTCAGGAGGTGGGAAGTGGGAGTGCTAGGCAAGGAGACTGAAACTGGGTGTGGGCAGGAGGAGTGACAGAGTGGGTGGGAGTTTAGGACTTAGACAGCGAACCCAGAGGAAGACACTAGCACCCAAAATTATTGGAAACTTTTTATCTTAATCTCTGTGACAACTCCTCATATGTAAATTGGGGATAATATGACCCCTCTCATCTCACAGAGTTGTTGTGGAGATAAATGAATTAAAGTTTGGGGAGCATTCAGATACAGTAGTGATGAGTATGGTGGAAAACTCCATGAGGAAATTAATAATTCTGTCTTCAAGGCAGTGTTTGAATAGTGTGCAGTAACAAGGCCTGGGTCCACACATTGAACAACGAAGATAAAGTACTGAATAGCTGCTATTTAAGTGAGTAAAATCCATCCTGTAACCTGAATGAGGCAGGGGACCTGTGAAAAAAACAGTATGTGTTCCTTTAATTAAAGACTGTCATAATGCATATGTACAAAAAGGTTGAATTAAAGTTGCATAAGCAACATTATTTTGGAATTACCTAACTTCTGAGTGCTAGAGTTTGCAACCTTAATAATATTCATTTAGCAGGCTGAGTTTTTTGTTTTGTTTTTGTAATATTTATATATATTCCACTTTCCTTTGATATCTATTAGCCATCACTTGGAGCCACTGAAATCAAGAAAAGACCACAAAGCATAAATGTATCAAAAAGACAATGCAATCATAATATATATTTCGGACAAACCATGCAATCCTTCCTCAGCACAGAGGTAAAACATCCAAAGGCTGGGGAAAGCAAGCAGGGATAAAAGCAGAGCGGGGTTTCTACTCCGTCCATTGACAGAATACACTTTTTTTAATTTTTACTCAAGTTTGCAATCAGGTTCATGTTGGCTGTTTCAGGTTATCTGAGCAGTAGCAGTGGCCAGGAGCACTTACTCAAATCTGCCGCGCAAGTAGATTGAGACCTTTTCTTTTGGAAATTTTGCCACAACTCTCCATGCCTTTGTCCTACATGTTAGATGACAGCAATGCCTTCTATATGAGCCAAGTATTGAAGGGCTCATAGAAACTTCAGCTAGTGCAAAATGGAGCTGTCTACTTATTAAGTGGATGTTTTTACAGACTCTTACTCCTGGGAATTCTGCGTCTAAAAATTCTGCAACAAAAAATTTAAAATTCTACACACAATGTTTTAAAATTCAGCAAAATTCTGCATATTTTATTTGTCGAAATAACACAATATAATCACACCAGTTTCAATTTTTTTTGTCATTTATTTCAAAATATCTGTCAGTAAGTAGGTGTGTAACAATACAGACAACAAAAAAGACCCAGGAAATGTTTTTTGACAAGTAGATTCCTTACTTGGCATATTAATACAGAACTCTGAGTAATAATTCATTTAAACTACAATACAGAACCGTATTTCCTGCACCCTTCAGAAGCAGTGGAAAGGGGTAACAGAGGGAGAGGGAAGTAAATTGCTGGGAAGGAGCCTGGGTGAGAACTTGAAAAGGATGAAAAGGCGAGTTGTACTAGTGCACTCAAACTGAGCCTGATTCCCCACTGCCTTTCATAGATTCATAAAATCTAAGTCCAGAAAGGACCATTCTGATCATTTAGTCTGACTTCCTATATAGGCACAGGCCATAGAACTTCCCCAAAATAATTCCTATTCCATCTGTACCAAGGTAAAGTATCAAATATGAATTCTCCCCTCATTTTCACCAGTGGTAACCTTTTAACATATATATTAATGAGTGCACATGCTATATGGCATTGAAGCATCAGATCTACTATTGCATCACCTTTTATAGTGCACCAGTTTATTTACTAACTAATGCAAGGTATGTTGGACATTTGAGAGATTTCCTACTCACTGCAGCTAGGACTGTTTTTAAAAATTAAGCAATATTTTGAATGCTTTACATAGAAACTGAAACACAGACAACTCTCAAGGTAACAGCAGAGTAGGGGGTGCTATTTTTTTTGCCCTAGCAACTTCAGCCCTCCCTCTTCATTAGATAAATCAAGGATTTGGATCCAGATTTGATGTAGGCCAGAGTTTATGAGTCAAACCAGAGCTAATGTTTGGGCTTGAGTATCCAAACAAGGGCTAATGTTAGATTCAATGACACCAAACTCTTTATTCTCTCAAGCTATTTCTGTGATATTTCAGCACCAAATGATGGAAATCTTATGAGATTAGCTGTTTTCATCAGCTTTCTGATCTCTTGGGTTGCATCTGACCCATATTCAGAAGAGAAGAGCTGTAAGATTTAGATCCACTCTGGACTCAAAACAGGATAACGTTTGAAACCCGAGGACAGTGTAAGATACTCCAGTAACCATCCTAAGAATTTATCTTTTCTATAATGTCAGCGCTATTATGGATGCACAGGTTTATTAGCATATATAAGACACTATGTAATGGGATGATTTGAGCTCTAAATGACCGGATTAAGGTCCCCACTCCACACTGTATTTGCAATTCATACTGAATGCATTTGCAGTCAAACTGTCATTTTATATTAGAAGTGAATTTTCCTGCTCTTGATTTTCTTTCTGCTTATGCTTTCCTCATTCTTCACTTCCTCAGGATTTTGGAAGAATAATAAAAACTAAAATATAACAAACTACTTGAGTCACTGAATACATTTTGCATGGTATTCATTTCCATCACCATCAACTTCAAGATGTGCCTTAGGATGACATAGAACAACTTGATGCAAATTACCATTAATGCAGCAATGCTTTTGAATAACGAGTCTCTGTTTATAATAAATAAATAAATAAATAAATAAAAGGTCTCTTGCTGTCATGTTACAGTGTAACTGAAACTGAATAAAGCTATTCAGCAGAGTAGTTGTATATACACAATAGCAGTTGGTAAGCAGAGCACACAACTTCTGAAAACAAAGTCAGCACACAAATATGGCCAAGAAATTAGGTCTTGGATTTCAGGAATGAATTAATAGAGTATATCAGAGTCAAATGGCATTAGACAGCTTATTGTTTAAAAAAAAAGAACAGTGATGGGTACAACAACTGCCCTTGATGCATTCAGGCTAGATTCTATCCCTATTAGTATGCCCCATAAATTTGAATTTTCCCATGAGTTCGCTGAGACTGCCATATGAACAGTCATTCAGTAAACCTTCCCAGATATGTTACTCTTATACAGACATGCACACATTCCAAAAGTGCCTCAAACAGTTTATCTAGCCACCTATTTCTTCTGAGACCCATGAAGCAAAGTAGCATGTTAAGGTGTGTATCGAGCTCATCTTCCCCTTTTTTTAAATGGGCAACAGGGCTGGGCTAGCCACTGGAGGAAGTGACAGAAATCGGGGTTGACTCTGAGAAGGGGACACTGATGAGATTCACAGTGCTGCAAAGTTGAAGCCAGACAGGCATGAAGGTGAGTTGGGATTTTTAGATCTAGAATGATGCTGCATAGGCCCATCTCTGGTACTACTGGCAAAGAGACAGGTGACTATGGATGTAAGACGTAAGATACAAATGTAGGATCAAAATTCTGCACATTCGTAAAGCGAATGTATAATTATCTGACGTGAAAAGCCAATCTATTGTAGGATGTGGAGGTAGCAGCGATTCATATCCCAGTGGTGAAGTCATAATATCAGTCTGAAGAGCCTGCTGAGTTGTCTGATTCTATATTATGAAAGGTGCCATTTTCGGTGGCCCAGATAACACAGGGTAACTTCCAAGTTACACAAGTTATTGAAGAAGTGCCACAAAGTACAATGGAGTAATGTCACGATGCCTACCAAACTGTATTGCCATTGCCTGCTTGTATCTGCCTCCTGGATGCTCAATATTATGAATAGTCATCAGTCACTTCAAGATGACTTAACGTGATAAAAAAAAGGATATAGATATAGATATAGATACACACACACACACTTTTTTAGTTATATATATATATAAGATTATATATATATAAACTATATAAGATTTTATTCAAGTGTACGGTCAGCTGTTTATACTCCCATCTACATGTCACAGCATCCTCACATCACCACCACCACAGCCCTTCCAGCTGCATAAATAGCTTGTCAACCCATCACTTCGCAGGACAGATTTTTAGCCAGGGCAGCTGGTGTACTCTGAGCTGAACGTAAATTTCAGCAGCTTTAGAACACTAGCAACAGATATGAAAATTGAATGTGTGTGTTTTCTTTGCATTACAACATGGGCTAGTTAGAATTGCAATGTGTTTACTAAAGCACATAAGGCCAAGCTTTTCAAAAGTGACTAGAGATTTTGGATGTGTCCATTTTTTGAGAGCCAATTTGAGACTCCTTAAAGGGCTCTGATTTTCAGAGGGGAGGGGAGTCAGCCCTTTCAGAAAATCAACCCACTTTACGATGTCTCCAGTTGAGCATCCAAAAACCAAAGCACCCAGAAGCACTAGTCACTTAGGTAAATATTGGCAATAGTTTAGGATCAGATTCAATACACTTACTGCTCACGAACAGTCTCTTACTCATGCAATAGCTCTATTGATTTCAATAGAACTACTTAGGGAGTAAGGTATGACTCAGCATGAGCAGAGGTATCAGAACAGAGCCCTTAGTGAGCATAATAAACGGTTGTATGCAGTATTCATTCTAACTTAATAACTGAGCCCAGTTAAAAGGACAGCTGGGCAAATCATGCAACTACCTCTCCTTCCCCGTCAAAAAAACAAAACAAAAATGCCTCACACCTAACCTCCGTGAATTTTCATTCAAATATTTTAATTAATCAAATTTTACTGGCAAGAATACTGACAGACAGCAAATTTCAAAAGAGTGTCTGATTTGGATCTTACACCAGTGCAAATCTAGAGTCAGTAGAGAAGTCACTTTGTTAACATCAGTTGATTGATATCAGTGAAGTTACAACTGCTGTACAAGGGTGACTGTGAGAGAAAAAAATCAGGCCTCTTATGTGTAAGTATTCATGGAAATGAAATTTTAAATTCATTTGAGCTACAAGTGTTTCCATGCTCAATTAGTAAACAGAAAAAAAATCACGTGAATTATCAGACCCATCACAATTAACACAGCTCAAATATCAAGTATTCATGATCAGGTCCTAATGCAAAAATATACGAAGAGATGTTCAATAAATAAATAACAAAAAACATTAAGGGAATCATGCCTTGCTAACAGACATTCCAGGAGCAAAAGAGGTTTAATTCATGAAATACATTGTGAATTATTTTCGCAATTCTAAATAAAATCTTACAAAAGAGTGTGCCTGATCCAATTATTTGAATGCCCTCTTCCTACATTTGGAAACAAATGTTACTTTGAATCATTTCTGAGTGAAACAGGAGTTTTTTGCCTGTCTGCAGGCAAAACATCCCATTTATTAGGCAGGACTTGTAATCATAAACATTAAAATAGCCCAGATTACAATGTATAGCTGATTTCTTTGTTTAAAAACCTGTGGTGCCTCTTCTTCCCCAGGGGTTTTAGCAAATGAAATTTTGTATCTTCTAGGCCACGGCTATCATCTCCTGACCAGTTGTAATGAATGAATCACATTAGCATTTGTGCAAATTCATCAAGTCACGGCTGTGAAAACTCTTTACGGGATGACTATAAAAGGTGATGTGAAAAAATCAATATCACATTGTGAGTGGACAAACCTTCAAGGGAAAAGAAGAGCAGGGCTTATGTTTCACCTGGTGTCAATGACCAGGGCAGTTTGTGACAGAACAGTAAATACGTGAATGGTTGTAGCATTTGAAATTGAAGGAATTGTCCAGCACTGGGATCCCTGATGAATAGGATGGCCTAGAATAAGCTTTGTTTCCATTGGCAACAATGCCTTGAGGAAACACCTGGGGAATTCTTCCTATACCCTGAGGTAATTGGCTGCTACTTCCATACATGAAGAATGACAGGAGAATCTCACTGCTGAATTTCTAACCAGGACATTGCTGACCAGTATCTTAATTTAATGCTGCTACAGGAGAGGTGGAGGCGTCCCAGCTCACTGGTGTAAATTTCATTTGACACGGCTAATATATTTCCCCTATTTGTCAACTTCTATTCGAACCGCAGCCTTCATGTTATGACATGTCTCTAATACAATACAAATGATCAAACCTAAGGAGACTCTCTCAGCATGCAGCTTACATTTAAAAACAGTCAGTAAAGGTTTAGAGCAGCAGTGTACAGATCAGCCCTATCTTTGATCAAAAACGGTTTTATTCCTCACTATTTAAGGTGCGTTCAGTCACTGTTCCCTTCAGGGCATGAAAGAAAATTGTGGGGACAGGTATTCCAGCCCTGAGGAAGTCTGCTGGGAGAATTTCAACAGCTGTGTCACACAATGGTGAGCATTGCCTGAGGCAAATTGGAACACATTCCCCCCCCTCCACGTCACTCGCTCATTAACTAGTCACCTGGGACAGAGCACCACCTCACATTGAGTAGTGCCTTACGCTGCAGGTAGCTCCATTGAAATCAACATTTCCACGTTCTTATTTGATTATCCTGGCCTGATGATGGTTTCTTACAGAAATGTGACACACATACAATCTTGAATGACCTCAGAGCAGAACTGAGATTTACAGTGGAGTGTCATATACATTAATGGCCTGATCCAAAGTCTATGGAAATCAAGGGGAGCCTTTCCATGGACTTCAAAGTGCTTTGGATCAGGCTCTAGGTGAAAATAAACAAGTGTTATAGCAGCATAGCTATGTGTTACAGCACCCCACAATTGGTCAGGTGGTCCCTGCGCTGAGGAACTTACCCTGGAGGTAGATATACCATACAAATGCAGGGAGAAGGAAGAAGACAACAGGAAGTGAATGAACAGGGGAGTGTGCCACACTTTTGGTAGTTTCTGTATATTTTTATAATGATGTAAATGGGAGGTTATGAGCATTTCCCTAAATGCTAATCTAGTAAACTAATGAGCCGTTTGATCAATCGTGTTAAGGGTGGAGATCACTGACATCACTCCTCAACAAAAATCTCACATCTTTTGCCTTTTCAGTCCAGCAGAATGCAAATTATGGCTGACCACTTTAAAGCTGTTCCTGTGTTCCATGGACAGGGCATTGGACTGGGATTCAGGTGACTAGGGGTCTAGTCTTGGCTCTGGTAATAACCTGGGGCAAGTCATTCCATGCCTGTTTTCCATCCTGCCCTTTTTCGGTCTTGCCTATGTGGCAAGGATGTCTCTCACTGTGCATATGTACCCTATCCAGCACAATTGTGCCCCATCTCACTTGAAGCCTCTAGGCCATAATGAAATACAACAACTGAATTAAAAAAAAAGACAATATGAAAAGAAATGGAACTACAATCATCAACTTTGCCATTGTGTGCGCTGTACCTATGTAAGAAACCATCATCAGTCCAGGATACTTGGATAGGAAAATTTAATGAATCATTTGGAGGAATTTTTAAAGCAATCTGTAATACCATGTGCCCAATATAGACCATAAACCTATAGCCTCCTAGACCTTGACAGTTCTCTGCTATATTATATTAACACAATAGCAGCAGAATATTTGTAAATTGCTGTAAATATTATGGTGAACACTTTCCTAAAAATAAAATAATTCATGTCTCCTAGTTCAGATGTGCCATCAGTTACAAACTGGCTCCTTAAAGGAGGAGTTCTTCAAAAGCAGAAGAGTTCGTAGGACTCCAGCCCCCCACCAGCCAGCTCTCCCATTCTATAGCCCACTGATATTGACTAGTTCCTGACCTGCTTGGGGTCACAAAAATGGGACTGATTTTCAAATGTGAAATTTATTCCATTTTTGATCATTTCCAATTTCACTGAAATACTTTGCGCCCCTCTGATATTAGCCATCTGCAGAGGAGTGTTTTCTCTCAAAATGGAGGATCAACAATCTGATGAGTACTTCCTCTTAGTGGGGCTCCAGCAAAGAGGATCTGTTTCTTAGTTCACCATAAAGATGTTGATGAAGGGAGACGATTCCTTCCCAATTCCTGCACATCTTACCGGTCCAGCTACTGGGGCTTAATGTTTACCCCTAAATGAATAGCATTAGGATTCTGCATTCAGGCAATTAATTGGGCTATCTTTGCGATCAACTCTGGATCAATGTATAGTATAGAACAGTGTACTGTGACCTAAGTTTCATTACTAAATAAAGTAAGTACAAAAATCAAAAATTCCACAGTAATTCATATAGCAGTACAGCACTTAATGTCGCCATGCTGGCCGTACAGGGAGAATGATCATCTTAGATTTTTGGTGTGCATTTCATTCTGAAGGATCTCAAAAGAGCTTTGCAAAGGCTCCAAAATGCTATACAAACTATACGTGTTATGTCATCATTTACCTCTGAGGAGAACCCTAGCATCTGTTTAACAGCACACCGCAATACTACACAGCAGTAGGGCAGGAAGTAGAGAATAGCTTGTTATATTGAAACTGCAGGGGGACTTGAGGCAGAACAAATGTAATTATTCAATCTGGAATGTAGCCAGAACACCGGGGTTAACATCCCTTTCACTTCGTTGTCTAAAATCAGAAAAACTTTAGCTAATATACCACTTTGTCTTAGGTGGCTTTTATTTTGAAGTGACATCTAGGTGGTGTCTACAGTGGCAAATATGGAAACTATAATTCACCACCAGTATGGCCCCACTGGTAAGAGCTATAGTGTAGATGGAGTTCAGGTACTTCTATCTATATGGAATCTAACCCTATACTGAGCAGGGCTAAACAACACAATGGTGAAGATGCTTGAGCACTGTCTACACTGCTCTCACTTTTGATGGATTGCAGGTCCCATTTTTGCCAGTGTAGATCCAGCACTAAAGTTTCCAGAAAATATCCTGACTCTTTTAGAGCTGATTATTTATGTGTACTAGTCTTCCTTCAAGTTGCATTGCCCCAGTTGTTGGAATGATTTGGGACTAAACAATCTGCTTCCCTTTAAACCATTGACTAGAGTAGCAATGAGTATAATTGTGGAAACACTTAACTGCACCATATTCCTGGGCAAAAGTTAATCACGGTGATGGCAGAAGGTAAGAACTGAAAATGATAACTATGTGCCAGATTCTGATACCCTTATGTTGAATAGCACTTTTCTTCACACGTAGCCCCACTGACATAATTGGATCACCTTGGGGAGCAGGTATTGTTGGTGTAAGAGACAGTCAGCATTTCTACTCTGCAAAAAAAGGCCTGTGGCAGCGTCTCAGAGACCAGGTCAACTGACTTGGGCTCATGCTATAGGTCTAAAAATAGCATTATAGGCATTTGGGCTGAAGGCGGACCCCAGGTTCTGGAACCTGATGAGGCAGGTGGATCTCAGAGCCTGGGATCCAGCCCGAGCCTGAAGGTCTAAACTGCTATTCTTACCCCTGTAGTGCAAGCCTGGGTCAGTTGTCCTGGGCTCTAAGGATGTGTCTATGTTGCATTTAAAAACTCGCAGCTGGCCCATGCCAACTGATTCGGGTTCACGTGGCTTGGGCTAAAGGGCTGCTTGACTGTGGGGTAGATGTTCAGGCTCGGGATGGAGCCTGGGCTCTAGGACCCTGTGAAGTGGGAGGATACCAGGGCTGAGGTTGCAGCCCAAGCCCAAATCCCTACCCTGCAATCAAAAAGCCCCTTAGCCTGAGTCCCGTGAGACCGAGTCAGCTGGCACAGGCCAGCCATGGGTGTCTAATTGCAGTGTAGACATACCCTGAGATTTGCTGCCATTCATTTTTTTTTTAAATCCCATGCAACTCTGGAAAATTAGACCAACATTTAAAAAATGTCAGTGGCTACAGTTAGACACTTAAATCCATATGTAGGCACCTAAATAAATGACATGTTTGCCAGAGATTCTGAATACCATGAGTTCCTATTGACTTGCTCTGAACACTTATTAAGGTGCCTAAATATGGATTAAGAGGCATAACTTTAAGCAGCCAAGTTTGAAAATATTGGCCCTAAAGTTTAAACTTTTATAAACTGAAGCCTACCAGTATTTCCTGAACTTGAGCATTCTTCAAGTCAGCAGCCAAAACCTTATCTAGTATCTGTGAATCCTTTTTTGGGGAGACTATAGCATACCTTTAAAGGGAATTGGACTTTGTTACAATAAATAGCTTCCCAATATGGGGGAACTGCAGTTGAATTATGTATAGAAACTTCACAAAAGTCTGCTTGCAGAAGGTGCTTGATGAGACAGAACAGTATATATGAAGGAAGGATTAAAGGCTGAGTGTTGCACTCTCTTGATCCTCTCTCAGTGCTTACACACTGAACAGAGTTGATGATTTAATAGTTTGGTTTCTCCATCTCTAACTATGTGCATCCTGTCCAAAATATGTGGTTGTGTGTGTGCGCATTCGCACAAGCACACACTAAGACAGAGGCACTGTTTGGATTTGTGAGAATGCCAGGCCCTGGAATGGTTACACCTCCTAAAAAAACCCTCACCTCTTCAGCATCCATTTATGTTCTTAGTATACATACTGCACTTTTAAACAGATCAGTCACGAAAGGGGTAAGGTTTGATCAAGCATGCATCAAGGACGCCTGGATTCTATGTCTGGAGATCACCTCTTGTATACATTTTACTAAAGCAACCTGAGCTGTCACTGACTTAACAGGAAATATTTCAATCTCTTTGGAGGGAAAGAAAGAAAGAAATGAAAAGTAGCAGATCCAGACAGTATATATTTGTCCCTATGGAGATATTTTGGCAGGAACCCAGGGAAGAAACCTACATTTGCAAACTCCTCTGGGTATTGAGGTTGCAGAGAAACCACAGCCCTGCCAAGTTCTGTGGCTCAGTTTTGACAGATGAAAAGTCATCATATAGTTGTACCTGACTCGCAGTTCTCCACATCGGAAACTTTGAAGAAGAAGCTGTACACTTTTGAAATGCTTAAGTGCTTTGCCAGGAGGCTCTCATGAAAATAATCCAGCAGTGCTTTACACAACAGATATTAGAAATGTAGGACCTGAATCCCTTATTGCATTATAAAAATATCTCAGTTTATAAAAGCCGAGACACTTATGGGTATCAGGAAATACAGCCTTCTCTTTATTTTAGGTCAGATTAAACTGCACACAGCACCCCATGATATAGACATACAATTGGCACTGAGATCTAGAAACTCTGTTTAGAGTGTCCTTAAAATGAATGAAAACCAAAAGAATTTCACAGAATTGCCGTAAGCATCAGGATTTACATACATATTTTTACCATTAGCCATTGATAGATAAGAGGGCTGGTTGAACATTTTTGGTCAAAATTCTATTTCCAAATAAAATTGGAGAGAAAGAGAGAGAGAGTGCACGCACATGTGTGTTTGCATGTGAAGCATGTGCATGTGAAGTGTCTGCTTTCCTCAAAAGCTTTTTAAATTTTTGGCCCAAAATGTTGGGTTTTTCAAGGAAAAATTGACATGTTCCACAGGGGAAAATAATCTTTTCTGACCAGCTCTGGTAGGACTATATTTTTGGGAAGTGGGTCCATTGAATTAATTTCCTTCAACATTCAGACATTTTAGGTAATATGTTTGTAACCCTTTTGCCAGGTGGAGCCAACAGCTACAAGGGCCAGGTTCAGTACCTACAGGTTCCTTTTCACCAATACAACACAAAACCGGCCTGAGCCCTCACCTAGTGACCTGGGACAATTAACACACCACCCCCTGGGCGCCTCGAAGAGGCAATACTTCCCCTCTTGTAAGCACAGAGTCTGAGTGTAGCAAAAAATTTTAATAAAAGGAGGGAATTAACTCAGCATTAATTTGGGAAAACACTGCAACTAGGGTTCATAAACACAAACCATGAACAAAAGACCCACCCTCAAGTAAGTTGGGCAGTGTCCTTTTCCCCTCAGGGTCTTACGTCCATCAACCCAAGAGTCCCTTTAACATGCCCGTCCCTTCTCTGTACCCTACTCACAGTTGCTGTCCTTGGCCAGTGCAGCACCAGAGTTCAGAGGTTCATCCGCGGAGTTCACCTCCCACCCTGTGTAGAAGGCGGGGAGGCCTGGGGGGTTAAGGAGGCACCTTACACACTGCACTGCTCGCGCACTCGCTCATTGCCCCAGCGACCGATTGCCACGCCTCTGCAGGGCTCTGCTCTGGTCCTCTCCATCAGCTTCACTACTAGCCACTTGCCACACCTCTCCACCAGCCTCCCTGCTGGCTGCTTGCCACGCCTCTCTGCCAGCTACCCTGCTGGCTGCTTGCCACGCCTCTTTGCCAGCTACCCTGCTGGCTGCTTGCCACGCCTCTTTGCCAGCTACCCTGCTGGCTGCTTGCCACGCCTCTCCACCAGCCACCCTGCTGTTCACACTTCTCCGTCAGCCACCCTGCTAGCCACTTGTCACACCTCTCCACCAGCTGCCCGCTCACCAAGATGTCTTCAGGGCCCTCCCCACACACACACTTAACATAACTCTCAGTGATTTCAGCTGCTAGTGGGGAAGCCTCACTGCTGGTGCACACTGGGCAGCCTCTTGAAATAGAGACTGTCCCAAAGTAGGTCTAATACTTAGACCCAGGTATCAGTGATTTCAGCTCTGCAGCGTGTAAAAAGCCTCTCTATTGATTCTAAATTAACTCTTTTGTTATACCATGGAGAGAGGAAGGGTCAAATGGTGTCTAGGACCCTTAAACAGGGCCCACACCACCAAGCACAAGTATGTCTCCCCACCCTATCTTAACTCATTGGACTTTGAAACCCATGTCCCCTGCCTAGCAAGTGCTGTTCAGTTGAGGGTGAATCCCTTCATTGGGGTATACCAGGTAGAGTTCCGCTGCCCTCGGTTCACACAACAAAGATAACAACACTTTATTACTCCTGCCCCAATAACAAGGAGACTGGGGATCCAACACTAGCCACGAGTGATCATTTGGGCAAACAAGGTGGGTGTGTACATACAAACAAGATCAGCTTCTGAAGTCTTTTTCCACAGTTCACCACTAGATGTCAGGAGAGAGCTCATCCAGACTCTGCTTACATGTTAATGGGATTTGTACCAATGCTGTGTGAAACAGCAGTTGTGGATTACAGGAGTTCATGCAAACAAGTTCCTGGTTTGTGTGGGTTTATGTAAACAGAGCTCCACTTTAAGATTTGGGTTTAATCAAATTCAAATACTCCAAGTAAAACTAGCAATGTTTGCTGCCCAAAGGTACGGGCCAGCTCCTCAGATGGTATGAATTAGCCTAGTTCCATTGATATTTAATTCCTTTGGTCTTTACTATGCAGGAGCTCAGAGTAGATGACCATATCACTGCTTGCTGGCCTTAAAATATCTGAAATAAATGGAACTACAAAATCCCATCCCATCCCCCCCCCCCCCCCCCGCCGATGATCTAGCCCAATAAATCAACTCAAATTTGCTTGCCTAGTCTTGCTTGCCCTTCTGTCCAGACTTGTGCCAACTTTGAAGAACATTTTTGGCAAATTTGGTCTGAATTTTATAACACAAGTATTGTTACAGACCTCTTGCACATTTTTCATTGGTAGAGGAAGACTTTGTTTGATGGCCATGTTGGACTGGATCTCCCTAGAGGTCTTTCCTAACTTCATCATTCAGTGTTAGTGGATCCATGGAATAATTGTATGTCTTGCTGTTACCCAAATTCAAGAAGAAGAGAATGAACTAAACTGTTGATTTAAAATAAGATATTGGGCCACATTCTGATCTCAGCTACCCCGGTTTACTGTACATTTAGAGTAAATTCACCGAGCCAGATCGTCAGCATGTATATTGGTAAAAGGAGCTAAGATTATTTACACCAGCTGAGGATCTGGCTCACTGACTTCAGTGGAGTTATTCTGAATTTATGCTGGTATAAACAGAAAGCAAATTTATTTCCTAAATCAAGGCATTTTGCATTAATTGGTTCATTTGCATAACACTCATTTATATTATCCTTACAATTAATTTCACTAAATACAAAGAGGCAGGGGAGGGGAAGCCTCAAAAGCGCCATAAATCATATTGATTTCCTCTTTCAGTGCTGTACTATTAAAACAATATATTTAAATGTGTTCAGGAGTTTGAAGAGTGAAGAAGTAGCAGCGAGCATTTCAGTGGTAAATGAAAAGCATAAAAGTGAATGAGAGATTTTAAGAAAAGGATCCACATCTCTCTCTATAAATATATTAATATATATTAGTTAAAAGCATTAAGGGCTAAGAAAGTATGACTTGGATTCTAGGCTGATAGAGTAGGATTAGTAATGTGATTTTTAAAGGGTTGCTGCCACCATAGCTACACTGTAATTTCCATAAAAATATCCTAGGGTAGTCACTTATCAACATTTTTAGAGCCGGGTGAACTATTCACAATGAACCATTTATCCAATGAATCTAGCACTCTCTTCCTGTTCACAAAGTAATCAAAAACAGACTGACTCTTTTTTCTGAAAGTATTCAATTAATAGATTGCTATATTTTACCTAATGGTTCCATGCAGTCTATTCCCTCCCTGTGCCTCTTCCCTATCCCTAACTTAGTATCGGGTCACCCAAGTTACATGGTAATGACATTGCTTCGGCTCCCTGACTGGCTGACTTCCTGCCAGCCAACCAGGGTGAGGTCAGTCTAGCTTAGTGGGCAGCATGGGCATCAGGACCCAAGGACTAGGGTCAGAGCCAGAGTCACTAAGTCAGAAACTGGAGATAGGGTTAGACCGGGGGGCAGGAACTTGATAGCAGGGCCAAGGCTCAAGCCAGAGGTCAGGAACTAGAGCAAGCAGGGTATCAGGCAAGGAAGGGTTTAAGGCAGGAGCACAGTGGCAGGCTGGGTGTAAGGCAGGAGCAGCAAGAACTGGGTAACCCAGAGCACGCACAGTGGTGGGCATGTGCATTGAGAAGCCAGCATGTACTGCAGGCCAGCTGTACTGATGAGGCAGCCTGGAGACTAGCTCTGCTGCAGGCCCAGATTTGTGACACTTTCAAAACCAAAGGCCACATGAATACTTTCAGTAGACAATGTTGTGCAAATATGTATGCTTATGAGCATTTGCAGACAAACACACATTTGTAAAAGTACTTGTGAAATTGTCCATTTCAGTCAACCAAAGTTTGCTCATTCAATATTTGTGACAAAGCAAATAAGCAGGATTACAAATCCTGCTGAAGTGAATTTGCATGGGGGCGGGTATTTATAATTTGTTGTTAATTTTTCCAAATGCAACAAATATCCCAAAATACCAGATTCATCAGAATACACAAGTAAATAGATAGGGTTAGGATAGAGTGAGGGAAGGAGAAGCAACATATCTATCTTCAGGGCCTACATTAATCATAGACCCCTAAAAAGTCAGCCCAAATTTCTTTGCATTTTTCAGGCCTTCCCTTTCCGTGGAATGCCAGGCATTTGCTAGCTGTTAGGTCACCCATATCACCGAAAAAGACATCAGTATTTGGTGGGGATTGACTTTGCCATTTTTGCAGGATTAATTTTTTAGCAACCAAAGCTGCATGTTGGAGCCATGCCACCCTTTTTACCAGGTAGTCTTCCCATATCAGGAATATGTCCAAGAATGAAAATTAAGGAGGAGGGCTCCAATTTAGGATCCAATACTAAATTAGTCCTTTGACACACTTCATACCAGAAATGCTTGATGCAGGGGTACTCCCAAAACATATGAGCTAATGTAGCACCAAAGGAGTTACATTTCCAACTGTGGTCAGCATTTATGAGGCCGATTAGCCTTAGCCAATGTGAGGACCATTGAAAAAGTGTCTTTAGTCTCAGGTCGGTCGGTGCTTTTTAAACATTAGACACAGTTGTATTCCATTGAGTCAGAGATTTCAAGCAACTCTCAAATTATCAATCTTTGGCAGCCATTATTGTGGGAGCAGAGCTCTGGAGCCATCAACTGTATAATAATTTGATCCTACAGTGTCTGAAAGAAGGAGAGGCTGCAGGATCATTCAATCTGAATCCAAGATAGGCTCTGTGGTGTCATATCTAACAGCCACAATGATGCCTGGCTTAACAAAAAGGTGATAGGATAATTTTCCAAGTTGGGAAAATGAAATCCTAGAGCTGGGGGAGCTGTAATTTGTTCAGAGCCAGTCTAGGTTTCTTACCTGCACCCCAAATAAACGTTCTGAAAATACTATTGCATTTCTTAAAGGAAGAGGAATAGGGAGACCCCACAGGACATACAAAATTCTAGGAAGGGCATTCATTTTCAGTATATTCATTTTACCCCACAAACTGAGGGTTAGCGAATTCCATCTCCCCAAATTGTTAGCCACTTGGGCAATAATTGGTTATATATTTATCTTAGGGAGTTCCTGATTATTTTGGGAATAACTATTCCTAAATATTTCATATGAGGATTGCCACTGAAAGTCCCAATTTGAGAGAAGGCCTGTGTGGGCATATTTGGTAATGCCTAAGATTTCTGATTTACCCCAATTACCTTCCTGAGAGGAGTCCACACGTATTAATTAGAGGGTTAGAAATGGTAACCTCTGGCTTAGATACAAATACAAGAGCATCATCTGCAAAAAGCATAATTTTGTGCTCTGTTTGTGCCCACCCTGATACCAATGGCTAAAGGTTCTAGAGCTAAATCAACAGAAGAGGAGAAAGGGGGCAGCCCTGCCTCATACCTCTCTGTAATGGAAATGAGGTGGACATAATACTACTGGTAAGTACCCTGCAAATTGGGTTAGAATATGAAAGCTTAATCCAAACAATAAATTGGTTACCAAA
Source organism: Macrochelys suwanniensis (assembly GCA_033296515.1). Taxonomy (NCBI): domain Eukaryota; kingdom Metazoa; phylum Chordata; order Testudines; family Chelydridae; genus Macrochelys; species Macrochelys suwanniensis. The sequence goes on from CM065783.1 coordinate 38,411,217, forward strand.
TCCAAATTTTGCTAACACATAAAAAAAAGACAGCCTCAGGTTATGTGGTCAAAGGCTTTTTCGGAATCTAATGAAATAACAGCTAAGCGTTCTTTAGAATATCTCCAAGTGGTAACAATATCAATCAGTTGATGCAAATTATCTGAGCCATGTCTATTACAAAGGAAGCCTACCTGATTTATGTGGATAACATGTCAGAGAACTTTGTCTAATTGCACAGCAAAAGTTTTGGCTAAAATCTTAGCATCACACTTGACTAAAGAAATTGGCCTGTAATTACTAAATAGTCCATGATCTTTTCCAGGTTTAGGAATAACTGAAATTATAGCTTCTCTTACAGCAGGCAGACGAGTTTGCTCATTCTTGGCCTCATTGAACATATTCAGTAATCTAGGTGTTAAACTTTCGGAGAACTTTCTGAAAAATTCAATTGGGAACCCATCTGCACCCGGAGTCTTTCTGATTTTCATTTTTTTATAGCCTGAGTCAGTTCTATGATTTCTAGAGTCAGAGATCTGTGGCAGAGACAAGCCACTAAAAAGTTATGTAGGGCATCTTTACCAATTCCCTCTTCAGCTAAATATACTTTTGAATAAAACTGCTGGAATTGTTTATTTATATCTGTGCTGTATATAATGTATTGTACTATCGAGAATAGCCGCAATTGTTTCCTTAAATCTATATGCCAACAGCTCACCAGCAACCTTGCCAGATTCCCAGTAATTTTGCTTCAAACAGAATATAGCAAACTCAGCCTTTTGAGACAGAAGATTGTTCATGTCGTACCTTTTATTGATGAGGGTTCAGAGTTTCTCTAGGGAAGGGGGCAGAAGCATAGTCTACATTCAAGGCCTTAGTTTCCTTCATAGGGTATCAGTTTTATGTTCTCTCCATTTCTTTTCTAAAGATGCCATAAGAGAGGATATGGTCTATGAGGGAGGCTTTAAAAGCTTCCCTAAGTGTAGCAGCTGGTGAAGTAGTGAGGTCATTTGTTCTTTAATAAAAGTTCTAACTCCTGCTGGATAGAGTTAACAAATGATGTTTCAAACATCAGAGAGGTATTTAATCTCCACATTTTAGTGGGGAGGGGCGAGTACATGCTCTGGGGGTCTAAAAGACATCTGTATAGGAGCATGGTCAGATATAGCAATAGTACTAATGCCACAATCAGTGACAGAACTGATCAATTCTAGTGACACAAAAAAAATAGTCCAATCTTGAATATGTTGAATGAACTGCAGAAAAAAACAAACAAACAAAACCTATAGTCTCTGGCTATAGTCACCACACATTTTGCAGTCACCACACATTTTGTAAACCTAAATCACCGACGAGTATGAAGTACTTGATGAGTATTTATGTTCTGAGATGGAGATGATTTATCAAGGACTGGGTATAGAGTTTCATCCAAGTCTCCAGAGATAACAACAAGACAATGGCCCATGTCATGAATCATGGAATCATCCTAGTTTGCCCAGTGCAACTGGCAAAGATGATTACAGAACTGCCAATTACAGTCTCGAGGACAGTAAATCCACTCTCACTGTCAGACCTTGTGCTCAGAATATTAGTATTTAACTTTTTATATATTAGTATAGCAATGACCCTCACTTTAGAATTAAAGCAACTAGAAACGGAGAGACGCACCTCTCTATTCAGTTTACAAGCTTCAAGTTCGGTCAGAGGTGTCTCCCGGAGTATGGCAATATCAACACTTTTTTTTTTAAGCATTGAATATTTTTTTCTTTTAATAGGGTTATTAAAACACTTTATATTCCAGGAGACACATTTAATTTCAGAGCCATCATTGTTAAAATATACTGGATAAAATATAAAGTCTATTTGTGAATAAATGAGAAGTTGCAAATTTTCCTGAGCAGCATACAGTTCTTGCATAACTATGCAACCAAGTTATATAATCCATGGGTAGGATGTTGCTTCCCAGTACATATTCTACAGGAATAGGAAGGAAATTCCCAGCATGGATGGGAGGGTAACAGTAGGAGGGCAGAAAGAGGAATTAAATAACTGAAAATACAAAACAGAAAAGAGAAAGAGAAATACTTATTAGTACCATATAATCTGAAGGAAGAATCTGTTTAAACAGTCCAAAAATACACATTTGACACCCAGAGGGGGCAGCCAGATCAAGTGAAACTTACATATCTTCACAGCACGTGAGGCCCCAAACATTACAATGACCTATTGTAATTGTAATCACCTATTACCAACAGAACCTTCATATATTAGTCCATAAGAAATTACCATTTATATATATAACCATTGATGCTCCTTTCCCATGAGTTAAGGCAGTGGTTCTCAACCAGGGGTACCCTGGGGGTACTTAGAGATCTTCCAGGTGTACATCAACTCTAGATATTTGCCTAGTTTTACAACAGACTACATAAAAAGCACTACCGCAGTCAGTACAAACTAAAATTTCATACAATGACTTGTTTATACTGCTCTATATACCATACATGGAAATGTAAGTACAATATTTATATTCCAACTGATTTATTTTATAATTATATGGTAAAAATTAGAACATAAGCAATTTTTCAGTAATAGTGTGCTGTGACACATCTGTATTTTTATGTCTGATTTTGTAAGCAAGTAATTTTTAAGTGAGGTGAAACTTAGGGATACACAAGACAAATCAGACTCCTGCAAGGGGAACAGTACTCTGGAAAGGTTGAGAACCACTGAGTTAAGGCAATAGGAAGTAAATTGATTATAACTCTCCAACCCCAATGAGAGAGGAAAAAAAGGAATTAATGTATCAGTATCAACCAGCACCCATCAACTTGTTTAGAGCGACCATATAAGATCTCAGAGGGCAATCTATAAATTCCATACGGGCAGATCATTCCATAAATATCTCCTCTTGCCTGGGAGCAGTTTGCAGATTTTTAAGGTATTTTTCTGTCTCCTGAGGGCAGCCGAATGATATTATTGTCTCACCATTCTTAATATGGAGTGTTGCTGGGTATTTAATAAAAATACTGCAAATTCCTCTTCCTGGCCAATTGTTTTGCTTTGTTAAAAGCTGAGCTCATTGAAACCACACCCCAGGCATAATCTTGAAGAGCAGTATTTTAATTGCTGCTTCTTCCCAGAATAGCATTTTTTCCTCAGGATTTCTGCAATGTAAGATCCTTAGTGGTAAATTTCAGGAACTTCACAATCGATACTTTAGGCCAATGGACATGGGGTCATAGGGACGGTATGCACCTGTTCGATATCAAACCAAAAATCTATTGGCAGATCGAACAACTTAGTTCTCAGTTTTGGGACAAATTCAGAGGGTTTACCTTTCTCTTTTCCCTCAGGATGTTACATCGTCTTGAGTGACTTTCAGATCTATTAGCTTGGTCTTAATAGTCTTGATATTATTACAGTTCTTCACAACCTGTAAGTTGTTCTCTTTGAAAGCTTCTTCCACTTCAGAAATTCTATGTTCTGCTTCCCCCATCCATCTGCACTGAGATTCAGAGGGCACTACAAGCTCTGTCATGGTGGTCTGTAAGGTGGAAACTAAAGGTATAATCTCAACAGTAGCTGCGGCCACCTGTTGCAGCACAGTCACCAGCTGCATTCTATCAGGCTCAGGCACCATTTTGTTTGTAGAAGAGAGGGAGGCAGATCTCCTCTGGTTTTTGGTGCTTTCTGACTTAGAGAGGAAGTTGCAGAGCTACAAGTCACCTTGGGGGCTTCAGTAGTCAGATGGAATATTTATTGGGGTTGGACGATGTTTGGGGATTCTCCGTAGGATGCTTTAGGATTCAAGCAATCTGAATCCACCTCATCTGCACCACTCTCTGGGGCCCCAAATTTGCCATTTTTAATCAGTCACAAATCGTTTTTTCAGTTTTCACTAGAAGCATCTGTTCAATGTTGACAGAATCTTTTAATTGAACTCTTTAAAATGTTTACTAACATGTTCATACCTAATAATAATCATGGTCAGTATGATCTTAAGTTTAAGACAGATTTTTTCCAATGACGTACTGCTCACAAGTCACTATTTAACAGAACTCATGCACTGAGAGTCAGAGTCATCTTTGGACCAAGAGGGAAGGGGAGGTGGTGTTCCCTTCTGTGAGAGTTTTGCCAAGGTAAACCAGCTTTTACTTTCAGTCTAGAATCCCATTGGTGGAGCCTGCCAGGGGAGTGCACTGAATCAAGTACATGACTCAGCTGGCTTGGCTATCCCATCTTTCAGCAAGCACTACTCAGGTTTGGGGCTGAACTTGCCAGCTCTGGGCCCTCTGTCACAGCAGGGCTTTGATTGCACCTACTCTTGTTACAAGCTTCCCATTTTTGGATGGACTCAATCCTGCTCTGACTCTGACCTATATTATCTTTGGAAAAAATCATATGAACAATCATTCAGTTCTCTTAGATTATATTATACCGGAAGATGTTTCCCATGTTTCAAGGTTTACTTGAAACTTCCCCAGGATCTGTCTACCTCTGGTGAACCTTCTAAATCCTGTCCCAACCTGGGCTTTGTAGTCAGTACCCCAGCAGAGCACATCTTTTATAACCCTTCCATGTTTCCTACAAGGGTACATTTCCTCACCATGTACATATCCCCAAATTAGACCAATTCACTATAGCTCAGGACAAGGGATCTTGTTATATGCTCTCATAAGGATGGATACACAGTGCAGTTGTCTAGATGTCTGAGAATGCCTTGTCTGTTTAGATTGAAATTCTTCCTTCCTCTCATTCTGATGACAGAGGCTGACATCCTGACGACGAAATAGACATCTTTGCTGGCAGTGGACAAAATACTTTTAGTCTCAGGTACTGATGAGTGTGTAACTTTGTAATTCTCTATCATGAGGCATTAAGCCTTCATGATTTCTTTGTTTTCTGGCCTACCTTGTTGAACTTGACTTATGTTGCATTAATAGTAGCTATTTTACAAAGTCATTGTGGTTGGTCTTGACCACAAGAGGGAGCTCTATACCTTTCTCCACTCCACAAGAAAGTGGGTTTTGGAAGTCTGAGGAGGAGAAATACAATATTAATGCCTTTTTCTTTAAAAAATAATCTTTCCCCAAGTTCACAAAATGACATAAAACATCTTGTACTGCAGACAGCAATTTTTGCAAGTTGCACAAAGAACAGCCGTGTGATGTATGCATGCACATGTAAATCGGGATTCTCCAGCCTGCCCGACCGGAGCTGGGGCAGAGTGGAGGGGGTTGCATAGGAAGCTAGTTTTACTCCCTGATCCTGAGCTGCCCCACCCAGGTGCAAATTAGAGCTATACAGAAGTCACTAACATAGGCCAGTGGAGGATCAAGTGGAGTAGAGTTCTTTTCCCACCACATCACCCAGAGTGGAGACAGGGGCAGCTGGTGCCAGAGACAGTGGAACCATCTCTGCCAGCTTTTTGCCAACTGAGAACTCCCTAAGACAGGGTTATGTCTGGACTGGCCATCTTCAGCAGCTATAAATCCACCTTGCAGTGCTGCTTTCGTGGTGCAAAGTGCACTTAGTGGAATGCGGAATCTGTCCTGGCTGTTTTGCTCCTATGAGACCTGCATGTATAAAAGGGGAGAAGGCCTTTTAAAAATGGGAGATGAACTCACACACCTGAGCCCTACATGATCGGTCTAATAATGCTAGAAACAAATGTAGTGAGACCATGAATTTTACACATGCAACTGTATCTGACGTAATAATTACTTCCACCGCCAAGAGACAGAAGATAATTTTCTTGTTTGACATGAAAAGTCAAGTGAAATGCTCCCTGCCACACCCCTCCTGCTCACAGTGAAACCTGCCCCTGTACATCTTGAGGCCCAATGGGCACAACATACCCTCTTTTCCCTCAATCCTTGGATGCTCTTTTAGGAGAGCTCCAATTCAGCACTGAAGAATTGTAGAGTTTCCCCTGCTGCACTATCAGTCCCACTCCTTGAAAAGGCCTGAAGGGATAGCAGCAGTCAGGACTGTCTGCTAGGAGCTGTGGGTGGGGTGGGGGAGGACTGTACAAGTCAAATGCAGGGTAGTGCAATAGGCAGGCCTTGGCATGGATGACCCTGGGCTCTAGACAACCTCAAGAAATCTGCAGATTTTGGACGCTGGATTGATTGCCGCATCTGGCGCACACACCCCTTCCCATCTCTGCGACAGAAGCATGAGAAGCAAAATTTGGATTTGGTAACCGATTTATTGCTTGGATTAAGCTTTTATACTCTAACCCAACTTGCAGAGTCGTTGCCAATAGTATTATGTCCGCCCCATTTCCATTACAGAGAAGTAATGAAAATTGAAGTAATGGAAATCCCTTTGGCAAGTTATCCCTGCTCAGGTAGCACAAGACCCCAAAGTCAGACACAGAGGCAAACTGGTGTTCAATCAGCAGAGTCCCCCCACCTCACACTACCATAACTCTTCATGCAAGAGTGAGAAATAAGAAAATTAAATGGAAACAAAAAAACAAAAACAAAAATTGGCAGAAGGGCTTCATTTTAAAAGCACAAATAGCCAAGGGTGTATTCTGCACCAGCTCTCTGAGAAAAGCTGTGCAAATACTACTAAATGCTTAGAGGCTCTTTCTAATTTCAAAAACTATGACCACGTGAATGCCTAGGGCCAGGGAGATAGGATAGTTATTATGGGTAGATTTTTCAAATTGTCTAAGTGACATAGGATTCTAAGTCACTTCTGAAAATGGGTCTTACAGGCCCTTTTGAAAATGTTACTCTATGTCTCTATAGTCATCTCCAAATAAAGTAAAACTTACCGCATACACATCTATGAACAACATACAGCGTTTGAGTTTCTGGGTGAAGCTCTAGTAATTGACAGTGACAGTTGCAGTCTTCAGGATGTAAATATCCAGTTCTTACGTAATTATAAAGTGAACAATAATTTCCAGCATAGCTGAATATGAGTGGCAAGTAAAATGCTCCCTGTATATACTTGCAAAACCTACAATAAGGGCCACTTCTAAGATGCAAGCCCCTGCATTACACTTTAAAATATCCCTGGGGTTTCCAGTACTGTACAATTTCATTCAGACTTTAAAGACTTCTGCTTGACAACTGATTTTTGTGAGCTCCTTGGGTGGTCCCTTAAGAGAGGATACCATAGAGTGTAAAAGCCTAGTGGGATCCATCAGGATGAAAGATGCTATTTACCCATAATTTCTAATTATCCATCTCTATGAAATGTAAATAAAACTGAAAATGCTCAGCAGAAGCTTGCAGGATGCTGTCTGCACTACACATGCATATTAACACCACATGAAATAATCACTGATTCAGAAGAATGATGTACTGTAGATGTTAATGTAGTGACTGGAATTAACTGCAGAAAACTGACAGCATCTGCACTAACAGAACAGGCATTCCCTAAAACGACAGCAGCAATTCATTGTGGATGTGCATAACAGATTGCATTTAATTGCACTACTCCAAAACCTATTGCCAAGGCTGACTATAGAGAAGAGGGGGTCATTTCTTTTTGATTTGCTGGAATTGCTCTAGAAGCAATAAAATCTAAAAGGGCCAGGTAGCAGTTCAATGAGTGTGATGCAATAGTCAGAGAATGTCACCAGGAGCTGGATTTTTGGTTCAACATCTGACCTCATCATTTACATTGGGAAAGTCTCGTAACATCTGTGTCTCAGTTTACTCACTGTAAAACAGGTACAATTCTGCACACCTACTTCAGGGTCGGGGAGGAGGGGGATCAAGAATTGCTTGGCAGGTTCCAGTCAAGCATGATACTAAATTACCTTCTGTCTTCATTGTCTTAAATGGGGGTTGAAGGCACACAGCAGCAACACATGAATGACCCCTAAGAATAAAGTATTATTAGGTTTCAGTTGCCTTAAAGACAATCTAAGCAATTCCTCTCAACCTTTTTCTGTGCAGCTCTGGTTGTTAACTATAGGAGAAGCCAAGCAGTGGCGAGGCAAGGGCCCATTTCCAAGGTAATGGCTGAAGTGTCCCGACACTGGCTATGCAATGCACAACAGTGTGTCATATCTTAGCCACTTTAAAAGCGATGCCAGAAAACACAAAGTGGGATAGCTCCTTTTTTGGGCATGAAGGAGAAAAGGAGAGATCAAATCACAACTGAAAAATAGCCCCCCCCAAGAGTGACAGGGAAACATCAGTGGTGTTTGTGTTCTAGTACATACCACAGTGCACTGACCACGGAACTTCATTTCTTTTGTAATTTACTACTTGTGAAGAGTGGGATTGAGCACATGGGAAAACAAAGTCCACTCTTTACCCACAGCCCAGAGACAATATGGCAATCCAAGCTTCCTCACACTGCCCCGGCAGCCTTAATCTTGTTCTGAAAGGACAACTTCTTTGGCTAAGGGAGGGTTCACACTCTCACTTCATTCAGTTCTTGGCTGCTCTATTGATACTGCTGATTCACCTCACATAGCTACCAAGAGTCACCAGATGGTAACTGCGGTATGATACTAACAACCTGGACTTGGTTCAGTATGGAAAGCTAAATGCACTACCTCCTGTTACCATGCCTTGAGCCCTCCAGTTCCTATTCCGTGTCTTAGTTTTTAATAGTACAGTGTGACAATCTGCTTTCCTCCCTCCTCCCGAAACAGCTGACACATGTACACACTTGGTGATTCTTTATCTGGTACCTTTGTTGCCTGTCACAGTTATTATGTAACACTGGCCCTTGATGCTGGGTTACTGGAACAGCCTTGGCAGTCCCTCACTTTTCCTGAGAACTCTTTCCCCTCCAGAGTCCACCATGACCTAAGTGGGCAAGTAGCTGGGGCTAGGGACACCAAGCTGAGCTCTCTTCAGCCTCCTCTAGTTCCCTCAGAGCTCTATTAACCCTTTTTCAGTTAGCCCCCCTCTCCAGGCAAGTCTATCCAGGTCCTCCAACTCCCTTGCCATTCCCAGATCTCCCGCTCTCGAGACCCACTCTCCCATTATCACCTTGGTCAATCCTCCACTGAAGCTCTGCCCCCTCTGATGATGTCACTGCTGGTGATGTCACCAGCCTCAGCAGTTCTTTCACAGTGTATTGAGAGAGTATGTCTAGTGTGAAATTCAATTACTCCTGTTCTGTAATCCTCTTGATGGTACAGCAATTCGTACGTTACTGCCAGTTTGTTAATTAGTAGTTCAGTGAGAGACAGTAATTGAGACACAAATAATGTGCTAAAAATAAGTTGGTTTGCAAGACAGGCAAATAACCATCTCTTTCCATTTATTACACTGTCACCATCTCTCCTGGTAACACAACCCCTGCATTTAACCCATCACTAGAAAGCAATAGTTGAGAAATAGATACAGAAGATTGGATACCATCATGAATCTGCCATTCGGTGTCTGCCGTACTCATCCCAGTGTATTTTGAGCAATATCTCCTAGACGTAGGGACTAACACTAGAGCTGTGCAAAAGGAAGGACTTCCCCCCCCCCAAGCTATTGTGCAAAAGACATGCAAGTTATAGGCAGTTTCACATGGAAAAATGAAAATTCCCATGGGCTGTTTTTCACATCAAATCACGCAAAAATTAGTTTTGTACAACAGGAAGCCAACACAAAGGGATGCCCTCTGTGTACATATGCAAACATATAGCATTTATTTTTCTGTTAGGATTTGTTCCCTTCCCATATCCGTGCCCATTTTCACAATCGTACTTCTCTGTATTTGCACAGTGCAGATTCCCTCTGCCTGTTGCCCCATGTCTCATCCTCGCATTTCATCGTTAGGTTTTGCCTCAACCTCTCCTTAATGCAAAGCCAATTATGCTGGGCTCAAGCCAGTCCATTTGACCACTACAGTGTTCAAGTGGGTTTAAAAAACGGGAAAGGAAGTTCACCCATTCTAGTATCCTTAGTCATTTCACAAATGATACTGTATAAAAGGGAAGAATGGGAAATAACCAGCCCTGTTTCTGCTATGAAAATGCAAGAAGAGTACAAGTTTGAGAATCACTCAACACTCACAACCCCAGTTGTAGTCAATGGGAATGGTAGGTGAACTCAGCACCACTGAATCAGGACCTAAGTTTTATTTAAACCAGACAGGATGATTTCAGGATAGCAAGATTTTTTTTAAGCTTCGTTTTAAAGTGTCAGCTGTTTTTATTTCTATGCTGTCCATTTGATTAAACCCGTAGCCATTCAGTCAAGCTTTCCCAGTTTGTATATCTAATCTAATCTAGTCATCCAGGTAGCAAAATTATGGTCATGTACCAAATATATATCCATTCTCAACTGTCAATTGGACAATACATGATGTAAAACTTTTAAATCTAGTCATGAAAGTCAAGAATGAAATGTAATAGCTTGCCTGGCTCATCATTTCCTCTCCATAGACGGGTCAGTGGTGTGAACACAACTAAGCCATGCAATGGCCTTTGTTTTAGCCCCTTAAGTGCTGGATGTACAATACCATTTTGTGCACAAACATCCCATCCTTTTGAATGGATGTTCAAAACAGAAAAAAACGTGCTGCTGGGACATAGGCATATTCTACCAACAGTAAAGAGTTTTGTGAGTGCTGGGGGTGGTAAGTCTCATTTCACTTACAAACCTTAAAATAATATTGACTGCTGAACTTGCTGCATAGTTCAGTTATCACAATTAGTTCCGCACTAGCGAGAGGGCTGATCTAACTCCTAATGACTTCCATGGGAATTGGGTCAGACCCTAAAAGCCTGTGGCTTCAAAAAGGCGACAAACTGATTTTCCTGAACTATGCAATATTTTTCTAATCAGCTGTATTTTTTCATTTTAGTGCCTCTGCTCACTCTCTCTCTGTCCAGGTCAGATGGCTGAGGTGACTATCCTGACATCAAGCTAGCTTTATGGCTCTAGAACCCATGTCTCTAGGAATATATTAAGGTTAATGTACCATATAAACATTAATTATGCCCCCCAACTACCCTGTGAGGAAGCAGAGGACTAGTATACTTATTATGTGTACTAACAGGCTCTAAACTAATTTAATTTGGGATGTATAAGACGTGCCTGAGTGCAGAGTTTAAAAGATCAAGACCAGGTTGAGGATTTATCCTTTAAATATTTAAAAGGTAGCCTTATAAAACAAGCAGAAGAGTTACACTTCTTCCCACTAGAGATGAGCTTGAGTCAACGTCTGGTTCAAGAATCTTATCCAAACCCAAATTCCCCCAGAGTTCAAGGTTATCCAGATTCAGTGATGCATTTTTGCCCATTATAGAGCTAGCCACAAGTCCTGAAGTATGGATCCCGAATTGGATATCAACTTCAAAGCTCAGAGGACTCAGTTCATCTGTTCCACTTGAGCTTCTCTTTGTATTTTTAACACAAAGGAAACTTAGCCATCTTGGTTTATAGAGCACTATTCCTCCAGTAGATCCATATTCTGAGGTGCTTTTCAGAGTAAACAACGGAAAACATGAGAGTGGCACATTCACTGGCAGTCTTTACAGACAGGCTAGTGAAAGAATGTGGATGGAGACCGAACCACTGTTCCAGATTAGCGCTGAGGCATTTTTGTGGGCCATGTGGGGAAGCTTGTGATTCTGGTGCCTAGTAACAGAAAGCTTCACTACACAGAGTTGTCATGCCTGTTCTTCTCATGAGCCCCAATTTTACGCTGCTTCTCTCCCTCTCACCCACAAACAGCCCTAATTCTCTCTTTTTCAGTAATGCAAGTTTGTTTACGAAGATACTAGTTTGAGTCTGAATTCTGGAAAAGTTCCAGTAGTAGCAAAACCCTTAAATGAATTTCCTGTAAGTTTAAAATACTTGAAACCTTTAAAGATGCAGTGGCTTTCTCCTGAAGGAAAAAAAAGCACTTAGCTTTTAAACTTGACATAACCTTTACGTCTCTATAAAAATCATTTATACAGCACCATAACAGAGTATCTTAGAACAGCAACACATAGAAATGGCTAAAGACCTCCCCCACTTTTTTTTTTAAACCCTAATACATGCACATATCTCAGTTTGTACCACTGTGGCTGCCAAAAATGCTAGACAAGAAAACCAGGCTATTAAGGCCCTTGCCCCCTTTTTCATTATTTCTTAGCATTTTGCTATGTCCTAGTCATGCAATTCTCTTCTTAAGCATTTCTTTTGGCCTTTATATAAAGCTGAAGGGTCAAATTACACCTCCATTTATATGGAATGCCCCATGTCCTTTTCATGATGCTCTGCAAATCCATTGGCACTGAACCCACATTGTGAGTAATCAACATTAGTTCAGCTCGTGCCTTTGTAGTAATTAAAGATACCAGGCTGAATGTTTTGAGAGCACCATTCTAAACAATGAGCTCTAAGTGCTGCTCTGTCCCCATTCTTTGACCTTCTTAAAGAGATCATTCTAATGAGTGTTGGTGCCCATTATTTTCTTGTCTGAAACTATGTTGCCTTAGATAAATGAGTTGCTGTGTGTATTTCTTGTTCCATCAATATCCGGTGCAGCCATACAAGGCCAGCAGTGAGAGAAAAAGCGGCATGGAAATGGAGTTTGAGGGAGGAGAGGAGGCTGTGGGTGAAGAGGGCTGTCAGGAAATAAATAAATGTTTTTCCATCAGTAACAGAAGTTCAAGTTGCCTCTGGACATTGACACTCATTGAAGTGTCACCTCCACTGCCTTGGGCATGGAAGCTTTTTCCAAAGCAGTGTCTGTGGGGGCTGCACACCTGCACCCTCTACTGGAGGCAAGCGTTCCACACCTCAGTCTATCTCAAGGAAATGCAGCTGTTTACCTTCCCCGCCATAGGCTCTTCCACAGAGCCCCTTTTACAGTTTTGTTCCAGTTTTGCATCTAGTGGTAGGTGTTACGTTTAAGGAAAACGTTTCTCTCGTTTCCAGTCAATTGCAGAACTGTGAGCCTTCACGGGCTTGTCTTACACTGAGACCACTCTGATTGGCGAACCCCTAAAAGGCACAGACTGAGACTCTAGAGGGCTGGGGCCCCATATAGGGCCTACAATGGCTGCTGTCAGCACTCACAATCACTCACACAGGCTAAACTATCAGCCCCGACTTCTCCTTGGGTACCCAATTCCAAGCAGGGCTCAAGTGCAAGGTCTGTGATATCTTTGTCCTCTGTGAACAAGACCAAGAAGCCCATGGAAACTTCCATTTTGGCTACACATCACCCAGAGGCCTGGAGAATAGCACCAAAAGCTAATTCCATAGACCCGTGGGCCTGCCACCTCCACATTCACCTGTGACATCATTTTACTTCCTGACATGAGGAATCCATTCCTGTACCCACCCCAACACACGACACTGACACATACCACAGAGCCATCATATCTCAGAACAGATTCTTCCTGTGAAGAGGAAGCAAAAGAGAAAACCCTGCTGTGGTAACCAGGACGCTCCTAATAAAAGGAAGAAAGACACTTTTTCCCAAGATGATCCTCTGGAACAGACCTCTATGGTGCACCCGGACAAAGCAAAGGGTTCAATGCTGTTAGAGGGTGCATATGTGCGGGAGGCACCAGGGAGCACCAGTCTCACGACTGAAAATGTACAGAGGTCCTGCGAAGGGCAGCACTTACTGGTGGCGCTGCATAGGGGTTTGGTAGCTGGGTCACAACTCTGTCTTGTCTCTAGCATCCTCTGCCGGTGGTCACTCCCGGCACTGTGACAATCTCCTTTCTGGTAGTATGTGACTCGGCCCGCCAGACACATTGCCAGTTAAGTCAGCCCCCTTGCAGGGGGTTAACAGGATGCAACAAAATATATATCTAATGTTTCCCACAAAAGAAAGTCTTCAGCTCACATCCAGGCCTCTGTGGGCTACATGCCCTTGCCTTGGAGTTTATAATGTTTCTATCCCCCCTTATCTCCAGGGAGAAGGGGGTTGTACCCTTTCACAGGAAAGGAGTTGGTAAGGGAGCCTAGGCCTTCCCTCTCCACTGGGTTCTGGCCCAGGAGCCATGACAGTAGTAATATCAAACACCAAAGAGTGCTTCAGGGCTGTCTCTCTGGGCCACTCCCTACCACTGGCCCTCCCAATCCAAAAGCCTCAGAAACGGTTCACCGGAAGATGGAGTGAATGATTCCCTAGTTCTAGGGAAAGACTAGTCCTGCCTCTAGGGTCTGCAGTAGCTCCGCTTGCAGCCCCCACTCCCCTGCAGCCAGGGCTCCAGCTATGCCCTTGCTCAGGAGTGCCAAGATAGGTCCCTTCAGAGCTGTCTGGCTATCTGTTAAGCTCCAACTCCAGCTGTAGCAAGCTCTGCAGATATGGTGGGGAGGAACCACTTGGGCCCAGAACTACTCCTTAACGCCTATCCCAGTGTGGGGTTTATATAGCCCATTACAGGCCCTCTAACAACAGCAGCTTATCAGCCTGAAGAATTTATTGCAGCTTCCCTTTGAAGAGTGACTTAGGGAGTTCAATGCCTACTTTAGACAAGCTGATCATTTTCAATAAGTTTTTAAAAAAGTTTGTTTAAAGTGAGCTAAATCTCTCAACTTGATGCATTCTGTACCCTTCCCAACCCACCAGAAGAACAATTTAAATTTGCCACATAAACAGAGAGGCAGGAACCTTTCCTGTAGTTACACACTCCTAATGCAACATAAAAGACCTAAGATTTATATCTTTACTTCTCTTTAGGACCTTACAATGTGTTTACTAGCCCCTACTCAGAAACAGTTTAGGGAGGCAGAAAAAAAATTAAATAATGCAGTGACAGTGAAAATGATCAATGAAGCAAACAACAGCTTGCAAGATAAATTTTAAAAACTGGGTATAGTAAAGAAAAGCAAGAATTATATTGAACTCAAAGCACAAACAAGTGTACAAATATTCCCCAAAACTTTATTTATACAAACGAATTCAAATGCAGCATTTGAAAACGAGAGAGAGAGAGAGACTGGAATGCTGATCAAGTTAGAGAACCTCATGTTCAGTTACATTTTCTTTGATTAACTAGCACCATTAAGTCACAAACCACAAACTAAATTATAATTATTTCTAGACATGTAAAAAACTCCACCATTATAAAATGCAATACTCTAGTAATTAAAATCTTTTTCAAACATTTTTATTAAAAATTGGATCTGAAGTAACTACTTGTAAGAGATTAAAGTAATTCAAAAATGGAGTTTTCATACCTACTATGGTGGCTCAAGGTAAATCATCCATAAAAGCAGGTTGTTCCTAAGTCTGTTTATCCTGATCAAGGGAAAGCATCTACAAAATGAGCTTTTCACAGCCCTTTGCAAACCAAGCAGGTAAGAAAAATTTAGTGCGCTATACATACACACAATACAGTATGTACTAGACTGGTCTTCTAAAATAACATCGTCCTAGTCTATAAAAATACTAATTGGACTACAAAATTTCTGAGCGTTTAGTCAAGCAGTCTTTCTGCCTCACACAGCCACTATATCAGACTGAAATGCATTGGTTTGTACAATAGTCTATCAGCATGAATACAATTACTAATAGGAAAGATCCAAAAATTTTACCATTAGACTGACTGATTTATTGTTCTAATTTCCCTCTCATGTTTAACTGTAATATTAGCATTTACTTATTTGTTTCTAGTGACAGTCATACAACCTTAACATTTCTGGATTGTGTTCAAACTATTTATGAAAGTGCTGAAAGTGCAATCAAAGAAGAGAAGTTTATATCCATTCATCCAGTATACCTATCTGAGGGACAAGTTTTCAGAAGGCTGTGTGCAAAAATGCATGCATACATTTGCACATGCTCAAAACACACGTGTGTATTTCTGCCAACCTGTCCCCTAATATTTCTGGCAAAGGGAAGGATGTTCCTGTCACAGGATTTCTTTTGGAATTCATAAATACTTTTGATGCAGTGTGCTCATGTATTAAAACTATTGTGATAATATGGTGGGGAAAAAACCATTTTGTTTATAAATGGTAACTTGCAGTGTCCAAATACTGCCCTGGAATACAGAGGAACCAAACCTACTCTCAAACTTTTTCAAGCAATGTCCAGTTTACAGTAGCACACTTAATTTATCAGTTAATTAAAGATAATTTAGCAAATGTGTTCAGGTGCGTACTAAAATAACCTAGCAAATTATTTTCTACTCCAGAACATCTAGAAATGTCTTCTGATGAAAATAAAACTTTTAAAATCTGTTTCAAGCAATATTTTGTACTTTAATGTACAAGAATTTGAAAACCTAAAAGGTGAACTCCACCCCCTCCACTAATACAGACACACAGATCTTGTGTCAATACACAAATTAACATTTCTTCCTCTCCTCAACACACCCCTTTAAAAAGGTCTCCTGCGACATGCATCATAATAATTAGTGCTATTAAAAACTGAAAACATGCCCCTCTTGACAAAATGAACAAACTTTTCTAGAGGACACATGGGCTTGTTGGAATGCATGTTATGCTCCCGGCAAAATGAGGTCTGGAATGTGACATCAAACCCATTATACAGGATGCGGATAAAGTGTTCTCTGGGTTTTTTCCCATCCTGCCACAATTCAAAGACTAATCTGGCCGCAAATCTTGGAAACCTGGCTTCTGTAATGCCCAAGGCACTGAGAACAGGTGACAAGGTGACATCATGAGCTGAGTAAAGGACAAATAATTCTTCTTTCTTGCCTTCTGCAATGCGCTGCATCCGGTTAACAGTCTGATTAAGGAGAGGATGACTAGCCAATAGTGCATACCAGAAATAAAGTTTCTTTTCCTGTCTCTCTCTCTCATCCTCTAACTGATGTGTCTTAATTACCTTAAAGTGTTCAATGTCAATGCAGCCATTTTTAGTACAAGGGAAACTGACATTGTGGCAAAAATGGCACAACATAGAATCTATTGGGTTAGAAGCTCTTAATTGCCTAGTGGGAATGCCTACTATTTTTGCCATATCCACGTATGTTCTCTCCAAATGGTTGTTTTTCACCCTTAAGCTATATTGGCGGCGTTGCTCCTCTTCTAGGTAATGGTTTCTCACTGGGCAATCACAGCTTCCAGAACAAAAGATAGTGCTCCACTGATGTTTTATGTTAATTTTCTTCCAATCAAAATCTGGAAGGAAGGTATATAGAAGTGCTAGCCCACTCTGCAGGGTTCGACTTTTTCCTGTTGTCTCCAAGTAGAGATGCTTTGCTGTCCAATCACTTGATAGCAATTTATGTTTCTTTATATAAATTTCCCGTAATAGCTGTCCATTATGTAAGTGCTGTACAACACCTAGGAGAGATTTAAAAAATCTTGTTACCAGCGTTCAGATAAACGGGTTATGGGAAATGTCTAGAAATTTGACATTTCTGGAAAATGACAATTAGTTTTCTAACATGTGCACAAATTAGTTTAAAAAATGTTGATCTTACCCAGGAATCACAAATTTCACTTAAGCTTGGCTATTAGCCAGGAAGATTTCACAAAGTATACAAATATTATATATGTCTAAATCTGAAATATTTAGCTCTGTATACTCTGTTAGCTCTGTATACTCTTCAGTGTAGATAAACAGCTATAACTTTTTATAATAAAGCAGCTCATTCATGAGTAGTACTGCATATAGAACTTTAAAATAATTGAACAGGAAAGCCAGTGTGATGATCTATTTACTCAGTTTCCAGGAGAAATCTGTTAACACGGTACTGTTTGCACAGATAAACAGCCATAGCATTTCAGAACAGCCCTTAAGAAGTGCATACCACAATCCCCGAAATGGGTTAGGGGAGTGTAAGCCAGTGTGCAGACTTTCAAACTAGGGAAAGGAAATCAAGTCCCAACTACCGGCCTCTTCCCATTCTTTCTTCAGAACTTGCTTTATTTCCAAACCAAAATTCAAAGCCAGCACAAATTAACCCATACTACAGGATAACACCTCCACATCTCAGGCCTTTACAGCTTCAGACGGCTGGGAAGGGAGAAGTCCCACCCTTCCCCTATAGTAGGCTCCTTTGCAACTGACTTCCCTTTCCTTTTACAACCCTGTCCAGCGCAGCCAAATGATGGGCAAGAACTCAGTTACCTTTTGCATGCCAGAGCACCTTTACATGTTGTCACAGGGAGCGTCAGTCCTAGTTACTAACTGACCCATACAGCCGAGGTACGAGTCCTGGGATGGGGTAAAGTTAGATTTAAGATTGATGTATAGAGATAGCTCTGCAGATTCCTCAGGAGGGGTGGTATTGCAGGGGCTGAGGACAATGTCGCTCAGTGACTTTGATGCCCAGGAGGAGGAGGAGGGTTCTTTTGATTTGACTCCGGAATTTACGGCTATGGTGACAGCCACAGAGCCACCCCAGCTGGTTTCTGGTTTTACAAATCTAGCTGGCCATAATCTGGATCTAGTGCTAGGAATGGGTTGGAGAAGTTATGATTACATTCTCAGCATGGACTGGCCAACTAGCCATTGTTTCAATGATCCACTCCAAGGTAACAGTTGAGATCTGACAGGCTCCAGAAGGTTGAGGGAACTTACTGTGTTATGACTGACCATTATCAAAAGTTTGATCAGTGGAGACACTATAGCTGGTCCTTCCTCAATACAGAAGGGACGCAATTGCTGACATTCTCCACAGAGGCTCCTCAACTCTACAATGTGTTTAACACCCTCTTTGGCCAGAGCCCAGATTTCTCCTTCCAGATACACTGCAAAGAACTCCATTATTCATAGGTATTTGGGGAAGAGATAGAATGGGGGCTGTTAATTAAGGTATAATGATGTTATGGGGCAGGAATGAAGAATGTACAGGTAGTCCACAGTGTACTCCTGGGGGAATTTTGTGCCACTGCGCAATGTAGAATTTTGAAAATATTAATGTTGTGCATGCAGAATTTTCTTTTCCCCCCATAGAAATGGGCTGCAGAGATGTTGGCTGGGACTAGGAGCCGCTGGACCTGGCAGAGCCCAGCTCCCAAATAGAAGACAAGGCTGGGGGAAGGGGACGGGAAATGGAGGGTTCCCACCAGTTGCAGTTCCCAGCAGGCCTTGAAGGAAAGAGGCGGCAGCACACAGTAAACTCTGTGCAAGCCTGGGACCCAGCAAAAGGCTGTTTCTCCCTCTCGATCCCTGGGCTCTGGGTGAGTAGGGTCTGTGAGTGTCTGATCTGGAGTGGGGGGATGCAGCTGGCCACTGGGGAGTGGGGTAGGGCTAAGGCTTGTAAGAATATGGGCTTGGTGCGGGGGCACAGCTGGCCTCTGGGGGAAAGGAGGTGTAAGTGTCTGGGCTCGGGGAGGCCCATGGTTGGGCTCTGGTGGAAAGGGGGTATGTGAGTGTGTGACCCCCTGGCTGGGCTCTGGGGGGGAGAGGACCGAGAAGCAGGAACTGGGTTGTCATGGGGGTTTCTTTACCTCTCTACTCCTGGGGGAATTTTTGTGTCTCTGTATTGTTACCGACATACTTGCTGACAGGTATTTTGAAATAAATTACCAAAATAATTGAAACTGGCATGATTATGTAGTGTTATTTTGACAAATCAAATTTGTAGAATTTTGCATAATTTTAAAATATTGTGTGCAGAATTTTTAATTTTTTGGCACCGAATTCCCCCAGGAGTAAGAGTGGATATGAATGGTTCAGTATTATTTTAAATATTGTAAAGGGAGTTCACAGCACAGAGGTGTGTGCTTCTAGTGTGTTTTTTAAAAAGCAAAATAAATCCATATTCTGAGGTAAGAAATCTGACAACAACACAACTAATTCCTTGCTCACAACCACATTTCAACCCAACTGTGTTATGACTCCTTTCCCTAGGTTTACAGATAGGGATTTTTGTTTGTTTTATAAGTGCTTTTGTTAATTTTAAAGGAAAATATTTGAACAGCAAATAAAAATAAATGTACAAACAGGGATTGTAGTTTATACACAACAGGTGCTATATGTTGACCAGAACTGATAATTCACATAAAATACACAAATATATTTGAGAACCTGAGTCTAACAAGTTTTCATATATCATGTGATATATACACTTCATTTTTATTACAATACTGAGGATAATGTATCTGGTTGACCTAAACTGTAACATGGTTTTACAAATAAGAAATGCATGATGGTGTAATATAAAGGTTTTATCAGAATAAATGAGGGACAGAATGTTACTCACGAGGAGTGAAGCCATGACAGAGTTAAGCAAATAATCCCCATTTGCTACCAATGAAAGCTATACACCACATAACAAAGCCAACATGTGTTCTATACATTTTCATATTTTAGAGCCAAGCTAGTCCAGGAATGTTTTAGAATTGTTAAACAATTTATTGGAATTTCTTTTTAATCCCATCATCTGTAAAGTTCAGCTCCCTTCATATCAACTTAATCCAACTGAACAGAACTCCGAGAGAGAAAGAAAAATAAACTCATACATTAAAAGCCCCTTGTATAATCTAAAATAGTGTTTCCATTTCCACAATTCGACATCTGCTCTCTCAGGATCTCCCTGGGCTAGAAGCAGCAACTTCATCACAGGGGAAAATTGGCAATTAAATGTTGCCAATCATTTCTAAATTTGATGGATCATAAGATATTGAACTGTAAGCCTGCTACCAACTCAGCATTAATTATTCTTCCTGGATGCTGAACTAACGTACATTTTTATGGGGTGCAGAGAGGAATTCCGTGTTTGGGAGAGAAGGGAAAAGGAAATAAGATTGATATATATTTTTTTTAATTGCAACTGTTTGCTGTTCTGAGGTTTAACATGTTAGAACTAGTCCCAACAGTGATGCATTAGTAGGCTGAATGTAGGCAAGGTATGAGGCTATCATGACTGAGTGCAGTATATGCAGCTTTTTACATGGCCATATTCCATCTACACCGGGATTGGAAACAAAAGTTAGCTGGCAGAATCATTTTTCAACATGGTTCTACTTAATACACACTGAATTCCTATCTAAACAGGGCCATAGAGCCCTGGAAATGGATTATGTTCTGTTGGAGACCGAGAAGGTGGTAAAGAAACCTGTTACAGGAACTTACCTGTCTGTGTAAGTTCTCCCATTTCACACAAAGAATGACTGGGGTAACGAGGCAGGCTGCTCAGGGTGCCATCCATTTGGGCTTCAGAGCCTTGGGACATATGCCTAACAAAAGCTTCAAGCTGAGGGTGAGACGGCTTCCTGAAGAGGTAAACCAAAACACGAACACTCCCATAAGTGCATGCAAAAATAGCTCGGAAAAGTGAAGAATTCTAATTATGTCAGTTCACGTAATCTCATGATAAGGGGATATTTCCTGTAGAGAAAACATCTGCTCTTGGTCAGGGCTTTCCTTAAAAAAAATCCAGCCACATAGCTGTGCACTGATATTAAAGAACTGGTGAGGACAAAATAAAGGACTTAAATGTGTTCGAATGTCCAACAAGAATATCAAAAATTCAATAAAAGTTAACTCAATCTGGGGTCACATTCTTCAGTTTAGTAACTTTTGTGGTTACCTGCACCAATATCATTATAACAATATTGGGAAAAATCCCTTGTGTGGAGGGATTTTTTTTCAGAACCAGAAAGACTACTCCATTTCAACAGCATGGTCTGTAGCCACACAACCTTGGTTTGTGATTTTGTCAGGTCTGATAATCTAAACAGATCTGACTGGGTCAGTATTTAGATGGGAGATCTTCAGGAAATTCTTAGGTACTATAGCGCAGGAAGTGCTGTTGGCAATGCAGTAAATCATACTTTTCTCTGAGTCCAAATTATATTTCTACTCCGGTTCTTAAAGGGCACTGTGCCATTGCTGGAACTGTCTTTAAATGAGAAGTAAAAGCAACCTCCTAGCTTCTCCTGGCCAAGGTACTTTTTATAAGAGTAGAAGAACTAACCCCCATAACCTGGTCAAATTAATGGATAATTCATGCAAATTCACCTTCAAATTCAGCTTCAGTTTTAAGTCAGTAAGATACTCCTTGTACCAAATAGTATTGTGTTAATCTACAATCACCATGCAAGAGTGTTTGTAAAAAACTATCCTTGTACATAACTTTACATGACTTTACAGCTAAATTTTCATTTATATTGTAGTAGCACCCAAAAAGCCTAATTGAAATGGGGCCCTTTGTGTCAGGCACGGTACAGACACGAGAAGACATGCATCCTAACACTCGAGTTGACCATTATGGATGAGGCCAAAACAAACCAAGCAGTGTCATAGTAAGATTGAGGGGAAATATTCACAAAATACTCAGTATTTTACCCAGGCAGGCAAACAGACAATGAACATCAAATATTCTCCATAACCGCTCTCTAATCTCTGCCTAGCAGCAGAGTGTGAGAGTGAGTTAGTTCATATAAATTGTCAGTGTTAGTGGCAATATCTAAATTACATATTCACAATTTAATAAAGTGACTAAAAGTCACTTTTTATGGTCAAATATCCCTGCAAAGATACATACCGCATGTATATAAATCAGGGTATTTCACTACTAATAAAACTTTGCACTTCCAAGCCTTTCAAAGTGCTTTACCACCATTAATGAATCATTCATCAATTTCCCTCTGAGACAAGTATTTTCATTTTACAGGTAGAAAAACTGAGCAGCACAAAGCTTAACTGAGTTGCCCCTGGACATGCAGTCATAACACGGACAAGGATCAATATTTAAACATAACACCAACAATTAACATTCTTTCAACAAATAATTTCAGTTATGTGGAAAGTACATATTTGGCTTCCCTGATACTACAAACAAGAAACATAGCTCTAACTCTGACATAGTCAGGCCTTGGCTGTTGCTCCATTTCAAACTTTTGCAATGTCCCGGCAGCAGTATGGAGCAAGGAGGTTGATAGATAATGGCCCTTTTGTTTTCATCAGTGAAGATGGCTGTAACGGAAAGATGGTTAACCCCCCCATCCTAAAGTTACACACCATCAGGAGGAGATGGCTACTCCACAGCCGTTCCTTTGGCCTTTCACTGAGACAGCTGGGGAAGTAGTGTGTTTATTTTAAGAAATTAAAACAAGTACACATGCAGTAACAGAAACTGACTGCAAACATTCTCTTATCATACAAGTGTCATGGCTACAACTGTCATGGATATATTAGCAAAAAGTATCTGAAATTAACGCAATAACAGAGTTCAAATTAATGGAAGATGTGTCTAAATCCCCTAAACGGCTTTGAAAATCTCAACCAAGGTGACTCCGTACCACAATATGAACTCTTATAGTATTGCTGTTGGTGGGTTACTAAAGGGGGTATTTGAAGATTAAGCAAGATAATAAGAAGAAAAAAATTAGAGGAGAGAAGCAAAGGAATAGACTGATTTTTCTGTATATGGGTGTGAATTTAAAACTCCCAAAAGTGTAAGTTCAAATTCCATGACAGGATTATATCACATATGTACATGTTAAGTCATATATTTAACACATGTAGAAATGACAAATATGAAACACACACACAAGCTTTGAAAATGATAACAATGGTGTGTTTGCAGTCTCATATTCCATTACACACAAGATACACTTCTAAAAGACTCTACTTTTTTATCTAGTCCAGTGTCATTGTATTTCCCCCCATTCCCTCTAATTCCTACCCCCCCCCCATCCCTATCCCAACTATTCCAGCTCTAGACAGATCACTTAACCATGGAAATCCAAGACTGTTGACATCTCCTCGATATGGCTTTTAGCCATCAATGAGATATAGCCACCCATTTCTTAATATTGCTTAGAAACAATTAATTTGACTGGGATTTTGGTTTTAAGCAGAACTGACTGACTTTATAAAGAGAAATTCTTAAAGGGTCTCTAGTACTTTTATGGAAAAGTTTATATAGAACTATTTAAAAAAAAGAGAAAGAGAGACCCCCTCCACCGTACTGACATTTGCCACAGCAATATACCAAACTGATATGAAAATGTATGTCTACGAACATTATGCTTTTCTCTGAAAGTTATCTGAACCACTAGAGGGTGCCACAATGCCATCTGAATAAAAGCATTCTGAAACAAGAAAACTGGTGTCAGATTTTCTCAATATAAAGGCAACAGTGCTCACATGGGATCTTCCTAGATGCGCAGTTCCAAGGGAGCAGATGTCTTTTGTTAACAAGAATGGATTTAGCATGAAGATACACTAATTGCATTAGCTCTCAGGCAAATCAGTTCCCTCAACTGGGATCAAAATGCCCCTTTCTGTTTTGTCTGCAGTTTTAAATAGATTTCCAAAACCACAGTGTGTATTATATTTTTCTTTATAACGGGATTAGAAAAAAGTTGTTTGTACATTACTGTAACCATGTAAGCAGAAAATCACTGAGCAGTGACAAATTGTGAGAAAAGAAGAAGGGCATAAAGAAAGAAAAGTTTTACAGTATTAATACAGTTTGGAAGGAAAACAAATTAATGTATGGGATTTAAGCCATGCTGTTTCCAGATTTTGGAAATTTTTACGTACGTCAAATGAAGTGCAGTATTAGGAAAGTACAGGCTATAAAAAGTTTCCTTTATTTCTAGATCACTTCAGGTTTCCTGTTATACCAACTTTGGCCATGTACCACAGAGCTTAATCCTGTTCTAAATATGGAACTTGCACTAAACTTTATGTAGATTTATTTATTTGACATCTCAGGAACAAGAATCTAAAATGAAAGAAATACATTTAAAGAAAATTATTTTGTATGTAATCCTTCTGCCAACAGGTTTGTACAAAATTTGAAGGCTAGAACATTATCACAATTTTTTGGGGGTCTAACAAAAAAAAAAAAAAAAGCCTAAAACCTTTGTGGTCTTTTAATAAACTTTAGCCTGCATAAACTGCGATTTGTAATTTTCTCCCAGCAATGCTCCCCTTTAATGAAATTTCTAGCTCTTTTGTTAAGCTCTTCAAACAACACAATAGTGAGACAAATTGCAAGAGCTGCTCTACTACTTGCTCTGCTGCTTCTGTTATATCACCTGTAATTCTAGTGGACTAAAACCTTCACTGGTGAAACTGTTGGGAATCATTTGATGGAAGGAATGGAAAGCACACAGCAGATAATCTCTCTCAAATCATTGTTATTACTGGTACAATGTAGAAGGGAGCGATACACATAATACTAGGACAGAAAAACTGATATCCAGGACTTAATAGCAACCTTTGCATATCAATGAATTACAATACATGAAAGAGATACATTAAGTTATTTAATTTCTAAGTTTTTTTTAAACATGCAAGCATGCACCCACAGAAATCAGTACAGAAGATTACTTGATTGGATTCCCTATTCTGAAAGTTGGGTTTCAGACCTGGAAAGCTTTCTGGTTGCTTCCTATAATTTCAGAAAAGTGGAGAAGCAATCCAGACATGGAGATTTTTTGCCAAAATGGGAGATTTCAAACTAAAATGTGTTTCTGCCTTCTATCCTTATTGTAAAACTCCAGTATGAAACAAACAAAAAAGTATTCTAGTGGTTTTACTGTGGCAAGTTTCTATATAAGAGCAAACAGAATTCTACAAGTGGCGTTGAAAAGCAATCCTTGCAGCAGTATATAAACTGGTAGTTGACAAATTCCTTTTTCCCAAAGATTTTTTTATTTAGATTACCAATCTTACTGTTGAATCAGCCAATTTACAGATGCCGCAGGAGTATCTAGGCAACACTGCTGAGACTGCTGGGACTGCTTCTGAGCAGGAAGCAAAGAAAATGACTCAGTTGTGTAGTTGAAAAGATTAAGCCCTCAGAGAAATTTGTAAAATTTAATTTCCATAACATCACAGAAGACTCGAAGTGCAATAAAAGGGATTCATTGTGTAATTTGACTGACTTCTTTATTATTATAGCAGCAGCATTACAAACAGCAGTTGGGGAATCAGGAGTTAATATAGCAGCTATTTCAAATCAATTCAGTACAAAATTTGTTTTTAAATTGTTAGCCAGTACATTGTGAGATTCATCAGCTATTACCATCTAACCATCTGATCATGGACATCTATTTTCTGGTTATTAGTTGAATGACTTATTTGTATGTTTGCTTTTTTAATTATGTTTTTATTGCTGTAAAATAAAATGACGATTACCTGTAACAAAATAGAAGAATTTATTTCCCTTTAACAATAACATGTGCTTGCTTTTTTTCATGCAGCTTCCTGTTATCAATGCACTATGCTACACTGGTGTTAGATACAGATCTATATTGGGATAATAAACAATTTGCCAGTTTCATTTTCTGGCTTTCATGCATTAGCACCAATGTGGAAGAATGTTTAAATCCAAACAAATGTTCTTTTTTAAAAAAGTCATTAAAAGCATTTATATTAGATCTTCTAGAATCCTTTTTAGAAAAAAATAAATGTATGCCAAAACTATGACACTGTTCTGTTCATGTTATATTGCTATGCACTAAGAAAAGTATATTGTGGAAATACATAAAAAGAAACCATATATTACACCAATGCCAAAAACTTAGTTGACTCAGCCTGACATGAAATTGTCCTTGTTTCTGTTGGGTTAGGTCTAAAAATCTGGAGATATTTTAGCTAGCTTGATGAGAAATGAACCATGACTTCCATTTTGTGGTTTAAACTGTTAACTAGTTGGATGCCTCTGAACGTGTACAGCACACTGGGAAATCCCTATTTTTGGTATCTTTGTTTTTTTAAAAAAATCCTAAGCTGCAACGCATACAGAACCAAGAGGAGCCATGTTGTAGAATTTGGGTCCAGTTTGCCATGGAGAACATAGTGGAGAGTGTGTGTGTGTGACACACATGAACACATGGTTTTAGGTATATACATGTTTTCCCCACATGCATAAAATGTGATTTATGCACAAAAGGTGATATTAAGTCCTCAACAAACTGGACATACATTCTGCAGCAAGGCCCCTTGCTTCTGTGACACTCTGGGGCAGCAGCTTGGAAATTCTGCTGCAGTTATTTAAAATTTAAAAAAATTGAGGTTTTTACTGACTCTGGGAACTCAAATCAGTACATGGAAATTGTCAGGGAATTAGCTGGAGCTTTTGCCACTGAGAAAGGTATCGCTCTTGGTACACCAGAAGGCCTGGGAGGCCATTCAGGATCATACAGTAAACTCATTAAGATGGATATGTTCATTAAAATGCTGAACATAAAAATAGAACATCAACTCAAGACTTCGGAGTTAAAACAGGGAGATGGATATGGACAGTTCATGCACCTCAGACCTACCGTTTGAGGCTGACTCAGGAAAACTACACTGCCAATGCACCCGATTTACATCTGGAAAATTTTCTTCACAACCATCATGGCTAGAACCTTTTTTTGATTAATAATTCAAATCACATTCTGTTGCACAATTGTATTCTTGCTATAAGTAGGCTGCATATTTTAAAATATTCTTTTACTACATAATGTGGACTGAGTAGAAAGTTTTTTTTGTTTTGTTTTCTTTCCAATCAGCATGACTACTTATGACATTTGGCAAACCACTATGCTCCATATGTCTGTTTTAGTGAGGTTAAAAAAAAAAGATAGATATTGGAATCCACAAGTCATTTGACATTAAACTTCCATACAAACTACAGGACGAAACTGAGTAATAAAATGATGGCGCAAAGCATTTATTAGTGAAGCTGACATTAAAATCTTATCTTGACAAGAAAATACATGTTTATTTTTTAATAATTTAAATATTTGTAAATATTCATAACTAGAATAAATAATGTAGCTTCCCCCGACATGCAAGATGCTAAAGACAAACAGAAGACAAGCTGTCAGACTATGATTAAAGGAAAACTGCGCTGTAATAAGATATTTTAATTATCGTGTCCAATTATTCAGTCACATGTTTAAAAATGTGTCTTAAATATAGCAAGAAGGAAAAGTTAAATGAATAGTTAATCAAAGAGGAAGCTGCCAGACTAAAGCTGCTTTGACAGATTAAAGATGTATGCTAGAATGCAGAGGGGTGCACTCTCTGTTAAAGCTTTCTCTGGCAAGGTGCTGTGTTCACAGCACAGGAATCTGTGCTCTGAAAGACATCTGCATGCCTCAGGAGAGAATCTGTGGAAGTATGTGAGGATAATCAGGGAAAGGGATTCCTCACCTCCACATGTCCACAAGAAAGTGGAACTTGCTGAAGGAATGTGAGCAAATTTCCCATTCTGTGTACTGATTGGAGTTACTGAAGTCAGGCTAGAGCCAGACAGACGTGCTTGAGAAGATGAGAAGTGGACAGGCTATCTCATCCTATGAACACTGAGCATCAGAACCCAGATCACACCACTGGTTTACTAGGTGAGATAGTGTCTGCTGTCGTGTTTCTATCTGAGAACTCCCTCAACAGCTTCTACTGATCTGTCAAGCCTATGGTCACACATGGCTCAGATCCTTCTCCCTCTCACTTCTGGGGGGAATTCTGTGCCATAATTAATGAGCCGTGAATATTTTTAATATTTTGTGAAGAAAAAAGCTTCTGCTGGAAATTTATTGCAGTTTCACCTTTTGCCCAGCAGAGGGTGCTGTGGCGACAGAACAGAGCAGAAGCTCCAGGAAGGCTAGGGAAGAGAAAGAACCTGCCAGGTCAGGAGACAGGGGCTATGGGGGAAACAGACAGCATTGGGCTGCTGGGGCTCATAAGGGCTAGTTGGGGAGAACGGACTGGGGATGGGGCTGAATGGGAGTGGAGGCGCAAGGCCACAGGGGGGAAGGAGGTGCAGGGCCACATGGTGACCAGGGTGGGAGTCAGGGCCACATAGGGACAGGATGTGGCTGAGTGGGGACACAGAGACACATGGGGACAGCGGGAGGGGGTGCGGGGTCACATAGGGACGAGGTTACTGAGTGGGGACAGGTGGAAAGGGTGCAGGGCCATATGGGGATGGCGGGAGTGGATGTCTGAGTGGGGGTGAAAGGCACATGTGGACAGGGGGTGCAAGGACACATGGTGGTGCAGGGACACATGGGGATAGGGGCAGATGTGCCTGACTAAATGGGAGAGGCTAGGGGTCAGGCAGGCTCTTCATGGGGGAAGCTCCCTAACAATCCCTCCCCACCCTATACCCAACAACCCTCCAATTTCACACCCAGGCTCCTTCCCAGCAATTAATTCCCTCTCCCTCAGCTCCTCCATTACCCCATGACTCCCCTAAGCCTTTGCACTGCTTCTGAGGGGTGCAGGAAATATGGTTCTGTACTGTAGTTTAAATGAATTATCAGAATGCTGTGTTAATATGCCTAGTTAAGGAATCTATTTGTCAAAAAACATTTCCTGAATCTTTTTTGTTGTCTGTATTGTTACAGACATACTTGCTGACAGGTATTTTGACAAATAAAATATGAAGAATTTGAAAATATTGTGCACATAATTTTTTGTTGCTGAATTCCCCCAAGAGTATCCCTTCACACTAGGGGCTCTCAAACTTTATTGCACTGCAACCCACTTAGGACAATAAAAATTACTACATGCCTTCAGGAGGGGGACAGAAGCCTGAGCCAGCCCGAGTCCCCGGTTGGAGAGGGGAGGGGAGCAAAGCCAAGGGCTTCAGCCCCAGGCAGGGGGCCTGTAATGTGACTCCCAATGCCCAGGGCTGAACACCTCGGGCTTTGGTCTCGGGCCACAGCAAGTCTAAGCCAGCCACTTTGGGGTCCCGACCCATAGTTTGAGAACCGCTGCTTTACACCATCTTATTGTATTTATATTTTAATATATTCTGGCTCACAGTTATACTGAAACTAAGTTCAGTTTTTCTTATGCTTACTGAGTTTAGGTGATTTTATAACTCCACAAGGGAATCACATACATTTTTATGCAAACCTGGTGTCAACTTCTGAGCAGTCAAATAGCTATGGATTGAGGGAATGGATTATTTCCCTCTTTGGAAGACAAATGAATGGCCAGAGATATAGGATTACTAAATTATCCTACTCTGCATAAAGAGCTTTGAACAGAAACACAATACAGTTTAGCCGTATTTACTCACTAACCTGCAGCAACTTTCACTTTCTTAGGACAAACTCTCATGTCACTGGGCACGACTCCCCCAAAATTAGTACTTTTCCGCTTTTGTCAGCCTTTAACTATTTTTGTAGAAGTACTCCCACTTTCTAGCCTTGCCATATGCTTCTGCCCTGTGGTTTATAGGATGGTAAGTGGGTCAGCCTCTAAATAAGATTTTGCATAATTCTTGACAGCCTCTGCACCTTATTTTGAGAGGACTCTGCTGTTATTTCTTCTGTTAAATTCTCCCAACACTGCGCTACCCTGGGAGAGCTACGGAGCATGAGTGTAACCAGGACACAGGTACTATTATAGCCATGCCTTCTAGCACTGGTGGGAGCACAGCAGCCTTAAAGACCACAGACCAAATTCCCTGCTACTTTAAGCAGATACAGGCCTTCTGAAATAAATAGAGTTGCACCCACTTGCGTATGAGACGTACCCAAAACTCAAATACTGTTACTTAACTTAGTCACATAATACCACACAAGCACTTGCCTATTAAACCAGCAAGCTGTTAAACTGGAACATTCTTCTGTAATGGTTTTAAACCCTTCTGATTAATTTTTTCTAAATACAACTTATTTTAGTAAACTGATGTTCTCTATTTTTATGCGTTTGACACACGATTATTAAGTATGTGTTCCAGAGGGAGAAAAACATGACAAAATAGTTACTTTGTTCCTAAAATAATAACTACTACTATGGAAAAATTTGGATCAAAAGCATAAAAAATAATTCTTCTCATAGAGAAAAATGTGTTTTTAAGTTCCCTCTGGAAATTTGCACTCTGAATGTTGAAAATAGTAAAAATGTTAATTGAAGTTACAGAGAGAAGAAATCTCCAAAGCATTTCATCCATTTTTCTTCTATTCATCCCACATTTTATGTACAAGCCCAAGCAAAGCTATTTTACATATCTATTAAAAGTCCATCAGGCTGCAGCACAGTCTGTGTAATTAATGAATTTCATCAACAGAATACTAAAATCAAACAATGAATGGACTGAATCTGAATGGCATACTTATCAGAAAGTAAAGTCCAAGCAGTTTAAACAAATTGAAGTATTAGACCCCTCAGATTAATTGTTCAATAGCAACAAACCTACAGTTCAAAGAAGTGCCAGTTATATATCTTTTAATATTCTGACTACAAATTTGCAATTAAAAGCCAATATAAAGTCATAAAGGAACTCAAGACTGACAGGCAAAGACACTTAACATCCTCCTGACATTGAAACAATATACCATCCAAAATGATGGCAGCAAAATTAAAAATGCCAGTGTTTTTACCTAAGGGATCCACCTCTGCCAAGCCTTGAAATTATGGCACATGCACTTCAAGCTGTCCTCTTCACTGATTGCTGCACTCTTCTGGCAGGCAGGGTTTTAATTTACAAGAGGATTGTTCTCCGAGAGACAGTGTTTCAATTTTAGATAAGTTCTCATTTTTAGTGGCTATGAAAGCTGGTGGATACACAGATCTGAAGATTGACATTCTATTAATCCACAAATTAATAACAGCCATGGGCAAGATTCCTCAGACTGCCATGCCTTCCACCTTGCCTTAGAGGAATCAGAGGTAAGAGGACTCTTGAATTGTAAAGCCATTAACTCTCTGACCTGGCCATTCTGCTGAGAATGCCAGCAGGGTTACCAGTCAGTTAAATTTTATGGGTAGTTTTCATGATACAAACTCCTTTCTACAACAATACAGACTGAGATCACAGGCAGAATCATATAGCCATGAAACTGTAATTATTTTCAGGCATTACTGACCTAGACCCTTTTCCTACAATCTGATCCATAGTGAAAAACCCTTACATCCATACAGAATGCTGCTAGCACAAAGGGGCTCCACAGTTTAAATCACTGAATTAAATTATAATTTAAATCAACAAGGAGAAAACCTTGATTTATATAATTAACTTTAATCATGTTTTGCTTTTGTACTTTTTAGTGCTTGATTTGCATTCATTGGTAACCATTAAAACACAATGATTCACAACTAAGCATAAACTTTACACTAAATTTGGTGTTTCTTTTTGCTAATCAGGAAGATATACTACATCTACACTAATTTATTTAAGCAACTATATAGCTTAACTTATACTTAGACAAATTTTTAATTTTTTATGTCAGGAAATGGTGACAGTGACATGTCTTATTTACAAGATTATTATTTTTTTTACTTGTGATTTGTGTCCAGCTCCATTTAGATGGAAATTCAAATGCAATTAAAAATGCACAAAAACATAATTTAATACATTTTTACTAAATAAAATTAAATTAAAAGTTACATTAAAATGTTTATCAAGCCATGTTTTGCATTTGAAACTGATTTATTAAACAAAAGAAGTATTATGTGTAGTTGGTTAATTAAACTGATTGTTTCTGTTGAAACAATCCCATTGTCCTTCAGGATTTTGGAACTCATCCTCTCACACCTAATTTCTATTCAGAGACTGAAAAAGGGAAAAATAAGCTTTCCTGCCTTTTCAATGCCCAACTGATTTCTTAATTTTGAATGAACTAGTCAATGCTGGCAAAACTGGTTTCACTTCATCTAACTCTGATTCCAGGTGCTTAGCCAGTGACTCAAACTGCTGAACTGGTGGGAAATTTATTTAAAACCTGGCAGCAAACATGTACCAATTAGTTCTACTTTTTATTTAATTTGCATGATTTTAATAAATTATAATTAGTTTTGGTTTTAACACAGATTACAATTTTAAATAGTTTTTTATTTTAGTTCAGTTTAGGTTCCACAGGAGTGCAGAGGTCTGCCTGCATAGATCAGATTGAAGGTTCAGGTCTCTGGGTAGATTGAGCTAGTAGCCTTCAGGTGAAAAGCTCTCTCTCTTTTATTTAAACAACTCCACTGAGCAGTCCTACTAAGAAGGAGTAAGCAGTTTAAAACAAGCGGTGACTTTTGAACAGTATTTTTAAGTAAAGACAAGGAACTGCAGGTGCCTTTTTTAGCCATCCATCAACCTTGACTTCTCTTTAAAATATCAAACTGAAGCCTCATCCCCCTGTGATCCAGAGAAACAAATCTAGTCACCCAACATCATCATTTCCAGTTATCTTTGCAAAGGTGCTTTCTTGTATATATTAAAACATAGCAGACATTCTTTCAGATGAAAAGATCAGACCCTTTACGATCTCTAAGTGGATTTGAATTATGTCTCCTTATTTTCCAAAGGAAATATTATCTCACTCCCTAGAGACAGATAATTAAAAATCCTATCTTAGCAATTAGCAATTTGCTCCCGGTTCATCTTGTTAGAGAAATTAATTGCCTGCTCAGCCCAGTGAGAGTTATTTGGTGACATGCAAAAGACTGAAGTCTGGGAGCAATCTCAACTTTACATGACCTAATTCAGAGAGTAAGTTTGATTTGTGGAGAGTGCTGACCAATGTACTCTATTAGTGTCCCATGCTGCCCACTGAATAAAGACCCCTCTCGGGAGGATGCTGTAGATTGTTAGTTGTTTGACCAAATCAGTGCTTCAGTGACAGAAGCAGCGTGAGAGTGTAAAAAAAATGGCAGCAGTGGTAGCAGAAGAAAGTTTTCAAAATTGTAAAAGGTCACTGACCACCACATTTGGAGGATTAGCCTTTTCATGTTCATTACTATGGGAGCCACGACCAGGAAACAGATAATTTTTTTTAAAATGCTGTTATAATATGTGGTTTATGGCCATAGATAAATACTCTACCATTTTGCTGTGGAACATATTCAGTGAAGGCACTGAAGAACTGGCACTCTCCTATCAGAATTTATGCCCTGTTCCTGCAAACAAACATACAGTTACAAATGCTAATGTTAAAGTGAACTATTATTCATTGCCCCCTGTCCTGAACTCACCACTGTATTGCAAGAAGAACAAAGGACAGTTACTTACTTTACAGTAATTGTGGCTCTTTGAGATGTTGTAATCAGTGTGGATCCCACTGTATGTGTGCACACGCCTCATATGCAAGATTGGAATCTTTTGAACAGCAGCGTTTGTCGGGGCTGCGCATGTGCCCTGTGCCTCCTTGTGCTCCCATGCAAGGGCTTAAAGAGTGCGCAGGTTGTGGCCCTCCCTCAGTACCTTCAAAATTCAAAGTCAGTGTTGCTGAGGACTCTGAAAAGCAAGGATGGTGAGTGGATTCTAGGATGCACTTGGACACCAACTCAAAGAACCAGTTACTGTAGAGCAAAGTAACCATTCGTTCTTCTTAGAGTACGTATAAGTGTGGATCCCACTATAGTGACTGGCGATCAGTATAATCTCCAGAGGGTGGGATGACGAGCGTTGGCCACATCAGTTAAACTGAGATTTCAGTATAGCTCTCCTGAACTTAACATCTGACCTGGTGGCTATTGCGAAGGCACAGTGGGTTACTCCATGGTGCTGCTTCATAGATTTCTGATATTTGTACGTCTGAAGCAGGCAGACAATGGGGCTTGTGTTCTGGTGGAGTGAGCTGCAATGTTTAGTGGGAGAAGTACACCAACTAACTGGTTACACAGTGAGATACACTGTGTTATCCATTTCGATCACATCTGAGACCAGATGGCATGACCATTTTTTTTTTAAAAAAAGCAAGCTCTATTGCCAGTGTGATGGGGCAAGGCCAGAGGGCTATAGGAAAGTGGTAAGGAACCAGTATGTTAGCCCCAGGCTAAACAAATCCCTGATACCTTATGGCAGTTGCTCCAGGTTAATCAAGACACCTGGGGCCAATTAAAAACTTTTCAGAAGGCAGGAAGATTGATTGAGACACCTTCAGCCAATCAGGGGCTGGCTGAAACTAGTCAAAAGCCTCCCAGTGAGTCAGTGAGGGGCGCATGTCAGGAGCTGTGGAAGGAGGTTGCGTGTGAGGAGCTCGGAGCAAGAAGCACTAGGAGCTGAGAGTAAGAGGGCGTACTGCTGGAAGATCCTGTGGTGAGGATAAAGAAGGTGTTGGGAGGAGTCCATGGGGAAGTAGCCCAGGGGGTTGTAGCTGTCGTGTAGTTGTTCCAGGAGGTACTCTAAACAGCTGCAGTCCACAGGGCCCTGGGCTGGAACCCGGAGTAGAGGGCGGGCCCGGGTTCCCCCCAAACCTCCCAACTCCTGTCACAGGAGGAGTTGACCTGGACTGGGGGTTCTACCAGAGGGGAAGATCTCTGAGGCAAACCAAAAAAATCCACCAATAAGCGCAGGACCCACCGAGGTAGAGGAGGAACTTTGTCACACCAGATACAACCAAGGGGACAGTCTGAACTGTTCTGTTCTGCCGATGTAATAAAGTAAGGTCCTGGAAACACCCAGAGTGTGCAATATCCTCTCTCCTGGTGAGCTTACAGGAGAAGACAGTAGCTTGACTGATGGATATGAAATTCTAAAACCACCTGCCAATGAATTTTGGGTGATATCTCAGCACTACCTTATCATTCCGGAAGGTTCAGTTACAAGCACCTGAAGCTCTTCTGGTTTAAGTTACAGCAACTAGAAAGACAGTCTTCAGAGTGAGAGGAGACAGAGCACATTCCAAAAGAGGTTCAAAGGGAGGCTCTGTGAAGAGGACTAAACTGAGGTTCTAGACAGAAGTAAGTTCTCTGACCACTAGGTAAGTAAGAGACCCTAGAGAAACCTCACTATTGCTGGGTGAGAAGAGACCAAACACAACTGCACAGGTGGATGACAAGCAGAGACTGGTGAAAAGCAGGCCTTAACAAAGCTGAATGAAAGGACAGCTGCTTCAAGTGCTATTAGTCCAGGATCTTTGGTTCTGATACCTGCTCTAGGTCAAGTCCCTGCTGGGCTGCCTATATTGAGAACTGCTTTCATTTAGCTGAGTAGGTCCTTCCAGTGGGTGTCTCCCTGATCTACATTAGGATTTCATGTTTTTCAAGAAAGCACTGAAACTATAAAAGGAGGGACAAACATCCCAAGGCAGCGCCTTCTCTCGCTCTCCCTGTCCATTGCATTCACTGTACCTAAAGCGAAAATGAAAGAAAGTGAGGGACTCTGGGAGAAGAGATCCTGACCTAGAGGGTTTGGTCAGCAAGACTGCTGAAAGCATATAGTGAGAAACTTTGCTTGAATCTGATACAGTTTAAGTTAGGCATTAGTAAACCTCTTATCTTTATTTTTCTTGTAACAATTTGTCACCTTTATGCCTCATTACCTCTACTCACTTACAAATCTCTCTCTGTAGTTAAACTTGTTTTATCTAATCCAGTGTGTTTACATTGAAATGTCTGAGAAATTTCATTTGGGGCAAGTTGTGTGTACATTATTTTTTGAAAGAAATAATGGACCTGATAATTTGTGTTGTCCAGGAGAGGGCTGTGCAGTCCAGGACTTACATTTCTGGGGGGAAATCTAAAACGGTGTTGGGGTCACCCTGCAATATGCCGAAGGCTGGTGAGAAGCAGAGTGTAAACCAAGTGTGGCTGGAAGGTTGCAGTTAGACAGACACTCAGAGTGTGGCTTGCATCCTGGAAGGCTGTTTGTGACCAGCTCAGGTGGAAGCTACTTCAGCAAGGCATTGTAAGGCACCCAAGGCTGCAGGGTAGGGGTGACATAGCTGTTCATTAGTCGGGACTGTACCCTGGTTCATCACAGTAAGGATTTCACTGATGCCAACGGTCATGAGCATCAAATACACCAGTGCTGGCTTTGCGGGTTTCCTCTTTGCCTTCCTTTCACTTTCTGATCCCAGAGCATGGCATGTGCTCAAGGAAGCGCTGGCCAATGGCGACTTTTCCAGCTACACTCTTGTAGATACCACCACATCAGAGTCCAAAGTGACCCCTGTGGACTGCTCTAGCAGATGTAACTTGAGCTGAGCATCCCTGGATCTGCGGAACCTAGAGAAGAATTTTCACACAGAGCACCAACCTGAGATGCGATTCTCTCCTAGGCAAGAAAGGCACTATGTCCGCCTTTGATGTGAATCAGTCCATCACAAGACGGGTAGGTTTGCCTGACAGTTTGAGTCTGCCGTGAGGTATAGCTCTTGGAACAAAGCACCTCCCTCCACTTACTAGGGCATATATGGAGAAGGAAGTGACCAGTGCTTGCTGCTTTTTTTCAATGTCCAATTTAAGGAAATGGAAGTGTGAAGATTAACTTTGCTTAACTGAGAGTAGTTGAAAAAACTGACTGTAGTCTCTAAGAAGAGTAGCAGCAAGTCGGACGCTTGCTGGGTTCCATCTTGCTGCCAAAGGTGCAAAGAGGGAACAGAGAGGACTTCTCTGCCTTTTATGCCCTGGCATGGGAGAATGGGGCGGGGGAACACAAGGCACGTGCCCGGTCCCACCAGACTCTGCTATTTAAAATAAGCCAAACTCACATGTAGGCGGCACATGCTCACCAACGCGGATTTCGGTCTGACATATCCTCAAACAACAAGTGTTTCTACACTATAAGTTATCTGACTAAATAAACAAATAAAAGCTTAGGGCATAATGTCTGAGATATTAGAAACTGACTGACTAACCACATGGAAAATTTTTAGAATGGATCAATTCATACTTACCTAACTTTGCCCACGTAGATAAGTAATTAGAATAGTAATTGATTAAATCGGTCCTTTTACCTAAGTTTTACACTTTAACATCTCAGAACTGGATGGAGAAAATTAACAGAACTATTGGTCAGGACAGATCTCTGGGATTTTTTGTGGCTCCAACACAGTATCCACAGGGCCTTTACGTTTAATTGTAATAATTCATTGTGACATGTTTCAAAAATGTAACATATTTGGGGTAAATAATACTATGCAATTTTAAACTGTATCTAACTTTCTAAACACAGTAACAGTATATATTTGAACCTGTACACAGCCAAATATTTTTCTCAACATTATATCAAATAATTTTTTCATAAAATAGCATGCACGTTTCATACAATATTCCATGTTTTAACAAGATAAAAAGTTAAAATTCCTGAAAAAATGTATGTGCATTAAACTAAATTGACCCTTGACTATCAAAGTCAAAGTACCCATAAGCCAATGGCTCACAGGACTGATGCAGTTAAAGCACATCAGTTTCACAGCCAACGGTACACAAGGGTGAGATGTGGCCAGCATTACATCTGACTGTCCTAACCTGATGGATCAGGTACCCATTTTGCAGTTAGGTGAACTGGAGATGGCCTTTCTGCGTGAGAGAGAGTGCCACTCCAATCCACAACCTTCAGGACTGTAGTTGAGCGCTTTAACCACTCAGACACTGCCCCTCTTCCTTGACTATACCAGTGAAAAATCACAGCAAAAGAGATTAATACTCATGTTCCCTTCCAAAGTGTAGTTTTCCCTAAATTTCTGCCCATGATCTTTTCTATAATGTTTGTTTCTTTGCTATAAGACAGTGAAAATGATTATTTGAATCTTCTGCTTCTTAATGGAACATTACACATACTACATGAAGTTGGTATTGTATTGGTTAATGTTTTGTTTACTTCTGTTCTAGCCTGAATTTTTCATGCCTAAGAAAGAATAAATGCTTTAGAAGTGGGGCTGCTTTATACGACAGGAGGGGAAAAGGCCTTTACATTTTCTGTTTCTCTTTTAAAATGTTGAATTAAATAATGTTAAAAAATCTTTAATAATGGCATAATGGGGGGGGGGGAGGGATAGCTCAGTGGTTTGAGCATTGGCCTGCTAAACCCAGGGTTGTGAGTTCAATCCTTGAGGGGGCCATTTAGGGATCTGGGGCAAAAATTGGGGATTGGTCCTGCTTTGAGCAGGGGGTTGGACTAGATGACCTCCTAAGGTCCCTTCCAACCCTGATATTCTATGATTCTGTAACTTCATGACCAACAAAATGGAGACAATGCTGCGATTACCTTGACATGGTTATGGAAGAGGATCTTATTTCCATTTCTTTTTCATAAATAATTTGGGCTGTATTACAGAATAGAAGAATGATAACTTAAATAAAGTCTGAAGGGCCTCTGAAGTACATTTTCTTCCTGCCGCTACAGCAGATGCACTGATGGAGCAAAACAGATTGTGCATGTGCAACTCTGCAACTCTTTGTGGAGTCATCCAATCAGAGTATTAGCTTGGTCAGTTATATGGTTACTGTTTAATTATTCATGCTTGGTTATAGCACTGCCTGCTACTAAAGGCAATATCTTAAATATTGCAAATTTCAGGACACATACCTACTTCCATGTTGTTTTTCTTATGCAGTCAGATATCCTATCTGACTAAAAAAATAAATCTAGTTGTGATAGGGTGCCCATCCCACACAAGGCCTGAAGGGGTTAAGGTGGCTAGGTAGGCTAGTTAACCACCTACACTGTACCTGGAGGAGCAGCCAGGGGCCAAGGACTAATTAGATATGAGGTTCAGCTGGACAGGAAAGGCCGGAATAAATCCCCGTAGCTGAGAGCTGAAGGGGGCTCCAGAGAGAGATGGGCTGAAATCACTTTCAGGGTGAGAGAAGGCATCATAGGAGCAGCCTAAGGATACAGCAGTACGGTTCAAGACTGTGCAGACCTTGACTGCTTGTAGCTTCCCTGGGCTGGAACCCAGTGTTGAGAGTAGGCCTGGGTTTCCAAACAGCCATTGAGCAGAGGTGCCATTAAGGGGCAATGAGAGGAAAGACAGCACTGGACAGTGGGTCCCAAGAGCTTTTCAGGCCCTGGAAAGGATGGACCATAGGGACCCGGCTGGGGGCCAAGCCACAAAGCGGGAGCATTTGAGTCTTGAGACTGCAAGACAGAGAGAAAAAGGCGGAGTGAGCAACTGCAGCATGGGGCATCAGACTGGCAGAGCTAATTCTCAGACATGGCCACAAGGAGGCACTCCTGTGGTGAGCAGAGCACCCCATGACACTACTGTTTCAGTATTCTTCAGACATTGGATTTACCGAATTCAATCTCTGCTAGCTTTTCTGCCCATTTATGTTACATGTCTAGTAAATGATCCTCATTAATAAAGGTTCCTATTAGTTTTATGAGTATGGGATTAAACTATGCTTAATGATTCATTTCAGATAATTTTTCACACCAGTTCTCCATATGTTAGCAACATCCCCATCATGCAAGATTATTAAAGTCACTGATTTTAATATCATGAGGACAAAGAATTGAAACAGCACAAGGTCTGGGACTCAGCTAATAGTTTCCTAAATTGAACTGCTCAAGACTAGCCAGTCAGGGAGACAAGGAATATCACAATACCCACTGTCCAGACATTAGTTACATAAAAGCCACTGAAGGGGTGACACTGAAGGGGTGAGGCAGTCTGGCTCCAAAGACAAAACCACAGGTGCTGCTTATGCTGGAAGCATGGGGGACATGCAGGAAGGCATCTTATGGATTTCCGGAGACCAGGAGCTTACATGTGAGAATGACAAACCTAAAAACCAAATTAAATCCATCCAAATTCCTGCTCTACTACCCTTAAAAAGCACCACAGAACAACCACATCTCTGCTTGACTCTACAGTGCAGGAGCAGGAAGAACTGGCTAGGAAGGAAAATAGAGATCCTGTCTGCTGCTTGGAAGACTAACAATGTTTGCTCATCTGTTGGTCAGTTCTTGCCTGAGTGACATGTGGAGGAAGCAACACCCATGCATCTATACTGTTGGCACTGGACTCCAGAGCCTACAAGAAAATACTGCAATTCAGATAATCCTGCTGACACCTCTGCTCTTCACCCTTGCACTGCTGAGAGGACAGTAACAATAAAGCTTCTGGTTTTCACTGCATTGCACCCAACACTAGCTTAAGTTCTAAAATATACTAGCGTAACAGGTTTTCAAAATGCAGTATGATCAGGCTTCTTTAAGTGCAAAATGCTCAAGCTTAATTAAAAGATTTTTCTCTTTAAAAATCAATAGTGTGACTGACAATATCTTGAAATATCATTAATGAACTTTATTGAATTAAGTTTAACATCTTTGGGGTCCATTGTATTAAAAATGCAATTGTGTATGTTGTTGTGTAATTGTATGTATGTACCTTATCTAGGAGACTGACTAATGCAATCTCTGGAAGATATTGAAATTTCAATGGACTTTTTTGGAACAGTACCTGTGAAGTGGATTTTCTAAGAAATACCTGGGAAATGCAAATGAGCCACTTTAAAGCCAACCTTTTGAAGATACGCCCTGGGGAGAGAGACCCATTGTGTACCAATTACCTGCTTCTGGTAATTCCAGATCAAAGAAGCCTGAACTGTATAAAGGGAGAACTAAACATGTAATGAGTGTGCTTTGTTCTGAGCTGAAACTGTGATGGATTGGTAATTACAAGGACTCCCCTAGGGTGGGGTGCTGAAGGATTTATCCTGCCAGAACCTATGTTAAAGCTGGGGTGATGTCTGGTAAGCTTATCAGCATGCCGTAGGTTCTTTTAGTGTTTTTACCATGTTTTCTCAAATGCTTTTTTACTTTAAGAATAAAGTAGGCTGGAAAAAGAAGTAGTGTGTGATACCTTATAACTGTAGCAATTACACCTGTAACCGTTGAGAGAGCAGACAGGTCTGTTTAGGCAGGCAGTCTTTGCTGGGATTAACACAGTGTAGGCAGGGAACTGTTCAGCTGGGACATACTCCAGTCAGAAGGGAGTGAGATGTGGTCTCCACCCAAAAAAGGCAATGGCTGGGGAGCTGGAAGCCTGAGAGGAGGCGCGCTTGCTGGACCACTGAGAGAAAACCCAGGTGGAGTTGCCCTCATTGGTGACATATGGGACATATCAGGGAAACATTGTTTTACAAGCAATATTTTTATACATATAACCAGGATGTGAGAACTATGTCAGATAATGTTTTACAAGAAATATTTTTATACATATAACCAGGATGTGAGAACTATGTCAGATAATGAACTTCTCCTACTCCTTACACTAAAAGGCAAATATTTTCAGGTTAGGAGAGGTTCCATTTTCATTGCATTTGACAGTTTCATGAGGATATCTGGAACTCTCGTAATTGCTAGGAAGTACTGGAAACTTTACAAAAACCCAGCCCTTGTCCAAATGAGATTTGTAGTCAAATTCTCTACTGCTCTGGCCCAAAAACCTGACACAGCGAAGAAGGAGAGAAAGAGAAGAGTTTTGCAAGACATTACTTAACAACACTTAGCTCTCGTACGTTGTTTTGGATACACTGATCTCAAAGCCCCTCACCATGGACTGCGAGTATCATGGAAAGAGTCAGGTAGTCCCAACTTTACAGAAGGACAAATATATTTGAAGAAATAATTAACAAAAAGTTATTACAGGTATTCATTCTGTCTCTGGTAATCAATATGCATAGCAAACTACAGACTGATAGAAAAGGATATTTATGTTGGGCATTCATTTTTTGTTTTTACTTTCAGATTTCAAAATTTGAGGCAGCGAGTCTCAGAGCCTGGGTCTACAGACTTCTTAACGCCATAGCGTGAGCCAAACACTGTGTGGATATTCTGGCTCTGAAGCTCTGGAAAGGGGCTGATTTCAGCAGGGCCGGCCCACAACATTTTGGAACCTGAGGCGGGGAGCTCAAATGACACCGCCATGTCCCCTCACTTGGGCCAAAATTTTGAAAGGTCTCAATTCTGCCTTCTTCCTGTTCTACTCCTCTCATGGTACTGCTCTGCTACCTACCAATAAAGGAGAACTAACAACTTAAAATGCCTTGTTCAAAAATTTTAAGTAACACTTAACTTTCAAACACCTGAACAGCAAATATAACTTTTCTTGTCTGCATAATAAACACTGGCATTTTTATCTGTTTGAATAATCAAAGTGGTGCTTTCCGTGCCTTCTTGGTTACAAAGATTTGAACTGCTTCCTGAAGGTCCACAGTCTGGGCCAGCTCATGCTCTACTGAGATGGTTGCAAGGCCGACCAGCCCCTCCTGTGTCATTGTGGAGCGTAGATGTGTTTTTATTAACTTCAGCTTGGAGAAGCTGCGTTCTCCATTGGCACCGGTTACAGGAAGCGTTAGAAGTATGTGCAGAGCAACAAAAGCATTTGGAAAGAGGGTGGTCATCTTATTTGTGCATATATATTCCAGAACAGCCTTTGGAGTTGATCCTGCTGAAATGTATCTTGAAAGGGCTTTCAGTTCATCACCTAAATCACTCGCATCAATATCGCGCATGCCATCATGTGTCAACGCTCTCTAGTGCCCTGCATTGCTGGTGTAGGTCTTCTTCAGATATAGTGAGGAGTTTTGGAATATCATACAACACCCAAAATATACTGCTGTGTTCCTTGAGCTGCATGAAACATTCTTCAACTGACTGTACTGCACAATCTAGCACCTGGTTAAATAATTCAACTTTGAATTGTTGCTTGGGGACGATTATGGGATTATCCCGTGCCTCGTAATCAAAATGTATTCTTCTTCGGTGACTCTTGTATTCTTGAATGGGTGGGAAAAATAGCTTCAGTGTGAAGTTCCTCTGCCAACTTCTGTGCACTCTTCAGAACGTTTTGAAATCCCTCATCTGACTGGTAAGACTGTAGGTATGACTTTGCTTTGTCCAGTTGTTCCATTGCTCCAGATAGATCAAGGTCAACACCTTGGAGTCTCTTGCTTACAACATTTATTTCAAACAGTATGTCATGCCACAACACTAAGCCACACAGAAATTTGAAGTTATGTATGTTTCTGGTGATTCCATTTCCCTCTGCCACTGTTCTTCCATGAACGGTTCCTGTCATAGCATTAGCCTCCATAATGGCAACTTTGGGATCATCTATCTTCCCAATTTGGTGTTTGATAGGCTTTATCGCTTCCACTCTACTTTCCCATTGTATGGCACTCAATGGTTTCAGTGTCAGAGAGGATGTTCCCAGATGTTGCTTCAAAATTTGCCATCGATGAGTTAACGCAGAGAAAAATACATAAATGCTTTGAATTACATTAAAAAATTCAGCAGCCTCACCGCTGCTGATGATTCAGCAGCCTCACTAGATGCAAGCTGATGCTGCATCACTGACCACCAAGTTCAATGAAGGAGAACTGCATGGGACAAAAAAAGCTCGAGGGTTTAACCCTTGGATCCGTGTATGCACTCTTCTGTTCTTTCCTCTCGTCAGCTATCGCAATTCCCATATCTTCCAGCATTTTAAGAAGCACATTTGTCATACCAGCTCCTGTAGTATCATCAATGTCAATAAATTCTAGAACAGCGTTCCCAAACTTGGGCCACCGCGTCTGCAGGGAAAGCCCCTGGCACGCCTGGCCGGTATGTTTACCTGCCGCGTCCGCAGGTTCGGCTGATCACGGCTCCCACTGGACGCGATTTGCTGTGCCTGGCCAATGGGGATTGTGGGGGCATTCCCGCAGCCCCCATTGGCCGGGCACAGCGAACTGTGGCCAGTGGGAGCCGCGATCGGCCGAACCTGCAGACGCGGCAGGTAAGCAAACCGTCCGGGCGCGCCAGGTGCTTTCCCTGCACAAGCGGCGGCCCACGTTTGGGGAACACTGTTCTAGAAAATGCTCTCTGACAGTCACCATTGCAGGGACATTTTCACCAGGTTCTGTTGTTATAAAACACACCATTAAAGTCATTTGTTCCGTACGGCTGATGTCAGGTGTGCAGTCCAGAATAAGAGTGTAATATCTTGCTG
This sequence comes from Macrochelys suwanniensis, assembly GCA_033296515.1. Taxonomy (NCBI): domain Eukaryota; kingdom Metazoa; phylum Chordata; order Testudines; family Chelydridae; genus Macrochelys; species Macrochelys suwanniensis. The sequence continues at coordinate 38,455,616 of CM065783.1, forward strand.
ACTTCAGATCTGCCACAATCTTCTGTTTGACTTTTGTTGCCAGTAACTGTATGATCTCATGTTGAATTGTTTTTCCAAGGTAGTGGTGTGTGTACATTTCTTGGGTGGTGACTCTTCTTAGATGCTCCTGGAGTACAGCATCAAACTCAGCCATCAGCTCCACAATTGTAAGGAAGTTTCCACTGGTTGGCCCATACAGCTGATCTGAAGTGCCACGCAGAGCTAGGTTTTGGGTAGCAAGCATTCTCACAACGGCAATGAGCCTTTTCAGAATATTTTGCTAGTAAAGAGAGACTGATGCAATCTTCTCTTGATGCTGATCATCTATGGCGGCCTTTAACCTTAGTCTCATCTCAAGCTCTTTCCACCTATTGAATGCTCTCTGGTGATTTGCTGCCTTCTCATGGCATGCCAGATTTCTAGCTAGATTTTTCCAGTCCTTTGTTCCTGTAGAACCCAATGCGGCTGGAACATTACACTGGAAGAGTTTGCAACAAAAACAGGATGCAGCTTTCTGGGGTTTTGAGTACTTTGTCACCATTGGGGATTTCATGCCAGTAATGTGTTGGATGGAAACTTCTATTTTCCTTGTCTTTGGGGAACATGACATTTTTCACTTGCTGTGGCCCATGCAGTACAATGAAGTCCCTCAGGCTACTGCTCAAGTGGGTCCACAGTCCTGGATCATCTAGACTTAAGGAACTAAACTCAGCAGCAGCTGTTTCTTGCTCCTCCTCCATACTCTTCTCTGATCTACACTTTTCTTCAGGAATGTGCATGGTTACATCCATTTGAGATGGAGATATGGCTGCTGCAGTAGCTGCCAGGTCACCTGCACCCTGATTAACTGGAAGATCACGCATCTCCTCACCACTCTCATCCTCACTGGGGCCGGAAGGCTCACCGTGAACATTTGTGTCTGTGTATCTCAGGAGAGCTCCTTCCTGCTTAGATAGAAAAGCTTCCTTTGCTTTCTTTCTTTTTTTGAATGCTGCCCCAGAGGGGTGTTTTCTTCTTTCACTTATGACTGATGTTCTGTGCCAGCTATAGTGGCTCTCAACACTCAATTGAAGGGGACAAATAATCAGGCTGGTAGCAGGGCCTGAGTGAGGGATGATATCAGCGTCTTAAGTGCCTAACTGGCTCCCACTACTTCAGTTGACTGCCTGTTCTCCTCAAGTGGGTTCAGGGAAGCAGCAGGAAACAGGAAGCTCCCTGAGAAGCTGGTGTTAATCAGTCCAGGCTCCTGGGGGTGCTAGAGAGGTACATAAGAGGCTCCTCCTCCTCTCTCTCCCTGCAGCTCCTGCTGCTTTCTGTTATTCCCGCTCACCTTTTCTCCTGCCTGCCTGTTATGTCTCTTGTGCCCTCCTTCCTCCAGAACAGCACTCCACCATCTCTGTGCATCTGGAGCAGAAAGAATACATATGCACTAGCAGCCGACACAGTTTTCTACACTCTGGGTCCTAGTGGCACCCCCTAACAGTCTGGCACCTGAGGCGGCAGCCTCAGTTCGCCTCATGGTAAGGCCAGCCCTGGGTTTCAGAAACTGAGCCAGAACATCGACACAGCTGTTATTTGCACCGTAGCGTGGGCCCAAGTCTGTAGACCCAGGCTCTGAGACTTGCACATGCGGGTTTTGAGTGTAGATGTAACCTCAGAATGTTCACTGGGGAAAACTGTATCTTTTGGGAATTCAATCACCACCAATGACCCAAGTACAGTACAAGTAAAAACAAACTAGGGAGATGTTTTTTTATACTGTATGTCTGTAATGTCCACTTTTGATTGTTCCATACTGCACCTCTCTGAGCACTACCTAAAGTAAAAAGAACAAATGTTTCTGTCAAAAGTAGTGGCAACACTCAGAGAATGTCTGCAACCTGAATTGGGCTACCAGTGGAAGTGCTAGGTTGTAGACAGCCTTATAATGTGAAATAAAAGCACCAAGCATTGAAATTAAGTGGTTGTCATTAAAATATTTACTACACAGAGGTAACTGACATACCATATTTTTCTTTTTTACTTTGGCTTGGACCCTGGCATCTCAAATAGCATTGTGAGGTAATTGTTGGTAAACAGTAATTTTTGAATAGCGACATTTTATCTGTTTACCTCAAAGAGCTCAAATTAAAATGATGTATGTCCAATCTCCCCTCCCCCCACCCAAAAAAGATATTTAGTGCAAAAGAAACTAAACAGAAGAAAAAGTATTATTTCTCTCTTCGACATGAAGGATAAATGTTAATAAAATAAATAAGATAAATAAATAAATAAATAAATAAGATAAATAAATCGAAGGTAACTTATACATGTGGAATATAAATATTTTTAGAAGTTTCAAAATTTCTATAGCAGAGGCTGGATCTGAACTCACTGAACAGAGATTGCAATTTACTGTTATCATGCAGTAAAAGGAATTTTGATTAACTGAGATGGGAATTCTTTCCTATTGATGTGGAAAAAACAGTCAATCTCTAATGCTTCATTTGGATAAGGGACAAGAGGTTTTTAAAATTTGAAAGAGGCAGTGTATGTAGTGTAGATATTCAATTAAATTGGTTTTGGTTCTTTGTAAGTAGATGTAGCCCAGGATTTTCAGATGAAGATAGATAATCCCTAAGAATATGTGCTGCTCTGAACTGGTAACAGAATATGATATTTGTATTTAAATATAACATGCTAGTCATAAGATTTATTATCTGTATTACTGTAATGCTTTATAGCCTTAATCATACACCAGGACCCCACTGTGTTAGGCGCTGTACAGACACAGAATAAAAAGACAACCCCTTCTCCAGATTTACACTAGAAGTCAAGAGACCCCAGATAGATACAGACAGATGGGGAGAACAAGGAAACAATACTAGTCAGCATGACAGGCAGTGGTCTCTAACCACTGTCAAGTTTTTTTGTAGGCATCACGGAAAAGGACAACATTTTAAGGAGGATAATTAAGTAGTTTCGTGGATGTTTACAGGGAGCTCCTCCCAAGACTGAGAGGCAGCATGGGAGAAATAGATAGGTGATTGTTTGAAAATTTAAGCAGTGCATGATGGAGGCTGGCATAGTGGGCAGTGCATCTCAACTGTGAATGGTAAATGAGAAGTAGGATGAAGGTAAATTGTAAAGGGCTTTGAAAGTGAAGACAAGTAGCTTTTGTATGCTGAGACTGAGAAGGGGGAGCCAGCAGGGGGATGCAAAGCAGTAACATGGTCAAAGTCAAAGGCTACGAAAATTATCTTTGCTTAAACCAAGGTATCGGTGTGAGGAAACGGCAAGGAAATGGTGCTCTGGAGTTTGCTGGGGTGACGGTTACTTCAAAAAAGAAGCAGGACAGCACAAAAGGCTTTGAGGCTGCTGCAAACTAAGAAGAGGGATAGGGATGAAAGGGACCTAATGGGAGTTCACAGCAGCCAGACTTGCTCCCAGCAGAGAGAGGAGCCAGCTTGTAGGAAAATCCTAGTTGAGTTAGGAGGAGGAGAGAACATGTGAAAATGCTTCGTGTGGGGCCACTCAGAGAAGACGGTCAGAGAGCTGGGTCACAAACAAGATGCTTACAATGAGAAATATCAAACAGATTAAAGGCCTAGAGACTTACCAGAAGCTGGGGGAAGTTCAGTCTGAGACTGTAGGTACCAGCAAGTTGGCAGCTGTTTGACTCCAGATGGTTCACAAATGGGCCCCATGACCCATGCCATCCTCAACCACATAGGCGACGAGTCCGTGGGTGCTCCAGGGCTGGAGCACCCATGGGGAAAAATTGGTGGGTGCTCAGCACCCACCGGCAGCTCCCTGCCAGCCCTCCCCGCCGCGCACCCAACTCACCTCTCCGCCCCGAGGCTTCACCAGACGCGAAGCGGCAGCTGCCAGCCGCTTTTTTGGCTCCCTCCAGCTGGTCAGCGGCGCCTCGGGGGCGGAGGTGGAGCCAGGCCCTCCGCCACCTCCCCATACCCCTCCCCCGAGGCGCCGCAGACCAGCTGGAGGGAGCCAGGAAAAGCGGCGGGCTGCTGCTTCGCGTCCGGAGAGATGAGCTGGGCACGGGGTGGGGCTTGCGGGGAGCGTCGGGGTGGGGGGAGGGGGGAGGATGCAGCGCGCGCGGGGGAGGGGGCGGGGATTTGGGGGAGGGGCAGGGCCGGGGGTGCGAGCACCCACCGGCAGCTCCCCACCAGCCCCCTCCCCCCCCGCCGCACGCCCAACTCACCTCTCCGCCCCGAGGTTCCACCGGACGTGAAGTGGCAGCCGCCAGCCGCTTTTCTTGGCTCCCTCCAGCTGGTCTGTCGCGCCTCAGGGGAGGGGTATGGGGAGGAGGCAGAGGGCCTGGCTCCGCCTCCTCCCCATACCCCTCCCCCGAGGCGCCGCAGACCAGCTGGAGGGAGCCAAGAAAAGTGGCGGGCTGCAGCTTCGTGTCTGGAGACGTGAGCTGGGCGTGGGGCGGGGCTGGCGGGGAGCTGCCAGGCCCGGTGGGTGATCTCCTGGTTCTAAGCCGGGCGGGGGTGAATGCAGGGGAAGGGAGGAGGCGGGGGCGAAGATTTGGGGAAGGGGCGGGGCCGGGGTGGAGTTGAGGCGGGGCCGGGGGCACGAGCACGCGCCGACAAAAGTCAGCACCTATGCTCAACCATGCTGAATTCTGTTCAAATACTTATGTGAATGCGGCCAAAACATATTCAACACCAACAGCAGAAAGTATGCTGAGCACTGCAAACCAGCAGAACTTCATTTATTCCAGCAATAGAACAAAGGAAGCTTCTCTACCAAGAAGTACTATGAACAAAGTAAAATTACTGCAGAATAGGAATGACACATTCAGTTTACATACTAACAGCACTTTCAACTACCAATTCAACCTGTTGTTGTGAACAAGGACATTAACGCTGCCCTAATACTCAGGGGTAGTATCTCTCCTCAAGTGGTAATCACATCTGCCTACACGTACCCAAGATAATGTAAAACTAAGCTCCACTTACCCCCCCCCCAAGAAGTATTAAAAACACGTTGAACCTTACCTAAAAACAGCAGTCAAAGTCAATTGTTTTACAAATTAAATCAATTGAAGAGTTACTACCATCTTCAGCTGAATTTCCTGTCTGACCCCAGGAAATGGCCTCATTAATGAAATCTTATTACATTGGCGAAATATCTTAAATTTTAAAGTAGTTTTTTTTTAAAGAAGTCTATGATTCTGTCACTTTGAAAAATCATCTGAATTGTCTTTTAATATATTAAGTTAAAATTTAAAATTGCTCAAAATTCAAGAAATTGAAACTATGACTCTCACACAAAGTGGCAACAAATTGGCCATTAAAACTAAGGCATTTATCTTAATATTAATATATGTTAAAACAAAACCTATACATGGATGAGTGAGCTGGATTACAGTTGTAAGAACTGTAACTTGGAATTTCTACAGTTTTGTCAAATTAATCCCAAGCAAAATGCTTCATTAATATAATTTGTGTGAAAAATATTCATATGCATCTGTGCACTATTATATCATTTGATTTTTACATTTTTAAGGACGAAATGAAGAGATTAAATATTATCTCAATGCACAGGGCTTGCTATGATAGAAGCCACTTTTCAATGACAAACTATTCTGAGTGTAGCTAAAACCCACTTGATTTTTTGATAATTCAATGACTCTCTAGCTTTATCCAAGCAATAGACATGCAAAAGAGACTGCAAAACAACAGACTGCTACATGACTAATAATAAAACTTGGACAACTGTTCATGGCTGAGTGAAGAGACAATCAACCATTCCCAGATAGCTGTTTTACAAACTGGATGCATAACAACAACAAAAGTCATTTCTCTCTCTCTAATTTTGCTCATGCACCATGCCTCAGCTCTCACACAACATTTGGAAATGTTACAGTAAATGTCAACATGGAGAAAGAAATGGTAAAATCCAGGACGTTTACCTGCTAGACACCAATATACAGTCAATCTCTGGTCTTTTTGTTTTCGGAATGGCATAAAGTGGATATCTATCCCCATGGCGAATCAACACGTGGACAGACACAAGCTTAAAATAATGGGGTGCATGACCTATGTGGAAGGAAGAAATAAAATTAAATATCAGTCTTAATCCTCTCCATAATGTTTTCCAATTCTAGTATTCCAAGTAAAAAAGCATGCATTATTGTTAATTATTTGTTGTTTATCAACATTGTATTCAATGCTTAGAGAATATAGAGGAGAGACAGTCCTATGTCCTGAAGTATTTATTTCAATTTAAATAATAAAAAGACACCTATAAAGGCTTTAGGCGCCCAACACATAATACTACAATAGAACCCCAGAAATGTTAGAATAATTAATTCAAAAAGAAACTGCTATCATAAAGCTCCTTTCCTTCCCTTCTTTAATCGTTCTGGGAAGCATACCCTCAGCCCTCTCCAAAAACCCAGTTCAGCAGATGACTTTTCCAGCATGCCTAGAAAGTCACCAAATGTGGACTACTTTGGATCAAAGTATTGTTTTTTATCTTTATCTTACATTTACTTTCTAAGGGGACTGACTGATATAAGCACTTAACCGACATTAGTGGATGATACAAAGGTATAGTGATATAAGATGCTTTGTGCCATACTATGGGGTGAGCAGTCCAAAAAGTGTCTTACCTCAACTAAAGATAGAGGCTGCTTTCCCCTCCCATCATTATTTTTTTCCATGGTTCCCACCAACCTGTCATTTCTGGGGAAGCACCCCAATTGCTTGTGTCCCAGTTTGAAGCTTCATCATTTACATGTTAAAATTTCACACCACCAGGAAGTAATTACATTGTTTCAAACAAAATACTAAATATTTTTAAACAGCAGCTACAATCTATATTTTCTTTCCCTATATCCCCGTCCCTTTGTGGATCTTACAAAAATTTAACTGTCAGAAGAACCTCTGTAGTTCTCCTTTACCAACCAACTCCAAAATCAAAATACACAACGAGGGGAAGGAGGAATTGAGCATTTTTGGCAACTGAATATACTTCAGCACCCAGTCAAGATTTTTCCAGCTAGCTCCACGTTCTAAAGCATTTACAACGCACACTTAAAATCACCATTTCCAGTGCCAACATGTAGGACCTAATAATGAAATAAACCCTGTCAATTGTCTACACCGTGTCACACAGCCTACCTTCCATGCTGCGTTCAGTTATGCTAGGAACGTTACAGTAAACACGAGCTTCATAAATAGGATCAATTGCAGGGGGTTCGGTCAGTGGATCAGGCATTATTCTCTTTCGGCTCTTAGGGTTCAACCCATCTTCCTTGACTGGGTTGACTGGAATTAAGTGCACTAAAAGACATAAAATTAGTAACATTTGTAGTAAATTAATACTAGTAATTACATCCATATTATTATTTTAATAATGTTCAGTTGTAAAAATTGGTTATTTTACCAGGAAATGGACTTCCGTGAAAATCAGTCACACCAGACCACTGGGTTCTGTGTTCATCCTGCCGTTACATAATGAAATTAGGAAGACCCTAAAGAGCTCTCTTGTGTAGGTGGTAGTCCGTGGAGTAAGACCACTGAACTCTATTTGGACATGAGTCACTGTTTTTTGCCATTTGCACTCTTTTCCTTGAAACTACTTCTTGTGTTGGATTTTTCCATGGGGTGACAAGAGCAGCAGCAGGACTAGGAATTTAAAAACCTGTATCAACAGTCAGTGGATATGACATGAGTCATTATCTCCCATGATTGCTGATATCCTGACTCTTCAGCATAGACCGTGAGAAGTCAGGCAGGAGTTGCTAAAGAAAAGAGATATATATCTTGGTAAAGGAACTTGTAGTCATAGGACTATTGGGACTTCTCTTGGTAAAAAGCACCTGAGGAAATAGTTTAGCAAATCTAATATTTAGAAAAGGAACTTCACCATATAAAGGGGAAAAACAGATTTTGGTCTGTTCTTTATGGAGATGGGAATGACTGAATTTCCCCAACTCTTCGTATTCTGAAGTTAGGTTTAATAGCTCAGGATAGTATTAGCTCTGCTAGGCCCTCTTGATAGTAAATATCACAAGCATTTACTTCAGAAACTTGACTCTACAGAGTTGGAAATGTTGCTTTGGTTGTCTGTCTGGAGACTAGTTCAAGAGGGAGACAACAACAGATTGTTGGCTTTATATTTCATCATCTCCTTGGAAACATCAGAAATCTTGACTGCCAGTAGTACAGAAAGAACACCCAGTGAACAGGTCTAAAGTACCCTTATTACACTTCCAACATGTCATCTTTTTGTGAATGGAAGCCAATCCTGTTTTACACATAGGACAATTTAACCCACTGAAAATTTTCAGTACAAATGGTCATCAATTTAAGGTATGTAGTGATGACTGGGGCCTGGGGAAGTACAATCTATGGAGAAAGTAGTACATTTTAGTTTTGATTGTTCTATCTACCTAATTTATGATCTAGTAAACAGTGAAAATGGCAAAAACAACATAGGAAAATCATATCAGTCCAGAATGGTTAGGTGATAAGAAAAATTCAGCTGAAGTAATTTTTTATGTCTCAGAGTATTCCCCAGCCCAGGGATCAAGCATGGCCTAACCACTGCTTGTCATGCAGGATCACTTCTTGCCAATCAGCTGTCCGCATGGACGCACTTTCGCTGGAGGACCAATGACTGCTGTGCACAGGGCCGGCTCTAACTATTTGGCCGCCCCAAGCAAAAAAACCAAAAACACCCCGAGCGCCGCCCCACTGAAACAAAAACAAAACAAAACAACATCACCCCCCCCGCCAGCGCCTCTCCCTGCCGGAGTGCTTGGGGAGGGCGGCCAGCCTGGCTCGCTCTCCCGGCCGCAGCTCGGCGGCCAGCCCGGCCTGGGTCCCACTCTCCCGGAGCTCCACTGGGAGGGCGGCCAGCCTGGCCCCGGCCTGCTCTCCCAGCTGGCTGCAACGTTTAAAAAAAAACAAACAAAAAAAACCCAATAACCCGGAGCGCCGCCCCCCCTAAGGTGCCGCCCCAAGCACATGCTTGGTAGGCTGGTACCTGGAGCCGGCCCCGGCAGTGTTTTACATGTGAAGCTAGCTGCAGTGGGCTCACATATTCCTAGACATTTTCCCTTGAAAGCTGTCTCTGCAGGCAGTCTTGAGCTAGTCAGTGTCCCTCTGCAGCCCTGGGAGGGCTCCTATCGAAAATTCATAGATAAACTCAAGTAACATGCTTTTTAGTAAACTTTGATTTTACAATGTTCAGATATCACCTCTTCCCCCCATCCAGACTTGTTTACTTGTACAATAAAATATTCATAAGGATGTCAAAATATATTTAATAATTCTTGTTCACTTTATAATCATTGAACTTGAAACTGAAATGCTGTACACAAATGAAGTTTAAAAATAGAATTCACTCATGTTGGATAATAGCACAGACTTTTTAAATTGGAAAAAGCTATTAAAATATATGAGAAAAGGCTAAATTACATTAGATCATGCATGGTGCCCACAACATCTCAGTGTCCCTTTCAGAAGAATGCAAGAATTTACGGATTTTAGAAATATACAGAAAAAATTACCTAGTTTAACTATTATGGATTTACCCAACTAAAACAAAAACAAAATGTCAACAAAAGTGAACATTAACGTCATTGTGAAAATGCCCTTGGCAGTATCACACTAAACATTAAACTGAAAGAGACACAAGTCACCTCAAACTCGTATTGCGAAACAAAATAAATGGATATATGTCTCATAGGTCTTTGGATTTGCAAAAGCTTGTTTCTACAAAATCCAAAATTTGGACAAAGTTGAGTTGACAAAGTCTCTTCAGATTGCCTAGGTTTGAAGATTATTTTCTGTAGTAGCCCTCGAAGACTGCAGCCATAATAATGAACTCTCAAGGCTTTGCCCCTGCCAACATACAGTATTCCTTTCAAAGTGGGAAAGATTTTCTTACTGAAAATGAAGGGGAAAGTAGTTCATATTGTTCCCATTAGTCTTCTACTGCAAAGAGGGGAGTCTAATTTCAAAACTGAAGGTTTACTGATTTTCTGTCTGTGGCAATTCCTCAGTCACATGATGACTGTGAAGGGCACTGATTTTAGAGGCACGTTTGTTCTGTGGGTTGGCTGGGGTGTTGGGTGCAGAAGTGGGGAGAAATAATATCAAGTATTAAAAAGGTGTACTAAAATGTAACCAGTACAGAAAATGTTTACAAGTCCAAGTCAAAGTAATTAACAGAATATACACAAAGATTTAAATCATTAAGGTACTATAGTCTACACACATTAAGAAGGTTTAAAATTGGTTTCTCTTCATCCACCAAAACCAAAGTTCAAGTCTTTCAGATTCTGTGCTCCTCCTGCTCCAGCTACTGACATGGCAATATCTATGGTGACTGGCCCTGAATTTCACCTACTCGTGTTTTTAAACTTATTTATAAGGAAGAAAACACACAGAATTAGGGTTGGATGAATCTATGAATTTGGAACCTTTCGACTCTGGGGGGTGGGGAGAGGGAACTGTTGGTATTCTACTCTCAAGGCTCAATTGCCACCTCCAGAATTTCCCTACTCACTACATCCATTTTTTCAGGTACTCCCATATTAAGATTATTGCACATTGAGACTTTAATATCTTTAAAATATTGCATTAGAATATTTTTAATGTTATCATTAGTCTAGACAACGTCTCTTGGACTGCTGACTAAGTGGAAAGGAACTTACAGTAGGATTTGTATGGCTATAAATCTCAAATCAGAAGATTACACTTAATTATACTAGCAAGATTACACTACCAACCTCTGTAAATGCACATTGTTGAAGGAGATCAAAGTAGTTTCTATGCCTAATAAAACAGTTAATGGAGGACTTCAATTACGCCCATATAAATTGATCCAATGTTCCAAGGAGACAAGGTTTAGACAGACAACTTTCAAATGCTATAAGCAGTTGCTTTTGGGAACAGCTAGTTCAGAGCACACAACAGGAGACATTATTATCAGTTTAGCCCTAAATAACATACAGGGTTGGTGAAACTAATAGGGAACACAATATAATTAATTTGAACATCCACTGTGGGTAGTTGGGGAGAAATCATACCAACAACTAACACAGTGATACTATATCTAAAGTAAAACAAAACAAAACAAAAAAAAAGGATGTCAAAATCATTAGACTTAGCTCCGAAACTATTAAGTATAAGATAAAGAAGATGCGTAACCCTTAACAAAGCAAAAACATAAAAAATTAAAATTAAAATTAATTTAAGCACACTAGAAACAGGAAGCCAGAATCAGGGAGAAAAGAGCAATAAAGAGGATAAAAAAAGTCATTGCAGAGAAACAAAATTATTTCCTTACATCAGTCTTTACCACAGAGGATATGGGGGAATTACCTGCCACAGGCCTACTCTATCCAGTTAACAAAGATGAGGTACTACCAAAGATTGAAGTATCAAAAGAATTAGTACTGGAACAATTGATATATTAAAGAGCAACAAGTCACCAGGATCACATGGTATTCACCCAAGAATTCTGAGGGAACTTAAGAATCATGTGGCTAAACTGCTAAAACGAATGTGCATTCTCTGAAAATCAGCTGTAACTGCATGATTGGATGGTAGCAAATGTTTTACTTACAGACCAGTTGACAGTGGGCTGTCCCAAGTTCCTGTAAAAGGACTAGTATTGCTTAATACATTTATCAATTATATGGAAATGGGTGAACAGCTGAGTGGCAAAATTTCCAGATGACACAAAATTATTTAGGTTAGTCAAGATAGAGAAAACTGTGAAGAACTTTGGAGGGACCCAGCAAAATCAACTGAATGAGGAGCCCAACCGCAAATGGAATTCAATTTTGACAAATACAAGATAATAATGCACATTGGAAGGAATTAGCTGAACTACTCATACAAACTGAGGTTTCTAAATTAACTAAGCACTCAGGTTAAAAAGACTCAGGCATCACCTCTGGACACTAATGTGGACACTCTTCAATTTAAATTTCTGCTCAATTTGAAGCAGTGATAAAAAAAACAACCACCTTTTTTCTGAATGTGTAAGGAATGGGATAGGAAAACAACACTGAAAATATTATAGTTCCATTATATCAGTCTATTATATAAGCCCTCAGTTGGGATATTATGTTCTGTTCTATTCAGATACGGGTTTGATCTGGTACAGCAATTTCTATACTCCTAGTGGCGGTATACAATAAGGTTATTTCTACTTACCCAATGTCATAAGTGAACAATAAAAAATACTGTAATTTAAATACCTCTTTGTGGCTCTTTTTAAAGTTTCAATTCTATATCTTTGCCTCCCTGTCCTTTCTCCCCCTCCCTCACTAAATGATTAATGTCCACTCCCACTTTGCCCTGTGCAATCTCAGAATTTCTCTCAATTGTTTTCAGCTTCTCTTTTTTCCCTCCCCTTCCGCCTTTTCTATGTCATCTTTTCAGTCTGATGTCTTTATTATTGTGCCTTTTTTTCCTTTTGATTCCATTGCTTGTACTCTTCCCTAGCTGTGTAATCCTTCTTTGTATGAATCCCTCTTCTCCTCCCACTGCCTTGCTTCTCCCCCACTCCCCACTACTTGGCACACACATTTCCTTTCTCCAACTGTGCCACCTCATCTCTGCTCCACAAGCAGCAGCTATTAAAAGCTCTTAGAAGAGCAGCAGTTTTCAGTCCCAGTACTCCTTACAGAAACGCCTACTCCTCAGTGTCAACCCTGTCTCTGCCCATGAGCAGAGTTATTGACCAGTAAGCCCATGGCAATATGGGTCACAGGGATCGCTACAGCAAGTAACTCATGGAGTTGGCCACCTAATGTTGTCCCATCTCTTTGCTGCTTTTTCTGCTGTAAACTGCTATAAGGTTAAATCTCTATTGTACAATATATTTTACATTACACTAAACGGCTATGACATATTAGAGTTATTTTTACACTATGTGAATTCAGCCTTTAGTGCTATCAATATAATGCATGCTGTACAGGACCAAATGAAACTGAGCTAAATGTATCTCCGTGGAACAGACAATTCTCTTACATTTTCAAATTTAGAGCCCCAATTAACAGTATTTTAGAATAAGGCCCTTATCCTGCCATGACTTAAGCATTTCTCTTGTCAGGAGCGGGACCCAAAAGTGTAAGATGAAAATTTCAACAGATTTAATTAATTTGCTATCTGAGCATTTCCAGAAGGCAGTGCAATGAATAAAAGGCAGATTTAAAATATACCCTTGGAGGTTTTTGGAAACCTCACCTACACTGAAACGGTGCTATAAAGACTATGTATGTATATCATTATTATAAAAACAGCTTGACAACAGAGATGAAATTTAAGTAGCTTAGAAAGTTCACAACTTGTAAAAATGTTTAAAACTAGAGGAGCAGTAGTATAAAATTATTTTAAAGGATATTTTAAAAAGTCAGGACTAATAGAAACAAGAAACAACATACAATTTTTTCATTAACGTCCAAATATAACAGCAAGGAAGCCCTGACTTGTCCTGCCAAGCCAGAAAATGTCTGAAACATGAAAAGAAGGAACACGTGGGCAAATTGACAAAAATAAAAGGTGCCAAAAATTGGCACTCTGTATAGTTAACTGTAAAAGAATTGCAGGAGGCTGGCCACATGGTAGAAAAGAAAACACCACCACAATCAATGGTCTAGGGATCTTTATGTCTGAATTCTCACGTGTTTTGTATTAACAAAAATTTTAATTGGCGAAAAGGGTCCAAACTCTCAGCTAATGTAAGTCAGAATAACTCCGTTGAAGACAATGGAGCTAAAACAATTTGTACCGGCTATCTGTCCCACGGTTTTCATTCTATTTTTAAATTTATTAGCAATGTAAACATCTGAATTGCATATTACAGAATATTTAAACAAATAAATAGACTTTTTATATAAATGAGTGTATTACAAAAAAGTTGATCTTTTACAGAAGCAGAGGAAACATTTTAAATATGTAAACAGTTTTGGCTAAGCAAACAGAGGAAATCTTGTGTATGAATAAAAAATAGCTACTTTTGAAACATGTTAAGATTCCTTTGAATAGCTTTATTTTAAATGTGACCTATTAAATCTAAAAAGGGTCTGATTAATTTGTTTTTTTGTTTTTGCAGAATAACTTATGAAGTCCAGAAAGTGAGCTCACAGAGCATAAATATGAAACATATAGTTTCTAAGCAATGGATGCAATCATTACAACAGGCACTTTAAAATAATTGTAACCAAGACTACCCAAGAACTAGTCCCCTTAGAAAGAAAGTATAATTTAACAAATCAAATATTATACTCAGATGAATAACTGTAAGGAGGCAGTTCTATACAGATTTTGAGTACGTAAAAAGAATACAAATGAAATTGACAGGAACAAAAAACTACACACTGCAGAAAATGAAATTATTACAAACTTCAGTCCACACAGAGCAAAACATAAGCTGAACAACATTAACTATCAAACCATTGCATTACAAATTCTTTCCATTCCTTCCAGCATGATTTTGAATATTAAAAACATACATAATGGTGCTGTAGCAATTCATTCCGAAGAAAGACAGTTTAAAAAAAAAATCAACATTTACCTAGAAGCAGAAAGGTAGACAACAAAGCCATGTCCCAAACTTTTTTCCCCTTTAGAGCTGCAATGGTTCTGAGAAGAAAGTGTGGAGCAAGGCTAAAATGGCCACTTGCATTTTTTTTCTTGCCACAAGTGGTTTAAAATTTTTCTACATTTATAAGACAGAAGGGTCTTTCAGTTCCATGTGAGCAAACTATTTAAAGCACTGACATGGAACTAAGCCACACAGCAAAAATGCAAAAAGACTATCCAGTAATCTTACGCTAGCCTGTAAAAGCAAACAAGTATGTCAGGAACTACAAAAAAGTTACTTATCCCTCCCTTCAAGGTAAAGATTTTTTGGTATTAATAGATCATTCCGAGGGTCACATGGTACACTGGAGACCAGACAAGTTTCTGAAATCCTCATGATAGCTGCAGGGTTTTTTTGTTTTATTTTGTTAAATAAAATGGGAAGAAAATGGAAGGGTAAAGCAGAGGACTGGTGAGGAAAGAACAATAAGAAAGGGTAGAGGGGTGTTGAAACAATTAAACGGAATGGGGAAGGAGGAATCTTCTGGCAGATGTACAGCATTAAAAGCAGTGTGGAAAAGACAGATAAGATTTGAATTGGAGAGCTGCTAGTGTAAAATAATACCTATAATGCTGTCAATTTAAAAGTGAGGTAGCATCAGAAGTGCACTCAACTCAGGACCCTGCCATCCTGCCATACCAGTTTATGATTCCTGCCATCCTGCATCCACTCTGTAGGGCCACTTCTAGAGCTTTGCTTTTTATACAAATGCATATTTGAACACCAGTGACATTCAAATATGCGTGTGTGGGACAGAATAGAATCCACCTGTCCAATTTGAATCTGATAGCTGTACATCTGCTTTGCAATTTTGTGATATAAGAATGTATTGCTGCAGCTGAACACTTTCACCTTAAGCGCACGTACAGCTGTACAATTATTTGTTCCATTTAACTGCTACCACATTAGAGGGAAGTTGGTTTGGCCAGTGCTGGACAAACAACTCTCAATATTCACAGCCATTATGAGTAGAAGGGTGTTTAAAAAGAGACATTTAAGAGCTAGTCAATCAATGCAGGTATAGGGGAAAGAGACTGTACTTTGGCCATGTCTGACATTGGAAGAGGACACGTGTCAGTACAGAGCTATTCTTGGAGACACATCTCCCTCCAGGCCATCCATAGCCGAATCCCAAATACTTCCTCATGCTTAGGTGAAGAAGGAGCAATTATGTGACCTTTGGGATAAGTTTGTTGTCTGTAGCGTGTGTGTTTGTGGTGTGCTTGCTGCTTGACTGAAATATACCATGTGGTCTGTTTGTTTTGGGTATAGGTGCCTGCTCCAGGGCTGGAGCACCCACGAGAAAAAAAATGGTGGGTGCTAGCCCCCCCGTACCAGAACTTCCCCCTACCCCAGCGCCTCCTGCCCGCCAGCGGCCCCCGCCGATCAGCGCTTCCCTCTCCCGCTCCCCCTCCCAGTGCCTACCACGGATCAGCTGTTTCGCTGCATCAGGAGGTGCTGTGGGGAGGAGCGAAGGCGTAGCGTGCTTGGGAGAGGGGGCAGAACTGGGCGGGGAAGGGGCAGGGTGGGGAATTGGGGGAATGAGTGGGGGCAGGGCCTGGGCAGAGCCGTTGGACTACCCCCCGGCAGATTGCAAATTCGGAGCCTAATTACTGGAAAAGTTCAAGAAAATAGTGTAAAACAGTGTACCACAATTCATCAAGCTACATTTAGTGTCTTTTATACATATTTGAAAACTTTCAATTAAAAATGTATAGTAGGGTTCAACTATATTGCTAAAATAAGTTAGTTTAGAACTATGGGTCAAATTTTCCCCCTTCCCAGCCCCACCTTTGAACTGCATAGAGCCATCCCCACATAAACTTACCTTGTGCAGGGATTGTGCTGGATACCAAGAATTCAATCCTCCTTTTGCTCCCATACACATAGGGCAGTGTTTACCAAAGTGTGGTACAAGTACCCCTGGTGGTACGTGAAAGGATTTCAAGGGGTACGCGGCAGAATTTTTTATTTTACTTTATCATAACGGGACCCCCGGCCGGCAGCAGGCTGAGCGGGGCCGGTGGACAGAACCCCAGACCCGCTGCCGGTCTGAGCAGCTCAGACCCGCTGCCGGTCTGAGCAGCTCAGACCCGCTGCCGGTCTGAGCAGCTCAGACCCGCTGCCGGTCTGAGCAGCTCAGACCCGCTGCCGGTCTGAGCAGCTCAGACCCGCTGCCGGTCTGAGCAGCTCAGACCCGCTGCCGGTCTGAGGGTCTGAGCTGCTCAGACCCGCTGCCGGTCTGAGCAGCTCAGACCCGCTGCCGGTCTGAGCAGCTCAGACCCGCTGCCGGTCTGGAGTTCCGTCCACCGGCCCCTGCCAGCTGGGGTCCCAGCCGCCAGCCCCGCTCAGCCTGCTGTCGGCCAGGGGTCCCGTTCACCCAGGCTGGCAGCGGGCTGAGCGGGGCCAGCAGGGGGACCCCGGCTGGCAAGGGGCCGGCAGCGGGCTGAGTGGGGCCGCTGGACAGAACCTCAGACCCTCTGCTGGTCTGAGCGGCAAAAAAAAGAAAAATGGAAGTCGCACCACCGAAGAGCTGCACCGAAGAAAGAAGATGGTCAGAAGCACAGCAGAGTCGACGCAAACCACATGTGCGTGTTACCGCGACTCGGGCATTATACTTGCCTTTGTGGCATGCGCAGAAGTCATACTGACAGATAAAAGAGAATAACTACTTGTAGTAATCTAAAGATCGTAGCAAGTACATACTTGGCGTGTATTAATATACAAAGTTTCTCTTTTTGTTTTTGTTAAACCCATTTACAATGGATTGCTGGCTAAAAACGGGAAGTTTGAAGCGTAGAAAAGAAAATGATGAAGGAAATACGAATGTTAGTGATAATTATGCTGAAAAATGCAGTCATATGGCTACATCAGACAATAATGACGACAACATTAGTGAACCGTGTGAACCATCTGTAAGTTTATTGAACGTATCAGCTGCAAAGAAAACGAAAAAAGTCCGCAAATATGTTGAAGAATATCTTAAACTGGGATTTTCATGGACTGGCGATGAGGTGGAGCCTGTTCCACTATGTGTGGTTTGTTACGAGACTCTCACAAATGAAAATATGAAACCATTTGATCTAAAACATCATTTCGATAGCAAACAAAGAATACGAGGGAAAAATCTGTAGAATTCTTTGAAAATAGGCGCAAAGATCTCCAAAAGTCCCAGAAAATAATTCGTAATGTGATGGGAGGTGAAAATATGAAAGCTTTGGAAGCTTCATATAGTGTGGTGTACTTAATTGCAAAGTCCGGAGCTGCTGAAGTGATTGGCGAGACATTAGTAAAACCTGCAGCCAAAGTAATGGTGCAAGTGATGATTGGAGACAAGGCTAGCAAAGCTATGGATCGTGTCCCCCTCTCAAATAACACTGTTCATCATAGAATCACAGATATGGCCGAAAACGTAAAGCAGCAATTATTGTCAAGAGTACAAGAGAGTCGCTACTATGCACTGCAAGCGGATGAATCCACTGATGTTGTGAATTTAGCTAATCTTTTGTTGTTTGTCAGATACGAGCTGAATAATGAAGTCCACGATGATATTTTGTTCTGCCAACCTATGCCAACACATACAACCGGAGAAGCTATTTTTAAAGTTATTGATGACTTTATCAAAACCAATTACTTGGACTGGAGTCGTCGTGTTGGAATAAGCACGGATGGCACCAGAGCCATGATTGGTTCGAAGAAAGGAGTTGTTGCACGTATGCAAGCTGTTGCGCCAGAAGCAAAACCGACTCATTGTTGCATTCGCAGGGAAGCACTCACCACCCAGAACATGCAGGCAGATCTAAAGCAAGTACTGGATGAAGCTGTGAAAATAATCAATTTGGTGAAAGGCCGCCCTCTGAACGCCCGGCTGTTTTCTCAGCTTTGTGATGAGATGGGCAGTGATTACACACAACTCCTATTTCACACTTAAGTGCGTTGGCTTTTGCGTGGAAAAGTTCTGAATCGCCTGTTTGAGCTATGAGAAGAACTGCAAGTTTTTTTAGATGAAACCTTTAACCCGCAAGACTGTATACACGACTGGAAATGGCTATGCAAACTAGCATATATTGCAGATATCTTTGCTCATTTAAACAACCTCAGTCTATCCTTGCAAGGGAAACTCATATCCATATTCCATGTTCAAGACAAAGTGAGCGCCATGGTCTCAAAACTGAAACTGTGGCATAAACGTCTTAGTCGTCGTGAACTGGATTCCTTTCCATCTCTTTATGACTTAGTAATAAACTTGACTAATGAACTTGACAGTGACATGTTGCAAACCATGAAGCAGCATCTGGAAAGCTTGCAGAAAGATCTTTGTAAGTATTTCCCTGAACCGGATGGCACCTTTGAATGGATAACAAACCCTTTTATCATCAATGTTCAAACATTGCCAAATAACCTCTCTGCTTCAGAAGAACAGCTCTTGGAGCTGGCTTCAGATAGCTTCCTGAAAACAAAATTTGATCAAAATACAGTGACATCATTTTGGTTGGGGGTTAGCTCTGAATATCCAGCTCTATCGGACAAAGCTGTCGAATATCTTCTGCCTTTTCCCACATCGTATTTGTGCGAGATCGGATTCTCTGCGCTGGTTGGCATCAAAACAAAAAAACGAAATCATCTTATTGACGTGGAGCTCCATCTTCATCTTAAGATCACAAACATCGAGCCAGATATCCCTGCGATAGCGTCTGGTCAAAAGCAGTTTCATCCCTTGCACTGAATAGTTTGTTTCAGTATTGAAAAATTTTCAGTACAAACCAGTCAGTATTAAAACTAGTGCTTTCTTCACTAACCTAACCAGCCCCGCGTATTTTAATTTCAGAATGATACGAATTCACCATTTTTTTATATATATATATTACACGCTATTCTGCCAGACTGTTGATTCACTTCTATTATTTTAATTATTTCTAGTACTATTTCTATATGTAACTATTATTTCTATTAATTTTTGTTTCAACTGTAATATAATTTTGTATTTATTTCTAATAAACATTTAATCCAGAATGAAACGAATTAGGAGTGTGTTATAAAAATGTGGCTAACCGCCCAAAAAATTATCTTCACCGGAGAAGGGATACACCGGTAAGACAAATGTCTCAAAAGGGGTACGCAACTGTTGTACATTTGGGAAACACTGACATAGGGGATGGTCGAGAAACAGGCCAGTGGATGATGCACTTTTGTGCAGATCCACCAACCCAGTCCCTTGTTCAGACTACAGATACAAGAGCTAGATGGGGGCAAACTGCAGCCTCGAGGTCACAGTACCAGCCACACAGCAGCTCAGTGGTCAGAACTGAGGGGAATGGGGAAGAGAAGGAAGGAAGAGAAGGATTCCTTCTCCTATGCCTTACAGAGAGTGCTCCAGCACCCTATCCTGTTACACAGGGTGAATTTGGGGTGAAGCAGTGTGTTTGTGCACAAAATCTGCACTAACTGTGGATTATAGCTACTACTATTCCTCATTTATTGTATTTAGAGTCATACTGACTGAGGCAATTTCTGTTGGAGACAGCTAATTCACAGTGACATGCAGCTCAGCTAGTAATTTATAAACTGGGAAGTAGATCTGAGGGCCAAAGAGTTCATACTGCAAATATTTAAGCAACATATTTTAAAGCACAGTGACCAAGGCGTAGGTATCACTGAATAAACATTCTTGTCAGGCCAATGCTTTTCATCAACAGAACTGAACCAATACTTGCTGTGGCGGCATTTTATACTGCAGTTCACCTTAACCATAGATTTCTGCAGCAAACCTTCAGCACAAATGTATTTTGACAAGAGAACAAAAACATCATCAAAACCCTACTGGAGTAGTTCTCTTAATGCTATTGAGTCCAAACCTCCTTTCCTACCAAAGAGAAATAAATCCATGACTGTCTGATGGCAATGATCAATACAACAGCAGGCATTTCAAAGGGAATATTTTTTTCTGAACTTTTAAATATACACATTAGGCTGCCAGCAGCAAACACTAAAATCCACAAACTGAGTTTTCATTTTGTTCACTGACCTTTGGAGAGTCTAATTCAAGATCAGACAGGATAATATTAGACACTTACAAACATTATTTAAAATTTCCTTAGCCTCTTTATTGCTGTATTTGTAGCCTTGGGAGCACAGGAAAGTTTGCTTTTCAAAATGACAATAGGCAAATTATATTCCCATTTACTGGTTAAATTGCTTTCTGTGCCTTGGTTGAGACAGAAGATGATGGTTTCCGTTTTCATTTGCATTGACAGCCCAAATGAGGACCAGTCCCCAGAGAGTCTGGGTATAACTTGCCCTGCTAAAAACCTGTTCACCCAGAGCCAAGAGCGCAGTCCCCAAACCCCACAGGTGTGGGGTAATTTGCAGACAACAGCCTCTGCTGTCTTGTGACTGGGAGGATACTCTTGAGAAACAATAGATAAGGACCAAGGAGTCTGAAGAAGTAAGTGGACTGATTTTGATTTTGTCTTTTCCAGCCTGAGAGACAACCTTAGCCAGTGACTTTGCTGCTTTGAAGAGTCTCTCTGCCCTGCACAGGGGCTTCTCTCCCCTTTTGCAGAAGCAGCATTTTGATTGCCACAGCTTCCAAAACAGAATACACACTTATGTCCTTCACGTGAAAGTGCATCTGTAGGAGGCACACTTAAGGATTGCCTACTCTTTTTCTTTAACCTTCTGTGACTAAGGGTACGTCTATACTACAGAATTAGGTCGAATTTATAGAAGTCGATATTTTAAAACCCGAATTTATGGAATCGATTGTGTGTGTCCCCACACAAAGAGCGTTAAGACCATGAGGTCGATTGACTGTGTCCACAGTAGCGGGGCTAGCATCGACTTTCGGAGCATTGCATTGCGGGTAGCTATCCCACAGTTCCTGCAGTCTCCGCCGCCCATTGGAATTCTGGGTTGTGATCCCAAAACCTGATGGGGCAAAAACATTGTCGCTGGTGGTTCTGGGTACATGTCATCCCTCCCTCCCTCCCTCCCTCCGTGAAAGCAATATTTTTCGCGCCTTTTTTCCGGGGTTTCCGTGTTTGCTACGGAAGCCTGCTCAGCTCACAATTACCGTACATCTCCAGCATACGCCTGGACATTAGGTCTAGTGGGGATTCAGTCATGCTATAAGACGGGCAGAGGGATAGCTCAGCGTTCTGAGCGTTGGCCCGCTAAACCTGGGGTTGCGAGTTCAATCCTTGAGGGGGCCAGAAGATGATGATGGATATCAAGCATATTGTACCATCTGCTGCTAGAAGGGAAGGCGCCTCCTTGCTCACCGCATATTGTACCATCTGCAGCTAGAAGGAAATGAGCCTAACCCTTGCTCCCCCCTCCCTCTGTGAAAGCAACTGAGGGGGGAGCAAAAAATCCTTTCGCGCCTTTTTTCATATGGGCGCCATATTGCTGACTCCATTGTTATCCACCCCCCGCTTCTGCTGCCACTCTGCTGTCCTGCAAACAGCATACCAGGGAAAGCATGGAGCACGATCAGATCACCGCGGCTGTTCTCGCCGTTATGAACACCACGCGCATTGTCCAGGAGTATATGGAGAACGAGAACCAGGAGCTGCTACAGCTACAGCAGGCGAGGAGGCGACAGCAGCGCCCTGAGGACAGTGATGAGGACATGGACACAGACCTCTCTCAAAAAAGGCCCCCCCGCAAGGTGGACATCATGGTGTTAATGGGGCTTGTTGATACAGTGGAACGCCGATTCTGGGCCCGGGAAACAAGCACAGACTGGTGGGACCACATAGTGCTGCAGGTCTGGGATGAATCCCAGTGGCTGCGAAACTTTCGCATGCGTAAGGGCACTTTCATGGAACTTTGTGAGTTGCTTTCCCCGCCCTGAAGCACAAGAACACCAAGATGAGAGCAGCCCTCACAGTACAGAAGCGACTGGCGATAGCCCTGTGGAAGCTTGCAACGCCAGACAGCTACCGGTCAGTCGCGAATCAATTCGGAGTGGGAAAATCTACAGTGGGGGCTGTTGTGATGGAAGTAGCCAGGGCGATCACCAAGCTGCTGGTACCAAGGGTTGTGAGTCTGGGAAATGTGCAGCTCATACTGGATGGCTTTGCAGCAATGGGGTTCCCGAACTGTGGTGGGGCGACAGACGGAACCCATATCCCTATGGTGGCACCGGACCACCGAGCCAGCGAGTACATAAACCGAAAGGGTTACTTTTCAATAGTGCTGCAAGCACTGGTGGATCACAAGGGACGTTTCACCAACATCAACGTGGGATGGCCGGGAAAGGTACATGACGCTCGCATCTTCAGGAACTCTGGTCTGTTTCGGCTGCTGCAGCAAGGGACTTTCTTCCCAGACCAGAAAATAACCGTTGGGGATGTTGAGATGCCTATAGTTATCCTTGGGGACCCAGCCTACCCCTTAATGCCATGGCTCATGAAGCCATACACAGGTAGCCTGGACAGTAGTCAGGACCTTTTCAACTATAGGCTGAGCAAGTGCAGAATGGTGGTGGAATGTG
Source organism: Macrochelys suwanniensis (assembly GCA_033296515.1). NCBI lineage: Eukaryota > Metazoa > Chordata > Testudines > Chelydridae > Macrochelys > Macrochelys suwanniensis. The sequence continues at coordinate 38,478,735 of CM065783.1, forward strand.
CATTTGGGCGTTTAAAAGCTCGCTGGCGAAGTTTATTGACTAGGTTAGATCTCAGCGAAAACAATATTCCCATTATTATTACTGCTTGCTGTGCGCTCCACAATATCTGTGAGAGTAAGGGGGAGACGTTTATGGCGGGGTGGGAGGTTGAGGCAAATCGCCTGGCCACTGGTTATGCGCAGCCAGACACCAGGGCTATTACAAGAGTACAGCAGGGTGCGCTGCGCATCAGGGAAGCTTTGAAAACCAGTTTCATGAATGGCCAGGATGCTGTGTGAAAGTTCTGTTTTTCCCCTGTAATGAAAAGCCCCGCCCCTTCATTCACTCTACTTCCCTTTACCCAAACCGCCCTGCCCTCCCCCCCGCAATCACCGCTCGCAGAGGAAATAAAGTCATTGTTGCTTAAAAATCATGCATTCTTTATTAATTCGTAAAACAAAGAGGGGGAACTATGGGGCTAACTGCCACAGTCTCCCGGGACAGCTGGTGGAGGAAGGGAAGCACCAGGATGGGTGGTGGAGGACGGGATGAGGGAAGGACAAGGACACACAGCACTTTAAAACTTATTGAATGCCAGCCCTTTCTTGCTTGGACTGTTCTCTTGACTTGAGTGGTTGGGTGCACGGAGGCCGCCCAAACGCGTTCTTGGGCGTCTCGGGGATGAGGTTATGGGACTCGGGAAGGAGGGCTGTTGGTTACACAGGGGCTGTAGCGGCGGTCTGGGCTCAGGCGGCCTTTCCTGAACCCTACGCCTTTCCTCAGCCATAAGCCGGAGGATTTCCGTTTGATCCTCCAGTAGCCTCAGAATTGCATCCTGCCTTCTCTCTGCACGCTGACGCCACCTACTCTCTTCATCACGCCACCTGTCCGCGCGATCAAAATCTGCCTTCCTGGACTCCGACAGTGTCTGCCTCCACGCATTCTGCTGGGCAGTTTCAGTGTGGGAGGATTCCATGAGTTCTGAGAACATTTCATCTCGATTCCTTTTTTTTTTACTTCTAATCTTCGCTACCCTCTGGGACGGTGATGAAGGGGGTGGCGTTGAAACATTTGCAGCTGCGGGAGGAAACAAACGGGAGAGGAGTAGTTTAAAAGACACATATTAGAGAACAATGCTCCAAACATTACATATCACATGTGCATTTGGTCCAAGGTTGCACTTTGCCTGTTATATTGAGGGTCTGCCGGTTTGGTGTGAGAGATCACACAAGCAGGTCCGGCGGGCAACAGAATTCGGCTCGCACACAGCCATGGTAAGCCACAGTCTATAGGCTTCTTTAACCTTCATAACGTGGGAATGTTTTCAAACAGCAACCCCCTCATTTCCCATAACAAACAGCCTTTGGGCTGGCAATTTAAAACTCGTTGGCAATTGAAAAGGGAGGGGCGGCAGTTTTTGGGTTAACGTGCAGCGCGAACCTAATCGACACCCCCCCACACACAACAGACACACATCCAAGATGTTCGCTGTTCCCCCTCCCCCCACCGCGTGGGTCACAGCGGGGAAGATTTCTGTTCAGCCACAGGCAAACAGCCCAGCAGGGACGGAGCCTCTCTGAATACCCCCTTAATAAAATTCCCCTATTTCAACCAGGTGACCATGAATGATATCACTCTTCTGAGGATAACACAGACAGCTAAAGAACGGATGTTGCTTGAATGCCAGCAAACACCGGGACCATACGCCGCCATGCTTTGCAAAGCAATGATTCCAGACTACGTGCTACTGGCCTGGCGTGGTAGAGTGTGTTACCACGGAGCACAGGATAAGGCTGCCCTCCCCAGAAACCTTTTGCACAGGCTTTGGGAGTACATCCAGGAGATCTTTCTGGAGATGTCCCCGGAGGATTTCTGCTCCATCCCCGAACATGTTAACAGACTTTTCCAGTAGCTGTAGCTGTACTGGCCGCGAATTGATCATTAAACACGCTTGCTTATAAAACATGTATTAATTAACAGAGGTACACTCACCAGAGGCACCAGAGGTCCCTTCTCCTGCATCGAGCACGCCTTGGGTGGGTTCGTAGGGTACTGGCTCCAGGGTGACAAAGAGTTCCTGGCTGTCGGGGAAAAGGGCTTCTCCACTTCCTTGCTGGGTCTGGGCGCTATTTTCAGCATCATTATCATCATCATGCTCCTCTGTGGTTTCTGATGATCCACATACGGAGTCATACCACATGGGTGGGTCAGTGCTGGCTGCACCCCCTAGAATGGCATGCAGCTCATCATAGAAGCGGCATGTCTGGGGCTCTGACCCAGAGCGTTTGTTTGCATCTCTGTTTTTTTGGTAGGCTTGCCTGAGCTCCTTAATTTTCACGCGGCACTGTTGCGCGTCCCTGTTGTAGCCTCTGTCCTGCATGCCCTTGGAGACTTTGGCATATGTATTGGCGTTTCTTCTTTTGGACTGTAGCTCTGCTAGCACGGTTTCGTCTCCCCATACAGCGATCAGATCGCGTACTTCACCATCGGTCCATGCTGGAGCTCGTCTTCGGTTCTGGGACTCCATCATGGTCACCTCTGCTGATGAGATCTGCGCTCACCTGCAGCTCACCACGCTGGCCAAACAGGAAATGAAATTCAAAAGTTCGCGGGGCTTTTCCTGTCTACCTGGGCGGAGCATTGGAGCTCAGACTGCTGTCCAGAGCGGTCAAATGTTGCACTGTGGGATAGATCCAGGAGGCCAATACCGTCGAATTGCGTCCTCACTAAGCCTACATTGATTCGGCAATATCGATTTAAGTGCTAATCCCCTCGTTGGGGGTGGAGTGGCGAGATCGATTTTAAGAGCCCTAGAAGTCGATGTTAAGGGGTTCGTCGTGTGGACGGGTGCACGGATCAATCGAAATAACGCTAATAAATTCGACCTAAACTCGTAGTGAGAGACAAAAGGCAGATTGATATGGCGGCAGCGGTCACCTTCCTGCTCTGAGATACAAAACAGATCTCTAACTGGAGAAGCTGAGTAAGAAGTCCAACAGAGTGGAAAAATCCTGGATGCTGATTGGTCATCATCCTACTCATCAGGGTGGATGAGTGAGGAACTCAACATCATTTTAAAACTACTAAAATTCGGACATTAAAACACAGCCATTAAGGTGACATCTAAGAAACTAACAGCTGAAGATCGCCTTCCATTCAAATTATTACTAGGCACAATTAACACAGCCCAGCCATCAGCCATGCCACAACTGGCCGTAACGAGAGTCCATTCAGAAGCAAAGAAGAGAACTATCTTTGTCAGATATCAAGAGGGACAGTTGCAGCAGAGGTGCAAAATAGGAGGGTTTTTGAAGTCACTGGTGTTGCACTCCATCAGTTTTAACCATTTTTCTGAAGGGGGCACGAAGAATGCAGGTTGATACTTTCTCTTTTAATTATTTCAGTCTGACAAGTTTTCTTTGATATTCTGTGAGCCCTGATAATGTTGCCTACCCAGTTCTTTAGAGATGAGATATGCTTACCGTTTGAGAATATTACTGCTATCGGTGGCAGGCACACACACACACACACACCCACCCCTATAATTAAGCTTACCGACATATTTTCATTAGATATAAAGTGTCATTTGAGGTTTCTTAAATTTTCTCAAATTTTTAATTTTCTGGTTAAAATTTGGTAGGTTTACTCTAAGCCAAAGAGAAAGCCTCCCTCCCCCCCCCCCCAACCACTCCCCCCAGTCTAATTTTTAAAAGGTTGAGCTATTTTTAAGCACAGGAGTAAAAGAATGCAGTTTTTCTGTTAAAGGAAAAAAGTCGGGGGGGTTTCTTAAACAGACTGAACACCAAGGAAAGTTGGTGGAACGTGAAAATTTGGCAGGAATACTAGGTTGTTGACGTTCCCCCTTTATTGATCTGGTCAAAAAAAATCACATTTGATTTGACAGAGCCAGAGTTGCAGTGGTTTAAAAAAAAGTTATTTTGTACATTCACACTAGTTTATGGTAAACAAATCTAGAGCTGTCAAGCAATTAAAAAAATGTATCGTGATTAATCGCACTGTTAAACAATAGAATACCATTTATTTAAATATTTTTGGATGTTTTCTACATTTTCAAATATATTGATTTTAATTACAACACAGAATACAAAGTGTACAGTGCTCACGTGATATTTATTTTTATTACAAATATTTGCACTGTAAAAAACAAAAGAAACGGTATTTTTCAATTCACCTAATACAATTCAAAATACAAGTACAGTAGTGAAATCTCTTTATCATGAAAGTTGAACTTACAAACGTAGAATTATGTACACAAAAAAACTGCATTCAAAAACAAAGCAATGTAAAACTTTAGAGCCTACAAGTTCACTCAGTCCTACTTCTTGTTCAGCCAATCGCTCCGACAAACAAGTTTGTTTACAAATGCAGGAGATAATGTTCCCCTTTTCTTGTTTACAATGTCACCTGAAAGCAAGACAGGTGTTCGCATGGCACTGTTGTAGCAGGCATCGCAAGATATTTACATACCAGATGTGCTAAAGATTCAGATGTCCCTTCATGCTTCAACCACCATTCCAGAGGACAACCATCCATGCTAATGACAGGTTCTGCTTGATAACAATCCAAAGTAGTGCAGATTGACGCATGTTCATTTTCATCATCTGAGTCCGATGGCACCTGCAGAAGTTTATTTTCTTTTTTGGTGGTTCGGGTTCTGTAGTTTCCGCATCAGAGTGTTGCTCTTTTAAGACTTCTGAAAGCATGCTCCACACCTTGTCCCTCTCAGATTTTGGAAGGCACTTCAGATTCTTAAACCTTGGGTCGAGTGCTGTAGCTATCTTTAGAAATCTCACATTGGTACCTTCTTTCCATTTTGCCAAAACTGCAGTGAAAGTGTTCTTAAAACAAACAACATGTGCTGGGTCATCATCCGAGACCGCTATAACATGAAATATATGGCAAAATATGGGTAAAACAGAGCAGGAGACATACAATTCTTTCCCAAGGAGTTCAGTCGCAAATTTAATTAATACATTTTCTTTTAATGAGCATCATCAGCATGTCCTCTGGAATGGTGGCCGAAGCATGAAGGGGTATATGAATGTTTATCATATCTGACATGTAAATACCTTGCAACGCCAGCTACAAAAGTGCCATGTGAGTGCTTTTCTCACTTTCAGGTGATATTGTAAATAAGAAGCAAGCAGCATTATCTCCCGTAAATGTAAAGAAACTTGTTTCTCTTAGCGTGGCTGAACAAGAAGTAGGACTGAGTGGACTCGTAGGCTCTAAAGTTTTACATTGTTTTGCTTTTGAGCTCAATTATGTAACCAAAAAAAAAAAATCTACATTTGTAAGTTACACTTCCAGGATAAAGAGACTGCACTACAGTACTTGTATGAGGTGAATTGAAAAAATATTGCTTTTGTTTATCATTTTTACAATGCAAACATTTGTAATAAAAATAACAGTATACAATGAGAACTGCGCACATTGTATCCTGTGTTGTAATTGAAATTAATATATTTTAAAATATAGAAAAACATCCACAAATAATTAAAACATTTTAATTGGCATTCTACTGTTTAACAGTGCATTAAAACTGCAATTAATCACTATTAATTTTTTTAATCACGATCAATTTTTTGAGTTAATCACGTGAGTTAACTGCGATTAATCGACAGCCCTAAACAAAATGAATGAGCTCCCAGTATTCCATTCACAAGACATATGGGTGCATGTAGAAAGTGAGGAAATTTCTCCTGAAATTCTGAGACCTCACCCATTCATTAAACATGCAGTTGCATGATTTAACAAAGTGGAATGGAATTTAAGTTTTCAAAAGAAAGGGACTGTCAACAGATGCTGCTCAGGTTTCTATTTATAGACTTTAGAGTGTCAAATGAGTTTTAAAAAAGCAAGATTTCCCCCAGGCTATGATGTCCCCGCTTCCCTCAAAAAAAAAAGGGGGGGGGGCGGGAGTTCCATTCCTATCCTGTGCTATTGTTTTTCTTTACTGTTTAGCATTAGCACACATGGAAGCAATCCCACCTTTAACAATACTGCAACACTTGAAACTCCACTTAGATGTTGGTTTTAATACTGCCTTGCCACTATTATTGCCATAACCAAAGCAGGGTCATCAGTACGGAACTTCAACTGAGGAGGCCTCTAATTCGGAACTTTACTGAATTACGGTACGTGAAATGCAACTTTGAAAGTTAGTAAATATACACGAAACCAACTCCCTCGATCATGTGGGGCAGACATTTTACCTTCCATTTGCTCCAGACACCCATCTTCTCTGCATGCAGCCATAGCTAGGTTGCTTTCATTATGGCCCTATCTATGTCAGATACTGGGGAACACAGATGCTGCATGGCCCATGTAAGAAAAAGGAAATAGAGCACTGCATGTTACCTGCATGCAGATGGCATTGCAGTCCCACTAACCTCACTACCTCCAACTGAGATTTCTGAGAACTGCTTTACTATTTCCAGATGTGTTATCTGGAAACTTTGCAATAGTTCAATGAAGTAAACAAAATCATACGTGGCTGGCTATTGTGCGGCTGGCACGCATAGGCAAGGTTCTACACTGATGACATTACTTTTACCAAAGTGCAACAGGGACGGCATAGCAGTCTTATGTTTTGAGACCGAGTTAAATTAAACCTGTTAAACTGTATAACGGGGGCTTGAACTTCATCACAGTCCACCGATGTGGCTCCAGAACACACTTTTATAGATTTTTTTTTAATTGGCATAACAGCAAAGATATGTGGCATTGCTCAGAGAACTTTCAGCATTTCTGACTTGTCAACAATAAAACCACCATACTGGTTGTAAACATTTCCAAATTCTATAGAAGACAAATGTAATCCTGCCCTTCGAAAGCATTATTAAAATCAATGTATTGTTTGTGCTATGGGTTATCTAGTGACAAGATGTAAACACATGATTGCTTACATACAGTAAAATGGGCATGTTATTTTCCTACCAGCAGGGGCTTATTTGAGATCCTTGGATGAAACATGGTATGTAGAATGCAATGTAATCTTATAGTCTGTATAATTCTTACCAGTTTATCTGGAATGCTGTCATAGCACATCAGGCTGAGAGCTAATTAGGACTGAACCCAGTCAGTACCCTAAAGTCTGCCAAACAAAACTCAGGATGAAAGATATAGAGACTGAATGATGTACTGTTGGTAAAAAATATGCTTGATAGATACTTGACAAAAGAAACCGGTACAAGTTAACTGTTACACTGCATACTTACAGCAATTAGTGTCCATGTTTGTGTGTTTGTAAGAGAAGAAAACTGGGAAAGAAGCATGGCTTTAAGAACATAAGAGACATGAAATGTAGGTGCTCTGTGTTCTAGTTGTCTTTGTCTTCATCTGTGGCACAGGTGGAAGTGTGCAGCAGTTCCTTGTCCTTTTGCCTGAATTGATCTTTTTCTTTTAAAATACCTCAGAAACCTTTTTCATTTCCCTCTGCATCTCCAGAAACAAATTTTCTCTTTTTCTTTCCCTTCAAATTGGTCAAGTGATTGGGGAATTATGATACTAGACATCTGGTTCTACTTTTCAATGCTCGTAATTCAGCAGTGGCCATTGAAATGAGAGGGTTCACAGGCATATTAATGATAGTTAATCCTTGGAATGTGGTAGAGGTAACATTTTCTGTTCATTTTCCAAAGCCTTCTTACAAGATACAAAATGCTTAGGATATAAACCTACATTTTCTTCCAAAATATATATTGCTACATAAAATTGGCAGGTTTTCCCTCTTGTGCTTGACCATCTGCTATCCTGAACTAATCTTTTGTTCTTTTTATTTTATCCTCGCACTGCTAGCCATACTGAGTGATGCCCTGCTTGGCAAAGTGTTCACACAACTGGTCATTCCAAATTACAGAGCTTAGCTGCGCCTATCTCACAGTTAGCTATAATGGCCACTAGGACATGGATGTTTGCCTCAGACTAGCAAGGAACACATGCCCAAGAGGACATTGCTGAAAAGTCATCTTACAGCAACACTACAATGGCGAGGTTTACGCTGAGGAAGCACACAATATTAAATGTACAGGGGAGTGTCTTTTGGACTTTGGAGAAGTAGAGCTCAAAAACTCCACCAAACAGGCACTACACAGTGACCAGTGCATTGTGGGAAAAGAGTGTGGTCCACTGCGACTTTGATACAAACATGTGCACCTACACTGGTACTGAAGTAGCAGAGACTGGCACAGAGAAAGACCACAAAGGCTGGCCTTGCTTGTCTGCTCAAAACACTGGTGTGCGCATCTGTGCATTGTGCATGCTGGGGGTCCAAAACAACAGTTGGCACACTGAATTCCTCCAAATGAAAATGGGAATGTTTTCAAAACACTAATTTTATCCCTGTGACAGATATAGCAATGTCCTGCCACGTCCTTGGGAGACTTTATTGAATAAAGTTTAAGTATCTTAGGTTATGCAAAAAACTCAGCCTTTTGAAGCTATGCCCTGAGGAGAAGTGACTGCTGATTACCCATTCCCAGAGACTTGAAATCACAGGTCTGAGCAGTATGACTGAACAGAATGACTGAACTTCCCAGCCTGAGTTCTGGTTCTGAATCTGAAACAGTTATGAACTTGTAGCCATGGAGAAAATCCACATGTGGGTTTTGAAGAACTAACACCTACGAGAGCTTGAAGTTGGAGTAGGGATGACCTCTGCTAAGATTTTTAGCATGCATGTAGGTTCTGTTATTGTTTTTAATGTATTTTCTATGTAATACTTTCACCTTAAGAATAAATTTGCTGTGTGGTAACTTGCATCTGTGGACAATTATACTGTTCATAGCCTTTGGAGAGAGAGCAAAACGCAGAAGCTAGCCTGTTTAGACAGTCTGGCTTGCTGAGAATATCACAGCATAGGCAGGGAATTGTACAGCCTGGAAAAAACCCAGTCCGAAGGGAGTGAGACATGAGTCTCTGCCCAAGAGCGGTGATAGCTGGGAGCTGGAAGCCTTTAAAGTAGGTGTTCTTGGTGGACTAGTTGCAGTTGCCCCAAAACAGTTATAGTTCCCTCATAAATGGTGATGGGAGCTAATTTCCACTTGACCTGTGTTAGCATTTCACTGCAATATCAGCAATGGGTGTGAGCGTGACTCCTGCTGTAGGATTTGAACATGCAATATTCAGGTTTAAGCCCTGTCTACACTGGCATGTTTGTGTGCAGTAAAGCAGATCTGAGTGCTGTAACTCCCAAGGTGTACACATTGCCAAGCCACTTAGTGTGCAGAAACTGCACAGATACAGCGCTCCAAAAAAAACACCCCAACAAGAGGTGTACAGCTTTCTACGCCATGGCTACAGCGCTGTGGTGCCAGTGTAGACACCGTGGTCAATTACAGTGCTGCAACTGGACTCCGGGAGGTGTCCCACAATGCCTGTTCTCACCTCTCTGGCCATCGGTTTGAACTCTACTGCCCTGCCCTCAGGTGACCAACCACCAGGCCCACCCCGTACATTCCTTCGCAAATTTGAAAGTCTCCTTCTGTTTGCTCGGTGATTTGTGCAGTGGTCTCAGTGCATCTTTCCAGGTGGCCATGCCTGTTTCACGCACCAGGCAATCCCCTGCTTGGAGCAATGCCGAGCTGCTGGACCTGATCGGCATTTGGGGAGAGGAGGCTGTGCAGTCACAGCTCCACTTCAGCCGTCGGAATTATGATACCTATGGACCGCTTTCATGATGCATGATAGAAAAGGGCCATGACCGGGACACAGTGCAGGGTCAAAGTGAAGGAGCTGCGGAATGCCTACCACAAGGTGCGGGAGGCAAACCGCCGCTCCGGTGCTGCGCCCACGAGCTGCCGGTTCTATAAAGAGCAGGACACAATACCTGGTGGTGACCCCACCTCCACTGTGAAGTCCCCTGTGGATACTTCGTTGGCTTCGTTGCCAGTCGAGAGTGGACCAAGCCAGGAGGAGGCAATCTTGGATGAAGAAGGGGAGTGGGAACCAGAGGCAGAGGATGACTCAGAGGCCAAAGACACATGCAGTCAGGAGCTCTTTTCTACCCCGGAGAAGCCTCGCCAGTTACAGCAATCGAACCTTGGCGAAGCGCAAACAGGAGAGGACGCGCCTGGTAAGTGGTGCTTATTTTGGGAATTGCTGAAGCGAGTTGTTGGGGGCAGGAGGGTTGCAGAAAGCAGGCTGATCTCCCACCTCATGCCTAGTTTGAGCACAGAATAGGCTGTTGACTGACTCCTTCACTTCACAGGAATCTCCCTCAGAGATCTCCAGGAAACTCTCATGGAGATACTGGGCAACCCGCTTCCACAGGTTCCTCGGCAGAGCTACTTTCTTTGTTGCCCCATTAATGGTAACTTTCCCATGCCACTGTGCCATCACGGAGGGTTGGGGGCGGGGACCATTGCTGCACACCGGCTCACCGCACAGGGGCCAGGGTGGAAGCCGCAGGCTTGGAGAAGACCCTCCCTTGATTCCCTGCTCACCCTCAGCAGCGAGATATCTTCCATAATGATGACAGCCTGTGGGAAGTGTGGGGACACGAATGATTATCAGGCCCCCCCCTATAGTGCTGGCTCTCCCCAAGTGCCCAAGAGCCACGTGCCCAGTGTACAGCAGGGTCCGAGAACAGTGATTTACCCTGCCCCTGTGGCTACCCACCATTTTGGGGATCTTGTGGCTTATGTGTACTTGCCTGGGGTCAGCCAGTTAGTGACAGGTGTGTGAGTACTGGCTCTGTTTTAAAGCACCGAATCACTGTTGTCTGTGTTGCAAACAATACAGGTTTTGTAAAATGTTACATTTAAACTGTATAGAGATGAGCTTGGGAGCCCAGCCTCTCACTTTGTTATCGGCGGCAGAACAGTTGCAAAGAATTAGAAAGCATCCAAGAAGAACAAAGGACTTGATGAGTGAGGTTATGATGCACTCCATCGCTGAGAAAAAGGAATTGAAGGAATGGTGGAACAGTGAGAAAAGGGAACGAAAGGAGAACGCGGCACACCAGAAAGAAGCCACGAAGCAGCTCTTAACAGTTATGGAGCGCCAAGCGGACACACTCCAGGTGATACCAGCTCTTCAAACCGAGCAGCTCCACGCCCGCCCTCCCCTGCAGCCGCTGTCGCAAAACTCTTTCCCATGCACCCCCCCGCCACACACCCTCTTATCACCCTCCTGGTTCCACTCTCTACCCACAGCATTCCACTCCTCCCTCCTCACAGTCCAGCAATGCGGACTCCCACTACCCACTGCACTCAACACCCATCTCTCTGCAGTTTGGCCCTGCTGAAGTACAACACCCACTGCATCGTACTCCAAAGGAGAAGGTTGGGTATGATCCCTGGACATACACAAATCTGTAGCCATCCCGGGACCCCTCCTCCTCTCGAGGCCTTCCATTCCCCCATTCCCACCCCTGCTGATGAATTTTTTCATTTGACTCTCTCCTCTGGTTGTTGTCTTTCAATAAAAGAATTGTGTTTGTTTGAAAGCAATCTTTATTCTATTAAGTGAAAGCAAAAAGAGCCCTGCAAAGCAACATACAATTATGTTAAGGCCCCTTCTTGCATCATGTGCACCAATCACCTTCTAGCATTACAAACACTGCAATCCCATGCATAGCAACAAATATTAGGGCCTTTCAGATTCAAATTGCTGCCTCAAAGCATCCCTGATCCTTATGGCCCCGCGCTGTGCCCCTCTAATAGCCCTGGTCTCCAACTGTTCAAACTCAGCTTCCAGGCACTGAGCCTCTGCGGTCCAGCCCTGAGTGAAGATTTCACCCTTCCTTTCACAAATATTAAAGGAGCGCACAGCACGCAGCTATAAGCATAGGAATACTGTCATCGGCCATGTCCAGCTTCCCATACAGGCATCACCAGCGGACTTTTAAACGCTGAATGCACTCTCCACAGTCATTCTGCACTTGCTCAGCCTGTTGTCGAACCGCTCCTTGATGCTGTCAAGTTGCTCCGTGTACAGTTTCATGAGCCACGGCATTAAGGGATAGGTGGAGTCTCCCAGGATCACAATGGGCATTTCGACTTCCCCTACGGTGATCTTCTGGTCCGGGAAGAAAGTCCCTGCTTGCAGCTTCTTGAAAAGGCCAGTGTTCCGAAAGATGTGTGCGTCACGCACCTTTCGGACCAGCCTGCGTTAATGTCTGTGAAATGCCCACGGTGATCCACAAGCACCTGGAGAACCATTGAGAAATACCCCTTGCGATTAATGTACTTGGTGGCTAGGTGGTCTGGTGCCAGAATTGGTATGTGTGTGCCATCGATTGCCCCTCCACGGTTAGGGAAGACTATTTGTGCAAAGCCATCCACAATCTCATGCACGTTGCCCAGAGTCACGGTCTTTCGGAGCAGGATGCGATTAATGGCCCTGCACACTTCCATCAACATGACTCCAACGGTTGACTTTCCCACTCCAAACTGGTTAGCGACTGATCGGTAGCAGTCTGGAATAGCCAGCTTCCACAGTGCAATCACCACGCGCTTCTCCAGTGACAGGGCAGCTCTCATTCTCTTGTCCTTGCACCGCAGGGCTGGTGCGAGCTCATCATTCAGTCCCATGAATGTGGCTTTCCTCATCCGAAAGTTCTGCAGCCACTGCTCATCATCCCAGACGTGCATCACGATGTGATCCCACCACTCAGTGCTTGTTTCCCAAGCCCAAAAGTGGCATTCCACTGTGGTCAGCACCTCCCTGAAAGCCAAAAGCAATCTCATGTCGTAGCTACTATGCTTGGCAAGATCAATGTCGGACACCTCTTGCCTTTGCAGTTTGAGGAATAACTCCACTGCCACTTGTGACATGTTGGTCAGTGCGAGCAGCATTCTTGTCAACAGCTTGGGATCCATTCCTGCAGCCAGAAAGAGGCAGGGCAGGGTGCGCAATACACAAACCATTGAAAGATGGAGCCAAATGCGGATGGAAGCACAGGGATTGCTGGGATGTGAAGCAATGTATCACGGGGCATTGGGACAAGACCCAGGATGCCCAGCGACCCCTTCCGCCTTCCCAGAAGTCTTAGCGGCAAAAGAAAAAAAGGTGCTCTGTGGGATAGTGGCCCAGAGTGCACCACTCCGAATAGTGTCACAAGTGCCCCAACTGTGAACACACTATTGTGCAGGCAGCTGTCAGTATGAACACACAACAGCAGTTTTTGTTTGGCACTCTCTGAGAGGTGATGTAACTGCCGGCGCTGTAACTTTGCCAGTGTAGACGTGCCCATAGACTCTATTTTATAACAACCTGAACCACAGTGACACCTAGTAGGTGTAAATCACTGCTTTTCTCTCAGTGAATGAACCTTTTTTTTTTTTTAAAGTAACTTCAGGAGAAGGGATTCTGTTAAAAAGTAAGTGATCAAAACCTGCCAGAAGGGAAAGCACTAAAATCCACAGAATCAGCATAGAAGCAACTTAAGAAACCTCATTAGTCAGAGAAGATATGCAAACTCTGGAATACAAGAAAGGGTTAGGAAAAACTCCTGCATTATTAAATGACAAGATACTTTAGTCTGAATAAATTGTTATTTCTTTTCAAAAAATGGAAACCAGCACAACTGAGAATAATGGAACAGAACAGACTCTGATGGTTAAAATGTAAGACAAAGATTAAGAGGACTAAGGAGAAACCTGAACAACTAGCCAAAGAAAAAGGAATTTTAAGTGTATCAGAAATAAAAGCTTGCAGGACAACCTGTACATCTACTAGAGCGCCAGGTTGTAACAAGGGGGCAACTGAGAAGAATAAAGAAAAATTCAGAAAAGATACAGGATGACCTATTTACATTCTTAATCATTCTCTGTGATCAAGAGATACCTATGCCAGAGTTATTCTTCAGTGAAGGGTAAGGCACAGTCAGAAACAAAAAGTTCCAAGCAAAGGACCGATGAACTATTATGAGAAATTAGATTGCAATTAATAACCGGGACTAGATGGTATTCATTTTGAAAGCTCTGAAGAAACTAAAATGAAACGGGCTAGACTAATGCATTCTGAATTAATTGTGAGCACTCAGGAAAATGATCAAGCGTGACTGAACAGCTCCAACAAAGCATCAGTCTAAAAAACAAGAGGCTGTATTAAAAGGGGGCAGACTACAATAGAGATGTAAAATGTCACTATGAAAGCCAAAGGTATTTAGTTTTGATCACAACATCTCAGTAAAATCCAGCATAAAAAGAAGAGTCTACAAGAAGGCAACAAATAGAGGGCAGGGCAGGGGCAATAGGAGAACTTTCATCTGACAATGATTTTAAAAGCTACTAGGGGCTAGATTCAAGTCTCGGTGCATCACCGCAGAAGCAGAAAGCCTGCCAGGAGGGGGATTGTGAAATTAAAGCACCCAAACTCCCCACCACTGAGTGGCCCACAAATAGCCAGCACAACCCAAAAAGAGTGGCAGTATTGGCTCCAAAATACATCCCTCTGGGTAACCCTCAGAGGTGTGGTGGCTCATATTCATCCACAGTTATAACTTAAAAGCTGCACTACCATGGAAATCCCAAGGAAGAATCACAATGCAAACGCTGCACTAAGAGGCATATCTGCCATGGGACATAAGGGGCCAGGCTGGCTCAAGAAGGTAAAGTTTGCACCTCCCTGAAAGCAGCAAGTTAAATTTAATCCTAGGGCTACATAGTTTGGAAAGAAAAATATGATAAATAGATAGACAATAATGAATGGATGCCAATCAAACCCTGCCTATTTATTCTTTCCTGTAAACAAAAACAAGATGGGCTTTGGAATGAAAAGGCGATAATTTAAAATGGATATTGATATGCGAAACCCATGTTTTACGCAATACATAATTAAACTCTGGAACCAACTTCCCCAAGATATTGAGTCATTCAGCAAAGAAGATAAAAAGATATTGGAATCAGAAATGCATCTTTAATTACCTGAAAAGCAGCATGACTCAGAGCAACAGTCAATGGATGGAAAGGAGTTTTTGTAGGTGGCTGGCTGGTCGAACAACTGCTGAATTATCTATGTTGGCAAGGATATATTAGGAAAGAAAGGACTAACACATTTTCAAAGTGAAGAAAATCTAGTTTATACATTCAAAGGTGAGCAGAATTTAAAATCAAGAACATATGCAGAATATAAAATTAATAGTTACATCTCTTAAACAAACAGCTAATTTCAGAGGGTGAAATCCTGCCCCCACTGAAGTTAAACTCCCTTCAACTTCAATGGGGAGAGGATTCCACTCAGTCTTTTGTAGGGATGTATACCAAAGTTACTTGGCCTCCACAGTAAGGAAGATCTAATCAATGTGGACCACATATACAGGACACTTGTGAGAAATAGCAAGCGTGTCCAATAATATTCTTTTAAACTTTGCAAAACAGACCTTAAGCTCCACTTCAGAGAGAAAACTTGTCTGAGAAGAACAGACTTGACAGGTACAACTTCACAGGCAAAGCAACAGTGTAATAACCAACCATGCAGATATTCTAGAAAACTTCACTTTGATAGCTTAGTTATTAGAAACAAAACCGAGAATTAGATACCAGGGTTAATTGGACATGGAAAGACTCCTAGCAAATATAGTTTGGTTCCAGTTTTATCCAAAACCATTTGCCTGGTTGAATCACAGTAGTTTGAACTTCTTTTACTACTTATCCAAAACTCAAACCAAGAATTAAACTGGAATTAGGATGCATTTATTTGGGTTCCACCTTTTTTAATTTGGAAGCAGGAATTCCTTTTTTATTTTGATGAGTATATTAATATAATTCCTACTTTAAAAAGATGACTATTGCAATTACAAGGTTTAAATATAATTGTTAATTACATGTAAGATTTTTTGCACATTCAGTCACCAGATTCAAGCCTGCTTGTATGAGATGGCTATTTGTTACCAACAATCTTGATTTTCCATTCTCATTTCCCTCCTCTATAATTTGGTCTGAGTGATGTCTTGAGATTTTTAGAAACCTAGCTATTGATTTAGAATTAGTTTTTGCCAAATATTAAGCTCTATCTATATATACACACTCATATTTAATCATATTTTAACCTGACTCACACAATCTGTGTTTACAGCTCAGCAAACCATCACAGACGGGGTCAAAAAATAGGATTAAACTGAGTTTACAAACAGTCCTGTGGCCTAGAAAATACTTTGTTCACACTTTTCCATATTAACTGACCAAATCCTGTTTAAACCAAGTCAGCCTGAGCTGTGTTAAAGCAGAGTTTTTAAAATGGTTCCTCTAACATACTCAACTGTGGTCTTTGTGGAAGGAAGCAGGAGCTTCCCTAGCCATCCATCCCTATGCATTCATTGTGTCTTTTTCTCTCAAAGAGTCAATTTCTTGAAAATGTGACAGACATTCTGTTACACACACACACCCCTACCTCTCCCTCTGTTTAATGAATAATATATTGTACCATAAACTTTAGGTGGTGTGATTTAAAAACATGGTATTTTTATACATAAACCACACATGAAGAATCATTACTATTGTTCATTCTCTTGATTCAACATACAAAGTTCTGGGTGTTTTGTTTTGTGCTTTATTTTTCTTTGCTATTACGGTACTAAGATTAACAATCAGAGACCTTCACTATGCCAAGGTTTATTTTACTAATTTGTATTAATTTGATGGGAAAGTTGAGAGAGAGAAAAAAATTCTGTTTTTGTTTTAATTTGATTTTCTTTGGATACAGATGACAACCATGACAAACAAAACAAATGTATTTGCACCACAGACGATAATTTTAAAGTTAAGCTAAATTCAAAGTTGCTATATGCGCAATATAGTTAACCTGGTGAATGTCAAAGTGTGTTTTTGTACTTGATTTCCCTTTCTCACTAAAAGCATAAAGTAATTTTCCTTGAAATTGTAAATTTCAGGAGTTGCATGTTTATTATGCAGCAGCAAGGAATTCTCTTAATTATTGAAGATTTAGTCTAATTGAAAACCATAAAACTAGTTATCATTTAACAAATTATTCCATTACTGTATGGAATGTTGTTCTGCATCCAATTATTTCAGAGCATTTAAAATGTAACTACTTCACCTTGGAAATAAGAATCTATTAACGGAACTAAATAGACAACTCTGGGAAGGATGGATGCGGTGGGTTTCAGGGAAGTCAGTTATCTCAACCAAAATAAAGCAATGACACAACTTAGATAACACAGTTCCTAAAAATTGTAACTGTTACTTAAAATTGCTTTTCAGTTTCCTACATAAACCTACATGGTGTTGATAAAGAAAATTACCAACCTGAAATTCTGCCTCTCTGAAATAGAACTGCAAGGCTTCAAGCAAGCCTTTACATGGCCTTCTAGTATTAGGCCAACCAAGTTGTAATAGTGACAAATCAGAAAGCTATTTAGGGATGGTCCTTTGGGTAACAGCCCAGCAAACTGGCGTTAAATGAAGCAAGAAGTTGGGTGGTCTTTCAAGGGCATTAGTTCACTTAATAGATCTGTGAAGTGTCTCTACATTGAACATATGAGGAAGAGGGACCATGTGTGAGTATGGAAAGAATACAGGCAGAACAATAAACCCATTAATGTGGGAGTCCAGTGCCTCACTACGGGAGAATCTTGTATGGCTCTTTAGCCAGTTCACACGAGTAAACCAGAAGCAGAAAACAATGCAATACAGGAAGGCAAAAGTACCGAAGTGGAGTCAAAGGAGGTGCTCCAAAACACAACCAGAAAGACTGTTGTGCCACACGCACAGGCACTGAAGCACCGATGCAACTGCCCAAGCAGTAACAAAAAAACCCCAATTGCTAAGGCAGGCGCTGAAGCACCAAAAAAACTAGGTGGGACAATCAAGGCCCACATAAACACAAAGAAACAAGCATTCTGCCAATACAGCATCAAAGCAGTAAAAGGCAGGGGCAGATGCCAAAGCCTCCCACAGCGAAATAGGTCTGAAGCACTTCCCAGGGTGCCGAGGCACCCAAGCAAAAGGGTTTCACAATCAATTTTTTAAAAGTACATGGAACCTGCCCGGAAGGATAGCAGAAGTGCCTAAAACAGCCTGGGGAGAAGGGCCAGAGCAGCAACTGGAAAAGGCAGCTCCTGCAGAGAGTTGCTTGCTGATTACAGAAGAAAAGCGTTTAGGCTCAGCATGTGGTTCCCGGGAACCAGCAGGAATAGCTGGAGCACTCTCCACCAATTACACTGGTCTACAATTTTTGAGAAGTCGTCTGCTTCAGAGATAAAATGTGCTATTTAGTATGTATTTTGATGTGCTGAATTCAAATATGACAATTAAAACAACTGATTGGATACTGTCTCTAAGATATTTAAGTTTTTACATTTTATGTCTATGTATATTGTGTAGATAGTAGAGTTTTAATCATAAATTGTAAACCTAGGTCTTTTCATGTGTTTATGGTTGCTTTACATGATACTATTTCACCTGTCCTGTTTATGTAATACTTTAAAAATCAGCAAAGGGGTATTTTATAAATAAAATGTATTATGAAACAAAAGGCAAAAAACTATTATGTCCATAGTTTAGTCCTATTCAGTGTCTACTCGGCGCTTCTTGGCTTGTCTCTTGTATTCATTACATGGAGCATCTCTTGTCACTGTCCAGCAATAGTCTGCAAGCATTGATGGGCTCCATTTGCCCTGATAGCGTTTCTCCATTGTTGCAATGTCCTGGTGAAATTGCTCGCCGCTCACTGCTCCGCAGTTCGGTGGGAAAAAAATCTAGATGAGAGTGCAAAAAAATGTATCTTTAGTGACATGTTGCAACCAAGGCTTTTGTATGCCTTGAGGAGGTTTTCCACCAACAACCTGTAGTTGTCTGCCTTGTTGTTTCCAAGAAAATGTATTGCCACTAATTGGAAGGCTTTCCATGCGTTTTTTTCCTTGCCATGCAGTGCATGGTCAAATGCATCATCTCGAAGAAGTTCACGAATCTGAGGACCGACAAAGACACCTTCCTTTATCTTAGCTTCACTTAACCTTGGAAATTTTCCACGGAGGTACTTGAAAGCTGCTTGTGTTTTGTCAATGGCCTTGACAAAGTTCTTCATCAGACCCAGCTTGATGTGTAAGGGTGGTAACAAAATCTTCCTTGATTCAACAAGTGGTGGATGCTGAACACTTTTCCTCCCAGGCTCCAATGACTGTCGGAGTGGCCAATCTGTCTTGATGTAGTGGGAATCTCTTGCACGACTATCCCATTTGCAGAGAAAACAGCAGTACTTTGTGTATCCAGTCTGCAGACCAAGCAAGAGAGCAACAACCTTCAAATCGCCACAAAGCTGCCACTGATGTTGGTCATAGTTTATGCACCTCAAAAGTTGTTTCATGTTGTCATAGGTTTCCTTCATATGGACTGCATGACCAACTGGAATTGATGGCAAAACATTGCCATTATGCAGTAAAACAGCTTTAAGACTCGTCTTCGATGAATCAATCAACAGTCTCCACTCATCTGGATCGTGAACGATGTTGAGGGCTGCCATCACACCATCGATGTTGTTGCAGGCTACAAGATCACCTTCCATGAAGAATGGGACAAGATCCTTTTGACGGTCACGGAACATGGAAACCCTAACATCACCTGCCAGGAGATTCCACTGCTGTAGTCTGGAGCCCAAAAGCTCTGCCTTACTCTTGGGTAGTTCCAAATCCCTGACAAGGTCATTCAGTTCACCTTGTGTTATGAGGTGTGGTTCAGAGGAGGAGGATGGGAGAAAATGTGGGTCCTGTGACATTGATGGTTCAGGACCAGAAGTTTCATCCTCTTCCTCTTCCTCGTCTGACTCAAGTGCGAATGATTCTGGTGCATCAGGAACTGGCAGTCCTTCTCCGTGGGGTACTGGGCGTATAGCTGATGGAATGTTTGGATAATGCACAGTCCACTTTTTCTTCTTTGACACACCTTTCCCAGCTGGAGGCACCATGCAGAAGTAACAATTGCTGGTATGATCTGTTGGCTCTCTCCAAATCATTGGCACTGCAAAAGGCATAGATTTCCTTTTCCTGTTCAACCACTGGCGAAGATTTGTTGCACAAGTGTTGCAGCATATGTGTGGGGCCCACCTCTTGTCCTGATCTCCAATTTTGCAGCCAAAAGAAAGGTGATAGGCTTTCTTAACCATAGTGGTTATACTGCGCTTTTGTGATGCAAAAGTCACTTCACCACAAACATAGCAGAAGTTATCTGCATTGTTCACACAAGTACGAGGCATCCCTGCTCACTTTGGCTAAACAGAAATGTGTCCCTTTGCAAAATCAAACACTGACAAATAAGAGAGCACGACACTGTATGATTTCTAGAGCTGATATAGGGCAATTTGTTCAGCAGAGTGATGTAAGCTTCGTTATGATTGCATCATCCATGACTTCTAGGAATAACATGATGCAATTCATATCATGTATGATGCAATACCAGCTTCAGATTGCATCATTCATTGTTTTGCCTAAAAAGCAAGTACTGTCCAAACCCAGTCCTAGATTTATTCATAGATCCAGTCAAAGATGTATTTTAGTCATTTCTGGTTTAAATTGAGATCCCTTCCCTTTATAAGGGAAGGAGGGGAGGGATAGCTCAGTGGTTTGAGCATTGGCCTGCTAAACCCAGGGTTGTGAGTTCAATCCCCAAATGGCCCCCTCAAGGATCTAGGGCAAAAATTGGGGATTGGTCCTGCTTTGAGCAGGGGGTTGGACTAGATGACCTCCTAAGGTCCCTTCCAACCCTGATATTCTATGATTCTATGATAACAACTCACTTATCCTCCACCATTCCCAAGTCAAGGGTCGTATACACTGACCCAATAGCATGTCTTGAAAACTAGAGCCAATCAACAATTTTAAGTATCATTTTCGTTCTCAGTGACCCAGAATTAGTAAAGTTTGACTACATTTATTTCAGAAGCATTTTGGCTGTAGAGCAGTGTTACCCCAGAGGCAACATGTGAAGGGGGGCACACAGGGTCACGTGCCACTCTTCCCCTCCTCCCCTGCGCTTTCTGCCTTCAATTTAGCAGAGAGGTTCTAACTGGGGGGCATGGCCCAGCGCACCCCACAGTTTGATGGGAGCCACTCGGGCCCGTCGCAGCCATAAGGCAGCCAAAAACAGTATACAAAGAGGCAAAAAACGATATCATGGCCAGTTAGAAGCATAATGTTATACAGAAATAAATACATAATCACTATTTACATGTATAACATTACTGTACTCAGATATATTTACAACAGGGCAACAGCTCACATTTACCAATAAACTTCAATTGTCAACAGCTGCATACTGTTGGAGATTTAGCCTACCACATAATAATTCAGGGTTGTAAAATCTGCTAGTTGAAAATATGCAGTGGTGTGGTATCTAGTGGTCAGATACAATTAGCTCGATTAGAATTTTGATTTAAGCAGCACTTACTTTTACTATTTAAAAATGTAAAGCATACATCAATTCAGAGTCACCATCTGTTCAAGGAAACCTTGCTTTATAGCTGAGCTGATTTGAGTTTAATGTTGTACAGTTTGTCAGTAGATCAGCCAAACTGAAATTGAGAACATATCTGGTTCCTAGTCCTTTACTTCAATCACTAGACCACACAATCAATAAAGTAAATTATTTAAAAGACGTCCAGAACTCCCTCTGAAACCAGTCTTTTAAAAAGTTTTATATTACATACTTAAGCAAAATACTACAGCAAAATGCTGTAAATACTCTGTGCACTTACTAGAAAAAGTAAATAAAAGAAAAAGTTATCCATGAACAAACCCCCTGCCACATATATCAAGGAGGAAAAAATGGAAAGAGGAGCTATGGACATAAATAGGTGCCCATTACTTGAAAACACTACGCAGGATATTTACTAGTTGTACAAATTGGGGGCCTGTCCACCTGCTGCAATTCATTTAAGAGTCACCATGCATTTCAGCAGTTGAAGGCCACACTAAGCACTAATTTAGCAGAAGTTGCTGGGGCAGGGATTGAAAGCAGAGTCTGAAGCTTTGCCTCCAATTTCAAAATCCACATGAAGCAGAAAAATCTGGAGCCCATCTCCTCCTACTTTACTGTGAATATAAGAATGGCCATACTGGATCAGACCAATGGTCCATCAAGCCCAGTATCCTGTCTTCCAACAGTGGCCACTGCCATGTACTTCAGAGGGAATGAACAGAACAGGCAATCATCGAGTGATCCATCCTCTGTTGTCCACTCCCAGCTTCTGGCAAACAGGTCCACTACCTGATTCGGCGGGTAGTGATCGATGTTCTGGGATCGATTTATCGCGTCTCATCTAGACGTGATAAATCGATCCCAGAAGTGCTCCCCGTCGACACCAGAATTCCAGCTCGGCGAGCGGAGGAAGCGCTGTCGACGGGGGAGCCTGCCTGCTGCCATGTGGACCGGGGGTAAGTAATTTAAAAATCGATCTAAGATATTCGACTTCAGCTACGTTATTCACGTAGCTGAAGTTGCATATCTTAGATCGACCCCCACCCCCCACCCCCGCTAGTGTGGACCAGCCCTTAGAGTATGGGATTGCATCCCTGACCATCCAAGCTAATACCATTGATGGGCCTATCCTCCTTGAACTAATCTAGTTCTTTTTTGAACCCCATTATAATTTTGGCCTTCACAACATCCCTTGGAAACAAGTTCCACAGGTTGACTGCGCGTTGTGTGAAGTAGTACTTTCTTTTGTTTGTTTTAAACCTGCTACCTATTAATTTCATAGGGTGACCCCTGGTTCTTGCGTTATATGAAAGAGTAAATAACATTTCCTTATTCACTTTCTCCACACCAGTCAAGATTTTATAGACCTCTATCATAACACCTCTTAATCTTCTCTTTTCCACGCTGAAAGTCCCAGTCTTTTTTAATCTCTCCTCATACGGAAGCTGTTTCATACCCTAATAATTTTTGTTGCCCTTCTCTGTACCTTTTCCATTTCTAATATATATGTTTTGTGATGGGGCGACCAGATCTGTACACAGTATTCAAGATATGGCCGCACCATGGATTTATATAGAGACAATATGACATTTTCTGTCTTATTGTCTCTCTCTTTCCTAATGGTTCCTAACACTGTTAGCTTTTTTGACTGCTGCTGTACATTGAGCAGATGTTTTAAAAGAACTATCTACAATGACTCCAAGAGCTCACCCTTGAGCGGTGTAGCGCGGTGGCTACCCTGCTCCTGCCCTGAAGGGCTTAAAACAGCCCACGAGAGGGCTGTGGCAGGGGGCAAGCAGCTCTCAGGTTGATTGGGGGAGTCTCTCTCTGAATGTAGAGAGGGACGGACCTGGCTGCCTGGGAGCTAAACAGGGACCTGAGGTGGGGCATCCCAGTCAAAGGGGCACCAGGGTCCAGGAGGGACACGGGGCCAACGGCGAGCAGGACAGCAACCTGCAGAGGGCACTCCGGGCTGGAAAAGGAGCTAATTCCCAGACAACCAGCAGGAGGTGCCATGCCAGTGAGTCCCCCACCGTTACAAGTGATAACTAATTTAGACCCCATCATTTTGTATGTATACAGAAGAACTTCAGAGTTAAAAACACCACTGGTCTGACCCAGTATGGCCATTCTTATGTTCAAATGGGGTCGCAGTGCAATGCAGTTAGAGAAACGCTGCCTTAAGGTGGCCTAGTAACAAAAAGGGACTAGTAACAAATGCCACTTCACCCTGATTGGTCCCTTGAAATGTGTTAACAACTTATGATAAACAATCAAAAAGATAGTTCTTTTAAAACATCTGCTCAATGTACAGCAGCAGTCAAAAAAGCTAACAGTGTTAGGAACCATTAGGAAAGAGATAAACAATCTGTTCCACCATTCAGCAGTGACGCTAAGTTTCCCAGACCTGGAGAAGAGCTCTGTGTAAGCTCGAAAGCTTGTCTCTCTCACCGAACAGAAGTTGATCCAATAAAAGATATTACGTCACCTATCTTGTCTCACTAATACACCATTTAGTAACAGACTCACAGATTTATATTAGTATGAAGCATTCATTTCCACTCCTAACATTTCATTAGATATCTGGCTTCAAATGCATCTCTGGCTCCTCTAACTTACCATGGTTTCGGTATTTTTCCAGGTCTAAACATACTAAGTCCCAGACCACTGTAATTATCACTCCATGATTTGAAACCAAAACATAAGGCAATGAAATTAAATTTGCTTAAGACAGCTTGGAAAAACTGAAAGTTTGGAAACTAAGTTTTGCGGTCTAATAAAACAGAAAATGAGCATGTTACACTCGGATGAAAAAGCATTATATATAAAATATACCAAACATGAAAGAGATTACATTATCACCACTTTGTGTAAAAGTGGGAACCACGCATACTGTGAGAAACATATCTCTTCTAAAGGTGATGGTGAGCTTTGTTTCATTGACATCACAATAGACACTGTACTGTATGAAGTAATATTAGGATAACTGATGAATTTTTGAGGGAGTAAGCCTGAAAGAAGATTTATTGCAACAAGACAATGACCAAAAGCAAGCATTAAAATGTACACAAGTCTTGGGGGGGGGAGGGGAGGAAACAACACAAACTTAAGCATTTTGTGCCATAATCACAGTAATCTGATTTGAATACAACAGAAATAATTTGGATGTAATGAAAAAAACAATTAAGAAAAGCTATAATACAAAGGAAATGAAGCAGCATCCCAGGACTGCATAGTGGACAACTGCAAGGAGCTGTGTCAGGCTATTATGAAGCATGTAAGTAGCATTTCAAAGAGACTTCAGTGTGTAATAAAAGATAAGATGGATACATACACTAACTAGAATGACTGAAAAAAAATCCCTCTTCCTGATACACTGGTTTACCTAGTCCATGGTAACTTATGGCTCATGGGAGCTTGGCACTTTTGAATCCTCCCTCCCCATTACAAAGTCTTCTGCTGTGTGTCATGGAATATTGGGAATGATAATGTTCCTTTCAAAACATCTGATTCCTGTGAACTTAAGTTCCTTGTATGGGAGATCATTTTCCTGGTGATAGTGACTTGCTTGCTGAGTGAGTGGGCCTCAGGCTTGGTCTACACTACTAAGTTAGGTCGACGTAAGGTCAGCTTACGTCAACCTAATTATGTCAGTGTACACACTACAGCTTTGCTCCTGCCAATGCTCCACCTCCATGAGAGGCACAGGGCTTATGTCAGTGTAGTTAGAGCGACCAGTGTCTGTGCAGACACTGGTTATTTACATGGAGTTGTTGGCTATCATTCTTGTCAATTTCAAGGCTCCATTCTGGAGCCCTAAAATTGACAAGAAAGCCAGTCTGTCACTGCAGGGTGGGTGGTGAGCTCTAGCTAGAGCCTGGCTGCTGCCTGGAGGCTACCAGCTCCCTGATGGGAGCCCGGGAGTCACCTAGATTCCAGGCACGGAGCTCCCCGCTGAGAGCCCGGAGGGACAGCTGGGCTCTCAGCAGCAGGGAGCCAAGAGCCAGGGGAGGGGGTGGTGCAGCCCTGTGCCTGTGGGGGTGCCCAGATTCTCAGCCCCACACACTGCCCCTCTTAAGTTGGTGGAAGCACTCCTAGTGCTTCTACCGCACCACCCACAGAAGGAGGGCAGTGTGTACATGAACCACTGCAGTAATCACTGCGGTGGTTGTCAGTCGACCTAACATAGGTCAACTTAAGTTTCTAGTGTAGACATGCCCTCAGACTCTAGTACCTGACTGACTGTATATCAGATTTGAAAAAGATAAGTTGTTACTACAGACTCATTTAAGATTCCTCTCCAAGCTTTTCTTGGAGTTCCACCTTAAGGAGACCAACATCCTGCCAACATTTTTTCCAAGCTGCATCCTCATCTGAGCCAGACCTTTCTTAACACACTCAGCATGAACAGGTCCTCGAAGCAGAATCTGGAGCAGACAAAAGATCTTAGGAACTCCACCCAACTTTCTGTTTGACACCGATTTGTTGGACACTGCTGTTACCAAGAGGACCATGTTTAAATAGACTTCCAGTTGCATTTCCTCTGGTTATCTGGCTGGCCTGAAGTTAAAAGGCCACCTCCATCAAAGGCAAGCCTGCCACTTCCACAAGCTTACTAAGAATTCTTGCTTGGATTCAACCTTTGTACTCCAGAATATTTCCATGATAAAGGAAGCTCCCCTCTCCCATCTCCAAAAAAAGACCTGTTTGGTTTGGAAATGTCCTCTCTTTTAATTTTGGCTAAACCTTTCAGCTAATTGAAGCTGTTAATTGTTTCAATATTGCCAGCTTATCTGACTGAGTTTTAGTCTTTTAGTCCTCTTTATGTAAAAACTCCAATTTTATTTCACTGTCAGTGCTAGCCTTGATTGCTGCAGCCTACTTTCCTTTTGAAACATCCTTCTGTTTTCTTACTCTCCAGGTCGTGTAAAAAGGGTTTCTTTAAAGAAGTGAAAATTACTTACCTGCCTTTTTGAAGACATTATTTCACAGGATTCTCACTCACCTACATACATCCTCTGTGAGTAAGGATTCTTCTTTATGGGGTATCTATCACACTCATTTTTACATTTGAGGTAATATTTTTCTGTCTCACATTTTAACTAGCCCCTCTCTAGGACTATCACCTCCCACACAGAAAAGTAAGGCAGAGGCATGTATAGCCGTAAGGCATGGCATGCAGCAGCCTACAGTGTGCCTGGCTCACAGCCTACCCAAGAAGGGCAAATTATCTAAGAGGATTTTTTTTTTTGAGCCATAGGTTTTTAGATTACATTTTGCAGAAGAGTAGTTAATGCAAAGATGCAATGTAAAAACCCTGTGCTTCAAAAACCATTTAAATATTATTCAGGATATAGTTTGGGATGACACGTTTTAAATGCAAGGTACAGTAGAGTCTCAGAGTTATGAACTGACCAGTCAACCACACACACCTCATTTGGAATTGGAAGTACGCAATCAGGCAGCAGCAGAGACCAAAAAAAAAAAAAAAAAGCAAATACTGTACAGTACTGTGTTAAACATAAACCACTAAAAAAAAAATCAAGAGAAAGTTTAAAAAAAAGGTTTGACAAGGTAAGGAAACAGTTTCTGTGTTTCATTTAAATTAAGATGGTTAAAAGCAGCGTTTTTCTTCTGCATAGTAAAGTTTCAAAGCTGTATTAAGTCAATGTTCTGTTGTAAACTTTTGAAAGAACAACCATAACGTTTTGTTCAGCGTTATGAACATTTCAGAGTTATGAAAAACCTCCATTCCCGAGGTGTTTGTAACTCTGAGGTTCTACTATACTCCTTACCAGGTGTTATTTTGGCTGCTAAACAGAGCATATTTTATTCTATGGATGTGAAAAAAATAGAGAATTAAAATGAAAATTTGATAAAATTAAATACAAGGGCTGAAAAGCTCAAGTATTTCCTAACTAAACTACACACATCCAATGTAGGAGAAGACATTTTCCTACATTCTGTCTATACTTTTCTCCTTACCTTCAGTCAACACCTATTTATTTTTGTTTGTAATAGTAGAAAGATTAGGTTTGTGCATAGGCCTCGCCTTCACTAGGAAATTTCATTTGTAAAGCTAATTTTTAAGTTAGCTGACACAGTGCTGCCTGGAGACAAGGACAAGTTGTGCTTAGCATGGTACCTACTATTTTTCAGTAAACCCTACTGGAACTACCCATGACTAGCTGACCAAGGCTTTGGAGCTGTGCTCTGGCTCTGCTCCAGCTCCAGGCAAAAACCTGCATCTCCACTGCTCCAGAGCTGCTCCATGCTCCAGCTCCGGGCTCTGCTCCAAAGCCCTGTAGCTGACACAACGCGGAACATGATTTACCTTTTTCTACATCAGCCAATCGCTTGTGGTCAGGATTGTGTCAGCTAACTCGATTGTCAAAAGTTTTGTTAAACCACAGTTACATTTCCTTGTTCAGATGAGACCAAAGAAGGGAAAAGTCTCAGTGCTCAGTACTGCCAGAGCAATTCACTGGATTCCATTTTGCTTGCTCCAATATAAAACAAATCAATGTTTTTACCTACATCAGCTTTGCATAACTACACTGACTCAATTTTATCAACCAAATTCTTAGCAAGGACTATTGTTTTCAGAAAATAAATGATCTTTTGTCAAATTGTCCTGATTTTATAATATAGTGCACAATGTACCATTTTACTATTTTTATTCTTAAATTATTTTACCTTCTAAAAGGAAATTTAAAAGAAAAAGATATGTACATTTATATAAAACACGCAAATGCTTAAGAAAGGACACAAAAGGCTTTTTTAAAAGGAAAAAACCTAACACATTTGGTTACACTATGGGCATAATGTAGGCAAAACAAAAGGAGGTTTTACTTACAGAATTGTAGGCTGAGGCTCAAAAAGGCCAATAAGGCTGCCAAAGCCAGCAAGATCAGAAAACGATTTCGGAAAAGCATTATTAGTCGTTCTGCTTTCTCTTCATGGTTTCATCTCCATACAGGAACACTTCCTGTGAACGAAACAGACAAGTGTGTATTTAACAAGTGGAGGGAGGCTTCAGCTACCCTGAAATAAATCCAAGTATAATTTTGGCAGGAGAGCAAGAAAAACATGAGGTTATTTCTTGTATGCAAGTTTCGGAGATGCAGAACTTTGATCAAGATACAAAGGCTTCAAGTCTCTTCCTTGCCTCTCAGGCCAGTGTATCAAACTAAGCAAATTTTGCAACACAGTAATTGTTTCTCTTCAGTCTCTAACATTTATCTTGTAGCACCAGGGCCGTCCCTAGACATTTTGGTGCCCTACGCAGCCCCCACATGCAGGGGGGCCAGGTTGGTGGCCCCAGGCCTCCGTGGGGGGGGGGGTATAGATGGGGGCGGTGAGGTGGGCTGGCCCCAGGCCTCCATGGGGGGCAGGAGCAGGCTTGGTGGGCAGGGAGTAAACATCCCCCTAGCACAAGCCGGCGGAGCAGAGCGGGTTGGGGCCAGGTCGCTCCACTTCTTGCTGCCTGGTGAGTGCAGGACGGCCCGAGCCCTGCTGTAGTCCCCCGGGACATTGCTCAGGGGAAGGGGTGGAGTGGGGGCAGGGCTAGGGCAGAGCAGGGGAGGGAAGAGGTGGGGCTGGGGTGGAGCAGGGGCAGGTGCCATGGGGAAGAGGCGGAGCAGGGGCGGGGGAAGCTTTCCTGGGTGGCTCAGCCGGCTGGGGGCGGGGGGGGGGGGGGATCAGGCTGGCAGCTGGAGCAGCACACAGCTGCATAGGGCACCAGGAAATTTGGGGTAATTTGGTGCCCCAAATTGCCTGGTGCCCTACACAGCTGCATACTTTGCATATGGGTAAGGACGGCCCTGTGTAGCGCTCTGCTATTTTGAGGGCTAGTTCCCAATCTTAACAACTCTAAAATTCCTTTAATTAAAGCAGTTTCTCCCTACCCTCCTGCAAAATACAGGTCAGAAAAGCAACATGCTTGCCTAATGGCTCCTAAAAGCAGCCCTTATTTGCCTTGCCAGGAATGTTCTATCATATACTCTGTTTCTGAACTGTTAGAGAGACAGGTTAAGAATTACTCCCTCTAGGGGACAGCACTGTTGTTAAATAAATTATAGGAATCTTAGGTAAGAGACTAAAGATTCAGAGGAGGAGTTACGAGTAGAGTTGTACGTAAAACAGAAATTCTAGTTATGAGTGACAATTGCCTTTTTCTTGTGTTGACTGCAAGATGCAGGAATTTGGTTGGTCTTGAAAGAAGTATTTTGCGATTCCCCATTTCCTTTGATTTGAGGTCTGTTTACATCAGCACAATATGTTGACAGAAAAGTACTTCTTTTCACCAATGTTTCTTCTCGTCCCAGTACCCTGACGTTTGTATAGAAAATGCCACTCCTGGTACATTCCCGTTTTGGAGAAGAGGAGACTGCCATGCTTACCTTCTTGCTGGAATTCTGACCTTAGTCTTTTTGATCGTTTACAGTCCATAGGGGCTCCCAATCTCAAAACTGTCAGATTATTATTTCTTCAGATTAAGAAGAAAACCTTTCAAAATTTAGGGAGCTGTATGCAGCATTCCCTAAGAGTTGTGCTGAATGTATGAGACAAAGATGATGATCTATATCAAGGCAGCACTGGTTCTTTCCTGATGGGCTTTTTCATCTTTGTGTATCATTTTCAAAGCAGCACCATTGTAGCCCTCTGGGTGGTTTCTTGGGTGTCAAACAGTGTTAAAGGCAACTTAACCAATCAAATTGGCAAAGGGAAAGAAACACAAGGGCAACATCAATAAGATTACATAGCTACCCAATGTGGCTAGTACACAGCACGATGGAGCATATATTTATGAGGAGATAAGTCAAGAGAATGAAAAAAGTAATGTCTAGTCCAGAATGGAGGTGCCCATTTATTAATTAGAACTTACACTGGGGTGCATGATACCGGTGCACAGAAACCTGCACTGTTTACCTGGGGCCTTCTAGGTGGAATTCAAAGTGCTGGTATTGACCTTTAAAGTCCTAAATGGGCCACATTTCTGGAGAGACCACCTCTTCCCTCAAATCATCATTCCTGCAGCACTAGTCAGTGACTGCTCAAGCTGGAGCAACACTGCTATAAAATAAGAAAGGAGATGGACTGGTGGCACGGGTTACCAGCTTGGAAATGCACTTCCCCACTTAGACCCCCAGAGCCTTGATTTGTTAAACTTTCAGATGCACTGAAAAGCTTATAATTTCCCTTGAGAATAGGACAGGATAGGAACTGGATGGGGTATTTGCTAACATGGTATAATTAGACTGTGAGGCTGAATTAGCTCCCTCTAAAATTTTAATTTAACAGTAGATTTAAGCAGCTTCATGTAATTTTGATTATGAGTTTTAAGTATTGTAATGGGGACCTGTGGTTTTCTGGTAATAAAATTAATCAGATTTCTCAGTACATAAAGCTAGGAGGTATAAGTCTTTGCATGATTGTATCTCTCTCTCTCTGTCTGTCAGTCTCAAAGGATACTGACTGTATTGGGAGAACTGTCTTTCCATGTTGTTATTCTAATTTCCAAGAGACTATAAAGAACTGAGGATTCTGAGGAACTAGAAACCAATGCCTGTTGCTATAGTTTTCCAAAATGCCACCAGTGCCATAGTTGGCATGGGAACACAGTAAGAAATGCATGGCTAAAAAGAGACAGTATAAATGGGAAGGAAGGTCTGTAGTTTAAAGGGCCCTTTTAACTTTTCAGAATAATAGCTCTCACTGCACACCAGTATAATCTCTTAACAAGAGGTGTGCCGGCCCACTGACTGCTGCTAAACTGAGCTGTGAAGGAGAAAAAGTGAGACATAAGGATGGATGATTACAAACCACCAGGAGAGAAAGAAACAGTTAAGGTAAACAGATGGAAGGACAGAAGGAAAACTACAGGAAAAGCAAAATTAAACGTAGAGGGGAAGAAAAGGTAAAATATTTGAGGAAGAAAAATCTCAAGAATTAGTACCAAACTCCCCCACCCCAATATCATTAGTTAGTAATGTTGATATATAATGCAATATGCCAGAAAAAATGAAGAGAGAGAAGCTTACAGAAGACATTAGATTGAAGAAAGTAGGGAGAACAGATGCCTTACATTAGCTGGGATATTTATGGAAGAGGTTTAATTAGCTTAAACTTTCACTCTTCTTGCAATTAAGATTTAATGTTTAGACTAAATAGTTCAGAAATTGTAAATAAGAAAGCAAGATTTTTTAAAAAAAATTATACATGTTTTGGCATGCTAACAAAGTATAGTCATTATGTTATGATTGATTTGGGACAGTTCCTGTAGAGTAATTGTGTTCAATAAAGCGTCTGCCAATAACATTCGTTATCAGCTGTCACTTGATATCAAGTATCATGGGATCAGATGCACATACACAGTACTGTGAAATGAAACAAATGGTTAAAAATACTGATAGTGCTGTTTTTCTCTTGAATGCCACACCTAAGACTGCAAACATGAAGTAGAAGCAATACAATCAATAAGAATAGATGTTAGTTATACTGGCTGGACATTCAACTGGCAACTTTGAGAAATATATTCTAATTGAGTAGTACATAAAAAGAAGAGGGGGGTTAGAAGGTGTAAACTAAAGGCAGGAAAATGAACTCCCCCCAAAAAACAAAACCCTCTCCATGTGATCAGAAAAAGATGAGGAGGAGAACACACAGTCAATGTGCTTTTGGTGTTAGGCCTTGTCTACACTACAACTAATTAAGTTGACCTAAATTAAGTCGACGTACAGCCACCGGAGTAATTACTGCAGTGCTTCATGTCCACACTATGCCCCTGTCAGTCATGCGCATCCTCACCAGGAGCACTTCCACAGACTTAACTATGTGGGGCACTGACAGGTGGAGCCCCTCCACCATAGGGTCAACAGCGTGAGCTGTCAACCCGCACGGGGCTGTTGGCCCTGGGGCAAGGGGAGCTCCAGCTGTGAGCCCCACGTGGGGCTGACAACTCGGGCTGTCGGCCCCAGGATGGGGAGGCAACAGCTGTGAGCCCTGCACAGGGCTGACAGCCAACAGGCGATGTAGGTAATACAGTGTCTACACTAGTGGTGGGCAACCTGTGGCCCGTCAGGTTAATCTGCTGGCAGAATGCGAGACAGTGTTTACGTTGACCATCCGCAGGCACAGCCGCCTGCAGCTCCCAGTGGCCGCGGTTCACCATTCCCGGCCAATGGGAGCTGCAGGAAGTGGCGCGGGCAGCAGGGACATGCTGGGCTCCGCTTTCCCCAGCTCCCATTGGCCAGGAACGGCGAACCACAGCCACTGGGAGCTGCAGGCAGCTGTGCCTGTGGACGGTCAATGTAAACAGTCTCGTAGCCCATTAGTGGATTACCCTGACGGGCCACAGGTTGCCCACCACTGGTCTACACAGACACTGTGTCACCCTAACTACATTGATCTAACTGCTACGCCTTTTGCCGAGGTGGAGTTATTAGGTCAATCTAGTGGGAGACTTACATTGGCGGGAACAACGTTGTAATGTACATACTTACAGATTGAGGTTGACGTAAACTGCCTTACGTGGACCTAACTCTGTGGTGCAGACCAAGCCTTAGAAATACACTGTTACAGAATTAGAGATACTGCTGCAGAATTAAAGCTCATATTATTACAGAGCAGCTGCTGTTTGGATGACATTTGGAGTATATTGATCTTTATCTATTTACTTTATGGGTAGTTCAGAGTGCAGGTCATGTCCTAGCCTCACTGTCTCCACCTGAAAGCTCTCAGTACCCGAAGGCCAATTTTATCATCAACAATTGACATAACATTGGCTCTACTTGTTGGCACGTGATCCTCCAGGCTTTGACTCTCTTGTTCTAAAAGATGAATAAATACTGTACTGCTAGAAACACAGTCCGCACTCAGCGTTCTCAGCACTGGCATTCTATCAGCAGGTTAATAAATTGGTATAAATCACAGCATTTATTGCACATAACTAATGATATAGGTATTCAGCTCAAGACATAATGCTAGACTGGATAAAGAAATTCTGCTGAACCACAAACTTTATTCAGACATTACTAATCGTAAGACATAAAAAATCAACCTATCATTTAAAAAAGAATAATGTAATGATACCACCTATAACCAAATATAGCTAATAATTAAAAGAAAAGCTACTCCGACACCTAATGCGGTATAGGTCCTTGCTATATGATTTTTTATTTTCCTCCCTCTTAAATTGTGTCCAATATTTATTCTCACAAAGGCAGAAGATTACTGATCTGGTTTAAAGTATCCCCATTATCACCTACACAAGCACAAAGATGTATTTAATAACGTAAGCTGTGCAACTTCTTGCATATTCACTCAAGGCTGAAAAAATGGTACTGTTATTAACAGACAGGCGAGAGGGAGTCAGGAAACCTGGGATCCATTCCTGCCGCTACCAGACTTTTTCTGGGATCTTGGACAAGTCATGGCCTCTTTCTGCATCAGTTTCCTCAACTGCAGAAGTGGATACCTATTTGACAGAAATGCTGTATGACTGAACTTGTGAATGTTTGCAGATCACTGCAAGGTCTCCTCAGGCTTATGTAAGAAAGGTGGTTTTTATTAGTATTTTACACAATGCACTGAAAATATATCCATACCACCAAGGACTTTAAAAGTTCTTGAGAAATTAGACTTGTCCAACCCCACAAAATAATCATTACCATTCTGTACATCTGTGCCACTTGACTAATAGCATTACCTCTAAATTAGCTGCATCCATCTAGGATGCAAACCTACCATCTTACTTAGCGTGTAAGCACATTATTTCACTGAATCACCATGACAGCTGAATGAATTTACTTGATTAAAATTATCCATAATAATCAATACTACTCTTCAAAGTCTGCTTCCATACAATCACTGTACTTATCTGGTATGACAGATCCAGCAACATCACATCAACATGACACAAACTGCTAAGATACAAGCAAGTGACAGTGGTCATTATGAAAGGGAGAAGGGAAACTGTCACAGTTGTAAGGAAGAAAGCTTCAAAGTCTATAACTGAATGATTGCCAAAGACAACCAACCATACTGTGCTACCAAGCTCTGCAGTAGCAAGACCAGTCTGGAAA
Source organism: Macrochelys suwanniensis (assembly GCA_033296515.1). Lineage (NCBI taxonomy): Eukaryota > Metazoa > Chordata > Testudines > Chelydridae > Macrochelys > Macrochelys suwanniensis. Next base: position 38,513,197 of record CM065783.1, read on the forward strand.
TTGAGGAGAGACCGCCCGGAAACAAACAAAAAAAAAGGGCTCGTGCAGGGAGACGTTCGTGGATTAATTTGGGGAAAGTTACTGAAGAATTTAGGCAGCCCACTCACTATTCCCATATCCACTACTGACAGTTCTCTCCGTTTGAGAGCTTTCAATTGCTTTTGATCTGTCTTGTATCCTTTCATTGCATGGTAAGGATTTTTTTTCCTGTGTGCAAGAAAGCCTTGTTTTGAAGGTAACTGAACTGAAAGTGATAGCAGCAGATGTGATAATGAAAATTTTTGTTCAATTTTCAGTTTCCACATTCAGACGTGAGTTGTTAGAAGTACTGTACTTTTGAAGGGTTTATTTTAAAGAAGGGAAAGGACACTGAGTGAAGATCTTTGAAAGCAAATATATAAAATTGCACACAGTAAGAGTCTCTCTAAAACAGAACATAGATACCTTATTAATGCCTCACAAACAGGACCAAATTCAGAAAGTTATATAGTAGCTTACCTGATTCTATTTGGGTGAGTGAGGGAGGATAAATGCATCTTCACTTAGTTAGTACAATATCTACAATAAGAAATCTCTGATTCCCCACTTCTTTTTGGCTAGGCAGACCACATCAGTGTTATCTACATTCATCAAGACATCTTTGGGTAGCACCAAAACCCAAAATAACCCCAGTTTAAGGTCCTAAAAAAGATGTCCAATTATAAGAAGGGAGCTGACTGTGACACTGCACCCCATATTCATCATAGTGGTATCACTATATATGATTATGACATAGTTATGATGCATCTTGTACAAAATGTGTCATGTGAGGTGTCTATAAAAAGTTATGATTTGTTGAATATGATTATCCTATTTGTGTGCATGTATCATTTTTATATCTGAAGTTATGAATATTGACTATGAATCTATTTCAAATGTGCTTATTCTGGGTAACACCCACAACTAGTCTTTCAGGTACAACAATGAAGAAGCTAGACAGTGCTGATGGCCAGCAGCAAAGACAATGGACCATGGAAGAGCTTAGCCCTCCTGTGAACACTTCAGACAGCCTATGGATAATGGCTGCTATGACTTTGTAAACTGGAGTAATAGTAATAGGATGAAATTTAATAGTGAGAAGTGTAAGGTTATGCATTTAGGGATTAATAACAAGAATATTAGTTATAAGCTGGGGATGCATCAGTTGGAAGTAACGGAAGAGGAGAAGGACCTCGGAGTCCTCGTTGATCACAGGATGACTATGAGCTGCCAATGTGATATGGCCGTGAAAAAAGCGAATGCGGTCCTGGGATGCATTAGGCGAGGTATTTCCAGTAGAGATAAGGAGGTGTTAGTACCATTATACAAGGCATTGGTGAGACCTCATTTGGAATACTGTGTGCAGTTCTGGTCTCCCATGTTTAAGAAGGATGAATTCAAACTGGAACACGTACAAAGAAGGGCCACTAGGATGATCCGAGGAATGGAAAACCTGTCTTATGAAAGGAGACTCAAGGAGCTTGGTTTGTTTACCTTAACCAAAAGAAGGCTGAGGGGAGATATGATTGCTCTCTTTAAATATATCAGAGGGATAAATATCAAGGAGGGACAGAATTATTTAAGCTCAGTACCAATGTGGACACAAGAACAAATGGATATAAACTGGCCATCAGGAAGTTTAGACTTGAAATTAGACGAAGGTTTCTAACCATCAGAGGAGTGAAGTTCTGGAACAGCCTTTCAAGGGAAGCAGTGGGGGCAAAAGACCTATCTGGCTTCAAGATTAAGCTAGATAAGTTTATGGAAGGGATGGTTTGATGGGATAACATGATCTTGGCAGTTAATTGACCTTTGGCTATCAGTTGTAAATAGGCCCAATGGCCGGTGATGGGATGTTAGAAGTTACTACAGAGAATTTTTTCCTGGGTGTTTGGTTGGTGAGTCTTGCCCACAGGCTCAGGGTTCAGCTGATCACCATATTTGGGCTCGGGAAGGAATTTTCCTCCAGGGAAGATTGGCAGAGGCCCTGGAGGTTTTTCGCCTTCCTCTGCAGCATGGGGCACGGATCACTTGCTGGAGGATTCGCTGCATCTTGAAGTCTTTGAACCATGATTTGAGGACTTCAATAGCTGAGACATAGGTGAGAGTATTATTGCAGGAGTGGGTGAGTGAGATTCTGTGGCCTGCATTGTGCAGGAGGTCAAACTAGATGATCGTAATGGTCCCTTCTGACCTTAAAGTCTATGAGTCTATGAGTCTATGAAAGAACATCTGGATGACAAAGGACTTGGAATGGGGGAGGAGGACCCAAACTGCAAGGCAGATGCAGCTTGTGCCTCAAGAATCTGTAAGCCTGCTTGCATCATCAGACAGGGTGAGATATGGCTGATACAAATTCGATCTAGTATATTAGGCTTAGTTTGCGGTTTTGTTTATTTACTAGGTAATCTGCTTTGATCTGTTTACTATCACTTATAATCACTTAAAATCTTTCTGTAGCTAATAAACTTGTTTTATGCTTTATCTTAACCAGTGGTTTTTGAGTGAAATGTCTGGGAGAATATCAGCTTTGTAAACAAAAGCTATTGCATATCTTCGCCACATCGAGGCGGGAGTGTGGTGAATCCCAGTGCAGCGCAAGACGGTATAATTCTGGGTTTATACTCCAGTAGGGATGTAAGGCTAGGGAGCTGGGGAATTGGCTGGTGCTCTGTTGTAAATCTATAAGGGGCTTAGGTAGAGCAGCCAAGTAACTCAGTTGGGTGTGTGGTGCCACCTGCTGTCATGTTGGGTGATAACAGGGCCTGGAGAGGCTGGCTGTGTATCACCAGCCGAGCAGTGTGGGAAAGGCCAACCCAGATGAAGCGTTAGGGGGCACAGTGGTTCCAATGGTTCCCAGACTGCACCCGGGGGATGACAACCCATCACACTGACTACTAAGCAGTATTCTTTTTAACTACTAATACCCATTAGTCTGTTGTGCGTTCAGATCTCAGCAAAGATGACCAGCAGACATCTTTCCTTACACACAAAATAAAGGTAAAGGGAGGACAGGTGAAGTACATAAAATAAGTGATATTGGCAGCTGGGGTAGCCCAAAACATTTTCTTTACCCTTTGACTTTGTCCAGGGACACATTCCTACAGAGGATGGGGAATAACAGCTGTATTCACATGGCTATGGACAGATTCACCATTGCTCCAATGCCCAAGTAAGGCAGCAGAGAAAGAAATAGTGACACTGAGCAGAAATGATTCAGAAGACACCAAAGATGTTGACAGCTTTGACTGGTCACTGCTGCACATAATTAAGTAAATGCTAACTCCCACCCACTCCACTCCCTCCTTCCCCTCCCACTCTGATATCAACCACAGCTGGTGTCCTTTCAATATTCCACTGGAATTTCAGCATCTTAAAGTGGATAAACTATTCCTGATACATCAGGCAATACTGCAGGTGCATTTTGACTGACATCCCAGGAACATCATGCAGCAACAAAACAATTAGCCTTAATATTGTTAATCTCGGCTATTAATGGTCCTTATCCTCATGCAGAGGATTATATGATCAGTCTCATATCTCTTCACTGGTTCTCTTAAACAATGCCGAGTAGTTCACTTTAAATAAAATAATACTCCATTCACAACAGGTTGTTCCACTTCCTAGACATATATTTTCCTCATGTAAGACAATCTGCCCATCATTGTATACAATTATACCCACTTGCCTCACTCAACTTATCCTACCCTCCTTTGTGAAAAGCAGAAGGTGACATGGCTGTACTGCACAGTCTGTCAGACTAACCAACACAATCTCTCATCTCTTTAAATCAATTATATAGAATCCAGAAAAGTTTTACACAAATGAGCTCCTATTTTTTTTCCTAACGCTCATTATTCTGACTAAGTAGTAAAGCTCCAGCTATTTCAAAGGTTTCTATTTGCTGCACAGTATCCAGAAGCCTCCGCAAGCCCTTTGAAGAGGAAAACTCATCAATGTGGCAAGGCAAGCAGCTCCAACCTCGGCCAAAACAGTCGCAAGAGCGTTAGAGAGTAGGAGCAGACATCTTAAAAGAAACACGATGTGAGAAAAGAATCTGGGCTGAGAGCAGCCCCAGGAATTAAATTTCAATTGACTTCTTCTCAAATACAGTTGCCAACTTTCTAATTTCAGAAAACCAAACACCCTTGCCCCACCCACTACCCCGCCTCTTCCCCAAGGCCCCACCCCCCTTCCCGAGGCCCCGCCCCCTGCTCACTCCATCCCTCTCCCTTCATCAATTGCTCTCCTCCACCCTCGCTCACGTGCTCATTTTCACTGTAAGGCCCAAACAGACATATTTATTGTTTTGATAGATATATTATGCTAATTTCAGGTTTTATTTGCTACAGGATGCTAGAGCCGGCAGCAAAATAGTCAAAAAGGTTAATGTGTTTTAAAAATGAAATTTCACAAAGGTTTTAATGGTTCTTTCCCTCTCCTCTTCCCATTTTTTCTAATGTTTTCTCCATGTTTTTTTGTTCACTAAAGTTATTCTAATTTTATGTGTGGAATGAGGACCACTGATTATCACAGCTACAGGGGGTCCATTAAAGGCCCACTCCTGAAGCCCAAATACAAATCCATAGAGTACAACAACAGAAATGCACACCTGTCCATATACCTATATACATAAATCTGTAGCAACTGACTCCCACACCTACATGCAGGTACACACATGTATTCATGTGTACACATCTAGCATGCACTAACACATATACTTCCACATTTTTTATTATTACAATTGTTGTTTAGAGCCTAGAGACCCCAACTAAGATCAGAGCCCCAGGGTGGTAGGTGCTGGACATACACACAAAAACAGAGAGTCTGCAACGAAGTTTATAATGTAGCTAGACAAAGGTTGGGAGAAATGTATGATACATTGGCTCTTCTGCAATTACTAGTCACCAACATTCACTTTTTAACAAATAATACATTTCTTTTAGAGTTCCCTTCTCTTTTAAACACTTGTTATGAAATGAATACACACATATTTTAGGTCATCATTTTTTTTGTGCGAAAGCCAGCAAAAGGTATAAAAGTCAAAGAGTTAGGCTGCAAATGTTATTCACACATGTATACACACATGCGGCAATACACACACCTCCCTACACAGCGACACACAGTCTCTTACACACATACAATGCATGCATGCACACACTTGCCTACACAGACACCCAGCCGGGAAGGGAGGAGCCTGGGCTGGAGGGGAAAAGATGGGGTGGGGGGGTGGAGGAGAGAGGATGGGGAGGGAAAGAGGCCAAGGATGAGAGCAGGGTGGGAGTGAGAGGGGGCAGTGAAGGAGAGAGGAAGGGGTCTGGGGGGTATGTGGGATGGACGGGGATGCAGAAGGCTACAGGTGCATGCGGATGTGGGGAGCACAGGGCTGTATAGGGACCTAATGGGAGTGCAGCAGTGTATGGAGGCGAATGGGGTGCAGGGCTGTGGTAGGTGAGGGACATGGGGGTGGCGGCTCTGGGAGGTGGAGAGGATGCGTGGGAGAGTGCTGTAAGGGGTACAGAGCTGGGATGGGTAGGTGTTGGGGGCAGGGCAGGATGGGACGGGGAGGGATGCAGTGAGCGGGATGGGGGTGCAGCCCCATCCCCAGCACTTGGAGACGGGGATACATACCTCCAAATCCTGGGTACCAGCAATAGGGCGACAGACCGCGGTTCGCCGCAGGACACGTGCCACAGTTCGAGCCTAGCCACACGAGAAGCGTGAGAAGAGGGCCAGGAGAGGCGCGCACCCTGCGACCCCTCAACAGCTGCCTGCTGAGCGCTCGTGAGTCAAGCTAGTTCCTCCACTGCCCTAGACAATGGGAGCTGCGCCTGTGGGTGGGGGACGAGGCAGCACGCAGACCACCACACCCCCGGCAGCCGCTAAGGCTAGGTGCCGGACATGCCGACTGCTTCCCAACCTGGGAGCTGCACGGCACACCACCTAGCAGGGAGCCTGCCAGCCCTGCTGCGCAGCGCCGCGAACTGGACACTCAACGGCCCGGAGCCACCAGGATCACTTTTCGACCGGGTGTTCCGGTCCAAAACGGGACACCGTGTCACCCTATTCTAAGAATCTTCCATATGAACATGTGGAAAGTTAGAAGCTTTCACAGCTCACATGGAATCAAAATCTCACAGCCTCAAAAGTGACAGGAATGGGAAATCCAGGACTGCCACAATCTTACATTTAAAGCTTCTCTGGAACTAATTTTACGTGCTTAGCTTTCACTGGTAGCTGGACAGGTTTAAACTCCCTTTGATTCAGACAATTTGGTGACAGAAGGGAGAGAGAGTTGCTTTCCTAAAGAAAAGTTCATTCTAAATGGTTGGTGTAAGCCAAATACACAATACCTGAAAACACAAAGTGAACATGTGTTTTAAAAAGACCATGTTTATTCAGAATCTTCATTATGATAAAAAGCTGGCAAAAGTCAAACTTTTAATTTTCTAAGACAAGTTATTCATCAAAATAGGAGTATGTTTTCTTGCATGTTAGAGTCAAAGAAAACACACACTGCACAGACACCAGAAACTGGACTTTTTTAAAAGTTGATTTTTTTAAATAATTACCTTAAACTTTTTGATAAATAATAAAAACATAGAAGAGCCTGTCACTGCTATAGTATCATCCTGGAGGATCATGCCATTTCTTTATAAAAGAGGATACTCTACTAGTCATGGGGTGTACCAACCCCACACTGGGCCTCAAGGAGTTGAAGAGAGCCTGAAGGTGCAATCAGCCTCAGCCCACTTTGCCTGCAGTAGGTGTCAGCCTGGAGTGAAGAAATAGAAGAAGAAAAGCCCAGCTCAGTGGTGAGCGACAGAGGGAACAGACCTCTTGAGCAAGTCCTATGAAGGATGGCTTGGCTGGAGCCAGGGCCTAATTAGAGACTGCCTTGAAGCTGTCTGGAAGGATGGATCAGCTTGGACTAGACAGAGCCTAGCTAGAGCCTCCTTGGGGCAGATACAAAAAGGTTCTGCACCATGCCTTTCTTTCTCTTCCTCAACTAGCTTGGATCCCCTTTGTTTTGGCAGAAGAGTCAGCCAGGGAAGAGACTGTGAGAAAAGCCTGCCTGCAGGGACTGGTAAGAAGCAACCCAGGGATACAGCAGAGGATATGAACAAACCCACAGTAGAAGGCATGCCTGGGTTCCCCTACTGGCCCTCCTAGGGCTGGCAGGTCCAAATGACTGAAGGTGGGCCAAACCAGATCTGGGGAAACCCAAGTGGAACCGATCTCTGAAGGGGTAGTATTAAAAGTGACCTGGCCGGAGGCCATGTTTCAGGAAGAGGAAGACTACCACAGGCCCAGACAGCAGTTGGCGCCAAAGGAGGAGATCCATTATGCCATGCCCAGCCTGCAAGTGAGTCACTTGCTTAAAATACATACAAGGATTATTCACATATGTTAGAAATATCGGTAACACCTTGAAGAAGACATCCTGCATTAGCAATATGATGCAGTAATTGGATCTTATGCTGGAAAAATAAAATTACAGTGGGAACACTAGTTATATGGGAATTTGGTCAGATACTAGAGATAACTTCTACTTTTCTTAAGAAAAACTTTCATTGGATTCATACTAAGTGTTTGAGACCTCAGTTTTAAGTCTCAGCTGAAAGACCAAGTGCCAAGCAGATGCCACTATGAATGAGCATTAAAAAAACCCCACACATTTGCTTAAATTAATCCTAATCAACTTTGGGGTTTGAGCTGAAGTGTTCCAAAGTTTTGTTAACTGTAGAAGTCAATGGAAGTCTTTGGCTTACCACCAACATACAGTTTTCAAGTAGTAGACCAGCTTTTCAATGCTGTTGCCTCTTTAACACCTCAACTAGCCCTAACGGGCAACGTACTCTCCGTCTGCTAAACTTTTTATTAGTGTGGACCACACCTTGAAAAGGAGAGTCTCAGTGCATATTTATGGGAAGGTGGTCAATCACATTCCATCCTACGGTTCCTCTAGCAGTATTCTAGGCACAGTAACTCCTTGCTTAACGTTGTAGTTATGGTCCTCAAAAACGCTACTTTAAGGGAAACGATATTAAGTGAATCCAATTTCCCCATAAGAATTAATGTAAATAGGGCGGGTTAGGTATATATATATACACACCTATGTGTATATAGGTGTGTGTATATATATATATATATATATACACACACACACACACACACACACACACACATACACACACACAGTATGAGTTTTAAACAAACAATTTAATACTGTACACAGCAGTGATGATTGTGAAGCTTGTTTGAGGTGGTGAAGTCAGAGGGTGGAAGAGGGTGGGATACCAGGGAATGCCTTACTGCTAAATGATGAACTAGCACTCGGCTGAGCCCTCAAGGGTCAACACATTGTTGTTAATGTAGCCTCACACTGTGCAAGGCGGCACGAGTGGAGGGAGGGGAGACAGAATGGCAGAGAGAGACAAAGACACACACACAGAGAGAGAGAGAGAGAGAGAGAGTGTGTGTGAGAGAGAGAGAGAGAGAGAGAATGTGCATTGCCCCTTTAAGTACGCTGACCCCACTCTAAGTACACTGCCTTTTAAAGTAAATCAGCAACTTGAGACAGCAGCTGCTGCCAGCAAGCTCCCTCTGTCCTGAGCCCTGTTATGTCCCCCCCTGCTCTGTGGAGATGGGGTAAAGGAGCGGGGGGCAGGAGCAGGGGGCACCCGGACATTAGCACCCTCTTCCCCTCTCCCCCTTGCACAGCAAGCAGGAGGCTCCCGGGAGCAGCTCCAAGGCAGAGGGCAGGAGCAGCACACAGCAGTGGAGGGAGGGACAACTGAACTGCCCGGCAATTGATAGCCTGCTGGGCGGCTGGCCGCGCACAGGGAACTTAGGGGAGCTTCCAGTCCACCCTGGTTCCAAGCCCCCACCAGATAGTTGCAACGGGCTGCTCTTTCTGCAAGCAGTGGATAAAGCAGGCAGCTGCCAAACAAATAAGGGAGCATTACACAAGTTTAAACGAGCATGTTCTGTAATTGATCAGCAACGTAACAACGTTAACTGGGACGAATAAGTGAGGAGTTACTGTAAAAGTAATATTAGGAACATATTTATGTCATGCTATCTGTGTATAGTGCAACAAGTGTTCTTGGGGGGAGGGGAATTAGTCAAACTACTTTTACTCTTCGTTTCTTCTCCTTCCATCTGGAAATAAAAAGAAATCTCCATATAACCAGCATGTTCTCACAGACCAGCAGCAAGTGCTCTGCAGACCAATCTAGGAACTACTAAGAGAGTCTATTCAAACTGGAGAAACTGATGGAGACTAGAGTAGTTAAGAGAGTTAAAAATCTTGTTCCAAGTAATGGTGGTATATAGCTCATGATGGCACAATGAAAGGACTTTGCATCTTTTAGAGGTGCAGCGTGAAAATAGATGAGGGAAGAACAAGTTTTATATATTGGCACTGATTTTGTCAAATTCCTTTTTTTTTAAATGTATTTCTTTTGTAAGCAAATCCTAGTTTTTGTAAGCCTACAGGATAGAGAACTTTTAATAAGCCTGGTCTCAACACAGTCATGCAGAACTGCACATCAAAGATGAAAATCATGACTGATGCGCTTAACTATAGATGCAACGCTATAATAACCTTGGGCTACACTTAGTGTGCTTCCCAGTACTGAAGTCTGGCTCATTTTGTAGCCACAGATCTCCTCATTTGTGGAATTGCCTTGACTTAAGTCAGCCAGTTTTACATAACTGTGGATTTGAGAAAATATTCCCATCCCTATAAAAAATTGGATACATAAAAAGCATAAAGACTAAAGATGGACTGTTAAAAGTACAGCAACAAGAAAATATTTTAACCATTACTGAGATTTTTTTGTTACAAAGAAACAACCCTAGAGACTTGTAAAAAATAATTTAAAAAACTTATGGGGACTGTGAAATAGCTTGAAATAGTCATTAAATATCTGTATTCTTGCACCCATATCATACATGTGGTAGTGACACCCATGTAATAAACTGCACCTCTATATGATTGTAGCAGGGTGGTCACCCTGCTCCTGCCCGGAGGGGTTAAAAACTGCCCTGGGGGAGAGCTCTGGCTGGGGAAAGGCTCAATGGGGAAGCAGCCTCAGCTGTGGCCACGCCCCAATCAGGGCCCAGCTGGCCCTTATAAGAGGGCAGCTGGCCCTTATAAGAGGGCAGTGGGGCAGGAGCAGACAGTCTTGCTCTGTCTCTAGAGGGAGAAGGGTCTGGCTGCTGGGAAGCTGAACAGAGTACCTGAGAGGAGCAGGACCGGGGAATAGGGCAAGGGAGCTCCTGCTCGGAAAAGCCCCAGGCTGCGGCCTTGTCAAAGGCCAGAAAAGTGCAAGGGTGCAGCCCAGGGTAGGCAGAAGCAGCCGGTCCAAACCCCTGTTGTCGGTGATGATTGGCTTATACACTGCAGTCTGCCCCAGTGAAAGGGGGCTTGATGGTGACTGGCAGTAGCCAAAGACTGAGGCGAGGTGGGGAGAGTGGGTGGGTGGGTGGGGGGTTCCCCTGGGTGGGGAGATGGAGGGAGGGACATGGGGGGCCAGCAGCAGCGAGGCACCAGCCTGCACAGGGCGCTCCGGGTCAGAAGAGCTAATTCCCAGGACAACCAACAAGAGGCGGTACAGGGGTGAGTTGTTGCCCCTGCTACAATGATAAATAGCATATAATGTTCATTTGACCATCTCACCTGTACTCTGCTCATTAATTCATCTCTGTAAGGACTGTAAGAACATAAGAATGGGCCATACTGGGTCAGACCAAAGGTCCATCCAGCCCGTATCCTGTCCACCGACAGTGGCCAATGCCAGGTGACCCAGAGTGAGTGGACCCAACAGGTAATGATCAAGTGATCTCTCTCCTGCCATCCATCACCCCCCTCTGACAAACAGAGGCTAAGGACACCATTCCTTACCCATTCTGGTTAATAGCCATTAATGGACTTCATCTCCATGAATGTATCCAGTTCTCTTTAAACCCTGTTTATAGTTCTAGCCTTCACAGCCTCCTCAGGCAAGGAGTTCCACAGGTTGACTGTGTGCTGTGTGAAGAACTTCCTTTTATTTGTTTTAAACCTGCTGCCCATTAATTTCATTGGGTGGCCCCTAGTTCTTCTATTATGGGAACAAGTAAATAACTTTTCCTTATACACTTCCTCCACACCACTCGTAATTTTATATACCTCTATCATATCCCCCCTTAGTCTCCTCTTTTCCAAGCTAAAAAGTCCTAGCCTCTTTAATCTCTCCTCATATGGGACCTGTTCCAAACCCCTAATCATTTTAGTTTCCCTTTTCTGAACCTTCTCTAATGCCAGTATATCCTTTTTGAGATGAGACCCGTCTGTATGCAGTATTCAAGATGTGGGCGCACCATGGATTTGTATAAGGGCAATAAGATATTCGCCGTCTTATTCTCTATCCCTTTTTTAATGATTCCTAACATCATGTTTGCTTTTTTGACTTCTGCTGCATACTGCATGGACGTCTTCAGAGAACTATCCACAATGACTCCAAGATCTTTTTCCTGAGTAGTTGTAGCTAAATTAGCCCCCATCATATTGTATGTATAGTTGGGGTTATTTTTTCCAATGTGCATTACTTTGCATTTATCCACATTAAATTTCATTTGCCATTTTGTTGCCCAATCATTTTAGTTTTGTGAGATCTTTTTGAAGTTCTTCAGTCTGCTTTGGTCTTCGCTATCTTAAGCAGTTTAATATCGTCTGCAAACTTTGCCACCTTACTGTTTACCCCTTCTTCTGAATTATTTATGAATAAGCTGAATAGGATTGGTCGTAGGACTGACCCTTGGGGAACACCACTAGTTACCCCCTCCATTCTGAAAATTTACCATTTATTCCTACCCTTTGTTCCCTGTCTTTTAACCAGTTCTTAATCCATGAAAGGATCTTCCCTCTTATCTCATGGCAACTTAATTTACATAAGAACCTTTGGTGAGGGACCTTGTCAAAGGCTTTCTGGAAATCTAAGTACACTATGTCCATTGGATCTCCCTTGTCCACATGTTTGTTGACCCCTTCAAAGAACTCTAATAGATTAGTAAAACATGACTTCCCTTTACAGAAACCATGTTGACTTTTGCCCAACAATTTGTTCTTCTATGTGCCTGACAATTTTATTCTTTACTATTGTTTCAACTAATTTGCCCGGTACGGATGTTAGACTTACCAGTCTGTAATTGCCGGGATCACCTCTAGAGCCCTTTTTAAATATTGGCGTTACATTAGCTATCTTCCAGTCATTGGGTACAGAAGCCAATTTAAAGGACAGGTTACAAACCCTAGTTAATAGTTCCGCAATTTCACATTTGAGTTTTCAGAACTCTTGGGTGAATGCCATCTGATCCCGATGACTTGTTACAGTTAAGTTTATCAATTAGTTCCAAAACTTTCTCTAGTGACACTTCAATCTGTGACAATTCCTCAGATTTGTCACCTACAAAAGACAGCTCAGGTTTGGGAATCTCCCTGATGTCCTCAGCCGTGAAGACCGAAGCAAAGAATTCATTTAGTTTCTCCCCAATGACTTTATCATCTTTAAGTGCTTCTTTTGTATCTCTATCATCCAGGGGTCCCACTGGTTGTTTAGCAGGCTTCTTGCTTCTGACGTATTTAAAAAACATTTTATTACCTTTTGAGTTTTTGGCTAGCTGTTCTTCAAACTCCATTTTGGCTTTTCTTATTACATCTTTACACTTAATTTAGCAGTGTTTATGCTCCTCTCTAGTTACCTCACTGGGATTTGACTTCCACTCTTTTTTTTAAAAGAGGCCTTTTTATCTCACTGCTTCTTTTACATGGTTGGTAAGCCACGGTGGCTCTTTTTTAGTTCTTTGACTTTGTTTTTTAATGTGGGGTATACATTTAAGTTGGGCCTCTCTTATGGTGTCTTTGAAAAGTGTCCATGCAGCTGGCAGGAATTTCACTTTAGTCACTTTACCTTTTAATTTGTTTAACTAACCCCCTCATTTTTGCATAGTTGCCCTTTCTGAAATTAAATGCCACTATGTTGGGCTGTTGATGTGTTCTTCACACCACAGGAATGTTAAATTTTGTTATATTATGGTCACTATTTCCAAGCGGTCCTGTTATAGTTACCTCTTGGACCAGATCCTGCGCTCCACTAGGGACTAAACCAAGAGTTGACTCTCCCCTTGTGGGTTCCTGTACCAGCTGCTTCAAGAAGCAGTCATTTAAAGTATCAGATAATTTTCTCTCCGCATTTTGTCCTGAGGTGACATGTACCCTGTCAATATGGGGATAATTGAAATCTCCCACTATTATTGAGTTCTTTATTTTGATGGCCCCTCTAATCTTCTTTAGCATTTTATCACTATCACTGTCCTGATCAGGTGGTCGATAATAGATCCCTATTGTTATATTCTTATTGGAGAACAGAATTACTATCCATAGAGATTCTATGGAACATGTAGATTCATTTAAGATTTTTACTTCATTTGATTCTACATTTTTACATTGTTAATGACTAACATTATATGCTTCTGGCAACTTCAAACAGCAACATTTTTTTTAAATGTCAAGTGCCTCAAGGATATGCATCTCTCTCCTATTACAAACAAGTCTAAACATTACTTAAGCAAAAAACAAACACAAGCTAGTCGCTTGAAAAACATTACTTTGGCCAGACAAGCCGCTACTACTTGTGGTAAATATAGTCATTAGAGACCATCAATAAATTCAGCTGTTTCAGCATAATCAATTATTCCTAAAGATAGACATTTGAGAAGAAAAATATCTACTAATTTTTAGTAACCGGAAATTATAGGGACAGGACACAAGGTACAGGAGTTTATCTAGATCCGCCTATTGGCATGAGCATTTCTCCTCCACATTCTTAATGCTGTTACTACAGCTACTGCATATATGCCACAAGAGTTTCACAAAAATTCTCAATGGTGGTGACTGCACGGTGATTTTATTTTCTAGGCTCTGCATTACCTCCCCAAAAGCCTTCCCTTGCTACTAGTCTAAAATAATATCAAATAGAGTGCTCAGGGGAAGGGGATTAATTCATTTTTTTTCAGAATTGTCTCCACTTCAGAGGAGTAACATTGACAACTTGTTGTCTCACCTTGCCTTTCTAGGAGTGTGGCAATATCCTTATTGCAATTGTTCTACCTCCTCCTGCCTTCGGTATTATATTTATAAAGAGCTGTAACATGTCTGCCAGCAGGGCCAGCTTTAGCAGGTGCGGGGCCCCAAGTGCAATCGGGTCTTCCGTGGCATTCAGAACCAAATCTAAAATTGCTTCTGCATAATTCTGTTCTTTATCATTGATGTAAGGAAGGCAGGTATTGTCATATACCCTTGCCCATAGGACTACTGTTCAATTCTTCCAATGGAGTACTGCAGCCATAAGTCTGTATTTGAATAACTGATTTCTCTAATTATGAATTTGTTTGCCCTTTCCACAAGGCCTCTGTATTTCTAATTATACTCATGCTGATGATCCTTCTCATCAGATGGCCTATAACAAAACCCTATCAAATAGATTTCCTTTGTCTCTAATTTATGCCAGATAATTCTATCCCCGTCTAATCTGGTCTCTTCTGTAGAATCTGTGGCAAGGACTACAATAAAAAGTAAGTCGACCCAGCTATGTTGTATAGGGGTGTGAAAAATTCACAACCTGGAGCAATATGGTAAAACTGACCTAATCCCCAGGATAGACTACACTAGGTCAATGAGAGAATTATTCTGTCGACATAGCTACCACTTCTTGGGGAAGTGGATTAACTACAGCGATGGGAGAACCCCTCCTGTCGCTGTACTGTCTATACTGAAGCATTGCAGCTGTCGTGTAGACACAGCTTGTGTAACTCTAGGTACTTTAAACCCCACACAATTGCTTAGCTGCTGCCCCCCACTTCCCCCAATTCAATTTAGAATTCTGTCTTTATGCTTATTTGTATTTCAAACAGCCAACAAGATCATCTATCGTGCAATTTTTTTTTAAACAGTATTTTCCATTTACATGGTTCTTTGGCAGGACAGTTGCAAGCAGAAAAGATGTGGGGGGGAGCCTTGAGATTGTTGTGTGTAACAGAACTGTTATGCATTTATTCTAAGTCTGTTATAGTTTTTGTTATGATTACAAGCATTAAACAGGATCAAAGCAGTTTTATTTTTGCAGCAGCTGATCAAGAATAGAAGATCACTAAGAAGTAACTGGTGATGGAATGTGACGTATCTGGGTTATCTTGCTATGCTTATTTCTAGATCTGTGCACAGAAGCTTGTGCACAAAAACACAGGAGCAAAAGTGCATGATATAGTAGATTTATTGACTTTTTTCAATTTAGAGTTTACAGATGCATGGTAAAAAGTAATTCCATATGTATCTTGTTTTGTGGCTCTGTTTATAGTTAGCGTCAGTTATTTTGATGTTTCCAATCAAATTAAATTAATCTCTTGGCTTCAATGGATTTAATCCCAATTTACACCAAAGTAATAGTAACATTTGGCTCTTCATACACTAATGGATACCATTTCATTACATTTTTCAGCAGTGACTAAGAACCATAACTTCAGCAAATGATTTACAGATGTAATATCTCTAAGCCATTTCAAATTTTCTAGTTTTGGACACAAGTTTAAAAAACTTGTTATAGTCCCATTAGTTAAGAAAAACAAACAAAAAAAGCTTAGCCAATATGATCAATAATACCCTTGTAAGTTACTTACCAGTACACCTTTACTAAACAAAAGGAAGTCTTTAGTATCACTACACACCTTTCTATAGGGGAATTTTTCTGAAAAATTGCTTGTATTGCATGTGTCTGTCATCATACCATTTGACAAAATTAAACAGTATATTTGCTGTAAATCTTTGAATTTCCAAAGACATACTATTTCTTTTGACAGTGGTAGGGAGAAATTTTTTTACCATATCTTGCTACTAGTTGCAATCCTCTACTACAGATGAAAAGATCTACTACCAGTGCATAAAGTACAAGGAAATGTTGTATCCATATGTGTTTCACTAGCACTTTAACTTAAAAGAAGCCGAATACTTTTTGCTGCTCCCTTCATATGCCTCCACCCACCCCCAATATGCAGTTAAATTTATGTTTCAGCCTACTGGGAGTATTCATTTTATGCTAAGCGAGAGACAAATCTGTACAAATGACTATCCTTTGAGGGTTTTTTAAAGGATTCTTCACATTTTTAGGTTACCAAAATGAAGACTGAGAAACTAGATCATTGCAGCAGAAAACCAATTACAAACTGCTGCTATAAAATTTCTGTAAATGGAAATGTTGCTATTAAGACTTCTATGGTTTCAAGTTTAAGACAAAATGAGAATTTTAGAATACATTTTACCATGGAAAAGATGATACTGGACCACAGATTGCATTGTACATTAAACCCCCCAATATATTACTTTATAATCAAATCTGTCAAATTATGAAGCTTTTAACAGTTTTCAAATAACTTTTGATCATAAACAAATCCTTTAGTTTTAGATTTCATGGCATGCCCCCAGTAAAAGTACTACACAGCTATGCCAGAAACTATTACTATAATATTAGGTGTCTTACAACCCTCCCCTCCCATTTTCACATGCTCTTAACTTGCTGAAACATTGCTTTTGGGAGCTCAAATTATCCATGCTTAGGACTGACCAGACTCAAAGGTCTTGCTTTAAAGAAAATCCTTAATATAAGGTAATTGTGTTAGTGAACACTGTATACTTAGTAGTGAGATAAGGGGAGGGAGGGAGACATGCACAGAACAAAATACAAATGAGTGGTTCTTAGCTCAAGCTTCATTTGGCCACCTCGTACACCAGGATCCCACTTTCCCTCAGAAGCAGTGAGACACCAGATGCCACCTTTTGGTCCAAGAGCTCCTTTCACTCCTTCCTAACTACTAATTCAGCCTGGATGTGAAATCTAAGCATGAGCAGCCTGCAGTGCCTCTTCCTGCCTAACACTGCTTCAGGGCTAACTTCATTCTTGCTCTTTCCTTCTCCTTCCAAATTGCTGTCTGATAACCCAACTGTCCAGGGATTCACTGTGCAGGCCCCACGAGACACAGGCTTTACAAACTTCCTGAACTGGTATGTTTATATGCCATAAACCACACCATGTGAAAGGGCTAGAATGTCAGGGTAATCCCTGTCGCTCCCTTTCCCATTTAGTGAGATGGCGGGTTTCTAAAGGTTTAAAAAAAAAATGAAGAAAAATCATTCAGCCATCTGGATGTGGAAGAAAGTAAAAATACATTCCTTCTTTAACAAAAAACAAATTGAGCATCACTTTCTTAATAAAGCTACTTCAAAATTAATTTGGAACTTGAAAGGAGGCAGAGAAATAGTGATGGCCCATGCACTCTGCAGCATAGCAGAATTCTATACTGAGGAAAGCCTCCCAACTCCTGGCATTAACACTGATTGACTGCAAACATCCCAGAACATACACATTTAATTAAATTATAATAATGCACCAGTGGATATGGAATGACTGAGGCCTGATCTACACTACAGAGTTAGGTCGACGTAAGGAAGCTTACGTCAACCTAACTCTAAGCATTTAGGCTAAAATGGTGTTCCCACCAATATAAGTCTACCACTACACCGACTTAATAACTCCACCTCCATGAGAGGCGTAGTGCTTAGGTCAGTGTAGTTAGGTTGACATAGTGTCAGCATAGACACTGTATTGACTGTTTCAGTTGTCAGCCTCTGGTGGCTGTCAGACCTGGTTGGCAGGGCTCTGGCTGTCAGTGCTCCTGGTAAGGATCTCCACCGCACAGAAGGAGCTAGTTTGGACATACAAAACCAATTTAATTACTGCGGTGGCTGTACGTCAATGTAACTTGATTCTGCAGCATACACATGCCCTGATACGTTCAAATCTTAAGTGGCCTCCTTACACTCAGAACTGTACCACCATGCCTTCTAAGGGCTTAGAGTGTAAACAGACAACACGCAGTTCACAAAGAGTGGATGATCAGAAAACATTATGACCTCAAAAAAGTTGCAGGGTGGGGCAGGAGAAGGTTGAATTTGTAAACACTTCTGAACTGCTGAAAGGCCTCCCTCAAGATGTGGATTATTATCCCCCCCCCTCTACACAAGCAGACACACACACACACTCACTCCCCTCATCTGCAGTTTCATTATTTAATCCTTTGCATGCATATTCTGCCCTCCACTACTCCAATCGCCCTACATTCTCTTCTATTGAAGATATTCTTCCCCACCCCCACTCTCCTTCCCCCAACACTATCCTTGGAGATATGTCATGCAGGGATCCAGACAGAATTAAATGGTGATCAAGTCACAGGCTCAGGTCAAAGTACGGTGACCAATCATGAATTTTGGAGACAAAATCTTTAGGTTGTCTGGAATAATCAAATCTTGCAGACCACTCTTGTCCAACACTTGAATTAGTACTAGTATGAAGGAATACATTTCTTTCTGCTCATCTATCTCGTAATAAAAAAGTTACATATTGTCCTCAGCTTGCAGAAACTCAATGCGACTTGTGCTCTTACATCAGTTAGGCTTTTTTGAACTCCTATGTGATCCTGTATCTCTAGCTGTTCTCCACCTGTTCAGTATCACCCCCTAAATATCACACCTTCTGTGGCACCTAGGGTTGGGGATGTATCCATTGTTGTTGTATACAAAACCACTCTGTTTTGGTGTATTGTTCCTCGATCACAGAATCTATGCAATTGCAGAGAGTCCATTTGGCCTTTAACGTCTCAAGGAGTAATTGACTAAACTCTTCTGTCCACTCACTCACCAGATTAGCCTGGAACTTCCCTACCACTTTAAGCCAAACCTTGCATCCAGTCATCTAGCTGACTTTCCCTTCATTGGCAACTAGCTAAAATTCTATAGCATCTAACCATTAGAGTTCACCTGATTCTCTCTAACCCTAAAATAAAACAATTTTCTTCTGCAGTAGTTGTCACTAAGTTCTTTACCATACTTTTCCACTTAACTATATTGAGGTACTTCCTGTGGTAAATACAGAAAATATCACAGCAGAGAAAGTGTTAATTTATATTTTTACTGGTTATCTACGCTCTCTACTTCCCAGGTTGGATTTCTGGTTCCCATCCTAAGATTTTTTTTTTGTGTGGTCCTATTCCTACTATAGCAGCTGCTCCCTCTCCTTGAATGATGGGTCTCCTGATCGCTTATCTATCCTTCACTTTTATCTAGGCTGTGCCCTCACAGAGCTGAGGTAAAACAGTGAAGCAGTTAAGGGTCAGAACTGCTTCCTGCCCCCTCTATCCAAAAGAGCTGGGCAAATGTGGCTCTCCATCCCAGCAGACTGTGTGCTCATCCTTCTTTCCCTCAGCTAGTGCTGATGGGCAGCAGCATATATTGAAGCCACTCACCCATCTCAGCTCTGCAGGAACACAGCTAAGACTCTGTTTAGAAACTTTAGCTTCCTCCCACCCAACATTGGGCTAGTGGTGCATTAGGAGCATGCAGGGTCTTCTGTTTTCTTCAACCAAGAGTTTCACTGGAGTTTCAATGAGAGCATGTAGTGGGGATAGAGTTCAGTGATGATTCCACCCAATAGCTATAGAGAATGACATTTTTCTTGGGGGAACGGCAACAGAACAGCATGTGTGACTTTAAAGCACCTTGAGCCCCATGATAGTACAACAAGCATAGCGATGGAAATAGCATGGGATCTTTCAATTAAAAGCTATTAGACAACGTATGCACTAGCAGGCAGATTGATGGTTGCTTAGTCCACCTGAACTTTTACTTCTTCTGACTTCTAAATGCTTTCCTACGCAAATTCAATGTTTGCACAATAGCTTGGGTTTTGTTTTTTCCATTTATTTCTAAGTGTTTATGGATAATCATTCATACTTGCTCTGTTAGATCATTGACAAAAGGATAGTCACACAGCTATGAAATGTGACCTCTTTGTACCATGTTTGAAGCCAGTAAATAGCTTTCCATTTAATTTAAAACAAAAATACAGTTTTGTAACTAGGAGAAAAAAGAAAAAAAAAGGCCAGATAGACATTCCCAGTGATGGCAGTCAAAAGATTAAGTAGAAATTCAAGTAGCATGAAATAGAAGTCCGAATACATGGGGAACATAAGCCAGCCCAAGATCAGAAATGTGAAGAAAGTCAAACGAAGTGAGTATGGTAAAAATTGGTGTTGGTATTAGTTTGTCCCTTTAAAATAATTAACAATACAGAATACAATACAGCCTCTGTATTTCACTCACAGGAGAACAGTAGAAAAAGAACATCACAGGATAATTATCTACTGCATAAATACTCCTGGTTTGTTGTGCAATTTATCAAAACAGATGTTGAGACAAAGCCATAGGGTTTATTTTCAAAACAGGACACAGTAATCCTAAGACAAATTTCTGTGATGCTGACTTTATTCTTATCAACTGTATCTAACAGATGGGTCACCTGAGTAACGCTTACTCACTGCAGCATTATCTTCTTTTCTGATTGGCTCAGAAAACAAACCTAATTATTTCAGCCCAAAAATTAGTTCTTTTAAAGCATACTCTACATATGTCTTCTTGTTTAAGTAATTTTACTACTTGCTGCCTGAATTTTTTTTATTTTGTTTAAATCAATAGGATCAACTTGCCACCAATCTGATTCTGAATCTGAATCCTATTATTTATGCCTTAAGTGTCAGATGCTGCTTTGGGCATGAACAACCCTCTACCTTCCCTGTCTGTTCAATCTGATTGCCTGGCACATACTCCATATTTCATTACTATACAGCACAATGAAAATATCTTTGTGCCTTAAGATCAACCAATTACATTTAAAATACATGCAGTATATTAAAATACCACTGGATGTTTATAACATGTACCAAGATAACAACTCCATCCCTACATGTCTCATCTTTCATCACCTCCTCTGCATATGCCTCAATTTTTTCCCTGAGTGAGACAAAAATCAAGGTATTGGGCAACCGTAACCAAAGATAACATGACACTTCACACAAAAAGAGGAATGCTAACCCCTGAGCGTTGGCAAATTCCAAACTAGGATCCTGATACTGCAAAGAGAACCACATGAATCCTCCTGCATGGAGCTTCACTGACTTAAATTAAACTGAGGCCCAGGTACTTACAATCAGCCTATCTGGAGTACCCTGTGCAGTTTTAAGAGAAAGTATTCATACTTTTCTGCCCTTAACTGTTGTGTAGTGTTCAACTAAGGAGTCACTGTTTCATCACATAGATGGCAGATGAAGTAATTCATAATTTAGAGAGTATTTGGTATCTTTCTGGATAGAAGGGATTATATACCTTTTTATATAAATTAAGTCATCACTCTGTTACTGACCTTATGATTGACTGCTTTAATTTATACTTGCCACCTCCATGTAATTTATACCTATACTTACTTCTTTAATGCATTTCAGGATACATTTTGCTTGAAAGATGCTACACAGAAAAAAGCTATACTGTAAAACGAGATTTAGTAGACAATCTCTATGGTATTTCAGTATAATTACCAGATCCCTCTCAAAATACCTGCAAGTAGAAATTCCATGATTTAAAATCTCCACATAGACTGTTGGTATTCCTAATATTGACTACAGATTTTAAGCATTTTTTTTTTAAAAGAGGAAGGTCTCTAGCCAAGCTACAGTATTTTTATAAATAACCTTTTGAATGAGTAGAGGATATATAACGTTAGGTTGATTAACTTTTCATTTCTTTGTTTTTGTGATTTAGTGTCTGGTAGGTTGAGAGTGTATTAACCCTAATTGCTTCTTAAAGTGTTTTGTGTATTCATCGTCTAGATTTTTGTAACACTACAGTCAGGGTGGGAACTTGGGAAGAACTTGTGGTGGAGGCAAAAGCGCAGCAGCTGATGGAGAAGATTTTCTCCATTTCTCCATCAGTAGCTGTGCCGAAACCTTGTTTGTCAACAACTTCAAGGAAATCCTTCTCTACCATGTGATAGTGACAGGAAAAGTAGCTCCTGACAGGGAAGATTTTGTGCGCCCAGCCTCCATCACTCAGATCTGCTTGCTCTTTTGTGTAAGATTTCAATAATAATGTAAACCGCTACTAAAAAACAAGCCTAAATCCAATATTAAAAAAAAGCCTACTCACTGCACCATATCTACTCAGAGCATCCACCTCCTGCCAAGTTTAGTGCAGATGGACAGTCTTGTTTTAAAAAGAAAAAGTCAAACAACGAAAAGTCAGATTGCCATGAAAAAATTTCAGCTAGAGTCCATTTCAAAGACCTTCTATTAAAAATTTATGAAGAAAAACCAGACACGAGCTGCAGAGAAAATTCAAAGGGCTTAAAATGTTATACCAATTGGGCACCTACTTTTACAAAAAGGAAAAAACAAAACAGGAATTTATGGCCCATTTTAACACCATTCTAGAATGTAACCCTAATTATGGAGGCATTGCCATAGGCACCGTCATAGCAAATCAGACTCCCTCTATTCGGGGAGAAGATGGTCTAGCAGAAACTCTCTAGGAGACAAGGAGCTGTGCCTACGTATATATGGCCTGTTATAAAAATTTAAGTGTTTTACTCATGCTGAGTTTACACAAAATATTTAAATGACTATGATTAAAAACCACTAAGATAAGGTTAATATGATTTTCCCCTCTGTGCTACTTTTAGTCACCTTTTTGAGAAGAGATTAAAATTAAGAAGCTTTTCCTTTTCATTCCACTCACACCCACCCACTACCAATTCTATCTGCTTTAATCCTCCTTCCACAGATGTCAAAACAGGACATCAGTATTAAAACTACTCATTGCCAAAATCTGTTAGTCTAGCATCCCATTATTGTAATGCTGGCGCAATAACTTTGTGTGACAGTTCATGCAGCTACTCAATGCTACATCCACTTGCTCCAGAGATTTTTCTCTCCACCTATAAAGAACAATAGCATAAATATTCTTAAAAGGTGAAGTTTTGGATGAAAATAGGTGCTTGTCCCTTAATCGGCAGTAACCAGGTCATAGAATCATAGAATCTCAGGGTTGGAAGGGACCTCAGGAGGTCATCTAGTCCAACCCCCTGCTCAAAGCAGGACCAACCCCAATTAGATCATCCCAGCCAGGGCTTTGTCAAGCCTGACCTTAAAAACCTCTAAGGAAGGAGATTCCACCACCTCCCTAGGTAACCCATTCCAGTGCTTCACCACCCTACTAGTGAAAAAGTTTTTCCTAATATCCAACCTAAACCTCCCCCTCTGCAACTTGAGACCATTACTCCTTGTTCTGTCATCTTCTACCACTGAGAACAGTCTAGATCCATCCTCTTTGGAACCCCCTTTTAGGTAGTTGAAAGCAGCTATCAAATCCCCCCTCATTCTTCTCTTCTGCAGGCTAAACAATCCCAGTTCCCTCAGCCTCTCCTCATAAGTCATGTGCTCCAGCCCCCTAATCATTTTTGTTGCCCTCCGTTGGACTCTTTCCAATTTATCCACATCCTTCTTGTAGTGTGGGGCCCAAAACTGGACACAGTACTCCAAATGAGGCCTCACCAGTGCCGAATAGAGGAGAATAATCACATCCCTCGATCTGCTGGAAATGCCCCTACTTATACAGCCCAAAATGCCGTTAGCCTTCTTGGCAACAAGGGCACACTGTTGACTCATATTCAGCTTTTCGTCCACCGTAACCCCTAGGTCCTTTTCTGCAGAACTGCTGCCCAGCCATTCGGTCCCTAGTCTGTAGCAGTGCATGGGATTCTTCTGTCCTAAGTGCAGGACTCTGCACTTGTCCTTGTTGAACCTCATC
The DNA here is from genome assembly GCA_033296515.1 of Macrochelys suwanniensis. Classification (NCBI taxonomy): domain Eukaryota; kingdom Metazoa; phylum Chordata; order Testudines; family Chelydridae; genus Macrochelys; species Macrochelys suwanniensis. The sequence goes on from CM065783.1 coordinate 38,537,003, forward strand.
AGATTTCTTTTGGCCCAATCCTCTAATTTGTCTAGGTCCCTCTGTATCCTGTCCCTACCCTCCAGCGTATCAACCACTCCTCCCAGTTTAGTGTCATCTGCAAACTTGCTAAGGGTGCAGTCCACACCATCCTCCAGATCGTTGATGAAGATATTGAACAAAACCGGCCCCAGCACCGACCCCTGGGGCACTCCACTTCATACTGGCTGCCAACTAGACATGGAGCCATTGATCACTACCCGTTGAGCACGACCATCCAGCCAGTTTTCTATCCACCTTACCGTCCATTCATCCAGCCCATACTTCTTTAACTTGCTGGCAAGAACACTGTGGGAGACTGTATCAAAAGCTTTGCTAAAGTCAAGAAATAGCACATCCACTGCTTTCCCCTCATCCACAGAGCCAGTTATCTCATCATAGAGCCAGTTATCTCATCATCCCCTTGGTCATTCTGTTTTCCTAGCACTTTCATAAAATGATCAGCCAAGAGTTCAGTCTTCGGACAGGCATGGTTATGAACATCTCTTTTAACTCTTTCTTTTCTCCCACTTTTTGAAGGAACTCACATTTTACTGAAATTAAGTGGCAAAAATTCTGTATAACTAGGGCCCTATCAAATTCACGACCACGAAAAACGCATCACGGACTGTGAAATCTGGTCTTTTGTATGCTTTTAACCTAGACTATACAGATTTCTCTGGGGAGACCAGCGTTTCTCAAATGGGGGGTTCTGACCCAAAAGGGAGTTGCAGGGGGGCTGCAAGCTTATTTTAGGGGGGGTCGTGGTATTGCCACCCTTACTTCTGTGCTGCCTTCAGAGCTGGGCGGCCAGAGAGCAGTGGCTGTTGGCCAGGGGCCCAGCTTTGAGGACAGCGCCCCGCCAGCAGCAGCATAGACTCAAGGGTGGCAATACTATACCATGCCACCCTTAATTTTTGCACTGCTGCCTTCAGAGCTAGGTGGCTGGAGAGCAGCAGCTGCTGACTAAGGGCCCCGTTCTGCAGGCAACAGCGCATAAATAAGAGTGGCAATACCATACCATGCCATCCTTACTTCTGCAGTGCTGCTAGCAACGGCTCTGCCTTCAAAGCTGGGCTCCCGGATAGAAGCCGCCACTCTCCAGCTGCCCAGCTCTGAAGACAGTGCCGTCACCAGCAGCAGCGCAGAAGTAAGGGTAGCAGTATCACAACCCACCCCCTACACTAACCTTGCGACCCCCCCCCCAACTCCTTTTTGGGTCAGGACCCCTACAATTACAACACCGCAAAATTTCAGATTTAAATAGCCGAAATCATGAAATTTACTTTTAAAAAAATCCTAGGACAGTGAAATTGACCAAAATTGACCATGAATTTATGTAAAACTGATACATTCAGTAAAGGACCAAGTGTATGCACAACACAAGAAATTTCAAGGGAGATTCAATAAGAGTCAAAGTCTTTTCCAAACAAAAAAAATTAAGATGAAGTTTCAGTACACTGAAAAAAGTGGACTTTCCTTAAATACATTAAAGGCGGTGAACTTCACAAAGACTGAATTTAAAAAAAAAAAAAAATTGACACCTGACATACTATATCACTTAAAAACATCTCATAGCTAATGGTATGTTGTGACGTTATCTGATTAAAATAGGACCATATAGATTATTATTGCAGCCACTGTTATATATTTGCAGCAAATATTGTCCAAAGGTTGTAGAACAAGCATGGGCAAACTTTTTGGCCCAAGGGCCACATTGGGGTCGCAAAATTGTATGGAGGGCCGGGTAGGGAAGGCTGTGCCTCCCCAAACAGCCTGGCCCCATCCCCTATTCGCCCCCGCTCCTTGTCCCCCGACCATCCCCTCCAAAGACCGCCCCCCACCCTAACTGCCACCCCCAGGACTCCACTCAACCCCCCCTGCTCCCTGTCCCCTGACTGCCCCAACCCCTATCCACACCCCCGCCCCCTGACAGACCCCCAGGAATCCCATGCCTATCCAACCGCCCTGTCCCCTGTCGCCTGGCTGCCCCGCCCCAAACCTCCACCCCATCCAACCGCCCCCATGCTCACTGTCCCCTGACTGCCCCCTGAGACTCCCTGCCCCTTATCCAATCCCCTGGCCCTCTTACCACAGCCGCGCGGCCTGCTGGAGCTAGACACGAGGCCCCTCAGGAGCGCGCAGCCCCATCCCCTTAACATGCCGCTCAGAGCGGCAGGACCTCGCAGCCCCGCTACTGCAGTGTTGCCCAGGAGTGGCAGGCTAGAGTGCTGGCAGCGCAGCACGCTGAGGCTGCGGGGAAGAGGAGTGGGGAGCCACCCCGGCCGGGCAGGATTGGCCCATGGGTCATATGTGGCCTGCGGGCCATAGTTTGCCCACCCCTGTTGTAGAGTGAGATGTCTATGAAAAGGCCATGACTTGCTGGTTCTAATTATGTTACCTGTATGCATGTATCATTTTGTATGTGAAGTTATAAGTATTGGCTCTATACTTGAATTTCAAATGTTTGCTCCTGGGGTAACGCCCACAAGGTAATGCCCAGCACATCTTGGAGGGACTATTCAAATTAAGTGGTTCATCAAGAAACACTTGGTTGATAATGGACAATGGGAGACACCCATCTCCATTGAGTGGACTGTCATGTAAATGTGATGTCTGGAGTGTAGGTAATGGATTCCTGCAATGACTAAGGGAAATTGGGCATGAACATGTGACTTGCCCATGTGACTCCAAACTCCATCTTGTTGCTGTCATTTTCCACAGTAAGAACAATGGGATGCCCTTCATATGGCAAAAGCTATAAAAGGCCCAGGGAACACCTCCATTGTGACTTCAATCCTGCTGCTTACCTCTGGAGGAACTTTGCTACAATGTGAAGCTCTGAACAACGGACTGAATGACCCGTCCAAGCTGTGGATGTACTCCAGAGACTTGACTTAAGCCAGGAATATATATACACACACTGAAAACACTGCAGCGCTTCAATATACACACTACCTATGCCAACAGGAAGCATTCTCCCATTGGCACAGGTAATTCACCTCCCCAAGGGACGGAGGCTACCTTGACAGAATTCATCTGTCGACCCAGCCCTGCCTCCACCAGGGGTTAGGTCAGCAGTGCTATGTCCCACTGGAGGGTGGATTTTTCACACCCTTGAAAGACACACCTATGCCAATGTAAATTCCCAGTGTAGATCGGCCCTAAGACATGACATAAGATTAGCCAACACCTTTTTTTTGCAAGGCTAGTGTTATGAAGCGTACTAGTACAGGTACAAATCTAATTATCAGTACAGTATGTATATTCTGGTATTACCTGTGATGTATTAAGCACTGACCACATGAATAGGAAGATACAGTCCCAACCTCAGAGCTTCTGTCTAATTCCCCATTCCTGCAAACACCCACACACTTAATCTTCCACGCACTTAGTTTCACTGAAATCAATGGGATTACAGTACACGCTCACTATAACACCCTTCATAATAGCAAACCTTCGGATATAATGAACCAAGCCCCTGAATCCCACCTTGAGCCCTGCAGCTCCACCTGACAGCTCCTCCAGCCCCCTCCTCCCCATTGCATCATGGAAGGTCTCTCTGGCTATAACAAACCTCTGGCTATAAGGAACAAACGGCTTGGATCCCAAAGGGCTCATTATACCCAGGGTGTACTGTACTTACATGCATAAAATTAAGATTTCCAGGATTGAGGCCTAAGTGTCCAGCTAGCCATTGGCTGGCTAATTTCTTAGCAGCATCATGGCACAAGTGGGTCTTGAGAAAGAATTTAAAGGAGAGTGGAGCCACCTTATAGATCAGTTCAGGTAGCACTATTCCATGAGTGAAGGATGGAATGGAAGAAAGCACAGACACTTGTGAGAGAAGCAGACAAATCAGGTGTCAAGGCTGTCAGTGGGGGAGGGAGGGGCGATTCTGTCTAGCCTTTGCCATTATGAGGGATTATTCTATTTTTTACTATTATTTATTTATTTAGCCATTTTTAAAAAGTTACTTGCCTGGGATGCTGCCACCAATAGACCATTCAGATTGGAAAGTGACAAGCTAGGGGTAAAATTTTCAGCCACCTAGGTAACGTCAGCTCCTAATTCTGATTTAGGTGCTTAGAAGCTTAATTTCTAATCAGCACAATTTAGGGTAAAATTTTCAAAAGCACCTAAGGAATTGTCTATAAGGAAGTTTTACTGGTTATACCTCCCTGTGTGGACACATTTATTCTGGTAAGAGTAACTTTTTTCAGTTTACATTATACCCCACCACAAGCAACAAACTAAACTGAAAAAAAGCCATTTTCATCCCAGAATTAGTGTCCACAAAGGGAGTTCATACCAGGATAACCATATTGGTGTAAAGTCACGCTTTAGATATTATACTGACAAACGTTCCCACGCAGACAAAGCAAATGGGTAAAATGACTTTGGGTATGTCTACACAGTCCACAGAAGCAAACCTTCCAGCCTGGGCTGAGAGACTCCAGCTAGTGGGGCTTGTAACTTAATGGCATTCTAAAGATAGCTGCACAGACAGCTCTGAAGTTGCTGCTCTGGTGATGGTCCCAGCTCCACACACAGCCACAACTCCAAAGCGCTGTTCACATTGCCTAGCACAAGCCCAAGACTGTCCACCGAGACAGGGATGACTGCTGCCTGTGGCTAAACAGACATATCCTTAGGAATTTAGGGGCCTAAATCTCATTGGCTAGTCCACAATGAAAAGGGAAAAAAAAGATGCTTTCTCACCTTTTGTTAGCTAACACATGGTAACAGAAAGAGAAATCCTAGCAAGGAGAAGGCAGTATGTTGTTTTTAGATGTGTTGGCAGGTTGAGATAAACTCTGCATCAGCTGGCATGAGTGAAAGCTGCAAGCTGCCTTGTCTTCCTTATGTCAAGGTAAGAACACACATTTTCCCTAGTGAAGACAAGGTCACTAAACCTCAATGGGCTGTCACAGCTTAATCTTCAATGCCAAAAGGGAGGAGTTTGTTGGGAGGTCATTTGGGGGAGGAGGTTACAGCAGGATAGCTTTGGGGCTGTAAACACCTTGTTTTGTAATTTCTGAAAATCTCACCCCATGTCTTTGCACGGGGGATGTCGCTGGAGAGCCGCTGCACTATTATTAATTAGTGGTAGCATAGCAGCACCTAAGGGACCCTCTGCGAACCAGACCCCGCTGCGCTAGGCAGGGCACCAGCCCGCACGGAACCGAGCCCCTGCCCTAGGAGCTCCCAACCCAGGCTACTGGAGACTCATCCGAGCCGGAGCGCGGCTACCGGCTGCCCCTAACGGGAGTGGGCTACGTGGATGCCCCACGCTGGCGCCTGGCGAGCTGCCCAGCACTGGGGGAAGTGACACTCCCCCTAGAGGGAGCGCCGGCGCAGCCGGAGCCAACACCCGGGAAGGAGGTGCAGGGGCCGCCCCGCCCTCAAGCCCGGTTGCTCTGGCCGGGACCCCCAGGAGTGGAGGTAGGGTGACCAGACAGTAAATGTGAAAAATCGGGGCAGGGGGTGGGAGGTAATAGGAGTTTACATTAGAAAAAGACCCAAAATTTGGGACTGTCCCTATAAAATCGGGACACCTGGTCTCCCTAAGCGGAGGAGCCCAGCGGGTCACACCCCGCAGTGGCACCCCCAGACAAGGCAGCCCCCGCGACGGGGACAGCGCAAGGGGAGCCCGGCGGCAGTCGGAGCGGGTGCGGGGAAGGGTCCGCGCGGAGCTAGGTGTCCGCTGGCAGCGCTGCTCGCAGCGGGTAGCCGGGGCCCCCCCCGAGCTGGGGGTGCTCAGCAGCAGCGCTGCCCAGGTGCCCGGAGGAGCGCGGAGCTGCGGGTGCCCACTGTGGAAGAGGCTGCCCGGAGCAGGGCGCCCGGTGGCGGCGCTGCCCCGGGGAGCCCGGCGCCGGGGGAAGGGGGCGCCCGGTGGCGGCGCTGCCCCGGGGAGCCCGGGGAAGGGGGCGCCCGGTGGCGGCGCTGCCCCGGGGAGCCCGGGGAAGGGGGCGCCCGGTGGCGGCGCTGCCCCGGGGAGCCCGGCGCGGGGGAAGGGGGCGCCCGGTGGCGGCGCTGCCCCGGGGAGCCCGGCGCGGGGGAAGGGGGCGCCCGGTGGCGGCGCTGCCCCGGGGAGCCCGGCGCGGGGGAAGGGGTGGTGGCTCCTACCTCACCCGCGGCTGCCGTTTGCTCCGCTCAGCGCCTCCGCCCGGGGCTGAAGCCGGAACCCGCCGCCTCCTGCTGCTGCTGCCGCCGCCGAGCGACAGCTCCAACTCGGACTCCGCGGAGCGGGTCAAGTTCTGCCGAGCGCCGCCCCCTGCCCTGCTCGTACACGCGGGGCTCCCTGGGGCCCCGCGCGACAGCCGCCAGCGCCACCTGCCGCCGCAGCCGGGAGGCTGCAGCTTGGGCTCCCTCCTACCCCAAACGGGAGCGGCGCGGTGACTCCTCCGGCTCCGCCGTGCTGCCCACAACCCGGGTTCCGCGCTGAGCCACCCCGCTCTCCTCTGCGTGGGCCCCAGGCGCTCAATAGGTGCGCGGCAGAGGGGAGCCCGGGTTTAGGGCTGTGCTGTCCTCCCAGCGCGGCCACTGCCTCCCCGAGTGGGTGGCCCTAGGCAAATAAACCCCTGCCCGTGCCTCAGTTTCCCGTCTGCACAAAGGAGCTGATATGGTTTGTATTCTAGTGTCACCCAGAGGCCCCGCTCAGGATTGAGCCCTGGGCAGTGGGACACCCCACAGGATGAGCTCACTGGTGCTTGTGACTTCACCAGTGTCATGATGCATAATATATAGAATCTGAAACTTCTTTGTTTTTCCTTGAATTGGTGAAAATCAGAAACTAGAGCTAGGCTTAATAGTACTTTGAATACATACCTGCTAATCAATGTCATGTTCTTACTACCTCCTATTGCTCCTAAGATTTATGTGTATGGTGATTAAGTCCCTGTATAAGAAGGAACTATAGTTGACCACCATGTACAAAAATACTGATAAACTCTCTCATCACAGGTTTCAGAGCGGTAGCCATGTTAGTCTGTATCAGCAAAAACAACAAGGAGTCCTTATGGCACCTTAGAGACTAACAGATTTATTTGGGCATAAGCATTCTTATATATATACTGCTTATTGTATTTTCACCCCCATGCATCTGATGAAGTGGGTTTTAGCCCATGAAAGCTTATGCCCAAATAAATTTGTTAGTCTCTAAGGTGCCACAAGGGCTCTGTTGTTTCTGTCATCACAGTTGCCTTCCTGAGATCTATTGTTGAGATCTGGCATGTCTTTTCAGGATTGCCCCGTTAAGAAAGACAGATTTCAGTCACAGACTCCTAACTGAGTCCACAGACTCCAAAATTGAGTTGGACTCCTTATTTCATGTGAACTACTTGGAGACATTGATAATGTATAACCCTCACAACTATTAAACCAAGCTTTTTCCATAATAGAAGATTGTTCTACACCATCATAGTTCCACATTTTCTCCTAAAGTCTGTTCTTTTGAATAAACCTGTTCTTTTTTAAATCTCTGGAACTATTAAACTAAATTGTATAGATGTATGTAATCTTAGTGTAAAATCTACTCCCTTCTTTGACTCACATTTAGGTATATAATCTACATTTAAAAGGTTTAATAGTTCTGCTTTGTGACACAAATTAAATTTAACAGTTACATGGTGTATAACGGATTGGACACCAGATGTTGACTATCAAAAGATAAAGCAAACACAATGCATTCAGGTCTATAGTATTAACGCTGGGGCCCAATTCTGCAAATATTACCAAGAACAGTCAAACTGTCATGACTCATCTCATTGATTAAGGCATGGTAGTAAGTGCTTTCAAGGAGAGTTACATCCCCATCTGGGCCTAGAATTAAATATAGTTCACAAAGAATTTGGCAGTCAGGAACTCCCAATCTGTTCCCTAACTAATTAAAAGGATTTAATTTCCTTCACAGAATCCTTTTGCTCTGGAGAATAGCACATTTGTCTATACACACAAAAGAATTTGTAATTTTCTTGGAGTTAAAGCCATTAGCTTATTTACACTATACCATGGTATGTGGGGAGGCAAACTCCACTCTTACCCTGAATCCAGGGCATGTGGACTACAGCTCAGCACTCCAGCATACAGCCTGGAATAGGCCACGGTGCCACTTTATCACGGCTAATGAATTTTCATTCAACTGGATCTACATACTTGCAGATCCTATGGCCCTTTTCCCAGTCTATCTCCAATGCCCCTATGGCCCTTATGTGCCTAATCCCAGTTTTGGGGCCACTGTGATGGATCCAAACTCCTTGTAGGCACCTACATTTTCAAAATAAAAACTCTCTAGGTGCCTATTTCTGCCCCTAGGCATGCACACTTTGTAGGAGTAGCAAAAATATTCTTTTCATTACACAGAAACCACTCTGCTAGCAACACCACCAGGTATCCTTGAATCAGGGTGAATTTCAACCATTGTAAAAGTTTTTGTGCAGTAACTTAAAACTTTAGCAGACTCTTACTAGTGTGCTAGTGGAAACAAAACCTGTCAACAGGCCCATTAACTGCATCCAAATCCTTGCTGAGGCAAGGCATTATGCATTGGGTCAAAATGGAGAGGATGCTATGAAATTGGCTACAATGTCATGTGGCCCATCTGTGACTGCTAGTAGCAAGTATCAGGACACTAGATGGGGAGGGCTTTGTGTTACCACAGTGAATTCTTTCCCAGGCATCTGGCTAGTGATTTTTGCTGACATGCTCGGGGGTCTAACTGCTTGCCATATTTCGGAAGGAATTTTCCCCTATGTCAGATTGGCAGAAACATTGGGGGCTTTTCACTTTTATCTGCAGCATGGGGCATGGATCACTTGCTGATTTGCACTAGAGTAAATGGTATTTCCTCTGTAACTTGAAGGCTTTAAATCAAGATTTGAGGACTTCAGTAACTCAGCCAGAACTTATGGGTCTATACAGGAGTGGGTATGTGAGTTTCTGTGACTTGCAATGTGCAGGAGGTGAGACTTGACCACCATGGTCCCTTCAGGTTTTAAAGTCTAGGAGTCTAAAATACTCTGATATTTCCCTATCTGACTTCTGTTCAAGGTTCAACAGGCAGACCTGCAAATCAGAAATGATAGGTGACTGAGAGACCCAGCCCTGACAGGTATTAATACAGCCTCCTCCCTCTGGAGGAAGGGTGGAACTAGTTTCATGGTTTAACTAGATTTCAAGGTGCTGCTTGGCACGAAATTGAGACTCTCAGATCTGGCTTCTGCCAACCCAAAAGCTGGCCAAATTAAGAGAATGTATTATTTTATTTTAAAAAGAAAATTAAGAGTAAAGTGCATTATCACCAAGTAGCCCTTACTGTGTTTGTACCTGGCTGCCTCCTTTTCAATATTTTCATGAGACTCTCTTTATGTTATTATCATTCCCTAGGGAGCTAAACAGCAGATACAAGATGAGGGGGAAAATAGCAAGACAAATGTATTCATAGATGTGACATAAAAACTATGATCTCATTACAAAGAAGAAACTCGGGATTATAAAGAATTAAATTATACACCCACAAACCAGAAGGAAAATGTACTTTGTACATACAAAGAACAAACTTCATAAATACATTTTATTTAACCAAGACAATCATTAGTCTTTATCTACTTCAATTACTATAAGAAGTCTCACCTGCATCAGTGAGAGACTCCATATGATTCACTCAAGACAGCTTCTGGGTAACAATTCTGGCATTTGGGAAATATTTCCTTTGTCTCTCAGAAATAAAATAATTCTTTAAGCATTCAGTCTTAAACTATTGAGAACAGCCTAGCTTTTCACTGCTCTCATACCACCACCTCAGTGGGGCAAGGCAACTTGGTCCAGATCCTCAAGGATACCTAGGCACCTAAACCCCAGATTTGGGCACATAAATATCAGATTTAGCTGCTTAATCCCAGTTTTGGGGCCACTGTGATGGACCCAAACTCCTTGTAGGAACCTACATTTTCAAAATAAAAACTCCCTAGATGCCTGTTTCTGCCCCCAGGCATGCACACTTCTGCCTCCCTCTAGGCATCTGGATGCCTGTCTCCTGCCTAAGCTCCTGAGCAGTTCACGAACCAAAGGATAAAAGGTGATTGGCCGCCTAAGTCACTTGCAGGGCCCAATCTGGTAGGTGTGCTCAGAGGCCACCTACTAGATTGGGTTAACTGAAACTCCATCTGGAGGAGGATGTGATGCCCACCATATAACTTTTAGCACAAAACTGAGCTATGGGATATTGTGACATGGACTCCTTCAAGCTCTCCTGCTGAAATTGTTCCCCTGTGGATAAATGAAAGAGTGATTGGAGCAGGGAATTGGGCCCTGGGTCTCCCATCTCCTAGCTAATGCCCTAACCACTGGATTATAGAGTCTCTCTCTCCCTCTCTCTCTCTCTCTCTCTGGCCTAAAGATGTTTCAGTATTTATCCACAGTGGGACAGTAACTGGACTGCAGGGAGAGAATGAGAATAATGCTGTAGTCCAGTGGTTATTGAAGCGAATGGGAGTTAGGTGCCTACATATCCTTGAGGATCTGGGCCCTTCTGTGTATCTGAATTTCAGTAGCAATTTATTGCTTAGCATAAAGTCAGAGGTAAAGTCATTTGCCATATATGGTACAATATACAATTTCGGACCATTTGTTTACACTAGAAATTGTAAGAATCCTTGTAAATTTAAATGTTATCCATTAGAAGATCTTTACCTTACCTGTAGGCTGCCTGACCTTCCTGGATAAGATAAGAATGTGTTCGTGAACCTCTCATGTCCAAGTGTTAGGAATGCATCATGGGATCTAGGCACTTCTGAATGCTGCAAAGAAAACAGCAGATAAACAAACTGGAACTTTACTGAGAAGTAACTAGAACTTTGAAGCATTCTACTACCCTGACTCAAACCCACAAACAGGAAGTTTTCTTTCTCCTAATATACCACAATCTATTACATTTCACCCTGAAGATTTCTGTTCCATACAACGTTTTTAAAATACATGTGATGCAGACTTTAAACTCACTCCCATTGTTCATACCCTTAACAGTCTTCACTTTGCTTCAGCCTGTGTGTGGCCTTGCTGTTCTACCTTGAAATCACATCATAGGGTCAGCAGTTACTAGCACTTAACTATTGAAGTCTGGTCTTTACCAATTTTAACACATGACAGACTCTGATTGTTCCTGGAAAACAGACATTCCACCCTCTTAATGTTGATGCCAGTCTGGATATACAGTAGCTGGTTCATACATTATCTTTCATTTCAGGCCATCACTATCTTCATTCATCCTATTAGGATCTGCAGTGTCCTATGGTTGTCTTTTCTCCCCTACAGAAGTGATATATATGCAATGGTCTACGCCAGGTTTCTTTTTAGGTAGCTTCTGTTTCTCTAATAGATGCCATATTTTGTAGTATCAATGTGATAAGATTTGGATTCTTATTCTTGATGAAACACTGTAAGATCCCACAGGTTACTCCTAGGGGAGTTCTGCACCAAAGAATTAAAAATCCTGCACACAATATTTTAAAATTCTGCATATTTTGTCAAAATAACACAATATAATCATGCCAGTTTCAATTATTTTGATAATTTATTTCAACATACCTGTCAGCAAGTATATCTGTAACAATACAAACAACAAAAAAGATTCAGGAAATGTTTTTTTGACAAATAGATTTCTTACTAGACATATTAATACAGAACTTTGAGTAAAAATTCATTTAAACTACAATACAGAAATGGATTTCCCACACCCCTCAGAAGCAATGCAAAGGCTTGCGGGAGTTAAGAGTAATGGATGAGCTGATGGGGAAGGAAGTAATTGCTGGAAAGGAACCTGGGAGTGAACTTGGAGGGTTGTTGGGTGTGAGTGGGAGAATTATGAACAGGTTTTTTGGGGGGGAGGGATTGTTGGGGAGCCTCCCCCTGGCAGACCCTGGCTGACCCCTAGCCTCTCCCATTCAGTCAGGTACATCTGTCCCTGTTCCCATTGTCCCTGCACCCTCCCTCCCCCCCATCCCCATGTGTCCCTGCACCCCCACTCAGCCACCCCTCCTCCACCCATCCCTATGTGTCCCTGCATCCCCCATGGCCCTACACTCCCACTCAGCCACCCCAGCCCCCATGTGTTCCTGCACTCTCATTCAGCCACTCCTCCTCTCCCATCTCCAAGAGTCCCCACGCAGCCACTCCCCGTCCACATGTGTCCTTGCACCCCCACTCCCATTCAGCCCCTGGCTCAATGCTGTCACCCCACTAGCTCCTGTGCCCCTGCCCCAGTCTGTCCCCCCCACTAGTCCTTCTGAACCCCAGTCTATGTGACCCCCCCCACCAGCAGCCACATGTGCCCTGCTCTTTCCATCCCCCCCTTCATATCCTGTGCCTCTTCACCCGGCCCCGCAGGCAAATCACTGTGAGGAAGACAACCTATCCCCTTCCCCTTCCCCTCCCCAGCAGGCTGAGCCAGCAGCCCTTTCTTCTGGCATGACAGCAGCCCCTGGTTGGTAACACTGCAACGCCTTAAAGGCAGAATGTATTTTCTGCAGGGAGGGGGAAATCTGCGGGGGACATTAATTCTGCACATGCACAGTGGTGCTGAATTCTCCCAGGAGTAATGGGTCTAGGGGGCCTAAAGAGCTACCAGGTAGCTGGTTGCTCCAGGCTGCTATCTAGCAACAGCTGTAACCTGCTTATGCTCCAGCGCCCATGACCCACTGTGGACACAGACTATGGGAAGTCCTGCCTGAAGGGGTTTGACAGGCAGCAGGCTCATGGCTCCTGATTGGCTCCACACTCTATATAAACACAAGTTCAGCGAACAGGGGTGATTTCCTGTAGCTGCTATGGCCATGTGTGCTCTTGGCTTGATTTGGACTTTGCCTTCAGACCCTGAAACCTGATTATTAACTTTTCTGTTACTCCTAGCCTGTGGTTTGATGCTGCTCTAACCCTTGGATCTGGCTGTCCTTATTGTGATCCTGACAGACAGTAAGTAGCCACCCTGGTAACATTTCTCTCATGTTTCATTGAAAGCAAACAGAAGTCAAATAAAAACATACCTTTTCTTGCTAGAAGGTTATAATATAACATTATTTTATTTCTTAACATTCAGACTAACACACAAGAATCCAAAAACATGAAGCAGCCTGTTTTCTCTAAGGCAGAGGCAGAACTTGCTGTTCCATAATTAAGATTAAGCTGAGTTTTGCACTTAAAAGAGGGATTCAACCACTTTTATCTGAAACTGGGCACATCTAAAGTACATGCCAATCTATTTCTATGTGAAATACCAAATAGAAACTGTGCAGCATAATATAACACACCAATCCCAGGGCTATTTCTTAAATCTAACAGAACCTGAGGATCTAGTTCTCCTTTTTAAAATCATAGTTTTAACTACCTAATCATTCTTTCAGTTATACTGTTTGATTGTGGATACCTGGGCTTGTATTTCTCTAACATGTTCCCCAATGCTTTGCTAAATCTTTAATCTCTCATCTAGACAAAGGTGACTAACCATTTCTGATAGTATCCTGTTCCTAGCAAACACTGCTTTAAGCTTGTTCGTTACAGGCTTGGATGCCTCATCACTTATTCTCAGTATGTATAAGCATTTAAATGAACAGCCAATAATCAGCTAAAAAGAATTTCCTTTGAAATCACACTTCTGTGCCTGCCTTTTGCCACATCATACTTGGAAACTAATGTGGTCTCAGGTTCTTTTGGGTTGCTTTGTTCATGTCGTACAAATTTTGCATGTTTCTAGAGCATTTGGAATGTCATATGACATATATGATCAATGCCTGACTGAAGTACTTCTTCCTGGGATATGTATATTGTTACCTAACAATATTAGTCCATCTGGAGTCTTTGCAAAATCTTTCATGGCATTCAGTTGGTGACTATGACATTATTCAGTCAGCAAGGCCAGTCACCTACCTCTGTACAAGTGTACCATTGCATTTCAGCATCTCTTCCCGTTTCCTTTTAGAGTTTGTTACCTCAGTCTCAGATGTCTGCCATTTCTACATTTATGAGCTTATGATATTTAAATTATGACCTTTGCTTGCTTACTTTGGGAATCGCCATATTTACCCTCAAAAAGCTTTATTTTGTATTGTATCTTGTTCCTGTTAAATGTGGTATATTCATCTCTTGCTCTTGGTATTAACTTCCTGATAATGTTATCATGCTCAGATTCATCAGTTGAAGCAATAATCAAGTAATCTTCAATTACAGTACATACAGTCCAGAAATATTACTAACAATTTCATTCTTTTTCTGGACTATCTCACTAGTTGGTTTAATCCCTAATGGTAATCTACAAAATCTGTATTGTTACTATAGGGTACTAAACAAGCAAAGGATGCTCATCCAGATGTACATGCAAATACCTGTCTTTCTCATGTAAAAATCGGCCTTTGTGTATTCTCTAGTGTGAGTGCAGAACAGTGCTAATTGTTAAGTTTTAGCTTTCTGGGGTATAAATAATGTGCCTGCTAGCGAGCTACTAACCTGTTCTGTTGAAACATCACATCTCTTACTTCCAGCATCTTCAAAAACAGTGGTTTTTCTCCCAAGAGAAGCAAAAAGTATGTTTTTACACATGAAAATGGGGTAACATTTCTGGCAATACGAACGTGCCTGTCACCACAAAACTCAAACACACACCTCTTGGGTAGCAAATGTTCTCTAGACACTGCAAACTTCACTCTGGGCTGTAAGTGTAGCACTTCCCTTGTTTAACAGCAGTGTAGACATTACTCCAGCTACACAGCAGGGCAACTTACCTTTAATATAATGATGAGACTCACCAGGTTGTGCTACAGCAGTCTTACAAGTGCTGCTTCTTAGTGTGCAAGTGAGGTACGGTTTTTGAAGAAATATATTGTTAGCTTTATAATGCAATTTCTTTATGGGAGGTTGCTCTGTGCTGTAATAGCTTTAAATTGCTGGGGTGCACTTGCTGTAAACATTTTTCAAAAGTAAAGTATGTGTATGATGGAAGAACTATAAGGCCAAATTTGAGTGGTGTGGGCCTGGCCATCCCTCTGTCAGCATGACGGAGGGCCTGTGGGGTCAGTTATTAGGGGTTTTGTGACCTGGTACATGGGGTTGCAATATCATGCAAATTTGACCTGACCATCTCCATTAGAATTCTAAATCCTTACAGGGACACCTCTTATCCTGAATTTCAACTGGGATGTAGCATTGCCAGAGTGGGTCAGATTCTGCTCTGGCAGCAAAACAGAATAAAAGTACTTATCTAGTCAGGACTTATTTGTATTTATCTAGTCAGGATAAGCAATTTTGTTTAGTTAAATAGTGGATGCTCTTGAAAACCAGGCATTGGATTTTGGGCTTGGATTTCCAGAAGAGGGATTTGCCTGTGTGCCATTTGTGACACTCTTTTTTTAAGGACCAGTGAATATAATACCAAATTAAACTAAGAAAATACCCACACTCCATACTACTGATTATTTTTTCAGTGGGAAAACCAGCTTGTATGGCCCTAACATCTACTACTGCTTTGCAGAGGTTAAACAGTATTCTTTGTAGCCAAACCCTGTTCAGCATGGACATGTTTACATCAGACCTAGTACAGTATTTTATCAACAAATACCACTTTGCTCAATGCCACTGGAAGAGGAGCTTGAATGGCACTTTGTGATGTAATTTTTTGAAGTGTTTTGTACTAAGCAATGTTTACCATTTGTTGTCAGGAATGGTGATTGATGCTTTTCTCGGATCCAACTTGCAATTCCTAATACAGTGCTGCTGTTAATATCTTATAACTGAAGGTAGCTTTGGATAATTGTATACACTCAATTTAACAGCATAAGCAAATGACCCACTCTTGCCTAGCTTTTGTTGCCTTATTCTAAAATCTGCTGTCATGATGGGTGAATAGGCTGATAATTAGTTATGGCTAATTCATATTCAGGTGTCCTAATACCCTATCTGGATGCTGTTTAGACCACCATCCTCCATTTTGAATAGCACGTATTGCTCCTTCCTCATGCCCCCTGCCCCTCAGTTTATAGCCTTAAATCACCAATGCCCTTGTAAGGTAGTACACAGTCTCTTAAGTGACTATATCTCCCTTTTACAGTAGCTGCTAATATTTATGTTAGTTGGCAAATTTGTCCATTTACCCATCCTTGCTCTCATAGTCAATATTTTTCAGGCAGTGTTAATTGTTAACTTGAAGCAGGGCTAGGATTAGCCCCACTGAATGACCCAGTTTTCAAAGGATTTTTTTTCCTTGTACAAGTTAAATGCAAGCCATAGCAAAGTGCATTTTGGGTTCTGAATGGTTCCGATTAAGTATCACTGTCCTAAGCCAGCAGACACAAGCAAAGACAGAAAATAATCAGCATAGGCTGACTGTATCCCATATATGTACAAAGCTACCCTCCTAAATCCCATATTCTCTAGGCAGCTCTGCTTGTCATGCTGCAGAGAGGCTATTTATATAACCTTAATTGGTTATAAGGGTAAGGGGCCACCTGTTCTGTCTGGCACAGCTGCTTTCTGTTAGCCCAGACAAGCTGGGGAGGGAGAAACTCAAAGCTACCTACTCTTCAGGAGTTCCACTCCCATAGTCTCAAGCCTGACTAGAATCTGGATTGGAATTTTAAACAGATCCTCTAGGAACAGCAATTGGCTTCCTAGGCAACTGCTGGTGGCCTGAACACATTACTGCAGTATTTACATGCTAATTGTGGGGCTGTTTTAGTAGGACCCTTGGGAGGGAGGAAGAGTTTTCAGATCATGATGTTTCTGTCATAAATGGTGTGTATTATTTTTTGTGAGATTGTAGATACATTCAGACCCATGCAGGAGCCATGTTGCCTGGGCAGTGGTGTTGTGAAAAGTGGCAGCTACTCCTGCCCCTGATGTGCCCCTCCACAGTGAGTGGGATAGAATAAGGTGACATAGAGCCAACAGTGCTGGCTTTAAACAATGTGTGGATTTTCTTAGGCCAGAGGAATCTGTGGATGCTATTTTAGGGAAGTTTTTTTTTTTACAGCTCAGTAGTTGGATAAGCTGAGAATCTGCCCAAGAAACTCCTAAATTTTAGATACATTTTGTGTTTACATTTTTCTAATGTATTGAGTGTTCATGAGAAGTGCTAGTTTGAAATAGTGAATATGGAAGTCCCCTACTTAACAGGAGAGATAGTGGCATTGCCATCTTACTTACTGCCCCTTCAGTTACTATGCTCAATCCTGTCCAGGAGGGACCACCTCTGTGTGTAAGAGGGTATGAAGATACCTTTAAAATCCTTGGCCTCCCCTTGCCATTAAAATTGCTACCAACATTTAACAAGTGTGTTTACATTTCATATAACACTGTACCTATTACCACTTAAAAAGGTTATCATCTTTAAAATATTAGATGGAGACACAGATGAGCTCAAGTTAACATGGGCATAATTCACTCTCTAATAAGATCTGGCACTGTAAAAAGAAAATAAAGCCAAAGACCATACAAGTTACTAAAATCTTTCTTCCTAACTTCTTGGTAATACTGGTATATGTTAAAGCAGGCAAGTACAATTACATTTGCAAGGGAGATCCTTTAGCATCCCAACCTGCTGTTCTATCTTATAAAGGAAATAAACATATTATGATCTGTGGTGGTGGAAATGTGTATAAACTAGTTGTGATGGGTTGGATCACAGAAACCCCTTTGGAACTGCCACCTGATGTGCCTAGACTACCTCTGAGCCCATTTTCCCTGCCAGCTTGGGACTTCAGTGCCTTGCCTTGTTTGAGCCAGACATGCTTGCCTGCTGCAAACACAGATGCAAGTCTGAACCACGTCCCCCACAAGCTGCAGGCTTAACTGAAAACAGCTTAAGAAGTTCTCCTGTCTACACAAGTGCTCCTATTTATACAGGGTAAATGCATAAATTGTTTGCCCTCTATAACACTGATAGAGAGAGATGCACAGCTGTTTGCCCACCCCCCCCAGGTATTAATACTTACTGTGGGTTAATTAATAAGTAAAAAGTGATTTTATTAAATACAAAAAGTAGGATTTAAGTGGTTTCAAGTAATAACAGACACAACAAAGTAAATTACCAAATAACATAAAACAGGCAAGTCTAAGCCTAATACAGTAGGAAACTAAATGCAGGTAAATCTCATCCTCAGATGTTCTAATAAACTTCTTTGACAGAGTAGCCTCCTTCTAGTCTGGGTCCAGCCATCACGCACACCCCTGTAATTACTGTCCTTTGTTCCAGTTTCCTTCGGGCATCCTTCAGGGTGGAGAGGCTATCTTTTGAGCCAGCTGAAGACAAAATGGAGGGGTTTCCCAGGGGCTTATATAGTTTCTCTCTTGTGAGTGGAAACCCCTCTCTCCCCCTGTGTAGAATTACAGCTACAAGATGGAGTTTTGGAGTCACATGGGCAAGTCGCATGTCCATGCATGACTCAGTTCTTTACCGGCCAACGCCATTATCCACATGCTAGTTTGAATGTTCCCAGGAAAACTCAGATGTGGATTGGCATCTATCAAGGTCCATTGTTAGCCAAGTACTCCCAATTACTTGAATAATCCCTTTATACTATGTTGACCACATTTGCTTTAGGTGCTTTCTGCACTTTAAATACAAGCATAGAGTCAACGCTCAGAACTTCAGATATAAAAATGATACATGCATAAGAATAGGATGAATACGTTCAGTAGAACATAACCTTTGCAAAGATCTGTTACATGGCATATGTAGCATAAAACATATTCCATTTATGCCATATTTACATTCATAAGCATATTTCTATAAAGCATTATGGGGTGCAATATCACACTAGTGTGGTTTGCTTACTTGGGGAAACACTAATATGACTTAATAGTTGTGACACCAAAGCCACTTTGTTCCCCATTTCTGTGACTAGAATGTAAGATGTGTAAAAGCTGGAGCTGTGTCATACCTAAGGCCTTGGCTACACTCACGAGTTACAGCGCAATAAAACTGCCTGCAGCGCTGTAACTCACTAACTGTCTACACTCGCAAGGCACGTGCAGCGCTGCATCTCCTCAGGTACAGCGCTGCATGTACTCCACCTCCCCGAGAGGAATAACGTTTGTTGCGCTGCTGCTGGTGCGCTGCGGCTACAGTGTGGCCACCCAATGCGCTGTTATTGGCCTCCAGAAGTATTCGGAAGTATCCCACAATGCCTGTTCTAGCCACTCTGGTCATCAATTAGAACTCTACTGCCCTGGCCTCAGGTGACCAAGCGCCACTCCGACCCTTTAAATTCCCTTGGAATTTTAAATATCCCCTTCCTGTTTGCTCAGCCAGGCGTGGAGTGCTCTCAGCGCATCTTTCCAGGTAACCATGCCTCCACGTGCGAGACGAGCCCCAGTATGGCACAATACCGAGTTGCTGGACCTCATCGCTGTTTGGGGGGAGGAAGCTGTCCAGTCCCAGCTGCGATCCAGCCGGAGGAATTTCGATACTTTCAGCCAGATATCAAGGGCCATGATTGAAAGGGGCCATGACCGGGACGCAATGCAGTGCAGGATAAAAGTAAAGGAGCTGCGGAGTGCGTACCGCAAAGCCCGCAAGGCAAACAGCCGCTCGGGTGCTCCCCCCAAAACCTGCCGATTCTACAAAGAGCTGGATGCAATACTTGGGGGTGACCCCACTACTGTTCCGAGCACCACCGTGGACACGGGAGAGCGGGACGAGGAGGAGGAGGAGGGAGAGGAGGAGGAGGGGGTTGAAGAAAACAGGAGCGAGGGTGCTGTGGCTGGGGGAGACACCCCTGACTCCCTGGGTGCATGCAGCCAGGAGCTGTTCTCGAGCCAGGAGGAAGGGAGCCAGTCGCAGCAGCCGGTACGCGTTGCGGGAGAAAGAGAAAAGCAGGTTCGCGATAAGCAGCTTTTATTTTCGGGAAGGAGTTTTTTCGGTGTGGGGTCCTTGGGCGAGGAGGGTTTGGGCTGCATGCACGCCTAGATGCGGAAGAGTGCATTGATGTGGCCTATCACATCAGAGAAATCGGCCACTGTAATCTCTTCGAAAGTCTCAGCCAGAACGTGGGCAATGTGCTTGCGCAGGTTTATTGGGAGAGCCGCCGTGGTCCTTGTCCCATTCAGGGTAACGTGTCCGCGCCACTGTGCTGCGAGGGGTGGGGGGACCATTGCTGTACACAGGCAAGCTGCATATGGGCCAGGGCGGAAGCCGCATTGCAGTAGAAGACCCTCCCTTGCTTCCCCGGACACCCTCAGCAGCGAGATATCTTCCAGGACGAACTCCTGTGGAAAATGTGGGGATAGTGTTCAGTGTAGGTTCCCCCTGCAGCTGTTGGCTCTCCCCAAGGCACAGAAACCCATCAGACAGTACATCCGTGAAACAATCAGTCCCCCTTTACCCTGTGCTTACTCACCATTTTGGGGCTCCCGTGGGTTCTGTGTGCTCTGTTTGGGACGGGAAAATGGTGCTGTTTTGGAGACTGTGTGTGCCCTCCTTAAGTGTGGGGGAATCATTGCTCTGGATGGCATAAAACAATGATGCCTCTGTTAAATGTTGCATTTTGCCTTCAAGATGCAACCTTGAGATCTCCGCCGTCCGTCTTATCACCGGCTGAGAGACTCCAAAGGCTCAGGAGGAGGCCCAGAAGAACGAAAGAAGACATGCTGCAGGAAGTTATGAAACAGTCTCTTAAAGAGAATCAAAAGGCTCGAGAGTGGAGGGAGAGCGAAAGCAGGCTCCGCCAGGAAAACGCAGCGCACTGGCGGCAAAGCATGCAGCTCCGGCACGAAAGCACAAAGGAACTGATTAGCATCATGGCGCGCCAAGCGGACTCTATCCAGGCGCTCGTCACCATGCAGGCGGAGCAGTACCATGCCCGCCCCCCCCCCCCCTGCAGCCAGTGTCCCAAAACACTTTCCCTTGTGCCCCCATGTCACCACCTGCCCACTTCACCCAACATCCAGGTTCTTATCGCCCACACCAGATGCCCCCAACACCTGTAGCTTCACCAGACAGCCCTGGAAACTATGACCCTTACCCACTGCACTCAACCCACATACCGAATTATAGACATTCTGAAGTGCAGCACTCACTGCACAGCACTCCAGACAGGAAGCCTGAGTATGAAAGCAGGACATACCATACCCTGTGATTGAACACTTCCCCACACCACCCACCACCCCCTTGCCCTTTCTGTCTCACAAGCAATTGTGTTTCTTTTTAATACATGTATTTTCTCTGTAATAAACGGATTCTTTGGATGTGAAAACAGTCTTTATTATTGCATAAGGAAAAAAGATACCTTAGCCCAGGAAAGAAACAGGCAACGCAAGTGAGCTGAGCAAACACAAATCAGCTTAGCAAAGTCAGATTACTGATAACATTGGAACCACTTAACTTCAGGGTCGTGCAGGGCAGCACACATTACTGGTGGTTTTCAGCCTCAAATTTCTCCCTCAAGGCATCCCTAATCCTTGCAGCCCCATGCTGGGCCCCTCTAATAGCCCTGATCTCTGGCTGTGCAAATTCAGCCTCCAGGTGTTGAACCTCTGAGGTCCACGCCTGAGTGAACATTTCACCCTTCCCTTCACAAATATTATGGAGGGTACAGCATGCGGATATAACCGCGGGGATGCTGTGTTCGGCCAAGTCCAGCTTCTCATATAGAGATCACCAGCGGCCCTTCAAACGGCCAAAAGCACACTCCACAGTCATTCTGCACCAGCTCAGCCTGTAGTTGAACCATTCCTTGCTGGTGTCAAGGCTCCCTGTGTAGGGTTTCATGAGCCACGGCATTAAAGGGTACGCGGTGTCTCCAAGGATCACAGTGGGCATTTCAATTTCCCCTACCGTGATCTTCCGGTCTGGGAAAAAAGTCCCGGACTGCATCTTCCGGAACAGGGCAGTGTTCCGAAAGATTCGTGCGTCATGCACCTTTCTGGGCCAGCCTGCGTTGATGTCAATGAAACGCCCACGGTGATCCACAAGTGCCTGGAGAACCATGGAGAAATACCCCTTCCGATTAATGTACTTGGATGCTAGGTGGGGTGGTGCCAGAATAGGAATATGCGTCCCATCTATCACCCCACCACAGTTAGGGAAACCCATTTGTTCAAAGCCAGTCACAATGTCCTGCACGTTACCCGGAGTCACGGTTCTTCTGAGCAGGATGCGATTAATGGCCTTGCAAACTTGCATCAGCACGATTCCAACGGTCGACTTTCCCACTCCAAACTGGTTCGCTACTGATCGATAGCAGTCCGGTGTTGCGAGCTTCCAGATTTCAATAGCCACCCGCTTCTCCACCGTCAGGGCAGCTCTCAATCTCGTGTCCTTGCGCCGCAGGGTGGGGGCGAGCTCCTCACACAGTCCCATGAAAGTAGCTTTTCTCATCCGAAAGTTCTGCACCCACTGCTCGTCATCCCAGACTTGCATGACAATGTGATCCCACCACTCTGTGCTGGTTTCCCGAGCCCAAAAGCGGCGTTCCACGGTGCATAGCATGTCCGTGAATGCCACAAGCAAGTTCGTGTCGTACACGTTTCGCGTGACAATTTCATCGTCATCGTCGGACTCCTCGCTGTCACTGTGGATCTTAAGGAAGAGCTCAACTGCCAAACGTGACGTGCTGGCGAGACTCATCAGTATTTTGCTCAACAGGTCGGGATCCATTTTCCCGCTGACCGAAACGGAGCACAGATCGCGCTACAACAAAACCGTTGAAAGATGGCGCCAAATGTGGCCGGAAACACAGGGATTGCTGGGATGCGAAGTGATGCATCACGGGGCGTTGGGACAGGACCCAGAATGCACCATACCCCACGCCCCCTTCCCACAACCCACGGCGCCAGAATTGGAAGAGGTGTTCTGTGGGATACCTGCCCATAATGCACCTCTCCCAAAACCGCTGCAAGTGACGCAAATGTAGCCACGTTAGTGGTCGTTACTGCACTGGCAGCTGCCAGTGTGGACAGGCTGCAGCGCTTTCCCTGCTCAGCTGTACGAAGACGGGTTTAACTCACAGCGCTGTACATCTGCAAGTGTAGCCAAGGCCTAAGTGAAGATGCATGCCATTGTGAGACTCCCCTCCAATGTCTCATTCCTGCTTAAAATTAATACCTGCTGAGGGATACTGCCCAATGTCACATTGTCTGCCTCTGCAGAATTTGCAATATACACTGCAACTGCTCTCATCCCAGATCTCTCTATATAGAATATTTAATGCACTGTGCGTCTAAACAGCATCTTAACCCAAACACTCTGACTTTATCTTACTGCCTTAATAGTATTCAGGGATTATGCAGGTTTGGGAATGTATCTTTCTTTCTGCAACCTGCTCATAGTGAGTAGTACTCATTATCACAAATAGTGCCCCAGAGGAAGGGTAACAGAACAGAGCCATTAACTACCAGGAAGCAAAAAAGAATAACAGAACCCTTTAGGGTAGTGAATGTAGTAGATGGTGGTGGGCTGGTGAGGGGCTTTGGCAGGGAATAGACACCGCTTTCTGAGACTGCAAAGGGAAGAGAGGAAGAGCTGTCAATGGGGCTGGGCTATCCTTACTTTCAGATCAGGCAAGTCTCCCTGTATTCATGATGGCTCTTACAAGTACTTGTGTGGCACTTTTGGGGAAAGATCTTCAGTCTCCTCTACAGCTGTGACTTTGTATCCAGTAGTCTACTTCTTTCCTCATTGCCCTGGAGAGGCCAAAATACTTAATTTCTCCAAGCGTCTTTCATTAACACTTCGGCTATCCAGGCCTGGTCTTCATCAGAATAAATCTTTAATTTTAGTGTCGTAGAATAATTTTTTTTAAATAAGAGCTAAAAATAAACACTATAGAGAAAGCATTTCTAGATTGGCGTTGAGCTTGGTTATAAACTAGAGACTCTGGGCCAGATCCCGGACTGTTAATCTAACTGATTTGCACTGTTCAGGCACCAAAATGGAGCTGGAAAACTCGTGGGGCAGTTGGGGAGTCTCCTGGCATAAGAGAATTCCTCAATGCTGTAAAGCCCACTCCCAGTTCCCCTTTCCTGGCACAGGGAACATATTGGGGACCAACCCTGGCCAACAGAACAGCCTCTAAGAAACTTACTGACTGCATAATAGAGAGTAGCCCTGAGGTGCTGGGTGCTCCTAAGATCCGTTGTTGGAAAGGTGGCTTGAAGCCACCTTTGTCTGGGGTCCTGCACCAAGCACAGATCAGAGAGATCCAAGGATCTGGCAATATGTTACCTGGGTCCGTGTGTGGCAAACATTTATCTTGTTATGAAGCCTAAAGATGCTGCTTTTCCACCAGTTCGATGTCCCCATTGTGATGTCACAGAATCCCTACATACTCTTTTCTGACAAAAAACAAAAAACAGGGTTTGGCATGCTGGTTTTACAAGGGCATAGCTCTATTGTCTACAGTAGTTATTCCTGATTTCAAATCAGAATAAGGCCCGGATGCCATAGTCTCTTAAAGTCCAGGAGTCAAGAATCCTTTAGTATCTGGGATGACATTCTTTGTTTAATGCATACATTCCCTTAAATTTTCATTTTATAAACAGAATGAGTTTGCTTCTAGACTTCCGCTGTATATTTTTTTTCTTGACAGACATCAGGCAATTCCCGGTACATATCCATTTCTAATCATTCCTTCAAATATAATGATGATGCTCAGTTTTTTGCATACAGCTTATTAGCATGTCTCAAGGGCAGGGAAATTCAGGATAGAGGTGGGAGGGACTCGAGTCTAGACTGGAAAAAGAGTTGGATTGTGCACTGTGTGACAAGGAAAATACTTTAATAGCCATCACCCCAGAGAATAGCTAAATAACAGAAATTGCATATGTTGCAGTTCCAGGGATAACTGCACCTCTGCTCCCTTCATCACCCCCTCACATGGGCCCACTTAGGTGATGGCTAGAGGCCAAGACCTTTCTCAGATGGGAACCTGTGTTCCTCTCCTTCCAGATCAGAGTCTTAGGGCTGCCATCCCCTTGTCATTCACTATGCCTATCCCAGTAGATCTGATTTTAGTTCAACACTTGCAGTTCTGCTGTCTCCGGGACAATGACAGTGTTAATTAATGACCAGTCAGCGTTAATCAACGCACCATAGATGTATTTAGGGCAAAAGCAATACAGAGAAAGCATCATAAAACAATAGTCTACACACATGCTAAGCTTACTAGATACCACTAGATACCACTCATCCGCTGTCTGGGATCCAGAGTGAGTCTCCTGAGCCAGATCAGTCTGATTTTTTTACTGTGTGGGAACTTTGTCTCCCAGGCCTCCTGACCCAGGTAATGCCAGTCAAGGCTACTGCCTCGGGGGGTGAAACTTCAAAGGGCTGGGTATCTGCATAGCGAGCACTGAAAACTTGCAGTAACTTCCCTCCCGCCCGATCTCCCCAGTGATTCCAGATTCCCCAGGAAACCAACCCAGCAAGCCAGGAACATGATACATGCACCACTTATTGATACAATAGTTTATGAATATCTCATTTGTCCATAGCCTCTGGCACATCTCCTTTGAAGTTTCTAGGCTTCCAAGGTCTCCCATCTGTCACAGAATATATAAGAGCCACATCTGAAAGCAAACATTGAAATAGATGAACCTGTCAATATGAAATTCATTAATCACATTCTATCCCCAAAGAAGAGTGATCGAGCTGTAGGACCTTTTGATGTGTGTTCTCATATGTGGAAGTGGAGAAAAAAGGAGAATTTCTTTGCTGCCATTGGACCAAAGCCTCAGGCCCAGGTATATGAGAGTAAAGGGTATATTAGCCTGAGGCTAGTCTGGCCAGTGCAGAAGGGACCATGGAGTGGTTCCAAGTAAAATCCATGGAACTGCTCAGCTTTGTGCAGCTCTGCAAACACAAAGACACAAATAACGTACATATATAGCATTACATACTAATGCACAGTCAGAGCATGTGTGCTCTTCCTCTAGTAAGTGGCATTCACACAGACTACAAACACTTCCTAGTTAATTTGGAATCTCTTCCACATATCTGTACTGTGGCAGAATTAGATTTGAATCTGAATCCTAGCACCAAGCACTGCATGTTGTGTGCAGCTTCCCCAGTGTGCAGAAAATGGAACTATTTTCCTTGACATTAATTAAAGCAAGCAGTTATCACAATCATCGCTCTAGGCAACCATGCAGCTATTTATCTCTGTCTCCAGGAGGACACAGTCAAATACTTTGAGACTTACTCCCTTCCCCACATCCACTGTTTTAAATATCAGAATCGATTGTCTCATTTTTACCATGCCCTGGTCTTTTGGGTTTTTTCAGGCTTAAAATGCAATTTGAAATTAAAATAGCATTTATGTTTGCAATGCCATTTCCACTGAGGTCAGCAGAGCTTTGGAAGCAGCAATGGTGAGTAACACAAAGGTACTTTAGGGCCTACACCCTAGATTTAGGTGCCTAAAGACCAGTTTTTGGCTGAATTGCAATCCACAATGCCCGTGTAACCCTGTAGGCACCTAAACTTGTGTGGCACCTAAGTTTTCAGGGTAACAGTTCCCTTGGCACCTATGTTTCTGCCTCTGGGCATGTGCACTGTGCCTCACTCTAGGTGTCTGGACACCTGCTTAAGCCTCCGAGCAATTCATGAGCCACAGAAAGACAGGCGTTCATCTACTTTCATCATATGCAGGGCCTGATCCGGTAGATGGCCTCTGAGGCTGCCTACCAAGTCAGGTCTCATGGAAAATGTGGCAGCAGGTCGTAACCTGACTCAGTTTATAACTATTAGCTAAGAAGTTAGATCACTCACCTAACATGCAGGAAATCAAGATTCAATCCCCCCCTTGGCCAGAGGGGGAGATTTAATCACTGAGCTATTCTGATGTGGGGCACCCTCAGTCTCTCATGGTGAAGCAGTGGATAAATAATGGAAAAGTGAAAGAAGGAGAACTAGACCATGGACCTCTCTCATCCCATGTGGGTGCCCTAACAACTGGACTGGAGAATCATTCCCACTCACTTGCTTTCTCTCTTGCCCAATTACTGTTCCACTATGGATAAATACTTAAATAGTTCAATTCCCCTCTCTGTCTGTTGGGAAGAAAGGATTTGAAGAGGGGGCTCCTACTTCCCAGGTGAGTCCTCTAAACACTGGGATAAAAGTTGTATAAGGTCAGCTTCAGCTCCTTCTCTTCCAACTGTTTTTGTGTGGAGCAATGCAGGTGCCTAACTCATTTCCCCCTCCCCCTCAAGAAACAGCTTAGGTGTCTATGAGAGGTTTCCATTTGTGGATTAAGCAGAGACAGGTACCTGAGAGGAGTGGGGCTTAGTACATACCCCTCTGGTCAACCTCTCCCACTAGCTAGCTTAGATAGATAGCTCCACACCAAGTATGTTGGCATTTGTGGATTGCATTCTGAGGTGCCTGCTTATTTCTCTCCATTTACTGTGTAAGGAGACTAAGCACCTAACTCAGGTTTGGGGGATTGCAGTATTGTGCCTGTGATTTTTCTAGGCACCATGCCAGGGGGCATTGCAATGTCTACGTTCCTTTGCAGATCCAGGTCCATGTGTATGTTTATTCTGTAACCACAGCAGAGCACAAAACACTGTGGGCCAGGTTCTGATTTCACTTACACTAGTATAAATCTGACATAGCCCTTGTGACTTAAGATCTGCACCAGTGTGAATAAGAGGGGTATTAGTTCCTGTATGATAGCACTGATTTTCCTCACTGGCTTGGTAGTATGTCCCAGGCATCCAATGTGCCTGCTAAGACCTCAGTTGAGGAAAGTACTTGTATGCATGCTTAACTTTAAGCATGTGCTTAGGACCCACTGAGCATGTTCTTAAAGTTAAGCTTATATGCCCTTCCTGAATAGAGATGCTTTCCTGAATTAGGGCTGTTACAGAATAAGCCGAATCTTTAAGGGGGCTGGGGCTCAGCTGCACTTATCCAAGGCTTGGCCCACCTCTCCAGGTGAAGGGAATGAGTCGGTTGTGGGGGGGGGTGTCATGTGATGGGACAGGTGATGCAGAACCAGACTGCTGGAAGTTATAAAAGGAGCCTGAGCACTGTGGGAGAAAGAGTTAATGGTGTTAAAGAGCTATTGTAAGGCAGAGGCTTTCCCAAGCTCCTGGGTAGGAAGTAGTTATAAGAAGGCTGGTGGGTGGGGGAGTGGGTCTGCTGGGAAGAAAGCAGGTGACATATCTCCAGCATTCCCTAGGGAACGCCTGGGTGAGATACCTACAAGGAGCCAAAACTTGCTAGAGAGAAGCCTCAGCTAGGGCAAGTCTTAATAAAGGACTGCAATCCCTGGAAGGAAGGTTATAGGTAAGGGGAAACTGAGACTGCAACGTGGCTGAAGCCACACCAGGTATATCCTGCTACAAGGGACTAAGGGCCCAATTCTGCATGCCCTTGCTCAGAAGTCTAATTACTGAATACAATGGGAGTGCTTGGCAGAATAGAACCCTAAAGCACTTATCTCACCCCACCACAAACTGTGTTCCTAGGAGGCTTTGTATTGTTACTAGAGTAAGTAGTCTTGACAGTCAGGGTCCAGACACCCTTGGGGGAGAATGGAGTTTGAACGCCAAAGAATATTCAATGGAATCAACTGATCATATACAATGTGACTAGTATAAAAGTATATCAAATAAGGTCTTTATGAAAGCTTGTAATGTTCTAAGATGTGCATACGGACAGGTTATAAATATTGGGTGGATATATATATAAAACTGTGCTCGTAATCTGAGCGGCAACGTTCAGTTCCACTCATAGCAGACCATTGGGCAGCCGGGCAAAAAGGGGCTGCATTCCTAACCAGAGGAGACTAGCTTCCAGCACCTAGTATTGTACAACCCAGGAAAAGACAAATGATTATCCATTAACTTTTAGTGGCCAAATGCTGAAAGCTTGACACTGAAAAGAGAACCATAGTCTTGGGGAAACTAACAAAGGAGGGCGTTTTCCCCGCTTTGAATAGTTATAGTGACTGAAGAGAGGGAAACCCCCTGCAAACCCTCTTGAAGGGGTTTGAAGTGAAATTGATCCAGAAACTGAGGAACAATCACTGGGTAGGTGCTGTCCATGAAACGCAGCATCCCCTCTGGGAAACAATAGGTAACTTGTATTAGATAAGGGAACATATCTCATTTGAAAGTTAAACTGTGATTGCGTCTTTGTTAATTTTCTGTCTAACTTGTATGTGTTTGCTTCCCCTTACTATTTCAGCTTGGCATTTGTTATTTTTCTATTTAAACCTTTGTTTATTTTTACCTCCAAGCAGGTCCCTGGTGTGCAAACTGAATTGATAACTGGGGGACTGGTTTCACACCTTTGAGGGTGACAAACCAGAGGGGAAAAGTCGGAGTGTCTGGTTGTTAAGAACTCGGTGGATGGATTGGGGGTGGGGGAGGGGACTGGCATGGCTCGTGTCACCCTGAAAGGACCAGCTAGGCTGGTGGAAGCTGGGATGAGACCTCTGACTGTGAGCAGGATATTGGTGTCAGGGCTCTTAGCAGACCAGTAGTAAGTAGGGTGACCAGACAGCAAGTGTGAAAAATCGAGACAGGGGGTGGGAGGTAATAGGAGCCTATATAAGAAAAAAAAAAACCAAAATCGGGACTGTCCCTATAAAATCGGAACATCTGGTCACTCTAGTATTAAGGCACCCAAGGTTACAGGGTAGGCAGTGATTGAACCATTTTGTGGTCTCTGTAATCTCAAAATGACACAATTGTACTGTCACATTTGGGTTTTTAATAGAATGCAAAACAACTTGATGCTAAATTTCTCCTTAGTAAGGGAGTCCTCCAGAAATCTAATGCTTCTAATGCATTTAGAGCACTTTGCAGTTACTGGCTCATTTTACCCTGACAAGCTAAAAATTCCCTTGAAAAAACAAATATATTTAATTGCTAATTATCATACTTTTACCAAGAAGCCTTCACATTCTTGCATTGCTAATACATACCCTTATCAAACATAGCAGCTTTCAGCTTTTATAATAGCTTTCTCACTTATTAAAGTAGAGATTAGAAGATAGTACTAATATATTTTTTTTTTTAAAGAGCGCTGCCATTTTATGGATTGGTGGCTTCTTTTAACAGCAGGCAGGGTTTGCAATAGGGAGACCAGACAGCAAATGTGAAAAATCAGGAGAGGGGTGGGGGGTGGGGTAATAAAAAGACCCCCAAATCAGGACTGTCCCTATAAAATCGGGACATCTGGTCTCCCTAGTTTGCAATAACAGGAATGGTCAGCCCCTTCCCTCAAAGTCTGTGCTTCACTGTCTCAATTTACCGTGCTTCCATAAACTGGGATACAGCATATGCAAGATTACTCCCAATTCCATCTCATGCACAGCAACATTAGGCTGTTTTATTACTATAGTGATATATATGTTTTAGTCCAGCACTTGTTACCTTTATCACAGTTGTAAACTGACCTCTCAGTGTAAAGTTTTTGTGTTATAATTTGAAATGCATCCAAGCTCACCCTGTCCAAAAACTAGTGACCAAGATTTAGTAATGGTCCATAACAGTGGTGGTATAACTTATTCAGTAGGTGAGGGGGTAGTGTCTAATGATAGACAAGATAACACAAATGGTGGTGGTGGTTGTTTTTTTGACAGCCAGCACCAGATTTTTATTTAAACCAGAACAAAGGGAACTGGATTCCACCGACCTACAATAACATTAAATATATATAAAAATAATAAATTCAAATACACACACTAACTTATTACAAAGTGTACTTAACTAAATATAACCCTCTACATAAATAATATTTCTATCTAGCTCCATAAGTACTGGCCATTACCTTACAGATTATTTTATTTTTAGTTCAAGGTTCTCTTTCCCCCAAATCTCTTACTGGGTTCTGTCTAATGCCCAAGTCAGTCTTTGAACCTCAGAAGTGCCTCTTGTCAAGTCCATCTCTTCAGGAAGAGATGCCAGTGCTGCTTGCTTGTGGAGGTGCACAGACGAGACCCACAGGACCAGGCCAGGACCATTAGACCAGACCCACAGGATCTAAAGGACATCTGGTTCTCCTGTCCCACTGGTACCACATGAATCAATGACAGGGACAGATGTTCAAGAATGTGCCATCAAACGTGGACTCGCTTGACCAGACAGCTTTAAACTGACTGGACCCTCCTGCACATCTGTCCTGCCCAACCTCAGCCTTTCCACTTACTCTTGGTTTCTCTCAAGTCCAGTTTGCATTCCATCCCTCTGGTTGCCCTCTCCCCTCACCCAGTTTCTCTTCACTTTCTCCTAATCTCTCTTTCTCTCTCAAGCTCCCCCTGCCTTCCTAGGTCCCTCATCTTCTTTTCCATCTGTCACTTCCCCTCCCCTGGGGGGGGAGGCACCACCTCTTCCAACTTTCTCAGAGGGAGTGGCTACTTTCTCGCCATAGAACAATGACTGCACATTCACGCTGAACACACCCTAAATCATATAATACCATACAAGGTTGAGTCCCTTTACCATATTTACCCATTTTTAGACTATATTTTCACTGATTCCTGTGGTATCCATTCAATTCTCTTGGAACCGGATCCAAAGCCCGTTCAAGTCAATGGGCTTTGAATCAGGGCGTTGCTACATCGACCATCGTTATACACACTCCCAAGTTCTTTGGGCCAAATCTTGTGGTGACCTACACACTAGGGAAACCAATACGCTGTCACAGAGCTTGGTGCCTGGCATGTTAACAGTAAATGTGGTTGGGTGTCTGTTTCCTTCTAAGGCTGTTCTAGCATGCTAAATACAAGTGGGAAAATTATTTAACTCTCTTGTTACTCAGAGGATCTCATCTGTGACTGACCTGGTTTTGTTCTGTCATTCATTTCTAAAGCATATTTTTCCAAGCTTTGCAACAGCAAAGGAAAAGCTTGCCATTTTGTATGATTTTTTCCTAGTTTAACATTATTGTTGATGTCAACAATAGAAAGAGGTGAGTAAACAGTGATATGATGGAAAAGATGGCTAGACTGTAAAATGAATGCACTGAAATTGGAGTATTTGCATTGTACTCACAATAGTTCTGTTTTTCTAACTTCACAAAGGAAAGGAACATAGAATCAGACAGTGCTGACTGCTGAAAAAATAGCAACGATCTCACTGGTGTTCCCATGGAGCTTCCATTTGAAATGAAATGGAGCCTCATGGGGTAGCTAATCTCATTCCCCCACAAGATCTTGCTATGTGTTCGGTTGGCAGCACTGTATACAGATTAGAAAAGCAGTCTGGGAAGGCTAGTTACAAAGCTTAGGGTAAATCTTGGCACAAAAAACCTATGTTAAGAAAAATGGATGATGGATCAGACTCCAATCCTCCAGAGGCAGGGAAATTCATATTTAAGACTCTTCAGCCTCTCCTTGTCACGTATCCCTGTTGTTCCAGGACCAAATCCAGCACTGGTGTAAACAGGCCCAACTCCTGTTGCACAGTGCAGCCCATATGGCACATAAGATTATGCACTGTTCATGTATCTCCAAAGTCAACAGTACTTAGACACAAAGGCATTTGTTTAAGGTTGTGATAAAAGGGGATGTGACTTGAGATTTAAATGACCAAAAACATCAGTTGTATTTAGGAATTTCCTTGCCTGAAGTAAATCTGTTTTGCTTTTAAAAACTTGGAAGTGGTCAGCCAAAAGATGTGTATTTGCTCATAAAGCTGCTATCCCAATAGGATACCAGACGGTGTATCTGAAGCACTAATGTTATCATTTGGAAAGAAATGCACTGAGAGCAACAAAACAATGTACTTAGTCTGATGTCTCTGCCTCTGTAGGCATTTTAGGCTTTGTACTAAGGAAATAGCCTTTAATTTTCAGGCTTTGATAAATAAGATGACAATTAAAAAGGGAAACCTTCAAATACTAGTTGATCTTAAAATTTCCTAAGGTAAAAGTTGTTCCTGAACTAATACATTCCCCCTAGCCTTTTATTTCAAAGGCTGAATCAAAGAGGCCAGTGGAACATCTTTACCTACCTTCTAAGATTACAAATAAACAAAATGTGCCAAACTGCTAGATTACACTTCCTATCTTCCTCATTCCTATTCACCAGACATTCCTTAGCTGTAATGCCAGTACCCATTCTTCCAGGCATGTCAACCTTCTGTTAATGAAGAATATTGTCATCCAATCCCCCGCGCCCCGGCCCGCCAAATTGAGGTAAATATTTAGATGTAGTCAGAAGCTGTCCATTTTGTTAAATGGGGAAATAAACCTCTCTCCGTTTACTTTGTTTCATAATATTTGCTGTTTTCTTGTTTCCTCCATAAGGAAATGTTGTCAAGGACCAGTGGTTGGGGTAGTCATTTTTTTTGTATTCCCATTCACAACACTCCAGATAAGAGCCATTGTTCATACTACAAATTTTCACCTCTAAGCAGCCTTTGTGGGATATTCTCTTTTCAAGCATTGCAGAAATCAGGTTGTATGGGTGGCAGGTTTGTTAGAGAGGACAGAGAGTAGCCTTTGTGCTTTCAAACACTTTCTCTTTATAAAAGAAGAAAGGGCTAACCTAATAAATGAGAATCTATCTCCTATCATCCCTCAGTAAAGCCTATGGAAGGGAGACAAAAGGTCCAGTGAACTGAGGTTTTGAGTAAAGCTCCCCTCAGGAGGAAGGGGAACTGTACTGCTTCCAGCCCTGCCCCTAGCCTTCCAGGCAGCTGCATCTCCTGTTTGGGGTCTGTACAGTCCCACCAGAGGGCAGGGTTGGGAGTGGTACAGCTGTGCCCAAGGAGCTGCCAGCCTGGGGCGCTGGCTCCTGGGAGTGGCAGCCCCACAATCTACTCCTTTCGTCATTGCCGTTCCTGGGAGAGCCCTGCAGTTCAGCGGCTATCAGTTGCTATCTGCAGATATCTCTATCCATGGGTATACATTTGTATCTGTGCAGGGCTCTACAATTAATTCTTGAAAATGTCTTTCCGGTGTGGCGTACCAGCAATAAATGTCTTAATGGTACGGCGTACCCGACCATACCGGCTTACTTGTACCACTGTGGAGCTGTAATTCCCCAAAATGGACCCACCATGCACATTCAGCAGAAGCATGCAGAAGAGGTGCAAGTGGTTACACAAAGAGCAAAGCAGTTGAGAATCAGGCCCATTGTTTTTTAAGAGGCTTATTGTAGGTGACTACTCTTTTATTTCAAATTTACAAACTCAAAGCAAATTTGAGTTTTGTGAATATTTTTGATAAACAAGGCCTGTGTTTTTCCAGGAAGATTTGAATATTAAAGAAATCATTTTTACAAAGGGATTTCTGCTAGGCAAAAAGTAAGAAAACCGTGAAAAATCATTTTTTCTGTTGCCAGGAACATAATAAATAAGAAATATGCCACACACAGAATACAATGAAACAAAATTGAATTAGGTATTCAGGGCCATATTGTAAGCCATATCACCATCCAACAGCAGTGGTGACGCAGGCAATAGTGTCCTGGGATATCATTAGAACAGATATATAACTTGTCAGGAGCTCTGGTAACGCAACAGATCAGCAGCTGACAAGTCACAATAGCAGGTGCTCAAAACACCTGTGCTGTTTCTATCTGGGAGGGATAGAGGAACTCCTCAAACGCAGTGGTGACAGCCATAGTAGAATAATATCAATAATACATAAATGAGCATTGGTGTAACCAAAGTGGTGGTAGCAATGGTGGGAAGTTTTAGAGAGAAAAATGTAGCATAGACAAGGCCTCAGACTACACAAAACAACATTTGATTTGGTCAAGAGACACCGAAGTGGATTCTGTGAGCATTACATGAGTATCTAGCAGAGCTGCTCAAAGAAAAGAGAAAATTATGTTTAGTTAAAAAAAAAAAATCTCCGTACAAGCTTCTGAAACTCAGATTTTTTGACTTAGAGGAAAGAGGTGGGAGCCTGAAAACTTATGGTTTTCAGAACAGTTTTGGGGGTTTGGTTCTCCCCTCTCCTTTTTTGTCCTTTCTTTTTTCAGAAGTGGGGGGAGGATGAAGGGGGTAAAAAAGATAAAGAAAACTGTAAAAGCAAAACCTGAAACACGTAAGACTGAAAATGAACTTTTTTTTTGTTAAAATCAAAAACTTAAAGTTCCTTTGAAAACATTCATTTTTGTAAGGGGGGAGGGGAAAGGTTAATTTTGTTAAAGCTCAAACAAAAATGTTGACCAGCTCTAGTGTCGAGTAAATAGTTATAGTGCTGGTCTAGAATTGATCTAGAGAATGGGAATGTACTGGTGGGAGATTCTTGCCAGTCACCATTCTGGCAAATGTTGGTATTAGTGTGCAGTCCTGCAAGCATAGATTCTACATGCTTGAAATATTCAGAGAGCATTGTTAACAGGCCATGAAAGCCAGTAGTAACAATTTCTTTGAATTGAATCATATTAATAAGTTCTATTACTTCTCCAAAGATTTTTTTTATTATTAACTATGCTAGCAGCAGGACATAACAAATGCAAAATACTTGTTCAAGATCACCACTGTTTTCAGCAGGGAATAATTAAGAATACATTTCAATAATATTTAGGATTCTAATGAATAAAAGATAACTCATGTAGGCAATTCAGAGCACTGCATAATTTTCTCCAAGGGGGTTAAAATGCATGATGAGTGTCTCATTCATAAGGAAGCACTTCTGGGTTATATGTTTCAGTAGCAGGTAGCAAGAGATCAGGGTTCAGGTAATGCAGAGCCCAGGATCTTTAACAATTCCACCTTTTCTCTAGGAAGGCAGAGTTTCTTTAACAAGAATTCAGTATAATTCAACATCACTCACCCTGTGAGGCAGCATACCCCCTGCAGGAAAGATGAAATTTTAGAGCTTCATGAGTGTATGAACAAAACAGAATCAAATCAAATATGACCATGGAGAAACTCTCCATTTTTATTCATGGAAGAAGTGACTGCTTTTTCCCAGCTGGATCTTACTCAATAAAGAATTGTGCTTCAATCTCCACAAAAACAACATAATGAAGGCACTAAAGAATATGACAATCAAACTCTGGCTTTCTTTCATACCCTGCTCCATTACTCTCCTCCTTTCGAAGTGCCAGATGTAACTATATATTCTTACATCACAAAACTGCAATGGTCTTTAAAAGAAAAAAGATTTTAAAAAGCAGAGAGATAAAAGTTATATAGCGCAGACAATTTGGAAGGGATTAGGATTAACCATCACAAACACATTTTAAACCCCTTGTTGTCTATGATAAGTGCAAAGTCCCACTTAAAATTGAGTTAGTAATTAGAACTGTGTGGGAAAGAAATTTCCCATCTTGGAAATTTCTTTTGCCATTTAAAAAAAAAAAAAAAAAAAAAGTCCTGGTCTACATCAGGCTGAAACCAAAACCTTTCATTCAAAAAAAGACCCACCCCAGAATATTAAATAATCCATAGACCAGAGTTCAAGTCCCTACGTCTTCTACATTCCAAGTGAGTGCCTTAACCACTAGGCTATGGGCTATTTTTGGATGAGTTACTCCCTCTCTTGTTTTGACCAGAAATTCCATCCTGGATTGGCAATATCTTCCCAATGAAAATTTGGTCTAAACTGATATATCCCTGTCAAAAGGTCCAGTTTTGCCAAACTGGTATTTTCTGATGAAAGACCATTTCATTGGAAAAAAATCTCACCCAGCTCTATTACTTACAACATGTTAGCTAAAATCTTTTAAAAATACAACCTGTTTTCCCAGTGTAGTCATGATATCTATGGGATGGCATAAAGGGGCTATGTCCCTGCCTCTCCACCACTTTTAGTACCTCTTCTGGGAGGCTGTATGCCTTAAGGAGAGTAAAGAGAGAGCAGTATCTTCAGCCAATGTATTGCAATTGTGCCTAGGCCTTATTTGGGTTGCATAGATGCGGGGACAAGGAGAACTGCTCCTTATGTCCTCACATCCTGGTGAGGGCCAGGAGCAGTCAGACACTTAGGTCCCTAAATACATTTGAGGATCTGGCCTAACTGCAAGGCATACCTTTGAGGACCTGAGCCTGAGTGCTGCTTAGTACTATAGTTCCCAAAATAGGCAAAAGTGTTGTTCTGAGTGTTTAGATGCTTGTAACTGTTATTTCCTTTGTTCCAAATAGTAAAGTTCAGCTGCTTAAGTTACTCAAATGAATCAAATGTTCTCTCTTCATCAGGTCTGTTTCTTTTCTTCTGCCGCCCCCGATACTCCCATAACTCCAAAATGGCTGAAGGGATTTTCTTTAACCTTCCCAAAAACATTTACCTCAAGGCCAAGACCAAGCAAAGAGTATCGCTCATTGAGGAGGTTCCCTGGATAGGGCCCCACCACACTACAACACCTTGCCCCCATGAAGAACCACAGAGTAGCCTGAGTTTTGGTGAGTTAATTCCTAGCGAAGTTTCAGGGAGTTTGTTCACACAGGAACTAAGTGCAGCTGGTCCGCATTAGACTCAATATATTGAAGCGGTGCTGAGGTGTTCAACAGCAGTCCTGGGAACTCTGGGGAAATAAGAGTGATTCTGCATGGTCTGTTTTGTATGTGGTGTTTATTTTTTGTAGATAGCCTGACTAGAACTGAGCCAGACACATTGCTGCCAGTTTTGTCAGGGCTGACAAGTTGCATCACCCAAACCTGAAGTGCCTCCCTGCTGCACCACTGAGATTGCTGTGTTGTAGACAGCCAGCCGCTGTCCTTCTACCAGCCACTGTCAGCTGAAGCAATGGTGGGTTTAAGAAGACTTCGTCTCTACCTCTCTGCTCCCTTGCTCTTGCCAAGCCACTGTGGAGTCCCTGCAGGAGGTGGGGGTGATGGAAGCAACTGGTAAGGAGCAAAAAGGGATGAAGCAGAGGCAAGGGGAGACCATGAGGGAGGCTGCCCGGGTCCTTCCATATCCTCAACTTCCTTCACCATCACAACCACCACAGGTAGTGCTAGGTCCCCCACCACACCTCCTTGCTCCAAACACCCTTCAAGCTGTTCTCCCCACCAGCAATATTGTAACCCTCTATAACCTGTTCCCTGATGGCTCTCTAATACCCTCAATTCTGTCTGGCTCCTTGTTTCTGAAGGGAATGGATCTTTCCCACAACTGGGCAAGGTTGGATGCACCCAAAGGAGAAATTAGTGACTGTTTTCACAAGGGAGAAATGTCACATAGGAAGTAGTGTTGCCAACTCCCTCTCTCTCAATGTTCTCATAATCTTATATTTGGTGTGGTTTATTTTCTTAATAACCAACCTCCTGGAGTCATGTGAATATGTGAGAATATCAGCTTTTTTTGTGAAGCAAGCTTCTAGCGCTTATGGCTGCTGAGAAAAGTTTGAAAATGTAACCTGAGCGAATGCTGAAGCCTTAAAACCAAGAAGGCAAGCAAAAAAGGCGCCCCTCCCTCCCAACAGGTATTGTCTTCTAAAATCTCATTTAAGACCATCCAATGTTTTTGTAAGTCTGACACACTTGAGGCAGTACTGGGGGCTGTAAAAACTTGGCAGATGTGATTTGGTTACACTGGAGCTTTCAACGAAAAAATTAAATCTTAAACCCAGACAGGGCTGGACAAGGGTTTGTTTTAAATATTAATGCACATGTTGACTTATCAATGCCCTCTGTGTAGAGTCTTGGCCTCCTTTTCTCCTTCCTCACACTAAACCTAGTTACTTTTCATAGGAATAGGCTGTAGATGTGGATCACAGCCAGAATACCAGAGCTGTAATAAAACTGACTTGTACAATACGTGTACCATTCTGTACACTTGCCAAAACTTGTCCAATAAAGCATAATCCTATTAACTCTTTGGTGAGTCGTCCTTGAATTCAAGGGAACTACTTCCCTGAGTAAGGGTTTGCCGTATTAGACTTGCAACTTGTAATTGTTTTATAGAGGGCGTAAGTGTCATAGGATGAGCAGTCTACACTGAACAATGTGCTTGGAACAATTTGGGGCAGACCAGGGGAGGAGCCATGTGAGTCATATTTATTTTGGACATACAACGCAAGGGACTGTCGCTGCTATAGAGGCAGTAGCGTAGCCGGGGGGGAGCGGAGGTAGCGGCCGCTCCCCCTGTGAGCAGAAGCGGCGCCTTAAAAAGAAGCGGCGCCTTTTTTTTAAAGCAGGAGCGGAGCTAAAAAAAGGCGCTGCTTCTTTTTAAGGTGCCGCTTCTTGACCTGGCTACGCCACTGTATAGAGGCACTGTCTATAAAGTGCAAGTCACCCACATAGAGCCTTGTTACTCAGGTTTTTATGGATGAAGTGGATTTCATCTAAAGGGAATATTGTAGTAAATCGTATAACTTTTAAAAAGACAGTATGCCAAAGTGAGGGAGGATCTATAATGGTAAAAGAGCTGTTTGTTAAATGATCCTGTAACACTGATACAAATAAAATAGGAACAAGGGTTTTCATGTATACTAGGGATGTAAATTAAGAAATGTGTGTATTGATATATTGAAAAGACATGCACTCTTTAATATACAGGGATAAGAATGTTTCTTATAAATGCATTAAATGTAAAACTTCTAGAGAGGCCTCAGGGAGTCAGACAGAACCAAAGGGCCCAAGAAATGATTGGGAGGCATAAGACCTTTGTACAAAAGATGCTTACCTCCTATAGATCCTGGGATGTCTGTAGGACTAAACCACAGCCCATTCTATGGTGGAGATTAAGGCCCAACTCCTCTAACAGAATGGTTTAGAAAAAACTCATGGAGTTTGCTGCTCACCAATCCTCTCCTGTGGGTATTTCCATGGGCAGGTCTTATATACTTCTCCTAACAATGTTCTGTAAATCATGGTCTACGGACTCCAAAAGCAACTCCTCTGAGTTCGGTGACTTCCACTGGAGTAAATGAAATCCGCATCTGGCCCTAAGACTGTTTTAAGGAGGTAAAAAGTGTAAATGTATTTCTGAAAATGTCAGTTACAGTACTTTACTGGAACATTGCCTAATTTGCTGGGGGAAGTACTTGGTTTTACTGGAAATGATCCTTTTAATTCATGGTAAGCGAGTGATTAAAAATTATGATCGGTCAAGAGACAGTAGGTCTGAGGTGCATTTCAGAGTGTAGATCAATAATCAGAGAAAAAATCAAAATACACTCTCTCGCTGCTAAGTGTTAGTGCATATTTTCCTCATGAAATTAATATAGTAGCGCTGCTCCACTGGCAACCTCATCATTCAGCACTTAGCAGACACAGTAATGACTATAGGCAAATGTGAACACTGAAACTCAAAGAACCTGTTAGCTTAAGTAGAAAATGAGGGAATGACCTATTATAGTTATGTTTTATCTTAGCACTGATTCCCCCACAACAGAGGAATAACAATGTAGAAAACAGGAATACAATTTTTGGTCACATTGCTACTTCCATTGGAAAAACCCTCAAAGGGAAGCCAGAGAGCAGGGCTGGTGCAAGGATATTTTGCGCCCTAGGCGAAAATTCCATCTTGCGCCCCCCTGCAGCACATTGAGGGGCAAATCTCAATGAGCCTTTATAGACCCCAGGGGCCAGCCATGCCCAGGGGCTGCTCCCCAGACCAGGTTCCCCCCTCCCCACCCCATCCACTCCCTCCCACTTCCCACCCCCTGACTGTCCCCCTCAGAACCCCCAACCCCCCTGCTCCTTGTCCCCTGACTGCCCCCCAGAACTCCACCCCCTACCTAAGCCTCCCTGTTCCTTGTCCCCTGACTGCCCCAACCCTTATCCACACCCCTGCCCCCAGACAGACCCCCGGGACTCCCATGCCCCATCCAACCACTCCCTGCCACAGGACCCCCAGAACTCCCAACCCATCCATCCCCCGCTTCTCCCTGTCCCCTGAATTCCCCAACCCCTCTCCACACCCCTGCCCCTGACAGGCCCCCCCAGAACTCCCGACCCTTCCAACCCGCCCTGCTCTCTGACTACCCCCCCCCCCCGAGACTCCCCTTACCATGCCCCTTCCGCTGGAGCCGCTGGCTCCACGTGGAGGAAAACATGCTGCCACGTGCACAGCCCCTCCCGCGCAGAGTGCTGAGGCAGCGGGAGGGGCAGCAGCTCACACTCCATCCTGGGAGCCGCAGAACCTGAGCACGGTGAGAGGGGAGCCGGTGGCATGCCTGCCCGGGCTGCGGCCTGGTGCCCCCCCCCCCGGGGGGCTCCTGCAGCGGATGCATGCGGGCAGCGGCCCCCGTGTGCCCCCCGGCTCTCCCACTCACCACGCTCGGGCTCTGCGGCTCCCGGGTGTGTGAGCCGCCGCTGCCCCTCCCGGAGCAGGCTCAGGGCCCCGCGCCCCAGCGGCGGCTCACACGCCCAGGAGCCGCAGAGCCTGAGCGCGGCGAGGGGGAAGCCGAGGGGTGCACAGGGACTGGTGCCCGCATGCATCTCCTGCAACCTGCAGGAGCCCCCGAGGGGGGGGGGGGCGCCGGGCCGCAGCCTGGGCAGGAGGGGTGGGGGGCTGCTGTCCCCCCTGCACCGCGCCGGCTCCTCCATGGCTGTGGCTCACCGCGCCTGCAAGCCGACACTTTTTGGTGCCCCCAACCACTTGGCGCTCTAGGCAACTGCTTAGTTCGCCTAGTGGTTGCACCGGCCCTGCCAGAGAGGCAGGAAAACCCTGTAAGGTTTCCCTTAAGAAGTTTATTGTGCTAAGCTTCTCCTCAAGGAGAAGTTTGAAACCCTGAAGGGGTTATACATCCCTAATGTATAGCTCCTGGGCATCTGCAGAGATGGCCAACTCCAGATGTATAGAGGTAGGAGCCTAGATCCACATGGTTGACCCTGCTTCTATGCTGCTTCACTACTCTTCCCACACCCAGCTGTGGAGGGGACCCGAAGACTTTCTGCATGAAAATCCAGAGCTGAGCCAAGGATGGTGTCACTGCTGGTAGTGCATTTTAAGATCCTCATGTGAAACATGCTACAGTTCAAAGTGTAGTGCAAAGCACAATTGTTATCAGATTGTTATTGTTAATGTACCAGAACTCTTTATTTCAATTAGTAAGGTGTCTTTATTTGATAAAATTTGTTTGTTTAAGCTATTAAATAACAGTACCAACAAAATTGAGATAATTCATAGAATCTGTTAAGAC
Organism: Macrochelys suwanniensis; assembly: GCA_033296515.1. NCBI lineage: Eukaryota > Metazoa > Chordata > Testudines > Chelydridae > Macrochelys > Macrochelys suwanniensis. The sequence continues at coordinate 38,579,008 of CM065783.1, forward strand.
ACACTTGGTCCAGTCAGGGTGAATAACTGGTGCCCACTCTAATTTTGATAGCTCATTCAGTCTGTAGAACTTAATAATAATAATAATTAATAATAATTTCCTAATAAAATCTAAAATATATTGACTTTTTAAAGGTGGGCTGAGGATTTGATTTTTTTTTTCAGCCGAACAAAACTAGGTTTCTTAAGAGGGTATAATTGGAGATTCAGGTTTCTCTCTCAAGTCCAGTTGCTGGCATGAGAGAAAGAAGTCTGCTTTCATAACTTTCCAGTGAAAAGGTGCAGGAATCTGATTTACACAATCTCTTCCTGAGGTAATATTGCCATCAGGCCAGGGCCGGTGCAAGGAAGTTTCACGCCCTAGGTGAAACTTCCTTGCACCAGCCCTGCGCCCCCCCACCCCGTGGCAGCCAGCTCCCCCCCTCCCCCCCCCCTGCAGCAGGTGGCTCTCCCCCCCCACAATGGCAGCTCCCCACCCCCCCACCCACAGCAGCTCAGCCCCCCGCCCGCGGCAGCCGGCTCCCCACCCTCCCCACAGCAGCCTCCCCACCGCCCACGGCGCCTCCCCAGCTCCCGGCTCCACTCTCAGCCGCTGAGCGTGGAGCCAGGAGGCAGCCACGGGGAGCCGCCTGTTTCCTCGCGAAGCCCTGCTTAGCCCCAGCGGCATGGCAACAGCTCTGGCCACAGCAGGGCTTCGCAAGGAAGCAGTCGGCTGCCTCCTGCCTCCCAGCTCGAGCTGGTGGAGCCAGGAGGCAGGAGGCAGCCGCCCACCGCTTAAGGTGGCGAAATGCCGCCCCCCAAATCCTGGCGCCCTAAGTGACCGCCTAGGGTCGCCTAGTGAAAGCACCAGCCCTGAACCAGGCACCCAGCAAGTACTATGCAGAATGGGTTACTGAACCTAGTTGTCTGAGAGGGGACTGGCAGATATTCCTGAAGCAGCCTCTTTTGGAAGACAGTTGCAGAAACATACTATATAATATTGTGGACACTTTAATGATATCATACACCTATAAAAATCAGGACAGAATAAAATAGGAGGAGAAGCATACACATTCTTCCTTTTTTATGAACATGGACTGATTGGCCTTTCTCTTTGTAGAAAGAGAATAGATGGAGCAATGACCATTTCAATTGAGAGAGATAATTTGTCCCACCACAGCAGAGTGCAGTTTCTGGTTCTTAATGGATTAGAATTACAGTACTTTTGGCTGCTCATGAAAGACTTTTAAAAAAAAAAGATAATAAAGAATACAGAATGTTGCTAGCTTTAAGAAGAATAGCAGTTACTAAGGTTAAGGGCACTGCTGATATTGTAGGTGTACTGTATATATAAAGTAAAGACATTTTAGAGACCTTAAATTCCTGTAAAGTCTCTTTCTTTTCTTTTTCTTGGGTTTTTTTTTTTTTTTTTGGCAGGGTGACGGACATTGTATAGTGATGATGCAGTTATAGCTTGCTGTCTTAAACAGCTAGTTGAGAAACCAGCAAAAATCAGTTGCCCCAGACAGCTTAATTTCTACCTAAAGTTTGAATAAAATTACACTGGTAATTATGATGGTTTAAAGTGATCACTCAAGAGTTGATTGCTTATTGGATGGGGGTTTTAGTGTGGGCTGTGCTGTAAGAGAATAACTGGCTTCAATTAGCTGGTATTTCTCATAGCTATTTGGACCTTAATATGGCTTGACAAGATTTTTTTAGAAGATCATGTGGTGGTCTTTATAGTTCTAATGCTCTCTGGATTTCTTAAATCCCATGGCACTTTTTGAAGTGAATGAGGTTTAAATAAACTGAGATCTATGTCAGTATTTGTTGTACATAATTGTTATCCATCCTCTGAAAATATTATTGTAATGGGCTAGATGAAAGGGAAGCCAGTCAAGCATGCTCTCTCTTAATGAGGTCATGTTGGATAGCTATGAATCTAGAAAAGGAAGTAAGGCAGAAGCCTGGCTCTCTCTCTCTAAACAGTCTGAAGCTAGCTTCACTGGTATATACAGAGCTAATATTACTTATTTCTAAAGTATTGCTAAATCCCTAGCTCTTCTAGTAAGTTATTTATGTTCTTCAGACAATGCAAGACCAAGCAAGAATAAAGCTTTGGTAGTCCTGTGTGACTGCATTGAAGTAAATAACATACAATTTTCATAAGATTATTATGTCTAGGGCAGTTTTCTGAGTTGTGTTGTAAGCAAACTATTCATTTATAGCTATTAATAGAATGAAGTGATAGTCCTTTTGCAGACTTTTCCAGCAGCATTATGGATATAGAACAAAACATTATATATCATTTACTTTTCAGTGTTTATAAAATGATAATAGAAAATAAACTACTACAACTCCAGATACATATCTGGATCTTGCAATCCATCTGACAGTAGTTCTTACCTACTAGTCAGCTTATACTGTGAGCTGCTGAGTACTCTTAGCTTATCAGGCCCAAATGAGGGTGATCAGTTCAGTATTATAAATTGTTCGTTGTCAACAGCGACAATTTTTCTTTAACAGTGTAAAGTAACTAAAATAGCAGTTTCTTATAAAATAGCGGTTATAGAGAGGACATTAAAAACAGACACACCTATGACATTTCAAGCACTGCTTTTTGCATAATGTATAGTAAAAATTTAGGCTAACTAAACATTAGGGGCTTGATTAAAAGCTAAATGCTGCAGTTTAACAGCTAACTACTAGGGAATTGACTCTGTTCTTCCAGTCACACACGTGAACAATCAAAAAGGGAAATAAACTCTGGCTCACATTTTTAAATATAGGGGCATATTTAGGCACTTTAAACCGAACCCCATACCACTGATGTCAACAGAAGCTTTGCCACTGACTTCAGCAGAAGCAGAACTCTGGATGATGTGTCCTGATTTTCAGAGGCACTGAACATCCCCAATTCCCACTAACAAACAGTGATTTGTAAAACTTTTCAGAAAGGGGCCAGGCCCACAATCCCCATCAAGCTATTTTAATGTTTTATCTGATCAACATCCAAGTAAAGTGTTTTAGAGCGAGATTGCAGCATTGGTGGTTCAGTGGTAGAATTCTCGCCCGCCACGCAGGAGGCCCGGGTTCAAGTCCCGGCCAATGCACGGGCTAAACCTTTTAGGGGGGAGGGATAGCTCAGTGGTTTGAGCGTTGGCCTGCTAAACCTGAGGTTGTGTGTTCAATCCTTGAGGGGGCCATTTAGGGATCTGGGGCAAAAATTGAGGATTGGTCCTGCTTTGACTAGCTGACCTCCTAAGGTCCCTTCCAGCCCTGATATTCTATGATTCTATTCTATGATCCCAGTCCTGAAGTCCTTGCTCAACTGAGTACTTCCACTGAGTTCAATGAGAGTCAGGGCCACACCATTGAGCTTCTACTGCCTGGTTTCTTAGGGGGTTCTGAGTCTGCACAGTTCCCTTGAGCGGTCACTGGAGCTACGATGGGTGCTCATCACCTCTGAATATCTGGCCTGCCTTCTTTATTCAGGCAAAACTCCCACAGAAGTCAACATGAGGAAAGGCTTCGTGATTGGCCCAGGTTGTCTGCTAGTAATATTTGATTCTACATAATCAGACTGTCCCTCCTTTATTCTTCTCCAGTGTTTGGGGAGTGTGGCAGAAGTATGTTTTTAAGAGATAACAGAATGTGGATTGGGGATTGGGGATGGGGGTGGGTGGTTCTCTTAGGGCATAGTCCTGCATCCATTGAATTCAAGAGCAGGACTCCCATTGATTTCAATAGATATAGGACTGGGCCCTTAACCAAGGACCGAGTCAGTATATAGAGTAACATGGGAGAATGCAAAAAATGAGTGGGAGAAAGATTGATTAAAAACCAGTGAAGCAGAAGGTATGAGAGAAGCAGGAAAGCAATAAGAATAAAGTCATGCATTTTCTTCAATAGCACAGTGATGGGACTCCAACTGGTAATTTCTTTGGTTCGCTGCTATGGCAGTAACAGCCAAGGCTGTAACCAGATGTGTTTTTTTTCTATTTGTTTGTTTGTTTAACAGAAAACCTCCGTGTTATTCACACTATGCTCTCCCAACTATACCAATACTGTGGACTTCATATAAGATACTTTGTCACAGGTAAATCCCAGATTCAGTTTAAGCACCTATTTATAATAGAAAATGGAGATGCTGAACATGTATTCTGTAGGAGGTGCTAAACTGACAAACTGGTCTGACCCAGTAAGGCCGTTATGTTCTTATCTGTTTAATCTCTTCCACTGTGAAACCTAGCCCACATTCCTTATGAGCTTTTCTTGAACTTTCCTACTTTTTCCTGGCTTTTGTTCCAAGAAAGACTATCTGTAAAAGTTATGTCCCCCTCCCCCTGATTTTGCACTGCTACCGGACCTGAAACACCAAATGCTATTTTTGCAAGTAGTCTTCTGAAATACAGCAGGTCTGAAACCATGTTACTTTTAGTGTGGTTGAGAGAGCGCCCAGAGGGTACACCATTTCCCCCAAAGCTTATAGACTTATTTCAGTTGCAGACCCATGGCAGTGAGACTGGAAACAGAGAATGCATATGCTGACATCCTTCAAGATTGCTAAGGTCTACACTTTAAAATTCTGATTGACATAGCTTCTTTGCTTGGGTGTGAAAAATCAGGAGTGCCAGTTTTTCACACCTGTGTGCCATAGCTATACCATCCTAACCTTCGTGTAGACAGGGTTAGGTCAACAGAAACATGCGTCTGTGGACCTAACTACTGCCATGTGGGGAAGTTATTACCTACAGCAACAGAACAATGTAGAAAGTGCCTAATATATGGCACTACAGCACCATAATCATGCCCCTATTGTACCTGTAGTGTAAACAAGCCCTTAGTCATTCAGGATCCAAACTTTTTGATTGACATTCTGACTCCATAATATATTGATGCAAAACACCAGGCCTGGCTTTTACCTGAGTTAAGAATTGAAATGATTTGAGTCTAATCCAACAACACTTCCGCACATGAACAGTCCTATCGAAGTCATGAATGACTCAGAAAAGCAAGGTTTGCTCACGTGTGGAAGGACTGGGCTCTGTATTTGCTTGATTGTAAGAACTGCACATGTTAAGTGCTACCTAATGCTTAAGTGACTTCACTAGAAGATCAGGCCTCTCCAATGCTCAGACTAGTCACTAAACTAGGGGTGGGGGAACTGTGGGCCAGGGGTGCATCTGGCCCTCCAGACATTTTAATCTGGCCCTCGTGCTACTGCCAGGGAGTGGGCTCCAGGGCTTGCCCCACTCCATGTGTGCCGTGGCTTCCCATGGCTCCCAGAAGCAGCAGCATGTCCCCTCTCCGGCTCCTAAGCGTAGGGGCATCCAGGGGACTCTGCACCCTGCCCCTGCCTCAAGCCCCGCCCCCGCAGCTCCCATTGGCCATCTACCACAGCCAATGGGAGCTGCAGGGGCGGCACCTGCAGATGGGGCAGCGTGCAGAGCCGCCTGGCCATGCCTCTGTGTAGGAGGCGGACATGCTGCTGCTTCTGGGAGCTGCTTGAGGTAAGTGCTGCCTGGAGCCTGCACCCCAACCTCCTCCAGCATCCCAACCCTCTGCCCCAGCCCTGATCCCCCTCCTGCCCCCCGTGCCCGTTGCTCCCACCTTCCTGTACCCCAGAGCCCACACCCCCAGCCAGAGACCTCACCCCCTCCCGCATCCCAACCCCCAATTTTGTGACCATTCATGGCCCGCCATACAATTTCCATACCCACATGTGACCCTCGGGCCAAAAAGTTTGCCCATCCCTGCACTAAACAAATATGCTAGGATTAGGGATAAATGTTTTATCAGCATTTAAGTTGTGATGTTTGTATTATTCAGGACTCAGCAGGTGTAAAACTACACAGAACAACTCATTCAATGCTGCAGTGTGACTCAAATCTGAGGAGCAGCAGAGCTGAAGGATATGTGGCAAAATAAATGTGACAAGCCTCATCTGGCCCTTGGATTAACTCTTCTCATTTTCTTCCCTCCCTCCCTTTTTCTACTCTCTGAATGTTTTGAACTTAATTTTTCAAGTGCACTGTTAACTCATTCTAGAGAGTGTCTCATTTTCTGCTAGACAGATTATCAGAGGAGAACGAGCTCCCTCTGGCTGCAATGGAATAGTGGCTCTCTTTTCTTTCCCTGTAGAAGCCTCAGAAGAGTCCCCTAGATATATACATATCTAGAACACTTTATATAGTACTATAACTTTGCATGCCATTTTAGAGATTTAACAAATAAAATAAAAGGCAAGTTCCTACTCTGGAGGCGGAGCATTTACAACTGAAAGACGAAACATAGAAAATGAAGGTAACATACTAAGGAATGGGTAAGGAAAGGAGGGATAAGGAATCCAATCTTGCCATTATATGTACAAGACAAGTCCTGATCTCTTTAAAAAGAGGGGAGGCAGGGCAAGAAGCAGGAAGAGGTTTAGAAAGCAAGGTGAAATAAGTAGGACTGAAGGAGATGGAGGATATTTGGCATGCAGGGAATGGCATGAAGACAAGATTGAGAGGAAGACAGTCAGTGCTTAATTTGTGCCAGGGCTTGCCAGGGCTGAGCCCCAGGCAGCACCTCTGTTTTGCAGTTCATAGCCCTGGCAGCTCTGGGCTTGCCATGTCAGTTATGAAAGTAAAAAAATTGCTTGAGCCCCGGCACCTCTTTCATTACAAATCAAGCACTGAAGACAGTGTAAGTAAGAAACAGGGAATAACAAGGTCTGAAGAGAGAGCGTAGAGCAGTGAACTTTCAGGAGAGCATAAGGAAATGAGAAGAGATGTAGGCAGAGGCAGATGCTGCTTTAAAGCAGATACTTTAGCCACAGGAGACACTTATGCCACCTGTGTAGGTAAAAGTTGGAAACACCAGCGTGAAACTTGTCACTCCTCTATTATGTTGGGTAAGCTGCTTCATGCCCGTTAAGATAATAACGTAAGCCCCCTGGGAGGAATCAGGTCTCTCTTTTTAGGCTCAGCCTCATGGAGACCATCAGATGTTCCACTATATCTTCTATTTAACAATAAACCTTCATCCAGTGCCCATCCATTTCCAAAGGCACCCACACTAGTTCTATAATGTTCCTTATTTCTCCCTCACTGTTACTGCCTAGCTGGCATGGTGGAGCAACTTGGGGCAAGAGGTCATCTACTGAAACTTGCAGCAGGGGATCTAATCCAATAACTTTGCTGGAGCCAGGTCTGGCACATACAGTGTGTGTGTGTGTGTGCGTGCGCACATGCATGTGTACTGAGTAAGCTCAATCAAGCTAGTTTTACTTGACTGAAAACCACACTCAACACCAATAGACACACATTTAACTTGGGTTTTAGCAGGCTGAGTATTAGCCAGAAGGGACTTACTAAGTCATATGTTTTGCTACTATTTGATCCAACTCCCATTAAAATCACTGGGAGTGTTCCTTAGAGGAACTGATTGAAATACCTTGGATCCATGACCATTTGATAGTTATAGTGGGTTAACGGGGCCTGGTCTACACGAGGAAATTAGGTCGATGTAACTACATTGCTCTGCGATGTGAAAAATCCACACCCTTGATGGGAGAAGCCCTCTCATCAACATAGGTAGTGTCTTCACTGAAGTGCTAGAGTAGTGTAGCTGCAGTGTTTTACAGTGTCACCAAGCCCTGGGGTCCCTAACTTGGTTCTAGGCTGGCCATAGAGAGTGTCTTTCTAAAGTTTATCTCAATCTCTTACTGTAGCAATCTCTTACTTTGACTGTAAGCTCTTTGGGGCAGGAATCTTCTTTTCAGTATATGTGTAAAATGCTTGTCCCTGATTAGAGCCTCTCAGGGCTACTGCAGTACAAATAAAAATAATCTATTTGTATGGTGAAAACTAATGTAAAAAGGGGAATGTAATCCTTGATGTAATAAAATGACAGTTTCCTGGGAGGCAAAAATGTATTCAGATACATCTGAGGTGCTTTTTCTGATACCATAGGTGTTTGGATGACATGGTGACAAGTGCAATATTAACATGTAGGTAGATCTGAGAGAAGGGTTCCAAATGAGCATGACTCAATAGTGTTGAAATATTAAATAAAAATCAGTGACTCTGACTAGTATTATTCCAAGGCATCACTTAATGACAAAATTATGTCACGGATTTAAAATGTTAATTTAGCTAATGTAATTGAAGATGATAGTTCTGTTTGTATAAGAACAGCTGTTGCTCTTCCAAGCATACTAAGCTATTTGTTTCAATAATACACTGGAACATTGAGTTCCACAAATGATGTTCTGTTTAAACAAAAAGTTTCCCTCTGCCTGTTTGGATTCTGCCTTTTAATGCAAGTTAAATCATCTTTTGAATAGGAACAACTAAGCGAGACTGCAAATTTGGCCTTCTGTAAATCATTTCTTGCTTTATTTACCACTATTGTATCTCATCTTCTTTCCTTTTCCACATAAATTAGTACTAATCATTTTAAAATTTCCTGTCTCTAACCTCTTCGCTACATCCACAAGCCTCTAACCAGTTTAGTTGCCCTTCTCTAACTTCTTACACTTTTGCAGTATCTTTAAAAAGAAAACTTATCAAGTAGCAAAAGATTATTCCTGCTGGATGGATCTTATTCAATTCTTAAAATTAATATTCTTTAAGTCTAATACTAATACTTAGCATTTCAATGCTTCACAGAGCCTTGAGATAACTTAGTGTCTCTCCTGCCACCTAGTGGTTACTTCTCTATAGGACACATTGGATTAAAAAGAACGCACAATGATTGTGCTTTGTAGTATTCATAACTCTCATGACAGCATCCTGGCAACTTCTCATTATAGGGTTATTCTAGAGAGGTTTTCAGGAGCTTCTGACAATTACAAGTCCAATAATTTTATCACTAATGAGTGTCTGAGCTTAGGAACATGTTCCATATTGGTTATGGGATTTAAATGAGTATCAACATTGTAGAATTGCCATTTCCATGGCAAACAGTCATATTAGTTAAGCAGTCTTGTTTCTCCTGAGGTTTTATGTTTTCTTCCTTATTTTACTTTGTGAATATTTAAAATATTTTTGATAGCTTGAGGAGATGCTTTTTGTAGAATCTGTCTGTACTTGCTCCTCCTATTTTAGATGCAATTCATTGTGCATAGGCGTTGATATCAGAATAATTGGGAGCAATGTCTTAGGGTTGCTACAATGTTAGGACATGAAGTGTTAATAAAACACAACTCCCAACAGAATTTTTGAGAAACTCAAGGGAAATTAATGGAATTGTTAGGACGTGATGTAAAATGAGTTCTTCCTAACAGAACAACGACTTTCCTCTCAGGATGTAAGATAGAGAAATAAATTTTAGGTCTCTCTAGTTGATTTTAATCCTGACCTGAATTTAAAGAGAAGGAAAAAAATTAATGATACACTGTATGAAGATGCAACAAACAAGTCTTTTACTCTAATTATAAATGAAAATAAAATGGTAATCCTCTTGTTTGCAACACGTGGAAGGGAGAATATCTGAGAGGAGAGAATATTTCTCAGTTTCTGCTGCTGTCCAGCGCACCCTAGGATGCATGCATCTCTCTGCAGCCACATTCGAAAGAAAGGATTGGGCATGTTTGCTCTACAAAAGCCCAGCTCATAAAAACCTGACCATCTCCACCTCCCACTACAGCTTAGTACCCAGAGCATTTTGGTCTAAAGAAGTGAAGTAGTGAGGTTTTGAACATTTTGGGGGCAGGAGGAGAGAATCACAAGCTTTTCACTGGATAAGAGAGTGGGGTGCTTTTAGATGGTTAAAAGAATTTTGCTCACTCATTTGCTATATTCTTTATTACTCTTGTTTTATCTTGAGAGTTAGAAATAATCCCTAATAAAATGTTGACATTATGGTTCCTACTGTGGCAAATTGCCGGCACTACTATGATGGGTCCCGCACTTTCTCTTCTTGTGGGGGGGTTTCAGGGTGCCATTTCTTGCCCCTGAACTGGGGTAACAGCTATCCTACTAGCATCCCAGGGAAGGGGAGTGGAGAGGGAGGGACCCGGGCCCGCCCTCTACTCCGGGTCCCAGCCCAGGGGCCCTATGATAGCAGGTGAACCACTTGTACCAGTGATTCTTTCCCCTGGGCTACTTCCCTCTCCTGACCTTCAGCTTGTGGGGCTTCCTGCCTTCCCTCTGCACAAGCCAGGTGTCCCTTTACCTAGGATCTTGGTCTTCTTAGCCTGCTGCAGCACTTCTCAAAACTCTCCTCCGCTTTCCTCCGAACTGCTCTTTGTTCCACCACCAGTCCGCTCTGCTTCACTCCTCCAAACTGCTCTCTGCTCCACCACCAAACCACTCTGCTTCACTCCTCCAAACTGCTCTCTGCTCCACCACCAAACCACTCTGACTCAGCTCCTCCAAACTGCTCTCTGCTCCACCACCAAACCACTCCGCTTCACTCCTCCAAACTGCTCTCTGCTCCACCACCAAACCACTCCACTTCACTCCTCCAAACTGCTCTCTGCTCCACCACCAAACCACTCTGACTCAGCTCCTCCAAACTGCTCTCTGCTCCACCACCAAACCACTCCACTTCACTCCTCCAAACTGCTCTCTGCTCCACCACCAAACCACTCCACTTCACTCCTCCAAACTGCTCTCTGCTCCACCACCAAACCACTCTGCTCCAACTCCTCCTCACTCTGCTCCAGCTCCTCCTCTGGCTGATTGAAGCAGGGGGATTTTATCAGGTGACTGGCTTCAGGTGCTCTAATTGGTTTCAGGTGCTTTTAATTAATCTACAAGTAATAAGGCTTCTCCTCATCCTAGATCACTCTCCTGCTGCCTTTTGGCCATGCTGTATCACACTACATTATAATAATAGTATTGAAACTGAATGTAGTGCTGGTGAAAATTGCTGGGGTGACAGGTCTGGAGGACAAAGTCAATTATTTAGCTTCAGGACAGATGTCTGTGCAGCTGCTCTACAAGCTCTTCTACATTGCCCACTCTGCTCCTGGAATGGCTGCCTTTGGGGTAAGAGTACGTCATTCTGCAAGCCCATTCAGTCCCCCTTTTGAGGCAGCCAACAAAGGAGGCATAGTGATCCACAAACCTGTACAAAAGGAGTGGCCAGGCCATCCCAGGACTCAAATCTCCCAGATAATAACTAGTTTCAGTTGCTATCAGCCTCTGGTGGATTTGGGTGGTTTAGATAGCACAAACCACATGTGGAAAGGTCCCTGGAATAAGATTGATCTTCAGCAGACAAAATGAGGAAGATGCTTTGAGTTGGCTTGCAAGCTACACATTTTTCCACCTTTGGTTAAAGTGGCATAAGGGCCTCCGGTATCGATAAAACTAGAATTTCAAAACTATTACCTGCATATTATATTGAGTGTTTAATATTTGATCGTGTGTGTGTAAGTGGCAACATCTTAGTATCACCTACGCAAGGTGACTTTGAACTGAATTGACATTCTTTGTTAACAAATTGTCTAAACTGGAACTTGAGTTGTTTGGTTGAACACACTAGGAACAGGCCTGCATTAGGACAGTACCAAAAATCACCTGGGCAGAAGATTACAGAACAAGGAAAAATGTTCATCTCTGTAGTAAGACTGTGATAAGACCCAAATGAATTGAACTGGTTTATTATTTCTTGATGAATTCCACATGCAGGGTTGGCGCTTCCACTAGGCGACCCTAGGTGGTTGCCTAGGGCAGCAGGATTTGGGGAGCGGCATTTTGGCGGTGACTCATTTCCTGGCGGCGATTCAGCAGCAAGAAAAGCAGCTGCCGAAACGCCGCCGAGAACGCAGCTTCACGGGAGCTGCCGCCGATTACGGCGGAGGAGCGCTGCCGCCTAGGGCAGCAAAAACCCTGGCACCGTTACTGTCCACATGGAATATGTTATTTACAGAAGAAGAATTTTTGTATTTAGCCCTAGAAACATGGGTTATAAATAGGGCTGTCAAATAATCTCAGTTAAGTCATGCGATTAACTAAAAAAAATTAATGGTGATTAAAAACATTAATCACACTTTTAATCACACTGTTAAACAATAGAATACCAATTGAAATGTATTAAATATTTTTGGACGTTTTTCTACATTTTCAAATATATTGATTTCAATTACAACATAGACTACAAAGTGCACAGTGCTCACTTTATATTATTATTATTTATTATTATTATTACAAATATTTGCACTATAAAAATGATAAACAAAAGAAATAGTATTTTTCAATTCACCTCATACAAGTACTGTAGTGCAATCTCTTTATCATGAAAGTGCAACTTACAACTGTAGATATTTATTTATTTTTGGTTACATAACTGCACTCAAAAACAAAACAATATAAAACTTTAGAGGCTACAAGTCCACTCAGTCGTACTTCTTGTTCAGCCAATTGCTCAAACAAATTTCTTACAAGAGATAACGCTGCCTGCTTCTTGTTTACAATGTCACCTGAAAGTAAAAACAGGCTTTCACGTGACACTGTTGTAGCAGGCGTCACAAGATATTTATGTGCCAGATGCATTAAAGATTCATATGTCCCTTCATACTTCAACCATCATTCCAGAGGACATGAGTTCGTGCTGATAACTGATTCTGCTCGATAATGATCCAAAGTGGTGTAGACATTCATTTTCATTATCTGAGTCAGATGCCACCTGCAGAAGGTTGATTTTCTTTTTTGGTGGTTCAGGTTCTGTAGTTTCCACATCGGACTGTTGCTCTTTAAGATTTCTGAAAGCATGCTCCACACCTTGTCCGTCTCAGATTTTGGAAGGCACTTCAGTTTCTTAAACCTTGGATCCAGTGCTGAAGCTATCTTTAGAAATCTCACATTAGTACTTTCTCTGTTTTGTCAAAGCTGCAGTGATTTGTTCTTAAAATGAACAACATGTGCTGGGTCACCATCCGAGACTGCTATAACATGAAATATATGGCAGAATTTGGGTAAAACAGAGAAGGAGACATGCAATTCTCCCCCAAGGAGTTCAGTCACAAATTTAATTAACACATTTTTTTAAAACTAGTATCAGCATCAGGGAAGCATGTCCTCTGGAATGGTGGCCAAAGCATGAAGTGGCATATGAATGTTTAGCAAATCTGGCACATAAATACCTTGTAATGCCAGCTACAAAAGTGCCATGCGAATGCCTGTTCTCACTTTCAGGTGACCTTGTAAACAAGAAGCAGGCAGCAGTATCTCCTGCAACAAACTTGTTTGAGCGATTGGCTGAACACGAAGTAGGACTGAGTGGACTTGTAGGCGCTAAAGTTTTACATTGTTTTATTTTTCAGTGCAGTTATTTTTTGTACATAATTCTACATTTGTAAGTTCAACATTGATAAAGATATTGCACTACAGTACTTGTACTGGGTGAATTGAAAAATCCTATTTTTACAGGGCAAATATTTGTAATAAAAATAAATATAAAGTGAGCACTGTACACTTTGTATTCTGTGTTGTAATTAAAATCAATATATTTGAAAATGTAGAAAATATCCAACAATATTTAAATAAATGGTATTCTGTTATTGTTTAACAGTGCGATTGATCATGCGATTAAATTTTTTGACTGCCCTAGTTAGAAACCATATTTCAGTGTGTGATGCAATTCTACTTTTTCCATTGTTCCAAATTATTTCCTTGGTGACAACCAGCTGATATCAATCAGCATAACTCCATTGAAATCAAGCCATCATTTCTGTCTTTTTGAATTGAAAGAAGCAATTGTAAATTCCTATAATTGGGCAGTTTTCTCCAAAAAGTTTTTCTTCCCCGAGTTAATCTGTGAAGCTCCTGGAAGAGTAAAGATATCAACTAAACCCATTCAATCCAAAGACTTATAACATTTGTATAGTTTTTTTCCACATCCTACTGCTACTAAACTAGGGTGACCAGATGTCCCGCTTTTATAGGGACAGTCCTGATATTTGGGGCTTTTTCTTGTATAGGTGCCTATTACCCCCCACCCCTTGTCCCGATTTTTCACACTTGCTATCTGGTCACCCTATACTAAACAAAAGTGTGTAGGTTAAAGGTTACTTCTGTAACTGGAAGACAGCAAACACTTTTAAAATGTTCAGATGCTAGTAATATTTTGTGCTTTAGCTTGTATTTTTTTTTTTTTTTTTTTGAGAAAGAGGTTCTTATTCTTTGCATATGATAAACATTTTACAGAGGATTCAAAAAGCCTGTTCTGGGTTGAGAGAGATTATTGGCCTCAGTAATTCCCCATTTTAAGTATAGGTACATTGCACCTTTGTATTTGTTAATGATATACTATGTATGAAACATAGATGTTCTACGCTGGCTCAAATAGTCATTCTGCACATTTTAGTATTTTTCTTCTGATTTTTTAAAAATATATTCTATAATTAATGAAGTTTTATTATTTTTAATCCACTAGAGGGCAGATTACTACAGTATAACTACATATGGAGCCACGTTTACAAAAATGAAAAATTTATCCAAGCTGCTTGCATTAAAAGGACATACATTTTTAGTATGCCACTTTAGTCATGAAAGCCAAATGGAAATAGAAATACAAAATGTCTTTAATTATAAGACAATGCAAAATTGTTAGCAGTGAAGCTTCACGTGTGTGCATGGTGACTGATTGGGCTATCCACTGGAAAATTACAATCTCCATTTAAGGCACTAGAAAGTTGGGCCCCATAATCAACGTGTCTCGTGATAGATTTAATAATAATAATAAATTCTCATAATGTGAAAAAGCCCTTCGTCTATGAGAACACACTAGTTTCTATGGCTGGTACCACAGCAACCCCCAGGGGAACAATTACAGGGAACGTCCTGCTCTGCTCTCTGTCGCTCTGTGGGGATGGTGCATCCTTTTGGGATGTAGGAGCTGTGAGGGGAAGGAGCAAAGTCAAGACAAACAGAACCCTCAGAGGATTTAGGTGCCAAATTCTAACTAGTCTCTACCAACCATGTGTGAACAGAGAGATTTGAGAAGCTTAACTTGGCCAAAGGCTGGCAAATTTTCATGAGGAGAGCAAAAGGCACAGCCAGGGTGACAAGAGGCAACACCTCTGCCAAATTTAAAGTCCCTGCTCCAAAACATGGAGGTGCTACTGCTTCTCAGTTAAATGGTAATAAAAATTTTCCTTAACATGGGCAGAACTACATATTATTCCCCGACCTTGTTCTGAAAAACAGCTGAACTGTTTTCAAGCTGAAATTTGCATGCCACTCCAACCAAAAACAACCTTTTTTTTTTTTTACTTTCATATAATTCCATCTTGAATTCTAACTATTGCCCTGAAATGTTGCCAAAAAAGTGAGATCTTACAGTTGCAAAACTGCTCTAAATATAGTGGAAATCTTATTTGTGGGAAGCTTTTGGAAAAAGCATTTCCTTCTCTTAGCACAATTCTTCTCTACATGATCACATTTGGGTTTGTCCGAATGCATTATTGGTATTCAGGAACTGGTGAAACAGAAGAGGCTTATACTCCTGTTGTCTCATGCACTTTATTACCACCAGTGTGATCAGCTATAGACTGGCTTTGACAAAAGGTGTAAGGAGCGATTATTTTTCAATCTAGGGCTGAAAAAACAGTCTCCCAAACTGACGACAGCTACAGTGCTTAAAAACCAGCATAAGAACCAGAGGAGAAGCGAACAATGTGAAAAGTTATCAGGCCAAGCAAAATGGTCAAAAATTCTCATTGGCAAGTTCACCTCAGATTTGGGATAACAGTAGATCTTTTTCTGCAGTGTACAATTCCTACTGCAAAATATTAAGAAAATAACGAAGAGTTTGGAAGGAATCTAAATCTTCATTCTCCAAGACATAAGCCAACACCAACTACGAGGGTTTGGGGAAAACTTTGCCTGGGGCAGGTTACCTTTAACTACTCATGTTAGCATTTCTTGCACCTTTCTCTGAAGCTGCTGGTACTCGTCATTGACAGTAACAGGATATTAAGCTAGAGAGACCACTGTGGCAGGTCCTATGAACTAGGTCCTATAAAAATGCTGCATAGCTTTTGACAGCAGTAAGGTGACATTTTGTCCACCTTCCACCCCCCTTCCCCTCTGTCCTTGCTTGTCAAAACACAATGGGATGTCTAGGTATCAGATGTGGCCATGTTACTTAAAAAAATATTACCTCTGTTTGCCTAAGACTTAGAATCATAGAATCATAGAATCTCAGGGTTGGAAGGGACCTCAGGAGGTCATCTAGTTCAACCCCCTGCTCAAAGCAGGACCAAACCCAATTAGATCATCCCAGCCAGGGCTTTGTCAAGCCTGACCTTAAAAACATCTAAGGAAGGAGATTCCACCACCTCCCTAGGTAACCCATTCCAGTGCTTCACCACCCTACTAGTGAAAAAGTTTTTCCTAATATCCAACCTAAACCTCCCCCTCTGCAACTTGAGACCATTACTCCTTGTTCTGTCATCTTCTACCACTGAGAACAGTCTAGATCCATCCAGTCTAGACTTGCCCCACCATCTTTCTCTGGAATCTACTAACTAATGCAAACCCATTCAAAGGTGAATGGTTTGAGATATGGAGTTGTTACAGTTTGAAGGGCCAGCCTTTAATAAAATTAGAGAGGAGGAAGTTTTTTAAGGGAAACTTGGGTATTCCCAGAGACAGAACTATGCTATTTTTCATTGCAAAAGCTGGCAGAAATGCCCTAGTCTCCCTATTGGAGAAATCCAGTCATTCTCATGAAAACATGCGATAACAGATCTTCCAGGCAAATACTCTCACACTGAAACATGGCACTTTCACACAGTTGTAACAACAGACTGCTCCTTGATCCCCTTCACTGAAGATGGGTGGGTGTGTAGCCAGTGATTCAGGCAACAAGTGGCTTTCCAATTAGCTTCAGCCAACAGGAACCATCCACCAAATAATAGAGCCCATCACTTCTGTAATTCCTCCAGACTCTGTCCTGAGACCTTGAGTGTCAATATCTAAAATGAAAAGACAGTTTTATGCAATAATCCCAACTAACTTGTAATATGAGTTACGATTATAGGCCCTGATCTTGCATTTGATAATATGGGCAGAGTGCTGTGCCCACACAGAACCCCAACCGCAGACTGGCTATGCAATATCAATGGAAAGATTAGGGCCAGAGTCAGTAATAACAACCTCCATGTACTTTGAACTTTGAGGAGTGACAGGGAGCAGAGAGGAGCAATGTCTGAGTGACAGCAGTACAGCATAAAAGCCTGTAGTTTAGGCCTTAAGATAGTACAAAACATACTGGGTCACTGTTTCATGAAGTATTCCCTAAACAACCCGTTCTGTGATCAGTGAGAGCTTGTGGCTGTCAGCACATCTGAAAGTCAGGGCAGTAATGTGGATCCCTAAAAATGGATTTAAGCATATAACTACTGACACTAAGGTTTCAAAATCTCAGCCTGACTGTCAGTCATCCATATTTATACAGCAGCTAAAATTCTTAATTTCATATAACTTTAGTCAATTTACTTTGGATTTACACAGATGAAACTGGCCTATAATCTGGAATATGTAAGGATATAAATAGTAAAAAATGTCCTTTGATGCCTCACCATTCAGTGAGCTGTGACAGTTATCTACTAAAATCAGCAAATGTACTTGGGTTGAGACCTTCATCAGAGAAGTTTGGAGGATGAAAGAGGAACAACTGATGAAGAACAAAGAACGGCAACCACAATAGCTGACAACTTTTCATCCAGGTAATGAAAACATTTAATCATCTGCAGTGCATCCAGCAGCCATCCGCTCACTGAGTGTTTATAAAGATGACTCGGAGGTATTGAATGTGCTTTTGAGTAGGGTGGATCATTTTAAATGGTCACCTTCTGCCCTTGGGAGTTATTAGTGAACGCTTTGCGTTGAATGAAATTGTTCATCCATTTCCTAAACAGGTTTGCCTCCTGAATTTGTGCAATAAAAACCCCTGTTATGTATCTAAGGATTTGGGTTTAGGAAATATTAACATAATCTGAATACAATTATTGTAATCTTTTGCTAAATGATCATACCAATTCGGTCAAAATTGATACGGAAAATGAGACAAACAACTCCATGTGAAATTAGACCATAGGGATAGATAAAATGTAGGCCTCAAAATGTTTCTCTACAGAGGTGTCTCCACAAAACACAGTTGAATTCTTAAGAGCTCTCTTCTTAATGTGCATACATAACCCTCGTTAGCGGAAGTATCCCGATCAAGAGGGGAAAAGGCCCCTCATGCTAAGGGTAGAAAGTTAGATAACAACCTATACAAACATTATATTGTCATTGGGCACATGTGTGAGAGCAAATACATTGCATCCTTGATATTTGTAAATGTAAACACCTGGAGGGAGCAGGGAGAGCTTTAAAACTACAAATGCGTATGCAGCTATTTGTTTTAAGAAGGTCCATATTGTCCCTGGTCCTTGCATGGTTGCCCAGAGGTAGAGAAGGGTGCAAGGAGTCTTTTCCTCCCTGGCATGCCTCATAAAAGACTAGGATGAATCAGTCCATTGCGCTCAGGTATTTCAGGAGTACAGGAAATACATTTCATACACCCCAGAGTGGGTGGGGGAATGTGGTGGGGCAGTGCAGTCGTCTTGTACACCAGATTGCTCAGAGAGGGATGGGCCTTTTGGACATACAATCCTTCCCTTAGCTTTGCTGGAACGGAGTGACTTTGCACCACGCCCTGAATGCTGCTGTGCATGTTCTTCATTTGATCCCTGAAGGAGCCTTATTTTTCCCCCTCTACAAAGATTTTAACATTTCCTTTAAAAAAAAATCTAAGTTACAACATTTTGATTCCACTTTTGTGCTTCTGCTCTTGGCATATTCCAGGGACATATGGTTCATTGATGCATCTTCTCATGTTTCCCCGCCGTTTGTATGACTTATACAGCAATTAATTCCTTCTTTTGTTGCCTTTTTTTCTTATGTTCTGCCAACTGTTTAATTTGGTTCCTCTAACCATGCACCAACATCCCATCAAATTAATAACCTAGCTGCTGAAAAATATATTGGGCCAATTTTTCTGGTGCCGTAACTCCTTTGAAATCGTTGAGGTTATACCAACAGAGAAACTGACCCACGATTTTTACAATCATTAGCAGCTATTAACTTAAAACTAGACAGGGCTTAACAGAGTGAGAGGAAATGTGGTGTAGTGATTAGCACACAGACAAATTGGGAACCAAGACTTCTTGGTTCCTTTCCTGGGTCTTAATCTAACTCATTATGTGACCGTGTATAGTTAATTTAATATTGTTATGCTTCAATTTACCCAACTGTGCAACAGATTTTATAATAAGTAACTATCTCTCAGAGATGTGGTACGGCTTATTTGGGGGTTGCAAAGGACTCTGAGATAGCATGCACAACAGCCTTTCATCCAGGTAAGTGTGGTTTTATGTGTATCTTAGTTACTTGTTATATTTAAAGGCCTTTCACTTCCGTAAGTTTCCACTTCTGTAAGAGGAGGAAGAGAGGGACAGGGAAATGTAACAACAATATCTGTTTGCAGATAACATTAAGGGTCTGACTTAACGATCAAATAGGCAATTGGGTGCTGAGACAAACTTAAGGTTTAATGTCTACCTTCTCAGTCCAGTTCTCAGTGAATAAGTGCCCACCTCCACAACTGGTACTAATTTGTAACCCTTTGGCAGTCTCAACAGATATGCCCATTCAACCCTTGGCCTGGGATCTGACCTATATTCTCACCTCAAAAGGAGAACTCTCCAGGTCCAAGTAGGACAGTGGAAAATCGTGGGTAAACAGGAAGGGAAAAACAATAGACACTTGTTAGTAGCAACATACGCGTGCCCTTTTGCTATGTTGCTGTTAAGCGGCTGTTGCTGTTATGGGGAATGTCGTCTGACCAAAACCATACGAAGAGTTAAGGGTGTTTTGGAAGGGGTAGGAGAGCCACCGTGTGGGAGGAGAATTAGGGTGGGGTGGGGAAACCCCAAGTTTGTGGGGAATGAGGCAGGGCAATTCTGGGTTTGGTAGGGACCCCTCAATCAGCAAAATGGCTTAGCGAGTCCAGCTGCTGGGGGCAGCTTGAGGATGTTCCTGCTGCCAGCTATGTGCTCCACCCTGGCAAGGGATGGTTGGCTGCGGAGGACACTGTGTGCAGCCTGCAATGGAAGTGGGAGTGGCTCCTACCACAGACAGCAGAGATGGAAGGGGACAGGCCAATGCCCTCGGGAGGGGGATCCCCTAGGCCCCAGTGCAAAACAGCACACTCACACCCCCACTGCTGCCAACCAAGATGGAGGGGACTGCTCAGTGCATGGGGGAGTCCCCGATACTCCTCACTGCAAAATAGCAATCCCCACTGCCTGCAAGCCAGATGTTGAGGAAGGGAGGAGGAAAATTTTCAGCTGCACCTCTGCTGATTGATTCTGACTCAGTGTCTGTCCCTGAACCCCACTTTCAGGACATCCCCCCCCCCAACACACAGCCCAGTCCTGACCCTACATCCAGCTTCAACTGCTGCTCCACCCTCAGGCCTGCCTGCCTGAAACCAGAGTCTGACAACAAGAAATAGGAGCTCAAAAACCAAACATGGAGAAATGCTGATGAGAATAATCATCTACTTTGAGTCAGATTAGAACAGAAATTTAAGATCTTCCTATCTGGAGCTGAAAGGAGCAATAATTTTTAAAAGCCTTCTGAGATGCATCATAAATTCCAAGCTGTGGTGGAAGGGATGTGTGAATCAAATGAGAATTACAAAGTATTCATACATAAGGGTGAGCTCCACAGACTTTCCATGGCAAGCGATATGCAATGCAGAGCCCAATAAGAGTATGGGTAAGGGGAAAAACAGCAAGACATGAAAAGTGGTTGAATACACTATGAACTATTTGAAAGTAAAAATCATAGAAAAATTCAGCAACAAGAAAGTCCATGATCTAAGCTTCTCTGAAGGAAAACAGGAGAGATAAGATGAAGGAGTTATTGGTGACAGGGCAATAGAATATTTATAATTCTATCAAGGACAATGATGGAACATAGAAAAAAGATAGCACTATGGGGAGAGGCAGGGGTTTTCCAGTATATTTGCAGGAATGATTATAGATCGCCAGGCCAACCATCCTCACTAAGGGCCAGAATGTGCCTAAGCCTAATGTGTGATAGGGTACAAGGAACCTTTCCCCACTGTGGCCTGGGTAAGGGAATTGCCAGGTGCTCAGGTGGTGAAGGTGCTCCGATACCACGAAGCTGGGAGCAATGAAGAATCTGACTAGAATAGAGTTCCCACTCCAAGGTTGCATGTGAAGTATAAAGGACTGTAGTAGCAGGCATGCTCTCCTTGTGTATCAAGAAGTTGAGAGGCATTCAGCCTATCAGAGATGGAATATATAACAGTGTTCCTCTGGAATGTGTTTGGCTCCACAGTACCCTTTACCCTGGGGTGTGTTTAACAGGTTTTCCAGCCTGGAGTGATTTTTAAGGAAGTCAACGGGTAAACTGGGGATACAATTCAGGGGAAATTTTTTCCTTTATTATGTGTTTTGTGGATTTCTAGTACACAGTCTTTATTGGTTGAATTTCCACTGGAAATTGGAAAGGGAGAGTTTTTGCCAGTTTTGATGAGGAAGGATGTCACAATCGAGGTCCCTTCCAGTCCTACATTTCTATGATTCTATGAATGTCCATCCGCAGGTAGTATAAATTCCAGTGGAGAAGAAAATGTGTAATGAGTATTTCCTCAGGAAACACTTATTAATTATGAATAAGGAGAAGATTTCAAGACTCACTCAGTCAGAAGACTTTGACCTCTGAAGCATAGTTAAGGTTGTGAATGAATTCAAAAGATCAGAATATAAGCTGTGTGAAATTTTTTGATGGAAGCTCTTTTCAGCAAAAAAAATAAAAAATGTATATTTGGTTTGACTGAAACACTTCACATCTTCACCAAATTGTTTCAGTGGGGCAGGGAACAAATTTTTAAAAAATTCAGAAATATTTCAGTTTTTAACTAAAAATTTTTGTTTGAAAATTTGCTTGTTTTATTTTTTTAAAATGTAGTTATTTGTGTTGTTTTTGTTTCCCCTGAACTACAGTTTTTCACTCAGTTCTAACTAGAACTGAAAAAAGGAATGTGTGAAAGAGCCATCCCCTTCATATCTCAAAACCTGGTCTGAGAAACAAAAGTTGTCCTGCTCAGAGATGTTCTAGATGAGCTACTGTAGGTAGACATAATACTGTCCTGACTTTCCCCAAGACAAAATACAGAACCTGATTAAATTTGCATGTCAACTTTAACAAGAGTAGTTATCAATGGTTTGCTGTCAAACTGGAGGGAGGTACCACGGGATCCTGCAGAGTCTTGAGTCTGGTACTATTCAATATTTTCATTAACTATTTGGATAACCGAGTGGAGAGCATGCTTAAAACATTTGCTGATGACACCAGGCTGGGAGGGGTTGCCAGCACTTTGGAGGACAGGATTAGAATTCATGGCCATGACAGACTGGAAAATTGGTCTGAATTCAACAAACTGAAATTCCATCAAGACAATTGCAGAGTACTACACTTAGGAAGGAAAATCAAATGTACAACTACAAAATGGGGAATAACTGACTAGGTGGTAGCATTGCTGAAGAGGATATGGGGCTTATAGTGGATCACAGATTGAACATGGTCAACAGCGTGATGCAGTTGTGAAAAAGGTGACTATCATTCTGGGTTGTATTAACAGGAGTGTTGTATGTAAGGCATGGGAGGTAATTGTCCTGCTCACTCAGCACAGGTGAGGCTTTAGCTGAATACTGTGTCCAATTCTGGGTGCCACACTTTAGCAAAGATGTGGACAAATCGGAAAGAGTCCAGAGGAGAGCAATGAAAATGATAAAAGGTTTAGAAAACCTGACCTAGGAGAAAGGGTTTAAAAAAAAAAACTTGGTATATTTAGTCTTGAGAAAAGAAGATGGAAGGGGGGACTTGATAAGTCTTCAAATATGTTAAGAGCTGTTATAGAGAGGACTGTGGAGAACTGATCCTGTCCACTAGAAGTAGGACAAGAAGTAATTGGCTTTATCTGCAGCGAGGGAGATATAGATTAGATATTAGGAAACACCTTGTTACTATAAGGGAGTTAAGCTCTGGAATAGGCATCCAAGGAAGGTTGTGGAATTCCTGTTGGAGGTTTTTAAGAAAGGTTGGGCAAACACCTGTCAGGAAAGGCCTAGGTTTACTTGGTCCTGGCTCAGCCCAGGGGGCTAGACTCGATGACATCTCAGAGTCCCTTCCAGTCATACATTACTATGATTCTATGCAATGTAGACAGTGGACTGAAAAAAATAAGACTGTTCAGCAAATGCAAATAAGATACACTAAAGAAATTTCAGTGTCTGATTCACCACTGCCTTGTACTTTGTGGAGTCACACCTCTGCAAAGTGAGTATAAGACACTATGGGCCTGATCACTCTGCCAGTGTAAAGCAGCCTTAAAATTGGTGTAAAAATAATTTACATCAGGCTTAAGGCCCATTTACATTGCCAGAGTTATGTAAAGGAACTTTAGTGCAAATGAGGAATCAGACTTAGCAAATCAGAATGGTAGCATTCTATACCTACTTTGTAAAGCATAAACAAACGGTAGGCAGTGGAGACTCAGGTTCTTAATTTTATTTATTGTGGTGCCAATAATTCAAGAAGTATGTTGACAAATTGATAGGGTTCAGAGAAGATCTGTGAGAATGATTAAAGGTTTGGAAAACTTGCCTTGTAGTAAGAGACTCAAGGAGCTCAATCTTGTTTAGTTTAACAAGGTTAAGGGGTGACTTGATCACAGTCTAGACTGCCTACATGGGAACAAAATTTTGATATAGAAGGCTCTTAAATGTAGCAGACAAAGGTATAACAAGATAGACTACAAATAAAATTCAAAATTTTAACGTGGATAATTAACTAATGGAACAACCTACCAAGAGTTGTGTTGGATTCTCCATCGCTGAACATTTTAAAATCAAGGTTGGATGTCTTGCTAAAAAATAATGTCCTATTGAAAAAAGGAATTAAATTAGATAAGTGTTATTGTGGAGGTCAGCTTGGATGATCATGGTGGTCCTTTCTGGCTTTATAATCTATAAATGTTAACAGTCTGAGCCAACGTGTATATATACCTCAAGGAGCATATGGGTGCACACATCTCTTGCTAGCATTAATGGGAGTTAGGTATATCTTGAAAAAGGTGACTATTTTTCTAAATTAAAATATGACAAGACAGACAAACCTCAGGCAATTGCTTGACCACAGTTTGGTTCATTATGAAATATGTTCAAGAGATCAAATAACAAGTGTCAGTCAGGTTTATTGCTCTAAGCCAAAGGTAATATAGTACAGGGGAAAGGTTCTATATGATACCAGTCTCTCTGGGAAGCCATTGTGTGCAGCAATGTTGTATTCATCTTGTGAGGAAGGCATGATCCCAAAGTTACATATTTATTATTACATAGGTATTATTAATACATAGGTATTATTTATATGATGATTTTACAAGTTACACATCTCTTTATATGTCACTGAAATCCAACCCATCAGTGTGTCCCAATTTCCTAACTTGTTCTGTTCCTTGTCTTTTTGTTTTGGATACTAGCATTCCAGGTACTGGTTCTAACTTGTGTTAAGATCTAGAACAAATGTATCTTGACTTTGATAAGTTTCCTATCTGCTTATGCCAATGCTTACATCAACCAATGCAAGGAGTTATGGGATATTTAGCATAAGTGAACAGGATTATAGTATAGGCCATTTTAGGCCTGTTATATTTGTGCTTAATGCACCTATATATATATATATAAAACGGGTTGGCAACCTGTGGCACGCGTGCCAAAGGCGGCGCACGAGCCGATTTTTAGTGGCACTCTGCTGCCAGCCGGGGTCCCGGCCGCCGACGTCGCTCAGCTTGCTGCCCTCCTGGGTGAACGGAACCCTGG
Source organism: Macrochelys suwanniensis (assembly GCA_033296515.1). Taxonomy (NCBI): domain Eukaryota; kingdom Metazoa; phylum Chordata; order Testudines; family Chelydridae; genus Macrochelys; species Macrochelys suwanniensis. The sequence continues at coordinate 38,603,893 of CM065783.1, forward strand.
ACTGGCAGCGGGCTGAGCGGGGCCGGCGGCCGGGACCCTGGCTGGCAGGGGCCCGCTGCCAGTCTGGGGTTCCGTCTGCTGCCCGCACTGCCAGTCTGGGGTCCCGGCCACTGGCCCTGCTCAGCCCGCTGCCAGTCTGGCGTTCCATCCGCGGACCCCTGTAAATGTAAAATATATTATTGGCACGCAAAACCTTAATGAAGACCTGGCACACCACTTCTTAAAGGTTGCTGACCCTGATATATAATATAAAAATATATGAAAAGATAATACATGTGATTGATGTATGCAAGCTAATGTATATTTTATATATATGTCAAGAAACATAAGACAATGAATCAGGATAGGGAAGGCCAGGAGGTTATTGTTAAGTATAAGGGAAGAGGGAATTTCCTGAATAGGTGTGTTTGAAGGAGGGGAGAGGATGATGCCTGGCAGAGGAACACAGTAAACAAAGTTTTGATACTGTAACATTTCAGTTAGTTATATTTAATAGCATAATTGAACAGAGGGAAAAGTGAATACTCAACCTTGTATTAGTGGGACATTTCCACTGCTTGCATCTGAAGAAGTGGGTATTCACCCACGAAAGCTTATGCTCCAATACCTCTGTTAGTCTATAAGGTGCCACGGGACCCTTTGTCGCTTCTACAAATCCAGACTAACACAGCTACCCCTCTGATACTTGTATTAGTGATTAGCTTACGTGATTCTCAGTTCTGCTCCTGGTAAAGTCAAGTCAATGGCAAAACTCCCACTGACATTCAGTGGGTGCACTTAAAAAGTTTATTCCAGGTCTAGTGATATTGCCGGATCTAGCAGCAACCATGATTTTAAATGTAGCGAATGTTGCTGGAACCAGTAACATAAGTAAAGCCAGAATGAACTTTTAAGTGCATAAGCTGTAGGTGAAGTAGTATTGGGGGCCCTACATGAAAGTCCTTAATAGGATTCACTACAAAAGTATATTTTCATTAACACTGGTTTCTTGGAGTAATGGCCAACAAAACTTAAAGCTGTATCACAAAGATATAATTATGCTACCCCCATGAAGAGGTTAACCAGTTCTCAGGAGTTGCTAGACAACAGTATGCACAATAATAGGAGCTAATGGGATTTTTTTTTGTCCTGATGAAGCAGTGATCCTTAACATAATATCCTTGCTAATGCTTTTGTTGGTGGAGCTCTGTAAAAGCTGGTTTAAACAGGTTCTAGCTAGTTCAGAAGGAATACTCGTGTCTTTCCTCCTTATGAGATTGAACAAATCTCTCTTTAAAGCTCTTACTGTTTGTATAATTGACCACTAGACTCTTCAGTAACTCTGCTGGCAGCAAACTCCTTTTGGTACATGCAACAGGGAAGTATTGAATCCTCACTTCCATCAAAACATAGGGACAGATTCTGAAAACAGAGATTACCCACAGGTTTAAGTACCCAGGGCCCAGTTCTCTGATGCATTAGGGCTCCTTAGTGGTACACCAGCCCATAAGGCAGACCTAGACATGATTTAGCTGACCAGTGAAGGATTCCCCATGCAGGAGAAACTTCAAGTGTTATAAAGCCACTGTAGCTGTTCCAGCCTTCCTCTTCCGTGTAGGGGACACAGCTGGATTTAAGGATACAGACTGTGTAGTTGCTTCCTCATTAACCCTGGCGGATCCCTGACCACTGGAAAAGCCCTCAGATTGGGACCATTGCTAGTTGGTATGCCCTGATGACTCCATGAATGTGGGAGTGCAAAAATATCGTAAAGCCACCTTTGAGCCTCTCCTGACTCTTAGCTGCTACAAGTCCTCCTACAACACAACACAGGATCTACGTCATAGTTTTCAAGACACTAAACATTTTGTCAAAGGCAGCATTTCCATATTAAATCTGGCAAAGGAACAGTGAATTCCTGCTACTGTGCAAGATTATTATAAATTATACCTCTTTGCTCCTTTACTTTGCTCAACCATCTTGCTTCTGAAATAGAGGGGCAACTGTGTCACAGCCCGAATAGTATTTTTCTCATTCTGAGGCAGTGTGGTTGCCGGTCATGTCTGATTATTTGTGAGCAGCCCTTTTACATGAAATGTCCTTTGTATAATGGAAAAACATACAGAAGTGAATCCCATTATCAAGAGGAATATCTATTGCCATTGGGAGTCCTGTGTATGCTATATTTTTCTGCTAGGAAAGTGGCAGCATAATAGTCCTCATACATGTTTGTGACAGACTGATCACTTCCTGCAATATCCTGAATAAACTTCATTGAATTAAATTAAACTTTATTGAACTAAGTCTAACATATTTGGAGTTTATTGTATTAAATGTAAAAGGGATGTTGAAAGAGCCCCTAAGCTTTAACTAGGGCGCTTCACCTTCTTTAATTTATCGATTTCTGAACATTTTACTAAATCATCCTGTGCCTTAGTTGCATAGAAAGATGTTTTCTTTTTTAATAGAGGTTTTTTTGTTTGTTTGTTTGATTTTTTTGTTTTTTGCACCATGGTCAGCTCAAACTGAATTTGACCTGTTGGTGCTCAGTTTCTTTTCCTAATACTCTATTAGTATGGGCGGCGGATATCATAGGCTGAGGGAGGCTGTGCCTCCCCCAAACAGCCAGGGTGGTCCCACTCATGCTCCACCCCAGACCCCCTCCTGCTTCTGCTCTGCAGCTCACCCTGTGTGGTGGCCCCAGCTCAAGCAGGGCCACGCAATCCACCTTCCCAGCACTCCGGGGTGGGATCATGCCGCCCAGAGCTCCAGAGCGGTGCTGGGGCTTGCCTCCTCCAGCAGGAGGTTCACACGCTGCCCATGTCTATTAGCATACTTGGTTTAAATTAATGTAAGAAAGATTCAGAGCCAAATCTTCAGCTGCTGTAAATTGCCACTGACTTCAAAAGAGCTATACCCAGTTGATATCAATTGTAGATCTGACCCAGCTGTTTTCACATATCCTTTATTATGAAGTCAGCTACTATAAATTAGTTTCAAATTGTGGTTTTTGTTTAATAGTTTGAGCCAAAGGCGATAATCCTGTCAAACACTGTGGCTAGATATTTAAAGAGGCAGGATAATTTTATGACCAAAAATAACGTGTTCTTATGCAAGTTAAGGTTAATCAGATTTCATACTTCAGATCCAGCACATAAGCAGGTTGCCTGAAGGGGTCCAGGAGGGGTTTTTCCTCAATGGACAGAATCTAGGTTTGGCTGGAAGGCAACAATTCCCTTTCTTGAGAACTTTTGAGGTTTCAAAAACTTTTCATCCCACACTGGAACAAAATCAAAACTTTCTGAACATTTTTCACAACATGGAGTTATGCTTTCTCTCTTGCTAATGAGAAGTGTCCAGAGAATCCACATTAGACCTCAGAAACCTTGCCATCAAAAACATTGTCAAAATCAATACAGCTTTTCAAAACATTCTGACTTCAGCAAAAGCGACAAAGGGTCCTGTGGCACCTTATGTTGGACATTTCCACTGCTTGCATCCGAAGAAGTGGGTATTCACCCACGAAAGCTTATGCTTCAATACCTCTGTTAGTCTATAAGGTGCCACAGGACCCTTTGTTGCTTCTACAGATCCAGACTAACACGGCTACCCCTCTGATACTTGACTTCAGCAAAACAGCCTATTGCTACAGAAAAGCATTCAGACAGAACCTACCAGCTCGGACAGAACCACACCAGTGAGATGCTATGATGTGGAGAGGAAAAGGCTTTGCTTTCCTCTGAGCATGAAGGCGTAGGCAAGTGCTTGATGGCAGATACCAAACTTGCCAGGCCAGCGGTCTGCTCTGTTCCCATGAATCTTGCATTTCTACTATCTGTCTTTGAAAACCTGATTCAATCTTCATCCAGAAGTCTGTAACGTGACAGTCACTTTCAAATCTGTAATCGAAGCCAAACAAGAATAGAAGTGTGCTGTGCCATGCATGGAGTGCACTGCTGTAGCGTGCGTTTACTAAGAATGGAACTGGGTTACATTTTGGATCTCACACTGACTTGTAGTGCACAACACCATACCGAAGTCTAACTTGGTAGGGGTTAAAACAAAATGTCCCTCTCTGCCCACGGTGGATGCAAACCTTTTCGATCCCAGCTAGGGGTGAGGCTCACAAGAGGGAGCACTGTCTTCCCTGTATCATTCTCTCCTTCCCCCAGCCCCCTGGAAACTCCTCCGTACAACTCAAACTGCATGGTTATAGATAGGGCAGGCTGAGCACCGGCCCAGGAGGACTACCATTCTCTACAGAATGGGCCATGCAGTGCTGTAAAGCTCTCCTCACATATGAAGAGGGATTCCTGACCCAGTGATGGCAGTTGCTAGCAGAATGGCTCCTTGTAGAAACCATGCTTCCGGGCTTGATGGGATCCAGGGAGATCTGGAGCCTGTAAAAAGTCACAGACTTCATGAGGATGGCCTGCGTGTCTGTGGATTTCAAGGATCCACTGGTTTTAAGTAGTGAACCCTTGTTAATTCTATGGGGCGGGGGGGAACCATGCCTCTCCCCTCAATGGGAGAATACATTGGAAACTTTCAGAGTGTAAGTGTTTGGAGTTTCCTGTCTCCAGTGGAGCAAGCTTGCAGAGGGAATGGTTCTGCACAAGTACAATATTATGTTCTTCCTTCCTTTCAGATGAAATAGCATGAAAGAGTTGGTGGAAAAATCAACATTTCAGTGCAGCCGCCTTTGTCAAACTGCAGTCAAATATCTGTAAGTAGTGACAGCATTATAAAAGGAAGAATTCGCTTTGTGGTTAATCATGCAGGGCTGGCCTTACCATGAGGTGAACTGAGGCAGCTGCCTCAGGTGTCAGACTGTGGTGGGCACCACAAGGACCCAGAGTGTAGAAAATTGTGTCTGCTACTGGTGCATATGTATTCTCTCTGCTCTAGATCCACAGAAATGGTGGAGTGCTGTGCTGGAGGAAGGAGGGGACAAGAAACCTTTCAAAGTTTTGGCCCAAGCGATGGGGCATAGGGGTATCATTTGAGCTCCCCGCCTCAGGTGCCAAAATGTTGTGGGCCAGCCCTGATAATGTATAAGTCCGGACATCAAATCTGAGTTCGGCAACTTCAGTAACGTGAAAATCACCCCGCACCGAAGGCTGTCACAGACCACATGTCTTTGTCTCAGTTTCCCCACATGTAAAATGAGGCTAAAACTTCTCTGCTTCACAGGGGTATATTGTGTGGTTAAATTCATTGTTTTGTGAGGCACTCAGATACTGTTCTGATGAGGCCCCTGGTAATTATTAAAAATGAAATCAGTGTAGGAGTTCATGTATGCTTTGAATGTGTCATTTTAATGACACAGCTTGATTTTTTTCCTCTTATCATTTACATCAGTGTAATTAGATTTAGTCCAGTGTGATTGAAAAGAGAATCAGGCCCCAAATAAAGTAAAACCCACCCATTAGCAAATGGGGTTCTTGGTGACTTTGCACCAAAACAGAACAAGGAGGCAAAGAGGAAAAGTGTTTGCCATGTTACATTTTATAGAGAATGCTGTGCTTACAAAATATTCTTTCTACACAAAGGTGATATTTGAAACTGGTGGCCAGGTAATGCTATCTCACTGGGGGAACGTCTTATGGACAAAAGCCCAGATTCTCAAAGGTAATTAGATGCCTAACTTCCATAGAAGCGACAGAGTCCTGTGGCACCTTATAGACTAACAGACGTATTGGAGCATAAGCTTTCGTGGGTGAATACCCACTTCTTCAGATGCATCTGAATTGGGTAGAAGAAGTGGGTATTTACCCACGAGAGCTTATGCTCCAATACGTCTGTTAGTCTATAAGGTGCCACAGGACTCTTTGTTGCTTCTACAGATCCAGACTAACACGGCTACCCCTCTGATACTTAACTTCCATAGGTGTCCATAGTACTTAGGCCTTTGAGGATCTGAGCCAAAGTACTTTTGAGATGTGAATGAAACTGTACAGCCTTGGGAGTAGATTAAGCACTGCTTATCAGAACTGCTGTTGTCTGGACAACTCTAATGAGCTTGCAGAATCAGCAAAGCATCAATTATAATCACTTGGAAATGCAGCTATACTGCTTCAATTCCTTTCTTTGTGTGCAATGGATCAGGCTGCTGTGTATGCTATTGATATTATTATTGTCCACATAAATTAATTACACTATATGCATATCACTTTTCTGGCCTGTTGATATTGGAATAGGCAGGAAACTTGATCCAGTGGCTAAGGCACGAGACTTTGAGCCAACAGAAATGGGCTCCAGTCCTTGCTTTGCTGTTGACGTGCTGGGTGAACTTGAGCAAGTCAGTTAAGGTGACATTATGAAAGTCAAGGAAGAAGTCTACTTCAGTGGGGTTTGGATTGTGCTCTTAGTCTCTTTGTGCCTCCATTTTCCCATCTGTAAAATGGGGTTTATAATGCTTCCCTTAAAGGCTGATTTAAAACAATGTGTTTGTGGATTATGTCGTTTTGTGTTTAGCTTCTGGAGGACAAGTCTGAGATTTTTACAGCTGAGAGGCTCTATTTCAGTCAAAGAAATTAGCAACTGAAGTATCTATAAAAATGAGCATATGACTCTTGACTACCTCGCCTCACAAATATATTTATAATACAATAGAGCCTACTCTACCTCGCAAATATATTTATAATACAGTATTTCCTGATACAATGTAGTGGGCTTGACTGAGCCATTCAGGCACAGCACTGTGTTGGGGTTGTGTGAAGCTGCACTGCCCCAAAGGGAGCACCATGAGGTATTCTAGTGCGCTTGTGTGCACACTCTGCTACACCCGATTAAAGGGATGCCAGATATTTGCTCCCAGTTCTGTGGATTGGGCTGTAGTAGGGGCTGATCACTGAGCTTCACCTGCACTCCATCCCCCCTGCCTCCTGTGGGGCACCATGCACTCCTTGAGGCATCGAAAGTGGTCAGTCTCTGCACTCCACTAAATGCACACACTATAATTTTGCCTCGCCCTCACACAATCCACACTTATCCAGAGACTAATAATTTTTTCTATTTCCTACATTTCATTATAAAAAGGTCCCTTTCTCTGTAACCCGTGTAAACCCTTCAACAGGAATAGTCTCAGAAATGTGAACATGTGTGTATTTGATACTTCCATCCATAGATCTCAAAATGTTACAAAAGAGGTGAGCTCTAGCAGATAGGGGTGTGTATGTGTATATATAACTATCGCTGCTAATTAGAAAAGTTTTCATCACCGATTGGGCAGTATGTGCCACTACACCGGGATCTGAATTCAACACTTGAGCTCTCCTACTTGTTCCTTAGGCTAGCTGAGACTGGGAGCGCTGCAAGGAGAATACACTCTGTCCTTTGTAGTGGGGTTTGTATGTGTGCCTTGGCACTCTGTAGCAACTTCTCTGACCAGCTGAGAAGCAGTGTACAGGGGAGCCCCATCCAGTTCTTTCCCTGCCAGCAGGATAGTTAACTCATCATGAGGGTTCTTAGGTCGGGAATGGGGTTGATAATGGAGGAAAAGGGAAGAGATCAAAGAAGCTCTTTAAGTAGCATATGATACCGTTCAGCTGCTGGCTGCATGCACAGTACATCATGAGATGCAGTAATAGCTATAGCAACCCTTCTCTTGTAATGAGGCACTACGACAAGACAAAAGGTACATACATGCACATCTTGAAACTTGTGCTTGCCTGAGGCATGTCCAGTTTATGAATTGGCCTTTCAGAAAATGTTCTTTTTTTCTCTCTCCCTAATGACTAAGATAACCTAGGTCATTTGAGCTGATATGCGTCTCTTTCCTGTGTTGTCCTTTACATTTCTGGTTTGTACATCTGAGAAGCATTCAAGAGACATGAACTCAAGGTTTAACTGAACATTTTCCACCATCTTCTATTCAGTGCATATTGTGTGTGGTGAATTTAGTGCTCATAGAAGAGAGCACTGATAATGCTACAGGCTTCTAGATCTAGCTGCACCAAGGCATTGCATTACTGGACTGCAGTAAGCCTGCTCTTCTCACCCTGCGCCTGCCCGGTGTGGAAGGAGAGACATGCTGAATTGTGGGGTGACTGACAAAATGGGGACTAGAATGAGACTCAGTACCTATTTCCAACTCCTGGAAACATTAGTTCAGCCTTAGGCATGAGAAAAGTATCCACAAAGTTGCATTTATCTTTCTGCAAGAAAAATAAGAGGACAACTGAATAACAAGTTTCATCCCATCCTGGCTTCTATGCAATTTATTAGATTATAAAGGGCCGTCAGACTGAAAAGAATACCTTCTATAGCACCTAATTAGTCTACCATGCTTATATCCTACACACACACACTCACACACTCACACTCTACGTGCTTTGTAATAATCTGACTAAAAGTATGTTAACAAACATGTATGATGCAAATTAGTATCTGGTAACAGAAATATATAGTGGTAAAATCCCACAATTTCAAATGTGGGTACCTGAAGTTAGGTGCCTACATTTGGATTTAGACACTTTAAGAAGCGCAATAGGCACTGAGCACCCACAAATCCCATTGAAGTCTGTAGGACTACTCACATGTTTAAGTTTGTGCTTAAGTATCTTGCTGAATCAGGGCCTACGTGACAGCTGAGTGTGTGCAAAAGATAGTAGATGGGATTCTTTTTAAAATGCTAAATAATCACTAAAGTGTGCATTTACTATGATGACACTAATATACCATATTGCTATTGTGAGAACACTAAAATTACAAATGTTTAATTATAGTTATTGTACTACTTAGTAATGGTAACAAATACCTTCATTTTAATTCTAAATAGATTAGAAAATAATTTAATTTAGTATTTTTTTCCAGTGACTATAATTGTAATTTCTCCTGCCTCTTAAATTTTCTGACAGTATTAAACTTAGTTGATAGTACCAGAACCACTTAATATGATTGTGTAGCTAGTGATATTTTTATTTTAGCAGTAATATACTGTTTGTAAAAAGTTCAAAGAAGTCTCACTACGTAAAAAAGAGCAAAAACACACACAAAAGCATTTAGCAACATATGAACTGAAGCCTCTTGAACAGCCATTATGCAGAAAAGTCTGCCATCTCAGATCCAGATTTCCTCTGACTCACACAGCTGGAGTTATGTAACTGTGTTACTAACATTAGAAATGATGAACGGTGGGATTATTTTTTTTAAAAATCTGCCTAATTGTTTCTAGTTTTACATAAACAATAATCCCTGTCAGTGCAGGTTTTATCCCAGATTGTGAGGAAGCACAACTCCTCTCTAACCCAAGGCAAGGGGCATTGTGCGAGGCTAGGGCCTGCAATAAAAAACAGTCTTTAGCGCTTAGAAAATATACGCATTATTACATATAAGTCTTGGTACAAACAGGGCCAGCTCTAGGCACCAGCAAAACAAGCTGGTGCTTGGGGCAGCACATTTCTAGGGGTGGCATTCTGGCACCGGCCTGCCGCCACTAGAAATGTGCCCCGGCTGCCCCAGCTCACCTCCGCTCTGTGCTGCCGCCGCCGGCTTTCGTGCACCGCTCGGCTTCTCCCCGAGTGGCCGCGGCGTGCGAAACAGCTGTTTGGCGCACCACTTCTCTCCCTCCCTCCCAGGCATGCCCCGCTCACTCCCCGCTGGCGCTCCGGCCCTCCCCGCCTGCTGGGGAGAGCGGGGCTGTGGGCATGCCCCGCTCACTCCCCGCCAGCCCGGGAGAGCGGGGCCGCGGGCATGTGCTACTCGCTCCCCGCCGGCGCTCCGGCCGGGGAGAGCAGGGCCGCGGGCATGCCGCCCTCCCCGCCAGCACTCCAGCTGGGGAGAGCGGGGCCACGGGTATGCTGCACTCACTCCCCGCCGGCCGGGGAGAGCGGGGCCACAGCATGCCCTGCTTGCTCCCTGCCGGCTGGGGAGAGCAGGGCCGTAGGCATGCTCCTCAGCGGGCGTTGGGGGGGTTGTTTTTTTTGTTTGGGGGGGGCAGCGTTTGGGGTTTTTGTTTCTTTTGCTTGGGGCGGCAAAAACGTTAGAGCTGGCCCTGGGTACAAAGCCCAGTGAAATCAGTAGAAACCTTCCAACTGACCTCAATGGCCTTTCGATACATCTATATTGCTCATTTCCCAAACCCCTTCACTGGGAGATTTGCCTGAGTAAGGACTGTGGATGAAATCTTTGTTGTCTTAATATATTTCTTCCAGATTTATGTTTCATGAAGTATACTGTAGAATACTTTGTGTCTATTTACACAACAATTAGTGTACACGAGTTATTAGATTCTTGTTGGATACATATTGCCGTGGCTGCTATCAGATACCCAAGAGAGATAAGATTTGGGTTAGCACTAATAGTACTTAAATCAGCCAATGCACATCATGGAACATGTTTACTTTATTATTTATTTGTTGAAGCAAATTCATGATAGTGCTAGAGTGCTTCATGGACATTTGGCCCCAAAGTCACACAATTTTGAATTAATCGTAATGGTTGGAACTGTTTTATTATTCTTGTTTTGCAGCATCTAAAGGTGATTTCTGTGTCGCACAATACAGAGAAATTACACGTGAAATAAAATGCAGAAGTGTATAAGGATACGTCTACACTGCAGCTGGGAGTGAGCCTCCCAGCCTACTTAGACAGATGCTCACTAGTGGGGCTCAAGCTACAATGCTAAAAATAGCAGTGTGGATGTTGTGGCTCAGGCTGCTTCTCAGGCACTCAAATCCACCTGAGCCAGACCCCCTAAACTAGAGATCCTGAGCTGCAACTTCCACACTGCTGTTTTTCATGCGCTACCTTAAGCCCTCCTAGTGCCAGTCTCTCTACCTGGGCTAGAAGGTCACGCCCAACTCCAGTGCAGACATACCCTACGTGGCATAGGAGCCTATGTGCTATTTTCAAAAGTGATATAGGTTCAGATCTTCAGAGGGATTTAGGTGCCCATATACCTTTGAGGATCTGGGCCTTAGGGAAATCAACCTAGGCCGCTAAGGGTATGTCTACACAACTCTGTGGCCTAGCCCAGGATGCTAGACTCAGGCTCACTTTAGTGCTTTAAATGTAGCTGTGTAGGCAGTGCTTTGAAGTGGTGACTCTGCCTGGAGCTCTGAAGCACGCTTCCTGGGCTTCAGAGCCTGAGCTCCAGGCCGAACTACACTTCAAATCTGTCTACACTGCTATTTTTGGAGCGCTGAAGTGAGTCGTGCAAGCCGAAGTCTATCAACCTGGGCTGCGGGTACTGTGTAAACATACCCTAAGTGCCCAAGTCACTTTTGAAAATGTGACCTAGGCACCTTCATTGCCTAGGTGCTTTTGAAAATTGTACCCATGATCCTTACATTTAGAGCTGGTTGAAAAATGAAAACATATTCATGAAAAAGTTCATAATTTCAAAGCTGTGCTTGTTTCAAAGTGTTTGACTTTGACCCCTTTTAAAAAAAACTTTCCATAATTTTTTTTTCAATGTAAAAAAGAATGTTTTTGGAATGCTTATAAACCTTTTTCCATTCACTGAAAACACAGCTTTAGACAAGATGTAATAAAGGGGAAAACAAAACCGTGGAGTGTAATGGGGGAAGAAAGAACCCTAAAGTTACCCTAACAAAGTTACAAAATTAGTCAACAAATGCATCTTCTAGTTTAAATTCAGAATGAAACTATGCTTGGAGGTCAGACTAGATCAGGGGTGGGCAAGCTTTTTGGCCCGAGGGCCACATATGGGTATGGAAATTGTATGGCGGGCCATGAATGCTCATAAAATTGGGGGTGGTGGTTCGGGTGGGGGAGTGAGGGCTCTGGCTGGGGACACAGGCTCTGGGGTGGGGCCAGAAATGAGGAGTTCATAGTGCGGGAGGGGGCTCTGGGCTGGGGCAGGGGTGGGGGAGTGGTGTGGGGGTGAGGGTTCCAGCTGGGGGTGCGGGCTCTGGGCTGCAGGAGGGTGGAAGCAGGGGGTTTGGGGAGGTGGGAGGGGGATCAGGGCTGGGGCAGAGGTTTGGGGCACTGGTGGGGGTCAGGAGTGCATGCTCCGGGCAGCATTTACCTCAAGCAGCTCCCGGAAGCAGCGGCATGTCCCCCTCCGGCTCCTACACGGAGGCATAGCCAAGCAGCTCTGCATGCTGCCCCATCCACAGGTGCCACCCCGTCCGCAGGTGCTGCCCCTGCAGCTCCCATTGGCTGATATTGCTGGCCAATGGCAGCTCTGGGGGCGGCACTTGAGGCAGGGGCAGCATGCAGAGCCACCTGGTTGCTCCTACATACAGGAGCCAGAGAGGGGACATGCTGCTGCTTTCAGGAGCCGTGGGAAGCCACAGCACACATGGAGCGGGGCAAGCCCCGGAGCCTGCTCCCCGGCAGGAGCTTGAGGGCCAGATGCCCACCCCTGCACTAAATGATCACAATTGTCCCTTCTGTCCTTGGAATCTGTGAATGTTATGAATTTGCCTCAGTGATAATATTTGAAATAATATATAGTAGACAATTTTAGGATCATACTAGTATAGAAATATAGGACTTCAGGGAGATTGATTTTATAACATCATATATGGTATTTTAGTAAAATTTTAAATGTTTTATATACTCTGACATAAGTGTTAAATACATTCATGTAGTGTATAAGAGATACGTGGAAAATTTTCTATGTGGAGTATGTGTATGAAAAAGCCTGTATAGTAGCATCAAAAAGGTTTCACACCTGTACAAGAAACTCGGAAAGATAATATCAAAACTTTTGGGAATTAGATGAATCCCAGGTCTGTGCCCATGACTAGTGCTCCTGGGTGCTACACCACACTTAATACTGCTAATACTGAAATGATACAAGATGCAGCAGCCCTTTACCTACTGGTGCGTTCCTGGTTCTCAGTAGAAATCAATGTGAACCACGGTTACAAATCCAACCCCCCCGAACTTTCAGGAAATTTGGATATGTGTCTGAAATTTTGCAGCTAAGCCCCATCTCTCCAATGAGCCAAACCAAAATCTGGACAGGATACAAATACCCGCAAACTTTGGGGCGGTTCAGATCCAGATTTGAACTTTGAGATTTCCAGACAGATTCTGCCCATTTCAAATATATAAGGCTAGAGTAAAAAGGATCCGAGTGCACCTCAATGTTACAGCCTTCAATTCTGACCAAGAGGAGAGAGCCAACATACAATTATTTTTCAAGGGAATTTAAATTAACCCTGAAATGCTGCTGTTACTGACCAAGCCTTGGAATTTACCAGACTGTGCTCTTACCCTAAGCATTGTTGCTAGTAGCAGAGCAACCTGTCTTTTACTGCATGCTTTTTAAAAGTATTTATAAAACAAGTAATTATATTTGTGCTTTTTAAAGGGTTCCAGTTTTCAGTTCTGTTTTGTGGCAAGAAAACACGAAGGAATGAAAGCATGATAAAGTATATCCCCCTACTGCTTCTAATGAAGTGCATCTCTCCTGCGGGAAATTAGACATTTTTAGCTAATCCTAGCTACAAATTGTGCTCAGAAAGAATTCTTGTACACATTTCAGAGAACTCAGTTACTCTTGGTCAAGATGGCAGCAAGATAAATGGCAGGGAAATGAAATAGGGTGAAAGGGTGGGAAATGCACATCCTCATTCAGTAAGGGTTGATGCCAGCCCGTAAGAGTATGCGGATGTTTTATGTTTATGTTTAAGTGTTCAGGATTCAGATTAATTTTCTGTGCTCCCTCAGTACACAGTGTAGAGTCACTTGCCTTGACGGGAATGGTAAGAACTTTGATAACTGAGTGCCTCATTGTTACTGTTGTAACTAGGTAACAATTTCATTCAGAGAATCACAACACAGGAGAGATGGGCTAAAACAGGGAGACCTAATCCAAACCCCTTAGCACTTAGACGGAGGGAGGTGAAACTGGAATCCCTGGATCTAAACCTGCTCCTATGGTTTTGATTTTATGTCTGATCCAAAACCAGAAGAGACCTAACTTCTGGTTCAGGTTTCTAATCTTCTGAGGAAAGCCAACAATTAATTATTTATATGGTCCCCAAAAGTGCGAGGTGCTTTGATAGACCTATTCAAAGAGAGGGTGGCTGCCCAGAAGCTTGCAATCTAATTTCAGAAGTGACACAAGATTTCCACTAATTTGGGGTCAAAATCTCCTGAGAACAGCTCACAAGACTTCAGTCCCGTCATATCCAAGCCTGAGGCTCCAGATTTGGCTCTGATCATCACTTTCTTGGATCATTGGGCCTATTTTACACTAGTGTCAATAGGTTTTGCTCTCAAAGGTCCCAGCATACCACTCATGTTGGCAAGTCTAAAGTTTAAACAGTCTTCCCCTAACTATTGCATTACTTTTAAATATACCTTTGATACTGAAAATCTACCTAGCCTTTCAAACTGAGGCCTGTGACACTAAAATCTCTGTTTTAGTGCTGAGTAACTCATCTGGGCACTGAGGAGATCTCCAGTTTATTCTTATGTATGTATATTGGCTTCCAAACATTTTCTTTAACTGATTTATTTTGTGAACATATGATAAATGAGTTATGTAATACATACGGCCTTTCTACATGTTGGTCCTAGCTCCATAATAACAAACTCCTTTGTTTTATTTTTTTTAAATGTTTCAGGTACTTTCCATGAAAATGTTTAACCACCTATTAAAATAAATCCAATCAGGAGTTATTTGCATATAAAAATACACCATTCTGAAAGCAAATGGATGTTCTTGCTTCTCATGAACAAAATAAACCCTTAAATAGCGTTCCTCTGATTTAAAGCCTGTAACCTTGTATGTTATCTCTCTGCTAAGATGTTGCCTTGACATTTTCTCTCTTTCTGCTGGTGCTGCAGAGGTTATAACAATCTGTAAGAGAAGTTTCCCAAGTTGGTTACTTAGTTGTATTGTATTACTCTGCCACTTAGGGACTGTCAGCATTCAGTTCCTTTGCAGAGGTGGTGCATTCAAGTTATGGGAGTGTAGGAAGAAATGTTGTCCATGGCAGTCGTCTCTTTCTAAATGACGTTGCAGCATAGATGGCAGGCTACAGTTCTGTTGTGGCATCCTGGCAATTGTTGTGTGTAGCTTGGAAGAAAAGGGGGAAATCAGAGCCCAGAAGAATGGGGTGGAGGAAATTAAAAAGGAGACACGAGAATCCTTCATCTGGATCCCGCCCAGTCTTGCTAAAGTAATATAGGACTAGATTCTGACCTTAGTCTACTCTAAGTGCACAGCTGCACTACCTGAGGGAGTAGCCCAAGGAACAAATTCTGACTCAGACTCACAATTCCTCCCTGGCTCCCCTTTGCTTTGGGGAAGAAGTAAGTTATTTCACCACTTTTTGTGAACAGCTTATTTCTCCCAGTGTGTCTACAAACTACTTTGGCTGGTAAATCTAGTCATGGAGTTAGGACTTATCACACCACCCGCCACCATCTGCAGCCCCTGTCTGCCCCCTTGTTCACAATGGGGAAAGGGCAGATGAGTAGCCCCTATTCTCATCTGTATTTCTGTAGTCACCATCTGAGCAGGGGAGTAAGAAAGGGGGTTACTCTATCCTCCCTATAAGGCTGGTCCACATAAGAGGATACTGGCCTACTACAGCTACCATCTAATGGAGTTACTACTTTAGCACAAGCACTAGAAGCTCATTGGCTTTTAGCACTGAAGAGCTGAAGTTCAAACCCTGCTGATAAGCCACATGGGAGTCATCGTAAATAGTTATTCTGACTGGTTGCATTTTATACTGTCAAAGTCAGATTCAAGACTCACAAAATTTGTCAGACCACTCTGTTTATTAGCAAAGCGCTTTGCCAATGCACCCAGAAATATTTGAGTGCCATGCAAAGGCACAAGCTATCTTATTTATACACATAAAGGGAGACAAACTTAACATAAGAAACAAAAGGGAGCAGAAACTGACAAATATACATACATATCTTATTTGCATACTAACTTTTACCAATCTCCTAGCTCAGTAGGAGCTCTTAAGCTCATTAGTTTAAGATGACCCATTGTCTCACACCTTAATGTTCCTCTTCCTGACAACTATATTTCAACAAACCTTTCTCCTGTTTAAAGCAACAGACAGCAAGAACAAGCAGCATTTCTTTAATGAATTATAATTACAATATAATTCATTCTACTTTCACAATCCCTCCTTTTGATCAAGCTACGCAATGACCAACAATTACTGGGTTCCACATCTCAATCGTTCTTTATCTCTTTCTTCATCAGTGATATTTAAAATCATCAAATTAGCACTCTGGTTTGGGGCACCTATCTGTGTAGCATGCCTGACACAATTTTGGATACAACAGGAAAGTAACTGAAAACATACAAAAATTATTAGGATTTCAAACAGGAGAGTTAGGGCTCCCTGAAACAACCAGTTTCCTATGCCAGAGAAATTGAAAAGGTTACTTAGCCACTTCCATAAAGAACTTGGCTGTTCGTGGGGAAGATATGCGATTTGTTCTAAGTGGCTAGCACGATCTATTACTTCATTGGTGTTGTCTGGTATATACACACAGCAGTCTTTTCCAATGAGGGCACAGGTCCCTCCTTTGGCCGCCAGCACTATGTCCAATGCCTGATGGTTTTGGAGAGCCATCTGTTGGATCGCTCCTGTTTCTTTGGCAAGGGCTCTTAAACTTTCTCCGGTTACATTTGCCATTATTTCAACTACTGCTTGTAACCTTAGGAGCCTTTTTGCATGGTGTATTACTCCCCCTAATGGTACTAAGGAACTGCCAATGGCATCTTCCCAGGTTAAGGGGCTTATGTTATTTACATACCATTGGGCATCTGTTAAGTCCCTTCTTTTTCTCCTGAAATTGCAGAGGCGTTCTCGAGGGAAGGATCCTAGCACTCGGAATTGTGGGAAGAGTCGGGCGGGATAACAGATTCCTGACCAATTAGCTGGTAGTGCAGTATAAGCTTTGGTCCCACACACCTAGTGATGGCCTATTAAGGCCGGGAAGGGTCAGTTGCACCCGTTTGTCATATAGGTGTTTGCAAAGGAGGAGGAGTATCCCCCAAAGGGTACAGGGTAATTCTCCTTACGAGGAGTGGTGTTATTTGCATGACATTGAAAGATTGTATTGTTTTCACTAAGGTTACTGTAGGGGGAACATGAGATTGATTTCTCTGTTTGATCCCAGGTTGAGAAAAAATTCATATCTCCATACCCGGCCCACCACTTTTTAGTTTTGTTTGAATAATCCCATACACCATTGGCCACAATATGCTGAAGGCAACAGCTTTTCCCCAGATCCAGCCCTGTCCCATTACACACCCAACACCAATGACCTTTTCCCTCCACCACACTTATCCATTTAGATGCATTTATTTCCACTGCTTCCCAAGTGTCATTGCTGTTCCATATTTTGTTAAACGGACGAGGCCCTCCAGTGAGGTCTGGGGACTTGAGTGGGATAGCCAGGACAGGAACACCAGTTTGAGAGTGGGCTGGGATGTGGCTGCAGACCCAGCAATTAGAAATATTAAGGGTCTGAGCTATCCACACCTTCTGCTGGATAAAAGAATTGTCATCGTGGTCTCCCCAGACCGTAAGATACCAGCAGCCGAGGAACAGGCAGAGGTGCATGTTGGAGGCAAGGTTCTTCTGGTTCTGACAACCTCAACTGAGGGAACCGCAGTCACGGTTTACGCCCACCAGGCAGTAGGCGCTAGGCTCACTACTGCTTCTTTTTGTTCGGCGTCTGCTTCTGGCAACCCTTACGAGAGCGTAGATTGTAAGGTATTGCAGACTGTTCCTTTACGTCTTCTTCTGGAGTCAAAATTGACTCTGTGTGGTCCTGAGGTGATGATTGGTTCTCTGGGGATGGTGCCTTCTTACACTGTGAAGCATGTATCCATGCTGCAATGCCAGATAGTTTAACAGCCGTCTGTGTAGTAAGCAGTACCTGATGAGGACCCTTCCAGCGGGGCTCCAAGGCATGCTTTCGATGATGGTACCGTACATAGACCCAATCACCTGGCTCGAGGTTGTGGCAAGCGTCGGAGGTGGGTTCCGTGGGCCAGGCGACTCGAACCTGTGAATGGAAGTGACTTACAGCTTGCATTAGTCCCTTGCAATATTGAAGGACCACACTGTGAGTCAAGTTCAAATCTGGGATGGGAGTAATGGTAGTCATAGCTCGCATAGGGCGTCCCATAACAATCTCAAAGGGACTTAATGTATGCCTTTGGGATGGAGTGGATCTCATGTCCATAAGGGCTAATGGTAAGGCTACTGGCCAGCTTAATCCTGTAGAGTCACAAATTTTAGCAAGCTTATTCTTAAGTACACCATTTCGTCTTTCAACTGCTCCTGCACTCTGTGGGTGGTAGGGACAGTGCAACAGGTGTTTGATATGCAATATACGGTCCAGGTGTTGAATAAGTTGTCCAGTAAAATGTGTACCCCGATCAGTGGACAGAGTAGCAGGAATTCCCTTGGCAGGCATAATATGATTTAACAAACATTTGGCAACAGACAGTGAGTCAGCCTTGCAACAAGGAAAGGCTTCAATCCAACCAGAGAATAAACATACCATAATCAATATAAATTCATATTGTTGACACTTAGGCATTTGTACAAAATCAAGTTGCCAATGCAAGAATGGTGCTTGAGGCAGGCCCTGGAACCCCTGGACCACTTTCACAGGTTTACCAATATTACGGCTTTGGCAAGTGGTACACAGGCTGTACAGTGGCAGGCTGCAAAAGTGCTAAAATGGGGGGCCCACCATCCTGTCTTAGTTACAGCAGAGACCATCCCCTCCTTTCCGACATGCGAAACACCGTGTAGCAGGGTGGCCAGAGACGGGTAGAGTGAAAAGGGGGCTACAAAGGCACCAGTAGGCGAATGCCAAAGAGAATCGGGATGTAGAGAGCAACCTTGGGCAACCCAGGATTCTTTCTCGGTTTCTGGGGCAGAGTCTTGGAGCAGGGTGAGGTCAGTGAGGGACGGTGGCGGTATAGAAACAGAAAGGGAACCCAGAAATGCATCTGGGGAAGGTTCTATGGCAGCAGCATGTTTAGCAGAGGTGTCAGCAAATGCGTTACCCTTAGCAACATCGGTATCCGCCATTGAGTGGCCAGGGCACTTAACAATAGCTAGGGCAGGCGGAAGTAAAACTGCATACAGAAGGGCAGCGATGTAGGGCCTATTTTTAATAGGGGTACCGGCGGAGGTAAGGAAACCCTGAGTTTGCCAGAGGGTGCCAAAGTCATGTACAACCCCAAAAGCGTAGCGGGAGTCAGTGTAAATGGTGGCGGAGCGTCCCTCCGCCAAAAAGCGGGCACGGGTGAGGGCAACTAATTCAGCGACTTGTGCTGAGGTTACAGAAGGTAAAGGCGCAGCTTCCAGGGTTTCAGAGAGTGAAACTACAGCATATCCTGCAAGGAGACGACCTTGGTTGTCTCGAAAACAGGAACCATCAGTAAATAAAACAAGGTCAGAGTTAGGGAGAGGGACATCAGAAAGGTCAGAGCGCGGGACGGTGACAGCAGAGACAGTTGCAAGGCAGTCGTGGGGATCACCGTCATTAGACAAAGGAAGGAGAGTGGCAGGGTTTAACTGAGAACAATGCTTTATGGCGATATATGAAGCTGATACTAGTAAAAGTTCGTACCCGGTAAGGCGGGCAGAGGAAAGGTGACCTGTGTTACGTTGTAGCAGGAGAGTTTCCACAGAGTGAGGGACCAGGAGGGTAAGAGGAGAGCGGAGAACAAGGGAATCAGACATTTCAACTAGGCACGCTGCAGCAGCCACAGCACACAGGCAGGGGGGTAAGCCTTGGGCAACAGGGTCTAAAGTGGCAGAGAAATAAGCCACTGGGCAGTTCTTTTCTCCATGCATCTGAGTGAGAACTCCAAGTGCACACCCAGATTGTTCGTGGCAGAAAAGGGTAAAAGGCTTAGAATAGTCAGGCAGCCCTAAGGCGGGGGCAGAAGCCAAACCCTGTTTGAGGGAAACAAAGGCAGAATCGGCCTCAGGGGGGCCACAGCATGGGGTCAGGCACAGAGAATCGAGTGAGTTCCTGGAGAGGTTTTGCAAGGGAGGCATATTGGGGAATCCATTGTCTGCAAAATCCAGCCATGCCTAAAAACTTCCGGACCTGGCGTGGGGAGCGGGTTCGGGGAAAGCTAAGGATAGCTTGGACACGGGTGGGAGAAAGTGCACGGGAACACTGGGAGAGGAGAAAGCCAAGGTATGTGACAGAGGCTTGACAGAGTTGTAGTTTAGAGCGAGAAGCCTTGTGACCCTTATTTGCTAGGGCAGAGCACTAAAAAGTCAGTTTCAGAGGCAGACAATGAAGGGGAACAGAGGAGTAGATCATCTACATATTGGACTAGTGTGGACCTGGACTGGAAAACAAGGTCAGCAAGGTCTCGGGCTAATGCTTGGGGAAAATATGACAGGCTTTCAGTATACCCCTGGGGAAGCGTGGTCCATGTGTACTGTTGCCCCTTGTAAGAAAAGGCAAACAGGAACTGGGAGTCAGGGTGAACCGGGACAGAAAAGAAAACAGCACAAATCAACAACAGTAAAATTTCCTGAGGTTCCCTGGTGTTCTGTCATTGCTGTGGGACAAAGTAAGTCTGGGGACTGTCGGGCTGTGTGGACGGGGTGGTCTAGCTGGTTGTTTACAGAGCTATTAGGCCGGTGCGGACACTCGTTTTTCCAATGTCCGGGTTGTTTACAGTAATTACAAACAACCCCAAAACCCGAAAATCCAGTTCCACGGCCCCTCCCGTGATCACGTCCCCCTCTCTGGTACTATTTACCTTGCCCTGAATAATGCTGTATTTGCAGGGCCATTAACTTTTGGGAAGATTGTTCCTCCTTTCCCTTTAGAGTGTGATGGCAGTGTTCTGCCACTGATTGCAATTTATCCATGGTTTCAGTCTCCCACCCAACACTTATTCGCTTTAGCATACTGCCAATAGCAGGTAGGAGGCCATTAACAAACGCATGAGCCAGGGTGCCCTTCCCATTTTCACCCGGTTGCTGTATACCAGATTGTTGCAGAAAAACATCAGTCAGCCGGGTGCGATAGTCACCCGGACTTTCTCCCTGTCGCTGTTTACAGCAATGTATGGCTGTCCAGTTGGTTTTAGAAGTCCATACCCGAGGGATAGCCTCATGTAGGTTTTTACCAGAAAAAGTGTAAAGACCAAGCTATTCAGCGTCAGGACCAGTGTCTGGTAAAGTAGAATGGCGCTCACTGACAGGCCAACTGGCTGCTGTGAGCCATTTTTCATGCTCGCTAGGGGTTACAAGTAGCTTGCACAGATGCAGGAGGGTTCATAGGTGTCGCACACTAACAAAAATTCCTCTGCAAATGTGGTAGGATTTTCCAGGGGCTTTGGAAAGCCTTTTACAATTGAAAGGAGCTCTGTACGAGTCCAGGGTTTATAGCTCCAAGTGGGACCCTCTTGTTGGCCCCCAGTATGCAGGATTCGGAGGGGAGCCTGGGTAGGTTTAGAGCCAGAGCGTAAGCGTTGGGCCCAATCAGTGTTCAGGCTCTCTTTGTATGTATGGGGAAAAACAGAGGAGTCAGGAAGACTGGCGGGTTTTGGTGAAATGGGGGGTTTTTCTTTACGGGTCTGAGTGGTACCGGAAGAATGGGCCTGGGCGGTATTGGACGATCCAGACTGGTCTGAACTGGAGACCCGTGGGAGTTGTTGTGACCGCCTATTGATCCGACGCAGGCCAATTAATGCGTCTTCCTCATCGTCATCCTCAGAATTTAACAAGGGGTTTTCTTCATCCTTTCCCACAATGAGATGGGAGTATGAAGGGGGTTGGGATTGATCCTGGTCTTCTCGGAGAACGGGGTAAAGGGGAGCGCTCAGTCTGGTAGCAGGAGAGGAGGCTTCTAATAAAGCTTTTAACTTATCATTTGAATCTTTGAGAGAGGCAAGTTTTGATTCTGTCCACCTATGATTTGCCTCTTCCCACCACTGCATGAAACAATCAACCTCTCCTTTTGCCAGTTTAGTTTTAGGTTGGCCGAGTTTGTCTTTTAAGACATCTACTCGGTCTTTGTCCCAAGATCCTAACAGTGGCCACTGAATTTTGGGATTCTCCTGAGTTTTCTCCTTTGGCCGCCAGCACTATGTCCAATGCCTGACGGTTTTGGAGGGCCATCTGTCGGATCGCCCCTGTTTCTCCTCGTAAGGAGAATTACCCTGTACCCTTTGGGGAATACTCCTCCTCCCCCTTTGCAAACACCTAAATTATTTACAAAGAAGTTAATCAGATGACAATTCAAATGCTGCATGCACTGCAATTGGAAATTAAATTTCAAGTACATAAAAATCTCTAATGTAAGATTCTGTTGCCTGTGAAACTTTGAACTTGGTGCAACAGAATTTAGAATATGTCATATCTGTTTTAAAACAACTACCCTGTATAGTACTGTTTGTTGTTGTTGGCATCCGTTAGTCTCGAGAGACGATGGATATGTGCCCATGGGGAATGAACTGTTGCTTCCCGTGTTGTGTCGACGCTGTGAGGCGAAGCTGGAGTGTCCTCTCCAGGGCGCAAGCCAGGGCAGGGTGATATGGAGGAACAGCTGTTGCCCATGCAGCAGAACCCCCCTCTCCACGCAACTGATGGATCCAAGGGAAAGACAATGTCAATACAACTTGGCACCAGTGGCGTCGCAGGAGTTGCCGGAATGACGTTGAGGACAATGTCAGACCGCCATCGGGACTCCGACACCGGATTTGGTTTCAGGGTTGACTCCCTTAGCCTTTCCCATGAGTGGGTATTGCCACAAGGCAGCGGAGGTTTTAAATCAGAGTTTTCCTTCTCCTAGGTGGGCTGCCTTCCAGGGCTAACGAGCCCCACCTGCCCGTAGTACTGTTAGTCAAATGCAAAGTGTGCCATTAATTTTCTATTAAAAGGAGAGGATGAAACTGTCAGTATAAAAATCATAACATCACAGTCATAGAATATCAGGGTTGGAAGGGACCTTAGGAGATCATCTAGTCCAACCCCTTGCTCAAAGCAGGACCAATCCCCAATTTTTGCCCCATATCCCCAAATGGCCCCCTCAAGGATTGAACTCACAACCCTGGGTTTAGCAGGCCAATGCTCAAACCACTGAGCTATCCCTCCCCCTGCTTTTGTGGGGCCAAAACTTAACAGAATATTTTAATTGTATAAAGAATAAAGCACAGCACAAGGAAGAGGTAAACAGATGATGACTAGATACTATGATGATAGGGAAATACAGATTGACAGGAACACACAGTAGTAACAGGGACTGAGAAACAAGAGAGGGATCAAATTTTTCTTTCTTTCTAATTATATGTAATACTATAAATGATACTATAAATGATAGTTTGGGTTTATCTTTATGCAATGCCAATGGCAGTCTACACTTTTTTTTGGTAATTATGTTTTTGTGACTGATCTTTGCACCCACAGTGAGTAGTGGGTACAAATATTAGCAGTTTGACGTCTAACTACTTGACTTTGGGGTACAAATTGGTAGTTATACACCTATACCATGAGTCTGCTTTGTCTATATATTTGTGAATGCAATCAAACGGGGATGCAAAATTATTTCGATAAAAGTAAAGGCTAGGTGGAGATCTGGCTGAAAAACACTCTAAATATTTTATTGAAGTTTTTGTGTGATATGTTTGAACGTTCATTATATTTTCATATACTTTTTTCTGCAATCATTTTGTTGTCATATAATGGTCAAATTCAAGCAGCCACAGTTCACAGGCATATCTCAAAGCACTACCTCCAGCAGTAGCAGCACAGAGAGAAGTTGACTTCCTCTGGCCCTTCTGAAATGCCATGGAGAAGCAGGACTGGCGCTACCACTAGGCGACCCTAGGCGGTCGCCTAGGGTGCCAGGATTCGGGGGGCGGCATTTGATGTCCCTTGGCGGCGACGGTTTTTCTTCCTCTGGGAGAAGCTGCCACCGAAATGCCGCCAAGGTCCCCAGCGGCTGAAAAAGCTGCCGCCGAAATGCCGCCGGGGAGCTCGGCGGCAGCTTCTTCTGCGGCATTTTGGCGGCAGCAACTTCTCCCAGAGGCGCCCCCTAGGGCGGCAAAGAAGCTGGCGCCACTACTGTGGAGAAGCCTCCCACAACAGCAATTGTTGAGGGGTGCTATGGTTGTGGTCAAGGGACATAAACAACATGCTTGTATCCATGTGCTCGCTGACTTAACAATGGCCTCTATAGGAATATATTTCCTAAGTAGGCTGCACATGGGGCTGATCTCTTCCAGACTAGATACACACATTGATGCTTTTGCAGCATATGTGTACACCTACTTGCGGATACATTACACTTATTTCCAGCCTAAAGTCAGAATTAGGCTTGATATCTATTTTCTACATTGTATATTGATTTAATAATACTGTATCATGTGGTTGTTGGACTGTACTGACTGTAGCCCTTGCTTTCTGGTGTTACAGTAAATTCCTCAATTTCTCTACCTATGTTGGGGGTTATCATACAATTAAAATAAGGCTCATTTTGATGGTCCCCCAGCTGTTGGAAGACTAAATTTATAGTGGTATTTCATTGGGGACCTTCTCCTCAGGGGCTGGCGGGTGTGTGTGTGTGTGTGTGTGAGAGAGAGAGAGAGAGAGAGAGAGAATTATATTTGCATACTTGTCATAAGCACTTCCATTTGCAGAGCTCTAGGGGAAAACATATTATAATGGGACTCCATTTGTCTTCTTCCCTCATCCCCAGGGTCACTAAAAGGACAATGAGCCAAGGCTTGCAGGGTTGGTAGTGCCATCCAACATTACTGTTTTATATTTTTGCATGTTTGGCCACATGCGGAGTAAGGAATTTGGGAAATAAGAAATGTAACTCTGTAGATAAGCCAGGAACTTACAAAAATGCAGCCTGTGTCTCTGCTTTTTCTGTGAGAGGCTGGCACAAGAGCAGCTGCGGCTAGCATTTGCTGCCACTCTGCACAATCAGGAAATATCCATTCTTTAGCAGCATGAAATTTACATTTCTGCCTCCAAAAGCAGGGATAGCACCATGTGGATTGGATTGCTGCAGTCAAAAGGGGCCGAAACTGAGACTGAGTGACAGTGACTAATACTCACTGGAACAAAATACTTGGAGTTGGAGAAATTAAACACACATATTAAAGGGAAAATAGTTTTACTTATTAAGGCTCTAGGACATGTTTTTTATTAGCTGAGAAAAGGGAAACATTGTCAAATCCAGGAGTATTCCATAGGTCAGAAATTCATTCATTCATTTCTAAGGCCAGAAATCTTCATTTATGAGATTAAACTGAAATTAAGTTGGAGAAGTGATGCTAAACCTAGGCTCCTGTGTTTCATTCTGTGCTGCAGCATGAGAGCACTGAACATTTTATATAAGCTCCGAACCTCTTAAAAGCTGTCCAATCCACTTAACTCTTTAGGGACCGGGATTAATAGTGATCAAAAGGCAGTTATTGCATTCAGGGATAGCTCAGTGGTTTGAGCATTGGCCTGCTAAACTCACAGTTGTGAGTTCAATCCTTGAGGGGGCTATTTAGGGATTGGGAGCAAAAATTGGGGATTAGTCCTGCTTTGAGCAGGAGATTGGACTAGATAACCTCCTAAAGTCCCTTCCAACCCTGATATTCTATGACTCCAGTTAACTTCAGTAGGTCACAGACAAAAGCAGAACTTGGCCAATCTTTTTTTAACAACTAAAACCTGCAGTATGGTTAAAAAATATATAAAACCAAACAAACGGCTAGCCTCTCTCCTGCACAAGACTATAGAACCCTTTTTGTCCATCCTAGTACTCAAAAAGGGTTTTAGATTTTTTTTAAAAATCTCCAATTTGTTTCCCTGCATACAGTTAAGTCCATAGGTGCCAACTCCATGGGTGTTCCAGGGCTGCAGTACCCACGGATAAAATTAGTGGGTGCTTAGCACCCACCAGCAGCCAGCCTCCCCCCCCCCAGCCCCACTGATCAACTTCTCCCCTTCCCTCCCAGCATCTCCCTCCCGCCATGGATCAGCTGTTCCAGGGACAGGACGTGCTTAGGGGAGGGGGCAAAAAGAGGCAGGGAAGGGGGTGCGGGAAGAGGCGGGGTGGGGGGCAGCCTTGGGGGAAGGGATGGAGTGGGGGCAGGGCCTGGGGCAGAGCGGAGGTCGAGCACACCCTGGGTAGAGAGGAAGTCAGCGCCTATGGTCATGTCTCTCCCTCAGCCATCAGTACAGAGGTTCATAAATGTCATGCTTCCAGGTCACCTTGGTATATAGAAGACCTTTGACAAACTAAATCCACGAGAGGAAGTTGTTGGCAATCATTTGTGCGCTGAGACCAAAGATTTTAAGGATTTTTTTCTTCCTCTCCATAACTGCATGCACAGTCTTGTCTAGCAGAACTGTTCCAGATGGCAGACAGCTTGGAGAGTATGGGCTGCCATCATCTGGGAGGAAGGGCAAATATTTGTTGCTGTGGTTCTTTCTTGTGGATAAGATTGATCAGCTGTGAACTAGAGTGGGTGCATCTCTGGGAAAGGATCCATATCTGGAGGAAATAAATATCCCATTTCAAGTTGAGTTTTGGCCCATTTCATGTAATGGATGTGCGTGGGGAACTTTGGACTGCTATATGTGAGCTGGACCCATGCACTTTAAGCTTAGTAAAATCAAGATGAAAGGTGCTGAATTCAGTGTTTGTCAATATTATTAATTCTTCCTAAAGGCCTACTGAAAGCTTCCCTCATAATTGGCTCTTGTTACTCTAGAAATGGTTTCTTGAACAATCTCATTAATTATCATGCTCTCTCTTGTGTGCCATTTTTGGGCAACATTACTGAGAAGATGACAAGTTTGGCATTTATGGGAGTCCGTAGATTTCCTTGATCCCTATCTATTGGATTTTCAGGCTGTGCTAATGGTACAAAGACAACACTGGTTATGTTGGTTGATTATCTCCTAGTGAGGGGACAAAGAATAACCGTGCATGCTAATTATCTTAGGCCAGTCAGCAACTTTTAAGACTTTGTCCCATTAAATGTTATTGATTTGATTAAAATCGTTGGTAGGGATGGATAGTATCACAGTTGACTCATGTGGTCCCTACTTTTACGAGATATCCCAGATAGTGGAGCTAGGAAATTACTTTCTCAATGGCAGAGATTGTGAGATGATTTTGTTGCAGTGCCAACACCAGCTGTATGTCTCTCTTTAAGTGAATCTGGATGCTTGAGTGTCTTATTTTTGTGATTTAAGATAGGGACTCAAATGGCAGCAAGCTAGCTGAGGCTCAATTCAGGAAGATGCATGTTACGAAGTCTGTATTAGGGAAAACTCTAGAGCAGTGGTCTAGAGAGAATGGCAGGCATGGTTTCTGGTCCCTTTGATAGAGAGAGCTTGTCAAAACTGCTTTATATCCTCTGCATTTACCACGGCATTGGTGACTGGAAATATTTGTTTCTGATCTGGATCTAGCCATAACTATCCATGCATTTGGACTCAAGATTGAATTCCTGCATTACACTTTATATTGGGCTACTATTGAAGACCTCTTGTAAACTCTAATTGCTGACAATAGATCAGGCTTCTTCATCATTCGGGTTCCCATATTTTAAATTATTTATTTATTTCTGAGGTGTACCGATTTCTATCTCATATGAGTTCCCAGTGGCAGAACCCACTCCACTGCAGTATCTTGAAAAAAACTACAGAAATGTTGATAATCTAATGATGCCTGATTTTCAGAAGGGTTGAGCATCTGCAGCCCTCCCTGACTTCAGCTGGAGTGGTGAGAGTTCGACATTTCTGAAGATCAGGCCCCTATTGAGTGTAAGCTCAAACTCAGCACAGCTTCCAGGCAATGGCTGTGAATTATATTGGAGAGTTAAAAAACAAAATTTGAATAACACAAATTATTCATTCTAAATGAGTTTAATTTTGCACCTTGCCTGGATGTTCATAAAATGTTAGTTTATGTCCCCTAATGATCTTAATAATATTCATTCTAAAAACCACTATTAAATTATTGTAGTGCTCTCTGGGAAGGAAAGCTCTATAATTAAGGTTGTAAACACTATTTTCCACTATAAACCCCTGTTTTCAGACACAAATTAACTTCCTGGATTTCTCCCATTTGACAAAATTTCCATGCTTGTTTCTGCACAGGGTTTTTTGGACATTTTGAAGAAATATCTGGCAACCATTTTTAGATTCTGACTACCAATTTTAGGGGTTGAGGATGGATTTACAGATAATTTAAAAAGAACTTTGAGAGGCTGATTCACTATTGTACTACTACAGTTTTAGGCAGGTATAATTCAGCTGATTTCAGTGGAGTTATACCAACATGAAGTTGGAATGACATGGTGGTGAATCAGACAGCATCCTTGTGGAAGAGTTATGCCTTAGCTTAGGTTAGGTGCGAAGAGGGACCAAAAATATAAAGTTACAACTGAAAAATCTGAGCAGCAGTTAAACTTTCTATCCAACCCTAATGACTACTGTCCCTTTTAAACATCACATAGGGATAGATGGTCTCACTTTCAGAATTGTCCTGGATTTTATAGACATGCCCAATGCCCTGGCTATTGCTGGCTGGTGCCTGAGGGTTATTAGAGTCATTTGCCAGACAACTGCTACTTGAGTCTATTCTATTGAGCAAGCAGGAGGCTAGCTAGTGATTGCTCAATACTCTCCCTTCCTCAGCTACTCTTCTATTCTCCAATCAGTTGTCCCAGTGTAGAGATGAGGGTGGCTCAGAAGCAGGAGATGAATCAATCAGCACTTACCTCAGCTTGCCTGCTCAGCAGAGAAGCAGCCCCCATCCTGTGCACACCCCTATTGCAATGAGTGAAAGAGAAGGTAGCATATCTTTCCACAATGACACTTCCCAGGAACTGGGAGGCAGAGCCACCACTGGTTCTTGGGGATGTGAGGGTGGCAAAGCCATCATCATTTAGAAGAGAAAGGACACAGAAATGGGACACCGAGAAGAAGGGAACCCAGATTTCTGAATTCAGAACTTGCTTTTCATAAATATCCTCCAATACGCATTTAGCATTTGCTGTTCTGTGAACATTCCTGCCAGTAAACTGGTTCACTAGGCAATATGCAGGAAGGAAACCCAAAATGAGACACTAATACTAATATAGTCAAAGTAAATTCATTTAAAAATCCAAACACCACTTTTGTGGATAACTTTTTTCAGTATTCATTCAGCTCTAGATCTTCACTGCAATCTTATATGGAGGTGTGGCCACACATGGTAGCTCTGACTAATTTGTCTTGCATCTGGCTGTGACCTCTTGGGTACCCTTTGTATCATAAGTGTTGCAGAAATCAGGGATCACTCATCTAGTTGACAGATTAACATTTTTGTCCAGTTTTGTGGTCTACTGCCCACCTGTATCTTGTGGACAACTGCTTCATCCCAAAGAAAGGTCAGTGGCTAAATGTTGCATATTAGGCCTATGGAAGGAATTGATGTGGAGAACGACACTGAGGAGAAAATGTATTTATGTCCTGTCATAAATATGAAGGGAAGGGGGAGAGGGTCTGATGCAGTGCTATAAAATCCTCTTTCCAGTAAAGGGTTAAGAAATGCAGGTAGCCAGACTGACACCTGACCTGGCTGGCATCTGACCAATAAGGGGACAAGATACTTTCAAACTTTGGGAGGGGGGAAGGTTTTAGTGTGTGTCTTTGTCTGAGAGAGAGTGATCTTGGAAGACAGAAGGAACCTGCAAAAAATCAAACCTCCCTTTTCTGAAGTAAGTTTAGATAGCATAGCACATAAATTTCTGTTTAATTTCGGCTTGGTGTATTCCCTGTGTTAGAAGGGGCAAAAGGGGGGGGGTGTTATTCATGGTTTTCTGTAATTTTAAGGTTTTGTCCAGAGGGGGAATTCTCTCTGAGTTTGGAAATATAGTGCCCTGTAAAATAGTTACCATCCTGATTTTACAGAGATGATTTTACCTTCTTTATTTTTAATAAAATCCTTCTTTTAAGAAGCTGACTGTTTTCTATGGAGTTAAAACCCAGGGGGTGGGTTTTTAGATCACTGTGTAACCAATTGGTTGGGAGATTGTTCTCAAGCTTCCCCAGGAAAGGGGGTGTACGGCTTGAGGGGGTATTTTGGGGGGGAAGGAAGTTCAAGTGATTCCTTTCCTGGATTCCTGTTAGATACTTGATGGTGGCAGCGAAAGAAGCATTTCTCAGGGTGCAGGGAATTTTGTACCTTGGGGGATTTAACCTAAGCTGGTAAAAATAAGCTTAGGGGCTCTGAATGCGGGTCCCCACGTCTTCACCCTAGAGTTTAGAGTGGGGAGGGGACCTTGACATGGTGGCAGAGCGGTGGGATATATTGAACCAGAGATTTTTTTGAACCAGACACAGGGAGTTTAGATTTTTTTTTCTTCTCTCTGACTCTTCCCTGTGCTGCTGGAAGCAGGGAGGCGGGAGGGGTTAAGCTGCTAGGAGCTAGAGTATCTACATATGAAAGCAGGTAGTTAACCCCTACAGGGAATACCCAAGCAAGTTTTTTTTTCTTTTCTAACTCTGTCGGGTTAAGACAGATTAAAAACAAAGGCTAAGATGACTGCCAGTGAAGCAGCTATTAAACTTGAGATAGCCCGGCTACAAGCTGATGAGGAGGAGAAGAAACATGCAAGACTGCTACAACTTAAACAGATGGAGATGGAAGAGAGAGAAAGAGAGAGGAAGCATGCTGAGGAAGAGAGGAAGTATGCTATGGAGGAGAGGAAGCATGCTGAGGAGGAGAAGGAGAGAGAGAGGAAGCATGCTGAGGAGGAGAGGAAGCATGCTGAGGAGGAGAAGGAGAGAGAGAGGAAGCATGCTGAGGAGGAGAGGAAGCATGCTGAGGAGGAGAAGGAGAGAGAGAGGAAGCATGCCCTAGAGATGGAGAAGACCAGGGTGGAGCGGAATCTACCGGATAACACTAATAATCCTTCCCCAACAACCCACAAATGGGAGCGACTATGTCCACCGTATGATGAATCCCGTGATATTGCTGAATATTTTCTCACCTTTGAGAGACTATGCAATCTCCATCACATTCCTGATGATCACAAAATGACCCTATTGGTAGCCAAGTTGACTGGAAGTGCTCTGGACATATTCAATGACATGCCTATTGATGAGGCTTCTGACTATGAGAAATTCAAGGATTTGGTTTTAAAACAATTTCAAGTTACACCTGAAACTTACCGAGTAAAATTTCGAACCCTTATCCGAGGGCCTGGACTAAGTAATGTAGCTTATGTAAACCGGATAAAGGAGCTGTTAAAAAAATGGGTCAAGGGAAGGAATGTTACTAGCTTTGAAGGAGTGTGTGATTTGATGGCTCAGGAACAATTCCTGAATATGTCCAAGGATGATATAAGACAGTGTTTATGGGATAAGAAAATGGACTCAGCAGACAGCCTTGCTGCTTATGCTGATCAATACGAACAGTCCCAGATCAGCAGAGGGGCAAAGAAATTTGGCACACAAGGGGTGCAGGAAGCAGAGAGGAACAACCCTGGTCATAGTTTGGGGAGATATCAGAAAGGAAAACCCGAGACCACACCCCCTCACCAGGAGCAGCCCAAGGCCCCACAAGGAAAACCCCAGACCCCTTATTGCCCCACCACCCCATTCTCCAGCAACCCACCTCGCCCCACTGACCAGTCAGCTGGGCGATGTTTCAAATGTAACGAATTGGGGCATGTGAAGGCCAACTGCCCCAAGAACCCCAACAGAATACAGTTCATTGCACCGGGGTCACACCAAAGGTCCTCAGGCCCAGATGCCTCCCAGATACCCTTGGAATGAAGGGAAACGGTGAGTGTGGGCGGAAAAAAGGTTACAGCGTGGAGGGACACCGGAGCACAAGTGTCGGCTATCCACAAATCCTTAGTGGACCCCAGCTTAATCAACCCAGAGGCGCAAGTGACAATTCAACCCTTCAAGTCCAACTCTTTTGATTTACCTACAGCCGTGTTGCCTGTCCAGTACAAGGGCTGGTCAGGAAATTGGACTTTTGCAGTCTATGATGATTATCCCATTCCCATGTTGCTGGGGGAAGACTTGACCAATTGTGTGAAGCTAGCCAAGAGGGTGGGAATGGTCACCCGCAGCCAGGCTAAGCAAGCTGTCACACCTAGCTCTGTTCCTGAGACTTCCACCAGAACCCCATCTGTACTACCAGAGACCCGGATAGAGGTGGTGGAACCAGATACCCTGCCAACGACTGCAACAGCCGTCATAGATCCAGTCGCAGAAACCCGACCCAAGCCAGTCTCGGAACCGGAACTGGCAAAGCAACCAGCACCAGAACCATTGCCAGCACTGAGTCCAGCGCTTGCAACCCCATCTACAGTGCCAACACCCGAGGGCACCACCGAGCCTGCAATGGCAGCAGCAACCGATAACTCAATACAAGAGGCTCAGCCAGAGCCTGAATTACCACATTGTGCACCAGCGGAGAGCGGTTCACAGTTGACGGAAACAAACCCATCACCTGCATCGCTTCCAGAGGGACCCAGCCCAGGTCCACAACCCAGTGAGGAACTGATGTCTCCAGCATCTAGGGAACAGTTCCAAGCTGAGCAGAAAGCAGATGAAAGTCTACAGAGAGCTTGGACAGTGGGACGGAGCACCCCACTGCCTCTCAGCTCTTCTAATCGATCCCGGTTGGTTATAGAAAAAGGACTTCTATATAAGGAGACTCTTTCTGGTGGACACCAGGAAGACTGGCGTCCTCAGAGACAGTTGGTGGTTCCGACTAAGTACCGGCTAAAGCTCTTGAGCTTAGCCCATGATCATCCTAGTGGTCATGCTGGGGTGAACAGAACCAAAGACCGTTTGGGGAGGTCATTCCACTGGGAGGGAATGGGCAAGGATGTTTCTACCTATGTCCGGTCTTGTGAGGTGTGCCAAAGAGTGGGAAAACCCCAAGACCAGGTCAAAGCCCCTCTCCAGCCACTCCCCATAATTGAAGTTCCATTTCAGCGGGTAGCTGTGGATATTCTGGGTCCTTTTCCAAAAAAGACACCCAGAGGAAAGCAGTACATACTGACTTTCATGGATTTTGCCACCCGATGGCCAGAAGCAGTAGCTCTGAGCAACACCCAGGCTAAAAGTGTATGCCAGGCATTAACAGAGATTTTTGCCAGGGTAGGTTGGCCCGCCGACATCCTTACTGATTCAGGAACTAATTTCCTGGCAGGGAGCATGAAAAGCCTGTGGGAAGCTCATGGGGTGAACCACTTGGTTGCCACCCCAAACAAATGGTCTGGTGGAGAAGTTTAATGGAACTTTGGGAGCCATGATACGTAAATTCGTAAACCAGCACTCCAACGATTGGGACCTAGTGTTACAGCAGTTGCTCTTTGCCTACAGGGCTGTACCACATCCCAGTTTAGGGTTTTCACCATTTGAACTTGTGTATGGCCGCGAGGTTAAAGGGCCATTACAGCTGGTGAAACAGCAATGGGAGGGGTTTACGCCTTCTTCGGGAACTAACATTCTGGACTTTGTAAGCAACCTACAAAACACCCTCCAAGACTCTTTAGCCCTTGCTAGAAAAAACCTAAAAGGGGCTCAGGAAGAGCAGAAGGCCTGGTATGATAAACATGCCAGAGAGCGTTCCTTTAAAGTAGGGGACCAAGTCATGGTCTTGAAGGCGCTCCAGGCCCATAAAATGGAAGCGTCATGGGAAGGGCCATTTACGGTCCAAGAACGCCTGGGAGCTGTGAACTATCTCATAGCATTCCCCACCACAACTCTCAAGCCTAAAGTGTACCATGTTAATTCTCTAAAGCCTTTTTTCCCCCGAGAATTGAAGGTTTGTCAGTTTACTGCCCAGGGAGCAGAAGACGCTGAGTGGCCTGAAGGTGTCTACTATGAAGGGAAAAATGACGGTGGCGTGGAAGAGGTGAACCTCTCAATGACCCTCAGACGTATGCAGCGCCAGCAAATCCAGGAGCTGTGCACTAAATTTGCACCGATGTTCTCAGCCACCCCAGGACTGACCGAACGGGCACACCACTCCATTGACACAGGTAATGCCCACCCAATTAGAGCCCGACCTTACCGAGTGGCTCCTCACGCCAAAACTGCTATAGAACGGGAGGTTCAAGACATGCTACAGATGGGTATAATCCGTCCCTCTAGCAGTGCATGGGCCTCTCCCGTGGTTCTAGTCCCCAAACCAGATGGGGAAATACGCTTTTGTGTGGACTACCGTACACTAAATGCTGTGACTTGCCCAGACAACTATCCAATGCCTCGCACAGATGAACTATTGGAGAAACTGGGACGTGCCCAGTTCATCTCCACCTTAGACTTAACCAAGGGGTACTGGCAGGTGCCGCTAGATGAATCCGCCAAGGAAAAGTCAGCCTTCATCACCCATGTCGGGCTGTATGAATTTAATGTGCTCCCTTTCGGGCTGCGGAATGCACCTGCCACATTCCAGAAACTGGTAGATAGTCTCCTAGTGGGATTGGGAGAATCGGCAGTTGCCTATCTTGACGATGTGGCCATATTTTCTGACTCATGGGCCGAACACCTGGAGCATCTCCAGAAGGTCTTCGAGCACATACGAGAGGCAGGACTAACTGTTAAGGCTAAAAAGTGTCAAATAGGCCTCAACAGAGTGACTTACCTTGGACACCAGGTGGGTCAAGGAACTATTAACCCCCTACAGGCCAAGGTGGAGGCTAACCAAAAGTGGCCTGTCCCAAAGTCAAAGAAACAGGTCCAATCTTTCTTAGGCTTGGCCGGATATTACCGGCGATTTGTACCGCACTACAGCCAAATCGCCGCCCCTCTAACTGACCTAACCAGAAAGAGCCAGCCAAATGCAGTTCAGTGGACTGATGAGTGTCGGAAGGCCTTTAACCAGCTTAAAGCAACACTCATGTCTGACCCTGTGCTAAGGGCCCCGGACTTTGATAAACCGTTCCTAGTAACCACAGATGCGTCCGAGCGTGGTGTGGGAGCGGTCTTAATGCAGGAAGGACCAGATCAAGAATTCCATCCTGTCGTGTTTCTCAGCAAGAAGCTGTCTGAGAGGGAAAACCACTGGTCAATCAGTGAGAAGGAATGTTACGCCATTGTCTACGCTCTGGAAAAGCTACGCCCATACATTTGGGGACGGCGTTTCCACCTGCAAACCGACCATGCTGCACTACAGTGGCTTAATACCGCCAAGGGACATAACAAAAAACTCCTTCGATGGAGTTTGGCTCTCCAAGATTTTGATTTTGAAATACAGCACATTTCAGGAGCTTCTAACAAAGTGGCTGATGCACTCTCCCGTGAAAGTTTCCCCGAACCAACTGGTTAAAATCGTCCTTGCAATATGGACAATATTGTTTAGTCTTTATCCAGTTATTAGTATATTTGGAGATTCATGTGTCTTATTACTTTGTTTTCTTTTAGAGCTCCAGGAAGAAATCACAGCCAGTGTTTCACACTATCGGTGATTTGGGGGGCGTGTCATAAATATGAAGGGAAGGGGGAGAGGGTCTGATGCAGTGCTATAAAATCCTCTTTCCAGTAAAGGGTTAAGAAATGCAGGTAGCCAGACTGACACCTGACCTGGCTGGCATCTGACCAATAAGGGGACAAGATACTTTCAAACTTTGGGAGGGGGGAAGTTTTTAGTGTGTGTCTTTGTCTGAGAGAGGGTGATCTTGGAAGACAGAAGGAACCTGCAGAAAATCAAACCTCCCTTTTCTGAAATAAGTTTAGGGGCTCTGAATGCGGGTCCCCACGTCTTTACCCTAGAGTTTAGAGTGGGGAGGGGACCTTGACATGTCCCATTTTAGATTTACATTCCAAAGAACTGAAAATAACATCACACGGATGACAGTTTAAAGGTTTACAGTAGAACCTCAGCGTTACAGACACCTAGGGAATGGAGGTTGTCCATAACTGTGAAATGTTTGTAACTCTGAACAAGAGGTTATGGACTTCAGCCACGGGGCGGGGGGGGGGGGGGGGGGTTGGGGCTGCAGCTGTGGGGAGCCCTGAGCCCCGGTGCTCCCTGCGGGGCTGAAGCACTGACCCCCATCCCCTGCCCGGAGCCCTGACACCCCTCACCCTGCGGCTGCAGCCCTAACCCTTCCTTCCCCACTGAAGCGTTGAGCCCCAGGGCTAAAGCCCTGAGGCAGTAAAGTATTTGCTGTTTTTTTTTAACTGTGTCTCCGCTGCTGCCTGATTACTCCCAGTTCCAGAGGGTGTCCAGTTGACTGATAAATACGTAACTCTGGCGTTCGTATCTTTGAGACTCTACTGTATGTGAAAAGCAATGGTCTCAGTCCAGCTACTAATGCATGCATCACAAAAAAAAATAAAAAAATCTTGGGCATGTGAATCTTGGCAGCACTCTGGGACCCCAAAGAGTAAATGAGGTTAAAGTCTGAAATGCCCTATTACCCCTCTGGTTCCTCTAGGGCTAAAGCACATTGGCAGGACACTGTGAGTAAGTTTGCATTGCCAATGCCTGTGCTGAACTTGTTTATGTATAATTGGGGGGGCTTCAGTGACTGCTAGAACTATCAATCTGGCACTTAATACCCGTGCTAAATTCACTATTCCATTTTAGAAAGGAAAAGGATATCACACTATCAGACTGGGGGGGAAACACTCAATGTTTACCCTGCTTTCAACTGATATCTCAGTTATTTGACCTCTCAGAAAGACCAAGGCAAACACCACAGAACAAATTTGTGATTTTCCTAATCTCTTCCTAGCCACGCTGGTCTATTGACACTGAACTCTGATTAAATTCAAAGTGGGAAGTTGTGTATATAGTGTAACTTTGAACATAGTGCCTGGTCCCAAGCCAATGAAAATCAATAGAAGTCAGCCCCCTAGTGTGTTTTGCAACCTGAAACTCAATTGCTAGAAGTTAGATCTCAGAACTTATAGTCAGAGTAATGGATTATGTTTCTTTCATCAAGATCAAACAAACATTTGGGTGAATGTCATTTAATCACCTAATGATTTTCTTGTGTTGATTGCTATGCAGTTGCATAAGGCTTATATCATGGTATATGTTCTTTTGAAATAGTACACACTTTGTTTAAAAAGCCACTAATTTCTAATAAAATATAAATATACTGTTTAGCAACAATTCTAATATATATCCTAATTTCTATATTTCTTTTCCCTTCTTCTAGTAGTGACATATGAATGAAACTCAGATCTATATTTCTAAAGGATTCCTCTGTTTCTGTTACTTATACCTTTCCTGAATTATCCTTTACCATGATGGTAAAAACTGAGGATAATTTCCATATTGGCCAGTACTGATACCACAGATATAAGATTATATATATTTCCGGTGAGAAATAAGCAGCAGGTTATGCAGGAGAATTATTCAGAAATAAACATCTAAATCCTGTGACTCTAATGAGCCCCACCCTCTGTAAATCCTCTGAGATGCCTCAAGACAGGCACCCAAAAATTAAGTAATCAAATATCACTAGTTTCAGAGTAGCAGCCGTGTTAGTCTGTGTCAGCAAAAAGAACAGGATTACTTGTGGCACCTTAGAGACTAACAAATTTATTTTAGCATAAGCTTTCGCCACAAATACTCCTGTTCTTTTTGCAAATATCACTAGTCACTTCTAAAATTTAGGCCCTTGTTTTACAAATATCACTTATACTTAAAAGTGCAGAGGGATGAAAAATTTGGAAAGTATATAAGTAGGATCGTTTCTATATCTCTCAAAGTTTTCCATGACGTATCAGCAGCTCTTTATTAGTTCATTGATCATGTATGCATTGTGCTAGAGGGTGTGTCCTATTGGGTTCCGGGAAGTGGGCGGGTGGAAGCCCGTCCACTACTAAAGGACCCCCCCCCAGCCTAAGGGGAGGATCCACAGGACCTGGAATCCAAATGAGTTCGGAGGACAACTAATGCTAGAGGGTGTGTAGCGGGGTGGCACCCTACTCAGGCCCTGAAGGGACTTGAAACAGCCCAGGAGAGGGCTGAGACTGAAAGCTGGGCTGATTGGAAGCAGCCAGAGCTGTGGCCAGTTGAATCAGGGCCCAGCTGACCCTTATAAGAGGGCAGTGGGCCTGGAGCAGACACACTCTCTCTCTGCCTTTAGAGGGAGAAGGGCCTGGCTGCAAGGGCTAAGCAGGGTACCTTGGGTGGAGCAGGGCTGGGGAAAGGCTTGGGGAGCTCCAGCTTGAGAAAACCCCAGGTTGTGGACAACTGGGTACAGGGGTTGCAGGGGGCAGCCCATGGGTAGGCTGAGGCAGCAGGTCCAAACCCCCTTTGCCTGTGATGAGTGGCTTATACTGCAGTCTTCCCCAGGGCGCGGGGGCTAGCTGGTGAATAGCAGTAGCCTACGACTGAGGTGAGGTGGGGATAGTGGGTTGGGGGTTCCCCTGGGGAAGGGAGACCCAGGTCTGGGGGGTATTGCCAGGGGGCAGCACCCCAGTTAAAGAGGTCCTGGGAGGGACATGGGCTGGAGTGATCAGGCGGATCACTGGCCTGCAGAGGGTGCTCCAGAGGCTGATGAGCTAATTCCCAGAAGAAACCAGCAGGAGGTGCTGCAGGGGTGAGTCCAACTCTGTCACAGGGTGATATAGAATTGTTTAATGGGATAAGTTTTTGAACATTCAAACTTGTTAGTGCTATTTTATTGCATAATGATTTTATATTTATAGCCCAATGCTAAGGAATTAGTTGAGTAAAGAAGAAGACACAGAAAACTTTTGTATCCTCAGCATCACCAAGATGTTCCTTTTAAAAGTCTCCTAATCTTCTTGTAAGAGCTGGTAAGCTCAAGGCCAAATGATACAGTAGAGTTGTATTAACTTTTGTCCTGAAAAGGACATTAAATTTGTATCACTTCAATTATGAATTACTGTATCCCATGTTAATATTAAAATAAAGCTTTGTGTTATAAATAGTCCTACTCAAAACTAGAGCAGATCAAAACATGGAATTTCCATTTTGTGGGAACTTTGACATTTTGAAATTTTCCACAAAACTGAATTTCAGTAAAATATTGTTCCTGATACACAAACACATAGTATTGGCAAATCATGCTCCCTGGAATCCTCAGTAGCTGCTGGCCGAAATTGACATGATTCTTGTCAATCTCTGTTGCCCACCACTGCATAGCAATTGTGAAACTGAGTTCAGCCCACATGGTGAGACTACCACAGAGCTGCAGGCTCTGGAAGCTCTGGGGTCCCTGATGCTGGGGCAATCCACATAGCAGGGTTGCCCATGAGTCATGGACCCTGGAAGTCTGTCCTAGGATTTCCAGGCTCCTGGCTATGCAGCAGTAAATCTAGAAGCCCCAGGATACTGACTCCAGAGCAGTACTTCAGGCAGGCTGCTGAGGAGCCAGGCTAGTGATCAGGCAAGTTTTGAAACCTGCCTAGCAGACAGGCTTCTGTCATCCCCCTGTCTATGTTTTGATGGAAGATTCCTCAAAAGCAATACATTTCCACAAAACAAACACCTTCTGATTGGAAAACTGTTCCACTGGAAACTTTCCAACCAGTTCTACTCAAAAGAACTTGAAGAACGGGTTAGAATTCTGGTGTACGTGGGCTGACATACTGCAGCTGTATTTGAAAATATTCCTTTTTATTCTTTGTGTATAATAGCCTCTGAAGTCAGTGGATACTCACGCCTTTCATGTGACAAGAGAGCATAGGCGCCGACTCCGTGGGTGCTCCAGGGCTGGAGCACCCATGGGGAAACATTGGTGGGTGCTGAGCACCCACCGGCAGCTCCCCGCCGGCCCTCCCCACCCGTGCCCAACTCACCTTCCAGGTTCCCGCTGGAGGCGCCTCCCACCGAAGCCGCCGCTTTTTTTAGCCCAGCCTCCCACCTCTCAGCTGTTCGGCGGGGCAGCAAGGGAGGCAGTAGCATAGCCAGGGGGGAACAGGGGGAGAAGCCATTCCCCCCGTGAGCAGAAACGGTGCCTTTTAAAGCGCTGCCTGAGCCCCGCTGCCGGAGCCTGGCTCGGGCGGGGATTTAAAAGACCCGCGGCTCCTGCAGCTGTGAGGAGCCACAGGCCTTTTAAAGTGCCACCCGAGCCCCGCTGCCACGTGGTTGCAGCATGGCTGCTGTGTTTGCGGATCTGAACGTCCCGGGGGCACCAGAGAGGAAGTCGCTGCAGAGTTTGCTGGAGGCCACCGCGCACCGTGAGTACCGGCCGCCCTGCCTCTCCCAGGGCGCTGGGCGGGGTCCGTACAGCTCTCCCAACCTGCCAGGCCCTGGCTGGTGCGGGGCTCAGGGTGGCTGAGCACGTCTCAGCCCACGGGGGCGGGTCTGACTCCTGCTGCAAGAGCCGCCCTGCTGGGTGCTCCATGGTGGCAGCTTGCGTGCGAGGGGTACCCCCTTCCCTAGGCATGGAGCTGTGGGCCCTGGAGCCGGGCTCGGGCAGGGATTTAAAAGGCCCATGGCTCCTGCAGCCGCAGGGAGCCACGGGCCTTTTAAAGCGCCACCCAAGCCCCACTGCCAGAGCTCCGGCAGCACTTTAAAGGGCCCGGGGCTCCCTGCAGAGGCCAGGGAAGCCGGTCCGGTCCGGCATGGCATACGAGCCCTTGTCGGTATGCCATACCGGCTTACTTTCACCTCTGGTGAGGATCCGCCGCCGAAAACCTGGAGCGCCGCCAGAGGCGCTGCCGGGTGAGTACAGGGGGAGCCTGGGGAGGCGCCTTTTTATAGCACCGCTCCCCTTGTGCTCCGGACCTGCCTACGCTACTGAAGGGAGGGTGGGCTGCGGGGGAAAGCGGGGCGGTGCCTCGGAGGAGGGGTATGGGGAGGAGGCGGAGTTGGACCCTCCGCCTCCTCCCCATGCCCCTCTCCCAAGGCGCTGCTGTGGCGCTCCCGCCCCCCAGCTTGCTGCCCGCCGCACAGCTGACAGGCAGCAAGCCTGTGAACTAAAAAAAGCAGCTTCACGGGCGCGTCTCCAGAAGCGGAACCCGGAAGCTGAGGTGAGCTGGGTGCGGGGGGGTTGGCGGGGAGCTGCCGGTAGGCGTGCTGCATTTCCCCCTCCCACCTCCCTTCCAAGCTTGCAAGCCTGGGGGGGCGGGGGGAGATGGAGGGGAAATGAAGCACGCCCGGGGGAGGAGGTGGGGGCAGGGATTTGGGGAAGGGGTGGAGCGGGGGCGGAGTTGGGACGGGGCCGGGGGCGCGAGCACCCACTGGTGCCGACAAAAGTTGGCGCCTATGCAAGAGCCATTTTTTGTAGCCCTCAGCCATGTCAATTGACTGGAACAAGGATTATATTAATTTAGAGTGCCTCAGTATTTTGGGTGCCTGACTGGACACACCTTTTAGGAAACTATTTTTCAGAGGGTGGATACACATAAGTTTCTGAAAATTAGGCCCCTCCAAGGAATCTCCTGTTAGGCAACCGCTAATTGTGACACTTGAAATCTTGGCCCAGTCTCCTACCTGTACTGCTGTATGTCACGTCTTTATTTTACAGTGTCTTCTTTCCCTTGTAAGGATGGATGGACCGAACACTCCATAGAACCTGGTTTATATGAATTATTACTTTTCTTAAATAAAAAAACTAATATGGCAGCAGTAAAAGAGACCAGAAGTTACAATAGCGCAACCATTCTCTTTTGCCGTACACTTCATGTAAAGTTGTATCCATGTACATTTAATAATTTTGGACTTGTATTCTACTACAAGGAAAATATGATAGCAAACAATGAATCAAGCTCTTCTCCTATTATCCTTTGTATAACATAACTCAGTACATAACTGAATAAACTAAATTAATATAGTATGCACACTGCAGTATATTGTTGAATTCTGGCTGCACTTTAAGAACATTTGTATTCTATTTGGAGATATTTGAAGCACATGCACGTTATACAATCACATATAGACTTTGATCTGTTATTCGATAATAGATTGCTGCTTCTGCTCACATGACAGGGTAAAATTAAGATAATATCCACATGACTGAAAGTTCATTGTTTTGAAAAGATAGTGCATTCATAGCAGGGAATACTAAGGCTCTCTCTTCTACCAAAGACTGCTGTCAATAAGGAGAGATTTAAGGAGAGATGACTCACCTCATAATAGGGTTTGAAAAGTAGTTTAGTTTTTTCTGAAATTCAGATCCATAAATTGTGCTGAACTTGTTTTCTCACTACATTTTTGTACATTTATTTCAAAGAAAAATGAGCAGTTTGTCTCTCTCTCTCTCTCTCTCCCCCAAAGCTTTCAAGCCACAAATCTGAGTATCAAAAACTTGTATAATAGATGACAGATCCTCCTAGCTAGTTTTCTTAAGAGGAGCAAAGCCTCTTTTATACAGGCCCTTAGTTCACTCATTCAGAATGAGGATCACCTTCCCAGCCTACAACAGAATCAGCAAACTACTTTCTCTCTTCTCAGACATGCTACAGAAGAAGGAACTCCAGCCTCATCCCCCACTCAGGAGTTCCTCTA
The DNA here is from genome assembly GCA_033296515.1 of Macrochelys suwanniensis. Lineage (NCBI taxonomy): Eukaryota > Metazoa > Chordata > Testudines > Chelydridae > Macrochelys > Macrochelys suwanniensis. The sequence continues at coordinate 38,646,247 of CM065783.1, forward strand.
CCAGCAAGTCACAAGACCTACGCTGGAAGTTAATATTAACCCACACGTTTAGTGCACCATGGGAGCAGCAAGGTATTAGCAGCTGTAACCTGTACTCAAGAGTGGGTAGAAGGTGAGAAGAATTCCCATTTTAGTATTTGCCAATCTAATGTTAATTTGTACTAACACTAATATTACTGGAATTATTACTATTTACAGTAAAGTCATTTTCATTTGTAGTGGTGGGTCTGGAAAAAATGGTATGAAACTTTCTTCCTGTAGAAACCTAATGTTCATGATTAGATAGGCCCACCAAGCTTCGCATTTCAATTTTCTGATTGGCCATCCAAATTCAGGGCAGCTCATGTATAGAGTTGTTCAATGTCATGGTAATTCCTATCTCCTTACCTACAAAGTACGTAATGGAGCCCTAGAAAAGCTGGTGTCCACTTAATAAAACAACATTTTAAATAAATAGTATACAGAGAATATTCATGGTTCAACTGAAATGGGGAGGGCAAAGCGGCCAATAATTCTGAACTGTGTAATCAAAAATATTTACAGTGAAGCAATTCTTAGCCCCTCCGTAAAGGCTAGGGTGACCAGACAGCAAATGTGAAAAATCGGGACAAGGGGTGGGGGGTAATAGGAGCCTACATAAGAAAAGGACCCCAAAATCGGGACTGTCCCTATAAAATCGGGACTTCTGGTCACCCTAGTAAAGGCTGATTTTAAGGCAGGAAGCATAACCTTCATACAGAACGGTTTCTTAAACTTTTCAATAATGTGGACCATGTTAAGTGTCTTGTGGACATCCATGGTTTCACAGATCACCTCCCATTTATAAATATCCAGATTGCCTCTGCTCCCATTCATGAGCGCATAACATTCCTGTTGCAACTACAATTGGTGACATGAAACGGAACATTAGGAAAGTGCTGCTATGGTGGAAGATTTAATGGCTGCCATCAAATGGGTCCTTTTTTTGTAGTTACAGTCCTCATTAAAGGTGAGGGCTGTGCTAGCCATCCTTAATTCCAGGGGGAAAGGAAGAAGTTAATTAAACATCTTTATGGAGTAAGATAGTTGAAACAATAGAAGCCACTGCCAAAGGCACTAAACCACATGGGAAGGCCTGAGCAAAAACTAACTCCAGAGGGTTATTGATTTGATTGAAAATGCAGAGACTGAAGCATTGATTGGATTGCAGCTGTATGTGTCTGTGTTTGCTAGAAGCAGAAAGCAATAAAACAGCCAGAGAAAACTGGTATAATGGTTCTGAGAGGTAGTAAAGACAGAGCTCCTTTGGCACAGGACTGGCTGGAAAAGCAGGCTTGAAAATCGTCTGCTGTGCTGGTGTTAGTTCCTACTGTGTTAAGTGAAACAGGACTTTGTGTACATTTATATAAATAAACAGGGATGCATAAAGAAACATCTGACTCTATCATTAATTTCTTCTCTTAACAAAAGCAACCTGGCAAGGCCCCAAATAATGGCTAACCGCTTGGGTCAAGGGGCAACAGCAATTAATGTATTTTTAGTTGTCTTTTAATATAATTTAGTAGGTGGAAACAAGGAGGAAGAGCCAGGATTATGTGAAATTTCCACGCAGACTACCATCAAGTGCTTCATAAGCCACAGTTTGGGAACTCTGGTGTGGCTTACACTGAGGCTAAAACATGCTTTAAGATCTAGTCATTGTGGATGGGGCCAAATCCATATTCAAATGGAGTTTGGCAAGCATGGTTTTAGCCCCAATACACATTAGATGTACCATTGATCAAAGAGCATTTCTGAAGCAAGTGAGGCTAGGGTATGACTCAGGTTAAAATTTTGTCATGGTTATTTTTAGTAATAGTCACTGACAGGTCACAGGCAATAAACAAAAATTAATGGAAGCCTGTGACCTGTCCGTGATGACTCGGCTCTCCAGGGCCCCTGCAACCTGCGGTGGCGGGTAACTTTGACCCCACTGCCCCAGGGCATGGGGTTGAAGCTGAAGCAGAAAATGTCACAGATGTCTCTAAAAGTCACCGAATCCAAGACCTCCAGACAAAATCTTATCTTTAGGTATGACCAGTGTTTGGTTATGTAAGCTTATAGGTTAACTCTAACCCCAATCACACACACTTAACCTGCTCACTACTGCCAGTTGAAAAAAGAAAACAAATCGATGAAATGAGCAGGGTGGGTGAGGGGAAGCAAAGTTGGGAATAGTTGGCAAATACCCAGAATTTTTCTGAGGAACACCATCACAAACAAAATTAACTAATATAATAGTTCAGGTGGGAATGAGCTCTAGATGTTAATTTCACCAATAAGCAGTAGGGCAGAAGCCTTCAACACCCTTCATCATTCTAAATTATATGTAATTATATTTTATTCATTTAAAGTATAGTGCATCTCATGCTATTGGAAGAAGGGAGTGGAGCATTCCCTGTTTGATTGGAAGTCCATCCGCAGCAGACTCATGAGAACCAAACTGAAAGGGAAACATCATAAAATCACCCTGATTCAGTGCTATGTTCCAGCAAATGACAGTGATGAAGAAGTAAAGGACAAATCTACCTTATATTACAGGCGGAGTTAGAGAGAGTACCATGCCACAACCTAACTCTCATCACGGGAGACCTGAATGCCAAGGTCGGTAAAGACAACACAAACAACGACAAAGCAATGGGAGGACATGGGTGTGGCATCATGAATGAAAACGGAGAGAGACTTGTTGATTTCTGTAATATGAATGACCTAGTCATTGGCGAAACCCTATTTCAACACTGTGAAATTCACAAGCTGACGTGGTGTTCTCCAAATGGCAGTGATAAGAACCAGATTGAGCATATCATGAACAATGGCAAATGGCAATGCTCGCTGACAGATGTGAAAGTGAAGAGGTGCAGATGTTGGCAGTGACCACCACCTTGTGACAGCTTCCATCAAGCTAAAATTGAGAAATGTGGATCCACCAAACCAGGGACATAGATGTTATGACATTGAAAAACTAAAGTCCCCTGAAATACAGTAAGACTTTGTTCTTCAGTTAAAGAACAGATTTCAAGCACTTGCAGACCTTGATGAAGTGGAGGGGAATGCAGATGAGGAGATCAACAAGAAGTGGGACAAAGTAGCAGCAATTTATAAACAGAGCACTGAAGACTGTCTAGGCTACAGGCAGAAGAGAAGGAAGGAGTGGATTACACCCAGCATATGGAATGCCATAGAAACCAGACAAGCCCTGAAGAGAACAGTTTTAGACACACAATCCCAGAAGCTACAGGAAAAATACCGCGAGCAGCATAGCAAGGCACACTGGAAGGTCAAACGCCTTGTGCGAACGGACAAACAGCATTATATTGATAATCTGGCAACACAAGCAGAGGATGCAGCTGCTAGTGGTGAACAAGGAACCATCTACAAAATGATGGGGCTTATCAGTGGTAAACAGCAGACACCAACAAACACTCTCATCAGGGACAAAGAAGGCCACCTACTAACAACCCAAAAAGAACAAGAAATGTGCTGGACAGAGCATTTCAAAGAATTGCTGAACAGGGAGCCACCTAAAGAGAAAGCAAACATCCAGGAGGCAGAAGATCTTGATATCAACACAGACACCCTAACTAAGGAAGAGATCGTTCAAGCCATCAAATCCTTAAAAAATGGGAAAGCTCCTGGCAAGGATAACTTGAATGTAGAATTGTTCAAGGTAAATCCTGAGTTAGCAGCATCTATCCTGGCCACTCTATTTACATCAGTGTGGGAAAGAGAAAGTGTCAGATGAGTGGACCAATGGGGTTATAGTGAAGATACCAAAGAAAGGAACTCTCAGTGATTGTAATAACTGGTGTGGTATCACACTTTTATCTGTGCCAAGCATAGTATTGTATAAGATCATAGTCTATCATATATCAGAGGCAGTTGATAGCGTTCTCAGAAAAGAGCAAGCCAGTTTTCAGAAAGGGCATGGATACACAGACCGGATCTTCACTCTATGAAACATAATAGAACAATACTTAGAATGGCAATGGCAACTCTACATAAATTTCACAGACTTTGAGAACGCTTTTGATAGCATTCACAGGACCAGGCCATGGCGCATTTTGCGGGCATATAGAATCCCTCTCTGTATAATCAACATCATCAAAAGCTTTTATTTCAACTTTACATGCAGTGTTGATCACAGTGAGCTCAGTTTTGAAGTCAAAACAGGAGTACGTCAGGGGTGTGTCATATCTGCCATCCTCTTCAACATTGCCATTGACGGGGTAATGCAGCGTACAACAGCAGACATGCCAAGAGGCATTAAATGGACACCTTTCTCATCCCTTGAAGACCTGGACTTTGCAGATGATCTTGCTCTCCTATCACATACCCAACAGCAAATACAAGAAAAAACAACTCGACAACGCATTCAACCAGCAAATTGGACTGAAAATCAACCCCAATAAGACAGATATCATGACCTTTAATATTACCTCACCATCACCAGTATGGATAGAGGATTATGTTCTCACCAATGTAGAAACATTCACATACTTGGGCAGCACCATCAGCCAAGATGGTGGAACAAGCCAGGACATCCAGAACAAAATCAATAAAGCCAGGAACACCTTCAGGAGCTTAAATACAGTCTGGAAATTATCAACATACAAAACCAAAACCAAACTGAAGATTTATCAGAGCTGCGTACTTTCAACATTACTTTATAGTGCAGAATGCTGGGGAATGAGAAAGTATGACATGGCCAAACTGTCTTCATTCTATACAACCTGCCTCAGAAAAATTCTCTATCTTTTGGCCCAGAACAATCTCAAACCAAGATCTATTGACACAGTGCAGCCAAGAGGATATGAGCACCATCATTGCCAGGAGGCGTTGGATATGGATTGGCCATGTGCTTCGGATGGAAACGGATTCCATCTCCAGAGGAGCAATAAGATGGACACCTAAGGCAAACGAAAACAAGGCTGCCCGAAAACAACATGGTGAAGAGCTATGGCAGTCTAGCTGAAAAACCTGGAGCACAGCTGGGGAACCATTGAAAGACTTGCCAGAAACAGACAGGAGTGGAGGAGCTTTGTCGGTGCCCTAAATGCCAGAGGGGTAATGGGAACATGATGATGACATCTGATGCATTGGTCTCTGGCTAGGTTATCCAACGGGTGATTGGAGAAGTCAACAGCTAACTGTGATGCAGGGCATACCCTTTAGGCAGGTCTGCTCAAATACTATAAATAATGGAGAAGTGAGGGGGAAGAGTGATTCTTCTTCCAGGATATTGTGATAACTTCATGTTACTGCATGACATCTTGCAACTAAAATCTGTCTCATTCAGACAAGAAGTGGGTGTAATAACAATAACATGCATGAAAACACTATTGCTAAATACTGTGGGTGGTTGCAATAGTGGGGATGGATTGCCTCAATCTGCAATAAAATGTAGGAGGGAATTTAGAGAAAGGAAAACTTGATGTCCTTATGGAATGTCTTTCCAATTGCTCTGTTGCAGGAGGTGAGCTTTGATCCCCTGCCGAACAGGCTGAGAAAACTAACCTCCCAAACCCTACAGTGACCTCCCAAACTCTCTGGTGATTTTCAGAAGGTCAGAGTCAATTGCATGGAAGTCCCATGCATCTGTGCCTTCAGCAATTCTGCCCTCTCCCCCCCAAACTGATGGATAAGCTTTCTTTTGTAAACTCCACTTGATATGCATCTCTCACTCCAACTTGTTAATTGTTCCCCTCTCTCACCCAATCCTTCCTCTCTCCATGCAGCATGGAGGCCTCCATGGTATCTGGATGAAACTGAGTTACAGAGCCCCAGCTCTGCAGGGATTAGGGGAGATCACATACATTTTGGGATAGGATAGTCCCCATAGTGTACAGGCTGTCCACGCTCAAGGATTGGTTTATATACATGGATCAAAAAACAATCTGGCAACATTCCACGTCAAATGGCTGGATTTCTGGAAATAAAAATAATTTCAACAGGGGAGAAAATTAAGTTATAGCCCATAATTTCATGAATAGTTTCCTTTCATCCATTCTTCTTCCAAATTATCTTAAAACACTTTCTTTACTCTTCTCATTATTTTGAAAAATATCTTCTTAGACTTGAATCACAAGTCTTCATAAATCTTAATTCTATACATACATTATTCAATCCTGAATAAACTGGTTTCAAAATGGACCATTTTATGAGATCTCATCTGCTTGTTGATTGGCACTGGTACTAGGAAGAGATGGAGCAAGAGGCAAGGCATAGGTGAGGGTCACCTGAAGAGGGGGAAGAAGAGAAGGAGCTAGAGAATGTGTATGAAGCGTTTATTTGTAGTAATCTCCAATAAACAGCATTTTTATAAATTTAAAAAGAGAGAGAAGCCTTGTTAAGAGATGGACAGAGTGCTGAGTCCTAAAGATTCCATGGCAGTTGGAAAGAGATAAAGGAGAACCAGGGAAATGGAGTAATTAGGGGCTTCCTTACCACAGCCCATGCCACTAAGAGCTAATGAGGGCAGGAAATCAGCAATCATGTGAGAAGGGAGGAAAAACCATTGGTGAAATCCTGGCCTCACAGAAGTCACTGGGAGTTTTGCCATTGGCTTCATTCGGGCCTGGATCTCACCCCAGGGGCTGTGAACAGGAAAGGGAGTGAGTTTATTAACTTAGTGGGAACAGCAATCTGTTGATAAAGAAGACACCCTCACAAGAAGCTGGGAATGGGAGACAGGTGATGGATCACTCAATGATTACCTGTTCTGTTCATTCCCTCAGAAGGACCTGGCATTGGTGAGGATACTGGCCTAGATGGACCTTTGGTTTGACCCAGTATGGCCGTTCTTATGTTCTTAAGATTCTGTTAGAGATTGGAGGGATAACCCCATTGACCCCAAGAGTCTTTCAAAGATAGGGATTAGTCCTCCCATGTCTAATCCCTCAATTCCTGCCAGGATAAATCCCAGCATTCCTTGGAGTCTGAGGTTAACTCCAGCACACCTAAGGGTCTGTCAGATACTAAAAGATTAATTCTATACCCCACCCCATACAGAGACAGGAATTTACCCACCCACCCCATATCAGAATTTAACACTAATGGAGAATTTCAACTTCCCTCACCCCTAAAACCTGACAGGGATAAACGATTTTATCCCAGAAACAGAGGAATTTTATAGATGCAAAGAGAAATGGATTAAAATAGTTCAGAATCAAGCCTTCAGTAAACTCAAACTGTAATCAGTAGGGAGAAACAAATATAATGTTTGTATGTGTCTTACCAGGGAAAGGAATAATGTGTCACTTAGATAAGTGGGTTGTCTGAGAATGTTAAATATTTCTCTTTTTAAATAGGTTATTTAATATAAATATTATTACAAAGGGAAACGGCTAACCTTGGGGGCTGGCAAAAGATAGCAAAGGATATTTTGGAAAGAATGTTTCATGCAATGGTAAGCAAAGCCATGATTACAATAAGTCCATGCTTCACATTTGGAGGCTTCTTCTCCCCTCTTTTCCACCTACTGTGGTCTTTTTTTAGTTTGTGCAAGCAATGTTGCCAACCCTTTCCATTGGAAAATCATGAGTCAGACCCTAAAAATGATGAGATTGGCCTAAAAATCATGAGGGTTTTTTTTTTTTAATGAAATATGGATTCTCTTTATTTCCCTTCTGGTTTCTGAGCCTTTAATATGCTCTCAGGTCACATTTTCAACCTTTCCTCTGCAACCACGCAGGCTAGAAACTTACTTTTCTAGTACAGTGGGAGCCCCGGCCACCCTGAGGCTGGCTGACAGCGGGAGCCCCGGCCACCCTGAGGCTGGCTGACTGATTTCTAAGGGTATGTCTACACTGGCAAGTTTCTGTTCCACAAGTTATACCACTTTTATTAAAACACTAGAATTAAACCTCTCTTGCGTGTCCACACTGTGTTCCTTGTGACGCTAGAGCACATCCACATTAGCAGCTCTTGCCACGGCAATGACAGCAGTGCGTTGTGGTAGCTATCCCACTGTGCAACTGGCCGCAGGGTGCTTTGTAAGTTCAGACAGCAGCAAGAAGCAACCAGTCCTGAGGCAGGGGAAAGGGGAAACCCCATCAGCCCCCGCCTCCCTCCCTGGGCTCTCTGCACAGCAATCTCTCTCTCTCACTCACTCACACTCACATACCACCACCACCACCACCCCCGCCTCTGTGTTCAACAGCACGAGCATTCCACATTAATGGTTTGCTTTGTGTCCCAGAGCAGATCAGCACAGCGCGCAAGGGCTGTCAGAAATGGTGCTTTGAAAGGGAAGGGGCACATGTCTCTGGGGCAGCCGAGTTAAAAACAATGAGCAGAGTGGTCACTTGAGGCATTATGGGACAGCTCTGGAGGCCAATTACAGCACAGAAAGCAATCAAGTGTCTACACTGGCAATAGAGCTCTGGAGCCTCTGTGCCAATAGCCTCTGTGCCAATGGTCTCATCAAGGTGGTTTTTTTGCAACACTGCAACTGAGGAGTTTCTGCACACAAAGTGGCTTGGCAGTGTGTACACTTCTGCCGTTTGAGCACAAAAAGCTGCTTTACTGTGCAGAAACTTCCCAGTGTAGACAAGCCCTAAGTAAAATTAAACCTCACTCATGGTCTTGTGAAAGAACTCTCAAATGTCAGGATGTTTTTTTTTTCAGCCACTTGCTGGGGAAAAAAATCCAGACATTTGAGAATTCTATCGCAAGATCATGAGTGAGGTTTAATTTTGCTTAGAAATCGTGTCTTTTGTCATAAATTTGCATGAGTTAGCACATCTGAAACCACTACCCAATCAGCAAATGAGGATGCTCTGTAACCACACAGAGAAAAGATTATGAAGCACCAGCGCATAATGCCATGGGCCCACACAGTCTTTAGGAACCCAAACAAAATAAAAGAGAGGCTGTAGACAAGAGCAGCATGAATTTTGCTGAATGGAGAAACATGCTATTATCCCACACTGGGTGGGTGAAGTACTGTGTCCTGCTACATGCAGGAGGTCAGACTAGATGATCATGATGGTCCCTTCTGACCTTAAAGTCTATAACTGCCAGAGAAGAGCAAGAAAAACTAGTCAGCTCTACCTGGAGCCATGAGAAAGATGGAAGCAACTGAAAGAGTGTTTCTGCTACTCCTTCTGACATGATGATGAAAAGCAGTTAGCAGGACAGAAAAGCTGCTGGCTAAATTAGGGACAGAGACAAAAGTGGCTTCTGGTCAGAGGCTACAAGAGAAAAGTCCAGCAAAGAGGAGAAGCAGGTGGAATACTGAGAGCTTCCAACCTAGAGAACATGGGAACAAAGGAACTAGTTTTCTCTCACAATTTTTTACACCAGTGTTTCCCAAACTTGGGACACCGCTTGTTCAGGGAAAGCCCCTGGCGCTCCCAGCTGGTTTGTTTACCTGCCACGTCCGCAGGTTCGGCCGATCGCGGCTCCCACTGGCCACGGTTCGCTGTGCCTGACCAATGGGGGCTGCGGGAAGCAGCGCAAGCAGAGGGACGTACTGGCCGCCGCTTCCCGCAGCCCCCATTGGCCGGGCACAGCGAACCGTGGCCAGTGGGAGCTGCGATCGGCTGAACCTGAGGATGCGGCAGGTAAACAAACTGGCCGGGCGTGCCAGGGGCTTTCCCTGAACAAGCGGCGTCTCAAGTTTGGGAAACACTGTTTTACACCAATGAAGCTCTTCTGGCTTCAATTATCTAACTCCTCATTTACTCCACTGCAAGAGAAAAATAAGGCCCAAAGAGTCCTAGTAATACAAACAAGAAAGACCATCACCTACTGCAATTGCTCGAGAATCCTGACATCCAGATATAAGACTCAGCAGGAGGGTTAGCCAGGTTTAATAGTAAGTGTGGGGGAGAACGCACCTTACAAAGGGTGGCAGGTTAGTGAGGGAGTATGGTAAATCTGAATGAACTGCCCTTGTTAGACTTTCTGGTCTCACACTGACTTCAGGTTTACTTGCAGGGAAGTTACTTTATTTCCCTATCTTATATAATTCACTCTGTTACTATGGTGAGGAGGGGCCTATAAGTAAGTACTAGAAAGACATAGTCTGCCTTCTTCTTTCCTTTTGCTTCCACCTTCAGTTCCATGCATACATATGCCCATAGAGACTAGGCTACTGCTCTCCTCCCATATCCAGAAGTTTCATTATACATAGGATAGGAAGGGGCTAGCTATATACAAATTACTCTTAAAGGACCCAGAAGTAAAAACCTGATAGTTAGGTACTGGTAGGAGTGTGGGTGAAATGCAGCCTGCATCAAAAATAAGGACAGATTAGGACTGTGAGCCAGTTAATGGGCTTTAGCAAGTGTTAGGATCAAATAGTCCTAAATATTTTACCTGAATATATCTTAAAATAAATTTGCAAATAGAGCTGTTGAAAAATAGTGTTTTTCCCCACAGAAAATTTCAACTTTATTTTTCAAATTTAATTTTCAAATTTCAATTTTATTTTCCATTTAAATTTAATGTGGAAAATTTTAGCTTTTTGGTGAAATATCAAAAACAAAAACATTCAATTGAAAACCAAAATAGTTCAATCCAAAATGGTGCTGCAGTGCCTCACTGGAGTTGTAGTTCTCGTGCCTTATGCTATATTCTCCTCTGTGTGCTGTTCTCTCTGACTAGATTACATCTCCCAGGACACACCACTCTCACCTTCGTTATGAGGGGTGGTAGTGCATCATAGGAATCCATTGTTGTGGTGTATCATGAGAGCTGCAATCCAGCCAGACAACCCTGCCCATCAAGGAGAATGGGAACCTAAGGCATGCAGCACCATTTTGAATCAAAATATTCAGGTTTTGGATTAAAACCATTTTTTTTTCAGTTTTGCGGCATTCGATTTTTTTGATAAAATATCAAAAATTTCTGTGAAACATAAACAGACACTTTAAATGAAAAAATGTGTAGTCAAAGACCCAATTTTTCTGTCAAAGGGTGTCAATGGAAAATTTTTGACCACCTCTTCTTACAATCCTTTCAACAAACATCCACATCATCTAATGTCATTTTTAATTTGTCAGCATCTAAGCCAAAAGTACCACATGCAGCTATCCGTTTCCAGTTTAGGAGTTCATCTAAGAAGAGGCAGCATTGAGCAAAAGAGTCTTTGTCATCATGCCTTCCTAGTTTCTTAATCTTCTTTTGAGTTCCTTGGGATATGTGCTTAATGGTCAATGTCACATGGCCCTTTGAAAACCATCTTCTGTTCCTCCTAACTTACTGTAGATGGAAAAACTTGAACTCATGTGACTTTGGAGTATGCATCTGACATATGCATCCTTCATGCAGCATTTAATGAAATCACTGATTAATGAAAACACTTTTCAAATAATCCCAAATTAATTTAACTGTTAGTACCTTCAGCAAATGTAATTATCTTATCTTGTTAGACACCTGATGCCAAACTGCACATAAAATAAATAAATGGAGATATGCCAATCTCCTAGAACTGGAAGGACCTTGAAAGGTCTTATAGTCCAGTCCCTTGTCTTCACTAGCAGGACCAAGTACTGTCCCCTGACAGATTTTCACCCCGATCCCTAAGTGGTCCCCTCAAGGATTGAACTCACAACCCTGGGTTTTGCAGGCCAATGCTCAAACCACTGAGCTATCCCTCCCCACGTGAGCCCCTCCTGCCAAGTCTTACTCATCTGGAGAAGAAAAGCTCTCTCAATGGGTTTAATTTTAAGGTACTTTTGAAAGTCTTGCCATTTTGTTATGAAAGATTTAGCTGTGTGTTTCAATAGAAATTTCAAATCTCCCTCATTTTCATGCTGTCCCATCTTGAGAGACATTGTTCTATTTCCCCTATATGCTGTATACAGTAAAAATATATTGTATCGTGTGCTATATAATTTGTAAAAAATACTGTCCATGTCATCTTTCGTCTCAACTACTGCAACTTCTGTCTTTCTGCATCTTAAATGCTATTGCTTCAACCATCTTCATTTCCCACTCTTCTGACCATTTCACTTTCCTCTTTGAATCACTCCACTGGCTTACTCATGCCTTCCACATCAAACTCAAACTTCTCATCCTCATCACATGTTGTCCATGTAGTTTAATAGGAAAAGTGTATAACTATCAAATATGGGAAATTATGTATGTATGTATAGCCTTGCATTTTAAACTGACGAATATGTGTAATTTGTGTGTACCTTAATGTTGCTTTTTCAGAAGGATTTTGTGTTGTGTTTAAATGTTGAGATTACTCATAGATTAACAGTATTTACTTTGAATCTACTATTGTGATAAATATGCATTTCAAAGTTGCACCATTGTCATAATTATATGCATTTCCTTTATAGTTGATATGGATAGAGTTTGCTTATTATATAAGCAGCATAAAATTTATGATGTCCTTAACTATTCATTTCCTTGCTTTTAAGTGCTTGGGTTCTGAAAATGTTGAGTTATGCCACAATTTTATTATCAATTAGCAACCTTAATGGGTTTTTGAAGCAAAACTTTTGGATTTGGGAATTTCTCAAAGGTATTTTATTTTTTTTAACTAATATTTTTCTTTTGTATAAGAAAATACAGAAATAGATTTTAAAAATTTCAATTAATTCAATGGAAAGTTCACCTGAGTATTAAATCAACAAAGCAAGGCAGCACTATTGAAGCTAATGAACCTCCTATGGAGCCCTGCTCCTTTCAATGCACAGTTGACATGATGCACTGATTCTCTAAGGCCCTGATCCTGCAACGATTTATGCATATGCTTAATATTATGCATATGGTTAGTTCTATTGAAGCGCAGTCTTAGCAGGATCATGACTTAAGTAGATAGGCATGCATGTATAGCACAGCCTACCTTCAGTTTGAATCCTGAAAATCTGTATGGGTATTAGTAAAATATTTTTGAGCTACATTAGCTATAAGAAAAAATAAAATCAGGGTAATTTTAAATGGCCTATAATTCAAACCCTAATTTGTTAATTTTCTTCAAACACCCCTTTTCCTTCAAAATGTGGCAATTTTTAGGCATAATACATTTTCATAACCAAACGTATAGGTGTGCTAGAATAAAGTTTTATCATAGAGCTGTTCACTACCTTAATATATGAAGAGACTATCATCTCTCTGTACTATTATTTCAATCTTTCCACAGACTTGGGAAAACACCATTACACTGATTCATGTTTGGTTCACATTTGGAAGTTTTTCCAACCATAGGGGATATTAAAAAAAATATTAAAGTTTAGATTCTGCAGGAACAGATGGGTTCACTGGAAATGTACTGGTGCTGTGTATTGCACATTACTAACGTAACTTGACCCTTGCATTCTAAATATACAGGGCTAGACCCTCAACTGGAGGGGGAGGGATAGCTCAGTGGTTTGAGCATTGGCCTCCTAAACCCAGGGTTGTGAGTTCAATCCTTGAAGGGACCATTTAGGGATCTGGGGCAAAAATTGGGGATTGGTCCTGCTTTGAAAAGGGGATTAGACTAGATGACCTCCTAAGGTCCCTTCCAACCCTGATATTCTATGAATGACTAAAAATCATAGATTTTTCAGGGCAGAAGAGACCATCATGATTATCTAGTCTGACCTCCCACACTCTTGTAATAGGTCTATAACTGAGTTATTCATCTCCTCAAATCTCGATTTAAAAGACTTCAAGTTGCAGAGAATCTACTAATTACTCTAGTTCAAACCAGCAAGTGACCCATGCCCCATGCTGCAGAGGAGATTGAAAATCCCCTAGGGTGTCTGCCAGTCTGACCTAAGCCAAAATTCCTTTCTGACCCTAAATATAGTGATCAGTTAGACCCTAAGTATGTGGATAAGACCCACCAGCCAAATACCTGGCTTCATGGAAGAAGACAGGTAGGCAAGGATGGATGGACACAAAAAAGTATGATCAGTTATGCGGCTTTGCCAGAAGACAGGAGGCAAGGAGAGGAATACAATCAGGGCCAGCACGCCTACTAGACAACCCTAGGCGGTCACCTAGGGTGCCGGGAGCCTCCCGGCTCCGTGGCTGAGCCGGGAGCAGCTGGCTGCGGCTGCCTCCCGGCTCCGGGGTTGACCCGGGGGGGCGGCTGGCCGCTGCTGCCGCCCACCTCCCAGCTCCGCAGCTCAGCTGTGAGCCGGGGGTGCGGCTAGCCGCGGCTGCCGCCTGCCTCCCAGCTCCATGCTCAGATGGGAGACGGAGGGGCGGCTGGCCGTGGCGGGAGCTGCGGGGGGCGGTGTTAGCTGGGGGGGGGGGCACAGGGCTGGTGCAAGGAAGTTTTGCCTAGGGTGCGAAACTTCCTTGCACCGGCCCTGCCGGGGGGGGGGGCGGCTGGCCACGGCTGCCTCCCGCCCTCCCGGCTCCGCGGCTGAGCTGGGGTGGCGGCTGGCTGCGGCTGCCGCCCACCTCCCATCTCTGCGGGGCGGCTGGCCGCGGCTGCCTCCCGGCTCCACGGCTGAGCCAGGAGCTGGGGAGGTGCCGCGGGCGGGGGGGCTGAGCTGCCAGCCCGCAGGGGGTGGGGAGGGGGACTGGCTGCTGCGGGGGGGTGGGCGGTGTTAGGTGGGGGGGGGCCCAGGGAGGGCGGTGTTAGCTGTGGGTGTGTAACAGTGCTGCAAAAAAAGCAAGCATCATTCTGGGATGTATTAGCAGGCAGCAGTACTGTAAGAAAGACACGAGAAGTAATTTTTCTGTTCTACTCCGCGCTGATGAGGCCTCAACTGGAGTATTGTGTTCAGTTCTGGGCACCTCATTTCAGGAAAGATGTGGACAAATTGGAAAAAGTCTAGAGAAGATCAACAAAAATGATTAAAGGTCTAGAAAACATGACCTATGAGGGAAGATTGAAAAAATTGGGTTTGTTTAGTCTGGAGAAGACTGAGAGAGGACATAACAGTTTTCAAGTACATAAAACGTACATAAAACAAGGACGAGGAAGAAAAATTGTTCTCCTTAACCTCTGAGGATAGGACAAGAAGCAATGGGCTTAAATTGCAGTAAGGACGGTTTAGGTTGGACGTTAGGAAAAACGTCCTAACTGTCAGAGTGGTTAAGTACTGGAATAAATTGCCTACGGAGGTTGTGGAATCTCCATCATTGGGGATTTTAAAGATCAGGTTGGACAAACCCCTGTCAGGGATGGTCTAGATCAGGGATTGGCAACCTTTGGCCTGCAGCCTGCCATGGTAAGCCCCTTGGCGGGCCGGGCCGGTTTGTTTACCTGCCGCATCCGCAGGTTCAGCCAATCGCAGCTCCCACTGGCTGCGGTTCGCCGCTCCAGGCCAATGGGGGCTGTGGGAAGCAGTGCAGCCTGAGGGATGTGCTGGCCGCCGCTTCCCACAGCCCCATTGGCCTGGAACAGTGAACCGTGGCCAGGGGAGCCGTGATCAGCCGAACCTGCGGATGCCGCAGGTAAACAAACCGGCCCGCCAAGAGGCTTACCCTGGTGGGCTGTCTGCCAAAGGTTGCTGATCCCTGGTCTAGATAATACTTGGTCCTGCCTTGAGTGCAGAGGATTCGACTAGATGACCTCTTGAGGTCTCTTCCAGTTCTATGAGTCTATGATTCTATGATCATCATCATCACTCCCATAACAGCATTGGTCATGGGGGCACCAACATTGATGAGCAATCAACCAATTGTCTCCACCCCTGACGATTGTATGTCAATGATTGAATCTATGCTAAGTCCATTCCTGTCCACTCTTTTATTTTGTCAATCCATCTCTTCTTCTGCCTTCCTCTTCTTCTCTTCTCTTGTACTGTCTCTTGGAGGTTGATCTTGGATAGGTCACATGATCTTGTTAGATGCCCATACCACTTCAGCTTGCGCTTCTTCACGGTCAAGTGAGACATTATATCAGATGCCAAATGTTATCATGCAGTCATGTTATTATGCATGCCATAGGGTACTGTATAATAGTGATCTGCTGTCTTGTATGCCATATGGTACCACATGACAGTGATACATTATCTTATATATCAAAAGGATACCATATAATAGTGATAATACTATCTCACACCGCATAGATTGGGGTGGACGAACTTTTTGGCGCGAGGGCCACATCTGGGTATGGAAATTGTATGGTGGGTCATGAATGCTCACGTAATTGGGGGTTAGGGTGCGGGAGCAGGTTGGGGCTCCAGCTGGGGGTGCGGGCTCTGGGGTGGGGCCAGAAATGAGGAGTTCAGGGTGCAGGAGGGGGCTCCTGGCTGGGGCAACAGGTTGGGGTGTGTGGGGAGGATGGGGGCTCCAGATGGGAGTGCTGGCTCTGGGGTGGGGCTGGGGATGAGGGGTTGGGTGTGCAGGAGGGTGCTCTGTGCTGGGAGTGAGGGGTTCAGAGAGTGGGAGGGGGATCAGGGTTGGGCATGGGAGGGGGTCAGGGGTGCAGGCTCCAGGCGGCGTTTACCTCAAGCACCTCCCGGAAGCAGCGGCATGTCCCTGTCTGGCTCTTACGCAGAGGCACAGCCAGGCAGCTCTGCATGCTGCCCCATTCACAGGCGCTGCCCCTGCAGCTCCCATTGGCCGCGGTTCCCAGCCAACGAGACCTGCAGTGGTGGCACTTGGTGTGTGAGTAATGTGCAGAGCCCCCGGCTGCCCCTACACGTAGGAGCTGGAGCAGGGACATGCCTCTGCTTCCGGGAGCCATGGTAGCCACGGCACACATGGAGCAGGGCAAGGCCTGGAATCGCTCCCCAGAGGGCGCTTGAGGGCCGGATTAAAACATCTGAAGGGCCGGATGTGGCCCCATCCCTGGCATAGACAGTACTATGCAACAGAGATATGCCTTCTCCCATACTGTAAGTAACATAGGGACGCAGTATTTCCCATGATGAATGGTATACTGATGTACTATATTGCATGCTGTAAAGTACCGCATGATAGCAATATGCTATGCTGTATGGTGTCCTAGGGTATCTTGTATGGTTTACAGGATCGTGCAATTGCATTAAGCTGTACATTAGTTAGACACTATATCCTCACATCCCTCTCTTCTCCCCGCTCTCCCTCCAGACACCCCAGCTTCCTTCCCACCACCCTTAGCTCTTTCATTGAAGAATTTGCCAGTCCCTAGTCACGTGAAAGGAGCCTACTGGAGCGGGGCCTGGGCGGTGATGTCACATCCTCCCGTGGGCCAATGGCAGGGTCTGTTTATGTTGGGCCTAGTTTCATATTCATAAGCGAAGGCCTGTGGGGGCACTGGCTTTGCGGCGGGTGGTTGCCGCCGCCGAAGGATTCAGCCGCAGCTGTTCTCTCCGCGGGAGGAGGGAAGGAGCCGGCGCTTGGTGGCACGGTCGCTCTCAGCGGGAAGCGGCTCTGGCTCCGCGTCTGTTCATTGAGCGCCCAGAGGAGCGAACGGGCAGAGAGCAGAGCGGAAGCGCCCATCACCTCCTCCCTCCCGTCTGCAGCGGACGAGAATGAGAGAGAATGAGCCAGAGAGACACCCTGGTGCATCTGTTTGCTGGAGGGTAGGTGCCGCCACTGAGTATTACTCCGGCCTCACTCGTGTGTGCCTGTGCAAACCCTTAGTAATGTGATCAGCCAGGGTAGAGGTTTGGGGGAAATGGGGCCTGTCGAGGAATAGAAGGAGATGGGGTGGGGGGGGAAGCAATTCGCTAGCGATTCTCCGGGAGAGCCCCTTTGTGCGAGATGTTTCCCCGCTCCTGGGTGTCAGCGAGGCCCGTACATGCAAAGCAGCACCTCTCCCCGCTCCTCCTCATTGCTGCAGCCACCCGGGAAATGGCTTCCAGCTCTGCAGTCTGGGGCAGATGCTGCTGCTGTTGTGTGGGGTGGGATTGCTGGCGAGGCAAATCCCCCTTTGCTCTTTGGAGAAGTGGGTAGGGGCAGCAGGGACGCTTGCCTGGAGAGTGGATGGGAGGAGGCCACCCACTGCAGTGTCTGCAGGATCCCTGTGGGGACTAGGGAATGATCTGCTGGGCGGTCGGGTGTGTGGCGGGGATCTCGACTAATTCTCCTGGGGGGAGGCGGCGGCAAAGGGTGTTGCGATGCTTGGGCTGAGAGTGACTTGGTTGGCCTTTGGGGTGAGCGAGCTGGCTGGCTGGCGTGAGGGAGGGTTGGGATGGGGACCGTGAACATCCCGGGGGCGGAGGGAAGCGTGGAGGAGGGAATGGGGTTTCAGCAAACTGTAGGTAGAAACGGGCGAGCGGGGATGTCCGAGGGTGTCTCGGCGTTTCAGGACGGGGTAGCTGCGCTGCAGGGGCTGTTTGCGGTGCGGAACGCGGCTGTAGCCGGGCGCTTTCGGGCAATGTCTTGCAGAGGTACCTAGACGAGCAAGCGGGTGCCTGGGCCAAGCCTGGTATTGTCTGCGCAGGTACCAGGGTTAAACACTTTCTCCCATCTCGCTCTTTCCTGTAAGGCGGCCCAGCTCTTATTCTGCAGGCGGGCGGGTTCCCCTTCCCCCAGCCCTTCCCTGCAGCAACACCCAACCCCTGCCTGAGTCCTCAGGCCCTAGCCGGCAGCCGTGAAGGTGGCCTGAGCCCGCTGCATTTTCCTCTCCCATCTCTCCACCGCGGTGTGGCTGCCTCAGCTCCGGATCCTGCTCACCCCCCGTCTCATACTGCTCTCTCCCGGCCGAGAGGGACGAGACGCCGAGGCGGGCCCGCATCAGTGCCCACCCCCCGCAGAGCGAGGATCAGCCCTCACTCCCTCCATTAGTTCGTTCCTGTTCGTTTCGGGGAGGGGCTGTCACAAAACAGACCACCCGGGTCTTCGAGACCTTCGAAACAGAGACCGTGGTCTCCTGCCCCTGCACGAAGGGAAGCCCCCTTTTTATCCCTCCCAGGGGAGGAATCTCTTCTGCCCTTCCCTGAAAGAGGACCCACCTTTCCCTGCTGGCTGCACGCCTCTGGCTGCAGCCGCAGGGAGCGTTAGGTGGGGAGGCTGCAAAGGTAGGATCATCCTCCTCCTCCCCCCCCCTTACAGCTTGTGATGTTCTAGACACAGAAATGCTGCTCCCCACCCCCACCCCCGCTGCTAGATAACAGCCTCCCTCCCGGACATCCCTTCTCCCACCCATGCTAAGAAATCTCCCCCAGGGAACACCCGACGGCATCCCCTTCTCCACCTCCCCCTTGCCGGGATCCACCCTTTCCTTTCCCTCCCCCCTTCTGAATGTGGAGGCAGGAGAGGAGGCTGAGTTCACTCCCCTCTCTGCACCGCTCCTCTCCCCTCCCAGTGCTGCGGCGCTGGTCATGTGAACGGGCCCGCTGGAGCGGCGGCGATGTCACGTCCTGCCGGCGGCCAGTGGCGGTGTCTGTTTATGTTGGGCCCAGCTGCGTGTTCATAAGTCCAGGCCCCGGTTTGTTGTGGCTGCAGCCGCGGGAGGACGCAGCAACCCCGGCTGCCGTTATCTGTGGCCGGGGGAGCGGGAGTGGGTTCGCTCTCCACGCGGGGCGCAGCCCTCTCTGCCGCCGGGCAGCTCTGTGCTCAGCAGCAGTGAGGGACCTGGCAGAGGGCAGAGCACAAGCGCCCATCAGACACCACCTGTCTGCAGGGGCCAAGCATGAGAGGATGAGCCAGAGACACAGCCTGGTGCATCTCTTCGCTGGAGGGTAGGTGGAGCCACTAGTTTCTCTCTCTAGCCCCCACTCCTTATACTGCCACATGGTATGGGGGCCTGGCAGGGGAGAGAGGCTCTGGTGGTGAAGCTCTCTGTTTTTATATGGCCGCTTAGTGGAAATTGGAGGTGTACTTAGGGGTCATAGATGGCGATGGAGGTATATTATAGTTTGTTTAATGGTATGTTTCCCAGGAGAGGAGTGTACATGCATGCACACACCTTCCTCCACCCCAAAGGCAGAAAAGATTGGAGAAGTGTTGCAGGCAGAAGCATGTATCTGGCTGGCAGCAGGACCCATTGGTTGGATTAGTTTTTGAGTTGGGTACCAGGGGTCTGTCTTAATCTTCTCAGCATCTGTAATGTGAAGATGGCCTGTCCATTGGAGTGTTGCTTGCAGGGCCTTCAGACAGTTCCTAGCGTGGGAAGAGCGATCTGGCGTATGGGTGGAGGGGTAGGGGAGGAGAGAAGGCTCGTCTAGCCAGATCTTATAGGAAAGAAGGGCGACTTAACTGGGCTGTGTATGCGTGTGTGTTCGTATGTACAGATGTGTGTGTGTACGTATGTACAGCTGTGAAAGTGGGGGAGGAGACGGGAACGGATTCTCAGGGTTAGTCATTTGGGCTTGGTGTTCTGGTGTGGCTGGAAGAGGATACCTTAGCTGTGTTCTGTGAGGAATTATGAAGGTGGCCTATCCAGTTGCCCCGGTTCTTGATGGTTGGGAGTATGGCCTAGTGGGAGGGCAGGTCTCTCTGATAGGAGAGTGTAGATTCAGGCTGAACCAAACTATAGGATTTGGGTGTGAGTAGACACTCCAGGATCTTAATGAGCAGAGTGTGTGTCTGATCCCCAGCACTTTCCTTGTAACAGTGCCTGGGCAGGTACAATTACTTCCAGTTTCTGCCCTCCAGATGTACAAGTGGAAGGAGAGGAGAAGTAATGCAGCAGCAGGGCCCAGGACAGCGCCTCCTGGGTTTCAGCTCCTTGTAAATCTTCAGAAAAGCGAACGAGAGAGAGAGAGTCCCTGCTGCCTCTAACATTCTGAACCCTCATCTCAGCACCATGACTTGACAGCTCTACAAAAGGAAGGCCAAGGGAGTGAGAGAAGCTTGCTTGAGAGTAAACACAAGGTTCAGGTCTGTAAACTGAATCAAGGCCAGATGCAGATTATTAATCTCTGCAACTAATGAATTTCCCTGCCCTTGATAAGAGGTCTGATCTATAAACTTTGTGGTGTGGCTACTAGGCCCTTCAAATGAGTCAAAGGTTATGTTGTCAGAAGGTGCTGAGACACCTTATATTACCTTTTCACTGGGTGCTAGCCACAGACTTGCTTCTAATCCTGGCTCAGCAAAGCCAAAAGTATATATTCATTCATTTAGCAGTGTGAAAGTTATTTAGGGTAACTGAACAACCCCTGTGTCACTTTAGTTTATAGCCTGAAGAGTGATCTTTCCTTGAATGATTTATTTTATTTTAAATTTTGCTGAAGAATATAGAAGAGCACTTTAAAATATTGCTTTCTAACAGGACTGTTACCATATCTAATACTCTACTCAAATGGTGTGTGGTGGGAACAGTATGGGAAGGTAGGAAAACAGGATTTTATTAATCTTATTGGGGTGAGTGTAATGCTTATGAAATGTTCCAGATATGGGACTAAAACAGAAAACTCCAACATCACTTGCTTTAGGGGTGAGGGGGACTAGCTTTAGGAGTGAGGGGGCAGTTCAGTCTCCATTTCCATGTCATTCTTGGCCTCTGTATTGAGACTACCCGTTACTCAATGGGGGGGGGGGGGGGGAACAATAATAGAAAATGTAGAAATGGCAGAGGTGCTTCATGACTTATTTGTTTCAGTTTTTGCCAAAAAGTTTGGTGGTTTTGAACGTCTAACATAGTGAATACCACTGAAAATGAGGTAGGATCAGAAGAGGCTAAAATAGGGAAAGAAGTTAAAAATTACTTAGACATATTAGATGTCTTCAAGTCAGCAGGGCCTCATGAAATGCATCCTAGAATACTCAAGGAGCTGACTGAAGAGATATCTGAGCTATTAGCGATTATCTTTGAAAAGTCATGGAAGACAGGAGAGATTCTAGAGGATTGGAAAATGGCACTATATTTGCCCATCTATAAAAAGGGATATAAGGACAATGCAGGAAATTACACACCAGTCAGCTTAACTTCTGTACCCGGAAAGATAAGGGAGCAAATAATTAAGCAATCAGTTTGCAAACATCTAGAAGATAATAAGGTGATAAATAAAAGTCACCATGGATTTGTCAAGAACAAATCGTGCCAAACCAATGTGATAGCTTTCTTTGACAGAGTAGCAAGTCTTGTGGATAGACGGGAAGCGGTAGATGTGGAATATCTTGACTTTACTAAGGTTTTGATACTGTTTTTGCACGACCTCATAAACAAACTAAGGAAATGCAACCTAGATCGAGCTACTATAAGGTGGGTACAAAACTGGTTAGAAAACAGTTCACAGAGAGTAATCATCAGTGGTTTCACAGTCACACTGGAAGGACATAACGAGTGGGGTCCCACAGGGATCAGTTCTGGGTCCGGTTCTGTTCAATATCTTCATCAATGATTTAGATAATGGCATAGAGAGTACACTTACAAAGTTCATGGATGATACCAAGCTGGGAGGGGTGGCAAGTGTGTTGCAGGACAGGATTAACATTCAAAATGATCTGGACAAACTGGAGAAATGATCTGCAGTAAATAGGATGAAATTCAATAAGGACAAATACAAAGTACTTCATTTAAGAAGGAACAATCAGTTGCAGACATACAAAATGGGAAATGACTGCCTGGGAAGGAGTATTGCGGAAAGGGATCTGGGGGTCATAGTGGACCACAAGCTAAATATGAGTCAACAGTGTAACACCGTTGCAAAAAAAGTGAACATCCTTCTGGGATGTATTAGCAGGAGTGTTGTAAGCAAGACAAGAGAAGTAATTCTTCTGCTCTACTCTGTGCTGATTAGGCCTCAACTGCAGTATTGTGTCCAGTTCTGGGCACCAGATTTCAGGAAGGATGTGGACAAATTGGAGAGAGTCTAGAGAAGAACAACAAAAGTGTTTAAAGGTCTAGAAAACATGACCTTTGAGGGAAGATTGAAAAATATTGGGTTTGTTTAGTCTGGAAAAGAGAAGACTGAAGGGGGACATAACAGTTTTCAAGTACATAAAAGGGTGTTACAAGAAAGAGGGACGAAACTTGTTTTTCTTAACCTTTGAGAATAGGCCAAGAAGCAGTAATCTTAAAATTGCATCAAGGGAGGTTTAGGTTGGACATTAGGAAAAACTTCCTGTCAGGGTGGTTAAGCACTGGAATAAATTGCCTAGGGAGGTTGTGGAATCTCCATCATTGGAGATTTTTAAGAGCAGGTTAGATTAACACTTGACAGGAATGTCTAGATAATACTCAGTCCTGTCTTGAGTTCAGGGGACTAGACTAGATGACTTCTCCAGGTCCCTTCTAGTCCTGTGATTCTGTGATTTTAGCAACTACAGTTGGTTAATAACATAGTAAAAGTATCCTGATTGGTTAATAACTTACATTCTTAATTAAATCACACAGTGTTTTAATATCATGTGCTGCAAAGAGCCACAGGAGATACCCGAAAGTGCTGCTTGTGAGCCTCAGTCTGAGTAACATTGGGTTGTAGAATCTCTTTTTAGTAAACTAGTAGTTTGGCCATCTATTAATAGTATGCCAGGATTATGAACACAAAGAAGTAGGTGTTCCTTTCTGTGTATTTTTGGTGGCAGTCTTACTAAATAAACTCTGTGTGCAACAAATATTAAAGACTAATATTGGAAATTGACTCATACATAGTGATAACACTTGTTTCCTATTAAAATGCACTTTGGTCTCATTTATGTTACTGTCAGAGTTACTGACCTATTTGTAAATAAAGTTCCTTGTATGTCTGTACACGTTATGTTTAGCAGCATGTCTGATATTTTAGTTCTTTACCCACAGATTCTCTCTATTGAATCACAGTGGAGGGGCATACACAGATTGATTTTTGTCAGTACTAACAACTCACATTAAAATTCAATTTTTATTTTATATCTTTTTTTACAATACTGTACATTCATTTTCAGGATCAGGGCTTCACTTAGTGTTTCAGTGCCAATTCAGTAAGTCTTGTGACTACAGTTAATCACTGCATTGTATTCACTTCCTCAATGTTTGGGAATTTTCCTTCCATCCAGACAAGTAAATAACTGATGCATTATTAGAAAATCTCTATTAAACCTTCCCCTCCCCAGGGCCGGCTCCAGGCACCAGCCTACCAAGCACATGCTTGGGGCGGCACCTGGAGGGGGGCAGCACTCAAGGTTTTTGGGTTGTTTTTGTAAATTTTTTTTTTTTTTAAATCTTCTTCTGGTGCCCCTGCCGGGGGAGCGGGGCGGCAGGCGTGCTCTGCTCCCCGCCGGCGCCCGGGCCGGGGCGGCCAGCGTGCTCCGCTCCCCGCTGGGGCAGCAGGTGTGCTCCGCTCCCCGCCGGCACCCCGGCCGGGGCAGCGGGGCGGCCGGCGTGCTCCGCTCCCCGCCGGGGCAGCGGGGCGGCCGGCGTGCTCCGCTCCCCAGCGGGGCGGCCGGCGTGCTCCGCTCCCCAGCGGGGCGGCCGGCGTGCTCCGCTCCCCGCCGGGGCAGCGGGGCGGCCGGCGTGCTCCGCTCCCCGCCGGGGCAGCGGGGCGGCCGGCGTGCTCCGCTCCCCGCCGGGGCAGCGGGGCGGCCGGCGTCCTCCGCTCCCCGCCGGGGCAGCGGGGCGGCCGGCGTGCTCCGCTCCCCAGCGGGGCGGCCGGCGTGCTCCGCTCCCCGCCGGGGCAGCGGGGCGGCCGGCGTGCTCCGCTCCCCGCCGGGGCAGCGGGGCGGCCGGCGTGCTCCGCTCCCCAGCGGGGCGGCCGGCGTGCTCCGCTCCCCAGCGGGGCGGCCGGCGTGCTCCGCTCCCCAGCGGGGCGGCCGGCGTGCTCCGCTCCCCAGCGGGGCGGCCGGCGTGCTCCGCTCCCCAGCGGGGCGGCCGGCGTGCTCCGCTCCCCAGCGGGGCGGCCGGCGTGCTCCGCTCCCCAGCGGGGCGGCCGGCGTGCTCCGCTCCCCAGCGGGGCGGCCGGCGTGCTCCGCTCCCCGCCGGGGCAGCGGGGTGGCCGGCGTGCTCCGCTCCCCAGCGGGGCGGCCGGCGTGCTCCGCTCCCCAGCGGGGCGGCCGGCGTGCTCCGCTCCCCAGCGGGGCGGCCGGCGTGCTCCGCTCCCCAGCGGGGCGGCCGGCGTGCTCCGCTCCCCGCCGGGGCAGCGGGGCGGCCGGCGTGCTCCGCTCCCCGCCGGGGCAGCGGGGCGGCCGGCGTGCTCCGCTCCCCGCCGGGGCAGCGGGGCGGCCGGCGTGCTCCGCTCCCCAGCGGGGCGGCCGGCGTGCTCCGCTCCCCGCCGGGGCAGCGGGGCGGCCGGCGTGCTCCGCTCCCCAGCGGGGCGGCCGGCGTGCTCCGCTCCCCAGCGGGGCGGCCGGCGTGCTCCGCTCCCCAGCGGGGCGGCCGGCGTGCTCCGCTCCCCGCCGGGGCAGCGGGGCGGCCGGCGTGCTCCGCTCCCCGCCGGGGCAGCGGGGCGGCCGGCGTGCTCCGCTCCCCGCCGGGGCAGCGGGGCGGCCGGCGTGCTCCGCTCCCCGCCGGGGCAGCGGGGCGGCCGGCGTGCTCCGCTCCCCGCCGGGGCAGCGGGGCGGCCGGCGTGCTCCGCTCCCCGCCGGGGCAGCGGGGCGGCCGGCGTGCTCCGCTCCCCGCCGGGGCAGCGGGGCGGCCGGCGTGCTCCGCTCCCCGCCGGGGCAGCGGGGCGGCCGGCGTGCTCCGCTCCCCGCCGGGGCAGCGGGGCGGCCGGCGTGCTCCGCTCCCCGCCGGGGCAGCGGGGCGGCCGGCGTGCTCCGCTCCCCGCCGGGGCAGCGGGGCGGCCGGCGTGCTCCGCTCCCCGCCGGGGCAGCGGGGCGGCCGGCGTGCTCCGCTCCCCAGCGGGGCAGCGGGGCGGCCGGCGTGCTCCGCTCCCCAGCGGGGCAGCGGGGCGGCCGGCGTGCTCCGCTCCCAGCGGCAGCGGGGCGGCCGGCGTGCTCCGCTCCCCAGCGGGGCGGCCGGCGTGCTCCGCTCCCCAGCGGGGCAGCGGGGCGGCCGGCGTGCTCCGCTCCCCGCCGGGGCAGCAGGGCGGCCGGCGTGCTCCGCTCCCCGCCGGGGCAGCGGGGCGGCCGGCGTGCTCCGCTCCCCGCCGGGGCAGCGGGGCGGCCGGCGTGCTCCGCTCCCCAGCGGGGCGGCCGGCGTGCTCCGCTCCCCAGCGGGGCGGCCGGCGTGCTCCGCTCCCCAGCGGGGCGGCCGGCGTGCTCCGCTCCCCGCCGGGGCAGCGGGGCGGCCGGCGTGCTCCGCTCCCCGCCGGGGCAGCGGGGCGGCCGGCGTGCTCCGCTCCCCGCCGGGGCAGCGGGGCGGCCGGCGTGCTCCGCTCCCCGCCGGGGCAGCGGGGCGGCCGGCGTGCTCCGCTCCCCGCCGGGGCAGCGGGGCGGCCGGCGTGCTCCGCTCCCCGCCGGGGCAGCGGGGCGGCCGGCGTGCTCCGCTCCCCAGCGGGGCGGCCGGCGTGCTCCGCTCCCCGCCGGGGCAGCGGGGCGGCCGGCGTGCTCCGCTCCCCGCCGGGGCAGCGGGGCGGCCGGCGTGCTCCGCTCCCCGCCGGGGCAGCGGGGCGGCCGGCGTGCTCCGCTCCCCGCCGGGGCAGCGGGGCGGCCGGCGTGCTCCGCTCCCCGCCGGGGCAGCGGGGCGGCCGGCGTGCTCCGCTCCCCGCCGGGGCAGCGGGGCGGCCGGCGTGCTCCGCTCCCCGCCGGGGCAGCGGGGCGGCCGGCGTGCTCCGCTCCCCGCCGGGGCAGCGGGGCGGCCGGCGTGCTCCGCTCCCCGCCGGGGCAGCGGGGCGGCCGGCGTGCTCCGCTCCCCGCCGGGGCAGCGGGGCGGCCGGCGTGCTCCGCTCCCCGCCGGGGCAGCGGGGCGGCCGGCGTGCTCCGCTCCCCGCCGGGGCAGCGGGGCGGCCGGCGTGCTCCGCTCCCCAGCGGGGCGGCAGGCGTGCTCCGCTCCCCGCCGGCGCCCCGGCCGGGGCAGCTGGGCGGCCGGCGTGCTCCGCTCCCCGCCGGCGCCCCGGCCGGGGCAGCGGGCCGGCCGGCGTGCTCCGCTCTCCGCCGGCGCCCCGGCCGGGGCAGCGGGCCGGCCGGCGTTCCACGCTCCCCACTGGCAGGGGGAGCGGGGCGGCGGGCATGCCGCCCTCCCCGCTGGAGCCCCCTCCCCCCCCGCGTTTTGGCGGGGCGGCGTTGTTGAGGCGGGGGGTGTTTTGGCCGGCGTTGGGGGGGTGGGGGCGGCGCTTGTGGGGGTTTTTTTTGTTTTTTTTGCTTGGGGCGGCCAAAAAGCTAGGGCCGGCCCTGCCCCTCCCTACACCATTCTCTAATCTGGCAGGTTAAGTGCAAAATCTAGAGAAGCTGATTGTGTGTGGGGGGGCGGGGGGGGGTCTTTTTTGTTTTGTTTTTAAAAATGCTAAAATATTTTCACAATTTTTTTGTTTGTTTTGGTTTTATTTTTCCCTGGAAGTAGTGAGTTTGTTTGGGTGCAAATATTCCCTTGCAAGTGATAGATTAGAATACTGTGCTAGTGTGTGAGAAATGAAAATGGATTCGTCTCTTCCCATCACCAAACCTAAATGAAATTATTTGAGGAGGGGGAGGGTGCACATAAGATATTGGTAACTACACAAGGACCATTGTCTTAATGTAACTTTTTACCTTACAGTATCCTTTTAAGCTATGAGCTGTACATAGGAGTAATGTGCCAAGGAAATAATGGTGGTGTACATAAAATCACTGCTTTGATGGCAGAGCAAAAAGTAGGGGAAGAGTATCCAAAGCATAAAGGTTTGTTGTAGTGGTTGGCTTTCCACTGTCAATTGGACCTACCCGTTAGTACATATTCTTTCTGCTTATAGTTACATTTTTAATAAGGCTGTAGTATGTGTCATTAAACAGTGTCTGCTACGGTCTCCAGGCATTTGGTGACCAGTTGTTGACTGAAGGCATATTACTCCTGGGGGGATTCTATGCCAAAAAAATAAAAATTCTGCATATTCTATTTGTCAAAATAATGCAGTATAATCACACCAGTTTCAATTGTTTTGGTAATTAATTTAAACTACAATACAGGAAAAAAGTCACAATAACTATTCAGTGTTTCCTAAACACATGAAAGTTAAGTTACAAACACTTGGTAACTAATACCTTGCATTCCAATTATAATCCTGGATTTTCATTTAAATTACATTACGGAACACCAAACAGCACCAAAAAAAAAAAGAAGAAAAAATGTGGAATGTCATTTTAAATTGCTCATACTTTCACACATGAAAGGCATAGTTTTTTGCTAATTGTTTTCCTGGACCTGGCTGGGTACTTTGGGAAGTGCTTGGTTTTGATTGTCAGACATTTTATTGACTGCTTGGTAAATGTTTTATTTGCCCTCAGAGTCTTTTTTCTCTCGTAATAGGTAAGCACATAGATCTTCCTCACCGATTCCCTTGCTGTCATTTATAAGGCTTTACTTCACCCTGGCAATGTAGGGGCCTTAATTTATGCTCCTGCAGGAATTGACTGAGAAGGGGAACAGTTGACTAACAATAGGAGCATTAACAATGTTACTAAGCAGGTAGGCTGCTACATTTCTGCTCAGAGAATGAAATGAATTAACTAGCAGGCAGACTGCTACATTTCTGCCTGGGGAAAAGAGTTTTCCTTGTGCATAATAAAAAAACCTAACCCCTCCATACCCCCAAGGAGCTGCAGTAGCAAGCGAGAGGAACCGAATATCTCTCTCTCTCTCTCTCTCTCTCTCTCTCTCTCTCTCTCTCTCGTTGTTGGCAGGCGCGCACGCCCAGCCCCGCCCCCTGAGGGTGATCAGCGTCTCCCCCGCAGGTACTCATGTCCAGCACCCCTCCCCCCACAGTGATTTGCATCTTTGAGGGTGCTCCAGGCACGCTCAGATGCGCTGCTTGGGCTGCCAGGGAAGAGGCGCGTGTCCCCCTGCAGATTTCTTTTGTGTTTTTCTTTGCGCGGGGGCACAGAAATATGCAGGCCATATGAATTCTGCACCCCCACAGGGACACAGAATTCCGTCAGGAATAGCATATGTATAGGAAGTGAGCTTCTTATCTCCATATACCTGTCCTCTCAGCTACTGTAAGCAGGTAGTTAAATGAAATATTAGAATCTGAACAGATGGGCTGTAATGGTACTTTTTTCCTTAATATAGTGAAACGTAGTTCACACTGTTTCAGCTGTTGTTGGAGGGAAATGGAAATGCTTGTAATACTCAAACCCAAAGAGTTCATTCTGAACTCTAGAAATTCACCCACACAGAGTAAGTGGGGAAGGGGTGAAATAAGGACACCAAATGTAAAGCCCTAATGAAAGAATTTTTTTAAAATGTCTTTTTACTTGAAAGCAAGGGCTGAAACTCCATCTCCATGTGCCTTGTTGGATGTCAGTGTCACAGCCTGCAGAGCTGGTATGGTATCAAATAGCATGCCACTAACAAGGGTCACTTTCAGGTGGCCTCAAATCACCTCCAACACCAGCCAAAGAATGAGGTGATGATTTTAGCCTTAACTTTCTGTGTTTCCTTTAACAGTTTTTAAATGTATTGTACCTTAAGATGAGAGATGGTGATGGGAATGAATCTTTTCTGTGAGTGTGTACTGAGACCTCTTTAACATGCTACCCGAAGGTCATTAGCTTATTTTATCGACGCAGCTGGCACATCTGTATACTGAGTGTTAGTGTTTGCACAAAGAAAATTGTACACTGTTGCTGTTCATTTGTAGCTTTCATAAGACCTATAGCTCTCTCCTTGTTATGTACTTCCACATACACAACCATCCTAACATATGTTGGCAGCTGTGGAGAACTCTTACTGTGTTACAAAATAGAAGCTTTCAGTTTAAAGATCCTCCTATTCAACAGTACTAAAGAGAGAGAGAGAGAGAGAGGATAGGCTTGTGACTAAAGCACAGTCTGAGTCAGGAAATCACAGCTCTGTGTCTAGCTGTGTCATGTACTTCTGGTATGATCTTGGCTAGTCACCTAATAGCTCCATGCCTCAGTTTCCCTGTCTATAAAAGTTAATACTTGCATCTCTCTTAATGGTGCTGAGACTTAACGGTTGTGTAGTTCTTTGACTGATAAAGAATAGCATGCCCTGCATCAGCAATAATTCATATGCATAGTGTATAAAAATCTACACTGCAGACTATGGCATAGGTTATATGAGTTTATTATGCCAAGCATTCACCATATATGCTATAATTTTAGAAATGAGGCATTCTACGATTCTTTATCCTACATCCATGTAACTGCGAGAAGAGAAAATATTTGTCTGTCTCATTAATAAGTAAAATCCAAAAAGCCTCTTTTAAAATAATTCACTGTAATAGTTCTTGTCTGTTCTCCTTTCCTGTACCCACTTCTAAATTTCTAAAAACATTCACCTACTCTGCATTTAAATGATTTGCCTGCACAATTCCGCTTAATTTAATAAGGGGCACTTTTGCTGTTTATTACTTAAAAAAAAAAAAGGGGGGGGGGCATCTCAAACCACAATACTTAAATATTGAAATAGCTATATTTGTTTTTTCCCCTTATTTTGAAAATAATTTAATAGATCAGTGGTTCTCAACCTTTCCAGACTACTGTATCCCTTTCAGGAGTCTGATTTGTCTTGTGTACCCCAAGTTTCACCTCACTTAAAAACTCGGGCTTTGGCTTCAGCCCCGTGCAGCAGGGCTTGGGCTTGGCCCTGGCAACCTCATTAAAACGAACATGCCCACTGTTTGAGAACCACTGATCTAGTATATAGAACAGTATAAAAAATTGTGTGAAATTTTAGTTTGTGCTGAGTTTGCTAGTGCTTTTTATGTAGCCTGTTGTAAAACCAGGCAAATAGCTAGATGAGTTGATGTACCCCCAGAAGACCTCTACGTACCCCCAGGGGTACATGTACCCCAGGTTGAGAACCACCGGAATAAATTTATTTAAATGGGGGGAGGGGAGATGCAGGAGAAAGAGATTTCCTAGGCAGGTGCTTTGAATGCCAAGTTTCATTTCATTTAATTTATTTTCCCCTTCAGCAAATAATTAAAAAAATTTTTAATCAACATAGTCTAAACTTATCTGAACAAATGTGTACTAGTTCCTAATTTTAAATTACTGAAACCTTTACACATTAATTACTTGAACTTGGTAAAAGTTCATAGTAACAATAAAGAATCCTTTGTAGTTTTGAGTTTTCTAAAGCCTGCAACTTTAACTTTTTGGGAAAAATCTTTTTAAAAAACCTTACTTAATGTGTACTGCAAGGTATTTTTGAAAACCTTGTTAAAAATCACTGCACAAATTTTGAAGGGTAAGACAGGATATGTTACAGCTAGCCTTTGGTTGGGGGTGGAGGCCGGCACAGATTTTCAAATTTTCCACTTTTCCAGATTTTTAATTGGTTAAGAAGTGAAAGGACAAATCATTAAAAAGTAGGTGGCATTCAATCATTAAAATCACTATAGCAGCCTTACAAAGTCCTAGGGATAGAGAGTAATGCTTAAACTGTTTGGAGGAAAGGCTACCAAACTTTCAGATGTCATCACATAATATCCCTGTGTGAACTACAGAAGTTGTTTACATGTAGAAGTAGTATTAACTACAAATATATTCAATATTTTCTTATCTTTTAGTGCAACTTGACACCTTATTTCCGCTTGTTGCCTTGTTTCCAGGTGTCAAGTTGCACTAAAAGATAGGAAAAAATTAAATATATTTGTAGTTAATACTACTTCTACATGTAAACAACTTCTGTAGTGCACACAGGGATGTTCTGTGACGACAAATGGGACCAGGGGTCCTCCATATGATTGTGCATGAGAGGGGAAGGGATTCTGAAGACAGTCTCCCAGTGTGATCCACAAAAGGAAAGTCTGACGATGTTTAGTGTCAGCCCTGGTGCTCGCTCTAAATGTGTGAAATAACTAACAGTAAAACCAGGCTGGACTGAAGTTTGTGTGGGAGAGATCAAGATGGCTTCTGATTAGTGTGATTTTTTTTTTTTATTTTTATTTTTTTTTAATATTTGGTATCTTAAGGACCAACCAGTGTGGAATCAAATGCTGTATTACCAGCTTAGTTTTCTATTGGTGAATAGCATTCATAGGTAGCCTTTGAGGTGGATAAGGTAATTGATCTGTGTTTGAACCTGGGCCACTGTTTAGCAAAGTAAATCCCAGACCTTGGACCTGCAAAACATTTGTTCCCTGAAAGTATAGCCCTGTTCTTTTACTCATTTGGATCTTAATATTCTGCCCCTCTTCTCCTGCATCCAAGAAAATACTATGTTTATTTTCCTTACAAACTGAAAGTACCCAGCAAGCAAAAAATCTGTTGGATAGAAAGCATAAGTACTCCTTCCTTTGTCCTGGCAACATGGGAAAACAATTCAGGCATTTATTGTATAAGTCTTTTTTTAACATGGTAATAGCAGCAGTTTCATATATTCTTGATAACTTGATTGTATATTGCTTTGCGTAAAGACAATACGTTTGTTAACATGTAGCATTTAAAATATATTTAGGCTATGAATGGAAAATGTTCCAATGGCATGAAGTAGAGAGTCAGTGCAAAATAAATTGCACCTCCTTTGTAAAGCACTTTGAAATCTAATGATGAAAAGCGTATATAAGAGCTAGGATAGAACAGGTTTCTTATAGGTGTATATATTTGTATGGCTGTAAAGAAGAAGTTTTAGTTTTAGAATTACTTTTGCTACCAAATGAAGATATATGTGAAGTTAATTTAGTAAGCTAATATTCTAACATACTTCCCTAAGCCAGTGGTTTTCAACCTGTGATCCACGGACCACTGGGGGTCCGCAGACTGTCTAAGATTTCCAAAGGGGTCCACACCTCCATTCAAAATTTTAGGGGCCCGCAAATGAAAAAAGGTTAAAAACCACTGTCCTAGTCTATTTTAGCTTTTCTATGTGTGAAAGTGTTTATATGGCCCCATCACTATATTATTTGAACTCCAATTTTGGAATCTATTTATTATTTAATACACAGACACTCTTTGTAAGTATGTTGAGACTCCTAATCCCTTAGTGACTGTATAGTGACTCAGGGTGCTGAGAATAGAAATGATCAAGAAAAATGTGATTCTATTTAAAACTTGGAAGTGAATTCACTTTAGACTAATCTTGGAGTTGGAGAAGAGACTGAATGGCTCTGGGGATTGGTAATGAGATAGTTCTGGGTCACTCATTTAAATGTAGTTAGTATGGGTGAAGATGACCAAACTTTTTTATTATTCCCTGTATAGCTGTTTCTGAATTGAGTCTAGTGGGATGCAATACAAAAAACCCATAATCATAGTTGGCATGAATTTTGTGGTCTTCTGTGCAGCAGGAAAGGATTGAGAATTCATATGGAAGCTAAACTACATTTGGGAGGGAGGTATGTCAGTACTGTGGCATAGTGGCAGGGTGAAGAAACTCTCACAGTTACCTGTTCTTTGGATAGAGTGGATTTCGTTCTCCTGGGTTCTGTAGCTGGCACCTTTCATGAGCATTACATTATTTTTTTTTAGAATCACTATCTATTACAGGAAAGTTTTAACTCCTAAGATAAAATCCCGGCCCTAGTGAACTCAATGGGGCCAGGTTTTCACCCCAATCATTAAGTGGCTATATGGTAATATTAACAAGTAGGTGAAAAGAGCTGTTAAATCAGCAGAATTTTTAAACAATAAAAATTACCAATTTTGAGACTTTCCTAGTCTTTCAACAGAAAATATTTGATGGTTAGAATCTTATTCTGAAACTGTTTAAATTCCAAACAATGCCCCCAGTTCTGCCTTCAGATAAGCAAGCACCACTTCTATTGAATTCAGTGGGAGTTCCACAAGTGTAGCTGCAAGTAGAATTGGGATCATTATATTTAATTAACTGTAAGGTTCTGACTGAAATCTGCAAAAATGAGAATGATCTGAGTGAAGTGTAGAACTCTAGATTTATCAGTTGGGGGATTGTTTATATAAACTCATCTGGGAAGTGGAATAGTATTTAATCCTTTTTTGAGGTTGTGAGGCATGTACTTTTTAAGCAGTGGTAGTAGTAAAGAAACATTGGTGTTCTTCATGCCTTAATCATGATTCATGGACTTTCTATTTTTTCTTATTTTCCCTGAGAGGGTTTTTTTTTTTTTTTTTTTTTGGTGCAGTGTGTGCATTGAGCAGATGGGTATGTAGATATTAGTTAAAGCAATTATTAGCACCACACACTAGAATGACTCCATTACAAAACCATCAAAATGCCATTTACTCGGCTGTGTTGTGCTGCGGGAGGGAGGAGGAGGAGTGGTGCACCGCTTCTCAAAGATGATTGGCGCGACTGTACAGTGAAACTTGAAAAGACCATGTTTCTTTCCATTTCTAACCAGTTAAGAAGACTTTCATTTTCCCAGATTCAGGTCCATTGTGGTCTGTTCTCTGAACAGTAAATCTACTTCCTTGCCTTAAAGAAGTGAGCTAGTAAATTGTCAGAAGATTATTGCTTTCCCTGCTACCATTACAAAATTTAAAGTGGCGTTTTGAAATAATCTGGAATAACATAGCTCTTAACATTTTGCCTTACTGCTTTCTTTACCTCCCCTCCTATTACCTCTGTATAGTGCTAATGTACTGCGTACGTATCCTCATATGCACACCCCAGTTTTGCACATTGGGAATGTTAACAGCTTTGTTTTGATCAGGAATGCACCAAAAATTAAGAAGAGAATTAAGGTTAATTTTCTACCATAAGAAGCTAAACATTTTAGACACTCGCCTTCCAGATCAGAGTTGAACTGCATGCACTTTTGCACCAATCTGAGTTACTTGTTTTGGCAGTTAAAATTTTCACTCTTAGTTGTGGGATTAACAAAGAGAAGTTGATTAACTGGTGTCACTAGTTCAAGGGCACGTAGTAATAACTACACTACTATCATGAATTCAGATCATTGTTAGCTTCTCCATCACCATGATCCTGAGCCATCTCCTGTTTAGCTAATGTAATGACGTTTCTAGTTCCTTCATGGCTTAGAATTGCAATAATCTTATTTCTTTTTGCAGATGTGGGGGTACTGTTGGTGCAATTCTGACATGTCCACTAGAAGTTGTGAAAACACGGCTGCAGTCCTCCTCTGTTACTCTCTACATCTCTGAAGTTCATCTCAGCACTCTGAATGGTGCTAGTGTCAATCGAGTAACTAGAGTATCTCCTGGACCTCTCCATTGTTTGAAGTGAGTACTATCTGCATGTTCCTGTTCTTTTGATCCTTTTTATTTGTCATGGGGTATTACTGTTTTTTTCTTTAGAGATAATGTCAAACAACCCCTAACTTTTTGCCTTCTAAAATGTAGTTGGTTTGCGCACTGACGTTTTTGAATGTAAATTCTTTACAATGTAGTAATGCTACAGTCTCCGCTCCATAAATGGTTATTTAAATGTAACATTTGGTCACACTGTGAGAGAATAAGATCGGACTGGAACTTCAGCCCCAGAAGAGCTGATCCTTATACCTAAGGAATGCCAAACAGTATCAAATGATACAAAATGCTCCTAAATACGCGTTTTATTTCCATGGCGTTTATGTTCACACAAGGATGTTTACAATGACCTTGCTAGCCAGTCAGCACCCTTGTTTCCCTGTAATTTTTCAGATGACTTTGATAGCCAAAGAGCTTCTGACCCAGGGAGGAGTCCAGGATCCTAATACAACACGACTTGGAAGCATGGTTATGCCTTGTCCTTTCTCCTCTGCTTATCTCTGAAAAACTTCATGGTGGTTAGAGAGCAGCTGAAGAATCTTTACCCTGCTTCTGCCAAGATCTGGAAAGCTGCTATTCAGTTTCCCAACACTTTCTGTTACAGTGTATTATTGAGGTTGCCTGACACTTCCCTTTCTAAGATCCTGTTTTCACTTGCTTACAACTTTGCAAAATTTTAACTACTTGGGCTGAAATTTTCCACACTTGGGTGTCTGTCTCAGGCTGGGAAAAATACTCTGTTTTGCACACTTAAAAAAAAAAAAAAAAATTCTGGCGAACTTTTCTGGTGACCTCACATTGTTGAGCAAGAACTTCAAATTTGGTAGGGAATGGGTGGCTATTGTGTCAGTGATGTGCCTTAAATTTATTACTTTAAATTTCAGAATAGCAGTAATTTTTTATCCCTGCCTACAAATCAGTTTATCAAAAGATGGATATACCTACCTGGAAGGTTCCACTCCTTTAGCAAGAAAACCCAAGTTCTGAGTGAACAAATATGGTGAAACAACAAAGGATCCAAACCCTGAATCTAACCTCTAGGGCAGCAGACTAGGCTCTAGCATCAAGTGGTGGTGCTGCAGCTATTGGATGAATGATAGCAATGTTCCAGTTTGATAGACTGGGCCTCTGATACTGTCCAGTTGTTAAT
The DNA here is from genome assembly GCA_033296515.1 of Macrochelys suwanniensis. Taxonomy (NCBI): domain Eukaryota; kingdom Metazoa; phylum Chordata; order Testudines; family Chelydridae; genus Macrochelys; species Macrochelys suwanniensis. Next base: position 38,682,344 of record CM065783.1, read on the forward strand.
TGTTTTATAAATTAATGTTGTTCCTTCCCTGATTGCTGGTCTACCCATTACAGGTGAAACTCTAGCTTCATTGAAGACCATGGGAGTCTTGCCACTGACTTCAGTGAGGCCAGAATTTCACCCTTCATGTCTTAGGCTAGTAACAGGTAGGCTGCCTCTAAATCTTACTCCTGGGGACATTCTACGCCAAAAAATTAAAAATTCTGCACACAATATTTTAAAATTCTGCTAAATTCTGTGAATTTTATTTGTCAGAATAACACTACATAATCATACCAGTTTCAGTCTGTTTTGATAATTTATTTCACAATATCTGTCAGCAAGTATGTCTTTAACAATACACACGCATTCCCCCAGAAGTAGAGAGAGTTTTTAAAAAAACCACGATGACAACCCAGTTCCTGTTTCTCTGCTCCCTTTCTTCCTTCCCGCCCCCCAAGCCCAGCCATGGGCCCCACTCAGACACTCAGGCCCCTGACACACACCCCTGTCGGAGCCCAGGGATCCAGAGGGAGAAACAGCCAGATGCTTGGTCTCAGGCTTGCATGGAGTTTCCTGAGCACTGCCATCTCCTTCCCTCAGGGCATGCTGGGAACTGCAGCTCCCAGGAACCCTCTAGCTCCCTCCCCCTCCCACTGGCACTGTCTTCTGTGTGTGAGCTGGGCTCTGCTGGATCTAGTGGCCCCTAGTGGCGGCTAGCAGCACGGCAGCCCATTTCTGTGGGGGAAAGGAAATTCTGCACACACAACATTAATTTCTGCAAAATTCTGCATTGCACAGTGGTGCAGAATTCCTCCAGGAGTAAAATCTAGAGCTTTCAGCTTCTTAGGTGGGTTATGTGGCAGAGTTTAAATTTAAGGATAATTCCATGGAAAAGTTGTAATTGATGCTAATGTTCATAAGTTGCATAGAAAGAACAATTCTGGGAGTGGGGTGTGGCTGAGAAGCGGTGAACTGTTGTCCTGTGTAAAGTCTTGCAACCTGACCTGAACCCAATGGTATCCGACTATTAGTGTTGTGGTTGGGTTGGGTCAGGTCATCTCTAATCATCTGCTCCTGCCTGTGGGATCGCCATAGTGGCAACTGCATGCCCCACTCCTGCCAGCTGCCACCAGCTCATTGTGCTCTACGTGTGCTGTGGAGTGAGTGGCTCTCACTCCGTAGCACACACACGGTGCAGTGACGTGTCAGTGGCAGCCAGGAGCAAAGCACGCAGCTGCCACTGTGCCAACCCCCCCAGGCAGGAGGTGTTTGGAGACAGATTGCCGCTATAGGGTGTGGGGAGCGGGAAGGCGCCCCCCCAGGCTGAGCCCCAAGGTGGTGGTGGTGATGCAGGTTCAGGGGAAGGCTGTTGAGTTTAGGTTGGTCTGAAAATGACTCGACACTCTTGGGTCAGATACGGTTTGGTTGTGCTCAGGTCAGCGTTGGGTCCAGCTTGTGCTTTAAAATTTGGCTCAAGCAGAGCTCTAGTGCTGTGGTCTTTTCTCTTCGCACCTTGAGAAGGTTGGTAAAGGAGTGTTAAGTGGGAGACCCACAATAGATTGTTCCTGTCATGTACCTCTGAGATATTTCAACAAACCCGTTTCTGACAATATAATGCATCTGAAGTCTCATCAGTCTGAGACGTCAGTCCTAGAGCATCCATCCGTAGAAGGAATTATATAAAATATATACATAGCCAAGCTAAGAATTACATTTTGCTATAAAGGTTAAAGAATAAACCACAAGAATATGGTTAAATTAATTGAATTCACTCTGTCAAGCAATATGGCAATATTTACAAACTACTCAACTCAATTTTCAAAAGAACCTCCATGTTTGAATGTGTACTTTAAATAGTTTAGCATCCGTTTGTAAACAGCCGATAGATTCTACATGTCCATAACCCATTGCTCCCAATGAGTTTTGTGGATGTGACAAACAGTATCACAATCAAAAAGTAGTTTGCCTATCACTTGCATAGCTATTAGCAATGTAATTTTTTTCACATTTGTCATTCAAAGAGTTAACCTCCTCTTTTGTTTGCTGTCAGCAATTAAGTTAATGCAATAGTTCTTATGTGCTTTACATGAGCTTGCCTCTCTTTAGAACAGTGGTTCTCAACCAAAGGTCCGAGCAGGTTTCAAGAGGTCCTCCATGCAGGGCCAGTGTTAGACTCACTGGGGCCCAGGGCAGAAAAATCAAAGTTCCACCGCATAGGGCTGAAGCTGAGACCCGCCACCTGGGGCTGAAGCCAAAGCCTGAGCATCTTAGCTTCACAGTTCCCCCTGTATCATGGGGCCCCGGGCAATTGCCCTTCTTGTGTCCCCTAATGCCGGCTCTGGCTTTTATATACAGAAAATCAGTTGTCGTGGCACAGCTGGTCCGTGGAGTTTTTATAGCACATTGAGGGGAGGGGGCTCAGAAAGAAAAAGGTTGAGAACCCCTGCTTTAGAACATATTGGAACATATCCTGATCTATATGGAATCTAAAAATCTAAAAATTGTTGCCAAAATTAAAATAGATAATAGCAAATTTTTAAAAGGTAGCTTAAAGTTCAATCAGTACTGGAATAATTTGGGTTAAATTTTATAGATATATCAATTCAATTTAGCATACTTAGTTTCTTTCTGTGCCTGACACACACAGCTAGTGAACTTGGAGCCTCACTTGTGATTTCCCATGTTTAATAAACCTAAGTATGTTCGTTCTTGAGCCTGATTGCCCCAAGAAAGCACCAATGTATACTGGAGCTTCTTTGTGTTGTCAGAAGTCTTAAGACATTAAAATATTTAACACGTGGTTACTTTTTTTAATTTAAAATTTCCTTCTGGTTTTAGGGGTTGATTTCTGTCTTCTGCTCTCCTAGCATGCTATGTCTGGCAGAGATAAAGTCTGATTATTATCTGACACCTGTGGGGAAAAAAACTGGTGTAACACAGTTGCTTAATGCAGTTATTTGTGAGTTAAGTGACATCAGATGCAGATTACTCCTGGGGGAATTCTTCACCACTGCGCATGTGCAGAATTTATGTCCCCCACAGATTTCTTTCCTTCCCTGCAGAAAAATGACCTTCTGACAGGGAAGCAAAGGGAAGCCACGAGAGCAGTCATGCAACCCTTCTCATCAGTATGTTTCGGGTGCCCAGGGAAGTAAATTTACCCAGAGAAGTAAATCACTGTGAAGTAGGGGGCTGGACTGGGGAAGACCCAGCTGGTGGTGGCTTCAACTCTGCCCTGGGCTCAGCTGCTAGTCCCAGCTGTGCTGGGGAGGACGGGTCTTCCTCTTCCCCTGCATGGCATCCGGGGCCACGTCAGACCCACTTCCAGATTCTTCCCCAGCTGTAGGAAGCTCTGCAAACTTCTCCCTACCTCCTGCCCACCACACACTTCCTGCACCCATCGCTCCTCAGCTGCAGGGGGAGGGATCATTGTACAAGGAGCTGCTGCCCCATCCACCCAATCCTTGTGCATCCAGACCTCCTCAAACCCAGACCCTCCTGCCTATCTTCACCCCCTCCCCCGCATTCAGAACCCCTGCAACGAGCCCCACTCCCCCTGCACCTGGACAACCCCAATGAGCCACCCGGACCCCACCTTACTGAGCCCCAACCAGCTGCACCTGGATCCCCACCCACTGAGCTCCACTCCCCCAACATCTGGATGCCCCCCACTGAGGCCCCCACACCCAGACTCCCTGTCAAGCTCTGTTCCCCCCCACTGAGCCCCAAGCACCTTCATCTTGACCCCCTGCAGAGTGCCATTACCATTGCATCCAGAATCTCCCCTACACACCCCAATCCCCCACTGAGCTGCCTGCACCCAGATTTCCCCACACAGAACCCTCTTAATCCACACCTGGACCCCCCCACATACACTAAGCCCCTCCACACTTGGATCCTTCCTTGCTGAGCCTGCCTACCCACACCTGGTACATCTGGCACAGAGGGGCAGGTCCCTGGAGTGTTTCTGGGGCAGTCCCAGTCCTTGCGCTGTGTCAGGGTTGGGTGCAGCCTCACCGCTGAGTCTGTGTCCCGTGGGGGGGAGTGGGCATGGGATTGGGAGCTGTACAGTGATTTCTCACCTCAGTGCAGCCAGTGGCCTGTGCTCCCCAATGCCATGCTGGAGGGTCCACATTTATTTGACAAAATTTGCAGAATTTTAAAATATTGTGCGCAGAATTTTTAATTTTTTGGCACAGAATGCCCTCAGGAGTAGCAGATGCATAGGCTGTGATGTCAAGAAGTTCTGTGCACCCTCAATGTTTATTGACTTCTGTACTTTACAGCAGTTGTTCTCAACCTTTTTTTGGGGGGGGGGGAGGGGGGAGGGGCGACCCTTACCCTTGCCCTTGCCCTTGCCCTTACCCTTACCCTTAAAATTTCAACTGGAGGTGCAGACCCTGTTGGAAATCTGTTGTCTATGTATATATAGTTAATTCTTCCGTCAGTTTTCAGTCTGTGTGTTGCACACCCCCTCTTAGAAGTGATCCGTGGACCACAGGTTGAGAACCGCTGCCTTACATAATGAACCCATAGTGCCAGTTACTTAGGGTCTATACTATAATTTAAAAGTGCTATAAATATTGAAACTTTGCCTTTAGTTTTAGTTTTGCTAGTAACTCATATTTTGTGGGATTGTTCACTCTGTTTTTGTAAACCTCATCTGGCTGGATGTAAGGGATCGAGTCAACTTGAAATCTTGTCATTGTTTTAAAAAATTGGGTTACAAGTAGTTTGTTATTATAACTGTCCCTGAGTACCCTTGCCACTTTTACCTTTTGTCTTCCAATTTTTTAAGGTGTTTTTTTTTCCCCTCTCTCCCCAATTGCTATGTGAAAAGTCCACACAAACAATGGGGAAAACTGACAAAGGAAGGAAACAGTAAAACTGGCTAGACACAATGTGATGTGAATTGTATAAGTTAAACAAAAAATAATAATGAAATATTTCCCTCCCCCCATTTCAATGATTGTCATCTTAAGGTTACAAATAACTGTAGTGGGTAGTTAAAAATCCCAGAAAGAAATGTGAGTTGTTAGTTGACAGTATTCCTTAAAGGTCATCTCTGATGTAGTTCTTTAAAATTTGCTTTTTACCAAAATATTTTAAGCTGATTTTTATCAGTGGATGACAAATTGATAAAAGCTAAAGCAATTTGAATCTAGCTTTAGTTATTGTTTGTCCAAATGCACCTATTTCCCACTGGGGGTGTGTGTATGTGTGTGTGTGTGATATAAGTAATTGAATTTAGACTCCCAGGATAGCTCTCCAGAGATCCCATTCTTGCTCTCCTCAGTTGAAAGCCTGAGTAAAAGCCACAGAAGCACTACTGAGTGGAAATTTAAAGAGATATTGTCAACTTTATTTATTTTTTTAAATTAACTAAAAAAAATAGAGTTTCTGATGGGACATCCTTTTAAAATAGTATGCTGTTCTTGATTTGTATTCGTCGTATCTACACACACAGTGAGGCAGTCCCTGCCCTACAGAGCTGACAGTTTTAAATGGAGAAAGGACAGGAAGGGAATATAGACACAGAGAGGTACAGTGACTTGCCCAAGGTTACAGAGCAAGTTGGCGGAAGTAATTGAACCCAGGTCTCCTGGGTCCCCATCTTAGGCTATATCCACTAAACTATTCTGCCTACCAACATGCTGTGTGGTGGGATTTTTTTTAATAATATTGTTGCCAGTTTATAGTGGCTTTCTTGTTAATATTTATAAGGGTCCCTTATGTAGAGAGGAGTGACTAAGGCCCTGATTCTGCATTGTTTTCTCTGGGCAGACCTCTGCACCTGTAAAGTGCCCCATTGGCTTCAGTGGGACTCTCTACAGGAGTAAGGGTCTCTCTGTACAGATGAGATTGCAGAACCTGGCCCTGACTTGCAAAACCATGACTTGCTAAAATGCATGAAGTAAACAAACCCCACACCCACATCACCCCTGCCGAACCCCATCTCCACATACCATACCCCTCCCCCACGCTGATCCTCAACCACTCTCACCTGGCTCCCTTGCAGAAACCCATTGCCCCTGCACCTTCAACCCCACCCAGTGAGCACTTGTGCACCCAGACAGCACTGAGATAGCCCACACAGGAATCTCTCCCCCCACACTAAGCCCCTCCACACTTGGATCCTACTGGGCTGAGCCTGCCCACCCACACCTGATGTGCCTTGATTTGCAGAATTTTAAAATATTGTGCACATAATTTTAACTTCTTTGGCGCAGAATTTCTGCAGGAGTACTAACTGTTTTGGGCATGAAGCTGAAATGTTGTCAAACATCTAGGAATGCTCTTATACCTCATAACCAAGAGGGATTGTGATTATATAATGCCATTATAACTTTATGGAACACAGATGCTTTTTTTATAAACTTTTTATCTAAATGTTTGGTTCTGTTCTGTAGCAGAAGTAGAATGATTAGCTAGCAAGGGTGAAAAATTGGGATGGGGGTGGCGGTCAATAGGCACCTATATAAAACAAAGCCATAAATATCATGACTGTCCCTATAAAATCAGGACATCTGGTCACCCTAAGCAGAAGAGTGTGATGGAGTGGACACACTTGCTCAGAATTTGACTGTTTTCAAATGTTGTTATTCAGAATAGATTTGAAATCCACTTGAGCACTGTACTTAGTCTGAACATGCATATTCAACTAATGCTTTGAAACCTTTCCAGATGGGGGCATTTTACGCAACAGTTGAGTTTGCAGAATTGACTAATTCTCTTGTCATTAACCTGGATGTCATTTTTTAACAGGAAATGTGCCTGAGAAGTGTTGTCTGTATTGGACGGCATATCTAAACTGATAAGCTTGATGTCCTATATTGCAAAATCGAGTTGGCGGTTAAAAAAAAATCATTTTAAAATGTGAACCTCTAGGGGGTTTGCAGTGGCTCTGAGGTTATACTTGTATCTTCCCTGCTTTTTTAAAGCGAGCCCTGAAATTTAGCATCAAGTTTAGACTTACACAGTTTTGGTATGGTCAGCAATGTGGAAGTTCAGAGATTCATTACCATGTCAAGAGATCAGAATAAATTCTGTGCTGCCATATACCCTATGTCGTTTGGCCTGCCTTAAAAGTCACAACCCTATGGGACAAGTGTTCAAAATTCTTATATATTAACATTAATTAATTTAAAGTATCACTTTATTGCTCAGTATTTTTTTTTGTCCATTCCTTTGCAAGTCCCTCAAAAGAGTATGGTGGTCTCCCTCCACCAACACTATTCCCAGAGCCGTGCTGATAATGGGCTCAATCCTGCAAGTTGCTGAATGCCTTGTTCCCAATCTAACAAAACTCTTATGCCTCTGATTAAATTTAAACCTGAATAGTCCCGTTGCAGTCAGTGTGATTACCCATTTGATTAAAGTTTAGTACATGCTTAAGGGCTTTCCTGGACTGGGATCAGAATGCTGAGCACCTTGCAGGAATGATCCAAATGGTAGGAGAAATGGCTCCTATTTAACCTGGATTTACACCCCAGTAACTTCATTGGGAATTCTCGATATACAATCAAAGAAGAATCTGGCCCCACAACTGCTGAGCCTTAACCCTGTGGTATGGTAGGAGAGGAGCTTCTGGAGGCTGAGGGAAGGGAATAGGGTATGCAGCAGAGCTGCATACTCTCCAGTATATCTGTCCTATCTGTCTCTGTTCATATTATGGTAGGGGAACCTCAGGCCCGAAATTAGTATGTCATTTTCCAAACACAAAATTAAGTTAAAAATAGGCTGAAGACTGAACACTCCATTGAACATCTGATGGCTCTGTGAATCTTTTGAGTGCTAACAATATTTTTTTTCACACTTTAGAAGACTTGTATTTTGCTAGAAATCCTATTGTGCTAATGAAACATATAATACATTTTTATAAAATACTAATTTAAGTTGTATACTGCAGGGAAGGAGGTGTTAGCATTTTTGTATGTAATGTGGTATTTTCCTGGAAGTTTCAGCATATATTTTAAATTTATAGTTTAAATATGCTATGCTGTTGTGTGTCTTGTAAAATTGAGGAAATTTTGTTGAAATAACCAGAGATAGTATGTTGGTGTTTGTTTGCTTGTTTGTGGTGAGCTTTTTGTTTGTTTGTTTGAGTAGGGAGGAAGTGGCTTGCATCTGATTTTTGCCTTGGTTAGATTGGTGATATTAACTAGAGGTAATTTATCCCTAAAATGAGAACCTTTTGGATACTGGGAATTGCCGTGTCCAACTCTTCTAGAGTACATTTTTCTCAAGAACGTCCCCAGGCGTAGTATTTTATTTGGTGTTGAGTATAGAGGTTCGTGGGAGAAAAGAACAATAAAATTAAATGTTTGGTCCCACATTCTGAAAACGATACACAGGAATCTACAGCAAGGTGAATAGTCCAGCAGTAATAATAGACAGTAGACATTTGGATTCATTTACTAAAAGGACCCTTTTGTAGCTGGAAGAAAACATTTATATGTTGCTGAGCCCTAGGATGATCTGTGTTCTTTACACATGAAAATGAGAAGTGAAACTGAGAAGTGTGTGTGTGTAATATAGCAATGATGTTATAAAGAATTGAATTCACTTTTTGTGCATATTTTAGGAAAATTTGGTTCTTTGTTTACAGTTACAGTATTAAATTGTTAAAAAGAATAATTAGTTTGTACGTAAAAGATGAACAAAGCTTAAATTTACCTAACTATAGCACTAATATGTAGGCCAGTTATACACTTCTACTGTGTATTTAATGTTTCAAAATTACTTTTTGTTTTCCAGGATGATCTTGCAAAAGGAAGGTCCTCGTTCTCTGTTTAGAGGGCTAGGTCCTAATTTGGTAGGCGTTGCTCCTTCCAGGTAAAATCTAACAATCTATTCAGTAAGTGAAGTAATTTTAGTCTAGTGTTTAAACATGTGTATGTCAAGATTTAAGGCATGAGGGACTTGCTTCAAATGAACTGTTACATCTGATGTGGAAATATTTAGTGGTAAGGCTATTCCCCCCACCACCACCACCTTTGTATAACTTCTAAATTTGAGAGAAACAGATTAGGCCACTCCTCTACAGAGCAACCTCCAACCCCTACTGAGCAACCTCCAGATCTGCAACTCTGTATCTACAGCAGTATTTGATAGTGTCCGTTTCTGAACTTTTCTGATGTCCAGGTTTGTATACAGTGAGGTATACAGTATTCTCACCTCCCAGTTTGCAGGGATGTACGTGTGCATTATGATGAGTATGTGACTCTGAGATCAAAACAAGGGCCCCATTTCCTATGCTGTAAGGTAATAAGTAAATATACATTTGAAATCTTCAGTTAACCTGTCCTCTTCAAGAGGACAATGGGGGGAAAAATACTACTAATACATTGGGCCTGACTCACTCTCGGAGATCTGCTAGCAAAACACAGGTTTTGGGCCTCCTGCAATGGAAAGTCCCCTTTGGAACTGGGGGAAAGGAACAGTAATGCAAGTTGTCTGCAACCCGCACTCCATTTGGTCCTGGAGCCAGCTAAAGCAGCCAAGGAACTGTTGGGACCTGCCAGTGCAGGAGCAGCGTCAGGGCACACGGCCAAAACCTATTGTGCCCCTGTTGGAACTTAAATCTTCCCTACCCATTGGAATCTGATGGGAGGGCAGTAGTGATGCTGACATTTACCTTCAGGGGTGAATGCTTCTGCTGATATACCTGTCTTGGTAGGCACAGCATTGTGCAGTTGCACCTGCTGGAGAGACTCAAGCCTCCTATTTTGAGCAAGCTTAAACAGAAGCTGAGATTCTTTTAAAATATTTATTTATTTTATTTTATTTTATTTATTTATGTATTAGGGTCTTTTCCATCCATTATTATTATCATCATCATTTCAAAATAGACGGTAGGCTGTGTGGTTAACCCATATGGCTGCTTTCCGTTCAGTATTTGTACCCTGTGTATTTACATCTTCCTAGTGCTGTCTTGTAGTTCATTCCACATATTAATTCCCCTTTGCATAAAGACGCTTCTCCTAAACTCCATTCATTCTTAGCTTCAGCTCATCTCCTCTGTCTGTTTTTGAGCCTGCTAACCTCCTGTAGTTTATGGAGTCCCCTTTTTGTATACTTTCCAACATTTTAGGGGAAGATTTCCAAAGTTGCCTAAAGAATTTAGGAGTACAGTCACTTTAGGTATGTTTGAAAATCTAGTCATTAAGCTCTAACTCTTTCTCAGAGTTTATAACCCTGCAAACAGTTTATTATCCTTACTGCCCTTGCTTGTACCACTGTCAGACATATGAGTTGCTGTCATGTGAATAAATACTTGCATAGATATTTGGCATGCTGCATGTGGAATGTGGATGTGGTATCTTTCATGACCTGTCAAAATGATCCCAAATGAATAAGCTATTCTTTCTAATTCACTATTTAGTATAGCCAAGGATCATAATACTGCTGTAAATGTGTTAGGTAAAACATATCCTTCATGTTATTTCATGCTTTTACCCCAAGAATAAACTTAGCACATTGCGCTTGCTAATTTGCCTTCCGTTGTGAGTTACTAGTTCCCAAAATCCCTTTAGGGACTTTGTCATGCCGTCTCCTGGAACAAGAAGTTACAAGAGCAATTCATTTCCTACTCTTATGATTTTTAATTTGTTTAACTTTAGAGGACACTTTGTAGTGTTTATTTTCCTTAATTGCTATTAAAATGACTTTAAACATTTTGAAAACTTGCAGAAAAAGTCTATTTAATGCAGAATACTGTGTGTTTTTGTTCTGATCACAAATTCAGCACCAGTGCTTGCAAAAGTTTACTAATCCCGCAAGTATTCTTACTGGTCTTTGCATTCCTGGCCCAGACAGGTTGTGAGATACTGGAATGTAAAATTGCATCATTCTGATTATGATCTTGATTGCCATCACTTAATTTCTGACAAGATTATTGGGAGCAGAATTCTCTTCATCTGCTCGGGTTAAAGTCACCATTTTATACTATCTAAAAGCTGGCATTCAGCGCTTTCTGTGGGTATAAACTTCTAGCTAATAAGCTTTTAGCTCCAGCTATTTTCAAGATACCAACTACTAAAATTTGTATAAGAATTCAAAAGAGGGGAGAATGAAGATTTGTAATTAGAATTGTAAAAACTGGAGATTGAAAGTCTCTTTAAGTCATTAAGTCGCCCTGAAAATGTGGGGTGGGTGGAGGTTGTCTTGTCCCTAAACGCTCACTCGTGCCTCATGGGAAAGCTTTGGATGTCATTCTGTTAATTAACTGATGTATGGGAACAGTTCACTTTATTTCCTTTTACTTTATTTTGTTATTGGGTATCTGTACAAGAACAGAATCTGTTCTGTTGCTTCTTTCTCCACTTGATGTCATGAATGTCTGTTATTGACTGTGTAATTGGCTTCAGTTGTTATGAGTGATATCCTAATCCAGGGATCTCAAACGCACCACTGACACCTTTTACATATAAAGATACAAAAGCCCCCACTTCTGCCCTGGCCTCACCCCCCACTCCACCCCTTCCATGAGGCCCCTCCCCTGCTCCGCCTCTTCCCACCCCTTCCTTGCCCCCAAACCAACCCCTTCCCCAAATCCCTGCCCCACCTCTTCTCCGCCTCCTCCCCTGAGCGTGCGGCTCCCTGCTCCTTCTCCCCCCGCCCCCTCCTGGAAAGCGCTAAGCACCTGTTTGGCAGCGGGAAGCACCTGGAGGTAGGCAGAGGAACGCAGCACGCTGGGGGGGGAGGGAGTGGTGGCAGGTGAGGGGAGCTTGGCGGCCATAGGAAATAACTCCGGGGGGGGGAGTGGGGAGCTTGGCGGGCCGCAGCAAATAACTCCGTGGGCTGCGTGTTTGAGACCCCTAGCTACAGGAATAGATCAGCATTGCAGAAACAGACTCTGTTTTCATGCAAATATCCTTCATAAGAAATGAGATATTAAAACTTGAAAATATCACACATACAGGAAAGAGTTTCTATTTAGAAACAAGTTTTCATGAGACATTAGCAACGCTTTGAAGGTACTCTAGTCTTATAATTTTAATTAAATGCTTAGATTTTGTTTGAATAGCTTAATTCTTTCACAATTTCAAAAATTTCCCTTCACAAACGGACCTAATTAAAAAGTTTTTGCTTTACCCAATAATCTCTACTTCATCGCTATTGCACACTGTAGAGTAAATGGCTGATCACCTCACAATCCTTAATGGAATTATCCTCACAACACCACTGTGTCTTAGGAAAATGCTATTAACCAATATTATAGATAAGGAATTTAAGACACAAGTCTCTGCCCAACATTACTCAAGAAGTCTGTGATAGAGTAGAGAATTGAATTCAAGTCTCTAAGTCCCAGGCAGGCACCCCACCTCCTGGGCTGCCCTTCCCTGCACAATTTTTAGTGGCATATTTTTGATCTGACCTTGTTGTACAGACCAACACGTAAGACGCTCATATACCATACATGCTGTTAGGTATTAATGGAGCCTGTAGTGTTAATTACTTTCACACACCAATCTGAAAACTATTATAAAAATATTTCATGTGTTCACAAAATTAATTCTAAATGCATCTGTGCTGTACATTAATTTTGTTACATGGGTTACTTTGCAATGTTCTCTTTTTCAAAAAGGGGCTCAAATATGGTAGCTTGTTTTTTTTCCAGTGCTCTCGCTAGAATTGTCCACTCAGTAATGTGTTTAGCTTTATAAATTAGCACATCATGTTTTTTTCCAGTCATAGTCATCAGCTTTGATCAAATACTGTTTGTTTCAATTAAGCATTTGGTAAGTGGCTTTAACAGCAGTTCTTTGTTTGAATAAGCTGTAAAGAAGCTTGTTTCATAACACATACAGCATACTCAACTGGGTTCAGATCCCATTTTAAAAAATTACATAGCATAAAGCAAGCACTTTACCATTTTGCTGGGAAGAAAAACATGTTTTCATAACTAATGAGGTTAAATTAATGTTTATATTTTTGCTCCTGTAGATTTTATGTATTTATTTAAAAATGCACAAGCCTTATCACTAACCTAAAAATGCCAGTAAGCATGTATGTTTTGTGTTCTTTTACTAAATAAGTTTCGTAGTTGTAACAGGCAAACAGTAACTTTTTAATCGATAAAGAAATTAGTTTAGATGCTAATAAACAGTTTTATATAACTTTTTATTTGATGCAAATTTACAAAAATTCTTTGCTGCTCTTCATTTCTTTTACACGTATTCAGTTAGAAAGTTAAAACACTTACTCTGAGAGGTTAAAACAAAACTGAACAAGGAGAGAAGACTGGAAGCTGGAAAGGTGGTATTTCCAGTTTACCATGTAAAATGCATGTGTTTAATAAAGCAACTCAGAAGCCAGAAATAACCTTATCTTGCCACCCTGAGGCAAATCTTACATGTCAGTTACAAACGTTTTACTTCTTCTGTCATTTGGTAATGCCATTAAAATGGGTTTACAGATAGCACTTCTTGACACTGCATTGTTAGGGGTGTCTGCAGTAACAACTCCATCTGCAAATTAAGCAAAGCATTGCCACTCAGCTTTAGTCTCCAGGTTCACAAACTCCTCTTATGCGCACTCACCTCCTCTCTCTTTGTGGTCCATGGGAATTGGATGCATTACAGAGGTAATGAGATAGGAAGATTGTAAACTGACCCTATTCCTTTAATTTTTTTCTTAATTCTGTTTCATCATTCCTAAATATTCCAACTGCTTTGCAGAATTATGGTTTGAACAGCTTTCTGTATAGCAAGTATTTTTTAGTGATTAGCTAACATCTGCTTGCAGTACAGTAGTATAATGAAGCCAGTGTCTCTCATACATTAGCACTACTTGTAGGTACATCTGAGCATAAGGTACAATAATATAACTTGAATCTTATTCTAATTTTAGAGCAATATACTTTGCTGCTTACTCAAATTGCAAGGAAAAATTGAACAATATTTTTGAGCCAGACTCTACCCAGGTACACATGATTTCAGCTGGAGTGGCAGGTAAGGATCTGTAACTTTTTGCCCTCTTTATTCTAGAGGCTTGCTAATGATTGAGAGGCTATGATGAATGGAAATTGTAAAAATAAGAAGGGCCTGAATGATTCTGGATATAGTGGCTAGATATCTGTGCAGGTGCCTCTTTCCCCCTCCTCCTCTCCCTCCTTCCCCGCTTGTCCTCCCCGCCCCCGCCCCCCATGTTAAATAGGGAAGCCAGCTTGAGAACAAATGCATAACATTTGTCCTTTTTGTTAATGGGTGTCTGTAACTGTGTGCGTGAACAAGCTTCTCTAGGAAAACTGGCATGCATTTGGTAATTATTTTTGCTTAGCAAACTAGAAACAATGTTGTCTACGTTACTGTAAAATTATGGAGACAAAAATGTATTCTTTCCCCCTTCCCTTGATTTTTTTGTTACAACTTTTTTTATATGCTACATGTTTTGGCTTCTCTGAAATATGCTGATAGGTCTTGGTAAAGTGTACATCTGTCCCATGTTCAAATGCTAAAATATTTCAAGTTTGCTTTAGTGCTAAATAACCCAGATTGTGTCTTGGAAGAGGGATTAGAAATTAGATTGCAGAGTACATTAATGTATTGGTCTAGCACTTTTGAAACTATAGAATCAGACTTTGATAGATCCAGAATGAAATGGATCAATCATTTAAATATAGTCCCTAAAATATTTCCACCAGCAAAACAGAGCTGCCACTCAATGTTACTTGGTTCATAATCTCTATTTGGGGGTAGTAAACCAGGGGTATGAAAAGTCAGGTTGGCAAAATTGTGTTGGGGAAGCACAAATATCACCTGCCTGACCATACCTGCTGCTCATGATGTCCCTTGTATTTAGATGTAGTAAAAAAAATACTTTAAAAATACTATTTATTCTATGCATATTTTAGGGCCGAACTTTGGCCGCTTAAGCACAACAGAAATGAAATTGGCTAACTCGCACCAAATTATGTAACCAATATATATTTCTTGTCTATGGTATGGGCTTTAAGAATATCAATGTGCAGTTAATTGTGATAGACCAGTGAATCAATGTGGAAAACCCTGGAATGTCCTAAAGCAGATAATTGACTGTGGCACATAGAATTCAGTATCTAGATGGGAGACCAAAGTGGCATTAGATCTGTGCATATGTAATACAGTGATGGGTGCCACAGAGAAATCCAAGAGAGATAAATAGTAGTGAAGTTTAATCTTCCCATGATAAAATGAGGTGGCCCCAATAGGCCAGTAATTTGAGGTTTTTTTAAAAAATAGAGAAGGCATGGAACTAACGCCTTCCTGGAGGTAATACAGTGTCTCTGCATCACATGGCTGTGGGTTTTATGGGTGAGGAGGATTGAAGAGGAGGAGAGAACAAAGAAAACTTAATTACAATTCATCCCAATCAATTAACTGCTTCAGAGACCCTGCTTATGTTAAAACTTTTTCGATTACTTGTGTTCTTTTTTCTTCAGAGAATTTTAAAGAAATGTTATTTTTCTCTTGACAAGGAGCTGAAGACATGAAAATGGATTAGCAATCTTTTTTTTCTTTTTAATTGAAGACCACATATATAATGTATGCAATCCTG
This sequence comes from Macrochelys suwanniensis, assembly GCA_033296515.1. Classification (NCBI taxonomy): domain Eukaryota; kingdom Metazoa; phylum Chordata; order Testudines; family Chelydridae; genus Macrochelys; species Macrochelys suwanniensis. The sequence continues at coordinate 38,697,866 of CM065783.1, forward strand.
CAAATAAATGTAGGTTCTGAATATCCATTATCTCTGGAAGTTCTTGTACTCATTTCTTCCTGATGAAAAGAACTTCTGTAAATATATACAGTAGCAATTTTCCCAGTCCGCATGCAGATACTGATTCTGGGTTTGTCAGTTAGTTTTTGTGTCTGTTCATTGACTTTGTTTCCTACCCCAAAGGCTGATACTGTGATTTGCCTTCATGATTATTGGGTGCTGGATGAACATCCTTGAGCCTTAATAGCTGTCTGCCTCTTTGTGGTTACATTTGGAGGTGCATATTACACACCAGTTTAATTACGGAGAACACTTTCTCCCATTTCTGTGGCTGTTTTCTTGAAATTATTGTATCAGAGTACTTGAGTAGTACTGATGAGCATTAACATTTAGCTTTGCAGTTATGCACCTAAACCACATGGTTGGTGAAACTGAATGTCCCATGCAGATTCACACTGAAGGTAGCTAATTTATTTTCCTTCTTGAAATAGCCTAGTACAGTATGCTGTAGAAATTCTCTAGAAGCCATGTAAAACAAAGTTCTGTGCTAAATAATGAATAATCTCTTGATTCTTAGTACATTAGGCATTAGTCTGATAACTACTGTAAAGGGGCCATAGTCAAAATTTAACATAGCTTCTAGAAAAATGCTAACCTTGTCATTTTGTAATTAATTCTAATAATGTCTTTGAGAAAATGCACTAAAATCAGCTATTAACCATTTTGCCTGCAAGATTTGTATTGCCGTACAATGCAAAGTAACTTGAACATTAAGAATGCAATAAATCTCAGGGACAGAATTGTAAACCTCTCTCTAAGTATTAATTTGTTATCCTCTTGAAACTGTCTCATATTAAAAACTTGTTATGATTCTTTTCTTACTTAAATTGTATGATGATCAGAGAAATTACTTGTTCCACTAAATAGTAAAATTGATCAATTTAGATATGTATTTTTGTAGCTGTAATTGGTTTCAGTAGAAAACTGAATTAAGCGATTTCACATAGTACACTTTTTTTGTTCAGATGGTACTTTTTTGTATAAAAAGCTAAAATTTAAAGACCACATGCTGCTTTTATACCATGCAGCTTGTCTTCTGAAATGATGATGTATCTATTGATTTGTCATAGATAATAAAAATTAAAAATTAATAATAAGACAATGGTTTGGTATATATCCTCCTTTAAGGAGTATTCAAGACACTTGTCTTTAATTTTCCTAGAATATTACCTATAGCTGTAGCTCAAGAAAAGAACTTTATTCATTGCCTAACAGTATACTGCGCAGTACAAAATTTGATAAGTACTTGTATCTTTTAAACAGTCAAATTTAATCATGGGACTTGTGATGATTTTTGTGAAGCCCTTTGTCTGACCGGGGCCTAGGCCTTGATTCAGCAAAGCATTTAAGCATGTGTTTATGTTCCAGTGATTTCAAATAACCTCAGCTATGTGCACACAACTTTTAACATTTGATCCTAAAAGTTTAAACAAGGAGTGGAAGAATTGTCCTCTGCACATGATATTTTAGGAGCGAGAAGAAGTTAAGGTACCTTCTTCACGCCAAAAAAATGTTCAATATAAATTAAGGCTTATGATTCCTAGGCCTGACTCTCCCTTTACAAGATATATGTAACTCACTGAAATCAACAGCAGTCACTCTTATTCTGTGGCAGATAAATTGTGCCACTGGCCTCTATTAGTAATGGAAACTATATACAAGTGCAAATTGACACATGTTTAGGCTTTCAGGGAGATCCTCCTTGTTACTGTATACTAGCTTCCAACATACAGTTCACAGCACTTTCATTCCTAAAATATTACACTTCGGTATGAACAAAGATTTTTATAACATACAACTGTACTGCATCCTTTCCAGCCCAGTGGATCATGAGGTTTTTTTTCATACTTACTGTGACCATATAGAAAACATTCCTTAATGGACACAAAATAAGGATATTTTTGTGTCTGTAAAGATATATGTTTGTTCCAAAGTTAGTTCCTTCTTTGTTCCAAGGTTGTACCTAAGGATTTAGCACACCATATAAATTCTGCTCTCAGTTACACTTGTGCAACCCTTTTGATGTAACTGAGGCTAGAATCCTCCTTGTTTTTTGTCTGTCTGTTTTGCATTTTTAATTTTAAAAATGTTCCACAAGTTAGTTTAAATGGAGTACAATCGCAAATCTTGGCACAGTTGAGGAACAGAGTCAGTAAACTTTGTTTGAGCCTGGTCTGCAGGAGCCAAATGCAGTTTGTAATAAATTTTTGTGTCCAATTGGATATTAATTGACTACAGTAGGGAAATATTTTGTTTTTGTGATTTAAACTAAGCAGTATGGACAGAGTATTGCGAAACAAATAGCAAATAAATAAATATATTTGTAGTTCGTTAACCCATGTCAGTGACTTCTGGCAATACGAAGCCTGTCTCTAATGTCAAAAGACATCTAACTAGTTTTCTCAGCTCTGTGTGACAAGGTTAGCATTTTTTTAACTTAATTTTTGGGTTTCTTTTTTTTTTTAATATGTGATTATAGGTAAGTATTTACAAGATGTAAATTTGAACTGCTGCAAATGGCAGAAATTTCAGTACTCAGTACATTTTACAAAAATATTTTAATATCTGTGGCCTGTTCTGATTTTTTTTCTTTCTTTTTTTTCCCTAAACTTTTAACCTGAAAAAGTTAGATCTCACAGTAACTAATTCACAAATCCTTCCAATAGGATTCAATTTGTACACATGTGTCTGATGAGGTCACTGCTTGTTGTTATGATACAGAAAAGCCTGTGTCTATTTTAGGCATTTACTGTACATTTCTCCTGTGAAAAGAGTGAGATCGTGTCATCTCATGCTCCCCATCCGCAGGTCACTTCCTGCAGAAATATGGACTAACTTAAACCTCGTGAGTACTGAACTGAGCGTCTCTTGCAGCCTCTAGTGTAAGAACCACACCTTGGGTTTGTAATATCTATTAAATACACAGAATAAGGGGAATGCACTTTTGTTATCTGAATTCCAATTTATGTGCATTGTGCAAAAATATTACTTCTCTTTAACTCTGGAGTAGAGTTAATTTTTTTTCAGTGCAGTTCAGGGAAAGGTGGAAAATACCTTTCACTGATAGCTGCCATTTACTTAGCCACGTTGGCTAATTAAAGGTCCCTTGTTGACTATAGCCAGGACATTTTATTTTTCAAAGTATTTCATAGCTGCATTTAAAATGCTGCAGCTGATATCCTATGTTGCCATAATGTATCAAAGACACCCTCCTCTTTTACCTCTCTTTTTTGGTTGGTTGGTTTTATTTTACTGCTTTGGATTTTTAATCCAGCATTACATATTAACGTGCATCTGTGTAATTTGCAGTTGTCTTACGTATAAAGCCAAACTTTCAAAGATGATGTAGAATAGGAATACCTGGGATCTTACCTGTTTTTAGTTCTTGGTCAATTGTTTGGCTCCAGAGATAAACTTAAATAATTGTTTCAGTCTGAAATTCAGATATAATTTGCAGAAGGCACTAGACAGCAAAATTAAGAGTGTTCTATTGATCAGCATCTCTGATCTGTCCATTTAGTGTTCTCTTACAAAACTCACGTAAAACTAAAATACAGGATGTTTTATCAAGCGGCAACATTCACTTGCTCCTAACCTATGAATTACTCAGTTAAAACTTTGATACTATAATATTTGATACTGTTTTTACATTTTGAGAGTAAAAGCCACATGAGAGAATGGAGGACACTAGGCCTAGGAAGCCACACGCAACACACTCACCTACTCACCTACCTTATTCTGGCACGGGCAGAGTTGTAGCTGTCTTGTTCTTAACAGTAGCTCTGCCACAGGCTTCCTTTGTGACATAAGACAAGTTAGTTAGGCCTGTGTTATCAAAAGTGTCCAATCATTTTGAATGCTTCAATTTTTGGGTGATTTACTTAAGGCCCACAGGGTCTGATTTTTTCAGAAGTACTCACTACCCTCAGTACTTTGTGAGAATCAGGCCTCAAATTGGACACCCACAATTATTGGACACTGATTGCAAGGTTGGGCCTTAAACCTCTCTGTACCTTAATTTCCCATCCTTTAAAATAGGAATAATGCTTCCTTGCCACACAGGGCTGTTGTAAGGCTAAGTTAATGAATAATTTGAGGTGCTTTGATACTGTGGTAATGAGTATAGGAAAGCCCATGAGTTAAATATAACAAAGAACATTTCACAGAACAGCTTAGAATGGGCATTCCTAGACAGGATGGGACCTAGCTATGACAATGGACAGAGGCCAGCAGTGGGTGGAATTAAACTGCATCTTTTCCAAATGACTAGCAAGGGCCATGCCTGTTTCTGCTCTAGGGGGAGGTACAGTGACTCCAGCCGCTCCTACTCGGATGTTGCACCTCCATCTCACTCCACTACCTCCCCCGTATGGCTCTGGGGCCAAGAGCTTTATCTGAACCCAGTGAGACTAATCACCTTGGGTCAATAGGACAGGAGGAGACTTGGAGGAGTAAATAATTATTACAAATGCAATCTAGTGGTAACACAGTCAGGCATATCCTCTTTATTATAGAAACATTTAATTAAATAGGAAAATAAATAAATACCAGGGGCAAGTGAAATACCTTTTGTCTTGCTGTCTGATTTTAAAATTTAGTGTGTAAGTGAAAAGTTATAAACCTAAGTCACTGGACCAGAATCTGCTCTCACATTAGTAGGGCCCTACCAGTTTCACAGCCGTGTAAAGCATGGAATGGACCATGAAATAAGCCCTTCCCATGAAATCTGATCTCTCCAAAATCAGCCGGACTGGGGAGGGACAGGACTTGTCCTTCCCCTTCATGGCTGTTATGGGGGGAGATCAGACCCACCTCCACAGGCAGTGCAGAAGTGATGGTGATACACTCCTGCGCTGTAGGAGCCCCAGAGCTGGGCTCCAGGCTGCTGCCCCCCACGGCTCTTGCTGGAGCTTGGGGCTGTCACTCCCCATGGCTCCTGCCACGGCTCAGGGCATCCTAGCGTTGGGGCTTCCACCCACTACTGCCTCCACGCTCCCCCCCCACACACAGACACTGCGGGCCCCCAGTGCGGCTCCTGCTGCGGCTCTGGGTGCCTGGGCTGCTCCTGCCCCCTGCGGCTGGGGGTGTAGTGGCTGTGGCTCCTGCCCAGGCTCAGGGACCTGGACTGGGGGCGGCCATCCCACACAGCTCCAGCCCCCACAGATCTTGCCTGGCTCAGTGCTGCTGCCCCTCTTCTCCCCCCACCCCCCTCAATGACTCCTGCCCGGGCTATGGATGCCTGGGCTTGGAGCTGCTGCCCCCGCAACACCATAGCTCCTGCCAGGGCTGGAGAGGGGTAATGACAGGTTCCTGCCCAGGCTCAGGGACCTGAGCTGGGGGCTGCCATCCCCCATGGTTCTTTCACCCTCCTCAGCTCCTGTCCAAGCTCCAGGCTTCACCACCCCCACCTCCTCCGGTGGCTCCAGATGAGGCTCAGGGTGCCTGGGCTCAGGGCTCCTGCCCAGGCTCCTGGCCACGCGACTTTGGGGCTTCAGCTCCTGCCAGAGCTGGGGCACCCATTTTTCAAATTGTCCGGGGGCCCTGGGCATGGGCCCCATGGGCCAATACGTTAATCCACTACTGGCCCTGACTAGCAGCTAGGAGCCCCTGGGTGGGGCGCTCCCAGCAGCACTGGGGAGATGAGACCTACCTCCACCTCCAGGAGCCTCCTCCAGCTGCAGGAAACTCTGCTGCTGTTGCCTTCTGGGCTCTGAAGGCAGCACTGAAGTGAGTATGGCAATCCTGTAACCCCTAGACAACAGCTTTGGAAACCGCCCCCCTACACACAGTTACACACCATGAAATTTCAGATGTAAACATCTGAAATTGACCAATTTTAAGACCTTGTAGCTGTCGAATTGACTAATGTGAATTTGGTAGGGCCCTACACATTAGTGTAAATCTCTTATTTTCAGTGCAGATACTTCAAATTAACAGTGACATGACTGAGAGCAGAATTTGGCCCTGTGTGTTACTGTTTAGTGTTCCTGTTAACTGAAAGTATTTTTCTGGAAAAGAGATCTCTTTTCCTGAAAGTTCACATGCTCCAGCTCTTATTTCTCCACCTTAAATCAAAATCTTTGGCTTGAAAATGCATTCCTTCCAACCACAACCCATTGTGATGTTCTTGTGGCAGGATTATGATTTAAGGTAGGGAATAAACAAAGTCTGTTAGTGATAATAAATAGTGTGAAATTAAGAATATATAAAGGGCTTGGTTACCCTCCATCTTTTACATTAACATGAATCGGGAGTAACTCCAATGAAATCTGTGAAATTGCACTGGTGTAAGAGGCACATACTCTTGTAATAAGAGTTGTTTCTAAGGGGATTTTCTTTTTACAGATATTTTACACCGTGCCCTTTTATGGACATTCTGACCCATCACTAAAGCTAACTGGGTCTAATTCTCCATTGCCTTCTATATTGTGTAGTTATTTACAGACGTGCCAACTGGGTGTAAAATACTACCATTCTGTTTTGATAGCGTTTTACACACTTCCTGCACAGGTTTAAAGTACTGTGCATACAGTAACACCAAGGCACTTGAACTTGTTTATTTAAACAGAAAATCAAACTATCCTCATAAAAGTACTCTTATGATCTACGTTTTAGGTGAATGCACTAGTAGCTTTCAAAATGCAAGTTACATTAAGATACTTAATTGGGAGGGCATTGAAGGAGTTTAAACACATTGACTTGTAAGTGAGATTAAATTCTGTTTGTTCGTTTTCTACTACTTTGGTATAGCACTGCCGGTATATCTTTGGAGGTATTTGAATTATTTTAATAGCTGTTAAGAATCATAGGTGGTTAAGGTTATTTTTGTAGTATAATTTGAGATCTCAAATTAGGATTAATCATCCATTTTTTAAAATGTAAAAACCTCCAAAATAAATTTTAAAACAGTTAAGATCCTTTGGCATTTCTGTTTTTTTGAGTACTTCAGTCATTTATGTACAAGCTTTCAGTGTAAAAGTAGATGGTGATTGAACAGAAGTAACTGGTATGCAAGCAGTTCTGCTTAAATATGTGTAATTGTAAATGATCTTCTTAAACAAACTTTATCAGAGCCCTGTTTTGTGTAGCTGAAGCGTGCATCAGAAATGCACTGAACAAGATACTCTTTGACACTTTCCCAGGCCCCTGAGTCCATCTGTTTGCAGGAGGGCAGGAGACTGCATAGTGATATGCAAGTAATGTGTGTCACTCAGGAAACACAAAGTATCAAAATTAATCTTTTGCTTGGCAAATGTCCAGCGCTTCCCTTTCTCTGTTCCCTCCTGCAGACATGTCACCTGATTTGTAGTACCATACATGCACCATTAAAGTAAATTTATCCAGAGTTACATCTTACTCTGCTTGATTGTGCAGGAGCAAGAGAAGCTTGTTTTTTAAAGTGGACAGAAAACAACTTTTAGAATTCACCCTAATGCTAACCCAAATACTTGCTGTCTGACTAGTTAGTAGTAGATATGCAATTCGTTTTTAAAACAATTGTAATGTTTGTATGCTTGTACAAGTATTCCTGGGGCCAACCAACAATCCTTGCTTTTGAATTCTAAATAAAATATTGGAATATTAATAAACTCTCCAATTTAACTATTGTTTATAGTTCAATATTAAAAGGTCTTTAATGTACAGTAATTTGTGCCTTTTAGCTGCATCATAGTAAACATTATTCAGTTTGCATGCTTTTAAACTCAGATTGTATTTCAGGTAGTAAATTAAATCTGCAGAGAATATTTTTATACTATTTCAATTCACTTCAGTTACATTTTCAATGTGCTTTTATTAAAACATTTCCAAATTAATTGACTAATATCAGTTTAGCTAGCTAGTCTTGCTGTTCAAAGGTGTCAAAAAGGGATGTGTATGAATAGATTGGCAGAGAAATGTGTACAATTGGGATTTTTTTTATATTGAGAACCTTTTTTGCTAAGAACTGAACATATGAAATGTCAGTGTAAAATAAAAAGAGAGTTTATTGGCTCTGTGGACTTGTAAAAGTAATAAAATATCAGTAGAGGCCCACAATAGAAATGTTTTTAAAAATCAGTATAGCCCGAGTTGTTTTTTTTTCTTCTTTTTCTCATGGACTGTACCTTATTGTGTACATTTAACTTTTAACTAAGTTTGTGTTTTTCATTACATTATCAAACCTAATTTTCATTTAAATATTTGTTTAGGTTTTACTGCAATCACAGCGACCAATCCTATTTGGTTAATAAAGACGCGATTACAGCTCGATGCAAGGTAAAGAACCCTTTTAATACTAGGAAGGCTTACCAATTTTATTGTCTAATAATTGGAATAGAAGGAGGGCAGGCCTTACCATGAGGCGAACTGAGACGGCTGCCTCAGGTGCCAGACTGTGTGGGATGGATGGGGGCACCACTAGGACCCAGAGTGTAGAAAATTGTGTCTGCTGCTGGTGCATATGTATTCTCTCTGCTCTAGATGCACAGAGATGGTGGAGTGCTGTGCTGGAGGAAGGAGGGCACAAGAGACATAACAGGCAGGCAGGAGAAAAGGTGTGAGGGAATAACAGAAAGCAGCAGGAGCTGCAGGGAGAGAGAGGAGGAGGAGCCTCTTATGTACCTCTCTAGCACCCGCAGGAGTCTGTACTGATTAACACCAGCTTCTCAGGGAGCTTCCTGTTTCCTGCTGCTTCCCTGAACCCACTTGAGGAGAACAGGCAGTCAACTAAAGTAGTAGGAGCCAGTTAGGCCCTTAAGATGCTGATATCTTCCCTCACTCAGGCCCTGCGACCAGCCTGTTTATTTGTCCCCTTCAGTTGAGTGTTGAGAACCACTATAGCTGGCACAGAACAGCAGTCATGAGTGAAAGAAGAAAATGCCCCTCTGGGGCAGCATTTAAAAGAGAGAGAGCAAAGGAAGCTTTTCTATCTAAGCAGGAAGGAGCTCTCCTGAGATACATAGACACAAATGTTCACGGTGAGCCTTCCGGCCCCAGTGAGGATGTGAGTGGTGAGGAGATGCCTGATCTTCCAGTTAGTCAGAGTGCAGGTGACCTGGCAGCTACTGCAGCATCCATATCTCCATCTCAAATGGATGTAACCATGCACATTCCTGAAGAAAAGTGTAGATCAGAGAAGAGTGTGGTGGAAGTGCAAGAAACTGCTTCTGAGTTTAGTTCCTTCAGTCTAGATGATCCAGGACTGTGGACCCACTTGAGCAGTAGCCTGAGGGACTTCCTTGTACTGCATGGGCCACAGCAAGTGAAAAATGTCATGTTCACCAAAGACAATGAACATAGAGGTTTCCATCCAACACATTACTGGCGTGAAATCCCGAATGGTGACAAAGTGGAGAGGCCATGGCTAATGTACTCAAAAACCCAGAATGCTGCATACTGTTTTTGTTGCAAACTCTTCCAGTCTAATGTTCCAGCCACATTGGGTTCTAAAGGAACAAAGGACTGGAAAAATCTGGCTAGAAATCTAACATGCCATGAGAAGGCAGCAAATCACCAGAGAGCATTCTATAGGTGGAAAGAGCTTGAGATGAGACTAAGGTTAAAGGCCACCATAGATGATCAGTATCAAGAGAAGATTGCATCAGAGTCTCTTTACTGACAGAATATTCTGAAAAGGCTCATTGCCATTGTGAGACTGCTTGCTACCCAAAACCTGGCACTGCGTGGCACTTCAGATCAGCTGTATGGGCCAAACAATGGAAACGTCCTTAAAATTGTGGAGCTGATGGCTGAGTTTGATGCTGTACTCCAGGAGCATCTAAGAAGAGTCACCACCCAAGAAATGTACACACACCACTACCTTGGAAAAACTATTCAAAATGAGATCATACAGTTACTGGCAACAAAAGTCAAACAGAAGATTGTGGCAGATCTGAAGTCAGCAAGATATTACTCTGTTATTCTGGACTGCACACCTGATATCAGCCATACAGAACAAATGACTTTAATGGTGCATTTTGTAACAGCAGAACCTAGTAAAAATGTCCGTGCAATGGTGACTGTCAGAGAGCATTTTCTAGAATGTATTGACATTGATGTTACTACAGGAGCTGGTATGACAAATGTGCTTCTTAAAAAGCTGCTTTCTTCCCCAGGCCTGAAGAAGAGCTCTTTGTGGCTCGAGAGCTTGTTCCTTCCACCAACAGAAGTTGGTCCAATAAAAGATATTACCTCACCTACTTTGTGTCTCTCATAGGCACTTGTGAACATTTTACCCTGTATCTTTCTTTCTTTCTTTGAATTGAAAATGTAAGAAACATTAATGTTCTCACTCTTTGCAAGAAGGATCAGTGCAGTAAGAAAAAGTACAAGATCTAGAGTAAATATCAGCACAAGTCCACAAAGTCACTTGCAGCAGCCAACTTCAAATAAAAGCAAAATCTGTAAGACCAAATCAACTTTGGCCCTCTGTTTGTATAGAAGTCTCGTCACATTAAAATTGTAGGACAGTTGGATTATGGTGAATGGTACTTTGGGTAGATGTATTTTAATTCCCTTTACCTTTGGTGGACAAGGTTCCAAATTTATCTACTCTCATATTTGAAAACTTGTTTAGTGCCTTTATTCTAGTATCAATGTGGCATTTTATTCCCAAACCTATCACTAAAATGCCACGTGAATTGCTTGGTTTTGCTCAGTTGTATAATTTATAGGACATCGGTGTACCAGTATGAGACACTTGTGTTTACGTGGAAAAGGGATGCTAAAGGGGGTGCAACTTAAATGTGACTTATTCTTTGACAGTCACAGGACCCTCTGTATTTAAGCAGGTGCCTTAAAGTTTTGTCCTTCCCCTTATATTTCCAATCATTACAATCCAGTGATTATTTCAGGCAGAGAATACAACCCTTCAGATCAGTGGCTGCTATAATGGGCCTGATCATGCTTCCACTGAAGTCAATTATAAAACTCCGATTGATTCCAGTAGGAGCAAGAGTTGACTCAGTGTTTGCTGTGCACAAAATGAAATTGTTCTGGTCTTCCAAGGTGATATTGCAGAATATATACATAGAGTAAAATATGCTATCCACATTTATGCACCTGTGCGTCTTACATGTTGAAAGGACAATTTCTTCAAGTATTTGTGTGGATCTCCACTTCAGGTGTGTATGTACATCATGCATGTGGGATCAGAATATTTGAATAACAGTGTCCCTTGGGACTGTGTCTGCACCCTTCATGTCCTTATCTCTGTCCTCCCTCTACCTCTGTCCAACAGTATAAAAGCAGAGCAGCCACAACCATCCCCTGGTTTCCTCTTACTATCTGTGGCAGCAGGGTGGAATCAGCGATGTCCACCACTTCACTGTAGCATTTCCTTAGCTCAGCCAGGGTTCAATTCCCTACTATATATTCTCTCCCTTTTTGTTTCTATTCACTCCACACACAAAAAAACCCACCCCCAAACCCTTTTACAAATGTGACTTGGCACACTGTGCCACTGCCACCCATAATGGCAGATCCCAAACCATTGGGCTATAAGCTCTGCCTGTATTTTGATGGTCTAATTCACCTCACCTCCCTGCAGTTTGAAGACAGTTCATTCCTTTCAGCCAGAGATACACATTTTAGACCACTGGCTTCCTCACAATGGCCTAATCAGCCATATATACCACCTTCATCGAATTGGACATACTGAAGCCTGTTGTCTAGAACCTCCAATACTGGATCTCTCTCTTGCTCATCATGCAAATGCAGATACTCTCATTCTCCTGCCGCATCAACTTTAAAGACCTTCTGTAGAACTGGACAGACAAAGCACAAGAGGAAGAGGCAGATCTGGAACAATTGGATCAATACCATACATTTTCTCCAAGAGACCCCTCATCTTTGTCTCCTGATGAGGCACTCTCATTAGCTCCAGTGATGACTTTCAAATCTTTCAGGAACTACTCTTGTATAGCTGAAATTCAGGCACCAGTAATCGAAGAAAAGGCCCATAAGCTGCTTGATGTCTTGTACGCCACTTGTCCAAGTGGGATGGCAGTGTCCGTAAATGAGGGCACCCTAGAATCAATTAAGTCTGTAGTAGAACCCTGTTACCCTTGCCCATATAGCAAAGAGAATATAGAAAAGATAAGTTTTCTGAAAGGAGTTTCAAATAGTGCTTTCTCTTGTCCCAAAAGAGTACAGATAGCAGCTAGATCCTGTCAGAGCAATTCACAAGGGTGAGGATCCCCAAAAGCTCGATTTCTTTGGTAGGAAAGTCTATTCTTTTGCCTCTCTTCAATAACGGTATAACAAATTACCCAGAGTTATCCCTGAAGTAGGAATCCTGAGGTGGGACAAGGTATCTTCCTTTCTCAACAAACTCCTTCAAGGGAGAGTTAAAATCCATAATCAAAGAGGTTCAACTAGTAGTGAAAACTGCTCTTCAAGCAGTAATAGATGCTTCAGATGGGATACCGCAGCTTGGTCCATGGCCTCTGAGGTAACAATGTGAAGGTTGTCATGACTGCAAGCCTCAGGTATTCCAAGGAAGGTACAGAATATGATCAAGAATTTTCCTTTGCTTTGTTCAGCACTTGGACTGATGGGGCATCGCATTCACTACAGGGCTGTATTAACATCATAGGAGATTTATACCACATTCTCACACCACCCAGCTACACCCAGCAATGACCTATGGATTACCTTCTGAGATTCTCCTATAGGAAACCACCACCTTCTACAGGTGCCAACCCCCCTGCACAGTCATCTAGACAGCAGATTAGATAAAGGTTCAGAGTCACAACCAAACCAGACAGAGCTGTCCCTGAACCTGTCTTCGAATGTTCTGTTCCCTATTTTATCAGGCTCGGATTGGAATAACCACCGACAGATGGGTATTAGAGGTTATCTCCAAAGGGTACTATATTAAATTCAAGTCTTCTTTCCCTTTCTGTCCTTGTCCCTCTTCACAGTCCCTTCTCATGCTAAGCAACTGAAAGAAGGGGTGGCTTCCCTGATTCACCTAAGAGCCATAGAGGAGGTGCTTATGAAATTCAGAGGAGGAGGTTTCTACTCCTGATATTCCCTTATTCCAAAGGAAAAAAGGGGCCTTCATTCTGTCGACCTCAGAAGGCTTAACAAATACATATACTGCCTTAGATTCAGGATGATAAAGCTAGTCTCCATTATCTCTTCCTTGCTGCCAGTTCAGTACTCTTGTGGCTCTTAACCTGGGACACATACTTCCATATTGCAAACCCCATGGCCCACAGGAAGTATCTGAGATTCATAGTAGGGTCCCATCAGTACCAATACAGAATTCTATCATTCCCTCTCTCCATGGCCCTGAGAGTCTTCACATAGTGACTAGCAAGTGGTAGCCACACACACCTGAGGAGATAGGGCATTTGCGTCTATCCATATCTATACAATTGGCTAATCAAAGTCAGATTTCCTCCGGAAGAGTCCACAGTCTTATCTTTGAATAGGTCCAGGATGATAAACTACATCAAATCATCCCTCAATCCCTGTTGGCTGAAGAGTTCATAGGGACTTTAATAGATTAAATCAACAAGAACATACCTTCCTAAGGAGAGAATTCTCTCCATGATGGCAATGATTTCCGGGATCATAACAAACCTGTCCAGAGTCATGCTTTATCTCAAACTCTTGATTCACTCATCATTTTGCACTTTCATTACACTGCTAGCCAGGCTTCAACTGCAACCATGGCAAGGCTGACTAAGGCTATGTCTACACTACCTCCTATGTCGGCAACATTTATGTCACCCAGGGGTGTGAATATTCTACACATACACCACCGAGCAACATAAGTTACACTGACATAAGCGCTCAGCGCTACGTCGGCGGGAGAGCTTCTCCCGCCAACATAGGTTATGCTTCTCACGGAGTTGGGGTTTTTTATGCCAATGGAAGAGCTCTCTCCCATCGGCATAGAGCGTCTGGCACGCTGTATGTATAGACATGGCCTAAGATTGGTGTTTTGACCATCGGGACATCATGTGGATGACAAACCTTTGTCAGTGTGACCGAGTGCTAGCAGCAGCATGTTGATCACTGGTGTTGCTGCAGCATGAAGAAGGCTGCAGGCTCACCTGGAGCCAGTTAACCCCTTTCTATTAGGTAATTATGAGCACCTAGGTGGTAATTAGTGGACTAAGGATGTAACTGGGACAATATAGTAGAAGGTGAGCTACTCTGAGGAGGGAGGCTGCGTGAAAAGCTCCTGCTACAAGAAGCCTGTGTTGTGTTCTGTGTGTAAAAGTGAGGGCGAGTAACACATATACATGGAGAAAGGAAAACAACCTGGGTGTGTTTATGACCTTCAGGTGACAGACACAGGCTAGACAGTGCAGCTGAGGGAGCACCCTGTGACAGTCTGGTATTATTAAATTGGTGGGTAGATCTCCCCTCCCCTCCCCTCCTTCCCCCAAATGCAGAGGTGTACCTCTTCCACTCCTCCCCCTACAATGAGAGTGATCACAAATGTTTCAAGAACAAGATGGGATACGCACTCAGACTGTCTTTAAATATAGGGAGTTTGGTTTCAAGAGCAGATGCAACTTCACATAAATGTGTTGGAACTCAGAGCAATCAGATTGGCCTGTAATATTCCAGCCTTGAAAAATTCTGTCGTAGAGATTCTCAGACAACATGAGTGCAGTGCATTATGTAAATAAACAAGCAGGCACTCACACACTGCTCCAGTTCCATGAGGCCATCAGACCTTGGAATTGGTTCCGGACTCATGGGATAATCCTGATATCCCTTTACCTACCAGGTGTCAAGAACACCCTAGGTGATCTCCTTATCAGGCAATCTGTAACCAATCACAATTGCTCCCTCACATCTGTCCTTAATCTGATATTTCAACTTTTTTGCCACCAAAGAAAGCACAGTGCCCAAAATTCTGCTCCAGAGCAGGCATGAGGCCAGAATCTGTACAATATGCCTTTCTCATCCTGGAAATAGAGCCTTCTTCATGCTGTTCCACTGATTCTTCTGATATCCAAAGTAATAAAAAGAAGAGGAGATGTAGCACAGGTGATATTGATAGCTCCTTTTTGGACCAGATAATTCTGGTTGACAGATCTCTTTCAAATGTTGACTCTACCTCTTATGACTTCCTGGACATAAATATCCCTGAATCAAGGTCATATTTTTCACCTGGGCCTGCTGTCATTATGCCTGACAGCTTAGATATTGGCTGGCTAAACACCAGCTGTACAGACTATTCAGTGCACGTTCAAGAGATTTTATTGCAAGGGAGCCTTCCACGAGGAAAGCCTGTTTCTCCAAATGAAAGAGGTTCTTAATATGGTAGCTTGTCAAATCTTGATCCTCTGAAAGCTCCTGTTCCCAAGATTCTGAACTACCTGCAACTATTAAATTTCTCAAATTCTATCAGTTCAATCAAGGTTCACCTTGCTACAAGTTCAGCATGCCACCCTCCAGTTCATTAATGCTCTGTATCCTTGGAAATTGTTAAAGGGAGTTTTTCTGGTGGTCCTTATGACAGCAAGAAGGGTCAGGAAAGTGCTTAGGGCCAACCCTCATTACATGATAATCCACAGAGATAAAGTGGTATTAAGATTTCAACATAAATGTATTCCTAGAATTGGTTCTGAACTTCATCTAAAGCAGTTGTACCTCCTATCTTCTTTCCTAAACCCTCCTCCAGTCCAAGGGAAAAGAAACTGCACACTCTGGACACCCCCAGGGCCCTATTACATAATCTGGATAAAATGAGAACTTTTAAAGTACCTCTGTACTGCAACTGGGAATATGAGGGTAGACAGACTTGCACTAGTTTCGCTTGATCCTGCACTAAATAGTCCCTGTGGTTACAGATAGGTGGGTTAGTACTGCCAACTTCCTAATTGCAGAAAACTGAACACCCTTGCCCCGCCCCTTCCCCAAGGCCCCGCCCCACTCACTCCATCCCCCCCCTCCTTCGTTTCTTGCTTTCCCCCACACACACTCACTCACTCACTCACTCATTTTCACCAGGCTGGGGCAGGGAGTTGGGGTGGGGGGGCGCGGGCTCTGGGATGGGGGGGATGAGGGGCTTGGGGTGCAGGAGGGGACTCCGGGCTGGAAGGTGCGGCTGAGGGGTTCGGAATGTGGGAGGGGGCTCTGGGACGGGGTTGGGGGGTGGGAGGGGGCATGGGCTCTGGGCTGAGGAGGCGGGCTCCGGGGTGGCGCCAGGGATGAGGGATTTGGGGTGCAGGAGGGGTTCTGGGCTTGGGCCGGGTTGTGTCCAAGCTGTGGTGGTTAGACCAAGCTTCCACCCATGCTGCAGTGTCCACACTGATATTTTTAATGTGCTGGCGCTAGTTTTGCTCGAGCTACTCTGTCTTCCCAGGCTGGGACACTGGCTCCTCGCTTTAGTTTAGCTGTACACTTAGACAATGCCCTCACCTCTTTATTACATTAAGCAAGGTAGTTAAAAAACAAGCATATCTAAATGGATTACACAGTGTTCTTCTTCGAGTGGTTGCTCATATCTATTCCAGTTAGGTGTGTGCACGCATGCGCGCGTGCACGGACGTCGGAAAACTTTTACCCTAGCAGCTACCCATCGGGCCGGCTGGGGAGCCCCCTGGAGTGGCGCCGAAATGGCGCTCTATATAGCACCCTGCCGGCCTGACCCCCCTCCAGTTCCTTCTTACCGCCCGTGACGGTCGTTGGAACAGTGGTTCTCTTGTTCGCAAGTGCTCCACTACTCTCTAGCTATCCGTGTTAATAGTTTTTCTCATTGTTATAGTAATAGTTTTAGTGTTAATAGTTCTTATTGTTATAGTGATTAGTGTACTTATAGTTGTAGTTTCTATAGTAGCGGGCTCCTCCCGAGCCCTCCGGGCATAGGGCATGCCTTCTCGGATTCAAGTCGTGCGGATCCTGTAACAGGCCCATGCCCACCGGGGACCCCCACGACTCCTGTCTTCGGTGTCTGGGTAAGTCCCACACAGCGGACAAATGCAAGCTGTGTAAGTCCTTTAAGCCCCTCACCAGAAAGGAGAGAGAAATCCGCCTAAGACAGTTACTAATGGAGGCGGCACTCTGCCCTTCCCAAGGTGTGGGCTCCAGCGTCTCGGTGCGCAGCGCGCCTCCATCAGCACCGGCTGCGGCACCGCGGAAGGACTCCCGCCCGCCTCGGGGTTGGGCAGCGTCCGGAACCCGGGGCCGCTCTCGGCACCGCTCCTTCTCTCCATCGGGCCGCAAGGGGCGAGCCAAGTCTCCAAACGTTGTTGCGGCACCGCCCTGCCCCGGTGCGCTGGAACAGACAAGCGTCAGCCCGCGCCCGCAAGCACCGCCGTGCCTTCAGGACGCGATTGCCTTCGACGCCGGACACCTTTGAGGCTGCAAAGGGGCTGATCAAGATGACGGCGTCCCCCGTGCCAGCACCAATCCCGGCACGGCCCCCGGTCATCTCTAGAGGCAAGCCGACGCTCCTTGGACCGTCAGCTCTACTACAGCCTCCTGTACGCTGCTCTGAGTCCCGGCGCCGTTCGGAGTCCCGTCACCGCACGGTGTATCGGTCCGACTCACGACGCCGGTCTGACTCGCGGTGCAGGTCTCGCAGCCCGGACCCTCGGAGCCGCTCACGCTCGAGGTCGTCCTCGCTTGCCAGATCCTGGTCCCGCTCGGTGTCCAGGATGAGCGCGACGCCTTCCCGACACCGTTCTCCACCTCGAGCCCGATCCTCGGTGGAGACACCACGCCGGAGTCTGCCCCGATGCCGGGAGTCACCGCACCATCGGGATTCACCCCGTCGAGAAACATCTCCTCGACGCCAAGCTTCACCGCACCGTGAGCTCCCATCCCAGCGTCGAGACTCGCCATACCGGGCGGAATCCCCACGGCACTGGGACTCTCCACGACGGCAGTCTGACCGGCGCCGATCTGCCTCTCCACGGCACCGGGACTCCCCACGTCGGCAGTCCAACCGGCGCCGATCCACCTCTCCACGGCACCGAGACTCGCCTCGTCGCTACGTGTCCCCACGGCACCGCGATGTCTCGCCGAGGTACCGGGACTCACCACGCCGAGACGTAGCTCCACAGCACCGTGAATCATCTCGTCGTACAGTGTCCCCACGGCACCGAGCCTCGCCGCACCGAGAGGCGTTCCCACGGCACCGGGACTCACCGCGCCGAGAGGCATCCCCACCCCACCGGGACGCACCGTACCGAGGAGCATCCCCTCGGCACCGACGATCTCCGCACCTGGACTTGTCTTCCTGGGACCGTGATCTACCGCGCCGCGAGCGGTCTCCACGGCGCCGATCTCCACCACGGCACCACGAATCCCCACGGCACCGGGACAATACGGTACAATACCGTTCACGGTCCCGCTCGAGGTCATGTGATTCGCGTTCCTCACGGTTCAGGCCATCGAGGGACCACCCTACGTCGCACACCGCCCCACCTTGGCCATCTCGAGACCAGTCATCAGCCAGTTCGGCCAGGCCGTCAAAGACACCTGAGGTGACTCGAGTGGCCCCCGTGCGAGACCCTATGCCAGCTGCTTGGCAACCCCAGTGGCCGTTCTGGACACCCTGGGCATACCACGAGGCTCAAGGTGCAGCACTACCTCCCTATCCGGTGGTGCGTACCCACCCCCCGGTGGCGACCATCAGCCGTCCACCTGCGGAGGAGGCTGCATCCCGAGACTCAGCCCCAGTGGAAAGGGAGGCACCTGTCCCTACCCAACAGGATCCTCCCATCCTTGAGCAGGACAATCTACCCGACCCTCCTCTCCCGCTGACAACCTCCTCCTCCTCACCTGATGAAGCTGTGGCGGGTACATCATCATCCGCGCCTCCGCCTATGGATTTTAAGGTCCTGCAGGAGCTACTCCGTAGGGTAGCTCTTAGCATGAACCTGCCCATAGAGGAGGTGGTTGAGGAGGAGGACGACCCTATGGTGGATGAAATTCTGAAGCCAGAGGGTCCTTCCAGAGTGGCCTTGCCGATGAACAAGACCATCCGCGGCAATGCTACGGCACTCTGGCAAACCCCATCCTCTATCCCCCCAACAGCTAGAGGGGTAGAGAGAAAATACTTTGTCCCTAACAAGGGGTTTGAATATCTGTTTACCCACCCTGCCCCTTGCTCCCTCGTGGTGGACGCTGTCAATGCCAAGGAGAGGCATGGCCAACAAGGACCTGCTCCTAAATCTAAAGAATCCAAGCACCTAGACCTCTTTGGCAGAAAGGTATACTCCACCGCGGGACTTTCGCTAAGGATCGCCAACCAGCTAGCGATCCTTAGTAGGTATGCCCACAATTCCTGGTCGGCAGTTATGAAGTTTGGGGACCAACTTACATCGGAGTCCAAAACTGAACTCAAGGCCATGGCGGACGAGGGCAAGTTCGTGGCCCGTACCTCTCTGCAAGGCGCTCTGGACTCTGCAGATGCGGCAGCCCGTACGCTGGCAACGGGCATCTCTATGAGGAGGAGCGCGTGGCTTCAGTCATCTGGTCTGCCAGCTGAGGTCCAGAACACTATCCAGGACCTATCCTTTGATGGCAAGGGACTTTTGGCGGACCAGACTGACTCCCGGTTGCATAACCTCAAGGACACAAGAAACACCATTAAGTCCTTGGGTATGCACACCGTGGCTACGCTTAGGAAGCCGTTTAAACCTCAACCTTTCCAACAGCGTTCCTTCCCATCTCGACCAAGACAGGACTTCTCCCGAAGGAGACCCAGTTTTACTCACCGCAAGCCTTCCCGTCCTTCCCAAGGACAAAACAGAGGCCAGCAGAAGCCATCGCAGGGCGCGAAGCATCCGTTTTGATGGGACCTTCGAGGACGACTTACCAGTACCGCAGAGTCCAGCCTCTCTACCCTTCTTGGATCGTCTGTCCCGATTCTACCATCCCTGGTCCCGTATTACATCAGACCGGTGGGTCCTACGGATGGTAGAGGCGGGATATTCTATCCACTTCCACTCTGTCCCTCCCTCCCACCCACCCCCCTCATCCCTCTTCAGGGATCCTTCTCACGAGCAACTCCTCTATCAAGAGGTACAAGCGCTCCTCCAACTAGGAGCTGTGGAGGAGGTGCCTCAAGAATTCAGGGGGAAGGGGTTCTAGTCCCGATACTTCCTAGTCCCCAAGGCCAAAGGGGGTCGACGACCCATTCTGGACCTAAGGAACCTCAACAAGTACATCGTCAACCTGAAGTTCCGTATGGTCTCCCTGGCCACCATCATCCCCTCTCTGGACCCGGGGGACTGGTATGCCGCCCTCGATATGAAAGATGCATATTTCCATATCTCCATCACACCGGCTCACAGACGCTTCCTCCGGTTCGTCGTCTGCAAGACACACTACCAGTTCACAGCACTCCCTTTCGGTTTGTGTATGGCTCCCCGTGTCTTCACGAAATGCATGGCAGTAGTAGCCGCGTTTCTCCGCCGCCACCACGTCCACGTGTTCCCGTACCTCGACGACTGGCTAGTTCGAGGCCGGTCCCGCCTACAGGTGCAAGCACACGTGCAGATGGTCATGGATACCTTTTCTTACCTTGGTATCATCGTGAACACCAGCAAGTCAGTGCTGGAACCGACTCAGTCCATCCAGTTCATCGGAGCAATCCTCGATGCAATCAGAGCACGGGCATTCCTCCCAGAGGCTCGTCACCTCGCCATCGTGGACTTGATCACCACACTCCGCCGGTTTCCCACCACGACCGCAAGGCAATGTCTCAAGCTGCTGGGCCACATGGCATCCTGCACATACGTGGTCCAGCATGCCCGATTACGACTTCGTCCTCTGCAGGCGTGGCTAGCTTCAGTCTACTGACCAAGCCGAGACAACTTGGACGTGGTCATCACAGTTCCAGCTCACACGTTGGACTCCCTGCAGTGGTGGCTAGACCCACTGACGTTAGGCGAAGGAGTCCCTTTTCAACCACCCCTTCCCTCCCTCACTCTAGTGACAGACGCATCAGCGCTGGGTTGGGGCGCCCATCTCGGCCAGTTAACAACGCAGGACATGTGGCAACAGCACGAGCTCGATCTCCACATCAACATCAAGGAGCTCAGGGCAATTCGTCTGGCGTGCCAAGCATTCCTGCCTCACCTACAGGACCGCTGCGTGGAGGTTCTTACGGACAATACAACAGCCATGTTCTACCTGAACAAGCAGGGCAGAGCTCGGTCATCACCACTGTGCCGCGAAGCCCTTCTCCTGTGGGACCTCTGCTTAGCCCACTCCATCTCTCTCCAGGCGTCTTACCTCCCTGGAGTCCAGAATGTCCTGGCAGACAAGCTGAGCAGACGCTTCCTGGTCCACGAATGGTCCATACGCCCGGACGTGATCCATTCAATCTTCCGCACCTGGGGTTTTCCCCAGCTCGACCTGTTCGCCTCCCGAACCAACAGGAAGTGCCCGAACTTTTGCTCCTTCAGAGGACACGGCTCGGGCTCCCTCGCGGACGCCTTCACGATCTCGTGGTCACGTCACCTGCTCTACACGTTCCCGCCTTTCCCGCTGATCCACAAAGTCATCCTCAAGATTCGCAGGGACAAGGTGGACGTCATATTAGTAGCCCCTGCCTGGGCACGGCAGTGCTGGTACCCGACCCTGCTGGACCTGTCAATACAGCCCCCCATTCCTCTCCCAATCAGCCACGATCTCATTTCCCAAGATCACGGTCGTCTTCTCCATCCAGACCTCCACTCGTTGCATCTGACAGCGTGGAGAATTCATGGCTGAACCGGTCAGAGATGGCTTGCTCGGATCCAGTTAGACGAGTACTCCTTGAGAGCCGCAAGCCCTCTACAAGACTCACGTACGAGGCAAAGTGGAAGAGGTTCTCTGTCTGGTGCGCCCAACAGGAGATATCTCCACACCTTGCCCCCGTGCCGTCTATTCTGGATTACGTGTTACATCTCAAGGACAGCCACCTTGCACTTGGATCCCTGAAGGTCCATCTTGCTGCCATCTCGGCTTTCCACCCAGGAGCAGAGGGCCGCTCAGTATTTATGCACCCCACGATGCGTCGTTTCCTCAAGGGCTTGGAAAAGGTTCACCCTTCAACAAAGTCACCTGTTCCGGCATGGGACCTCAATCTCGTCCTTTCTCGACTCACAGGTCCTCTGTTTGAGCCTATGGCTTCGTGTTCCCTCCTTTACCTGTCGTGGAAGGTCGCTTTTCTCGTGGCTATCACCTCAGCCAGACGGGTATCCGAGTTGAAGGCTCTCCTGTGCGACCCACCATACACCATCTTTCATAAGGACAAGGTTCAGCTTCGTCCTCACCCGTCCTTCCTTCCGAAGGTGGTCTCGCGCTTCCACGTGTCACAGGACATTTTCCTGCCTGTTTTCTTTCCTAAGCCGCATGCCAGCCCCAATGAACAACGGCTGCATTCGTTAGATGTCAGGAGAGTGCTTGCCTTCTACATAGAACGTACAAGGCCGTTCCGTAAAACCCCTCAACTCTTCGTCGCTGTTGCGGAACGTATGAAAGGCACACCGGTCTCTTCGCAGCGCATATCATTGTGGATTACAGCCTGCATCCGTGCCTGCTACGACCTGGCGAAGGTGCCTCCGCCACTAGTCACGGCCCACTCTACCAGGGCGCAGGCTTCCTCGGCGGCTTTCCTGGCTAACATCCCTCTTCAGGAGATCTGCAGGGCCGCAACCTGGGCATCAGTGCACACCTTCACATCTCACTACGCCATCACCCATCATTCCCGTGATGATGCGGCCTTCGGTAGGGCTATCCTTCAAGCTGCTTTACCGTAACTCCGAACCCACCTCCAAGGTAAGGCTTGGGATTCACCTAACTGGAATAGATATGAGCAACCACTCGAAGAAGAAGAAAAGGTTACTCACCTTTGTAACCGGTGTTCTTCGAGATGTGTTGCTCATATCTATTCCATTCCCCCCCACCTTCCCCACTGTCGGAGTAGCCGGCAAGAAGGAACTGGAGGGGGGTCGGGCCAGCAGGGTGCTATATAGAGCGCCATTTCGGCGCCACCCCAGGGGGCTCCCCAGCCGGCCCGACAGGTAGCTGCTAGGATAAAAGTTTTCCGACGTTCGTGCACGCGCGCGCACACCTAACTGGAATAGATAGGAGCAACACATCTCGAAGAACACCGGTTACAAAGGTGAGTAACCTTTTCTTTTTCTGTCTGACAACAAATGGCAGGAGGACCCCTTCCTCTTAACATCAAGACTCACTCCACTAAAACCCAGGCTGCAGCCTCTAGATGTTTCAGAAATATCCCTGTATCTGAAACATGCAAAGCAGCCACCTGGAGTAATCCTCTTGTTTTTATTAAACATCATTGATCTGGCCTCCAGATCAAAATCAAAATGTGGGTCATCAGTTTTACATTCAGTGTTTAGCTAGTGGCAGTTAAATCCCACTTGCATGTGGGCCCTGCTTGCTAGCCTCCTGAAGTGGGGATCCACACAGACAAAACCTCTGGAAGAATCACAGTTACCGTAAGGTAAGGAACTGTTCTATAGTGGCCAGAGTTCATATGCCTTAATTCAGAAAGGCGTTGGGGCAACGTAAAACAAAATATAGTCCCAAATGTCTCTAGCAGTAGTTAAAGGGCAGTGTCCTGCATTATTTTGTATAATTTACTCAATCCTACAAAAGACCTCTGGTGGCAGAATCTATTTAAGTGATGCAGGTAGCCAATGAATTGTGGATTCATACTCATTCTGTATAACTCCATGTTAAGTGTATCTTCTCCACTCGTACCTTATGAAACATCAGCAAGTGGGTACAAGTTTATTAAATTAATCCATTATTAACTGATTCTGCGTGGTATATACACGTTGTTTTATTTTCTAATATAAATGATCAGCTGAACTTAAATTTGCAAGTTGGGGATGTTGAGGACTAAAACTTTTTTTGTGTCCTACTGGACTCAATGTGCACACTTATTTGACCTCAGTTATGGCTTAGTGGGATCAGTTTATATAATGAACTACTGTTTAATGGTTTGTTTGCTCCCTTTGAATGTTAAACTATTGTCCTGTAATAAGTAACATACTGTAGGTAACTGGGGCTTTCAGCTCCTTAGTCTTAACTTTCTAATAGTCATGCATTTATATACCTTGATTGTCTCTGGTTGAGGCTGATTTTCGAGCCTTAAAGATGAGGAGGGCTGGAGATTTGTCTGAGACTCCACAATCCTTTAAGTGTTCAGTGCATTCTTTTGGCCCTGATTCAGCAAAGTATTTAAGCATGTGTAATATTGACATCAATGGGACAACTTGTGTGCTGAAATTGCGCATATTCTTAAACGCTTTTGAATTGGAGCGTCTTTGCGGTGATTTACCAGCTATTTCCAAAGGTCTCATGTTTATAGCAAAACATTGGGTAATTAATCATTTAAAATGATTATTGTGAACTAGTTCAATGTTCCTTCTCTTTCAGGAATCGTGGAGAAAAGCAAATGAGTGCTTTCGAATGTGTGCGAAAAGTCTATCATTCAGATGGAATTAAAGGCTTTTACAGAGGAATGTCAGCCTCCTACGCAGGCATATCTGAGACTGTTATTCATTTTGTTATTTACGAGAGTATTAAGCGAAAACTACTGGAATTTAAGACTGCTTCTAGTATGGACAATGAGGATGAATCTGTAAAAGAAGCTTCAGACTTTGTTGGAATGATGATGGCAGCTGCCACTTCCAAAACCTGTGCCACATCTATAGCATATCCACATGGTAAGGGCAAGCTTGTTCTTTAAGAGCCTGAGCCAATGCCCAAAGAAGTCAGCAGGAGCCTTTTGGTTGATTTTCAGTGTGCTCTGGATCAGGTCTCAATAAAGGAATACTTTGTTTCAGCTACACTTCTGTCTATTGTTTGATTTAGAAAATTGGCATGGGCAATTTTTAATTCAGCAAGTCAACCAGAGGCTACAGTATTCAGAAATCAGCATAAAAGTATTTCTAAACAGATATTTAGTCTGACCCCTTTGGGCAATAACATTAATTTATACCAGGGAACTGCTGCAATCCAGTCCACACAGGTTCAGGGACACTATGCCTTCATTTGGACCCTTATATTATGCTCATTATTTGTGTAAGTTTCAAGTAACTAATCAACAGATCTCTCGCCTTTCCTTTTTAATGTTTAGGGAGATACGTTAGCAAGATCTCCAGTCTTTCACTATGCTGTTCTTTTGTTCAGTTTTCCCCAGTAATGCTGCTTACTATGTCTCAATCTAGCAAACCACTTAAGAATGTGCTTAATTTTAAGGTTAAACAAGTGTGATTACTCACACGCTTAAGTGGTTTGTTGGACCTGGGCCACTCAAAGCATCATTACTTCACCTCGTTAACTGGGCATCTGGAAATAGCTAAACTTTTAGGTTATTTTGCTCTTGAAAGGACATAACTTGTCTTTTTTTCTTCCAGATTCCCAGCCCCCGTAATTGCCATGTTGGCTTTTTTACCTACTATCTAAAGAGTGTACGATGTTGAGGGTTTTATGCTTGCTTAGTCTGTCGGCAAAATTGATTAATTTGTTTTCATTACATTTTTTGCAATGTGATGACCAAAATAACCAAGTGTTATTTTCTTTATACAGAGGTTGTACGAACAAGACTACGTGAAGAGGGAACAAAATACAGAGCTTTCTTCCAGACACTATCTTTGCTTGTGCGAGAAGAAGGGTATGGATCCCTGTACCGTGGTCTAACTACACATCTGATCAGACAGATTCCAAACACAGCTATAATGATGTCAACCTATGAAGTGGTAGTCTACTTACTGAATGGATAGCAATGTTACAAGGCTATCTCTAGGAAGGTGGAAGACCAAAAGATTGCAGTGGACCACCAAATATCAATGCCAATGTGGTGGGCAAAAGAAAATTATCTATCAGGAACAGGCAGCTATGGACGAAATAGAAGATTGGTTATAGGCAACCATGAGCAATTTGCTGCCTTATTGTATGGTCCTTTTGTGACCATGTGACAAAGGAGCTGCCCCCAGGGGAATGCCTTTAAACACATCTTACTTCAGAATTGCTGTTTTCTCTCTCCGTGTTAATTTACATGATGCAAAACCAAGTGTTTCAGTGATTTGAAGGGAGGGGGTCATATGTTGTATTCTATTGCAAGGGATAGCCTTGTTCCACTCATAATGTTTGGTCTTCAGTACATTTTGTTTCAATGTATAATAACCTGTTAGGGTGAGGAGGATGAAAGCATAGATTCATAACTTTGTATGTCTGAAACTTCTATTCAACTCCATCTGAAGTCTCAAATGATGAGACTGAAATAGTAGTCACAGCGTGCAACTTCTGTGTTACTATCTCAAGGAATGTGGCACAGGGACCTAAAATTGAACTGTTCTGTCGCTACAGAAGGTGAGGTTGAGGTACATTCTAAGTTATTGTGAGACAAGTTCTCTGCTTAACTCTGCAGGATACCAGTCTCTTAGTATTGGCATGCTTGGATTTCCAGTTCTGCTGAGCCCTCTTGCTTTCATTATCATAGATCTCTGCTCCCTTTTAGAATCTAAGGAGGACCATAAGATGTACTGTTACAACAGATCATGGATTCTTCTCACCTGATCTGTAATGTGACCCACACTACTAACACAGGGAATTGCAGAACAGTGTCTTTAAGGAGTCTTAATGAAGTGTTAAATTCTAACAAGTGAACCTGCTTTACATGATGCAGAATATATAATGTTCAGTCAAACACAGCTTTATGCAAACTAAAAGCAGCTTTATTATACTAAAGCTTCTTCCTGCAAGGCTTAGCCTAAAACTAGTGACTAGAGTACCAACACCTCTCCTGGATTAAAGGAGGAGGGCACATACTTCACCATGTATAAAGCTATAGGAAAGCACGTAGATACATTCCTGTGTAGTAACAAGTTGGGAGTTGCTGTAGATCATTTTCAGTGAAACCCCAGCCACTTGCAGAGTGATGGAGAAGATGGTAATTGAGAATTTTTTGTTTAAACATTCCCCTTAAAAGTTGCTGTATCCCTTGTGTTTCACCCTAAAGCTGGATGCAGAACTGCAGACAACAGTATAACTCTGCCCTTTCAATTATCTGAATATTCAGGCATTGGTTTTAATTGATGTTTTGTAATACTAGTTACGGAATAATGCATTACGTTTGACATCATTTCTTAGCTAGTTCGGGTACTTGTTCTGCCATAACTTACCAAGTTTTCCAGATCGAGAGTATGAGAAATAAGTTTCGCATTCTACGTAGCTTTTCAAACTCACATGTATACCTTGAATACTTCCAAGATTAAATCTGCTGCCTTTTGGATGAGATGTTCAGTGATTTTTGCGGCAGTAGCTTTCTATCTATAAATGCCACTACACTGGTATAACAAAGCAGTGCAATTAACTCCTCCAGTGTGGTACTTCAGTATACATTAAACTGTGTTTGTGTGCAATGGCTTTATCTTACAAATGACTTCTTATGCACTTTGTGGCCTTTTTTGGCTTGTGATTTTTCTCCCGTTTAAGATTTTAGATATTGGTCATGTACAGTTAGAAACAGTGTTCAATACACACAGATTCTTTTGAAGCTAAGTGTAGGGTTGATTTCCAAACACCTGTGCAGAAAAAGACATTGTTTGCAGTAGATCGCTAGGATTGATGTTCAGATAGTTTTGGAGACTTTTATACATAAAAGTTTGATGCATACTGAACAACCAGTTTGTCTTGTCTTATTTTCCTTTGAGCATTGTAGTGTCCTTCATACTATGGCAGCAATCTTTTAATATAGACTTGCAACCCTTGGTGTTAGTAATACTCCATAATAACTGCCTCTCCTTTTAAGGGCCACCTGTAGAGCACAGAGCGACACTGCTATGCCCGTTCAGCAGGGGCTTGGCTGCATTGATGTGCTTTCCTTAGAAACTGAGTATTCTTACCTGTTTTTTAATACTAGAAGTGTTCTCAGTATAGCCTGTGTTGTGCACATTTAGACTAACCTTGGCAATCTTTGTATTCTTACTTAGTACAAGGAGATTATTTTTAAAAAAACCTCGGTTAAGAGGTTTTCCCTGTGACCTCTCTATGGGAAATCTGCTAATGCTGTATTACTCACAATTAGCCTTCCTGCTTCCAAACATCAGTGGCCAGACTCCTCAGATCTTGCTGCTGACACCAGCATTTAACTAACAGCAAAAGTTTAAGCTCAGTACTATGAAAGCCAAAAGTGGTTATAAAGTAAAGCTATGTTACAATAGCTAATTATGGGGAATGAGTTACATTGAAAACATATTTCTCTTCAGGAGATATCCAGGTAGTTCAGCTGTAGCTGAATTTTAGATTTAGCAAGCACACAAGGCCCAAATTCATCCCTGGCGTTAATGGATATAATTCCCACAGTTTCGATGGGAAGTTGTACCTGCGTATTCCAGGGATAAATTTGGCCCACTAGATCTGGTCTGCCTTCAGTGCACATGCATCACTTCTGTTACCCTAAAAAGTTGTGCGTGCGTTCATGCCTCGCAGGGAGAGAATAGCTCCCACTGAATCTTGCTTCCAAAGGTGAGATATCTCAGTAGAAAGTTCTGTGCTTTAATCTCCTTGTTACCAGCTGAAGAGAGACAGTCAACCTCTTGTTCCAGTTCTTCATGGAGTTTTAATGCTTCAAAGACAAAAATTATAAATTTATTCAGGGGTGAACTTTTTCTGTAACAAAGAAACAGTTAGACCAAATTCTGTGTTTTGTTTGTTTAAAAAGCTACCACAATGTACCTCTGAATTATTTCCCAAAGATATTGAAACTATTACATAGTTTTCTTGGTAGCTGTTTTGAAAACATACAGAGGCAAACAGAAGATGCAACATTCAGTAATACCATTTATTACAAATTTGAAAGAGGAGTGTACTTTGATGTTGTTTTGGGTCTCCATATCTTACTTGATTCTTTAATGTAGTTTACATTAAGTTATGCCACCATGATTTTCTATCTAACAGAGGTTAAACCTGTTTTCTGGAAAGGAAAACATTTGAGACTGACTTTACATATCCATCTAATTTATATAAACAAACATCCATTCTTATTTAAATATATTTTATTTGACTTTACTCAACAGCTGGTTAAGAGTCAGGTAACATTGTATAATAAGACTGCAGGTGTCCACTTTAGCCAGATGGTGGCACTATAGTGTGTGATGCTCACAGCAGCTGTGGATCTATGTTCCATTTAAACTTGTATCTGGTTTTAAACAATTCTGTCTTTCTGCAGTACACTATATAACAAGAATATTTATAAAATAATGGCTTAGCACTGTAAATTATTGTGGCTGGAACTTGGAAAGCCATGACAGAAAATCTTCAATGGATAGGTCTGTATTTTATAATCCCCCTCAATCAATATCCTGGATTTAGAAATCCTAACGTGCAATGTGAAATGTTACAAAGCAAAGTGAGTTTTGGTGTACCAAATGGAAAGTTCTTCCTAACCTTAAACTGACTGCAAGATCTGCTGTTTATTTTTTCCTAATCTTCGATTTTGTTAGCATACATTGTTCTTAGTAGGATCACACTAGTGATTTATGACGGGTTTTTATTTTTCTTTATAATGAATGACTGAAACATCAGCCTGTCCATAGATTTGTAGACATTGTACCTATATAATTCTCCAATTAAATGAGACACTCCATATCTTTACTCTAATTCAAAGACGTTCAAGAATGACAGTTTGTGCTTTATTGTTATTTTTATTTTTGCCTCCTGATAGTCACATTTGAAACATTCCTTAGATTGTAGCATTTTAAAAAAAATTACTTGCAGAGAATTCAGATTGGAGACACTTTAAAAAATGTTGCTTCCTAAGTGTTTTTTATTCTAGAAACAAGCAAAACACGGAAGTGTGCTAGTTAAATGTATTACTTTCCAATTTTTTGTAAAAAAAATTGTAAAAACTGAAGTCATGTACGTTTTCAATTGTTCTATTTAAGAGAGTCTGCAAACCCTGCATATGTGAACATAATTATGCCATAGGAGTTGTAGCTAAACACTCGCAAATGACCATCTGAGAATCCTTTAGCGTTCATGTGAGGTTTGCTATTATTCTTGCATATATGTAGTTGGCTGTAAACTTTGTGCATTTATTCTGTATTTATATTATACGGCTAACTTTTTTTGTTTGGACTATTTTAAACTTAAAATAAAATGATGTGCTTATATTCAAAGATGGCGGTGTATGGTGTTGGACCAAGATTTTAAAAAAAAAAAAAAATCTGTGACTTTTATACTTGATACCTAGCTGGAGTGCTCAGAGTAAAAATAACAGACTAGCTGGGAAATCCCCACCAATCCTTTCATCATGTGTCAGTATAAATATAGCTGAAAGCTACAATGCATTTAAAGTGTGATCTCTCCTGAAAATGTCTGGTTTCTGCCTAGTTACTGCTAAGTGGGGCTTTTCGATGAGATTTAGATGACACGAGCTCTTATCGAATCTACATGGACATTAAAGTTCTTTATAGCCTTTCTAAAGAGCAAGCATTTGACCTGGAATCCTTGGTCACCATTTCCTCATCCTCCACTGTTTTGCAGCATGCTGGCTGTCCATTTAGACGGTTTTCCATACCACACATGACTGCAATTCACTGGCGCAGTGTGTGCCATCTATAGTACATAAAACTATCTGAGATCCTACGGGATAATATATACTACAGGAGAGTGCTATAGCAATATAAGCTGTTGTATCATTTATCTAGTGGATAGCTTATGCACAGCAATGCTACAATACAGCCCTCTACAGTTCTATAACGTAGAACTCTACAAAAGCCTAGAACAAACAGAAATGTAAAGTGCATAATTTACTTAGAAAATATTTTATGTACCATCTGAGTCTGTAACTTGACTCCAAGTGTACAGTTACAAAACCTGATGGTGCAAATCTATCTGTTGCTTAGTCCATCACACTGAGCCAGCACAACGTACTTAGTGCCAGGTTGTGTCCAGATGCTTCCTAGCTGCGTGGGATAGGAAGGGTCACCCATTATGAAGCACAGTAACCGCTCCCTACACATGACCCTTGGAGTGCAAGACAGCCCAAAAGAGGCAAAGAAGATTGTGTGGGTTTGGCTCCTTCCCCCCTGTGCTCCAACCAGCTCTATCAGAGAGTGTTCTACTCCCTGAAGAGTTGTAGAAGTGTGTGTACTTCCTCTTTAGAGTTCATTCTGGGGCTTTTCACCACTGCCAATGTGGAGTGATGCTTATTTGGCTTGACTGAGCCTTTTAACACCTCCCTGCCCCATGTATACCAAAAACTTGTAATAACGCTGGCAGCACATTTAAAATAAACTGTTTATTGATAACAGGGCTCTATTCTGCCCTCTGCTATGCTGCTCAGAAGAGAGAGGGATTTAACAGAAATGAGTGACAACATGCAGAAGGGAAGGGGAAGTGAGGGTTTTGTGGCATGATCTGCTTTCCCCAGCCTCTCATTTCTGTGAAGGTCCCTCCACAGGTATACCTCTTGGGCTCAAGACTTCATCCCTCTCCCTGCAGCCAATGATGCAGTTCAAATACTGGAGTGGGAGGAAGGATTGTTGAAGAGGGAATGGTGTAACAAAGAACAAAGTAGTTATCAGTACTGCCTCAAAAGTTGATCACCGCTGGTTGAGAGTATGTAGTGTTCTGCATCGGGTCAAAATACCAACTAAGGCGGCAGAGGATTCGGGTGTACCGGTATCTCGACGACTGGCTTCTGGTAGGTCACTCTTAGGTGGAGATGCGGAACCAAGTAGAGGTGGCCCTGGGGCTATTCCGCAATCTGGGGATTCTGGTCAATGTCCCCAAGTCCACTCTGGTTCCCACGCAGAGGGTGGAATTCATTGGGGCAGTCCTGGACGTGGTGCAGGCCAGGGCAAGCCTCCCGGAGTCCCGGTTCCAGGCCATTCAACAGGCAGTGGACTCCTTGCGCCAGTTCCCCACCACAACTGTGAGGCATTGCCTGCAGCTTCTGGGCCACATGGCAGCTTGCACATACGTGGTGCTGGACTCCTGTGGTGGCGGTCCGAGGGGGTGCGCGAGGGCATCCCCTTTGCTGCCCAACAGCCAGCCCTGACACTGGTAACGGACGCAACAGATCTCGGGTGGGGATCCCACCTAGAGGACCCCAGAATCCAAGGCTTGTGGTCGGAGGTGGAATGGTCGCTCCATATCAACGTAAAGGAGCTCAGGGCGGTTCGTCTAGCCTGCCAAACCTTTCGCCATTCTGAAAGGTCACAGCGTGACAGTTCTGACAGACAACACGACTGCCATGTTTTATATAAACAAGCAGGGCAGAGCCTGCTCCTCGCTGCTCTGCCGTGAGGCTCTCCTCCTCTGGGACTTCTGCATAGACCATGCCATTCACCTCGAGGCCTCGTATCTCCCGGGAGTGCGGAACAATCTGGGAGATTACCTCAGCAGGTCGTACCGCATACACGAGTGGGCGCTCAGAGCGGACATTGCGCTTTTGCTCTTCCGCAGGTGGGGGACTCCCCGATTAGACCTGTTTGCCACCGAGGACAACGCCCAGTGCCCAAGGTTTTGCTCCTTCCGGGGCCACAGTCCCGCATCAATCGCCGACGCATTCGTGATCTCATGGGGAGGGGGCCTGACATAAGCATTCCCCCTGCTCCCCCTGATTCACAAGGTCCTCAAGGTGCGCAGGGACAGGACAATGGTGATCCTTATCACCCCGGCCTGGGCCCACCAACATTGGTTCACGACGCTCCTGGAGCTATCAGTAGAAGCCCCGATACCTCTGCCCCTGTACTGGGATCTCATCACGGAGGACAGCTCCTCCACCCTGACCTGCAATCGCTGCACCTGATGGCGTGGAAGCTCCATGGTTGAACGCCTTGCAGACCCAGTGCTCCCTTCCCGTGCAGCAGGTTCTACTGGGCAGTAGGAAACCCTCTACCAGAGCGTCCTATTTGGCTAAATGGAGGAGGTTCTCTTGCTGGTGTGGGCCCCAGCGGGTGCAACCGTGCTAAGCTCCAGTACCTACCATCCTGGAGTACCTCCTGAGCCTCAAGCAGCAGGGGCTGGCCCCGTCCTCGCTCAGAGTGCACCTGGCAGCCATTTCTGCCTTCCACACGGGGTTTTTGGGAGGCTCGGTGTTTTCCCACCCAATGGTGGGAAGGTTCCTTAAAGGACTGGAGAGGATGTTCCCATACTCATGTCCCCCTGTCCCTCCACGGAACCTCAACTTGGTTCTCTCTAAGCTCATGGGGCCCTCGTTTGAGCCTCTCACCACCTGCTCCCTCCTCCACTTGTCCTGGAAGGTAGCATTCCTGGTGGCCATCACCTCGGCCAGAAGGGTTTCTGAGCTGAGGGCACGCACCTCTGAGCTGCCTTACACGGTGTTTCATAGGGACAAGGTGCAGCTCCGACCGCACCCCAAGTTCCTCCCAAAGGTGGTCTCTCAATTCCATTCGGGCCAGGACATTTGCTTGCCGGTGTTTTTCCCTAAACGCCATGCAGACCCGAGCCACAGCAGCCTGCACACCCTGGACGTCCGTCGAGCGCTGGCATTCTACTTGGAGCGCACCAAGCTCTTTCGTAAATCCACGCAACTGTTTGTGGCCATAGCGGAAAGGATGAGAGGCCTTCTGGTGTCGGTGCAGTGAATCTCATCTTAGGCCTGGTCCACACTAGGAGGGGGGAGATCGATCTAAGATACGCAACTTCAGCTACGTGAATACCGTAGCTGAAGGCGAAGTATCTTAGATCAAATTACAAAGTACTTACCTCGGGTCCACGCGGCGCAGGCAGGCTCCCCCGTCAACTCCGCTTACTCGTCGCGCCGAGCTGGAGTTCCGGAGTCGACGGGGAGCACTTCTGGGATCGATTTATCGCGTCTACATGAGACGCGATAAATCGATCCCAGAACATCGATCACTACCCGCCGAATCGGGCGGGTAGTGTGGATGTACCCTAAGATCACAGACTGCATTCGGGCATGTTACGAGCTTGCAGGCGTTCTGGCCCCGGTGGTCATGGCCCACTCGACCAGGGTGCAAGTGACTTCTGTGGCCTTCCTGGTGCAGGTCCCAATCGAGGAAATTTGCAGAGCAGCCACCTGGTCATCGGTTCATACCTTCACGACCCACTATGCAGTCAATCAGCAGGCCAGGGAGGATGCGGCAGTTGGCAGAGCGGTCCTCCAATCGGTTGTTCTGTGACTCCTACCCTCCTCCAGAGGTAAGCTTATAATTTACCTAATGTGGAATGGATGTGAACAATCACTCGAAGAAGAAAAAACGGTTACCTACCTCTCATAACTGTTGTTCTTTGAGATGTGTTGTTCACGTCCATTCCACCACTCGCCCTCCTACCCCTCTGTCGAAGTTACCGGCAAGAAGGAACGGGAGGGGGTCGGGCCAACGGGTATATATACAGGGCGCTGTGGCGCCACCAGGGGGGCCCGTTGGCCCGACGGGAGCCGCTACGGGAAAAGTTTCCAACGCTCGTGCATGCAGCGCGCACACCTAATGTGGAATGGACGTGAACAACACATCTTGAAGAACAACAGTTACGAGAGGTAGGTAACCGTTTTTTTTTCCCCTCAGATTTCTGGAGGAGGGCTCGAGCTAGTTTTGTAATTTTAAGAGAAACCCCTCAGGGGTCGTCAATTCTTTCTTGTCAAGGTCCAAATTTCTAGGTCAAGGCCTAGTCACGGTACAGATTCCAGAGAAAATAATGAAAGAACCCCAACAATAATAATAATAAGTAAATTAAAATATTTCAGGGTCTGTTCAAAAGCATCTGGCAGTCCAGATTTGGCCCCTGGGCTGCCTATTGACTTCCCCTGCCCTAGATATTGACCTTGGCCCTTGTTACTGCCAACACCACCTGATAGAGAGGTCACAAATGGATAAAACCAGCATGCCACTGCTTCATTTTCTTTTCATACAGTAATTACAAAAGTAACAGTCTTTGCTCGGAGGCTTTGCAAATGAGATGTTCACTGTAATGCAAAAATATGAAGGCCAGGATTTTTAAAAATGGATGTTTAAAGTTAGACTTCTGAAACTTGATTTTCCAAAGTGCTGAGTAACAAACAGCTCCCATTGACCTCCGCCTGTTTACCCATATAATTTATATGCATACCATTGGGTATGTACTGGTTCAAAAGACTTGGCTACTTTAGGGAAGGTGTGGCAACTGTTAAATTGTTACAAGACTATGAAAAAGAGTTCCAGCATATTTAAGTTCATTTGCAACTGATAACAAGTACTACCACCATACAAATGTAATCTGAAATCCTGTAAAATGTACAGTTTTGGGGAGATGGGTGTCACTAGTTAATATATTCCAACCTAGAGCTATCCAGAGGAAGACAAGTTCATTTCAGGGCAATTTTTCAGGTTTCAAAACTTGTTTTTGTTCTGAATTCAGAGGAAAATTTTCCACTGCAGATTACTCTGAATAAGGCAGAACAGGGACTGGAACATGGGTGTCTAACATCCAAGGCTACTACCCTAACCATCAGCCTAAAAGGTGTCTCTCTCTCGCCCTCTTCCCCTCCAATAAAATTTTTGTCAAATCCGATACGTCTCTGAAACATTTCAGTTCTGACAAAATTTCATTGCCAAAAATGTTCTGCCCAGCTCTCATCCAAACCCAGACTGCTCATGGTTAATGTTAGCCTTGGAAAAACACAAATAACACTTAAACACCAAGATTTAGAGCAAAGCGTTAGTCATGCTAAGTGTGCCCCAAGGTAGCAGTCATCTTGAACAAAAGGTCAAGGCAGTGACACCACTGCCCTATCATCACATACAAGCTTTCCAGAGGCAAGTTTGAAGTGGTTACCACTTGTCTGGGCATGTTTATCATTGTGAGTAACAGAGGAAGCAATGGAATTGCCATTTAGAACGCCTTTATAGTGAATAAAGTCATATTTTGTGGAAGGTGGATAGTAAAGCCAAGATGGAACCCAAAAGCTAAGCAGGATATCTTCACTCTCTCTGGTTAAAATATTAACTGAGAATAATTTGTCTGATAAATTTTTAGAATTTTACTTTAAATAATTAATAAAGAGATTAATAAAACTGGGACTTTTCAACTTGGAAAAAAGGCGACTAATGGGGGATATGATAGACGTCTATAAAATCATGAGTGGTATAGACAAAGTAAATAAGGAAGTGTTATTTACTTTTTCTCATAATACAAGAAGAAGGGGCCACCAAATGAAATTAATAGATAGCAGGTTTAAAACAAACACAGGAAAGTATTTTTTCATGCAACACACTGTCAACCTCTGGAACTCCTTGCCAGAGGGTGTTGTGAAGGCCAATACTATAACGGGGTTCAAAGGGAGCTAGATAGATTCATGGGAGATAGCCATTGATGGACCTATTAGCCAGGATGGGGCAGGAATGGTGTCCCTAGCTTCTGTTTGCCAGAAGCTGGGATTTGGTGACAGGGCATAGATCGCTTGATGATAACCTGTCTGTTCATTCCCTTTGGGGCACCTGCCATTGGCCACTGTCAGAGGACAGGATACTGGGCTTGATGGACCTTTGGTCTGACCCAGTATGGCCATTCTTATGTTCTTATGTACAATTGCATACAGCGGTTCTATAATCAAAACTTTACAAATGGAAGCATCATTTCAAAAATTAACCAATGACATTCAGTGATTTTTGCTTCCACCACCCCAAGGCTATTCGATATTATTGATAATTAAACTATTCATTTCAAGAATTTTTGCTGTTGTCATGAGATTTATTTAATGGTACATTTTGGAGCCAAATCTTTCCTGGATCTGTACCCCAACTGTAAAGCTTTATTACAAATCCCAGTGCCTGAAAGTGGTGGATTCTTCAGACTGTCTCCCCCCAACCTCTCTTTTGGTATTGAATCCAGGTGCTAGATTTTTGGTTCCTAAAGAACTGTTGTTGTATAGTTTTCATTTTCATTTGAGCTCTGGTTCTCTAACATGAGTTTTCCAGGTGAAAGCTAATGGATTTAAGAAAGAAACATTATATTAATCTAGTTTTTTGAGTTTTATATCCGTTTTTGTCCAGGAACACTAAAACCAGCATTATTTAGCAAAAACTACTTGTACCAATAAACATTCAGACCTATCTTCAGCTGCAAGGCTACGTAGAGCATTCTTGTAACTAAATAATGAGTCTGGTCATTTTTGCTCAAAAGGAATCCAGTGTGGAATGTCAAAGGTAAGAAATTAGGTATGTTACACACAAGGAAAGACTACATGTTTTATGCTTCCCTGGCTCATGTCACTTTACTTGACGTTAGAAAGTGAACCCTGAAATAAAGTTAAATGTGAGGAATTTGTCACAGGACAATTACAATACAGGGGTCCAAACAAAAATTATCTGCAAGGCAGATATCGTTAAGGGATTCTGTTATTAGAGTACTTGAAATATGTTTCCTAATAATCCTTACTATGGCTGTCCAAATGCAGTAGGAACGAAATAGGGTTAATCACAAAGGTTTATATTGTACTGGTCTAGAATTCTAGAGAGCAATTTTGTGGCTGAAATAGGGGGGAAAATCATTCCATTTAGGTTGAAAGATGATGTAATAAGCTCTAATTTCCTGCATGTTCTATGGCGTGGTATAGACAGTATGTTGACCTTAGCCTCCTAAACCTTGACTTTACTATATGCATCTGCACTATCAACTACATCTGCATTAGATAGCTATGGTATTTATTTGGATAAAGTACAAAACACATCATCTAACACCACCCATCAGAATTTTGCTGAAGCTGCCCCTTATCCTTCCTGATGATGGTTGTGACCTCATCATGTGCCAGCCTTACACCACAATTTCCTGGAGATGATGTTTGAAGAGTGATATGGTGATGCAATGTCAGTACATCATGATGCAGCATCTCTTTCCCATAGGACAAATGTGTGAGAAACCTGGTTTTTGAATGTTACAATTCTTGATGTTTGATTTGTGTCCTTTTATTCTTTTGCATAGAGACTGTCCGGTTTAGCCAATATACATGGCAGAGGGGCTTTGCTGGCACATGATGGCATATATCACATTGGTAGATGTGCAGGTGAACGAGCCCCTGATGGTGTGGCTGATGTGGTTAGGTCCTATAATGGTGTCACTTGAATAGATATGCGGACAGAGTTGGCAACAGGGTTTGTTGCAGGGAATGGTTCCTGGGTTAGTGTTTCTGTTGTGTGGTGTGTAGTTGCGGGTGAGTATTTGCTTTAGGTTGGGGGGCTGTCTGAAAATGAGGACTGGCCTGTCTCCCAAGGTCTGTGAGAGTGAGGGATCGTCCTTCAGGATAGGGTGTAGATGATGTGCTGGAGAGGTTTTAGTTGGGGGCTATATGTGATGGCTAGTGGCGTTCTGTTACTTGCTTTGTTGGGCCTGTTCTGTAGTAGGACATTTTATAATATTCAAAAACCAGTAGTAGAGCACTTCAGTCTCCCTGGGCACTCAATAACAGACTTAAAAGTGGCAATTCTTCAACCAAAAAACTTCAAAAATAAACTCCAGCGTGAAACTGCAGAACTGGAATTAATTTGCAAACTGGACACAATCAAATTAGGCCTGAATAAAGACTGGGAGTGGTTGGGTCACTACAAAAAATAATTTTCCCTCTGTTGATACTCACATCTTCTTGTCAACGGTTGGGAATAGGCCACATCCACCCTAATTGAATTGGCCTCGTTAGCACTGACGCCCCACTTGGTAAGGCAACTCCCATCTTTTCACGTGCTGTATATTTATACCTGCTTACTGTATTTTTCACTCCATGCATCTGATGAAGTGGGTTATAGCCCACGAAAGCTTATGCCCAAATAAATTTTTTAGTCTCTAAGGTGCCACAAGGACTCCTCGTTGTTTTTACCCAGGTGGCTGTCTGGTGACTGGTCTGTTTTCGTGCCAATGGCGGATTGTTCCCTATGGTTCATCTTGTAATGGTTTGTCAAATCAGGTTTTAAATGTCACCATCACATTATAGAGTTTTATTGGGAAATGGCAACACTGTCTTTCTTCTTCTTTATAACAAAGTTTTAATAATTGTTTCTCCATTAAACATAGTGAACTTTAACATGTCCCCATGGAGGGGAAAATATTATACTGCAATGGGCCAGATGAGTCCCTGGTGTAAAATCCACTGTGCTAGGCCATCTACAAATGTATGGTAAAAAGCTAAGCACTGTCCCAAGCACTGCCGGTACATGACATGGGGAGGAAACAAACAAATGGGGACAGGGTTAATATACAGGTTAGCCTTGTGCACAGTTTAATTTGCTTCCTACCTAGTTGTTATTGACTGGCACATTGTAGATTTAAAATTGCTGCAGAAGGCAGGGGAGCAATTAGAGAGCTGCCCTGTCTACATAAACAAATAATTATTTACCACCTCCAGTGGCAAGGCCTAAAATGCCATTGGCCAAGAAAATTCAGGATATCTCAGATGGTTCCAGGACATAGCATGCCTGTTAACAATTGCAGCCACAGGGGAGCACTAAATCAAATGGAAACAGATGCACTCAAGTGCATTATAGCCAGTAATGATTTCATCCAAAGCCAGCTGAAGTCAATGGGAGACTTTCTACTAAGTGGTTGAGACTCTAGTTGAGACAAAAATGAAAAAAAATTACTCCTTTTTTCCAAAAACATTTATCAAGTAACAGAAAATATAATTGTTTACTGTGTGCTAAGGATCGGATCCAAAGCTGATTGAATTCAGCTGAAATCATACTATTAACCTACATGGGCTTTGGATTAGGTTCTTGGTTTTCTTTTTAGGTGTAGTAGGCAGTTCTTCTACCAGTTGTTAGGGAACTGGAGATCCCCCTACTAGCCCACACCTTTAGATGCTCCTGTGTTACCGGTGTGTGGCACCTTTATCCTTCTTGTTTTAATGTTTATCTTCTTAGAATGTGTTTCACATTTTCCAGCAATAGGGGGAGCTGTGGTTGGGCCTGTCTGGGCACATGACCATCATAAGGTGCATGCATAACATGAGAGATATAAGGGTGGTGAAGCTAAGAACTTCTCTGTGTGGAGAGGTGACAGACTCACAGAAAGAAAGCTTTGTCTGCCCACAACTGGTGTGCCTTGAGAGACCACCCAGCAGGGAGTGAGACTGTTTACTTTACTTGCTGTACTGTAGTGTAGGATCGTTCATTTGGATTCTGTTGTGGTTTTCAATAAATGGTTAAAATCCACCTGGTCTCTCGAACTTAACTGAATTGCTCTAGGGGAAGGGCAGTTTGTAA
Source organism: Macrochelys suwanniensis (assembly GCA_033296515.1). Taxonomy (NCBI): domain Eukaryota; kingdom Metazoa; phylum Chordata; order Testudines; family Chelydridae; genus Macrochelys; species Macrochelys suwanniensis. The sequence continues at coordinate 38,738,074 of CM065783.1, forward strand.
CACAGTGGACCACAGCCAAGGCAGAATCATGGAGGTTACTGGTAATTAGAATATACAAATAACAGGTTTTTTGGTTTGCTGGCAGTTAAAAGAAATTGGTTTGTGTTGACCCAAAACAAGAAAATGTTGGAGAATCAAAAATTCAGAAAAAAATTCTTTTGAATCAAACTACATGTTTCATTCAATCCAAAACAAAACATTTCATTTTGCTTTTAAGCTTCATTAATATTTTAAGTTTAAAAAAATAAAATTGAAGGAAATTACAAAATAAAAAGTTCTGAATAAAAAATTGAAATGTGTTGAAAAGATTGAATCAAAACATTTTGATTTTCTTCAGATTTTTTTTAAAGTTTCTTGGGATTTTTTTATTTTTGGTTTTTGTCAGAAACAATTCAGTGAAATGTTTTGGTTGACTCAAATCTGCATTTTTTGGCCAAAAAAAATGTATCAGTTGAAAAATTTCAACCCACTTCACTGGTAATAGACACACACATCAATTTTCTAGCGTTCTTGCTAAGCAAAGGTTCACTCAGGTGCATAAGCCAGTCAAACTATTTTGTGGTTTAACTTCCACACATCACATTTCAAAATGTGATAAAATTTAGTAGGAGGTAAAACATTTCCACTTGCAGTATTTGATTTTATGTAACAGAGCAACTCAAGTGACAATCTCAAGTGACAGAGCTGTTATTTGCCCTTTTAATCTGAAGTGTTACAATACAGCTCACTAGACCAAGAGAGACCATTCTAAGATGGCTATTTTTGTAAAATTTCATTGTGAACTTTTGACACTGAAACCTGGGCTTGCTGTTTACTTTGGGATTTCTGGTCATGGAAGGGGTGAAGATCAGGAATATTGGAAACAGAGCTATGTGAAACTGCTAATTTTAACTTTGTGAGAAAACTGATAGTTTTGCTAGTAAATGTGTGAATTTGATCTGGTTCACAACTTGCTATTTCTGCCAGCCAACACTGCTTTTCATTGTCTAAATGACTGAAATTTTACCCTGGGCAAAATGGTGAATTTGTTCAGGCACAAGTATATCCTTTCATGGGGAAATTTCATCCCTTTTTTATAAAAAAAGAGCTACTCTGAAACCAGTTTTTCTACAGTTTTTTCTAGTCCTAGGAATTTCTCTGCAGAAATGGTGCTATGGTCTTTTGGGAGTAGGATCAGTAGCGTAGGCAGGTCTGGAGCACAGGGGAAGCAGCGCTATAAAAAGGCGCCTCCCCACTCCCCCTGTACTTACCTGGCAGCGCTTCAAAGGGCCCGGGGCTCCAGCCGCTGCGGAACCCCGGGCCCTTTAAAGCGCTGCCGGAGCTCCGGCAGCAGAGCTCCGGCGGCGCTTTAAAAGGCCCGTGGCTCCCCGCAGTGGCAGGAGCCCCGGGCCTTTTTAAGCACCGCCGGAGCCCGGTTCCAGCAGTGCTTTAAAAGGCCCGTGGCTCCCCGCGGCTGCAGGAGCCGCGGGCCTTTTAAAGCACACACCCCTCCCCCAGCCCGGCTCTGGCAGTGGGGCTCAGCCGGAGATTTAAAAGGCCCATGGCTCTTGCAGCCGCGGGGAGCCTTTTAAATCCCCGCCCGAGCCCGGCTCCGCAGCGGGGCTGGCGGGGGGGGGGGGGCACGCTTTAAAAGGCCCGCGTCTCCCCGCAGTGGCAGGAGCCGCAGGACTTTTAAAGCGCTCCCCCAGCCCAGCTCCGGCAGCGGGGCTCGGGCGGCACTTTTTAAGGTGCCGCTTCTCCTCACAGGGGGAGCAGCTGCTCCCCCTGCTCCCCCACTGGCTACGCTACTGAATAGGATGCCAGCTACAGCACTCATATGATTCACTAAGCAATGTTTATGTACTCCTTGGGGGTGCCAGGTTAACAGCAAGTTAGTAGGACAAGATGAAGTGAGGTAAAATTGCATTAGAAGCTGGCCTAAAATGACATGTTCAGCAGAACGTAACCCAAAGTAAAATAAAATAATCATTCCTCAAAGGCATTCCTGGTCTTTATCAAAGGTTTCTTAGAAGTCAGCTTCATCAACAGGGAAGCATAAAAATGCAACCATGCTTTTATGATATTGGAAGATGACAGAAGTGTCTACTGAAATGAGGACATATAAAACAGAGAGAACATTGTGCATATGCTAAAAGCATAAAGGTACAGACCTATGAGTGCCTTCGGACTTGGGGATTATGTGATGTTATTCTAAAGGTAATGTGAAAAATCAGATGCTCTCAAGGAGTGATGCATTAGAGCGATGTCAAGGATAGCAAGGAAAACAATAAAGTATAACTACGGTACCAGAGATACAACTTGAATAACTGGGGCTCAGTCTGTAAATACCTATGTCCTTATCCATAGACCACCCTGACTCAAACTGAGTAGTACCTCCTGCAAGAAGTCCCATGATTCCAGTGGGAGTACTCATGTGAGAAAGGCATCACGTAAGGTGCGTAAAATTGCAGACTTGAGCCCCAAAGGTACAGTTCTGCTGGAATCTCATTTGAGAAGATATCTGGTGACAGGATGTTCGCAAGAAAGCTAGATTAGTCTCTTGAGACTATTTTAAATTGTTCTTTTTACAGCCTGTAGTTTACATGTGCACTATCTTGTACCTTCATACCATTTGTTTACAGACAAACATCTCTTCACAACTTTGACATAAAAACACAGACATAGCAGTAAGGAAAGCCCCAACAAATTTTATAAGAAGCTTCTTGAACTTAATGTTGATATTGCCATCTTAGTCTTTTGTTATTAAAGTGTTAGCAGCAGCACTGTCGGGGTCACTGAACAATAAATAATGGAAGTATCATATCATTTAAAGATTTTGAGTTTTATACAACTTTGCATGAATGAACTGAATTCTTCCTGCCCCACAGAACTGAAGGGAGGTTATGGTTTAGGGTTTTTTTCATACTTTTAGATAGTTTATAAAACTTTAACTATATGGACTGTTTCTTATCTAAAGTAACAAAATGAAAATATGTTTATATGCACACTTTAAAGAAAACAAACAAATCCAGAATCTAGGGGCTGGATTTTACCTAGTTGTTGGAAATTGTTCTGTCCTCATTAGGTTTGGCTTCATATTTACCATTACTGATTGTCAATTAAACTGACTAAAACACGCATAAGTGCTTGACCCTCACCATTACCCTTAACAAAAAAATCTATGTAGGTGTTTGGCACTAAACATAAGATTCAGGCTTAGCAAATCAAACGAACTATCTGCTTTACTTGCCACTGAATCGATTTGCAGAGCTGTCAGTCTGCAAGGGTACGTCTATACTACAGAATTAGGTCGAATTTATAGAAGTCGATATTTTAAAACCCGAATTTATGGATTTGATTGTGTGTGTCCCCACTAAAGAGCATTAAGACCACAAGGTCAATTGACTGTGTCCACAGTAGCGGGGCTAACATCGACTTTCGGAGCATTGCATTGCGGGTAGCTATCCCACAGTTCCCGCAGTCTCCGCCGCCCATTGGAATTCTGGGTTGCGATCCCAAAGCCTGATGGGGCAGAAAACATTGTCGCTGGTGGTTCTGGGTACATGTCGTCAAGCCATCAAACGTCCCTCCCTCCCTCCGTGAAAGCAATCTTTTTCGCGCCTTTTTTCCGGGGTTTCCGTGTTTGCTACGGAAGCCTGCTCAGCTCACAATTACCGTACATCTCCAGCGTACGCCTGGACATTAGGTCTAGTGGGGATTCAGTCACACTATAAGACGGGCAGAGGGATAGCTCAGCGTTCTGAGCGTTGGCCCGCTAAACCCGGGGTTGCGAGTTCAATCCTTGAGGGGGCCATTCCGCCTGAGGCTGGTAGTCGCGGGACTACACAGCATAAGCTCCTTGCCTTCTAGCTGCAGATGGTGCAATATGCCATAAATGGTCATGGTCGCGGGACCATACAGCAGAAGCTCCTTGCCTTCTAGCTGCAGATCGTACAATATGATTGAAATTCGTGTGCTCCTGGCTGGCGGCCTATGGTGTGGCTGGCCGGGGGCGCTTGGACATAAATGGGAATGACCAGAGTGACTCTGGTCATTCTCTTTTTTACGTTTTGTTTAAGGGAGATTCAGTACTGCCTGGAACATGGGCGGAGGGATAGCTCAGCGGTCTGAGCGTTGGCCCGCTCAACCCGGGGTTGCGAGTTCAATCCTTGAGGGGGCCAGGAGATGATGATGGATATCAAGCATATTGTACCATCTGCTGCTAGAAGGGAAGGCGCCTAACCCTTGCTCACCGCATATTGTACCATCTGCTGCTAGAAGGAAATGAGCCTAACCCTTGCTCCCCCCCTCCCTCCGTGAAAGCAACTGAGGGGGGAGCAAAAAATCCTTTTGCGCCTTTTTTCATATGGGCGCCATATTGCTGAATCCATTGTTATCCACCCGCCGCTTCTGCTGCCACTCTGCTGTCCTGCAAACAGCATACCAGGGAAAGCATGGAGCACGATCAGATCACCGCGGCTGTTCTCGCCGTTATGAACACCACGCGCATTGTCCAGGAGTATATGGAGAACGAGAACCAGGAGCTGCTAGAGCTACAGCAGGCGAGGAGGCGACAGCAGCGCCCTGAGGACAGTGATGAGGACATGGACACAGACCTCTCTCAAAAAAGGCCCCCCCGCAAGGTGGACATCATGGTGTTAATGGGGCTTGTTGATACAGTGGAACGCCGATTCTGGGCCCGGGAAACAAGCACAGACTGGTGGGACCACATAGTGCTGCAGGTCTGGGATGAATCCCAGTGGCTGCGAAACTTTCGCATGCGTAAGGGCACTTTCATGGAACTTTGTGAGTTACTTTCCCCTGCCCTGAAGCGCAAGAACACCAAGATGAGAGCAGCCCTCACAGTACAGAAGCGACTGGCGATAGCCCTGTGGAAGCTTGCAACGCCAGACAGCTACCGGTCAGTCGCAAATCAATTCGGAGTGGGAAAATCTACAGTGGGGGCTGTTGTGATGGAAGTAGCCAGGGCGATCACCAAGCTGCTGGTACCAAGGGTTGTGAGTCTGGGAAATGTGCAGCTCATACTGGATGGCTTTGCAGCAATGGGGTTCCCGAACTGTGGTGGGGCGATAGACGGAACCCATATCCCTATCTTGGCACCGGACCACCAAGCCAGCGAGTACATAAACCAAAAGGGTTACTTTTCAATAGTGCTGCAAGCACTGGTGGATCACAAGGGACGTTTCACCAACATCAACGTGGGATGGCCGGGAAAGGTACATGACGCTCGCATCTTCAGGAACTCTGGTCTGTTTCAGCTGCTGCAGCAAGGGACTTTCTTCCCAGACCAGAAAATAACCGTTGGGGATGTTGAGATGCCTATAGTTATCCTTGGGGACCCAGCCTACCCCTTAATGCCATGGCTCATGAAGCCATACACAGGTAGCCTGGACAGTAGTCAGGACCTTTTCAACTATAGGCGGAGCAAGTGCAGAATGGTGGTGGAATGTGCATTTGGGCGTTTAAAAGCTCGCTGGCGAAGTTTATTGACTAGGTTAGATCTCAGCGAAAACAATATTCCCATTATTATTACTGCTTGCTGTGCGCTCCACAATATCTGTGAGAGTAAGGGGGAGATGTTTATGGCGGGGTGGGAGGTTGAGGCAAATCGCCTGGCCACTGGTTATGCGCAGCCAGACACCAGGGCTATTACAAGAGTACAGCAGGGTGCGTTGTGCATCAGGGAAGCTTTGAAAACCAGTTTCATGAATGGCCAGGATGCTGTGTGAAAGTTCTGTTTTTCCCCTGTAATGAAAACCCCCGCCCCTTCATTCACTCTACTTCCCTTTACCCAAACCGCCCTGCCCTCTCCCCCTCGATCACCGCTCACAGAGGAAATAAAGTCATTGTTGCTTAAAAATCATGCATTCTTTATTAATTCGTAAAACAAAGAGGGGGAACTATGGGGTAACTGCCACAGTCTCCCGGGATAGCTGGTGGAGGAAGGGAAGCACCAGGATGGGTGGTGGAGGAGGGGATGAGGGAAGGACAAGGACACACAGCACTTTAAAACTTATTGAATGCCAGCCCTTTCTTGCTTGGACTGTTCTCTTGACTTGAGTGGTTGGGTGCATGGAGGCCGCCCAAACGCGTTCTTGGGCGTCTCGGGGATGAGGTTATGGGACTCGGGAAGGAGGGCTGTTGGTTACACAGGGGCTGTAGCGGCGGTCTGGGCTCAGGCGGCCTTTCCTGAACCCTACGCCTTTCCTCAGCCATAAGCCAGAGGATTTCCGTTTGATCCTCCAGTAGCCTCAGAATTGCATCCTGCCTTCTCTCTGCACACTGACGCCACCTACTCTCTTCATCCCGCCGCTGTCTCTCTTCATCCCTCCAGTCATTGTCTTCAGCACGCCACCTGTCCGCGCGATCAAATTCTGCCTTCCTGGACTCCGACAGTGTCTGCCTCCACGCATTCTGCTGGGCAGCTTCAGTGTGGGAGGATTCCATGAGTTCTGAGAACATATCGTCTCGATTCCTTTTATTTTTACTTCTAATCTTCGCTAGCCTCTGGGACGGTGATGAAAGGGGTGGCGTTGAAACATTTGCAGCTGCGGGAGGAAACAAACGGGAGAGGAGTAGTTTAAAAGACAGAACAATGCTCCAAACATTACATATCACATGTGCATTTGGTCCAAGGTTGCACTTTGCCTGTTATATTGAGGGTCTGCCGGTTTGGTGTGAGAGATCACACAAGCAGGTCCGGCGGGCAACAGAATTCGGCTTGCAGGCAGCCATGGTAAGCCACAGTCTGTAGGCTTCTTTAACCTTCATAACATGTGGGAATGTTTTCAAACAGCAACCCCCTCATTTCCCATAACAAACAGCCTTTGGGCTGGCAATTTAAAACTGGTTGGCAATTGAAAAGGGAGGGGCGGCGGTTTTCAGGTTAACGTGCAGCGCGAACCTAATCGACACCCCCCACACACACACAGACACACATCCAAGATGTTTGCTGTTCCCCCTCCCCCCACCGCGTGGGTCACAGCGGGGAAGATTTCTGTTCAGCCACAGGCAAACAGCCCAGCAGGGACGGAGCCCCTCTGAATACCCCCTTAATAAAATTCCCCTATTTCAACCAGGTGACCATGAATGATATCACTCTTCTGAGGATAACACAGACAGATAAAGAATGGATGTTGCTTGAATGCCAGCAAACACCGGGACCATACGCCGCCATGCTTTGCAAAGCAATGATTCCAGACTACGTGCTACTGGCCTGGCGTGGTAGAGTGTGTTACCACGGAGCACAGGATAAGGCTGCCCTCCCCAGAAACCTTTTGCACAGGCTTTGGGAGTACATCCAGGAGATCTTTCTGGAGATGTCCCCGGAGGATTTCTGCTCCATCCCCGAACATGTTAACAGACTTTTCCAGTAGCTGTAGCTGTACTGGCCGCGAATTAATCATTAAACAGGCTTGCTTATAAAACATGTATTAATTAACAGAGGTACACTCACCAGAGGTCCCTTCTCCTGCATCGTGCATGCCTTGGGTGGGTTCGTAGGGTACTGGCTCCAGGGTGACAAAGAGTTCCTGGCTGTCGGGGAAAAGGGCTTCTCCGCTTCCTTGCTGTGTCTGGGTGCTATTTTCAGCATCATTATCATCATCATGCTCCTCTGTGGTTTCTGATGATCCACATACGGAGTCATACCACATGGGTGGGTCAGTGCTGGGTGCACCCCCTAGAATGGCATGCAGCTCATCATAGAAGCGGCATGTCTGGGGCTCTGACCCAGAGCGTTTGTTTGCATCTCTGGTTTTTTGGTAGGCTTGCCTGAGCTCCTTAATTTTGACGCGGCACTGTTGCGCGTCCCTGTTGTAGCCTCTGTCCTGCATGCCCTTGGAGACTTTGGCATATGTATTGGCGTTTCTTCTTTTGGACCGTAGCTCTGCTAGCACGGTTTCGTCTCCCCATACAGCGATCAGATCGCGTACCTCACGCTCAGTCCATGCTGGAGCTCGTCTTCGGTTCTGGGACTCCATCATGGTCACCTCTGCTGATGAGATCTGCGCTCACCTGCAGCTCACCACGCTGGCCAAACAGGAAATGAAATTCAAAAGTTCGCGGGGCTTTTCCTGTCTACCTGGGCGGAGCATTGGAGCTCAGACTGCTGTCCAGAGAGGTCAAATGTTGCACTGTGGGATAGATCCAGGAGGCCAATACCGTCGAATTGCGTCCTCACTAAGCCTACATCGATTCGGCAATATCGCTTTAAGCGCTAATCCCCTCGTTGGGGGTGGAGTGGCGAGATCGATTTTAAGAGCCCTAGAAGTCGATGTTAAGGGCTTCCTCGTGTGGACGGGTGCACGGATCAATCGAAATAACACTAATAAATTCGACCTAAACTCGTAGTGTAGACCAGGGCCAACATAGAGTCACTGCTGCTCTCTCGAGACAGAGAGATAAGACTCAAGAAGGGCTAAAGATGTTTAATTTGCAAGCATGATCCAGACTGGAGATTTTTACTTGGGTTCTCAGTGAAGCTGAAATATCATTACAGTATTGTGTTACATGCTAAATCAGAGGTTCTCAAACTAGGGGTTGTGACCCCTCTGGGGGTCACAAGGTGGTTACATGGGGGTTGCAAGCTGTCAGCTCCATGGGGTTGACAGCCCTGGCCCCTGAGCCCCCATTAAACTAATTCCCCCCCGTTTTTAAATTTATAATGGGGGATCACACTCAGAAGCTTGCTGTGTGAAAGGGGTCACCAATACAAGAAGTTTGAAAACCATTGAAGCATGACTCCTTCCTCGCCAATGCATGAAGCCTAAAAACATTTAGGACCATATCTACAGCTTATGGAAAGATTTCCATTAACTTAACTGGGCCATGGCTTAGGCCCTAAAAGCTAATTTTTATATAAGTACATACTTAAAGTTAAACATCTGCTTAAGTGCTTTGCTGAATAGGGGTGTTAGATGTAACTATAATGGGGCAATGTAAGCACTTTCAAACTGATAAAAGGTTTGAAGTGTGACTATAGTATCTAAGCCAAGGGTGGGCAAACTATGGCCTGCGGGCCACATCCGGCCCGCGGGACGCTCCTGCCGTGGAAGGCTACCTCCGCCCCCTCCCCTGCTGTTCCCCCCTTCCCAGCAGCCTCAGTGCGCCCTGTCACCAGTGCAATGCTCAGGGTGGCGGGGCTGGGAGCTCCGGGGACAGCGCAGCTGCAGAGCCCGGCTTGACCTGGTGCTCTGTGCTGCGCGGTGACGGCGGCGTGGCCCAGTTCCAGCTGGGCGGCGCGGCTGTAGCGCCGCCAGCCACCGCTGCTCCAGGCAGCGCGGTAAGGGGGCAGGTAGCAGGGGCGGTTGGATAGAGGGCAGGGGAGTTCGGGGTGGTAGTCAGGGCGGTCAGAGGGCGGGGAACAGGGGGGTTGAATGGGGGCAGTCAGGAATGAGAGGAGGGGTTGGATGGGGCAGCGGGTGGCAGTTAGGGGCAGGGGTTCCGGGGGCAGTCAGGGAACAGGAAGAAGGGGTGGTTGGATGGGGCAGAGGTCCTGGGGGGGCCATCAGGAATGAGAAGAGGGGTAGGATGGGGCGGCAGGGGGCAGTCAGGGGCGGGGTTCCTGGGGCAGTCAGGGGACAGAGAGCAGGGGTGTGTGGATGGGTCAGGGGTCCTGGGGGGGATAGGAGGCGGGGGCCAGGCCATGACCCCCTCCCCTAACTGGCACTCCATACAATTTTCGAAACCTGATGTGACCCTCAGGCCAAAAAGTTTGCCCACCCCGATCTAAGCCCTTGTGCAGCCCCATCAATGTAGTAACGGAGCACCTCACATGCCTTAATGAATGCATCTTCTCATACCACGGTGAGGTGGACAAATGTTACTATTATTTGTAGAGTGAGTCAGAACATTTTGATGATGAAAGACAGAAATGAAAATTTTCACTCTTATTTTCTTCTATTTTTTTGATCAGTTCTAATTTATCACCATTTTAGAGACAGGGAACTGAAGCACGGTGACTTGCCCAAGTCTCTCAGGAAGTCTGAGACAGTCAGGACCTGAGCCCAGATCTCCTGAGTCACCATCTGGTGCCTTAACTACAAGGCCGTCAGTCTTTCTCTCTTCCCAACTCTGAACAGCCCTCTTCTCTTGGCTTTTGATTCTAGCCCAGTTACAGTGGAGTTCCTATCAAGCATCTGCCTTTCACCACCTGCCTACCCCCACCTCTGTAACATAGCCCAAGAATAAGGCTGCCCTGACCCTACCTCTGCAGCATGCCTCTTTATGCCTTCAACTCCTGTTAGAGTGACTCTTGCAATTCCCTCTCTTGTGATCTTCCAAAGTCCCAGTCCTCCAGCCTCCAATGTGCAGAATGCTTCTGCTGCTGCCCAGTTTCTCTCACATGCAAAACCACATCAGCCCTGTTGTCCAGCTATACCAGAAGAAGTACAGGAGACACTGGATGTGGTTTCATTAGCCCACATCTTTGTTATGAGATGTCTGGGAGTACCCAGCAGATAAATTGTACAGTGCAGGTAACTCCAACTTCAATATCTAACCAGGGGCTTCCGTCAGCCCCATCCCTTTCCATCCTGGTCTCCAGCCAACCCGCTGCTGGGACCTAACCATTCCCGCCTCAAATGAGGGTTAAGGTGAGCTACAAAGGAGGGGAATGGCTCCCTACCATACCAGTCTCAGGTGCCCTGAACCCCACATCCCCGTTCCACTCCTTTAAATCCTTTACCAAACCATTTATCTGATCACTGTATCCCTCCCTCTGGAGTACCTGCACTGGACATCCGCCTCACATTTACATAATGAGTTGCGATGCCATAGCCTAACTCCCGTTCCCTACACACCCTAACAAAGCCCCCCCCCTCCCTGAACCTGCTATGGGGAAGGCAAACAAACCCTTCCCCCTCAATTCTTCTTGGCCAATCTGGTGGTGAGGGAAATATTCCTTCCCAGCCCCCCAAGAAAAGAGCGGCTAGCTCAATGCCCTCAGCAGGTCCTGACCAAACCAGGTATTTTGCTGCTTCCAAGGATGGGAGGGTGGGTGCTGCTCTGTCTGGTCCAGAAAGTGGGGGCTTCTCCTGCCAGGCCTGCCCTTTGTCAGCTCCCTGCCCTTCGGGTCCCTGGGGGATGAGTCACCCATGCTCACCCACTCTGCTTCTGCAGCAGCTTCCATGCCTCTCTCCCCCCTTACCTCATTAAAGTGATATACCCCTTCCTCTGGCAAGCCAGACATTCCCTTTCGCCCCTGCTTAAGGTATGGTGCGGTCATTCACTTCAGCCTTCCTCATGGACTCTGTATCCCTCGTTTCCCCTCTTTTATCCTCTATTAATGCCAGCCACCTCCTTTCCAGTTACATAAACTCTCTGCTGTAGGTGCAAGATTCTTTTTCTCCACAGCTCTTGATGTCTTGAGCAGTCTTTCTCTATCTTTCCACCTTATTCTTTATTTTTATATCTCATCTGAAAGTGTCTCTCTCACTAGCTGCACTCTCCATCTGCTTTCACTTTTTAAAATTTTAATGTTGACGGTGCTATTTAACTCCAAAGAACATATCTGGATACAGTTTGTCTGAAAGATGCTACACCAAATACAGCTCTTCTGTATTATAGCCTTCTTTCATCTTCTCCAATTGCTTTGTGTCTATCAGAAATCCACGATTTCTGGCAAAACTTCTTTAACTTTCTAGTTGGTTGTATGTAAGGGAAATAATGTTATACTTTTTTACACTAATACAAAACAAAGATATATCCACCCTTAAAATAAAAAGTAGGAATTGGGTTATTTTCAAAGGCATAGATGGCATTTAGATGCTTATCCCTCACTGAAAGTCAATAGGAGTTGGGTGCCTAACTCCCATTTGTGAATCTCCAGCAAGGCCTTTTTGTATGATTTTTTAGAGATAAACTTAAAAATAAAGCTGTACCCCTCTGCTAGGGCCTGGCCCTGCAAAAACCTTTACTTTCCTTTGCAGTCTTTACACAAGAGTCCTTTGGAGGCTTCGTGGAACAACGCATGTGAGTTAATGTTTGCAGGATCAGGTTCTTCAGAGTGGTCTACTTAGCAAAACCTCTTATATACAGAACACAATAGTCAGGTTGTCCTGTGTGGCTCATCAAGCTGACTCAAAGCCAGGCAGACGTAAGTAAGGGTTGGTCAAGGGCTCTGGTGGACTTTTATAGGTGGAGTTTACTAATGAACATTGTTTTATTAGTCACATTTTATATTCAAATTCCATTTATAAATTGTTTATAGAAGGTTAATAAATATGAATAGAACTTTTAATAAATGGTTAATTGGTGATTATAAATGTCAAAGGGTCAGTAGGTAGCTTACAACTACCTGTAACATCATCTGCTGATATACAATATTACATAGTACTTCTATTAATCTAATACATAATACATCTGTCTATCATTTAATAACCTTTTGTAAATGAACCTTCATATAAAATGTGACCATTATATTTATGTTGTTTCTTGGGGTGGTGTGATCTTCACATATTTTATGGAATCTATTTATTTTATCAGCTAAGAATTTATCAAGGACAACCTGAATTTGAGATGGACTCGTTTATTTAGCCTAGTCCACACGTGAATGAAGGAATATGGTGTAATTTTAATTCTATCTCATTGAGCTGTGATATAATAATGGCATAATGCTTGATTATTTTTTTTTCTAATCTTCATTTCAGAAAGTCATTTCTCAGCAGCTCCAGTCACGGAGAGAATTTGGGGGAGTTTAGGTGTATAAAGTTTTCCACAAGACGTAGGGCTAATCTGAGAGTAGGGACTGCAGGGTTGTTTATCAGGGAATCTAAGTAAGGACAACCATTAGTTTGTTCAATCCAGAAATTTCCTTACCGAACTCTCCACTAAGGTTCTGAATCTGAGCTCATTCACTCTGCTGTAAATCCGGATATTATTATTTATTGTTTGTATTGCAGTGTATTGTGAGCCCTGGGCCTCACTGAGCTAGATGCTCTACAGACACATTACACAAATATGGTCCCTGCTTACAATGCCCATGAAAGTCAATAGAGGCACATTAGAATATAACGAGGCTGAGTGAGTCCAGCATCAGCCCTCACAAGTCTTCAAGTTTTTTCATATTCTGTTTATATTTAAGAGCAGAGCAATTGCAGATTTTTTTTTTTTTTTTTTTTTTTTTTTTTCTTTTTCAGTTGGGTTTATTTTGCCTTTGAGTTGACAGGAGACGTCTTCTATAAATGCAAAACCAGATGAGGTTGGCATATCCTTTATGATTTGCATAATAATAATGCTGCCTCCTTTTTGTTGTTGTTGTTTGTAGAAATGCAATGAACTATTTGAAAACAATTTGAATAATCAACCAGCTATTGTGTCCGATAGTTAACAAGTAGCACAGATGGCTAAGCTTTTATGCACCCATGGCAATTAACTCAGATTAACTACCCCAGATTGTTTCAGCTATATATCTCATCAAAATTGCTGGCTGGCAGGAATGACATGCATATTTCTTTAGCAGCTTTTTTATAATCATATAATATTATATGGACATTACATTTCTTCCTTATTTTATGATAAATGGTAATAAAATCAAAATGCAACCTCATTTGCAATTATTATTGCATTCTCTGATTACCTTGATTCTGCAACCCTTACTCACTTGAGTAAACATTACTTACATAAGCAGTCCCATTGACTTCAGCAACATTGCAGGCTTGTGCTCTAACACCACACTATGATTGTACAGCATTTCTGTATTTTTTGCTAATGTGATCTAATGCTGTCATTAAATGGCTGACAAAGTGTGCGACAAAGGCTTTCTGCTGCCCTTCCAAGTTGTTTACCATGTCTGCTGTCTCTGTGACTCTGCTAAAATGGTTGGGGGAAAAAACAGGTTTTGTTCTAATGTTATCACAAATCGTCTAAACTTCAAGTTCACTAAAGAATTCAGTGGGTGAAATATTTGGCAGGCACATGAGACCTGCCATCAGCAGGCTCTTCCACTCCTGACTTTAAAGGTCTGCTGCATACACACACTGATGTGTATACCACCAGTGTTTGACTAACCAATTGCTCTGTCATTTTCCCAGGCTTTAGTTTATCTGCTCACAGAATAGATATGAAAAGATGAATGTGAAATTAAGTGCATTAAACTGAAATTACACCCTAACAATGAAAGTATTTTGTGATAGTTAATTTATGTTACAAATCCAGTTACATTATGACCTTTACTGAAAAACTGGCCTTGATTAGCTCCACGTTTTGACTGTGAAAGTTTTTCTGATCCCATTATTTGCCATCATGAACAATATAATCTATAGAACAAGCTATGGACTTCTGTCGAGATCAAAATCAAGCTGTATTGACTCCGGGAATGAATGTTGATAGAAAAAGACTGCTGTGTGAAAACAACTCGTTTTTAGCCTGGAGGCCCTGGGAAGTTGAAGTTAACCTGCCAACTTTCATTTTCCTAGGAAAAGGTTCACTCAGTTTGTCTTTATAAGAACTGCTCTTGATACCAAAAGGAAATAGATTCATAGCCTATTTCAATGGACTATTAAAAAACCCACCTTTTAGCTTTTTCCCCCATCATGCAATTCACAAGAAAGTGTTTCTGCTAATTTCAGCCTTGAGGATCTTTTATCCGTTAGCCCAATTCAAACTTGATCCTGTTGTGCTAAAGCTTGCACTGTTACCCCTGGATTTCACTTGCCTCATGAACTCAAATTTGTTTGTTATAGGAAGGAGTTGATTTAGACAGCTGGCTAGTCATTCCTGACTCAAAAGTCTGGACCCTGTTTAAATTAGAGCAGCCTAAGTACTGATCTAATTTAAACCAGCTGGCAATATTCCTAATGAATGATACCCCAGTTGAGAATTGGGGAATATACCCATGCTCCACCCTCCCCAGACACATCCCTGGCATGCCCGCCTCTGCTGGGCCAGGGAGGATGGCTGGTTTAGGAACTGGTTATGCCAGATTTATGCTGCCTGAAACCTCCCCCAGAGGGGCCAGGGGAATTGTTAGCTGGCCAGCTTCTGGCTGCTTTGCACTGCCTGAGGAGATGGGGAGAACTTGGCCTGTGTGGGTCATTTTTTTTACTTCCCCTTTTCCTTTCTCTCTAAAGCCCAGTCTACCAACCTTTTTTTTTTTTTTTTTTTTAACTGATTTAGCCATTTCAGTCTGTGAGGTGATTTTTTGACCGACATAGTTAAATCAGTATAACCCCTCTAATGTGGATGTATTTATATCAGAGTAAAGGTACCTCATACCAGTATAGCTTATTCCCCTTACCTTTAGGTATAGCTATACTGGTACAAGACACCTTTATGCTGATACAAAAGCACCCATACTAGCAGGGTTGTAGCACTCAGACTTTAGTTAAAGTGGTGCATCTTTTGTGTATAGAGAAGACCTTAGAATACATGACCATAAAAGGGGCTAGGGTCTCTTTCGATGCACTGTGTCCACTAGAGATTTGCATGATTTCTAAAACCAGTATCAGGGAGAATTCAGATGCAGGACACATGACATCTGGGACACTCTGTTAGCCACACTTAACTTCATTGCTGGTGCCAGATCCTTCCCTTCATAGAATATCAGGGTTGGAAGGGACCTTAGGAAGTCATCTAGTCCAACCCCCTGCTCAAAGCAGGACCAATCCCCAATTTTTGCCCCAGATCCCCAAATGGCCCCCTCAAGGATTGAACTCTCAATCCTGGGTTTAGCAGGCTAATGCTCAAACCACTGAGCTATCCCACTGTTTCTGGCACTCCATCCTGTGATGTTTGGCCAGGACTTTCTTTAATAATGAGTACACTTTTTTGTTTTATCGGAGTGTTCCCCACTGATAGTGGAAAGGAAGGATCTTAGGGCAGCAGGTTTTTCTACTCCATTCCCCCTGAAGAGGACGATAGGCTAGGCAATCTGTATCTCCCAGCATGATCCAAAGGAGGCTGAAACACTCAGGCTATGTACACACTACAGTAGGTATAAGTTATGTCACTCAGTGGCATGAATAAGCCACCCCCCTGAGCAATGTAAGTTATACCAGGGGTCTCAAACTCAAAGGACCAAAAGGGCCACATAAGGACTAGTACATTGGCCCGAGGGCGGCATTACTGACACCTCCCCACGCCGACCTCAGCCCTGCCCCCACTCCACCCCTTCCATGAGGCCCCCGCCCCTGCCCTGCCTCTTCCCACCCCTTCCCTGCCCCCATTCCAACCCCTTCCCTGAAATCCCCATCCCAACTCTGCCCCCTTCCTGCCCCAGGGGGTGCCGGAAGGGTGTAAGGTGTGGTGGGGGCTCAGGGCAGGGAGTTGGGGTGTAGCAGGGGTGAGGGGTGCGGTAGGGGGCTCAGGGCAGGGGGTCAGGGTGCAGGAGAGGTACGGGGTGCAGCAGGGGGCTCAGGGCAGGGGGTCGGGGTGCAGGAAGGGTGTGGGGTGCCTCAGGGGGCTCAGGGCAGGGGGTTCGGCTCCAGGACAGGTTTGGGGGATGGGGTCCCTGCCTGCCTGCCCTGCACTGCCCTGCCCTCGGCAAGCGGCTGGAACCTGGGGGAGGAGGGGTTGGAATGGGGGCAGGGAAGGGGTGGGAAGAGGCAGGCCAGGGGCTTCTCCTGCTGACATAGTTACCCCTGCTCATGGGGGCTGGAGTAATTAAGTCGACGGGAGAGCTCTCTCCCGTCGGCTTAGAGTGTCTGCACTAGCCACTGTAAGCTCTGTAGTGAAGCCATAGCCTCAGCCTTTTAGGAAAGTGGGGCGTGCAGTGATTCCTGCTAATACTACCTGGTGTTAAATGGACTTCTCTTCCTAAAACAAGGCAGAGGTAGCACACTATCTATAAGTGAACAGGAAAAACTGACATTAACTTCCAGGGCTTTGGAGCGGTGCCTGGAGCTGGAGTGCGGAGCAGCTCCGGAGCAGTGGAGCTGCAGGTTTTTGCCTGGAGCTGGAGCAGAGCCGGAGCACAGCTCCAAAGCCCTGTGGGAGCAGAACTATGTCCTCTACTGCATGGTAGGTGACTCAGTGATCTACCAGGTTATTTCCATTTCCAATTACTACTGAATTACTACCTTTGCATACCATTCCCATCATACAAGTATTGCCACTGATTTTCTGGAGTTGCAGTATGGACACACTATTTATTGTCTGATAATACAATACTGCTGAAATCTACATGTCGCTCTTGTTTTCTTGCACTGCTACAATACCTTCTGCTCCTACATTCAGAAAACTGAATACTGAAGACAGGAAGAAATAGTGCCATTTTTTGAGCTTTCACATTCTTTGAAATCACATGTCACGTTTACATTGTATGTTTTCTCTAGCATGGAAGACTCACTGTCTTGTCAGAAGCAATGGGGCTGGGGGAGGAGAGGGAAGGGTTGGAGGGGTGAGGAAATGGGAACAGGAGGCTGCAAAACATCTACTGTCACTGAAACCTCTAAGTGACATACACAAATTATCTTGCATATTTCAGCTTTGCATAACAGTATATATCAAGCTAATGTGACCTGATGGGAAGAATTATTACTGATGCATGACAGTCAAATTATAGAATTAAATGAGCCAATTTATGGACAATTTTTATTTGTATTACTTGAATTTTGTGTGCATTATCCTCTTTGGGATTTGGGGAATCCTATGAATATCAAAGTGAATCTCAAAAGAATAAATGGACACAAATCTGACATCAGGAATCATCACATTCAAAAGCCAGTAGGTGAACACTTCAACCTCTCTAATCACTCAATGGCAGATTTAAAAGTGGCAATTTTGCAACAGCAAAACTTCAAAAATAGATTCCAATGAGAAACTGCAGAACTGGAATTAATATGCAAACTAGATACCATTACATTAGGTTTGAATATTGACTGTGAATGGCTCAGTCATTACATTAATTTAATTTATTTCCCCTCCTTAAATACTCTTAACACCTTTGTGTCAACTGTCTGTAATGGGCCATGTTGATTATCACTTCAAAAGTTTCTTTCCTACTGATAACAGTTCCTTTCAATTAATTAGCCTCTTAACGTTGATATAGACACTCTCACCTTTTCATGTTTCTCTGAATGTATAAATATCTACTTACTGTATGTTCCATTCCATGCATCTGATGAAGTGGGTTCTTAACCCACGAAAGCTTATGCTGAAATAAATTTGTTAGTCTCTAAGGTGCCACAAGTATTTTTCTTATTTTCTTTTTGTTTACACACCTTGTTATTATTATCTCTGATTTCCCTATTCATACTTGATGAGCCTCTTTTAATATTCTTATTACTCAGTTTACCATGGACAGACTGAAATATAAGTGACTGCACCATTGATTCCAATCCAAGGCCGTTTCCAGGAAGAAGTATTTTTGTTTTCTAACTTGCAGTGGCAGCAGAAAGTGTTTTGTGTCTAGACATTCTGGAGAGCAAAAAATTATCAATATATTTATACAAACAGAAGTCACATTTATGTGTGTCTGTGGATGTGAGGTAAATGTGCTAAAAGCACATCACATTCCTCATTTTTCTGTTTCCAAAATTGAGGGGAAAGTTGAAATAACTTTCTGGAGGCTCAGAAATGTATGTGATCTGCTGCTGTGTTTTTTTTATTTTATTTTATTTTTTCAGTATAACCATTTTCATTTATGTATTTATTTTTGTATTACACTGTCATATAAAATAAATAATAGGTTTTAAAAAACTTACCAATATATATAAAAAATCAAACATGTCTATAATCAAAATATAAATGGAGCCAGAAAAAACCCACAAAATCATAGTTTTATTGGTATGCTTATTGCAATGAGCTGTTTTCAAGGGAAAATCATTAATTCAGTTTTAGAGTTGTTAGCATAAATACCAAGAGACCCCAGTGGTCTCTTCCTTTTAGTTTGTAGTGTTTTTTGCAATAGAGAAGGGGCACAAGACAGGGTAGAAATGAACACACAGTGATCTAAAACCCACCCTCTGGGTTTTAACACCATAGAAAACAAACAAACAAAGGAGATTATTTATTTAAGCCCACACAAAACCTGTAATTCCCTGGGTCTCTAGTTTCCTTGTGCTGCAGTCTTACTACACAGGTTTGACTAACTCCTGGCCTGGAAGAATGGCATGGATTGCCATATGCAGGCTTAGAGTAGCTGTGCGGAGGGTGAGGCAGCTTGGCAACAATACTTAGTTGTCATTTGTGCTTTGGAAAAATCTTCTCTTTGATTTGGCCAGAGTGTAAAATCCAGCGAGCCTCACACATTTTGAGGTACTTAACATAACAAGCATGAATGTAATGGCATGGAAATGCTGATAAATTTCACAGCCCTGCTTTGCAATGTAAAACTCATTTATTCATATGAAAGAACTTGACTCACAGACTCACCAGCACCCACCAACAGGTTATTTAACATACTGGAGTTAATAGTATTCTTCAGCCAAAACTTTGAATTTCCAAACTCTTAATAAAACGAAAATAAGAAAGAAAAACTTGTAGCACCTTAGAGACTAACAAATTTATTTCAGCATAAGCTGTCGTGGGTTGTTACCCACTTCATCGGATGCATGGAATGAAACATACAGTACACAGATATTTATACAGTCAGAGAAACATGATAAGGTCGAGGTGCATAGACCAACATTAAGAGGCGAATTAGTTGAGAGGAACCATAACAGCAGGGGAAGAAAAACCTTTGAAGTGATAAACATGATGGTCACACAGGTGTGAATGAGGATCGTTAACTTAAGGGAAATAGATTCAATTAACGTAATGGCTGAGCCATTCCAAATCTCTATTTAATCCGGACGCAATGCAACCTAGTTTGCATATCAATTCGAGTTCAATAGTTTCTCTTTGAAGTCTGCTTTTGGAGTTAATCTGTCGCAACACTGCTACCCTCAAGTCTGTCACTGAGTGATTAGGGAGGTTGAAGTGTTCTCCTACTGGTTTTTGAATGTTATGATTTCTGATGTCAGATTTATGTTCATTTATTCTTTTGCGTAGAGACTGTCCGGTTTGGCCAATGTACATGGCAGAGGGGCATTGCTGGCACATGATGGCATATATCACTTTGGTAGATGTGCAGGTGAATGAGCCCCTGATGGCGTGGCGGATGTGATTAGGCCCTGTGATGGTATCACTTGAATCGATATATTGACAGAGTTGGCATCAGGCTTTGTTGCAAGGATAGGTTCCTGGGTTGGTGTTTTTGTTGTATGGTGTGTGGTTGCTGGTGAGTATTTGCTTCAGGTTGGGGGGCTGTCTGTAAGCAAGGATTGGTCTGTCCTCCAAGATCTGTGAGAGTGAGGGATCATCTTTTAGGATAGGTTGTAGATCTTTGATGATGCGCTGGAGAGATTTTAGTTGGGGGCTAAAGGTGACGGCTAGTGGTGTTCTGTTATTTTCTTTTTTGGGCCTGTCTTGTAGTAGGTGACTCCTGGGTACTCTTTTGGCCCTGTCAATCTGTTTTTTCACTTCAGCAGGTGGGTATTGTAGTTGTAAGAATGCTTGATAGAGATCTTGTAGGTGTTTGTCTCTGTCTGAGGGATTGGAGCAAATGCGGTTGTATCTTAGAGCTTGGCTGTAAACAATGGATCGTGTGGTGTGTCCAGGATGGAAGCTGGAAGCATGTAGGTAAGTATAGCGGTCAGTAGGTTTCCGGTATTCACCTGCACATCTACCAATGTGATATATGCCATCATGTGCCAGCAATGCCCCTCTGCCATGTACATTGGCCAAACCGGACAGTCTCTACGGACGAAACATTCAGTGGGTCTATTGATTATTATCTAAAACTTGCAGTGATCTTCCTGATGCTTAATGTAGGGAGAAGTCACAATCATCAAGCAAAAGCCATACAGTAGCTTAGTTAAAGTGTGACTGGTTTTGTTAAAATTAAAGCTTATGCACAAATATAACCAATTCACATTTGTTTTGGTGAAGGAAGGCAGTCCTTGGGTGCTAAGTCAAGGTTTATGAGATCCCTGTGCCAAATTCCCATGACTACACATTTTGAAAGGTGTATTGACCAGTCATTCTGTCAGACTTCTGGCAGAGCTGCCAGTTATGTCTCTAAAGTGATCCTGACAAAAAAATCTTTGCATGTGCAACTAGTCACACAGAGAGAGATAGATCACTGAGGCATTAAACAATCCTACCCCAAAGTACCTCAGATCTGTCAGTTGGAACCTTACTGGCTGAATTTAATGAAGCAGAAAACAGGCTGCAGAGCTGATGTGACCTTAAAGCTACCACAGAAAATGATGCTAGTGGAGGAAGTGTTGAAAAGGAAAAAAAAATGGAATTTGAAAATAGTAAGAGAAAAAAATAAAATTAGAAACCTGGATAGATCTGACACGTTGGAAGGGAGATGGATGCATTTTGGCAAGTCGATGTCAGAGGCATTCATCCAGCTGTGGAGAAGGTAATAAGAGAAAAAGAGAGCATCCTTTGAATGCTGGTCCTACACCTCAGTAGACAGATAGGCTGAGACCTGAGGGCATCAAATTACACCCTTTTAAAGACACACTGGCAGCGCTAGCTACAGTAAGGAATACCAGCCTGTAATCCATACTCCAGTCCCAATGAAGACAACTGGGACTTTTCCATTGACTTCACTGGGTCTGGAATTTGCCTCCCTTTTTGTGTATGCAGAAGAATAGATTTATTTAAGTAACTTGGCCCCAGGGAGCCTCTACTTGTCAGATTAAAACTCTTGGAGAACACAACTTCTCCAAACTGGAGGCTCCACACAACTTTTTTCCAGGAGATTGGGTTTATCATGGGTAAGAAGAAATAAACTGAGGATTGTGCACATTTAAATAATAAGAATTAACAGATATATAGGACGTGCACTGAAACAGCACAGTCTTCGTGTCTTGATTCCAAGTCCTCTAAATTAAACTCCTGCTCCCCAGTGGAGCTATATATATATATATTTGCAGAGAAGAGCAACAGACCTATATTCAATTTGGTGTAAGTGGCTAGATGTTGTTGATGCCTGCACTTCTTCCTGCTGCTGACTATGTTCCTGCTGTTACCTTCTGTGGTCCTGGTTCTGCAGGCACCAGAGCACTGATAGGAGGTGTGGTGAGGCTAAGTACTATTCAGCCTTTGCTCCGTAGCTACTCACATCTATGTAGGACCCGATCCTGCAGGATTCTGCAGGCCCTTAGTTAATGATGTTGGTAGAAGTTGAGGGTACTCAGCATCTTGCAGGCTTGGGCCCAGAATGTGGACTGTTATGCTCAGCAAGGCAAATAAAACTGTGCATCTGCACTGACCTGAGCATGGTTTTGTAGTAGACATGCTGAGGGAAGAGAGATGAAGGGGCGGTAGGGCTATCAGAGAGCAGGGTGATTTAAGGGCAATCCAGTGAATGCAAATGATGGGCTAAATTCATCTTTTGGGGCTGAGGTGGTCCCTTGTAGGTCACCTGACACACACAAGTTTGCAGCTGCCATCTTCCACCTGAACATCCTCATGTAGGGTGACCAGATGTCCCGATTTTATAGGGACAGTCCCGATTTTTGGGGGCTTTTTCTTATATAGGCTCCTATTACCCACCACCCCCTGTTCCAATTTTTCACACTTGCTGTCTGGTCACCCTATCCTCATGACAGCCTTTCCACTGCATGGGTCCTCTGCCAGCATCTAACACCAACAGACGTCATCATAGACACTGGTGGATCAATTCACCCCTGCATAGTGGAGAAGCACAAGGCTTATGCACCATGTAAGTCTCTCTCAAGTCCTGTTTGGAAGACTTAGGTGGGTCTAATAAGAGAGCATAGGCCTTACCTGGGGGATGAACTGCACCCTGTGTGAACTCAGTCCCATGGGCAGAGCAGCTATTTGTAGTAGTCCAAGAGTCTCCTGCTGCTGCCCAGAGGCTCTGCTTGCCCCGCAGTGTGGTGAACATCTGACCCTGGGAGGAAATAAGAGCAGGGGCAGTCGAGAAATGTTCCCACGAGACGATATCTGCCCCAGTGACCTGCCTCAATATTCTGGGCACCAGCCTGCAGCATCTGCGTCGCTCAGCTTGGCTGATGAGTAGTAAAACACCAGGCTCACTCAGCAGTACTTGGCTCAGTGCTATTGGCTTGTGACCTTCATACAGGCACCTGCACATTAGAACCCTCAGCTTGGGCCAGTAAATATTCAAAGCAGGGTGCGGATTTAACTGGGCACCTATCAATGTTAATGGGAGTCATACTGTATCCCCTCTAAGCCACTTTGACAGTTCTCCCCATATACAGTTGTGATTTAAGGGGACAAGGGCATCTAAATTCATAATGAAGAGTGACAATTCATCTTCAGTTCATTCTACTACATAACTGAGTCCCATCTGCCTGCCTGCCTCCCATCTGCAAGACCAATACAATACCTAGATTGTCTTAATGCATACTAATTCCCTAGGCAGAGAGCTAGCAAAAGACATATGGGCCATTTAAGTCCCACAAAAGTCCTTCAAATAGAACTTAAATGGTGTCTCTGCCTTGGGCTGCCCCTCTGCACAGGCATGAATTTCACCCCATATTAGGAATATGTAAGGAGGAAAAGTTCCCTTTATTTAATTACCGTCTTATGTTTGGTTACTCCAGCCCTCAAATCAGCCCCTGTAGAACAAGTCACATATACCCAAGACATGTTTTTCACTTGCAAACATCTCCTGGCTAATAAAAGCTTGTTGAAAATGTAATAAGCATAACAAAAGTAAAACATTTTTAAAAAAGATCTAGAAATCAATCATATAGATCTTTATACTCCTTTACATTGATTTTTGTTTCACAAATTGCATATTTATTGCAAAATGTAGTAATGTATTGATTATACTTACTTAAAAATACAAGTTAAGGTAGAACCTTTCAGGAACCTAACCTATTTTTTCTAAATTAGGGCAGCTTCTTATTTAAAAGGGTTTCCTTCTTCATTAAAAATGCATCTTCTTTCTAATTCCCTATTCTGCTATGAATTATTTAATGGAGTCTTTTCCACTATTGTGCAGGTGACAACGCCCTCCCCCGTTTTCCTCAATAAAATGTATTGTTTAAACCCCTCACACCATGCTAACAACATTAAAACACTGTACGATCAAAATTTTCATCACAGTGTAAATTGCACCTGTAGTGGCACCTGTCCATAGAAAGTGCCATTTGTAGTAAAGTATAACTAAAGTCTCAGATTGTTCTCAAACTGTTTAATAGGGTGGACCACATTTTAGGAGATTGTCCAATGGCCACCTCCCTTCCCATTTACAATTGTCCAAACCACTTCCCTTCCCACAGGGCTGGCTCTAACTTTTTTGCCACCCTAAGCAAAAACAAACAAACAAACAAACGCGCGCCACCCCGCCGAAACAACGCCCCTCCCCCCCCGAGCACCGCCCCACCCTGCCGAAACAACCCTCCCGAGCTCCACCCCACCGAAACAACCCCCCGCGAGTGCTGCCCCGCCGAAACAAACCGCCCCGCCCAAACAAACCTCCCCCTCCCCTGAGCGCCGCCCCGCCGAAACAAACCGCCTCGCCCAAACAAACCTCCCCCTTCCCTGAGCACTGCCCTGCCGAAACAACCCTCCCCCGAGCGCTGCCCCACCAAAACAACCCCCGCCAAGTGCCACCCCGCTGAAACAAAACACCCCACCGAAACAAACCTCCCCCTCCCCCGAGCGCTGCCCCACCGAAACACCAACAAAAAAAAACCCCGAGCGCTGCCCCGCCGAAGTAAAAATACAACAACCCGAGCGCCACCCCACCGCCCCAAGATTGGCCGCCCCTTAGAATGTGCCACCCCAAGCACATGGTGCCTGGAGCCTGGAGCCAGCCCTGCCTTCCCATACCACAACAATTGCTTACTGTGTATTTTCAGCTTTTGCTAATACAATGTAATGGCTGGAAATAAGGAGAGCCAGAGCAATGTGACCCTAGCTCTCTATGGATCTCAAATATTCTCCACCTGACGGTATGGAAGCCACTAGGTTAATACTATTGTGTCAAGTGTCACCCGATGATGGCACTGTTACACAGGCTTGCAGGTTTTTAGAGTGCAAGAAAATGTTTAGTCTTGGGAAGACACACTGTGCTGTTGTTAGTTTTTGTGATAAGTTTCTGTGTAGAGGCTGTGGTCCTTGGAAAGGGTGCTTCATGAGCAGTAGGATTTTGTTCTCTGCTTTGGTCTTCGATTAGAGACAATTCTTGAGACAGAATTGTGCCTGGAAATGGAGCATTAGTGTTGAGTCGAGATTCCTGGAAAAAGGGATTTCCCTGAATGCTGTTAGATCACCTCTGTTCCAGGACCAGTGTATGCATGTAAATAAAACAAGTTGCATATATCCTAACTCTGCTCACTGATTTCTCCTCTGCTGGGGCGCTGACTTGCAAGACCCTGGACATCAGCTACTGCTTTGCAGAGGGGTGACACTGGTGTCAGAATGGGAGATTTGTGTTGAAAGCAGAAGGGGCAACAGTATGTAATGGGAATATTATAATTTCATTTTACTGAATTTATAGGGGCAAATCTCAGTCTTAATTTCCATTGGCACCAAGTACCACTTTACAGTACAACTAGTAGTTTTCCCTTATGAAGGGAATGAGACTACACAGGAGGAAGAAGGGATCTGCGTAAATGCCCAACCTCTCTCTGGTGCACAGTCCCAGCTCCCAGAGGTGGGTGAGACAGGGTAGGTGGAGCCCGAAGATGCAGTGCTATATGGATTATTATTTTTATAATGATAATCCCTAAAGGCCCCAGCCTAGACTGGGTTCTCATTGGGTTAGGTAGTGGTGTACATGCACATAATGAGAGACAATCCCTGTTCAAAGATCTTACAATCTAAAGCAAGTCACTTCAGCTGGGCTTTGTGTGGGTACAGGGAATGTAGGACTGGGACCGTAATAAATGAGAGTGGGAGAAATGAAGTATTATCCCCATTTTATAGTTCAGGGACTGAGGCACATCAAGATTTAGTGGCTTTCCCAGGAAGTCTTTGGCTGAACCTAAACCTAGAAGACCTCTAGAATCCTAGTCCAGTGCTTTAACCACACAATCATTGTGTCCCTGGTCTATCCCTGTCCCACAGCATTGAAGTATTATGGTGGAGGAGGGCTACATCAGCTACTCGAAATTTCCTCCCATATACCCGTTCTGAGATAGCTGGTGCACTGCTTGCTATTTATTTAGAGTACCAATTCCCTTTGATCTACAGTGAATTTGTTTTGGTGAGGTGGAAGGGGCATCACATCAAGAAAGTGCACTGTATTCCATGTTCACTTTATTTATTAGGCAACAAAGTATAGAGAAGACTACAAATGCAAGGTGAAGTAGGAGATATACTAGAAAAAAAATGCTGTCCAACTGAAGCGAAGCAAGGTAAGAAGAGTAAAATTATTACATTTTAATGGCGCTGTGATTTCAACAATGACGTCATCTAGGCGTCACTGTGGTTAATGCACTGGAATAATCCATGCAGTATGTGGTACAGTAGTATTACAAAACTGACATTATTACAGGAGAGGCCACTGAATTAATGGCTATGAAGTCTGAATTCCCCTCTCCTCTCTAGAGGTTGTACCAGCAGGTCAGGGTTGAAGCTCCCCTGTGGGGAACCATGCCTTGCTGCTTCTAATACAGTGATCGTTCTGGGGATAGAAGATTTCAGTCCCTAGGTCTGTCTGTTTCGTGGGAGCAAAAGTCACATAAAAAAAACTGAAGTGAAATTTTAAAATGCTAGGTGAATTTTTGATGGTACACATTGAAAATCTCTAAGGGGAAGATTCTGATATATTTATTCACATTGGTAGCATTGTTGTCCACAAATAGTTCAAGTAGTTCCATTGACTGATAGATTGGGACCATTTGAAGAGTATGGTACAATACAAAATTAAGGTGTCAGAATCCATCCCTCTGAGTTTGTCTGACCCTTTGAGGTTTCATTTAGACTCTTCGGATCTGCTGAGTTTCTGCCAGAAGCTGGAGGTAGATTGCACAAGTTTGGAAGGACATTAGGGGTATGTTTATTCCTCCCAGTCCCCTTCCTTCAATTCTTTTTTGCCTCCCTTTCCTCTAGGTTTTATTCATGTTTTACGATTGGTGACAGAAGAAACAAGCTGGGAAACTGCATCCCAAAAACTTAACTGAGATGGTTTATCACAAAAGATTCACGAATATTTCAGTCCCCTTCGAGTGGAGGCATACTCACAGCATAAGACCAGCCCGCAGCTGATGCAAACTGGCAGGACAGTCTGGGGAAGCTTGCAGTGCTGCTGCCATGCTATCATTTTTTGGTAGATAAAGAGAAGAGTTCAGTCTGCCAATTTTCAGAGCTCTCCTTTGGCTCAAATGGTACAAGCCTCTAATTTTGGAACCAAAGGCTCTGGTTTCCAGCTTCTTAGATACGTGTGTAATTTACAAACTCCCAGAGCAGGTTGCCTCTACCTCTCCTTCTCCCATTGGAAATAATTACTCAGATTGTCTTCAGAAGGAGCAAAAGCAGGCCTTTTATAAAGGAATATCTAGTGCCTGCTAAAAACCGCAGCTGAAAAGTAGATTGGCCTGACTCCTCCTTCCATTCCCTTCCTCTGGAAGCCAGCCATCTCTACACCCTCTTTCCCATTAGCTCACTCATGCAGGTAAAGGCAGGACTTTGCCCATAGTCTGTAGTCATGTGGTTCAGGTGAGTTGCTGGGCTCAAGGAGGCGAGTCACTACAAAAAGAGCCAGTTACTAACTTCATGCATTTGGATGCACCCTGTGGGTACTACTGGCTTTAGCTACAGGTAGTCAACAACCTCCTTAGATTAAACAGGCCTGGGTAACAGCTGTGCCAAGGCAGTGACTTTAAAACTACCTATCTTTCTGTCAAAACAATGGCAGTCAATGTATTAAACTGACAGAAAGGGAAAATGTTATATGTTAATAGTGATCAACCTCTGAAATGGAACCTTATAAATTATAAAACCCAGCACTTCTTTGTTTATAGCTAGTGATTTACATCTGGATCACTGTACTCATTTTGCTGTAGAAATTGATTTATCCAATCAAGCGCTTGATGTTCTGCCGAGTGCAAACTGCACTGAAATAGAGGTTGTTGGATGTTTTTGTCTGCTGTGTTTGATGGAATATCCTGCATTCTGTCATTTTGATGGCACTGAATTATGATCAGGTAAGACTGAGCAGCTACTGTCCCCACAGGACCCTCATGACAATGAGAGCTGCATAGAGTAAAACCTTGCATTAATAAAGCAAGGGCTGTGGAAGAGAGTGGCCAGGAGAAGCTGGTCCCAGACGAACGAAAATAGTCTTTTCCCCATGCCGGGACTTTTGGCCCAAGGTTTTGTTCTAAAATGTATAGCTCACAGGGTGTAATTGACACAAACAACAGACAGTTTATTTGAAGAAGTAGAAAACAAAAGAAAAGAGAGTCAGGTAACTCAGTCCCTTAGATCCAGATCATCAAAGTTATTTAGGCATCTAAATGGGAGTTTGGCACCTAAATACTGTGCTGTTGAACTCTAACTCTTAAGAGGCTGTTTTAGTTTCTGATGATAGTTTCTGCTATAGCATGGACTGGTTTCCCTTTGAATTTCTCCTTCATTCTGAGCCAGCTTTATTCCTCTCCCTTTTATAGCAGGGGGAGATATTTGAAGCCTCATTCTCCTTT
The DNA here is from genome assembly GCA_033296515.1 of Macrochelys suwanniensis. Lineage (NCBI taxonomy): Eukaryota > Metazoa > Chordata > Testudines > Chelydridae > Macrochelys > Macrochelys suwanniensis. The sequence goes on from CM065783.1 coordinate 38,766,660, forward strand.
TACACTGTTTAAATCTGAGTAAGAGCTAAAACTGATGCACAGAGAAAGCATTGCACATTTACGTAGAGGAATATAAGCAGCACCTTATACTTCCTTGCCTGAACTACCAGTGATTTAGCAGTGAAGTTAGTTTTGCATAGCAATGGAGACAGACCACCAGAGATGCTCACAAAAACAAGCACACTTTCAAGTACTGAAGGAAAAAATATGGAAATTAATAGCTAGGTACATGCTGTGTCATTTCTGTACTGTAAAGTTAGCATCATGAGTATGCAAATATGGCAAGGCTGCCAACAACTTCATCAGGATTACTGCTGCCATAAATCAGATTCTGATCTCTGTTATGCAAGCGCAAATTGTGCATAAATCCAGTGAAGTTAGGGGAGATATGCTGGATTTGCACTGCCAGAATGGAGATCAGAATCTGGCCCCACATGTCAAATTGCATTCATAAAATCAGCATATTCTGAATGTCCCTGCTCTGTATTCAGTATGCCTCCTTCCCAACCGATATTAGGTGAGGAAGTCAACAATTGGGCCTTATGTGTGAAATGAATCTTGCATCATAAATTGTGATATGGGAATGAAATGAGGCGAGGGCAGAGTGCAGGAAGTGAGTAGGTGAGCCTGCATTCTGATCACTTAGGCCAGTGGTTCTCAACCTATTTATCATCGTGGGCTGCATACGCAGCCCACAAAGTGTCACCTGAACCACAGGTTGAGAACCACGGTGCCCCCCACAAACCCCGATGCCTAGTGCCCTCTGCCCAGAGACCCCTCCACAGAATGAGGCCAGGAGCAGAGCACCGGGCACGGGGCTGGCGGCAGGGACCCGGAGCCCACCGTGACCCCCGAGTCTGCATGCAGGACCATGCGGCAGCTGGCAGCCCAGAGCTTGCTGCATGGCAGAGCAGCTGGGACTGGGACCCGCAGCCTTTAGCACACAGCTGAGCTGGGCCACAGCTGTGTGCTAATTGGGCTGCCTGAGGACTGTGGGTTGAGAACCGCTGACTTAGGCTATGTCTACGTTACAGCTTATGTTGGCAAAACATGTTGCTCAGGGGTGTGAGTATTCCACCCCGTCTGAGTGACATAAGTTATACCAACATAAACGCTACTGTGCATAGTGCTATGCCAATGGGAGAGCTTCTTGTGGAAGTGGGGTTTTGATGCCGACAGGTGAACTCTCACCTGTTGGCATAGAGTGTCCTTACCATATGCGTTGCAGGAGCTGCAGCACTGTACATAATGGCCATATTGGGTCAGACCAAAGGTCCATCTAACCCAGTATCCTGTCTTCCGACAGTGGCCAATGCCAGGTGCCCCAGAGGAAATGAACAGGTAATCATGAAGTGCAGGTAATCATGAAGTGACCCATTCCCTGTTTCTCATTCCCAGCGTCTGGCAAACAGAGGTTAGGGACACCATCCCTGCCCATCCTGGCTAATAGCCATTGATGGACCTATCCTCCATGAATTTATGTAGTTCTTTTTTGAACCCTGTTATAGTCTTGGCCTTCACAACATCCTCTGGCAAAGAGTTCCACAGGTTAACTGTGTGTTGTGTGAAGAAATACTTCCTTTTATTTGTGTTAAACCTGCTGCCTGTTAATTTCATTTGGTGACCCCTAGTTCTTGTGTTATGAGAAGAAATAAATAACACTGCCCTATTTACTTTCTCCACACCAGTCATGATTTTATATCCCCCCTTAGTCATCTCTTTTCCATGCTGAAAAGTCCCAATCTTATTAATCTCTCCTCATAAAAAAGCTGCTCCATATGCCTAATAATTTTTGTTGCCCCTTTCAGAACCTTTTCCAATTCCAATATATCTTTTCTGAGATGGAGCAACCACATCTGCATGCAATATTCAAGATGTGAGCGTACCATAGATTTATATAGAGGCTATGATATTTTCTGTCTTCTTTTCTATCCCTTTCTTAATGATTCCCAACATTCTCTTAGCTTTTTTGACTGCTGCTGCACATTGAGTGGACGTTTTCAGAGAACTATCCACAATGACGCCAAGATCTCTCTTTTGATTAGTAACAGCTAATTTAGACCCCATCATTTTGTGTGTATAGTAGGGGGTTATGTTTTCCAATGTGCATTACTTTGCATTTATCAACACTGAATTTCATCTGCAAATTTGTTTCCCAGTCACTCAGTTTAGTGAGATCCTTTTGTAGCTCTTCATAGTCTGCTTGGGACTTAACTATCTTGAGTAGTTTTGTATCATCTGCAAATTTTGCCAACTTGCTGTTTGCCCCTTTTTCCAAATCATTTATGAATATGTTGAATAGGACTAGACTCAGTACAGACCTTTGGGGACACCACTATTTACCCCCTCTCCAGTCCGAAAACTGTCCATTTATTCCTACCCTTTGTTTCCTATCTTTTAACCAGTTACCAATCCATGAGAGGACCTTCCCTCTTATCCCATGACCACTTACTTTGCTTCAGAGTCAGTGTAGACATGGCCTTAGAGACTAATTAGTGCCCCAAGAGAAGCTGATTGGGGTAATAATCTGATCAAGCTGGTGTGCTGGGTGGGGTAAAAACTTAATTGACTCCATCAGCTAGGGCTGATAAAAGATGCAACAGGAAGAAAGGGAGAGGAGGGAAGGAACAAGGCTAGCTGGGTCTAGTCATACAGGGGTCTCAGAGTAGGGAGACCTCTGCTCCCCGCCAGGTCCTGCTGGCGGGGTATGGGGGACTGTGGCTATATTGGTGAAGGGGAATCAAAATAAAATTTCACTGAGAGTACACCTGGTGGAGTCCATGTGGTTTCTCCAGGGAAGAGGACAGGATGGAAACAGGCCCCTGTTATAGGGTGGAATCGATTTCAGAGTTGTGGGGTGCAATGGATGCTTATTTATACTGTGGTAATGACCAAAGGTCCCAAGGGCCAGACACTGTAGAAATATAAAGAAGGCCATATGCCCTTAGACAAGGAGCTTACTCTGCCAAGATTTTGATTGCCCTGTTCCTGTTCCTCCGTGAAGGACTGTAAAATGTAGCAAACGATAGTGACAGATCCTATGTCCCATAAATAGGACATGTTTCTATAAGGGCCTACATTTCATTTGCACTAAGGCTTACACCTCTCTGATGGTGTAAAGAGGATTTCAGTTGGATGAACATATAATTCACTCCCCGCTTCAAGCCCCTTACTCTGCCAGAGTCATGTGGCCTTAAAGTACATAGGAATTGTAATTAAGTAAAATTTAAGGCTAACATTTTCAGAGCAGCCTAAGGGATTTAGGTTCCCAAATCCCATTGTTTTTAGTTAAATTCCCCCCACACCCTCCCCCCAAAAATAAGGATGGGATGAAAACAATAAAAGAACAACAAAAGAAGAGAAAAGGAAGGAAGTGGGACAGGGAGAGGAAAGGAGAATGACATTTCAGTTTCTATCCACTAGGAATTAATCAAAGATTTCTAAAAAGTCAGGTCAAGCCTTTTAAAATGTGTTGGAGCTCCCTCTTCTTTGAAACATTACCTACTCTTTAGCTGCCAGGTCAGCCACTTTGCTGTGCCACACTGCTATCGCTGGAGGCAGCCTTTTACGTTCAAAGGGAGACAGAGTAGGTGCTAGCTCCCTAGACTCCTTTGAAAATTCCACCCTAACTGTCAGAATAACTTCAAGGATGCAGAGTGAGGCTCCTTTGATGTGACTAATGCAGATATTCAAATGAGATATTTAACTTTCATGGAGGTGACTAGGTTGGTCTATCTGAGCATGATTACTGGCAGTACACTAAAGCTTGAGCCAGTTGGATTCATGAGAAATGTATTTTAGTGATGGTGTGTTGTGTTGCAGAAAATCAGAGTGACCATAAAAAAATCACCACAACAGGGGTTCTGCCTTGTTCAAAGGGCATATGATTATGTTGGAAGAGTGGTTATTTCCCAAGTGATTGTAAGTTCCCTACCATAATTTTCCTATCATTCTGCTGACAGGCTGCTGAGCAAGAAGATCCCAATCTCCTTGATGCAGGATAATCAAATGGCATGATAAGAAGGTTCCGTGTATAGCAATTTGATTCTTTCCAAGTGTTTTTTGGTCACCTTGAGCAATCTTCCCATTCACGCCTCAGTTCTTCCCTGTTTCACTTTAGTACTCTGTGCAATAACAGATTGCAGAATTCAGTTTCACACTACGTGCTTCTTTGCAGCACCCCACCTCAGAAAGAAATCTTTAGGGATGTTTTGTGCTCATGCTTTAGCCTCTTGTACAGTAACTTTGGCCTTTTTCAATGTGATGTGCAAGAACTTAGACTATGCCAGCTGAGACATATATAAATACAGAACCCAGAGAGGCAGCAACTTTTACTTGTTCAGAGACAAGTCATGGCAACTATTACTACATTGTAGGAGCTTTGGTTTATGATGTCCATTAAATGCTGCCCAGTTGTTTGAAATCATACTTATTATCTTATGATCAAACACATTTATCATGCACCCAAAAATGCAAGAAAAAAATCATCGCTATAAGGTATGAGAGCTACAAAAAGAGCTAAGTTACTGTATGGTTAACAAATTTAAATAGCCAAATGTACCCTAGGAACCCCCAGGAGGGACAATTGAGCCTCAAATGGGTCCTGTTTAAGTTGGCTATTGTAATGATTTCACCTTTATTTTTATTAAACTAGGTTCATTTTTACCTACAGTATTTACAACCTATCTTATCAATTTGGCTTTTTTCGCTGCTGTTCCTATTACATGGTTTTGATTACATCACTCCTTTTTTTATTTTTAGAAAAGTAATTGGGTCAAGATTTAAGCTATCCATACAAATTGCTAATTTTATACACACTAAAGTTGGACAACGGACGAAGATAGGTAACAGGGATTGTTGTTTTAAGAGTTGTTTACTGATGACTTCTTAGTGTCCAGCACTCTAACTAATTTCATCAAAGAAATATGCTTCCATGTGTTCCCAGAAGAAATTCTGTTTCATGAGATGTAGCTGGCGTACAACAACTAAGGGCAGCTAACGCCATTAATGTTTTTTGGAAAATACATTTAGGACCAAATTTTCAAAGGGCTTCTGCAAGTACACTTGTTTTATGCCTGTGTTCAATTGCATGTAATGTTGGGTGCATTGCCATGTAGAAATTATATATCTAGAGCGCCTGACTTTTTGATCCCATTCACACCATTTTAAAGCAGGACTAGTAACCCTGCTGAAGTTACATCAGTGATATAAATGAAATCAGTATAGGGTCCAAAATCTGCTGCAAAACCAGTTTGGATCACTTACAGGCAAGGCTTTTTATTTGCAAGGTTTGTGGCCATATTTGGAGGTCCTTTGAAAGTTTGTCCCTTAACAGCAACAATAGTCCACAGGTCCAGACAAAGTTCCTATTCCAAGCCTGCCTATATAGGCAATTTTCTGTGGACATAAACTTGCTTTTTTGGCTATTGGGTCATTGCAGTGCCTGTTGTCTTGGACCATCCACACTCACTTGCTCAGCAAAAGAATAGAAGGATTCTTGTAAGTTTCATAACTATGTTTTTTCTTTAACTTTTCTTTAATTAAACGTATGGAGGGCTGGAGACTACTGGATAGAAACTGCATGATCCTCAGAATCAGAAATGAAACTGGTCATGTCTGTTCCTCTATTAACCTCCAGACTTGTCCATGCTACAGATAGAGATATTTGAAAACTGTGCTTAAATATAATTCAGATATACTGAGCATTAGGGAGCAGTGTTTGGCCAGATGGTTTAGGTTAAGGCCAATCATGTTCAAGGAAATTTATAAAACTATATGTTATAAAAGCAACCAAACATTGTTAGTATAGTGTGCAATAATACATCAACCTGAGAGATCTGCTATACAGACCTGGCTCTGTGTCCAAGCACCTAGCCAATTGTGTTCAAAACTGGCTTCAAGGGAAGCTTTTGTTTGCACCATGTTTTAAAGGCAGGGCTGGTAGCATCGCCTATTCTAAGGTTGCCTGACACTTCCCATTAGAAGACCCTGTTTTCAATTGCTTGAACCATTAGTGCTGAAATTTTCCATGCGAGGTGCCTGTGGCTATGTTATTAAAAAAATGATTCAAAACAGTTCAGTCCTTTTCAAGAATGAGGCTAGGGAAAAATACATTGTTTTGTGCACGTTGAAGAAAATTCTGGCAACCTCTCTTTGACAAGCTCTAATGCCCTCATGCTTTGGAGTAGGGATTTGAAATATGGCTTTTGTGTCAGGGATGTGCCTTTTTGCCATCCCTAGGAAAATTTGCCCACATTTAGCTAAGTTATAAGCCTTTGAAAAACTGCAGCTTACACATGCTCAGTAGAGACTTGTTCGATTTATTGGCTAAATTCCCTAAAGATTTATTACATTAAAAGAACATTATTAAGGTTATAAATTCAAGCATTCAAAAGTTAGAAAATACCAGAACAGAGTGAAATCCTCATGTTCCCGCACATTTGAGTGGTGAGATAGAGGGCAGTCAAGGATCTCTGATCATGGATGTTCACAATACTGGTAAGCGAGTGACTCATTAGTCAGCTGAAGATCTAACTCAACGAAATCAAGCTCTACTGAGATGTTTTTAAACTAGAAATCTGTATTTCCCTCTTCATGTGTCAAGCAGTTCACTAAATTTTCAACACATACCAGTAATTATACTTATCATCCAAACCTAGGCCAATCCTACATTGAAATTCACTCCTGCAGACAGCTGTGTGGAATGCCATTGGGTTCAATGAGAGTTCACATGGGTGCTGGGGCCCATGCTAGTGAATCCCAATCCAAGATCAGAAACCTGGTCCAATTTTAACAGTTCTTTGTCAAATAAGTAATTCATACTCAGATATACAGCTCAATGTCTGATTTTTTTTCAGGACAACTTCTTGGCATACAGAGCTACAGAATACAGCATCATTGAACTATATGGCCATTACATTAGTTTTTAAAATTAATATTATGGACATTATTCAATATATTTTTATTGCATTAATCGAAAAATATAGAATTCTGCTTGCAGACAAATTAATACTTCTGAAGTAAACTCTGGTAATTCCTAAATAATGACTGTGCTGCTTATTGTATAATGTGGTCTGTTTCAGAGTTTGAAGGTACTTAATACAAATGTGCTATGTGTTAACTATATTACAGTATGTTTACAGAAAAAGTAAAGAAAAATGTCACCTTACTATTTGAAAAGAGTACAAAATCCCCAGCTGAGACAAAGAATGTGAGCTATGTACACTGTAAATGATCCCATTAAACAGGGGTGGGCAAACTTTTTGGCCCAAGGGCCACATCTACGTGGGGAAATTGCATGCAGGGCCATGAATGTAGGGCTGGGGCAGGGGGTTGGGGTGCAGGAGGGGTTCAGGGTGTGGGCTCCAGCCCAGCGCCGCTTATTTGGAGTGGCTCCGGGGTGGCAGCGGCGCGCACCGGGGCCAGGGCAGGCTGCCTGCCTGCCTCCCCTGGCCCCGCGCCGCTCCTAGAAGTGGCCAGCACCACATCCCTGCAGCCCCTGCGGGAGGAGTGGCAGAGGGCTCCGTAGGGATGTGGTGCTGGCCACTTCTGGGAGTGGCACAGGGCCAGGGCAGGCAGGCAGGCAATGGGAGCTGCAAGGGGAGGTACCCACAGACAAGGGTAGCACAGGGAGCCCTCTGCCCCCACTCCCGCAGGGGCCGCAGGGACGTAGTGCCAGCCGCTTCCGGGAGCAGTGTGGCGCCACGGGGATGGCAATCCGGCCCGCAGGTTGTCATTTGCCCACCCCTGCCATTAAACAAAACACAGTTATAGTATGGTTAATGTTGTCTTTCTTCTCCATGTATGGTTCCTGTATATAGGTTTATTATGGAACTTAGCAAGAGGACCAAGTTAGTCCAAATACTTTGTTGAATGTGCCCATCAGAATGACTAACCATTTCCTTGTATGTATTCATTTATTTATTTTGGTTTGCGCACACATTCTCTGAACAGAAGCCCTTTGCTCTAGGTGTTCCTTGGCATGTTTTAAAATTACCGTTATAAAAGTACACTATTCTTCTAACCCCTTCTTTAGCCAGTATCCCAGCAGCTAAAATGACATTCTTGGTCTTTGTGATCTCCCACCAGAGAGCTAGGAGAAGCAAGCAGGCCTAGCATCATGAAGGTTGATAAACTAGGGCTATCTCAGACCAATGAAGTTCAAAGCTGAGGGGACCTCATGGAGAATGCCATACCTGTCCCCCACCCCAGTTTTATATGAGTGCGGCTCCAGCTCAAGCACCCCTGATGATAGCAACGGTGGCATAATCCAAATGAGCTGCTGGATTATGCATCACCGGCAAGGTCTACGTAGATTTAAGGTGCTGTCCCTGTGATGGTGCACAAATGGCAGGTGAACTCCCTCTGTCGGGGGGGGGGGGCAATCTGACCTGTGCCCTCTCTTCTGGCTGTTTCTCCAGCCAATCAACATCACCTGTGTCTTCTCTGAATTGGGTCTTCATTAGCTAGCTCTCATTCATACCCTTGCTGCCCTCCAAACATGATTAAACATTTCACTCTGCCATTCTTTTCTACTGTTATTACTGTAAAACACGGATAGTAATACTTACCAGACAGGAGAGTCCTGAACAACAATTCATGAAGTATTATATACAGTGGCTGCCATTCATTTACCAACAGTTGTTACACAGTTGCCATTGTGATGTCCTATTTTAAGAGTAAGGAACTAGTGCTGTGTCTCAAACAGAACTGTAGGCAAATACTGATTTCTTTAATGGTGACTGCAGTCAATGCTAAGTAGTATTAGGTCTATGCCATAAAACAATTTGAAAGTATTGTGATGCTAAGGTATTATGCATGCCAAGAAGTATACATACATTTTATTCTTACTGAGCCTTCTGTGTGTGAAAGAGCCTTGTGCACCATAGCAAACTGAACAACACCCATTTAAGTATCTGTAGTTTCATTTCCTTGACTCTAACAATTTTTAGTTGTGTAATTACTTCCTTTCATATTTTTGTGTTAATTGCTACATGAGATTAAGAAGGGATGATAGTATTAGACATCATCTAATAGGGTAAAATCTATGGATTCACTCTTTCTTTCTCAGAAAAGCAGAGAGAAGTATCTGTGTTTTCCCCACCCGCACCCCCTTTAAATATGCCTTGTCCCTGTCTTTAAAATTAGCTTTACAGTATTACATCACTGTATGATGTTTTTGCCATCAAACCTGTAGTTTGACCTGCTTATAGTTACTTGATCTGTTTGGTTTGTTAGAGTTCAAGCAAACACATCATACAGTCATGTTAATGTAACAATTTAATAGGCATATGTCATTTCCCCAGGTTGGTATATTGCTGGTGTGCACCATAAAGTTAGCACCGGGTGTTTACATTGGAAGAGACTAAAACAAATACAACGTTTGTTCTGGCTGCTCTGTGGAGTATCATTCAGATCTATGTTCTCAAAGGGTGGTCTGCAGATCATTGGAGGTCTGTGGAGCACTTCCAAGTAGTCAACAGAACTCTTGCTTTCACAGTGGTAAACTGTCAGTCTAAAGCAGTGATGCTCCTATCTAGCTGTAGCTCCATCCAGTACTCTTTCAGGATTTCCAGAGGCTTGTTTTTAACCAACTAAACTTAGGAAGGGAACATCCCACTTTGCAGGTCTGTAGTTGCTTCATGTCTTCTTTGTCGTTGTTGTAAATGCAGCCATGATCCGATTTGCAGTGCATAGCAAAAGTAGAAGGGTAGGAAACATTCAGTATAAAATAAATTGGAGAGGGTAGTGCAGTGTGAGCTGCAAAGAACAAGGGGAGATTTAATAAAAATGAAGTGCTACACACAAGAAGAGGAAAAGGCCCCAAGACCACAGGAAAGATATAAAATGGGGGAATCAACCAAAATGGCCACCTATTGTATTAGAGAGTTCTTTTTAATTTTGTCAGTGGTACTTTGTTAATATTATCTTTCCATGTAACCAAAGGCTGTATTTGACGAAGAGAAGATATGAAATAAGGAGTTCAAGGTTGAGAGGGGAGATGTCCATGAAATAATCTTTATCTTCCACATTAATAAGCTGGAGAAACATTGATTCAGAAACTCCATTTTAACCTCCAGTAGCCTATCAAAATTTAGTATAAATGTATATCAAATGCTACATGTATTGTTTATGTCCAATAGAATACATTTTAATATTGCTCTTCAAAGGTCTGGTCTTGAGAAGTGCTGAGCATGCTGCAAATTCCAGGTATTCAGTTCCAAAGTCCAAACCCATTAAACCCGACTTAAATAGAACCACAAGCTCTTGGTGGACCCTTTCATTCTTTATTTTACCCATTCTCAATCTAATATTTAGCTTTCAGATTTGCATTGGTCATTACATTTTATTAGTTTTCTCAGTTGCCTTGTGTCCCAGGCCTTTTATGCAATCAGTCTCTTATTGCCTTCTGGAAAGTGAAGGCAGAATTTCCAAGAGTAGAATTGTCATGATAACGCATAAAATGGTTTCAGCATTCCTGATTACAACAACATTCCATGGGGCTGTGTCATAGCCATCCAGGAGACATATAGTACATCTTCTTTCATTAGTAGCTATGCAAGAAAAAAAATCAGCTCTTAAAGATAAAAACTCAGTTTATAGACCATCATAGAGTTGGATGCATATGGAAGCTCATTTTAAAATAATACTGTAATTAGCATGAATTTTGGAGCTTTGCATAAGTTCTGTGTTCACTTCACTTTCGTTTACCAATTTTTAACAAGTAAAAGGTCAAACAAAAGCAAACCACTAATGGAGACAAATTATGCTTTCTGTGTAGTCCTGCATGAAAGCATTAGACAGTTGCATTCCAGCACTCATGTCCAATCACATATAAATTGGCTGAAAAATAAGAATGAGGATAGTATAGTTTTTCTCATCAATAATATTTGGATGCATTTTAACAGCCACTTTCCATTTTCTGATCTCAAAGCACAATACAAATATTCAGCTTGAGGTAGGTGAGGGATGTGTATGGAACAGTTAATCCATGACTGGACTGGAACACAACAGCCACTTAGCACAGCAACAAAGCATATCTATTTAGGACAGGAAGTAAGGCAGAGTACTGGCGCTAGGGCCATAAGTACAAGGTAATTATGTAGCCATAAAAATGGCCAGATCATTTCCTTTTCTGTGAAGCTGCAACATGAATCCCTCTTAGTACCACATAATCACTCACCCTGCTGTTGATGGCAGCTGGTGTAAAATAAATTGAAGAGATTAGTGCAGTGTGCAGGCAGCTGGTGTGGAGGAGAATGAAACAGCAGCCTCTCTCAAAGTCAGCCACTTCATTATGGGCCCCATCCGATGCCCAACGGAGTCAAAGGAAGTCTTTCCTCTAACTTCAGTGGGAATTGGATCAGGCCCTAAGAAAGGAGGAATGGGGCCATTCCAAGAGAAGAGAACTCTTATTTAGCTACTCAGGAGAATCATAATTGTGATTCTGTTGATTTCCTAGACCCAGCGGGGGCAGTTTGACTTCCTTTGTGTCCTTTAGCAAATCACATAACCTTTCTCCACATTAGTTTTCCCATCTGTAGAAGTGAGTTAATAACATTTACCTTTTTCAGAGAGATGTTATGAAGATTAAAGTTTGTAAAGGACTTTGAAGATAAAAACATTATGAAAGTGCTTTGCTATTATTACTGTTGCAAGGGGCAATAAATCCTGATTCAGGCACCTGAATGTTGATTTAGGCCTCTGATCCTAGTTTATATAAGAATCTATGTGCCTCACAGATATTTAGGTGGCTAACTTTGACCAGCCAAGTATGAAAATTTGGGCCAAGATAGTTATTTTCTTGTCATAAAATCTGCTTGCTTAGCAGTAAGACAGTATACAGGAGGAGCGAGAAAGAAAGAGACAGTTTTGGCTAAGCATGCATAAATAATAGATAATATCCTTTAGGAATAGCCTTATTTTCCCTGATGCATGACCCCAGTTTTTTCTTCTCTTCAAAGCTTTCAACCGATTTTGTGCATCACGGAAAAACCCACAAAGATGTCAAGAAACTCTGAGTTTTAACTTGCTTAGTTTTCCTCCTCATAGCTGTGTGAGAGTGAGGGTGAAATAGGCAAGGAGTTCACCCCCATACATTTGTGGGTTGTAGCCTGATTCTTAACTGCTAAATAAAATCAAAGCTAAGTTAGCTCTATGGCCTACACAGGATGCCCAAACTTCTATGGGACTTCTTTCAAGGTCAAACCCATCTGTATGGTGGTCCAGTGGTTCCATGTAGTATAGCCAGAGGCGGATTATGGTTTTGTGGGGCCCTGGACGAGAGCAAGGGGGGGCCCCTCCCCACCCCTTCCACCTGCAGTCTCCCTCCCATGCTCCTGCTAGGGAAATGGGGTCAGGGCACAGTGGCTTGCACCATGCCCCCACCCAGCATTCCTGCCAGGGAGTGGGGTCAGGGTGTGAGGGTGCCCATTTTTCCAGGGCCCCCCAATTGGCCAGGGCCCCTGGGCACAGGTCCCATTGGCTCAGTGGCTAATCTGCCACTGAGTGTAGCACCACTTCATGGCAACAGGACTGGCTTGGGAACTTGCTTAACAGCCACCTCCAAACTCCACGTTTGGAGGAGCAGGGCTCATAGACTCATAGACTTTAAGGTCAGAAGGGACCATTATGATCATCTAGTCTGACCTCCTGCACAACGCAGGCCACAGAATCTCACCCACCCACTCCTGGAATAATCCTCTCACCTATATCTCAGCTATTGAAGTCCTCAAATCATGGTTTAAAGACTTCAAGGTGCAGAGAATCCTCCAGTAAGTGACCCGGGCCCCATGCTGCAGAGGAAGGCGAAAAACCTCCAGGGCCTCTGCCAATCTACCCTGGAGGAAAATTCCTTCCCGACCCCAAATATGGCGATCCGCTGAACCCTGAGCATGTGGGCAAGACTCACCAGCCAGACACCCAGGAAAAAGTTCCCCGTAGTAACTTCTAACATCCCATCACTGACCATTGGTCTTATTTACCATGGATGGCAATTGATTGACTTTTGACCAGGGCCTGCTCTAACTTTTTTGCCACCACAAGCAAAAAAACAAAAACAAACTACAAGCGCTGCCCCCCCCAAACAAAAAAAACACACACACCCCAGCGCCCACGGAAACACCCCCACCCCCAGTGTTCATAGAATCATAGAATCTCAGGGTTGGAAGGGACCTCAGTAGGTCATCTAGTCCAACCCCCTGCTCAAAGCAGGACCAAACCCAACTAAATCATCCCAGCCAGGGCTTTGTCAAGCCTGACCTTAAAAACCTCTAAGGAAGGAGATTCCACCACCTCCCTAGGTAACCCATTCCAGTTCTTCACCACCCTACTAGTGAAAAAGTTTTTCCTAATGTCCAACCTAAACCTCCCCCTCTGCAACTTGAGACCATTACTCCTTGTTCTGACATCTTCTACCACTGAGAACAGTCTAGATCCATCCTCTTTGGAACCCCCTTTCAGGTAGTTGAAAGCACCTATCAAATCCCCACTCATTCTTCTCTTCTGCAGGCTAAACAATCCCAGTTCCCTCAGCCTCTCCTCATAAGTCATGTGCTCCAGCCCCCTAATCATTTTTGTTGCCCTCCGCTGGACTCTTTCCAATTTATCCACATCCTTCTTGTAGTGTGGGGCCCAAAACTGGACACAGTACTCCAAATGAGGCCTCACCAGTGCCGAATAGAGGGAAATGATCACGTCCCTCGATCTGCTGGAAATGCCCCTACTTATACAACCCAAAATGCCATTAGCCTTCTTGGCAACAAGGGCACACTGTTGACTCATATTCAGCTTTTCGTCCACTGTAACCCCTAGGTCCTTTTCTGCAGAACTGCTGCCCAGCCATTCGGTCCCTAGTCTGTAGCAGTCCATGGGATTCTTCTGTCCTAAGTGCAGGACTCTGCACTTGTCCTTGTTGAACCTCATCAGATTTCTTTTGGCCCAATCCTCTAATTTGTCTAGGTCCCTCTGTATCCTATCCCTACCCTCCAGCATATCAACCACTCCTCCCAGTTTAGTGTCATCTGCAAACTTGCTAAGGGTGCAGTCCACACCATCCTCCAGATGGTTAATGAAGATATTGAACAAAACCGGCCCCAGCACCGACCCTTGGGGCACTCCACTTGATACCGGCTGCCAACTAGACATGGAACCATTGATCACTACCCGTTGAGCCCGACCATCTAGCCAGTTTTCTATCCACCTTACCGCCCATTCATCCAGCCCATACTTCTTTAACTTGCTGGCAAGAATACTGTGGGAGACTGTATCAAAAGCTTTGCTAAAGTCAAGAAATAGCACATCCACTGCTTTCCCCTCATCCACAGAGCCGGTTATCTCATCATAGAAGGCAATTAGGTTAGTCAGGCATGCCTTGCCCTTGGTGAATCCATGCTGACTGTTCCTGATCACTTTCCCCTCCTTTAAGTGGTTCAGAATTGATTCCTTGAGGACCTGTTCCATGATTTTTCCAGGGACTGAGGTGAGACTGACTGGCCTGTAGTTCCCCGGATCTTCCGTCTTCTCTTTTTTAAAGATGGGCACTACAACATTGTGCCGCAACATCCCCGCCCGCCCCCCCCCAGCTCCTCTCCCTGCTGGAGCGCCGCAGGGCAGGGCGGCCAGCCCGTCCGCGGCCCCACTCTCCTGGCTGGCCGGCCGGCCAGAGCGCCATGGGGCAGGGCAGCCAGCCTGCCCATGGCCCCGCTCTCCTGGCAGCCGGAGCGCTGCCCCCCCCCAAGGTGCCGCCCCAAGCACGTGCTTGGTAGGCTGGTGCCTGGAGCCGGCCCTGCCTTTGACTAAGATCATGTTATCCCATCAAACCATCCCCTCCATAAACTTATCTAGCTTAATCTTGAAGTCAGATAGGTCTTTTGCCCCCACTGCTTCCCTTGGAAGGCTGTTCCAGAACGTCACTCCTCTGATGGTTAGAAACCTTCATCTAATTTCAAGTCTACACTTCCTGATGCCAGTTTATATCCATTTGTTCTTGTGTCCACTGAGGGCTTCACTGAGCTGACAAAATCATTGTGTAGCTGTAGCAAGCTGAGTGAGAGCCTAAACCCAGCAGAAATGGCATATTTTCCTCAGGGGTGGAGCCATTCCATTCTACCCTTGCACGACACTTGCTTGGGGTGCCCAGGACTGTGAATCACCAAGTTATGCCCCCAATTCTGTGAGATTTTCTGGTCTCCCCAGTCTGTCAGCTACCTAAACCATCTCCTCGGGGCTCTGCCAGCCCCTATTTGGCCTTGCAGGTTAACACTTGGTGTACCCCAGTTCCTGAGTTTCACTGAAGCATTCCCCTATAGTGGCCAGCCCCTATAGTGGCCAGCCCCTATAGTGGCCAGCACTGGACACTCTCAGTAACTCCAGGTTTGCTATTCCCAAGGGAACATTATACACTCCGGCTAGATTGGTACAATTCAGGATCAGGTCCTTTATAGCCCCACAGCATGGAGATATAGTGAAACAATCATAAGTTTCTGATCAAAGATTAATATTTAAGAGTGTGACAGGTTGTCACCCCTGGGGTGCAGGTTGGGAGCCATGGGAACTGCTGCATCCCTTTAACCTCCCAGCTGGGCTGGCCTTTTCTATACTACTTTGTTGGTGACTCACAGCCTCTTCAGGCCCTGTGGTCACTCAACATGACAGCAGGTGGTGCCACACACCAAAACTGAGCTACCTGAGTGCCTTACTCAAAGACAGGCAGGAGACAACAGCCAATTTCCCAGTTCCTTCACCCTGCACCCTTGCTGGAGTATGAACCCAAAATTGTATCATCTTGCACTGCACAGGGATCTGTACAAAATAAGCTCATAAAGTTCACCCCTCCCTCAATATGGAGAGGAATATGCAACAAACTTGTGTTAACCAACCAGAGATTTCCCCGCTGGACACTTCATTTAAAGGCACACTGGTTTAGCTTGAAACATAAAACAAGTTTATTAATTACAAAAAGATAGATTATAAGTGATAGCAACCAGATCAAAGCAGATTACCTAATAAATAAACAAAACTGCAAACTAAGCCTAAAATACTAGAAAGAGTGGATATGAATTAGGAATTTCTCACCCTGACTGATGATACAAGCAGGCTTGCAGATTCTCCAGGGACAAGCTGCACGTGCTTTGCAGCTTGGGCTCCCCACCCCCATTCCAAGTCCTTTTTTTTTTTTTTGGAGCTTCTCTCAGTTGTTGAGTTATGAGGGAGTGAAGAGCAACAGATGATGTCACTCCCCACGTTACATAGCCTTTCCATAGGGCGGGAACCCTTTCTTTTAAACTTGGTTTCTAAACCAGTTTGTGGAAAAACACAGGTACCCAAAATGAAGTCCAGAGTCATGTCACATGCCCATGCAGAGTCATAGCAGTCATTACTTACAGGCTGGCTGAAACATCCACAGGAAGGCTCAGCTATTTCACAGCTCATTGTCTTTGTTGATGAGCCATTAGCACTGTCTGGCTTCATCATTGTTGTACCTGAAAGGATGGCTGTGTGTGTTTTCCAGAGTAAGCATCTTTGAAATACAGATCCATATCTATAACTTTGGATACAAAAATGATACATGTATACAAACAGGATAAGCATAGTCTACAAATCACAGCCTTTCCAATGACACCTTACATGACCCATCTTGTACAAAATGCATCATAATTATGCCTTAATCATATCATATATAATAATATTACTATGATGAATATGGGGTGTAGTGTCACAAAGAGCTACTGAGTAAGAATAATGGAAACAGAAATGATTACATATCAAATAAAAAAGTGCAACACACTTCTTAGAGTCTAAAACTTATCTTTAACAGGCTAAATCCTAGCCTCTTAAAGTTGGTATAGGTACTTCCACCTTTTCATGTTTCTCTGAATCTATAAATATCTGCTTACTGTATGTTCCATTCCATGCATCTGATGAAGTGGGTTCTAACCCACGAAAGCTTATGCTGAAATAAATTTGTTAGTCTCTAAGGTGCCAAAGTAATCCTGTTCTTTTTGCTGACACAGACTAACATGGCTGCTACTCCGAAACCTGTCTCTAGAGCAGTTTCTCACCTAGTTGCTCCAGGATAGGATGGGAATCATGCTCATGAATATAATCGCACTGCTCGATCACTTCCTGAAATGCAGGATGGCAGGGTGCTGTCACTGTCCCCCAATCACAAGCCAAATAAACTGCTGAAGCACATCCCCACAAACAGCACTTTTCCACTTTCCAGTTTTTCTCCACCCATTAAATCTTACAATCCTCCAAATGTATTTTGCTCAGACTGGTGATTGCAAATGAGACAATACCCAATAAACATCACTGGTCTGGCAGAAAACCAGTTTCTCACCTTTGCTGGGGAGTAACACCAGCATGGGCATCACTTTTTAAATATCCTCAGTACATACATCACGGTAATAATGCCCAGCATGATCCTGACTTTCATTCAAGCTCTCACATGACATTCTTTTTAGGTAAATACTATGACAGGAATGTGTTAGGTGCAGCGAGTTTGTCAGGCTGGTTAGGAATGGCTAAGAGGTAAACCCCTTGCTAGCTGGCACCAATGGGCCTCTGTGTCACAGCTTGTATTGTCACCTGGCTGGGCACAGAGAAAAGAGTATGTTGAAGCATTTAACAGGATGGTGTAGTGTGAGTGCTCATGCTCCAGGAGGAACTGGGCCTGGAGGAGGCACAGAGCTCCTACTGGAGCAGTGGGTCTCTGTACTAATCCCAATGCAGAACTGGCCCTATCAGACCCAATGGGTCCTACCACTTTTATTTTAAAAACACCTATGTATATTCTAAAAAAAAATAATTCATGAACAGTATATTTTATGCTTCGGTTAATTTAAAGTACTCGATTCATATTTGTGGTACTAAGTTTTGTGATGAATACAGCCAAATAATCAATGCAGATGTAATTTCTCTGTTCTGAAAACAATTACCGCAACATAACTGAAGTGCCAGTAATTATTTCAAGTTTTGTGCAAGTATTATTTATTGATAAAGAATGAAAATAAGAATTTAATAGGATTTGTGAAAGATGAACATGTTTCAAGCCCTGGAGATTCCTTTGTGAATGGAGGTTTATAGAAAGAAATGACCAATTAAATGTATAGATTTATCATTTTGTAGAAATAGTGAATCTCCAGTCAGATTTTTTTAAAGGCAGCTTTTCTAGGGTTGATCTTTCTCTTGTCTTTCACCAGTGCCTGAGAAATGAAAAATATTTTTAGTTTATTAGCTGGAATGGAGAGATAGAATAACAGTTATTTCAGTAAAACGAAAATAAGAAAGAAAAACTTGTAGCACCTTAGAGACTAACAAATTTATTTCAGCATAAGCTTTCGTGGGTTAGTACCCACTTCATCGGATGCATGGCTTCTGTTTGCAGTTGAAATCCATCAACTTCAGCCATGCATCCGATGAAGTGGGTACTAACCCATGAAAGCTTATGCTGAAATAAATTTGTTAGTCTCTAAGGTGCTACAAGTTTTTCTTTCTTATTTTCGTTTTGCTGACACAGACTAACACGGCTACTACACTGAAACCTATCATTATGCAAGTTATTTCAGTGATTGCTGGATAAAAAAGAAATTATGGCCAGTTTATGATTTTTTTTCTACTGTGAAGAGATTATAACAGGTTAAAAGAGTTGAAGTCAGCACCTGGTCATGAATGGCGTTCAATAAGGGAGAAGTAAAATAAAAATTAAATACAGAATCTCACTCACATTGCAACCAGCATCTTGATGTCTAAGCTCACTTCCTCATTAACCAACTTCTCTCAATGGCACCAGATAATACTTCTATGCTGGTCAGGATGATGTGTACATCCTAATTTAGCATTTATGGAAGTAACCATAGGGGGGAAAATTTACATGTTCTTTTTTCTTTCTTGAATTCTTGGGAGAAAAAAAATGGAAAATTATTTTCAGGTCTAAAACGGGAAAGAAAATGCATAGGGGCATATTCTCTGGTGCACTCTGGCTGCTTTGTACTGCTGCAGAGAGGCCCATGTATGGTGTTTTTAACGAGGAAGTGCAAAATAACCTGCTTAATTTATAGTGACCATCCTCTCCCCTCCCAGCCAACACACACTTTAAAAATAGCCTAAAAAGCATTAAATCACATTTTGGTCTGCAAAATTTCAATTTAAATATGAAAGAAATATTGGAGCCCTGGCAAAGCACCTGAAACCACTAACCTCCCTCCTTCCTGTTTATAATTTGAAAAGATCTACAGTTTTTCAAAATTGGTAAAAAATTGCACCTGCAGTGCAAAACCAAGTTTCAGCCCCAAATGAACCCTTCTAGTCAAGATTTATACTTCTAAAAATGGGGCTTATAAAGGAAATAGTGAGATTACAAATGCACTAAAGGTCCAGAGTAACAATAATATACCTTTGCTGCTAAATTACTGTTTTTGTGCAGGAATAGGATTGGGGCGCCTGAATTTGCAAGATGCTGAGCATCTCCTGGGAGGAGTTAAGCATACTCAATTCCACATGATACCATTAAGAGCTGAGATGCGCAGTACCTGGCAGAATCAGACCCCCTATGAAACTGAGTGTCTATTTGATGAGTTTCTCTTTGTCAGTGTCCATAAGTGGAATCTAAAATAACTGCAGTAACTCAGGAAAAAGATTCTGGTCTGAATTTTCAAAAGTGTCTAGTGCTTTTGGGTGCCTCAAGTTTTGGTTGCCCAATTTAAGGCATCTTAAAAGGACCTGATGTTCAGAAAGTGCTGTGCACACGCTCTGAAAATTAGACCTCTTTAAGAAATCTAAGGTTGGGCATGCAAAATTAGCATTCACTTTTGAATGTTTAGGCTCCGGTGTCATTTTGGACAGCTCAGTGAGACCATCTGTTCAATGTGCGGAAGCAAAGGCAAACAAAATATTAGAATGTATAAGGAATGGAATAAAAAATAAGGCTGAGAATGTTATAATGTCATTATATAAGTTGATGGCACACATCTATCCTAAACTACTGTGTTCATCCTATGACAAAGAGAAAAAATGAGAAATAGAAGAGCCCCAGGGATGAGGGACAAAAATGATTTAGTGTACACAGCAAATGAAGGTGTGATTGCAACATGGGTAGCCGGTGAAGGTAACCATAGAAGTGGCACAGACTTTAGCATAAGCTAGCAACCTGAGCAGGTACCCATAGTCACTGGCATGCTTGTACTGGGTGGTTATTGTTATTATCTGTGCTAGCTAGATTAAAACTGGCATAGGTATGCCTATCGGTGCTGCAATCACACCTTCACTCGCTATGTATAATACCCTTAGCAGCATGGAGAAACTTTTACATGATAGACTAAAATATTATGACTTGGAGAAGAGATGAAAAATTAGAGATCTGATAGAGTTCTCTAAAATAATAGGCACAGAGAAGATCAGTAGGGTGTCCTATTTACCCTTTCCCATAATATAAGAACAAGGGGGCATCCAAATGAAATGGAAAGGCGATACATTTACAACTGATAGAGGAAAATAGTTTTACACAAAGTATAATTAATTCTTGCCACAAGATATTATGGAGTAAAAAAGCTTAACAGGATTTGAAAAGGATTAGACTAGGTCAACAGATGGGCTAGCCCAATATAGCAATTTCTGCCTATCTAAAACTAAAATTAAGCTCAAAACTAGATCAAGCCTTCTACATCATTTGTCTCTCCTGAGCTCAAATTCTACACAGCGTAGGAGAGGAAGACATAATGAAAATTAAACTGGGACCTACTGATGTCTTTTCAGATAGGATCCTAGTTGTTATTGGAGGGCATAAATAAAGAGAGGAACCACTTCATCCCACAAACTAGAGACATAAAGTCTCAGCTCTTCTTAGACATCATTTACATCTTGTCTCCAAAAGCCACTGCTCTGACTGCTGATAGTTAAGTACTGTGACTCTACTTGTTTCCTAAGAAGAGGATGGTAGCCTTGCAATCCAGCCTAAGCAATGAGAAGCTCACAGTCACGCTACTCCTGGAACAGGGCAGGAGCTAAACTCTGGCTCTGACAGCCACAATCTGGTTTCTACTTCCTTCTTGTTCCAGGTGAAGATGTAGTCCTTTTGCTGGCTCAATTTATTTCCCATTCTGCACTGGCCATCATGTAAAGGAGTTGGAGTCAAGGCTTTGTCCACTCCCACACTCCTGATTGCCCATTCCCAGTCCACCTGCATAGGAGGGGGATTAACAACTACTGGTTGATGATTCCTCTCCCCCCCTCCACTCGCCTTTTCATAGAATATCAGGGTTAGAAGGGACCTTAGGAGGTCATCTAGTCCAACCTCCTGCTCAAAGCAGGACTAATCCCCAATTTTTGCTAGAGATCCCTAAATGGCCCCCTTAAGGCTTGAACTCACAACCCTAGGTTTAGCAGGCCAATGCTCAAACCACTGAGCTATCCTTCCTTCACCCATTTCCCCTTTACACAGCTCTGGTGATGCTTGCAGATTGCCATACAAAGGAGTTGCTTTTCTGATCTATCTGAGAAATACTATCATGATTCAATGGTACAGACTTCTTTGCTGAATTAAAGGCTGCCTTGTCTCTTTAAAGCTCGAAGGAGCAACCTTGGGGGGAAATGTTCCTTAATTCTAGTTCCCCCTTCCTGCCAACACGTCCAGTACTCTTATCTTGTCACAGTAATTATGAAGGTCACTCTCAGTAGCCTGGTTCTCTGTTTACCATTCTTTTTTTTATTTCTAAATGCCCTGGAGACTGGGGGGAGTCTGGGGTAGGCTCAGATTAGTTTCAGACAGGGAAGAACAGAGATACAGAAACACAGCTTTTAGCTGAAAATTCAAATTTTAATGTGTTACCAGGAGGCATGGTGTCATTCACAAGGCACCCATAATGTTCACTTCTTATAAAATTCATTATTCAGTTTACTAATGAAAAAACAGAATTTAGCTGAGTTTGTTAATCTCTGAGGAAGCACCTGGAAAATTTAGCTATTGGTACAAGAACAGGTATTTTTTTATGCTTTATAGTTTACTAAATTAAATATTCCACAAAATTTGATTTCTTAAGAACGGAAAGCTCTGCAATGGAGAGCTTGTTTTCATTATTGCTCCATAATCCAAACCTTTCCCTGTAGTGTGCTTCCCTACACACTCAGGATTTGTCAGCAGAATATTCTGTTCTGCTCCATTGTTTTTTCCAATTCTACCACATCTTTTTCAAACATTCCTCCTCCCCACAAACAAATCATATTCCCTTCGATCATACCAAGGGTCATTATTTCAATAGCTTATTCTTAAAATCCCATTACTAATACTGTTTTATGATGGCAAATAGTTGGCTCAACGTTGTATGCTTTAGTTTTGAGCACTTTGTTCTGCCATGGTTTGATATGTACCACAGGGCTAATATATTTCAGCCAGACTCCCTTAAACATCTGAAGTTTAGCATTCCACCCATAGTGTATGGAAATCAAGAGTATAACAAATGCCAGCCTGACAAGTCAAGTTTCTGCTTATTACATTAGCATTGGGATGTTGCTTTACAGCCTGATTAGGATGCTTTCTATTTTTCCAGCTAGAATAATAATCCATCTCTTCCGCACGAGTTGAAGCAAGGCTTCTATTGCCAGTTATGTCTGTTACCCTGCCTTAGAGTATACTGGAATTCACCTGATCATATTTACTTTTTTGTTTGCAGTGTTGTTGTAGCCAGATTGGTCCCAGCATATGAGACAAGGTAGGAGAGGTAATATCTTTTATTGGGCCAACTTTGGTCAGTGGAACGTACAAGCATTTGAGCTTCACTCTGAGTCTTACCTCACCTACCATGGGCCTCTCATATTTCCTCTTGATTTTTATATGTAAAGTAGTGAGCACTGGTATTTAAAATGCCTCTGCTTGAAAAAAAAATATTGCTAGGAAAAGGGGAGGGGAAAAAGGAAATATACTTCTTAAATTAGGGGCTTCAGTTGTTTCCAAAGTCAAGTAAAAATTGCATACTGTGATACATTATCTAATTACTATCTATCTATTATTAATGTACAATTTTTCACAATGTGACTAAGACCACCTTGTGGGAAGAACAATTAAAAAGTAAAGTTGTATAAAACAAAGTTCTCAAATATTTTTTAACCCATTTTGTTACAATCCAGCAATAATTACCATGTGGGCTGTAGTTCCCATTCAGATAATACAGGCTGGAATCCATTTTGAAGCTTGTCTTTGGTTTCTGTACAAGCATAAACCAATTGTACCTTATTAGAATAGTGTTACTCACTATCACCAGACTTGACTTGATTTATAGTTCATTTATTATATAGTACTAGTAACACTGAAATATTTCTCACTGCTCTTTCAAATCGGAGTGACTTTGGGCCAATGGTGTTTACTCCAGGAATGTCACAAAAACATCAGCAGTAATACAAACAAATTCTATTCAGCAATGGAGGGTGAAGAAATTAATCTGAGCTGAATTACACACACACGCTAAAACCAGTGGGAGGGAGCTACTAGGGAAGAAAACTTGGTGAGGGATCTCATCAAGGAGTTTCTCCTGCATAATCCCCGCACCAACCCCTGCACCAACCCTTCCCCCCCCCCCCACACCAGAACAGGCCATGAATCTGCCTCCAAACCTCTTAGATGACACAAGTCCCTGTCCTCCTTGCTGCATCTGGGATCCAAGCTCCCCTAGCCCCATCCCCTGGCTGTGGCCGCATCTGTCTTAAAGTGTTTGGGGGAGGGGTTCCCACATTGGAAGGGCTCCAAGGAAAATGATGATACACCCTGGAACTACATGATCATGTCTGAGGCGACTCCATGGGAACAGGTGGAGGATGAACCCACGGCAACCTCAGATTCAACTCTTCCCTTGGTGGATTCTGATCAATAGACAGTCCTCTATGGGGTCCTGAGAAGGCCGGGGGCATCCCTTTTGTGTTTGGACAGACCTCTCTATGCATGGATATGAAGGCGCAATCTGGCCTTTTGGAACCCAATCCCACAAGGTTATGGGTGCCTCCTGAAAGGCACTGAGTGCTCTCAACTCACACTGAAGTTAGCTGTCAGAACCTTGCAGGATTGGACCCAAAATGAGAAAAACCAGCATGCTGGTTTAAAAGAAACTCCCAGCAGCTCTTACACCAGAGCTCTTACAGCAGAGGAGAGATGAAAGTGAGCTGAAGAATTTTTGCTACTGGGAATTGTATCTTGGGAAACAAAAATCAAAGCATAGAGGGGCTCAGCAGCGTTTTCAGATTTGTAGCTCATGCTATTTTGTTGTTTCAGATTTCATTATTTCAAAGATTAATTTGAAACCTGTCTGGCTTATTCAAAATACAGTGTCCTTTTAAGTATCATATAGCAAGGACCAGAGGTAGGCTTGAGGAAAGAGGAGAGTTCCCATCATGGGACCAACACTGTGTTTTAGTGACTAATCTTTTAAGCTACAATATAGTGAAAACCAATAAAGGGAGAGGGTAAAATTTCCAAACTAAGTGGCTGAGGAGCCTAAATGTTGTTTTCTAAAGTGACTTAGGCATTTATGAGCCTAAATCCTATTTGTAGCCCCTCTCCCCAGGCATGGTTCAAACCTCTCCCTGGTGCTTGCTACTTGGAGTGACTTCTCCCCCTCCTCACGTGGATTGGGTCCTGAACTCTTTTTCGTCATGCATGGTCCCTCCAACCTGGGTAAAATTCCTCACCTATCTCACATATCACCTCACTTGGTGCTATCCATTGGGAAAAATGAACACTGCTACCACAGCTGGCAAAGGTGGTAAAATCCAGTACACACACAACAATAAAATACATCAACACAAACCCCAGCAAAGAATTGACACACTCAAAAATAACAATATAACCAAGGGGGATTTTATTGGAAGCAGGAAAATAGGATCTGGGGAAGGTTCCTCCTACCTCTCAGTCTATACTGCTTCCTTAGTCCACCCAGCCTTGCAGCTTCATCCACAGCTCTAGTTCTTTGTGCCCTGTGTGTGGCAAGAAGAGTACACTGCTGAAGAGGCAGCTGACCCACCTTTCCATCTGCAAGGGGTATGGTGTGTCAGTGAGCAGGGCATTGTTATCTCTTTCCTCTTCAGCGCTGCCGTACTCCCCTCCTATATAAGTGAATGTGCAGGTGACTGACTGTTGCCTCCCTGTCCTATAATGTATTCTTTTTCTTTATACAGGGAATGGAAACATGAGTTATCTTCCAGTCTGACATTTGCATATTCATTAAACATTTCATTAAATTATTTCAGGATGTTTTTAATGATCTCTCACTGACAGCTTGAGAAAAACCTATCATGACAATCTATGACTGACTTCAAAATGAGTGACCATCCACCCCACTTCCCGCCTCCCCCGCCCCCGGAGCAAAGCGGAGCAACATCAAGGACAGAAGGGTGAACTTCTAATACACAATTTAACATCGCAAGCTATCTTGCTGTCATTTCAAAATTCCTTTCAAACATTTAGATATTCCGTAGCACCAACATTTATCTCCCTAGCAAAGAGGCATGATATAAATGTGCACAGGTCCTGACATTCATATTCAGATTTGTATTCATGACTCTGACATCAAGATTCATTTTGTATTTGTATTCTGCAACTGTGTGATTAGCAAATTAACACAAAATCAAGACAAATAATAGGAGGAATATAAACCACAGGATTAGCTCTTTTTAAAAATCTGACAGACAACCCTCTGCTGAAGTCTTCATCTTTGGGAATATAGTCCTATTGAATACACTGGATTATAATAAACAATCCTGGATTTTTTAGGGCAGCTAAATGGCTTATCCTTTCAAATGGCGAAACAAAAATGCTCCCTACTATAGAGCAAAAAATTAGTAATTAATTGAATTTGGGCAATTGAGAAAGATTTCCTTTTTATAAGATGAATTTTGTGTGATCACAATAGAATTTAGGAGAGCAATAGAACATCTTTACTTCACTCAAATACCAATTGACTAACTTTTATTTTCTTAGTCAAGTTGGATACATGAATCCTCTTATTTCAATTACTACTGACAGGGTAGCATACATTATTTTACATCAACCAAAAACTTGTTTTTACTGATCAGAAGATAGCAAAAAACATTGTTCTTGCTCAAGAGAATTTAACATCTAAATTTTAGACATGACACAGTGAGTGACCATGAGGGTTACTCAGTTGAGGCATAAATACCTAATAATATTTTATTCAGGCTGTCTTAAAATTTAGGCAAAGTTATACACAAATGAATACCAGGTCTTACAATGAAAAGTGTTAGACAAACTTAACTAAAGGCATGTCAGGGTTCCCTCCCCACTCTAAACTCTAGGGTAAAGACGTGGGGGCCCGCATGAAGAGCTCCTAAGCTTATTTTTACCAGCTTAGGTTAAAACCCCCAAGGTACAAAATTCCCTGCACCCTGAGAAATGCTTCTTTCGCTGCCACCATCAAGTGTCTAACAGGAATCCAGGAAAGGAATCACTTGAACTTCCCTCCCCCTCCCCAAAAAATACCCCCTCAAGCCCATAAACCCCCTTTCCTGGGAAGCTAGAGAACAATCTCCCAACCAATTGGTTACACGGTGATCTCAAAACCCACCCCTTGGGTTTTAACACCATAGAAAACAGTCAGCTTCTTAAAAGAAGGATTTTATTAAAACAAAGAAGGTAAAATCATCTCTGTAAAATCAGGATGGTAACTAATTACAGGGTACTCAATTTCCAAACTCAGAGGGATTCCCCCTCTGGCAAAACTTAAAGCTACAGAAAAACAGGAATTAACCCCCCACCCCCAACACAGGGAACACACCAAGCAAAATAAACAGAAATCTACTCGCTATGCTATCTAAACTTACTTTAGAAAAGTGAGTACTGGTGAGGAGACTGATTTTCTGTAGGTTCTATCTTCCAAGATCACTCCGTGTCTGACAAAGAGCCACACACAAAGCTTTCCCCCCTCCCAAGATTTGAAAGTATCTTGTCCCCTTATTGGTCAGATGCCAGCCAGGTCAGGTGTCAGTCTGGCTACCTGTATTTCTTAACCCTTTACTGGTAAGAGGATTTTATAGCACTGCATCAGACCCTCTCCCCCTTCCCTTCATTTATGACAAGGCATCACTAGCAGCTCTGCCTATAATGAATGAATTATTAGATGTTTATAAATAATATTAATGACGACATGGTTACTGGGATAAGTTATCGTAGCTAATTTTTTCCCTAGTGAGACTTAATGACTATGAATTGAGCTGACCCTGCTGGAAAGTGAAGAACTGTATGAACTTTGGTTATTTCCTACCTCAATTAAAATATGCAAAATGTTAGGCAGTCAAAGATCCATAAAAATAATATTTTATGGTAGACTTTCCTCTGGTTGTTCACCATATTTCTAATTTTGTTTAAAGCATTAAAGCATTAGTACTTCATTCCAGGAACTAGTTTTCAATAGGATCAGAATAATTCAATAAAATACTGCAAAGTCATCCTTAACACTTACCCATGCCACATGAAGGGGTCCTCAGAAGGCAGACTTATGGTTGTCTTCCATAGTGACTGTGCTGGATGCCCTGATTTGAAGCTTGTAGTTAGGGAGACCAGATGTCCTGATTTTATAGGGACAGTCCCGATGTTGGGGTCTTTTTCTTATTTGGGCTCCTATAACCCCCCACCCCCGTCCCTATTTTTCACATTTGCTGTCTGGTCACCCTACTTGTAGTGCACCTTTTGAGCGCTGGCCCTTTTACCCAGTGCAAAAGGTTTTGAGGATCTCACCCCATAGCTTTAAAGTGGTAATGTATTTTTGAATTCAGTGCTATATTTTATCTTTTTTGTTATTACTGTGCTATGCAGGTTCTTATACAATATGCATCTCTGTGGCATCTGAGAACCTCCCAGAATTAGGAAATTAAACAAGGCTTTATTGTTATTTTTGAAGAAAATGATTAAAAAGAGATCAATTTCTAAAATTAGTAATTTTAGATGTAAGAAATTGCTTTTGCTTTATGAAGAATTTGCTGCTCTCAGTTTTTCTGATTCTGTCTTGTCTCCTGCCAAACTAAGGTTAATTAGACACCAAAAGTATATATAATGATGATACAAAATCCTTTTTTGCTTCTTAAATTAAAAATAAGAGATAATCTTGTCAATTTGGATACCAATGCTGATATTGATCAAACAGATTATTAAATCGCTGACTGTCATATCTATTCAATGATTATTCTTATTTCAGTACTGTTTGATCAACCATAAAATGAAGATGCGTACATTTCTTTTAATAAATTCACTGAGTCCAAGGCCAGAAGGGACCATAGTGATCACCTAGTCTGGCCTCCTGTATAACACAGGCCGTAGAGTAGGGGTCGGCAACCTTTCAGAAGTGGTGTGCCGAGTCGTCATTTATTCACAATTTAAGGTTTCGCGTGCCAGTAATACATTTTAACATTTTTACAAGGTCTCTTTCTGTAAGTCTATAATATATAACTAAACAATTGTTGTATGTAAAGTAAATAAGGTTTTAAAAATGTTTAAGAAGCTTCATTTAAAGTTAAATTAAAATGCAGAGCCCCAGACCAATGACCAGGACCCGGGCAGTGTGAGAGCCACTGAAAATCAGCTCGTGTGCCGCCTTTGGCACGTGTGCCATAGGTTGCCTACCCCTGCCACAGAGCTTCCCCGAAATAATTCCTCGATCCTATCTTTTAAAAAAAAATCCAATCTTGATTTAAAAATTGTCAGTGATGGAGAATCCACCATGACTCTTGGTAAGTTGTTCCAATGGTTAATTACTTTTTCTATTAAAAATGTATGCCTTATTTCCAGTCTGATGTTGTATAGCTTCAACTTCCAGCCATTGGATCATGCTATATTATCTTTCTTTCTTCAAGATGTTTTTCCAGGATTAAATTTATAGATGTTGGTATAAATTTTTGATTTCTATGATTTTTTTCCCCACTAAGGTTTTGTCTTTTGTTAAGAATAAATGCCATAATTAATACAAAATGGTAAAATAAAATTGAAAAAAGAGTAACCATAAGACTTTACTATACTGTATTTCTGCTGCATGTTTTAATAACCATCTTCTTTTGCAAAAGAGCTCAGTGCATATCAAGAACTAGGCTGACTCATTTTAAGTGACTGGATAATGAGGTCACTTGGCCTAGTTGCCTTTAACTGTGGAAAGAAAAATTGAACGGAGTTTAAGCAATGCAGCATTTTTGCATATTAAGAGGCTAGATAGTAGATGTCAGTGTTCAGAGTATAGAAATCTGTAACGATGTCTCTGACCACCATTATGAGTACCGTTTTGGCACATGTATGGCACCAGCTGAGCTCTCAGACAGAAGAGGTCTGTAAAAAGGAAGTATTTATGGTACAAGAAGTTGAAGAGCCTGACTTAGTCCTGATGCAGATTAGGGATTCATCCTGGTGAAGAGCAGGGTGGGGTACTGCCATAGTAACCTTTCCAGGATCGCTATTGGGTAGGGGTAGCTTTAAAGTATAGTCAGGGTTCCTTGGTAGTATTACCAGAGGAAGCTGCCCAGGTCATATGCTGAATCTGTTACTGTCATTGGGTTAAATGTACCTGATTCATTAGCTGAAGTAGTACAGGCTGATACTTTTGGATTCAATCCCCCAAATGACCTATCCAATTACATCATTACACTTGCCTCAATGTGAAATTGCCTTCTGCTAGAGAAAACTGGTGGTTCTCAACTCTGGTCCACCGCTTCTTCAGGGAAAGCCCCTGGCGCACCGGGCTGGTTTGTTGACCTGCCGCGTCCATAGGTTCGGCCAGTTGTGGCTCCCACTGGCCGCGGTTTGCTGCTCCAGGCCAATGAGGGCTGCGGGACGCGACACAGGCCGAGGGATGTGCTGTCCGCTGCATCCCGCAGCCCCCATTGGCCTGAAGCGGCGAACCGCGGCCAGTGGGAGCCGCAACCAGCTGAACTTGCAGATGCAGCAGGTCAACAAACCGGCCCGGCGCGCCAGGGGCTTTCCCTGAAGAAGCGGTGGACCACAGTTGAGTGCTAGACCATCCATAACAGGAGGTGTGTGGCCTGGGTTCTTTTGGCTTCTGCTACAGAAAACCAATAATAAATCCAGCTGGGAGAGTTTCTACTCAGGACACTTTGTATATTATTATAAATCTCTTCCAAAACTTCCAGCAGGACATGCTCATACAGTTGCTAGTGAACAGAGCTTAAACCAGTATTTATCAGATTCATAGTTCAGTGATGCAGATTTGATGACCAAAAATCTATATAAATTAGCTCAATAAAACAAATGTAGTAGTCCAGCCTAAACATACGGAGGTGTTGGTAGTGACTCCATTGTTGAATTCTGTTTAAAGTATAAAAATTCTAATGTATCTCAAACAATAAAATTATTATAATTTGTGGCTATAAACTCTAAACTTCCTTAATCATATGTTTATTGTTTAACATCACTACAGGGTAGGGCTAAGGTTGTTTGAGTATCTCAACTGTGTACTTCCATACCTCAATATGTTTGGCTTTCTTTGATGTGTAATCTTAACTATGAATTTTCTGGGTATGTAATCCTTGGTTTTGGAGTAATTACAAAATCCCTGTAATGTTTTTTTTACCCTTAAGTAACTGCTAAGTACTCTCAATCTTAACTCCATTTTAAGTTAGTTTTGTGTCTTGTTAATAAACAGATTGTGCATTCTAAGTTACAGTATGTTTGGAGGAGTTCCTCAGAATTCATAATTTTGAGATTCTCCAATAGAAGATGTTATAGAAAAAGCAAAGGATTTTTATTATTATTATTAGAAATGGTCTGTTTACATATATACCAGATATTTGCAGTGAATGAAGTGCATTTATTGTGCATGTATGACCAACTCATTTCTCTACTTTTTTTCTCCAATCCATCTCCCCCCAGAATGACATCTAACATTCCAAACTATGGAAAAGCTTCAAACAACCATCATTAAATAATCATTAAAAAAAATCAGCCTCCCCCTTTCCAAATATGGAGTTTCTCCCCCAGTTGGGTGAGGCTTCGGACAGGAAATAGTTAGCCTTTGATCAATGAAATGCTTGAGGTCTGATACCTCATGACTCATCAGAATTAGAAATGGGAGCTTTATACAATTTGAAAGCCATGTATCCTCCCACTTTCTAAACATGAAAGATTTTTTTCTCTCTCTAGACCCGTACTGTAGATTGCAAAAGTTTAGAAATTTAAAGCATGACATAATTATATATGGAACAGTTATTTTAAACAATGTCTATACCATTCTAATAAAATGTAATGGGTATATCTTATCCTTCCCTTCAAAGCTAGCATTATTGGACTTACAATACCAAGTCAGCCAGGATTTACAGATGAGGGATACAAAAAATAATAATTTTTAAAGTTAATTTTCTAAAAGTGTTTCTCTAAAATTAATACCCTATATATGCTACATAAAGGTTTTGTTGACTGTTGTTTGGAAGGGCCTGCACAACTGACTCATTGTTTCAGCAGCCATGAGAAATTCAGCCAAAAGCCATGATTATAAAAATCATTTATAGTATACCACACCATCAGATATTCCCTGGGTGTATATGTACCCATATGCATGGATGTATATAGATACCCCCCACTTAGAAATAGCTTACCAACAACTTATATTTTGTAACATGATCTAGAATTCCAGTATAGAGAGCTGATCCCTATTCAGAAGTAAGGATATTGTATGCTGATGAATGAAAGGGACCTATACAAAAACACCTGTCGTGCATCACATAATTTCATCCCTGTGAGACATTTTCTTATCAGTATCTGGAAAATTTCCCCTGCTATTACATATTGCAGGGATCTTGATTTACAGTGTTCTCATTCCTGTGCTCACATGTAATAATGGGGATAGTATGTTGTGACAAAATGTCCATCCTGAAATATTTGCAACAAGATGCTTCAGTCCTTCCATATGTATCTGTTATAATAGCTGTGAACCTTACCTATGCATAGGCAGGTGGAAAA
Source organism: Macrochelys suwanniensis (assembly GCA_033296515.1). Lineage (NCBI taxonomy): Eukaryota > Metazoa > Chordata > Testudines > Chelydridae > Macrochelys > Macrochelys suwanniensis. The sequence goes on from CM065783.1 coordinate 38,798,611, forward strand.
ATTGAGCAAGAGCTTTCTCCCTACTGAATTTTGTTTCAGAATCTAATGCTATCAAAAGAGGTTTCCAGAAAATGTTATATTTTTCAGTAAAAGAGTCCGATGTTATAGTTCATGACAAAATGTCTAAAAACTCAATTTCGAAGAGCTTTGCCTTACATTGTAAATGTTTCACACACTTCTATTATTATTCCCATAACAGAGAAATTGAAGACCTAAGAGGTTAAGAAATGTACCTAATTTCACACAGAAAAAGGCAGTGGCATTTTCAGGAATTGAACCTACCTCTCACTGGGCATTCAGATACCATGGTAATGAGGCCAATACATGAACCTGAACAGAATAAAATAAACCTTGTTCTTTAACCACTCTGCCACAGTGCCTCTTACAAATATTTTGATAACCAGTAATAAAAGGAAAAACTGACTGAAAGTTTAATGAGGTATTGTACAAAATATATTTTGGAAAGTTTGTGTTGGTCTGGCAGTCATCCTTTACAGCTACCGACTGTGCCTTAAACTCCCTTTTATTTCTGAGCTGTGTTACAGTGGCTCCCAGAGGCACCAATGAAGATCAGGAGTCTGCTAGGCTAGGTGCTGTGCAAACATAACAAAGGAAAAGACATAGTGGGCCCTGAAGAGCTGGCACTGCACTCCCCTTGGAAACACCACAACCCTTGGGTATCACAACCAAAAGGAACAGGGAGTTAGGACAAGGGAAACAATAATAACATTTGCTTACACAAGCCAGCTCTGTGGGCACCTAGATGCTTTGGTGCTGGTTAACTGTTATATTTACAAATAAATGATGTTCTAAATAAACAAGGGAGCTAAATGGGGGGGCGGCGTGGGGCGTGTCTCTGAAGCCCAACAACGTAGCAGGTGTGGTTTGGCAGTTTCCCGCAGACGACTCCCAGCTGTAGTGCTGAGGAGGGGTTTGGAGGCCAGGGGCTTTGGTGGGCTAGGTTGGGGAAGGGGTGTCCCATGCCGAAGGGGGAGCGCGTTCACAAGCAGCTCGCTCTCGAGGCGCGGCAGGAGCAAGTCTGTCCAGAGTCATTTCCAGGGAGGCTGCCCCCTGGTGGGAAGCTCTGTCCGCTCGCTCCCCGGACTCCTGCCGGCTTCCACTCCCGGGCTGACGCTAGGACCCGGGGGAGCGTCTGGGGCCGAGCAGCCGCTCTCAGCTCTGCCGTGGCTGGCGAGGTGAGCCTGGCTGCTGGGCTTGGGGCTGAGCGGGGGGCTTGGCTGGCCGGGCAGCGGTTCGCACGGCGCGTGCAGCATCCCGCTCCCGGGGAGCCGCCCCGCCTGGGGCCCCGCGCTCCTGCTCGCCGGCGTGGGGAGGGCGCCGCGTTGCAAGGTGGCGCGGGACGGGAGCGCCCCGGTGCCGAGTGAAGTTGGCTCGTGTGGACGGAGCGGCGCGCTGAGCTCCTCGGCGGCAGGCTGCCCGGTAAGTAACCCCGGGGGCTGCGGGGCTGCCCGGCTCTCGGTACAATCTGCTGCTGTTTTAAATACTCGTTCCCCCGGTTTAACGAAACCCTGCTGGAAATGTGCTATGCCGGTGCTTCCCCTCTATGTATAGACACCGCCCCCCCCCCTCCACCTCCCCCCAGCTGTGAGGAGCCGGGGCCGGATGCATCCCTGGTGTGTAACTCCACTGAAGTCAGCTGAGATGCTGCACCAGGGTGGATTGAGCTCCCCGAGCCCAGGTGAAGAGGAGGAGGGAGCTGGAGACGAAGGAAAGGGCCAGTGGTTAAAGGGGTCATTCCACCCACTGGCCATTACGGCAGCTTAGGGGGGTCAGGCACGACAATCCGGGAGCCCCCGGTGATGCTGGGTGTGGTGGTTGCTTGTTCCCCGCAGCGCGGCCGGGATATTGGTGAGGGTAACATGGGCAGCCTGCTGCACCTTCCCGGCTCATTGCACAGCGCTGACTGCTCCTGACACGTTGCCTCGGGTCAAAAGCTGCACCTGAGGGTTTCTTTTCTTCCCCTTGCCGTGTGTATGTCGAGTCATGTTGTGGAATTTGAGGGAAAATAGCCTGTTCTCTCTGCAGGTTTTTAGGTAGTTACGAGGGGGGAAGAAAAGCTCAAAAATATTAGCATGAAGCATGATGAACTCTGCTTCTAAGTGAAGGCAGCCTTGCAGTTTGAATACATGGTGTTTCAATACTATGTCAATAATAATGTTTCCAAAGGAAATTACCACACCATAGCCCATTCTTACTCGGCCTTTCACGGTCGTTCTTGCTAGGATACAGTGGCCAGTGTGACTCTTGACTTTTTAAAACAAGAGGATTCCTAGAAGGAAAACTTTTCCATGCTGCTAGCTCAGGTGCCTTAATTTAGGAACTACGGGGACTATAAATTCCCCCCGGAAAAAGGTGGATGATGGTAATCACAAGAGATTTGAGGGGGTGGGGAAGGAATTAAATAATTCTCCTCGACTGTTCTGAACCTTTATTGGAATCAGAAACTTTGGTTTCTACTCTGTTATTGACATGAAGAGGCATAACTAGAAAAGGGTAGGTAACAACTCTGGATCCTTGAACTGAGGTTTAATTAATGTGATTGATCATAAAGAAATTGTGCTCTAGCTTACTCCAATATAAGTAATATTTGGATATTGTACATCAAGAATTTGTGGTAGTATGTTGCATCTTAAGCTGTATTAGCCAAGGGGAGTCTGCTACCTATACAATATGTTATACTAGTCAATGGGCATATATACTGGGACATTGCCAAATATTTTTATTAAATGTATGTATTTTTCTGCCCTTTATTTCTAAGACACGGCTCTGATTTCTGTTCAGAGCAGTATGGCCTAGTGGACAGAGCACTTGACTGGGACTGAGGAGACTTGACCCTGGTCTGCTGGGAGACCTTGGGCAAGTCACTCCAGTTCTCTGAGCCTCAGTGTCCCCATCTATAAAATAGGGTAATAATACTGATTTCCTTTGAGATCTACTGCTGAAAAATGCTATACCAGAACTTGGTATTATTATAATAATTAATTAGCTTACATTTTTCTTTATACCACTTAGTTACTAAAGGAAATATTTTATTTTCTGTTTTCTGAGTGGAAATGAATAAGCAAGGTATCTCATACCAAAATATGTTTATACAACATCATTGATTATGTTAGCGCAGCTCTCGGAATAGTATTAGTCCAAGTCTTTACTGAAGCGGTGCACCGGTGCATCGTTTTAAGTGTAGACCTACCCTTATTTGCTGCAGAGTAAGCACCACAAAGAGATATTGTAGGTCCCACAAGTACTATGTCAACATGAGTAATTTTTCAACAGTGGACTATTAGTTTCCTTCCCTCCCAGTAGGAAAAAATCTAGAGATTTAATGGTCAGAAAACTTACTAGTCATGTTTTAAGTTAAATCAAAATTTGGGGCTAAAGCTGTTGACAGGGCTCATTAACATGGTTCTTAGTTGTATTCTTTCCACAGCTGATTTCCCCCCTCCAGTTGTTACATTCCACATGTTATGTAACAGTGTCTACTGTATCCGAGGCAGCCACGAGGGTCACTAATTCTATGTCTTGATGTTAATCAAGACTGAAAATGGTAGGACCAAACTACTAAAGTGACATGTGAGCTCTCTGTAGTAAGTACAGAATTGCCTAAGGAAATACTGAACACTGAACTGAGTTAAAATGATGCTAATCAGGAAGTTGTGTGTTACTGTTTCATAATATCACAGGTGACCTGTTTATAGTAACAGTGTTAAAGCCAGAGGTTGGTAATAACTGCTATACCTAATAACATGTGTCCGCTTAATATTAAAGCACATGTCAAAATAATACTCTCTCTCTTTTCTGCATAAGAAGAAAACTAAAAGTACCAAAGGGAAATGTTGTGAGTGTGATGCTTTTGTTGATTTGTTTAAACTCATTTTACAATTTAATACATAAAGTGCTCTCATCCAGCACCTCTTCCACCTTGATGCACTCATCCAAACAGTCAATGAAAGCATCATAAAGATGGAAGAATAAAAAATATTTAAAAAAACCAAAATGGCATTATTAAAAAGGTGTGAAGAATTACATACAGTGACAAATAGGGATCAAGGTAAAAATATCACTGTAAAAACGGAGGGCTCACCCTCTACTTCACTATGTGGATTATTCACTATCCCCAGAGGAGATTCAGTCTCATACTCCAGTGTGATTTCTGAGATCCATGGAGCTCTTGGTGGATCTGCAAAAGGCAAGGAGCATCTTTTTAAGTTCCCTTCCTCATCATAGCTGCCTGTAGTCTGTGGATGGCAATGCTGTCCCTGACTCTGCTCTCTGGAAGGATTTCCATGGTGCAAAGTAGCAAGTCCCACATAATTTCTGAATATATCATCCTTTGTACTCCTCTGTAGGGAAGTATCTGCTGATCTCATTGCAATCGCTGGTTAGCAGTAATATCAAAAATCCTAAAGGATGATGTCTTTGTACAGAGGTCTCAAATTCAGTTTACCTTAGGGCCAGGGCCAGTCCTCAAATCCTCCCAGCAGGCCAATAATATCACTCATGCTGCCCAGAACTCGCCCACCCCCCAAACTCTGCCCCCTACGTGCCTAAGGCTCTGGGAGGAGGTCTAAGGTAGGGGATTGGGGTGCAGGCTCTGGGAGGGAGTTTGGGTGAGGGAGGGGGTGGGGTGCAGGCTCTGGGCTGGGGCAGGGAGTGAGGGTGGAGGAGGAGGGGGTGGGAGTGCAGGCTCTGGGAGGGAGTTTGGGTGCAGGCTCTGGGAGGGAGTTTGGGGGTGGGAGGGGGTGTGGAGGAAGGGGGTGCAGGCTCTGGGATGGAGTTTGGGAGTGGGAGGGGGTATGTGGGGAAGGGGAGGGGGTGCAGGCTCTGGGAGGTGGTCAGGGAGTGCAGCATTTACCTGGGGCTCCAAGGCAGGGTGGGCCGGGGGGCCACCATGCGTTGCTGCCCCCAGGCACTGCCCCTGCAGCTTCCCATTGACTGCAGGGGCGCTTGGGGTGGGGGCAGCGTGCGGAGGCACAGCTTCGCCCCGGGGTTGCAGGGAGGGGCTGGCAGCCACATGGAGCAAGCAGGCAGAAGCTGCTCAACTCCGCTGCGCTGCCGGTGGTGGGCATTGTAAATCGTCCGGGGGACACACGGGCGGGGAGGGGAGTGACAGGAAGCAGCAGCTGGGTCCAAGGGAGAGACCCAGCCCCAAAATTGCTGGAGCCCCGTGCGCCACACTGGGGAGGTTCTTGGGCTGCAGATGGCCCGGGGGCTTGGAGTTTGAGACCCCTGCCTTTGTAGAAAGGAGTTCTCCTTGCTTCTCTCAATTATGATGTTAAAAACCCTATCTCTTTTTTTTAAAAAAGAGATTCATTCTCATCCTTATTTATCATTCAGTATGAGCAAGGATGAGAGTCATTTACATTCTTCAAAATGTAAGGAGTTTTTCTTAAAATAATATTTTACCCGAAGGCTTGTGTATATTGTAACATTGGCACAAAAGGTGTTACTGCTTTTAGATTTCAGCTTCATATAAGAAGTGCCACCAAAGAATCTGCTGGTTAATTGTATGCATACATCTGCATATGAGATGGAGAAATTAATTAGGTCCTTGCATAATTCTGAAAAGCCTTTGGAAGCTAGGGCCTTTCAGGGTGAAATTTTCAAAAATGCCCTCCACATTAGCCTAACTGCTCAATGGCTGTCATCCTGCACCATTAAAGAAAATGGGAGCTTTGCCATTGACTTTAATGAATCAAGCTCTATGGGAGCAAGGTTAGGCCACACTTAATGTGCTTAATGTGGGTTAACATATAATATATACAGTGTTTAACATATTTAGATCAAACTTTGCTCAAGGATTGTTTGTTGAAAGAGGTCTGCTTAACTACTGTATACAAATCAGGCAGGAATCAGGATTTACTCAAGTTTAGTTATTTTACAGTGTTTCCACTTGCAGAATTTTGTTATTGTACAATATACTCAATAAATAAAAGAACAGTGCTGTCTCACCCTATTATTTTCTTGCTCTGTTTATCAATATCAGGTTCCAATTCTTCACTCTGGCTTTAATCACTTTCAAAAGGCAGATAAAGAGTTCTATATAGCAAGGATATAAGAGTGTTAGGTAAATTTTCAGCTTGTCCTACTCACCTTCCACACCCGGGTAGGGGCGGAGTTGAATTGGAACTCCAAACTGTCAGAGACCAAGAAAAAGAAACGCACCAGCACCAGTAACTTTGATCAAAGGGCACATACCCCCCTCAGGCTCCTAGCTTTGGAGGCATACGGCGACTTTATTGATTTCACACAGCAGTATTTATACCTTTAAGCAGGCAATGAAATTTTCCAGGGGTTATGCGTAAGTGACCAGGTTTGCCTAATATGGGACGTTGACAGCCAACTTAAACCGGTTCTGTGGTCACTGCCTAGGCTCTAAAGTGAGGAAATATCTTTGGACACGTCTTCTCTCTAATGTGAGGAAATACTTTTGTACACGTTTCCTTAGCCTGGGGCCAGAGCTAGGCGGGGGGCTGATAATATGGCGGCGCTAATGCTAAGCGGGGGAACTTCTGCCTAACAAGAGTTTCTTTTAGATCACAAATTCTGGACCACTATTTGGGAAAATTTACTGGTTCTAAAAGCATTTGTACTGATTCACCAAAGTTTCTATCTTTGGTAGGTTGTGTAAAATCAGACCTTAAAAATCATGTGATTCTGATTACTTGCTTCTTCTCTCACTTCAGTTCTGACGTGTACATAGCACACAATACTTGTTAATTGGTAATTCTAGAAATAAATATTTTAAATAATTTCAATGAAGGGAATTTCAGCTATCCCATTATAATAATACATTTGTTCCTAGATTTTAGTGTACATGAGTTATCAGCGGTTAAAAGGTCAGTAGTGCATCTGTCTCTGTCTTTTTGGAACTTGTTCAGCATCAGATAAAGGAAGTCCCAGATATTAGACCAGTGTAACTTTTTAGTCTTCTGTGAATAGGTTTCACATGTGATCTCTTGATGCCTGTTGCAGATATTGTAACTGGTGGAAAAAAGTTTGGCAATAAATGTTTTTTTTTTTTTTGTAGTTCAGGTTCTAAGGATTAAAATCTCATTGAATCCTTGGATGGGGCTGGGATTTTGTCCCCCACCCCACCCCACCCCAAATCCCAATCTTGCAGACTGGTTTTTCATAATCCATGTCTCATCCAGCCACAAGAGAGTATTTAGATACTGTGTATAGGTTTGTTGGGTAACCTATTACAGGTGTGTAAACCACTGTGAAGCTATGAAATTCATGACCTCTTAGATCATTTAAGAGACTTTTTTCAACTTTTTCTTTGGAAAAAGTGTATAAGTGGCAAACAACTTGTATTATTGTTTTTTGGATTTAATCCTTTGGCACTGGATAGATCAGGAGCTCCTGAGTTAGTGCACTGTACACTAATGTTAAGACCTTGTGCTAGGAAATTTAGACTCCAAGTGTAATTTTAAATTAGATCCTTAATATTTGGGCACAATTTTTCTGTGTCTTCATATAAAGTGTGCCATATATATATATATGAAGTCCCATTTGTCTGCTGGAGTTTATGAGGGCTCTTTCAGGGTTGTTAATATGCATTCACCATAGAGATAATACTTTAAATTACATTTTAGAGCTCCTGACACAGATTGTATATTTCTATGACATATAATCCTTGTGGACTAGGCATCTACTTAACATGTAGCTTGGTTGTTTGTTTAGTTTTTAAATGACAAAAACAATGGGCCTGATTCTCCGTTCAGTCACACCAGTTTTATACTGGTTTAATGTCATTTACTTCAGTGAAGTTACTCCTGATTTCTATTGCTCTGAGAAGAGAATTCGGTCCAGTGGGTCTACATTATGGACCATTGGCCAGATTTTGCTATAATGTATACAAAGGTAAATCCAGAGTCACTACACTGACATAAGTGAATTGACTCTGGATTTACACACGTGCATGTATCTGAGGGTATGTCTACACTACGAGAGTAGTTCGATTTTACCTAAACCGAATTTGTGGAATCGATATTACAAAGTCGAACGTGTGTATCCACACTAAGGACAGTAATTCGAGTTTGTAAGTCCACACTAACGGGGCAAGCGTCGACATTGCAAGCAGTGCACTGTGGGTAGCTATCCCACAGTTCCTGCAGTCCCCGCTGCCCATTGGAATTCTGGGTCGAGCCCCCAATGCCTGCTGGGGCAAAAAATTTGTTGAGGGTTGTTTTGGGTAATTGTCGTCATTCAACCCTCACTCCTGCCTTCCCTCCGTGAAACAGCTGGCGGGCAATCAGTGCGTGCCCTTTTCTGGTGATTGACAGCACGGACGCCACAGCATCGCGAGCATGGAGCCCGCTGCGATCATCGCTGCAGTTATGGCCGTTGTCAACACCTCGCGCCTTATCATCCACCTTTTTCAGAGGCAGATGCTGAGAAATCGGGCGAGGAGGCTACAGCAGCGCGGTGAGGACATTAACTCTGAGAGGGGCACAGACCTCTCACAAAGCACGGGACCCCGCGCCGTGGACATCATGGTGGCAATGGGTCATGTTGATGCTGTGGAACGGCGATTCTGGGCCCGGGAAACAAGCATGGACTGGTGGGACCGCATAGTACTGCACGTCTGGGATGAATCACAGTGGCTGCGAAACTTTCGGATGCATAAGAGCACTTTCCTGGAACTTTGTGAGTTGCTGTCCCGTGCCCTGAGGCGCCAGGACACCCGGATGCGAGCAGCCCTGACTGTCCAGAAGTGAGTGGCCATAGCCCTCTGGAAGCTTGCAACGCCAGACAGCTACCGGTCAGTTGCAAATCAATTTGGAGTGGGCAAATCTACCGTGGGGGTTGCTGTGATGCAAGTAGCCAACGCAATCGTTGAGCTACTGCTCTCAAAGGTAGTGACCCTGGGAAACATGCAGGTGATCATAGATGGCTTCGCTGCGATGGGATTCCCAAACTGCGGTGGGGCTATTGATGGAACTCACATCCCTATCCTGGGACCGGGCCACCAAGGCAGCCAGTACATTAACCGAAAGGGCTACTTTTCAATAGTGCTGCAAGCACTGGTGAACCATAAGGGACGTTTTACCAACATTAATGTCGGATGTCCGGGCAAGGTTCATGACGCTCGCGTTTTCAGGAACTCTGGTCTGTTTAGATGGCTGCAGGAAGGTATTTACTTCCCGGACCACAAAATAACTGTTGGGGATGTGGAGATGCCTATAGTGATCCTCGGGGACCCAGCCTACCTGCTAATGCCCTGGCTCATGAAGCCGTATACAGGCGCCCTGGACAGTGAGAAGGAGCTCTTCAATTACCGGCTGAGCAAGTGCAGAATGGTGGTGGAGTGTGCTTTTGGACGTCTGAAGGGGAGATGGAGAAGCTTACTGATTCGCTCTGATCTTAGTGAAACCAATATCCCCATTGTGATTGCAGCTTGCTGTGTGCTCCACAATCTCTGTGAGAGCAAGGGGGAGACATTTATGGCCGGGTGGGAGGTTGAGGCAAATCGCCTGGCTGCTGATTACGCCCAGCCAGACACATGGGCAATTAGAAGAGCCCAGCGGGACGCGCTGTGCATCTGGGAAGCTTTGAAAGCTAGCTTCCAGAGTGACCAGGGTAACCTGTGACTATTACGTTTGTTTAAACAGAAGCAGAACCTGCCCCCGTTTCTTTACCCAGTTAATGTTGACTATCCTCTCCAGTTACCAACCCCCTTCCCCCCTTCCAACACACCTTTAAAAATAAAATAAATGAAACTTTGTTCATTAAAACCGTCTTCTTTATTAAGGAGTTCTCGTTAAAGGTTTGAAACTGGGACGCAGACTGTGGTGGGGAGCAGGTGGAGTGATGGGAAGGATGCTTCTAAACTCATGGAATGACAGGCTCCTGCTCCTAGAGCGGTCCGCAGTGGTGGACTGGTTGTTTCAACAGAGCCTGCCACCCCTCCTTTTCGGGACTCTGTGTGTGGGGGCTATGTGACTTTGTGGCGGGGGAGGGTGGTTACAGATCCCATGCTGCGTGGCTCTGTCATCCAGGCTACGGACCGCTGCATAAGATCTATAACCGCCCTGTCCCGCTACAAACTCACATAGCCCTCCCACACAGAACATGAAAACCACCTCCAAGACTGACCAGGGTGCCTACTGACTGCAATGTGTGTGTGACCTTCTGCTGGACCTGCCCCCGTGTGTGTACCCTGGTAAAGGTGACTGTCCTCTCCAATTACCAACCCTCTTCCCCCCTTCAAAGACACTGTCCTCTAAAAGAACATGACAGAAACAGTTATTAACAGAAACGTAATTTTTATTAACAACTACACAGTTATGGGATGAAACTAGGATGGGGGCTTGGGTGAGGTTCGTTTGGAGGGAAGGAAAGGACGTATCAAATCTTTGGGAATGAGAGCCTTCTGCTACTTGAGCAGTCTGCAGGGGTGGAGTGACTGTTTTCATGGCCCCTGCCACCCCTCCTTCTTGTGACTTTGGGTGAGGGGGGGATGGGACTTTGGGGCGGGGGAGGGTGGTTACAGATAGACTGCAGTGGCGCTCTGTCCTCCAGCCTCCAGTCCTGCAGAACATCTACAAGGCGCTGGAGCGTGTCCATTTGCTCCCTCATTAGTCCAAGCAGCATTTGAGTCGCCTGCTGGTCTTGCTGCCACCACCTGTCCTCCCGTTCGCTGTGTGATCGCTGGTATTGCGACATGTTCTCCCTCCACTGGGTCTGCTGTGCCGCCTCGGTTCGGGAACAGATCATAAGTTCTGAGAACATCTCGTCCCATGTCCTTTTCTTTCAACGCCTGATCTGCGCCACCCTCTGGGAGGGGGATGGCGGGGTAGCTTGGGAGACACTCGCAGCTGTGGGATGGGAAAAAGGGAGTGAATTCCTCACAAAGATACAGTTTTGCGAACAATGAATATAGTCTTTCCCTGTGAACAGGACCATGCACAGTACCTATCACATGTGCACTCAGTACAAGGTCGAATTTTCTGTCTTTATATTGAGTGCCTGGGGTCTGGGTGTACAGATCACACAAGCGGGCCCGGACAACAGAATTCGGCTAGCAGGCAGCCATGGTAAGCCATAGACTTTTGACTGCTGAAAGCTTACTTTAGAGCAGTGCCCTCCTTTCACATTCCAAGCACTGCTCCTAGCACTGGCCAGTTCCTGCTGCTGGCAATCGAGCCAGCACGAACTCTGCCCCTGTACCACCACCGGCGCGGCTGTCCCCAGTAACGGTCCCTGAATGCTGCCGGCGAACCACTCAGCATGAACGGTTCGCCTCCCCACCCCCACCGCGTGGCTGTGCTCGGGAAAGATCCCTGCATGCTGCTGGCGAACCGCTCAGCATGAACGGTTTGCCTCCCCGCCCCCACTGCGTGGCTGTGCTCGGGAAAGATCCCTGCATGCTGCTGGCGAACCGCTCAGCATGAACGGTTCACTTCCCCGCCCCCACCGCGTGGCTGTAAACTGCTGGTTAGAGTTATGTAAAAGAACAGGCAATCAGTCCCCATACTAAAATTCGCCTAATTTCAACCAGGTCACCATGACTGATATCACTCTGATGAGGATTAGGGAGACAGAGAAAGACTGCATGCTGTGTGAATGCCAGCAAACACCAGGGCCATATGCTGCCATGCTTTGCCAGGAAATGATACCGGAGTACCTGCTGCTAGCCTGGCGCGGAAAAGTTTCCTACCATGGAGGAGGCAATAAGGTCGCTCTCCCAGGAACCTTATGCAAAGGCTTTCACATTACCTCCAGGAGAGCTTCGTGGAGATGTCCCAGGAGGATTTCTGCTCTATCCCCAGACATGTTAACAGACTTTTCCAGTAGCTGCACTGGCAACGACTAAAAAGTAACGCGCCTAGGGCAAGCTAATTATTACAAACCCATTGCTAACATACCATGCCTATTCTATTCAAAATAAATGTTTAAAACACTTACCTACTGATCCTTCCCCTGATTCACAGTCCGGGTTACCGCCTTGGGAGGGTTGGTAGGGGATCTCCGTGAGGGTGATGAAGAGATCCTGGCTGTCGGGGAAATCAGCGTTGAATGCGCTGTCGACTGCCTCGTCCTCCTCATCTCCTTCCTCATCTTCCCCGTCTGCGAACATCTCTGAGGAAGAGGCCGTCGATAATACCCCATCGTCAGAGTCCACGGACACTGGTGGGGTAGCGGTGGCAGCCCCACCTAGAATTGAATGCAGTGCCTCGTAGAAATGGCAAGTCTGGGGCTGGGATCCGGAGCGTCCGTTTGACTCTTTGGTCTTCTGATACGCTTGTCTCAGATCCTTGATTTTCACGCAGCACTGCGTTGTATCCCGGCTGTATCCTCTCTCTGTCATGGCTTTTGAGATCTTCTCGTAGATCTTCACATTCTGTCTTTTCGATCGCAGCTCCGAAAGCACGGACTCATCGCCCCACACAGCGATCAGATCCAAGACTTCCCGATCAGTCCATGCTGGGGCCCTCTTTCTAATCTGCGATTGTATGGTCACCTCTGCTGGAGAGCTCTGCATCGTTGCCAGTGCTGCTGAGCTCGCCACGATGTCCAAACAGGAAATGAGATTCAAACTGCCCAGACAGGAAAAGGAATTCAAATTTTCCCGGGGCTTTTCCTGTTTGGCTGTTCAGAGCATCCGAGCTCGGACTGCTGTCCAGAGCGTCCACGGAGTGCTGCACTGTGGGATAGCTCCCGGAGCTATTAGCGTCAAATTCGGTCCACACTAACCCTAATTCGACATGGCCATGTCGAATTTAGCGCCACTCCCCTCGTCAGGGAGGAGTACAGAAATCGATTTAAAGAGCCCTTTATGTCGAATTACATAGCTTCGTTGTGTGGACGGGTGCAGGGTTAATTCGAATTAACGCTGCTAAATTCAACATAAACTCCTAGTGTAGACCAGGCCTGAGAGCATAATTTGGCCCTATCACTACAAATTTCAGTTAAATATTCCTTTAAAAAAATCAGGCACTTTCAAAAGTATTAAAAATAATTAAACTTTAAAACAGGTAAACTTTTAATTTCCTTTTTTGACTTCTAACTTTCAAGGCTTTGTTGTTTCATTTGGCTATTGTGCCAAGCTCCAACAAAAAGAACAAATGCTATAGCAGGCATTTTTCTAAAACACCTGTTCCAATGTACTTTAGCAGCTGTTTAGTGTTAATTGTACATTTTTGTTTTTTGGCGTATTCTATTATAGGGGTTTTAAACCCATAGGTGCAATTTCTTGGTAAGAATCTTGTATTTTCTGTTTATAAATTGGCCTTTTAAACCATGCTAAGAAATGGGTCTGGTCACAGAACACTAGTGAAAAGGCAGCTTTATAGTCTGCAAATACATTTGAAACATCTGGGGTGCAAAATGAGCACGGAACTTATCAATTATGTGCCAGATATGCCAAAGGTGCTTCCTTGTTACCCTCAAAGGAGGCTTACTTGTTGAGTCTGCAGACTTTCAATTTTGAGACAAAGGGCTGAAGCCATTTAATTCATGTGTAGTTTATTTTTATTTCAGCAATTCTCTTGAGTTTCTGAAAGGCCAATAGCCCTACTGTGAGCCAACTGTGCCTTGTTGTATATTGCTCTGTGGGAAGCATGCAAACTTTTTCTGATGCTTATAGTCACTACTCATACTGATAACTGGAAGCTAAAGTGATGATTCTTAGATAGCAAAGGGGCTGCAAAGAAGATACAGGAGCTCAAAGCCTACAGAAGGACAGATAACGCACAATCTGGAGTAGAGTGCTTAATCCATATCCTCTATTAATCCTTTGTAGGCGGGGGGAAATATCCATCATGGAAATGCACCCCTGACTTCTGACAAGTGGAAAGAACTTCTCAAGGATGTAGTTAATTTAGTGTAGAGTGGTCTCTTGTGCATAATTGTTTCTCCTGAAGCTAACTACTCTCTCTGGATCAGCAGCAGTGCTCCTTAATCTCCATTTTGCTAAGGATTTATTTAAATTTGGTATAAATTGCACTTGTAAGACAAACTCCCTGCTGATTGGAAAGTGGTGCTGAGATTGAATTAATGAGAATTTTTCCGTCAGTTCCTTAACGTGACTGTTTAATAACCCCCTTTCTTGTCAGCCCTGATCTACCAATGTGGTACAAATTACAACTATAATTTGATAATGGGCTAATTCTTATATGATGAACACCACATGGGGAGTTCAGTTGCACCAGCATGTGTGCATATTCACTCCAGGATGACACTGGGACTGACTCGCAACTCACTTAGGCACATGAAGTGAATTCGGTGTAACTCTATGGAAGTCACTGGAGTTAATGTTAGTGTAAAACCAGTATAAGAGAGAGCAGAGTGATGTCCGTTGTGCAGTAGCATAGCCGGGGGGGGGGGGGGGGGAGCAGAGGGAGCAGCTGTTCCCTCTGTGAGCAGAAGCGGCGCCGCCTGAGCCCCGCTGCCAGAGCTGGGCTCGGGTGGGGCTTTAAAAGGCCTGTGGCTCCTGCAGCCGTGGGCCTCTTAAAGCACCGCCTGAGCCCAGTTGCCAGAGCCGGGCTCGGGCGGCGCTTTAAAAGGCCCGCTGCTCCCCGCAGCAGCTGGAGTCCCGGGCCCTTTAAATCACTGCCGGGGAAGCCGGTACGGTCCGGCACGGCGCTGGCTCTTGCCGGTACGCTGGACCGGACTGCCGGAGGCGCCCCTGGGTGAGTACAGGGAGAGCAGGGAGGCGCCTTTTTATAGCGCCGCTCCCCCTGTGCTCCGGACCTGCCTACGCTACTGCCATTGTGTTGTGAAGCACACTTCAGTCCCATGCTGCAGTACAGGTTGCTGTGCTACAGAGATAAGATACCCCTTTCAGCATCTGTTACGTGTTGGTATCCTGCTCTTCATCTGCTGAGGTCTCCCTCTCTCCCATGTGGCCTTTAGTTATTCCTCTCTACACATAGTCAGATCGACTTCACAGTAGCTTTGCTTATAGGCAGTGCTACGAGTGCCTACTCCAGGGATCGGCAACCTTTGGCACGTGGCCCGTCAGGGAAATCTGCTGGCGGGCAGGAATGATTTGTTTACCTGCAGAGTCCGCAGGTTCAGCTGATCACAGCTCCCACTGGCCATGGTTCGCCGTTCCAGGCCAATAGCCCACGCTGCTTCCTGCAGCCCCCGAGGGATGTGCTGGCTGTCGCTTTCCGCAGTCCCCATTGGCCTGGAACGGCAAACCCCGGCCAGTGGGAACTGCGATCAGCCGAACCTGTGGACGCTACAGGTAAACAAACCGTCCCGGCCCACCAGCGGATTTCCCTGATGGGCTGCCTGTCAAAGGTTGCCGATCCCTGGCCTAGGCTCTAGGCTGCTCCGGCAGCTTGTCAGCATCCTCAGGAGACTTCTAATCTATACTGAGCTGGCATCTCTGCTTCTCCTCACTTTCCCTGTCTCAGGGGTTAGCACTGAGTGTGGTAGTGCATGGGGGGCAGAAAGGAAGCTATATTTCTGTTTTGTGCAGGGGGAAAGACACCTTAACGATACTACTACTATCACATGACATTACATTTCAGTTCGTTGGGCCCTCAGCGGAACGAATTAGGGTCAGATACACCAACTGTACCTAAAATACTGTATATTTGCCATTTGGTCAGTGAGAAGTGCTTCTTAGCTTGTGTATATTTATACTTCTGGTCTGAGCAAAATGAGTAAACTTTTCCATTTCATGTTCTAATGTGATAGGAGTAAGGTTTTAGCTAGGTTCCAGTAGCAGTCTATTTGTGGTATAATTTGTTACCCATCTTATCTATTCCTTTTAACAGATTTAAGAGATAAAAAGATTATTCTTTTTAAGGGTTTTTTTTTAGTAACGTTATAAAAATCACCATTTGCAAATTACTTTATGGTAGTGGGTAATTTAATTCTCTAATCTTTTAAGACTACTATATTGCTCAACTATAACATTACTTTAATGTGTTGAAAATTGTTTGGCTAATCTGCATTGATTTGAATTTTCCACGGGTCCCAGACAAATGAATCTTAAATTACCTTTTGGTATTAATTTGTAGAACATAATTTGTGTAGGTTTCCAATGGAACAATATTTCTAGAACATTTATTACACCATATTCAGAAATATTATATATTTCAAGTAAAAACAGCCCCTTTGAAAACACACACACCCTGTAGAAGTAGTGTCTAAAGCTAACTAGTACAGAAATGAACTGGCTCTAAAAGGTCCTCCTCCTCACTCCTTGTGCTTTTCCTTGCTCTTTATAAAAACTAAGGATTCTTTTCATTTCTCTCTCCCCTTTTCCACATCTTTCCTACAGCTATTTTTTAAAAGGACACCATTTATTATTCTTGTTATGCACGGTATCAGACCTTGTACTGTCTAACATGGCATGGCCAGTGTTTATAGCTTTTACTCTTTTATTGCATAAAAATATCACAAGTATATTCATGTTTTCTTTGAGGAGAATTCAATGTTTCTCCTGTGAGGGGGTCCACAGGACATGAGCCATTAGGCTATTAGCGGTGAATGCAGGCAACCTGATTAACTGATCAAAACCACAGTTTGTGGAGAATGGGTTTAACACCAGGGGGCAGAGGTCCTTTCCATAGCAATTATGCAAATCATCCTTATCCAAAATGCCAGATTAATTCAATTACAGTTTGAATGATGTTTACGCTTTTCTAACAATGTAAATTAAACGTGTATCTTGAACTCACATTACTATTGACTGTTGTTCCTGTATAGCTTCAAAGGGGATTTCCTCCCCTGTCACTGAAACAGGTGTGAGACTTTATTTAGTTCTTTTCAGTGAGTGTGAGGATGTGACTCAGCAGAGCTAGCATAAGGAAACTGGGTGGACTAGAAACACTCATCATTGAGAAATCTCACCTATTCTGTCTTTTCTTTTATGCAGCCAAGTTCTGAAATAGTCAGGCAAAAACCATGAATGAGAAATTACATATAAGGGTTAAACATCTTTTCTGGTTTTCATGCTTTGTATAATATGTCATCCTCTAATCTCAAGTATTTTTCTAAAAGAAAAGGAATACTTGTGGCACCTTAGAGACTAATTTGTTAGTCTCTAAGGTGCCACAAATATTCCTTTTCTTTTTGCTGACACAGACAAACACGGCTACTACTCTGAAACCAAGTATTTTGCTGTAAATAATAATGAGAAAAAAATTAGTTCCACCCTCCCTGGTGACCACTAGGAAATGTTGGTTTTCAGATGCTTTCAGTACAGCACTTAAGTACAAAAATCTGTTGGAGAGGAGAGTACTAGCTATTTGTGGTTGTTAATAATTGGTATCTGCTATTTTTGCATGTATAATTTGGTACCCACAAATAATTATGCCAGCAGTGAGTTGCATAGGTAACTTTCATTCTGGGTGTTGAGCTTTTCAAGCAACTCTTCTTTTAGTAAAAAGAACGAGGAGTACTTGTGGCACCTTAGAGACTAACAAATTTATTTGAGCATAAGCTTTCATGGGCTAAAACCCACTTCATCAGATGCAGAGAGTGGAACATACAGTAGGAAAATTGTATGTGTGTATATATAATATACACACACACACACACACACACACACACACACACACAACGTGAAAAGATGGGTGTTGCTATACCAACTCTAAGAGACCAATCAATTAAGGTGAGCTATTATTAGTAGGAGGGGAAAAAAAAAATTTGTAGTGATAATCAGGATAATCTTCTGGACACATCACACGATCCATTGTCTATAGCCAAGCTCTAAGATACAACCGCATTTGCTCCAATCCCTGAGACAGAGACAAACACCTACAAGATCTCTATCAAGCGTTCTTAAAACTACAGTACCCACCTGCTGAAGTGAAGAAACAGATTGACAGGGCCAAAAGAGTATCCCGAAGTCACCTACTACAGGGCAGGCCCAACAAAGAAAGTGACACAACACCACTAGCCGTCACCTTCAGCCCCCAACTTAAACCTCTCCAGCACATCATCAAAGATCTACAACCTATCCTGAAGGATGATCCCTCACTCTCACAGATCCTGGGAGACAGACCAGTCCTCGCTTACAGACAGCCCCCCAACCTGAGGCAAATATTCACCAGCAACCACATAACAAAAACACTAACCCAGGAACCTATCCTTGCAACAAAGCCTGGTGCCAACTCTGTCCACAGATCTATTCAAGTGACACCATTATAGGACCTAATCACATCAGCCACGCCATCAGGGGCTTGTTCACCTGCACATCTACCAATGTGATATATGCCATCATGTGCCAACAATGCCCCTCTGCCATGTACATTGGCCAAACCGGACATTCTCTTTGCAAAAGAATAAAGGGACCCAAATCTAACCTGAGGAATCATAACATTCAAAAATCAGTAGGAGAACACTTAAATCTCTCTGGTCACTCAGTAATAGACCTAAAAGTGGCAATTCTTCAACAAAAACACTTCAAAACCAGACTCCAATGAGAAACTGCTGAACTGGAATTAATTTGCAAACTGGATACCATTAAATTAGGCTTGAATAAAGACTGGGAGTGGCTGGGTCATTACACAAACTGAAAACTATTTCCCCCATGCTAAGTTTTCCCCTACTGTTACTCACACCTTCTTGTCAACTGTTTGAAATGGGCCATCTTGATTATCACTGCAAAAGTTCCCCCCCCTCCTGCTGATAATAGCTCACCTTAATTGATCTCTTAGAGTTGGTATGGCATCTTATGGCATGGTAGCCATGTTAGTCTGTATCCACAAAAAGAACGAGGACTTGTGGCATCTTTTAATGTTTTCTGTATAATATCTTCATACTGTATGTTCCACTCTATGCATCTGATGAAGTGGGTTTTAGCCCACGAAGGCTTATGCTCAAATAAATTTGTTAGTCTCTAAGATGCCACAAGTACTCCTCGTGCTTTTTGTGGATACAGACTAACACGGCTACCACTCTGAAACCTGTTCTTTTAGTGTAGTTTTTAATGAAATATTTAGATAGTTATATTTACTATAGAAGTATTCAAAGACCTGTCATGCCTTTAGTATCTTTTTTGCTCCATATTCAAGACCTGACTATTTAACCCTTACTAAGGGTGAGTAATAGTTACTCTAATGAAATCAGTGTAAGTGCCACTCGTTGGACCACATTCTCTTACTGTTGCTCACTTTAAGGCCTTGATCCTCCCTGTGAATGGTCCAATTGATTTTGGTGGTATTATTCACACAGACCACTCACAGTGTGTCACTTTAAGCATATGTATAAATCTTGCAGGATCAAGGTCTTAGTAGCATCTTATTCCACAAATAGGCCTATGGAATTCAGTGGGGGTTATGTGTATAGTAAGATACTAAGCAATATGAGTAAGGTATGACAGTTTGGCCAACTGTGAGTAAGAGCTGCAAACATGGGTCTCCAATCTGCACTTGCAGATGAAACAGATTTAAACATAAAGACCCTATTGGGAAATTTTCTGGGAGTCTTTGAAGCAGAGCCAGTTGTGCAGTGCAGGGGGATTAACTCCTAGTGAATTTGTACTATTATAGTGTATTATTTACAGTAGCCTTAATTAACTTATCATTCAAACAAAATTCGAAGTTAACTGAGAAAGAGAGGATGGAAAAAAATGTTAGTGAAAATAAAACCTGCACTTTGGAAATTACATAGCATGAAATATTAATAGATCTCCCTTATAGATAATAAAATTTGACTGCATTATAGGGAATACAAGTGGTTTTACTGCAAATTTTACAGATCTATTTTTGCTGATTAACATTGGGCCCATTTTATGATTTGATGTGATCAGATAGTATTGCACTTCTGGGGGAAAAAGCAAGTTTTTTCTGACTGAAAGAGCATATGTCAGAATTGATGGGGACAGTAACCCTGCTACATTGTTGCAGGAACCCTGCCTTTAGAACTGAGACACATCAGTAGTCATATGAAAGTATAGTGGTTAGAAAAATACTGGTTTATTTGCTTTTGAGGTATGCTGTCATGACAAGCATTCACTAATTGCATTAACTGATTCTAACATATATATTTAAACTGGGCATCTTGTCCACAGTAGTAGCTCCGCTTGTCATCACTAGTAGTTAAAAATAATCACTTTGCAGGATGAAACAAGGATGGAAAAGAAAAAGAAACAAAATGGATAGATCATTTTCTGGTCCATTTTTATTGGCCTTGTTTCTTCCATGTAGCCCCCCTCACTGATAACTACATATTGTTCCTTTTAGTTTAAGCAAGGCATTACAAAGTATATTTTTTTAAAAGTACCAAACATATTTTTGTGGGAGAAGTGATAGTCCATTACACATTTCATAGACCACACTCT
The DNA here is from genome assembly GCA_033296515.1 of Macrochelys suwanniensis. NCBI lineage: Eukaryota > Metazoa > Chordata > Testudines > Chelydridae > Macrochelys > Macrochelys suwanniensis. The sequence continues at coordinate 38,818,883 of CM065783.1, forward strand.
GCACAGCTTTAACCTTTCTCATTCAAACCCTTTCTCCTTAAATCCCAAGGGCCTGGTTGTCAGCTGCAGCTATACTGACTTCAGTTGGAGGGGTGTCCGAGCTCACCATATGAAAATGGAGTCCAAAATGCACATTCGGGGCCTCGAGCAGATTTCTGCCATGCTCTTCAGTTCCAGTGAAGTCAAATACAGTAATAATTCTGTAGCACAAATAAGCAAAGTGCTATGTATGTCTTTCTCTAAATCTTGTTGCATTTCCGTATCTTCATCCATCTGACTTGTTCAGTCCGCTTTTCTACCACTTTCTCCTTTGTTATTTACTCTCTGCTCTTTTTCTTATCTCTTTTTGAAAAATAGCTTTTCTTTGGATTGGCAGAGGAAATGCCATTCCCTTGACTGACTTATCCTTTTGAGATGCTTCCCATCCTTATTTCAAGATTGCATTTTAAAAAAAAGTAAATAAAACCTCTGAAATTGTCTTAATTTGGGCTGGGAAGTATGCCCAATTTTTGATGGAAATGGTACAAAGATCACTATTAAATAGGGGAATTAACCATACCTGACTTCTTTTTTCTATTATTTGGCAGCTCAATTACAAGTTGTCACTGCACGAGTACACCCCCATGTCACCAGACTGAAATAGAGAGGGAAACGTTGGCACCTGCTCTCCAGCAGAGCTCCTGACCTCTCATCACTGCTTCACAATACCATTTGGGTTTAGAAAAAAAGGGACTGCTTGAAATTTAAAATCTCTCCTACTCTTGCCACTTTATCTCCAGTCTGAGATACAATGCATCATTTTAGCCATTCAGCTGGGAGAATAAGATAAATAATCCGATTTTATATACGTTGTATAGTTATTTAGTGATCTCTTTCCTCTCACATGAGCTGCTATAATAATCAACTATTTATGCCTGGATTTTCCAGTGTATCCATATTTTTAGTTACTTAGATTCATTACTCTCAAGGGAATTAAACTATTGCTTATTTGCAGGTGGCTGGCATTTTTAAATTGTGCTATTTCAGTCCTCAAGTATCAATTGTCTCACAAGCAGCTCCCAGGGAGATCACTTTCAAAAAGTCTGTAGACCAAACCTGGGAAGGAAATTGGGGATTCTTTCAGCAGAGGTTACGTAGGGATAAATCATGTAAAACTGAAGGTTTTATAGGTAACATTTTCAAAAGTGCTTAAGTGATTCATGAAATCATTGTGGTTTGGGTCTAAGTGCTGAAATTACTTTTTTGAAAATGGGACTTAGGCTCCTACGTCACTTATGCAGAATTGAAAACGTATACTCTGTGTAAATCTGGGGCCAAAGAAGTGTAGATACAGAGATAGTTTCATACATTGATTTACAGATATCTTTGGAGCCTGCAGTAGGTGTGTTAATGTGATGACTCAGAAATTGGAAAATCCAAATTTAAAGCCATTTTGTGCCTTCTCTTATTTTAAAGCTGTCTGGGGTCTGATCAGGCTCTTGCATAATTTAGAGCAGTTTTTGGGCTGCTCTAAAATATGCTCATCTGCAGTGGCCCCTTAGGGCTTTTGTGGCAGATGAGAATAGCTGGAGCATAGTGCACTCTGGTTATGCTACCCTGTTCCCTCCCCTGCCCCTTCCTTCCCCTGACAAGCCCCCTAAACTGGGTATTGTGAGAAATGGTGGCACAGAGCAACTCCAGCTGTTCATCACACAGGAAACACTCTTACACCAGGAATATTCTCTGGAAACGTGGGTCATGTATGCAGCTGCAGCAAAACACAGAGTCTAGCCCATTGATTTCAATAAGTGTGTTTGGGGAGTATGCACTACTCACCCAGAAAAAGGGTTGCAGAATAGGGCCCGTAAGCAGTTAATTTACCTGTAGCTGGATATGACCGAACACTGGAAAGAGACCAATCCACTATTTGTCTAAAGATATTTAAGCCTGGACTGGATTTATCAGATAGGTACGAACATTGAGGCCAAGTACCCTTTGGGAATCATTTGTGTCTTTCACCTTTTGTCTTTGTTTATGAAGAGTTAGCAGGGGAGTAAAGACAAAACATGCTTTAGTTAGGATTGCTGACAGGGAAAATACCTTGCATATGTTCATCTGACTTGTGGAGCAGTTAGGAAGAAAAGCACAAGGGTGAATTTCTGGTACCTTGAGGTACACTTTAAATGCATTGGATGTTCTCATATAACTAAAAGTTTATAACAAACCTGTAGTTAAGTATTTACTTTTAATAAAGCAGATGTGCTGTTATCACTTTGCCATAGGGAATGATGATAAGGCAGGAATAGTAAGCAAATGTGATTACTTAGCGTGGGATGTATATTATGGCAGAAAATGCATGGAGGCACCTAAATCAATAGCACAAGAAAGGAAACTTGGCATTCAGGCTAAGAATGTCCTTAACTCGTGTTTAGGTGCCTATCTGGAACAGGGCTTGGGAAATTTGCCAGACACCTACTAGGCAGAGACTGATAAGAAAGTTGTGACCTGTGGGGAGGACCCACACTCCATCCCACCTGTGGGGAGGAGCCACACTCCATCCCACCAGCCACACTCCATCCCACAATTCCTAGACCATGCTATGAGGTTCCATCTTAAGCCATTGGCTAAGAGATGTCTAATAAATTTGAAACTCCCCATGCCTTCTAACTGAGAGAATGAAGAAGAAACATTCATCCTCTCTTCACATCCCAGTGCCTCCTGTCTGTCGGAAGGGTTTGTGCTAGTCTACCCTTTCCACAGTCTGTCATCTGAGTCCTCCTTTGCCATGAATAAACTATAGCACCTCACTCTGCTTTCCCAACTAGCAACAGATTGAAATAGTCATGACTGTACTTAGTTGTCAATGCTGCTTTTCAGACCCCTGAAATGTCTATGCCTTGGCTGTGTTTGACATCTTGGAGTCCTACACAAGGCCTGACTTTTCTGAGGGCCTGTGTTCAGCACTTTTCAGGTGTCTCATAGACACTTCTTAAAAATTTAGACTGGAGTCTGCAGTTGTCTCAGGCACTTGTGTGGGGTGCACCAGGGTGGGAGGCAATGTAGGAAGACCTGTGGTGTCTTCCCATCTACAAGGGGTCAGGATAATCTGGCCCCAAAGTATTAATGTCTTTAGTAAAAAATCTATTCACAGGAACATTTTAAAAAAAAGAGAAAGTGGATTATTTTTTGTATATTACTGTTCATTATCCGTCAACCCTATCCCTAATCTCTCCATCCTCTGCAGCAACATACAAATATTTTTCTCTTACTATAGTTGTGTATGTTCCTTCTGTACCATGACTTGAACATTATGGTATGTTTTGGCAAGGAGGGAATTTCCAAATAAATAAATTCTGGGATAAGAGTTTTCATGATGGAAAGTGCTGTCAGGCCATTTTAGAAGAATTCGTTTACCTTCTGTGTTCAGATATGAAATACAAATCAGCAAGATTTCTCCAACACCATTAGGTGTTGGAGAAGGAAGGTTTTGGGAAGGAAAAGATCCCTTTGGGATCTTGTCACAGAGTTTGTTACTGAAGGTGGCTTTTCCAAAGGTAAATTGCTCATCTCCAAACATCATATTATCCCAGTTTTCTCTGCTTTCAGCTGAACAAAACTGAAATGTGTATAGTTTGATTTCATATATAAGATAAACTCCTGTTTCCACTTACCAGGAAAATCAAGGTGCCTTTGTGTTTCAAGCCAGATGGGATAAGAAACAGAACTACACTCAGATGCTAGTTGGATCTCTCTTATTCATTTTCATGTGAAAGTCCTTCTGGGTTTCTCATAAACTTTGTACCATATGGCCTATATAATTGGTGCATCCAAGACCTCTGTTATATCACCATGATAACTTAAAAGGCACAAAACAAAACAAAACAAGAAACCTTCTCCTCATTCTGCTGAAGTCCATTAAGTTCGGGGTATGGCTGTGGTCATATGGACAAGGAGTGGGTGGCACAGTGAGTATGAACCCTTAAAGACACATCTTTGTAGATCAATAGTTTAAAAATTTGGAGTGTCTTCCACGTTTCTGTAAAACATTATGGTAATGAAGCTTGACTGTCAGCAGATATTGGGCCCGAGTTTTAGAAAGACCTCAATCCTGCCTCTGCTATTGAGGGTGTAAATTGTATCTGTCATTAATTTCAAGTGAAAACAATAGCATTTTCACAGCAAGTTATTTTTTTGCAAAGCAGTCTTACATGTTCATGGGTCCTGATCCAAAGCCCATTAAAGTCAATGGGAGGCTTTCTTTTGACTTCAACAGGCATTGGATTAGGTCCATAATTTACATTTGCGACTAATTATGGTCACAAAATTACACCTACAAAAATGGAGGCCATTTCTCAAAACCAGACTAATTATGCTTGACTGTCAAGTTTTTCAGACTGTAATTCAATAATGTCTGTATTTTTCTTTCATCTTTTGGGGACTTTCAGTGCTGTGTATTAAAACCGTCTGGAATTATATATAATTGACTTATTCTAAAAGAAGATTTCTCCAGCCTTTAAATAGATCTCAGCTCTGTTGTTCTACCTACGCTGATTCAGAAAGTTCATAACCAAAAGGAAACTCTTTCTTTTGGGATAGACTTGATTCTGGTTATCTCTTTCTGTTTTTCCTGGTACCAGGGCCGGCTCCAGGCACCAGCTTTCCAAGCTGGTGTTTGGGGCGGCATCGAAAATGGCAGTCCGAGTCCCGCGGCGGCAATTCAGCGGCAGGTCTGCTCTTCCCGCCGCTGAATTGCCGCCGCGGGACTCGGACTGCCGCCCCATTCTCGCCTGCCGAGGCGGCAATGGGGCGGCACGTCCGCCGCCCTTCCCTTGCCGCGGTGGACTGGGACTGCCTGCGGTGGGGGCGGGCCCCGCCCCCGACGCAGGCAGACGTAGTGGGGCCCCGCCCCCGACGCAGGCAGACGTAGTGGGGCCCCGCCCCCGACGCAGGCAGACGTAGTGGGGCCCTGCCCCCGATGCAGGGGCCAAATTGTAAGAGCCGCCCCTGCCTGTTACATATTTATAAATCTAGTAGGCTCTTGATTTACACTTGCGCGATTGTTGTATGAATAGCTCGGGTGAGATCAAAAGGACTGAGGTGAAGATGAATAGTTCTCTTAGTTACGGTGAGAATGTTTCATTTAATATGATTGAAAACATCATTGGGCACATAAAATGTATGAAGCGCTTATGGATGTTTTGAGATTTTTTTTAAATTCATATTTTGTTTTTTAAAAATATTCTCCCCCTAGCTCAAGTCATGACGAACAACCCATTATTACTACTGTATGTAGCAACCTCATTTTAACAAGAGCTGGCAGACACCCAAGTATTTGCAAAAACAACAAACCCCCCCCCCCCCATAGCACTTCACACATTAAAAAGCTTTAGATATGAATTAATGCTCTGTTCAATACTTTTTTCACCTGCTTTGAAATGGGAACTGCAACTGTTTGATAATTTGAAAGTTGTCTTTTATGTTCACTTCTGTGTGTACCTCTGTAATCTCAGTTAAAATGCTATTGAGAAACATCTACTATTTTAGAAACTCAGTGATTCACAAATGATCCCACCAGCAACTATCGTAATAAGTGGAATTGGGGAAGACTTTTTTTGTTGTCCTTTTCTCCAGCAGTGGAAAGAATCCCCAGTTATAGAAGGATGTGCCACAGCACTGCCATAGCCCTCTCTTAAATACCGATGATAGGTGCAAACAATGAGAGAGCACTATGTTTCACTAGTCAAGTAATCTTACTGGCTGAGGTATACAGATATAGAGTGAAATCCTGGCCCCATGGAAACCAACAACAAAATTCACATTGACTTCCATGAGGCCAGGATTTAACCCATGGACTCCGAAGGATACCGTTAATTGTATTGCATCATAAACTATTCTGAATATGAATTATAACAGAGGCTCTCAACCTTTCTAGACTACTGTACCCCTTTCAGGAATCTGATTTGTCTTGAATACCCCCAAGTTTCACCTCACCTAAAAACTATTTGCTTACAAAATCAGACATAAAAATAGAAAAGTACATAGCACACTAGTACTGAAAAATTGCGTATTTTCTCATTTTTGCCATATAATTGTAAAATCAATTGGAATATAAATATTGTACTTGCCTTTTAGTATATAGTATATAGAGCGGTATAAACAAGTCATTGTATGAAATTTTAGTTTGTACTAATCTCGCTAGTGCTTTTTATGTAGCCTGCTGTAAATCTAGGCAAATACCTAGATGAGTTGATGTACCCCCGGAAGACCTCTGTGTACCCCCAGGAATACACATACCCGTGGTTGAGAACCACTGAATTATAAGACTACAAAGTGAGCCCTCGTGCTCCTCTCCTAGCAGAACTGCAAATGAGGGGAAGTATGTTGCAATACAAATAGCTGTACTCTCGGAGCACTATGAAAAGATACTTAACTTACAAAATGCTGAAAAATAGAGGAGGGAGTAGGTTGACTAGATGTCCCAATTTTATAGGGACAGTCCCGATTTTTGGGTGTTTTTCTTATATAGGCTCCTATTACCCTCTCACCCCCATCCCGATTTTTCACATTTGCTGTCTGGTCACCTTAGGAGGGAGGGATGAAACAAATAGGTTTATTTTAAATCCAGAATGTTTTCTTCAAGTCAGCATATCCTTAAAATGAAATAGTCCAACAGTTTAAATGAAGCCATCCATATCATGAGGCATTTTCTGTCTGTACATTTTAGGATGGGATTTTCAGATGTACTCCAAATTGGCCTAAATCTGTTCCCACAATGTTAAAACTCCTGATGATTTCCATGGGAATAGAGTTAGGCCAACACTGTGAGTGCCTTTGAAAATTCCACCCTTAAAAGTAGTGTAAATAAAAATACATTGGCTCCATTCTGGAGTCTTCAGACTCTATGGGATTTCACCGTATCATCACCTCCTGCCTTCTCTGCATGACCAGGAAGCCCCCTGCTCTGAGGGGAGAATGCAGTGGGAGTCCTCTTTCTTCCCATAGGAAGGAATGATTTGTCCTTAACATTGTCAGAATAAGAGAATGATTGCTTAAAATTAGTCACAGCCAAAACAAACGAGAAGTTGATGATCTGTGCATGCTTCCCACTCTGATCAAACACACTGCTATTTGCCAGGCTGTGCTGGAGTAGTAATTATCCTGCATATTGAAATGTAAGTCTTAAAAAAGGAGACAAAACTGTGGCTAGCCATCATGACTGGCTATTACTGGCTGGTCTCTTTGAAGGCAACGGGAGTTCTCTCTCTTACTATAATGTGAAGGAGGATCTGGGCACAAACAAACTTCAGCACCATTTCACCTTTCAAGGGTGAAATTCCCTCAGTGCAGGGGCTCAACACATGCCCTATGCACCACTTAAGTCTTGCTGATACCCTCTTAAAAATTGGGATTGTTCACCTTGGGAAGGACTTAAATAAGAAAGGACATTATAAAAGTATATAAAAATAATTAATGGGCTAGTGAAGGTAGATTGGGAGCTTCTCTTCTCCCTTTCTCAAAACAAAAGAACAAGACGACATTCAAAGAAATGGAACAGGAAATTTGAAACCAAGACCAGGAAATAATTTTTCACACAATGCTCCGTTAGACGTTAGAACTCATTGTCACAGGAAGTTATGGAGGCCAAGAACTTAACAAGGTAAATGAAATTGACATTTATATAGACATCGTGAATGTTCAGAGTTATCACAATGAATGATGATAAAATGTTTGGAAGGGATATTAAACCTTATGCTTAGAGTAGTCAGTATTAGAGATAAAGTTGAGACCTTATGTGAGGGGCAGGTGATCCCACAACCCAGTGCTTAATTTGTGCCAGGGCTTGCCAGAGCTGAGCTCTGGCACCTCTGGGCTTGCTGCATCAGTTATGAATGTAAAAAAGTTGCTTGAGCTCCAACACCTCTTTCATTACAAATTAAGCACCGCACACTGTTACCTACTGCGGGGTTCTTACAACTTCTTCTCAAGCATCTGGTGGAGACAAAATATTGGTGGAGCATCTGGTGGAGACTAAATGGACTTTTGTCAGTTTGGCAATTCCTATGCTCTTATGATTCTGCCTCTCCCCACTTAACGTCCTCTCGCTTAACATTGTTTCGCTCTTACGTCCCTGCTCAATTACAGAACATGCTCCGTTTAAAGTTGTGCAATGCTCCACTATTATGTTGTTTGTCTGCCTGCTTTGCCGGCAGCTCCCCTATGCCCCCCCCCAGCGCCTCCCATCCGCCAGCAGACCCTGCGGATCAGTGCCTTCCTCCTCCTCCCCCCGCCTCCTGCCGGGGGCAGTCAGCCGGCTTGCGGCGTTCAGAAGGCAGGGGAGGGAGCGGGGAGGAGCGAGGACCGTGGCAGTCAGCCTGCTTGCGGCGTTCAGAAGGCAGGGGAGGGAGCGGGGAGGAGCGAGGACCGTGGCAGTCAGCCTGCTTGCGGCGTTCAGAAGGCCGGGGAGGAGCGAGGAGGAGCGAGGACCATGGCAGTCAGCTGGCTTGCGGCGTTCAGAAGGCCGGGGAGGGAGCGGGGAGGAGTGAGGACCATGGCAGTCAGCCTGCTTGTGGCATTCAGAAGGCCGGGGAGGAGCGAGGACCATGGCAGTCAGCTGGCTTGCGGCGTTCAGAAGGCCGGGGAGGGAGCGGGGAGGAGTGAGGACCATGGCAGTCAGCCTGCTTGTGGCATTCAGAAGGCCGGGGAGGAGCGAGGACCATAGCAGTCAGCTGGCTTGCGGCGTTCAGAAGGCCGGGGAGGAGCGAGGACACAGCTTGTGAAGTAAAAGGGGAGGAGGTGGGGGTGAGAAGAGGTGGGTCAAGGGTGGGGGCTTGGGGAAAGGGGTGGAGTGGGCGGGCTGAGTGTTGAGCCTCCCACCCCTGGTGCTGCTGCTGCGCAACGTGCTTCTCCTAGCCTACAGCACCTTCAGCTTCCTTGCCTCATTGTCTCCAGTGCCGGGGGCTGTGCCTGTGTGAGGTAAGGCGGGGGAACCTCCAAACTGTAGTACTGCACTGTATGGCAAAAAACATTTTCCCTGGAACCTAACCCCCCCCCCCATTTACATTCATTCTTATGGGGAAATTGACTTCGCTTAACATCGTTTCACTTAAAGTCGCATTTTTCAGGAACACAACTACAACTTTAAGTGAGGAGTTGCTGTACTTTGTTAAAATATCACAACAGAGCATTGAACTGACTTAAGAACTCCCAGGATATCTTCTTCTTCCCTGCCCTGAATTAAGATGTTTTTTCTGTTTTATATTCGACTTGTAGCCTCAAAAATCAGGGTTGTTTTCTTAGCAATATTGATTTGCTGTCGTCAGAGCTGGCTTGAAGCACTTAGGAAACGTGTGGCCATTAAGATGCAGAGGGGACAGTTATAAAAAAGTAAAACTAGCTGTTCAGGAAATACAGGATGCTGAAATGATCTTTGACTGTAAAATTCATTGCAAATGGATTTAATGGATGAAATCGGGATCATTTTTCTTGAAATATGAATGATTGCACCTGGTCCTCTTGTTCACTGTATATGGAAGTGTGTTGGAAAGCGAGGTGAAGGATAGCTCAGTCTGAAATGTGCAAATCTTTTCTCTTGATGGGTTTACATTTTGAAAAATGCTGCTTTGAATGTTCAGGGTCTGATTTCCCCTTTGCCTTCCATCTTGTGTAGTTATTTGTGGTATACTGAAGCACTACCATTCTGATCTGGTAACTTTTTACACCCGCTTTGGACAGGTGTTCATGCCTACACAAAGATGTAAATTACTATAACATATTTCAATATGAAAAAGAAGGGTGACGGTTATTTTGTGGACTCCTGAAGTGGTTCAAAGTTGGGAGTGTATGTTGGGTACTTGAGGGTTTGATTATGTGACCTGAGTCGTGGCGCAGTTCTGTTGGACTTCATGTTATAACTTCTAAAGCCTTATCAATACATTCATGCTGGCATAAGACTAGTATATGAATGACCAGAATCAGGCCCTAGGAATCTAGCTAATGTCAGCTTATTCAAGTCTCACTACATCTTCAGCAGTTGCTTTGTTGTAGTAGATTGTTACTGGAAATCCTTTGCTCTCTCTTGTCTGAGCTTTCCCCAGAAGCTACAATGAACAGGTTTGCTCCTCCTCCCAAATTACAGACTTAAAATGATACAGTATCTGATTCTGATCTAAAGAATGCCAGCGTAAATCAGGAGTAACTGTAGGGAGGTGAATGGAGTTACATTACAAGTGAGAGGAGAAGCAGGCCCACAGACTGCTTCCAGAAGAGGAAAGCCTTGTTCCCTCTAGCAGTGTGTTTACAAAAGGTTTATTTCTGGTAATGAAAAGTGGTATTGTCTGCTTGGAATATGAACCAGGATTCATTGTGTATATGGATTGAAAATTTTGAAATGCAGATGCTTATTTTTAACATAGCGGAGAGGAACCAGACAGCAGTTGCTAAGAGAGAGTCAAAGAAGGTGGTTTTTTTTTCTTCTTTGACTACAGTGTAGCAGATGTGTGCATGACCAATTATGCAGATTTGTTTTCTTATGCAAATTACAGAACAATTTACATTCAAACAGTAAGTAAATGTTCCCTGTAGAATGTCTCTTTTTTTGTGTGTGGTCTGCTGCTTCATCTTGTGATGCTAACTCCCTATTCCTTAGTCATTGTCTTATGGTCGGGGGTTGTAGAGATGGTTACAGAGTTTTCAATGAGTGTTTCTGTATTAGAAGTCTGGAAGGTGGAGATTGCTGCTGTCATTGTGCCCTAGGTAAAGGATAGCATATGAATGGAGTTCATTAATATTTCAAATTGTGTGCCAGATGGGTAGGTGTATAGCACTAAAGGGGATTAGGCTGTAACCGCAGACATCAGCAAAATTGGCTTAGTCTGGAGAATGGAAGATGCATGTGAGGAGTTAGTTTCTGGTTCACTCAAGTTTATATTCAGACCTATCAAGTTAGATCACTGTAAAAAGCTATTTAAAATAGCCAGTTATTGCATAATACTGTAGAGCATTTCTTTAATCAGTAGAAAACAAAACCAAGTGCTTGATTAATTTAGCCTCCCTTTATAAAAGCATGAACACCTCCGTTCAGTTTCCATCTCATACTGAAAGTGGCCACATCACAAAAAAATCTGTCATAACTGGAAATATCATTAGCAAGCATGTAATAGTTAATAAAATAACAATTTATAGTAACATTATAATGGAATATAGAGCATACTTTGCACTTGTATAGTGCTTTACATCTTAGAACAATTAATCCTCACAATATCCCTAATGAAGAGGGTAAATCAGTGGTGGGCACCCCGCGCATCAGGATAATCTGCTGGCGGCCCACAAGACAATGTTTACATTGACCATCCACAGGCACGGCTGCCCACAGCTCCCAGTGGCGGCAGTGGCTGTCCCCGGTCAATGGGAACTGCAGGAAATGGCGCGGGCCGCAGGGACGTGCTGGCCGCTGCTTCCCACAGCTCCTATTGGCCGGGAACGGCAAATCACAGCCACTGGGAGCTGAGGGTGGCCGTCCCTGTGAATGGTCAATGTAAACACTGTCTCGTGGCCCATCAGCGGATTACCCTGACGGGCCACAGGTTGTCCACCACTGGGGTAAGTGTAATTATTCCCGTTAGTGTCCAAATGGAGCTATTATTTATTTGTTGAATGCTTGCAGAGTTCTTATCTCTGTAAAGAACGCACAATAGACACAGGGTAAAATTTTCAAAGGCACCCAGTTGATGATTTAGAAGTTTGTCTCATTTTCAAAAGTGAGTAAGTTACTTAGGACCCTTTCAGTGGGAGTTAGGCACCTAAATGCACCTTTGAGGATCTGGGCCTCAGTGCTTTAGTCATTTTAAAAATAGAATTTAGGCTCTTAAGTTACTTAGGTTTTTGAACATTTTACCCATAGTCCCTGTCTCAAGGCACTTAATACCTAAATAGACATGCAATTGAATTGAGACACCCAAGGTACTGAATCGCCACTAGGGGACTTAATCACACAGTGGTGCAGTTAGCAATAACATTTTCTTGTATGGTAAACTAACACTGATATGCTTCACAGAAGAAGAATAGAGGTTTTAAAGAGGAGAGGGTAAGTGCTTGGTGCTTATGGTGTCATAGGCAGCATGGAAGAAGAACAGAAACAAGAGATGATGATAATGAAAAAGCAAGGAGCACAAGGTTCAAGGCAGACATCAGGAGGGATGAGAGCTGAGGTGCTGCCCAAAGCAGAGCTGTGTTGAGAATGAGGAACTTCACAGTGTTAACATTCGTGGCAATAAATAAAAAGGACACTTATTGTTTGTATGGACATACAAAAACCTGCAGACCTGAGCTGCAGTTAGATTGTGCTAATTAGAAGGAAGCCTAAAGCACAACCCAGATCTGAACACCTCTTAACTTTATTTGGGCTACTAAGTGGGGTAGTGCCTTTCACAGTCCTGAACTTAATCCTAATCTAAAATTTACTGCTGACTGTTATAGGGAAAATGTCCAAAAGCTGCTAAGTGACTTTCACTGGGACTTTGGTTCCTAGGTCATTTAGACGCTATATCTTCAAGTTTGACCCTCAGACATTAAACAGTTTGATTATTCCCCTAGAAAGCTGGCTTTGAAATTTGCATCTTGGGGTTATTTTTAGTCTTTATAAGCATACTAATTCCATACTGAAAACCCTTAAAAGGGAGCATGTCAAAGGAAAAAGAGAAACCATTTAGGATTTTAGATTTGCATAAGCTTCTGAACCACCCACAGAGGAAGTAAAGTTCTGAGACCTCAAGAAGACTTAACAGAAGATTTGTGGCTGCAGCTCCCTGCGTAAAAATTGATTCTGCCCATGGATATATCTACGATAGGCCTAGCTTTATAAATAGCTATAAAACAATTTGTGGCTACAAAAGTTAGATGTGTTTAAATGCTTATTTGTAGAAACATACTGTCACTGCTGGTTAGTACTTTAAAACTGTACTATGACTATGACTTAGGTGTAGTTAAATCTGATATAATTTTGAATTAGGGAAACTTCATGACCAAATCTAGTTTTCCTTGTTGAAATTGTCTCCTCTAGTTTACTGCTGTAAATCTGCTGAAGTTTTGCACCCGATATATTGAACTGAACCTCATATTATGTTAGAATAAGTATTGTAGATGTACTGGGCAGGTTAAACTGGAAAAATTAATTGCTTAGGAGGCCCCTGAGTCTATGATAGTGTTTTGGCACATACAGTTTACACACAAACATTTAAACAAGCTGATTTATCAGTTCTTAGGGCCAGATTGTGCCCTACCTCTCCATGGTATTTATTGGTGCTTGTTACCTGTGAGGTAGGGGAGTGCTATTATTCCTACTTACAGGAGGGTACTGAGACCCAGGGAGGCCAAGTAAGTTGCTGAAATTCTTGCGTTAGGGAATTGAAACCAGGCTGCCCCATTCCTGTGTTAGCAGCCTAACCACTGGACCATCCTTCCTGTCTGCCTTTGTGCTGGTGCAGGAGCAAGGAAGAGAGGTACCTACCTTTGTACACAGGTAGGGCAAGGACTCCCCAAGCTCGTGCTGCTGCTGGCACAAACCTCTCCAAAGGAGTGGGGGGACAGTGGGTGGGTAGGAGTTGGACCATTACCCTTTCTGTATGAGGCAGAAAATTTGATCTGCTGCAGCTGCAATGACTCCAAGCTACAGCTTTCCGAGTTTTGGCATGATGCCCCCTAGTGCTGCTAATGGAGGAATGCACTGTTTTGTATGTGAGGTGTGGCTGTGTGCTGTAGTGCAACCCCCCAGTGCAACCAGAACACTTACAGAAAAGTTTTTAATAAAGAGAATTATTACACAAGAAGTCATTTGTCTACACTAAGTGTTCTATATACATCAGCGTGCTAAGAATAAGTGTATAGATGCACTGACTGCCTATTCAGATAGAACATTTAAACTTGTATATAACCAGCCCATTGGAAGAAGTTGTATTAGGTCACAGAGCAGTCACTTTGAAATATCTGAGTAGATTTTCCTTTTATATTATATTCCACTTTACTGCCTCTCCTGGCCCGTGAATTATTTGTGTGTATGCATAAGTCACTGTCCACGGGTTCCTGGATATGAGCCTGAATTTGCCTTGCAGAATTACAGTGTGATCCTTCAGAACAGTGGTTCAAAATACTTTAAACTTTTTACTGATCATGGAAAGGTAAATTCAGTAGCTCTCTAGAGGAACAATGGACAATGGCTGTGGCATAAGTTGAGTGACAAACTGTTGAGAAGCTTTGGCAAACTATGCGTGTTCTTCGCCCAAAGGACTGATGAGTTTCAGTGTTTATGAATCCTTCTTTACAACACTTTTGATACAGGAGGGGTTCACACTGAAATGCTGATTCTGTAGCATGGGCTACGAATAACTTTCTAAAAAAAAAAAGCATTTATTGATCTAAGTTAGGGAAAGGAGTTTAAAATGTCATTGCTTTGAGGAGGGACAGGAAAACATCTGAGGTTCCCTTTGTATTGTTATTCACCCACATTAATCTGGTAATGAATAAGAAAAGCAGGGGGTATTTAAGGCTACTTTTCAATGTAGAGCACAGACAGTTTGATAGAGTTGTGATTTTTCTGAAGACTAATTTTTCCTCAGTGTAAGTACAGCATTCTTGTATCAGTGTTTGACCAGAATGACTTTCACAATACTCAGTAGCTGTAAGCTTCTTTGTCTAATAATTATCGGCTATCCTCAAGATCATGTCTTTTCATGGTTTGGTTGATGCAGCTCAAATTCTTCTTTCCTATGTTCTGCATGTTACTTTTTCTGATTTTGTATTGTTTTTTCCTTGAATCTGTTTGCAGTTGTAAAGGATGCAACCAATATTGTCCAATGGTTAGTAAATTCTGACTTTATATGCTTATCACCATGAACATACTGATGGTGAAGTTTGTGCATAGATACCTTGATTGACTCCCCTTCCCCCAGACAGGGGATAGCTGCACCACAAGACCAAAATTTGACCCACCTTGTGTTCAATGTTCCCTCTAATTTTTGACAATCCATGTGCGCAAAAAAATTTCTTCTGTGCAAAGTTTTGATAGGCTGTGTGCAAAAAACATTTCTTCTGTGCAAATTGTTGTGCTTCTGTGTACATTTTTGTGCACACGGTGTTTTGCCGCACACGCACACAGCTTAGAGGGAACAGTGCAGTTGCATTGCTATAATCAGATGTGAAAAGACCTGAAGCCTCTGAATACAGAAGTTTTTTTTGTTTTGTTTTTACAACTACTGTTTTTCTGGAACTCGGACTCTTCAAGAAACGATACCGAGCACAGACCAGTCTCAGAACAGTTCTGACATTAACTTTAAAACAACAAGGAGTCCTTGTGGCGCTTTAGAGACTAACAGATTTATTTGGGCATAAGCGTTCGTGGGCCCAAATAAATTTGTTAGTCTCTAAAGTGTCACAAGGACTACTTGTTGTTTTTGCTGATACAGACTAACACTGCTACCACTCTGAAGCCTGCCATTAACTTGACCCTCCCATATCAGAGAAGGAAGTCACGCTCCAAGACTCAACAAGAACTGAAAGGCAAAACAAAAGTTTCTTTCCCTTGGAATCCAGAGACATTCCAATCCAGTCTATGGTTTCGACATGAAGCTCTGGAGCTCAAAAGTAGAAGGGTGCTCTGCTCAGGAGGCTAGATGAGTTTGGCAGACAAAAATGGCTTAAATCTTCCTGAGACAAGGTGGGTAAGGTAATATCTTAGAGCTAGTCTACACTGGCAATACTAAAGTGCTGCTGCGGCAGTGCTTTAACGTGGCTTGTGTGGTCGCGGCAGAGTGCTGGGAGAGAGCTCTCCAAGCGCTCTAAAAAAACCACCTCCACGAGGGGCGTAGCAACCAGCGATGGGAGCACGGCTCCCAGCGCTGGTGCACTGTCTACCCTGGCGCTTTACAGCACTGAAATTTGCTGCGCTCAAGGGGGTATTTTTTCACACCCCTGAGTGAGAAAGTTGCAGCGCTGTAAATTGCCAGTGTAGACAAGCCCTTAATAACTGCTGTTGAAACAGCAGTTTCAACTGCTGGTGAGAGAAACAACCTTTCCAGCTTACACAGCTATACTTCAGGTCTGGGAAAGGTACGCAGTGTCACACCTAAATACAAGGTGGAACAGATTGTTTAGCACATGGTCTAAGAGACTATTCAAGGTGAAGTGGCCAGTTAACACCTTTACAGTTGTAGAATTAAAAATAATATATGGGGGGGAGGTTGTTGTACAGATTGTTGTAGTAAGCCACAAATCCAGTGTTTTTATTTAGTTCATGATTTTTAGTATCAATAAAGTTGTGAATTTAAGCTCCCAGACTTGTCATTTGAAGGTGTTGTGCTGGTTTCCTTTGAGGATAAGCACTGTGAGGTCAGATATGGAGTGATCGCTTTGTGAAAAGTGCTCTGAATGAAATACACCACATATTGTGAAAGGCACCTGTAAAGAGTAATGGAGAGGGTCAGCAGATGTTGCTGGAGAGAACAGAGATATCTTCAGGTATGATGAGGTTTCATACATAATAAAACAGTGTTTTAAAAAAATGAAATAACCATGCCAAGTTCAGCTTCATTCATAACTAAATAATATCTGTCTAATATAATTTCTAAGGCCTCACCACTGTAGTATCTACCAACTGGTTGGGAAGAAGACAAAGTCAATGGAGAAGAAAAATCTGCAGATTTGAAGAGGACATTTAGTCCTGTAGAACAAACTATTAATTTTAATTTTAGCTCTGAAGTTGGTGACATGCTGCACAAGAAAGAGAACAGTCTTGGGTTGTTTTGTTCATAAATGAAAAGAAAATGTGTACAGGCAAGTCTCATCTTACGCGGGGATTCCGTTCCGCGGTTAGCGCGTAAAGTGAAAAACCACGTATAGTGAAACGCCATTGAGGGGAATGGTGGACGGAATTGCCCACAGTACCGATGCCATTTTAAAATGGTTATTTTTCTTTTCTTTTTTTGCCGACCGCGCAAAGCTGAATTCGCGCATGTTAAATGCGCCTAAGATGAGACTCGCCTGTACTGCTAAGTCCTTCAATATGAATGAAAAAAAGTTAAAAAGAGAGCACAACACACTTTTTGTGACTAACGCAATTTAGGACTGGGGTTTATAATGCTTCCCCTTACCCCAGAAACAGTCAACAACAAACCATTTCCCAGTGTTCAAATCCAGCATTTTAGTGAGTTGACTCTATGTATCTCTATGTACATTTACTCTCAGCTGTGAATAATTTGCCATTAAGATTAAACAGAAATCTTCTATAACTAGTGGTCTAGAAACAAAAAACAGTGGGACTTGTTCTAAATCTTAGGAAAAATCTGACACTTTGGATCAGATTCTTATCTCAGTTGCACCAATGTAAATTCAGAGTAACTCCACAGAAGAGCTTAAACACTTTTGAAAATGGGACTTAGCCTCCTTGATTACATATGTGCTTTTGAAAATTTTACCCGATGTGCTTAAATCCTTATATTACGTTAGCATGAATGCAATGCTTCCTCCTTAGGCTCACAAAGCCCACAAATAAACCTGTACTACTGTTCTGACAAGAGTGGGTTAGGGTTATGTGAATTTTACAGGCTGAATTTCCAGTGGTCAGCACATCTCAAGGGAAGAACTATGTGACTCCAATCAATTGAATTTTGCACAGGTTTCAGCAGCTGTTATTTCATAGGTTCTCAACTCTTGTGGTCCACTCAGAATTACATCTTTTCTTGAAGCTCAAATGATTGGTGAGTTTTGCTACCTCCTGCCTTGCTCTAGGAACACTCCCTTCCATTCATCAAAAAGCCTTTTCAGGGCTCCCTTATCCATTCTCTGGTGTCTAGAGTGTGCCATCTGATTTATTTTTCCTCCTCCTTGTTAAGCTTCCATGGGTGGGTAACTAACTTCTACCCTCCACTTATTCACAATCCATCTATTACTTTTTTGCCAAATAGGAGTTCTTTATTATCCCAGCGCATCTCGGCTTCAGAGGAAAGGGCCAAAAGGAAGAATAGGGTGTATGGGGAGGAGTATGTGTGGGCTGCACCCAGATGATATCGGCTGGGGTACCTTTTGGTCTCTAGAAGACCTGGAGTCAGGAAAAGGGTCATCTGACTGCCTCCTGAGGCAGGGCACTGGCAGCCCCCCAAGTGACCTCAACTATGTCTACACTAGAGACCTTACAGCAACACAGCTATAAATAATAATAAATAAAGGATGACCCAACTTGAGAATGAAGTATTTCAATGAGATGTCCTTGTAATGTGTACTTTTATCTGACTAAAAATAGCACTGCTTGGTTCAATTGCATAGACTGGCAGTCTAGTTTTCAGGAAATCTCTGCATCCATCTTTACTTGTTTGTAATGTCAGATGAATTTAGCACCACTTTTCCCATTTCTTACTGAGCACAGTTAAACTTCTCTGTGGAGGGTAAACCAGGCTGGCTTCCTGAAGTGGAACTAATCCAATAATTTATGAGCCCAACAGTTGTTTCTCCTTTTCAGGCCAGGTGTAATCTTATGAACCATTTTTTCTCTACTTCCCAGGAGTAAACGATGACTGGGCTGATAGCCAAAAATTTAATTAAATGTATTTTTTTCTTCTAGATGCATATAGTATCACCTGGTATTGTGGTTACTCCCTTTATAATTAGTTGTGAAATAGCATGATACTTGCTTTTTTATTTTCAGCAGAAAGTGATCAGCTATTAATTTTATTTTTGGAAAGTATATGTGGAGTGGTATTAATAAGTACAATTCAACTTTTTTCATGAAGAATTTACAGAGAGAACCACAGCCCTCAGCTAAGCTCCTCTTTTGTGAAAGGGAAGGATTTGTGGAATCTCTCAGAAAAAGGTTAATTTTTGGTTTTATTTACATTGTTCTCTCTCTTACATGAACTCAGAACTGCGGAATAGAATGGAAAATAACAATTCAATTGTTTAAAAATTGTTCACAATTGAATTGTCACAATGCAAGAAAAGTGCATGTGGCTGATATAGGAAGTCTTGGAGAAACCAGATTGCAGAAAGAGGTAGAAATTATTTATGTATGGTGGTGTTTTTAGATTGCACATCTTTTTTATTATTAGCAATTGATATAGGGTCCATATTTGTGGCAAAATTATTGATTGGGGTCTTAGCAAATGTGTTTGCTAAAGAAAGTACTCAGTGTATTTCTGAAGGGTTCCAGACATTATTAGAGGTCTTGGACTATCAAATTACCTTCCCCTACCTGATAGTGTTTTATGCACAATAAAATTCAATACCTGTACCAAAATAAACTTACAGAACATGTGGCATTTTAAAATGTCAATAAGATAAATAGGACCTGTAAACATTTGTAAGCAGATTTTATCTTCCTGGCAGGGTATATTCTTCCTTCTTGAACATTTAGAATGGAAACATCTGTGTTTTTTTTATTATACTGAAAGCTGACTGATTACAGATTGAATTACAGGCATCGAGTTACCAGAACACTGAAGAACTTAAAAAAATAAAATTCGGAATGCAGACACGATTAAGTATTGCATTCTCAGATTAACGTGCTTATAATGGGGATGCTAAAGATGGAGGGTGTTAAACATCATTTGCTATTTGTTTTAATCATAGGAAATTATCTACACAAGTCAGAGTAAATTTAAAGCTATTTTCCATGACAGCATGTTTCCAATTTTTAGGCCTCATGGCTGCTCCTCTTTGTAGTTGACCATTAGACTAGGTAGTTGAAATGTTTTTTGACAAACAGCTTCATTAAAAAATTTTTTAGAAAATCCCAAATAGATAAAAAATGCTGGAAATGAACAGCTAAGGGTTTGTATGTTATGGCTCAGGACCAAAGCCTTGCATACTAGTGAAAGCGGAAAAGGAAAGAAAATACTGCATCCTGCCACTTGAAGGCACACGCTCTGCACGGAACTTGTTTACTCTGACCCGGGTGTCTTGAGAGTTAGGACTGAAGTTTCTTCAACCTAGTCCAAAAGGAGAGCAAACGGCCATATGAATGAAGCCTTGCTTCAGATGCGGGCAGGGGAGAAGAGAGAAATAAACCAGCTCTATCTTAAAATCTCCATCAGGTCATACAGGCCTGCTGTGTAATAGGGTAGTTACTTTCCCACTTTCTCCTTGCTTCCTGGTCTAGGCTTGCTACAGGAGCTTCCAGACACCCTTTTCTTCCTGGATAGGCGAGAGCCCTTCCTTTTTCCTCCGACCCTCCTCAGCTCAATGCACTTTCCTTCTTATATCCTTGCTATAATCTACTCAGGGGGATTTTCTACCTTTCCAGCAGGCATGCTGAGCAGCTTTGTGGTGAGTAAGCCCACTGGCTAGTCCTCTTTGTACGCTCCATTCTAAGGAGTAGGCAAGGAAGGGATTATATTCACCCCAGCACAGAGATCCAGTCAGTCTGCCACTGCCATATAATCCTACATCACTTATTATCAGCCCCACCCACCCAAGCCAGCTTTGCCCTCTTGATTTGCTAATAATGGAAATATACTGTTGGATATATAGTGTTAATTTTGTAGATAGTTTACTAAATGTGTAGTAAAGATTCTGAAAGGAATGTGGTCCCAAGAATATTTCACCAGATTAATTTCCCCTAGTCCTCGAATGCCCTCAGTCCTATGCCCTGCCAGTCTCCTGCACTACTCCAACAATTCCACTATGTGGAATGTCTACTTCTGTGGTTCCCAGCGCCAAAGTATCTGAGCACCTCACAATCTTTAATATATTGTGATAGACCCAGGCCAGTTTGGTACAACAGAATAGTCCTATTGGGATTCGGGAAGTGGGCGGGCAAAGCCCGCCCACTGCTAAAGGATCCCCCCCTCCAGCCTAAGGGGAGGGATCCACAGGGCCTGGATACCAAGTGATTCCGGGGGACAAAAAATGAAAAAACAGGAACGGGAGTGCGGTCAAAGGGTCAAACGAAGTGAACCAGATGGGGACACTGAGCAGAGAATCCCGGACTGCGCCCACTGCTCCTCAAAGGCGTCAAGGGAGCCAGTGGACACTGCCCAGAGGAACTCTGCCCGGATGCGTGAATGAACAGAGGATCGAAAATAGGCCCCACAGTCACAGGAGCCTCCATCGGCCAATCTCCTCACCCTGGTTTTGTAGATGGCCAGTTTAGCTAGGGCCAGGAGGAGGTTGACCAGGAGGTCCCGTGACTTCATGGGGCCGCGGATTGGAAGTGCATAAATAAAAAGGTGAGGGGAAAAGTGCAACCAAAACCTCAACAAAATGTCTAAGAGGAGCCGGAACAGGGGCTGCAGCCTGGTGCACTCCAGATAAATGTGCGCCAGGGTCTCCCTCACGCCGCAAAAGGGGCAGGTGTCGGGGCTAGGGGTGAACCGCGCCAAGTACACGCCCGTGCTCACGGCTCCGTGAAGGAGCCGCCAACTGACATCCCCGGTGGGCCTTGGGACTAAGGAGGAGTAAAGGCTGGCCCACCGGGGCTTCTCACCCTCTAGAGGTGGCAGGAGGTCCCGCCATTTCGTATCGGGGCGGGACGTGAGGGTGAGGAGATGAAGGGTGTGGAGCACGAGCGTGTAAAGATGTTTCCTTGGCGCGGTCTGGAAGCGGACCGGCTGCAGTTCGTGCAGCCGGCTCACGGTGAAGGAACGAGGGGGCTGGTTGGGGCCACGGGGCAGGGGCCCGATAAGAAGGTCCGGAGGGCCAGGGGTGGAGGGAGGGCGGGGCGTGCCCTCTCGCAGGACCCGGTCTAGGTAAACCCGAGCAGCGGGCGGCAAAACGGCCTTCACCTCCTGAAGTACGCGCCGGGGAGTACGAGGTCTGGAGAGCCCCATGCGCTGAGCGAGCATCAGGGGATCCAGCCAGTCTCCCCGGTCGTAGTCCAGGAGATCTCCGACTCTGGTGACTTCTGCCAGGACCAACCTCTGGTGCACCGAGGGGGACTCCGCCACCTGCACACGTAGCTGGGGGTTGTATAGCAGGGGCTCCGCGAGGAGATCTGCCCCTCGGTGGCCGCCACGGACCTGGTCGCTGAGAACAGTTTCCAGGTCTGGAGGAGGTCCTGGTAAAAGACCGGCAGCCCGGAGAGGTCTCGCAGAAGACCTCTCGGATGGAGATAAAGGAGCTGCCGGTCATATCGGAGCCCTTGGAAGCGGCGCAGGAAGGTGCGCGCCAGTATGCTCCACGCCGGACTACTTGCACCATAAAGGAGTCTCTGCAGGGCCTGGAGGCGGAAAACATGGACCTGAGTGCGTAGGCACTTCAGGCCCTGCCCTCCCTCCTCCAGAGGTAGGTGGAGAACCCCTGCAGAGACCCAGTGCAGTCCTGACCAAAAGAACTCCAGGATCAACTTCCGGAGGTTAGCCAGGAAACCCGGGGCCGGGACCAGGGTGTTGAGCCGGTACCAGAGCATGGACAGGACTAATTGATTGAGCACCAGCACCCTCCCTCGAAAGGAGAGGCACCGGAGTAGTCCTGTCCATCTCCGGAGCCGCTCGGTTACCCTGCCCTCTAAATCGTGCCAGTTCTCCGGCGGAGATGTATGCGTGGCGGAAAGGTAAACGCCGAGATAAAGCAGCGGACCCGCGCTCCACCTGATGGCCTGAAGCGTGGGTGGGAGGGAGCTCGCCTGCCACCCGTCCCCTACCACCAGGCCAGAGCTCTTGACCCAGTTGACCCGGGCGGAGGAGGCCGCCGAGTAGATCGCCTGGCAAGCCTCCACCCGTGCCAAGTCGCCCGGGTCCTGGACCACGAGGAGCACATCGTCGGCGTATGCCGACAGGACCAGCCGCAGCTCCGGCTCTCGAAGCACCAACCCCGTCAACCTCCTGCAGAGGAGACAGAGGTAGGGCTCAATCGCCAGAGCGTACAGCTGGCCCGAGAGGGGGCACCCCTGCCGTACTCCTCGCCCGAAGCTGACCGGCTCGGTCAGGGTCCAGTTGAGCCTGACCAGACACTCTGCGGAGGCGTACAGCACCTGGAGAAAACCCACAAACTGGGGTCCGAAGCCAGATGCTCTCAGAGTGCTCAGGAGGTACCCGTGATCCACCCTGTCGAACGCCTTCTCCTGATCCAGGGACAGGAGGGCGAACGACAGACCATCCCTACACCCAAGCTCCAAAAGATCCCGGACCAGATACAGGTTGTCGAAGATGGTGCGGCCCGGGACGGAGTAGGTCTGGTCGGACCACGTTCACCAGCACGGACCCCAGCCACAGCGAGATGGCCTTTGCCACGATTTTATAGCCCGTGTTGAGGAGCGAGACGGGACGCCAATTCCGTAAATCGCGGAGGTCCCCCTTCTTCGGCAATAAGGCGAGCACGGCTCGCCTGCATGAAAGAGGGAGGACCCCGCCTTGCAAGGACTCGGCCCAGACGGTGACAAGGTCTGGGCCGAGGACGTCCCAGAACACGCGGTAGAATTCCACGGTCAGTCCGTCCAGTCCGGGGGACTTATTAGTGGGCATGTGACGGAGGGCTTCCGAGAACTCGGCCAGAGTGAGAGGCAGCTCTAGCCGGTCTCGATCGCCCGCGCTGACTGTAGGGAGTTCGTCCCAGAGCACTCTGCAAGCGTTTGGATCGGTTGGGTCCAGGGAGAAAAGGCTCGCGTAGAAGGCCCTGGCCCTCCCGGACATCTCCGCTGGATCCATGAGGGGGGTGCCGTCCTCTGCGAGAAGGCAGGTGACTTGTTTCTTAGCCCCCCTCTTTTTCTCCAGGGCGTAGAAGAAGCGGGAGCCGCGATCCATCTCCCGAAGGAGACGGATGCGGGATCGAACAAAGGCGCCCCGGGCCCGATGGTCTTCGAGTTCCCGGAGCTCCTCCTGCTTCTCCTGGCACACCCCACAGAGGGATGGATCCTCGGGGCTGGCGGCCAGGCACCTCTCCAGCTCTGAGACCTCCCGTTCCAACTGCTCTATCGTCGCATCCCTCCGTCGGCTGGCGCCCCGGGTGTAGTCTCAGCAGAAGAGCCGGGCACGCACCTTCCCTAGATCCCACCATCGCCGCGCCGAGGGAAAGGCGCGCCGCTGCCCTCGCCAGGCCAGCCAGAACTCCCGGAAGGACGCCACGAAGCCCACATCCTCCAGCAAACTGTTATTAAAATGCCAATAGGCCGGCCCCGGCCTCTCCGCGCAGAGAGAGGCCGTCACGGTAGGTAGATGATGATCAGAGAACGGGGCTGGCCGGACACTGGAGGAGTGGGCCCGCGAAAGGTGAAAGCGTGATAAATAGATGCGGTCCAACCGGGAGTGGCGCGACCGATGGGCCTCCACCCGGACAAAGGTGAAAGTCAAGTTGTCGTCTGGGTGGTGGTCGTGCCAGACGTCCACCAGGGAATGATGATTGACGATGTCCTGGAGGACAGCTGCGGCGGCCGGGCACTGCTCGGTCCCTGAGCGGTCCCGTTCCTCAAGGGTGTTGTTAAAGTCCCCGCCCAGGACCAGGCACTCACGAGGATCCAAGGTGCTGAGGAAGGTGGATGCCTGCTGATAAAAACGCAGCTGCTCTGGGCCTGATGTCGGGGCATAGACGTTGACGAGGTTGACCACAAGCCCCTTCATACGGACCCGGAGGTGCAGCAGGCGACCCGGCACAACCTTGGCAACCCCCAGCACCTCAGGCCGTAGGTCGGGGGAGAACAAGGTGGCCACTCCAGCCTGACGAACGGTATGATGGCTGAAGTAGACCCTGTCCCCCCAGTCCAGCTGCCAACTGTTTTCGGCGGCCGGAACCGTATGGGTCTCCTGCAGGAAAATCACAGAGTACCCCCACTCCCGAAGAAAGGAGAGCACCTGGCTCCTGCGGAGACCCATCCTACAGCCTCGGGTGTTTAATGTTGCGTAGGTGATAGATGCCATGAGGAGGGCTGGGGGGGATCCTTGCCGGCAGGATCGCTCATGGCCTCCGTCGGGCCGCGCATCAATCCGTGACCCACCCCGTAGGTGAGTAGTGAGTCACGGAAGAGGCGGACCCGCTGGTAGGCCACAGCATCCTGCTTCCCGGTCCTTTTACCCTCCCCCATAAGGGCCCTCGCGGCCTGGAGGATTTGATGGAAATCCCCCCATCTCTGGAGAGCGAGTTGCACTTTGTTACGGGAGCCCCGGACGTTCGCAAGGAACTCCCGCATCTCCTCTCGCAGCGTATGGGGGGCCAGGGTCACTGGCCCCTGGTTATCTATTGAAGGGGCCCCTGACACAGCCCCACGGCCTACCGAGACCTGCAGGCAAGGGGCGGACCCCCGACGTGGCGCCCGATGGGCCGGCGCCACGGGGTCCGCCTCAAAATGTGGTTCAATGGGGATAGGCGGCGGAGGGAGGAGAGCAGCCCCTGGTGGGTCAGGACAATGGAATACAAAGGCCGCTCTCCGGGAGTCATCTACCGGGAAGGGGAAGGAGACGGCCCCGGGGGTGGCAATGGAATCACGGGAGGTGGAGGGGAGTGGGACTACATCAGGGGCAGGGCAGGGATCAGGTATGGGGGCCGGGCAGAGGTCAGTAGTAGGGGCAGGAGGGGGGTCATGAGTAGAGCCAGGGTGAGGAATGGAAAAAGGATCCTGAGCCGTAGGAGCTGGGCCACTGGGAGGTGGCCCCTCTTGATTAGGCTCAGGGATCTGGGGAGTGGAGATAGGGGCGGGAAGGGGACCCCCAGCGATGCCAGGCTCTGGCTCGGTGGCTGGTGTAACAGCCGCGGCATCGAGAGGTGGACGGATTTTCGCAGGGTCCCCGCCTGGGAAGGTGGTCGGTTGCCCCACACCAACGAGGGGTGCCTCCTGGGATTCGGGTCCCGGCTGCGTGGCACCGGGCAGGTGGAAGAGTCCAGAAGGTCCTCGGAGGCGGGAGCAGAAGGAGCGGTCAAGGGGAGGGAGCATGGGGAGAGGGGGAGAGGGGAGCTGGGGTGAGCTCGTTGAGATCGAGGCCTCCCCCTGGGTGACTGGGGTCAGACCCAGGGCCTCGATCTCCTCATAAATGGAGGGTAACTCACCATCCGCCACCTCGGGGTTCTCCCCGCCGGTACCCGAAGTGATGCTTGATTCGGGGCCCGCAGGTTCGACAACGGGGAAAGGGACAGGAGCGGCTCCATTGGGGGTTTCCGAGGGAGGGGCGGTACTGCCCTCCGGTGCTGCCACGTCTTTCCCAGCCGGTACTGGTGGACAATTGCCACTCGGGGGCAAAGCGGAAGGCTCGGCATCAGTGCCCCCCTTCCTCGTCTTCCGGGGGGCCTCCGCATCGGTGGAAAGGAGCGGAGCTCGAGCCTTCCGCTTGCCCCGCTTCCCCTGTACTAGGGCCCAGCCCTCCATGGCATCATCTGGGGGCTGGCTAGCAGGGCTTGGGTCGGAGGGTAGGGGCAATGTCTTAGGGGCTCGAGGAGGTAGTGGTGGGGCGGCATAAGGGAGGGAAGGGTCCCCCTGGGGCGGGCCCTCTCCCACACCTGGCGAAATCCCTGCCGCACTCTCCTCCACAGGCCCCGCCAGACTGCACGCAGCAGAGGCGGGGCCCTCCCACTCGTCTGGGCGCACCGAGGGAGGTACTCCCAGGGTCCGAGCGGGAGCAGCGGTGGACTGGGAAGGAGGAGGGGTGGCTCTGGGTGCTGGGCATTCAGGGGTGCCGGCGATGACGGGGCCAGCACCCTGCCGGGGCTCGGGGGTCTCGGATGCTCCTCCTTGCCGGGCCAAGGGGCAGTCCCTCCGGACATGTCCCATCGCCCGGCAGAGGTAGCACCGGGCCTCCCCCGTCGAGTAATGCACCCGGTAGCGGGCCCCCTGGTAGGGAACCGTAAACGACCCCTCGAGCGCCTCTCCGTCACGCACCGCCGGCGGCAGTTGAAGCTGCACCTGCCGGCGGAACGAGAGGACGTGACGGAGGGCGGGGTCTTTGCAGCCCAGCGGAAGGGGGCTGACAATGGAGATGGGCCTCCCCAGGGTGGAGAGGGCGGGTAACAGGGCGGCATTGGGGAGGAAAGGAGGGACAGAGGTTAGGACTATCCGGACACCCAGGTCCTCTAGCGGCTCCAGAGGGACGAACACGCCCCCCAGCGCCAGGCCCTTCTCCACCGCCTCCTGGGCCGCGGCCTCTGATGCGAGGAAGAAGATGATCTTCCCGTACATTTTGGAGGCCGCTACGATGGCCGTGGGCCCCACCACCCTTGCCAACGCCCGCACATAGGTTTCTACGTGGGGCGAGGCGGGTACCAGGAGGCAACGGACGCCATGCCTCCTGGTCAAGGTGGGGAAGGGGCCCTGGCCGCTATAGGTGGTAGCAGAGGCGGCGGGTGGGTGAGACGACCTAGCGGCAGGCAGGGGGGTTGCCGCCACCTGGGCGTACGCCCTGGGGGTCGGAGGAGGGGCACCTGCAGAGCTGGTGGAGGAAACAGCAGGGAGGGACGCCGCGGCCAGTGGCGGGGCCGCGGCAGTAGGGGCAGCCTCTGCCATGGAGGGCCTGGCCTTTTTGGCGGGGCCCTTACCCTTCTTCCCACCCTGGCCCTTTCCTCCGGTTGGGGGAGCTCCCCCAGAATCGGGGGGCAAGGGACGTGGCAGCAGCGGAGGTCACCTCGGCGGCCGCTGCTGCCGGTGCCCCAGCAGGGGCAATAGCAGGTGGTTTGGCAGCGGCGGTTGAGGTAGATGCTAGGAGGGGTGACGGGGTCTTCTGGAGGGCCCGCCCCTGCCATATCGCCTGCCATAATGAACAGGGAGGGAAGGGAAAACACCTGAGAGAGCGGGGTGGGGAGAGGAATTGGGGTGACCACTCCTCCCTGCTAGGCTGCAGGCAGGGGAGGAGGGCACTAAAAAGTGGGGATTGGATTCAGGGTTATCAAGGACTAGTGCGGGGGTAGGGTTCAGTCACCGACTCAGAATGGAAAATCTGGCTCCTCTTGTTGCACTAGGGGAGCGGGGGGGTATAACAGCATGGGGGGGGTGCAGTGAGATAGGGTCAAACTCAAACAGGGGAGGGGCACAAGCGCATGGGAGGGGGCATGGGTGCATGAGGGGAGGGGCCAATCAGGGCAAGCGGGGGCTGCAGGGGAGGGGGACAATCAGGCCGGAAATGGGGCAGAAAATCAAGGGGCTAGCTTCAGGGCTGGGGCGGGGCAAACAAAACAAAGGCTGTAGAGGGAAAGGTCGGGGCAGGCAACTAAACCGAAGCTAGCAAGGGGCTGGGACAAAAAAAGGTGGGGGGGCAAACAGCTGCAAGGGGCAGATGGGGCAAGTAGCAAAGGGCAAAGCTAGGGGCGTGGGAATGGTGGGGGCACATGCACCCATGTGCGCTTGTACAAAGTCAATGGTGGGCTGGTTGCTGCTGCAGACCCAAAGGGTGGAAACAAGCTTGGCAAGCCAAGCAAGCAGCTGAGTCCAGAGGCAGGAACCAGGGCAGATGGTGAGCAACCAGCAGAGGTGGTGGAGGGGGCGGTGGTGGTGGGGGTTGGGGGGGGCACAGATGAACCTGGGGGCAGGCTCCACGCCACACCCCCTGTGCCCCTACAAACACAGTCAATACCCCCACCACTAGAGCACAGTTCGAAAAAAATACTCAGTTCGTGAAGGTCCCCTCCACGGTGGACTGCAGAGATTCTGCGCTCCCTCAGCAGCCGACGGTCTTCCGGGTCTTCTTCCTCTGGGTTCCAGCAGCTTCCTGGCAGCAAATACAGCAGCAGCAGCAGCTCCGGCAACTCCAGGCAGTGGTCCGGTGGCCAGGCAGGACCCCTCACAGATGGTGATAGTGGTGGTGATCACAGCAGCGGCTGGAGCAGGGTTCCCCACGCCCCTCCTCTGGGGAGAGGGCCAGCAGGCCCTTCCCCAGGGGCTGCTGCAGTAGCAGGAGTAGCAGCAACCAAGGTGTTTGCGGGGGTTCAGCTACCAGCTAGCCAGAAACCAGAGCGTAGAGTAGTGGGAGGGGTGTCTGGCCCAGCCAGGGGAGTAGCTGGAGCAGCAGCAGCTACAGCAATAGCTGGGAGAGCCCAAGGCCTAGCAGCAGCCCTCTACCTCCCTCGTCTCTCCAGGCCAGTTGGGTGCAACAGAAGAGTCCAGAGCAGATCTACTGGCCACTGGAGAAGCAGGTTTCTGTTCCCTAACTGACCAGAGCAGGGACTGCTCCAGGCTAATGAGAACACCTGACTCTAATTAACCTGCAAAGAGTCAGGTGAGGCCATTAAGGTGAAGTGAACACCTGACCCTAATTAAGGCTCTTCTGAGCATATAAAAGGGCTCACTCCAGTCAGGCCAGGGAAGAGCCAGGGAGCCAGAGGAGAGGAAGTACTGTTGCTATTGAAGGACTGAGTAAATGAGGACACGCTTGTGCCATCAGTAAGGGAGCCCTAAGGTAAGGGTGAAGACGTGAGAAGCAGGAGAGCTGTGGGGAAATGGCCCAGGGAATTGTAGCAACTCTGGCAGTGAGAGGTTGGCTGCTAACAGCTGCTACCATTAGGGTCCCTGGGCTGGAACCCGGAGTAGAGGGCGGGCCTGGGTTCCCCCCACCAACCTGCCACTACAAGGAGAAGACAGGCCTCTGGCAGAACAGGAGGCTAAACTGTTCTGCAATAAGCCCAGAGGGACAACCGGGACTGTGGGAGTTCTCTCACCATCCTCTGAGGCTAGCATAAACCTCCTAGAAGCGCGGGACCCACAGGGACAAGATCGGAGCTCTGCCACAATATTTACAACACCCCTTTGAGGTAGGGAGGTGCTGTTATCCCCATTTTAGAGATGGGAAACTGATGCGCAAAGCGGCTAAGTGATTAGTCACACAAGAGATCTGTGGTAGAGCAGTTTTAGGCTAGTTTCATACCACCCCTTTACATGCTCCCGGTCAAGCACACCTGTAGCCCAACCCCCTTTTGTTCCCCTGCCCTATCTTCGTGAAAAGAAAATGATGCAAATACAGACTTTGTTTCACGGGCAAAAGATCCATTCATTCCTGGACCAGTGTCAAAAAAGCACCCTTATAGCAATCTCAATTAAAATCTTTAGAATTGTCATACCCAGATAATTAATATTGTGGTATTTCCTATACGAAGTGTAACTCCTAACATTAATTAGGCAAGAGGAAAACTGTATCAAATTTAATGGCAACCATTGTAGAATGAGGAAACGATCACAGTTTTAAAATATGGTACTTGCAAACCATCTGGGATCAAAACAAATGCTGCAAACCCCTGGAAAGTTGAGACTCTTCACTTCCCAGTGGTGTATAAAATAGCAGCATTCTGATTACTAAAATTTCTCTCCTCCTTCAGTTTCAACATGATTTTAGCAGCTGCTATCTTGGGAACTGCAAAGGCTAGAAATCAGAGCTGTAGTTATCCTCTCTGGAAGCCTGGAATGCAGCATTCAAGAGGCATAACATATTAATCTCTAACTTTAGCAGTTTGTGAGATAGTGCCTGCCAAAATCATGTCTGAATTGAAGTGCAGGGCTGTGGGAAAACTAGATGATAAGAAGAATGACGTGATGTTTAAAGTCCACACAACTTATCAGGGCTTGGAGGCCCGGCATATATTTCTAAGCATTGATGCTGGACCAATGATCCAAAAGAAAAAAACAGCACCCTGTTTGTATCTCACCTTTGTATTTCAGAATGTTCAGGTAGTCTTGATAGCTTACAGCTTCCTCCAAAGCTAATGTCAATTAACTGTCCAGTAGAGTATTTGACAGAAATCCTTTCTACATTCTTCTCACCATTTCCCCTTGGAGGAAGAAAGTTCTGAAACATGCGCAGAATATTATTCATGGGATTGCTTCACAACTCCTGTTTCTTGCGCAGCAGATTATTAGTCATGTGACACAGGCAGATCTGCTTCTGGATCATAGCCATTTTGTGTTTGGATGAGAAAAAAGGAAACCAATAGCTTTCAGTGCACAAGATATTTGTTCTTGCATTGCAGGAAATAGGAAACAAGACTGTTCAGAGGATTCTGAGTGAATTGAGTTAGCCTATGCTTTTCTCCCTTCCTCTTCCACGTCCCATAAACAAGCCATGCAATGGTAATGATTAAATAAAGCTTATCATCTGCAGATATGAGTTAAATAGCTTTTAAAAAGTGAGTTTTCTCAGTGACTTAAGTGGAAGCAGATCCAGGTACTTATATTGATATACAGTAGTAAACAAAATTCCTGGAAACAAAAATATATAACATTTATTGTTCTATGCTACTATATTGACATTTTAGTTTTGTTGTCATTTTCCATCAACAGCCAATGTTTTGATAATTTTTTGGGTGTTAGTGAAGTGGACTTTTTCTGTAAAAGCTGCTCCTGTGTTGGAAAGCAAAACAAACAAAATGTGTGCATGGTGTGCTTTTGCTTTTTGCATCTTTGCTTTGGTTCAGCAGTTTCCAACGAAGCTGTTCCATTTCAGAACTGAGCTTATTAAATCGCAGTTTATTTTTCTTCGTGGTTGATTTTTTTAAAGTACAGGGAAATATTTTAACCATATTGCTTTGATTGACAGATATATTTGTGTCCGTCTATCCTTGAACAAAATCATATATAAGCAAAGTATTTCAGAAAAATAGTGTTTTGCCTCTCTGTCCTCCCCTAGATCAACTGATATTATTGAATTATTGTGAATTTAACCAAATTTCAACTCACCATTTAATATTGTGTAGTTTAGAAGATGAAACAAAATAATTGTATAAAATAATTGGATTATTATTTTATTACTTACATTTTGCTAATGGTTATTGCTTTAAACTAGAGCTCATCTTAAAAATTCTACTTTTGATCAGTACTTCTTGTGAGCACACATTCAGAAGATTTCATTTTTTTCTGTTCTTTCATTTCTTCTCTAATTTTTGTCTTTTTGTTAGTAATGAGAACTAAAGAATATGAGCCAAATTCTCTTCTGGTACCTTCACTAGAGTCAATGAGCATTGCCTATTTACACTGTGGATCTAGCCCAGGGGTCTCAAACATGTGGCCTGTGGGCCGCATGTGGCCCGCGGAGCTCTTCCCTACAGCCCACGGGGCTCCCTGCGCCCGCCCCTGAAATTTTTTTTTTTTACCCCCAGGCAGTTCCCGCCACAAGACATCTGTTCTGGTGGCGGGAACTGCCTGGGGGTTTAAAAAAAATGGGGGGGGGGCACGGGGAGCCCGGTGGCCCGCAGGGAAGAGCTCCGTGGGCTGCATGGGATGAGATTTGCAGTTTCTGGGGGAGAAGGGGGAGGAGCGGGAAGCCGTGTGTGGAGAAGGGGTGGGGCCTAATGGAAAGGGTGGAGTGGGGGCGGGGCCAAGGGCAGCGAGGGGTGGGGTCAGTGATGCGGCCCTCGGGCCAATGCACTAGTCCTCATGTGGCCCTCGTGGTAATTTGAGTTTGAGACCCCTAATCTAGCCCTATGCCTTTCCATTTTAATGCTTCAATCCTGCAAAGATACATGCACATGCTTAACTTTAACCAGTGTGAATGGTCCCATTGAAGTCAGTGGATAAAGTCAGGGACATGCTTATGTACTGCGGGATCAGGGTCTAAATCAGTGTTGAGATTTTATTAAGTTAAGATTTTTATTCATTTGTCAGTTCTGTACAGCTGGCAGTTTCGACAACTAAAAATCAAGTAGTTTTCTAGTAAAAGGACACTGTACATGTAAAGATGGTATGTAAAGTGTGGGTGTTTATGTATACTCAGTAATTTGCAGCAGAGACAAGAATGGGTTTCTCAAGTAAGGCATGGGCAAATCAAATCATGACTTTTTCCCCAAAGCCCTCAGGCCATATTTGGTGATGCCACTATTTTCAGATACTGCTTTGCATGTGGTCAAATATGCTTACTCTCTGAGCTAGGAACACTAGTCACTGCTGTGCCCACCTGATCTGACCAGGAGGCAGCATTTGACCCCTCACCAGATAGACACTCGCCATTCTACTAGCCTCCAGAAAGGGCAAAAGAAGACACCTGCTGGTCACTCGCCTTCCTAAGCCTCTAGAAGAAGATAGTGAAGAAGATCCAATGTCAGGACCAATCTACCTGGGTCTCCAGGTGAGGGTAGTGAAGATCATGGCCCCCCTCCTACCCACAAAAGAGCCTCTCCCTTTTCCCAGTCAGTCCCCACTCCACTGCTGTTACTTTGAACAACCTCCCCACCAGGGTGCCTGTTGCTGTGGGAGCAGGCAGGCTTCCCAGCCCCACATGTTGTGTGTTAAAAGCACCATGAAAATTGCTGCTCATAGGAGGCTATTTACAATGCACAACAACAACAATTGGTCTTACTAAACCCTAAGCTATGCGACATATTCCTGGCATGTTGTCTATTAACTATTTACATGTATGTTGTTATGGTAGTTGGTGCTGTTACCCATAAAGATCCAAGGTATTTTTGTTAGTAACTAAGCATGCTTTTTGCTGTGGAAGAAAATATTTGTTGTGGTTTATACAGGGTTTATTCTCTTCCTTGGTCTCTGATTAGAGTAAATTCTTGAGGCACCATTGCACCCTGGAAACCAGTCTTTGGTGTTGTACTGAGATTCTTGAAAGAAGAGTGCCTATATCTCATATCAGGTCTAGTATACATGTGTAAATAAAGCAAGTTACACTTAAAATATACCCAGAATCTGTGACACTGATTGTTCTGCATAGACTGTGAAGCCAACCTGAAAAGCCCTGATATCTGCTACTGTTCAGCAGAGGGCACATGTTAGTGTCAAACAGGATACTGGTGTCAGAAAAAGGGACAACAATACAGATACAGAGCACTCTTGGAGTATATTGTAGCAACAGGGGTACTGAAACCAGAACTGGTGCTAGGCATAAGCAGACTAAGCAATTGCTTATGCCCCCAAACAGCTCAAGGGGCTCCTCTATTTGCTTTTTATTATGTGTTGGGGGGAGGACCCAAAATATTCCTGCTTAGGGCCCCCAATGGGCTAGCACCACCTCTGACTGAAACCCATCTTGTTCCACTGCTATCACTGATGGACACTCCAACTCTGGTGCTTAGAGACCCCTAGAGTACACTAGACCTAATTTTCCACTCTCCATATGTAATATCCTATGTTTCTCTGTGCATATTTAAAGCTCTCAAGTGAGGCCTTTGTGCTGAATTAGGTTAGGCAGTTTAGTGATGTGGACTAAAGCCAAAGAGATATCAAAGCATTTTGGTTGGAAAACAATGAAAGATTTAGTATCTGGTGTTACAAATGGTAATGTATGTACCTTGTGTAATATTGCTGTAGAATGCAACAAACCTTTGCCAAGGGGAAGAAATCTATATTGTGACAAAGTTCCTCCTCTACCTCGGTGGGTCCTGCGCTTATTGGCGGATTTTGCTTGCCTCAGAGATCTTCCCCTCTAGTAGAATCCACAGTCCAGGTTAACTCCTCCTGTGTCTGATCAGGAGTTGGGCGTTTTGGGGGGAACCCGGGCCCGCCCTCTACTCCGGGTTCCAGCCCAGGGCCCTGTGGATTGCAGCTGTTTAGAGTGCCTCCTGGAACAACTGCACGACAGCTACAACTCCCTGGGCTACTTCCCCATGGACTCCTCCCAACACCTTCTTTATCCTCACCACAGGATCTTCCAGCAGTACGCCCTCTTACTCTCAGCTCCTAGTGCCTCTTGCTCCCAGCTCCTCACACGCAACCTCCTTCCACAGCTCCTGACATGCGCCCCTCACTGACTCACTGGGAGGCTTTTGACTAGTTTCAGCTAGCCCCTGATTGGCTGCAGGTGTCTCAATCAACCTCCCTGCCTTCTGGAAAGTTCTTAATTGGCCCCAGGTGTCTTGATTAACCTGGAGCAACTGCCATAAGGTATCAGGGATTTGTTTAGCCTGGGGCTAACATACTGGTTCCTTACCACTTTCCTATAGCCCTCTGGCCTTGCCCCGTGACAATATGTTCCTGAGGACTAGATATTAGTCCACCTATTCTCAGTTCAGAAGCTAATCACAGCCAACAGATGGCAAAGCCACACAAAAAGAAAACCTAAAGGAAAGTATTTACACACACGCACACAATTCTTTTGTCACCAAACTACTTTACGATATAGTAACAACAACCTAAAGGTCTGGTCTAAATGGGAACAGTAAATAGAGTTTCATGATGGAGTGCCAAAAAAGCCAACTAGTCTTACCTTTACGGTTTGTGAATTATGGCGACACCTACTGATTAAAGTTGGGAGGAAAAGTTGCTGGCTGCAGTAACTATCTTTGAACAAAGGCATACTTTCTTTTTGCCTCTCTCACTTGATAACAGTAGCAATATTTACTTTTAACCAAGATTTATAATTTTATTTAGCAATTTAGCTTTGCTGAATTAAGTTCTCTTTTAAGTTGCCTCCTAATGATTAAGTGGTCAAATTATCCTGTGCTTGCTGAATGGGTAAAATTTCCACTGAAATCAGTGGGAGTTTTGCTTGAGTAAGGACTGCAGGATTTGGCCCATTTCTGTCTCATGCTGTACCTTTAGAATTTAAGACCATCTCAAGACCATCTTTGGATTTCCGCTATCTGTACTTTTCTGACTGCAGTCATTCTTCCCATGGCACAGTAAAAGTATATTAATCCTCGCCTCACCATTTTACCCTGCTGAAAATTCTGGCTGAATCACTTCTGTGCCTGTCCATTGTGAGACGGACACAGGCTTAATCAAGTATGCCTTCAGAAACTTCCACTGTGATGAAAGCAGCAGAGAGAATCACCTGGTGTGAGGAGGATTGAAAGTCCTTAAGTATGGCTTGGCTAAGCTGTAGTAGTGCCTACATGGGACGTTCCTGCTTGGCAAGTTGGTGCTTTCTAGAGCAGTGGTGGGCAAGCTGCGACCCACACACGGCCCATCGGGGTAATCCGCTGGCAGGCCGCGAGACAGTTTGTTTACGTTGACTGTCCGCAGGCACAGCTGCCCGCAGCTCCCAGTACCTGCGATTTGCTGTTCCCGGCCACTGGGACATGCTGGCCGCTGCTTCCCGCAGTTTCCATTGGCCACAGTTCGCTGTTCCCGGCCAATGGGTTCTGCAGGAAGTGGCGCGGGCCATGGGCTTGCCATTCAGTAACTTGCTGTGTACACAAGCCTTGGGATTACATGCCTGTATAGGGATGGGGAATCAGAATTTCTCTTACATTGCTGCGTTGACTTCCCAGACCCACTCCCTGTAGAGCAGGTGGATGGGGAGGATCAGGAAATAAGCCCTCAACTCAGCAGCCAGTGCAGCTAAACCAGCAGGGGACGTGTTGGAAGTTTGCTGCTGGTATAGGCCAGCAGCAAATCCCTACCTCCTTCCTGCAGCAAGGGAAGCATATGAATACTGCTGTTGGCCTGAATGTTTTAGTATCAGCCACCGCAGTCTTATTTTTCTGTTGCATATCTAGCACTAACAATTTTTTAGTCAGTTAAAAAAACAAAAACAAATGTTTCTGTAATCACTAAACCCTTTGAGGAAGAAACACCTGAACATCTGAAAAAGAGCACATCCAGGGGAAAGAATAAAGAAATGCTTGGTTGGTGCACATGCATTTAAACTAGTATGTCAGGAGGCTTTTTTAATTTTCCATCTGCATTGAGAGGGTCTCTTGAATATTTCAGCTGATTCTGACTTAAGTCTGATTTATACTAGGAAAGTGCACTGGTTTGACTAAAAATAAGTCTAGTTAAACCACTGCAAACCTTTAGCCTCATATAAAGTGGTTTTAAATCATCTCCACTGGGGTTTGCACTGATTTAACTAGATCATTAAAAAATTTATGTAGCTAAATTGATGCACAGTTTAAATATAAACAAGATCTTAGACTGTCGACCCACTTTGTAATAGTTCTAGTTACACACAAAGAGACGTATTTTGCTCCCTTTCCCCTCCCCTAAAGAATTCTCTGCTTGACCCCTACGTGATTAGATCAGGCTATGCAACAAAGCTGGGAGGCAGAAATCCTGACCTCACTGAATTAAATGGCAAAACTCCCACTGACTTCAATAGGGCTAGAATTTCACTCAAAGACTTTCAGCATGAGGAGGACTTTTCTTTCCAGGAACGGTGATGCAAAACCAGGCATCCTTTGTAACTTTAACTGATAAGCTCTAAGAATTGTTGTTCAACTGGATAAACTTTGGCAAAACTTTTAATTTGGGTCACTACTGGAAGACACACATTGATATGTTCTCATCTGGCAATTACTGTGTTTCTGCCTGGTCACGTCTTCTTGACAGCAAGGTATGAGTTGAGAGAACCGAACACCACCTTTCCTTATGCCATAAAAGTTATAACCTACCTTAGGAGCATGAATTTGATAAGAGACCAAACAACTAAAAACCCAATCCTGCAAAAGGTATCAGTGAGCATAGGCCACTATGCCTCTGTATATTTCCAGTGGATTATAAATTTATCGTAGTAAATTAATGTAGTATAAAAGAAAATAGTACTAATCATGTTCTCTTGTTTCCTTAGGAACTATTAAAATGTTCATTTTTCTGCCAAAATTTAACATAAGGAAATTTAAAGTAGTCCACCAATCATTTTTCCAACTCCCATTTGATGCAAATATTGTATGGTGTGCAGCATTTGACAATGATCTTTCATTACTCATCTCTTTTAAGATGAGAGGAGACAGTTTAATGTGGGGAAGAAACTAAATCTAAAAGGCTTCTTTAAAAAATAATTAAGTTGAAGCATTGGCAATTGATTTGACTTCAATAAGACATAATATAAATGAAGTTACATGACTTTTTCTTACCCAACTGTCAGATCTCAGTGTGATGTCTGGAACAGGCAGAAATTAGGTATTGAAAAAGAGATTTCATGCACTATGAAAAGCAAGAAAGATGTTTAGAATACCTGATAAGAATTTCATTTTCTCTTGATTTATCCAGTTGATTGGAGCTAAACAAAACCTTATATTCAGCTTTTTGAAATAAAGCTTTCATTCAACAGTTTGATTGACAGGAAAATATCCACCAGGCTTACTGGTAACTCATTTTTTATTGTTAATAAATTTTAATAGGCTTTCCTATTGTCTCACCAAATCAGGGCCAGACCCAAACCTCAGAAAAGTCAATAGAAAGACCCCATTAACTTCAGTAGGTTTTGAATCAGACCCTTAATATGTGTTTCTAATGGACTCTTTGTTACAACAAAGTTGGAGTTCACCTTAGAAGAGCAGCAGTAGTTCATGGCAAACAAGAGAAGAGATGCTGTCTTACA
Source organism: Macrochelys suwanniensis (assembly GCA_033296515.1). NCBI lineage: Eukaryota > Metazoa > Chordata > Testudines > Chelydridae > Macrochelys > Macrochelys suwanniensis. The sequence goes on from CM065783.1 coordinate 38,856,940, forward strand.
ATTGCTGAATTAAATGCTGGAGCAATGGGACTCCCTGAGTGAATAACTTTTTTTATATTTGCGAGCAACTATTTGTAGCAGTGGGTCCTTTCTTTGTAATCTGTAGCCAAGTAGATCAGCATCCAGATTTCATTAATTAAATTGCACTGTTTGCACTTCTTAAATCCAATTTGTGCCATTTTTGAAGAGAACAGGGCTCCTTTGTGTGAAATGTGGATATTTAGTTTTGCTGAGCTCTGAGTTGGTCTTGTAAACTGAGTATCTCTTTGGTATGGATCTGCCTTTTGATGGCTAAGCGCAGTATAAGTGTGCTAGATATCTGTCGGATAAGTGCTCTGCCAAGGTTTTTTTTGTTTTGGTTTTGGAAAACAGATCAGGAAATGGTTCTGGGGTGTGAAATGTATATCCTAAGGTGCTAATATCTATTTATGTGGATCTGTAGCATGAAAGTCAGCAGGCAAACTTTTTGTTACCCACACAACAGATTAATTATAGCATTGTGTTTATCATGGAGAGCTCAGTATGTGCCAATGTTTCCATTATTAATTATTATTTTCAGAGATTTATAATTCAGGCAAAGTCCGCTTATGAGTAATTTTATTAAACCACTTTTCAGAAAGTCATTTAGCTGCTTTAGTACAGAAAAAATATTAAATAAACAAAATGAAAACCTACAGAACTGGCCAGCTAGTGTTTTGACATGCAATTTGAAATTTGTTGCCTGATTTTCATTACTAGTGGCATTTTTATACATTGTCTTTACTACTCATCACCACATAGAGCAAGTATTTGCCCACCTGCTGTATTGCAAGTATAAGTACTCAAAAATCATGATTAGCTTAAAAATCAGGAGATTTTATTTTAAAAATATTACATTTTTATTTACCTTCTGGATTCTTTACCCTTTTGAGTTCATTCAGGTCATGTTTGTAATGTTCTCTCTGAAACCATGGGGACTAGAAATTTGTTTCGTATTAATGAATGCTGAGTTTCTCACCTTGGCTTCAGGAGGTAGCATTTTAAGAAAGCCACCAAGTACTGTGACACTTGTGATAAAATTTCAGGAGGTGGCCACACTGTACCTGCCAGTTTTGCAGCGACAGTGGCCTCAGAAACAGAGGTTTAGGGTTGCTAGGAAAATATTTCCTTTTTTTCCTTTTGGCGTAACTTGCTTTACTGGACATTAGGGGGTGCTGTGGTGGCCGCCAGTAAGCAACTTTTCTTCTGCCCTCTGTGATTTACCCACACTCTTCAGGCTGTTCCATTCAACTCTGTAGCATGGTGGAGCAGGGAAGCAGCACTGGGAACTGGTAGGAGAGAGAGATCAGATTTCCCTTGTGATCACCAACTTTTGGGTGGGGAAATGGTGGATATCTCAAAACCTTCCTCATAGCACGAATCCTGGAGCCATCTGTAGGGTGACCATGTTTCCCTAGACTAAAAATGGGACACCAGAGACACCCACACGGGGCTTGCCCAAGTCCCGTGAGGCATCACCGCTTACCCCACCTGACATCACAGTCATCAGGACTTTTTTTTGGCAAAACAAGGCATTTGTTCCACTGTTGTTGCCCAGACATTTCTCTGCACACCTCCCTCCCCCTTGGGCAAGAGCAAATGGGACAAATGCCCACTTTTGCCAAAAAAGTCCTGACATCTGGGACAGAGTTAAAAATGGGCCAAAATGGGATGTATGGTCACCCTAGTCATCTGTTGATCTTCATTATTTTGTCATCCCTTCGCCTCCTCTAGGGACATCATTTTGCTGAGAGGGTGTCTGCAGATCTTGAACAATCTGTACCACCTCCTCTCTCCTCTCCTGCATTATATCCTATCTGAATTCCATCATTGTCTCCAGCTGCATCTCTGATCCTTGAATTTTCTCAGCATGAGCTCTGTCAGGTGATGTTTCATGCATAAATAGCTTCCATCACATACCCTCTCAAGGATGATTTACGTCAGTGGTTCTCAGCCTGGGCCCAATTAGCACAAAGCTGCAACCCAACTCTGCTGTGTGCTAAAGGCAGGTGACAGGGTCCTCCAGATTCCCGGCTGCCCAGCGTGGAGGGGTCTGGGCTGCCCCACTGCCCAGCATGGTGGTGGGGTCGGGACTGCCAGTCAGCCCTGCGGGGTCGGGGGCCCGGGGCAGCCACGCAGCACAGGTCCAGGGCTCCCAGCCTGCCCCATGTGGTGGGGTCCAGGGCAGCCGGCTGGCCCCAGTCCTGTGTAGCTGTGTGGTGGGGGTCTGGGGTGGGCAGCCGGCCCGCCCTGCAGGGTCCGTGGTCCGTGGCTCTTGGCCAGCCCTGTAAGCTCTGGGGTCCAGGGCAGCTGCCCGGGTCAGTAAACTCCGGGGGTTTGGTCCAGGGCTCCTGGCTGGCCCTGCAAGCTCCAGGGTCCGGGGTAGCCATGTAGTTGGGGGTGCAGGTCCAGGGCTGCTAGCCCGCCCTGCAGGGCCTGGAGCAGCCATGCAGTGGGGGTCCAGCTGGCTCCACACAGCAGGGGCCAGGGTCGGAGTCTAGGCTGCTGCTGCCCTACCACCTGGCTCCTGCAGCAAGATCACACGTTGTGGGATGCATATGTGCAGGAGCGGCTCTCACAATTTTGCCACCCCAAGCAGTGGTGGTGGCGCCGTCCCCAACGCAGGCAGACATAGCGGGGCCCCGCCCCTGACGCCTGCCTGTGTCGGGGGCGGGGCCCCGCTACGTCTGCTTGCATCGGGGGCATGGCCCCGCTACGTCTGCCTGCGTCGGGGCAGGGCCCTGCCCCCGACGCAGGCAGTCCGAGTCCGTGGCGGCAAAGGAAGAGCGGTGGACCTGCCGCCGAATTGCAGTCACGGCAGGCAAGAATGGGGTGGCAGTCCGAGTCCCACGGCGGCAATTTGGCAGCGGGAAGAGTGGACCTGCTGCCGAATTGCCGCCGCGGGACTCGGACTGCCGCTCCATTCTCGATGCCGCCCCAAGCACCAGGTTCGAAAGCTGGTACCTGGAGCCGGCCCTGCATATGTGGCCCACAATGTGCAATACTGCAACTTCTGCATCCAAGTATCGTCTTTGACTCCTCTTCTCCTCGGGGTCACTTCTAGTGCTGCTTCAGTAGCCATAGCTGTCTTTTCTCCCTAGATCCTATTCCTATAAAAAAGAAAAGAAAGGGAAGTGGGTGGGAAAAACCCTTCCCCTGCCAAGGGCCAACTTTACCCACACCCACAGAAACTGTTGTTAGCTGCTAGCTCTTCCCTGCTCCAATGTTCCCTAGTGACTAGCTTTTAAACCTAGCTAAACTAGCTGAGTCCCCTCCACTCCCTTATTGTTAAGGGATACCAGCAAGCACTGAATCCTGCCACACACCTGGTAAAAATCACTCTGAACAGAACACAAAATCATCACTCTTCTCACGAGCCAAAATCCCACTGAACCTCTCGTTGCTAGTTTTTCTGTATCTAATAGCCTGACTTGGCTATTGCTTTTGGAAATGAAGATGAAACTTATTTGGGTTTGTGCCCCTTATTTAAATCATGTTTTAATATTAATGCCTAAGAGCTGCATGTGGGATGCACACTTCACATGTGGTAGCAAACAAGTATGTAGTAGCAAACATGTAACTGGGCAGTTGTTTGTATAATGCCATGCTAAGCATTGACTGAAGGCTTCATTCAGTCTATTAGGCTTTATTTGTTTGTTAATAAGGTACTCTGTATAAAAGTAAGGGAAATTTTTTACCTAAGAGGTAAAATAAACTTATTTCAGAAATTTGAAAAGAAGAGAGAGAGGGGGAAAAAAATAACCATTTACACTTAGCAAAGCTGTGAGTGGCGAGGACAGTTGTTCATCTGTGAACATAAGAACGATCATGCTGGGTTAGATCAATGGTCCATCTAGCCCAGTATCCTATCGTCTGAAAGTCGCAAATGCCAGATGCTTCAGAGGGAATGAAGAAGAACAGGCAATCATTGCGTAATCCATCCTGTTGTATGCTTCCAGCTTCTGTGCATTTTGTGGTATCAGCAGAAACCTGTCTGCACATTTATAGAAAGATGGCATATTTATATGATTAAAGCTTGGTTCATGTGTCACATTTCCTGAGATAGGCATGCATCTCAAAATAGAATAACACTTGTAGTGAGGGAATGCTTCAAGTGATGTCTCATTTCCTAGTGTATCTGACAGTGAGTATTCCCCGTCCCCTCCCCCCATTTCTGTATGTTTTTGTTTATATTTAATTAACTAGGTCTTTCTGTTCTAAAGTTTTTAATTAAAGTAGGTTTTCAAAAATACTCTTTAGATAGAATTCTTAGTTTAGTCCAACACTTTCTTGTTTTAATACAAAATGCAGTGAGATGTCAAAACTTGTTTTCTTTCTAATGAAGGGGGATTGTGTCTTTTAAGGTATTGTTATCTAGCTACAAAGCTGCAGTATTGTATCAATGTGTTAATGTGTTTTAAATATTGTCATTAAAAGTATTCAGTACTTCCCCAGTGCATACCAGCTGAGAATCTGGCCCAGAATTGTTACATTGTTGCAGTAGTTATGCTGAAGGGCCTTATACTCTGCAGCAAGCTAGATCTCAGTTCTGAGGCAAGAGACCTGGATACTGTCATACTCGGCCGCTGCATACTGGAGATTCTGCAACAGCTTCAGATAAATTTTTAAAAATCAAGATTTTTATTAGGGCTGTTGATTAATTGCAGTTAACTCACCCAATTAACTCAAAAAAAATTAATTGCGATTAAAAAAATCACGATTAATCGGAGTTTTAATCACACTGTTAAACAATAAAATACAAATTGAAATTTATTAAATATTTTGGATTTTTTTACATTTTCAAATATATTGATTTCAGTTACAACACAAAACACAGTGTGCAGTACTCACTTTATATTATTTTTATTACAAATATTTGCATTGTAAAAATGATAAACAAAAGAAACAGTATTTTTCAATTCACCATATAAAAATACTGTAGTGCAATCTCTTTATCGTGAAAGTGCAATTTACAAATGTAGATATTTTTTTTTTTGTTACATGACTGCACTCAAAAACAAAACAATGTAAAACTTTAGCGCCTACAAGGCCACTCAGTCCTACTTCTTGTTGAGCCAATCGCTAAGAGAGGCAAGCTTGTTTACATTTATAGGAGATAATGCTGCCCTCTTCTTATTTACAATGTCACCTGAAAGTGAGAACAGACATTTGCATGGCACTTGCAAAGTATTTACGTGCCAGATATGCTAAACATTCGTATGCCCCTTCATGCTTTGGCCACCATTCCAGAGGACATGCTTTCATGCTGATGACACTCATTAAAAAAATGCATCAATTAAATTTGTGACTGAACTCCTTGTGGGAGAATTGTATGTCTCCTGCTACGTTTTACCTGCATTCTGCCATATATTTCATGTTATAGCAGGCTCAGATGATGACCCAGCATGTTGTTCATTTTAAGAACACTTTCACTGCAGATTTGACAAAACACAAAGAAGGCACCAATGTGAGATTTCTAAAGATAGCTACAGCACTTGTCCCAAGATTTAAGAGTCTGAAGTGCCCTCCACAATCTGATGGGGCAGGGTGTGGAGCATGCTTTCAGAAGTCTTAAAAGAGCAGCACTCCGATGCGGAAACTACAGAACCTGAACCACCAAAAAAGAAAATCAACCTTTTGCTGGTGGCATCTGACTCAGATGATGAAAATGAACATGCATTTGTCTGCACTGCTTTAGATTGTTGTTGAGCAGAACTCATCATCAGCATGGACGCATGTCCTCTGGAATGGTGGTTGAAGCATGAAGGGACATATGAGTCTTTAGTGCATTTTGCAACACTGGCTACAACAGTGCTATGCCAATGCCTGTTCTCACTTTCAGGTGACATTATAAACAAGAAGTGGGCAACATTATCTTCTGCAAATGTAAACAAATTACTTTATCTGAGTGACTGGCTGAATAAGAAGTAGGATTGAGTAGACTTGTAGACTCTAAAGTTTTACATTGTTTTCTTTTTGAATGCAGTTTTTTGTACATAATTCTACATTTGTAAGTTCAACATTCATGATAAAGAGATTGAACTACACTACTTGTATTAAGTGATTGAAAAATTCTATTTTCTTTTTACAGTGCAAATATTTATAATAAAAATAAATATAAAGTGAGCACTGTACACTGTATTCTGTGTTGTAATTGAAATCAATATATTTTAAAATGTGGAAAACATCTACAAATATTTATATAAATAGTATTCTACTATTAACAGCACGATTAATCATGATTAATTTTTTTACTCACTTGACAGCCCTAGCTTTTATTAAGTGTAAAAATGAAAAGTACAACCCAGACAGACTTATGTGTCTGAATTAAATTTAATATTAAATAGTTTGATGCAGCCCTTAATTTTACATTGTCATTGTGCTGAAAAATTCTATATTGAAAATACAGAACTGCTTGCAGAAGTTGTCAGGGAGAGGTTTTGGTAGGTGGGTAGGGTACAGCTGGTTATTTTGACGAGGGAGATTTGGGGAGGGTAGGTGGGATTGTGGGAGAACCTAATCAGGTTAAAATACTTAATAGTGAAGTATTTAACAATATTCAATTTTTAGTCCATAGCCCATTGAACCGAATGGGGTAGACCACCTTCTTTTTAGCTACTGTTTTTGGCTGTTTGCATACTCAAGCATACAGCCTTGTTAGCTTGCACTTGGTTCTCATTTGGAAGGTTTTCCTTGCAATCAAATGGGCTGTAAATGTTAGGCTTTGTTTCTCCAATTTACAACCTACAAACTCTGCAGCCATGCAGGACTCCCTGGAGCCAGCAGGGCTCAGCACAGGCACACAGCATAAATTGCATGTTGTAAATTGCAGGATCAGGGCCTTAATTTTGAAAGGGAGGGATGATAATTGGAGCCTAGAGCAGATTCTGCAGAAATTCCATGCTCAAACAATTAGAGTACATGAGGGTCCTGGTTATGTTGTCCCAGTTTAGTCTGGGAAAAGGAATGTTGCTTGTAAATGTCCTGGGTTGAATGTCACAGCTGTTTAGTAATCTCAACCATGAACAATTACACCAGTGATAAAGTAACGTAATTACTCATTTTGTAATGCATACAGCACAGATTAAAACATAGTTAAACACAAACTGTTGTAAGCCAATTAATAATAAAACTAAGCCTTTAAGTAAGACTTTACATGTTCATAGTGCTGTACAAATATTGTTTAATGAATCTACAAAACACCCTGTGGAAAGAGACCCAGATTAACATCCCAGTGCTATCACCCTCTCTGACTGGCTGTGCCAGTTAATTTTAGTTTATTGGTAAATCCCTTCTTCTCCTTCCCTATTCTGCATTTTGTATTTGACTTGTAGAGTGTTCTTTAAAGGAAGGTGTTTTCAAAAAGCAATAGTTCCTAATGAGAGACATCAGTTCTCTGAAATGGATGACATGTTTCCTATAGTTTAGGTACCATTTTAGGTTTTAACCAAGATAGAGGTTTATCCTTTGGTAGTTTGTTCTTTTTCCCTACTCTAAACTGCTACGTGCAATTATTTTTAGAAGACTACTTTGCCTGATGATTCCTTGTTTCTTTTAGACTCCTATGTAGGTTTTGTTCTAGCAGTGGACAGACATCTCAACTCATCCCATTTTTCTTGACTAATGGTCACAATCTCAGTTTTCATTGGTTCAGCCATGCAGCCCCTCCATTTCCCTGTGGAGGCAGCAAGGAAAGGCAATGGCAGCTCCCCGTTGCTGGAGGCTTTCCCCGCAGCAGGGTAAGACTTCAGCAGAGAGGAAAGGCTCTGGCACGGGGGAGGCAATGGGGAAAGGCTCAGCCTGTCTCCACTATCTTTCCCCCTCCCCCCCCCAATTCAGAGCCTTTCATCCCTGCGATGAAAGTCTGTGGGAGTGGGGAGTTGCTGAAGCCTTTCCTCACCGCCTTCCCTTTACCAGAGCCTTTCACTGACCCGTTTAGAAACACTGCACAGTGTGGATGCAGCCTGCTTTTCACTGCAGTGTGTAGCTACGCAAGGCCACCAGTGGTGTGTAGTGTAGATTTAGCCATTGAGAGTACTTATCTGACAGTTGTGGAAAGTAGAAAGGTGGAAAGTAGAAAGGTGGTAATTAAAATTTGGAAGTCCAAAAGACACTGCACTTGGGTTGGTAGGTAGTGTTATTATCTTGCATAGTGAAACTTGGCACTGATCTGGAAGATTTGGCACATTTATTTAGGGTGTGGAAGAAACAGTAACAGGAGTTGTATGGTTACAGTGTAGTAGCCATGTTAGTCTGTGTCAGCAAAAAGAAAATAAGAAAGAAAGAAATACTTGTGGCACCTTAGAGACTAACAAATTTATTTCAGCATAAGCTTTCGTGGGTTAGAACCCACTTCATCGGATGCATGGAATGGAACATACAGTGGACAGATATTTATACAGTCAGAGAAACATGATAAGGTGGAAGTGCCTATACCAACCTTAAGAGGCTAATTAATTGAGAGGAACCATAACAGCAGGGGAAGAAAAACCTTTGAAGTGATAAACAAGATGGCCATTGCGGACAGTTGACACACAGGTGTGAATGAGGATCATTAACTTAAGGGAAATAGATTCAATTAACGTAATGGCCAAGCCATTCCAAGTCTCTATTTAATCCTGTTTGCATCTAGTTTGTATCTAGTTTGCATATCAATTCAAGTTCAACAGCTTCTCGTTGTAGCCTGTTTTTTAAATTTATCTGTTGTAAAATTGTGACCCTCAAGTCTGTCACTGAGTGGTTAGGGAGGTTGAAATGTTCTACTGGTTTTTGAATGCTTGATTCTCATATTTACAGTGTGTTATGGTTATCTTTGCAGCCAAAGTCCGGTGACCTGTGGTGTCAAGCAGGTGAATTATGTGGGTGTAAAGTATTGTATTCCTCGAGAACAGCACATCTCAGTAGAGCTGAGCAGAGGACAGAAACCACATTTCATAAGGGATTTCAAGATTTTGATATTTGTCTTCATTCCAATTAGAAACAAAATTTGTAAATTAAAAAAAAATTATCTGTGAAAGTGAATTCTGGAAAAAAATTGCTATGAGTAGATCAAAATATTTCAATTGGCTTTTGCCTTTTTATTTATACTATATCATAAAATTTCTTCCAGAAGAAATTAACCACAATTTTTCGACAGAGATAACATTCAGTGTTCCGTGCATTATTATTATATGTAGAGGAGTCAGACAAGGCGACACAATCTCATCGAAGCTGTTGGCAGCAGTATTGGAGTCGCGGTTCAAGAAATTGAACTGGGAAGAAGGAATCAGAATTTACAGAGAACAGTTAACACATCTTCTCTTCACTGATGACTGTAATACTGGCAAAGGACACAACAGAACTGGAGAGCGAATTGCAGCAACTGCAAACACTTTCACATGATATTGGGTTGGAAGTGAACATGTTGAAGACTAAGTGATTGCGGAATGAGCATTGTGCAGCAGGAATTATTACTGTAAACAGGAAAGTAATTGAGGAGGTGGACAAATATATTTACCTGGATCAGCAGCTGAACAGAGACAACTCATTTGAAGGGGAATGCAGTAGGCGAAAGGTGGGGTGGGATGTTGCTCCGTGATCACATACCGAATGAGGAGATCGGAAGGCGTACACAGGTGACTGATGCAGTGCAGGTGATGTACGATGCAAAGTGGAGATGGGTGGGTCCTGTAGTCCACAGGAAGAAAATAGGTGGACAACCCGCATCAGTGAGTGGATCCTCAGAGACCACAAGTGACCACTGGGCAGACTGAAAATGCACTGGGCCGATCCCATGACAAAACCCTTTGGCCAGAAATGGAAAGAATGTGCTTGCAACAAAACAGAATGGTGTGGCATAGACTTGTGTTCATGGAGGAACAGATGAGGACAAGCCTGATAAAGGATATTGTAATATAATGCAAAATAAAAAGAAAACTGAAACTCATTTCTAAATGAAAAATCAAAATGTTTCAGTCCAGAAATGTTGAAATAGGATGTTTCAACACTGTTGTAACATTTTTTCCTGATTTTTTTTTTGGGGGGCAAAATAAGGGTGATTTTGTGAAACATTTTGATTTAAACAGAAGTGCATTCTCCGATGGAAAATAGTTCCATCAAATTTTTTCTGACCAGCTCTACACCTAGAGCTGTTTGCAGGCACGTGACCTTTGGGTGAACTACTTGTTTTGATATGATCAGTTAAACCAATAAACAGTAAATAACGAAGAATTGGATTAAAATGTACTTTTTGTAACTTTGTGATAAATATTAGGAATACAAGAGCTTTCTTTTTTCTCTCTCGCTGTCAAATTACAGCAGTAGTTCATTAAACTGTACCAGTATTTAAAACCTAAGAGGTATATGTTAATAGAACTATTCTTGTGAGCAGAATTACTCACATATGTGTTGGCAAAATTAGGCCCTTAGATGGTAAAAGGATCTTATTAACATTGACAAGAAAGTGCCTTATCATACCATCTTTTAATTTTTTTAGCAAAACTCTCCATTGCAGGGAATTCAGTGTAAAATGCAGGGTCCAGGCATGGCTGCGGGCATTTAACATATGTTAGTAACATTGCTTTCTTCTTCTTCTTCTGTAATGTGGGTGTGATCCAAACGCTTAAGCCCTAATTCTGCTTTTCTTTGCTCTTTGTGACTCCCGGTCATTTTGGTGGCCTTTTAGAAAGGTAGAGTTGGGGTTATTTGGGAAGGAGTGGCAATGTAATTGTTAATTTCATGAAAGGTATATAAATCCTAGACTAGGCTAGGGGAATTAACTGGTTTCCAGAGCTCTGGTCTTTGGTCATTAGGAACATCCCAGCAGGTGGCAAATAGGGAGAGGATTGAAATGAAAAATGCAAAACTACTTTGCCCTGGGCTTTAGATTGTCCTCTTTCTGTGGAAAATCTAACACACTGATTTATAAGCCTTTGCATTGTTCTTTAAGACATGAATTAAATGTTGCCATAAATAGCGTGTTCGTTTACTATAGTACGGTTCCCTTGTAACTGGCAGTTCATCTGCTTTTTAACTGCTTTGGATCACCTCTAGGATTATGCTAACAAATAACACTTTGTTCATATATATAATGTATTTTATCAGTGATAGGAATGGCATAGCAGATTAGGTTAATGCATTGTTTGAATCTGTGAAACTTAAATTTTATCTGTTTTTTTTTTCTTTTTTATAACCACCATAAGTAAAAGCAAGTAGTTTTTTTATCTGTGTCAAAATATCAGGACACTTAATCTGTTCCACTTCATCTACTGGCACTCCAAAACTCTAAGGTGTGTTGTATAGCTTTGTAAAATAACTTCTTATGATATGTCTTCGCTATTGCTTAAGGCAGTGGTTCTCAACCTTTTTTCACTTGCAAATTCCTTTCAAATGGAGGTGCAGACCCCTTTGGAAATTTAAAATATAGTCTATGAACCTCACGGGCCTGTGGACCATAGGTTGTGAACCACTGGTTTATGGGACATTCTCAAGGCTCCACATTTGACACATACATGCACCTCTATCTCACTACCAAATGGCATTTTCTTTTAAAATGATTCATTGCAATAGGGAACAAACAAATCCATCAGTCATCCAAAATGAGGGCTAAAACAGTCTGAAAATGTTTGCAGTTAAATTGCAAAATGTTGATCTCATGCCATTTCTCTACTTTCTCTACACAGTTCTTGTGAACTGGAGGGATATCAAATTAGGCAAATTAACTTCTCTGAAGTGCTTAGAGAGAAGCATCTTGTCAATTTCACTACCCTGCTGGCTCAGAAGAACAGAGCCAGCAGGATGAGCAGTGAAATGTATTAGAATAGATTTTTTTTTAATATGTTGGACTTTGGGGGCTAAATTAGGCACTAGCAGAGAATTTAGCTCCCGTTCTTTAGATCCAATAGTGTAACTGCTCAAAAGCAGGAGAACATTCATCTGGTTGAGCTAATGGCTGTTTTGATTCTAGGACTAAACCATGGTTGCCTCTGTCTGGTGTGCTTAAGAGAGTATAGGGCCACCTTTCCCAGGGTATCCACAGTGCTGAAAATAATGGTCTCTGCTTACTAAAGAAGGGACATCTGCAATTCTTTAAAGTCACAATGGGGCATGACCAGGCAGACTGGTAGTGTGGCCAAGGCTCTGTGCATCTGCTGGCATCTAGAAACCAAAGCCAAGAGGATCCATGCTGTACTTTTTTGACAGTGTAGCATATGATGCTGCTTATGAAGTTTCACGACTTCCTCAGAGGCATGCTACTTGGCCTCCTTGGCCCAATACTATTTGCATAGATACTACATTCCAACAACCCACTCAGTGGACATGTAGCTATACTAACCATCATGGTGCTCTGAGATTTTGTAGTTCTGCATCCACAGAATCTTCTATAGGAACAGTTCCAGTACACATGACCTGTAATACAGTCTTTCATATAAAACGTACAGATTCCAGGATAGCAGGTTAATATGAAAGAGCAGCTGTCTAGGAAGGGAGTCTGTTTCTTGAAATCTGCCAGAGTTCAGACAGGTAGCTTTGAGTTTCCAGTAATAATGCAAGATCTTCCCACTGGGATAGAAACTCAGATAGCTAGCTTGTTACAGAGTAAGTTAAGGAATGGTTTGTTCATGGTCTATTTTTACCCTCATTGACAGAAGAGAATATACAAGTGGTACCGCTGGATGGAGAACAGTAATTGCGTTGCACCAAGGATTTTGTGATTGATACGTTTTTTTCATTCTGATTCAGAACACGCTTCCCCACAGATTTCTGAATTCTTCGTGAAAGACAAATCCAAAAAAAGTGTTTCAGACTGATTAAAAAACATTTTGTTTTGATTTTGACTTTTTTAAAAAGGAAGAAGAGAGAGCACCCTTCGCCTGTGTGTCATGACCATGGGAGAAGATTCCCACGGCTTACTCTGGTTAGGGTGACATCAGTTCCTTCTGCTTTCTCCTGATGGTGTTGCTGAGAGAGCTGCTGAAACCAAAAGCAGCTGTTTTAACGCTTAGCCTTAAGACTTTAATGGTAACAATTGTACTGTTTACTCCCCCACTCTTAACTCAGCATATGTCTACACAGCAAAAAAAAACCCAGGGCTGACCCATGCCAGCTGGCTGTGGGGCTGTTTCATTGCCGTGTAGAATCCTGGGCTCACCGGTGCTCTGGGACCCTCCCACCCCACTGAGTCCTAGAGCCTGGGCTCCAGTCTGAGCCTGGAAGTCTACACAACAATGAAACAGCCACGCAGCCCAAGCCCCACAAGCCTGAGTCAGCTGGCACAGGCCAGCAGTGGATTTTTCTTTGCTGTGTAGACTTATCACCAGCTTACAAAATATGTTGTGTGGATTTATTTTGAGGAATGCTGTATAGTCAGTATGATACGGTCCCTATACACTGTTAAAACTGGTACTTGTCTCTCTGACTACAGCTGTGTCCTTAGCTGCAGAGCTACTGCTTGCAGTGAATATTGTTGTTAATAATCTGTCTCAATATAAATCCATTTGTGATGATATTATATTAAAATAGATTATTAATAAGTCCATCTATCTTAATATAAGTCCATTTGTGATGAAAGCTTCACAGAAGACTCAGAAAAGCATAGTGTCTGCACCAAGAGCTTCCAATTTGTGTTAGAGTTGACAAAATGAGGTCATGTGACAGTAGGAGAGGCTAGGCTGAGGAAGGACTAGGATTACAGCAAAACCATCCTGTTACTCAGTGTAGAAATGTGCACATCTTGAGTCTGTTAAGTTACATAAGAGAATAAAGATGCTAAAGATCTGACAATGATTATTACAGATTGCCTTATTGGGGCATTACAAAAGTGTAATTTCAGGAGGGATTTAAGGCCCTGAATCAGCAGTGCATTCCTATTCAGCAAAGTACATGGACCTACATATGTACTTAAACGCTTTGCTGAACAGGGATGAACTTGAGCACTTTCTTAAATGATTTTCTTGAATTGGATGAAAACAATGGGGTTAAAGTGTTTTAAATACTTAAAAACAAACATCTTCCAGATTTGGATGAAGTAAGGTAGAGCTTTCACCTTGGTGCTTTCAACCACACTATTAGTTTGAATAATGAAAGTGGGAAGAAGATCACCTTGAAAATGTAAATCTCTGTATAAAAGTATCCTCTATATCTGTCCACATATCCTTCAGAGCAGAAGAATAGTCAGTGAGGACATGCACAAGCAGTCCAGAAATAAGTTCTAAATGGCAGGTTTTCCAGGTTTGTACCTGGGAGACTGCCAACATTCCAGAGCTAATGCATTCTATGTTCACTCAGACCCATTGTTCTTAGTTCTGAGAATTTCATATAAAGTATCTCTAATCTACTAACATATCATCATCAGCCACTTCCTGAATCCCTCCATTCTTATCTGAGGCAGACACATTAAAAACCAAACTATCACTGAACTGAGTCTGAGCAAATATGCTGCTTGTTTTTAATGAGGAACTGGTGTTAAGTGAGAGGGAAGAAAGGGTCAGACAATAGTCACTTTAGTATCTATGGAATTCTGCCTAGAAGAAAGTAAATATCTTAAAGATTTAGTCAAAGTAAGGAATATGGCCTAATTTAATTTAGCATAATTTTATTTTTATCCTGGATTTGGTAATGGAAGGATTAAAGCCTTTTATTAATATGAAGTACGCCTTCATTTCTCCATACACCCGCTGCCATTGTTAAATTTTGTGAGCTTATTATGATCTGTTGTGCCTTGTGGTTTGTTCAAACACAAATGCAGTTTTTGATATTTTTAGTAAACTGTATGAGAGAATTCATAAACTGAAGGCTCTCCATAGTTGATATTATTGGATTTGATTGATGTTGGTTTATTTTGAGTTATCTTTAGTTTAATTATCTGATTATGGTATCATTGATGTAAGGGGCTGAGACCTTAGTTTCAAATGTATGGCTTACAAATGATTGGCTTAAAGATGAACTTTCTTCGAAATTACTTACACTGAAAATAAAGTGGGTTGACAGGAGCTCTGTTGCTATAGTTGTGTCTATAAATAACAGGCCACAATATTTCTTTTTCAGCCTTGATAAAGGCCTGAACCAGTTGAAATATCTGCTTTCTTATGTTCCAGCTGCTACTAATGAAATGGCTTTAATATTTAAGCAACTGTTTTTATTAGATTCTGCTAGGCTTTAATAAGTGTTACTGGAGTGCTGTTGACTTTCTGTTTATTGGATAACTGAGGAAAAAAAGCTTTTATTCTCTTCCAGCAGAACCTCAAGGGCTTCATTTGACACCCAAGGGCAAAATGCTGAGCATAACTCTGCTATAGAAGATAATGCATAAGGCAAGAGTTGGAGAGAACTTAACTGGTTAGATCTCGAGGTACTAAGCTCTACTTTCTAGAGGTCCAAAACTTAGCAACTGCTGTTTCTTACTTACCTTTGAAACACCTTGACACACACACAGGAGTTTCTGGGTTGGTGCTCTAAAATTAACTAGAATTCTCATTTGAGAAAATCTTGGTGAATTTTACTTTTCTCCCTGTGCCCAAACTAAATCTAAAGTGCCTTCAAAGATATAATCAGCCAGAGGGAAATGTATCCCCTAACTAAACACTACATATTGCACCATAAGGTATTAGTGGTTGTAACCTGTACTCAGGAGTGGGTAGAAGGTGAGAGGGATTCTCTTTTTTGTAGTTGCCAATCTAATGTTAATTTGTACTGACACCAGTATTACTGGAATCATTGCCATTTAGAGTACACACATTTCTTTGTGTTGGTGTGTCTGAAAAAATGGTATAAAATGTTCTCCCTGTAAAAACCTCATGTTAGTGATTAGTTAGGCCCACCAAGCTGTACATTTCAATTTTCTGATTAATCATCTGACTTCAGGGCAGCTCAAGTATAGACTTGTTCTAAATCATAGAATCCAAATTTCCAGGATAAATATTGAATCTATTTAGGAATGTTGAATATTCAGGTTAATCTACCATTCTCTTACAAAGTCACTCACAAACCCTAGTCTTTAAAGGCATAGCACAGACGTTAGAGACCAGGCAGAGGGATGGGCCACAGGTGCCTTCATAGCACCATTATCAGGGTCGGCTCTAACTTTTTTGCTGCCCCAAGCAAAAAAAACCAAACCAAAAAAAACCCGAGTGCCGCCCCCCCCAAGCAAAAAAACCCACAAAAAATCCGAGCACCGCACCACCACCCCCAAAACCCAAGTGCCACCCGGCCCCACTGAAACAAACCCTCCCCTTCCCCGAGCACTGCCCCGTCAAAACAACCCCCCTGAGCGCAGCACCACCCTGCCCCGCTGAAACAAACTCCCCTCTCCCCCGAGCGCTGCCCCGCCAAACCAAAAAAAAAACAAAAAACCCAAGCGCCGCCGAAGTGTAAAAAAACAAAACCCGAGCACCACCCCGCTGCCCCTTAGAAGGTGTCGCCTCAAGCACGTGCTTGGTTGGCTGGTGCCTGGAGCCAGCCCTGTTAAGTACATTACTAACTCAGGGCCTGAGATCATGTGCGCACACAGCTTCCCAGGACTGCGAGACTAGTATTTGCAAAGAGAAAAATGCTTCTCAGAAGCCCTAAGAGTCATCTCATTGTTCAAGAGTTGGTTGAGATCAACCCCTTACCTTCCACAAGAGAATAACAGTAGAGAAATACTGCAGAGCTCAATATATAAAGCACTTGAAAACAAAGCAGAACAGAGAAGAAAACCTGTACTGAATTGCTGTTCAGCTATTTCTCTGCTGACTTACAAATAGGGTGACCAGATGTCCTGATTTTATAGGGACAGTCCCGATTTTTGAGTCTTTTTCTTATATAGGCTCCTATTACCTCACACTTCCTGTCCCGATTTTTCATATTTGCTGTCTGGTCACCCTACTTACAAAACATAAATGCATTTCCATATAGAAAAACATCAAATGCAAAAACTAGTGCAAGTGCAATGGTAAAATTGAGAAGGCATGAACCAAAAGTTAGAAATTACAAAAAGTAGTGGAGTTAATAATTGCCAATCCAGTACCTTGGTATTCTGAATTTTATATATAAAATCAGTACCTTATTAATTAAAGACATTGGTTACATTTTGTATCAAGCTACTAGGAAGAACAACAAGGAAATATTGTTCTCCTTTTTTCAAATTCAGCCCACCAACCCCAACACTCGAGGCATTGATACTAGGGTGCTAGAAGCACTGGAGAATACTTTGGGGACCTGTATTGCAGAGGCAGAGAGTGAGAATAGGATGTAATTATTTCTCTGATCCTATGGCTGTATTTTGTTATGGTCATTAATGCCTGCATTTTATGTAACTTGCATTGTGTAAGTAACCCTGTGGCCTTTCCCTTCCTGTGCTGGTTGGTGGCTCTGAGTTAATGAATGGAGAGGTGCCTGGAGGATGGACCTGGGGGGTTGGGCTAATGCAAATTTTGCTGCTGAGCTTCCTAGGAGACGCTTGCTGCTGCTGCCGCTTCCTTCCATTGCTGCTGCCTGCCTGAGTGAAAAGTCATCCATGTACACCCTGACCTCAGCCCCTAATCCCCAGCCAGCACTTTCTCCACCGAGTCACGCCTGTCCCACTCCCTCTGCCCTGTAGCCCTTGCAGGCTATACTTGGGAACCACCTTCTCTGGTGTTGCCAATGGAGCTATATGGAAAGGTAAGGCAGAGGGGCAGCCCCTCCCAACCGATTCAGCGTCTCATTCCTTAGCCAATCTGGCCCGCTGTTGTCTTGCCAAACAAAGTATCCACCCAAATAACAGAGCTTTGTTTAAAAAGCTAGAAGCTGGGGCGAGGCAAGTGGGGGTTAGAGCCGAATCCCCTTGGCCAGTTGAGATGCGATCAGCTTGGGAAACAAAATGTATAAACACTCCGGGCTGAACTGGTAACACGGTGCCTTGTCGGGCAGGGGCGGGGCGGCTCTAACAATTTTGCCGCCCCAAGCAGTCGCCGCCAAATTGCTGCTGCGGCGGGCGACAATGGGGCCGCAGTCCGAGTCCCGCGGCAGTAATTCGGCGGTGGGAAGAGCGACGGACATGCCTCCGAATTGCCGCTGTGGGACTCGGACTGCCGCCCCATTCTCGATGCCACCCCAAGCACCAGCTTGGAAAGCTGGTGCCTGGAGCCGGCCCTGACCATTATGGCCCACAGGTAGGTGTGCATGATTGTGTGTAAAACTGCATAGATAAGTTTTATATGGGACACTTAACTTTTGTATTTTCTCATATTTTGTGTTTAAAACCATAATCCAAAACTTTACATTACCATAACTGTGTTTACTTTGCCTCATTCGTAATGGGAAAAATGAGAACTGGGGACTTGACTCTATGGTTGTTCCCAAACAGGCCCTAAAATGCTATTTTCTCGTCTGATTTCACTATGTGCTTCCACAGTTGCATAATCAAAACTGGTGTAGGGCTAGACTGGGGAAGATTATGAATAATTTTTCTCACTAACATTTTGTTGACTTCTAGATGGAATGTCACTTTGACCATGTTCACACCTTCCTTTATACTCTTTTCATGAGCATTTGTGCGAACAAAGTTATATTTACATAATTTTCTCTGAAAGAGAACTTTGGGCCCATAGATGAGATTCTTTTAATCATTTTGTCATTGAAAAAAATCAGTTTCAGGAAAAAGAACTAGTACATAGGAATTGCTATACTAGACCCAAGGTCCATCTAATTCAGTATCCTTCTCTTACAGTGGCCAGGACCAGATGCTTCAGGGTGAGGTTTAAAAACTCTGCAGAGGCAGATATGGAATAATCTGTGCCCCTACATTAAATCTCATGTTTATATCTAGATTAATTTATAACCTAAAGTATTCATTTTTGTCCAGATGTGAGAACTTCAGTTTAATATCTCTTCAAGAATGTTGGTTATTGTTAATTATGTTGGCTCTGGATAGCCATATAAATTTTAACTCCTTTTTGAAACTTGTTAAATTCTTGAGCTGGACAACTTCATGTGGTAGTTATTCCACAGTCTGACATTTTGCGTGAAGAAATATTTCTTATCGGTTTTGAATTTTCCACCTTTTAATCCCATTGAATGTCCACTTGTTCTGAAACAGGGAGAACAGAAACTCCTGATTGACTTTCTCTGTCCTGTTCGTAATTGTCTGTACTCTTTTTATGACTCCTCATGTCAGGGCTGTGGGCCTCAAACCCTGGTCTGCAGGGCTCTTTAGAGCTAGTAGTTTTCAACCTGCCACCCAGGGACCTGCCAAGTGTTGTCAGAACAGGAGCTGAATGCAGAGGACCCCAGTCCTGGGGGAGCAAGTTGGGAGAACACTGGGGCCATGATTGGTCCACAACCCCTATTTAAACCCAGCACAGGCGCAGAATGCTGTCCATGCAACTGGGATCCACCTTGTACTGGACTGTGTGCTTTGTGCTTCCTGCGTCTGCTCCCTTGGCTTGACTTCCTGGTATCCTGACCTGGCCTGACTCTAATTATCGATCTGTTTTTCTGCTCTCAAGTTTGTCTCCTGCTTCTGATCTCTTGGTGACCTGACCCTGCCTGACTCTTGACACTTGACTCTTGGTTTGCACTCTGGCCTGTGTCGGACTTTGATCTCCTGGTATCTGACCACAGCTTGACTCCCAGCTTCTGCTTTGACTGAGGCCCAGTCATGACATCTCAATAGTCTGTTAAGATGTGATCATCCAACCAAGGAACAGAGACAAATTATGGCCCAAATGCTGCAAGCTGTGGGTGGGCCCTTGATGATCCTCACTGAAGTTTCTAGGTCTTTCTGAGAGTACAGATACCCACTGGCATGAAGCAACTAGACAAACTGGGGCCTTCATAAGTTAGGCGAACAGTCCCACAGCTCAAATTTGGATTGTGAATATGAAACATTGGAAGGAATACTGGCAATGAGCTCTGTATGTGTGTGTGTGTGTTTGTGTGAGTGTGTGCGAGAGAGAATCCAGAGGCTGAAATGTTTTGTGCAAAAAAATCATTGAACAATTTCAGATAATTCACACATTTTCTAAAAAAATCATTTGGTTTACAGACAGTGTGTGCATATTTTAAAGGACTAAATTTGTCCTGTTTCTTGTGGCTTGTTTATCCATCCCTTTCTTACAACAGTGGAACTCCATAGTGAAACAGTGGCACAAAGGCACAAGTAAATTACGTAAACATAATGTATTTATTATTCCATAATCCAAGGAAGACCAATGTATTTCTAAACATAAAGGATTTTCCCCTGTGCATTTCTAGCTTTTTTGGTCTTCTATAATTTAATCCTATACCCCCAAATTAGCCACAAGAGATTAGTCTTTAAGGAGGATCTACCACTAGGAAAATTTCAGCTCGTCAATTTCAGCCATTTTGAGTTATATACATGGAAAAATACATCTTTAAAATATATTTACAATAGAAAAGGTGCATGTTGTTCGCCCTTTCGAAATGTGTGAACAGATTTTGTTTATTTTATTAAAGCAAAATCACCTTTTGGCTGAGATGAGGCATGGAACATGTCAGCTGTAAAAGAAATTTTTTTAGAAAGTTATGAGCATGTGAATCCAGGAGGTTATAATAAAGCAACCTTAAAACTAGGGTATTTTGTTGTGAAAGGAATACTAGAACCCATCGGGCAGTTCAGAATTTAGGATGTAGGTTTATACCTGTTTTTTTTCAGAGTTTGCACCTTTTTTTTTTTTTTTCTATTATTGCTTACAGCAGCTGCTGTTGTTGACTGGACTGGTTACTAAATCCCTGTCTGCTTACTGCTTTTTTTTTCTTTTTTGCCCACAAGTGAGAACTGGTTGTAAACAGAGCTTTAGGGTGAATTTTCTGAAGTATTGTGATCTTTAGTTATTTTTATATCTTTCTGGGGCACAGTTAAACAAAGTAACTAATAAAATGTGAAATGTTAGGGCTGCTGGTGATGAACTAAAGGCAAAATATAATTAAACTGAGATAAGAGGATGAATTATGTCAACCCAAAAAAGAATCCACATCATTTTAAAGTTTTAAGTTACTGAATAAATCTCATCCTTTCAAGAAGGTCTAGGACATTAGGCACTAGACATTAGTGTCTAGTGTTTTCAGTATTACAAGAGAATTTGTCATTAATAGAATTGATAAATTTTTCAAACTTTTAAAATCCACAATTATATGGTTATGTGAGGAAGACAAACAATGTGAAGCTTAACTTCTTAAATTTCCATGATAAAATGCTGACATGTTCTGACCAAAAGGCATAAATGGAACCAGATTATTCCCTACCATGAGTGTGTCCATGGGACGGCACCATAGAAGAGGAAATCTCTTTTAGACTCCCCTGGCAGAAGTTCCCCCAAATAATTTTGTGTGGTGGCATGGTCGAATGGATGGCTGAATTCCTGTGGAATGGGCAAGAATAGTGCCTAACCTAGAAACTGGATCTCCGGGAACTTGTAGCAGACCAGAATCATGTATGGGGAAGCCCTTTGCTTCCACACCTGTGCCATGAACCCTTGGTCCCCTCTCTGCCTTCCTCACACTGTGGCTCCATTGCTAGGGCTTCCCTCAGCAGCAGCTGCCTCTGGGACCCACCTACTTAAGGGGTTTCTCTTATACAGAGGGGGCAGGAGAGAAGTTGATGCAGTCCCAGGCTGAAGTAACTCTCAGTGAGCTTTTCTGTGGGGCTTGAAAGCGAGGAATAAGTTGGACAATAGAAAGGCCTCTGAACATCACCATGTTCTGGCCAGAGCCAAATCTGGTTTAAGTGGTAGAATTCCTATGAGGGACAGGTATCTGTTGACCCTGTCCATCCATCATGTTTTAGGTGTTTGTTTTAGGGGTCTTTTCTATGCTGCTTTCACTGGGTCAATGTCAAATGCGATTCTCTGAGGAAAGTTGATAGGCATTTGAAGTAGATGACCATGCTGCCTTAAAGACTGTTGGGCGACTGTTAGAAAGAGTAGAATCCGGTCAGTTAGAAAACTTATTTCTTCATTCAACTTGAATTTGTACCAATTGATGGTTTTGATCATTTAGAGAAGCTTCATCTGGATGGTGTCCAACTTTTTTATTCTTGACAGTGAGGCACCATTTTTCAGTCCCATAGGTCACAATACTGACCATGGAACCATAGTATATCCTCAGCTTTGACTATCTACTTATCAGGGCATTTGGTTTGTTAAAGACATTCTTAATGAGACACCCCATTACTGATTATACTTTTGCCATGCTGGCTCCCAGTTGTTTCTCGATGCTGTCAATAACATGTGCAACACAACCAAGGTAGGTGAAATCACCAATAATCTTAACTGGGTTGTCACCCACTAAAATGCTAGACCTGCAGTGTGTTCAAAATCATCAACAGGAAGAATTTTGGTTTTACTGCAATTAATTTTCAGACCAACTTTCCAGGGCTTTCTTTAAGTGCCTCAACCAGGTTGTCCATTAATTTGACAACTAGTTCTATATTGTTGGTAAAATCAACGTTGGTGAGGCTCTTATCATTGAGGCATTTGTCTAAATTGCATTTACATAGTGTCTGGTGAAATATAGATTTGTGCCAGCATTGAAGTGTTCAGAGGTGGTAACACATCCTTGTCAAGGGCCTGACCTAATTCAGAAGAAGGCGGTTCTTTTGAGGAGTCATCATATAGAAGATGAAATATTCTACAGAGCTAGTCAGTAATGTCTGAGTTTCAAGAATCCCCTGCTGTTATGGTTCCTCTCAACTAATTTGCCTCTTAAGGTTGGTCTATGCACCTCGACCTTATGTTTCTCTGACTGTATAAATATCTGTGTACTGTATGTTTCATTCCATGCATCCGATGAAGTGGGTAACAACCCACGAAAGCTTATGCTGAAATAAATTTGTTAGTCTCTAAGGTGCCACAAGTATTTCTCTTATTTTTGTTTTGCTGACACAGACTAACACGGCTACTACACTGAAAAGAATCAAAGGGTATTTAGTAAAGAGTACCTCACATGTTGTTTCATAAGTAACACTTAATTTATGTATTTGAAATTCACTAAGTGTGTGTGTTCATGTAAACAGAATATCAGTGCTGGAGATAGTGACATTTTTTATAAGAACTCATGCCGGAACAGGAGCTAGATGTCCTTTTCAGTATGTCAGCCTTTGTTTGGTTTGTTTTAATACTGACATTCTTGCTTTTCATTGGCTCTCTTGATCCCTTCCTATGACAAAAAACAATTACTAAAAATTGAAGGAATACAAATGTACTGTCTACAATTAACTTTGTAGTGTCATGTAGCTATTTTAGCCGTTTCCTCCCAATATATTACAAAAAATCCATTATTGGGCTTGACCACATAAATTACTGTGGGTGTTTAATCATTAATTGATTGGTGGGGAACCTGTACACATCACTATCTTCTGTATAACTGAAGAAGATGGTTTGGGAGAAGAGAGATGCACTAATCAGCTTGCTGAATAAGACTTCATTGTACACACAGTGTACTAGAAGGAGAGATGGAAACTGACTCTTATACTATCACCCAGTCTTATCTAATCGGAGTGTGTGTTTTTAGTTTTGAAAAACCTTTGAATGTATAAGCTCCACTCAAACTTTAGATGTAATAGATCAATTAGAGTAAAAGTTCAGACAATTGTAAGAACCAGCTTTGTCTCTTTTTCTTTGATAGCATAGATAATTTAAAGTAAATTGAGTTTTGTTATCCGATAAAAATGTGTGGGTAGAAATAAAACAAGGAAAAATGCTTTAAGGTTTATGTAATGGCTGCTTGTGGATTCCCATATAAAACTATCAGACTATA
Source organism: Macrochelys suwanniensis (assembly GCA_033296515.1). Lineage (NCBI taxonomy): Eukaryota > Metazoa > Chordata > Testudines > Chelydridae > Macrochelys > Macrochelys suwanniensis. The sequence goes on from CM065783.1 coordinate 38,880,673, forward strand.
GTCTGACTGACAGTGTTGCAAAGTTCCTTCAAAGTGAAACTGCAGAAGAACCACGTTTTTAACATGCTGTAATTGTTAACTAGATAATGCACTAGTGATAATATGTTAAACATCTTTTCAAATGTCATTTGATTTGAGTATGCTGGTCATCTTTGGAAAATACCAGTTGCCTTTAAATAATGCCAATGGGCCTGATGCAGATCCTTCTACAGCCAGTGGAAAGACTCCCATTGATTTCAGTAGACTTTGGATCAGGACCTAGACAATTAAATACTTCAAATACTGAGGTAATGTTACTTGCTATAATATGTATTGGAATGTGCAAGGGAATAGAATCAGAATCATAGGACTGCAAGGGATAACTGGTGTTCATAAGCTCCATCTCCTAGAGTGATATTACTTTTTTTAAAAAATTGACAGATTTTAGTGTAAGTGTCCTAACCCTTATGACTACAAAAACATGAACCCAAAAGGCTCAGATACCAGAAAGCAGATATAAATAATCCAAAATTTATTTTAAATGAATCTCCTGATTTGAGTGCTTGAGTCATAAATTTTGAAGGCTTGGTTTTGGCAATATTGCTTATGCACATGCTTTGCTGAATCAGGACATCAATGCCCAATTCAGACTTAAGTTTTAATTAGTACTGGTATATACTAGTGTGAAATCAGAATCAGGCCCCATGAATGCAGTGGCCATCTCACTGTTAACTACACTACTACCATCGTACTATATTTGAATTGAACTAATGAGAAATCAGTAATTATATTGCACCACTCTGTTCCATTATGCAAGGCAAAAAAACTAAACTGCATTCTAGACACAATTGTATAGTATAGTTTGATTTATATTTAATCCCTCATGATTTCACACAGTATTTTTTAAAAGGCATTCATACTGTACTGATTGGCTGTTTGCTCCAACCCTCTCCCTCTCTTTCCCTCACAGGCTTCTTCACCTCAGATTCACTCCATATTGGCCCTGTCCCTCACCACCACCTCTCTCTTCTCATGTATCTTATCTGATCTCTTAAGTAATACACCTCCCCCCCCCCCCACCACACACAAAATAAAATAGTGGAACTAACATTGTGTTTTCTGCCATCACATTGTTCACTCTACAGGTGTTCCATCCCTTCCCCCACACTGTCTGTCCAGTGGTATCCAATAGAAATTCAATGCTAGCCACACTGCTAGACACATTTGGGGTTTTGAATTTCTTATTAGCCACATTTTAAAATAGCCACATGCATTAGCCACACTTCAATAGCCTATTAGCCACATGTGGCTAGTGGCGAACATATTGGCTTTGGGGCAGGGACCAGCTACTACTGTTTGTACAGCACCTAGCACATAGAGCCCCTTTCCTGGTTGGCCCTTTGACACTACTGTAATAAACATGATTATTAATTGTAACAGTTTCAAGTTTTCCACTTGAGCTTGGAGGCAAAAGTTTCATACATTTAATGCAGTGACAGATCATCATAAGGAACACCTTTGGTTGCTCTAGCAGCCCTCTTTACTCATTCAGCTGACACATTCAGAGTGGTGCTGACTGGTTCCCAAGGGAAATGCATCTACATCTTTCAGGAAGGTTGCTGTGATATGGGACTTCTGAGGATGATGGTGTTAATGATGAGGGAGGTTTCCAGGAAAACTCCTCATCCAAAAGGAGGAACCACAGGTAAAACCTACACCATTATGAAGAACAAACGGTGCATATTGAATTGCATTTGTCATTCACTGCCATTAGCACTTACCAAATCCCAGTTTCTGTATGGTTCTAGTAACAGTAAAGATTTTTTAAAGGAGAGGAAAACAGTTTTAAGCGGCTGTGGTAGAAATGTTTCCATTTCAGAGATTAGGCAAAGCAAAATATGTTGATTGAACTACATGCATGGACATTTCAAGATCAAAATTAGGCAATTTAGCTGTATAGTTGTGACAAACCAGAATTTTCCAGTCACTGTCTCAGGCAAAATGTCAGTGTTAAACCAAATTGCTTAGATTACAATGTTCAACTGGACATATTTGTTTATTCTATGTTAAAACCAAATAATATGCCTTTGAGGTTTCTGAAGCATTTTTTTATCCAATTATATAAAAATCAAACACAAACCAACACTGTTAGGCTTTTTTTTTTACTTAACATTTTACAATAAACAAATTATTTATAAACTAAAAATATAAATTGAAAATAATAAAAATGTAGTGAGGTTTATGAATGGATTCAAAAATATGAATTTTTTAAAACCGTATTAGGTTTGTTGCTCTCTGTTCAGAAGGGTGGCATTAGTAGGTTAAAGGTTTGAGATTTAACTATGCATTTTGTTTACATTGGTCACCCTAAAAAAAGTGGAAAATAGGTCAAATTACAAAGGATGAATATAAACAGACAACACAAGCATGTAAAGATAAAATTAGAAAGGCCAAGGGACAAAACTGGATTAAATTAGCTAGAGATAAAGGGTAACAAGAAAACATTTTACAAGTGTATTGGAAGCAAGAAGATGACCTGGGGAGGGTAGGCCCATTACCCAACGAGGAGGGGAAAACGGGAAAATGGCAGAAGTGCTAAATGACATTTGTTTCCTTTTAATCAAAAAAGGGATAGTACTGATTGGAAGTCTAACATAGTGAACTCCAGTGAAAATGAGGTAGAATCTGAGGCTAAAGTAGGGAAACAACAAGTTAATACTTAGACAAGTTAGATGTCTTCAAGTTGTCAGGGCTGGATGAAATACATCCTAGAATACTCAAGGAACTGACTGAGGAGATATCTGAGCCGTTAGCAATTATGTTTGAAAAATTGGAGACAGGAGAGATTCCAGAGGACCAGAAAAGGGCAAATATAGTGCCAATATATAAAGGGGGAATAAGGACAACCTGGGGAACTATAGATCAGTCAGCTTAACTTCTGTACCCTGAAAGATAATGGAGCAAATAATTAAGCAATCAATTTGCAAACACCTAGAAGATAATAAGGTGATAAATAACAATCAGCATGGATTTGTCAAGAACAAATCATGTCAAACCAACTTAACAGCTTTCTTTGACAGAGTAATAAGCCTTGTGGATGGGGGGAAAGCGGTAGATGTGATATATCTTGACTTTAGTAAGGCTTATGATACGGTCTCACATGACCTTCTCAAACAAACTAGAGCTACTATAAGGTGAGTTGGAAAACTGTTCCCAGACAGTAGTTATCAGTGGTTCAAATTCAAGCTGGAAGGGTATATCAAGTGGCGTGACACAGGGATCACTTCAGGGTCCGGTTCTGTTCAGTGTCTTCATCAGTGATTTAAATAATGGCATAGAGAATAGACTTACAAAGTTTGCAGACGATACCAAGCTGGGAGGGGTTGCAAGTTCTTTGAAGGGTAGAATTAAAATTCAAAATGCTCTTGACAAACTGGAGAATGGTTTGAAGTAAATAGGATGAAATTCAATGAGGACATATGCAAAGTACTCCACTTAGGAAGGAAGAATCAATTGCATGCCTACAAAATGGGAAATAACTGCCTAGGAAGGAGTATTGCAGGAAGGGATCTGGGGGTCATAGTGGATCACAAGCTAAATATGAGTCAACAGTGTAACACTGTTGCAAAAAAAGCAAACACCATTATGGGATGCATTAGCAGTATTGTAAGCCAGACACGAGAAGTAATTCTTCCGCTCTACTCCACACTGATAAGGCCTCAACTGGAGTATTGTGTCCAGTTCTGGGTGCCACATTTCAGGAAAGATTTGGACAAATTGGAGAAAGTCCAGAGGAGAGCAACAAAAATCATGACATAGGAGGAAATATTTTAAAAATTTAGCTTTTTTAGTCTGGAGAAGACTTAGTGCGGGGTTGCGGCGGGGAGGCATGGTAACAGTTTTCAAATGCATAAAGGGTTGTCACAAGGAGGAGGGAGGAAAATTGTTCTCTTTAACCTCTGAGGATAAGACAAGAAGCAATGGGCAATTGCAGCAAGGAAGATCTAGGCTGGACATTAGGAAAAGGAAAAGTTAAGCACTGGAATTAATTGCCTAGTGAGGTTGTGGAATGTGTGTCATTGGAGGTTTTAAGAGCAGGTTAGACAAGCACCTGTCAGGGATGCTCTAGATAATACTTAGTCCTGCCTTGAGTGTAGGGGACTGGACTAGAAGATCTCTCGAGGTCCCTTCCAGTGCTATGAGTGCTCTAACCACCAGGCTATAGCTATTCTGAGGTATGGGGTCTCTCTTCAGTGGAAAGTTTTGGAAAGGTCACAGTTTTGTCCCAAAATACAGAACAGGACAAATTTCCAAATGCCTTGAAATATTTGCAGGACAGAATAACCATTTCCTGCCCAGCTCTACTTAGAGTAGACATTTAAAATTAGGCATTTCCAGCGGCTTTCCTACTCTTGTAGTCCCCGGTGTTGCTACTACCAGTGGAGCTAAGCTAATGGTAACAGCAGTAGGAAATTTCTGCTAAAATGTCCCAATGTAGAGCAAACCCAATTAAAACAAAATGAAGTATGTGTACAACTCCTCAGTTTCCTTGCTTTAAATGCACATTTAGACAATTTGTTTTTATTTCAGTGGGCTAATAATCCCTAATATAATCTATAATTCACCCAGTAACAAAAAACTTTCCAAAGTGGCCAACTGAGTGTAAAATTACATTTCCTGGGGTTCATCCTGAGCTCAGGGGTTATATATCTGGGTATAAAAGCTTAAGTGCAGGGTATGTCTTAATAAAGAAAGCTGCCCACTGTGCAGGGAACACTCCAGCAATGTTGACTACCAAAAACAGATACCTCTTCTATAAGTTATATATACACTAAGTTACTCAGTCTTATATGCATTAAATCTTAGATTTATTCCAGAAATAACTTTAATATTCAGAGATTTCTATAATTACAGGGCTGATCTCCATGACTCAAAATTGATTAGATTGCCCAAAACAAAAGTAAAGGTTTCCAAGCCAGCAAAAGGAAAAAACTGAAGCCTGTGTTCATCACATACATAGGCCTTGTTCAAATGGAGAAAGTGACCAGAACAGCTGTTGTCGAATAAACTATTCCAGAATAGCTCCCATGTGGAGTCGATTCCAGAATAAAAGTCACTTTGTTCCAGAACAATTACTCTGGAGTGATTTTCATTCTGGAGTAGTGTTCCCCCCAGGAAAGTTATTCCAGTATACTGGAATAGCTACGCCAGTCAACTTCCTCCATGTAGACGAGGCCTTATACACATCCCTTCCACACACTATCAATGTCCTGATCTCCCTCATACATGCAATTAGGTCATGTTCAGGCACTCATTGGCCTATCAGGATATTAAGCCTCTGAGCCTCATGTATGCATTTGTGTGTTGTGTTCAAATTACTTCCAGAGTTAAGTGAATTAGACTTTGACTGCTTGTGGATTAATGCTCTTTGATGCACAGAGCGAGTTGAGCACACATTGACCATGTTAATAATTTTTAGATTGATGATGTGGAGTTCAGATTGTGCCTTCCACTTCCTTTGGTCCTACTGTAAACATTACAGTATATAACTATGAAGAAAAATTCAAAAATTAGATTTGAGGACGATTCAGAAAACAGAAGCACTTAATAGTGGCAATAAGTAAGACTGAGTCTGTCATGGAAGTCACGGATTCTGTGACTTTTCATGACTTCTGCAGCGGCTGGTGCTGGCCCAGAGGCTGCCTGAGCTGGGCAGGCCCTGGGCCAGCAGCAGCAATTTGGGGGCATGGGAGGGGGCTCAGGGCTAGGGGCAGGGATTTGGGACAGGATGCATGTGGGTGGGGCTCCTGCAGCTCCTAGGCGACGGAGGGGCCAGGGGGGTCTCCACACTGGCAGCGTCTTCAGGCCTCACTGGCAGTGCCTTCAGGCCTCACCTCCACAGCTCCCATTGGCTGTGATTCCCGGCCAATGGGAGCTCTGGCAGCCGGCACTTGTGGCAGGAGCAGCGGAGGAGCTCTTGCCCTGGCCCCTGCCTCCACCACCTAAGAGTTGCAGGGACGCGGAGCCAGGTAGGGAGCCCCTACCAGCCCCACCAACCCTCCCTCCCCTAGCACCTGTGGGGGTCCTGGGTCACCTCCCCCAGCACCCGCAGTGCCCCAGAACTGCCTCCCCCCAGAGCACCCCCGCCCAAGTTTTAGTCAGGGCAGGTATTTTTAGTAAAAGTCATGGACAGATCATGGACCTGTGAATTTTTGTTCATGGCCCATGACCTGTTCATGACTTACTAAAAATACCCATTACTAAAATGTAGCCTTAGCAATAAGTAATAAGAAGCTTATTCATGTCAGAAAAGTTGAATGATGATTTTGTAAAACAAAAATGTGTAAATGTTAACTTCTGGGAACAGGACCTATGACAGTTTGACAGGAATTTAAAAGAATAACCTCTTCTCCCAGACAAGTTTGCTAGTCAAGGGAGAAAAAAAAATGCACACTCTCGTGAGAGGGAGCCTTGACAGAAGGCTCTCCTCCTTTGGGCTTCTGGAAAAATACGCTTATCAGAACTGGAACCTGATTAGAACAAAACTGAAGCCAAGATTCAATTTGGGGGGTTTCCATAAAGTTCTGCAAGAAACACATTTGTGTGTGTGTGTGTGTGTGTGTGTGTGTGTGTGTGTGTGTGTGTGTGTATGTATGGCTGAGTGGCAGCAATCAGACATAAAGAAGAGTAAAATGGCTTCAAAGCTAAGATTCTGAGAAAACTGGAATGGAGAGGAGAGTGGAATTAACACTAAGGGTACGTCTATACTTACCTCCTGGTTCAGCGGCAAGCAATTGATCTTCTGGGATCAATTTATTGTGTATGTCTAGATGCGATAAATCGATCCTGGAAGTGCTCGCCGTCGACACCGGTACTCCTGCTCCACGAGAGGAGTACACGGAGTCGACGGGGGAGCCTGCCTGCTGCGTCTGGACCCGCGGTAAGTACCTTTTAGTTCGAACTAAGATACTTTGACTTCAGCTACGTTATTCACGTAGCTGAAGTTGTGTATCTTAGTTCGAACCGGGGCGTTAGTGTGGACCAGCCCTAAGGAACAGCCTTTTCAGTATGGCTTCTCCAAAGTTACTCTCTTCATGAAACTAATACAAGGCAGTGATGCTTTTATAGAAGTGCAATCCATTTTCAGTGCCCCTTTTCCAGACTTTCTTGACTAAGCTTTTTAGCGGATCTTTGATTGACAGTGCCACTTTGGAATAACAATGAAAAATTCCTGAGGGCTATCCTCAAGTGACTCAAAGGATTTTCATGAAATTAGATGTTCCCAGTTTAATTTCCTGTGGCACAACTGGGTTTTGAAGGAAGGTATACACATATATTATTCCCTGGATAATCCTGACTGAAGATCATTTTCTTCTATGTCATCTATTTCAGCAATGCTTTTTGGCAAGTGGATGATTAGAGAATTAGTCCCTTAATTTTTTTAATTGGCATAGATACAAACTGTGGGGAAGAGGTAAATATTCTTGTTTTGGCTCCAGAGATATCTGCCTCCCTTTCTTATGTTGAATAGTACCTTGGTGAGTAGCCCTATTTGTTGTAGTGGGACTATTCATCTGGCAATGTGTCATTCTATGTGAATAAGGGTGGCAGAATCTGGTCCTAAGTAATCAACTTAGTGCTAAGGTGTGTGATACAGCATGGCCAGAAGGCAGCAGGAGAGTGATCTAGGATGAGGAGAAGCCTTATTCCCTGTAGATTAATTAAAAGCACCTGAAACCAATTAGAGCACCTGAAGCCAGTCACCTGATAAAATCCCCCTGCTTCAATCAGCCAGAGGAGGAGTTGGAGCAGAGTGAGGAGGAGTTGGAGAAGTTTGGAGGAGCTAAAGGAGAGTGATTTGGTGGTGGAGCAGAGAGTTTTTTGGAGGAAAGCGGAGGAGAGTTTTGAGAAGTGCTGCGGTGGGCTAAGACGACCAAGATCCTAGGTAAAGGGACACCTGGCTTGTGCAGAGGGAAGGCAGGAAGCCCTCCCAAGCTAAAGGTCAGGAGAGGGAAGTAGCCCAGGGGAAAGAATCACTGGTACAAGTGGTTCACCTACTATCATAGGGCCCCTGGGCTGGGACCCGGAGTAGAGGGTGGGCCCAGGTCCCTCCCTCTCCACTCCCCTTCCCTGGGATACTAGGAGGATAGCTATTACCCCAGTTCAGGGGCAAGAAATGGCACCCTGAAACCCCCCACAAGAAGAGAAAGTGCAGGACCCATCATAGTAGTGCCGGCAATTTGCCACACGTGCAAGACTTATATCAATAATAATAAATACATAACTTAGTACTGACATATTTCCTTGCCACCATCTTCACAATAACCTTTCCCAGAAGACGATGAAGGAAAGGCCAATGGTTGTACTGGCAATAGGAATGACTTATTAATGAATAAGTATAAAATGGTAAGAGGCCTGAAGTTTCAGAAGGGAAAGAGCTTTCTTCCCCCATCTATTGGTGAACAGGGGAAAGTCTAGCTATGGAGAGCTTAATTTGCATAAGCTTTCTACCCAGAATTCCTCCAGTGGCACTTGGAGTCATCATACCTGTACATAACTAACCATACACCATAACTGAACGCAAACTCAGATTTGGTTGGATAGTGGAATTGAACTGAGGAGAAAAGAGCTCTTATTTTATGGAAAGGATTTGGCTCAAGCAGCCTGTATGCCAGGAGTTCTCAACCTTCTTCTTTCTGAGACCCCCTCAACATGCTATAAAAACTCCAGGGCCCAGCGGAGGAGGGAGGAGACTTGGGGCTCCGGGCCGGGGGTGGGCCCTCGGCCATAGGCATACTTTGACTTCTATTTTTTGTGGCAGGGGCAGGGACCAGGGGAAGCTTCACATGGCAGGGTCCAGGGAGGCAGCACCACCTCCACCCCCGACTCACTCCAGTAGACCACCCAATCTGTCTGGGTTGTGTGTGGTGGCTGTTCAGCTCAAAAAGTTTGAAAACGGCTCAGGGTACAGGGACGGGGTAGCCAGGGCCTCTGTGCAGGCGGGGGTGGGTGGGAGCAGGTGGATAACTCAAGGTGGAGGGAGAGGGTTGCTAGGGGCTATGTGAGGTCGGGGATTACTCAGGGTGGAGATGGGGGTCATTAGGGGCTGTGAGCAGGTGGTGGGGTAGCTCAGGATGGAGACAGGGGATAGCTAGGGGCTGTGTGCGGGCAGGGGAATAGCTCAGGGTGCAAGCAGGGGCCTGTGTGCAGGCACGGGGTAGCTCAGGTTGCAGGGAGGGGATAGCCAGGGGCTGTGTACAGGCAGGGAAGAGGGTAACTAGTGGTAGTGTGTGGACAGGGCAGTAGCGCAGGGTGCAGGGAGGGGGAGAACTAGAGGCAGTGTGCCAGGAGGGCTCCCCAGTGGTCACTGCTCCCTAAGGGCTCTGCCAGCCACAGAGCCAGGTCCCCTGCCTCGGTGGCTCTTACTGGCTGCATGAGCTGAGGAGCAGCTGCAATCCTGGGCACCAACAGCAGGAGACGGAATGACATGGCTGCCCATTCCATGGCACCAGCCAGCGCAGCAACTGCCCGCACTGGCTGACTCTGGCTTCCCACCTCTGACCTGGCCAAGGGGTGGGACCTCGGGGGTGGGGAGAGGAGGAAGTTGTATGTGTGGGGGGGTGGCGCTGCCCTCGGGACTGCTTTGCTCTGGCACTCCAGGGGGTGGGGAACCAGCACTCAGGGCTTCAGCCACACGGCTCCTGGCTTCAGCCCCGTGGCGGGGAGCACCAGGGCTCAGGGTTTCAACCCTATGACAGGGGACACCGAGCCTCAGGCTCTGGGTTTCAGCCATGGGGTCCCGTGGCCGCCGTGAAAGAGCTCAAGGCCCCCCAAGGGGCTGCAGACCCCTCAGTTGAGAACCGCTGCTATATGATACTGGTTTCTCTCCAGCAAGGATCCTATGCCACTGGGAGACAGAAGAGACAGGACAGCAGCAGAGTTGAATGAACTCAGGTGAGGCACCTCCTACTCAGCCACTAAAGCTGAAATCACTATCGCTGGGTTAGATGGTGGAGCCTCAGGAGAGTACCACTTCCCGATGGACTGGAGACGAGTCAACCAAGGTAACCCAGGACTCTGGGACGATGCTACCCACTGACACCAGACCATAAGTGTGATTCAGTGGATGGGGAAATGATGTGGTAAAGAAGCATTTGCTTATTAGAGGTTCACATGGGTGGGAGGGTGTGGCGGGGTTCGTACTCCATCACCCCTCTGAGTCGCAGGGGGGCTAGGAGGTACCCTGCCTGTCTAGTTCCCAGTCCATTTTCTATGCCACTCTGGGCGGCCCGCCCAGCGGGACTCAATGGCCAGAGTCCCCCTTAGTCTCTTCCCCTGAAGGGATAGCACGGCCTAGTGGACTGAGTTACTTCAGCGTGCCTTCTCAGTCAGGTAAGGGAGTCTTGAGTTCTGAGCTTGGGGCCCATCCCCCAAGGGCGGCGGCCCCCGGTAGGGGACCCAGGGCCCAACCCAGGGCCTTAACAGCGGGTAACACAGCCCGCCAGGGTCAGCGGGGAATCCCACCGAAACACGCTGCCCTCACTGGGGTGGGAGGTACCACCCCCAGTCACTTCCTACCAGCTCTTTTGGTGCAGTAGTCCATGGGCTTTCTGAGTCTCCAGGCTCCTCAGTTCCCTGAACTTCCTGGGGTTCCAGTAGCGGCTGGCCTCCAGTCCCGGTCTTGGGCTCTTTAGCTCTCCCTGGTAAGGGCTGCCCTAGCTCCTGGGCTGGAGCCTCTGCTGGGCATCTTTCCTCCTCAGCAGCCAGGTCTGACTGAGCAGCCCTGCAGGCTTTTATACCTGGCCCCCTGCTGGAGCATGCCCAGCAGGGCCTCAGGGGCGTGGCTTCCTCTGCCAGCAGAGAAGGGTTAACCCTCTCATGGCCAGTGCGGGGCCAGTCTGCCCTGTCACAGAGGGGAACCGAGTTAACAGACTACTGCCAAAATTGCTATGGGGAAGTGTTTTATCATTCATGTGGATATATTGTTGCTGTGTTTTCCCAAGCTGATGCTGTGTTCTCTTTTCTCCTAAAAGTTTTCCTTGCTTCATACACAGACTCAGTGCTTGCGAGTGAGGAAGTATTGTCTAGTAAGGGCGCCCAGAGTAGGTTTTTAGTGATCCTAGAAATTCTGGATGAGTGCTTGAACTGGGGGTGTTTGTTTTAAGAGAATCCCTAGTGACCTGGATCCAGCTGTGGTTGCTTCCCACAACATTTATTATTAACTTGTGTGGCTTTGGGGACCTAAAACTTCCTTGATCCCTTTTCAGTCTGGCTTTAGGCCTGAGTAAAGCACTGAAGCTGCACTGATCTCATGGGTCTGTGATATCACCATAGTGAAAGATGAAGATCAGATGCCTGGTCTGATTCTTTTAGCTCTGTGAGCAGCTGTTGATATTGTTGACTAGCAGACCCTAGGTGGCATAGATGGGGTTTCACTTTTGAATGGCTGCATTCTTTTCTCTCTGAAAACTGAGAATGATTTATTGTAATAGCTCTGTAAATCGGTGTGAGTTCCATGTGTCTTGTGCTGAAACAACCATGGTTGAGGATGTGAGACAAACTCATCCTCTTCCTGGGGTTTGCCTTTATTCTTAATTTGTTTTAAAAGCCCTGGGCAAGGCTGTGCTTACAAAATAAAAACCTGAGTTTGCTCCAGTTTCTGCCTCTAGCCCTCTCTTGGATTCAAGGGTCAGACTTATGTACACATGAGATCCTCCTGGGTCTGGCTGCTTGTGTGAGGCTCTGCATCTCTACATAGGTTCCTAAAGCGTGGCAATTTCTTCCAAGAGCATTTCCTCCAAGAGACTTTCCATGTGGGGTCTCTTCTGCCACCCCTCCTCTTCATTGTGGTAGATAATGAAGCGGCAGGTGCCACACAACTTCATGTCTCATTTTCCTCTTTACCTGGCTACTGCTTTCCCAGCTGCCGACCTGAGCTAAGAACTTGGTTGAGAATGAGCAGGCTGGAACTCAGGCATGACAGAGGTGGTGTTGCTAAGCTTGGGAAGGGTCTGGAGTACATGGGGAGAGAACTAGTCCTTCTACTACTAAATATTTTTTTCCAAACCTTTTCCCCAGAAAGGTTCACATTTTGGTGGCGAGGACTGAACATTTTCTCTCCTGACTGCTCCTGGAATCTCAGGTAGCAATGGTGGCCAAAAGTACATCTTTCATCTATTCTGCGTCTAATTATGTAGATGAGACAATCCCTCTCTCTTCCTAACTGGACCTTGTGTGGTCATCTATGCCATTGTGACTTTTTGATTGGATTGTTGTAATACCTTCTACAAAGAGCTCCCCTTGAAGACCATTCAGTAGCCACAACTGCTGCAATGCACATCTGCAGAGAACATGTTAAATCAGTTCTTCAGGAACTGCACTGTCCTTCTGTTTTGCTTTCAGCAATTCCAGGGGTTCGCTTTAATCTCCAAAACCATATATTGTTTGGATCCCAGTCATATTAGGCTGCTTCTCGCCCACATACGAGGTCAGCAGTTGAGACCAATTGAAATGCTTGTGCTACCACTGCATAGATATGGTGGCAGGGCACTCTCAGTGAAAGGCTTTTGCCTTTGGAATCTGCTTTATCCATTGGACCAACAGGGCCCAAACCCATTTACCTTTAGGGTATGATGTTGCAACATATTTTCCGTATCTCTGGGTTTTGGCTATGGAAGGGCCTTGGTGGGCCTAGTACAGTATTTATATTGTTTGAGGGAAAGGCTGTTCTGTTAAAAGTTGTTGAAACTGTCTTTTTATTTTGTTCCAAAGGTTTTACATATATCCTGACATTATAATTAGGTGAATTCTTCTTAATTACATCAAATTCCAGAACAGGCTGATAATTTCCTTTATGGGAGTCCCATTCATTAATAAAATGAAACACCTTCCTTTTCCAATAGCAGCTTCAGCTGACTCAGATTTCTAAATGTGTAAGAACATTAGAAAATATCTTCTTGGGCTCTGTCTACACTTGGACTTCTAAAACAAATGTTCCAGCATAACTAATACAGTTTCATCTCCACTGGCATGAGCTACATTGGAAGCCCTAGTGTAGGCTGGCAGCCACCAATGTTTTAAACCTGTTGAATAGGCATAATCTGAATAGGGTTAGATGTCAGTGTTTGTAATAGTGGCGATAGCCTATTTACATTAAAGCTTCCAGTGTTGCTAACACCAAAGGGGATGAACCAAAAGTAGCAATGGTGGGAAATTTTGAACTATTTCTCTACTATGGACAGGGCCAAGGTTTTCCTTCGCTCCCCACTTCCAGTTCACACCAGTGCCCTATTTCATTTCTGGTCAAAGCTTTTACATTTATGGGAAATTCAGCCCTATGATAAACAACAGGGATGAATTTGGCCTAGAATAAATTACCCATTCTGTTGTAAAACAAGTGATCCTAATCACTAGCTTTAGTGGTTCATTACCATGAAAATGGAAGCAGGCCCTCTATATGCAGCCTCACTCAAAAGAGAGTAACAGTATCTGAATGGAACATACATACAGAGTGAGCATCGGTTATTAAAATCCTTAGTATTTATACTGTGACGGGTTGGTATCACAGAAACCCCCTTGGAGCTGCCACCTGGTGTGCCAAGACTACTTCTGCCCCTGCTTTCCTGCCTTTCCCAGCTTGGGACTCCAGAATCCTGTCTGTTTTGAGCCAGACCCACTAGTCTACTGCAAACCCAGACCCAGGTCTGAACCACGTCCCCTAACAGCAGTAGGCCTGCCTGGAAGCAGCTTAGGAAGTGTTCTTGCCTTTGACACCTAGGTGCCCAACTCCCAATGGGGTTCAAACCCTGAATAAATCAGTTTACCCTGTATAAAGCTTATACAGGGTAAACTCATAACTAGTTCGCCCTCTATTTCATAGATAGAGAGGTATGCACAGCTGTTTGCCCCCCTCCAGGTACTAACATGTACTCCAGGTAACTTAATAAGTAAAAAGTGATTTTAATAAGTACAGAAAGTAGTATTTACGTGATTCCAAGTAGTAACAGACAGAACAAAGTGAATTACTAAGTAAAATAAAATAAAGCACGTACGTCTATGTCTAATCACACTAAATACAGATAAAAACCTCACCAGTTCCAGCAAACTTCCTTTTACAGGCTATAGTCCTCCTAGCCTGGGTCCAGCAATCGCTCACACCCCCTATTGTCTTAGTCCTTTGTTCAGTCTTTCAGGTGTGTCCTTGGGGGGTGGAGGGGCTCTCCCTTTAGCCAGCTGAAGACAACATGGAGGGGTCTCCCAGGGGTTTAAATAGACTTTCTCCCCTGGATGGATACTCCTCCCCACTCCCTGTGTAGCATCCAGCTACCAAAATGGAGTTTGGGGGGGTCACATGGGCAAGTCACATGTCCATGCACCACTCAGTTCCTTAGGAGCCAAGCCCAGCTACATTCCTGGCCAAGCTCAGATGTGGATTGGTGTCTGCAACTTCTTTTGTCTGTCAAGAGTTTCTTGATTGGGCTCTCAACCTGCACATCCCTTTCTCCAGACATGGTCCCATGCTCTTACAAAGGCTATGTATAAAACCAGCAAATATACAACCAATATTCATAACTTCAACTACAAAAATGATACATGCATACAACCAGGAGGAATAGATTCAGTAGATCATAACTTTTACAGAGATGTGTTACATGGCACATGTAGCATAAAACATATTCCAGTTACATCATATATACATTTATAAGCATCTCCCCATAAAGTCTTATGGGGGACACCGTCACATATACCATTGGTAAAAGTACACAGTTTGTCTCAGCAGTGATTAGTTATGTAAAGTCTAATCTAGTAGTAGTGGTGATGGGGAGGGTGTTAATGTGTATTTGTGGCATTTCACCTTGCAATCAGAAAATAAACCAAATTGTAAAGTTTGGGTTTACTAAGAAATGAATCTCTCTGAAAAAAAAATAGCAATATTATTTACAAAATCTTTCCATTCTACCTTCTTTTCCAGATTGATTTCTTGATATTGCACCATTTCTATCTGCTTATCAGCAAGTGTCATCCCCACTCTTCAAGACCAGTGTTTGGATCTTGCAGAGAGAGCCTCTTTCATATAAATGATTTATGAATCACAGAATGAACTCCCTGGGTTTAATTTGAATTCAGAAAATTGATTGGAATGTACTGAAATACTTACAAAACACACCACATGATATTACTTAAGTAGCACTTACTGATTCCATTGTTTACTCCTCAGAGAATTCTATGCCACTGAATGTACACATATTTCATGTGCCACACATTTTAATTTTTTTTAACAGAAAAAAGCTTCTGCTGAAAAGTTGCTGCAGTTTGTCCTTTTCTCCACCAGATGACGCTGTGGCACTAGACCAGAGCAGCCACTCCTGTCCCGCCCCAGCTATGACAGAAAAGAGAAAGAGCCTGCCTTCTTAACAGCACCAGTCAGGCCAGGTCAGGAGACAGGGGATATGGGGAGACAGCGTGGGGCTGCTGTGGGGGTTAGAAAAGGGCTCATAAGGGCTAATGGGGGAGGACAGACTGGGGCAGGGGCTGAATGGGAGTGGAGGCGCAAGGCCACATGGGCAGAGGGGGGATGCAGAGCTACAGGGGGAAGGGGAATGGCTGAATGGGGGCACAGAGACACATGGGGACAGGAGAGGGGGCTGGCTGACGGGTGCAGGGACACGTGGGTACAGGGAGGAGGGGTGTATGGCCACATGGGGATGGGGGTGGCTGAGTGGGGGCACAGAGACACAGGGAGACTGGGGGAGGCTGTGCATGGACGCATGGGGACTGGGGAAGGGGGTGTCTGAGTGGAGTGAAGGAAAATATGTGGATAGGGGATTTAAGGACACACAGAGTTGCAGGGACACCTGGGGACAGGGGAAGATGTGCCTGACTGAATGAGAGAGGTTAGGGATCAGCCAGGGGTTTGCATGGGGGATGCTTCCTAACAATCCTTCCCCACCACCCAAAAATACCTCTTCCATACTTTTCCCACCCATAGCCAGCAACCCTTCAAGTTCATACCCAGGCTCCTTCCCAGCAATTACTTCCCTCTCTCTCAGCTCCTCCATTACCCCTGACTCCCCTAAGCCTTTCCACTGCTTCTTAGGGGTGCAGGAAATGCGGTTCTGTACTGTAGTTTAAATGAATTATTACTCAGAATGCTGTATTAATATGCTTAATAAGGAATCTGTTTCTCAAAAATCATTTCCTGAATCTTTTTTGTTGTCTGTATTGTTACAGGCATACCTGCTGACAGATATTTTAAATAAATTACCAAAATAATTGAAACTGATGTGATTATATTGACAAATTAAATATGCAGCATTTTAAAATATTGGGTGCAGAATTTTTAATTTTTGGTGCAGAATTCCCACATGTGTAATTGTTACATTAACTAAATAATAAAGAATCTGAAGATGAATCTGTTTTTCATGATTAGCTTATACCTAAATATTCTGAATGTTTTCTTCTTCAAACTCAATTTCAGCCTTGAATCCACTTGCTTCTCAGCTAGGCACCAAGGGGCTTTATCCTATGAGGTACTGAGCATCCTAACCTTCCACTGAAGCCAGAGAGAGTTGAAGATGCTCACTACCTTCCAGAATTGAACTCTGTGGTTATTGGGGATTTCCCCCCCCTCCCCCAGAGGCTTCATATAGATGTTGAACAAGCTGTGTGACAGAACAGAGCTCTGAGGTCTGGAAAAAATGCCCATCATGACTCTGATTGCAGCCTGAAAGTCAGGACGGCCAAACAGTGCTTTCCCATTAACCTCTCTAAAACGTTTAAAAAAGAAGAGAATAGATATCCTCTCACTCTTTTTGGTGAAGAGAAAATTACCCTTCAGCATGATTACTGGTGATGGCATTTTGTGATCCTTACCTGATTAGGGGAGGGGATCTAGGATCTTTTTAGTTGTTAGGAATAGTTGGAGAGGAAGCTTGAATACTGAGAGACAATTTGCTAGGTCCATAGGGTCTAGCAACAGCTTCTTGAGTAAAGTCCAAACTCTTCCATGCGTGGGGGTTGGTGGACAGTTTCCCTTTTCAAAGGTGGCATTAGCTTTCTATCAGCTTTTTCAATTAGTTTTCATAGTCCATTAATAAGGTTTTATAGTGTTTTAGGTATTCTCAAATAATTTCTGTGTGCGTGCTAAACAGATTCTATAGTAAACACACAAACAATAGTAATCAATTAAACTTGTCGTTTCCCCCCTATAAACTGTTGGGGGTCCATGGAGCTGCTTCATAAATTCAGATGATTATCCCTTAATTTGTTGTTTATCTTATTTGAATACAGGAAAAGAAGATAGCAAGTAGCAATAACATTCATAGCTATGTGGACCACAGAAAGGTAGTAATGTTTGGCTTTGTAGCATGAAAACTTCCCTTCTTTAGCCATGTCTTTCACTGTTAAAGGAGGAGAGGAATAATCTATGATTCCTGGTAGGTCCGAGTTGCTGGTAATGAATTTACAGAATAGAAATGACTCAATGCTTAACATCAGCTCATAGTGCTGAAGGGAGTGTAGAAAATGTCTCGAAGCAAAATCAGGAGACAGTTTAGGGCCCAAACTTGCAGTACTTACTCAGGCAAGCACTCTCTCCCACTGTGCATAGTTTCACTGATTTAACACTGGATAAGGACACACCAATTGGGTCCATTTGCAGGATACAGCCATTCATGGGTAGGGTTTTTCAGAGCTGAGCCTTTAGAGCTGTATGTGGGGATTTTGCCTCTAAACAGGGCTGGTGGTTTTGGTTTTCTTTATTTTTTATGACAAAAGTATTTTCAAGATATAGAGTTAGGAGGAAACTAAGTCAGGAAACTGTTTTAAATAAATACTGGTATTTCATCATTTTATTTATAATCAGTATGCTCCACATTTATGGGCAGCCAGTCAAAAAGCAGGGCAGACACCTCTACTGGTTGTATGTTCTATAATCAGATTTTGCCAACACAGTAACAAATATGAACTCTTGAAACACAAAAACAGTCTTACCATGGAGTCATAGACAGTTCCCTTGGACACTCCAATCTATCTTGCCACCCAGTTAAGCTGGACTTAGTGATGGTTGGTTGCCATACACCAAAGATCACAAAAGATTCAGATTGACGTGGTTAGTGACTGGTGTTTTGGGACTGAAAGCAATCTCACACCAAAGAAAATACTCGTAGCCAATTGTATAGTAAACAAACTAAGGATTTATTAACTAGGAAAAAGAAATGAGTGAGTTATTTACAAGTTAAAGCAGGCAATATATATACACAAATGAGTTTAGTCTATTGTTCCAATAGGTTACAGAACTGTAGTAATCTGTCAGCACAGAATGTCTTTTAGAGCTAATCCAGGTTGAACCTGTGAATCTCTGCTTTTCTTTCCTAGCTCCAGCCCTGTCTTAGTCCTAACACCAAAGAGAGACAGAAAATTTAAATGTGTCCATATTTTATTCCCTTCTTGCAGCATTCAAGCTGGTGGCACAGGATTTCTTGCATGTAGCACCTTCTTGGGTGTGAGTGGGCCAATAACCCAGTCTTTGTATCGTGATGTTCCACAATGGCCCACTTAGTTTTGATAGTCCTTCTTGATGGGTGGAGAAACCATTCCTCTTGCCTGGATTCACAAGTTCAGAGCATTTTTACTAAATTTTCTAAAGCAAAACATACATATTACCTTATAGCATGGGATACAGACGTTACAAGAAAGATCAATATATGCAGCACCTTACAAGCATTTTATAAAGACCAAACACATTCTTACAAGTCTAACACCTATCTTGGACAATACCAACACAAGATCTGGCTTCCAACTATGAATCTGTCAGTGCTCAGCTGATGCATGCAGCCTTGTCAAGAAACTGAAACACGGTCTACCAGCATCACAATATAAAGGACTTTACAGCATGCATAATGGAGGATGTCTCCTGAATGCAGCTAGTGAGTGCATGCTGAATTGTAGGTTGGAAATGGGGGATTGTTATGGGGTCACTCACCACAGTGGTGCTTTCTGCTGGCCATTTCAGGAATTAGCTCTGGCCAGCGGGTGTGTCCTCTCGTTGTAGTGACTCTCCAATCCTCGTTTCTGCCTGCAGACCCACCACAGTTCCAGTCTCACTGCATCTGCTTTGTGGCACAGCCTTCCAGCCGTGTCACAATCCGGGTTCCCCCTTTCCAGGGGACTCCTTCCACAACAGTCTGGCTACTCCTAACAGTGGCTTGGCAGTCCACAGCCTGGCTGCTTCTTCAGCGGCGAGTGTGGGGGAGAGGGCAGGCCCACTCACTACTCTGGGTCCCAGCCCAGGGACCTTGTAAACAACAGCTTCCCACTGCCCCTCCTTTCTTTCTCCACCAGTCTGTCTCAATTCCCTGGGCCACCTCTTCACAGCCCCAGCACCTTTGGCTCCTACCTCTGGCTCCTCCACCCTCTTTCCAGGGCCTCGGGCCTGAAAGTCCTAGCAGCCCTGTTCACAGTGCTAGTCTGTGTAGCCCTCTAGGCAGCCGGCCCACCCCCTTTGGGCTTTCTGCAGCAGACTGACTAGGTCTGCCCTGCTGCTTCCTTTTATATGGGCTGGCTGGTCCCTGATTGACTGGTCCAGCCACCACCCTAATTGGCTGCAGCCACTGTCCTAATTGGCTGTTTCCTGGCAGTCCTCCAGGCTGGGTTTTAACCCTATCATGGCCAGTGTGGGGCAGACACCCTATCACAGGGATGTAAGGGAGGGCAATAGTAACACAAACAATATCGAGTCATGAAAAAACAATGTTATGTAAAGTTCTATTCACATATGGTGCTTCCTGAGCCCTCTGCATATCTAACTTGGCTGACTAGTTAATATTTAAAATATATTTGTGCCCTGAGAAGGATGACCTAGGGGTTAGGGCACTAGCCTGGGGTTCAGAAGACCTGGGGTCAATTCCCTGCTTGGCCACAGGTTTCCTACATCACCTGAGGCAAATCATTTAGGGCTGGATTCATGAGGGGGATGATGAGCACTTCCAGGCATAACTTCTAGGTGCCCTGATGTCTAGTGCAATTCACCATACTGAATTAGGTGCCAAGGCTCCCAATGGAATGCAGAAGGAGAGGGGAATGTTCCAAGCTTAGGCCCCTCCAAAGGACTTAGGCTCCTAAAGATGTCCCCTTACGATTGTGTACCCTCTCTTGGATTTAGGTGCCCTGGTCAGGTCACCCTTTTTCAAGAAAAAACAAGGAGGAGGTGGGGGGAGGTACCCCCTTATAACTTTGAGCCCAGTGATGAAAGCACTGATCCAGGAAGTGATTAGGGTGACCAGATGTCCCGATTTTACAGTGACAGTCCCGATTTTTGGGTCTTTTTCTTTTATAGGCTCCTATTACCTCCCACCCCCTGCCCCAATTTTTCACACGTGCTGTCTGGTCACCCTAGAAGTGATAGACATGGGTTCAGTACCTCCCTCTGCCTGTACTTGGGTCTCCTACTGCCCAGAGAATGCCCGAACCACTGGGCTATAGTTTCTCTCTCTCTTTCTCTCTCTCTCTCTGGCCCAATGAATATTTAAGTGTTTATTTAAGTATTTGATAATACACAGTGGTACAGCTTCAACAGGAGAGATTGAGATGACCTTTCCCAGAATAGCAGAGTGGCAAGGTCCCTTTGTGAATCCAGACCGGTCTCTTGTGCCTCCAATTCCCATTTGTAAAATAGGGATAACAGCACTTCCCTGCCTCACAGAGGTGTTCTGAGGATAAATGTGTTGAAGATGGAGATGCTCAGATACTAGTGTTATGGGGGCCACACCTATTAATATGTCTACACTGCGATAAAAGACTCACAGCACCTCTGCGGCTGGCCCAGGTCAACTGACTCAGGCTCATGGGACTTGGGCTCTGGGGCTATAAAATAGACACACCCTTAGCTTTTCCTCACATTTACACCAGCGTGGCTCCATTGACTTAATTGAAGTTACTCTTGATTTTACCAGTAAAAGTGACAGGAAAATCAGGTCTACAATTTGAAACAGTAGCTGAATTTAGTGCTTATGAAAGCAGACCACATTGAAGACTCACATTCTATGTCCGTCCACCAGAAAGATTTGGAGTATGGCATTAGCAGTACAAGCTGTGCCCAATAGAGTTGACCCATTACGTCTTAAATTATTGCCACTTTTCAACCAGTCCTTAAAGAAAAATGGGAGCTGGCATATCCAGAGTTGGGGGTCGTTCATTCTTCATGTTTTTTCAATTATTAGCCTCTCTGCTAAGACTGCCAACCAAGTTACATGCTGTGTTTTTCAGCGGGTAGAGATTTATTCACTAGGAACCTGATTGAGAATGTCAATTTATCTCAATCTTCATTAGCCCCTGTTGGCTAGTAGGACAAAAATAAAATAATTATTTAATTTTTAAAGGATAAGTGTAACAAAATCTGGCACCAAGTTGTTGTTTGGATCTCCCTATGTACATACTGCCTTCTTGACATAACTGTTTGGGGAAAGGAATTGAAACTCCCTTAAACAGTGACCAGGTACTTAGACTGTTATCTAATTCATAACTCATCTCCCTTTGATGTCTGAGTTCTGATGCCCAATTTGACCCCAATTTAAGATCCTCTTCAGATACTTTATCTTAGATTAATACAATTCATTGGCATAGAAAAGAAAATAAAGTTAAAAAGACATATAAGGAAAGAGTATTGTTTATACCTGTGTCAAGTAGGGCACTATTTAAAGGTTCCTTTTAGCTGTCTCAAAGATGGTATTACAAAATATGGAAATATTGCATACGCATCATGGTTTAGTCATATTTTTTCTCCTTCCCTCCTTAACCAGCTCTCAGGGCTTCTGCAAGATTGTCAGATTAGTGTCACCATTTCCCTAGAAATCGGTATTTATTGTCAAGGTTCTTTTTTCTCCCTTCTCTCTGTATCAGGGAGAACCTTCAAGTACAGCAGCTTTTTTATTTCATATTTATGTAATGATTACCATTTAAAAATCAACATTTTTCAACAGGGTCTTCTTGATAAAGAACAATAACATCAGTTCCCAGTGATGGCGCATTGAGCTACCTGGGCACTATTAAAAACTCATTTACCAACAGTTGTCACACAGGGATGCCTGATATTGCAATGATTTCTTATTTTTAGTATATACCTGCATGGGTTTTTTGGCAGCTAAGTCAACACACAGTAACACAGTGCCTTTCTTCCTCTTCCTGTTATACACTATAGAGCAGCTTTCATGCCATAGAAGTGTTTGTCTCACATTGAATTTGGCTAGCTACTTGTTCCCCCCTCTCCCCGCAATTCATTCTCTTACAGGAATACTTATGCACATTAGAAAAGGGCTTTCTTTTCCACTTCCACTGACTGCACGTGAGTAAGTTGCATATAAGTAGCTCTGATAACATCTCATTGGTGTATTGATTGCTTTCAACACCTTTTGGAAGAAAATCTTTGTTACTATGCAAATTGAGGTTTCTTTTATCCCATGTGTCGCGTATCAGGGGGTAGCCGTGTTAGTCTGGATCTGTAGAAGCAACAAAGAGTCCTGTGGCACCTTATAGACTAACAGACATATTGGAGCGTAAGCTTTCGTGGGTGAATACCCACTTCTTCGGATGCATGTCATCTGAAGAAGTGGGTATTCATGCATCTGAAGAAGTGGGTATTCACCCACGAAAGCTTATGCTCCAATACGTCTGTTAGTCTATAAGGTGCCACAGGACTCTTTGTTGCTTCTCTTATCACATGATAATTTGTGTAACCCTATCGCAGTGTTGTAGCCCTGTTGGTCCCAGGGTATGAGAGAGACAAGTAGGTGAGATAAGATATTTTATTGGAACAACTTCTGTTGATGGAAGGGACTGAGCTCTTCTTCAGGTATGGGGAAGGTAATTAGAGTGTCAGAGCTAACTACAAGTAGGGACATATTGTCAAGTATAAAAGGTCCCTACAGCATGTATGACAGGATACTAAGGACCAGGTCCTCAGCTTGTGTAAATTGGCATAGCTCCAATGGCTTCAGTAGAGCTATGCTGATTTGCACCACGGGGGAATCTGGTCATGTGCATTTAACCTACTACGAGCAAATGCAATTCATGTTGGACAAACAAGGACCATTTGCAGAAATATGAAACACTGATCCTTGTCCTCAAATGAAACCCTACTGATTGCACAGATCCCACTGCAGGATCAAGGTCTAAAACCTAAGTCCCCGATCCTGAAATTAGGTTCATGTGAATAGAACCATATAGTCATGCAGAGCCCCATTGACTTCATTGTAGATTTGGGGCCTTGGGGGGAAATCATGGCCACAGTGAAATCAAATCTCATCCTTGGACTATAACATCTTTGGGGCTGGGATCTGCCTCTTAGTATGTTTGTGAAGAATTGTATATGTAATAATGCTATATATGTGTTCCCATTTCTATATATTATATATAATATTGTGGTGAAATATGCAACACATATTGTTTGATGAAATATTGGTATTTTTTCTTGCTTTTATTCATCTTTTCCTATTAAGAAATTCAGTCCTTGATGGCTAGATTATTGGATAGCACATTTGTTATGCTCTCTGCCATAGACATGCTCAATGTGTATAAATAGTTATCTGCATAGTGTTTGCCTGTGGATTCTGGAGAGTTAGTTTTTAATAATAATAATTAATAATAATAAAAATACTTGACTCCTGTTTAGGGGATGGTCTGGGGTGTGAAAGCCATTCTGCAGGATTGGGGCCTTGGAAGGCAGCCAGTGTCTCAAAAAAGGGATTTACACTTCATTGACGGTGCCTTGAAATCACACACTTTGGAAGAGCTGCTCTTCGTGGAGTGAGGGTGAGGATGGAGAAGGAACATGATGTCTCAAATTAGGGCTGGGAAACTGATTTTTATGCATCAGGGCAAAAGTCACCATCATTACCTTTGCTGTGAAATCTGTGATACATCAGAATTTGTTTCTTGTTAAATTTTCCAGGGCTCTGCACTATAGAAATGTGTTAAAGCAAGTTACAGCATTTGCTTCTGCCAGTGAACGAGGTAAATTTGTCTGAATTAACTACTGACTTTTCTTCAGATCAAAACAAGACACCTGATATCTGGTGCTGGGGGGTGGTGTCATCAATATGATTAATAAAGAAATTGACCATTCCTTTCAAGTGCATGCTCCTCATTTGCCAAATCCTACCATTGACTACCTAATGGCCAAGGAAATAAATTGGTGTCCTACTGGTACCTTTCCCACAGTTGCAGACTTGCTTCAGTAACATGTAGAATTTCTTAGTCTGTCCAAGGGCTTGTAATGGTTTCTTCCCATACCATTTTAATTATACTTCTTGCATCCTAAATTATACAACAAACATCAAAGTCAGAAACAAATATTTACATATTGTTTCATTTTCCCTCTTTATTTAAGTGAAGGATTAGATGAGAGTGAGATTTGGATGCAGAGCTGATAGAGTATCCCGAAACCTCTTCTGTCAGTATTCACTCCAAAAGTTGAATTCATGTTGCCTGCATTTTGAGCGCCTTTTGTGTTTGATTTCTCTAAGTATTCAGTGAACGAGCTGACCAGCAACAATATTCAGGATTTAAGCAAACAATATTAATGCAAATAATTGGCAGAATGCAAGTTTTGAATCAGTCAACAAGAGCATTTGCATTGGAAACAAACTTGGGCCTAGCTGCACTGAGCCAATGAGCAGGCTTGCAAATTCAAGATGAGTTCATTCCCGTAATACAAATGGATTCCAGTTTTGCACACCTTTATCTGGGTGTGACTCTGATGATCTACTCAGGGAGTTTCATTTGTATGAGCACAACTGGGTGTCCATTTTTGTATAAACCGTTTAGCTTTTTGAAAAGCAGGGAAGAAGAAAACTGACTTCAAACTGTTGTTCCTATAGGGTTAGATCATCAGTTGACTTTCTGCCCTGAGTAGAGGTTAGTGTTTAGCTTTGCTTCACCAAGAGCAAACTGGGGAGGGAATTAAGACTGTCCTTCCTTGTTCTAGGTCTACATTAGTAGCCTATTATTCATTCCTCAGTACTGGCTTAGCTGTGAAGAGGGTGAGACAAGGTCCTGGCCCTGCCCACCTAACTGCAAAAGGAAGAGTAGAAGCACCACGAAAGCAGTTCTTTCCTTTGCTCTATGATGCAGGGAAGGGGAGGGAGAATCCATACAGCGAGGAATATTCTTACCCACAATAAGTATAGGAGACACAGTGATATATTGGCTTCCTGTGTAATGTAGGCTTGGGAACAGATTTTCCTTTACATCCCTGGAGTCAATGGACTAACACTGGGATAAGTGAGGAGAGGAAACAGTTTTTTTGATTTCTTAACTTCTCTGAGTAAAGTAAGTATTTGAAATAAGCATATAAGCTCATTATTCTCTGAGCTGGTACCACATTTCTTCCACATTTAGATTCTGATCCTGCTTCCAGTGATGCTTAAAGTTAGGTACTGTGAGTAGTCCCATTGCTTCAGAAAGATTACTTATATGCCAGGTGTCTGCAGGTAGACCTCCGACATCTACAAATGCAATTCCTTTCACACGGCAAGTTCCTTATCTACCTTGACCTTTCAAAGAGCTCCAGTAATAGGAAATTAATCTGAGTGTTAAACCGGGTCTTTAAAACAGATGGCTGTCTCAGCTAGACCAGCCAATTTGATTGCTTTTTTATGTTTCTGTAAATAGCTTTTTGTTTAATCAGACACTCTCCTTCTCCCCCTCCTTTATATCACAGGTTAGAAGGACTCAGAGGAGCTTTTAAAATAAGCCTGCAACAGAAAAGTCAAGTTTACATGAAAACAGGTATTTATTCATACTTGTATCAAGACAAACAGCCTGCAAAGCTTTCATTTTCAGGTTCTGGTCATGTACGGGCCAACCTTTCATCCTCAGTGCTGCAACCTGAAAGGCTTCTTATAGTTATTCGTTTATTTCTATCTTGCCTCTTTATTCATTTAATTCTCAGTTGTTGTAATTATTTTTCATAGATCATCATAGATACACAGGATGAGACTATCACTTGCCCAGAACACCAGCTGTGCAGGCCTAAAGTGAGCTCTTATTTCCCTATGCAGTCTCCTCACTTTGCAGCTCACAGGATGGGAAATAAAGCATCTTCTGCAGGGCTGCTACTTGCCCTCCCCTTAAAGCTGGGTGGGTAGGGTGGTAGTAGGTAGAGCATTAACTTTGTCCCCCAATTTGCCAGCCAGTGTGGAGAGGAAGCAATCAGTGCCAGATGAAGAGCTGGTATAACACCAATAGGGTCGTTGGGATTGAACCTGGGGCCTCTGGAGCTTAGTGCATGTGCCTCTACTGCATGAGCTAAAAGTCAACTGGCTGTTAGGTAAGGCTGTAGAGTAGTGTTCCCCAAACTTGGGCTACCACTTGTGCAGGGAAAGCCCCTGGCGCGCCTGACCGGTTTGTTTACTTGCTGCATCCGCAGATTTGGCCGATCGTGGCTCCCACTGGCCGCAGTTCGCTGTGCCCGGCCAATGGGGACTGCAGGAATGCCTCCACAGCCCCCATTGGCCGGGCACAGCGAACAGCGGCCTGTGGGAGCCGTGATCGGCCGAACCTGCGGACGTGGCAGGTAAACATACCGGCCGGGCGCGCCAGGGGCTTTCCCTGCACAAGCGGTGGCCCAAGTTTGGGGAACGCTGCTGTAGAGCAAACTCATTAATCTCTCTCTCTAAGTGGTCTCAGTGCCACTAGCTTGGACAGAACACCACACCCAGGAGATGTGTGGGTTACACTGTCACAGATTATTTCCCTCTTGAGGCATGGGGACAACATCAGTTCTGTATCAATATTAGGGTAAATCTGCCATGCACTAACTGGCCATGTGGACCCTGCTCCCACACGCTAAATGTTTCACACTGCGCTCTGACCTCTTGCTGTGTGGAACTTTTAGTGTGCAGTAGCAGGTTCCCATGGCCAGTTAGAGTGTGGTAGGCTAGCGTGCTGTAGATTTACACCCAAGCTTGCCATGCACTAACTAGCAAGGATTATGTTCTGAAATTCACATATGTTCTGTGGTTGTTACATTGCCAAGTAAGGAGAAAATCACAAATGATGCTACCCTTTTTTAAAAAAATCTGTAATTATGCCATTTCAACTGCATCGTCAGGGCCTCTACCAGAGAGTGACAGCCAGGGCCCTTGTCTCAGGCCCAGGCTGGTGGTGGTCCTCCGCTTGCTGCAGAGACTTTGTGTCCCCTCTGACGTCCTCGTTAGAACCCATCCACTGTAGTGGCTGCATCTGGGGCTCTGAAACTTCTCTCCCTGTCTCACAGACATTCACCTCTTGCTCAAGGGTCCCCATATTCTCCTTTCCCTCATTCCACAGGATGGCTTATCCCTGTGCTTTGGTGCTATTCTTTTGTCCCCATCTCTTGCAGTGGCCCATCAGTCCTCTCGCAGCCCAGGAGAAATGTGGCTTCTGGGAGAGGTGGAAGTGAATGATTGCTGGGTAGTAGCTGTGTGAGATGGAGTGAAGAGAAGAAAGAGAGAGGTTAAGGAAAGGATGAAAATGTTTAGGTGAGGGGGAAAATGAGAGAGTGTATGAGAAAGTGAGGGGCAGAAAATATATGGATGGGAACAAAGACGCAAAGAACAAGCAGAAATCAAAGTGTGGGAGGGAAAAAGAAAATAAAAGCAAGGATAACTTTAAGGGTTAGAAAAAGCAGGAGGGAGAAAAGAGCAGGGAATAAGATAGGAATTTGTGCAGATGAGATACCCAGTAGGACTTTGAGTGAGATGACTGGAGACGACGTGGGAGGGACAACAATAGGGTATGCAGAGCTGTTTTGTTTCTGCATTTTTCCCTGTGCACTGTAAACTCTAATTAGGGCCTTGAGCACCGTGGGGCAAGTCTGTAATGATTAGATCAGGGGTCGGCAACTTTCAGCCTGCGGCCCATCAGGGTAATCTGCTGGCGGGCCGTGAGACATTTTGTTTACATTGACCGTCTGCAGGCACGGCTGCCCGCAGCTCCCAGTGGCCACGGGAATGTACTGGCTGCTGCTTCACGCAGCTCCCATTGGCCGGGAATGGCGACCCACGGCCACTGGGAGCTGCCGGGGCCTGTGCCTGCGGACGGTCAACGTAAACAAAATGTCTTGCAGCCCACCAGCGGATTACCCTGATGGGCTGCATGCCAAAGGTTGCTGATCCCTGGATTAGATGATTGAACTTTGTACTGTCGGTGCAGGCAGAGAGAACCTTGCTCTTGGCTGTCTAAAAGTGTCTGGTAACAAGGCTACTAATTTTGAATGTTTTATAGGTGTAAATTAACATCCACTATAAGCTACATTAATTTCTTAGTTTACTGTAAAGACCTATATAATTAGTGTAACCTAGCCACTGAAGGTCTTAAATATCTTTGCATGGTACTGAGTCAGTGACCCAGTCAGTCGTTTTGCTTCTAAATTATTGAACTATGTCCTGCCAGCAATTTGTTTGTTTATATCAGGGCTGTCAATTAATCGCCCTTAATGTCTGTGATTAACTGAAAATAAAGGAAGGGCGGCATCGGTGGCAAGGGGGCTGAAGCCCCGTCCTGGAGCTCCGTGGACGGTGGGAAGTGGGGAGGGAGAGGAGGTCTGGAGCCCTGAGCTGGGCTGAATCCCAGAGCCTCCAATCTCAAGCCTGTATTTGAAAATATACAAAACATCCAAAAATATTTAAATAAATGGCATTCTATTATTGTTTAACAGCGTGATTAAAACTGCAATTAATCATGATTAATTTTTTTAATCTAACTTGACAGCCCTAGTTTAAATGATTTCTTTTAACAAAGTAGGGACTAATTGTGTGCATGTGCAGGCACATGTGTGTGTGTATTCTTCACCATGCCAGCAGTACTGATCACAGTAGAGCAATGGTTCTCAACTGTGGTCCACCGCTTCTTCAAGGAAAGCCCCTGGCACACCGGGCCAGTGTGTTTACCTGCCGCATCTGCAGGTTTGGCCGATCGTGGCTCCCACTGGCCGCGGTTCGCCGCTCCAGGCAAATGTGGGCTGCGGGACCCGGCGGACAGCACATCCCTCGGCCCGCGCCGTGTCCCAGAGCCCCCATTGGCCTGGAGCGGCGAACCGCGGCCAGTGGGAGCCGCGACCGGCCAAACCTGCGGACACGGCAGGTAAACACACTGGCCCGACGTGCCAGGGGCTTTCCCTGAAGAAGCGGTGGACCACAGTTGAGAACCACTGCTAGAGCCATCAGAAGAGCTTCAAGAAAGTTTTGATACAATGAATGTAAGACACAGTTGCATTTTAATGTAGTAACATTGTACAGCCTGTTGGATGATAAACACACACCATATGAAGGTCCAGATTCCAGTCCTTGTTTGGTGGCCTTGTTTGATTGCACCCAGTAAATCACAAGATGACACTATATACAGTCTATATATGTTTTTGATAGACTGAAATAAAGTAGTTTCTATACTAATAATTCTCCCCAGCCTGACCTAGCAATAGCTTTGATATTTCTGGTGATTATTATATGTATAGCCAACGTAAAGTGTACAATGGTAGATTATTATTGATTTTATAACTTACATTTTTATGCTCTCCATCGCCATAATATCTGGTGTCTTGTGAGGCAGGAGTTGTGACACTCAAGATTTTAATAAGCTCCTCTGTGGCTTTGCAGCATTACCAATTAGTTGGGAACCAAGATTTAGTCAGTCAAAAGAGGTGGTGCTGACTGTTCTTCTAAATGGGCCAGGTTTGTGGTTAGTTGTACAGTAGTTCCATGGCTTAACCAGCAGTCAGCTAGGTGTGAGTTCAAACATTTTGTATAGCTCACCAGTTATCTCTGTTTTTTTTTTTAATTGTTCCATCCTACCAATCAATGATTGCATCAAAATTAATTTTCTTGTCCAGTTTGTCAGGATTACCTGAAAAAAAGCTTTCAGAATTTACTGAATTTGGTTTATGGCTGAAGTTGGGTGTTTACATTGTTCCAGTGGAGTTGCCTAACTTAATTGCATGGTGTGTTGCCAGGTGGGAGTTTCCAAAGAGAAAAGCTGGCTGCTATCTTGGATAGGATATAAAAGAGCATTACTTTTCTTCTCTCCACCACTTCCCTTAAAAGCAGTAACCTTTCATCCTCAAGAATAACACATTATCAGGAGAATGAACTTAAAGAACTAACAGCTTTTAGGGTCTGCAAAATCTGACTTATGGTTCATTTGCAGGTGTGACATGTTGTAAGAAATAAATATAAAATCTGTCACTAAAATTACCGCTATGTTTAATTGGTAGGGAAACAGAGCTGTTTTAGATACTCTCTCCATAATTACACTTGACATCAGTCAAACTAACTGAAAGGGACCCTGCAAAGATAAAAAAACATACCTATATGAGCAAATAATGTACAATTAGTATAACATTCCCTTTGTACTTCAAATCCTTCAGCTTTTAGAAGATTTGTTAGAAAACAGCATAGAGTAAAACCTAGACCTATAGCATTTAATCCCTAAAATTAGCTAACTTCAGTGTTTAAATGCAATGGGTCTGGGTTTGACTCTGTTTGCTGTTGTCCGAAAAGACTGAAGGGAGCTGAAATACAGAAAGGGGAATGTCATACTAAGCATATTATACTTAAGATCTACCAGTCATTATCAAAGAGCATTTGATAATACAACACAATTACATAGTACAAAATATTTGTTTACTTTAAAACATTTTAAACAATGCCAGATATACTATAAAAGTAACTATTTATTAAAACAAAACTCTTAGTACAACTATCAGTACTGTCCTTCCTATGCAGACTTTGTTTATTATTTGCACTTTCACACTCCCAATATTTTTGCTTATACGGTGTGTATTCACGGAACATGCCACCTTCCTAATTCTCTGTTTATCCCTTCTTGGCTCATGGATATCTGATGGATTGATATGTGTTTGGAAACTGGGAAGTCATGCCGTGTCAGTCTCCCCACCAAAGTTTCTTATGAAAAAGTACTACAGAAATTAAAATCGATTAAACCATTAGAGTGTAATAGAAACTTTATAGGGAGCTGTAGATGGTACTCCAACAATGTGGAATTTCAGTAGAGCATAATATCTGTTTTATAAGTCTTGAACCATCATATGGAATTCTATGGCATGGATATCATTTTCTGTTACATTCTGTAGGATTGTTTATAGACCATAAACCTATATGCCATATAATTTTATCCAGTAATCTCAGGCCTAATGACTTGTGGTTGAACTAGCACATATCTTTGAGAAAGATAGTCAGTTATGAGTTTGAGTCCAAAGTGAGAGGATTTACCATAACCTTAGTAAACGGTTCCAGCTGTAATTACCCTCATAGTTACACAGTTTCTTCCACAAAACTGAAAGATCGGGGGTAAAATTTTCAGTAATCTATGTGATTTAGGAGCCTAACTCCTCTTTTCAAGAGTGACTTTGGCACTTTAGGAGCCTTTGTCCTATTTACATTCAGTGAGACTTAGACCCATTTTTTTTTAGTTTATATAATCCTTTTAATCAGCCATCCTTGCTATATTTAGATCCCATCCAGCTCCCATTGAAGTTTGTGAGGATTTTTTAATTGAAATCTCATGTGAAATGCTTCTTCCCTACACCCTTTTCATTAGATTTTTTTTTAAAGTCCCCAAATAATGGACGAGTTCATTTTAAAATGTTTTCTTGAATGTGAATGCATGTATTGTGATGCCAGTTGTGTAATCAGGAATGCTATTGATCTTGTCCTCATGCCAACATAATTGTTCTGCTTTCCTCTGTGTTTTTTTTACCTTCAGTATCTGCCCAGAGTGACTCCATTATCCAGAGCCACATTAATTTATAGGTTGAAATACAAAATGTCTGACTTAACGTACTCCTTTGTGAAACCTTGCTTAAACTACAGTTTAATGGGGGGTGAATTTTTCCAGTGTGTATAAATAATGATGGGCCAGTCAGGTGTGGGAAGGAATATTATCTGCAATGATTTTAAACCAAATGTCTTCCGGTGCTGCAATTTAACCCCATCTCAGTATAAATGCTAAATCTTTTTTCACTGTTAAATTACAAATAAAAAACTCACTTGTTTTCATTTGTCTGCAGTAAATGACTCAAAGCATTTCCCTCTAACTCTCGTTCCTTTTTTTCTTGATTACCCAAATCTGAATCCTTAGCATAGAGGGTCAGATTGTGATAGCCTTACTCATAATGGTCCTGCCTGATCGAGGAAAGCCCTTAAGCATATTCTTAAATGTGAATAAGTGAATAAGCTTCCAGTTAATCATGTGTCACAAATTTCAAGGCCAGAAGGGACAACCAGGTCATCTAATCTGAACTCCTCTACATTACAGGCCACTAAACACCACCTAGTACCCCCACACCAAGCCCAACACCCAAAATTAGACCAAGTATTTCAGGAGACTCAGATCCCTCAGGAAGCTAAACTATTATGTGCCACAGGCAGAGAATAGGAGGGACTGAGGTGACACCAGTGCCCAAGACCCCTGCAAAAGGCAGGGAATTGATAAAGTGAGATATACGCAGATAATCCTGCCACGTGACCCAGGCCCCTTGATACGGAAGGGGATTGCCTTCCTCTGCAGCTAGGGTCCTGCTAATTTGACCTTGGGGGAAATTCCTTCTTGACCCTCAATAGTGTGATCAGTTAGGCTGTTCCAGAACCTCGCTTGTCAGATGGCTATGAACTTTATTTCCCTCCTAAATTTATTCATGGCCTGTTTATACCAATTTGTTCTTGTGCCAACATTGTCGTAAGCTTTAATAGCTCTTTTCTCACCCTGGCTTTTACCCCTGTATATATTTATAGAGAGCAATCACATCCCCTCTCAGCCTTCGTTTTCTAGGTGAAAGAAGCCAAGCTCTTTTAGTCTCCTGTCATAAGATAGGCCTTCCATTACCCTGATCATCCTAGTACCCCTTCTATAGACCTGTTTTAGTTTGAATTCATCTTTCTTGAACACGGGTGGCATACTTACCTGAATTGGAATCAGTGAGGAACCTCACTCCTTAGAGTCCTGCCAACTTCATTCTAGCTACTCGTGGACTAAGGTACTGCTCAGTGTGACATGGGTGGGAGAATCTGGTTTTTAGTGAACTACAGTAGCTTTATACTTTTACATGAAAATTTGCCAGTTTTTCAAATGCAAACCAGTTAACACTGGCTGTCATGTACACCTTGTACACTGTAGGTTGCAGGCTGCTACTAGCAGGCTGGCTCTTGTAGCAGATATGGACTGGCTACAGAGCTTCCTTCCCAGAGAGATACAGCAGAGATGTGTTCACTTGAAGACACTTTAATGCACTGCCCAGAATGTCTGTTGTGACCTTAAGGTTGTTACACCTGGCTCCACCTAGTGGCAGTACAGTATAATACAGTTTAGCATTCCATTACATCTCTCCTTTTAAGTTTTACATTTTCAGAATGTACACTGTCATGCTATTTTTAAAGTTCAGTATGGCTCAGTCTGTTGTCTCTGAATCATACTGATTTGCTAATTGTACGACCTGAACATGTAAGAACTTGATCATCTGTTTGTCCATTAGTTACAATGACGGGCTGTGTTTGGACTGGAATCTTTGTCGTTTTCTTCTTCTTCTGCATCTGCCATCTGTAGAGTTTGCACTGATTGTTCTTTATGAGGAACAAGTTATGGTTGTTGATGGTTTCTGTTGAACTCTCCACTGTTGTTCTCGATCAGATATGATCTGGGCAAAGAACACCTTTTCTATGACAGCTGGAGTTGTCCATCCTTTTTCTCCATCCAGTTTGACACAGACACAGTGACCAGATTCTGGACCCAAAATTTTTTTAGTGAGTGACATCTGTTATAAAAGTGTTTGTAGGCTCTTTTTGCCTTTTTATCCAATTTAGTTACTCTATATGCCTGGCAACTTTGGAGATAGCTTCTTTTCCACAGTTGGAACAGTAGTTGTGAGTTGTCCTCCTATCAGGAGTTGTGCTGGACTATATCCAGTGGCTGCTATTGGTGTTGATCTATAGCTCAGAAGAACAAGGAATGGATCTTCCTGATGTAGGATTTTCTTGGGTGTCTGTACAACTTTCTCTGCCGCTCCATTCACTTGAGGGTAATATGGGCTGCCAACAATATGATCAAAATAATATTTTGTTCAGAATGACTTAAATTATTTACAGCAGGGAATTGCGGTCTGTTGTCCATCACTAGTTCTGGAATATTCAAGTGAGCAAAAGTGTACTTCAGTTTCACTGTAACATTGCCACTTGTTATGTCTTTCAAGTACATTATTTCTATATATCTGGAAAAACAGTTCACTATGACCAGGTAAGGATGTCCTCTGAATTCACATAAATCTGCAGCTAGTCTCTTCCAAGGTCCTTCTGGTAGAAGTGGTTGTACACAGTATGGTTCTGCACGGTATCTGAAGCTTATTTGTACTGGATCGCCTTTCAAAAGTCCAATA
This sequence comes from Macrochelys suwanniensis, assembly GCA_033296515.1. NCBI lineage: Eukaryota > Metazoa > Chordata > Testudines > Chelydridae > Macrochelys > Macrochelys suwanniensis. Next base: position 38,915,069 of record CM065783.1, read on the forward strand.
TTATCAAATACTATGTCGAGTTCTTCCACCTTTCTCAGTAGGCCCATCCTGGCTGCCACATTGTGGCTGAGAAGGTTGTTGGTCTTTGATCTTTTGATCTCATGCACTCTGCATGCATAGCTTGTGTCGTTTGCAGTGGTGTTGTAGCTGTGTTGGTCCCAGGATATTATAGAGACTTGGTGGGTGAGGTAATATCTTTTATAGCTTTTGTCTTTGTAAGTTGTTTGTGTGCAGTTCAGAATCTTTCAGGGCTAAGCAAGGCAAGACTGTTAGGTGATTTCATGAATGTTCAGTTTCATTCTCCAGGCAGGCCCTGTATCATCACACATGATAGACACCAAAAACAATTGCTTTTCACTGTCTGTAATCTAATCATATTTAGTTCTCTCATTGCCTTTGTGTCCATATTTTATGGATTTATTTCACCTTTAGCTGGACACACATCTTGAGCTATGAAATTTTTCCGCATCTTGTACATTTATTCTGAAAGGCTTTGTAGTTTGCCTGGAGTTTGTCCCTCTTAGCCTCAAGGGTATTATGCTAATTAACTTTAGCACTCATGCTGTATCTGTTTACAGCTTTTAATCTAGTTTCTTGCTTTTCAGATTTGTCAAATTTGTTTTGCTCTTTCAAAGGTTCAGACTGTTTTACTATTTAGATAGTTGTGTTTAGGGTTAAGTCTGTCTTCAGCTGTAATTTCTGGGAAAGGTTCTTGTCTGCAAGACCTATGATTAACCTATCTCTGATATTTTCATGGTTTGCATTGCCAAAATCACGATTTTCTGACACTGCATGCAAAATAAAAGACTTAGTATTTTTTCTTGTTGATTGAATTCTTTGGTGAAAACATGCTCTTTCATAAGCCACATTTCTCTGAGATGTAAAGTGTCCATCAGACATAGCCAGAACCCTGTCATTGTCATCTTTGTGGTTGTCTTCAGTAAAGTCAAAGGATTTAATGATGTACTCTGCTTACTTTCTCTTAGCATATATTAAGGATGATAGCTGAATATCTCCAGTTTTCGTATGGAATTTTGTAGCAATTTGAAATTTTGAAAAATACTGTCTCCATTGTGAAGGTTTGTCAAAACTGAAATTATTTGGGGCATTGAAGAATGGCATGTTGATGAGATATTGCAGCCTTTGTTGTTGTTGGGTTGTGGGCTTTCTTGTTTTGTTTTTTGGTCTGCAATTTTTGTTGCTGTTTTCCTTATGTTTTTGTTCTCCTCTGGCACTGGTTTATTTCTGATACCATGTCATTGACACCTTGTACACAGCAGGTTGCCCAGCTCTTGCTGTTGGACTGGATATGGACTGGCGACAGAGCTTTCTTCCCAGAGAGATACACCAGAGGTGTATTCACTTGAAGACACTTCAATGCACTGCAAGGAATAGCTGTTGTGAGCTGGTTAAATTATGTTACCTATAGTGCCAAATAGTGGCTGAATGGTATAATACAGTTTAGCCTTCCATTACACTAGCACAGTGGTCATGCCCCCCCTTACCAGTAATGGAATGTGTCCAGTCCCCGCCCCCCCACTCCATTACTGCACAGTTGGCTCAGCAGAGGAGCTTGGGCTGAAGGGGGAGCTGGGGACAGAACTGGGGATAGGGGAGGAGCTGGGGCTAGAGGCGGAGAGGGAATAGCTGGTCTGGGGACAAAGGAGCTGGGGCCGGAGCTGGGCTGAGGGCAGAGTGGAGCTGTAGCTGGGGCTAGAACTGGTCTGGGGGCAGAGCAGGTCTGCTGCCGGTGATGGAGCTGGGCTCAGTAGCGCAGCCAGGTCTGGAGTGCAGGGGGAGCAGTGCTATAAAAAGGCGCCTCCCCCTGTACTCACCTGGCGGCGCTATGGGTCTTTGGCGGCACTTCGGCGGCGGGTCCTCACTCACTCCGGGTCTTCGGTGGTGCCTGCTGCCGAAATGCCGCCGAGGACCCGGAGCGCCGCCGGGTGAGTGCAAGAGGCGGCGCTTAAAAAGAAGCAGTGCCTTTTTTTAGTGCTCCTAAAAAAAGGCGCCACTTCCTTTTTAAGGCACCGCTTCTGCTCACAGGCGGAGCGGCCGCTGCCCCTGCTCCCGCCCCTGGCTATGCTACTGGCTGGGCTGGGGGGTGGAGCGGGGCTGGGAGGTACTCCCTCCCCATCCCCCATGGGGGCTGCTCCGGGCCCTGCAGCACACCTCCCCAAACGTTCCTCCTCGCCCACGTAGGGGACCAGTACCCCATAATTTGGGGACCAATGCGCTAGTGAGTACCATGATATGGAAGTAAAAATAGCCTTTGTTACTTCAAATACATTAACCAATTCCCAAAAGTGCTTATGTTTTTTTAATGGGCACTTAAACTCTGTATCAGATTTTACAATAACATAGATTTCCTAGTAATGCCATCTATAGGATAGTTCACGTGTAATTTTGGTAATATTTCATACATTATGTGGTTGCTGCTTCTGAGTTCTCTGCCAATCACTGTATAACACAATAAGATAATGTACTAGTATCTCACCTCAGGAAATGTCTGTTTTCATTCTGCCCTAAGCCACAACTGAAAAAAAATTGTCTGGTCTTATCCTAATGCTTCACAGAGATTAATATAAATTAAAAAAAAAAATCCTTCCGCAATTTAGAACCAATCATATTTGCAGTCCTGAGGACAGGATAAGCTGGCTTTTGTATTCCAGGTAGTATTTCAAGTGGCAGTGGAGCTCAATGATTAATTCACAACAAATAATTTATTTGTTCATTGTCCTCAAAAAGACAGTAGAATTCTCAAATGTATTAATTATTTGAAATGATTCCCAGATTTCTTCAACAAATAATTCTGGCTTACAGATCACTTGGTGAGCAGAGCAGTTTGTGGTGAATATTTGCTGTTCACACTGTGTTGACTTAGGCCCCTGTTTTACAAGTTGTTCGAAGCAGGTAGACCTCTGCTTTATACTCTTATATGAAGGTCCAGAAGGATCCACATTAAAGTTAGGGCCGGCTCTAACATTTCTGCCACCCAAAGCAGCACGCCGAATTGTCACCCCGGGCGGCTGAAGGTGGGACCAGCCGCCGAATTGCCGCCGCGGCCAGCCATAGGCGCCGATTTATGGTGGCGCTGGTGGGGGCTGACGCCCGCCGTCAGGGTCGGGGCCCCACCCCCGATGCCGGGCCCCGCCCCCGATGCCGACGCAACGTCGCCCAGCGTCGGGGGCGGGGCCCCGCAACGTCTCCCGGTGCTGAGGTAAGCTTGCCGCGGGTCCCGGGACTGGCAGGGAGCTGGGCGCGGGCCCCGGGAATGGCGGGGAGCTGCCGGTGGATGCTCCGCACCCACCAATTTTTCCCCGTGGGTGCTCCAGCCCCGGAGCACCCACGGAGTCGGCGCCTATGCGGCCAGCTGAAGGTGGGACCAGCCACTGAATTGCCGCCGCGGCCGGCAACGGACCTGCCGCCGAATTGCCGCCGCAGCGGGCGGCGCATGCTGCCCAAACTGAACACGGACTGGCGCCCCTTCAACATTGCCGCCCCAAGCACCAGCTTGAAATGCTGGTGCCTGGAGCCGGCCCTGATTAAAGTGAGACTACAAATGTGCTTAACATTAAATATGTTATGCAAGTCTTTGCAGGATCAAGGACGTAGTTGCATAAATCAGATGATGGTATTTTCTTTTCTCAGATTGGATAACTTTCCAATACCCTGCAAATATGTAACTGAATATACAGTTCAAAACTTACTTTCAACAAATATTTGAGCTTTGAAGCTTAAAATTCACTTTTCAGAAGTATTAGCACTAACAAAGCTCGAACATTTGAATGTTTGCAGACATCAGACCAATGAGTTTTGGACCCAAGTAGAAACTTGCTTCTGTGTTAATTACTTTTCATTAAACACTCAGAACCTGATCTGCATCCCATTGAATCCAGTGGAAGTCTTTCCTCAGGCCTGTGGATGTGTGTAGTCCCATTGATGGCAATGAGAGGACCTGTGTGCATAAAGTTGAGAACATGTGTTTGCAGGATCAAGGTCTCGGTGTTAATTGGCAAGGGTAGTTTCACTGTACTCAGAACTAGCTAGTATTTATTGCTTCATAAACACCCCCAACCCAAACAGAAAGCAGCTAAAGCAAATCCCTGTCACAGACTTGCATCGTCTGTTAATTTTCCATTTTGAGGAAGCAAGGGAAACTTTATTGCATTCTTCTAGCATAGATTTTACATTGAGCTAATAAGAGAGGAGCATGGCAGTTGGTCCCACAGGTGTGCCAAGATACTGTAGTGCCGTAGAATAGTATGCATGGGGAGAGAGGGAGGGGCTTTGCACAGCTTGCTAGAGCCTGTATAATAAGAATAACAAAATGTATGTTTGGTATCCCATTTAAAATCAATTGATTTCCTCTCATAGCAGATGGGGCAGATTGCTCCATCTGCTAGGTGACTACTAAAAGAATGCATTTAGAAACAAGATGAGTTGTGCATTATTTTAAAGCATGATCAATGGTCTTTATTATCTTTTTTAAGAAATTGAATTTTATTTTGAGATTGGAACTCTGCTTGACTGAAGTAGGGATGTATCTAAATCTTTTATTGGCAGAAATATATGAAGCAGTAAAGTGTTTTTCCTCCTTGTGAATACTAGCACTTATGCCTTGCTTTTATTTTCAAGTGTTTTACCAACATTAACTAATTAATCAACACTTTGGGTTAGGTAAATATTAGCGCTAAATGAAACATTAGTAGCTGTGTGGCTCAGAGAAATGTGTCTGGCTTCATATTTGGAAGTTTGTGAAAGTAGAATAGCTTTATGAAATCTTGTGTGAACATTTTTTCTTTTATGATTATTGTGAACATTTTCATATTTTGTGGCAAATTTTTGATTGCTTTTTTCTGATTTTTGAGTTTGGTTGGATGATCACATAAATCATATGTCACTATACTGATTGGCTGAATCTACCCATTATTATAATAAGTCTATCAGACCCATTTTGACATATTGTATGAGGCAGTGACTGTGTTTTGTCTGCTGTCTCTAAGACAATCAGAAAATAATCTTAGTAGCCACAGAGAATGATTCTGCAGTGCTCACTGCTGTATGAATACCTGTTTATTGCCACCATTTACAAAGACAATCCAGGATTTTGGTGGAGCAGAGCATGCTGTTCTCTGAAATCTCCAGAGTGCATTGTGGTCCATCCTTCAGAGAGGTAGCAGACCATCAATATTTCCCTGCTAGAAAACAATATCAAGCAAGAATGTTGGCAGACTGAGTCTGTCATAGAGCATGTTGACTAGAAATAACTGGAATTTGCACTGACTAATACTGACTAATTATTCTGTTGGTGTAAATAATACCTTCAGGAGAAGCAAGATACTCTCCCATTAGAAATAGTAACATATCTTGACAGTTACTTATCTTCTTTTCAACATTCTGTAGCTGATAAATACATGGTTATTGCCTAACTAATAGGTTATTGAATGTAAGCATGGTATTGTAATAGTGCTAGATGACAGGAGCTGGCCTGTGAGTAAAATTATCCCTCTGTTCAGTACATTAGGGGGGTCAATTTGCATCATTCTTACTGTGCAAGTAAAAATCTTACCATATTTAAAAAGTCTCTCATGTTGGTGTGCAAAGTGGTCTAAATTCAGTCAGTGGAGTGATGTCTGTTACTTAATCTGGGGTGTGTGTGTGTTTCTAATCATGCTGGTGAAAGTGAAAACATTTACACACAGATTAGCTGCAAATACCTTTGCTATAGTACAGTGGTTTTCAACCTGTGGTCCGCAGACTCCTAGGGGGCCGCAGACCACCTCAAAGGGGTCTGCAAAAGGTTGTTGTTACCATAGAACAGTGTTTTTCAACCTGTGATCTGCAGTCCCCTGGCATTCCGCAGACTATGTCTAAGATTTCCGAAGGGGTCAGCACCTCCATTCAAAATTTTTAGGGGTCCACAAGTGAAAAAAGTTTGAAAACCACTGTTATAGTATATTTAGAGTTGATTGTAAAAGTTGTGGACCAATACCATTTAAAACTTCTTGGCCCTCCATACCTTGAGTGTTCATGTGATATTAGTCTTATGGTATTAGTCCTTATTTTTTTCTTGTCTGGCAATAAAAAGTAAATGTGACATACTGAAGCTGTTTTAGACCTATAGTACATTAAATTGCCAAGTCTAACCTATTTGTGGGTTACATTTGGCATGCAAGTTGTACTTGTCATATTCTAAGAACTCTTGTGTGATTATGCTTTCCTGAGCTGAGGGTTAGATGAAGATTAGTGAGAACATCAAAGCCGCAGTTAAACTGAAGAAAGATGAGTTTAAGCCAAGTCATTAGAGATCCCTTTGAAGTGATTGCAGATTAAGCACTGTCTCTTTTAAGTGGGATACTTATCTGCCTTTCAATATTTAAGTAATAAGACATGACAGGCAGTGCTTTTCTGGGGATTATGGCATGCCTCTGGTGTGCTGTAAGGCATGAGCCAAAGGCCGAGTGACTTCAGCTGCTGCAAACTGTAGTAATCCCTCAAATGCAGTGCTGGACTATTTTATTGCTAGTATGAAATGAAAATTTTTAAAGGAGAAAAGGTCACACTGTGTATGTACAGTAATTCAGCATTGTGGACAGTACTGTGACCCCACTGACAGCCAATCAGAAAATGTCCTTTGGACTGGGTTGCAAAACCATTGTTAGTGATAGGGTTTTCTCAATTGGTAATTCTTACATTTTAGGACAGTTAATGGACCCTTTCTTTACCTTCAAAATATTTTAGTTACATTTTGTAGCCTATAAATTTAAAATACATCCCATTACAAATTATCCCTCAATAAAACCACCGTGTTGCTCTTTTCTGTATGTCTACATGTCTCACTGCATCTTGGTTCATTACATCATAAATGTAGTTCTTAGAGCAAGAATGACATCAGGTCAGTAGTAATACATATAAATGTGCAGGGCCTCCCAAAAAATACAGAGAAGTAACAGCTGGCTACATCTTGTGAATCAATACAAATTCAGAATGGCTGCTAATATAATTTGTGGACCACCTTCTGTTAGTGAAAGAGACAAGCTTTTGAGTACACTCTCTGAAGAAGAGATATGTGTAGCTCGAAAGCTGGTCTTTTTCACCATCAGAAGTTGGTCCAATAAATATATTACCTTATCCACATTGTCTCTCTCAGATCTGGAACCAATATGGCTACAGCAATGCTGCATCATAAAATACATGTTTATTTTGCCAGTGACTATTTTCTCAAGCTATTGAGCTAGTGACCATATGTATTAACAGTCCTGTCCATTATTATTATTCAATATTTTATATTGTGGTAGTGCTTAGAAGCTAAAAACCCTCTTTGTGCTGGGCACTGTACAAACATATAGTAGGTGACTGCTTTTGCCACAAAGAGTTTGCAGAGCTTAAAAGACAAGACTTAACAGGTGCGTGAGACAAACAAGCAGGCGGTGGTAGAGGAGATGGGATAATAATAAGGATGTATGCAGTTTTTATCCTATCAGGAGAAATAATCACAGCTCATCACCTTACTGGCTGTTGTCAAGTTGCAGTTTTCTGCATGTATTATGACAGAGATGAGTTCTGAGGAAATATGTGAAGGGGATATGGCACAGGCATTATGGATTTGGATTGGAAGTTTTTCCCATGAATAAGAGGCAGCATGGGGAAATAATATGCTTCTTTATATACACTATTGTAAAAGCTGTTCACTGTCTCAGAAGTAGATTCATATTTTGATTAATGATTTGTATGTGTGCCATTAAAAACAAGATTTCATCTATATGTGCTGGAAAGAGAGCTACTGTTCTCTCAATGAATGACGTTAATTAGAACCCACCGCCTCCCAGCCAAGAAAGTAGTGTAATAGCAATTGTATATAATTTCGACTACATTTCATGGGATTGTACACTAGGTAAATGTCTTCTACTCAGCCTTGGTGCACCAAGTACGCTCACCTTTTATCTGTCAAGAGCTGTCCTGTACAATACTTAGTAAGGGGGAGGGATAGCTCAGTGGTTTGAGCATTGGCCTGCTAAACCCAGGGTTGTGAGTTCAATCCTTGAGGGATCCACTTAGGGATCTGGGGCAAAAATCTGTCAGGGTACAGTACTTGGTCCTGCTAGTGAAGGCAGGGGACTAGACTCGATGACCTTTTCAAGGTCCTTCCAGTTCCAGGAGATTGACATATCTCCATTTTTTTTCTTTATTAAGTTTGCTTACAGTTGAAATGTATTGTTGAACAAATGTTCAACTGAAAGTGTGCGTGTTGGCATGGTTAAATACTATAGTGGTAGTTGGGCTAATGCTTGGAGACTGGTATTCTGTAAGGCATGAATCTTACCTAATGTATATCTTTACTCTTTAGTGTTTGCATTGTGAGGAAATACATTTGAGCAACTTTTATGAGGATATTACATATACCATACTAATGTGAATTGGGTTCCATTAAAATCTCAACATTTGCCACTGGACACATTATTTCTATACAATATCCTTGTGTAAGGATGGCAAGCTCCCTTCATACAGTAGTTACCTGAAACTGTAAAGATTGATGGCCTGATAACTTAGAGGAGCTGAGACCCCCTTAATTTCAGTAGTCTTTTTCAGTAGAATCATCCGAAACATACCACATAAATAATAGTGGCTGTGCAGCACCACAGGCATTAGAATCATAGAACTGGAAGGGACCTCGAGAGGTCATCTAATCCAGTCCCCTGCACTCAAGGCAGGACTAAGTATTATCTAGACCATCCCTGACAGGTGTTTGTCCAACCTGCTCTTAAAAATCTCCAATGATGGAAATTCCACAACCTTCCCAGGCAATTTATTCCAGTGCTTAACCACTCTGAGAGTTAAGAAGTTTTTCCTAATGTCCAACCTGAACCCCCCTTGCTGCAATTTAAGCCCATTGCTTCTTGTCCTATCCTCAGAGGTTAAGAAGAACAATTTTTCTCCCTCCTCCTTGTATCAACCTTTTAGGTACTTGAAAACTGTTATCATGTCCCCTCTCAGTCTTTTCTCCAGACTAAACAAACCCAATTTTTTCAATCTTCCCTCATAGGTCATGTTTTCTAGACCTTTAATCATTTTTGTTGATCTTCTCTGGACTTTCTCCAATTTGTCCACATCTTTCCTGAAATGTGGCACCCAGAACTGGAAACAATACTCCAGTTGAGACCTAATCAGCACAGAGTAGAGCGGAAGAATTACTTCTCGTGTCTTGCTTACAATACTCCTGCTAATACATCCCAGAATGATGTTTGATTTTGTTTGCAACAGCGTTACACTGTTGACTCATATTTAATTTGTGATCCACTATGACCCCCAGTACTTCTTCCTAGGCAGTCATTTCCCATTTTGTATGTGTGCAACTGATTGTTCCTTCCAAAGTGGAGTACTTTGCATTTGTCCTTATTGAATTTCATCCTATTTACTTCAGACCATTTCTCCAGTTTGTCCAGATAATTTTGAATTTTAATCCTATCCTCCAAAGCACTTGCAACCCCTTCCACCTTGGTATCATCTGCAAACTTTTTAAGTGTACTCTCTATGCCATTATCTAAATCATTGATGAAGATATTGTACAGAACCAGACCCAGAACCGATCCCCGCGGGACCCCATTCATTATTCCCTTCCAGCATTACTGTGAACCACTGATAACTACTCTCTGGGAATGATTTTCCAATCAGTTATGCACCCACCTTATAGTGGCTCAATCTAGGTTGTATTTCCCTAGTTTATTTATGAGAAGTTCATGCGAGATAGTATCAAAAGCCTTACTAAAGTCAAGATATACCACATCTACCGCTTCCCCCCTACCCACAAGGCTTGTTACCCTGTCAAAGAAAGCTATCAGATTGGTTTGACATGATTTGTTCTTGACAAATCCATGCTTTGACTTTTATTTATCACCTTATTATTTTCTAGGTGTTTGCAAATTGATTGCTTAATCAATTGGCAGACTATAAAAGTAAATGAATAGAGTTGGATTAATCTGCAAAAATCACATCTAGCTAGTCTGCTTGGCCCTAAATTTTCAAAAGGAAGCCAGTACTACATTCAAAGCACCAGACCCACTTCCGCTTAGCTCTGCACACAGGCTTTTAAAGATTTTGGTGACAGAGTATCAGTAAAAGCACTGGAAGATGTTACATACTCCCTTTCTCAACCTAACAGGTTGTAAAATAGGGCCAAAACTTTCAAACTGGGATGCCTAAATTTGGGTATCTATATCTACATTTAGACATGAAAATATGTAGACTGACTTTCAGAGGTGCTGAATTTAGTGGGAGCTGCTCAGTGCTTCTGAAAATCAGTCTTTTAAAGTACCTATATATAAATATAGATGCCTAACTTCAGACATTCAATTTTAAGATTTGAGTCTAGGATTCTAGTATGTCACTCTCTGGATGTCTTTGTCGGCCATGTCCAAGAAAGGTGTTTGCCTCCTATTCCTCCCCTTTCCCTTCTTAATATATCCCAGTGCCCCTTAGTTCTAGAAGTGAATTGTTTCTGCAGTTCAGTATCCTTATGTTGGAAAGAGCATATTTTCGTTGTAGTCCTGTAGCGAGGTGGTCTGGTCCCCAGCCGCCCCCGAGAGAGAGAAACCTCCCCGGACGCCTAAGTGGGCGGACCTGGAGAGTCTTGGCCCCGCCCCTCAAGGGTCAGGGGGCGGCACAGGAAGTATAAAAGCCGGCCCTCAGAGCGCAGTTGGGCGTCAGCCACCAGAGAGGCCGGACGCCAGAGGTGCAGCTCCCTGCTGGGAGACCCCAGCGACCAGCAGCCGACCGGAGGACTGGCCGGGCCAGCCAAGCCTGCCGCTTGCCCGCTACCCTGAGGCGCCACCGAGCCTGCCGCCCGCCTGCTACCCTGAGGAGCCGCCAGGCCTGCCGCCAGCCTGCTACCCCGACGAGCTGTCAGGCCTGCCGCCCACCTGCTACCCCGACGAGCTGTCAGGCCTACTGCTGGCCTCCTACCCCGCCGAGCCTGCCGCCCGCCTGCGACGCAGAGGTGCCGATGGTCTTCGACCTCGTGGAGGACGGCCCCCTGGTCCAGGTACCCGGAGAGGGGGAAGCTGGAAGTAGCCCGGGGGCAGCCAACTCTAGTCTGGCTGCAGCACGGCCAGAGCCAAGGTCAGTGTGTTGCGGCCAGGATCCCCACTGACTCAGCAGTGGGTTTTTCTGCCGCTGCTAGGGCCCCGGGCTGGGACGCAGTGGAGTGGGTGGGCCTGCGTCCCCCCTGCCACCCAATGTGTGGGTGGCAGTCTCCCCCTCTCCCAGGTTCTCCAGAGCTAGGACCTGGGCTTGCTACTGACTTATTGTTTGCTCAGCCCCTGCTTAAGGGCCTGAGCTGTGAACTGCTTGTTGCCCCGCCCTGACCAAGGGCCAGGACCTACTGACTTACTATTGCTCAGCTCCTGCCTGAGGGCCTGAGTCCTAACTGTTTGTGCCCCGCCCTGTCCAAGGGCCTGGGCTCACTATTAACTGTGCTAATTCCCCCAAACCCGGACGGTATAGCGAGGCGGTCTGGTCCCCAGCCGCCCCCGAGAGGGCCTAAAACGCCTACAAGTCCATATCTGGTAATGCAGTGCAGACCCAACTGTTGCCCAGTCATGGCCGCTTTCGGAACTAAAGGCTTCGCTCATGGTTAAAGTTATAGCTCATTTATCTATGTTGTTAATGACAAGAATACTGATTAGCATTTAATAAAAGCTGTCACCACTTTAACCAGAGGTGATTAATCTAAAACATGGGCTCTCTATATTTCTCCACTGTGCTTAACCAACACTGGCAGCATGTTGATCATAACCTCAGTCTCAAGCCTTTGCAGCCTCATCCCCACAGTGTTTTGCAAATTTTAGAATGTATTAAAATATTTTAATTCACAGCAAATCTCTACTTGGATATTTATAAATAAAATATAAAAGAATGGTTAAAATTGGAAATCGAATCTCAATGGAAAGATATAAAGATTCAGTTCAGCCTCTTAATGGCTCAATTTAAACCTCAGCCCACAGTTCAGCTTCCTACTCCCTCCTGTTTGCAGTGGTGAGGAGGAGATCAAGTCAGCCCTACCTTGCACCCTTGCTGCAGAGCATTTGCAGTGGAAGGTGGCAGTGGCCCAGTGGCTAGCACACACTCAAAGTGAAGATGTGTTCTTTATGGGCCACTTCTGTACATATTTGGTCACATTTGTGCATAATCATATGAGGATGTTGTCAGATGCTGTTGAAGCAGATTCAGTTTTCAGGCTTGACTCTTCTTGAGGATGGTATTTTTAATTGTTTATTATTTTAACATTTAGTTTTCACCCAAAGATTAAGAAACAGTGTTCAGTAGAAATATGACCAAGAAGTCGCTTGCATAAAATGTCATTTGCCTCTTTGATCGACCCCTCTTGGAAGCAAGTGGTTCTTTGCTATACAAATAGAATAGCCGTGTCCTCATTTACTGAACTCTGTTAACTTTGCAGATACAGTTCATATTGAATCATAAGACAAGGACCATCATTGCATTATCCGAATGCATGCAAACTCACTGACTCAAGACAACTCTTTTGAGGAGGGCAGAGAGTTGTGAATCAACTTTTATTGGCAGAGGTTTTGTCTACGTGGGAATGGGCTTTCTAGTATAATCTAAGGTGTAAGTTTAAACCGATATAGTTATTAAACCCTCATGTGGACACTTATTCTAGTATAAGAGTGGCTTTTTAAATTTAGCTAATGTTGCTTGGGAAGGGGGTTTAGTTAAACTGCAAAAAAGCCGCTCTTATGCCACAGTAAGGGTCCACAAGTGAATTATACCTGCACAACTATATTGGCATAACTTGCAAAGCTTTCCTTTGTAGAGAAGCATATTGTTTTGGTCTGTAATTTACACAAAATTTATTCAAATTAAGCCCATCTTATACTTTTCTGGTACGATCATAAACATATCAATCCCTCCCTTGAAAGAAAACTAGCATCAACATTAGTCAACAAATACTGTGTGTGTGTCTCTCTCTGTGTCACTGCAGTTATTTAGGTATTTTAAGTATTTTAGTTCCAGTTCTTGAATGTAAAGATTTAGGTCTTGTATCATTTTAAATAATTAGTTACACAAAAGTCTCCTCTTGAGACAAATGCAGCCCAAGCAGCTAACTGACTCCACCCCCGTACCCCCACCCTGTTTTTAACCTGCCTGACCTATATTGTGATTTTTGGTTGGAGGGGGCAGGGGGAGAGAAATCTATGCAACTAAATCTTTAGGCTAGAATTTTTTAAAGCCGCCTGAGGGGAGTTAAGTGGCCAAGTCCAACCCCAGCCATAGATTTTAAAATATTATTTGCCACTAATTCTTTTTCATACAATTAACCAGTAAACTTTCCACAATTGACTTAAATATGATCAGGGATTTGGGTGTCTGTGGACTTATTCTACTCAAAAACATGCACTAGTTTAATTAAACCAGTTTAAAATGGGTTATATTGGGTAAGCTTGTCACTGAGGCACTTAAGAATTGTATTGATTATTGTATTATGTACCCCTCATTTTTAACATGCCTTATTGTTTATTTGCATCTTTGTTTTATTGCAATTTTATCACTTACCAAAGATTTTTTTTTAATTATTTTTTTTACATTGCATGCAATGTTGCTTCCTTTTCAAAATGCAGGGAGGTGATTTTATGCTTCCAACCATAATGGTAAACTGTAACATTAAACAGAGGCCTTAGTGTAAAATGAATCAAATCAAGGTTGTTTCTGTTAAGATTGATATTTAACTGAAGTTACTGACACTTGATAGATAGTTTAAGGTAGAAAGTCCAGTGTTGACTGACTTAAAAAAATAATTGGCTGATTTAAATTTAAATTATATTGTTCAACAATGTTATGTAATTGGATGGGAAAGCAGGAAAGTCCTTTTATTAGAGAATTCTTTGTAGATACTAGCCATGAAAGCCACAGTGGTTGATGCTAATTACCATATTTTGTTTAAACTTCCATCTAAATGAAAGGATCATTCAATTCAGAAGCTGCAGTCATACAAAAACCACAAGTGCAGTTGAATTGCTGCTGCCAAGCAGATGGGGCTTTGATCAGAATAAGTTATTTGCAGCTTTATTGTCTGGCTGCCAGGGTGGGGTTTGTATTGAATCATCTCCTTTTGAAGAAGGGGAAGGGGAGAAACAGGTCTCACTGATCAGTGATAAGTTTTTATTTTTTGCAGATGAAAATCCTCCGCTGAAAAGACAAACTGCAAGGTATTTATTTAAAATATGTCTTGTGATATCAGACCACTTTGATACATCTGATGCTTTTAGTCAGAGAATAGCTAGTGTATTTATTTTTATCTAATGGTAGTTTGTAGGAGATGAGGAATTGGATTATTTTAAGTAGAGTTGAAACATCTGATTTCCCCTCCCCTCCTCCAAATTCAACTTTAACTTACACTGGAGGAAAAGAGGAAAGCCTGCACAAGACCCATTGCTCCCGCTGTGATGTATCCCATACTTCATGCTGACAGAGTTGAAAGCTTAGCAGCTTCACATATCTGAAATACTTTCTGCTTATGCTGGGAGGTGCAAACAGTGTTGTAAACTAGTCAGTTGACAAAGACGCCGGGGAGGGATAGAATGGGAAAGGAGAATGTTTTCTGCTGTGTGGCTTTCCGAGGCTTCACAGGCTATCTCTGACCCTATAGCTTTACTAAATACAGCACCCAACATTCAAAACAGGAAGAAAAAAGTACTGGGAACTCAGTCTGGGAGGAATAAATTCTAAGTAGAAATGAGTGCTGCAGAATTAAGTCTTACCTCAGTCAGATAGAATGAGCACTGCGAAATAAGCCTATTTTGGCTTTATCCCTCCCATACTGAATTCCAGTACATTTTTCTTACTGTTTTGAACCCTGGCTGCTGTATTAGTAAGGCTACATGGTCAGAGATACCCTGTGCATCCTCAGAAAGCCAAATGTAAGGTTCTTTAATTTTAAATATTAAACATTACATTTTAATGTTTTTTAAACAGGACATTTAATGTTCTTTAATTTTAAATAGTATTTTCCTCAACCTTGTATTTCCGACTCTTCCTCCTCAACCCTGTTCCCTCTCATTGTAATGAAAGTGTAACTTTAAAAGAGAAATTCAAGAACTATTCCTGTGATCCTGCTGGGGAAAAGGTGCTCTTGTGGACTCTGCCTTTTTTTGAGCACTGCAAATACAGCAACTGTCTAGAGTCAGCAATGGAACATTGTGAAATAAAGAGAACCTCTTTCCCTATATCTCTCCCTCCTCCCCCACCTCTCCAATCCAAAACACCACCTATTGTAATTTGTTCTGCAGTGCATTTTTTAAAACAATATTTGATTTCCTCAGTTGCCACTCCTTACCCCTCACTTTTCCATCCCACTTCACATATTGACAAATTAAGGAAGAGCTAATAGGAAATTGTATTTCTGAAATGTAGCCTAAATTTGGTGCTAAGGATATAATCCCATTTCTTTCACTTATATGAATAAGCCTACCAACTTCAGTGGACATACTGATTAATAAAGTTATGCAAGATTTGGCCCTAACTATACACTTGCATCTTGATGATAGTTTACCTGAAAATTGTAATGTAGAATTCAGTCTGTAATTTTAATTTTGCTGTCCACATTGATTTGGTTGTAGGTGTCTTTTTTCTAAATTTGGAATGAGTGAAGTGGATAAATGGTTTGTGAACACTTTTAAACTGTGATGATTTAATTCTCAGAGGAAAAGTTTCTCCAGACAGTGGGCTCACTGTTAGGCTGCATTCAGTTTCACCGTCCTGGTTTGTTTCTTTCCTCCCTTCTTTACACTTTATCTCTGTCCCTGCCTCCCTTTCTATTGTATCTGTTTTCTCTTTCTTTTGTGTGATCCCTGCTGAGGGAGATCACAATAGTGTTTTACATATAAAAGGGTTAGATGAAACTATCATCCTAGTCTTTATACCAAACTGTGGTAAGAACAAGCATGTGCATTTCAACCTGAAAGCAGGCGTTTAAAGTGTGTGTTTTTAACCCAGTTACTACTATATCCTCATAGTAGCAATCCTACAACAGCAAATTCTTTGTTATAAGAAAATTTAGTGCTTCAGCTAAGAATAATGATTGTGTAGAGTGTTTTTATAGGTGTAAAAAAGGAGAACAAAGTGCTATGTTTTGATAGACTCATTCTACAGTAGTCCTGCATTATGGCAGAGGATCCCTTATCTCTCTAAAATTTTCCATTATGCTTGAGTAATAACCTTAATCCAGGCTAAGAGGGGCCAATCCATGGCTAGTTTGGTTGCAATGGTAACATTCTTAACTACTGGGACTTTTCTGATATGAGACTGCCAGTTCTACATGATGAATTATGCACAACAGATTCATTATGTACACCATTTTTTAAATTGAAAATGAACTAAGATCTGTAAACACAGAAAACTTACTGTTAAATTTGAATGGTTGTCTGAGGCCAAGTAGGTTGCAGGAAAAAATATCTAAATTTGAATCAAATTTCCTAGACATTCTATTATTTCTGGCTCAGATCTGATTAAACTGACTTTTGAAAGATTTTTGGGGTTGTGGTTTTTTTTTTCTGCGTCACTTTTTTAGTCTGTACAAGTTCTGTAGGACATGGTTTGTTTGTATTGATAACAGAGGAGAAGCAGAATCTCTTTGCTTTTTTAAAAAAAAATTAAATTTGTAAAAATTATGTTTTCTGTAAACTTTCAATTCTGCCAGAGTGCAAAATATTCTAGGGGTGGACCATGATGCTATTTTCTTTTTGCATTGTATTAGGAGAGTTCTAATTTGGAGGAGAAAGTCGTCTAACCAGGATGTAGGCTGGTTAGTTTTGTGCTGCACTCCCACCTGGCGCCCCGGCCGGGGCAGCAGGGCCGCGGGTGAGCCGCACTCCCCGCTGGCACCCCGGCCAGAAATCCCCCACCGGGGCAGCGGGGCGCGGCCGTGCTGCGCTCCTAGCCGGTGCGCGGCCGGGGCAGCGGGGCTGCAGGCGAGCAGCCTGGAGCGGGGCGGCCGGCGGCTTTTTTGCCTGGGGCGGCAAAAAAGCCAGAGCCGGCCCTGCTTCTTTGTTGAACTGTGATCCTTCGTAGCTCAAATAAGGTGAAACAGATGTGGGAAAAGCATCACTATACAACGTGCCAAACAGCCAAGAGCATTCATCGTGTGCCCAGTTATCACTAAGTCATGCTTTGCTCACTCTGGACATGGTTAAGTGGTTCTTAGTTAGCTTATAGCTTGTTTGTTTGTTTATTACCTAATGTATAAAATAAAGGGGTTGTGCTTAAAAGTTCTATTTTTAAATGTTTCTTTGGTTTGGAATCTTTCAAGAAGTTTCAGACATGGTTACCAGATACCCTCTTTGCACACAATCATTCCTAGGAACAGGAAGTTAACTCCAGTGAATGGTTAATTCAGCTGAAATTGTATTGACTATTCTGTAAAGCTCCTCCATGCTGTTGTTGTCTAACTCCTCTAGTGGGGGCTCCAAGGGCAGCAAGTGACAGAGGGATCCCTGCATGTGTGGTCCCATCACTACCATGCTTCAAGTGAGCCAGACAAGTAACAAGGAAGACTTGCAGCCAGTGCAGAGGAACAAAGACAGTGACCTAGAGCCGCTAGAGTGGAGCACTGCAAATGGCTTGCATTTAACCAATATATCTGAGAGTTAATTTGCTCTGTAGAGAGAATTTAAGTATATACCAGCTAATTTTAAAAACGAAAGTCCTTACTCTGGACTAGATCAGCCCCTTTGGTGGAAAAAGTTACAGGAGAGGCCTGGGGGACAGAACAGAAGGAGACCTCTACAAAAGCTTCCCTCAGACCATTCTGTTGGGGCGGCTGCTCCCCTATAGAATAATCAGGGTAATTTTCTTTGGTTTACTGCACTGGCTTTAGGCAGTGCTTAATTTGTGCCAGAGCTTGCCAGGGTTAAGCCTCGGCATATCTAGACTTGGCATTTCATAGCCCCAGCACCAGGGCTGGCGCTAGCACTAGGCGACCCTAGGCAGTCGCCTAGGGCACCAGGATTTGGGGGGCGGTGGGCGGCTGCCTCCTGCCTCCCAGCTCCCCGCTCCCCACTCAGCGGCTGAGCGGGAAGCCGGGAGGCAGCCGTGGCGAGCCGTGCTGAGCAGGGAGCTGGGAGGCAGCTGCGGAGAGCCGCCCCCCTGCCTCCCCACTCAGCCGCTGAGCGGGAGGCAGCCGCGGCGAGCCGTCCCCCTGCCTCCCTGCTCAGCTGCGGTGAGCCGCCCCCCTACCTCTCCGCTCAGCCGTGGCGAGTCGCCTCCCTGCTCAGCCGCTGAGCGGGGGGCAGCAAGCCGCCCCCTGCCTCTCGGTTCCACGCTCAGCTCCCGCAGCCCGTGGGCGGGGGGGGCTGAGCTCCCGTGGGTGGGTGCTGGCTGGGGGGGGCGGCGTTAGCTGGGGGCGGGGTGCAGGGCTGGTGCAAGGAAGTTTCGCCTAGGGCACGAAACTTCCTTTCACTGGCCCTGCCCGGCACCTCTTGGCTTGCCACTTCAGTTATAAAAGTAAAAAAATTGCTTGAGGCCCAGCACCTCTTTCATTACAAATTAAGCACTGGCTCTTTGTTCCTCTGCACTGGCTGCAAGTCTTCCTTGTTACTTGTCTGGCTCACTTGAAGCATGGCAGTAATGGGACCACACATGCAGGCATCCCTCTGTCATTTGCTGCCCTTGGAGTCCCCACTCGAGAAGTTGTCTACAGCATGGAGGAGCTTTACAGAATAGTCAATACAATTTCAGCTGAATTAACTGTTCACTGGATTCAAGCTGGTTGCCTGAGTGGGGAGATTGGGTACATGTTTTATCTGCCCTCCCTGCTGCCTCTTCTCCTATCGCTGGCTGCCTTCTTCCCATGTGTGGATCTTTGACCCTGCAGAGGTCCCTCCATGGTGTCTAGGTATGGTGAAGGTGGTGCAATGGAGGTAAATGACACCCACTTATTTGCAGGGAGAGCCATGCATGGATTATCCCTTCCATGTCTGAACCACAATGGAAAAACCTGGTTTCCAGGATTTACCATTTGAGTTTTGACTTACTGAAGACTTCTCCCTTAATGATTAGATGATGATTTCCACTGCGTCCCGCAGCCCCCATTGGCCAGGCACAGCGAACCGGCGGCCAGTGGGAGCCGTGATCGGCCGAACCTGCGGACGCAGCAGGTAAACACACCGGCCGGGCGTGCCAGGGGCTTTCCCTGGACAAGCGGAGTCCCAAGTTTGGGAAACACTGGGATAAAACAATCTCAGTTAGTCAAATATAGAGTATTTCATACTTATGAAATCCACCATTTACTATTTGCTCTAGGAGAACTCCATTAATAAGGCAAGAATATATCTGATCCATAGGAAACTCAGAAGCTGAATGAATATAGTGGAAAAAATATCTACTTAGGCTCTTTAGAAATCTTACTGGATTTGGAGTTGAAGTGTATTCATCCTGCAGTTCTCTGTAAATCATAAACTTGGGCTTTTGTGTGTGCTTCCTTCAGATCTCCTACTTTCACTTTTTCGTGCTCACTGAATCCTTACTATACATGCTGAATCTATTTGCACAGACTCATTTCTTTCTTTGTGCAAAGGAAGATTTGTTTTTCTCATATATAGACTTTGGTATTTAAATAATCATATTTAGTTACTTTTTAGGCAAAGCATTAGTGATATGCTTTAATTGGGCACTGTGAATGAAATCCATTTTCCCAGCATGAAACTCGAGATCAGGTTTTATGCAGGTAAAGTGCTGCTATGATTAGGGAAGCAAACAGAGTGTTCCAACCTGGGGCTAGGATGAGAAACCACAGGACAACCTTGCTAGCTCACAGAAATGCTGAATTGCCACCTTGGAATCTAAGCATAAAATATTCAGGAAGAAAGCATTTTGGGAAGTGATTGAGAAGTTGGTGGCCAAGGCATCCAACAAAGAAATCTCAGCCCTGTTTGAGACATGCAGAAAGGAATTATGTAGGCCTTGCACAACAGCCAGACAATCCTTTTGTGACTTCAAATTCTCTTGATGTCATAAAAGAGAATCTAACTGCCAGAGGATTTTGGCAGTGAAATAGACAAAATGTCTAGACCAATCTTCTCCAACAGAACATTCTCCAAGAACAATGCATGACTTCCTAGACCAGGGGTCTCAAACATGCGGCCCGTGGACTGCATGAAGCCCGCGGAGTGCTTCCCTGCGGCCCGCCAGGCTCCCCGCGCTCCCCCCCTCCCCGAGTTACTTTCTGAAGTTTCGCCACCAGAACAGCTGTCTGGCAGCTTCACAGTTTCTGGGAGGGAGGAGCGGGAAGCGCACACACAGGGGAGGGGGGGGAGAAGAGGCGGGCCACCAGGCTCCCCCCACTCCCCCTCCCAGTTACGTACTATGGCCGCCAACTCCCCTCACCCCCGCCCCTCCACCCAGTTACATTCTGTGGCTGCCAACTCCCCTCACCCCCGCCCCCAGTTACGTTCTGTGGCTGCTAAGATCCCCATTCCCTCCGCGCTGCTCCAAGGTTCTATTTTTACCCCCAGGCAGTTCCCGCCGCCAGAACAGCTGTTCTGGTGGCTTCTTGGTTTCTGGGAGGGAGAGGGGAGGAGCGGGGAGCCATGCACTCAGGGGAGGAGGCGGAGAAGGGGCAGAGAAGGGCAGGGCCTAATGGAAGGGGTGGAGTGGGGGCGGGGCCGGGGGCAGCGGGGTGCGGGGAGTCAATGATGCGGCCCTCGGGCCAAAGCATTAGTCCTCATGCAGCCCTCATGGTAATTTGAATCATGAAATCTGTCTGGGACCTCAAATCATTAAATTTAAATTCAAGCTGAAGAGACTCAAATCCAATTTATGCACAGCCTTCTAGGGAGATTACTTTTCACTGATGGACCTCAAGGAGACCTATGTTCATATAACTCTTAGCAAAGCTCACAGATATTTGTTCAGATTTGTGTACTAACAGAGTCACTTACAGACAATGTATGAAAATATTTCATTTTGGTTGATATTTTTAATTTTAATTTTGTTTTGCTTAAGATGTGGAAATCCCACTTTTTCACTTTTTTTCCCCTTGGGGATGGGGAAAGGGAGGAGGGTGGAGTAAAAATGTGAGTGATTTTTCCCTTCCCACTGAAACAAAACAAATAAAATTTATATATATAATTCTAATGAAATCAAGGTGTTTCAATAATTTTGTTGAAATATATTTCATCTTTTTTTTACTAGTCCTAGTCAGGACTAAAAGAAGTCATTCTCAAAGGTCTTTTACTGAGAATCTAGTGGTACATCTCTAGCAGATGAGACAGGCATTCATATCTTTCTATATTTCGCTTGCCAGATTTGAGACCTCTCAATAGAAAAAGTAATACAAAATCTCGGACCATTTGTTTGGGAGAAGATGCATAACTCTCTCTTGTGACTTCAGAACTTGTGATTATGAGGCCATCTTAAACTCACTGTTACGTACATTTAACCATATTCATATTGCTCTCTTTATAAAAACTCCTGCTGAATAAATTCCATTGTTGAACATGCTTTTGTTGTTTTAATTTTTCTGCAGTGACCTGCTACTCTCAACTTCAGAATTTTGAGTATGGCTCTGGCAAGCTATAACTGATAGCTTTGCAACAATGGTTTTACAACAGGCTCTGCTAAGTGGGAGTTTCTTGCCTAACAAAATTTTAAAAGATCCTGTCGATGTTGACTGCTTTGTACTGATCTAAGGAACTAGAGTTAAAAGCTTTTTGAAGTGTGTAGCAGCTGCAGCAATCAATTGTCTGGAAGGGACATCAGAGCTGTGTTCTAAGTATCTTTCTATACATTTAATATTTAAAAACTAGATAATTTGGTCTATTCAATTATTTAAAGAAATAAGCTCTTATTAATGATATTTAGAGCAATTTAATGCAAATAATATTAAATTTGAAAGCATTTCTTCACCAACATGAAAGCTGTCCTACAACATACTAATGAACTTTGTCTTTGAATCTAGCTTTCTGATGCATAATAATAATTTTATAGTTTAATGATATAGCTGCCAATTTAGAATTTAATTAGCTTACAATTATGAAGTTTCTTTAGCAGCCGCATTTCTGATTCCCAACTCAGCTGTTAGTGAAGCCTACAGAAAAAGGACAAAGCACCTTTAAAATAGTTGAGTCCTGCTTTATATTAGAATGTGCTAAAAGTCCTTTATGTCAAAGGAGATTTCATACTGGTTGAAATGGTTGAACATTCCCTGTGTGGCAGAGAAGTGGAAGATTCAATAGGCAAAGCGTATTCCCACCGCGTTGGCTGGAGGTGGGGAAGCTGACCTAGATAGTAATGGATTCTATTTGTTTCCAGATCATCCTTTGAAATAGTATTTAGGGTAAGCCTGTGACTGACTCATACTGTACATGGCGGTGCGGGGGTGTGTGCCCGTGTGCAAGGATCTTTCACCTTCTCCTTGAGCAGGGACTGCTCTCTCCTGTTACCTGCTGCCTCCTACCGTCTTCTCAAGTGTAAGCCATCCCAAATGGCGGTAGAGAGGGCAGAAGCCAGGACTTTCATGTTATCTCAGTAGCGTAGCCAGGGGGGGAGCAGGGGGAGCGGCCACTCCCCCTTGAGCAGAAGCAGCAGGAGCGGCGCCTTTTTTTAGCAGCAGTAAAGAAAGGCGCCGCTTCTTTTTAAGCACCGCTTCTTGCACTCACCCGGCGGCGCTCCAGGTCTTCGGCGGCATTTCAGTGGCAGGTACCACCGAAGACCCGGAGTGAGTCGCCGAAGTGCCGCCGAAGACCTGGAGCGCCGCCGGGTGAGTACAGGGGGAGGCGCCTTTTTATAGCGCCGCTCCCCCTGCGCTCCGGACCTGGCTGCGTTACTGTGTTATCTCACTTTGACCCAGCCAGTATTGCTGAGGAGTTTTATTAACTAACATGATGTTCAATATGACTTTGAAGTCGGTGTAGACAGGGATCATGCTGTTAACTTTGGGCCAGCTGGTCAAGGGTAAACCATGCAGTTCCAGTTAACTGGGATTTATCCATGACCAGCTGATACCATGTTACTCATGATAGTCCCTGACTTCAAAATGATGTTTAATGTCATGTTAGTTAACACAGTGACTCGAGGTCATAATTTCTTAGAGAAGACAAGCTTCTAATGAATAGTGCATTGGGTGAATCATTTGGATCCAGGAGTTATAGTGCTTCTCAGTCTTGTTTTTAAGAAGGACCTGAAGGTAAAGGAGCTGAGGTAACTGCTTTTGCCAGGTGCGGGCCAGTGCCTTTCCAATTTTTGAGGCCAGAATGCACCTTACTTTACCTAACTTGTTTTGGGGTCTCTGCCCTTGCACGCTAATGCAATCCATTGAGTTTCAAAGGGGCTCCGAGGAAAAATATATTGCTCATTTTTCAGTGTTAGTGGGTAGAACTGGGCAACTGATTATTTGCTCCCAGACTACACTCTCACGTTTTGGTTCTGCACAGTTCGGTTCTGTCACCTCTCCTTTTCAGTGCACATAGGAGGCTGTTAGAAGAGGTGACTGGAGAAGTGGATTACATTGTCTTCAGCATGCTGATATCCGAGCTAAGTATTTCCATTAGTGGAATGTTGGTTTTCTTTTTGCCCCAAATAGCTTGGACCCCATAAAAAATATGTACAGGCTAACCTTTTCAGCCTTGGCTGCCTACACTAAGGTACCTATATCAATATTATAAATTTAGGTGCCTAACTATAAGTAGACAAGGTTGAAAATTTTGGCCACAGTGCTTAATTCATGTGACAGTCCATAGGGGGGAGGGATAGCTCAGTGGTTTGAGCATTGGCCTGCTAAACCCAGGGTTGTGAGTTCAATCCTTGAGGGGGCCATTTAGGGATCTGGGGCAAAAATTGGGGATTGGTCCTGCTTTGAGCAGGGGGTTGGACTAGATGACCTCCTAAGGTCCCTTCCAACCCTGATATTCTATGATTCTATGAAAAGCAGCTGAACATACCATATAAGCTAACCCACTGTATGTATAACTTTAACTTGGCTATTGTTCAGCCGAATATACTGGTACTTACATAAAAAGCTAAAATAGGTGCAAAGTTCTGGCTGTAAAAATATATTCATATATGTACCCTTTCTTCCCGTTCCCTTTTTAAATGAAGGGGATAGCTTTTTTCCCCCCTCACTGTGTCACATAGTGTATCTTTCATTTCTCATGACTTTTCCATAAAATGTTCAGTCTTGCATTCTTTGTGCTTCCAAAATGGATTGGGCCTGATTACACAGAAAGAATAAGAGAATGGCTTTTCAAAGACTACAATGTGTGTGTGTATGTGGGCTCCTCGCTGCTGCCTCAATACAAAAAAAATTGTATTTTAATGGGGTTTTTCTATTAAGTTGTAAAAAAATTTTTTTCTAGACATTGGGTTTAAAATATGTCAACTTTTTTTCAAAAATGTGTTTTCAGACACTAGCACTGGGTGGTTGGTTTGTTTTTTATTTATTTCTGAGAGAGAGGAGAGATCATCTCTGCCCATTGATCTGCTGTTTGTTGAGAGATTATATGGTATGACCTCTACCCGTAGAGGGAGATGATCCTGCCCAGTCACACTGAAAGACGCACAGAGATTTGTCAGGTGCTGACAGCATTGAATATAACCAATTATGCTGCACCATCTGTGATATCAAATTGTAATTTGTTCTTTTTAGATTAACAGGCATAGCAGAGGAAAAATCAGCAAATTTTGCACACCCGACAGTTTTGTAATTTAAAATGAGGGATATTTTAGATTGTAGCTCAGAAGCTTTAATACAAAAAATTCTGTAAGTAATGTAGATTTTCCAAATATGTTGTATTTTTTTGTCTCATTATTTCTTGGAAAGCATTTTCCTGAATTCTGACCAATAATTCTGTGATTACATCATAGTCTTCAAGATGAGCTTTCTTGTTCAGGCAAACCTTAAAAGTTTGATTATGCAGTGCTGTTGTAGTCATGTTGGTCCCAGGATATTAGACAGACAAGGTGGGTGAGGTAATATCTTTTATTGCACCAACTTCTGTTGGTGAAAGAGACAAACTTTCAAGCTTGCACAGAGCTCTTCTTCACACCTGGGAAACTAACTCAGTGTCACTGCTAAATACAAGATTTGAACAGATTGTTTAGCATAAATAATTAACACATATTTCAAGGGACCATTTCATCCTCACCCATAACAATTTTACATTAACAACAAGCACTTTGTCCAAACCATGGGAACAGTCATGGGTACTAGGATGGGTCCCCAGTATGCCACCGAAATACCCCGAGAGAACATGCTTCAGTACAGACATAAACCCCCCTCTGATCACATATGCCTAGTTGTCACCTACCACCTCACACTGGGATCCATATGAGGTATCATCAAACAACTACAACCCATGCCCAGTGGGGACCCCATCCTGGAAGAAATCTTTCCTAACCCTCTCTTCTGACCTTCAAACAACCCCCAAACCTCTCCAAGCTCATCCTCAGAAGCAAGCTCCCCACAGACCAGGACACACCAACTCAGTGTCATCAGATCCTGGCAGAACAACAGATGCAAAACCTGTAGATATATCTCCACTACTACAATGATCAACAGCCCCCGCCCCCCCCCAACACACTTTTCAGAATCCCTGGGTCCTACACATACCTGTCACAACCTAACCCAGTGTACTAAATGACCCAGTATCAGTTGTGTGGGTGAAACCAGACAATCACTACGCTATTGAATGAACTCACACAGGAAAATGATAAAAGACAAAAACACCTTAACATCTATGGGTGAACACTTTTCACAAAGCTATCACTTTATATCTGATCTCTCAGTCCTTATCCTCAAAGGAAACCTGCACACTTTCAAAAGATGAGCCTGGGCATGGGTGGCAGGTATAATAGGCTAGGGAAGGCCCCCCCCTTCCCTGAAACCCCCACCCCAAAGATTCACGCTGCTCCCTGCATCCCTCCTCCTTGGGACAGGGGAATGAGGAGCGACATGGAGAGCCAGCGGCTGGCGGAGTGAGAAGGCTCAGCCTGGCACTGCGGGGCAGGCCTTCAGGGGCGGGAGGAGCTGGCACTCAGGGAGGCTGCTGGCAGCTCTTGGCCTGGCTTCACTGTGGTGAGGGTGGGGGGAGGGCCAGCGGCTCAGACCAGAGCTGGGGCTGGTGGGCCAGGGCTTCTCTGGTTGGGGGGGGCCCTCAGGGCTTTTCCTTTTACATGGGAGGGGGGTTCAGGGCTCTGGCGTGCGGGGGGATGGGGCCTTGGGTGGAAGGGGTGGGGCCGGTGAGCTAGCATCCCCAAAGTGGATTGTTCACCCACCGCCCATGATCCTGGGATCTTAAATTCATAACTTTGTTAGACTGAACAGAGACACTAGATTTATGGCTTTTTACAACAATCTGAAACCCACTAATAACCCCTCTCCCACCCCTTTGCTTCCATTTCCCCCCCGCATCCTTTCCTCCCTATGACTGGAGGGGTGTTTACCTTGAGTGGTCCCTTGAAATGTGTTAACTACTTATGTTAAACAATCTGTTCAAATCTTGTATTTAGCAATGACACTTTGAGTTAGTTTCTAAGACTGAAGAAGAGCTTTGTGTTAGCTCGAAAGCTTCTCTTTCACCAACAGAAGTTGGTCCAATAAAAATTCCCCTATTTCAACCAGGTGACCATGAATGATATCACTCTCCTGAGGCTAACACAGAAAGATAAAGACCGAATGTTGCATGAATGTGACCAAAACCCAGGGCCATTCGCTGCCATGCTTTGTGTTGCAATGATTCCAGACTACTTGCTACTGGCTTGGTGTGGTAAAGTGTCCTACCGTGGAGGACGAAATAAGGCAGCCCTCCCCAGAAACCTTCTGCAAAGGCTTTCAGAGTACCTCCAGGAGAGCTTCATGGAGATGTCCCTGGAGGATTCCCGCTCCATCCCCAGACACGTTAACAGACTTTTCCAGTAGCTGTACTGGCCGCGAATGCATTCCAAGTCTTCAGGGCAAATCAAACATTAAACACAATTGCTTTTAACCCCTGTAGTGTAGTTACAAATGTGCAATCACCAGAGGTGCCTTCTCCACCTTCAGGGTCCGGCAACCCGCCTTGGAAGGGTATTGGCTCCAGGGTGATGAAAAGGTCCTGGCTGCTGGGGAGAATGGATTCTCTTGCCTGCTGCACATTCTCCTCCTCCTTCTCCACAAAATCCTCCTCCATATTGCATGAGACTCCCCCCTTGCAGGTGTCCACGAACAGTGGTGGGGTAGTGGTAGGGGCCCCCCCTAGAATGCCATGCAGATGATCATAGAAGTGGCATGTATGGGGTTCTGACCCAGAGCAACCATTTGCCTCCTTTGTCTTTTGGTAGGCTTGCCTGAGCTCCTTAACTTTCATGTGGCACTGCTGTGTGTCCCTGGTGTAGCCTCTGTACCATGCCCTGTGTGATTTTGGCATATATATTAGCATTTCTTTTGGATCGGAGTTCGGCCTGCACAGATTCTTCTCCCCCATACAGCAATCACACCTAGTGTCTCCCGTTCGTTCCATGCTGGAGCTCGTTTGCAATTCTGGGACTGCATGGTCACCTGTGCTGCTGAGCTCGCCACACTGACCAAACCTTCACCTTCACCTTGTCTGATCGGTCCATCAGCCCTCACAGAGAGAGCGCCAATCACAACACGTCAGACATGTTGTTCTAGCCAGTCCTCCAGCTACCTGCTGGCTAAGCTGTCAGTAGCACTAGACACCCGATTGGCATAGTGCACAGCAGCCCAGAACTCCTGAGCGATCTGCCAACTGCAGCCTCCCAAACAGCTGGGATTACAGGCACGCGCCACCACGCCAGGTTGCTGACCAAACAAGAAACAAAATTCAAAAGTTCCTGGGGCTTTTCCTATGTACCTGGCTAGTGCATCGGAGTTGAAAGTGCTGTCTAGAGTGGTCACATTGGAGCACTCTGGGATAGCTCCTGGATGCCAATACCGTTGAATTGCACAATGCTGCGTCTGCAGTACCCCAAATTCAACCCAGGAAGGTCGATTTTAGCGCTACTCTCCTCACCGGGGAGGAGTACAGCAATCAATTTTAAGAGCCCTTTAGGTCAACGGAACGGGGTTTGTTGTGTAGATGCATTGCTTATAAAATCGACCTAACGCCGCAAAATTCGACCTAGCCTCATAGTGTAGACCAGGGCTAAGGGCTTGTCTTCACTACCCGCCGGATCGGCGGGTAGCAATCGATCTATCGGGGATCAATTTTTCGCGTCTCGTTAAGACGCGATTAATTGATCCCCGATCGCGCTCCCCGTCGGCTCCGGAAATCCACCTCATCGAAAGGCGGAAGCGGAGTTGACGGGGGAGCAGCAGCGATTGACTCGCTGCCGTCCTCATGGCCAGGTAAGTCGATTACGATATGCCGACTTCAGCTACGTTATTCACGTAGCTGAAGTTGCGTATCGTAGATCGACCCCCTCCCCTAGTGTAGCCCTGGGCTAAGTGTCCTTAAGTGCTTACAGGATGGGCCCTATATTTTTGGTAAAGCTTGTCTGAAATTAAAGCCTGGCTAAATTCTTATAAGCAAAGAGATGTCTTAGGAGCAAGGTGATGGTAGAATTATTAACTCCTAAGAAACATAAGGGTATACCAGAGTTTCCTGTATATCACCCTAAGTGTGGTGATACAAACAGCACCACTCTATAGTTGGGCTTTAAGACTCCAAAGGTGGAGAAGATGAATTATTAGTGAGATGGTATCTAGCTACACACAGAGATATGCTATCCAGTTTGCGAGCTGATGCTGTATGTGAAAGGATATATCGTACGACAGAGATTTTGATTATCACGTTTTTGTGACCCTTTAGCTTAAGCTGTGTATAGCAAAGGGTTCTATGCTGTAGTCCTATATAGTGTTTCCTCTCTTCCTACATGAGTAAACATTGTTAATACACATGCTTTAAAACTGCTTTCATCTCTGATTCATACAACTTCTCTGTGAAGTAGCCTTCAGTGCGCTGACAACATGAACATAGGGTTGTATTGCTTACTCTGTTTTTTGTTCTCATTCAAAGTTCACTCAGATCTTGGGTGTGAGCTCTGTTCTCTTTACCCTTCCTGCTTACTCTGCTGTGGCCTGCTATCCTTGGCCGAACAGCTGCTGCTATTACACCACCTTTTCCCCATCTGGGAGGGCAGATGGACTAATCCATAAACAGCCAATATTTGTTCATAGATCAGTTCCTAGACGGGGATAAATTGAACAGTTGACAACCTTCCCAAAGATTCTGAATGTGTCCATGCTTGGGCTATGTGCCACAAAACCAGTCTTTTACTACATATAAATGTTGAAACAGTGGAAAAATGTAAACTAAGAAATTGATGATGTGTGGCCCAGGTGCTAAGAACACTTACATTTATTACCTTATTCCTTTGTAACGCTTTCTGTAAAACAGTACATGGTTCAAGAACTTCCACTCCCTTTTCCTTTCCCTACCAAACAACAGCAAAAAGTCTTCCATAGATACAGCATGTACTGTGGCATAATAAAAGTAACATTTGATTTTTGATTTTGCATCATCCCATAACCAGGAGGAGTGTGTAGGTTAGAGAGCTTTTTTTTTTTTTTTTTGAAAGGTGTTTTTTGAAGGTTAAAGAGCATTTTTCATGTTCCAATTGAAGTTGTATTGCTTTTCATTGAACATTGTAATTGTGCTTTACTGCTTATACATTTAGTACATACTCTTTGTGTTAAGCGAATCAAAAAGTTATTTGACTTACGTATTTTCAGACCGTCACAATTTTCCCCATAGTTTCTTTAAAAAAATAAAGAAAAAAAGAGAGAAATCAAATCCTTTTTTGCTCATTTCTTACTGGATGGATACCTTCTTCTCTACAGTGTATTTGATGCCATCTGACAGAACACACTTTACTGTAAGAAAAACCTCTTTGTCTGGCAAC
The DNA here is from genome assembly GCA_033296515.1 of Macrochelys suwanniensis. NCBI lineage: Eukaryota > Metazoa > Chordata > Testudines > Chelydridae > Macrochelys > Macrochelys suwanniensis. The sequence continues at coordinate 38,944,979 of CM065783.1, forward strand.
TTGTTTCTTAATAAACCTTAACTAAAATCAGTCATTACATTTTAGGAATAAAAAATGTTTATAGGGATCGGTTTTTCTTATGCCAATTAAACAGCTTAATTTAATTATGTATCTCTACCTTTACAGATCTTGATTTTTTTTATGTAAGTCAGTAAGATATATTCACCTTGGCAGTCAATTATGCTAGACCAGTTCCTCTACAGCAATATTTATTCTTTTCCCTTCTTACCAGACTTTACTGGTCCTCTTGTAGACTCTGTCCATTATCCCACAAGTCAATATTAATGAAGAATCTTTAGGTAACTGTAGGTTACTGGAAATGGGAACTGCGGTTGCGACAGTTCCATAAAGAAAATGATACATTTCACTTCCAAACATATGTTGTCACAAGAATGGTAACAAATTTTAATTGAAGGGTAGAATTGCTTTTTTGTATAAATTGGCCCATGTGTATTGTGTGCTTTTCACCTTTGTTCACCATCTGTCCTGGCTGAAACTGATGTCTGCCATCTGAGGACTGCCTCCCTGATGCTTAGTTTTCTGATTAGATGCTCATGGCACCCTTAAAAAAAAACCCCACACAACAAAAGATAATAGGGAGTCTTTGTATGGTGCACACTTCTATATCCCCAAGGCGCTTTTGTGTTTGCACCTTTACAGCAGCCTTTTGTGTGTCCAGACCCCAGATGGTTGCCTGCAACCGCAGGCCTTTTGCAGAAGAATCATACACAAATTGTGTAATGGAAAATAAACTGTATTTACTGGGCTTTGAAGTAAATGAACATTTCCAAGTTTAACAAACAGGCTCTGAGGGGAAATTGCCAAAAATGCATATTAGTGCAAATCTTGGTGAAATATTTAAAGAATTGATAACATTACTTAAAAATTATTTACTGGGTGCACTGAAAAATAAAGGAGGGCAGAAACTGAAGATCGAAGGCAAAAATATAAAATTATTAGGATAAAAGTCAAATATTTGTAGCTAGAGGTTAGAGCTGGGCAAACAATGCAAACATTCCTGTTTTTAAATAAAAACACTTGTGCCATGTTCTTTACTGACAAACATTTGAGTGATGTAGTTAGTTGTGTTGGAAAAACACTATCAAGAAGCAAATTTCAAAGTTGCAAGGATGCGTATTCACAGGAATTTACAATTGCAAATATTCTTGCTGAAAGACCTTGTGCGCTTATCCAGTCAGGGAACAGAAACAGTAACCTGTGGTTTAACTGAGACTCCTAAGACTCCAGCCTGAAATACTGGTAATCAATCTGAGTTTAAGTAATAAGAATTTAAAAAAAAAGATATTAGTCAAATTCAAATAATGGCTTAAAAGTGATCTGTTCACAAATATTTTGGGAGAAGAAAGTCTAAACATACTGAATAAAGTATTGATGTGGTTATTTCCTCAGCTCTCCAATAACAGAGTTCTTCTAGTTAAGGAAGTAGTAATTGAGAGAGAATATTATAAAATATAATGGAAGATGAGAGCTTGAAATAGTAAAATTACTGCAATATTAATTGACTATCTAATGTTTTGATGAGGTTGAACAGCTGGAACACGTTGAGTGACAGTGATAGTGTGTGTGTTTTTCTGGATGAATACATCTTTAGTCCTTGGCATTATTAAAGCTCTGTCTTGCAGAAGATTGGATTTTTCCTGAGAAAACAAGGGACTAATCTGGAGTTACCTTTAAGTAAAGAGATTCTGTTTTGCAAGGAAGAAACCTTGAAGGAGAAATGCTTATTTTGGATCTATATTTCCACCTGCTTGACATTTATATTTAGAAATATACTGGAAGTTATCTGCTAGGGTAGCTAAGGACACCCTGATGAAGCAAAAACCTGTAACTAGTCTGTTACATTTTCTTAAGGTATTACATAAGATAAAGCATGGTAGTGCATATATTCTTTAGATTTTCATAAACAGATAATGTATTTACATTTGGGTGACACTTCTATCCAAATTAACAGAGTATCATGACAGAATTTGCAACAATAGCTAAATAATTGACTAAATTATTTGTCAGAGGCATTATACTGTAAATGGAAGTGTTCTTGGTTTGAGGCACAAGAGAAGGAGGGTTTATGTCTGTGTGTGCGCATGCGTTATGATCTCTGTTTCTAAACATAGATATGGCCCAATGTAAGGGGTTGAGGAGTTTCCAGGAGTAGTTGCTTTGGGTCATTGTATACATGTTAAAAAGCAGACACCATAGCAGTAACGTGTTACTAACTCCAATCCCAAAGCTTTACTCATGAGGGGACCACACAGGTATGTTTTGTCAGCTTGCTGGTACAATAAATATGTGAAGCAGTAAAGGAGAAATGGACTGTGACTTACTCAGTGTGCTGATGATACCCAGCTGTAAGTCTCTGTCACATACGTTTTGGCATGGGTAGTGGAATGTCCAGATGATCTTAGGGCTTGGATGCAAACTAGCTGGTTTTGAGTCAATCCAGATAAGGCTGAGATAATGTTGATGTGTTGGGCAAAGCACCTGGATGAGTTGATGAGGATTATACTGACCCCACTAACTGAAGGAAAGTAACTGCTTTTTGTAACACGGGTGCACAGTGTACTGCACCAGTAAGTGTATTGTATCCTGGGCTGGTCTTAGATGCTCCAGGACTAGTCAAGGACACTTATACTCACCTGCCCCTGGTAAAAAGAATTTGACTTTGTTTCTCAGAGGTTGATCTTGTCACAGTTACCCTTGACTTTGTTAATTTGAGATCAGATTGTTGTAATGCACACTACAAGCAGCTACACACTGAAAGCCAGTACAGAATGATTTCTTGTTGCATCAATGGAGTTTCAACCCAAGAGCATATTATACCAAAGCTCCAGGATCTACAATAGCTGTCTAACTTGTCCAGGCAGAATTCATGGCATTGTAATGCCTTAAAAAGATCTGAATAAGTGGGAGACACTTACTTGAAAGGCCACCTCCCCATGCCAGACTGCTGCAGTTGAGGTCAGCAGAGGCATTTGTGCAGAGCTCCCTCATTTAAACAGGAAAGAGCTGCTAACAGATAATTTTCCATGAGGGGGTCCTTTACTTTGGCATTGAGTCCCTTGTGCTTCCAGAACCCAAAATAGTTAGGATAGGTCTTTTAGCATGAATTAGGCTTTCTCGCAAGTATCGTTACTGCTGTGGGAGGATTTTTATCTTATTATGTCTTCTGGGCAATATTAATTTTGTTTACTGATAGGGTAGGGCAAGCGGTCAATTAAAATATTTATTTGAAAGTTATGTTTATTTTGTGTAAATCTAAATAAAATAGTTGCGATGACTTTCTTCTGTTGTCCATAATGTGGTGGCATGGCTGCTATTTCCAACTACATTTTGCATGAAGAAAAGTCATACTTTTGGATACCAAATCCATAGAGAAATCAATTTAGTTCTGACAGTTGAAACTGACATAACCCGTGAGACCATGAACTTTGATGAAGATGGGATATGAGTGAAATACAAAAGGATTTATAAGACGAATTTTCCTCTTACCCCTGGATATTGTATGCAAATATTCTGAGAAACTGGTTATGTGTACAGGAGGGTTAATTGGTTATGTTATTGGATATAAACTATGTATTGAACTTTGGAACCAAGATTTTCAGAAGAGATTAATGATTTTGGGTACCCAATTTAAGACCCCTTAAAGGGGACTATTTTTAGAAAATACTGAACACCTACCCTTTTAAAATCAGTCTCCTTTAAAGTAGCTCAAATTGGTCATGCAAAAGTTGTGGGACCCAATATCACTGCCCACTTTTGAGAAGCCATGTGGAATACCCTTTACGTAAGGTTAAATTATGTGGTCTTGAGGGCTGGGGACAGTGGCGTAGCCAGGTTTAGAGCACAGGGGGAGCAGAGCTAAAAAAAGGCGCCGGGAGCAAAAAGCGTTGGGAGCAAAAAAAGGCGCCGGGAGCAAAAACAAATGCTCCGCTCTGGCTGCAGCGTAGGAGCAAAAGGTGTCGGAGCACAAAAAAGGCGCCGCTTCTGTTCAGTGGGGGAGCGGCCGCTCCCCCTGCTCCCCCCCCGGCTACGCTATTGGCTGGGGAGTCTGGACCAGTATATACAGCCTTTCCCCTTTATAACAGTGGTTTGCATTGAATCCAAGGGTATATGGTAGAGACCCAAAAATGTTACAACTTCTGCGCAGTGGCCTCTGTGAAGTGAGCAGTTGGTCTCAGTCCAGTTCCTAGTAGCAGTTCATATAATTAAAGCCTGAGTTGTGGGGTTTTTTGTCTGCACTACACAGCTTTTAGTGACTTGGCTGTGTCGCCACAGCCATGCTGCTAAAAGTCGTTCAGTGTAACTGCTGTTTGTCGGCTCTTCTGCTGACAAAAAACTTCCACCCCCAATGAGCAGGGTTAGCTTTGTTGGCAGGAGAGCGCGCCTGCTGACAACGCAGTGTTCACACCAGCGCTTGTCGTGGCAAAATTTTTGTCTGGTTGGGAGCGGGGGAGGGGTTAACACCTCTAAAAGACAAAAGTTTTGTCTTTCAATTGCCAGTGTAAACATCGCCTCAGGCAGTCTTGTTGGTGATCAGAGAACCAGTACGAAAGAACCAGAGACGGAATTCACGGCTATTCACTGGGGGGGAGGGATAGCTCAGTGGTTTGAGCATTGGCCTGCTAAACCCAGGGTTGTGAGTTCAATCCTTGAGGGGGCCATTTAGGGATCTGGGGCAAAAATTGGGGATTGGTCCTGTTTTGAGCAGGGGGTTGGACTAGATGACCTCCTAAGGTCCCTTCCAACCCTGATATTCTATGATTCTATAGGTGGTCCCTTCAGGTCAAGATTGAATAGTAATGTGACACAGCTGTTCCTGTAGATATCTATCTTCTTTCTAAATAAAGGAAGGTTTTTCTCCTCGTCATCTGGAATTTAGTAATTACTAGAGATGAGCAAGAGCAAAGAATTTTGTTTTGGATCAAATTTGACACATTTGTACTGGTCTTTGTCACTTTGTTTCATCTGTTTTTCTCCCATCTGAACTTAAAGTGCCTGAATTTCAAGTACAACCAATTCATCAAATGCATCTCAACATATCTTTTATTATGTAAGGTCGTAAGCTCTTGGAAACTAGAGCTTTGTCTACACTGGCAAGTGAAAGACAAAACTTTTGTCATTCAAAGGTGTTAAAAAACACCTCTGAAAAACACCTCTGAAAACTGCTCTAAAAAACCACCCCTCCGAAAGACAAAATGTTGTCGAGGACAAGTGCTGGTGTGAACAGTGCTTTGTTGGCAGGAGCACTCTCCTGCTGACCAGGGGTGAAAGTAACTTAGAGGACTTACCCATACGCCGGAGTTCTGAGCGGAGGTGTGGCCTCAACCGGAAGAGGCTGATTTAAAGGGCCCGGGCCTCCGGCCGCTGCGGGGATCCCCGAGCCCTTTATAGCGCCGCCGAGCCCCGCTGCCCAAGCTCCAGGGTGATTTAAAGGGCCTGGGGCTTCCTGCAGCAGCTGGAGCCCCGGACCCTTTAAATCACCACCGGGGAAGCCGGTCTGGTCTGGCACAGCGTACCGGCTCATGCCGGTACGCCATACCGAACCATACCGGCTTACTTTCACCTCTGCTGCCGACAAAGCTAATGCCGCTCACTGGGGGTGGAAGATTTTGGTGGCAGGAGAGCTCTCTCCTGCTGACAAACAGTGACCTACAGTGCATGCCTTTTAGCGGTATGGCTGTAGCAGCACAGCTGTGTTGCTAAAAGCTATGTAGTGTAGACATAGCTTAGGGCTATGCTACTTTGTATGTTTGGAAGTTGCCTCATACTTTGTGGGTGCTACAAAAAACAAGAATGGTTGTGTGGCTAGATGAGAGATGGTTTTAAAAAAACAAACACATTTACTACGGTGTATATGAAATTGCCAAATTTGGTCCAAATCCAAATTTACCATGAGTTTTAAAAATCTCAGCCTAAAATGGTTTCTGTGCTGATGTGATTGTTCTCCATTTTAAGTATAAAATATAGCAAATGCCATACATTTACAAAAAGAACAATAAAGGCAGCAAATAGCAATTTTGAAGGGTGATCACTTTCATTATTTAATTGTTAATGTATTTGTGTAATAGAGTTTGCAGAAAAAGAAGGCATCCTTTTTTTTTTTTTTTGAGAGGGTGGTGTAACTTCCTGATCTAGCTCCCTGTGTAATGGGACTTATTTTAAAAATACTCTTCTTAGTTTTGCAGTAAAGTATTTAATTGTAAAAATATCATGTCTTTGGTAAGCGGTTCATTATTTTTCATTGAGAGGCTCATCATATAGGAGGGTTAAAAACCAAGGATTTTATTAGAGGATGACCACATTTTGCTAAAATAACCTGTAAAATGAGATGTAAAAAAGAACTTGCAAACACTTGTGCACATGCTTAACTTGACTAGTGTAAGTAGTCCCATTGACTTTAAGACCTGCATAAGGGTTTGCAGGACCTGGGCCTTAAAAGGTATAATGAGCAACCATGAGAGGAAGGATGATGATCCAGTGGTAGGGCACCACTAGCTTCACACTTCACACCTTGTTTCAAGTCTCTGCTGTGCCCCAAACTTCTGTGTGTGACTGTGGGTAAGTCATTTAGGTCCAGATCCTCTAAGGTATTGAGGCTCCTCATTTCCATTCAGTGAAAGTAAGGAGCCTCAGTATCTGATGAACCCTGTTCTGTGCCTTCACTGAACCACATTGACTCCTCGTGCATGTACTTAAGTGTAGTTCTGATTATTTTCAACTAGGAACTTGAAATATCCACTCTCAAGGGCTGATGGAGGCTCATGACATTGTCAACGTGAAACCCGTACACTTAGCGATGGGAGTTGGGTGTCAAATGTCACACGAGCAAGGAATCTCAACAAACTTTTGGTTACGGGGAGAGAGGGGGTCGCTGAATCTCTGTGTCATCTTATCCTCTCTATAGTAGCAGTCAAGTTTAATCTATATTGGCTTTTGCAATTAGGTTTTTCTTTCAACATACTGTAATTTCCTTATGCTTATTTACTCATAATTGAATGCATTGGACAACGTTCATTTCTCTTAGATGGCTGTCTTGCAATTCTGACAGGCCTTAGTAATCTCCCATTTGGGAGATAGAAAAGATTTTCTATATGGTCATCTAATAAAATCACTATTTCCTAGTGTATATTTTTGTTGAACCTTCCTTTTTAGATGCCATGATCATACCTTTATTCTGGCAGGGAAAATTCTCAAGATCATTTCCTAATCAACCTCAGGGAATAATTATTTAAAGCTTGTTTTTTTGAGTTTTTTTGGTGTGCAGTTCCAAACATCTCTACCACAGGGCTGAATCACTGTTGATTTATGCTACATAGAAAATGTACGCAATGAAATTGCACAGCTTTAGTGTGCAAATAACGTCCTGTATTGGCCATGACCAGCTAACACATTTCCAAACACTACTTGCTATATCTACACTAGGTGGAAATTCCTGTTTAAAATTCTTAGTTAAAACATGACCTTTTTCCCCCCACAAGTCAAGACATAGGCAAAAAGGTCTATCATTTCTATCCATATACAAACAGTATGTGTCTGTCCTCAGTAACCAGTGTAGGCAGTAGTACCACTTTCTATACACTCAAGTAACAGTATATTTTGCATATGCATTGTGTTGGCCAAATCTCCCTGTTCCCTGATTGTTCTCAGTTGTTTGAGTTTCAGGCCTAAGTACCCAAGAAGATCTGGGAAGATAAAAGGGAAGAAGTTGTTGAGTTGCAAAATTGCTCTTTAATTTTCCATTGCAGATTTTTTTAAAATAGCACCTACAGTCTCTAAATAGGATTGCGGGTCCATTATTTTAGTCACATTATAAATGTAGTAGTAGACATGGTCCCTGCACGGAAGAACACATGATCTAAGAAAATAGGTAACAAATCTATCCTACAAGATAATACTGATTCTGAAAGGGCTTATCCTTAGAAAAATAACAGCCCTGTTTAAGGCTGAGAAGAGGAAAGGATGGAGCACAGAATGTATTTTCTTGTCAAACCAGAGAAATTAAATTTGAATACAGTGACTGGCCTAGGAGTAGAGATCAAGAGAACCAGATCCTCAGAGGTACAGTATTTAGGCTACAACCTTGCTTTAATTTCAGTGGAATTTAGGAGCCTAAATACCTTTGCGGATCTGTGTCAGAAAACCTTAATCTCAGGGTTGTAGCATGCCTCGCAAAGGCCCGTTGCTGGTTTTCGAGTGGGAAGCAATGGAAATACTTACCCAAACTTTTTCAAACCTAGAAGACAGTTAAAGTTCTGATTGATTCTTATATTTTCTGTTTCATCCATCTCTAATGGTTACCTAAGTGGTGGAGAGAGAGATTTTGGAAGAGGGGAGATATAGGGTTAATATAACTCTCACTGTATGCTTTTAAAAAACATTTGTGGGAGTTCCAGAACATTTGTTCCAAGGCTGTTCCTCTGTCCCAGGAGTACATTGCAACTGTTTCACAATTCCCTCCTGTTTATGGTGTGAATCATCTTTGAAATAAGATTTCTGGATTGTTACTGTGTGTCACTCTGAAGCCTAGAATGTCTGAATCCGTGTGAAGCGATGGAAACAGCTACAAGCAAGGGTGAGAGATCTTTTTGTGTGGAATATCCCCAGGTTCAAGCATCGCTGGGATTTGCAGTTGGTCACTGTCCAAGTTTTAAGTTCTCAGCCATTTTGACTTCATGAATTATACCTGTGTGACAACAATGTACATATCTATGCCATTGTACTATGAGAGGTAACTCAACTAATGTCCACCCTTTCTATACAGCTAATTTTCATGCAACCATTTAATTGGTTGTATGAAAGAGACTACGTCGATGGTAGATTACTGGCTCAGTTGCCACACCCTTCCAACATCATGGGCTTTCACTAATGTTTTGCTAACACTGCTGCTAGGAATGTCCCAATGAAGTCTATCAAACAAACAGCAGCTATCATAAATAAGGGAGGTCCACCTCCAATCTCTACAGTTTTGGGTGCTGAGGTTTGTTTTTTCATTTATCTCTACTTTCCTAAATATGTGTCACTGCAAAACACACTGGGAGAGTTATTTTAAAATATCATTTTATTTAAAACTGAACAGCCTTAAATGCAGCTGGACCAAATTTTATGGAAAACTCACATTCATGCAAGTCAAATTGCTAACCCCAATGATTTTATATTTGACGATGTTGTAAACTTCATTTTAACCCTGATTTTAAAGAGAGTAGCAAACTCAATCCTCAGAATATTCAACGGTTTGCATGTGCAGAACTTGCACCCCTGCTGCCCTGAAACATCCTTTCAGAGGAGTAGTTTGGTAGTTAAGTGGTCCAGTCTAGGCTTTAAAGTTTAACACTCAGTTCAGATGAAAGTGAAAATTCACACTTCTTACTGCTTTTGTTTCAGATTGTCTGGCTGGAGATTCCAGTAGAAAAAAATGCATGAGTTCACACTGGGAAAGCTATCACCACCAGTAGGGTTAAAAATGTCACTTATTTATTTTTTAAAAAAGAAAGCTTACATCGCAGAGAATACAGCAAAATCCACAAAAAGACCATATGTCCTGACCCCTTTGAATTTCTATTGTCCCTGCACACAAGGAAGAGTTCTTTTAAACCTTAAGATGTGTATTATTTCAAAGACTTTTTTTTTCTGTATTTGAGGATTCCTTAGTCCATCACCTGGTCTTGAGGTGACAAATGTCTGGATAATAGTAGTGAAGTCAGCATCTGAAAGAGAAGGTTTCAACTTGCTAGTCAGGCACAAGTGTGGGGGGAAAAGCACATTTGCAAATTATTGAATGGGGTTTTGAATCAAAGCCATTATTAGCATCACAAAACATTGGGTTTCATTTTAGCTAAATAACAGAATTAATAAAAACAGTGTTGGGGGGGGGAGCGGGGAGAGCCAGATCTTGCACTATAGTTTTCACATGCACAACAGTGGATTCTAAGTCAGTGACGCAGTTTGCTTGAGCAGATCACAGTGCAGGATGGGGCCATATTTATGAGTTGTGTGTTTATTTAGCATCAAAAAGTTTGCCAGGAGCTATACAGGCCTATGAAAAGACTGGTCTCTGTTCCAACAGCTTAAAACTTGAAGCCATGATCCTACAAAAATGTACGTATCACATGTACTTAACTGTACCCCATGTGAATAGTCCCTTTAGATTTTCCGGGACTACTTACCAGTAAAGCTAAGCACACTTTAAATCCTTCCAGGATCATGGCCTAATCAGACCCCTTACACACAAAGAGGGTGGGGTGTAAGAATGGATAGATTTGCAAGATTTCCCTCCTGTTCCTTCTCTTTATTACACTCCACACCAGTACGTTGGTAGGGTGATTTTTCAGAGGTGCTGGGGCAACCTTCGCTTCCATTGACTTTTGCGGGAGCATTGGCAAGGTGCGCTCAGCACCTCTAAAGTTCATGTCAACAACGTGTTCTGGTACAGGCGGGCTGTATGTGTGTTTAAACAAACAGAAATCTTCAGGTGCCAAAGGAGAAGCTGCACACAGGCGCTGGAACAATTTTTATAGTAGGGTGCTGATGATGGAAAGCAGGTATTTGGTGTTTGTACCAGGGCTTAGATTCGTAATGATTATTTCCTGGAGCCCTCCCCCATCCAGGGGGGAGCAGGGGGTGCAACAGCACCCCTAATTCCAGCACCACCGGTTGCACATGATGCTCCCATGCATCCTTTGTGACCCAAGGGGTTAAATAATGCAGCGCTGGGCTGGCTCAGTGAACTAAGAGTGCTCTTGGTGAGCTCTAGACAGACATGCATAGGAAAGCGTGCGAGGAATGGCAGTTTGTGCAATCGCAAGAGGAGCTCTATTATTACCCAGTGGGTAGGCTCAGGCTTGTGTGCGTTTCGACGTCTGTGTGGTAATGCTGGTGTTGGGGGAAGGGGCGTCACCATCTGTTCTTAATTCCCTGGTCATTGGATTAGTAGCCCTTAGTGATGAGATCAGCAGGATCAGCTTTCCCGATGGGGCACTGCACTCGCTTCAGCTGCAGGCTCTTCCCATCTGGGCTGTCTCTCTGGAGGGGAGAGACAGAAAGAGGAATCTGAGGCATGAAGTAAATTAGCCTTTGAAGGAGCAACAAAACCAGGTCCGCAAAGAGCAGGAGGGTGGCCAGAGGCCAGTTTTCTTCTGTGGGGAGTGACGGCACATTTTCTGCGGGAACAGTTGTGAAGTGTTTCCTGGCTGTGCTGGGTTGCTTCGATTTTCTATTACAAGCTTGTATCCTACTGAGTAAGGAAGTGTTCCCCCCCCTCTTTCCTCTGGCTTGCATGGTTGGAGCCCCACCACACAGATGTGGCTTTCTCACACTTCGTTAAGCAGCCTTCAACTATATCTTTGCTTTTAAATCTGCCTCTTCGGGAGGATTTGCTTGTGCTAAGATACAGCTGCCGGAGTTCGGAAGCGTTGCCCTTCAAGAGAAAAAGATTGTTTAAGGAAATACTTTTGCGAGTCACAGCTCCCTTTTTTTGTTTTGGTTGTTTACTTGTGGTCGACCTTTTCCTCTGGATTTTTGTATTCCCATAACGGACCAACCTAAGAGGTGCTTTAATATTTTTATGGTAAGTTCTTGAAAGGTGAATGTTTTCCACTGATTACGAATGTTGTTTTGATCCGTTATATGTTTAGTGATGTACGTTTTTGAAACAGTACCTACAAGTTTAGAAACTGGTATTTAAAAACACAGTAACAAACTCCGGTATCTGTGGTTGAAATAATATTAATACACATTCTCTTGCCTTTCAGAAATGCTTGTAAAATTCATATTTATTTGTGGTTTTGATTTTCACAACAACAACAACGTGAAAACAAAACCAAAACCCCATAGGTTCGTGCTGCCTGGCTGTGAACTTAGATGTTGGTGGGGCTCAAACAATCCTAGTGTAAACAAAAAATCTGTGTATAGGGCAGATTGTGATGCATCTGTCTGTGCAATATTTTTAGACATTTAGAAAATGACTTTTAGAGGCAAAAGAGGAGACTTCAGCTGAGCTACTTAAAAAAAATTAAATATTAAACGTCTCTTTCACACAAGTTATCATTTTGTCAGTAACCAACCCAAGTTTTTATGCTACGTGTGAGTTCCAGTGAAGAAATATATTCAATCAGTTTGCCCTGTTGCTACTTTTTAAAAACTTCAGGCAAGGATGTTCTTTGAAATTGGTCTGATCCTCATTTGGAGTAGTAATACTTCTTAAAAGCATAAAGAATAATGTCACACTGTTTCCTATTGAATTCCTCAAGCGTAGAAACCCATTCATTCTGGAGGAGAAGGAACGTTCTAGTTTAAGATCAGTAGGTAAAGTTGATGTGACATTTGACGTGTTAATTTAACTGTTTTTTCCTCCCTTGTATTTTGTAAAATACACATTACACAGTGCTGTGGGGTGAGAAGTGTTCTGAATCCAGACTTGATCAGTTATTACTTTGGTCACCGATTTGATATTGGCTGCAGCCCGAGTGCTAGCCAAAACCGATCTTTCACAATGCTTCTATTGCCCTTGGTGACAGAAACTATCCATAACAACATAAACTCTTTCACAATGCAGTGTTATCTTTAGAAAAATAACACCCCTCCCCCCGCAAGGGCTATTCCTAATGTTTGTTTGGTTTGTGCAGTGCAGTGCACGTCAAGGCACAATGCATTTTTAATGTCCTTTCCATAACAAAAGCAGTCTGTCAGGAACATGAGAGTTGCAGTTAGACTTATTTTGTGCTGATGACAGAACAAAGTCAAACATTGTGAATTCGTTTTTAAAAACTATTGGGAACTGGTTTTATAAGATTTGTACAGTGGTGGTATTGTGTGTTCTAGTAGCTAAAGCACAAAACTGGGAGGTGAGGGGACCTGGCTTATATATTCTTCTCTCTGCCATTGATTTGTTGTGTGACCTTGGGCAACCTCTCTGTGTCTCCATTTCTCCATCTGCACTTCCCTACATCACAGTGGTGTTAAGGCTTAATTTATTGATGCCTTTGAAGCACTTGAAGGTCTTCAGATGGATCGTACTGTAAGTACCTTTATACACTGCGAGCTTGTGAAACTAAGAGCTCAACTTCTGCATTTCACTGTTTAGGGGGATCCAGAAACAATAGTTTGGCAGCCCCCCAATGCATGTGTTTTCCTGACCTCCTTTCTTCTTTCTTTGCAGACTTCACTTAAATTCATCTGATATCATCAGTCTTCTTGCTCAGTATTCCTCAGTGCTTTGGTGTGATACAGTGATATGAAGTTCCCTTTTGGGAAATACATTCTGTAATAGTCATGCTGAGATCACTTGCACAGAGGGGCCCAACTGAAGATACAGCACATACTCAGAAATATACACTCACTAGAGCAGACTAAAATTGCTAATTTTTGTTGAGGCTGTTATGACCGTCTTTTATGATTTCATAAGTTTCCTGTAGCATAAGAATTGCTGAGTGATTAAACCATCTCTCATGCTAGTCCCCATGAAGCAACTCAGTAACTTGTCAGACTTCATTGCTGCTTTGTAAACTTAGTGTAATGGATTTTTCCATGTACCAAAAATACTCAAACTGAGCAAACTATTTCTGGCTTGTCTTCCTCCACAGACACTGCTTGTTCCACTTCTTTGTATAGGTCACTAACACTCTGTCCTTTCCTCTGCAGGGGAGGAAAGTGTTATGATGGAGCTTGGTGCTGTTTCATGGATTGTACAGAGGGTTGCATGAGATGGTTATCTTGATGATGAGATGCTCTTGAATTTTACTGACCTTGTGACTAGCCCCTATGACTAGTTTGTTTGTTCTTAGACTGTTGCAGTAATGCACCTGGTAGGGTTAAAATCAGAATGTGGGGTTCTGAGATTGGACTAGCCTTTCGCTGTTAAAAGACCTTGATCAGAATGATTAGCAACCTCATGTTAAAAACATTTCTACCAAATTCCTCTTGGCTTAAAATAAGAGCATGTTTTTATCAGGTTCAAGTCTTGTAAATCAGTGTATTTTTAGCTGTCTCTTCTACTCAGCTTGCTTGGCTGCTCTCTGCAGCAATGCTGACATCCTTCACTTACAATCCCATTGCGCTATGGTAACATTGCTTCAGTGCAAATTTAAGAAGTCTTTCAAAGGAATTCCAAGAACTGTAAATTCCAGCTTAAACAATGGTAATGTAGGTATGCTGTCTGTCTTAATAGAAAATAAATAAAGGTATTTTAGTTATAACCAAGTTTTCCAAGATGGTACTTTCACATAAAGTTTAGTGGAACTTGCACATCCTGGCATCGGGCCAAGGAAAGAGTTACAACATGGAGCAGCAATAGCTGGTATTCTGTGGAGATGCCTTGCTTTATTGTGTGATCTAAGAGACGAACCTTGACTCATGTCTGTTGAATTGTAAAGGAGCCATGCTGACAAACCTCGCTTTAGATTGACAGTGCTAATTTAGATTTCTCTTGCTGAGCCACATAAATAAAGTACACTACTAGAGTATAATAGGAAGAAAAGATCAGGTATGTTGTACTATGTAAATATGTCAGGCAGGTTTTTTTTTCTGATTTCCATTATAAAAACTTAAGACTTTATTGATTTAGTTCCCACTCGCCATTGTCTTATCAAAATTTAATGTAAAAGTGCTGTTTGCACACACACAATTAAATGTTTGCTAATATTTCCATAGAATACCATACTTGAGGATTTATCATTTAAAATGTAAACATTTGCTCTGGGTTAAAACTTGCTAGATAGGGTCCTTTATGGAGAATTGCTGCATACCTGCCTATTTTGAGAGTTTAATGTACCCACACTACACACACCTATGTCATATATCATTTGAAAGGTTATTTCATGTATGTTCCATATCATGCTTAGTCTGAAATGTCAAGTGGTGCCATAAGCTTGCAGGTGAGGTTGAACAATGGTACCCAAAACCAGTGTGATCTCTTTTTATCATTCCAGAAACACTGCAACATGACAATGACTACGTTTTACCCTCTCATCAGTCATTCACTTGAGCTCTTAGCATAATGCCATCCAGAGGGTCATTTTGACCTGGGTCAGCCTGTACCAAGCTCACGATCGCATGTTTTTACATTTTCTTTATCTGGTGATCTGGTCCCTCCCGGCTCCATCAAACTATTCTGAAGTTTGATGTTGAAACTTACACACAAATAGAGCTTTTATTAATCATTCGAGTGCAATTTCAGCACTTTCACCAACTGTCTGATGCTAAGAGAATCCTGTTCCCAGAATCCTCTAGCAAATTCAGACATGCCAATCCATACCAAACTCATGCTTACCACATTCATTCATATCAGCCACAGTAATTCATAATAATTTGGCACCGCCCCAACAGTAAGCACATATTCGCAGAGATCCTAATGATGAATAAGATGATAATGATGTTGACATTTCTAGGTATCATTGAAATGTATTGGATTCTGTTATATTTTTAGATTGTTACGCTTTGAGGTCACAAAAATCCAATTTTGTGTCTTGAAATACTATATTGTCATTAAAATATACACTAAAATATTACACTTTGAAACATTTATATTCACTTCTGATGTGTTTATGGCATTTATTTTTTTATCCTCCTCTCTGTGGGAATGGTACAGAGTGTGACAGCTTCACATCGTACCTTATCTTAAAGTAGACATAATAGGCTCTCAAATGATGAATGAGGTATGTATGTGTATAGGGAGGGTACATTAAAGTTGGTTAAATTGCTGTTGTCTGCCACTCACCTAAGACTTGTCTCATACACTTATTTTTCTTGTAATTTTTTTAACTATAAATCCATGTCACACTGTTTGCAACCCCACTCTCCACAATTTTTGGTGTGTTAAGCTTTCTCTTTAAAATTAATTTTATCGAGTGTTGGTGCAAAGTATGGATTACTAAGCAGACTATTGATGTTAGTTGGTGTACATACTGTTATAGGAAACGGTGTTGTCACAGTCAGAAGCCTTTTTTCCCCTAGAAGCCACATTATTCCTCTATAAAGTAGTATTTTAAACTTTTTTTCAGATAGAGCAGGGGTGGGCAGACTACAGGCCATGTCTAGCCCATCGGACCTTTTAATCCAGCCCTCAAGCTTCCACTAGGTAGCAGGGTCGGGGGCTTTCCGCGCAGCTCCTGGAAGTAGCGGCATGTCCCCCCTCTGGTTCCTATGGGTAGGGTTGGCCAGGGGGCTCTGCACGCAGCCCCCACCCCAAGCACTGCAGCTCCCATTGACCAGGAACCCCCAATTTCATGAGCAGCCATGGCCTGCCATACAATTTCTATGCACAGATGTGGCCGATAGGCCAAAAAGTTTGCCCACTTTTGAGAGAGAGCATAAAATGCATCTTTCTTGCTAACTTTTTAAGGTTTTTCTTTTGGAAGATGCAATCTTATTTCATATGGATTGTTGGTAAAATATGTTGACTGGATTCGACCATGCAGCCTGAGAACCAGCACCAGAACAGCTCTGGGTTGTTCATAACAAAAATGAATGATAGAAGATCACTCTGAGTTGAGGAAACCCCTCCATTGCACCTTAAGGACTCTCGCTCGTCATTTGGAGATAGGGAGTGATGTATGTACTCGTTGGCTGGCTCTCTCCCAATGTAGGTACTACTTGGAGTGACATAGACTCACTGGTTGGCTGCCAGATGAACAAACTCTTGGACTACTACCTGGTGGGGCACCGAGGAATGACTTTTTGCAATTACAGCAGTTCTTTCTTTTTAAGCTTGAATAGTGGCTTTATTTATTTTTTTTAGAGCTGACACAGTGTGTTCAGTGCTGTATGCTATCCAAAAATGGAATCCCTGCCCCAAGGTGCTTTCATTCTGAAAGCCAGACTTAAAAGCTAACAGGATGCACTGGGAATTTCAGAGGTCCATGGTACCATTTAGACTTGGGGAGAAGTGGAACCTGATTATAATAATCTCACTTCTTATGGGCACCACTGAGGAAGAGGACTATGCAGGATACAAGGGATGTTGCACCTGCAGATGGTAGAATGGAAAAAATGCACAGACTGGAATGGGAAGGAGACAAGACTGGTGTCTGTGGAGCAGTGGTGGCTTTTGGGCGACAAGGTTTGAGATGTGTAGTGGCTTGAGGTTGAGCACTAGAAGCTGGAGCTTGATTTGTGTGCTCAATGTCAATGACTAACAAAGTTGTCTTATGGCCAAAGTGTTAAAGATTCATCATTCTCATCCTTTCAGTTGAGATCAAGCGCTCATAACAAACATGTCTTAACATAAGTTGTTCAGCAAAATTAAGAAAGACCAGAATTGACACCCTGGATTTTTCTAAAGTGGAAACACTCAGAAAAACAGGAACAGAGTTGGAAAAAGTACAGAGAAGGGCAATAAAAATGATTAAGGGTATGGAACAGCTTCCATATCAGGAGAGATTATAAAGACTGCAGCTGTTCAGCCTAGAAAAGAGATGGGGAAGGGGGGAAATAGGATAGAGGTCTATAAAATCATGAATGCTGTGGAGAAAGTAAATTTTTATCTACCCTTCACATAACACAAGAACCAGGGAATCATCTAGTGAAACTATTCTAATAGGCAACAGTTTTAAAACAAACAAAAGAGGAAGTATTTCTTCACAGAATGCACAGTCAACCTGTGGAACTTTTGCAAGGGGATGTTGTAGAGGCCAAAAATATAACTGGATTAAAAAAATTAGCAAAATTCATGAAGGATATGTCCATCAATGGCTATTAGCCAAGATGGTCTGGGACAAAACCCTGTGTTCTGGGTGTCTCTAGACTTCTGACTCCCCCGAAGCTGGGACTAGAGGTGACATGGAATGGATCACTCAGTGATTGCCCTGTTCTGTTTATTCCCTCTGAAACATCTGGCACCAGCCAAAGTTGGAAGGCAGGATATTTGGTTAGATGGACCCAGAGGTGAAAGTAAGCCGGCCTGGTACGGCGTACCGGCAAGAGCCAGTACGATGTGCCGGACTGTACCGGCTTCCCCGGCGGTGATTTAAAGGGCCCGGGGCTCCAGCCACTGCGGGGAGCCCTGGGCCCTTTAAAGCGCCACCGGAGCGCCAGCAGCTGGGCTCGGGCGGCACTTTAAAAGGCCCGTGGCTCCCCACAGCGGCAGGAACCCTTGGCCTTTTTAAGCAGGGGTAGCTGCTAATTTGTGTAGCAATTGAGATGCTGAATGTTAGCATGAATCTCTCTGTGGGCTATGGACAAAAGAGGGAGTGAGAGTTCATTCTGGTTGCCTTCTGTCAAGGCTGAATCCCCCACTCTGGCACTTCAAGTGCGGAAGGTGGGGGCCTGCAAGGATTTTAAAAATTAAATACTTGCCACTCCAGACTTGTATTACACTTCCAAGGTTACAGCTTTTCTCTGACCTTGGCTTGGTAAATGCTGCCACCACCCAAATGCAAAAAACCCCTTGAACCCAGGAAGGAGCACTTGGGAATTTCTCCCTATGGGGTACCCTCAAGCCCTTTCAACCCCTGCTCCAGGGAAGAGCTGAGAAAGAAAACAAAGGAAATTAGCTGTTGCCATCAGCTAATTAAACAACATGTGCACAAATCTCTTAGGACACCAAAAATCCAATTCTGTTCTTAAAAAAGGTAAATGTTATTAAAAATAAAAAGGAAAAAAATACATCTGGAACTTAGGCTTTTGCTGGATTTTAAAGGAGAAATTCCAAAAATTAAGCACCCAAAATAGCTTTCTTGGGAGTTCAGCTTAAAGGTTACAAGCAAACAAAAGCATCTGGGGTTAGCACAGAGGAGATCCACAAGCCAAAAGAAATAAATCTGATTGTGTGTGTCTAAACATTCCTTGTCCCAATGATTCCTTCTAGGTATGGAAGATAATTTTTCATACCTGGTTCAAACCTTACACAGCATCCCTGTTTATAGCATTGCTGCTCTGTGTCCCTGCAGCCCAGAGAGAACAACAGACAACAAAGGGAAGTTTTTCCCCAAATTTAAAAAGTTTTAGCCCTCCCATTGACTCTTTTGGGCAGATGCCCACTCTTTTTTTTTTTTTTTTTTTTTTTTTTTTTTTTTGGTACCTATGCAGGGAGGCTTTTTAACCCTTTACAGGTAAAGCAAGCAGAGAACACCTAACATGAGGGATTTTACAGCTAATTGGCTGGCTGGGTGTCCATAAAAGGGAGCTATTCTCCTTCCCCCCCACTTCATTTATCACACCTTCCTTATTCTGAAATAAGGTGCCTAGTCTAAGGTCTGTCTACACTACAGACCTAAATTGGTATAACTACATTGTTCAGGGGTGTGAAAAATCCACACACCTGATCA
Organism: Macrochelys suwanniensis; assembly: GCA_033296515.1. Classification (NCBI taxonomy): domain Eukaryota; kingdom Metazoa; phylum Chordata; order Testudines; family Chelydridae; genus Macrochelys; species Macrochelys suwanniensis. Next base: position 38,964,253 of record CM065783.1, read on the forward strand.
ACATAGTTAGGTTGGTATAACTCCCTGTCTAGATAGCGCTATGTCGGCGGGAGACCTTCTCCCACCGATATAGCTACCAACTCTCGGGGAAGTGGATTAACTAAGCCTATCTTAGAGCATCTTCATTCACGCACGGCAGAGGTGCTGTGCTCATGCAGTGTTTTAACTTTACACATGCCCTAAACAACATGGGTAGTATTTTCAGAAGTGCTTAGCATTGTCCAAAGTGTGCTCCTGTAGAGATCAATGGGAACTGTGCCCTTTTGAAATTCTCACCCTTATTGTTTTGCTCTCTTTGTGTACTGGAAACGGGAACTTTCTACCTCTGTGTCCTTTTTTGTCCCAACTCCCTCTTTGTTCCCCTCATCTTCCCCTTCCCACCTTGCCCAATCCTGTTGGGCAAGGGACTGGAGTGCAGGTCCTACTCATCCTCCAAATGTGGAGGGGTGAGGATTCTTCATAGTAGGCCTGTGATGATGAATTTGATGGTGTCATCCTACAAAATGCAAGAGAGCTCACAGCTGTAGATTTGGGATGTCTCTCAAACTGAGCATAAAAAGTAAGTTGTGGTGAGATGTAAAATCCACTTTGAAAATACACTAAGCACAGCTTGGATTCAGTAGCAAAGCTAGCATTTCAGAACTGTAGAGTGAATTCTTTTTAACAGAGCCAATATTGTGGGCTTTTTAATAAATATTTCCAAAAAGCTATTCAAAGCTCTCCTGTCCCACTAAAAAGATAATAAAAATTGGTAACTCTTGTGCATTTAATGGACCAAATCATCCTTTTGCATAGTCTAAGTAAAACCTTCAGAAAGTGACATTGGGGAGGAAATCTCTGTGAAGATTCCACCCCCACACACCTTGTCCTGGCAGAAGGATGGGGCTTGTAGAAAAGGATACAGGTCATGCCCTCAAACCTCGGAGATCTATGCAAGCCTAGGGGACTCCGTGCAGAGACACCGGGTGGGATTCACAGGGGAACTTAAGTGCCTAACTGCCTCTGGAGGTGCTCAAATCCAAAACTTTGATCCTCAAAATCCCCACTTAGCTGTCGCCAGTCTCTGGGTGCCTAAATTTGTCAATGGGAATGTGCATGGCTGTCTCAAGTCTTGACAGCACTAAACAAGTTGGTGGCTAACATGCCTAAGCCCCAGCAAGATACACAAAGTAGGCATTCCCTATCTGTCTTGCTGCAGAATCCGAGATGTGCTCACACACGGCTGTAGTACAAGTCTGTTGGATGGCCCTTGAACAAAATACACCCAGAGTAGTTGGTGGTGCCCCCTTATACTCAGTTATCCAGTGCTTGGAGCATCCACCCAGAATGTGGGAGAGATAGGTCAAAATACCTACTCTACCTGATATGGAGCAGGGATTTGAACCCCAACCTTTCCCCTCCCAGATGAGTGCTCCCACTACTGTGCTGTGGAGGTCATCTTTCTCTGCCCCAGTGAATAATTATACAAAGTGAAAGAGCTTCAGCAGAGGAGGGCTGGAGAGAGACCCACCCCATAATTGTTCTTTCCAAGACAGAATATTAATTATACTTGAGCAACTTCATATCTTTAGAAACATTTTGGGCAAAAAAAAGGGTGGAGGAGCTATTTCAAAACTGCCAGGGGAATTTGAATGCTCAATTAACATTAATTTCAGTGGGTGTCTAAATCCCTTTGGATGCTACATTCTCTGCCTACTTAACTTCAATGTGTGAAGCCGAAATTCACATCTGTGAGGGGGTGCAATGCTAGAAGTCATAGTGTTTTTGTGTGTGTGGTTTTTTTTGTTTGTTTGTTTTTTTTTAAAGGATGTTTACTGCACAACAGGATTTACCTAGAATAGTATTGACAGTAGTATGCTTTTTACAAAAAAGCAACAAAACTGATATCACTGTAAATCGTAACATTTTTTTATTCAAAACAATAATTAAAATGGGGTGAACATGAGGTAAAAGGTACAATCTTACAATTGTTACCAGCACTGGTTAGTAAAACTTACAACTGATAAGCGACAAAGGGTCCTGTGGCACCTTATAGACTAACAGAGATATTGGAGCATAAGCTTTCGTGGGTGAATACCCACTTCTTCAGATGCAAGCGGTGGAAAATCATCCGAAGAAGATGATTCGAAGAAGTGGGTATTCGATGATCCAAAGAAGTGGGTATTCACCCACGAAAGCTTATGCTCCAATACCTCTGTTAGTCTATAAGGTGCCACAGGGCCCTTTGTCGCTTCTACAAATCCAGACTAACACGGCTACCCCTCTGATACTTACAACTGATAATCTATTAAAGTCATGCAGAAACATTTAAATCCAAAAGGAAGCGTTGTTAACCATTATATTTAGCCAGTTTAAACAAGTCTTACATTGAAAGGAGATAAACTCTGCCAGGCATGGAATGTTTGTCCCACGTTGTGGGTATTTATATTCAACATCGATATATGTAACACTGCTCTACAGCCAAAATGCTTCTGAAATAAATGTAGTCAAACTTTACTAATTCTGGGTCACTGAGAACGAAAATGATGCTTAAAATTGTTGATTGGCTCTAGTTTTCAAGACATGCTATTGGGTCAGTATATACGACCCTTGACTTGGGAATGGCGGAGGATAAGTGAGTTATAAAGGGAAGGGATCTCAATTTAAACCAGAAACGACTAAAATACATCTTTGACTGGATCTATGAATAAATCTATGACTGGGTTTGGACAGTACTTGCTTTTTAGGCAAAACAATGAATGATGCAATCTGAAGCTGGTATTGCGTCATACATGATATGAATTGCATCATGTTATTCCTAGAAGTCATGGATGATGCAATCATAACGAAGCTTACATCACTCTGCTGAACAGATTGCCCTAGATCAGCTCTAGAAATCATACAGTGTCGTGCTCTCTTACTTGTCAGTGTTTGATTTTGCAAAGGGAGACATTTCTGTTTAGCCAAAGTGAGCAGAGATGCCTCGTACTTGTGTGAACAGTGCAGATAACTTCTGCTATGTTTGTGGTGAAGTGACTTTTGCATCACAAAAGCGCAGTATAACCACTATGGTTAAGAGAGCCTATATCACCTTTCTTTTGGCTGCAAAATTGGAGATCAGGACAAGAGGTGGGCTCCACACATATGCTGTAACACTTGTGCAACAAATCTTCGCCAGTGGTTGAACAGGAAAAGGAAATCTATGCCTTTTGCAGTGCCAATGCTTTGGAGAGAGCCAACAGATCATACCAGCAATTGTTACTTCTGCATGGTGCCTCCAGTTGGGAAAGGTGTGTCAAAGAAGAAAAAGTGGACTGTGCATTATCCAAACATTCCATCAGCTATACGCCCAGTACCCCACGAAGAAGGACTGCCGGTTCCTGATGCACCAGAATCATTCGCACTTGAGTCAGACGAGGAAGAGGAAGAGGATGAAACTTCTGGTCCTGAACCATCAATGTCACAGGACCCACATTTTCTCCCATCCTCCTCCTCTGAACCACACCTCATAACACAAGGTGAACTGAATGACCTTGTCAGGGATTTGGAACTACCCAAGAGTAAGGCAGAGCTTTTGGGCTCCAGACTACAGCAGTGGAATCTCCTGGCAGGTGATGTTAGGGTTTCCATGTTCCGTGACCGTCAAAAGGATCTTGTCCCATTCTTCTTCATGGAAGGTGATCTTGTAGCCTGCAACAACATCAATGGTGTGATGGCAGCCCTCAACATCGTTCATGATCCAGATGAGTGGAGACTGTTGATTGATTCATCGAAGACGAGTCTGAAAGCTGTTTTACTGCAGAATGGCAATGTTTTGCCATCAATTCCAGTTGGTCATGCAGTCCATAAGAAGGAAACCTATGACAACATGAAACAACTTTTGAGGTGCATAAACTATGACCAACATCAGTGGCAGCTTTGTGGCAATTTGAAGGTTGTTGCTCTCTTGCTTGGTCTGCAGACTGGATACACAAAGTACTGCTGTTTTCTCTGCGAATGGGATAGTCGTGCAAGAGATTCCCACTACATCAAGAAAGATTGGCCATTCCGACAGTCGTTGGAGCCTGGGAGGAAAAGTGTTCAGCATCCACCACTTGTTGAATCAAGGAAGATTTTGTTACCACCCTTACACATCAAGCTGGGTCTGATGAAGAACTTTGTCAAGGCCATTGACAAAACACAAGCAGCTTTCAAGTACCTCTGTGGAAAATTTCCAAGGTTAAGTGAAGCTAAGATAAAGGAAGGTGTCTTTGTTGGTCCTGAGATTCGTGAACTTCTTCGAGATGATGCATTTGACCATGCACTGCGTGGCAAGGGAAAAAAGGCACAGAAAGCCTTCCAGTTAGTGGCAATAAATTTTCTCGGAAACAAGAAGGCAGACAACTACAGGTTGTTGGTGGAAAACCTCCTCAAGGCATACAAAAGCCTTGGTTACAACATGTCACTAAAGATACATTTTTTGTGCACTCATCTAGATTTTTTTTTCCACCGACCTGCGGAGCAGTGAGCGACGAGCATGGCGAGCGATTTCACGAGGACATTGCAACAATGGAGAAACGCTATCAGGGCAAATGGAGCCCATCAATGCTTGCAGACTATTGCTGGACAGTGACAAGAGATGCTCCATTTAATGAATACAAGAGACAAGCCAAGAAGCGCCGAGTAGACACTGAATAGGACTAAACTATGGACATAATAGTTTTTTGCCTTTTGTTTCATAATAAATTTTATTTATATAACCCCTTTGATTTTTAAAGTGTTACTATTTCACCTGTCCTGTTTATGTATCATGTAAAGCAACCATAAACACATGAAAAGACCTAGGTTTACAATTGATGATTAAAACTCTATCTACACAATATACATAGACAAAATGTAAAAACTTAAATATCTTAGAGACAGTATCCTATCAGTTGTTTTAATTGTCATATTTGAATTCAGCACATCAAAATACATACTAAATAGCACATTTTATCTCTGAAGCAGACGACTTCTCAAAAATTGTAGACCAGTGTAATTGGCTGCTGCATTGTTCTGGAATAAAATGCGCAGAACCACTACAGGTGCTCAACATTCCACTTAGTGGCCTCCACTGTATGCCTCTCAAATACACAGGTCAAAACAGACTGTTTCTGTCACTCAGGAAGTATGCACATGGTTATCCTAGCTACACTCCAAGAAGTGTATTGCTGAGTTTATAAAATGATTATATTTGGCTCCTGGCTGACTGCTGACTTCTTGAATTATGCTTTCATAAGTGCATGACTTGGAATTCTAGCAGGCAAATGGACTGCTGCAATCCATTTGATAGTTCACTTTAGGCCAAACATCCAAAATATGTAAATTATAATAGTTTTCATTTTGCCAGCATTCTTAAATTTCTCATATATCAAATCTATTTCTGAATTTAACATGGCATCTTCGATCAACAAATGAGGACTGGCCATATTAATATAGACAACACTGACAAAGAGGAGGTCAAAGGTTTGAGACTTTTTAGCATGTTGAGTTGAGGACCCTCTTTCCAATTTGGAGTGGTCAAAAGATTATGATGATAGTGTAAACTGGATGTTATGTTGACTTAAATGCACCTATGCTCATATGTACCCCTTCACTATATTTTTGACTGTGTCACAGTGACTATTCCATGTGATGCAATGTTAATAACTCTTAGGCCGGTCTACACTGACACGTCGGTACAACTTATGTCACTCGGGTGTGTGAATAAGCCATCCGCATGAGTGAGGCAAGTTATACTGACCTAAGCTCCAGCGGGACAGCGTTATGTCGGTGGGGGAGATTCTCTAGGGGATACAGTAGTCCCTTGATTTCTGACACAATCAGCATTTGGGAAATATTTAACTTGACAGTCTTTCACTTGAATGAGAATATTGGTCATTCACTAATAAAAATTGTCCTTGTTACCAAAGAGCATTGCAACATATAAACAAGGTAAAGAAGGCTGGGTTTCTGCAGCTTTAAGAGCTTGCAGCTTTTCCTGCTGAGAGCAGGCAGTTTAGATGCAGTTCCTGATGTTTAAAATTACTACAATTTTAACCCTTTTGGGGTTTAGAGAGCATAGCCCCTTTAAATCTTTTTCCTAAAGGGGGAAGGGGAGCAGTGAGAAAAAGGAGGGAAACTCCAGGGGTGGCTCTGGAGCTCCAGAGAGAAAAGGGGACACCCCAGGACAGGACCCAGGAAGAGCACTGTGCCAGGGAGGCATCGCCTGAGAAGGACAGGCTGGACCCAGTATCATCGTTTAGAGCTGCATGCTGCTGAGAGTACTGGGGCTTGTGATTCTGCATTGGGAATAAGGAGGGAGGCTGTAGCTAGTTAAGTGCGGAGGTGGTCGCTCTGTGTAGCTTTGCAGAGAGCGGCAGAAGAGGGCACCAGAGGGACTGGAACTTTGCTCAGGACTCCTGAACTCTATGTGCAGACACATTGCTCAGTATCTGCCCTTTCAGCCTGTCACTGTGCTACCACTGGGCCTGTGGGGCCTTGGTTTGGATGCAACCCTGTTTTACCGCTCCCCCTATATTTCTCCTGGTTTTTTTTTTCCTCCTCACTTACTTACAGAAGGATGAATTTCCCTTTCTTATATCCATTGCACTTTTCCTGTGGGTGTGTGTTTTCTCTCTGGGGGGTTTGGAACAGGTGCCCCTGGGGTGGGAGGGATTTTTCCTGCTGCATTCCTGTGCACGCTTTCTCTTGCCCAGAGCTGTCTGCAGAGCAGACTCCATCTTGGCTATGAAGGCACTAAAGTTACACAATTTAAATTTTAAAACTTAAAATAAGAAAACTCCCATTGCTTTCAGTGGGAGCAGTTAGGCCAATGCTGAACACTTTTTTTTTTTTTTTTAAATCCCACTCATGTCGAAGTGTTCCTACTATAAATTTGCAGTAATCTCTGAAAACCAAAATTACATATTAAGATGGAAAGGCAATTCAGCAAATATGTGGAAATCTATCGAGACTGTGCGTAGCCTTTTATACTTGTTGGAACACATATTGTCTTCTATCCAATGAGGTTTAAATGCAAGAGGTTTTATAAAATACTTAGCTACACAAGCAGTTTTTGTAACTAATCTTTTTAAACAAGGTATTTTTACATGTGTACAAAGGACTATCTTAGACTTCATATATGAAAAATTCTCAAAATATGTTTTAATAATTGTCAGTACACATGTACTATAATTTTTTTCTTTTCAACCAGCAGCAAATCAATCCATGGGTGCAAATCTGGGGAGGAGACATTTTAACTACAAAGGTAAATTTAGCAGCAGACGTAGGTAGCATTCATTTGTCATCAATTTTTTGTAAAAAACTAGGGACTGAAAATAAGGTTACAATGGAAATGACGCAACCTTAACTATAGCAGTTTTTGTCTGGTACTTGCTATAATGCTGAATACATATTTTTGTTATTTGATAGCCATTACTATTGACTTGGTAACAATCTCTTTCCCATTATCTTTATTTTGTATAGCAACTGTGTTACTATAGATTTAGTGGTATGGGAGGAAGCACTTGAAATTGCTGTCTTGCATTAATGCCCTATTATGCTGCAGTCTTTTTATTTTTTCTTTCAGTGAGCCATTTACAGCATCAATAATTGGCTTGCATTTCCTACCTTAAACCCCATAGCAGGAATCAACAGTTTAATTATGTCCACTCAGATGCATCTCTCTCCAGTAATGCTAAATGATTGCCGATAGGTTTTTTAGAATTATTATTTATTTCATTTTTTATTTAACACGCAACCTAAGAAAGCCAAATTTGGCTGGTGGAGGACGGTGGATAAAGAAAAATCAAGCTAAATGATAGTTATACTCCAGTGACATCCGTATCGTCAATTAACTATCAATATTTCTATTTTAAGGCTATGTTCTATGATGTCGAGGCTGAGTCGAAGGAGCTTTTCACAATTCTTGCCTGCAAAGGATAGCGCTAGAAAAAACATCTGTGTGCACAAGCCATTCATATCTTTTATTCCTAGATTTTGGCTCCCAATATTTCTGTAAAATAGCTCGGAAGTGGGGGAACTAACGAGACATGGTTCTAGCTCTGGGAGCAAAGGGAAGTGTGTGGGTATGCTCATCTTGACTGCTGCATGGGGTGCCTGGTAGGATCACTTTCATGGCAATGCTCAGAATGTTTCGTTAGCTCATATGCTTGGTCCATACCATGGTTGAATTTTTACGCCAAGGAAACCCAACATGTTTGATCCCATATGTGCATACCAGCTTGTTTTTTTCCTTGTTGTTCCAGATTAGGAATTTACCAAGAGAGAGACATTGGTTTAGGTGAGTAATTAAAAGTCAGCCTGGGGCTCTTTCTCTTCCTACAAATATATGTAAAGTCGGTTAAACTATTCCCAGGTGATCGGCGAACAAAAGTTCTCTGTGCTAGCTGGGAAAACCATGGTTAAGAGAGAACATGATGAGGAATGAAAGACACAGAGAAAGGAAAAGACTGACGGAATGGAAGGCAGGTGTGCCGGTAGTGCAGTGGCATCACATGTTAGGCTGGAACAGCTTTTTCCCTTTAGGACAGCAAAGGCTAGAAGCCCGTAGATAGAGCATAACCACCCTTGGGGGGAGGGGAGCAAGGGCCTCTTATTACTTCCTGCCTGTCTCTTCTGCCTTACTAAAGAAACAATGCTTATGAACAGGGAGGGAGCCACGTCTAACTGTCCTGACGGGGGAGAGTGCAGCTGCAGCTTAGTGATGGAGAATGTACATTATGTCTCCCTCAAAAGGAGACCAGGAGATGTTTGGGACAAACGCTTGGGGCAAAGAATGGATGAGATGGCTGGTGGCTGAGGGAACTGCATGAAATCCCAAATGGAGAGGGACAGAGACTGAGAGAAAAGAGACCCAGAGAAAAGAGGAATGAAGTAAAAGAAATAAAGAAAAGCAAAAGGTTCATCTATACTGCAATAAAAGATCTGTGACTGGCCTGGGTCATCTGACTTGGGTTTGTGAGGCTTGAGCTGTGAGGCTAAAATTGCATTGTATACATATTTAAGAGCCTGAGCTCAAACATTTATGCTGCTACTATTAGCCCGAGTCAATGGATCACAGTGGTCCCTTCTGGTCTTAAAGCCTTTGAGACCCCAGCTCTGAGGCTCAGTGCTTTGGGTTTTTTATTACAGTGTAGATATACCTTATTTGTTTCATGTGCAGATGCTTCTGTGATTGGGGGCTGAAAGAAACCCACATTCAAGAATCGGAGGGGTAGCCATGTTAGTCTATATCCACAAAAACAACGAGAAGTCTGGTGACACCTTAAAGACTAATAGATTTATTTGGGCATAAGCTTTCGTGGGTAAAAAACCCCACTTCCTCAGATGCATGGAGTGAAAATTACAGATGCAGGCATAAATATACTCACAGATGAAGAGAAGGGAGTTACTTTACAAGTGGAGAGCCAGTGTTGACAAGGCCAATACAGTCAGGGTGGATGTGGTCCACTCCCAATAATTGATGAGGAGGTGTCTGACTGGATGGATAACCGAAGTGATTCAGAAACAATGGTTCCCTCCCACAGCTTGGGGATTTCCCATTTGAAAGCCTAAACAAAGATTTTTCTCTTCTCCCAAAATCTAATTATAGACAAATGAAATTAAAGCCTTGATTACAACTGCTGTTTGAATATGTTAACATTCATCTCCTTGGTGTTAACTGAAAGCAATGATATTGCTATAAAAATTATGCTCAACTCTGCAATGACCTCTTCAGAAGCTTGAAATACACTTTTTTCCCTTAGTCTGTACAATCTGGTTAACACTGACACATTTTTCCCTGTTCTTTGAATGGAGTCAATATTAATTAGCATGGCTGCGTTTCTCACCATCTAATTACAGAATACCTTGTCTTGTCAGAATAGTGATTTTGATGTTCTGCAATCTTATGAAGGTGCAATGCAAAACTCCCACAGCCTTTATTTCATCCCAGTGAGGCCCTTTAATATGGGTGTGATAAAGAGCAAACAGGGCTGGAGACAGTGCAATGAGGAGAGGACTTGAGAAAATATATATGGTAGTTCGGAAGTGTCCTATTATAAGACCTTTTTGAAAACAAGGCATAATGTGAGCCAATGTGATCATGATATACAATAAGAAGATAATCTAAATGGCCATAAAAAGAAAATGCATCTCCCTATCTCGGGAATATGTTGTTACAGGGGCATGGGAATCTCCTATTACCCTTTACTTTGCTTCAACCAAATTCTATGTGATCACTGGCTGAGCCAAATGTGGCACATAAGAAGAGTGGTGTATACTTCCCAAGGAAAAACAAATTTGTGTAATGAGCGGTGGGTAGGTGAGTGTTTCTCTCCCCCTCCTGTCCCCTCCCCGCCCCATTTTGCCTTTTTCATTTTTTTCAGAGAAAATGACTGGCAAGAAACAGCAGGAGAATGAAATTCCACGTGCCTTCAGCACTGGTTCCGGATAGTTCATTCTCATGTCTGCTCCTGGATTTAGTTGTTGTTGTTGTTTGTTGTATATGTTTCACTGGTTGGCTTTAGCTATATGCCATATTTAGTGGTTTTTCTGTGTGGTATTTGTAACCCCTCTAATACTCATGATGTACGTTTGACCGGTCCTTGGAAGAAAGCTTGAAGGATATTTCCTCTTCCATGGGAGAGCTACCCTTTCCCCATCCTTGGGGGAAAAAATAAGTTTTTATTTCTATATAGAAGCTACTGATATTTTTATACATTTATACAAGTGGTAAGAAGATCCAAAGGTATGTTAGATGTGTAAAGGATATAAACCTACATGCTTCAGAACATATTCCCAAACACTGAAAGCCTGGAGTTAGGAAGAAGCTTCCGTGCCATGAGCAGAATTATTATTGGGGTTTGAAGCATTCCTCTGAAATGACAGAGGGTGTTGGTCTGATTTACAACTGCAGTTCCTATGGAATGCCAAGACTTTCTCCTCTGTGCTCCTGCTTGTGGCAATGCACAGAGGTAAACGATCAGATGAGGAACACAGAAGTCACTTTTGATCACAATCTGTTGGATGTTAAACGTAGTATAAAAATCTGTGCAGGCTGCACTGTTTATCCTCTAACCATGTGGCAACAGCAGAACATGCCTTCATAGCCATGAGGTTCTGTTGCTGTAATCCCCTCCCTGTGTGGCAGCTCTACAGCTTGCAGGTTGCTCAGAAAGCAGTGACATGTTTGAGGAATCATAATCCTATTATGTCCATCCTAGATCTCTGTGTGGGTGGCCTGCACAGGGTAGACTGATATTTTGAAGTCTGTGCTGCCTTGTCCTGACTAGTTTCTGCCCACTGATTATGTTGTAAGGCTCTCCCCCATTGTATCTTGCATTGGCAACTAAACTTGCTTTTGTGATGGGATGACCTAGTCTATTTCCACATCCATCTCTCTGTACTTTAAAACAACCCTTAATTTAATCAAGGTATTTCTTGCACCCATTCTTGTGCCTCTACTTATTATCCTTTCCCTGTTCCTCTTCCACCACCTTTGATATATATATTTGACTTTTTGATGTGGGTTTTTAGATATTTGACACCAGTCCTGTAAATGTGACTTTATGCACATGAATATTGAATGCAATGAGATTATGCATGTATATACAATTTACCCATTTGTAAATTTTTGCAATATCTGGGTCTTAATTTATAAAGCACCAAATGCTTTGGTGGACTAGTGCTGTAAAAATGATGATTCTTTTAATTTATACTGCATATATGTTGAAGGAAAAGAAGTGCGTTATTGATGTCAATGTAGCACTCAGGATAGTGTTTAGTTAACTGATGCAAGTGTAACCCACACACCTCTTGGGTGTGGTGTTCTGTCCCATCTAGTGGCACCGAGACCACTAGAGAGAGAGAAAATGAGTTTGCTCTACAGCAGTGGTTCCCAAACTTTAACATCCCACGAACCCCTTTCACTAAAATGTCAAGTCTCGCGAACCCCCTCCTAAAAATGAATATTTCTGGGGATTTTCTCCCTTACCTGAGAATAAAGTATAAAAGCAGTGATCTTGGAAATATGAATTTTGTGTTTGACATGCTTATTACACACTATTTATTATTAACTATTTATCATTACAGTATTTTTATTACATTCTGAAAACGGCAACACTCTTCCAAGATCTCACTTTCGTAGCTTGTATCACTTTGAATAAGCCTGATATAAGACAAGGCTCCTATGTTTCATCAAGGAATATCAGATGTGAAACAGCGTGAAGGGATTTAAGAAGCCAACTCAAAGAGTTCCTCCTACACAAGCATTCAGGTCTTGAGCAGTCCAGGCAAACAATGCACGTTACAACAAAGCTTAAACTTGTTCTTCATAATAATTTTAAAAACAACACTAGCTGCCTATTTAATTTTAAAAACAGCAAAAAAAATCCACCTCCCTTTCCATTTCTTATAAGGAGTCTTGAAGTTTAAATCTCCTCAGTGTGATAGATATGCTTGCTTTGATCTGCTTAGCTCTTGGAAGTCCAGGGGCTCCGGGCTGCTGGCCCCGTGCTGTCCAGTGTCCCTAGGGACAGCTCTGTCTGCCATTATGGAATTTTTCCCCGAGAACCCCCTGTAACAATTCCCAAACCCCCAGGGGTTCACGAACCCCAGTTTGGGAACCACTGCTCTACAGCCTTAGCTAATAGGCAGTTAGCTTTTAGCTCATGCGGTAGAGGCTCATGCTTTAAGCTCCAGAGATCCCCGTTCTTTCCTGCCTGCTGATGACCGGGGTCTGTTGGCGTTACACAAGGAGAACAACAAAAAAAAAAGCTTCTGTAAGCCTACTGAAGTGGTGTCTATTTTGTGTGTTTTTTCCATCTTATTAATATTTCTGAGCACAGGGCCTTTAACACTGTTGCTTAAATACTGTAATGGAATAATCCTATTTGGACATCATGAAGACTATGCATAAGTTATACAAAGTCACTGTACAGAGTTTGTGGTAGACTTCAATGTCTCCTAAGGTCAGTCCTTTATGGATGCTTCCCATACAATTGACTTAGATGTTTTGGAGAAGAAAGGGAATTAGCGATTTAAAGTATAAATAAAATATGTGAACTCACAAAATAAGGAAATTCAGATGTAAACAGCAACATTGCTTCTGTAAAATGCAACTGTGAGTTGGCTCAATTAAAGCTGAACCTGGCGATGGTGATAGACCATTTCTGTCTTACAAATTTAATTCAGGCCATTAACTTTATCATACTGATGCTGTGGTGTATGGGTAGCTTTTTCTTATTTTAATATAACTGACTTCTTCTATTTAGGTCTTTTATGGTCTAAAGAAAATTTTATTGCAAGTAATTAGTTTTTAAAAAGAAAAGATATTTATCTTTCATTTTAATCACTTTAATAGCTGGGGAAAAACCTGCTTCATAAGATTTATAGCTCTATTTCCAGTGCCGCCTTTAAATTACATTTTAATTGAATTTTATGTTTATGTGACTGTTTCCTAGAATGCTTTTACACTCTCATTCTCACAGGTTCCTTGCCACTGTTACGCATATTATAATCAGTTGCCTTCTTTTAAATAGTTTTTTCCTCTTTTTGTTATGTTCTGCTTATTTTTTAAAATCCAATAAATAGAACAATTCATACAGAATAAGGAAAATAAAAAGGTTATTGGATAACAAATGTAAAAATATCCATTGGTAAATTTCATATTTAGTTTTTCCTTTGTTACAATGTAAACACTTCAGTTATTTACCGGTTGTTGTTATAGTGAATGTTGCATAAGTGGCAAAAGCAGAAGGTAACTGAAGAAAAATTATACTTCATATGTGTTCAATAAATTAATACAAGATTTGTATTCATTTATTTTAACAACTCTTTTTTATAAACAGATCACAATCAATTTTGTGGCCTAAGATAAGTAATATAATGCCAGGGGAGAAAAACACAGGAAATAAAAATAACACAAAAGATCAAAACAGACTAAAGAATAGTACTTGGATATATTTTCTTCCAGAACATTTTCTTAATTTCTTGCATTAAATTAAGAAGCTTAGTCTGAATAAAAAGTATAACTCCCATATAAACTCCCATTTTCCATAACCGAGGAATTCATTCCTCATAAAATATTTTAGATCTCTGATACATGTATAAACCAGCCCCTTAGTGTTTGTGGTAATAGGCTGCACAGATGTATGCTTAGCATGTGTACACATGGCTAGCAATGCTTTCTCCTGGATTGGATCTGGACAGAAGTCATAAATCGAGCATTTCTGTACGATCCAGCTGAATGGGGGCAGACCATCTTATTTTATGTATTGAAACTATAAAAGCTCCTCCTGCTGGCATCATTGCTGAAATGATCACACCCTCTCCACTCTTGACCCCTCTGCAGTGAAGAGCAATTTTCTCTTATGTCTTATGTGAGACAGCCTTTTGCAAGGGATTGGTTCTCTGTGGGAGTCTTTCCTGACTAAAAATTGCAATTTGGACTACATGGACTTCATCATTCTAAAAAGCCACAAGGCACTGGATTCTGAGATATTTGCAGATATTGGGACATTACTGTGAAATCTCAGATAACACTGGGTAAATGTTGACTTAGCAATCACAGTACCACTTTTAAAATCTAAGCATACAGAGAAGAAGCTGTAATATCCCCATGTGGTTAGACCAAAACCAGGCAATGAGGAGATTCACAATGTCCTGTGTGATACAGTACAGACCTGTTTATGCGCAGATGTTGGGAGTCAAGCCGTGATGACCGCGTGTTAACAGACGCGGGTTACAAGGGCCATGCTGAAATATCTTAAGATACGTCTTTACCAACATTGGCGATCAAAAGGAAGAGGAAACACCAGTAGGCCTACAACATGTTTCCGCTCTGCACTTCCGGTCAATTTCTATGTCAGTGAGTTACTGAGCAAATCTGTAGTGCTACATAGCGTGGTAACGAGTCTCGTGTGTTAAATAGGTAGCACTGGGAGGCATGGTGCTACCGCGTGTTAAGTGGATTCACGCGTAAACGGGTCTGTACTGTATTTTGTAACTTAAGTACTTTCTTTGCTTGCTTCATTTAAAAAAAAAAAAAGTCATTCACAGAGAATGCTTTAGAGCAGCTGCGAAGAAAACTGAAAAACTTGCTCTGTGACCAGTTAACTTTTTATATTGCTAAAAGGGGGAACGAGCCTATTAATTTGATGTTTAATTTGTGGTAGATTGTTCCGGATCCTTCAAAATTGCAATGATATTGTCCACATAATGGCTTACCCTTTCTTTTCACCACAGTTGGAACTTTTTTATTTCCAAATCTTTTTGTTTTTTGCAAGTTATATTGGTTTGAGAGCCAACACAAAAGGTAAATGCAAGTGTGAACACCTTAATTGAAATATAAAGTATATTTTGGTCACTACTATGCACAATAGCTTGGGTGTAATTTTACAGCAGACTAAATCTTGATATAGAGGATGTTTAAAAACCAACCTGGTAATTCCATTCCACACCGTGGAATTCATAGTTTGTATCCAAACATGTGGGCAGGTATGGGATAATCTGCCCTCTACATTAGGTGGTCTCCTAATTTCTAATAGAGAGTGGTTTAAACTGTGAAGCATGAGGTTTAATATCCCTTTTGTTAGCCTAACTAACAAAACTCTAGCTATTCTTGTATCCATGTAAATGTCCAATCCCTTTTAAAATGTTGATAAATTCTTGCCTTTGTGGCTTCTTGTGGCAGTGATTTCCACAGTCTTAATTCTGAAATGTGTGAAAAAGGTACTTGCTCTCCTCAACCAACTGAACTATTGATCAGTGTTCAGTGTCTGACACAAGTTATTTTTTTCCCATCAGAATAGAGTTTTGGCAAACAACTTCAGGTCTGTGATAATTAAGAAAAAGTGTAGTTTGCTCATTGGAGAGAGGTTCGGTTATGTTAATGTAAATCCTTCAGTTTGGAATGGAATTATTCTGGAATTACAATTGCATAAGTATGATCAGAGTCCCAGCCACTGTCCTCTTTGAGGCTGAAGGAAATTTAAAAATGTATTTAAATCTGATAGGGCTGAAGAGAGACTTGCTTTCCAAGCGTTTGTTTGAGAACTTTGACCCCATGAGTTTCATATAATACGTATAACTCAATAGGAGATCTGTTATCTCCCGGAGAGTGTTGGGTTTCATCCGAGGAAATAAATAATTTAGTTGAAATACAAGTGTCTCTTGAATGGCTCTGCAATCTGGGGTTTTATTGAGTTGCATAAGAGATCTGTATTCAGTTGTTTTCACAAATTTAAGGTATCCAGTATTAATGAAAAAGTATCATGAATTAATTTTGGTTGTGTATGCGCCCAATGTAATCCTACTAGAGATGAGCATGCATCTGTGCCTGTTACACTTGGTATCAGGCACCACTGAAAGTAAGACTGTCAAGTGTCTTCTACCTACATCATGCAGAAACGGGCAGAGAGCTGAACATGGTTCTCAATGATCAGCAAATAAAGCATGATTCACACCTGGTCTGTTTAGGCATCATGTTGGATAGAACTCTCACATATTGTGACCATCTTACAAAGACAGTGACTAAGGCTAAAATGTGAAACACCCTGCTCGGAAAACTGGCCTGAACAACATGGAGCGCCAATGCCCAAACGTTACGCACTTCAGCCTTGGCACCCTGTTATTCAGCAGCGGAATATTGCGCTTGAGTATGGGTCGCTTATCTCACACAATGATGATGATTGATGTATAACTTGCATATTATTTCAGGCACACTTAAATCTACTCCTTTACCATTGTTACCAGTTCTCTGCAATATTGTTCCACCCAGTGTTCGCAGAGAGAAAAGTGTAGCAAGGCTCATGACAAAATTGCATGATATGCCACATGTACCATTAATTAAAGACTTGTTTAATCCATCACATGGTCACCTGCCCTCACGTCGCCTGTTGTGGCTAAATTTACCAGGTGAGGGATTTATGGTAGAACACGTGTGGCAAGCTTCATAGTCCTCAGAGAAAATCATCATCTTGTCTCAGTCCCCACTCATCATCAATCCGGGTTTGATTTATCGTGAAGGCAATGGAGCCTCCTGAACTGGTTTGGATATGAAATTTGTACTGCAGTGGAATTTTGGTGACATTTTAGAGACCGTCCATTTGGTCAATATGTACAGCCACACACCATGGCACACATTGTTGAGGACAGCAATGTGACGTCACATCCTGGAGGTCTTTATGCCTTGAACATCTTTGATAAGAATGCTGTGGCTTGGCTTGACCAAATTGCATACACCTAATAAGAATAATGATTAATAATTAAGTATTTTAAAATAACCTCATCCTATGCCTGTTGATGAAGCTGAGCTTGTGATCACTTATATATTCTCTCCCTCCCTTCCTTCCCCCCCCCCCCCCCCATGCTAGTGCCATTGATGCAAACTTGAACTGAGCATATTTTTGTTTAGGGCAATGAATCTTACAAGGTTATTTAAGAATCTAAATGCTTGGCAGGCTCACATGGTGTCTTAAAGATCATTTACTACTCTCTCTCCAAGGTATTTCCTATAATGATTTGCTAGATATACTCCTCTTAAGTAGTCTCAACAGGACTCCTAGAATAATGATGATGGAAATTATTATTTATATGTATTACAGTAGTGCCTAGGGACTGAATACCGATGATGCTGTGCCTTTATTTCTGTAACATTTTAAGCTCTTTCTTCAATTTTCTGCTGAATATTTATTACATTAAAGGAGGAAATGTGGCAAGTGTCTGTTCCTAAAACTGAAGAAATAGGAGTGTGATCTAAAGTGCTTGCAAGATAATGTTACATGGTTAAAAATATTCAGTAACAGATATTAAGTGACGGTTACTCCCGGAAATGGAGATGCGGATGGTGCAGGGGTGGGCAAACTTTTTGGCCCGAGGGCCACATCAGGGTTGCAAAATTGTATGGAGGGCCGGATAGGGAAGGCTGTGCCTCCCCAAACAGCCTGGCCCCTAACTGCCCCCCTCAGAATCCCCGACCCATCCAACCCCCCCTCCACTAGTCCCCTGACCACCCCCTCCCGAGACTCCCCCAACCCTAATCACCCCTCAGGACCCCACCCCCATCCAACCCCTACTACTACTGCCTACACTACTGCCAGGATGATTGAGAGTTGAATGCTTACTCTCCCTCAAGCCAAACCTTCAGTACATTTTTATCTGGTAAGTGCTCAAACTAAGGAAGGGAGTCTAGGCACCTCTCTTAACCAGGCTGCCTGGTGTCTCCTGGCTTTTGTTTCCAGTCCTCTTCCTGGAATGCAGTCAGATCTCATTCGCTCTTACCATTGTCAGCTAACCAGATTCTAATTAATAGTGCCCGTTTTAGAAATGTGTGTGCTGCAGTCTTGTGCACCTGTGTGCAAATTGCTTCAAGAATATCTAGCAAGTCAAATGTGTGACCCTGATTTTTCAAACTGGTCATCTATTTGTAAAAAACAAAACTCACAATTTTGTGCTCACAGTGAATGGCTTGGGAAAAGAATTAAAAACAACTCCTCCCCCCCACCCCCAATGGAGACCTTTTTATGTGAAAATCAGGCTAAATTTTTAAAGCTTTGAACTTTTTTTTCTTTTTAAATCATAATGAGAAAAAGTCTATTGAAAAGAAAATATGACAGCATGAAAAGTAAAACTGAAGTCTTAAGGAAGTGTTAGTCTTCAGTAGACTATCCATGTCCAGAGAGAAATTAAGAAGCTTTACATTCTCATTGAACTATAGGGATGAGAATATCTTGTTGTTTTCTGATACCTGTCTTCACTAAAAATTAGTAGTTCCAACTGAAATCCCAAATGGAAATACTCTCTAAAAGTTACAAGTATGGGATGGAAACATCATTTGAAGTTCAGTATTAAACCTTTCATGTATTCATTTGCTTTCTGTAACCTCATTTCAGTGTAAACCTGACATTTCTAAATTCAGGTGGTTACTTTGGAGAGATGCTTGGAGGATGAGAAAAAAACTATTTGTTGCCCCAGGGTATGGAAAATGTAATCAGGGACTTCAGAAAAAGCCAACCTTCTTCTCTGTAGTTTCAGAAAGGCAGCAAAGTGAAAAAACAGATTCTGGACTTTGAATTGGTGTTGGTTACAAACTGTTGTTAAACTGCAAGTAAAAATTCATCTTTCCCATGCTATAGCAGCAAAAGGTTTGTTTTTTTTTATTTTTATTTTTTTACTCTTCAGGACATGGTTTTGAGAATAGTGTAGGGGGGGAAACGTATAAATGAATTTAAACTTCAGCCTTCCACAAAAAATGTGACCACTAGGTTTATGTAATTCTGATTTATAGTTGGAGTTCTCCCGCTCTTAGATGTCTAGAGCTGGAACTAAGAATAATAAAGTAATGCATATGTGTAAAGTATAGGGATTGGAATACTTACATTTCAGGTAGGGTGAAAATTCACATTTTCTTTAGGTAACTTAAACTGATTGATTACCCTTAAAGCAGTGGTTCTCAACTGTGGTCCACCACTTCTTCAGGGAAAGCCCCTGGCACACCGGGCCGGTTTGTTGACCTGCCGTGTCCACAGGTTTGGCCAGTTGCAGCTCCCACTGGCTGCGGTTCGCCGCTCCAGGCCAATGGGGGCCGCAGAACGCGGCGGACAGCACATCTCTCGGCCCGCGCCGTGTCCCGCAGCCCCCATTGGCCTGGAGCGGCGAACCGCGGCCTGTGGGAGCCACAGCTGGCCGAACCTGCGGACACGGCAGGTAAACACACCGGCCCGGCGTGCCAGGGGCTTTCCCTGAAGAAGTGGTGGACCACAGTTGAGAACCACTGCTTAAAGAAAGCAGACATTGCAACTTCTAGATAGCTTCATCACAAAAGAGCTGCACATTTTAGAACTAGTACTCGTGTGGTCAAAATATGACTGATCTTGTGTATCATCATAATACTAGACTTGATTTTTCCTTCTGATTCAAATTACTGTAGCTCTAATCCAAATGGCTTGCAACACATCATATGGGAAATGTTCCTTTTATTGCAGCATTGTGTAATAAAAAAAACCTTATTTGCATTGTGTAATAAAAAAACCCTTATTTGCATCAAAAATCAGTTTCCAGTTCTAGATGTGAAATTGCCTGAAAGGTCAGCAGAAGAGAGAAACAAGGTTTAAAAACAGATAAATAGACTAATGCCTACAGTTCCCAGATACAGTAGGTGGAAGTATTTAAAAATATACACAAAACTGTATTCATAGCTTTCTTACATTCTCTTGTGAATTCTTCATATGACTAAATTATAATCTACATTTGGTGTCACATACTATACTTCATATTATCCTAATACAGAACAGCTAAGTATACAGTCTATTTTAATGGCAAGTTTAAGTTAACATGTTTATCTTGAATTCTAAGGAGTTAGCTTGTTGTGTAATGCTACAAGAATGTAGCCTTTATGGAAGAACATCCTTGGGGTTTTTGTGACTTGCATTCCTTTAGGAATTGAGCAAGACACGACTGTTAGTATCTTTCCCACAGTATTCATCCCTCTTGTTAAATGTCATTTCCCTGAATGTGTAAACAGCATAACATTTTATCTACAGCACAATGAAATTTAAAATGTCCCAAGGATTACAGAACTACTATTACCATTTACTCCCAGTTTGGGAAATGGACCAAACGTTCAAAATATGCAGTAAATAAGTGTAATTGAAAAAGTGTGTCTGTGGTCAAAATTAAGTTGGTCAGTTTTTCTAGTGCTCTAAGAACATGCTCAGTTTGCTGTACACTTCAAATAGTGCTATCATGGTTACTATGCTAGCTGCCCCTATGACTGACCCCTTCTCTGGCCTTTGAGTGAACCCTGTAGGTGTTAGGCCTCAAGCCCTTAACTTTTCCAGGGTGGAACCCAACAAGTCTTCTGTTCTTAAATTAAGTCCCAGGCTATGGCACCCTGTGTATGAACTGTGCTTTCCCAGCGAGTGTGACTGAATGTGGTATCTGTGGGTTCCCCCCACCCCCTCATTTTGGGACCTTGCAACCAGCAGTGAATAAAGTGATCCAAAACGGCCTCCTTAAAACAAAGCATTGTTATTCTGAACAGTTGAAACAAAACATAACAAGAAAGAAGGATTTTAAATACAAGAAAAGGTTTCCCTCAAGTCTCATACCTAGGTCTCAGTCTTACTCAGACTCACAGAATATAGGGGTCGGGGGTGTCAGTCTGTTCCATGAAGTCTCTTTCCTCTGTTCTCAAGGGACAGAGGCAAGTTTCTAAATCCAGCCGAAGTCTTTTTCTTTCAGCTCATGTGCTGGTACCTGCCTACTCTTCCCCCTACTGACGTTTTAATCCCCATTCAAAATTAGTATGAAAGACAGCCATCAGCACCTATGGCCCTACTTTGGGGCTGTTTTTACATAACCCGTTTCCCTTTTAAAAGTTTTTTCCCTGCATTATGTTATATAAAGAATTCTCATTACATTGCTACTCCTGCATAAGGTCTTGTCTACACTACCGCTGAAGTTGATGTAACTTGCGTCACATGGTGTGAAAAAGCCACCCCCCCCCCGAGCAACACAAGTTACATCGACCTAAGCACTGTCCACATCAGCTCTAAGTTGAGAGGGTCTCCTGCTATAGCTTCAACCTCTCATTGAGGTGGAGTAATGCTGAGGGGAGAGCGCTCTCCCATCAGCATAGCGTGTCTTCACCAGACACGCTACGGCAGTGCAGCTGCACCGGTGTAGTGTGATAGTGTAGACTAGCCCTTAGACTATGAAGCCTGTGTTCCTGAAGGAACTTTTTTCCAAGACTTTGAGGCGAGGTAGAGGAGAGGATGTGTTTTTGTTTGTGTTACTAGCTGATGGTGTTTAAAGTTGCTTTGTAGTCTGACTCTGGCTGGACTCTGAGCTTTTGTATTTTTTGTTTTTATTATTATAAATAGAAATTGAAAAAAAATATACTGTCTAATGGGAATTTGTAAATTTTAATCAAATGTGTATAAATGAAAATCTAACCTGGCTTTTTATCTTGGCGCAGGGGAGAGAAACCTTAAAACCTCTAGGAATTATTAATCATTGAAGGCTAGTTCCTCCACGTAGCCAGCCTGTGCTCTGCTATAGCAAGCTACCTTTACAGCTCCCAGATCCTGGGCATTGTCTACTCTGGCCTGGACCCTCTGCTTAAGTTAGTGCCGAATCAATGCTGCTCTAACTTGGACTCTTGGACGGCTGTGGGTAGAGAGTTTCAGACAACTGAGGATCACTGCGGAATGGGGATGCTCCCAGGGCCGGTGCAAGGAAGTTTCACGCCCTAGGCGAAACTTCCTTGCACTAGCCCTGCGCGCCCCCCCGCAATGCTGCCCCCCTCCTGCAATGTGCCCCCCCCCCAGCCAGCTCCCCCACCCGTGGGAGCTCAACCTTCCTCCCCCTCCCCCCCCATGGGTGCTCAGCCCCCCCCCCACCACCCGCTGGCCGCAGGAGCGGAGCGGGGAGCCGGGGGGCGGCTCTCCGTGGCCGCCCCCCGGCTCCCTGCTCAGGCGCGGAGGGGGGGGCAGTGAGGCGGCTCCCCGCTCAGGCGCTGAGCAGGGGGGGCTGTGGGGTGGCTCGCCGCAGCTGCCCCCGGCTCCCAGCTCAGGCGCTGAGCGGGTGGGCAGGGAGTGGCTTGCCGTAGCTGTCCTCCAGCTCCCCACTCAGGCGCTGAGTGGGGCGGGGCGGCTCGCCGCGGCTGCCCCCAGCTCCCAGCTTAGGTGCTGGCCTGGGGGGTGGCTCGCCACGGCTGTCCTCCGGCTCCCCGCTCAGGCGCTGAGCGGGAAGGCAGGGGGGCGGCTCGCCGCGGCTGACCCCCGGCTCCACAGAGGGGCGGCTCGCCGTGGCTGCGCCCCCGCTCAGGC
Source organism: Macrochelys suwanniensis (assembly GCA_033296515.1). NCBI lineage: Eukaryota > Metazoa > Chordata > Testudines > Chelydridae > Macrochelys > Macrochelys suwanniensis. The sequence goes on from CM065783.1 coordinate 38,987,064, forward strand.
GCTGAGTGGGGAGCCGGGAGGCAGCCGCCCGCCGCCCCCCAAATCTTGGCGCCCTAGGTGACTGCCTAGGGTCGCCTAGTGGATGCGCCGGCACTGGATGCCCCATGGCATGTCCCCTCCACCAGTGGTTAGGAAAGGGTGATGCAGCAGCTGCTATGGCATTGTTCAACCAGTCCAAGATTCCTTTTGTAGTGGGGGGAATTCTCAAGAGGTTGGCAAGGCCAGCTTTATTATGGCTTTTGCTGCCACAATGGGCTCACAAGTCTGGGAGTCTATTAGTCTGATCATTCTGTTGTTGTGCTTACTGAGCACCATTACTCTCCTAGCCTTGGTGTGCAGCATGTGGGTTCTTGACATTTTCTTGACAATGAACTTACTACTTTTATGTAAAAATTTCAAGTTCTGGATTAGGGATGTAAATAATGTGTAAAAACAGTAACCATGTAACCAATTAAAATTTCATCAGTTACACAGTTAAATGTTTATCGGGGAAACTAGAAGTGAGGGAGGTGCTGCAGCACCCCCATGGCTTACATGGGTCCCTGCTGCTGCCTCATTGCCACCTGGCATCCTGGTGCGCCCTGGGTAACGGCAGCCCGGGATGGATCCCAGCCACGGGACCGGCAGCCCTGGAGGCAGCAAAGCCCCAGCACGGGGCAGCAGCTGGGATGCCGGGTGCGCAGGGATGGCGGGTGGCAGCAGGGCTCCAGGTGCGGCGGTAGCAGAGCCCCCGAGAGACCCCAGGCACATGGGGCCGGTAGCCAGGACCCTGGGCAGAGTTCAACCGTTGACAGAAACCGATAAGCATCAAGATTATCGATTTAACCGGTTAAACTCTTACATCCCTATTCTGGATCTTCTTCAAATCCAAAGAGTTCATAGCAGCTGGGGTAGAAGTCAAGCATTAATTACAATAAACTTCTGCTTTCCTTTTCAGCATGCTCCTCTTCTGGGGACTGCAACACTGCTCTTGAGAACACCACGCTGCTTGTGTCACAGGTGTTTCCTATTGAGGTGGAGTGTTTTTCTCAGTACTAGAACTCGATGGTTATATAGTTAAGAAATTCTAAAAAAAAAAGGTTTGAAAAACACATCTAAATACTAATTGTGCTTCCCTACTGTGCATTTCTCTGCATGTTGATACTGAGCCAAAAAGTAGTACCAAATAACAGCTGTCATACTTATTGCAATAGGCTGGAAGAAATTGCTGGAAGTAATTTTTTTTTTTTAAATTATTATTATTTTTTTTTGGATCATGAACATTCATGGGTTTAGTTTAAATCTTTGACCGTGTAGGACATGTCTGCACTGTACAAAATAATGCGTGGCAGCAAGTCTCAGAGGCTGGGTCTGCAGACTTCGACTTGTGGGGCTCGTGCTATGGTGCTAAAAATGGCCATGTAGACGTTCTGGCTCAGGCTGTAGATCGAGCCCACCCCCTTCCCTGGGCTTCAGAGCCCGAACTGGAATGTTGGTGTGGCTATTTTTAGTTCTGTAGTGCAAGCTTGAGTCTGTAGACTTGGGCTCTGAGACTCACTGCTGTTGGAGGGTGGTTGTTTTTTTTTTTCAGTGTAGACTATAACCATAGTTTCTAGTTAAAACTCAGTAACACTTATTTCTACAAAACAAAATGCTAGGTTTTTTGTTTATTTGTGTGGGATGGGAGAAGTAGCTGAGAGAAGCTGCTGAAAAATGTCTGACCAGGTAGCAAAATTAGAGTGGGACTTGCCTTAACTGTTAATTACATCACAGCTACAAAAAGAACACCTGCGGACTGCTCCACTCCTGTTAAATTTCTCTCACCCTTGTCTTCACCTCTACTCGCTATTTCAACTAAAAAGGACTTAATGAGGCTCCTTTGGGAACCCACTAATGTTATTTCTTAATCAGTCAGAGGAATGGCAGCTGTTGTTAATAAATACTTAAGCGTTTTCTAAGTTATTGAATAGGATACATCCCTCCAAGCCCATACCCCTAAAGAACCCCCCCCAAAAAAATTGATCTTGGGTGTCTGCTCAGTACTGTTAATGTGCTTGTCTCTCTCTCGTGTGTGTGTGTGTGTGTGTGTGGCAGAGGTTATAAAGATATCTATGGAGACATTAATATAAATATATACATTTTTAAACTCATGATAATTTTATTTTATTTCTCTGAAGTAAAACTCAAATGTATGGGGTAATGGTCTAAGACAGCCTAGACCAATATCAATATTGTTGATAAGTGAATAGATAGTGGGAGTGAGTGATCTGGTGGTGATGCAAGTTAGACACAGTAATTGGAGGCTTTTGGGGAAAGGTTCAGGACACAAGTAATGGGATACAGCAGCTTGGCATGTGTCATTAGTCATTGAAAACTGTTGCCATTTGCATGCCTTTATAATGATTTAATGGTCTTGGCAACTGCTTGTGACTTTTGTTGATAGCCTCCCGGGAGATCAAGCACTGACTGCACACACAGTGAAATATCCTCTCCCTCCTAGAGGGGTCTTCCTAAAGAACCCTGCTAGGGCATTGTGGGAAGTTTGCACTCCAATTGTTCACACTCATATGTGACTTTATTTATCAGTGTTGTGGGGCTGAACTCACATGGCTTCCTTTTTTCTAAGCAAGCGACAGTGTAGTGGCATTAACATAAGTTACAGCATGTTCTTACTTTCATTTTCAACTGTGGTGTCACAACAATATGTATGTTCAAGTTTGCTGTATGTCTAGCTAGAGTTCCTCATCCCCGGAAGGATGGGAAAGTGTAATTGTAAATGCTGGAATGAAAAATTCAAAAAGAAAATCCTTTTATTTTAGTAGCATTTGCACATTGTACTGATACTGAAATACTTCACTGTATAAATCAGTCGGCATTTTTAATAGTTAAGTAGCATCTCTCAAGCCTCTTTTAAACTTTAATTTCACTGTTGATGTGAATAATATCCCTAAATATCTTGGCAGACTCCATGAGGGCACTGGAAAGTGAAATTGACCCTTCCCTTGCTTGGACTTGGCTTGCTCTCAGCTGTGTGCAGTATTCTTAATCTAATCATTTCCTGACAGTGTGGCATGAACGTGAAGTTATGAAACAAATATTTTAGGCTATAGGAATTAGATGCGTCTTTCTCAACACAGTATCTCCAATTTCTCAATAGTTGCACTGAAAATGAATTCTTAACATGTTCCTTCTCTCGCCCACCCCCTTGTGCTTAGGTTTGCATGAAAAGAATATTTTTTCAGATACTGGCACTTAAAAAAGTTTTCAGTAAAGTAACTGCTGATGAAGTTTAATGTTATGGTTAAAGTATAGCAAATGAAAGAGATCATGGCTTTAGATGGATATAATCAGGGTCTTATTTATATTGTGCTTTCAGACCTCAATACCTTGACAAGATTCCCTGATTCTTTGATATGCTGAGGTTTCTGCAGTAGCATAATATGAATAGAAAAAGCATTCAAAATAAAAACTAAAACTTAGAAATAGAGAGGCTTTTTTAATATTTAAGGATACATAGATCAGTAAATATGCAAATTTACATATAAAAACTGTTTTAGTTGTTAGGTACAGATAAGGAATGTGGTCATTTGAAGGACTAGGTGTTGTGGTGCCATATGAAGGTAAGTACAGTATGGTACAAGTACAGTAGCTGATGTAAAGGTTTTTTTATATACAGAGATAATTAGAGAATTGGAGACAATGAAATAAGTAAGAGAACCAACTTGTCCAGCCTGATCCCTTCTTCCTCCCTATAACTCCATCCATAGGGAAAAAATGCCTATATAATTTTGCCCTAGACAATGCCCTTTGTATGAGAGATTCCTTGCACTCAGTCTGTAAGATATTAGGAGCACAGCCGCCAACTTCCTGTTACGCCGGTGGGTGCCGACGCCGGGTGACGTTGCGGGGCCCCGCCCCTGACGCCAGGCCCCGCCCCCGACGCCGGGTGACGTTGCGGGGCCCCGCCCCCGACGCCGACGTAACGTTGCCCAGCGTCAGGGGCGGGGCCCCGCAACGTCTCCTGGTGCTCCGGTGAGTTTGCCGCGGGTCCGGGGCGGGCAGGGAGTTGCCGGTGGGTGCAGAGCACCCACCAGTTTTTCCCCGTGGGTGCTCCAGCACCGGAGCACCCACAAAGTCGGCGCCTATGATTAGGAGCTCAGAACATGTGGAATGAAAAATCAGGAGATGCTGGAGTGTGGGCGAAAAACAGTTATTTTTGATTTAAGCATCACAGAAACCACTCTAATTCTACACTCCAAAATTCTTCACGTGTCCTATTTTTTTAAAAAAAGCAGCCCAAGCTTCCCATAAATCAATTACTGCTATCAAAAGCTACAGTTGTAGAGTTGAAGCCTACACTCAAGCTTAACTGTGAAGACAGGGCCATAATATTTAAGATGTCTGAAAAATGCTGAAGGGTTTCTACTACTGTTTAAGTCTGATAATCACCATGACTAGAGAAAAAACATTAATAAAAGCTGAGGCCTGAGATATATTTGTTTGGGGTTTTTTTGGTATTAATATAACAAACAAAAGGAGAACCACTTCTCCATTCTCTGTCTGGGGATGCTGCGTTTGAACATGGAAAGGGCAGAGGACGACTCAGGGAATAATATACTGTTGGATCCTCTTTAGTTCTGTATTTTCCACTTGATCTAATTCAGGAGAACTCCCATAAATAGCACTTCTCTCATTCTGCAAGTGAGAGCAGGGACAACAAGAGCCACTACTGGCATGTTTTCCCAGCAAACCCTATGGAGCTCTCAAACTGTGGGGCAGACCAAAGGGTAGTTTTATGCAGGAGCCTTTGCTGAAGTGAATTTGAACAATCTCAGCTTGCACAGTGCCCTGGACATAATTGTAATCTAGCTATACATTAAGTAAGTCTGCTAGCATCTTCTATTACTAAGCTTGCCTGCTATCTCCCATAATAAGACCCTGCTTATCCTTTTGCCAAACTTGAACCATTTGGGATGAAAGATTCCATTCAGAGTGACTGTCTCATCACGTATTCTTCTGGAAAATTTCAGCCAAAATGCTTCAACCATTTTTAAGAGCAAGGCTGGAGATGTTAAAAGATCTGGTGACCTTTTTCTTTGAGACGTTCTAGCACCCTTGGGCTTTGGAGCAGGGACTCAAAACTTAGCAGGAGCTGATCTGTATGTTAGGGATGTGACTTCTGCTATATCTGTGAAAATCCACCCAAATGTGGTCAATGTATAAGCCTTTCAAAAACTACAGGTTGTACATGATTGTTAGAGATTCTTAAGGTTTTTAGCAGCTAAATTCCAACTGCATTGGTCATGCTCCAGCCTGAGGCTAAGCAAGACTTCCCTTGCAATTGTTGCTCTAGGCTTTTGCAGGCTGGGGATGATCACTGACACTGAGAGCAGGGAGCATTGTGTGATCAGTGCCCTGCCAGTTGGGCCCTGGCATCATGGAGAAGGAAGCTGCTTGATTTGAATGCAGAGGAGAAAGAAATAGATGTGGGGTTGGAGGAGACTGGGGCAAGAGGCTGGCAGTTGTGAGGGGGAAGCTGGAACTAGGAATTGGAGTGGGTTGGAGACTGGGACTGCCTAGGCAAGGAAACTAGAAAACAAAGGTGTTGTGACTTGGGCTGCCTCACTGTAGTAATAAAGGGAATGACTTTGTAGATAAGCAGAGTTGTGAAACAGAGCAGAGGTAACCTGTTAAGGCGGGTGAGAGTAGGGAATTGCTGGAAGGATGAATTTGAGCAGAACCACTATGTTAGTGCCCTTCACAATCTTTGGAGTATCAGTAACAGCAAGATTGTAACATGGTTCAATCCCGTGTCCTTTTTACCCCAATGGTAAAATGTGGCAGGGTAAGATCAAATGTATTTAGTATCAGTATGAGGTTACAAAATACATTGTTTTAGCCCAATGTTACTCTTGTTAGTTTTGCACAAAACTAAGTAAATACTAAACTTGCATAACCTAATAATCATACCCCTTTAACTATATTGGTTTGAAATTTAAATAGGTAAATTGTTACAATTTCTATTATAGGCAGTGATTCTAGGATAACGATGCTTGACATTGGTATGATATAATTCTTGGTGCATTGGGAGGGAGTTATGGCCAGGGTCTACCCAGGTGTGTCATCTCTGGGGTTTCCAGTGCCAGCACTAGCAGGTAAAACCCTGCCTCTTTGCTTTGGGGAGTGCAAGCAGAAGTATTGTATATGCACTGCCCTGGTGAGAAATTCCCCCCTCTCACCATACCCACAGAAAAATTACAATAGGCCTGTGTTTTGTGGGGGAGACTTTCAAATCCGGGACATATGTGCCAATCTCCCATAGAAAAGTCAATGGAACTACTAACTGCCCTTTATGCCTTTTTGATATTCTCCTCCTTATTTCAGATTGTATACATCTTTTAAGTTCTTGTAACAAGTTACATTTTATAAACAACTGAAGCAGAATTGGTCTGCTTAGCCGACCTCCCAGGAAAACACTTAACTGACAATATTTGCTCTTTAATACTAATATTCCATATTTTTACTGTCAATATTTTATCTCCCTGGAGCCCATTAGTACAGATTTGAAGTATAAAAACTTTCTCACTGGCCCAACTTCTGCCCTCTCACAAGCATGCTCTATTCACACAAAAGTTGAAGTGTGCATGTATTTGAATTTGGCCTACTGTCTGGAAAGGTAGTTTTTAATTTTCTCAACTCCTCTTTATGGTCTTGCACTTCAGTATTTGCAGATTCCACAAATCTTTGTGGTCATTTTTTGCTTTCCTTTGGCTCAGCGAGTAAGCTTTCTAGCAATGGAGTTGACATTTTGGGTGTGGTGTCAGTCTTTATTGCATTCACTGAAAAATACAGAGCTCCATACAAGAAAAAAGAGAGGAAACTTTGCCCAGCATATTTTCATTAGCCAAGAGAGTTCTCTTTATTTTATTCACTAATTACAGAAAGTTTACAGGTGAGTGGCGGCACAGTAATGAGAGCTTAGGTGCTGTAGGAAGTAGTTTGGTATATCTTTGAAAATACACTTGTAAGTGAAGTATTTCTGCTATTGTGAATGTTACAGATTGGCTGCTCCAATAAGTGAGGGAAATTAACTGGATTTAAAAAGAAAACAAAAATTGCTTTTGGCCTCTGTTCAGAACCAGCCACAACAGAAATTACACTGGTTCCATTTTCATCTGCTAGAAAAGGGAGAAAATCCGTCGTCTTCCCGCCTTCTGTCAGCAAACACCAACTGTCAGGATCTCCACAGTATAGCAGCATTCCAGTCCTTGGGTTATTGGTTGACTGGTTGTCGGTAAAACAGAAATCTCAAGTCTGTATACAAAGTGGTACAGCTCTTTGGGACGCAGACCTCACTGTAGACATCTCTTGGCACTGCATCAATTAGCCACTTAATTGGGTGCCTTCCACTCCTATATTTATAAAACCTTCTCATCTTTGTGCTCTGATTGGCTCATGTCTCCAGAGTGGTGTGACCTGGCAGTCCTCTTGCCTACAATGAAATATTCCTATGCAACTTGAGAAACAGCTACTGAGCATGTCCATTAACCTCAACACCCTCTTTTAAATATATTTGGGCTCTTCCAGCTCAGTTGCCCTGCCCTGTGCATAGAATACTAAAATCCACGTGTACTTCTCAGTGCTTCTCATCCTTTATTTGTGCTAAAAATAATGAAATGCTGCAGTGTGCAACATGTGGGTTACACACACTACCACACACATAGCACAAGAGCTTGCATTCTGAGCCAGATATCCACATTGGGGGTAGCTGGCAAAGAGCTGAAATTGCAATGCTTTAGTTTCAATAGCTTGGAGAATTCCATTACTGCATTTATATCCTCCTATTCTCCTTCCCTCTTTCTTCTCCCGCCAAACTCAGTGAAAATAAAGCTTGACAGTTTTGTGCCCTTTTTATTTAAGGGGCAGGGTATGTTAAAGGTAAGCAGTCAAGTTTCACAGCTGTTTGTTATTAGCACTGTTTGTTGCTGTTACAAGAGAAAGCCTTGGATTGTAAGGGCATATAAAGACAGGAACAGTTAGAAAGAAAAGGGGACTCTGACATAGGACCTAGTTGTGAGAAAATGAAACAAAAAGAGTAAGTAAAAAATCATTATGCAGTTGAATATAAAGTTAATCCCTATTCCTGGGGAATAATATATGCCTTGTACAAGACACTATGGCCCTGGCTAGACTAAATGGGTGGAAGGGCAGAAGGTGGAGAATGTCTGTATCCTATTATGAATTGGAGGAAATTACTGTCTGTATTCTGTATGCTGGTGGGCTCAGAATATCCTGCTGGCAGTCTGGTTAGTACTGCAGCACAGAGAACATAAAGCAGAGAAATGTTGTTCAAAATAACCTAGCTGGGATCAGAAGAAGTTTTCCAAAATGTTGAGAGGATAAACTGGCTGTCTTTAATTAACTGAAAATTCTCGGTTTTCTTTCAGGAGTGTGTTTTCTCTGAAACCTTTGCTGCTAAAGGGCTCCAAACGGGAGAAATAAATCCAGTCTGCTTGTCGAGTCCCTGGCTCAGCGTGAAAGTGCTTTCATGAGGTAACATTGGGCCAAAGTCAACCTTTCTTTCTCCTTTCTGAATCTGCAGCCAAGAAATGGGCCAGAAAATCTCAGGGAGCATAAAGTCTGTGGATGTGAGGGAGCCCCCTTATAGACCAGTTAAACGAGAGCTGAGGGGACCAGATTTTTGCAAGCCTGCTCGCCTGGACATGCTGCTGGATATGCCCCCTTCCCAACTGGAGGTCCAGTATAAACATGCTTGGAACAATGAAGATCGATCTTTAAATATATTTGTAAAGGAAGATGACAAACTAACTTTTCATAGGCACCCAGTTGCCCAAAGCACAGATTGCATTCGGGGCAAAGTTGGCTACACAAGAGGCCTACATGTCTGGCAAATTCACTGGCCCACTAGGCAACGAGGAACACATGCTGTGGTGGGTGTATCAACAGCAGAAGCTCCATTACATTCTGTAGGATATACATCATTGGTTGGTAGCAATGGTGAATCATGGGGCTGGGATCTGGGACGTAACAAACTTTATCACAATTGTAAAAACCAACCTGGAGTGACGTATCCTGTTTTTTTGGAACCAGATGAGTCTTTTGTACTCCCAGACTCCTTATTGGTAGTTTTGGATATGGATGAAGGAACACTTAGCTTCATTGTAGATGGACAGTATCTAGGAGTGGCCTTCCGAGGACTGAAAGGGAGAAAACTTTACCCTGTAGTCAGTGCAGTTTGGGGGCACTGTGAAATTACAATGAGATACATCAATGGACTTGATCGTAAGTGTTATCAAACATATGCAATATAATATCTCAACTTTTTCCAAAGTATTTATTTTTATTTAACTTAACCTCTTCTCATATTGCAAATTGAGAGTGCTGGACAGAGGACCCCTGGTTGCTGTTAGTATATACCCTCTGTAAAACTATCCAACCTGATAAAGCTCCTTCCCATTAACTTCTGTTCCACAGACGGCAGCGTGTGGCTGTGGATTGTGTCAAAATATCAACCCAGGTCCTAAGACCTTTTTGAATCCTGTAGCACAAATGACTCTCTCTCTCTTTAACTTGGTCTTCTGGTATAGAGAATGTCTGGAAATCCCAGTCTTGCAAAAGTCATTTTATTTCAGTGAAATGGGCAGGCTGGGAAAGTATCCAGAAAGTTTTTAATGCATTTTCATTGTAAAGTTCTAGTTTATTTGAAGTTAATATATTTAAGATATTGAAATTTAAATGATTTTGAAAGTGAGCCCCTGTTCTTAAATTCTTGGCAGATTATGGCAGAAAATGAGTTACCCTTTCTGAAAATGAGGTTTAATATTCTTTAGCTCTGATTTTGAGGCTTGATCATGAATTAACAAACTATCCAGAATGAGAAGCAGTATGATGATGTAGGCTCCTCCGGTGGCAGTGCAAGAGAGAGTGGCTTGCGAATCACAGCCTACCTCCAGGTTTCTTTGCAGCTCCGGAAGCAGAATAAGCCCCATACCCAGTTTTGCAAACATCTGCTGGCACAGCTCGGCTGCTTGGGCACTGTGGGGGACAAGCGTGCATGGTGATTGGGTATATGCAACTGCTCTTTGGCGCCTGCTTCACTCCTGTACTGGAGTGTTGGAACAGACAGGCCACTCAAGGTGGTAAGGGGCACTTTCGTCTTACTGGTTCACATGGTTGTACAATCTGGGCTGCAATCTGGCCCTGAACCATGAACATAAATTCATAGTGTGTGTTACCGAAAGAGCTAGCTGGATAAAAGTTTGTTGGTCCTGGAACTTTACGTTGTGAATTAGACTACTGGCTATTTCTTGTAAAGAAGAATTTAATAGAAAATGTACGATCTCTCTCTCTCTCTCTCTCTCTCAATAGTTCTGGGAGGGACATATCCCTTTAGATTTGTGTTTCTCCTTTTAGCTTCTAATGGGATAGTCTAAATTCATTCCACCAAAAGTAATTCTCTGCTCATTAGCCTTATATTTGATGTGTGAGTTGCTGTAAAATCATAATTGAAGAACTTGACCCTGTTTAAGATTACGTTTTAACACATATACATAGCACTCTCATTGGGGAGAAAAACTTATCAGCAAAACCCTTACAAGCATATTGCAGCTAAAAATCAAATGGAACTTTCTAGTGCCTTAAAAGGAGGAAGATTAATGGATCAAAAGTTCTGTAGCCATTGATTTGAAACCTGGAAAGAGTTCTTTTTGACAGTGTGCTATAACAACTTGGCTTTTCTCTTTTTGGAAACCGAATAAATACAAATTCAGTGCAGACATACAACTTGTTTTGCATGTTGGGGATGTCACGTAGATAAGCAAAAGCTCAGTGTCTGTTTTGTTAAAGTCAGTTATGTTCCATTGTGTTCATTTTTGCTGTTTTCTGAGTTACTCAACTGAGTACCAGAAAATAGAAAGGAGAGGGAGGATGTCCACTAGTAGGAAGAAAGGAAGAGGCAGAAAAAAAGAGAAGGTACAAAATGGATAAGTAGCAGGTGTGATGGGTTCCCCTGGGTGCCACCTGGAACTGGGGTACCACTGAGCCCTCTGACTCACCAGCCTGGGCTACCTCTCTCACTGTGCTGCTGTGACAAGCTAGAAACCCGCTCCCAGTCCTACACTCCCACCAGCATTCACACAGGTAGGGACACACCCAGCTGCAGTTACATACAGGCTCTCTGACCAGCCACTGCATGAACCAGCAATAGACAGGCTACAGCCAAAATAACCACCAGCTTCCCAGCCTAGGACCCTAGAGCTGTACCATCCTGCCCTGGTCAGAACCCCGACCAGTATGAATTTATTATCCAGTTTGCCTCCCCTTAATGTGGAAAGGAAATGCAACAGCCCCTGCTCCTTGAGCTAAGATTTCCAAGCACTTCACTTCAAATTTACTGGTTTAGATTAAAATATAAAATAAGTTTATTAACTACAAAAAGATAGAATTTAAGTGATTATAAGTGATAGCAGACCAAAGCAGATTACCTAGTAAATAAACAAAACCGCAAACTAAACTTAACATACTAGAAAGATAGGATTTGAATTGACAATCTCTCACCCTGACTGATGATACAAGCAGGCTTGCAGATTCTCGAGGCACAAGCTGCACTTGCTTTCCAGCTTGGGATCCCCAGGTTTTCATACACAGGCTAAAAATCCCTTTAGCCTGGGTCCAGCACTTCCCCCAGTGCAGTCTTTGTTCCTCAGATGTTTTAAGAAGTTTTCTTCTGTGGGGAGTGAAGAACAACAGATATCACTCCCTGCCTTACATAGCTTTAGCATTTGGTGGGAGCCGCCTCCCCCCCCCCCCTTTTTTTTTTCTTCAAACTTGGTTCCCAGACCAGTTTGTAGAAAAATACAGATGTCCCAAAATGGAGTCAGGAGTCATGTGGCCTGGTCACATGCCCTTGCATATATTGCTGAGTCATGGCAGTCATTACAGGCTGTCTGGCGCATTCTCAGGAAAGCTCACCAGGTGGGGGATAAGCTTCTCCTAAGGCATATTGTTTTCCCTAATGGCCCACTTCCTTGAATAGAGCCTTCACAATTAACTATCTAGACCAGAAGCATTTTGCCTAGTGGGTGCCGCCCAGGTGTAACTACATTTGAAATACAGATACATAGTCAGTATTCATAACTTCAGATATAAAAATGGTACATGCATACAAATAAGATAATCATATTAAGCAAATCATAACTTTTCCAATGATTCCTTCTATGCTCATCTTGTACAAAATGCATCATAATTATGCCATAATTATATCATAATATCACAATGAAGAATATGGGGTGCAGTGTCACAACAGGGAGAGGTAATACAGTTACACCATGCTAGATGATAATTGTGGTCTATAAAATGATAGAAGAGAAGAAATAATCTTCCATCCTGCTTCTTGAGGGATAATTTTCTTGACTTCCGTTCACTTAACGAGAAAAGCTTTGGTCTTTTCAGTGGCACGGGAGAGCTCTTTTAGGTTTTAGGAAGTTAATGGGTGGATTTTCAGACCTTTAATGTGGGTCAGCACAGTTAAGGCTAATTTTTAAAATAGACTGGATTAGGAGTATATTTATCTAGGCCCAACAATTTGGCTGATTTGGTGTGATGACGTTTAGAGCCACTCTGCCTGCTGGCTAGGCGCCGACTAACTCGGTGTTTCTGATCACAGGTTCATAGTTCCATCCCTTTTGCAGAGGTAGATCTTGTTGTATATTTTAATAATTTTTCATATTCTCAAGATTCGAACAGGCAGATCTGGGTGTGGGGACATGCACCCACTAAATATACAAATCAAATGGCTTTATGGTAAAGTCCATTTTTACATGTTTTATCTTCTGAAGTGTCCTGTTCACAAAAGTGCTCTGAATACTTGCTGTTCCAATGAGGATTTTAGAATCCTCCAATGCCCATATAGCACAGTTGCTTAGCAAAGAGTGGAAAAAGAATAAAGTGATAGATTAAGTGATGGATTTACATATTTGTGATAAACTTCCGTTCTTGTCACAGTGGCACAAATTTGATATGGGCCTTGGGCTTTATACATCATTATTCTGATAGTGATGCGTCATACAGAGAGAAGACAAGTCTGCTCTGTGAATCTTTGTGACCTGAATATAACAATGTTCTCTCTGATTGTAGTGTTTATCTTTCTGCCATCTTTGGATATGGAACATAGTACTGTAGGTCTAAAGCATTGTTCTTCTCCCCCTGTCCCCATCTGATAGTATTTCATTGCTAAAAATAAAGGACAAAGATTCTCTGCTTCTGCACCCTGATGGCAGCACAAAGGGAATAAAATCTGGGCTTGTTTTCTCTGCTGGGGAGCACCAGCAAGCCTTGAATGCCTACGCCTCCCTTCCCCACAATCTCTTCATGGGAAGCATGTGAAGAGGGATGAGAGGAGAGTGGCCGGAGTATGCTACTCTTTAGCCATCTTTACCTGGAGGACAGTTGCCAGCTGATGCTGGTTGTCAGCTGGTGCATATTAGATAGGGTGACCAGACGTCCCCTGGCATGTGTCCCGATATTTTTTTCTTTTCATCTGGTCACCCTAATGTTAGAACACCCATTAAGCTGCTCTAGCCTCGGACTGGGAAGAGACTCGGAATCATAACAGACTCCCTGATGGTCAGTCCCCCCACTCCCATTACACTGAGTGGGCGCTGAGTGCAACGTAGGATCTTGCACATGATGATCTCTTCTCCCCGCTTCATCAAACAGAGCTGTTTTATTAGGAATGCAGATTTATTCAGTCTTTGATCTTTTGTATAATTGATTTTTCATTCAATTATGTATTTTTTCCTGTACCCACTGCTGATATATAGGGTGCCTTACCTTTGCATATGGTTTATTTATATATATATATACAGACACACATGCTATTTTCAGATGTTAGAAGATGGCTTAATAGGCATAGTTGCTATGTGATGTGGTGTTCAGCTGTTCTGAGTAGGGCTTTATAAATATTGTTTTTTCTTCATCTACTTTTTCTTCAGGGAAGTTTGTAGTTAAAACTTTGTAATCTCCTAACTGCAAATAAATTTAAGGGATGGAAAACCTAAAGATGGCCTCCGTAATGGTTCAAAATTGCTTCAGCTTTAACTGTTAAAATGTTTTCCTGAAACACTTAAGGATGGCCCCTGGATTTTTGTGTATTCCTGTTTATAAAGACTAGTTTAAATCATGAGAGACAGGTTTTGACATTTGGGTTTGGTAAGCTCTTTGAGGTGGCTGGGCTCTAGCATCTGATTGCAAGGCCTTGGGTATAGGTTAGCAAAGACGTGTGTCATTGAAGGTGAATAGGGTCCTAGCCAAGCCTGAATGTCTACACTGCCATTAAACAGCCCCTTAGCCAGGGCCCTGCAAGCCCGAGTCAACTGGCACAAGCCAGCTGGTGGGTTTTAATTGCAGAGTAAACAGATACCCTAAGGGGCCTTATCTGAGACATGAAGCTGTTCACAGCTAATGGTGCAGGCAGACATAAATATTCTTTAGTTATGAGCTCTCCACCTTGCTCTAGACCTCAGACTGCTCAAATGCATCTTATTGCTCAGCTGGATTAGGGGGGTCTCCCTAAATAAAGGTACCTAAAGAAGAGGATGCTTCTATAGCAGTGGTGCAAATAGATTATTATATTGCTGAGTGTGTGTCTCCCAGCAGGCAAATGTTCAGGCAAATGGACTGCATAACAGCTACAGCAGCTAGGGGAATGATAACTGAGCCTGAAGGTCTTTAGCATGCTGATATAGTAGGGGATCAAGCTCAAGTTTATTTGCAGTGAAATATATTCTGACAACCACCTCCTATAGTCCAGTGGTTCTCAACCAGGGGTCTGGGGCCCATTGGGGGGTCACGAGCAGGTTTCAGGGGTCCGCTAAGCATGGCTGGCCTAAGACTTGCTGGGGCCCAGGGAAGAAAGCCAAAGCCCCACCACCTGGGGCTGAAGCGAAAGCCTGAGCAACTTAAGCTTCACAGAGCCCTCTGTGGCATGGGGCCCCAGGCAGTTGTGGCACAGACGGGCTGTGGAATTTTTATAGCATGTTGGGGGGGGGAGGGAAGGGGGGCTCAGAAAGAGAGAGGTTGAGAACCCCTGCTATAGTTGACTCATATCTTAGTGAGCTCTTTAAAGAATCCCCATATATGATTTACTACTTCATCCTGCATCTCTTAAATCCGCCGGACACTTATTCAAGTTAGTTCAGTACTTTATAGAAGGTACTGGCAGCAACCAGCTGACTAACTGAGAAGCAATGGAATGTCTAAGGGCAGGTCTTCACTACCCGCCGGATCGGCGGGTAGCAATCGATCTATCAGGGATCGATTTTTCGCGTCTCGTTAAGACGCGATTAATCGATCCCCGATCGCGCTCCCCGTCGGCTCCGGAAATCCACCTCATCAAAAGGCGGAAGCGGAGTCGACGTGGGAGCACCAGCAATCGACTCGCCGCCGTCCTCATGGTCAGGTAAGTCGATTACGATACGCCGACTTCAGCTACGCTATTCACGTAGCTGAAGTTGCGTATCGTAGATCGACCCCCCTCCCCTAGTGTAGCCCAGGGCTAAGTGAATTAAATAAGCTTGTTATAGAGCAATAGCATCTAGAAATGTTAAAATCAGTAGCTGATGAAGCATATCAAGCTTAGTCACAGAATTTCTCTGCTGTTGCATGTAGACAAATTGAGGTTAAATAAATGTTCTGTAGTATAGACTGAGTTTTTTCTTTTATTTAACTTTTAGTTTAAGCCCCTTAGTACAAAAACTGTGCAAACTACTTAAGCCTTTTAAAATATTAATCTGCTGTGACGTCACGTAGGCATTTCTCTGTATTGTACCGTACATTTCTCTCTAGGACGTTCTCGCTCAGCTTTGTTCAATCTTTAGTGAAAGGCCATCTGTCAGATAACTGATTTCTAGTGGACCACCTTGGGTCATAGTTCAAAGCATATTTCCCTGTACTTTGAAGTGAACAGAACCATGACTCCTATGTAACCTCAGAGGAACTAATTTGAGACCTCATTTGGGGCATTATGTGCCTTAGTTGCTCTGGGAAAATACATTTTTCACTGATATGGATCAAATATTTGAATGGATAGAACTATTGCAGAAAATCACTTCAGCTCTATAGTTTGCTGGGAAGGAGTTCTGACCTGAGATGCCCCCGAGAACTGTGCAGTAGGAGATTTGCCACCTTATCTCAGCACATGGCTAGGTACAGAGCAGATGATTTGTCTCTACGTATGTCATTAAACTGTTGAAAGTACCAAAATTAAAAAATCACCCTCTACATCAACAGATCCACTGATACTAGTATTGATCTAGAATGAATGAGGAGGCTTTTACATCTATTCCCTTCATTCTGCAAAGCTGAATTGAGTGTAAAATGTCAGTGGTAATTCCTTACGGTGGAGAAAGTGCATCCTTTTAAGTTTTATTTGGGTATAAGCTTTTGTGGGTAAAAAACCCACTTCCTGCCTCTGTAACTTTCACTCCATGCATCTGAAGAAGTGGGTTTTTTACCCACAAAAGCTTATGCCCAAATAAATCTGTTAGTCTTTAAGGTGCCACTGGACTCCTTGTTGTTTTTGTGGATACAGACTAACACAGCTACCCCCTGATCCTTTTAAGTTGTTTGCCGAAGTCACATTTAAGACAGGAGTTATATCTGATTAAGTGGTTCTCTTTCCAGAAACTTTCCTTTTATGAATCACTTAGGGGTTCAGACAGTTCATATGTTTTGAAAAACAACTTTGAAAGGTCTGGTTTAAAATCTTTCAAAAACTTTGGAAACTATTTTGCAAGTCATATAATAATGTGTTGTAATTTTCATGATATGTTTCTCCCCTCTCCCCTTACATTCATACAACAGACTTGCAGCTGCAAATATTAGTCTAAATTTTGGCAAATTTGCTTTGGGCATGTGAGGGGAGGGGGGATTAAAGAGTGAGAGGAGGAAATGCACAACTTAACGACTTTCAGCTCCTTTCAGGACAAACTCCTTTGGCCAAATTCTCACCTCATTTGCTCTATTGACACCTGAAATTGTACAGATTGGATGTCAGACTTTGACTCGTTGATGACTATTTCAACACTTCTAAAAACCGTTCACTTCAATGCACAAAACATACTACAAATTTAAAGCCACATGTATGTTTCTCTATGTATAAGTTTATCCAAAGACCACTAAGAGATATTGGGTATGTTATCTGACTTAAGGAATTTTGGGAAACCTAGCAGCAGACACTGAAATGGGGAATAGTCAATGTTGTGCACAAATATATCCTATAATTCCTGGTTAACATTGTTAAAAATTCAGAATAATAGAGGGAGGGCAGGTTAGTGGCGATGGTGGAGGATTTTTATATTATGTAAATTCAGTACAGTGATTTCTACTGAGGCTACATTTCTATCTACCATAATAATTAATATTTTAGAGATCTACTACAGATGATGTTTTTGGTTTTGGGTTTTTTGTTTTGTTTTGTGTACCAACACTGAAAAGGAACCACAAAGACATCCCAAATAAGTAAAACAATAAGTAATCTTTAGCTACAGAAACTTGGATTGAACAGGCTTCCAAGGCAGAATGCATACAGAAAGGTGGGGTTGAGGATGGCCACACCTGCGTCATTGGGTTACTCAGAAGTGTGAACTGAGTAACCCAATGGGTGAACTGAAAGGGCCTACTACAGAAACGCAGATTGGATGACTTGGAGCAAGACTGAAGATCTTGAGCGTGTACCACATGCTTGGTGGTAATGCGAGAGAACACTACACTTTTTAAACTGGCTTTTCATTCAGAGAATTATTTACCGAGGTTGTGCAACTGCAGCTAGCATTCAAGCCACGTACACACAGACTGACTTCCTGGTGCCTCCTGCAACTTGTGTTCCTTCTTCCAAGTTCCATGTACTTTGGTACATGCACTGATTTAGATTTACATTTTACTCAGATATTTGTCCTTTTTAACTAGACACCCCAAACCTCAAATAATAGTAATTCCATGAGGAAAGAGACTTCAATTCACTCAAACTCATATCTGAATAGCAATTATGAATTCTAATTAATAGATTCATAGATTCTAGGGCTGGAAGGGACCTCGAGAGGTCATCGAGTCCAGCCCCCTGCCCTCATGGCAGGACCAAATACTGTCTAGACCATCCCTGATAGACATTTATCTAACCTACTCTTAAATATCTCCAGAGATGGAGATTCCACAACCTCCCTGGGCAGTTTATTCCAGTGTTTAACCACCCGGACAGTTAGGAACTTTTTCCTAATGTCCAACCTAAACCTCCCTTGCTGCAGTTTAAGCCCATTGCTTCTTGTTCTGTCCTTAGAGGCTAAGATTAACAAGTTTTCTCCCTCCTCCTTATGACACCCTTTTAGATACCTGAAGACCGCTGTCATGTCCCCTCACAGTCTTCTCTTTTCCAAACTAAACAAACCCAGTTCCTTCAGCCCTCCTTCATAGGTCATGTTCTCTAGACCCTTAATCATTCTTGTTGCTCTTCTCTGGACCCTCCCCAATTTCTCCACATCTTTCTTGAAATGTGGTGCCCAGAACTGGACACAATACTCCAGTTGAGGCCTAACCAGCGCAGAGTAAAGCGGAAGAATGACTTCTCATGTCGTGCTCACAAGACACCTGTTAATGCAGCCCAGAATCAAGTTTGCTTTTTTTGCAACAGCATCACACTGTTGACTCATATTTAGCTTGTGGTCCACTATAACCCCTAGATCCCTTTCTGCCGTACTCCTTCCTAGACAGTCTCCTCCCATTCTGTATGTGTGAAACTGATTGTTCCTACCTAAGTGGAGCACTTTGCATTTGTCCTTATTAAACTCCATCCTGTTTACCTCTGACCATTTCTCCAATTTGTCCAGATCATTTTGAATTATGACCCTATTCTCCAAAGCAGTTGCAATTCAAGATACACCTATACCAGAATTAAAAAATTTTAATGGGCCCAAATGGAACAAAATCAGACTACGGTAGAGAGAAACTCTAAATTGTTAATTTTGTATATCAAAATATTGAATGGGTTATAACTACCATAAGAATATTGCAACAAAAAACCGAGATCTTTCTGGATATAAATCACTGAACCACCTGGGAGGCAATGGGAATTGGCAAGATTTTGGGTAGTGTTGCTGAAACAACTGGTCAGCAGCATAATCTGGTATCCAGCTGAGCCAATTACTACTTTAAAATTTTTTTCCTTGCCTTCTTAAGTTCATATTTGGGTTAAAAAAACCAAACCAAATTAACCCCTAAAGCCATAAACGGTACAACTGTGCAAGAGCAACACTGCCCTAACATCCTCGCTCCCTCCTGGATCTTTTCCATACAGAATTCCATGTGTACTTAAACTGAAGGTTTCGTAGATCTGAGAGTTAAATGTATAAGACTTCTGGGATGTTTCTTGATTTAGGGTTGAATCTCATGCTTTAAGGTTAGGATTTATTTGAAATTGCTTAATTGGAATTTCTGTTGCCAGAATTCAGGGAACGCAGTGACTTTGAAATGTTATAGAGTATATCCTTGATGTGGTGATAGTATGAATATTTGGCTCTTCTGTTTTTTATGTGGGAAAGTCTCCATTGATTGACCTTGTACTAGTTGTAATGGTTGTCATTGGAATTCAGACATCTACACAGGTAAATACACATATTTGGTGAGAAGTGTTTTGTAAATACAGAGAGCCTCTAGGTATTAAAAATGCTCTGAAATACTCACATTTCCAAAACACTTTTGTGCGTAAACTCTGAAGGGGCACTGATCTTTACTGAGGTCTCTATGCTAATGTTCTTGATAATTCTCATAATTGATAGACACTATTCAATATATAAAGTGGGGTATAGCTACCCCTGCCTTCATTGGTTCACTCCCGAAAAGAAACAAAGCTATTAACAAACATTTGTGCATGCTTCAAACTCGACAACTACGGGGACTGAACAGGTGGAATAAAAACAATTGCTTAACTGTCTGTTCATTGAGTCAGTCTTCTATATGCTACAGCTCTCCAACATGGTTGCTATGAATTAGAGCAAGCATAAAGCTTAGTAGTTAGTATTTTTCATGAGCACAGCCAGCTGCTGCACATTAAAGCAGCTCCCAGGTTACTTTGGAGAGGGAAAGGGCAGAAAATCAGGGAGCCACAATTTGTTGATTGGTTCTCATCATATTTTACCCATCTCATTCAGAGCTGCCATGGGTGGCTGTGGGAAGGGAAGCCACCCTTTGCTATGGTTTACCCTAGTTCAGATATATCTATTAGAGCTCTTATTCTTCTATCTTTGTTCTTTCACAGCCCAACCAGAAAGCAGGCAATGGAGCAGCTGCTCAAAGTGCTTCCAGCTCCCCACAGAACTGTTCCAGGATTTGGAGGCAAACCCATGGGAGTCAGTGTCCACTTGTTATCTCTTTAGCAATGGGGCAGATTCAAACATTTCAGTTTTAAAATTTGCCGTGTGTGTTCTTGAGGATAAAACCTTCAGTTCCCAATCAAATGCAAATTCCCCCTTTACACATTTGCCCTGAAGAACACGAATAGGGGAAGGGTTTATTATGACTGCACCTGGTCTTTTAGTTTTTTTATTTTTAGTTTGTTTTAACTGACAGAACACTGATCTGTCAGATTATGCAGCATGAATATTAAATATAGAATGTTATAAAAGTATCTAAGCCAAAATGCAAAATTGTCAACGGGCAGAAAGAATTATGGTAGTGTCTTCAGTTACTGTGGTTCCCCGCCCCCTTCTAAATGATCTTCAGCAAAGTGACTTTTTCATGAATGTGCTTTTTTGTTAACATAAACCTGTTTTTTGTGGTATTTTAATACTCTGACCTGTGTAAGGGGAAGAGTACTTTAAAAACATACATACAGTATAATCCCATTTTGCTAGCTTTTTCTTAGCAAAGGCATTCCTCACAGGCAATTGGAGAATGAAGTGGTAGTAATTAACTAGCTAGCACTGTGAAGAAGCTGTCTCCAGTTTATTGGATAAAATTTTTTAAAAATGGCATTTGCAATTCCCATTTTAGGAATTATGTGACTAATTGGAATTCTTCTCCTGCAAACACGTTTCTTCTATAATCCCAATTTTGCTGACAACTTCTAATTTTCACAACCTGAATCCCTATTTTATGTTGTCAATAACATTTCACCACTGTCTGCTGGTTTGGGGCAAAGAGCCAACCACCTTCTGCCTCTCCCCATGACAGTTCCTTCACAACCAGTTTCACTTCCCCAACCATTCAAGGTCCTCTTCTTTCTTCCTTTTGTCCCTCTGTCTCTTTATTTTCCTTTCTTCCCCGTCAGTGCCTCCATCTTCTATTCTCTCAAGCCTATTCATCCTCTTCTGCCTTCACCTTTCCCATCCCTAACCTACAAAATATATTTTAAAAAAACCCTGCATTAAAAAGACTATTATTGGCATCACAAAGGCAAGCACTCAAAAGCTAGGTCACCTGTGCAACCTTAACTCACTCCCCAACATGTTGTGCGTATGCATTATGATGCAATTACATACTATTTTGTCCACAGGACCCTTTAATCATTCAGTGTGCTTGGGCAGACCTATTTTAGGGATGAGTGAGGGTTGTATAGTGAATGAGACTGTTGCCTGTAGGGCCCCTGCCTAGTCTGTAGCAAAGGTGGGAAGGTACATAGTGAATGAGGCAGCGGATTGCAGGAAGAGAAGGGATGGTGTCATGTTTAAGGCAGTTAAATGCTGCCCAGGAGAATTGGATTCTCTCCTGTCTCCACCAAAAATGTCTTTTGTGATGATGGGTAAATCACTGAAATAGATCTCTTCACATATGGTCACCAACTGTATTCCTAATTTTCTGGTTTCCTGACCTGAGACCTTGGGGACTGCTCTGCAGAAGTGCTGAGAAAAGCACAGCGCCCATTGATTTCAGTAGCAGCTGAGAGTGAAAATATAGAGTACTATGACCTATGAAAAATCAGGCCTAGCACTCTCAAATTGGGCACTTGAAACTTTTGATCTTAATGTATGTGTCTCCCATCTGTAAAATGGGGACAATACCACTTGTAATAATTGGGGCCTGATGGTCCTCCCCCGACCCCCACCCCTTGTGAGCTCAACTGTGGATAGTGAAATAAAAGTTTAAAAAACGTTGCAGTTACTCATAACATACATTGATAGGAAAAAGTACTGGAAGGAGACACCATATTGGCTTAGTCCAAACAAAAAGGCCTACCGAGATAACTCGCAGACAGTTGAAATAAGGTCTGGTGAACCAGAGGACTCTGGGACCAGAAATCAATGGACCAAAACTGGTGTGTTGGAAATTAGGCCTAATTTGATGGACAAAATAATAAGGGGATGGGCTATTCTGCTCATCACTTTCTTTTGGGGTCCTTTTAAAGAGAGGCTTCACTAGGAGGGTCAAAACGCAGACTGGAAAATGGATGAACTGGAAGGAGCCAGCTTCACCATCATGGCTGCCACTCCCACCATCTCTTGGGACCCCAGGTTCCATTGTGACAGTGTTGTACCTTAATTGTCCTTATCCTGACAGATGGCGTGTCTGGAGTGGGCCAGAGAGAGGGACCCAAATGACATCGCCTCCTGTACCAGCTCTGGCTAGATCCTGAATATCACCTAGGACTGGAGACATTGGTACCTATTGTCACCTCTCCAATCCACCTTTGTGTGTCCTTTCTCCTTCCCTCACCTTATTCTCATTCCTTTTTATGTTACGCACACCTTCTTAATGAGAGTCTGGTTTTGCTGGCCAAGCCAATCTCTTTCATAGCTCCTGTGATTAGAGAGGCAGATAAAAACAATGCCCTGAAGAAGCCCACTGCTGCTACAAGTTTGACAGGTCTTGGAACAGTTGAAAAGACTGTGCTATGCCTGTATTTCTCCAACAGCGAGGTTCCAAGTCAGTCACCCAGAGACAGAAGCTGCATTCTCTCTTTGCTCAGAACATTTTGTGTGTTCTGCTCTGGTTTTGTCTTAAAGGAAGTAGATCTGAACTTTCACAATAAAAGCAACACCATCTCCACAACATCTCAGGGCTTGTCCACACTAACAACTATACCGCAGGAAGTAAGGAGTTTGAATCTACCCCACCTTAGCCTTCAACGGTCTAACCGCTCACGTGTACCCTGCTAATGCATGTTAATAGTTCATTAAAGTGCTTTGGGCTGGTCCTTTTTCAAAGAGGGCTAGTTCAAAGTACTCTAAAGAACTGTTATTGGGCATCAGCAGGGTGCATGTGAGCAATTTGATCTCAGCAGGCTAATGGGGTAGATTAACACTCTTGCTTGCAACGGTCTAATTGTTTCTTTAGACAAGCCATCAGTTAACATTCTCTGCCTCTCCCCCTCCCCCCAATGGACAGTTATTACCATTTTTAATACCATCATAAAAACTGTTAGTTTTTCCTACAGAACTTCTCTACAGCTTAAAGGAAAGGGATATGGTTAAAATGAACCTTACTTTACGTTTCAATTGCTTTAACTGTTTTTTCATATCTTAGGACATTATGAAAATTTGTAATGGTGTACTTGCCAAGCTCTCTCTACTCAACACCCTGAGTTGTGTTTAACTTATTAGTGTTGTACAGTAACATCTTTCATGCTCTGGGCCCATTTATTCCATCAAAATTAACACCACAAACCCCCTCACCTCACAGAGGCTTTGGGAAAATAAATTCATTAATAGCTGTGAAGCAGTCGAATACTGTACTGGTAAGTGTCCTAGAAAAGTTCGAGAGGAAATTTAATAATTCAGTCTTCAGAACAGCATTTCAGTAGTGTTCAGTAAATAAGGCATGGGTCATAACTGCAAAATGAGGATTAAAACAAAGTAATGACTAGCACCACATTCAATGTGTACTGTTTGTTCTGTGTTCTGAATGAGGAAGGCATCCCGTGGGGCGGGGGGGAATAGTATGTGATCATGTAATTAAAGACTGTTATATGCCTTCATAATCTTCGCAACCTTCATAATCGCAGATTTTAGAAAAAAATCCATTTCTTTTGTTAGCACTTGATGCAGAGGAAGCATTTGATAGAATATAGTGGAACTTTCAATTTCATGTCCTATCACGTGGTTATATATATTCTATGTAGATGTGATTTAGTTTAAAAAAAACAATGCTGTCTCTGCACTATTTAAAAATTAATAAGAACACAAGAACAGCCCTACTGGCTCAGACCAAAGGTCCATCTAGCCCAGTATCCTGTCTTCCGACAGTGGCCAGTGCCACGTGCCCCAGAGGGAAGGAACAGAACAGGTAATCATCAAGTGATCTATCCCCGGTCATTCACTCCCAGCTTCTGGCAAACAGAGGCTAGGGACACCATTCCTGCCCATCCTGGCTAATAGCCATTAATGGACCTATCCTCCATGAATGTATCTAGTTCTTTTTTGAAACCTGTTATGGTCTTCATATAACACACAGTCAACCTGTGGAACTCCTTGCCAGAGGATGTTGTGAAGAAATCCTTCCTTTTATTTGTTATAAACCTGCTGCCTATTAATTTCATTTGGTGACCCCTAGTTCTTGTTATGAGACATAGTAAACACTTCTTTATCTACTTTCTCTACACCAGTCATGATTGTATAGACCTCAATCATCTCTCCCCTTAGCTGTCTCTTTTCCAAGCTGAAAAGTTCCAGTCTTATTAATCTCTCCTCATATGGAAGCCATTCCATACCCCTAATCATTTTTGTTGCCCTTTTTCTGAATCTTTTCCAATTCCAATATATCCTTTTTGAGATGTGGCGACCACTTCTGCATACAGTATTCAAGATGTGGGCATACCATGGATTTATATAGAGCCAGCATGATATTTTCTGTGCTATTATCTATTCCTTTCTTAATTATTCCCAACATTCTGTTCGCTTTTTTGACTGCCGCTGCACATTGAGTGGATGTTTTCAGAGAACTATTCACAATGACTCCAAGATCTTTCTTGTGTGGTAACAGCTAATTTAAACCCCATCATTTTATATGTATAGTTGGGATTATGCTTTCCAATGTGCATTACTTTGCATTTATCAACATTACATTTCATCTATCATTTTGTTGCCCAGTCACCTAGTTTTGAGAGATCCTTTTGTAGCTCTTCGCAGTCTGTCTGGGTCTTAACTATCTTTAGTAATTTTGAATCATCTGCAGATTTTGCCACCTCAGTCTTTACCCCTTTTTCCAGATCATTTATGAATATGTTGAATAGGGCTGTCCCAGAACATACCCCTTGGGGACACCACTATTTACCTCTCTCTATCAATAAGCAAATTAATTTTCCACTTCACACAATTTCTTTTAGTTAAACAATTAAGTTAAACTCTTACACTAGATCAGCCATTAGAGGTTATTAGACTACTTCTAGATTAGTAAACAAGTGACTTGTGTCAAGACTTCTCTCCCTTGATGTCCAGCTACTATCTATTTTATTTATACTAGGTTGGTACCCTTTGGAAGAGAGAGCAATTTTAGCATGGAGAAATTCTTCTTTAATTTGGTTGCCATTCTACACTTACCTGGCAGGGCTAAGAGTATGTATATACTACAGAGCCTATTTTGGCATAGCAATGCTGACATAGCCCCCAAGTATAGACACAACCTACACAAACAGAAGGAGTTTCTCCGTTTCAGGAACACCGCTTTCCTGAACAACGTTAGTTACATTGGCAGAAGCCCTCATCTGCTACCATCGTTGCATCTACCCTGAGGTGGTTGTTGGCATAGCTGTGTCGGTCAGGAGTGTGGTTTTTCACACCCCTGACTGATGTAGCTATGCCAATATAACTTAAGTGTAGACCAAGCCTAAAGATTCATATGATTACATATTTCAGTGCCGCTGGATTCTGCAAAGGAACCAGATACATTATAAGCTAGTCTTTTATTACACTAGACATTATTAACAAATTGGTAGTTAGTTTTGTTTTTCCATCTTTATAACAAAATAGAAGAAAAGGCATTTTAAGGTAGTCCTGAAACTGAAGGGGAGGTCACTACAAAGAATGGGGAATTGGACTAATTTATCAGGCATAAAGCAGTGCATCAAGCTCTAGATTCTGTGTTTTGAAGAAAATTTAATGTGGCTTTAAATTAACATATTGGCATCTAGTTGAAAATTATTTTGGAATTGTGGTCTAATCCTTTGGTAAAGAAAAAGACTAGATGATTGGAATGTGGCTGGCAACCCTTTATCATCATATCAGAGAGGTTAATTGTGTCTATCTTCCTGCCCAGTTAACTAAATAGAATTTGATTGATTTGAAAGACCATTATCCTTCAT
Organism: Macrochelys suwanniensis; assembly: GCA_033296515.1. Lineage (NCBI taxonomy): Eukaryota > Metazoa > Chordata > Testudines > Chelydridae > Macrochelys > Macrochelys suwanniensis. Next base: position 39,013,345 of record CM065783.1, read on the forward strand.
TATGAGAAGTGTGAAATGGCTCATTGCAGATTTCAGGGTTCAGGAGGACGAGGGCACTTGAGTATCAGTTAAGGAGTTCAAACTGCTCAAGTGTGTGCTGTCAGAGATGGTTGCTTAGTGATTTTTTTTTTCTTTAGGGGAAAGGATTGCTAACAATTCTCTATAGTTGTAATTAACAAAGTTATTTCTTTAAGTCATTGGAATTAATTATATCTGAGGGCTGTCTAACATCTCTCTCTTGATTTCCTTACTCAGTTATTCTAATGGGCCTTATTTATTCACTGACATGTTATGTTGTATTGTAACTGGCAAAGTTGCAGAGCTGTAGGTTGAATTAAACCCAGTGAGCTACCAACAAAGCATTACATGAAGGCTTTTTTATAAAAATCTCACTATTGTGTTGTATACACTATCAAACATGACTAGGAAATTTACTCCTGAGGGAATTCTGTGCCTTCAGTCAGACATGCTCTTCTTGAAATCTTATCCTCCCTTGGCTTCCATGACACTCTCCTCCTTTTTCCGTGGGAAAGCAAAGAAATTTGCGGGGGACATGAATTCTGCACACATGCAGTGGCACAGAATTCCCCCTAGGAGTAGCAATTGCATCACTTTATTTGTAAATTATAATCCCAATTTGAAGACTGATATGTCCATTTCAATAGGCAAAGGTGATATAATATGTGCAAAAGGCACAAAAAGCTATTTAATTTGATTTCAGTGTTTCCATTGTTTAAATAATTGCCATAACCAAGTTACACTAGAAATGATCAACAGTGCTGGAGTTTAGCTATAGAACTTCCAGGTTTTATCTTTCATATAGTGTAATCTTTTGCCATCATGAAGTGCAGAAGCTCTGTCTTGAAAAGCTGGTGTTCAGTCACAGCAGGTTGTGGCATACTACCAAGGTTGCTTATTAATTCTCTAGAACATACTGAGCATTATACATGGTTTTATGGATATTCACCAATGCTGTGTATCATGGTTTTCCAATTCTAGGTCTTCACAAATACAGTCATGGTAGATGTATCCCGAGAACAACAGATGAAACATTTTAAATCCTTCTTAAACTAGTTCTCAGTGCCCTTACAGGCCTTGCATTTGAACCACTCATGAAAGGGTCTCATTACTTTGTTACTTAAAGTGGCCTTTTTGATTGCAATCCCATCAGTTCACGGGGTGTCTTAAATAAGTTAGAAGCTCTTTTCCTGGAACCTCAGCACTAAGCCGTGTACGCTAAAGCGGTGTTCGAAACCGACCCTTCCTTCTTACCAAAGATCAACTCCAGGCTCTATAGAGCACAAGAAATTGTCCTCCATCCTTGTGCTCACCTCCATTGTCCTTCAGAGAGAAATTGTGGAATACTTTAGATGCCCACAGAGCTCTCAAAATTATCTATTTAACACACTGTTGGGTTCAGAAAAGTAAATGTTTTGTTTGTGCTTTATCATCTGGTGTCAAAGGGAAAGAGGGCTTCAGAATTTTTCCATTTTAAGGTTGCTAGCATAATAGATCTCCAAAGCATACAAGTAAAAAAAAATGTAACTCCATCTTCCAAAATCAGAGCTCACTGCCTCAGAACTGTGGCAACTTCATGGGCTGACAGATCATATGCCTCATGCAAGAAAATCTATAAAGTAGCCACCCAGTCATCGGTTCATACCTTCCCCAGATTCTACAAGATAGACATCCAGTCATCTGATATTGCCTTCATTAGACTTGTGCTCCCAATAACTATTAGGAAAGGGTTATCCCCTTTTGCATCTGTACATAACTGTTATAATATTCTCTACCCAAGTAGACACTGCTATGAAAAGTCCCAATGTTATATATCTGTGGACCTCATTATAGAGGAATATTTATCTGTGCTTTACTTTAAAATGTCCTTTTTTTGAGTAATGAAGTCTGCAAATCCCACCCACCCTGAATAGGCTGTTAATTGTAGCAAAATATGGGATTATTAATTGGAGCAGTTTGTTATTCACTGAATTTCTTGCTGTGCAGGAGGATTGGTCTATTGAGTCTTAATACTTAATTCTCCTTAACCTTAGAGTGGTTAGAGAATTCCTAAACTATTCAATGATAGGTTTCAGTGTAGTAGCCGTGTTAGTCTGTGTCAGCAAAATGAAAATAAGAAAGAAAAACTTGTAGCACCTTAGAGACTAACAAATTTATTTCAGCATAAGCTTTCGTGGGTTAGTACCCACTTCATCGGATGCATGGAATGAAACATACAGTAGACAGATATTTATACAGTCAGAGAAACATGATAAGGTGGAGGTGCATAGACCAACCTTAAGAGGCTAATTAATTGAGAGGAACCATAACAGCAGGGGAAGAAAAACCTTTGAAGTGATAAACAAGATGGTCACACAGGTGTGAATGAGGATCGTTAACTTAAGGGAAATAGATTCAATTAACGTAATGGCCGAGCCATTCGAGGTCCTTATTTAATCCTGAGGTAATGCAATCTAGTTTGCATATCAATTCGAGTTCAACAGTTTCTCTTTGAAGTCTGCTTTTCGAGTTAATCTGTCGCAACACTGCTACCCTCAAGTCTGTCAGTGAGTGATTAGGGAGGTTGAAGTGTTCTCCTACTGGTTTTTGAATGTTATGATTCCTGATATCAGATTTATGTCCATTTATTCTTTTGCGTAGAGACTGTCCGGTTTGGCCAATGTACATGGCAGAGGGGCATTGCTGGCACATGATGGCATATATCACATTGGTAGATGTGCAGGTGAATGAGCCCCTGATGGTGTGGCGGATGTGATTAGGCCCTGTGATGGTATCACTTGAATCGATATATTGACAGAGTTGGCATCGGGCTTTGTTGCAAGGATAGGTTCCTGGGTTAGTGTTTTTGTTGTATGGTGTGTGGTTGCTGGTGAGTATTTGCTTCAGGTTGGGGGGCTGCCTGTAAGCGAGGATTGGTCTGTCCTCCAAGATCTGTGAGAGTGAGGGATCATCTTTTAGGATAGGTTGTAGATCTTTGATGATGCGCTGGAGAGGTTTTAGTTGGGGGCTAAAGGTGACGGCTAGTGGTGTTCTGTTATTTTCTTTTTTGGGCCTGTCTTGTAGTAGGTGACTCCTGGGTACTCTTCTGGCTCTGTCAATCTGTTTTTTCACTTCAGCAGGTGGGTATTGTAGTTGTAAGAATGCTTGATAGAGATCTTGTAGGTGTTTGTCTCTGTCTGAGGGATTGGAGCAAATGTGGTTGTATCTTAGAGCTTGGCTGTAAACAATGGATCGTGTGGTGTGTCCAGGATGGAAGCTGGAAGCATGTAGGTAAGTATAGCGGTCAGTAGGTTTCCGGTATAGGGTGGTGTTTATGTGACCATCACTTATTAGCACAGTGGTGTCTAGGAAATGGACTGCTTGTGTAGACTGGTCTAGGCTGAGGTTGATGCTGGGATGGAAATTGTTGAAATCATGGTGGAATTCCTCAAGGGCTTCTTTTCCATGGGTCCAAATGATGAAGATATCATCAATGTAGCGCAAGTAGAGTAGGGGTGTTAGGTGACGAGAGCTGAGGAAGCGTTGTTCTAAGTCAGCCATAAAAATGTTGGCATACTGTGGGGCCATACGGGTACCCATAGCAGTGCCACTGACTTGGAGGTATATATTGTCCCCAAATGTGAAATAGTTGTGGGTGAGGACAAAATCACAAAGTTCGGCCACCAGGTTAGCCGTGGTAGTATCGGGGATACTGTTCCTGACAGCTTGTAGTCCATCGTTGTGTGGAATGTTAGTGTAGAGGGCTTCTACATCCATAGTGGCCAGGATTCCCAGCTATCTTCGCGACACCACTGACTTCCTGAGGAAACTACAATCCATCGGTGATCTTCCAGACAACACCATCCTGGCCACTATGGATGTATTTTCATTTTGCTAAACTATTCAAGTGTCTCAGCTGGTGGCTTCTAGAGGTGAAGGTGCACTGATTGATAGGTCTGGTTTAAGGCTGCAGAGAATAGAAACCAGTGAGTCTGTGGCCCTAATAAATCCAAGAAAAGACATTTTCAGATCAGACACATTTTCCTAATCTGGTGATTATTACATGGACAGACAACAATGTGCACAGGTGCTTTTCCTGCAAGTATCATTGTGTTAGAACTCATGATAGACCCTTGGTAACAAAGGTAATGATCCTGCAAAGCTTAGGTGCATGCTTAACTTTTAAGTATGTGAGTAGTCTCATTGAGCTCATGGGATTACGTACACGCTTAGTTAAGCACATGCACAAGTCTATGCAGGATGAGGTGCTAAGGAAGATGTGTGTAATATTTCATATCCTACCAGGATATTCCTATTTCCTTGATGGTATACAGCACACTAACTTGGTGATTTCTTGGTATCTCTTGTTTTCTGAAATAAAAAAATCTTTGATTTAGGCAAATTCAGGTGAAAATGAAAGAGTACTGTATTCCCACAGAGTTATACTGTTCAGGTTTACATCTATATTCTGTGGCAAGCAGGGTATTTATCATGTCATACTTTCATTTACTTTGTGTACTTATATTTGCATATACAGCTTGGGAAATCTAATAAAAGAAGCCTGCCTTCTGCTTCCAGCATATTTTTAAAGTAGCTATACATATTTGATAATGCTGTCCCTACATATTTCACAGGTTCAGTTCATTCTGAATTCTTCAAATTCTTGGCAAAGCACCATGGAGAAGAAAATAAACTGCTCTCTTTGCATAGCTTCACAAATGGACATCTCAAATACATTTAGCAGAGACCAGTTGTGAGTTTCACTTATAGCCTGGTGGTTTTTCCTTGTCAGTTTTGTTTTATTTTGGCTACCTCAGTCTCTACTTCAGTATGAGCATGAAAGTATGCAATCAGCTTTCAAAAATACATTCCTGTGCACATCAAAACTGCATAGAAAAACAGATGATAAAAAGACATAGTTTTAGAACGAGTAGGTATATACATTTTCCAAAAGCAATGAATTAATGTTTTTAACATATTTTTAATTAATCCATTAATATATACACAAACAATTGTATGGTTTTTATTTTACAAATCATTGTTCATATGTTCAAGTTAGAATGGTCTTTTCAGAGGAACTTTCCAACAAACAAAAATTTAAAACTCAGCTTTAGCACACAGTGCAGTCTTTTAAATAGACGTTTTGCTTACATTGTTTTTTTCCAAGACTGCTGTATTGTAAATAAAATGAACATTTTAGTATTCAACCTGACTCCTACTGTAAGTAGTGAATATTTTCTGTAGGATATAAAATATCTCTCTAACCAGCCAAACCCAATAAAATATGCATGATCTAGCCACCAATATGATACACAAATGTGGTTTAAAAAAAACATAGGAACTGCTGCTGTGAACATAGATGAAATTAAGGTCTTCCCCCCACACTTTCCCTCCCCCAGTAAATTTTGTAAATAATGCATATAATTTTTCTCTTCAGAGCACTTCTCAAACATTAACCAATCACAACACTGCCAGGTTTACATAAATTAGGATCTGTGAAATCCCACTAAAATACAGTATCTGATCATCTGCAAAGGCTGCCACTTTATGAAACAAGCATTAAACATATCAAGTGATTTTTTTTTTTTGGTGAGTAGATTGCACATGAACTTATATGTTTGTTCTTGAAAACATAACCTAGTAATTGCACCATTCGTTCAACTTGATTCTATTGTGCTACAAACTTTTCAACAGCACATATTATGTTGAATCAGTAGCTTTAATGTTTCATTTATGGTTGTAGCCTTGGATGCATTTCTGTTTGATTTGATATATGCTGCCATGTGTGTAAATAATTTGCTGGTTTTTAGAGTTATGACCTTTTGGCTTCTGCTTATAAAAAGCAAGTGAAGGTTTAAAGGTTGAAGATATCAGAGGAAGAACTTCTAAACATCTTGCAAGATGTAATGTCCATTAACTATAGTTCAGTTTTAGTGTTTGGTCATAAAGCTTGCTTTGTAACCAATCTCCAAATATTTTTGTTAATGACATTGTTGGAAGAGAAAATAGTTATCTGCGTCATCAATTAATAGGTTCTACTTGATTTTTTTTAAGTTGGTGTCCCTTTAAATAACACACTTGTCTGAATATACTTACGAGTAAAAACTAATATTACTGCAACTGAAGGTTAGAGAGGAGAAAAAACTCTTTTCAATGTCATGTTTGCATTTGATAGCACTGTGGTGGTCCCTGAAGTAAGCATGTGTTTAAGTGCTCTGTTGAAGAGGAATGGATTCCAGCATGTGCTTATTACTTTCCTGAATCAGGACTTTTGTGCAGCTGGTTTCCCTGTTTCCTCTCTCTAGATCAAGTTCAGTGTCCCTTTAATGGCGAAGTTAATTATTTGGCCTTTCTTTTAATTTTACTTAGTTCCTTTGTTTAAATACAGTTTCCTAACTGGCTAGTGTATAGGACTTCTCATAGTGACTTGCTGGTGTGGAAAGACCACAAAAGTAGTAGACTACCACTTCTTTAAAGTGATAAAGTATGTTGGCTTAAACAATTTGAATCAAAGCCAGTTGTGGGATCATGTTTCTGAAATCTCTTGTGTTAGATTATGTTTGGTTTCTAAACCTCCTCCACTTTTCAAAAGGGTCATGTTGTCATCTGTTCACAATCTGCCTTGACTCAATTTTTGAAGCTGAATCTACTGCTGATAAAGGACTCTGACTAAAAAGGATCTCTGGATTTGGTTTTCAGTGGATTTTGTGAGAGGATGCATTACAACTTTTATCAAAAAGTATGAGCTCTCTCACTGTTAGGACAAGATTGAATTTGTGGGTTCACTCATTGTATTCGCATTAAAATCTAAATCACCTTTTTGGTGGTGCCTCCCCTTTTAAAAATCCAGGTCAAGTCATTTTCTAACTCATTCATGCAGGGCCATTTGACTTTCAGGCCCCCCCCCCCCCCCCCCCCCCCGGTTAATATATATCTTTTTAAATGGCTTATAAAAATCCATAATACATGTTACCTTTCACGCAAATCACTTTTCACCCTCTCCTTGAAGTAAAAAGAAAGAGAGCCGCTCATATCAGCAAACCACAGTCCTGTGCAGTAAGACCAAATCTACTTGAATCTGTTTGGATTCAAATTATAACTGGCTACCTGATCCAGAGACCTCTTGGTGGCAACTGGCAGAGGGCAAAGGGGGTGCATAAGGGTTACGGGAGCTTCTGGGTGTGGTATCTACACGATAGTTCACCAAAGGGTGGCGGTGGCACAGCTGTATGGATGCAGCTGCACCGCTGCAAGATCACTCGTGTAGCCACTCTGTGCTAAAAGGAAGGAGCTGTCCTGTCAACATCATAAAACCACTTGCACGAGTGGCAGCAGCAATGTTGGCAGAAGAAGCTCTCCTACCAACATAGCGCTGTGCGTGCTACCACTTATACCAGTGAAAGTTATGTCACTTGGTGGGTGTGTGTGTGAGTGTGTGTGTTTTTTTCACGCTCCTGAGCGACATAAGTTTTGCCGATATAGGCCATGTCTACACTACCACTTAAATTACCTTCAGGCGAGAGATGTTTATCAATCTGTCTGGCTATTTGTAATATGGGATTTCTGAGAGTGCCCAATGGATAGGGGCTGGACACTCTAGGGGGAAACTGAGTTCTTGGGGGGGTTGGAATGTGTCTATTGCTAATATGCAGAGGGACAGGGGAGCCTGCATAGGCTGGAAGAGGAATGCTTGTGTTGCACATGGCTGGTGGAGTCGGGGAGCTAACCCCCAGCAGACACGGACAAGGTTTCCTGATTCTAAGGTAGCAGGTGTGTCCCAACTGTGGGTACCTTGACAAAACATCACAACTATCCTGTCCAATATCTTTAATAAGTAACCTCAAGAAAATCCCTCTCCTCAGGATTGTATAGCATGCATCCTAATTGTAGAGTTCAGTAAACTCAGAAGTGGACCCACCCATCCCAATTAGGCTTAAAAAGAGTTGGCGTTATTCATACTGTTTTTTGAAAGTTTAATTTGTAAGTTGGCTCTTTTGTTGGGATGAGTATTTTTCCTTTACCCAATTTTACATGGAGTTGAGTGATACACAGGAAGGTCAAATGGTCCTGCATGAATGAGTTAGAAAATGACTTGACCTGGATTTTAAAAGGGCCCTAGTGGTGCATCGGTCTCCCCTGTACAGTTCTGAGTCCAGGCGATGCGTGGATGGGGTGGCCCTGACTGGGCCCCATTTTATGCCCCCTTCCTTCCAGGGCAGCTGTCCCTGCTTTAGCTGTTTCTGCAGCTGCTCCTACTGGTTGAAGTCTGGTTCCTTTTCTGTAATTTTTCCTCAAGGTCCTGGGTGGAAGGGGAGAGGGGAGGAGAGCACCAGGTGGGTCTTAATACTATTTAAGTAAATTGCCATGGTGTTAATCAGTTTTTAACTGGACGTTTGCTTTTCCATTTTGCACACATGCTGGCAACTGGTAGTTGACGCATGTTTACTAAATTTGCTATGTCTCAAGCATATGTTGCTTAGAAAGCCACTTCATGAGAGAGCTCACAGTAGTTACTGTAGCACTATTGGAATCTAAGTGGGTCTCCTTTCCTTTATGACATAACTGATTTTTTTCCCATTAGGATTTCAAAAAGTGAACTGCTAATAGTCTTGGGTCCCAGTGACTGCTGGACATCTTATAGTGACCCTGCAGTTATTCTAATAGAAACACTGGTAGTTAATTCTCTTAATTTAACATGTATTTTGAATATTTCATTATAAAATTCCCTTTTGATTAAGATTAATGAAAACAAATCTTCAGAAAAGTAACTTCCATATTAAATCTGTCATTTCTAGGCAGTTTACTGGCAAAAAGAGAGCCTGTGGAATAAACACATTCTAACAATACAAATTAACTCTACATCTTAATCATCTGTAAAATGCTGATTTTTCTCCATTTCAGCTCTTGAGGACTGAAAGACAATTATACACATAGCTAAAATATTTGCAGCTTAGTTTTATATTATGCAAATTGTTTCAAGAATATTATGGGTAATTAAGTGTATTTCAAATGTTGGAATAAGGTTCTTTTATCAGCATGATCATAACTGGACACTTTCTTGAATATGACTGTCATTCAAATAGCCTGCGTGTTTTTACATAATGCGCACATGCACTGTGCAGAGCTCTACTCTGAGAGTACAAACTGGTACTCTAAATCACTCAGAGCACAGTAAGAGTCATATCTACAGAGGATCTAGGTATCTGCAGCTCTGTTGATCCATGTCTTATATCAGGGATCGGCAACCTTCAGCATGCGGCCTGCTAGGGTAAGCCCCCTGGCGGGCCAGGCTGGTTTGTTTACCTGCTGCGTCCCCAGGTTCGGCCAATCGCAGCTCCCACTGGCCACCGTTTGCTGCTCCAGGCCAGAGGGCTGTGGGAAGTGGCATGGGCTCCATTTCCCCATCCTGGTTCCCCTGACCCTTTTACAGTTCCCACCACCTCTGCTTCTCTTCCCCCTCCTCCCAACAGCAAAAATTTAGGATCATCATTCTTCACTCTTCCCCTTCCTCAGCTCTCCTGTTGCAAGGTCCTCCCGCTACCTCCAGCCCTGGCTCACCCATACACCTACTTCCTTTGCTCCTACTCATGGGCTGCAGGGCATCTCTGGAAATCCCATGATCAGGCTTGACTTCCTCCTCTACAAATTCATTCTCTCCTCCTCCATTTCTGCCATCTTCCTAGTTGAACAACTCTACTTCATTTCAATTGAATCCCACACCCAAAATCACAGCCACCCGTTCACCATCTGTGACTAACTCCTGAAAACTTCCTTTGTCCACTTCTGCCTCCTCACAAGATCTCGCTGATTTCTTCCAAGTTAAAATTGACAAAATACAACATGACCTTCCTTCTCCTCTTGGCTCACCTTTCTCCACTCTTTTCCTCTTACAACTCTTTTTTTCTTCTTTTTCCCTGTCAGATGCAGAAGCTTCTCATCTGCTCTCCTATAACTCCTCCATTTGCCCCCCTAGCCCTATCATATCCTATGTCCTGATCTTTCTCATGCTCACTTTCAGCCCCTTCCTTACTCTTCTCCATAACCTCCCACTCTCATCTGTCTCTTTCCTCTCACAGTACAAACATGCTTTAAGGTTTCCCATCTTTAAAAACCCCACCCTTGATCCCACTCACCTCTCCAACTACCCCCTATCTCCCTTCTTCCTTTCATTTTTAAACTCACTGAACACGCTGTTTACTATCACTGTCAGTTCTTCTCCAGTTCCTTTCTAGATGCTCTCTAATCCAGCTTCCATGCATTGCATTCCTCTGAAACTACTATCCCCAAAGTCTCTGACATTTTTCTAGCCAAAGTTCAGAGTCCGTATACCATCCTTATTCTCCTTCATCTGTCAGCTGCTTTCAGCACAGTCAGACGTGCTCCTCTTCTTGAAATCGTATCATCCCTTGGCTTCCGTGACACTCTCCTCTCCTTGTTCTCCCACCTCTGGTTACTCCTTCAGTCTGTCCTTTGGAGGATCCTGCTCTTCCTCAACCCCACTCAGCTTTATTTGAGAGTTCCACAGGGTTCTCACCTTGGTTCCCTTCTCTCTTGGGTAATCTCATCCACCAACACACATTAATCTGTATTCTGGCAACTAGAGCTCAGAGTGGTGCAAAACTGTCTCAAAGTATTGATTTCCTCATTATCCAACAGCATATCTTCCATACTTCTAGCAACAAGTTGGGAGAAACCCGTAAGATATTGTTCCTCTACTGCAGAGGTGGCCAGCCTGAGAAGGAGCCAGAATTTATCAATGTACATTGCCAAAGAGCCACAGTAATACGTCAGCAGTGCCCCCATCAGCTCTCCCCGCTCCCAGCGCCTCCCACCCACCGGCAGCCCCACTGATCAGCGCCTCCCCCTTCCTCCCCACACCTCCTAATCAGCTGTTTCATGGTGTGGGGGAGACTCTGGGTGGGAGGGGAGAGGAGCGAGGGCATGGCAGGATCAGGAAGGGGTTGAGCAGTGGGCATGGAAGGATCGGTGGGGCAGGGCCTGTGGCAGAGCCAGGGGTTGAGCAGTGAGCACACCCCGGCACATTGGAAAGTTGGCGCCTGTAGCTCCAGCCCTGGAGTCAGTGCCTATACAAGGAGCCGCATATTAACTTCTGAAGAGCTGCATGTGGCTCTGGAGCCATATGTTGGCCATCTCTGTGCTACTGTCTTGGACAGCAAAGATTCTTTCATCCCTATGAATTTTTCACATTAAAAGTTGGTTCAAAATCACTCAAAAAAAGGTGTAAGTGGACAGCCTCATTATTTCGTATGTACTATCAAAGAGATTCTGGTCTCTGTTTCAAAGAGGGGCCACTAGAAACAAACATCATGTAAGCAGTACAAATACTGCCATCATACCCAGAATTTAATTTCCATTAACTTTATGCGAGAGGAAAACCATTTAAAAAAATGAAAATGCAACCATTGTAGCCTCACTTAAATCCTGTTAGATACTTTTATATCTTTTCTATTTTAAAAATGCATCAGAGGAAAAAATACTCTACATCACTAGAAATCATTTAAGGGATAGTCTCACCAGTTGACACAGACACACTGTTCCATTAATGCCTTTTAGGCTTTTTTTGGCTTCCCCTCCTCTCCCCCCCCCCCCCCCCCCCGGTTCAGAAAATCTGAAGTGGGGCAGTTGAGAAAGGAGGCTCCCTTAAATTTCTAATTTTAAAATGGGATCATCATCCTCCATCATGGCAGGTTTTAAAGGTACATGGCCTCATTGCAAACTGAGTGCCACCGGGATCGATCCCTGTCAAAATGCTTAAGCAGGTCTGGTTGTATATTCAGTTTGTACATCATTGGCAGTCTTGTGACACTACCAAAGCTCTTGACACCCATTTGATTTCCAGCTTTTAAAATGGGATAAAATCTCTCAACTTTCTAGACTCTAAGCTGTCCGAGGAGATGGTCACTTCCAACATTTTTACGTCTACAGCACCATGTTGTTGGCTTAATGAACTATGAAACCGAGATCTACATCCAATTTGATAGTACTCCTGGTGCAATCACAGTAGAACTTTTCTCTTTCACAGGAGGAGAGAACATTGCTGAAATAGGTCAGCTTTTTCTATATAGTACTAATTTTGAATCTTTGCCTGCACTGTTTTGAACAGGCAGGATTACAGATAAGCATAGTCTTGTTTGATTCTTAAAAATTTTCCCCAAAACTAGCTCTCTGTAAGGGAGAGTGGGATTTGGGTGAAGAAACATCACCACATGGGAATGGGATCAATTGCTGTGAAAGTATTTGAATGTGTGGGTACCAGAACAGTCAATTCCCGAATCCTTGACTGGCTCTGAGTGACCTTTTCTCAATAAACTAGTAGGCCAAGCCTACAGCTTGCATTTTTTGGTTTCAAATCTCTGATATTGATCATATTAAAAATGTGGACACCCAGAAAGAGGAAGAAACAAACTGTCATCACCTGTTTTTTCCACAAAACATGATCAAGGAAGGTCTACGTGTCCGTTTCAACATACCATTAATACCTCTACTGCTCTAACCTGTGAGTCAATCTTATGATTTAACTGAAACCTATTTTATTTATTAATATACTATAAATAAGACCAGATGCATCTCAAATCATAATAAATTACAGCTGACGCATAAATATAAGTTCAGATTTCCTGAATGGAGAAACAGTACCAAAAATCCCCTTGGCATATCTGTATAAATCATACACACCAACTCATTTTGAAATGTTCATTGCTAAATTATCAATGTGAGTTCTATTCCACAAAGACCTTGATGGGAAGTGTGAACATACAAATATAAATACTAAGTACATTATATCCATATGGGCCATTGGTAGCATTCCTGTTTAAAGGATCTGTTCAGGTGGAAACATATCAAAGTTTGAGAGAGGCTTCTGTACAGGAGACAGTTTGCATCTGAATATTCATGTGTCCACACAGGAAGAGTCGAATTCGCACTATGCACAACTGTTTTCTTCCACCATTAACAATTACTTGAAATGACAAATGTCCTTTTCCATCATTCTTGTTGCATTCTATGTTTAGTCATCCTTAATAACTAGGATAAGCTGTAGACACTAAACCTATTATAACTTACTTCTTTATTACCTATTATCTCTCCTTGGTGCACCACTGCCTTTGCTGTGTTGCTTTCCTCTGAAAGATTATTGCTTTATAGTAGAGCTTTCAGTTACTATACATATTTTATGGTTGGTATTTGAAATAAGTTTTGAAACTAAATATTTAATAGCAAATGAGCCATTTTTAAGTCAGTGATGTTAGTGGCAATTAAACATTTTTTTTTCTGTTCAAGAAGTGTGTTCAATATTAAACAACACAGTGAATGGTTATACAAATGACTTATGTTTGTTTTTTTCAGTATGAGAGGTTTTTTTCTAAAGGTATGTAAAGTTATGTTTTCTGAGATTTTATGCCAAAAAGGCAAATGGTAAATCCATTTCCAAATGTGAATTTGACTATAATATCATGATCCTCTGTGAAGCAGACTAACACTAAGTATTTGAATACCACCCATTGTCATTTACAGTAATCTCTCTCCTCGTGCAAAAGTGTTCTGTGGAGAATACTGGATGATGTTTTAAGCAGTGATAGACTAATATCTCCAACCAAGAAGGAGGAGGAATATGGATAACTCAGTTTGTTTTAGCATGTCTACACTGAATGTTTTAAAATACTGAGTTTTCCATTAAAGAGGAGACAAAATGCAGTGCTGTTCTGACCCAAGAGAAGTGGGCTGTAAAACGTTATTAGCATTGTTTTTCTTTTCTTTAATGTAAGTCACCTTTCCTGTGTTGCTGCAGGCTTCAAAAATTGACTCTGTCCTTCTTGCCGGTTACTTTGCAGGAGCTTATTCAGCATTAAGAAAAAGTTTTAGGACAAATCTAGATATTATATTTGAAGAATTCTGGGAAAGCAAATTAAGTCCATCATAAAAAGGCATTTATGTAAAATACAATTGTGCAAATTCTGCCAAAAAGATGAGAGCATATCCAGTTGGCGTTTTGACATAGTCCCCTAAATAAAATTTTAGATGCAAAAATAGAATTCCTCTTAGCCAGCCAGTTTCTTTAATGCCCATTATTTATTGTTAAAAATCAAAGTGAAAAAGGGTGCAATCAAAAAGCATACTCTTCACCTTGCAGGTAAAGAAAATGTCAAATAAAAATCTCTTCGCTAGTCAGAAAATCAGAAAATAACTTCTATGAGCTGCTTACAGCCAGTACAGATGGTGGGGGATCTCTCTCTCCTATTTCTATTTCAAAATAGGCAGGGTGCTGTCACTCTCAAGGCTTTGGGGGAGAGAGGAGCCCTTCAACTATCTGTTAGATGGGTTGGTTTATCGTTTAATAAGTGTTATAGCATTTTTCCATTTTCAAAGTTCTGTACAACTGTAAACAAATGCAGTAACTCTTCATGGAAGTCCTGATTTCAGTCATACATTGTACTTTTGAAGAAAATAGAATGCTGTGGACTACATAGAAATAGGTTTGCAAGTTGTCAGTGTTTATTTTTATTTATTATTACTCTATCTAATACAAAGTGTGCACTGTACTTACCGCATTAGTCAGAGGAATAATTAATAACAGAATATCCAGTAGTGGACAACCACCATAATCATTCAGTAATATTGCGGTCAATTCTGATATTCTTTATTCATTTGCCTCCATATAGGGGTTGTCTTGAAATTACTTGCTAAACTTAATGTACTCCACTAGTTTCCAAAGATGCTAAATCAGTTGATGGGTTAAACACATAATTGTGTGCCTGTTGCAAACAATAGTCTCTAATGGCATTACTACTACTCATCTGTTAGATAATTGCAATAGGGATTTTTTAATGCTCCCTGGGCCACTTCTCCTATCAGTTTCCTGTTGTTTTCTCCTTCTCGAGGAAAACTAACAGTAAATGACTTCCGGTTTCAATTAGGTGGACAAAGATGCATACCTTGAAGTGCCTAAGAAGGTGGTGCCATTGTGTGCTTTCTGTGTTGTAGTTTCTTACATGTCTTTTTTATCAGTGCATGTATCTAAGTATTTGTCAGGCCAGTCACCATGTTTTCAGTGCCTAAATGTGTCATGGAAATATTGCATGAATTCATTTGTAGCTGAGTGCCAATGGTCTGCGTAGAAGCATTGATTCCCTTTGGATTTGTCTTTGAGAAACACATCATTGTTGAGGTTTGTCTTGAAGAGCCCCTGAATGTAAAGTAATGGCTGACGGGGGGGGTGTGTCTCCAGTAATAGGTATCAGTAACAGTACTGAATAATCCTTTTTTCCCTCTAGAGTAACCACATAGAGGACACCATTTTAATTTGCCGTGGTGTATCGTTTTAAACACTTATTTGCAGTCGCAGTCCCTTTTTCAGTACTACTTTGCATCCATGAAGTCAAAGGGTAAAAAAACCTGCCATTGGAGTGGTGACTTTACAGCATTTTAACAGTGATTTGCTGGGCTCATACTCTGAACACACTCTTGTTACTCCCGTTGAAGTCTCAGGACTACTTGTACGTCTCAATTTATGTGAAGCCCCATTTGGGAAAACAAGTCCCAGCTATCATTGTATACTATGGGTCTCCATTACAACAGTAAACTGTGCTTTAGATTTGAATTTTCATTGGATTGGACTGTGATAGGCAGATCTGGATTATGGTTAGATCTTCGGTTCAAGATTTAGATACCAGCTGGACACCAATGGCCAGATTTACAAAGCTGGTTAGGAACCTAAGATACCAATAGGCACCTAGTGGAATTTACCAGTGTATAGGTAGGTAAGTTACCTAATTTCGTTTAAGTGTCTAACTCACCTGGAGCGCTTCTCGCCTGAACAAGAGTTGTGTAAGTTGGATAGCTGGTCTCTCTCACAACAGTAGTTAGTCCAATAAAAGATCTTGAACACAGACACACACTGGAAAAGTACAATGAATATAGGAAAGGGAAATGTTTATTTACAGAGGGATGAAAGGAGAAAAACAACAGGGGGAAATATATGGGGAGCAGTAAAACAGGATTGCATTCAACTCAAGGCTCCGCAGGGCTAGTGGTACCACAGTCTAAAAGGGAGTTCAGGAGTCCTGGGCAAAGTTCCAATTCAGTGGTGAGTTTTGGGTGCTCCTGGTTGTCTTCGGTGCCGGTAAACTTCCCCCAACAAACCCCTCTGGTGCCCTCTTTTGGGCTCTCTGCAGAGCCACACAGAGCGACAACCTCCCCACTTAACCAGCTAACAGTCTCCCCAATGTCAAGTTACAAGCCCCAGTACTCACAGCCCCATGCATCTCTGGGCAGTAGTGATACTGGGTCTAGCTCTAGCCTGTCGTTCTCTGGCGATTCCTCCCTGGCACAATGCTCCTCCTGGCTCCTGTCCTGGGGTTTCCCCCTTCAGCCTCTCTGTCCCTCCTAGGCTTCAGGCAGGTTCTTGCCTGCTTCACTCTGCTTGCTTTGCTGCAGCCCATCTGTCTGGAGCTCCAGACACACACCCTGTTGCACTCTCCCCTCACTCTCCTCTCCCCCTCTCACCAATAGCACTTCCTCCTTCTGAAACAATCAACACTTCCCCCTTCAGGAAAAATATTTAAAGGGGCCGTGCTCTCTCTAAACCCCAAAGGAGTTGCATTAGTATTCTAGAAAACCACTTCACAGAAGATTACAGCCTACAAGAAACAGAGTGCAGGTATCAGTAGCCAAAAAAAAAAGGAAATTTTGAATGTCGCTTTACTGTACACTAAAATAAATACAGCACCTATTTTAGCAATATGTTTATTAAAAATGAAAGTGCCACGATTGCCTTAGGGTAACAAAAGTGAATTGGGTGCCTATTACATATGTTAGTCTTTGATAGAATGAGTGACATGACTCATATATACTGGGGAGGGATAGCTCAGTGGTTTGAGCATTGATCTGCTAAACCTAGGGTGGTGAGTTCAATCCTTGAGGGGGCCATTTAGGGATCTGGGGCAAAAATTGGGGATTTTTAATGTTATAGTAGTTATAGTATAACAATGTTGTGAGCAGATAATGGCTTTGGAATATTTAATACTCCTTCATGACAGATCAGAAGGTGAGATTGTTTGCATTGATGGTGCAAACATAAAATTCAAGAAAAGGAATTTGTATAGTACTGTTTTGCTTTCACATTTCAAGGGAAGAATACTTAAGAAACTGATATCTTGGCCACCATATAAGGTAGTCTTTAGCAAGAAAAAGTGCCGGTTTCCAGTCGTACTGAATAATTAGGCTGATGGTCAGTGCAAAAAGACTGTGTGTGTGTGTGTGTGTGTCGGAGAGAGAAATATAACCACCAAAATTATTGTCTCGGTGGCAGTCGCAGCAAATCAGCCAAGGATGACTGAATAGACATGAAATTTGAAAACATTTCTTATCTGTAATCTGCTTGGAGTACTTAAGCATGTCAGTATTACAATGTGAAGAAATTTGCCGCAACTGCTGCCTCTGTTATCTTTCTTTTTGGGGTAAATCAAGAACTCCAAGCCGAAGAGCTGTTTTAAGTCACCTTTCACAGGCACCGACTTTGTTTAAAATTAGAATAAATAAAAAATATTTAAAGCAAGCAAATAATATCTTTGCCAGCGTAGCAGCCTACTGAATAAAGATAATCAATGTATTAGTAATATCCTATGACATTTAATGCTTACTGACTATGTATTGTTTACAGGGAGAGGTAGCTCAGATTTAGCTAATGGTGCTGTGTAGAGAACACCAAGTAAGTTTCAGGATAAAGAGTAGCATGTGATGTGCACAAGTTAATTTGTGCCTTACATTTAAGGCTCTTGGGTTTAAAGTGCCTAAATGGCTTGATGATGTGTAGTACATTAGTACTTACCATGTGATGGATTGTGGGCACAAACACCAAAGGAAGCTGAACTAAGAGTTATATTCCATCTTCACATATTAGCAGGAATATGGAATATGATTTTTATTTGGGGAAAAAAGTCAGTTGAGCTTTATACTAGTGTTAAACTTAATTTCGAATAGAGAGAGAGTTTAGAGAAAACACCTTTTTGTTCATTATAAAACCATGTAGTAGACAAAGGAATTTTCATGTAATAATTGATATTTAGAAGATACTGCTTTTTTTTATTTCTACAATGTAACCTTCCTTCCACCCACCCTCTCCCTTCCACTCTTCCACCCCAAAAAGCCTTTTGGATTACTGTTTGTGTATTCCACTCTACTGACATTGTTACATACAACCTTTTTTGTGGGAATTATTATTTTCAGCCTTGTTTAATCTAGCTGGCTAGAATTACCATCAAATTAACTGGCCAGGTACTCCTAAAATATTCAACAGGGGAAAAAATGATGGCACCTTTTAAACTATAAAAGGCTTGTGTTGGACTGTGACCAAACTAAACAAAATGTACCTTAATTTTACGATTCTTATGCCTCTGTCTTCAGCTGTGGAGATTCCTTTGTTTTTTATTGATCAAAGTATGCTTGTAGGACTGCACTATTCCATGATCTAAACTTATTTCTGGAATGAAACAAAACCAAAAATCTTGAAATTTCACTCAAAACAAAATTCTGGGGGAAAAAATTAGTCAATTGAAACATTTTGTTTTGATAAAATCAAAATGTTTCATTCAGAATTTAACATTTTTAAAAAACATTTTAGTAAACAATACTAATACCGGAAAATTTTTGAAGCAGTCCTTTGAAAATGAAAAGTCAGAACGTTCCATTCTGAAAGTGTCAAAACAACATTTTGACATTATTGAAAGGCGTTCTCTTTTTTTCTAAATGTAATTTCATCAAAATTGATGCATGTATGCAAAATGTTTTGCTTTTGATGAGTTGGCATTTGTGATTGGAAAAACACTCCATTGGAAAATCCTCAAATAGCTCTCATTCTGACCCCACCACTGCTGCTCTCTTTATGGCTGCAGCCTGCAGTTTGTAATTCCTATCTGCATACCACTGCTTACTAGAAATAGACTGCTCTATAAGATGTAGCTCTGAAAGTCAGGCTGCTTTTCTTTTCCGAGTGAGCTGTCTGAGCCAACTGCTACTTCAGTAGCAACAAAAATGTTTCTTCAAAGAGCAGGTTAAGAGGTGACTTGATCACTGTCTAGGAGGTTTGCCTACACAAAGAGACCTACTGATACTAGAGGGCTGTTCAAGTTAGTAGACAAAGGCCCAAAAGATCAGTGACTGGATGGTGACGTTAGAAATTGAAGGTAAGGTTCAAGTTTTTTAGCTGTGAGAGTAATTACCCATTGGGACAGCTTATCAAAAGGATGTAGTATTTCAATATCACTTGGATTCTTTAATTCAGGGAAGGTTGCCTTCCTAAAAGGTATATGCTCTAGTTTAACCACAATTTATTGTGCTAGATGCAGGAGTTGCTAAGTGAATTCCTCTATGGCCTTTGTTATGCAGGAGGTCAGACTTAGATGACTGTAAAGTCCCTATCTGGCCTTCAAATATGTGAATCACAAAGTCTATAATAGTTTGACAATGGGAGTTATAATGCTGATTTCAACAGGAGCAGTGTTAGGGCAGTGCTGAGTGCTTTTGAAAACCCCACTCATAATTGCTAATGCAGTTTTGTAGCCATAAGGGCAGGTTACTTGCTGCTAATTGTGTGAAACAAGTTTGTAACTTTGATAAGTGACACACCAAACGGGCACAGTATTCTGCACTTAAGAAACAGGAAATCAGAGCAGGCTGATTGTACTTGAACTCCTGACACAACCAAGCATCTGCTAGTTTTTCCCTCGGAATGAGGTATGGAAGTAAAGGGTTTTCGGTAACATATGTAGCACAGTAACTTGAATGCTGAATGATTTTGCATGGTTGACTAGATAATGCACAAAAGAGACAGGGTTTGTGGTTCCAAATCCTCCCCTATCAAGTCTCTGAATAATTCATAAATGGCTGACTGACAGCTGTTTTAATAAGTTGTTTGTCAAGAATATGCCTTCAGCTGTCTGACCAGGCAATGACTGTAGGAAGGGCATTGTAGGATTTTTATTTGTCATTAAATATCATACACTTACAAACATTTCTTTTAGAGGTCAGCTAATGGGATTATGGATAGTGTATGCCATAGCCACATCAATAATGCAATGTGAGCCACTTGAAGAATTGATTTTTTTTTTTTTTTCTGTTCAGGGAGAGAAGCAAAAAACAGAATGTAAGTCTTTGGCCACAAGAGATTTGTGCTTATAATTCAAGTTTATCTGTGGATTCTAATTGTGACCTTGTAACAGAATCAAGACAGCTAATTAGACAGGTTTCATAAGCACTTGGGGTTATTCCCCAAGATAAGGTTATGCAATACTAAAAATATCCCCTGGAACAAAGTAACCTGTACTACAAAGACAAGAGTGTAGCTAGAAATATGTTAAATTGTGAATGTTTAACAGTTAATCTTTCCGATGGGGTGGACTCCCCACACTAGCCCTACAAGAGCTGAATTAGGCCAGATGGATTCAATCAGCTGATTAGGCTGCACGAAGGGGAGATTTAGGCTGGAGACAGGCTCACCTGTGCAGACTTAGTCATGACCTGTACAAAGTCAGGTAGCTGGCTGCAGTGAAGGGGACTACAATTGCTGCTGGGAAAAGCTGAAGGGAAGTAGGCTGCAGTCATGTCTCCCTGAGTGGAGGGAGCTGGAGGCTTGCAAATGCAAAGAGGGGGAAAGCCTGATATGAAGGAAGAAGCCCAGGGAAACACAGCAAGAGATAGGACTGTACGGCGACTGGGGCTGCTTGTTATAGGGTCCCTGGGCTGAAACCCAGGGTAGAGGGTGGGCCTGAGTTCCCCTACCAGCCACTGGGGAGTGGCAAGGACATTAGAGGCATCAGGGAGACAGCAGGTCTGGAAAGACTGTGAATTCCCCAGAAGGGGAGGACTTTAGTGACATGGCCGGAGAGCCAAGGCACCGAGAGGAAGCTGCAGATCTGGGAGTGAGCGAGGCAGCAGAGCGAGACAAGAGGGGAGAAGACAACACCGGAGGGAGAGCGCAAGCTGGCAGAGCTAATCCCCAGGATGACCAGAAGGAGGCACCACTCATCCTGAGGGGACTTCATGACAGTCTTTTAAAACGTTTGGAAAATTGCTACTTTTCAGGCGGTATTTATTAATCTACTAATTCTTGAGTGTGTCCTCCCATGTCAAATCAACCAATACTTCTCAATGTTCTTGTGCACGGTCACAGAAATTTGGGCACACTTTTATCTGGTTGGTTGCCAAACTTGGTAACTCAGTCTGCTCTAATAGGAAGTTTAATGAATTCTACTGAACTGCCTTCTCAAAGAAGTGATAAAAGTTCAGCCTGATTTTCCCCCTTCAGATTCCAAGGAAACAGCAGGATTTAGCAGAAATACTTCAAGGCATTGTATAAAACGGAACCTAGAATTGCTATAGCCATGTAGAAAGCAATATGTACATTTTGTCTTTTATAGATAAGCAAATAGTGGACTACAAACTAAAATTATGGTTGGCAAAGCATTCCCTGAAGGCAACGTTTAGACACTTAACTCCGCAAGGAAAAATTTCAGAAGCTTGAATTTCTTATGCATGAGATAATGGCACATGTGCACCTGTTTATCTTGGGTGTGAAGCAGCATTGGGCTGTTTCTAGAACTTGAGGTGATATTTGTTATGTCACCCAGAATTTATGTTCAAGCACTTAAACAAATGCACTTCCGGAGGCATATGCCAGGCTGTAGTTTTTAATCTACAATAACACCCTAGTAGCCCAATTTCAGATATCTTTTATCACCAGGATGTTGGAAGCTTAATAAAAATAGATACAACTTTCTTTACTACATGCTATGCAAATATGGTACTTTCCTCCAAAAGATATTATTTCAAGGTTTGTTGTCAGTTGTGGTTTCAATGCAGATTGGCCTGAGTGTGAATATTCTTAACATAGAGTGGTTGGGTAATGTTTTTATTGAGCATTAGCATCACCCGAAGCTTCCAAAAGGAAGCCTGTTTTTTTTACCCAAGTTTTCCCTCCAGATGTTAATATATCTAAAAATATTTACCTCCCCCCCTCCCTCCATATTACTATAAAACTAAGACACTCTAATCTCTACAAAGGAAAACAGTGTGGTTTATATTAAGACAAGGGTAAGGATGAGATACACTAGCTGCATATGCATATAGAGGGGGGAGGGATAGCTCAGTGGTTTGAGCGTTGGCCTGCTAAACCCAGGGTTGTGAGTTCAATCCTTGAGGGGGGCCATTTGGGGATCTGGGGCAAAAATTGGGGATTGGTCCTCTTTTGAGCAGGGGGTTGGACTAGATGACCTACTAAGGTCCCTTCCAACCCTGATATTCTATGATCTCACCAATTTTGTGCTGGTGTAACTCTTAATGGACTTAGTGCTATTGATGCGAGATCAGATCTAGTACTTTGGGCATTTTTTTCTAGTTATCACTGAAAATGTCAGTGAATCTGCCATTTCAATTCACTTTTGCATCTAAAGATGGAAGAATAGGGTTTGTTTTGAGGATTTGGTCTGGTTTTGAAGGGTTGAAAGCCCTCTTTTCACAAAAAAAAATTACGGTGAAGTGCGTAAATAGGTTCATTGCTTGCATATTATATTCTGAGGGTTGCTCAGCAATAACTTGGACTAGTGGATGAGAAAAGCAATTGTGAGGCTCAAATATATTTTCATCTTGAGCAAAGTTTTATGTCACCTGAGGGGTGTGTGTGGGTGGGAGGGTGTTTGTAAGGTAGCTCAGTTGGTTTTACTCAGACTTCAGGTGACTGCTTTAACCACAAGAAAGCAGGCTACATAGTTTGTTAGGAACTATGTGATCAACACTAGTCTCTGTTGGATCTCTTTTAGGTCATGTATAAACAATACTGTGTTCCCCTTTATTCAACTGGTTACATTCTGGACGATATTGTGCTACAATACACTACAGTTCAGCCTCTTAAAGCAGAAGATGAAAAAAGTATAAATTACTTTCACATTTTACTCATACATTATTCATGCCAATTATTATGGGTTATAATACCAAATAAAAGCCAAATTTCAGCAATACTGTCTAGTTCAGTCAAGCACATTCTACAAGAAACAAACAATGCCATAATTTCAAATGTGTACAAAGCTAGGTGCTGAAAATGGACCATATCCATTGAATGCTGAGTCCAGAGACCCGGATTCAGGAAAGCAACCCTCTTAAGAAAGTAATTTAGCATGTGCGTATGTCCCATTGAACTCAATGAAACTTAGGCATACCCTTAAAGTTAAACACATGTTTAAGACCTTGTCTGCATGTTCAACAGCACATAGGATACATGTGGCTACACACTGCAGTGAAAGGCAGGCTGCATCCACACAGCGGTGTGAAGCTACATGTGACCGTGAACGGCTCCGGCAGTGGGGAAATGCTCTTAGCAAGCTCTGCCAGAGCCTTTCCTTGCTGCTGGCATCTTTCACTATGTCAGGGAAAGGCTTTGTCGGGGAGGAGGTTGCAGGACACTACGCTGCTAAAAATCACAGTGTAGATGTGGGGGCCTGGCTTGGATGTGTAAAGAGCTATTTTGGGTACATGCCCTAGAGTTCAGGCAGTTAGGCCACTTTACTCCCCTAAACCATCCCTCATGGTTTGCTCTACTATTTAGACCTGTGCTAGCTGAGTTTCTTGAGGGGTCAGATGACTTTTATAAGCGTTTCCATTAAACTTCAGTTTTAAAATGGTTAAGTTATCTGGAATTTACTGTTGGCCTTTCACTCTTATTTACAACAATTATTTCTGATGCTACTTTAAAAGATGGTGCAGTCAAATCGTGTTAAAAGTTGGACCCAAAATTGTTTAAACTTTGCACTGGAATAAAGACTGAACTCTTTTCCTCAGTAGTGTGTTATAGTATACATGTTGGGGATTGGTCCTGCTTTGAGCAGGGGATTGGACTAGATGACCTCCTGAGGTCCCTTCCAGCCCTGATATTCTATGATTCTATGAAAAATGACAAATTGTGAAGGATTATATCTAGTATGTCAGACTCACTGTGGCTCCACATTCCTCTGTGACTTGAGGGAAAGAGCATGAGTCATCCATCAGTTTATTGTAAAACAGTGTAGACAGCTGTAAATATATCCTGTCTGGAGATTTGATTCCAGTAATCAGCATACAATAACTGCTGGATTACGCAGAACACTTTAAATAATAATAAAAAAAAAACAGAAAAAGGCTAACTGCTGAAAAATCAACAACAAATATTATGTGTTTCATAGAAAATGAATGCACATTTTCTTACGTTTGCTTATGGCGGTCACAATCTAAATAGAATACACGTGTAAGAATAACTTAGTCTGTCACTCAAGGATAGCATCATCTTGCCTCATTACATATTTTTATTTTTAATAGAAGAAACTAAGTACATGTCAGAAACTTTTCTGGACTTACTGGACTTGTATTGATGGCTCAGCGAATGACTTTCTTATTGTGTTTCTGTAGCTATAAAAATTTAGGTGTAAACATAAGATGAGACCTCTAGTTCTGCCCTTGAAAGTTCAGAGTTATGTGGCTAACATGGAATACATGGTCTGCTTTAGTTTGTGTGGTTTTAATATTTCTAAGGTTGAAGGTATATGAACTAAATTTCCATCGCGTTAATGATGAGCTCTGTAAGACTGGACACACTGGGGTGTTTGGACAGAATTTCTTTAAGTGAGGGAGAGGAGAATATCTACTGTGCATTACTGATACAGAGCTTGATATTTATTTGCCAAAAGGATCTAATAAATTGTCACGTGGGCTTGGAAAGGAATTTTTCCCGAAGTCAGGTTGGCAGTGATCTTTGGGGGTGTTTTATCTTTCTCTGCAGCATGGAATGCGGGTTGCTTTGTGGGATCTTCTAGGTATATCTCACTTAATTCCCTGACATCAGTTCACCTCAGTCCCTCTTATTCTCTGCCTGTGGTGTCTACTTTCAGTTGTTGGGTTACTGTGTGGTTGCTGGGTGGTGTTGATGGACTGTGATATACATGAAGTTGGACTAGATGATCTGGTGGTCCCTTCTGGCCTTAATCTCTGACTCTAAAAGAAAGAGGGCAGAAAAAAAAAGTGACATTCTACATAGCAGGAAACAAAATGCTGAAGTTTAGCAACATACAGATAGCTAATTACTGTTTGCTTATAATGACCACCCAAAATTGTTGATATGGCCAGAACGTTCATGATATTTCTCACTTCTGTCCTTCGAAAAAAGAAAATAAGAAATACTTGTGGCACCTTAGAGTCTAACAAATTTATTTCAGCATAAGCTTTCGTGGACTACAGTCTGCTTTGTCGGATGCATGGAATGGAACACTCAGTGAGAGGATATTTATACAGTCAGAGAAACATGAAAAGGTGGAAGTAACCATATCAACTGTAAAAGGCTAATTAATTGAAAGGAACTGTTATCAGTAGGAAAGAAACATTACCTTAGGTCTGAATATTGACTGTGAATGGCTCGGTCATTACGTTAATTGAATTTATTCCCCCCCCCCTCCCGTTAAATACCCTTAACTCCTTTGTGTCAACTGTCTGAAATGTGCCATGTTGCTTACCACTTCAAAAGTTTCCTCTCACTGAGTGTTCCATTCCATGCATCCGACGAAGCGGACTGTAGTCCACGAAAGCTTATGCTGAAATAAATTTGTTAGTCTCTAAGGTGCCACAAGTATTTCTTTCTTGTTTTCTTTTTGCTGACACAGACTAACACGGCTACTACACTGAATTCTGTCCTTCGAGGAATCCAAAATTTATTGTTGCTGTTGTCTTGAAGTTGTAATTTGTAGCTTTACATGTGTAGGGGGATGTGGATGGGCCTCAGCATTACATCTGAATGAATAACTATTGGGCACCTAATTACAGTTCTTATTTTAAAGGCTATGTTGGTCTTCAGTGAATCCGTATCTCCTAAATGTTTTTAATTACTTTGAATGAATGTTTAGACCTGGTAAAGCTATTGAAGCAAAATATCTGGTTTCCAAAGGCAGATTCGAAGCAGCAGCACTACAGTTCACACAATCATTTACATCAGTACAGTCGTACAGTATTAAAAGGCAAAAGGTAGACAGGCTCTTCCTTATATTTTCTCAGACTTTAGAATATGTTCTGTGATGACCAGCATAGGGTGGAAAGAGGGAAAGATTTCACTCTGAAGTAATCCTATAGCTTCAACAACAACAAAACTGTAGCCCAGTGTGGAAGTTCTCCTCAGAACAATGGTTCAGCAGATGGTTGTGGTTATTGTAAACCCTTTTCTTTTTAAAACTGTTAGTGTGGGGAGGATCCCTGCGAAACAATCTTGTCTGAAACAGCAGTTATAGTAAGTTACATTTATTTACCGTTTTCCAGTATTACAATGTATGTGTTTTGTTAAATATTTCTACTGGGTAAACTAACATTTTGGGGTTTATTTTAAAAAGGCCAATTTGTACTAGCTCATACAAGTCAAGTTCTTGGCATACAGCCTTGGGGAGCAGTGTATATTTTGTTTGCATATCTTTATCAAATAAATCTGTAGCTTGAAGGCTTTCAAAGTACAGAATGAAGGAGACAGACTTTCTGTTCTGCTTGGCATATGGAAATGAGACTTAAGAAATAATTCAAACAGTAATGTCTAGTTCTGCTGCTTTGAAATGGAAATTGGTTGAACAACAAAGATGTTTTCATATGGGCTTGTGATAGGCTTGTTAGTGCCGCCTAGGGAGAGGGGGGGATGAAATATAAGACATGGGAAAAAAATACTTGATGCTGTTCACTTTCACAATTGTCCATCCAGTATTGGCCATGTATATACATTTAGCAAGGATTAATATAATTTCTCTTAAGAAATATATCTCCCAAATTACACAGAGTGAGTCCTTTAATTCTAATAAACCATATAGTTAAGAACTATAGGCAAAATGTGTAATCCATGAAATCTGTGAGTTAATTAGAAATATCTGTAGCAGGGATCTCATACTCAAATCACCAGGAGGGCCACGTGAGAACTAGTAAATTGGCCCAAGTGCCACATCACTGAAACCTTTTCATACACTGATACAAAGGTATAGTCAAAAATGAAGAGTAATATAGTATTCTATTAAAAGTCAATGTATTAACTTTTTAAAAACTGTAATGTAAAGAGAGGTTTTAATAAAATATAAACACTCAGTAAGGTTTGGAGCTTGGCTGCCAGTGGAGTGGGCACCTATGGCGGGCCGCAGGGGCCCGCAGGCCGCGTGTTTGAGACCCTTGATCTATAGTGTAGTTTAAAAAAAATCACATGGTGGGGAGAGAATCTTTCACTATTACAGAGGGCCCTCAGTAACCTTCATATTAGCTATTAAAGGCCTGATCCAAAGCCCACTGAAGGCCCTGGAAAGACTCTTATTGACTTCAGTGGCTTTGGATTAGGCCCCAAGGGATGTTTTTAATTTAAAGGAAAGCAAGTAGTCAGGGAGGCTAGAAGGGGTTTTTTAAATGCTCAGTGCTCTAGAACAGTGGTTCTCAACCAGGGGTACGTGTACCCATGGGGGTACACAGAGGTCTTCTAGATATTTGCCTAGTTTTACAACAGGCTACATAAAAAGCACCAGTGAAGTTAGTACAAACTAAAATTTCATACACACAATGACTTGTTTATACCACTCTATGTCCTATATGCTGAAATGCAAGTACAATATTTATATTCCAATTGATTTATTTTATAATTATATGGTAAAATGAGAAAGTAAGCCATTTTTCAGTAACAGTGTGCTGAGACACACTTGTATTTTTATGCCTGATTTTGTAAGCAAGTAGTTTTTAAGAGAGGTGAAATGGGGGTACACAAGACTAATCGGACTCCTGAAAGGAGTACACTAGTCTGGAAAGGTTGAGAGCCACTGCTCTAGAAATAATCAATGGATGGATGGGAGATTCAGTTATTCCGCTTGCCGTTTTATTCACATTTTTTTTACTTATTTAGAAAAATATTATTGATGTAAAATAATTGCACCACTGAAGTACACTGCTAGTCCACAAGACATGTTGCTAAAGTCATAGCATGTGTCATTGTTACAGACATTAGGCAGCTACTACCTTGGTACTAAAAATGGGAGCAGTTCTGGGGTAACACACAATATCGGAGTATCTGGATAGCGCAAATTACCAAATGCCCTGAAAGCTTCAGGAATCTTTGTGTGATAAGTGCCTAGACCTGACATACTGAGCTATAAAAATGGTAGTTTGATTATCTTTAATCATCTCCAAGAACACTGCCTTCCGCAGCACCAGCCCTGTGCAACGTGTATAAGACACACAGTATGACTGGTACAGTGCATCATTGGATGCTTCAAATACTAAAAAAATTAAAAATATGGGCAATAGGATGTAATCTGCAGTGAGATATGTATCAGTTTAATGATGTGTATGGGAAAAAGTACTTGTTTGCTGAATTACTCT
Organism: Macrochelys suwanniensis; assembly: GCA_033296515.1. Classification (NCBI taxonomy): domain Eukaryota; kingdom Metazoa; phylum Chordata; order Testudines; family Chelydridae; genus Macrochelys; species Macrochelys suwanniensis. The sequence continues at coordinate 39,041,752 of CM065783.1, forward strand.
GTCAAGATATTCTGAGTCCTTGAAATTTGTTGCCCATATCTGAAGATAAGTGAATATACTGGTTTTTTGTATGAACTAGCACAAATATGATGATCTCTCTTGGGGATTAATATTAAGCATTAATTATTTTGGTTGGTTACATTTGAGTAATTTGAGTTTTTTATAAACAAGTGATAGTTGTCAGTTTACATTTTTTTGGAATTAGAATCTGAGAAATGAATGTTTTTTCCAGAAGGGTTCTGTATTGCAAAGCTGTATGAAGTTTACCCTCTCTGCAGCTATCTACATTTTTTCTAAGGACTTGAAAGCCTGCCGACTTCACTGTTTATTCAAAACAAATTCTTAATCATTGGTGCAGAGATGTCTGCAGCTTTAGTAACCTCCAGCCAAGAGTTCCAAAACTGTCCTGGTTGAATAAGGCCTGGTCCACACTAGGGGGCGGGATCGATCTAAGATACGCAACTTCAGCTACGTGAATAGCGTAGCTGAAGTCGAAGTATCTTAGATTGAATTACAATGTACTTACCTCGGGTCCATGCGGCGCAGGCAGGTTCCCCCGTCGACTCCGCTTACTCCTCGTGCCGAGCTGGAGTTCCAGAGTCGACGGAGAGCGCTTCTGGGATTGATTTATCGCGTCTACATGAGACGCGATAAATCGATCCCAGAACATCGATCGCTACCCGCCGAATCGGGCAGGTAGTGTGGATGTACCCTAAGAGAGTGCTCGTGGATTAGTCTACGAAACCAAGTGCAGGAAGAAGAATTTTTAGAAGGTAGCTTGTATTTATTGCCTATTTTTTATTTTAAAAAAAATCATAGTAGTAGTAAAGATACTAATGAACCATTGTCAGTGGGGGGTGGGAGGGAAGTGTTTCATGCACTTTCGTACCAAGAAAACTTTAGTGGGGTGTGTGTATAATATATATGAAAAAAATTCAGTATAATATTAAAATGTAAGTCTTAATTAGATAAGTCAGGAAACTCAATTACTGTACAATTCATACAGCAATCTTAATCCTACCCCCTGGTGAGTGCCATATGCATAATAGTCAAGATTCCAGCCAGCTTTCACAAATTCTATTACAGCTCTCTATAATTGTAATTGGGAAAACTATCCTGTATATTTCCAGATTTGCTCTGAAGGTAATAGAAAATGTATCTAAAGTTTCTGAAGAAAATGTCATTCTTTTGAGAAACAAATCATCAAAATTGATCCTGATTTGAAATTTCAACTTTTGTCTCATGTTTCTTTGTCTCCCTCTAGCTCAAAAATATTTACGTCTAGTTAAATCATTTGTGTGCCAGTTGTATTTGGAAGTGAGGGGTGATTAAAATTAAGCAAAGCTCTATACCTGATTTTTGTCATGGTTAGATTTGGGGCCTAATCCCACTCTCATTGATGTTAGTGGTAACAGGATTGGGCATTATGGACATGGTCTAAAGTCCACTGAAATATAGTAATTCTGTTAACTCTAATGGGCTTTGCATCACTTATCTATGCATTTGAGAGTGTGTTGCCACCTTTGCTGGTTGCGGCTCGGAAAGAACATAAGGGTTTTTATATAGATGACCTTTTCTTTTAGTTTACGTATTGGAGACCTGTGTGTTTGGAATAGTGGGATCAGGCTTCACATTCAGCTCTGTAAGTGTGTTTTCTCTATTATGGAGAATTGACATACCACTATAGTTAAGGTTGTAACCATGGATCCATTAGAAAAGTTTATTTGATTCCCCATTAAAGCTCAAAAATCAGAATCTTCAATTTAGGGTTACCACCAGGATAACTAGAACGCTTTCTGAATTAAACATTTCTTTATACTTCATAAGAATATTCTATTTCATTTATTATGTCCCTAGCATAAAAGTTTCGTTGCCCTTAACTATTCATTTCCTTGAATTTAAGTGCCCTAGGTTTTGTAATTTGTGCAATTTTATTGCCACTTGAAATTTCATTTTTTTTAAAACAGAAGTTTGCTTGTTTTTAAAGATTCTTTTTTTCGCCAATAATGCATACACTGTATATAGCGTTTTGTATCTTAGGCTCTTATCCTGCAAACTACTCACTGCAGAGCCCTGCTGAAGCAAACGGAACTCTGCATAGGTGCACGACCCACCTGCATAGAGTAGCTCGCAGGAGCTGTGCCTAAGGGTGTAGCAAAAAGTGTCACTGTCTTTGGCTACATTTTGTTTTGTGAATATTACGTCATGATGCTCAATGGTGTATGGGCCATGTAAAGAGAGTCCCTGTTGTGCTGTAAAGCATAGGTACAAGAGAGCAGAATTGTCACAACAGGTTTAATTCTGAATATCCTGAAGTTTTCAATTAAAATCCCAACTGTAGTATTGCATTAATATAATTTGATGATAATGAAGTATATTTTCACAGATATTTCAAGAATAAATTTAATTTAAAAAATGGCCAACAGTAGCAGATGAAATAGCAGGTGCAGTCTAGTGCACAAAACATATGCATGTTTCCATAGAGGTCTTTGTTCCTTGGTGAGCTCTGATCCAAATACTGACTAGGTCCATCCTTGTTTAAATTGGGATCTAAGAAGATAAAAGCCCATTGGCATATGGTTGCAGGCTAGTGTGCTTTTTGCTGAATCCCCAGGAGTGAGAGATTGAGAAGAAATCAAATCTAAGGCTTCTACATAACTCTGAACAGCACCCTCCTCCCCCAGAAATACATAAAATATTGTACAATAAATCGTGTTTATACAATAGCACCTGTTGCTTTTAGTGATATCACAGACAAGCTACAATCCTAGAACAGCTGTTTACTAGGCCTAGTAAGAGCTGCATTCAGTTATACAGTTACTGCTTTATCACTTATTACATGGTGTGTAACTCATAATGTATTAATCCCAGGATGCACTGATATATTTACATTACTGTAAACAGGAAAAGCTTCAATAGGATGTAAAGACTGCAAAGTTAAAAGGGTGTAACAAAAAGGTGATGTTGAGAAGCACTTGCACTCTCTAAAAGATGAATACCTACAGTATTCAGGGTATATTAATTTGTGTATTTGTCATACTGTAAGTGGTGGTTACTTCAACACCTTAATATATAAAACCACAATTAGTAAAACAAAAAACTATAACCTAGATTCTTAGCTGTGCCGGAGCTCCACTTAATACGGCAAGATAGGTGGGGCGGGGGGAGGGAGTAACTGGCCTACTTCATTCTAGGATCAACCCAAGCATCAGCCCTAGCACAGGTTAGAGCAGCCCTTAGGGTTGCCATCTAGCAATGTCCCCTAATCTGCCAGGTGGAGTACAGCATGCTATAGCATACATTGACATGCCCCCTCCACTGCATGCTGCAAAGGAGGAAGATCTCCCTCAGGAATCCTCAGCAAGGGCCAGTTCCATCCCTTTTCTGCCATCGGAGTAGCAGAATATGATTTATAACGTGGTAAATGTTCACAATGTCTACATTACCCTGATTTATATTTGATAATGAATGCTAGTCTTCAATTTGGCTTGGAAATGCATGTGCTGTTCCATTTCAAGTAATTATCTGAAAGAATTTTTGTGGTAGTTTAAGAAGTTTCAAACCACCTACGTTACTTTTGGATTTTTAAATGTTTATCGTCTAAAATGTACCTGTAGGTTATTCCTTAACATAGATGTGGTGGTCCTGTTTCCCCTGTAAAACTGCTATTTATCATTGCTTACCCTAGCACATAAATCTTAGGAAGGCCCTGATGAGAAGTGTTATGCTGGCCAGTACTTTTAATCTCAGGTACTGGATTGAATCTGATCATTGGAACCCCAGAGCACTGGATAATTGCAAAAATTGAAAAGGCATCCTACTGTTGCCATTGACGCAGCTCTCTCTAATAGGCTGAACTGGCACTGGCCAAAAGGTAATACTTCAGGAGGTCCTGATTTAGCACAGTGGGCTGGAAGCCTGGTAGCAGTGATAACTTTTTTTAAAAAAAACCTATTTTTAGAAGAAACCCCAGGAAAGACTGGTAAACTTGCTCTTCACAGGTCACACCTTTTCCCTTCCCTTCTCTCAAATGCAAATCTGGTTATCATTTTTTATATGCAAAATGGTAATAGCAAATAGAAAAAACATTTTAAAGATATTAAATTTCCATTAAGAGATCCAGTTAAGCAACCATGACGGTCATGTGTACAATCATGGGGAACACATTTATAAAGCAAAGGCTTTTTCATGTTTCTTTGATATCCATTTGTCAACTGTTTCCTATGCTACATGAAGATAATGTCCTCTGGATGTAATATTTTTATAGCAGGTTTGTGTCCCTTATTGCTAATGTCATGTATATGAACTTTTATAGCAGCAATCTCTCATCATTAGCAGTAATCCTAAAGAATCAGCAGGACTGCTTCTCTCTGGCTGTCTAGTCTTCAGCTACCTTATCACATTAAATATACATAGATTGTTCTGCCACCTCTTCTCCCCCGCTTCCCCCCGCCCCATCTCTCTCTCACACAAAATTTGAAGGTGACTTCAAGTGGGAATCATGAAACTGTAGTCGAACTTTAACTGGATGCAGCTCTTGTATTTCTAAACCATGGGTGAGGAAACATTTTGGCCTGAAGGCCACGTCTGGTTATGGAAATTGGATGGCGGGCCATGAATGCTCATGAAATTGGGGGTTGGAATGTGGGAGGGGGTGAGGGCTCTGGCTGGAGGTGCAGGTTCTGGGGTGGGGCCAGGGATGAGGGGTTTGTACAGGAGGGGGCTGCGGGCTGGGGGTAGAGCAGAGAGGTTAGGAATATGGGAGCAGGCTCTGGGCTGAGGCAGGGAGTTGGGTGTGGGAGGGGGTATGGGCGCTGGGCTGGGGGTGCAGGTTCCAGGGTGGGGCCAGAAATGTGGGGTTCAGAGTGTGGGCGGGGACTCTGGGCTGAGGCAGGGGGTTGTGGTGCGGGGGCTCCAGGCTGGGGCTGAGGAGTTCAGGGTGTGTGTGGGGGCTCCAGCTGTGGGGGTGGGCTCTGGGGTGGGGCTGAGGATGAGGGGTTTGGGGTGCAGGAAGGTTCTCTGGGCTGGGACTGAGGGTTTCAGAGGAGGGAGGGGGATCAGGGCTGAGGCAGGGGGTTGGGACACGGGAGGAGGTTAGGGGTGCCGGCTCCAGGCAGTGCTTACCTGAAGCAGCTCCTGGAAGCAGTGTTATGTCCCCCCTTTGGCTCCTACATGTAGGCGCAGCGCTGGCCAGGCAGCTCTGTGCGCTGCCCCGTCCGCAGGCACTGCCTCTGCGAGCTCCCATTAGCCACAGTTCCTGGCCAATGGGAGCTGCAGAGACAGCGCTTCTGGCAGGGGCAGCGCGTGGAGCGCCCTGGCTGCCCCTATGTGTAGAAATGGGAGGGGGAACATGCCGCTGCTTTCGGGAGCCAGAGCATGAGTGGAGCAGGGCAAGCCCCCAACTCTGCTCCCCGGCTCGAGTGCCGAAGCAGGGCAAACCCCCGACCCTGCTCCTCAGTGGGAGCTCAAAGGCTGGATTAAAAGGTCTGACGGAGTGGACATGGCCCATGGGCTGTAGTTTTGCCCACCCCTGTTCTAAACAGATGTTTTCCTCCTAAGTGAGTATAGCAGCTACTGTTCAGTACAGCAAATGAAATTGATCCCAGTTTATAGAATGAAGCTTAAAGAATAAAGTTAAAATATTAATACTATGTTGCCTAACTGTGTAAAGCAACTTACTGGAAGAAATCAGTACACTTAGGATAATGGTATATAGGAATGTGCTGAATGGTTCTATAGAATTCTGGTGCCCATCTGCTTGTGGGCAATTCTTATGGCCTAAGCTGCCTGTAGAAGCAATGGGTGAATGAATCAACTTTCTGAACAGTGTCATTTAAAAATTGCCAGTGAAATTGATCAAGTAATTCATGAAATTCTTACAAATATTTGATAGTATCCAGGGTAGTCTACAACTGAACTACACAACCCTCTGAGATTTGAAGGATAGCAGAATTCTAAAATCCTTGATGTATAGAGAATTGCATATGTGTGATTACCGTATACATAGGGGGTACTAGACTTGTTGATACTAGGTATACATAGTCTGTGGTGGGTCAGGTGTGTGTGAATATGATGGGTTGGATTCTGACTCCTATACTGGCTCCTATATTCTGGTGTTTGTATAGAGGCCATAAAGGAGCCACCGTGCGCCAGGAGCAGTATGGAGCTGGCAATCAGTTTTACCCCGCATTCCGCCCTGTATAAGGGAAGGGAGGCAGTGGGTGAGGTTGTGCTTGAAGTGTTCAGCACCAAGGTTGGGTCGTAGAGCAATCCATATAGGTAGTCTGGCTAAGGCTGTATCTTATTGCATGGGCCATTTTGAAGCCTTCCCTCACCTTCCCCCTCCCCAGCAGCCGAGAGTTCGTATGTACGTACCCTCACAATACGCATTAGGGATGTAAAAGGTTAACTGGTAAGCATTAAGCTTACCAGTTACCAAACTTAACTAACTTAAAAATGTAACTTAACTTAAACTAATCTTTCATTAAAGATTGTCATGTGATGAAACCTCCAGGAATACGGCCAACCAAAATTGGCAACCCTGCATTGCATTGAGAGCCTCTCATGTTCTTTCATCCAATTATCCAGACAAGCTTGATTCAAAACATGTACCCCCTTTGTGGGATCTGCTTATGAAGTCTTCCTGCGAAGTGAAACACACTTTTTTAGTGGCTCCAGTTCATCCCACTCTGGGTCCATATGAGAGTCCTGGTCAGCTCTATCAACCCTGTTCAAGGGATTCCCCCAACCCCCATCCTGGAACTGGAGTTGCACTTTAAATGATGACTGTCTGTTCCTCCTCGAGCTGGGAGCCCCTAACTGTCCTCCTTGGAGAGGTGTTGTAATTTGGGTCACCTCTTTCTCTCTCCTCACCACAGGAGTCCTCAGCCTTCCTCCTGGAGCCACATTGCAGTATGGTCTCAGCCTGCTTCTCCTTTGGCTGGCTCCCTTTACCCCAGTTAGTCCTCAGGCTCAGAGGGTTCAGCAGGCAGCCTCCTCCTGCTGGTGTCTGCCCTGCTATGAGGGAGGCGGCAGCATTTATGCTGGTTCCTCTTATCCCAGCTTATTCCTTGTTGGCTGAGTGAGAGGGGAGCCTTGCCATGCCCACTTTGGATGGCCCCAGGGCCTTAAGGACACAGTGATGCGAGTTCCATCCAAGCACCACTTTTTTGGGGACTGCTTCCTCCCTATCAATATCTCCTAGGCCTGTGGGTGGGTGTGACCTTTCAAAATCTTAAAGGGACATGCCACCTGAGGCGGTGGGCTGACCACTAGGTATCACTACCCTTTACAGGCTGTCTACCCCATCACACCTATGTATTCTAAAATTTGCCAGTGTAAGACAGCACTGCTGAATATTTCCCTCCTATGTCTGTGCAGCAACACCCTGTCTACGCAAACCTTATTAGAAAGTATGGAGATACATTAAGAAAATTATTAAAAATAAATATTACAGTCCTCCAAAATCCTGATAACTGTAAGTATGGAGCCTCAGCAAGAAGACATTTGTGTTTGCAGTCAGTGAGATTTGAGAGTATTAGGTCTAATCCAAAGTGCCTGCATTTCAGCCTACTTCTGCTATCTCCTGATAGGAGTTGGGTTCAGGAGACTTAAAAGTTTGATTCAGGTCTGGAGAGTGCAGCATTCTTCTGTGATGCCAGCAGAAAAGAGATGTTCCTTTATTTTCAGAAGGTCTGCCTACCACTAGCACAGCTCACGAGGAAGCAGGCATGATTACAAGGGCTGTGGCCATTTCAATTATTGCAGGATCCCGAAGCTTGCAATATTAATTTGAAATGAAGCTAATACATAGAAAAGAGATTTTTGTAACCTCTAAGTTCTCTGCTTCTGTCATAGTCTTCATAATGATGCAGGGAAGGTGCGCTTAATTTCAAGTGTCTTTTATATGTTTTGAAATAGGAAAAAATGTTGTGTTATGAAATGACGCAACACATGGACAAGGTATTCACTGTAATGAAAATGTACTGTACTTCCAGCATGTTGGAAATACCCTGCTTTTATCTGCATGTCTCACAATATATCTTAGGGTAGGGTGAAGTCTACCTTTTAAATGCCTATAAACTATATTATGGTACTTCCTGCTTCTTGAAATGGCCAAGAATTTATGCATGCATCATCTTTTCCCTGGTGAGAAAAATAAATCAATGTTCTTTCTTTTGGCTCTCTCTCTTATTTTAAGGTATAATCTAGTTAGGTCAAGTAAACATGATAAATCCATTAGCAGACTTTAATATTAGACCATTGTGCAGTGCCTATAGCAAAGTTGGCTCCTGGGTCCCAGCAAACAAGCTTAGCCAAATAAAGTTAAATGCTATGATTTGGATAACCCAATGGAATATAGGTCAACTTCCCATTTTTGTTAGTTAAGGTATAATATATGATAATGACACAGAACTTAATTAAGATATTTACAGAAAGATAATGCATACATTCTATCAATTGTACTGATTTACTTGCTGTGATCTTTATACAAGAAAGTGACATCATCATTGCACTGATTTCACTTTGAACTTCATTTGGACTTACTCACTTGGAAAGGGAAAAATCTTTCTAGGCCATATAATAGTACCAGTTCTGATTTTTTTCAAACCTGTCTAGGGGATTTAGACACACCACCTTCCATTAAAATTAATGGAAGATATGTGTTGAAGTTCCTGGATTGCTTTGAAAATTAAAATGATAGTTTTTATTCATAGACTTGGCTGGCATGCATCAGATATACATGCCAGAAATAATACCATAGAAGTGTTCCTGTAACAGCTAAGAAGTAAATATCAACTACAGGAAGAAAACTACTCCAGTAATCTTTTTAAATGACATTTTCCTACAGCTGTATTTATCCTGATCAATTTCTGACAAGTAGATTTTAAGACAGACTAGAATTAATTATTCATTATGTTAACTGTTAAGACTGTTATACATGTTAATGGAATTACCGGCTCTTCCATACTGAATTACTATTTTCTATTTCTTGGGATTGGAGGTGAGGAGAGAGTGTTCTACTGTGAAACAAATATTATGCTGTGAGAGCTGGAGTCCCTGGCATTTCATAGAACTGCTAACACAAGAGTTAAGTGAAGTCTAATATTAGAAAAACACTCAAGTGCTACTCCTGATCCTCTTAAGTATACTCTATTGATTGTGCTGTGGTTACATTTCTGTCAAAGTTCCTTTTTCATTTCAAAGGAAGAAATAATGTTAAATTGTATTGAAAAATGCTTAGCACAGACACATTAGTTATTCTTGTTTAGGTTCCGTTCCTGCTCACATGTTTTATGTACTGAAGTGACAGAATATTCATAGGTTCCCTTAACTTCTGCAACATAATTTTTCTCCTTTCTTTCCCTTCCCTCCCCTCATTGACTGTCCCAGTGCAGGTCGTCTTATTAAAATGAAACACGGCAATACTGCAGATAATTGGTAGTTTTATAGCTCTTCCCTCATTAGCAGTGTGTATTGCCATGTGCCATCATATAGGAAAAGGTAACGTTTAAAACCAAACATTAAGCATGTTAAATGTTGACGGTTCTCTGGTACAATAAGAATCATGATTAAATAAATGTTCAAAGAAATCAAAACAGACGACTGCTTTTCTGCAGAGTAAATTGAAATATTTGCTTCTGAACCTGGACAAATTATTGGGAGTCAACCCAGAACACTTTTAAATTGTTTAAACCATTAGCTGGAAGCTGTACCCTGCATAATTGGCCCTGTTGTACTTAGCAACAGTTGCTAAGTACCATAGGCCTTGGAATAGCTTTTGTCACTAATGTATGTTAAGATGGAAGAACACTGCTATGCCATCTCCCAAGGGACTTTCTTTAATCCAAAAGCCGTGATTTCTCTGAAGCCCAAGCAGAATGCATTTAAGATACTTGTAATGATAAAAGTAAGGTTTGGAAGGCTTCATCAGCACACTGTTATAGTTTAGACTAGTCAGGAAATGAGGAACCTCACCTACTTCATGTGGAAGTTGTTTCTCTCTCTCCAACTTGGGGAAATTCTTCTGACCTCAAGTGTTCCTGTGAAGTAGGAGAATGTGCCTATAAATTGTCCAAGATAAAGCATTTCTTATTTGTGATGAGGCCCAGAAATCTATGACATGGGGGTACTCTGCTCTCTGCTGCCTTGGAGGCTGACAAAACTTGTCAATCAGAGGCAGGGGTTGTGTGGCTCCGTCTCTGAGAACCCCCCAGATTATGTGTCTCATGTTGCGGAAGAAACTTGAAGAGAAGTAGTGAAGAGGTGTGGGGAGGAGAGAACCTGAAGATTTTAAGCTTATCAGGCTCTGCCTCTAGCAACAGAGAAGATTCCCTTTCTCCTCAAACTGGGGGACACTGTGCCCCATGCCCATCCAGCTGGAGTGCAGCATGGTAGATAAGGCTGAGAGACAAAACCGGACCTACCTCCCCTGCTGATTAAGTGCCTGCCTGGAGATCTGTGCCTGTTCTGTGGAGACCCAGGCTTCTCAAGTTCTCAGAGAGGGGCAGGGTTCACAACAGCCTCTCTGCCTGCTCAGGTGAGCTCCCAGGAAACAGTGGCAGCACCGCTGCAACAAAATCTCCCGGGCATAGAACAAGTAACAGCAGCAGCCCCAGGATCAGCAAATGGTGCCTCCTCCTGCATGGGGCAGGGAGCATAGGCTGAAGCTCAGTATCAATGGGCCAGGGAAGCTTCCCATCCCATCGGTGGAGCCAATGTTAACAGCCATACTTGTTGAACACGGAGCAGCTGCTCAGCCCCTCCCCTGCACTGCTGCAGCAGCAGGAGTTACTGACAGGGATCCAGAGATGGAACAAGGAGATCTTGGTAAGGGGCCCTTGGGTTCAACCCCTCCTTCCATGCCCTCATCTGCCCGTAGGTATCATAATTCCTATGGTTGGAGCGCAGCTGGGACTGGACAGCCTCTTCTCCCCAAATGCCGATGAGGTCCAGTAGCTCGGCCTTGCTCCAAGCGGGGATCGCCTGGTGCGTGGAGCAGGCATGGCCACCTGGAAAGATGCGCTGAGACCACTGCACATGTCACCAAGCAAACAGGAAGGCAACTTTCAAATTTGCAAAGGAATGTGCGGGGTGCGGCTGACGGTTGGTCACTTGAGGGCAGGGCAGTAGAGTTCAAACTGATGACCAGAGAGGTGAGAACAGGCATGGTGGGACACCTCCCGGAGGCCAACCGCAGCACTGTAATTGCCACGGTGTATACACTGGCACCGCAGCGCTGTAGACCTGGCGCAAAAAGCTCTACACCTCTCGTCTGGGTGGGGTTTTTTTTAGAGCGCTACAACTGTGCAGTTTCTGTGCACTAAGTGGCCTGGCAGTGTGTACACTTCGGGAGTTACAGTGCAGATATCTGCTTTACTGCACAGAAACTTTCCAGCGTAGACTGAGCCTCTGTTTCTTATATGTTTACAGCAGGCATCTTGGGCAGGGATCCAGTGCAGAATGAACCATGATTATGTCACTCCCCTGCCTTAAATAGGTTTTACATGTGGCAGGAATCCTTTGTCTTCCAGTGTGGTTCCCACCCACGGTGAGTGGAAAAGTACTAGTATTATTCATGGAGGCCAGTATCCGGTGACTTGATTACATGACCTTGATGCCATAACTGAAAAGCTCTTTGCAGAGTCCCCAAGAAGGCTTGCCTAGGAAGGCTCCCTGATGAGAGATTAGCATCTTCTAAGACCTATTGTTCTTCCTAATGGTCCTTTCCAGCCAGCAATCTAGAGTGATTGTATTCTGTCTAATGCAGGGGTCTCAAACATGCGGGCCGCATGCGGCCCGCGTGGTTATTTCCTGCGGCCCGCCAAGCTCCCTGCACCCCCCTGCATTATTTTCTGCCACCGCCAAGCTCCCCACCTCCCCCAATCCCCCAACGCACTGCGCCTTCGTTCCTCTGCCTACCTCCAGGCGCTTTGTGGTGCTTAGCACTTTCCAGGAGGCGGGGGAGGAGCAGGGAGCTGCGTGCTCAGAGGAGGAGGCAGAGAAGAGGCAGGGCAGGGGTGCGGATTTGGAGAAGGGGTTGGAATGGGGGCGGGGAAGGGGTGGGAAGAGGCAGGGCAGGGCCTGATGTAAGGGGTGGAGTGGGGGGCAGGGATGGGGGCAGCAAGAGTGGAAGGTGTCAGTGATGCGGCTCTCGGGCCAATGCACATACCTCATGTGGCCCTTGTGGCCATTTGAGTTTGAGATCCCTGGTCTAGTGGCTGTTCCCCAGGTGGAAACACATTTTGTAATAGGTGCCTACTCAATATTCCTAACTTCAGAAACAAAAATGATACATGCATACAAATAGGATAATCATATTCAGTAAATTATAACTTCTCCAATGTATCTCACATGCCTTAACTTGCAAGGCAAAAACGGTGTTGGCATAGCCTTGAGGATGGTTCTTGATTTACTGAAAGGTTGGTGGTGGTAGGTAGCTGACACCCAGATACCATAAGAAAGACTCCCTCTTGCTGGACACAGAGTAAACAAGTTGACTTAGTCCTGGGAACTCCAAGAACTGTCACAGTCATTACTAAAGATGAATGTGCCTTTTTTTCCCCTCGGTGGTCAGGGACTAGTCATTTCTAACTGGGAAAAACATTTTTTACCTGAAAGTGTGACCACCTCCCTCTGCAGGCCCTTTTCAGGCAGTGCCATCCAGGTAGGCATAATTTCAGCCTCCTCCTTTGGACATGAAAACTACTGGCATCTGGCCAACAAGAATAACAAAATAAATTTAAAAAAAAACAACTCTTGTCTGACAGCCTCCTATACTTTCACAAGCAGTGCTAACATGGGTGGACAGTATTGTAAATGTGGTCTCTCTCAGCCTGTTAAAAAGAAATACTTCCATATGGCCTAAGGGCTTCTGTCTGAGGGAGAGGAGTTAGGTCATGCAGACACCCATCCTAGATCTCCTATGAATGGGAGCAATTGGACCTGACCTTCCTCTACAGAAGAAACAAGGCCTTTCTCCATATTGTTCCTAATTTAAAAAACAAACAAACAAACAAGGCTGCAGAGCAGTTCTTGACATCCAGTAGTTAAACAGATCCATGAAGAAATCACAATTCAGGATGGAGACATTATAATCCACACCAGCTGCCATCAATACAGGGGACCGCATGACATCACTAGATGTGAAATATGCCTATCTCAGTACCCTAATTTGACAGTTGCACAGATGCTTCCCAAGCTTTGATCTCAGAGCACATCATCACCAATACAGGTCCTTGCCCTTTTGGTTTAGCAACAGGACTGCAAGTGTTTCCAAAAGCACTGGTAGTGTTAATATCAGGTATCGGGAAGGAAGCCTCATCCAGAGTTAGTCATAGGCTACCACCAAAGCATAAGGATGCAGCAGTTTTGTGAAAGTCAGTTAAAAGTCGCAGCCTATTCCTAGTCTCTACGTGGGAACAGTCGCTGTCCTCTACAAAGCTGCTTATTGCAGAAAAAGGTTCTTCTTTGAGTGCTGTCCCTGTGGGTGCTCCACTCTAGGTGATGGTGCATCCTGGCGCCGTTGATCAGAGATCTTCAGTAGCAGTGCCTAGTCAGGACGCACGTGCTCAGTTGGTATCTCCCGTCTCGTTGGAATCTTCCTGAGCGCATGCATCCCACACCCTCCTCAGTTCCTTCTCAACCATTCTTGGCTGAAGACGGGACTCGGGGCAGTGCTCATCCCTTCCCTGGTCACTGTAGGAAATAAGTAGGAAAAAATAGAAATAGTTAGCTAGCCATTTCCCAGTTCTCCCTTTGCTTTAGCATAGTTCATTAGTTAAAATTTCCTCAAATTAGTCTCTTGTTGAGACTTCCACGGCTGCTCATACTTTCACTATGCCACAGTCAGCCAGGCACTCAGTGAAGTGTCTCCACTACACCAACCAAAAAAACGAGAGCTCGCCGTGACAGAGACAGAGTCTCAACCTACTTCTCCGCGCTCTTATGAAACCCCCTTTTGAGCACCTGGCTACCTCATCTCTGCTACACATGTCCGTGTAAGTGACTTCTTGGTCACCATAATGTCAATGAGAAGGGTTGGTGAAATAAGCGCCCTGATGGCCTACTGTCCCTACAGCATTTCTCTAAAGAGAAGGTTACTATGCGACCCCACCCCAAATCCCTCCCCAAGGTGGTGTCTACCTCCCACTTTAACCAGCCAATACACTTACCTGTATTCCATCCCAAGCCTCACACGACTCCACAGGAAACGGGGTTACATACCCCCGACGTCCGATGGGCTCTTGCATTCTATATTGACACAACTAAACCATTTCATTAAGCACCTAGGCTAGTTGTTCCTACTACCGAGAGATCGAAGGGTGAGGCTATCTCTGAGCAAAGACTCTCTAGGTGGATCTCGGACTGCATCAGCTCCTGCTATCAGACCCAGAATATTCAACCACCAGAGAGTGTTAGGACTCATTCTACTAGAGCAGTGTCAACTTCCATTGCCTTCTTCCACAATGTACCTATTACAGACATACGTAAGGCTGCTATGTGGACATCTGACCACACATTTGCCAAACATGCCATCACACGGGATACCACGGCAGACACCATAGTAGTCGGCCATATGGTACTGTCTACCGTTGTCCCTCACGCAACTCCAAAATCCCACCAACTATAGTGGGTACTGCTTCACATTCACCTAGAATGGAGCACCCTCAGGGACAGCACTCGAAGAAGAGAAAGTTACTTACCTTGCAGTAACTGAAGTTCTTCGAGATGTGTTTCCCTGTGGGTGTGGCACTCCCCACCCTCCTGTCCTCTACTTTGGAGTAATAGTATGATTTCTCCACGGTCGAGAAGAAACTGAGGAGGGTGCGGGATGCACGCGCTCAGGAAGATTCCAACAGGATGGAAGATACAAACTGAGCGCGTGCGTCCCAACCAGGCACTACTACCAAAGATCTCTGATCAGTGGCACCGAGACGCACCGTCACCTAGAGTGGAGCACCCACAGGGGGACATATCTCAAAGAACTTCAGTTACTGCAAGGTGAGTAACTTTCTCATATGATATTGCCAGGGCCAATCATGCATCAGAATCCAAACATTCTGAGCCTAGCTACTTAGCTCTCGAACAGAGAGCCTCTTGAGTCAAAGAGCTTATTCAGAGAGCTAGCTACAATTTTAACTTCCAGAAACAAATCTACTGACTTAGCCTATTCAAGGGCCTGGTTTAGTTTTACCCATTGGTGCCAGGACAAGGGTTCCTCCCTCCCCCGCCCAACACCTGTATTGGTATCACAGATTCTCAAATTTCTTAAAGATGTACTCTCAAAGGTCAAGTTTCTGCTTTGTCTAGACTCCTTAATGCAGCAGAGAAGTAATGGATTTCATCTTACCCAGATGTCAAACATTTTTCTTATGAGAGCAGCATCTCTTCTACATCCTCCTGACATGCATCAAGTCTTTTTATGGGCTCTTACCTGGTTTTCAAGGCCATTACAGGCCCTCCATTGAAATTCCTTGTGCAGGTGTCTCATTACTTTCTGGCCATTAAAGTGGTCTTTTGATAGCAATTGTGTCTGTTTGCAGTGTGTCTGAGTTGAGAGCTCTTTTCCTGGAACCGCAATACTGCATGTTCCATAAGGCTACAGTGGTACTCAGAACCACTAAATGCTACAGAGTAACTCCAGGCTCAACAGAGCACAGGGTCCATTCTTCCATCCTTCTGCCCGGCTCTGGCTTCTAAAATTGTGGCATACTTTGGCTGTCTGCAGTGCTCTTAAAGTACATATTTATCAAACAACTCAAGCCAGAAGGACACACCCTTTGTGCTTTATTATCCCACTTCAAAGGGACAGAAGGCTTCATAATTCTCCGTTGCTAGGTGGCTGAGAGATTCTGTCAGACGTATAGATGTCAAAAAGCCTAACTCTATCTTTCGGTATGAGAGCTCACTCCCTCAGAGGTGTGGCAGCTTCATGGGCAAAAAAGAGCTTATGCCTCAGACAAGAAAACTTGTAAAACAGCTACCCCATCATATGTCCATACCACCTTCACATTCTACCAGCTGGACATCCAGTCATCGACTGATGCTGTCTTCGGTGCATCGATGCCTACTAACTACATTATCCCGGTAATGATTAGGAATAAGTAAATCATCAAGGATAGGTCACTGATTTCAGAGAGATCTGGGTCGCTTGGTAAATTGAGTGAAAGGAAACAATGTGTTTTTTAATATGGTTAAATGAAAATGTATGCATCAAGGAACGAAGAATGTAGGGCATACTTACCGGATGGGGGACTGTCCTGGAAACAATGACTGAAAAAGATGTGGAGGTCATTGTGGATAATCAGCTGAACATGAACTCTTAATGTATTGCTGTGGCCAAAGGAGCTAATGTGAATTTGGGATGCATAAATAGGGGGATCCTGTGTAGGAGTAGAGAGGTTATTTTACCTCTGTATTTGGCACGGGTACAACTGCTTCTGGAATACTGTGTCCAGGTCTGGTGTCCACAATTCTAGAAGGATGGTGATAAATTGGAAAGGGTTCAGAGAGAGCCACAAGAATGATTAAAAGATTAGAAAACATGCCTTTATAGTGATAGCAATCCATAGATGTGTCAAATTCATTGACACAGACTGAAGGACTAGAATAGCCAACAGACAGCCAAAGTAATCTGTAAAACTGAACATTTATGGGATTGAGCTGACATTTGTTGTATGTGAAGGACTGTCACTGTAAGGAAGTGTCCTTGAGCTGCCAGAGCAAATAAATGGGTGCATACTCTTGTCATAGGTAGACTTATTGTTTAAGCTTTGGCAGGAGTTTTGTTTATATTGCGCTGTTCCCAAGAATCCTGTTTCAGGTCCAGTGCCAAATAGATGCTTATATCTTGTACTGTAAACTAAATTTAAAGTTTGTGTTCCACATAAAATGTTGCTCATCCTCCCACAGTGAAAACATGGACCTTCCCTGCATTCCTGTTTGCATTCATCTTGAAGCTGAATATCTTTGCCTAAGACACATCCTGTATTCCTGGAAATCTAAATTTGTTCATATTGACTGCGACACAATACATTTGATTAAATGCTCTGCTTTGACTACAGAAAGGGTTTGATTTCTCTCCTACTGATACTGATATTGCCCGGTTTAATCTTACAAAAATACATTGTAAATGAAAACATCAAAAGCCTTTTCAAGTCAGTGAGCCCAGGCATAAATGTATCAACTCATTGCAACAGGTAGCAAGGACGATGTACTCATCCCGGATAGGCAAGTGTCTGTGGAGGCTGTTTCAGCCCAGACATAACTGAGGAGCCTTCTGCAGTTCCAGTGTATATCTACTGCTGAGGGAGGACTGTAGGCTTTATCCAGTAGTGGACAGGGCTGACCTTACCATGAGGCAAACTGAGGCGATCGCCTCAAGTGCCATACTGGGCGGGGGTGGGGGGGCGCCACTAAAACCCAGAGTGTAGAAAATTGTCTGCTGCTAGTGCTTATGTATTCTCTCTGCTCTAGCTGCACAGAGATGGTGGAGTGCTGTGCTGGAGGAAGGAGGACACGAGACATAAGAGGCAGGCAGGAGAAAAGGTGAGAGGGAATAACAGAAAGCCGCAGGAGTTGCAGGGAGAGAGAGGAGGAGAAGCCTCTTCTTTACCTCTCTAGACCCCCAGGAGCCTGGACTGATTAACACCAGCTTCTCTGGGAGCTTTCTGTTTCCTACTGCTTCCCTGAACCCACTTGAGGAGAACAGGCAATCAACTGAAGTAGTAGGAGCCAGTTAGGCCCTTAAGACGCTGATATCTTCCCTCACTCAGGCCCTGCTACCAGCCTACTTATTTATCCCTTTCAATTGAGTGTTGAGAGCCACTATAGCTGGCACAGAACATCAGTCATGAGTGAAAGAAGAAAATGCCCCTCTGGGGCAGCATTCAGAAAAAGAAAGAAAGCAAAGGAAGCTTTTCTATCTAAGCAGGAAGGAGTTCTCCTGAGATACAGAGACGCAAATATTCACTGTGAGCCTTCCAGCCCCAGTGAAGATGTGACTGGTGAGGAGATGCCTGATCTTCCAGTTAGTCAGAGTGCAGGTAACCTGGCAGCTACTGCAGCATCCATATCTCCATCTCAAATGGATGTAACCATGCACCTTCCTGAAGAAAAGTGTAGATCAGAGAAGAGTGTGGAGGAGGCACAAGAAACAGTTCTGCTGAGTCTAGATGAGTCATTCCTTCAGTCTAGATGATCCAGGACTGTGGACCCAGTTTAGCAGTAGCCTGAGGGACTTCCTTGTACTGCATGGGCCACAGCAAGTGAAAAACTTCATGTTCCCCAAAGACAATGAAAATAGAAGTTTCCATCCAACACATTACTGGTGTGAAATCCCCAATGGTGACAAAGTGGAGATGCCATGGCTTATGTACTCAAAAATCCAGAATATTGCATACTGTTTTTGTTGCAAACTCTTCCAGTGTAATGTTCCAGCCATATTGGGTTCTACAGGAACAAAGGAGTGGAAAAATCTGGCTAGAAATCTGGCATGCCACGAGAAGGCAGCAAATCACCAGAGAGTATTCCATAGGTGGAAAGAGCTTGAGATGAGACTAAGGTTAAAGGCCACCATAGATGATCAGCATCAAGAGAAAATTGCATCAGAGTCTCTCTTTACTGGCAAAATGTTCTGAAAAGGCTCATTGCCATTGTGAGAATGCTTGCTACCCAAAACCTGGCACTGCGTGGCACTTCAGATCAGCTGTATGTGCCAAACAATGGAAACTTCCTTAAAATTGTGGAGCTGATGGCTGCGTTTCATGCTGTACTCCAGGAGCATCTAAGAAGAGTCACCACCCAAGAAATGTACACACACCACTACCTTGGGAAAACAATTCAAAATGAGATCATACAGTTACTGGCAACAAAAGTCAAACAGAAGATTGTGGCAGATCTGAAGTCTGCAAGATATTACACTCTTATTCTGGACTTCACCCCTGACATCAGCCATATGGAACACATGATTTAATGGTGCGTTTTGTAACAACAACAGAACCTAGTGAAAATGTCCCTGCAATGGTGACTGTCAGAGAGCATTTTCTAGAATTTATTGACATTGATGATACTACAGGAGCTGGTGTGACAAATGTGCTTCTTAAAAAGCTGGAAGATACGGGAATTGCGATAGCTGACATGAGAGGTCAGGGCTACGATAATGGTGCCAACATGAGAGGAAAGAACAGAGGAGTGCAGACACTGATCCGAGAGTTAAACCCTTGAGCTTTTTTTGTCCCATGCGGTTCTCATTCATTGAACTTGGTGGTCAGTGATGCAGTATCGGCTTCTAGTGAGGCTGCTGAATTTTTTAACGTAAGTCAAAGCATCTATATATTTTTCTCTGCATCAACTCATCGATGGCAAGTTTTAAAGTAACATCTGGGAACATCCTCTCTGACACTGAAACCACTCAATGCCACACGATGGAAAAGTTGAGTGGAGGCGATAAAGTCTATCAAACACCAAATTGGGAAGATAGATGATGCCATACTTGCCATTATGGAGGGTAATGCTATGACAGGAGCTGTTTGTGGGAGAACAGTGGCAGAGGGAAATGGAATCACCAGAAACATACATAACTTCAAATTTTTGTGTGGTTTAGTGTTGTGGCATGACATACTGTTTGAAATAAATGTTGTAAGCAAGAGACTCCAAGGTGTTGACCTTGATATATCTGGAGCAATGGAACAACTGGACAAAGCAAAGTCATACCTACAGTCTTACCAGTCAGATGAGGGATTTCAAAACATTCTGAAGAGTGCACAGAAGTTGGCAGAGGAACTTCACACTGAAGCTAGTTTCCCACCCATTCAAGAATACAAGAGTCACCGAAGAAGAAGACATTTGGATTACGAGGCACAGGATAATCCCATAAGAGTCCCCAAACAACAATTCAAAGTTGAATTCTTTAACCAGGTGCTAGATTGTGCAATACAGTCAGTTGAAGAACATTTCATGCAGCTCAAGGAACACAGCAGTATGTTTGGGATGTTGTATGATATTCCAAAACTCCTCACTATACCTGAAGAAGACCTGCACCAGCAATGCAGGGCATTAGAGACAGTGTTGACACATGATAACATGCGCGATATTGATGCGAGTGATTTAGGTGATGAACTGAAAGCCCTTTCAAGATACATTTCAGCAGGATCATCTCCAAAGGCTGTTCTGAAATATATGTGCACAAATAAGATGACCACCCTCTTTCCAAATGCTTTTGTTGCTCTGCGCATACTTCTAACACTTCCTGTAACAGTTCATAGAATCACAGAATATCAGGGTTGGAAGGGACCTTAGGAGGTCATTTAGTCCAACCCCCTGCTCAAAGCAGGACCAATCCCCGTTTTTTGCCTCAGATCCCTAAATGGCCCCCTCAAGGATTGAACTCACAACCCTGGGTTTAGCAGGCCAATGCTCAAACCACTGAGCTATCCCTCCCCCCACTGAGCTATCCCTCCCTAGTGGAGAACGCAGCTTCTCCAAGCTGAAGTTAATAAAAACACATATGTGCTCCACAATGACACAAAAGAGGCTGGTCGGCCTTGCAACCATCTCAATAGAGCATGAGCCATGAGAAGAGTAGAACAGGAAGAAGTCAGAATTGAGACCTTTCAAAGTTTTGGCCCAAGCGAGGGGGCATGGGGGCGTCATTTGAGCTCCCCGCCTCAGGTACCAAAATGTTGTGGGCCAGCCCTGCTGTGATGCGGGTCTTTTATTCCAATGTAGGTGTACCCTGTGGGACCAGGATTTCATCATTGTTTTAATGCGACCCCCGCCCTTCTCATTGCATCTTTTTTCTCTTTTCTGCCTCTTTCCACACTTCCCTTCACCCATCAGATGCTGCTCACCCTCTCCTAATGACTTTCCAGTATAATCTGAGTTGTAAGGGTATATTTCCCCACTCAGACACAACTGAATGTTTTGGTCCAATTTGCCATGAATATCTTTTATGATATTATTGACTGATTAAATATATTAAATAACTTGTTCACCAATAGAAATCTAAATATATTAATATTGACTGAATAAAACTGTAGTAAGTGGTCAGTCTTAAAATCCACTAGGTTGCCTCTGTTACATTGCAACAGTTAAGAACTGCTGAGATTACAAATCCCAGATTACAAATCTCAGTTTTAAGCAGGAGGGGTTGCTACCAGGGAATTTTCAATAATGGGTTCTCCACTCTGGACCTCTTACTTTTACCAACATGTTCATGTCAGATCCCAAGTTTATTGACCTTCAGGGTATGCTAAAATGTTTTTACCCAAAGGAATTGCTGGGAGGTTTCCAATACTTGTCCTTAGGTGAGTGGAATGTTTGGAAATCCTGATTAGCAGTGAGCCAACTGTGAAGTAGTCATTTGTTGCAGTTATGTACAGTACATACATACACTGAGTGTTGTGATTAGCTAATTTTATGTATCTTAATAATTAAATCCAGAGTAGGTAAGGGCAGCCACATGGTGTGTTTATATTCAAGTAATCCTGTAGTTTTAATAATTCATTGCTAGTAATTTAACAGTCTTTATTAGATGCATATGTAAGGGGACTGTTATCCCCTTACTAACATTCAGAGCTCCCAGTACCAAAAGGGGAAGGGTCGATGGGACTGACAGTCCCCAGGGGCAATGGGGAGAGGCCAATGCTCCAGGTCAGCCTGATTGACAGGGCGGGCAGGCGAATCAGGGAGTCAGGAGGTCAGGGGTGAATCCCGTCCTCCGTGTGAGCTGAAGGTGCCTGAGTCAGAGTGAGTGGGGCTGAGCTAAGGAGAGGCCAGAGGTGAGCTGGGCCAGATCTGGAGGGGCCAGGAAAGCAGCCCAGAGACACAGACCTGCCCTGGGAGCAGAGCTGCAGCCCAGAGACAGACCTGCCCTGGGGGGAGAAGCTGCAGCCCAGAGACAGACCTGCCCTGGGGGGAGAAGCTGCAGCAGCCAGAGGGGCCAGGGCAGCAGCCCAGGGAGCTGGAGGCAGAGCAGCAGCAGCAGCCGTGCTGAGGCAGAGGAGCTGGAGCTGAGGCAGAGGGTGGAGCTGGGGCTGGAGCAGTCCGGAGCCGGGTGCGGTGAGCAGCTGGGGAGAGCGAGGGGAACCCTGGGCAGTGGGCCCAGCGCAGGGAGAGGCCTCAGCCAAGGGGCCCTGCAGGCCAGACTTGCAGGGGGATCGTAACCCCGACGGGGCGGGGGCAACGCTGGGAAGAAGGGTCCTGCCACCCAGAGCCTGCGAGCGTGTGGCCACCGCCAGAGCAAGTGTCCAAGCCACAGCGTCCCTGCAGCACAGCCAAGGCCTGAGAAGGAGCCTGGGACTTGCAAAGGAACAGACTGAACTGCCCTGACATTGCAGAGACACTGTTGGGATGTTCCCTGCCACAGAGCGGGGCGATGTGTTTTCATTAGTCTTTCCCATTTTTCCTTATTCCTGTTACAAATTAATTGTTAATTAAATAATTTGCCTTTGCTTTGAATTGTATGCAGTGATCAGTGGGTCAGGGAAGCATCCTGTTTAGAGAGTACACCCCGGAGTGGGGACACCCTAGCCCCTGACCTAGGTGACCACAGCAAGGTTGGGGGTCGAGCCCCCCAGGAATCCTGGGCCCAGCCTTGTTGGGGTTACGAGGACTCTGCCAGACAGGAGAGTGCAAGGGGAGTCCTCGAGGGCAGGGAGGCCTCTGGGTAAAGGAGGTGGGAGCGAGGACTCAGATCCTTCCGCTAGCCCATTTCACCGGGGTAGTGCAGAGACGAGGAAAGTTCCCCACAAGAGCGGGACTATTCCCCCGCTTACATAATTGGCGTCACGAACAGGATCCTATCCACAGGGTCCACCCCATTGGTTTACTGGTTGAGTTCTGGTAGCACTGTCCAGGCCTGGTCAAGAAACCTACCATGGCTCGAATTGAAGAACTACAGGCCCAGGTTGCTGAACTTCAGCGCAGACTGTCAGACCAAGCTGAGGCATTACAACAAGCTAGAACAGAACAGAGAGAAGCCTTATCACTGGCTAAGGCTGTAATAGACCAACAGGCAGCAGAAGCTAAGAAACCCCCTACTATTTATGTCCCACGGGAGCAGAAGGTCACAGAGTTTGGTGGCTTCCCGACCAGAGCAGGAGACATTACAGTAGAGGAGTGGGTCAAGTCTGTGAAGACGGCTCTGCGTGTGCTAAGAGTACCTGAGGAAGACCATGTGGACTTCATAGAGGAACACCTCAAGGGCCAGGCGAAGGCCACTGTAAAGTTCATGGCAATGGCAGACAAGAAAGATGTGAAAAAGGTGTTTGAACTCCTCCTGGAAGTGTACGGAGACAAGGTACCTATTGGAACTCGACTAAAGGAGTTCTTTGAGAGAAAGCAGGAGCCCGGTGAAACTATCCGGGCATACGCATATGACCTTCAGGAGAGAATGAGCAAAGTGGAGCGGCGAGACTCTCAACGAGTTCCAGACCCAGATATGTTTCTAAAAGAGCAGTTGGTGTTGGGGCTCCGGGACGACTCCCTCCGACGTGAAATGAAAAGGAGGTTTAAGGAAGAGCCCAGTAAAAAGTTCCATGAACTCATGCAGGCTGCCATTATGTGGTCAGAAGAAGAGGAAGTTCCTGGGGCAGAGAGGGCCAAGCCTAAACCCCATACACAAAGTGGGGGCCTAGTGAATGCAGCTGCTGGGGAAAAGGCCCTGCCCCAAACACAGCTAACATTGGAAAGCCTAAGTGAAGCTGTCCAAAAACTGGCTGTCCAACAGGGGGAGATGCTGAAAGTGATGACTGAGGTGATGAAAGGAAATACCTCCACTAATGTGCCAAAATATCCAAGAGCTCCAGGATCCCGAAGATCTCCACTGAAGGATGAGCTAGGGAGGTACATTTGTTACACCTGTGAAAGGCCAGGACATACTAGCCGAGATTGTACACTGAGAAGGAGACCAGAGTCCCAGGCACTCGAAATCGGTGGGGCACCAGGAGCGAGTGGTCCATCTACAGTAGAAGGCCAAGCAGTGGCAGAAGGATTCCTAGGCCTCTCCTTCGTGGAAAATCACTCTGCATACAGTGATGGGAGGAACATGGGCAGGACCAGCATATCTAGCGACTTCTGTAAGCGAGCATTTGGAGACTGTCTAACTGCTGAAGTATGTATAGCAGGGGTAAAAACCAGATGTTTGTTAGATACTGGCTCAGAAGTCACCACCATTACTGAATCACATTTTCAAAAATACTTGAAAGACAAGGAGCTGACCACGCACAACACACAGTTTGTACATCTAACAGCAGTTAATGGACTGGCAATCCCAGTGGTGGGATGCCTCGAAGCAGACATCGACTACATGGGCCAGACACTGCCAGGGAAATGCATCTTCATCCTGAAAGACAAGGCCTCTGAAGGGAGCCATATAGGAGAAGGAGTCCCAGGGATTCTGGGGATGAACATCATTAGTGAGCTGAAAGATCTACAGTTGCCAGTAAAAGGAACAAGGAGGATGAACCGTCATGGGCACTCTAAGAGGAATGCTGTGCTGAGTGGAGTACTGGCTCGAGCGGAGAGGCAGAGTCATTCCCTGGGCCCCACAAGGTGGATTGGAAATGTTAAAGTTGGCAGAAACCGGAAGACCATTATTTCTCCTTGGAGAGAGAAGATCCTTCATGAACGCTGCTGGATGCCAGGAAATACCAATGAATATCGAGTGCTGGTAGAGCCTACATCTGGGTCAAGCCTACCTAAGGGACTTCAGTCAGCCAATGTATTGACTACTGCCATCAAAGGAAGAGTACCAGTGAGTCTTTTAAACCCAAGCGTGAAGGCTATGGAGTTGCAGCCTGAGGAGGCGATCCCTCAGGTGAAGGTAACATTTGGGGAGAAGGGAGAACAAGTTACCTTTCCTCAAGAAAGATGTGGTGGGAGACTGCCAGTTCCAGTTCAAGCGGTATGCCAAGGGCTGATTCCTGCACAGGTGGCTAACTTAAGGGTGTTGCCAGAGAAGCATCAAGTAGCCTTTTCTAAGGATGAGGTGACCAATTTTGATGACTGGGTCAAAGGTGTCCATTACAGGCCAAAGACAACCAGCAAAGTTGCTCTCAGTACAGCTAAAGACACAGCCCAAAGTAGAAAAAGGACTTATGATCGCAAGTCCAGTGGGGCTCTCATCAGGCCTGGTGACCGTGTACTAGTTCGTAACCATGGACAACAGGGGCGTAATAAAATACAGGACAAGTGGGAGTCAAATCCCCACATTGTAGTTGCTCACAACAATCCCGAGCTACCAGTTTATACCATCCGGCCTGAGCGAGGAGGTCCTGAGAGACTAGTACATAGGGATCAACTAAAACATTGCACTCTTAGTCCAGTCAGGGACCATAGGAGGCGTACATCAGCACACCCTGAGGAGACGGAAACCAATTGGGGGATGGTTCTAGTCCCACAAACTGAGTACAGAGGGGAACAGAGTGGGGCAAACACAAACCCTAACAAGAATGGCCAGATCCCTCAAGCTGACCCAGTATTACCCGAGGACAGGGAAATAGAAAATATGGGTAATGAACCACCAGTTTTAAGAAGGTCCCAGAGGGCTAATAAGGATGTACTGCCTGTTAACTTTAGAGATGATTATGTGATTGGTTCTATGTAGTGTTTTAATTAATATTGTTATGTATAGTATGAAGAAGCAGATGTGAAATGTTTAATATGTTAAATGTTCTTTTGATGTTAATGGGTTTGATATGATATGATGTGGGTATATGTTGTTAATAATGGGTCCGGAGGTATTAGTGTAAACATTGTGGTTGTGGCAGAATTTTAGCAAGGGGGAATGTAAGGGGACTGTTATCCCCTTACTAACATTCAGAGCTCCCAGTACCAAAAGGGGAAGGGTCGATGGGACTGACAGTCCCCAGGGGCAATGGGGAGAGGCCAATGCTCCAGGTCAGCCTGATTGACAGGGCGGGCAGGCGAATCAGGGAGTCAGGAGGTCAGGGGTGAATCCCGTCCTCCGTGTGAGCTGAAGGTGCCTGAGTCAGAGTGAGTGGGGCTGAGCTAAGGAGAGGCCAGAGGTGAGCTGGGCCAGATCTGGAGGGGCCAGGAAAGCAGCCCAGAGACACAGACCTGCCCTGGGAGCAGAGCTGCAGCCCAGAGACAGACCTGCCCTGGGGGGAGAAGCTGCAGCCCAGAGACAGACCTGCCCTGGGGGGAGAAGCTGCAGCAGCCAGAGGGGCCAGGGCAGCAGCCCAGGGAGCTGGAGGCAGAGCAGCAGCAGCAGCCGTGCTGAGGCAGAGGAGCTGGAGCTGAGGCAGAGGGTGGAGCTGGGGCTGGAGCAGTCCGGAGCCGGGTGCGGTGAGCAGCTGGGGAGAGCGAGGGGAACCCTGGGCAGTGGGCCCAGCGCAGGGAGAGGCCTCAGCCAAGGGGCCCTGCAGGCCAGACTTGCAGGGGGATCGTAACCCCGACGGGGCGGGGGCAACGCTGGGAAGAAGGGTCCTGCCACCCAGAGCCTGCGAGCGTGTGGCCACCGCCAGAGCAAGTGTCCAAGCCACAGCGTCCCTGCAGCACAGCCAAGGCCTGAGAAGGAGCCTGGGACTTGCAAAGGAACAGACTGAACTGCCCTGACATTGCAGAGACACTGTTGGGATGTTCCCTGCCACAGAGCGGGGCGATGTGTTTTCATTAGTCTTTCCCATTTTTCCTTATTCCTGTTACAAATTAATTGTTAATTAAATAATTTGCCTTTGCTTTGAATTGTATGCAGTGATCAGTGGGTCAGGGAAGCATCCTGTTTAGAGAGTACACCCCGGAGTGGGGACACCCTAGCCCCTGACCTAGGTGACCACAGCAAGGTTGGGGGTCGAGCCCCCCAGGAATCCTGGGCCCAGCCTTGTTGGGGTTACGAGGACTCTGCCAGACAGGAGAGTGCAAGGGGAGTCCTCGAGGGCAGGGAGGCCTCTGGGTAAAGGAGGTGGGAGCGAGGACTCAGATCCTTCCGCTAGCCCATTTCACCGGGGTAGTGCAGAGACGAGGAAAGTTCCCCACAAGAGCGGGACTATTCCCCCGCTTACACATAGTTAACATGTAGGCAGAGCATGTCATGTCAATCTGTCAGTCTAACCTAAAACCAAGTCACCTCCTC
The DNA here is from genome assembly GCA_033296515.1 of Macrochelys suwanniensis. NCBI lineage: Eukaryota > Metazoa > Chordata > Testudines > Chelydridae > Macrochelys > Macrochelys suwanniensis. The sequence continues at coordinate 39,068,849 of CM065783.1, forward strand.
CTGTCAGCTCCCACACCCTGAAGTTTCTATTCATTCTTTTAAAGGCCCCGTACAGCTTTCTTGCTTTCAGCTTTCTTGCAGGTAAATATTGCAAGTGTCTCCGATTTTGTGCCAATTATAAATCAGTATTCATTTCTTGACCTGTTGTTAGTGATCTTTTATTATTTTAACACTATTTTCAGCTAGCTCATTAGATTGTGGATAGCCTGGACTCTGTGAAATATGTTTGAAATCATACGCTATGGCAAAACTTTTAACTCTTGACTGTGAAATGGAGGTCCATATTCAGTCATTACCATATTGGGAATTCCATACCTTGAAAAAGTTGATTTAATTTGGCTAATAACTTGTTTCACACATGTGGTGTGATAGATATTTCAGTAAAATGTGAAAAATAATTAAGAACTATAACATACGCATGTCCTTCACATTTAAATAAATCTAAAACTACTTTAGACTAAGGCCTTAGTTTTCTTGAATAAATGTCAAAGGTTGCTTAGACTGAGCATTTCTATATTTTTGACATAGGTCCCATTCTTTTATATAATCCTCTGTTTTCATTTGTGGCCAGTACAGAACTTCTCTTGCTCTATGTTTACATTTTTGTATGCCTAAAAGTCCCTCATGTATGTGTTTCAACATCTCTGCTGTTATCCCTAAAGGAAATTCTACTCTATTACCTTTAAATAGAATCCATCAATTATTGATAAGTCTTGTATAAATTGATTATATGGCTTCAGTATCATTTTTTAATATATGATTTTTCAATAGCTGTAATAACCCGTTGTAAATTTTCATCGGGTCTAGTTGTTTGTACAATTTCTTCCCATTCTCTTTCTGATATAGGAAACAAATTTTAAGTACATCTACATGTATCTCATCATCATCTTCAGTTACATTGGTTATATCATAAGCTCTAGAAAGAGTATCTGCAACAATTAATGATTTACCTGACTAATATTCTATTTTTATATCATATAAGTACCATTTAAAAAATAATCTCTTTAACTGAGGAATCTATGGTAGGACTGGCATAATGACCCAGGAGTTCACATTTGTTACTGGCTTGGTGAAATCTAATTATAGAACATACCATCAGTTTCGGGTGTCTGCCCTGTTTTCTGACAGTTTGCCCTGAGGTAGACACTCACAGTCATGAGCCACTTCAGACAGTGTGACAACTGGTGTAGTCATGACAGGATTCACATGCCACAGGCCAATTTGGGCTTGAAGATCATAACCCAATGCTGTCAAAAATTTAAATTTGAGATTGAGAGTTGTAGGAGTTAAAGATAGTCACAATGAGTGAATCACCATCATATGAAGGTCTTGACACAAAAGACCTTGAAAAATTATGTATAAGTAGGGGACTGTCCCATAAAAAGAGAGCCTCAGAGCAGGACCTGAGAGCTTTGCTCGTGGACTTTGAACACAGAGCCGCGTCTGAGCACCCCCATACCCAAAATGCCACAGAGACCACTTCAACAGAACTGGTTCGGCTGAGGCTCCTGGAAGCCAAGATAGAACGTGAGCATGAAATAAGGATGGTGGAACTCAGGATCAAGGAGGAGAAAGAAACCGAGGAAGCTGAGGAGAGAACCAACTCTAAGCATATTAATGTTATAACCATGGCCCAGGGAAAGTATGGATCTGATTCACCTTCTGTCCGTGGTCAGCAGGGAAGGCTGTGAAGGGGAAGGAAATGCCCTCAGTATCAGCTTGCTTTCTTTGGAGGAATTTGAAAATTCTTCTGTTGTGCCAGAGTCTGCTCTGGGCTTAAGTAAAACATAAAAGGAGTCTGTGAGTGCCCAACAAGCTGACCCTTCTCTGGCACAAGAGGCCTTTGGAGCTCAGAATGATGCCCCAGCTGGGGAAGGAAAGGGTAGATATTTTTTTTTTTAATGCAAAAAGGTTTGTTGTATAGGTGGGCTCCTACAGGGGGAAAAAGAGGCATCCTGGTAAGATTCGCAAGCAGGTAGTTGTGCCTGAGAAATACAGGAGAGAATTGCTCCAAGTAGCTCATGACTGTCCATTTGCAGGACATCTAGGAGTGGGGGGGAAAAACCTGAGACAGACTAAAACAGAATTTCTATTGGCCTTGCATGTTTGAGACAGTGCAATATTACTGTAGGAGTTGTGACTTACGTCAGAAGCGTAAGGGATTAAAGGGACCTTGCAAAGCAGCATTGCAACCTTTTCTCATTATTAAAGAGGCATTGGCCAGCTTGTCTGTAGATATTGCAGGACCTCTCACTAAACCTTCCAGGGATGGTAAGAGAGAGATACTTGTGGTGGTGGATTCTGCCACCAGCTACCCCGAAGCCACAGTCTTGTCTAATACTGAAATTGAAACAGTGACTACAGTTTTATTCACTATTTTCAGCAGAGTAGGTTTCCCCAGAGAACTCTTGACAGACTGTGGTGCAAATTTCATGTCTGTAGTCTTTAAATGTATATTTAAAATAAATATACGTATATTTCTAAGTTTTTTCGGTCTTCTCTGTTTACAAACTTTTGGGACATGATTATTTCTTGTGGATATGATGGGTTTGACCATATGCTCCATTGTCCAAGCTGATGCATCCTTCCACATCTAGAACATTCTTTGATATGCTCATTTATTTTAACTTTTAATACTTTCATCCTGTTTTCCTCTACAGTTTTGTTTTTTACTTGTGTGTTTTCACATCAGTTTTTCTTTGTAAACTCTGCAGTTGTTGATTAAGTTCAGCAGTTTGGCAAATTGTCACTCGCTTTTCCAGATTTAGATCTGGCTTTTCTAATTGTTTTTTTCTTACACTGACATCTTTTATACTCATCACAATCTGATCTCTTATCATTGACTCAGATTCCAGAAATTGCATGTCTGACTTATCTTTAGATCTGTAAATAAAAATTTTCAGAAGTCTCTTCCTCCATTTGAATTCTCGAATGAAACAGAAATCTTTCAACTGTTTCATTTCCTTTTTGGTAAACTATTCCTCAGATTTTTTTTTTTTTTAAGACAAACTCATAGCTCTTTCTCTAATGTTAAACTCAAATGAATTATATTATGAAATTGTTTGAGTACCCACAATATTCAAAAAGATGGCAACCTTTTGTTCATCTTCCTTATGAGTAGATCCTGATGCCCTCAAAATAAATCCAGTTCTTGTTTAAACCTTTTCCAATTTTCTGCAGCATTTCTCAATATTTTAAGAAATGTGGGGACTCCTAATTGATCCATCTTATTTCATTTCATCCTTGTTTTTCACTTCCGAGCAGCTATTACTTCAGGATTTTTTGTTTTGTTTTAACTTGCTCCAGTTCTTTTAATCACTTCCTTCACTCGTGATACCAGATCTTGTTTTATATTCAAATAATCCACTTGTTTTAGTAATAATTTATTGCTTGTAACTTAACAGTCTTTATTAGATACATAGTTAACATATAGACTGCATCTTAACTCACATAATCCATCAGTCTAACTTCAAACCAGCTGCCTTCTCCACTGTCAGCACCCTCACCCTGGAGAGTGTATTCATTTTCTTAAAGCCACAGTAACACCACACATGGTATGTTCAAGAACTGAAGTGAGAAGTGGTGATCTGTACTGCTCTATTTCTATATAGTTGACATGCTCACTGAACTTTCTCTTGAAGTGCAATTCATGCCTCAGCAGGGTGAATGGTGGTAGAGAGTCCTTTAATGTGAAGGTCTGAAAGCCTTTTTCTGGTTCATAAAACAAGAAACAGAAATTCCTGAGAAATGACTGGTGTATCCTCTTGTGGGAACAGTCATTGTTGAGTTGAGGGAAGAACTGCTAAAGAAGAATCTGTACTCTTTTTAATGTTTAGATAAAGAGGAGATGATTTTCATACTTAAATGAAGTATGAAATAATCTGATTCCACGGGTATTTTAAATAAAGTTTCCCACCTAAAGGAGTCCATACACAGCAGACTTGATCTTTTCAGATAATTTATTAACAAGTGATTTTTGTAGCTTAATTTTCTAAAATGTATTTAATTTATTCTTTTGAACTTTTTACAAGGTTTTTCAACATTTAGAAAAATGTTACGTGCATGTTGCATGTACGTTTTAAATATTTTTCCTGGATAATATTGCAAACCCAGAGTTGAGAATTAAATACAGTTGTTTGGGATTGCAGTTTGAAGGTGTATGATAAAAGTACTTGGCGTCATGGAAGGTTTATGGAAAAATGTACAATAGATACTACAGCAAGTATAGTATTCGACTGAAGTAACTCACAGTAATGAGTTCAAAGAGCTTTGTCTTGAGATTATAGTGTCTGTATTCTCTTGGGAGGACAGAAGGAATTTGTGAAAGAAAAGCAAGTCCCACAGAGAAGTGGAAAGGAATTTGAAAGGTTTATAGTGGCCTCATGATGAAGTAGTAATTCATCAGTCCAGTGTTCAACAAAGAGAGCAAAGATGTTCCTTAAGGATGTTTGTGAAAAATCTCCTGGCCCTAATAATGTATGAGAGGCATAGATGCATGCAGAAGAATTAAAGTACAATGAATTAGAAATATAAAAACTGTGCTTATAAGTTAGTCAACATTTTGTTCTTGGGGGCTTAAATAAATTTTCACTGTTGCTGCTGGACTTGGGAATCTAAGTAGGTTTTTCCCTTCCCCACTGTTATCCTGTGCTATCGCAAATCTACTTGCGCTCTCTCTCCTCCCCCACCACTCCCCTATTGCTGCTCCCTTAAAATGGTTGGAAGTTTCTGTAAAAGGCTTGAATGTGACTTCATGACTTCAGTGCTGGAAGATCTTTCATACGCAGCAAGACCATCTATTTGAACATTTTTGTCTTAAGGACCTTAAGTTTAAAGTTGTAATTTGATAAAGGATCTAAAAGCCTAGTCTCCAGGGAGCGTACAATATTTTGTCACCTGTATATGTTACATCTCTGTTTAGAAACTCAATGTAGTATTGACTCATGGTGGTTTTGCTGTGGGGAATTCTATAGCTTGATGTCAGTCTTAGAATCATAGAATATCAGGGTTGGAAGGGACCTTAGGAGGTCATCTAGTCCAACCCCCTGCTCAAAGCAGGACCAATCCCCAATTTTTGCCCCAGATCTTCATAACGGGGATGAGGAGGGCCAGCCATTGCTGATAAAATAGTGAACATGCAAAGATATTGAGACTGTCTTAGTGAGCTTTAAATATTTTCCCCAGGGGGATCATATAGTTGTGGTTTAAAGGAATTGTAAAGCAGAAAGGAATATAGAGCGTTATTTGTAGAGCACAATTAGTGTTAATGTTGCTTTACAAACATACAGCTTCCGGGATCAGATTTTCCACTGCAATCCTATCTCTGTGGTGTTATGCTTGCACAAAGAGTCCAGAAAGCAGATGAGGGGTTTCTAAGCATGTGAGGGAGTGTGGGAGTATGCCATGAACACAGAGCTAGCATACACTCTTGTATCGCTCACTATAGCCTCCAGTGCAAGGAGCATATTGTGAGATGGGAAGGGGTTTGCCCAGAGCACTACTGTGCCATAACTATGGCTGGTGAGGGCATAGGGCTATAGCTGGTGTATATTAGAACGGCTCTAATGTACATCAAAGCCAGGGCTGGCCTAGAACTAGCCTCAGAATTGAGAGGCTACAGCTGGCTCTGGGTGGTTTCCTTTTCCTTCCACTGCTGGGCACAATTTAAATAATGGTTCTAGATCTTGGCCTAGAAGATCTCTCTGTAAATTCAGACCAATATATTATACTTGCAAGCAACTGTTCAAATGCAGAAAAGCATGGAATGGACGTTGAGGATGGAGTGGGAAAAGGCCATTAATTCCTCAAAATCGAAGACCACGTGTGAAAATTTTGGCCTAAATGTTCATGCTACTCACTATAGTCTTTGATCTAATGTAAGAAATCATTAAAGATTAGATTGACCGTTCATCTAGCCTTATTTTAAACCTGTAACACATTGTAAAAATCTTCATTTTAGTGTTAGCGAAAGAATAAAGGGGAGGCTCTAATTTAAAAAGCTGCCTTTTCAACTGTGAAAGTCTGAAATTAATGAAAAGCACACTTTAAATTATGCATTTTTTTCGACATCTTTCCCATAAAACCATTGATGAGAATCCTTCAGTCCTTTCTCAGGATTTTTGTTCAATGGGAGTTTTTGTCTGAAAAAAGAACTGTGGGATTGGACTTCATGTTTTTACATGTTTACAGCTCAGCTGTAAAGCACATACCATACTATAACTATGTCTGAAAGTTTCTATAAAATGATCTTTCTTCCTTTTACCAACAGACCTAAGAACAGGGAATAATCAAATGGCGTGGTTTCCTTGAGTCTGCTGTAGTGAAAAAATGGCTGCTGTAATGTATATAGATAATGAAGTTTTTGCAGCCATACAATATTAGTTTGGACTGTCAACTTCCTGGTAGATTTACATGGCTGAGTTAATTTAAAAGAGCCTACTATAAATACATAGTAACTGTTTTCTATAATTATATTTAAAAAACTGGGTTATGTCCAAGATGTTCAAAACATAAAGATTTCATTAGTTAATAGCCCATGAGAGCATGCTGTGTAATATACATTGATCTAGACATTTCCTAATGCTACTAGAGTTCTTTCTCCCATTTCCCAAATATCAGTTGTTTAAATATTTATCGGTGGAATTCACTTCTCATTCAGTAAGAAGAGTAAAAGACTGTACATTAATAGTGGAACAGAAGCTCCATGAGTGTCTGAAAACTGTAACCAAACCACTCACTGAACATCTCGGTAGTAAATGCAACGGTTAAACTAAAGTAACTCCTCACTTAATGTTGTAGTTATGTTCCTGAAAAATGCAACTTAAAGTGAAACGATGTTAAGCGAATCCAATTTCCCCATAAGAATTAATGTAAAGAGTTAGGTTCTAGAGAAATTTTTTTTTGCCAGACAAAAGGCATTATATACATTTTAAACAAGCAATTTAATACTGGTATGTGTGTGCGGGGGGGGGGGGGGCAGGAGTCAGGGCAGGGGGCTGGGTGTGTGTGAGGGGGGGTGCAGGGGGCTGGGTGTGTGGGGGGGTGCAGGAGTCGGGGAAGGGGGCTGGGGAGGTATGAGGGGGTGCAGGGGTCAGGGCAGGGGGTGCAGGGATCAGGGCAGGGGGCTGGGATGTGGGTTAGGGTTGTGGGGGTGCTCAGGGCAGGGGGGCTGGATGGGGTAAGCCCCGATTCCAGCCCCTTCCCCAAGGCCCCACCCCCCACCTCTTCTCCTCTTCCTCCCCCTGAGCGGCGAGCACACCGAGTCCTCGCTCCTCCCTCCTGCCTCCTAAACTCCGCCAGCCAGCTGATTGCTGTGGGCAGGAGGCGGGGGGTGCGGGGGAGGCGCACCGAGTACTCGCTACTCCCCCCTCCCTCCTGCCTGGGGCAATCAGCTGGCTTGCGGAGTTTAGGAGGGAGGAGCGAAGACTCGGCGTGCCTCCCTCCTGCCCGCGGCAATCAGCTGGCTGGCGGTGTTGAGAAGGCAGGGGAGAGAGGAGAGCCTGCACGCTCAGAGTCCTTGCTTCCCCCCCTCCCTCCTGCTCCAAAATGCCATCAGCCAGCTGATTGCCACGGGCAGGAGGCGAGGGAGGAGGAGGAAGGCGTTGATCCTTGGGGTCTGCCGGCGGGCGGGCAGTGCTATGGGGAGGGAGGGGGCATAGGGAGGCTGCCAGCTGTGGAGAAAGCAGCCAGCCAAACAGCGTAAGAGTGGAGCATTGCTCAACGTTAAATGAGCATGTTCCCTAATTGATCAGCAACGTAACAACGAAACAACGTTAACCGGGATGACTTTAAGTGAGGAGTTACTGTGCAACATTTGCTTTTAACTATAATCATGTAGGATAAAATTTCAAAGGTAAAGAGAAACTAGCTTATTCTCAGAAAACAGATCTAAGTTTTTTCATTCTCTAGTCTCACCGTAGCTGTTGTCCAGCTATACTGGAAGAAGGGCAGGATACACTGGATATGGTTAAATTAGGCTGTAACTTCATTATTAAGTGTCCGGGAGTACCCGGCAGATAACACTATAACAATGCAGGCAATTCCTTGATCATTTCAATATCTACCGGGGGCTTCCATCAGCCTCCCGCCCCCTTTTCCATCCTGGTCCTCAGCCAACCCGCTGCTGGGACCTTACCATCCCCCTCCCCTCCATGCAGGTTAAGGTAGGCTATAAAGGGGGGGATCCCTGGCATGCCAGTCATAGGAGCCCTGAACCTCCCTTTTTTCGCTTCTTTAATGAACATGTCCTTTAAATCCTTTACAAAACCATTTATCTGATCACTGTATTAAGCAGATGAGTAAAGTATATTAAGCAGATGAGTAAACAGTAAACTGCTCGTACGTGGAATGACAGGAATTTGACCTTGCCAGCAATAAGAAGACATCAGTTAATACTTTTTTTGGCCTTTAGTTTCGTCCATTATTGCTCAGCCACCAACCACACATGTGACAGGAAAGAAAAATTGTGTGTGAATTTAGGGGAGTTTCATATTATGTGTATAAAGTAGACCCTCTCTTCAAATTCTTCAGCAGAGATTTTAGTCTCCCTGTATGTGATAAACATGTTGATCTTTTACAAGGCACTTTGATACCATGGTGATGGGTATGGTAGTGTATAGATATGAAAATAAATAGATAATTTTTTGTTTTTCTAATTTTTTTTTTACTATTGAAAATATAGCTGCAAACATTCTGGTACCTTGTGCGATCTTTCTCGGATATCCTTTCTTTAAAAACATCCTCATTGTCCCCTTCTATTTCACCCTGTATAAGAAAGATGTTGGAGGTGTAGGCTCTTTAAATCTATTTGTTCTTTCTGCTTTCCCTGGAGTATCCCTTGATTAAAAGTGTGATTGTCTTTTAAAAAATGGAATAGAACCTGAGGGGGAAGAGGGCTAAGCCTGGAAGATACACAACATGCAGCAGGCCACCATGTCAGAATACATCTGCAATTTGCCCACCAGGTAACTTTTAACCTTTTGTGTTTGCTCTCCAAGAGGGCACATTGTCTTCCACAACACTTTCTTTCTGTGTCTTTGCATGCATCTTCAGGACTACATGAGATGCTAACCAATGTATTCTGCATTTTGTGTGTACTTTATTATTTCTGAGTAGGTCTATGGCAGGGGTTCTCAACCTTTTTCTTTCTGAGTGCCGCCTCCTCCCCCCCGCCCCCCCCCCCCCACAACATGCCATAAAAATTCCATGGCCCACCTTTGTGGCGACAACTGTTTTTCTGCATATCCAATAGATTAAAAGCCAGGGCCAGCATTAGGGGGGGTAGCAAGAAGGGGAATAGCCTGGAGCCCAACACAACAGGCAGTCCTGCAAAGCAAAATTGCTCAGGCTTTGGCTTCAACTCTGGGCAGTGGGGCTTGGGCTTCAGCTTTCTGCCCTAGGTCCCAACAAGCCTAATGCCGGCCCTGCTCTCTGGTTTATTTTGGTGGACCCCCTGAAACCTGCTCAGGGCCCCCCAGGGATCCCAGACCCCTGGTTGAGAAGCACTGGTTATTGGGGTACTTACCTCAATTCCAATAGGATGGCTAGGAAATATAAAATACAGGACTATTGTCTGTGCTTTCTTTCTCTTTGTTCTCCTGCCTACTAAAACTCTCATAGCATAGGCTTGTCTCTTCCCCATCCCTCACACTCCCGGTCAAGGAAGCACAAAGAAGGGTTTCTAACATGCCACGTTAATTTTTAGCAAAATGCTCCCTGAACTGTGGGTTTATATGAGTAATGCACGAAAAGTAAAGCATGAGAGGCTAGAATTAATCATAGAATCATAGAATATCAGGGTTGGAAGGGACCTTAGGAGATCATCTAGTCCAACCCCCTGCTCAAAGCAGGACCAATCCCCAATTTTTGCCCCAGATCCCTAAATGGTCCCCCCAAGGATTGAACTCACAACCCTGGGTTTAGCAGGCCAATGCTCAAACCACTGAGCTATCCCTCCTCCTCTTTTGGCAGGGCAGCTCCTGAAGAGTGCTAGTAATTTTAATCTGTAATTCAAATGTTTCCTTTAATAAGGAAAGTTCTGATAGAAAAATGAGTTTCCTTGTACCTTGTATAAAATATGTTCTGGCGATGGCTAAATGTATAATCCTTGCATAATCCAAGGTATAGCCAGGTCAAGACACCCTACAATTTTGTTTCAATCAATTCACTATATTCAAGCTATATATATTGCATCTCAACTAGTAACCTAGCTTGACAACACCTATGAAGAGTGTTCCTAGCAATAATTGAAGCCTAATGAAGTGATTTTTGATTAATTTTAGGTGAAGCTGTAGCAAGATTAAAAACAGGGTTGTTAAAATTGTTTTTTTTAAAGGATCTAGTGACATAAAGGAAGAGCGCAAGAACAACTGAGAATGGTCATAACTCTCAGCTATTATATCATGTTAGCAGCTCAATACTAGCTCTGAAGCATTATACATTAGATAGTATATTACGTCCATTTATTATTATTATTATTTATTATTTACTTATGGTCATGCTAGAGCTGGAGGGCTGGATCCTCATCAGATGTAAATGAGCATAGCTCTGGCCTTGATCATATTTCTTTATTGGAACCACAGATGTTAGAACTAGAAAAGTTTGCTTGAGTCATCCAGTCTGTCCCTCTGGATGTACTATCCATACAATGCAGTTTTTCACTGGCGATGTTGAAGATCTGGCAACTTTCCCATCACGTGTCAAAGGTGAGCGTCTTCTTTCATGATGAAGTGGGTCTTAGCCCACAAAAGCTTATGCCCAAATAAATGTTTTAGTCTCTAAGGTGCCACAAGTACTCCTCGTTATTTCATAAAGACGTTCACCATTGTGAATCAATGAGTCGGGCTTCTAGAGTCTCTTTCTAATTTTGCCTTTTGACTGTGTGATATTGAGGAAGTCATTAAGGCCTTGATTAGGAAGGCCATGAGTGAGCGATAGAATTAATTATGTGCTTAGCATTAGGCACATGCTTAATTACTTTGCTGAATTAAGCCTTCGGCCTTGTCTACACTGCCACTTTACAGCGCTGCAACTTTCTCACTCGGGTGTGAAAAAACACATCCCAGAGCACTGCAAGTTTCAGCGCTGTAAAGTGGCAGTGTAGACAGTGCACCAGCACTGGGAGCTTACTCCCCTCAGGAAGGTGGGTTTTGTTTTTGTTTTAAATAGAGCTGGGAGAGCTCTCTCCTAGCGCTGGTGCCGTGACTACACAGCCACGTTGAAGCACTGCCGCGGCAGCACTTTAACATTGCTAGTGAAGACATACCCTTAGCTTTTCTGTGCCTCAGTTCAGTCCTAGATCAAATGTGTGTAATTTTTAAGATTAAATTTGAATTATTTTTCAGATTAAAACGTTTTAATTTAGCTATTTTTCAAACCCAAATGTGGAAACGTGGTTGCATTTCTTTTATGGTCATTTCACGTATAACTCCCTATTTAAGCACTATTTATATATTCCCCAGGTGTATCGGTTTTTCCTGCTTCATTATCTAAGAGTCATCCAAGTTAATTTATTTGTGAAAGGGGATGAGATTAAGCCAGTATGCCCTTTATGTATTCCTCAAAATAACTCTTGATTTCTAGGTGGGCATTTTATGTGAGATTACAGAGGTTGAAACACTCATTCTGTGTAATTCAGTCCCTTTTAGTATCACAAAGGGTATCACAAAATATATAGCTTTTCTGATAAAAATTAAGATTTGCAGCACAATTAATTTAATATAAATGTCAATATTTCATACTAGGTTTTTTCCTTTGAGGTCTGACTCATTTTAAGAAAACATACCACCGATAAAATCAAAAGACAGACTATAAACATTTTTCTCCTTTTCTCCTTTTTTTGGCACGCGGCCTGCCAGGGTAAGCCCCCTGGCGAGCCAGGCCGGTTTGTTTACCTGCTGCTTCCACAGGTTCGGCTGATCGCAGGTTCAGATGATCGTGGCTCCCACTGGCCGCGGTTCGCCACTCCAAGCCAATGAGGGCTGCGGGAAGCACATCCCCCGGCCTGTGCCGCTTCCTGAAGCACCTATTGGCCTGGAGTGGCGAACCGCAGTCAGTGGGAGCTGCGATCAGACAAACCTGCGGACATGGCAGGTAAACAAATCAGGTTGCCGATCTCTGCTCTACCGCATGAGCTAAAAGCCATCTGGCTGTTAGCTAAGGCTGTAGAGCAAACTCATTTAACTCTCTCTAAGTGGTCTCAGTGCCACTAGATGGGACAAAATACCACACCAAGGAGGTGTCTGTCTGTCTGTCTCTCTCTCTCTCTCTCTCTCTCTCTCTCACACACACACTCACACTCACACTCACACTCACACTCACACTCACACACACATATCTTCTCAAAAAAATCTATGAATCTGTGTGAGGAAGAACAACAGCCAAGCCAAGAACAACACTTGGCTGGGATGATTTAGTTGGGGTTGGTCCTGCTTTGAGCAGGGGGTTGGACTAGATGACTTCCTGAGGTCCCTTCCAACCTGAGATTCTATGAAAAGCTACTGATTTTTTTTTTCTTCTTCCTCACAAAGATTCATTGATTTTTTCAGAAGACTAATTACTTATGGACCCAATTTATATATACACACACACATTTACATCCACAATCATTCACACTATGCTGAGCGCTAGCAGCTACAAATCAATAACTTAAGCAACCTAACAAGCATTTTAAATTTTACAGTATTCTACCCAGCTAGTCTATTTCTTTTTGTTGCAACTGCAAGAAACAAACACTTAGACATTATCAATTTGAAATCTAGTCAGTTTTGAAACTTTATAATTAACGGTTGTTCAGCTACTATACCTGACCCTTAACCCACTGCTAGTTTTGTGGTTTTAGAGTTAGATTTGCATGTGTGTATTAAGATTATTTTTATTTTCCCTATTCCTGTATAAAAGTCCCACCCAAATAGGGGAAACTGATTATATACAAATTTTAATTACATCCACAAAGTAAAGATATTTTTAAAAAGAGAGAATATATTATATATATATATATATTCACTTTCAAATATTGTAGTCTCATGGCATCTTTATAATAAGAATAGGTTAAAATTTTGAAACATGGGGCTTTTTTAGGTCAATTGTTTATTTAAAAATAGATTTTTATTAAAAACAAAGGAGGAAAATTGGAAAGAAACATTGATAATCAGTCACCACTTTATAATCTTACAAAAATGTTAAGGATTTGAATTTTTGTATCTTGGATAATATTTCTGTTTACACTGGAATGTAATACTTTAGTCTTCTATTTATAGAGACTCACTGCAATTTCAATTGGAGTAATAACAAAGGATACCAAATACAGCTTCATGCCTGATTATGGATTATATGTTGTTTTTAAAATTTAAAATAGCTTTATTTGCTTGGTTATGAAAATCATAGTTACAGCATTTAGAGATGGACTAAATGACGTTTCCGTTTACTTGCCAAAACAGCATTGTTTCCTGCAGGTTATTTTCTAGTAATTGTTTCACTTTTTGAAGGTTCAAGTAACTGGGCTTCCACCACTTCATTTGGGAAGCTATTCCATAGTCTATTTCCTGATACTAAACCTAAACTTTCCTTTCTAAACATTCCTAAAGTTATAACTGCTTCTGCTAAACACTTACTCTCCATCCTTGGTGTTAAAACCATTTATGCTTTGTATCAAGTTATCCTATCTTACCTCCTCCTTTGTTATCATTTTGTCAAGCGCTGCATTCAATTTTTTAAATCTTTTCTCCGAAGTCAAATCCCTCAACTTCTTAATCATTTTTATTGCTTGTCTCTGACTCCCTTCCAGTTTATCAACAAGTTAAATATGCAAGAACTTTTAAAACACACTTCTGTTTCAGAATATTAAATTAGATGGTGGTGCATTTTTCATGGGAGAATTTTTCCTGCTATTCTGGCTCCACTCTGGGCTTTTTTGCTTTAATTAAAGTAGGTTTTTTCACTTTGTGTATAGCTTCTGTTTGAAGCTAATGGAAATCAAGGAAAAGCATTGACCCAGGATCAAAAAAGTGACATAGGCACATAATTCCCACAGGCTGATAGTATTCTGCCCAGTTTACTCTGGAAGGGGAAGAAAGGGTTCTCATTCTTAAAAACTAAAGATCAAGTTTTTGCTAAGAACACCAGTCAATAAAGTATTTCATTACGTTCATTACAAAAATAAAAGATGATGCTGTAATCTTTTTTCACACATTCTTTTTGTACATCCCTCCCTGCATGTCTGGTGCTGTTTTCTTGTCCACTATCAGTAATATCAAGGAATTCACTATAGTCTTCATGTAGCCTCTAGCATTTTAAATTTTGTGTACTTTCACTGAAAATGTATAATAGTTCAGTTTGATTTTTCTTTTCCATTAACTTGGGAGTTTATTTGTTTAAAAATAGGCTTATTTATTCCCCTCCCACTCTGCCTTTCTTTTCTTTTTTTACTCATTCACTCGCCAAAAATTTTATCTTTATGAATTTATAGTTTGATGGCAAAAGTTATTTGGATTTTAAACACATTATCTATTGTCAGCCTATTCCCTTCTAAATAGCACTATTTCTATTGGGTCAGCAAAATACTATGTTGCCTTTCTGCTAGCTTTGCTACAGTAGTAAGCAAGCACTATTCCTATGCATGTTTTGGACACTGAGATGGTAAAACTTGTCTGATAGGTTGAAATTAGAAAGTGATCCAGGCTGCAAAATTTGAATGCAAATACAAATTTTGAACTTCCTAAAGTTTGAGAATGCTTGGATCCGGGCTTTTGTTCAGCCCCTTATGAAGAATGGGACCAGATCCAGGTAAGAATTCTGACCAGGTTTAGTTGATGTTTGCACCCATCTCTGGCTTAAGTTCATTAAAATGATATTCCCATTCACTTTACTGCCATTCAGAATACAGCACATGTTCCCACCCCACCCTGAAATGTCAAATTGAAAAGGCCAGCATAATAAGTGTTACCTACACACTTCTAAGAGAGTACAACAAACAGTTTAAATAAATTAAATGTCCTTTTAAGCGAATATATGCCTGTTATTACTGACAGAAGAATATGCAAATATGATTTCCCACATTCTAGTTTTTGTGTAACTATGTTAAAGGAAGGGATGAAGTGCTGTTTAGTATCAGGGACTGGCCTTCAGAACTCTTACGTTAAATTCCTAGTTTGCTACTTAACCACTACATGCCTCAGTTTTTCAATGTGTAAATGGAAAAGTCTAAGGCCAGGTCTACACTACAGACATTTATCGGTATAACTAAGTTTCTCAGAGGCATGAAAAATCCACATCCCTGAGTGATGTAGTTATACTGACCTAACCCCCAGTGTAAACAGTGCTATGGTGATGGGAGAGCTTCTCTTGTTAACATAGTTACTGCTTCTTGCAGAGGTGGATTTATTATGCCATTGGTGCAGCTGTAGCACTGTGTGTGAAGACAAGCCCTAAGTTATGAAATGACTGATATCTAGCTTCACTCTTCCAAACTAAACAGCTTAATACTAAAATTAGTCCAGTCACAACATGACAGCTCTAATTTTTGTCTTGCCTATGTCAAGAACCAGAGCGATTCTTTTCAGCCTGTCATAAGTTTAGCAAACAGGAGAACATTCTCCATGTCAAAAATGAATCTGACAGGCATTTGCACTGTTAAGTTAGCACAAGAATGCCATTGATTTTGTGCTTTGGTACAAGTGAAGTAATGGCAACAATACAAGTGTAGCATGTGGTGTTTGGTAAGAAAGTAACCCTGTCTCTGGATATCCTTAGTCCATTTTGGCATAAGTTCCCCTGGCCTTTCCTTTGACATAACTGTTTTGTTTTAATCCACAAAAGCACTTAAAATGCTTTTTTTTTATTAGCTGTCTGAACTCTTCTTTTCTTAGTTCAATATATTAGATTGTCAGCTTTTTGGGGGGAAGAGTCCATATGTTTGCTCGGTGTTTGTTCAGCACCTAGCGCAATTGGGTCCTGATCCATAACTGGGGCTAATAGGATGGTGCTATGGTGTACAAATAAAATCTGTCTAAATCTGATTGAGGTAAGAATCAAATGAAGTGATTTTGCCCAGCTTTACAGACAAGATTATACATTTTCAATTAAAATGCAAGAGGCTACATGAAGACAATTGTTAAAATAATTTAGAGATATCAAGTATGAATGAGTTTAGTCTCTTTGGTCTTTAGTGAAATTCTGTCATTATAACTCAACCAGGACAGTGTTTGTGTAGGGTCCATTCCCTGGATATCAGATTGAGACAGAGCTCTGGGGAGTGATTAGCAAAATGCCTATGCCCACTGTATTCATGGCTTTAGGAAGTATTATGTGCTCCTCATTTTTGTGAAGAGCAAATTTAGAAACTAAAGGGCACACAAATGGTTTAAGATAGAACTGCACAAAATGGCTGTAAAGACTTTAGAGCCACATTTTGAGCCTGGGGTGAGTTTTGCAAGGACCCAAAGAGCCTTCTCCCTCCATATGTCCACATAACCCCCACAGGGGCCTGCCCAGTTGCAGTCCTAGTACTCAGGAGAACACAAGAGCTATTGATCAGGTAGGGCCATGCCTCTACCCTGTACCAGTCTCCTGGCTGGCAGATAGGGTGACCAGACAGCAAATGTGAAAAATTGGGACGGGAGGGGTGGGGTGGTAATAGGAGCCTGTATAAGAAAAAGACCCAAAAATCGGGACATCTGGTCACCCTACTGGCAGAGGAAGGGAGCACATTGCGAAGGGCTGACTCCCTGCATGCCAGAAAGCACTAGGGCCCCTGTGCCTCACTAGGACAATGTGCTTCTACACTTCACCTGTGACAGGTGAGTGATTAACCACCATAATCTAGCCCTTAAGAAGCTATATGACTGTTGTACTAGTAATACATAATCCACAGGAATTGCTATGGAGTGTCAGCACCCTACAACCTGTAGCTTTTCCATCACAAATCAGACATTCCAGTTTACTTATCCAGCACAACTATAACATATATGTTCTATATCCTTGCAAAATAACTTATGACCTAATGTGTTTTTCATCTTTTACCTCTCCATTTTTTCTTCATTCTGTAAAAATCAGTGTTTCCCTTTTACTGGAAAACATCAGGGGTGTGTACAAGATTTATAGCTAATGCCCAGTTCTATTCTAAGCCACCAGTTTGATTCTATAGAAGGAATCCAACAAGCATATGCTTTGACTGCAGTGAATGTTCTTTTTAACTGCTGCAACTGGATGGATTCCTTCTAGATCTCATCCCACTGACTTTCTTTTTTTTTTTTAATGAACGGATTTCATTTCATTTGGAGAAACTATAAATGCCTGTCCTTTAAAGATTTTCTCACCTTGTGAAAACAGCTTTAATAGAAATTACTCTAGCATAAAGGTCACCTTCTTTAATTACGTGCTTTTACTTCACTCAGTAACAGAAATAGTGCAATATGAGAAAATAAAGGTCTTCAGATGTTATACTTTAAAATATGGGTTTTTGAAAGGAATATTTTTTAAGCAGGGAAAGCAGATAATGGCAAATTATTGAACTTTGCCAAAGAGAATAGATGCACCTGTGAGTACTTTGTTCTTGTATCTATTATCCCGTATTGTTACATCACAGTATGACTTTTCAAAATCCTATTGAAGAAAAGTGGGCAAGTTTTTTATTTTTACAGTGTAATTTTGTGCAGTAAAAATATTGTTTTAACAAAAATGTAAATTCCAGAATGTAAAGACTAATAATGCTCTTTATGTAATGCCTTTTCTCCAAGGACCTCAGTGCTCTACAACCATTAGTGAAATAAGCTCCACAACACCCCTGTGAGGTAGAGAAGTATTATTTCTATTCTGCTGATGGGGAGATTGAGACCCCAAGAGTTGACTTGCCAATGCCAAACTGGTTAACCACCAACCTGTCGCACTTTTGGGGTAGCCAGCTTCCACATGGCAATAGCAACCCATATTTGGACTGTTATGGCCTTTCGTCTGTGTGTCCTAGTACTGAAGGACCAGGGCAAGCTACTCATACAGTGGCATGAAAGTGGCCTTCCTCATGTGCACCTTCTGGATCCACTACCGATCCTCCCAGGTCCATATGATGATGTAGTCCCACTGCTCTGTGCTTGTGGTCCTGCCCCAGAAACCCCAGGCAGCACAGGGGGAGTTCTACACCTGTTAGAGCCTGATCAGGTGTCTCCACTGCTCTGGGAGGGCAGGCACTCTGTGATCTCTTCACCAAAACACACTGATGATTTCTCAGGATGACAATCCACTGCAAAAGTACCCTCTGCTGTGGCTCATGCCATTCATGTCTCTCTTGTTGCTTAAATAAATTGCATTAATGCCAACATTTAGAATAGATCATTGACCTGGAGTTGGATCCATGCCTTGCACAAGTTGGAATGGAGGTCATGCACAGATGTCTAGAGCTGAGTTGGTGGGCTAAGAACACTTCTGCCCAGGGGGGCAGGAAGGGCAGTTGTTTTTCCACAGTACATTGCAAACAATTTCGAGAGCAGTGCAGTTTAGAACAGCATTGAGAACCAGGGGATGTGCCTCAAGAAGTCCTAGCTCCTCCCATGGTGAGTGCAATACTGGTATGGAAGTGGCAACTCGAATTCAGCTCAACAGTGGGCTTGCAATATGGACATTCACCCCATGGGCTAGGCTAATTTGGATGGCCAGAGCCAAGTTAACTTTGCAGTGAAGATCTACTCAAAGAGGTTAAGTGATTTGCCTAACATCGTACAGGAAATATGTTGCAGAGTGAGGAATATATCTGCCATAATTCTGGTATGCTTTGTATGCACCAGCCTCTTGTGTGAGAGCCCAGTGTCTTCAGATCCCAATAAACAATATTATCTAGACTTCAATTCCTAGTGTTATTTTTTTCTATGTTTTCTGTAATATTTGTAGCATCTGGCTAACCAGTCCTGACATGTTATCCCAGATACCCATAGCCTTAAATATTTTGCAAGACAACAAGATGTCTTTTATTTCCAATGTAGATTTCTATAAATTTCCATTACCATCTATGTGTGTGTTCTTATTCTGATGACACTTCAATTTATTTTTCTCTCCCTACAGACCAGAACAATAACCTCTCCATGCTATTTCAATGCATATGTAATATGCATGGCTAGATATCTAAACATTGGCAAAAACATTAATAAAACAGGATTAATAAATTCTTACTGGAATTAAATGAATTTGGAGATGTATTCCCAAATTTCCTATATTTTAAATGTTGATTTCCTAGTCCCTGTCACCACCAACAGGAAATTGAAGCTCCTATTGGATATGTGAGTCACACCTGAAGGTATTGAAAACTTGTAACTTGAGACATGCTTCCAGATGAAAGAATCTATCAGCGGCTGATATTGCTGTTTGTTCACATCTTTTTCATCACGTGTTGTTCTTTTGGTTCCTATCTTGTCATTTAACAAAAATGTGCTGCAATTGAGCCTGAATGCTACAATAAATTTAATCAGTAATACAGAATGTTGTGATCATATGTCCAGTACGATTCAGTCACTATATAGTCTTTCTATAGATGCTTGAATTCATTTTACACTGTTGTTTTTAACCTACAAGGACTTCCACCATTTTGGCCAGATATAATTAGTGATTCTTTTGTTTCCATACAGTTCATCTTGTACCTGTCATTACTCCAGTCTTGGTTTACTAACCACTCTTAATAAAAATTCTAGATGTTAGGTATCAGAGCCTCAGGATGCTGAAACTTGTGTCCTAATGTCTGACCTTAGGTCAGCTATTCTCTTATTTATCTTCAGACAATAAAAACAAACTTTCCGTTTGGCTTTTGAGCCAGTTTTTAGCCTGCCAGAGTAAAACAGGCTTTGTTCAGCATTTTGTGATGCACTCCCCAAAGTTCCAAGGTTAGGTTTCAACTTTGTCTTTGAGAATAAAACCTTTAAAGAAGGAAATAGGTGATCTCTGTTACTCCTAATGCCTTTGGGGACAAAGTGAGGGAGCAGGCTCACTTGACACATGTTTCAACAGTATGAAAAGGTATAGTATGCAACCTGCTGAACCTAGTTGGTGAGCTTAGGAGTTGGGCCATGGCTAGTTGGGAAGCACAGCTGGCATAATTAGACTCCAGAGTGCTTGCAGTTAAATGATAATAATTGTCTGTTGAGGATGGGGAAAGGACGGGGAAACTACCATCGTCTTAAAGGCTATCACATCTGTAAAGTGAAGATTAAAAGGTTGTTAGGTTTTAAAACATTCCATTATCATTGGAAACCATTTCCATTCTTATGCAAATTTTGCATTTGACCACTAATACTTTCAGTATTAAGTGTTCAGAGCTGTTGTTGCCCTAATCCAAAGAAGTTACATATCTTTGGAAATCAAGATTAAACTGTCGGCATTAAGAGTTGCTTGTGGCTTTTGGGGGAGGGTTCTTTTAATGGTTTATTTCTGTTTATTTAAAAGAGGAAAATATTTTAGTCTCACCTTTTTAGGACAAGGTTTCCAAAGGTGCTGATTTAATTATATGGCTTGTAGGGAGTTTAGCCATGATGTTTACAACCTAGACTATATCCTGTGCTGTGACTGCAAACAGAATGAGGCTCACTGTATAAATGGGTCTCTAGGACGTGGCTTCACAGGATATCTAGAAAGAAAATGAGTTAAACTCTGAATAGTATGATACTTATCATAGGGGTGGGGAACCTCCGGCCCATGGGCTGGATCCAACCAGCTGCTTAATTTAATCCAGCCCACAGCAAGTCTCCATGCCGCGGGCCAGGAGCCCCGAGGCTCAACGTCCCTCCAGCTCCCAGGCAGAGGTGCGATCAGGGAAGCACCGGGTGCTGCCCCCAGCACCAGCTACGCAGCTCCCATTGGCTGGGAACCACGGCCAATGGAAACTGCGGGGGTGGCAGTTTGGGCACAGGCAGCACGCACACACCTCTCAATTCCCAATGAAAACTTTGCTGAAACTGATACTTCTCCACAAAACATTTCTGCTTCTACAAAATAGCAGATTTCAGCAAAATTTCATTTAGAAGACAATGTAGAGGTGTTTTCTTGCAGAGCATACGTTATTGAACTAAACAAGGAGATCTCTTCGACCTCCTATAACCCTATCAGTGCTGACTGAAACCTGTGAGAGAAGCAGGAAATAAAATCCAGCATGATCTGGGTATTTACTTGTTAAATCTTCAGTAAGAAGAGAGACTTTTCTGATGTTAACAAAGACTAGAAAGGGAGGGGTGTGGGGTTGGAAACACAAGGAATTTAATGGTTTTACTCTCTATAGCAATTACAAAATGTTTATGGAGAGACCAGCCCACTAGTTTGATAAAGGAAGAAACATTGAATACAGATAATCTTTGTATGTAACACATTTCCGAGAAGAGTCCTTTAGGTGCAGGACAATTATTTAGAATGTCATTGATAGGTTTACAAATGTAGTATATTTTGCCATTTTTTATGTCCAAGATTATGCCATGGGACAATGAAAAAGAAATGTAAGTATTGCAATTAGAGTCCTCAAGGGGCAGCTTCTGTTCCTATGTGGAATCTTCAAGTGGCAAGCTTAATTTTCCTGTTTTGAAGTTTGCCATGACCTGCTTCTGCTTAAGTGCTGGAGAACACTTCCAAAGTGGTCTGTGACAGAGGGGCAAAAGTTTATATCTTAAATCTAGTGATATCATTTTACTGATTATAGGGCAACTTTGATCATTAACTGTTTCAAAAAAAAAAAAAGTTCTTGGAAAACCAGTTTTAATTGATGTTCTCAAACAACTGAAAGGCCATGATAAATAATGTATAGTCCTGCTTTTGTATGTTGAAAAGTGCATCAATAAAGCAAATTGTAAGAAAACATTGACCTTTTTCTAAGGATGGAGGTTACCTTAGGGACAGTGAAATGAATAATTTAAACTGCACCAAGATCCTGAAAGCATAAACCTCAGTTCTGATTATGCAGTAGTAAATATGTTGTTGAAATATATTTCAAAAATAAGAGTTGTCTCAGAGAACACTTAAACAACATCAACAGGTTACTCTAAGGGGTATGTGTATGTATATGACATCACATATTAAGCTTTTTTCATAATCTTCAAGCTTTTTTGGTCTGTTCTCATTTTAAAAGTCTCTCTCTAAACATCATATATATGGTAAAAGCAGTACGTTACCAATCCGCTTCAGAAGTGATTTCGCTAACTGGCCTGTCATCATTATACTTCATAAATGTCCCATTGTTTAGTATTAGAGGCTAGATATTGATTTATGAGCACACTTAGGGATTTATTGTTAGAGCTATTATTTTATCATGGCGATGGTAGTAAAACATCAAACAGTGGGAATGGCGAAAAAGTCCTGGAAATGTTGTAAAACTAGAAAAAGTATTACAGGCCTCACAGAACCTTTATTTCCCCATTTTAGTGCAAACAGCCATGCTGGTGATATAAGAAGTTGATGGATCTGAATGTAGTTGTTGCCATCTCAGAGCCAATCTTTACAAACCCTCATCATTTTTCCTTCCTTCTTTACGCCTTTGGAAGGGAGCCGTTGTCACTGGAAGTAATAGGTCTTTCACTGGGAGCTCACTGGTCTGTTCTTTGTCTTTCTGTGGAGTTGTTTCTGCACTCTTGCCTTGTCTAGAGCCCAGAGCCGTATGCAGGAGGGGTGCGCTAAGGCCTTGATTCAGTAAGGTACATATATGAGTAGTCTTGTTGCAGTGTATGAGACTATTTACATGATTAAAATGAGGCATGCGCTTAAGGATACATCTACACAGCCCATTGCAGCGAGCCTTCCAGCCCTGGTCAACAGACTAGGGTTTGTAGCACTGGTGCTACCACTCCAAAAATAGCTGTGTAGATAGCTCTTTAAAGTTGTCTTGGGCTGGGGCTTGGGCTGTGAACATTAGGGAAGAGTATGTGAGACAGAGTGCTAGGTATGAAACCCTGAGTCAGCACTCTGCTCACAGCTGCTTCAATCAGGCATAGCAGATTGGAGCTGACAAGGCAGACCTGTGCCTAATTTGTGAGTGGGGCAGGGCAGAAAGGCTAACCCCTTAGCCAGAGCCCACAAATAGACCGGAAGGAAGTGAAAAGGGGGGAAAGGAGGGAGAGAGAGATTGCTTTTGCCCTGCTTGTAAAGGTGCTAGGTGTCCTGTGAAGGTGGTGGGACTCAATTATAAATAAACTGCACGGTGTTGAACCAGCACAAGGTTCTCTGCGTGGTTTATCGACTGAGACAGAAGCAGGGCAAAGGAGGACCTGTTACAGGGTGGGCTTCAGGTTTTCAGGGCTCAAATCCTATTGAAATTCAGTGGGAGTTGGTCACCTAACTCCTTTACGCTCCTTGAAAAATTCCAGTTGACAATGAAATGTAGGGTGTGATTAGAGTGTAGCGCTGCCCAAAATTTTAAAAAGTAGGAGTAAAAATTTAGGCTACTAAACATATACGGAGAGAAAAAAAAGTCTTTATCAACTAAGCTGCAGGCTGCTCAACACTGTAAAGATTCAAGTGACTTATTTCAAAGAATAAATACATACTTAAAAACTTCAATTGAAGCACCTGGTTTTGAAAATCTTGATCTGTGTGCATACTAGTGCCTGGATATCAATGTATTTTTTTCTCTGGAGCTGAAAAACATTTCACCATTGCTTTTATTGCGTGTGTTGCATATTTCATAATACCTAAAAAAGTAATTTGTATTTCAACAAGTTGCAGAGAACAATGGAACGCTAAAAATAAGAATGGTCCTCTGCTATTAATTAAAGCATTTTTCATAGTCTAAGCAGATAGGAAACTAAAAACTGCAGGAATTAAATGGTCTTTTATCTATTTAATGCATATTGTTCAAAAATAAAAGCAGGTTATTTAGGGTGTTTTGAATTATAGATCTCTGCACACTAGGACTGTCCTGTGCGCGCGCGCACACAAAAAACCTTTGAAATTTTCCCCTGTCTTCAACCCCTTTGATGTTCCATATTACAGTCGTTTTTCTTTTGGGAAGGTTGAGAGGTATGGCCCTGTCAGATGTATTTGGTTTCAGAAGAAAATATTATTTTAATATAACCTTTATTCATGATAGTGAACATTGTACCAGTTTTGTATTGTGCTTGTACTGTGTTAAATAAAGAAATAGTTGTACATTTTAAGTTTCTTTTCCATTTCCTGAAAGTGATATAGACACACTTCAGTTGGATAGCTGAGAGTTATGGGCAGAAATAGATAGCTGTGAAATCTCGGAATGGCTACTTACTTGGTGTTACTAATTGATCAACACAAATCAGTGTTCTTAGATGGTTACTTAGATTTTGAGATCTTTGGAGCAGGGGTCATTTTTGTTCTGTGTTTGTACAGCACCTAGCACAGTGAAGTCCTGATCCATGACTTGAGCTCCTGGGCACTATCAATACAAATAATAAGTGTTTGCACAAACACCAAAACTAACTGTAGTATACTCTATTGGTAGGCATAGAAACTTGTTGACATTACTGTGTGTTTGTTTTTTCCTCTTGATGCATTTCTCTTACTCTTTCTGCACTTATTGCAGTTGATGGTAGAATAAATGCATTATTTTAGCCTTTTACAATATTTTTAAAGCTAGCAGGATTTTTTATCATAGTTTAATTACTTAGTTACTTGCTGATGCCTCTTAGCAAAATATGAAAAAACATGTTTTTATTTATTTCTCACTGATTCCAGATAGGATACTACAGCAGTGAAGGGACATGTAAGTACCTAGACATACTAATGGAATAGTCAAATTTGCTCAATTTACAAGTAATGTAACGTCTCACACTTAATGCTTTTCTAATTGCCAGCCCTGAAAACTCACTTTGGGATCTGAAATCAAGCTGGATTCTTTCCTGCTCGTACATCATTGCCAAATGATGCTTTCATTTACCTGTGCAACCTCATTAGCCAGCTGGCAGCTGGAATAAAATTGTCTTTTGTAGACTGAGCACATTTGATAATGAATCGGTGAAACACAATAAATTCAGACCCCATGGTAGTATTTTAGAGTGAAGCTGCACTGTAACAGTTCAGCTATACTTGTTTTTCTGCTCATCCTGCATCAAACCTATTTTCTGTGGAGAAGATGTTCAGAAATACAGGGATGGATGACCAGTAAGAAGACATGACCCCACCTTTAGAAAAAAGTCTCAGGCTAAAAGATATCAGTCCTCTACCATTGCTAAAACCTGTGATCAGAGGCATACAGTGCTTATGGAAATCACTAGAATAGCTGTAGCTGGCCAAGCTCATCAGAGGCCAGATTCCTGTTTGTGTTCTAGCCCCTTTGTGCAGTCTGAGAGGTGCAAAGGGAACATAAAGCAGTCAGATCTGGACCACTAAGAATTCCCATGGTGGAGTGAAGGTCTCTTAGCTGGTGCAAACTACCATACCTAGCCTCTGCACTGCCACCCCATTCAGCCCCAGAACAGGAAGTATGTTGGGAGGATTGAAGGGGAAGAGATGTAGCATAGCACCATGCTCCAGCCATACTCAGCTGGCTTACCTCCTGTGGGAGTCACTGTAACCAGGTTACTTAGGTCAGAACTGCCTCCAGATACAGGTCCACTCTAGAGAATCAAGGAGCTGTAATTGGCCCCTGACAGTCCCCCCTTCTGTACTGAGCAGAATCACAGCCCTTCCCAGCCAGGCCCAGTCTCCTACACCCAGTCCAGCTCTTCTCTCTTCTGCATTTAAGTCAGGCTGCATCCTCCTCCATGCTTCCTGGGTTTCAGCAGGGGCAACATTGAGAGTACAGGAGAAACAGGCTCCTTGCTCTCAGTTCCAGTACTCACCCCCAACTCACAGCAGCCAGAAGCAGCAATTGCATGGAAAGTCCTGTTGGACTAGGGTGACCAGATGTCCTGTTTTTAAAGGGACAGTCCCATCTTTTGGGACTTTTTCTTATATAGGCACCTCCACCCCCACCTATTGTCCCATTTTTTCACAGTTGCTATCTGGTCACCCTATGTTGGACAGTCCTGGGTTGCAGCTTGCTCGTTGCTCTTTTTCATCCTTAATAGCAAAAGGCACATCCATGACAGCACATCCCTGATCCTAAGCACTGAGGCGCTAGAGCTTCTAAAAAAAGATATTTGTAAGATTTTCTTTTTCCTAATCTCACTCGAGGAAATGGCTGAACCATTTTTGCTGAAAATTTCCCCCCAAAATGAGCCAAAGGCATATATCCAGCATGTGAAATCTCAGTCTAAACCATTAATTTGGCATAGTTATAAGCAACTGAAAACAGGAACTTATAATTGGATGAGTTGGGCAACCTTGACTAAAAGCTGTAATACCAGTGCTGCCTATAATATGCAAGCAGATTTATTGCTAAATATAATGCTTTATGAACATTTCCCATAAAGCATGGGTTGTGTTTTCCTACTCAACAACAAGAAGAAATCCTTAATTTTGTAACTCAGATTGTGGCAAATACTAAATTTTTTGCTAATAAAGATTATGGTATTTAAGAGGAAAAAACACTTTGAAGACATGCAAATACAAATAGTATTTATAATAATTTTGATCCCTTTAGTTATTGTGCCTTATTTATTAATGCATTACTCCAGTCCTATGCCAATGAAATTCAATTGAAATCAAAACTGGAATAATGAAGTGATGAATCAAGCTTGTTGTTTGCAAATCTCCCCTGGAGAGCGTTAGTTTATTTACAAGCATGTTTTAATTTTAAATCTTAGGCTGCTCCCAGTTTTTCACTTGGTTTGAAGATATCTGGAGCTGTTAGGTAATTTAAATTTAAATAATTAAGAAAATGTTGTACAACAGAATGATACAAGAAACATGCTCACAATGTTTACCATTCTAAACAGTTCAGCACTATATATCTAAATTTAATCAGGATGGTCTGAGAGTTCCATTTTTCTACCAGTTTGGCACTAGAAGGAAAATTGCAATGTACTATAAACGATATTTTAACCACTAAATGTAATTACAAAGCCGAGGAACTGACTAAAACACTGAAATATAATAAAGAATAATTAACACTCATTCAGAAAACTATCATGACGACAGTTTTATGGGGCAGATTAGGGCTGAAAACATTTGGGTTGTAAGCAATAGAAGCCTGAGTGCTTGGGTGAATATTTATTTCTAGTATGGAAGCACTTAGGAACTTTAGTGAAGAATCAGGTCCTTATTGTGCTATGCCCTGTACAGACAAAGATGACAGTCCCTGCCCTAGAGATATTCACAATCTAGGTATGTAACAGCTGGACAAAATAGACACATGGAATGGGGCATGGTGGAAGGGTGAAGTAACAAAGTGAGCAGCGTTTAGCTGGAAAATGGCTAAGGTAAATGTTTTTTTAATTGTTTAATGGTTGGTTTAACAAAAAAAATAAAATGATCTTTAAACCAACTTCGAAACACTTATAATTTTGACCTGAATTTTCTCATTGTTCCTCTGTTTCATGAGAGTGGGCCTCCTGCTGTATTATTAAGAAGGCAGTCCTCACTGGCTACCTTCAAGGAATGGAGATACTGAAAGAGTGATTTCTAAAAACTGTTCTGAAAATTTATTTTTAAAACAAATAAACAGCCTATCCTCCTTTCTTCCCATCTACCTACCAGTTGTCTACATTTCATACCACTTGTCTGTCTATGTTATAGCAAATCACAACCATGTTTAAATCTCATAAGATCCTTCTAAAACCAACTAAAAGTTCTGAGTGACTGCTCAGTAAAGTCCAAATCCTTCAGTGAACTCCACATAGTCTTAAAAGTCCTGCCACAAGGGAGAACTTGTATGATAAGGCACTACAACTTCTGTATTTAGCATTATGTGTATTGAACCTTTGAGGAAACATGAAATAAACTGACTCTATTTTATGAGGCTAGAATGCTTGACAAAATTGCACCCCTGAAATACAGGAGAATTTGTTTGTCAGAACTAAAAGTTGTCTTGAACTTTAATAGGTCAAAGGAAACTGAAGTTTAATACAAATTTTAATAGTCTTTCATGCTGTAAGCCACCAGGGACTCTCTGCTGCGGTAGATAGGCATGGCTGTACCGGAAAAGTATATTTCACTCTTCGGTTATTTTTTCTTCAAGCATGCCTCTGACAAATAAGCAACCAAACATTTCTTTCAAAATAAATAAAGTAAAACATCAGAAACACAGGTTCCCACTTTTGTACAGTTCCTGTGAAATTGGATTATAGTGAATTTTTAGATCAATAATTTGTGCCTGACATCATAAAATGTGCAAATTCTATTTCTGTTTCTCTGAAAAATATTGCCATATGAGACTCTTCCCTGGTGTATTGGTCTAGTAGTTTGTCTGTTCTTCAAACCCAGCTGCCTCAAGTTCAGAGACTATATATAGGCTTTACCTAAACATGATCCACTGGGTCACTTTCTCTATGTAATTATCAATCTCTTATTAAAGCTGTAGGTTTGGTCCCCATTTCTATTAGCATATTGTCTCTGCCTCCCTGTCTCTGAAACAGAGACCAAAAGCTCTTTCCTAAACTACTTCACCAGCTTGATAATGTAAGTGCACATTGCCTGTAAGGTTGTTTATAAAGCCCAATAACTCTTCATATGCTATTTCATATATTCAAAAAGTTTAGAGGTGTTATGCCTTCTCACTGTTATATACTTACTTAAAAGGGTTAAAACATGTTGAGTTTATGATGAGGCGAAAGGCAAAGAGAGATTTTTATTGCATTCTTGTTCTCAGGCTTAGAACAAGCCAGTTTGTGTGCTGTTTGTCCAGTATGACTTCTGTTGTAATAAGGAATGAAACAATGTAAATACCTAACTTCCATATTTATTACTGTATGTTTGTAAATCTGCCTGTTACACGCTGCACAACATTGCCTTTGAACTCTTATCTGTTCAAATACTCATACAAACTCTCATCTCATATATGTGTGTGTATATATAATGTGTGTGTGTGTGTATGTGTGTGTACGTGTATATGTATGTGTGTGTGTATATATATATATACACATATATATATTGGTACCTCCCTTTGTCATGGTCTGGAAAAATAAAGACTAGATTTAGTGGTGTTAAGGATGCCTCTGACTGTAAAATCCATGAAGTATGTATTAGAGACGGGCCCAAGCTAAAACTCTGAGTCCAACCCCCTTAAACTTTGGAAAAGTTTGAATCTGGAGGATCCAGTATTTGTGGTTTACACTGATCTACAATGTTTGTGGCTTGATACTTTTCATGTTTGAAACTATCAAACATTGAGGTTTCCTGCAACAAAATGTCTCTACTCAAACTTTGTATAATGTCCAATAGCACATTAAGGGCACCAAATATAGCCTTGTGATAATATTCAAAAGTTAATAATGAGAGAAACACAACTAAACTAAAACCTTTCCATCAGAACACAAAACCTTTCCAAGTCTCTTCTCTCTCACCATCATCCTGCTGGGGATCATATATGTACATGATATATTTTGCTGCTGCTTGTAACTTGCACTTAGAATTCACGTAGTCTTTTGAGGCAACTGACCTGCTAAAATAATTCATCCTTACCTGCTTTAATTTAGCTGGCTCTCAGTGGCAGATAGACACATGGGGCTAAGATACTGTTCTGGTTTGGTATTTAATACAATAACAGTTATCCCAAAAGTCCAATGGGGCCCTTGAAATAGCAAATGCATTTAGGGTTTGTTTATAATAATTCAATTGAAAAATTATAAAATTCTTAATGTCTGTCTTCTGTTGTCTTGCATTAGGAAGGGTGATAAATTGTTCTCCTTCACTATTTAAATTGCAGCAAGGGAGGCTAAGGATAGCTGTTAGCTACTTTATAGCTAGGCAGTTTTTCCTAAGCACTAGAACAAATTACTTAGGGAAGTTGTGGAATCTCTGTCATTAGAAGTTTTTAAGAACAGGTTAGACAAACACCTGTGAAGGATGGTCTAAATAATACTTAGAGCTGGGCTATGCTACTTAGTTAGGTAGACATCAGGCAGCTTATGTTGACTTAATTATGTCAGTGTCTACACTACAGCCTTCCTCCCACTGATATAAGTGCCTACACCGACATCATAACTTCACCTCCACGAGAGGCATAAGGCTTCTGTCAGTGTAGTAAGATTGGCCCAGTGACTGTGTAGACACTGCTTCGTTAAATGGGCTGTCAATTTCATAGCCCTGAACTGTTAAAATTGACTCAGCTGCCCGGCCAAGAAGCCCCAAGCGGTTTTCCCCACTTCCAGCAGGGAGGGGAAGCCCTCTGGGAGCCCAGGAGCCTGTGGGGTAGCCAGGCTCCCAGCAGGAGGCTGCCAGTGGAACTGAGAGATCGGGCTCTCAGCTCCACACCTTGCCCGGGTGAGGATGTCCACCGCCAATCCAAGGAGGGTAGTGTGGACATGCATCACCGCAGTAATTACTGTACCTAATACAGGTTGACTTACATTTCTATTGTAGACATGCCCTTAGTCCTGATTCTAGTGCAGGTACTGGATTAGATGGCCTACTGAGGTCCCTTCCAGTCCTAGGTTTCTATGATTAAAGATTTAAAGTAGGTACCCTGGCACATGAAAGCTGAGCTCTTCAGGATAGCCAGTGCATGAACATTCAGCCTCTTTGCCTATCACTGATGTATTCTAAGAAGGCTGCCATTAAAAAAACACAACGAGAAATTTTGCTCCTCACTATTCTGCTTATTCTCCTGAATAAGCAGAATAGTGAGGAGCAAAATACCTGTTTTGTGTTACAGGTTCAATGGCATAAAAGGTGAGCAATCCAAGGTTATACCGATGATTCAGCTCCTACAGCATAAGTCCTAAAAGGTCCAAGCAGCTTGAACTCTTACACTGTAATCAGGAAAAAGTCAAAAAATTGCCATCCCAATAAAGAAGCGTCTAAAGATGCTCTGTACTAATATCACTCTGTCAATCTATCCTCTTACATCTGGCCTGAGAGTTACACTCTCTAGGATTGCTTGGGCCCTTTTGAAATGGTGGTTTTATGTCACATAGTTTCCATAGTTATAAACACTGGAGTCAATGAATTGTCGCTCAATACGTTAGAGGGGGTGCATGGAGATTAATATATTCAAACAGCCCATAGAGAAAAGAGTTTAAATCCAACCATTTTATGGATTAAGTTTAAGTTGGCACACATTGTTTTTCTCTCTCTTTTTTTTTTTTTTTTTTTTTTTTTAAAGTGTATTTTCCTATATAGCATAGAAAAACCTAGGAGCGGGAGTAAGGTATTCTAAGAAAATTTCAGTCTTTTTCCATTTCCTATTGCAGTCATTTGTATATCCAGCCTTTGTCAAGATTGACCAGTAGTTTCACAGTCATATGGAACATGAGCATTTCATTGCTTGCCTCAATGTGCATCCCCCATGTACCATCTCAGAATGCAATAGAATGCCTGAATTATTTTCCTTTCCTCACCTTCTAGCTCTGCCTGTTTTGTAGTTACAGTACCTGATTTTTCAGGCCTGGTTTTTGGTTACATCAGTCCATATACTGAATTCCCTACCGCTTTGATATCTGACTTTTTTTCTTTCTTTTATTTTACTTTGGAGATTGCAAGAAATTGAATTTATCATCAGGTGGAGATTTAAGAAGTGATCTCCTAACCCCTGCTAAGAAACTCTTGCTTTATCTTAAAACTTCCCTGTTTTCAGGGGAAGAGAGGGGAGCTGAGCCTTTTGGTTAAGGCACAGGGCTGGGAGACAAGAAACATTAGTTTTATTTCAGAGCAGGGATTCTCAAACCTTTCCATTCTGTGGACCACAACTCAATACTGAGATTCTTTCATGGCTTAGCTTCTCGCTCATTCATGATCATATGACATCTCTAGGGTGATTACTGTAATTGCTTATATGATAAAGTAGTAACAGGATATGATAAAGTAATAACAGGAAATACTGATGCAGTAAAGACAGTTATAACGGTAACACATTTTGCCCATTCTGGAAATTCATCACACCATCTCCTTTGGCTTTTAATTTAATTTCCTCAGTCCCATCTGTTTTGTTTCTCTTATCTGGAAACAAGGGGAGCCTCGCCATTTGACCATCCAGTTCCCTATGGATGACCAGCAAGTGTTATTTGCATCACTGGTAGGCCAAAGAGCACAGTTCAGGAGCCTTGGTTTATGTGTCTACCACAGACTGACTTGTGTGATCCTGTGCAAGTTGCACTTCGGAAGGTCTAGGTTGGATATAAAGAAACGCTATTTCACTAGGAGGGTGGTGAAGCACTGGAATGGGTTACCTAGGGAGGTGGTGGAATCTCCATCCTTAGAGGTTTTTAAAGCCCGGCTTGACAAAGCCCTGGCTGGGGTGATTTAGTTGGTGTTGGTCCTGCTTTGAGCAGGGTTTTGGACTAGATGACCTCCTGAGGTCTCTTCCAACCCTGAGATTCTATGATTCTATGATACTGCTTCCCTACGATACAGGAGTGTTAGGGCTGAATTAATATTGGTAAAGTAGCTTTAGTTCTTGGAAGGAAATTGCTACAGCAAGGCATAGTGTAATTATATTGTTAAATGTACAGCCTTCCCCCAAACTGTAGATGATCCATTGAGTTAAATTACTGTATTGTGGACACATAACAATTGCCTTGTCTGATACAATATATTCCACCTCAACCTGACAGTGTGGATAGCTTCCTCATAATGGGCATCTGGATGTGGGCAACTGAGACCCTAATGTATGAAAGGACATAAGCCTGTGCTTAAGTCCAATGACTTCAAATCTTTAATCATGTGTATTGTCCAATTATTTCAATTTAATCACGTGCTTAAATGCTTTCCTGAATAGAGAATGCTTTCCTGAATTGGGGTCTAAAATCTTAGGGTCCATTCCTAAATCTCCTTCCTCATGAAACTACTAGTGTGAGCAAGGAAAATGTCAAGAAGGAGATTGCAGGGTCTGGCTCTTACTCAATCTCAAAATGACGCATACTTCCTAAAAAGTGCTAATGATATGCAGCTAGCTTTAGGGTTTGTATTTCTCGGGTTTGCTTTTCAACTGTCTTCCTCTCTTTAATGCAGATGGGTAAGAATGTCTTGACTGTGGAGACTGTTGCTTTACTGCTGTTTTCTTCAACTTAGTGGCTCCTTTAAATACCTGATTTAAGTTTTAAACCGTGATTAAATTATTACTTTTAAAAATTTTCCTCTGCCAAAAAATAAGGTAACGGCATGGTACCATATTTTTATCTCCCCTGGTAGATAAATGCTAGAGACATTAAAGTGACTATTTTATCAGTTTTAGCTGATAACAAGATCTTGGCATCTGTCGCCCATTAGTCTTTTCAAGAAGAAAACACAATAGCTCCCAGCTGCTTGTATGTGAAGACAGATTGGGGAGACTGGGATGGGGTGGGGATGCAGGAGTATGCATGTGTTTTTCTGAGCAGTGACAGAGTTAAGTTTACGTTACAAGAGTTGAATGGGTTATAGTGCATGACTTTTGAAGACAACATGTATTAGGAAAGGGGTCATAGAATACGAGGAGCAGAACACTTTAAAGAACCAAGGTCAGATAGGCAAAAGTATGCGTAGAAGAAACATTGACACTGGTGTTTTGTTTAAATTGGACACACATTGACAGATACAATTCTTCTAAAACACCCAAATTGTATAAAAATTTAGTGTTATATTTTATATAGCTAACTATGTTAGAAAGACGGTAGACTCGGTTACTACATAGCTTACTCACTTCTGTAGAAAGAATATTTGACTGCCCTTGTCCTGGCACACACTGCTAACATCTGAATGCTGTTAGCTGGTAGAGTCATATTCTGTTTTTATGACTGATCATAATCTGCATTCTTTAAAAATGTATTTGCAATTTCCTTTCTTTAGAATATAATGGAGAATCTGCACCGCCTTAATAACAAGCAGTTTATAGAATGCAGTGGCCCACATTTCACCCTCAGTTACATCAGTGCAGCTCTAATTGTTTCAGTGTACCAGTGTAACTGGCAGAAAAATTTGGTGCTATATGTCTGTGTGGCAGTAAAACAGTAGTTAATCATGAGAAGGAAAGGTTGAGAGGGATGCTTCTATCTTGTGTACATATATTTAATTTTATAGTTGAGTGGTAGCTGAAATGTGTGTGAATAAAATGTTTGCATAAAGCCAAATGCAAAATTGTATGTACAGCAAGTGTGAGCACACTTTTTGGCCCAAGGGCCACGTCTGGGTGGGAAAATTGCATGCAGGGCCAGAGAAGGTGATTGGGGTGCAGGAGGGAGTGCGGGCTGTGGGAGGGGGCTCAGGACAGGGGGTTGGGGTACAGAAGGGGTTCAGCAGGGTGCAGGCAGGGGGCTCAGGGCAGGGAGTTGGGGTGTGTGGTTCAGGAAGGGTTTGGGCTCTGGCCCAGTGCCGCTTACCTGGAGCAGCTCCAGGGTGGCAGTGGCACACGCCAGGGCAGGCTCCCTACCGGCACCGGGAAGTGGCAGGCACCATGTCCCTGCAGCCCCTGGGAGAGGAGGGGCAGAGGGCTGAGTGTGCTGCCCTAGCCTGTGGGTACCTCCCCCAAAGCTCCCATTGGCCGCAGTTCTCTGTTCCCGGCCAATGGGAGCTTCGGGGGAGGTACCCACAGGCAAGAGCAGTGCACGGAGCCTTCTGATCCCCTCCCCTGGGGCCGTAGGGATGTGGTGCCGGCCGCTGAGTGGAGTGGGGCCCACGGCACCATGGGGGTGGTAATCCCGCGGGCTGGATCCAAAGCCCTGAGGGGCCAGATCCGGCCCGTGGGCCGTAGTTTGCCCACCCCGATGTACAGGAATAAAGAATGCAGACCAAACCTACAGAATGGGGGAATGTTTCCTGGAAAGCAGTTTCTCTGAAAAGGATTTTAGGGGGCATAGCGGGCAAGCAACTGAATGTGAGCTCCCAGTATGATGCTGTGGCAAGAAGGTTGGGAGGTATAAACAAAGAAATAATGAGCAGGAGTAGGGAGGTGATTTTACCTCTGTGTTTCATATTGGTAAGACTGATACTGGGATACAGTGTCAACTTCTGTTGTCCACACTTCAAAAAGGATGTTGAAAAATTTGACACAATACAGAAAAGAGCCACAAAAAGGATTTGCGGGCTAAAGAAAATGCCTGACAGTGAGAGACATAAAAAGCTCAGTCTGTTCGACTTATGAAAAAGAAGATTAAAAGGTGACTTGATTACAGTGCATGGGACAAAAATACTGATATCAACGGGCTCTTTAATATATTGGAGAAGGACATAAGAACCAGTGGTTGGAAACTTAAGCCAGACAAATTCAACTTAGAAATAAGGCGCAAAGTTGTAACAGTGAGAGTAACTAACCATTGGAATAAACTACTAAGGGAAGTGATGGATTCTCCATCTTTTGATGTCCTCAAATCAAGATGGGATTCTTTTCTGGAAGATTGGCTTTACTCAACCCAAGTGATTGGGCTCAATACAGGGGTAACTAGGTACAATTTAATTGCCTGTGATATACATTAGGTCAGACTGATGATCTAATAGTACGTTCTGGCCTTAAATTTATTTTTAAAGGTGACTTGCAAATATAATTAAAAATTGGGTGTTTTCACCCTTATTTGTGTGTGTCTTTATGGTAGCCTGACAACTTAAAAAAAAAAAAAAAGTGTGACTGGACTGAGATCAAAACATTTGGCATAAAGGGTACATTTTGACTTCGTCCATATGAAGGTGGAGGTTAATCATGATGGCATTTGAGGTAACATTTGAGGAGGAAGAAGAAGACGAGGACAGAAACCTGAGGGAGGCTGACAGGTATTTAGCAGGATTGGGGCAAGAGAAGGAATTAATTACATGCATCAAGTTTTGGAAGCACAATTCAGAAATCTATGTAGAAAAGCTAAGATCTGAACAAGGGCACCAGATATTTTCCTAGTTTTCCAGACTTTGTGCATCGAACTTTCATTAGTTTTGCATTGAGCTATTTCCTTTCTCTCTTCTGAGTAGACCTGTTGGAAAATTTTCTAATTTTGAATTTTTTATATGAAAAATCCAATTTTTCAGCCAGCTTTAATTTTGTGTTGAATTCTGTGGCCAGGTTGAAAATTGCAGCTTAAAATAAAAAGTCCCTTCATAGATGAATGGTTACTTCTTACTAACACAAAGTCATACAAGAGTAGACACACTGTTATGCAAAAACGTTTCACATTATTACATCTTGCAAAATTCTTCATCAAATAAATTGTTTCATTTGGCAAGTTAATTGCACGCACTAAGTGTGGTTCACTTTTTCAGGTGTCACTCTATTCACAGAAGTTCTGGGTATTTTTTTGGTGTTCAATGGCTCAGGAGTGCAGTCTTCATTCTTAAAGCATGTTTGTTGGCATAAGGAATTCCTATTACTGTGCCAAACAGTTAATTGACTACAAGTCGCCAAGAATAAATAAGCTTGTCAATCTCCACTGTGTATATACATGTGATGTGAGAAGAGGTGTTAAATAGGCATCTGTGTGTGTGGATAGACTTGAACCTGTTATCACATCACATTAAATTACAGTTTAAAGAAGGATGATATCTTCCCCACTTGTGTTCAAGTCTAGGGCACTGAATGAGTGGCATAATGATTACTCTCTCCTATCTTAATGTGTCACTTGCTGGTTGATGTACAGCAGTCTGAAATGAGATGATTGAAGGAAAGGCTTATAAACCGATTTGGAGCTTTTATTGCCTAGGATGAGTGTATTTTAGATACACTTACTGTTTGCGAGGAAGAGTGAAAAGAATTTCTTATTTTTATTTATTTTACTTTGTGGCACCATTACATTAGCCTCCTTTTTGAATGCTGGTGCAAAATTGTGGCTGTCTAATTTGAGCTGCGACATGGAACTGAGAAGACAGAAAGAAAAGGGACCAGTGCTCTGTCTTCCTGAAAAATATGGTTTTCCCCCATCTGACAGCTGCTGAAATGATGCTGAAGTGGAGAGCTTTCATAATAAACCTTAATATGAGGAGGAGATGCCCAAAAACACATTTAGAAACATGACAGAGCTTTGGAAGCAGGCACACCGTCATACATTACTGGAATAAGCTGCTGGAGTCTGGAAGGAAACCTTAGGTTTCCTGTGAAAAACTTGTCACATTGCAAATATCTCACTTTGTATTAAATTCCTAACCAGCCTAAGAAACTGAAAGAGCTATTCTTGTGGATCATGTTTTCTTTGCAATTTTATATTTCAGCTTAGTAATTCATTTTTTTTTAATTGATGGGACATTACTAGTGTTCATAAACCTTCAATACAGCTGATGCCCACAGAGATTCTACTTTGAGGGCTTGTATTCTTCCAAACTCACTACCACAGTTGGCCACTTCAAATGCAGAAAATACACAAAAAAGTTATAAACAGAAATGGAAAATCAGTATTTAAGTGGTAGGCCTGCAAAATGTATTTATATACTAACTACCACAACACTCTAAGTACACAGGGTTGTGGGGCAATCACAATTAGTTTCTACCCTTGGAGTAACACTCTTCTCTTTTCAGAGACAAATGCTGAATGTTCTAAAAGTAAAACTGATTTTCATAGTTGAGTTCTCAAATATTCAGAATACCACTTTCCTGCTGTCTCCTGTAGTATTCAGAGTCCCTATTTAGTATTATTTGTACCACCTCAAAGGTCTGTATAGAGCAAATTGGAATCTTATTTTTAAAATCTTTATTGCTAGTGTTTTAAATACTTTGGGCGTGGAAGGTCTGTGTATTTTATAAGTGGAGCACGTAGCAACACACACAGTTAAGGGTTGTCAAGCATTCTTTTTTTAAAGAGGCTAAGTTGCTTAACTATTACCTTTCTGGTTGAAGTTTCTATGTTTACTCCTTGCACACTGGTGATTTTTTTTAAAGTAAATTTCATGAAAAACTGTAGTCATGACTTGAATATGAAAAGAATGAGAGGGGGGAGGTGGTGTGGAGGAAACCCTTTTGTCATTATAAACAGTTATTGGCATTTGTTTTGAACAGTTCTAGCACCTCAGTGGTTTGGGATTCAGGTTCCTACACCATTTCCTTCTGTGATGCCCAGTGATGAGCTGCCAAAATCTTAACCCCACGAGTGGGTCATGGCCCGCTCCTGCCCCCTGGGACTCCTGCCCCATCCAGTCCCCTTCCCTTTCCCCTGACTGCCCCCGCTGCCCCATCCAACCCCTCCTCTCATTCCTGATGGCCCCTGGGGACCCCTGCCCCATCCAACCACCCCTTCTCTCTGTCCCCTGACCTCCCCTGGAGCCCCTGCCCCTGATTTAGTGAGAGAGGAGATATAGAATCATAGAACTGGAAGGGACCTTGAGAGGTCATCTAGTCCAGTCCCCTGCACTCAAGGCAGGACTAAGTATTATCTTGACCATCCCTGACAGGTGTTTGTCCAACCTGCTCTTAAAAATCCCCAATGATCGACATTCCACAACATCCCTTGGCAATTTATTCCAGTGCTTAACCACTCTGACAGTTAGGAAGTTTTCCCTAATGTCCAACCTAAACCTCCCTTGCTGCAATTTAAGCCCATTGCTTCTTGTCCTATCCTCAGAGGTTAAGAAGAACAATTTTTCTCCCTCCTCCTTGTAACAATCTTTTAGGTACTTGAAAACTGTTATCATGTCCTCTCTCTATCTTCTCTTCTCCAGACTAAACAAACCCAATTTTTTCAATCTTCCCTCATAGGTCATGTATTCTAGACCTTTAATCATTTTTGTTGATCTTCTCTGGACTTTCTCCAATTTGTCCACATCTTTCCAGAAATGTGGCGCCCAGAACTGGACACAATAATCCAGTTGAGGCCTAATCAGCGTGGAGTAGAGCAAAAGAATTACTTCTCATGTCTTGCTTACAATACTCCTGCTAATACATCCCAGAATGATGTTTGGTTTTGCTTGCAACAGCGTTACACTGTTGATTCATATTTAGCTTGTGATCCTCCCCCCCCCCCCCCCCCGATCCCTTTCCACAGTACTCCTTCCTAGGCAGTCATTTCCCATTTTGTATGTGTGCAACTGATTGTTCCTTCCTAAGTGGAGTACTTTGCATTTACCCTTATTGAATTTCATCCTATTTACTTCAGACCATTTCTCCAGTTTGTCCAGATCATTTTGAATTTTAATCCTATCCTCCAAAGCACTTGCAACCCCTCCCACCTTGGTATCGTCTGCAAACTTTATAAGTGTACTCTCTATGCCATTATCTAAATCATTGATGAAGATATTGAACAGAACCAGACCCAGAACCGATC
The DNA here is from genome assembly GCA_033296515.1 of Macrochelys suwanniensis. NCBI lineage: Eukaryota > Metazoa > Chordata > Testudines > Chelydridae > Macrochelys > Macrochelys suwanniensis. The sequence continues at coordinate 39,108,010 of CM065783.1, forward strand.
CCTGTGGGACCCCACTCGTTATGCCCTTCCAGCATGACTGTGAACCACTGATAACTACTGTCTGGGAATGATTTTCCAACCAGTTATGCACCCCTCTTATAGTAGCTCCATCTAGGTTGTATTTCCCTAGTTTGTTTATGAGAAGGGCATGCGAGACAGTATCAAAAGCCTTGCTAAAGTCAAGATATACCACATCTACCACTTTCCCCTTATCCACAAGGCATGTTACCCTGTCAAAGAAAGCTATCAAGTTGGTTTGACGTGATTTGTTCTTGACAGCTCCATGCTGACTGTTGTTTATCACCTTATTATCTTCTAGGTGTTTGCAAATAGATTGCTTAATTACTTTCTCCATTATCTTTCCGGGTACAGAAGTTAAGCTGACTGGTCTGTAATTCCCCGGGTTGTCCTTGTTTCCCTTTTTATAGATGAGTACTATATTTGCCCTTTTCCAGTCTTCTGGAATGTCTCCTGTCTTCCATGACTTTTCAAAGATAATTGCTAATGGCTCAGATATCTCCTCAGTCAGCTCCTTGAGTATTCTAGGATGCACTTCATCAGACCCTGGTGATTTGAAGACATCTGACTTGTCTAAGGACAGGTCTACACTACCTGCCGAATCGGCAGGTAGCGATCGATCTTTTGGGGATCGATTTTTCGCATCTAGTGTAGACGCGATAAATCGATCCCCGATCGCTCTGCTGTCGACTCCGGTAATCCACCCCGGTGAGAGGCAGAAGCGGAGTTGATGGAGGAGTGGCGGCAGTCGACCCTGCGGAGTCCTCATGGCGCAGTAAGTTGAGCGAGGTACGCGGACTTCAGCTACATTATTCACGTAGCTGAAGTTGCGTACCTTACATCGACCCCCGCCCCTAGTGTACACCAGGCTTAAGTAATTTTTGACTTGTTCTTTCCCTATTTTAGACTCTGATCCTACCTCATTTTCACTGGCATTCACTATGTTAGACGTCCAGTCGCCACCAACCTCCTTGGTGAAAACCGAAACAGAAAAGTCATTAAGCACCTCTGCCATTTCCACATTTTCTGTTATTGTCTTTCCCCTCTCATTGAGTAACAGGCCCAGTCTGTACTCTGTCCTTGGTCTTCCTCTTGCTTCTAATATATTTGTAGAATCTTCTTGATGGTAAAGTTATCATAGATTTGCAGAAGTTTTAGCTGCATTGCTGAATTGGGGTGTGTGTGTGTTTGTTTTCTGTAATAGCCACCAGTCATAACCTATCCAATGTGGTTGAGGTGATGGTAGGGATGAAAAAACTTTAAAATCTTTTGAATAGTGTTTCCTGAGAATGTTTGTTTCAAAAAGTTTCACCACTGGACACACTAGACAAAGAGATTAGATTAATCATTGGACTTTATGGGCCATATTCTCTGCTGGTCTAAATGAGTGAAACTCCATGATGTCAATGGAGTTGCACCAGCAGTGAATTTGACCCACTGAGTATATAAACTAACACTTAAAACGTATGCATCTTTTGCTTTGTAATTGATTTTTCTGAATGTAGGTAACTTTTGCAAACCATGCTGCAGTTCAATGGTTTAAATCAGTGTTCCTCAATTACCAGTCCGTGGACCGGCGCTGGTCCCTGAGATCTCCCTGACACACTTTAGGAAGGCAGCAAACTGCTCACTGGTATCAAAAAGGTTGAGAAACACTGGTTTAAATAATATATTACACATGTAATACAAACATAAAAACCTTACTAAAAAGAATTTGACGTTGTACAGTAACAAATGCTTGTAGGCTGAATGATGTCACCAGTCTGGTTTCTAGAGAAGGTACAGTAGAATCACCAGAGTTATGAAAAGATTCTACAGAGTACAGTACTGTGTTAAACATAAACTACTAAAAAAAAGGCATTTTTCTTCTTGATAGTAAAGATTCAAAGCTGTATTAAGTCAATGTTAAGTTGTAAACTTTTGAAAGAATGACCATAACGTTTTATTCAGAGTTACGAACATTTCAGAATTACAAACATTCCCGAGTTCTACTATAACTCACTTTGTTCCTCTGTGGAAGTGTTTCAGTTTCCAGGCAGAAGTGGTTTTAAAAGGCTTTTATTGCTGTTTTTGTTCAGTAGTATTGAAGAACTTCATGTAGTTTTAAGAATTTAGGAGTGTGTTTTCAAGCATCTAAATCCATTCAGATGCAGTTGCTATAGTCGTTGTGTAGTCATAACTCTTGGCAAGATTTGGTGGCCTCTGTGAAATTCATTGGTTGTCTTAATCCAGTTCCTGTCAGATCAATATACTCATCAGGAGGGCTACCATCACAATAGGTATCCATGTTGTCAGTGTAGGCAGAAGTGTTAATGGTTTGAATGGATATAGAGGCTGAATTATATACTTGCGTATCCATGTGATTCTTGTAGGTCAGGATAAAGTGTGCTGATGGAGTAGTTTTGGGAGCTTGTATATCATTGCTCTTGGATTTTCAGTGCTGCCAAAGTGTCAATCTGGCACTTGCCATAAGCACATAATTCAGATTTAGAAAAGTAAAATCAGAACCTTCCAGACAGGCATTTTTTATAAGAACCCATCAACTGAAAGAAACTTTTTTATTTGTGGGGAAAAAATAATAAATAAAAATAATGAAATTTCCTGTTTCTACTTTCAGTAAACCCTGGAAAGGAAGGCTAGGCATGATTTGTAGGGCCAAGCTAGGTTTGCTGAGAAGTGCATTTAGCCTTAAGAGACCCCTTATCACCCCTAAAACAGGAAGGGAGTTGGTATTTAAAGGTCAGGAGCTATTAGTTTAGTTGTGCAGAAAGTTGTGTTATTAACAGATTATAAAATCTTGCATTATTATTAGAAATCCTGAACGCTTGTGTAACAAAACTAACTCCCACTATTGCGATAACTTTAGCAATACTGGGGTAGTGCTGGATTACTTGCTCATATTTTATAGAGTCAAATACTGAGCTGAAAACATTATGCTTGTTTTACTGTATATGTAATGTGATAAAAATATTGACTCTGCTGCTTCATAAATCAGTATCACTTTTATATATTTTTCAAGTTTGTGAAAACTTTACCACAAATTGTTACCCTTTGCCAAGCATCATCTTTTTTTGCTCCTGAAAACGTTGATGTCAATTTTCTTCTTTTAATAATGAATAAAATGTAGATTTCAAAATATTAATTCTATATTATTTTTTCTTCCATTTTTCAGCGGAACCCCTGCCTTTAATGGACTTGTGCCGAAGATCAATTCGCTTTGCTCTTGGCAGAGATCGCCTGCATGACATAGAATCTCTACCTTTGCCCCAGTCTCTGAAAAATTATTTACAGTATCAATAAGAAGTCTTCGAACCCTTTTTCTGGCCTCACATTGGACTAAATCAATGCAAATGGCAGAAATTATTGTTTACATCAAAATAGAAATATTTGTGGTGGACACTTGAGTGTTATTTAATTTTTAATATATGTATTTTTTTCTGAATCAACTAAAGCAGAACAATCTGGGGACTACTAAAGAATGCAAAAACATCAATTTGATCTAGATTCACAAATTATCTGTTGCCTATAGGACAGTATCCAAGATTAAATTCTCCCAGCCAGATCTCACAATAAGCTCCCAGTCAGCTAGCACTTACTGGCTTAGCTCCATTGACTTCCGGTAGACACCAGCTGAAAATCTGGCCCCCAAGAGTTATTCTTATGCAGAAGAGCATCCTTTGAATAATGTTGTTACTAGTGAAAGAAATAACATTGTGTTAACAATAATGTTTAAATCTTAAGATTCAATTTTCAGAGGTGCTGAGTAATCTCAGTTTATCTGGAGTCTTGAATACTTAGCCCTTAATGTGTTAGAGGACCTATCATGTTTAAAATATATGAAATAAATCATTACGTAGAACACCATTGCTGGATTTAAAGATAAATGAGAAAAATTGTTCCTGAAGAATGGAATATCAACTAAATTGGATGTGGTAATAAAGTCAATGCAGTCCAATATTTTCAAGACCAAATCTCATTCCTCCAAAGTTCTGCATAGTTTGTTACAACAAAGCTGTTCAGTATCTTGAGATTTTAGGATACTTATATTTTAAGAAGCCTGTCACTTTTTTATTTGAACAAATTTGTTATTTTTATGTTATACCAACTCTAAATACTTCTGCTCTCTTTTTAATGTATGTGTGATATATTGTTTATTTATCTGTTTAATGTCTGTGGAGTCCTCATTTAACTGTTTCCATCTTGGAAGGACTGATTTAATCCCCTCCACCCCCAGATGTATTCATTTTTCAGCCTCAACCTGTTTTTAAAGATGCTGCTTTCTATTTGCATTTCTTATGTTTCAAGTTATCTGCCTGATCAGTTATCTAGTTTTTAAACTGGAAGTTGTTGTAATGGCAGAATGTCGATTGTTGAGACTTAACTGCCTTCAGCATATTTTAATGTGAATTTACTGATGAATGAGGAGAAAATTTCTAATAAAGTCTACTGTCCAAAATGAAACCCGTGTCACCTTTCATTAACTATTAGATATACTTAACAGAAGCAATACAGTCTGAGTTGAAGTTCAGTTTCTGTAGCACTTACACTGCTGCTTCTGTGTGGTGTTTCTATGGCAGTGGGGTGGGTGGGTAGAAAGGGAGAGGGACTTGTCTTTCTTAGCAGTGCCAGTGCCCTGCTGCTGACACACCTTAGTCGCTGTGGGTTTGTCAGCACCCAGATCAGTTGTATACTATATTGCAATATGTCTTGCGGAGGGGGAGGCTACGAATTACAAAACTTGTTATATCTCTTCCCTCATTTTTTCCTGCTCCACTCACTTTTTGCTTTGCTCAAGCCTTTTGTCTAACCTTTGTTCTATCCTCTCCTGCTCTTATCTTAATGCCTTCTTCCATTGCAGCTCATTGTTCTTGGAAAAAGTCTTCCAGTTGTGTGCCCCAGTCAGCCTCGCTCTTCAAAGCAGAAACCTTGTCATCATAGTTCCCCAAAAATCATACAAATTTGAAAGAATATAACAAAAATACTTCTCCCATCTGCTGTATGATCTATGGCAAATCATGCTTCTCAAAAAGCAGTGACTGTTCCTCCCCTTGCTCACTACAGAATACCCTTCCTTTCCTATAGCCCATCCCACCATGTCTAATGCAATATTCTTGTGTTTTTAACCAGCTTAAATTGCAAGAATCACAGGACCCCTTTAAAATGCTGTGTATACCTATGGTGCTATGTAAATAATGCTATTGTTTGAGGACATGGGGAGGAGAAGTAAGGAGAGGAAATAAGAAACCACCGAAATGCCAACAAGTAGGTGTGCTGGGCAGTCTGACATATGTGAGGCAAACACAATAACTTTAGAATGGTGCAGAGTGATTGGAAGACCTTGTGCAGCACTGAAGAACATCTCAGGTAAGCACTTCAGAAAACCAATGCCTTGTCCTTTAGCCCCATTGTTCACATTCCTTTTAATGACAGTGCCAACGCATAACGGTTACATTTTGGATGTTATTTTTCAATACCCCTTTGTACCGTGACCCATGCTTGTATCTTCTTTTGTCGATGTAAAAGTTAAGTGTGTGTGTGTGTGACGTACACTAATATCCATTGGGAGCAGAACTGAAACAAATCAATAGCAAATCTCCCCTTACACTCTGTCCATTAACCCAGTTGTTATACAGCTTGGATTTGGACTTTCAGTAGAGGAATGTTCAATTACAATTCCCCCAAAGTGTCAGGGAGGAAAAGTGTCAGGTTAATAATCATAGAGGTATTACAACAGCACATATCAAAAAGCAGATTTGATTATGTAAAAAATCCAGTTTTAATATTTTAAAGCAATAACATATTTTAAAAGTACATTGATTTCAGTGTATGATTTTCCATGCAGTGCAGCCTTTTGCCTTCCACTCATTTGGTATAGCCTCTCTTGCTCTTATTCAACCCCTGGCCAGGATGCCATCTTCAGAGAAGTTCTTAGGCTACCTGCAGGAAACCTGAGTTTGTAGGTGGCTTGTGAGGTCTCTCCAGAAAGAGAAGTGCTATAGCAGATTAATGAATGCGAAGTACTTCCACCTGTCATCACACTACAAAAACAGGCTTTTGTCCCCTTCCAGGAAACTTTATAGGGAAACGGCCCATTTATAGTGCTGAGATCAATGCTTCCAATCTAGGAAGCCAAAAACACCTGCACGTAAAAGTGGACAGTAAAGACACAGAAGATGAGCAGTCACCCTGAATGACATTATTAACACAGTGAGTAAAAAACTGAAAATGGGAATTTTTTTAAAAGCTGTTTAAACATCTCAACTACCAAAAACATTATAGAAAACCTTACAATCCAACATCTCTCAACCCGAAAACAGTCAATGGAGCCACCTTACACACAGGCTAGTTCTTTCAATATGTGTCAGCCTGGATTCCACTTCTTGTGCTTGGAGTTCTTTGCATAGCAGTGTCTGCTGGTGCTACGCATGTACCTGTGCCACCTTCTGCTGCCATGTAAGGGTGTAAAGGACAGAGAAGCTGCAACCCTCACTCATTCCTTTATACATGGCAGTGAGATGGAACCCCTCAAGTGCGCTGGTTGGTTGACTACCATGGACAGAGATTGCTTTCTACAGGTCCAGAAAATCCTGATACAGAGCAAGAGAACATCTACCATACTAACATAATCATTTGAATGGAAGAGATTATGGTCTAGATCCATTCCAGGCCTCTATACTGAAGATCCTTGACTTCTTATTTCACTTGAAACAGTCTGGCCTTTCATTTGTCTCTATTAAGATTCACCTCACAGAAATCTCAGCTTGGCATATGCCTGTACAGTTATGTTCGATCTTGTCTCCTCCGATGGTGTCAACGTTTCTCAAAGTGCTATTACACACTTACCCACCTACTCCTGCATCATCGTCCTCATGAAGCCACCATTTGAGCTTTTCTCAAAATACTTCTTACATCACCTTTCCACAGTCAAGCTTCCCAGTGACTATCATGTCAGCCACGAAGGTGAATGAGCTTCAGAAACTTATGGCCAAACCACCTTATTCAATATTCTGTAGCTACATGCAGCACTACAAGAAAGGAATTGCTCAAACTTAGAGGCAGCCAGAACTTGGCTTTATTTCATTGACAATACCAAACCATTCAAACTGTCATCCTGTCTATTTTTAGCCACGGCCTGGCATTTAGAACATCCGCCTATCTCATCACAAAGAATATTGAAAACGACAACACAATGCATTTCACTGTGCTATTAGTTGGCTGGTGTATCTCTCCCCCAAACTTCAGGGCTCACTTTGGTTCAGGAATGTGCCAATATCAGGAATCTGTAAAAGTTACTTACCCTACAGTAATTGGTTCTTCGAGATGTTGTAATGAGTGTGGATCCCATGATCCATCTCCATCCCCACTTTTTGGAGTTCCTAGCTACCACAGCAATTTGAATTGCCAGAGAACTGAGAAAGGGTCATAGTGACTCTGCCCTTGCCTCAATGGGAGCATGAGGCAGCACAGGGCACATGCACTGCCTTGACAGACACTGCTGTTCAAAAAGACTAATCTCTCACATGTGAGGCACATGCACAGCTACAGTGAGATCCACACTGACTACAACCTCCTTGAAGAACCACAGTTACTACCGAGTAAATAACCGTTCTTTCCTAATACACCTAATTTATTCACTTGGGCTAGCAAATACTCTTCGAACCTTTTCTTCCCTTTCTCCCTGCCCCCACTGCCTTGGTCATAAGTGCACAAAAGTTTGCCAGCTTACCTTCATTGAGCCCCTTGCTATAGGCTAAGGGACTCCAGTGATGGGCTAGGAGAGAGGGTCTTCAAAGCAGTAATAGATCTCTTGGCAACCACTGAGCCTGTGTCAGGGTGAAGCTGTGACATCTACTCTAAATTGCTGCTGGATGTTATCCAGATCACCTACTCTAATATAAACAATCACATGCTGTTTACTAACACCTGGATGAGGCAAAGGCCCAGGTATTTCTTAGGAGGGAAGGGCCAGGCCTCCCTTTGTCTTAATGTGGTGGCAGCCATATTGTATGACACATTGAGATTAAACTGGGGATCTCCATAGCTAAAAGCATGATCCTGCTGGTTCTAAGGAACCAGGTCCTGTAGCTGAGAGCTGTAAAAGACTTTCACTCATTGTGGTTTGGGCACAGAGGGGGACTCGTAACACAAACTGACCAATGGGTTACACTAAGAAGGATTGCTCCTCCTCTCTTGGTCTCTGGTCCTCTTTCCTGGCATTTCCATGAAGTCCTCTCAGAATGTGTACAGGGCTTAAAATCCCTTGTGTCAGCGCCATGCACTGGAACTTGCAGACAGATACATTGAGGACTCTGGTTGAACCCTCTCAGCTTCCCTCTGATACTCCTTCACTTTAATGCTGCTTCTCTTTAGCCTTTTACTCCTTCCCTGGAAGATGTCTTTTGTGGCTTTTGATTAATTTAAATGGTCTTTGACTTTTCCCATCCGCCATTAGTTTCTTTCTATAGATGTAGGCTTTCATTGCTATGGCAACCGGAGCCCCAAATCTTTCTTGAGTCACTGGGATTATATTTGCATGACCCATGCATGTCTTTCCAGGGAACAGCTAGCACGAATCACAAACAGAGTAGTTTGTTGTTAACTTTTCCCAGCTGAACAATGAAAATAGGGTAGAGGGTTAAACTTTTGTGTATGCTTAGTATTTAGTAATCTCACTTTCAGGAAGAGCAGTGGTGCAGTGTCAGAGAAGCACACACTGCAAGGGAAAATATTTCTAAATGGTTTTATGGAAATATTGCTATTGGCTTTTACACTTTAAAAATGTGTTTTTACAAAGCCTAAATTGGGAACCAAATTTGACCTGACTTCCTTTGAAAACTTCTGCAGAATGTGTAAATACATGAAAACATTGACATTAAAATTTATAATGCATAAATTTTAATGTCAAGGAAAAATCTGTGGTCTCCAGTCTGCTTTCGTACAATACATGCCTGTGCATTTCTGCACACTTAGTAAAACCAGTTACGGTGCAGGCACAGTAGCTAATGTGATATGATAGGTACAGTGAGGTGTGCGCTTTTATCTGAGAGACCAGGAAGGACCCCTACAAGTGGTGCCTAAGACTGAACTTTAGATTCCGCCATGTTTTTTTCTTAGTTGCTTTTTAAAGCAGCTGATTTAACTGTCATATACATTTCCCTTCCAATTGGGGAGGCAAAATTGATAGCATAATTAATTTGCTTCTGGCTTCAAACTAGCTAGTATACCAAAATTCTGGCATTTTCAGCTAAATAGAACAAATTCAGAATACAAACTTATCAGAAGACTAAAAACTTGACCCCTATATATATATAGTGTACTGTACTCTCAACTTGCACAGCAGAAATATTACTTTGTATCTCCATGGATTGATTGACTCTATTCCAGTGTAAGTAGCATCTCATCCTGAGGTCTGTTGAATCTGGGAAAAAATGCTGTAGGAGCAGATTTAAATAATGAGTCATTCGAGCATTTCTCATAGTTCTAAAGAAGCAACAAGCCACAAATGTGCTCTTCTCAGCCTGTTTAACTTAATATTGCTAAACTAAAATGTTCTCACATCACTCAACTGCAATCCTTAGTCAACTCCAGCAGTTCCACATAAAATCCCCACTGAAGTCAGTGGGAGGTGTGCTTGGGTCAGCACTGCAGATTTTGGTTCCCATGTAAAGATCTCCAAACATTTCCAAAACACTGATTGGCATGATCCATGTATACGTAAGTGATGTCAGATTGTTTCAGCAGAAGCTTTTGGCAAAACATGCTGCCAAGTGAAGTTAGGTAAAGACTGAGAAAATTAAGCCACGAAATGTTTCTATTTGAAACTGAGTAGATATATCATGGGAGAGTTAGAATGCATGGCTCCTCAATGGCGATTTTAAAAAAAATCTGATTTTGTAAATCTTTAAAAACATCACCCAGAATTTTAATTAAAAATGCTTAAGAACTTAGGATCTTCATTTGAATTCATGTTCCTGCTTATCTCACAACAGAAGACCCAATACTTACAATATCAAAATCCCCTCGACACCCTTTTTTAACAGATTGATGTTGCAGAGGGATGATTAAGAGCTGCAAAGGTACTGGTAAGAGGAACTTGTCCCTGAGTAAACTCTCTTCATATATACAGAATGGAGAGAAATACCAGATACAATATACCAGCTGAAATGTTTCCATGTGGCTTTCCTGGAATGGCAGCAGTTCTTTAAATACAGAGTTTGTGAATGTTATGCTGAATGTATGTAAAACAAACCATACTCTACCATCAATTGTTAAGCGAAATTCTTTATTAAAATCACTGTTGTAAGGAGTCTGAATCCATTTGGTGGGAAGGGGGTGTGCTGGTGAAAAAATCAATAGCACAAAATGGCTTTAAGTGTTTACAAAACCCTAGAATAAATACAGTACTGAACAACTGGTCAGAGATTGATCTAGTATCATAAATCTTTTATTTTTTAGAATGAAATATATAATTAAAATTCTGGAGAGAATGTAAAAATTAACAAAATTTTCATGAGATTTGTTTAGAAACCACATGTCTTTAGTCCGGAAGTAAAATTTTAAGCAGTAGCATGGCTTTTATTTTTATTTTTTTTAATGCACATATTTCAAGTGTCTAAAAAAATTATGCAGTGCAAACTTCAGTCCATATTCTTTTTATTCACATCTGATATCCATATGGGTTTGAGCATTGGCCTGCTAAACCCAGGGTTGTGAGTTCAATCCTTGAGGGGGCCACTTAGGGATCTGGGGCAAAAATTGGGGATTGGTCCTGCTTTGAGCAGGGGGTTGGACTAGATGACCTCTTAAGGTCCCTTCCAATCCTGATATTCTATGATTCTATGATTACAGTTAATGGGTCAATTTGCAGAGTAAGGTATTAATCAATGGGTGAAATATTCAAAGGAGCCTGAATTTCAATGTGATTTGGGTGCCTAACTTCTTTAGGTTTCTTTGCAAATCCGAATTGACATGAATAAAAGTATCAACATCTTGCCCTTATTGCTCCATTCTCATCTCTGTGAAATTCCTGTGCATCAAGACCAATATATAGCCTTTAATCTAGTTAAGAGTAAAATAAAGGGTAAAAGCAGAACTGATGTTTTTAATTTTTAAAATAATAAAATGTGCTATATTTAAGAGAATAACATCCCTTGTCTTCTCCAAGGGGAGAGAGAACTTGTTTGATTTCAATACACTGCCCTCTCTGGCCATAGAATACCTACATTTTAGAGTACCGTTGCTATCTCTACATTTCTAAGAAAAGAATGAGCTGATTTTTTTGATGGTTCTCATGTACAATGAATTCCATTGTCAGTTTCAAAGACCTTTCCTGAGCCATAATCAAAGAAGCACTCACATGAAGTTAACATCTGTTTAGTGATCTTCCTGGGTCCAACATTATCGGAAAAAAAAATTGGGGGGAGGGAACGGGGAATGTATTAAAAAACTAAACATTTCAAGTTCACCTAAAAATTAACAGTCTTTCAGGGAATAAAATGTTCATATTCCACTTAAGGCTTTATTCAGAGACACAAATAACCCAGCTGCACACATACCTGAGAAAACTAACTCATGTTTTTAATGGAAGACAGCTTCAGCCTTTTTACTCTTCATTAAGAAAATCAATTTGGCAAGTGAATTGCTTCTCATATAGCTAAACAAGAACAGCTTTAAGGCATGTGGCCAGAATTTCAATAAAAGCATTTGGAAATGACTTTTCAAACACAATAAAAATGCCTTCATGAGTTGTCTTGGGGGTTGGAATTGATGTCTAATTTATAGATGAATTAAAACTGCACATATTTATTGTGAATTAATAGGAGAAGGGTAATCTGTCAGGGGCCTGTCTGTACAAAAACAATTTTAAAATACTTCCACAAATTAAACTACCTGTGGAAAGCCTACCATGGCATCAGATATTGCTGCTAACAAAATATTTCCCACAGGTTGTTGTCCAATTGCACTCATTGCCCTGCAATGAAGAAGTCTAATATAAAAATGTAGGAGTAATTTTGTCGCACAGACATTTTTTCCTGTGTGCTAAGTCTTTTTTCCCCCTTTCATGTTAAACCCTTGATGTGAGGAGAGAGATTTAAAGCTGTTGTGGACAAAACAGAATTGTGTACCATAAAAATAATCTTGCATGCATAGGTTGGATCTGATGACCTAAGAGGTCTCTTCCTTTTCTAGCTTCTGTCAGTAGATATTTCTTTTGAATCTGTTGATGAAAGGAATCTGTTGATCTGTCCTTAAGATGCTAAATTGGGACTCAGGTTCAAATCCTGACTTGGCCTCAGGCTTCCTGGGTGAGCTTGGGTGAGTCTTTTAATCTCTCTGCCTCAGTTCCCCTTCTGTAAAATCAGGCCAGTATTGCACCCACCTGTTATTGTTTGTTCTTGTTGTTCACATTTATTATAGTAATAATTAAGGGCCAACCAAAAATGGGGATCCACTGTGTTAGGGAGTGTACAAAAACAGAATAGTAGATGGTCCCTGCCCCAAGGAGCTTATAAACTAAACAGAACAGAGCAGAGAAAGTCCAGTCTAAATTATAGAAAGTGCTCTGAATGGCTGAAAGATCCTTGCTTTGGCTGCTTCTGCAGATGGTCCTACTGGCTGGAGTCTCTGGCGAAGTCATCTGTCTAGTTTTCCCCCATGGGTGAATGGGTCCTAATATCCCTAGATTGGAAGTAGTTCTTTGCCACACAGTTTTGGACCCAGGGAGGGATGGGCCTTCCTTGGCCCTGTTTTAGCCTCTCCTCCAGTGTAAGAGTCTCTGCATTGGCTGCTTCTACCCCTACCAGCTACAGTCTTCAGATTGTTTGTTTCATCTGCTTAGTGTATTTAAATTATAATCTTTTGGGGGCAGGGACTGTCTCTTCCTAAGTGTAGGCGGTCATGATTTCTGCAGGGATGTCGGGACACTTCTGTAATATAAATAATAATAACTGTAAAATATATGCAATGGCACTAATTGTACAACCTTTGGTGCCAATGGAACATGTGCTAAGAAATTCTATCTCCGTCTCTGGGTTCTTATATGGCTGTCATCGCTGTCCTGAGTATTAAAGGTATGAACTAATGGTGATTCCATAGGAACACAGGAATTGCCAGAGTGGATCAGACCAGAGATCCATCTAGTCCAGTATCCTGCCTGTGACGGGGCCTGCACCAGATGCTTAAGAGGAAAAATCATGGAACAGGTCCTCAAGGAATCAATTCTGAACCACTTAAAGGAGGGGAAAGTGATCAGGAACAGTCAGCATGGATTCACCAAGGGCAAGTCATGCCTGACTAACCTAATTGCCTTCTATGATGAGATAACTGGCTCTGTGGATGAGGGGAAAGCAGTGGATGTGCTATTTCTTGACTTTAGCAAAGCTTTTGATACAGTCTCCCACAGTGTTCTTGCCAGCAAGTTAAGGAAGTATGGGCTAGATGAATGGACGGAAAGGTGGATAGAAAACTGGCTGGATGGTCGTGCTCAACTGGTAGTGATCAATGGCTCCGTGTCTAGTTGGCAGCCGGTATCAAGTGGAGTGCCCCAAGGGTCGGTGCTGGGGCCGGTTTTGTTCAATATCTTCATCAACGATCTGGAGGATGGTGTGGACTGCACCCTTAGCAAGTTTGCAGATGACACTAAACTGGGAGGAGTGGTTGATACGCTGGAGGGTAGGGACAGGATACAGAGGGACCTAGACAAATTAGAGGATTGGGCCAAAAGAAATCTGATGAGGTTCAACAAGGACAAGTGCAGAGTCCTGCACTTAGGACGGAAGAATCCCATGCACTGCTACAGACTAGGGACCGAATGGCTGGGCAGCAGTTCTGCAGAAAAGGACCTAGGGGTTACGGTGGACCTAAAGCTGAATATGAGTCAACAGTGTGCCCTTGTTGCCAAGAAGGCTAACGGCATTTTGGGCTGTATAAGTAGGGGCATTTCCAGCAGATCGAGGGACGTGATTATTCCCCTCTATTCGGCACTGGTGAGGACTCATTTGGAGTACTGTGTCCAGTTTTGGGCCCCATGCTACAAGAAGGATGTGGATAAATTGGAAAGAGTCCAACGGAGGGCAACAAAAATGATTAGGGGGCTCGAGCACATGACTTATGAGGAGAGGCTGAGGGAACTGGGATTGTTTAGCCTGCAGAAGAGAAGAATGAGGGGGGATTTGATAGCTGCTTTCAACTACCTGAAAGGGGGTTCCAAAGAGGATGGATCTAGACTGTTCTCAGTGGTAGAAGATGACAGAACAAGGAGTAATGGTCTCAAGTTGCAGAGGGGGAGGTTTAGGTTGGATATTAGGAAAAACTTTTTCACTAGTAGGGTGGTGAAGCACTGGAATGGGTTACCTAGGGAGGTGGTGGAATCTCCTTCCTTAGAGGTTTTTAAGGTCAGGCTTGACAAAGCCCTGGCTGGGATGATCTAATTGGGTTTGGTCCTGCTTTGAGCAGGGGGTTGGACTAGATGACCTCCTGAGGTCCCTTCCAACCCTGAGATTCTATGATTCTATGAGGTAAGGACATTACAGTAGGCGAAGGTGGGACAATCCATTGCCCATATTAGGTTTCATCCTTCTCTCTTATTATTAGAGAATGGCTTGAGCCCTTAAGCATGAGGTTTAATATCCCTTACACAAATATATTGTCATGAAGTATTCTGACTGGATATTCATGATGTACCAATAAATAACCGATCTATACATAAGAATGGCCATACTGGGTCAGACCAAAGGTCCATCTAGCCCAGTATCATGTCTTCTGACAGTGGCCAATGCCAGGTGCTTCAGAGGGAATGAACAGAACAGGTAATCATCAAGTGATCCATCCCCTGTCACCCATTCCCAGCTTCTGGCAAACAGAGGCTAGGGACACCATCCCAGCCCATCCTGGCTAATAGCCGTTAATGGACCTATCATCCAAGAACTTATCTATTTCTTTTTTGAACCCTGTTATGGTCCTGGCCTTCACAATATCCTCCATTTCTGAATCTTGTTAAGTTCTTGGTCTCAAAGACTTCCTATACCATTGGGTTCCAGTCTAAATACATGTTGTGTGAAAAAGTAATTTCCTTTTATCGGTTTTGACTTTTCCACCTTTTAACTTCACTAAACATCCCCCTGTTTTGTGATAGACGAGAGAGGGAAAAGAAGCTCTCGATCTATCTTCTCTGTTCCATTCATTATTTTATATACTTTTGTCTTGTCCCCTTTTATTAGTCTCCTCTCTAAGGTGAACAATCCCAGTCTTTTCAATTTCTCTTCATATGAGAATTTTTCCAGGTGCCAGCTTGCCAATCTAGTGAGGAGGGCTTTTAAACTAGGTTCAAAGCGGGCAGGCGTCACAAGCCCACAGATAGGTCACCTTTTTTATATCTATCAGAAGGCTATATGTTGGGGTGGGTGAAATGGAAAATTATAGTAGGATCAGAAAAGCAACGAGAGGGGTACCAGCAGGGGAATCTGTTCAACATCCTAGGGCTGGACTATACTTAAAATGTAGGTCAACCTAGATACGTTGCTCAGGAATGTGACAAATTAAGGCAACCAAAGTCCTGGTAGAGCTAGACCTCACTAGGTCAATGGAAGTCTTCTTCCATTAACCTAGTTCAGTGGTTTTCAACCTCTTTTTTCATTTGTGGACCCTTAAAAATTTTTGAATTGAGGTGTGGGCTCCTTTGGAAATATTAGACATAGATTGTGACCCCACAGGGATCTGCGGGCCACAGGTTGA
This sequence comes from Macrochelys suwanniensis, assembly GCA_033296515.1. Lineage (NCBI taxonomy): Eukaryota > Metazoa > Chordata > Testudines > Chelydridae > Macrochelys > Macrochelys suwanniensis. Next base: position 39,123,760 of record CM065783.1, read on the forward strand.
AAACCACTGACCTAGCTACTGCCTCTCGCGGACATGGATTAATTACAGTGATGGAAAAACCCCTTTCATCACTGTAGCAAGTGTCTACACTACAGCAGCACAGCTGCAGCACCTTAGATATGCCACTGTAGGCTCTGTGGTGTAGACAAGCTTAGATGTCAATACACAAATGCAAAGAATATGGGGAATAAACAGGAAGAACTGGAAGTTTTAGTCTTCTCTTGGCTACATATAAGATGGGCTTGGTGACGTGCTGCTTTTCAAATTATCAGTTTGGCCTAGAACTTCTTTTTCTAACACCACAATCTCAGATAGTACCTTCTCTTTATTCCCAGCAAAGAGCAGCTTGGGCTTCGGAATCTCCCCAGCGTCCTTGCTGGTGAAGACTGATGGAAAGAAATCGTTGAGCTTCTCTTTGCCTTGGGAAGCTAATGCTCAGACTGATAATTACCTCTAAATATTTGTTCCTGGTATTTTACTGAGCATAGATGTTAGACTGGCAGGGCACTAATTACCAATATTATTCCATTTTACATGATTCTTCCTACTGGTAATAGGATGTTTTTGATGAGGGTCTCAGGCTTGGCCACTCATTTCCCATCTTGGTTCACCACAGCCCAGATCTCAGCAATCTCTACAACAAACTATAAGAGGCACCTTTATTCCCCTCAGACCTTTACCAGAATAATGAGAGGGAACAAGAAGGAGGGACATATTTGAGGATAATGGAAAAGTAAATCAATAAATGATAAATAAAAGTGAAAAGCAGCATGCTTCAGTGGATAGGGCGTGAGACTGGGAGTCTGGAGAGCTGGATTCTACTCTTAGCTCTGCCGCTGACCTGCTGTGTGCCTTAAAATCACTTCACCTCTCTGTGCCTCTTTTCCCCTCTGACCTATTGTCTGTTTTGTATGTTCATATCATAAGCTGTTAGGGGCAGGAGCTGTCTTTAACAGCTGTTTGCACAGCGCCTATAGCAGATCTTGGTTTGGGCCTCTTAAGTGCTACTGTAATACAGATAAATAATTAATAAAAAAATTATGCACAGCTTTGAAGTTATGCTAGATATCTACATGCCGTGCTGTCAAAGCACATTCAGCAACCAAAGTATTGCAGATATTGGGCCAGATTAACTTCACCTGGGATAGTGACCCTTCTCCCATCTTGACCCACCCTAGGAAGTGAATCTGAGACTTTCCACTGTTGCCTTCCCTCAGGATTTCTGCTAGGAGAGCATCATTAAACTCTGCTAGGAGTTCCCTAAGATCCCAGTCAGCAAAGCCTGATGAGGCTGATGTACTGAATTTGTTCATTTCTGCTGACTTGGCCACTCCCCCCGTCTGGCTAGAACTACTCACTTTTGGCCTGAAGCACGCTGTCTTTCCAACACAAAGGTGATTGCATTTGTTTTGTACTTTGTATATTACAATATGTATTTTATATGCAATTCCTCCTGGCCCTTCTACCACATTCCTCTCATTAAAGAGGAAGCTCAATGTGGATGTTCTCGCATTGAGGGAGCTCAATTTTATGGATCTTCTCTACAGGATGCGCAATACTTCACCAAATAGTCTGTTTCAAGAGGTCAAAATTCCTTGGGCCATCCCAGGAATAATTTTGAAGGCATAGTATATTACAAGAATCAATGGGACATTTGGAATAATACAAACCTGCTTGGATGTTTTTAGTTTTTCCCTCAGGTATTCAACTTCCCTAATTAGGAATTTATCTGCTAAATGATATCCGTTATATTGCTGACTTATTTCAGTCCAAAATGTCAGGAATCATTTTGACATAGTAATAGAAAAAAAAAACAACACAACCCCACCTCTATGTAGGTGCAGCTCTGACATTTCCAGCTGTCTGAGCTCCATGACCTCCAGTTTCCTGCTAAATGTGAGTTGGAAAACATAAAAGGACTATAGAGCCAAATTTTGTGCATTGCTTGGTATTCCAGAATCACCAGCCTCTTGCTCAAATGGAAACAAGGAGGTTTTTTTTGATTGTCAAATAGCTGGTGATGAATAGGCACTAATGATAAGAGACTGTCCTACAATCTTTTGTCATTTGTATTAAAAGCGCAAAATACAGATCTTTCAAAGAGCTTTCCCCTCTCCAGTTTGAACTTCTAAGATTAGCTTCATTGTCTCACGAAGTTGAGTGAGCAGCTCTGTTCCTATTTCAGATCTTAGTCTTTTGTACCAAGAGAAGATTCTAGATGGCAACCTGAAAGAAAATTTTAGGCGATGCCCCAGTTTTGCTATTTTGCGATATGGAAAGAAGGCCTGAAGGTGGGGGTTGATTTTCTGGTTGTTGTTATTTTTTTTAAAATCACAAATATCAAGAATTTGAATTTGGCTCCAGGCACCAGCGTTCCTAGCTGGTGCTTGGGGCAGCAATGTGGAAGGGGCAGCAGTCCGTGTCCTTCAGCGGTCGCAGCGGCATTTCGGTGGCAGGTCCACCCCCTTCAGCGACCGTGGCGACAATTCGGCGGAGGTCCCACCTTCAGCCGCCTGGGGCGGCAATTTGGCGTCGCTGCTTTGGGTGGCAGAAATGGTAGAGCTGGCCCTACCTTTGATCATCCATCAGGGCTTCTTCTCAGTCACATGCTTCTGTCACATGACCTTTCTACTTTCATTCCTTCTACCTGGGGAGGCAGGCTGCATTTGCATAGATAAGACTGAGACCTAACCCCCTTAAAGGGCCAGCTCACCTTGTGATGCAAGCATTGGTGAATTAACCCTCACTTTATCCCTGTGTGGTAGCAGAATTTCTGACCTACAGTCTTAATTACCCTATCCAAAGACATTCTCCATACCGGATTTTATGTGTGTTGCCGCCTGATCCTTTTTAATGGTTAATAATACTTGTATTGATTGCCAATTGATTTAACTAATGAGCAGGGGGTAGTATGGTTCTTGTCCCGGAATCAGGCTACACAGAATTAAAACCAACGAGTTCAATATCTTGTAGGGAACCTGGAGGTGTATGGCAAGAACACTCATACTGTGGGCAAAGCAAAGCCTTGGAGATTTTTGTTAAAATTAGTGAAAAAGCCAGAAAAGCTCCACGCCACAAAACCAGATACGAATAATACAGTACTGGAGATCTCTGTGGAATCGTTCTTTGTATATGCTCTGAAATTCGCACACTTACACCCTTCCTTGAGGGCCTGGTCGTAAGAGACAAAAGGACCAGTCCTGTCTCTGGCATGCCAATGAGTCCAATGGTCCAGGTTCCTCAATGCCCAAGATTGATGGTAGACAACAATAGAGCTGAAGGGTCAAATGATGGTGGTCTGACCTATTATAGGGCCTGAGCACTATCATGAATATTCATGCTAATGCTTAGCCTATTGTGCCCAGATCTAACTCACCTTCATAATATTGGGTGCACTTATCCTATAAATTAGCATATTAATACATATTAATGCTATTTTAACTGATCATATCTGTCGCTTCTTACTCAAGCAGATTTGTGGCTATCACTTTCATGTTCCTGCAGTTGCCGTTTACCGTTAAAATTCCAGCTCCTGCCATTAAGCAAGCTATTATCAGTTCCTCAAAATCTAAGGGTAAACCGTCAGATCATTTATCTATGCCAAAGGTCACAAGTCTACTATATTTATGCTAATTTGCTTAAGTTAATGTCTTGTAGGATACAGGTCTGTAGGTTTCTTGCATTACAACCAAATATAATGAAGGTAAGCCAGCCCTATGGGCTGCCTCCCTCTCTCCGTGTGTGTGTGTGTGTGTGCATGTGTGTGTGCGAGCATGCAATCCAGCTCAGATAATGTTGCATAGTACCTTTTAAAATGTGCTTTCTGATAAGATTCATGAAATTATTTTAAATTATTCCAACCTCATCCAAATTGATCCTATTTAGCTTTTGAGAGCCATGGTGATCACAGCCTGAGGTCACAGGTATGGCAACAAGCCACGAGGTCATCATTTAATGTAAAGTAGACAGGAGAAATCCAGTAATCTCATTAGCTGTTAGAATTTATAACATCAGTGCTCGTAACCTGGCACAGTTCACTGGGCTTGGTTCCTAGGATTAACAAATAGACATTAACATCCCCCGCCCCATTTTATAATTTCAATAAAAGACACTCATTTTATATCAAGTATCAGAGGGGTAGCCGTGTTAGTCTGGATTTGTAGAAGCGACAAAGGGTCCTGTGGCACCTTATAGACTAACAGAAGTATTGGAGCATAAGCTTTCGTGGGTGAATACCCACTTCTTCGGATGCAAGCAGTGGAAATTTTATAATTGTGTTATATTAGTTTGTGCCGAATTGCAAATTTGTGGCAAATTAGTTTGTGACATTCTGCCTTTGGCCTCATGTTTAACACCACACTATGTATAAATTAATACAGCATATAACATGTTCTGTCATGTCTTATAGCTTAATTATCCTCAATGAGTCAAGTACAACAGATATTCAATAATCTTTCTAAGAAAAGTTTTTGGATGCCCTGTGCTGGTTTGCCACTGAATATAAATTTGCCTTCAGATGCTAGTTAGCTTGCATCTTACTCATTTGTAACTGGACATTTCTTACCAGGATAAGTGATGTACAGTTTCCAGATTGTCTTAATTCTGAACTCTGGGAGAGACTGGAAGTCCTGTATTAGTCTTGGATTTTAGTTTGCTACATTGAAGGAGGAGTGAAGAATGATTGAAATCTAATAGAACTTTAATCAGACCAATCCCGAATCACATTTTTCATGATTTTAAGCACTGTTCAATTAAACAACAATTAAAATGATAAAAACTTGAAGCCTGTTTGTCCATTTTATTAAAGCATTGCCATTCATTCATCCAAATTAATTTTAACACAGTTTGGTAATAACACGAATGGGATTATTTACGTGCATAAAGTTAAGCAAATATATATGATTTCAGGATTGGAATCTAAATTTGGAAAAGGAGTCTCACTAGAAATCCCCTCTTGGTGCTAGCTGAGTGAGGGTAGGTAGCTGGTCAATGGTAGATTAAGAAGATGGAGTGATAGCTGTGTGGGGAAAGTTTGTTTGTGAGAGACTGGATGGCGAGTGAGAGGTGAGAAGGGGTCAGATGGAATCATTGCTAGGCAGCTAGTGAGAGGTATGTATGGAGCAGGGAAGTGTGTGTTAACTCATGATAGACACAGGTTTTTCTTTTACATTAGAATTTCAGGTCCACAAAAAGGAAGTTTCTGCCCTTTATTCATTAGAAATGGAAGTAGCAGGAGAGGGGAGGGCACAAGAAAAGCATAAGCAAAAAAAGAACAACTCACATTGACTTCAAAGGGTCTCAGGGCACTCAATATTTGCAAAATCAGGCCTTTTGGGGATCCAAATTATTCTCCGACACTGATTACCCATTGAACTCACCACCAGGCTATGTAGATGTATCTTGCTTTCCTTTTGCCCTTTGTCCTACTCTGGCAGATGAATCAGGCTAAAGGTGAATACCTTCTTCAACTTCTTACATCTCAGCTCTGTTACAATAAATATTTCCCCCTTTACTCCCTCTAGTTCAATCTGAAGTTTGCTCTGCATTTAGACTACTTTATACAGCGTCTCTGTCCCTCCCCATCTCATCCATTCTTCCTCATCAGCTCCCAGATTATGAGGCTATATGAATGAATAATTCATCATAACATTCTCTCCTTTCAGGATTGTTTTCTCAGCTCTAGAAACTAATGTCCAGGTAGAACTAAAGACTAGCAATGGCCAGCCAAGGGTTACTTCCTCTTTGTATACAATGCTATATATATAATCATATAACTGATTGAATTGCTTAAGGAGCTAAAAGGCATACAAACTGATTGCAATTTAAAAGAGAAATAAACTATGATTGTGCTATGATACTAGAGTTCCTGCAGCATTTTCTTCTGTGTACTGTTCATTATTCTGATACCATGTCAAGATTATTGGATTTTTTTTCAGAGGTCATCACTATATAATATATTTCATGTGTTTACACATTTTCAATTTCAAACATTTCCTCATAGCTTTTAACCCCCTTATTATTGGAGTACTCACTTGATATCTGAGTGCAACTCTCCCTCATGACAGTTTGCACATCAAGCTGTTACATTGATTTATAACCCTTATGAAAAAATCCCATAGAACTAAAAAGAGAAACAAGCAGCTTTTTATAGATTTTTTTTCACACTATGAAATTCAATAGGAGAGAGATTATCCTCTCTTCAATGTTGTATGTTTTTGAGTAATTTCTATAGAAACCTATTAGCTTCATCCCTATTAAATTGTAAAAGACTTCTTTCCATATTTACAAAAATTGGGAGAGCAAAAGAGAACACATGACCAAAATAAAATAAGATAATTTATTTAAAACAAAGGCAATTTAAAATGTTTCTGGGATAAGTATTTCCTCTAATAATGTGGACATTAGTTAGGGTGACCAGATGACCTGATTTTATAGAGACTGTCCTGATTTTTTGGATCTTTTTCTTATATAGGCTCCTATTACCCCCAACCCCTGTCCAGATTTTTCACATTTGCTGTCTGGTCACCCTAACATCAGTATATGTTATGATAATTTCTATGATCACATTAATGTGGAAGTAAAGCATGCTTGTTTTTTTTCCCTTACACTGCCACTCGGTAGTCAATGAAATTGTGTCCTGTTGAGATCCTGCTTTCTAATGGCTAAAAAACCTGCTAACACAAATAGCCATCTGATTGTTTTTTAGGGTTTTATTCACTGTTGGAATATACTGACTGAGCCCCAGTAGTTCAAATAAGCTTTGGTACATCACATTTAGTTGTATATTTTGAGGCAAAATAATTGCATTCTGACCCAAGAAACATTTGAGAGAAACTAGGTATATGAGGCAATATCTTTTATTAGACCAATTTCTGCTGGTTAATTCTGCTACTGAAACCTTGGAGCACTGTCCCATTCAGAAAAATAAGAAGATCAACTCAAATAACTCGCTGTGATGCTGGCAGAGCAGCTGCCAGCTCATGCCAAGGCTCCTATGTCTCAACTGAACACTGACAAACACATTGCTGGAATCAGTCTGTCTCACCTGTATGTTATGTGACGGGGCAAGGCTAGATGGTTATAGTAAAGTAATGGGAGACAGATATATTAGCCGCAGGTTAAACAAATCCCTGTTACCAGGATAAGCAAATGGCAGCTGCTCCAGGTCAATTAAGACACCTGAGGCCAATTAAGATCTTTCCAGAAGGCAGGGAGGACAGCTAGGTTGATTGGGACACCTGAAGCCAATCAGGGGCTGGCTGAAACTAGTTAAAAGCCCTCCCAAGTTAGTCAGGTGGGCGCGCATGTCAGGAGCTGTAGGAGGAAGCCATGCTGTTGGAGAGACTGAGCAGTACAAACCATATCAGCCACAAGGAAGGAGGCCCTAAGGTAAGGGTGAAGTGGTTCTTGAGGTAGTGGGGGCTGCTGTGGGGAAGTGGCCCAGGGAATTCTACGCATCCTGTTTCTAAAAAGGCAGCTACCATAGCTGATACTATTAGGGTCCCTGGGCTGGAGGCCGGAGTAGAGGGCGGGCCCGGGCTTCCCCCTTTGCCTCTTCCCCCACCCCACCCCCGGTTAATCTCTGAGACTGGGAGACAACAGAGACTGTGCAAGGAAGGGTAGCTTCTCCTCACTTCCCTTGCAGGCTTATGATGAAAATGGCTCAGTAGGCTGTGACCCTTGCCTCTAGAGAGAGAAGGGCTACTTGGAGAGTCACAGTGAACCTCTGAGGCTAGCAAAATCCACTAGGAAACGCGGGACCCACGGAGACAAGGACAGAGCTTCGTCAGAGTTAGTATTGTTCAAATACATATTAAAGTTATAAGAATTTGTTCTGTGTTTAGACTTTATGAAATACTTGTATATTTCTGTATGCATTAATCATACTTATAAGATCTGTATCTCCTGTTATAAGGTAATATTTAAGGGTTTATTCTGTAACTTGCCAGACAGCAGAGAATCATTAGCAGCTGTGATTGGAACTCCTAGTTCCAACAGGAGGTGTTCTCTCCTGCCCATCAAAGGAGGCCCATGAATACCAGACAAACTATTGTGGAATATCAGAGGACAAAAAAGGCTTTGCTGATTTTCCCCCTTCCTCCCCCCACCAAGTGGAGACATTCAAGTGAATCCTTCCGAACAGGTGAATTTGCAATTTGAAGTAGAAGGGTGACAGGAATAAAAATCCCTAACAGAAAGGAAATGTATCTTTTATGCTGCTTGGATTCTGAGGGGCAAGGGATTTACTAAGAACAAGCAAAAGATCCCCTGTGCTTGGCCTGGGTTAGCCCTAAGGGGTTATATAGAGCTTGCTCATTATAGAAGCTTCTGTTTCTTTTTGAAACTTAAGATTGGAACTCATTTGGGTATATTTAGGTTTTAACTGCTTTAATCTTGCAAATAATTCTTATTTCCTTTCCCTAGTTAATAAACCTTTAGATAGTTTATTATGGGATTGTCTACAATTGTTGTATTTGGTGTGAGGTTTAAGGTGCAGTTGTCTTCATGTAATTGAATGGTCCTTTGGGACTAGGAATAACCTGAATATTATTGTGATTCTTTGGTGTAAGGGGCCATCTATCACAAAGGCAAACTTACCTGGGTGGCAAGATAAACCAGAGTATCCAAGGCTACTCTGTGATTCCATGTTAAGACTGTATATAGTGCTTGAGGAGTTTACACTTGATAATTGATTGGTGAAATGTAAGTACAGAACTCTCAATCAGTTTGGTATGTGCACCCTACTTCTTAACAGCCTGCCTGAGGTTAGTACTCATGCTCTTCAGCCACTGCAGGACAGCTTGATGCTTGCAACTTCCACATGAATTATATAGGGAGACCAGCTGTTCCACATATTCCAGTAGGAACTTCAAAGCTGGAGCAGCAATCTGATTTCAAGACAGACACCACATCTTGGGTACAGTTCACAATAACTAATTTATAAGGCTAAGCAATTTGTTGGAGGAGACAAGTGTGTAGAGAGAAAGTATCAGGAGTAAGGCCTACAACTATCTTGTTTACCTGCTACCTTAACCCCTCAGACTGTCTAACAAATACAGCTGGGCCCCAGTTTAGCCACCTGATTGGCTCAACTGCCCAACTGGCTGAAGGGATCAGCAGACCTGCTCTTAAGACAAGCAGTAGCAGGATGCTGGGCACTCAATGCATGTGCCCACAGCTGCAATCTATTTTGTGATTGCCCTACTCCTAGTCTTGTCCAACCCTGCTCCTGTTCTGCCCAGTCCATTCTATACTGACTTCCTCACTATGGCTCTGACCCCTGGCTTTGTTTCCTGATTGGCTCTGACCTCTTAACTCTGGTTGTTGGCTTTTTGACTCCAGTTCGGATCCCTGGCTCCTGCTTCAACTGATAGGCCTGACCACCCATGTCCTGGTTAGTGACACAATGGCAATAAAGGCGGTGGAGTGAAATGCCAAATGGAACAGTCATACAGTAAACTAATCAGGAAGAGAATATAGGGGTGGTTATGGAAAAATCATTAAAACCATTAGCCTTGTGTACAGCAGCAGTAGAGAGGGAAAAAAGGAAGGAAAGATGGAACACTAGGTTAGATTAGCAGAAGGACAATATAAAAGACAGGAGGTAATACTTAACTGTGATTATGAAGTGCTTAGACCTCTCCTGGAATACTGCCATGCAGTACTGGTCACTCCACTACAGGAAGAATATTACCTCTGATAGGATGCAATGTACAGCTACAAGGATGATATACAGTCTCAAGAACTCAAGTTAAAGGAAAGAGTATAGGAACTGGGTCTAGTCACAGTGAATTAGATGAAATTTTGGGGATTGAACTGAAGCTGATAGAGAATTTTTTTTGCACTGGTGGTTTATAAAAACTAGGTGCCAAAGTAAATTATGGTCCCAGACATAAATAGGAAGCTTGGATAGAACAAATATACAGAATAAGGCCCTGATTCAGCAAAACATTGTAAGAACAATCTCAAGTCCATCCTTATTCAACAAGAGTAAGATTTTCAAGAGTGCCTAGGTGAAAGTCAATGAGCCTTAAGCTCCTAAATCACTTAGGGTATGACAACGCAGAATTTTGGAGTGAGTGGAAGTGAGTCTCAACCAGAGCTGGGCTAGAAAACTCATGCTAGCTCTCTTAAAAATATCTGTGTAGACAACACTTTGAAGCTGTGGCTCAGGCTGGACCTTGGGCTCTGAATTCAAAATGCATCTCGACAGGAGCGGCTCTGTTTTTTGCCTCCCCAAGCACGGCAGTCAGGCTGCCTTCAGCGGCATGCATGCGGGAGGTCCGCTGGTCACGCGGATTCGGCGGCGTTCCTGCGGGTGCTCTGCCGGTCCCGCGCCTTCGGCATGCCCGCCGCCAAATTGCCGCTGAAACCGTGAGACCTGCAGACCTCCTGTGGTCATGCCGCTGAATGCTGCCTGACTGCTGCCCTCACAGCGACTGGCAGGCCTCCCCCTGCGGCTTGCTGCCCCAGGCACGCGCTTCCTGCACTGGTGCCTGGAGCCGCCCCTGCATCTCGAATTTATTTCAGGATGAGAAAATTGAGAGTAGGCCGGGAAAAGAAAAAAGGGCAATTATAATCAAGGCAATGTGCTTATTTCAGAATATTTAATGCTTTCTCCTTTCTTTTTCACTCTGGGTACTTTAAAAAAGCCAACCACAGCACCTTTGATATGGGAGTTGTACAGCTTACCAGGAAAACATATGGAGCAATATTTACAGAATCAGAATTCCTGATACAGGAATAACTAAGGGGTATGAATAAATAATGGAGTTGTGTTGTTCAGTGTCATAAGAACTCTGGGAACATTCTTCATGAAATAAATGCTCTACCTGATTTTTGCCATTCATCAATTGTCTAAATCACTACAGGCTATCTTTCCTCAAATTTTAAGCATTTGCAGCTACTGGAATTGTAAGGTCAATCAAAAAAAAGTATTGCTAACATATCTTCAAGGCTTAATGAATGACTGATACAAATTTGAAAATATACAAGTAAATCAGGTGCCTGGGATTAATTTATTTTAGGGCACAAGGAGAAGTTTCCAGACCTTTACACACATCACTCTCTCTCTTTTTTCAAACGAGAACCTCATCACTCAGCAAAGTACTTGAGGCAAACAAATCAAAGGTAAATGCAGATCTCAGCATCTTGTCTGGGTGATCCACCAACAGCAAATTCAGAAGGTTGATAATCAGATTTGGAGCCTTTCACCTCTGTTTAGCCAGTTGAAATCTAGCCCAACAGCTGTACCTTCTGATGGCTGATCAGTTACCCATGTGAAATTAGTTTGTTCTCAGCCCAGCTTCCTGTAGACAGGTGTCTTCATCCCCAAACCCACCACTACTGGCTATAATTTGTGTACATGTTGGTCATCTCAACAAAAGAAGGGCATCCTTCCTTTCGAGGTCTAGGTCAGGGTTAAGGTATATTGGCAGGGTTGTATGAGAAGCATGCACTGCTGTTACTTTTGTTATACCTGCTCCATGGATTAAACAGAGGACGTCAGTCTCCAGGACTTTCAATTCAGCACTTTTCAGGTGCTCTACATTCTCTCACACATTTATTTATTTATTTATTTATTTATTTTATTCTTTACTTATGCCAAACGAAGCAGAGGGAGAATGTGTCTGTAATATACAGGAGTGCTCCTTGGTTTGTGATGACTTCCTGGGCCCACTTGCCTCCCCAATCCCACTCTATAACCCTCAGCCAATTCCTCCTTGCCTCTCTTTATGCTTCCCTCTGCTACCTGTGTACCTGCTAAGGCTAAGTGGGCCTAGGGCTGCTATCTGGATAAAATCTTATTGGAGCAACAAGCTGTGCTTCCTGGGTAAGTTTTTGAGTAAGTTTTTCCCTGGATGCTGGGAATATTTTAGCCTTGTTTACAGTATATCCTGAACTTTACTCTCTGGTTTAAACCTGGACACTTCACTAATTTTTTTTCCCCATGATAAATATGGAAATCTTGATTCTGATCTTACATATGCCAGCGTAACTCCTTTGACTTCAGGGAAATTACTCCTCGGTCACACAGATCAGACTGAAAACCTCAGAGTACTCTTGTATCACAATCCAAGTTCTTCTGAGACATTTTTGCTTACCCTTTTCTTGGAGAGATGATCTCTGAAAGGGCCCAGAGGTAACATCTGACAGTTCACATCTTCTGTGAATTTTGAATCAGTAAAGGTGAGCTGTTCTTCTGTCTCATATATTCATGATATGTGTATCCAGAGAGAGAGAGAGAGTGTATAGCTCATATCAAACTTGTATGATGTTCTGAGTGTATTCTCTCTTGATAGCTGAATTCTAAAGTTTATCTCACTGAATCTTCTTCCTTTGAAATGTCAGCTTTCTAAAGGCCATATATTGAGTGTGTTTTTTAAATGTACCTGTAAGCAGGGTAGTGATTAGCAAATCTGCAAGATTTAGATGTTACTCGTATCTTACATAGACACTCTCTATTTAAATACTTGAATTTTAAATAACTGATACACTCAAAAGTAGGGCTAGGTGCAGTGGGACACTTAAAACCATCACAATTTTGCCTTAGCTAGGCATGTAACTTTGCCAGAGCGCTTGCAGTATTCTCTACACTATAGCTGGGAGGTATAATTCCCCTCTCAGATAGATGGACATGTGTTAGCTCTGTTTGAGCCAGCACACTAAAAATAGCAGTGTGGCTGCTGCAGCATAGATGGCAGTTCGGGCTAGCTACTTGAGTACCTATGTAGAATCTAGGGTGGGATTTTACTCGGGCTGCTAGCCCAAGCCACTGCCTGTGACATGGTGGCCGCCCTAGCATATGTATGTCTAGCCAAGTTCAGAATCACACCTTCCAGCTGCAGGGTAGATGTACCCTTATTAGAGGGTAGAGCATGGGCACTCTGCACTGCACTGCTGGTTAATTCTGCCCATAGATTCCAGTGCAACTGGCCCCAGAAGGATCACCCCAATTGTCCAGCTAAGTTAATGAAAATTAAACCCATTATTCCACACTGTTTCATATCCATATAATTTTAAAGATATTTGAGATAAAATTGCAAGTTGTTTGAATAACTGATTTTTCATTTTCTGGCAGTTTTGTTTGTTTTGGGTTTTTTGGAACTATCATTTCAGGGTGATTTCCCCCCCCCCCTTTTCCCCCTACTGCAACAACCCAACAAATTTTGACACACATTCACAACATATTTCGTTCAGCTTGATTCTGCAGTATTTGCAGAATTGAGGCCGATATTGAGAACTATGTCATTTGTAATAAAACTGGGCAAAATTTTTTGATGAAAAGTTTTTGCCCAGCTCTGACACAAATAACATATTTCCCAATATTGGCCCAAATCCTGCAAATACTTATGCATGTGCTAAACTTTACACATGTAAACTCCTGATTACAGTCCTAGTTGTTATTTATTGGCAATAATCTCTGTCCCCCTGCCCAATGCCATTAATTTAAAGGAGAGGGGCGGGGAAGATGAAAAAATATTTGAAACTCCAGTGAGAGAGCTTTTCAGTGTGGGAATAGCTGATGCAAGGCTAAGAAACTTTTCCAACAGGAATCCAAGAACAGCAGAAAAACACAATCAATCAAAACCAGTGGAAAGAGAACATTTGAACAATAAAGCTTCTTACACTTCCATCCCGGTGATTGTAGCCACAGTGCACCTGGCTCCAAACAATGTCTGTTCTCTCAAAATGTTTGTCTGGTTAGGGATGATAGATCAAATATGGAGTCAGGAGAAGTTAAAGACGAGCCCGGTGCAGCTGTACAAAACTCTCCAGGCTGCTAAGTTTCTGGAAGAGCACCGTTTAAAAGAAATTCATCTAAATCCCACATTTATTTTCAGGGAAATAGTAGAAAAATAATTATTATCATGGCATGGAGTGAGCCAAACAGTAATCAAGAGCCAACTGCAGGGAGGGATATTTTAGGAGCAAGAACCGAGCTAAAGGAGGTTTGCAAGGAATGCATGCACATAAATTATTAAACTATGTTGTGGCTATTATTCAAACACACTGTGGCCTTTATTAAAACCCGCCTGCTTGCACGGAGCTAGGAAAGCAGTGTTTATCTCGCAACAGCATGATGTTAGGAAGCAGCTCTTGTTGTCAAGTTTAGAGTTTAAACCAGGAATCTCAAACTCAAATCACCATGAGGGCCACATGAGGACTAGTACATTGGCCGGAGGGCCGCACCACTGACACCTTTTCATATAAAGATACAAAAGCCCCCACCTTTGCCCCCGGCCGTGCCCCCATTCTACCCCTTCCATGAGGCCTCATCCCTTCCCTGCCCCCATTCCAACCCCTTCCCCAAATCCCCGTCCCTCCTCCTCCCCTGAGCGTGCAGCTCCCCGCTCCTCCCTGCTCCCTCCAGGAAAGCACTAAGCGCCTGGAGGTAGGCAGAGGAGCGGGGACGTGGCGTGCTGGGGGGAAGGGGGGGGCGGCAGGTGAGGGGAGCTTGGTGGCTACAGGAAGTAACTCTGCATGCCGCATGTGGCCACAGGCCGCATGTTTGAGACCTCTGGTTTATACTCTGACCTTCGAGGGCGGCAATTTCGCTGAGGAGACCATATGTGAAATTTCTTTGAAATGAATGGGCTTTACATCTGTAGAAATATTTATATTTACATCTATAGAAACAAACAATACAAGTTGTTTGCATATTTTATTTACTGCAAAGGTGAAATCTCCGTAAACACAGTCCTTTGTTTCCCACCCTCACAAGAATCTATGGGCCAGATCCTCAGCATAGCTCCCCTGGAGCCAATGGAACTATGCTGATTTACACCAGTTGGGGATCTGGCCCTTAGAGTCTGGCTATTGATTAATTATCTTCCAATATGATTTCATATGCAGCATAGCAACAATATCTTACCAGTGGTGAAGGATTTGTGTGTCATGTTGAAATAATCTCGTTTCAAGCATTTACAAAGAAAAGGAGGGGAAGGAGAGGCCTGTGACTATATCATGGAGGCACTTGCTTTACCATTTAAGAAGCAGCACTAACAAAGTTTTAAGGGGAGATTTGCTCTTCTTCATGTTCACATGTTTCTGCCCCTGTATTGGCCTCCTGAGGCTCATGATGTTAGGACCCTTCCTCCCATCCAATCACTCTTTCCAACACAAAACTGGGTCCCCCTATTATTCTACTAGGTTTCAGGTCTCTAAGATGCTGTTATCTTCAATTCTTGTGAGTTCCCCAGTCAGAGCATCAGAACCCGTGGGACGTGGACAGGGCCGTCCTTAGGCATATGCAGCATACAT
Source organism: Macrochelys suwanniensis (assembly GCA_033296515.1). Classification (NCBI taxonomy): domain Eukaryota; kingdom Metazoa; phylum Chordata; order Testudines; family Chelydridae; genus Macrochelys; species Macrochelys suwanniensis. Next base: position 39,139,024 of record CM065783.1, read on the forward strand.
GGCTCAGTAGGTCACCCGAAAATTTAGGGGCACCTCTGGGTCTTAGTGTCTACCCTCCCGCATCCTTCTACCCTTGTTCTGACTTTTCCTGCAGGCTCCCACAGTTAGCTACTGCAGCCTGGTGAGTCTTCCTCTGGAGGGGATCTAGTAACTTAAAAGTGAAAAAGTGTTCCAGCCTGCCAGACCTATTAGCACAACACTGAAACTGTTAAAGATCCATTTAATAGGCATTTGCCAACCCCCAGGTATATACTGTCAGTTTCTGAATTTACTGACAAAAACAGCTGTGCATTACTGTAATATTTACTCAGAACATGTTAGTCTACAGGACTTTAGTTTAAAATTTGCTTTAAAAATATTTCATTAGAGTGTTGCTGAAGATTATAAAATCATATCTCTAAAAAAATCCTTGCATAGATTTTTAGATGCACAATCTGAGTATTCTCCTTTAGCCTTAAATGCTTGGATCTTCAGACATATAGTTTTTTAAATAAATCCTTCAAAAGACCACCCTTCTCTAAAATGCACATTTTAATTTTAATTACTATAGTACAAAAAACTTGCTTCCAAAGTCTTCCTGTCCTTTCTGTCCATCCTTTTCTCCCTTCACCACCTGTTGAAGAGAGCCCTTAAAGAGACAACGCCCCTTTCCTTCCAAATAGGGAAACTCGTTTGTCCAGCTTTCTTTAGTTCTGACTATTTGATGAACTAATTTTAAGAGAGCCTTCCAACAAAATCAGTACCTTAGTAAGATATAAAATCCTTTGCTTTGCCTAAAATCTTTGGAAACATATTTTTTAAAGTTGGTGAAATTTCATAAACATGTCTATTGTTATAGAGATCACACAAAGTAAATTAGTGTTCTGTTTTTCTAAAAGCAATGAACATTGTTATGAACACTCTAAACCTCTGTGACTGATTAATATAAAATAATGTCTTTGTTTCAGTGAGTTAAATATGTAGTAATCTGGAATGATTACTTTATGAAGGCTTAAGAGTACATTTAAAATATAAAATCAGCTTAGAAATACTAAGAAAATGTAAAACAGAGAAGAGCTGAATCGTGTATTCCATAATATTTAATGTCGTATTCAGCAGTACAGCTGACTTGCCCTTACTACAAAGTTTTTGCAAATAAATCTCTGACAAACTCCAGTGTATATCAAAAAACCTGTGACTGACATTTTTTATTCCCAAATTTAGTGCTTTTAATTAGGTACCTTCTACATGTCCAGTGTTCACCTTCTGGCATGCAGTGGAAAACATGCTCCATTTTCTTTAGAAAGAAATTGCAGAAGAGTGGGTTTTTTTCAAATGTCATTTGTTTCTTTTGGGTTCAGGGATTTGGTTGGAAGGGGGTGATCGGTGAGGGGGAGGGAAGAGAGGAGGGAGACAGTGGGGAGAGACTGGGGCCTGTGGCAGAGCAGGGGTGAAGTATGGGTGGGGCCACAGGGAGAAGAGGATGACAGCAGGTAAAAGCAGGTCGACTCCCACACACCCAGTGCATGCTGCAGTGTCCTTACGCAGGGGCCATATTCACAGAGCCGAATGTGCTGACACCGTGCATTCTGTGTAAGGGAGAGGGTATGGTGGTCTCTGCGGAGAACTGTGACTCTCCGCCACCGTGAGGCGGGCGGGGCGGCTCAGTATCCTTTGCTGCCTCGTCTCTCTTCCCCCTCCCCCACCCCCAGGCTGCGAGCTCGGGCTTCTATTGGGCATAGGGGCACTAGTTTAATAATACTGTGTAGGGCCCCATAAATCCTAAGGATGTGGAGGTAGTACCTGCACAGATCCCATTAATGAAAGAGGCTGAAATCTGATGGAATAGGAACCCCTGAAATCTTGCTATTTGCACATGCAAGCCAGCTTATTAGAACTTCCCTGATCTGCTGAGCACCCATGATGATGCAATAGGCAGGAGTTAAGGGTGGGCCTGAAGTGGGCCTGACCCTTGTCTTGAAGGCTGTCTGTAGCATGGCTGCCTAAGTAGTGGACTGTAGGCAGTAATAGTCAACTACTATTGACTATTGAAGGCCCCCTTGGGGATTCAAATGGACCTCTAGCTCCCTGCTACCCAGACAAGACTCCATCCTCCAGCTGCCCCACCACAGCTTTAGGCTGGGTCTGATTTGTCCCTTGCTGCCTTAAACTCTCTGTGAGTAACATTGATTTTGTTACCCCTTTCCTGGCAAGCTTTTGTTCGGATGCTATCAGCTGGAATAGATTTTTCCCCAGAGGAACAGCTTCAGGGCTCTTTCCCAGATCTTTTTGGTTTTCATCCCCAGAAGTGAGCAGAGTTGCCCTGGGTGAGGAGCAGTTACAGGTGAGCCATAATTATATGGAAGTATGCGGTGATGTTGCCAATTTAATACCTTGCAAGGAAAAATTCAGCATATTGGTAAAATGTTGAAGAAAAACATTTTTTTTCTGAACTAGCAGTTTTTTAATATTACAAAACCATTTGTAGCTGTTAACATTCCAGACAAATAGTAGTACTTTGTACTTGCTTAGGGCATTTCTTGGGAAGATCTCAAAACAAAGTGGTTAAGTATTATCCTCCATTATACAGATGGGGAAAGGACATATGGAGAGGTTAAATGGCTTCCACAAGGTCACACAGGCAGAGCCAAGAGTAGAACCAAGGTTTCGTGATAGACTCATAGACATTAAGGTCAGACGGGACCATTATGATCATCTAGTCTGACCTCCTGCACAATGCAGGCCACAAAATCTCACCCACCCACTCCTGGAATAATCCTCTCACCTATGTCTCAGCTATTTAAGTCCTCAAATCATGGTTTAAAGACTTCAAGATGCAGAGAATCCTCCAGCAAATGACCCGTGCCCCATGCTGCAGAGGAAAGCAAAAAACCTCCAGGGCCTCTGCCGATCTACCTTGGAGGAAAATTCCTTCCCAACCCCAAATATGGCGATCAGCTGAACCCTGAGCATGTGGGCAAGACTCACCAGCCAGACACCCAGGAAAAAGTTCTCTGTAGTAACTTCTAACATCCCATCATTGACCATTGGTCCTATTTACCACTGATGGCAATTAATTGACCTTTGACTAAGATCATGTTATCCCATCAAACCATCCCCTCCATAAACTTATCTAGTTTAATCTTGAACCCAGATAGGTCTTTTGCCCCCACTGCTTCCCTTGGAGGGCTGTTCCAGAACTTCACTCCTCTGATAGTTAGAAACCTTCGTCTAATTTCAAGTCTAAACTTTTGTTGAGCTTCGTGCTATAGTATAGCTCCATGCTTAGTGAGCAGAGCTCTCAATGGCTGGAGTGGGTGTTCTGCAAAGAAGGGAGCCTTGCATGCTTTTTATTCAACAAGAATAGGTAGCATTTACACTGAAACAAGAGACAGTCAAGGACCGTAATAGAGTCTAGTGTATAAGCATGTTAACATTACTTTCAATTTATTCAGTCTTAGTTTATCATTTGTTTAAATAAAATCTTCAGGTATTTCAAATGATGGCAAGCTGGAAATTCGGTTGAAATTCAACGTGACTTTAAAAAGTTTGAGTGCAGGAAAGCATGACCTCCAAACCTTATTTAAAGGGCAATCTATTTGGACTCATGAAATGCAAACTTTACATTTGTTTTTTATATGCTAATATATATTTATGAGCCATTTTAATAAATTCACAAACTCAGAGAGATAGCGCCTTACATAATTTAGTTTAGCATTTGGTGACAGCGTTGCTACTATTAAAATAAACATACAAAATACAATGCAAATATAATGTACCTTACTATAAACATTTTGTCTTGTTCGTATGCCATTTAAATTCTAATAATGTGAGAGTTATAGTTTACATACATGGAATACATATTAAATAAGAACATAAATACAATGAAAGAAAAGTAGCAATGGCATTATGAATTAGCAAATTATTTTGCTTACCTTTTATAAATAAACTGGTGGAACAATGAATCCTTTATTCATCGTTAACATTAAGCCCCCCAAAACTAATCATTTATTAAGATACTGGTTTATTTGTGGGAATGTGTTGCTGATGAGATATTTGCCATACCATTTAGCGACTGTTTTGTAGAAAGCTATGTTCTTTGGGAAAGGTTGAATATTTGGATAGATGGCATGCTGTCCCGATTAAAAACTAGTGCCTTGTGAGCTGAAAAAGCTGTCACCTTAGTACTCTTTTAGTGTTACCAGTAACTCAGATCCCACCCCATCTAACATCCCATCACAGGCCATTGGGCATATTTACCGCTAATAGTCAAAGATCAATTAATTGCCAAAATTAGGCTATCCCATCATACTATCCCCTCCATAAATGTATCAAGCTTAATCTTGAAGCCAGATATGCCTTTTGCCCCCACTGCTTCCCTTGGAAGGCTGTTCCAGAACTTCACTCCTCTGATGGTTAGAAACCTTCATCTAATTTCAAGTCTAAATTTTCTGATGGCCAGTTTATATCCATTTGTTCTTGTGTCCACATTGGTACTGTGGTTAAATAATTCCTCTCCCTCCCTGGTATTTATCCCTCTGATATATTTATAGAGAGCAATCTCATCTCCCCTCAGCCTTCTTTTGGTTAGGCTAAACAAGCTAAGCTCTTAGTGGCCATGTTGAAAGGAATTGTTTCCTGTAGGTTCGTTCTCAAACTGTCTTAGCAGCCCACCTTCAAAAGATTCAAAATGTTGGGGGTCTCCAGCTCACAAATATCACACTTAAATCAAACAGTGGATTGGTTGCAGAAAAGGCAGGTGTCTCACAGTTGTCGGTTCCGTACAAAACAATACCTTTCTAACCTGTTTTTATTCATCTATGGAAATTTGAAAGTAACTGAGCCAAATTCAGTTTTGGCTTAGGCCATGTGCAATGCCTTTAACTCCACCGACATGGCACAGGATAGAATTTGGTCCATGGAATAAAAATTCAATCAAGTGTTTTTTTTGTTTTTTTGTTTTTTACTACGATGAGGACTGTCTGAAAAAGTTAGAAAAACAACCAGGTGAGCCACTAAACTCATCTAAACAAAAATCATTCAGCAAGAAATGTGAATTTTGCCAATAGGCACTACAGGTAACTAGATATTGAAAATACTGTACTAGCATTATTCCAATGGTTGTCCTGTTTCATCTCAAAGGTGGCTGAAGTTTGGTTGTGGCTAGGTGTGACGCAGTCTATTGGTGACTATTGTCTATTGGAGAATGTTGTGGATGTTCTCCCTCCATTCCCTTTACATAAGGGTCAGGCACAACTGTAATCCCGGTACACCCTTGAGCTAGCCAGCATCTCTTCTGGGGTACCAGTTGTCACAGAGTGGGGAGAAAGTGGGGCTTAATTCCTGCATTTTTTTTAAAAAAAGAGAATAAATTGCTCATGCTCAATATTAGCATTGAAGAGACCATAGTTAGGCTTTGTAATTCACTCCTTGTGCATGCTGATGGAAGGGTGTGTTCCTTTGCTACAGTTGCTGCTTAGCTGGAGTCACTTTTTGCAGACTGGGCTAAGAGGGCAGCAGCACGTGTGTTTCTGTCAAGATGCCTGTTTATTTCCAGCTGAAGAAAATGAATGTTTAAAACGTACAGGATATTGTAGACTTCAGTGAAAACAGTGGCGAGGGCCCTAAAATTGCTAGAGCTTCAGTTCTTCCATGATTTTCTCCTGTTTCTGAGAGAGGCAATGGGCCGGATTCTGACTTCAGTTCCACTGGTGTAACCCCAGAATAACTTCATTGAAATGGGTTAATATTAATATTTGAAACATAAGCACTAAGCCAACAATCTCCATTTTAAACACACATAATACTAGGACCCTGATGTTGCTCTTCTTTTTAGGTGTTTTGAACATCCATTAGGCTCTTTATTCCCTGTAACTGCTAAAGCCACTGGCAAGCCATTATTGTTCAATAACTGGAGGACAAAACAGTGGGGAAAAATATCCATCCAGTTCAAAACCCGATACTATTTATTCTTGCCCGTTCTTGATAGGAATGAGAAATAATGACGTTTGTCTTAATCAGGGATTCTTTCTTATACAATAAGTCACTCAAATGTTCTGGTAATGACAGCTTCTTCTCTATTTTTGTATGTAGTCGAAAACTTGTCTCTCCAAACCAGTGCCTAATGAATTGGTGCTGACAAGCCTTGTACTAATAGGCTGTGAAGTCTAGTTCTTCCAGAAACCTCCTGAGACTGTCACTTAGAGTTTTAAAGTACCTCTTACCATTCTTGTCTTTTGCCTCATTCCAGATGAATCCCATAAGTTCACATAAATAAGTGTTTTTAGTTTTAGAAATCCTATACGGCAGATAAAATTGAGGCACTTTAAGGTGCAGCAGTGAGCACCCTGAGCAAACAAGCGTTGAAGGTGCAGCTCCAGATCCCATTGGAAAGGCCATGACATCTATGAAGCCCCTACTAATCCACTTCTAAGGTGAGGGAGATTCGAGGGCACAAAGGCACTGGAATAATTTGTGTAGTGGGGGTGCTGAAAGCTAGTGAACAAAAGTATAAATCATTTGATTGTTGTTGCATCAAGTCATGTGGTGCTATCTTACTTCCAGCACCCCTCAGGGCACTTGAAAGGGTCATATGGTTTGTGAGGGTTCAGGGAGGGGCTAGAGTTGCCAAACTAACCAATTAGGTAAAGAAGACTGGAAGAGCATCTTAACTGGCTCATGCATTTCATTGTGTCTATCACAGTGCACACTGAAATCGATAAGGAACATAACATTTATTTTAACATTGCTCATTTACTTCTATATCCTCAACGTCATTCCGGCAACTCCTGCGACGCCACTGGTGCCAAGTTGTATCGACATTGTCTTTCCCTTGGATCCATCGGTTGTGTGGAGAGGGGGGTTATGCTGCATGGGCAACAGCTGTTCCTCCATATCACCCTGCCCTGGCTTGCACCCTGGAGAGGACACTCCAGCTTCGCCTAAACATTCCCCATGGGCGCATATCCATCGTCTCTCGAGACTAACGGACGCCAACATTTACTTCTGTATTTTTCAACTATTTTTGTCCCCATGGGTAGAAAGAGCATCCATTTAACATGGAGGGACCTGCACATGTAGAGTATGGACTCTTAAATCCAAGCTGCTCAGTGCAAGTTAAAATTGCCTGTATGATTTTTAAATGGCTGAAAACCCCTGTTTGTTTCATGTTTGGCTAACTGAAGAGGAAGGGTGTATTTTAAAAAACAACTATTATAAAAATGCTTTAGAAGGTGAAGAGAAGCTCTGAAAGGTATTTTTGAAAAAAGCAAAAAAGATTTCCTGGGTGGAGGAGGGGGGAAGGAGGTTCAGAATGAAAGTACCATTTCAGCCACAACTGGAAAATGGATCACAGCAAACCTCTGCAAATAGGCCTACAATCAGGGCTGGCTAGCTTTTTGCCGCCTCAAGCGGCTGAAGCAAAAAAAAAAAAAAAAAGCCCTGCCGGAGCTGCCAAAACCACCACCACCAACAAAAAACACTGTTCAAATGTGCCCCCCCAGGAATGGCCAGAATGCCGCCCCTTCAGATGTGCCGCCCCAAGCACGAGCTTCCTTTGCTGGTGCCTGGAGCCGGCCCAGCCTACAATGGAAACTCCAAGCTCCTTAATGTTAGGGGGGGCAAATAGAGCCATGTTAATAAGTCATTGTGCTAAACAAATCATTATAGAACCAGCATTAAATTTAATCTGTGACTGCTAACAATGTTTTCAAATGAGGTATTAAAATATTGTCTCAGTGGGAATGGATGAATTAAAATAAGAGATGAAATAAAAGAATCCTCAGTTTTTAATGAATTACACTTCATTAACAGCTTGGGAAAGAACCCTTGGTTAGATGTACAGCCACCAGTTGCATCCAGGGGTGGCAGGTTTGTATAATTTTTGGTGGTGCCCAGAACAGGTCCAAGTCCCGCCCCACCCACCCCTGCCTAAGGCTCTGGGAGGAAGTTTGAGTGCAGGAGCGGGTGCGGGCTCTGGGATGGAGTTTGGGTGCTGGGTGCAGGCTCTGGGCTGGGGCAGGGAGTTGGGGTGCAGGCTCTGGTAGAGAGTTTGGGTGCGGGAAGGGTGCAGAGTTCACTCGGAGTCGCCTGCCACATGGTAGGGGAGGGTTGCCATGCGTCTCCTCCCCTCCGCAGGCACAGCAGCTGCCTCAGCCTGCCCCCGGCGTTGCTCCTTTGTAGCCGACAGTGGCAGCGGCTGGCGAGGGAGCGCAGCACGGAGCTGCAGGGGGCAGCCGCCAACTGCCCGGGGCAGCCGCCAACTGCCCAGGGCAGGTGGGGATGCTTGGGGGAGGTGATGGGGGTGGCAAGTGGGGCTGGGGGACACTCCGGGGGAGGCATGTGGGATGGCAGGTGGGGTCTGGGGAGACACCCAGCCCTGAACATTGTGTGGAGCCGGGACCCCTGGGCCCTGAATTGCTGGAGCCTGGGCACCACGGGTCCATATAACTCGCTGCCCCTGCATCAGGAAATGAGAGAATACACTAAGAAAATTAAACGCTTAAAAAAAAGGTGGGGCGGAATCATAAAGTCATGAAGTATGCAGGTCAGCCCTATTACTAATCTGCAGTTAGTGACTCGGGTTAAATTTTCAAAGGTACCTAAGTAATTTAGGAGCCCAAATCCAATTTTCATACGTGACTTGGGCACTTAAGAGCCTAAGTGTCATTAAAAGTAAATGGCATGTAAGGCCTAAGTGCCTAAATCACTTTTGAAAATGAGACTTAGGCCCCTATGTCAATTTTGAAAATTGTACTACTTATCCGCAATTTGGGGGGAAATTTTGAGATGCATAGGGGATTTAGGCACAGAAATCCCATTGAAGGCCAATAGGATGTGTGCACCTAAATGACCTAGATGCTTTTGAAAATCACTCCCCCTTAATATTCTGGCCACATTTATGAAATCTCTCAACAATTTTTACATCTTACTACTTTTTGAGGCAAATAAATGCTCCATCCAACATATATTTTTTAAAAACATGAAATGCGCACAGTATACTTCCCCCCCACTATTTTTAGAACTATCCTGTGACTGAAAAATTAACTAGATTTTTAAAAAACCTCATATTTACGAACAGCTTCTGATGAGGTGTACATAGGCCCACTCCTGCAATCAACTCCACAGAGGTGCACGTTTACATCTGTGCGTACCTGAGTGCAAGTTCTGGATCCTTTATGTCCTAGGAATTGATCTTGCACTATACAAAGTCAATAAGAGTTTTCCCATTGACTTGAATGGGAGCAGGATCAAGCCCTTCATGTCTACAAGTTCAATACTTATGATGTAGCCCTACTGAATTTTTTGGGACTCTTCAGTGACTAAAGAGTGTATTCTAGGACTGGCGCTATATTTGATGGAATTTAAAGGCAATCGTTCCAAAGCTTAGCACATGACTGCTTGGAGCTAAAATATTTTTCATGATCATCATTAAATTGTGACCTGCGACATGACAGAGTAATATTTTTATGCACTTCAGTATATATAATATATTCTACTTGTGCAAATTGTCTGTAGTAAGGTTATGTGAGTGCTAGAAGTGATCTGCTCTACTTGTCTTCAATACATTCATTCCCCTATATTTCACTGGATACAGTTATGCACCTCAGGGGTGGAGTTACATGAAAGCTGTGTATATATTTAGGTTGGCATTAATTGTTTCAGTGTGTAAAAGGAAAGTGTATTACAGTGAACAGAGAACGTTTGAGGAATGTATTTCAGGGGCTTGGAAAAGAGCTGCACAACTTATTAATATCTATTATTTTATTTAAATTTTATCATATTCTAAAAAGATGTCTATAGTACAGTTTGGTGGAAGATGGAGGGTTGGAAAGGCTGCATGATATTGAGCTCCTGCATAACACACATGCTAAATGAAGTCTTTTTTCTAACTGCAGTTGTGCTTGGAATTATAGGTTTATGGTAATTTTGTTTTCAGAGAGGAAAGATGCATTGGTGGGGCTTGGTGCTAAAGTGTGACTTGTGGGAATTGAACCTGGGTCTCATCTCCCCTAGAGTGTGACTTGCTGTGTGTGACCTTGGGCGAGTCACTTAGTCTCATTGTACCTAAGTTCTCCATCTGTAAAATAGGTACAATAGCACTTCCCTGCCTTACAGACAGGGCTGGCTCCAGGCACCAGCTTTCCAAGCTGGTGCTTGGGGCGGCATCCAGCATGGGGCAGCAGTCCGTGTCCCGCTGCGGCGGCAATTCGGTGGCAGCTCTGCTGCTGTTCTGGCTGCGACGGCAATTCGGTGGTGATTGCTTGGGGTGGCAGAATTATAGAGCCGCCCCTGCTTACAGAGGTGTTGTGAGGATCAATAAATACATTAAAAATTGTGAGGTCTTTAGATAGTATGGTAATGGGGCTATATAAGTACCTCAGATTGATAGATTCAAATAGTTTAGGAGATAAGCAAGTGTGTTTATGAGTAACTAAAAATAAACCTCATATGAAAGGATTGACTTCAGTATTAAACATTCAAGGCCACTCTTAAGAGTTTGCATGGCTTACAATGCTGCCAACACCAATAGCTGAATCACACTTCCCCCACGTCAAAAAAATATCGTTATCTTCTTTCTTGCTACTCCCTTGTATAGCCTTTTTCCAAAATCATGATTGTACACCAGCCTGTTGTCACATCCAAAAAAAAGTGTTCCCCATTAAACAGCACTCTGTCCACAGGCCAATGGATTTAGTGTGTAATCCACATAAGTTAGTCAGTGCCTTTTGATATGATAAGTCACCTCAGAAGTGACACACAAGAAAGCGGTGTGCTTTATCCAAACTGTCAAGTAGAGGCAGGATATCTTTGTAGCTGAATGAGTGGTGACAGAATTATTCTTGTACTGCTTTCCTGGGTGAATGAATTCAACATGCTGGTCCTAATATTACCTAGAGCTAGTACTCTCCTTGGCATCTAAGAGCATTGTAAATCAAACCAAGTCCAAACATTCAAGAGCTCTTGAGAGCACTCCACAGCTGGATAAAAAAACATCATGGTACAACAGGTGCTGCTTAATGGAGGAGTTCCTTGGTAACAAAAAATGAATGGTGACATTGAGGCAAATACTAAAATGCATCAGGGACGGGCAAACTGATCTGTCTGCCTCAAGGTAAATTATTTCTAATAACGCTACAGCAGCTCGTTTTTACCATTTAGGAATATATGTGAGATGATTAATGACACAATCCTGGGTGGTGCTGACCACCGACAACTTCTGCCGAAGCCAGTGTGAATGCAGCAGAGGAAAAGTTAGGTTCAAACACTGATGAATCTGCCCCAGAGGGAGAGTTTATAATAAAAGAGAGAGAAGAAATCAGTGGGAATTGATGATGTCTAAGCACCTTGCAGGAATGGACCCTAAGGGCTGGTCTACACTGGGGTGGGGGGATCAATGTAAGGTACGCAACTTCAGCTATGTGAATAATGTAGCTGAAGTCGACGTACCTCCCTCGACTTACCTCGCGGTGTGGACCCTGTAAAGTCGAAGTCTGGCGCTCCCCCGTCAACTCCGCTTACTCCTCGCGCCGAGCTGGATTACCGGAGTCGACGGGGAGCACTTCCGGGTTCGATTCATCGCGTCTAGATGAGACGCGATAAATCGATCCCCAGAAGATCGATCGCCACCTGCCGAATCGGGCGGGTAGTGTAGACTAGCCCTTAGTAAGCGGAACATAATGGTCCCTGCTGCTTTCATTCTCTCCTCTTCTCTCTTTCCCATGTTATATTTTCCCATTATTTTTTCTGCTTTGTATCCTAACCTTTATCTGAAGGGCATATTCACAAACAATTAGAAAAAATGTGACTTTCTGTGATGTTCTTAATTCTTCTTCCAAAATTGTGGCATTATTTTGAAGATCTGGGGAGGCACTTTTGAGGAAAGAAACTTGAAAAATAATGGGCTTAATTCCCCAGTACATTACTCCAGTTTTATACTAGAGTAATTCCATTAGAGCAAAGCAGTGGTGAATCAGGCCCAGGGTTTTCAAATGCTTCGTTACTCAGGCTCTAGTTCAGCAACGTACCTAAGCATGTGCTGGTTTAAGCACAAAAGCAGTCCCATTGAATGTAATGGAACTACAAGCCTGCATAAAATTAGTTATAGGCTTAAGTATCATGCAGAGTGGAGGCCTCCAACTTGTTTGCAAGATATGAATGAAACCTTGTCAATGGGTCTTATTTCTGGCATAAAAGTTTAAACTCTATGCAAATAATTGAAAATAATTTCTGTACCTTGCCTGACTTCATAATTTGTTTGTGTCAGAATATAAGCAAAAAGAAAGATTAATCTAGCAGTTGATAAAAGTCGGTGTTTGGTAGCACTAGGTAGTCATCAGTGTGCCCCACCCTGGCCTTTCTCCCAGCCATTAAATTTTCCCTTTTCCACTCTCTGACTAGTAAGCTGCAAGTCTAAAACAATATGAATCAAATTAAGGTTGTATGTGGTATAAGGCTCATTTCCTTATGGAGAAAAGGGAATGAGGCTGATTTAGAATATGCTCTTGTGTAGCAAAGTTTTCTCTCTCAAGTTCAGGCTCAAAAGAGACCCAGTCATGCTTCTATTGCAAGTCAGCTTCCCCTGCTGTCTGACTGCATTAGTCCTCATAACACCTGTGAACTGACACCTCATTATGTCCAATTCTCCTGTGAGTCATGTCTCTGCTTGTATGACTCAGCATTCTCTTAGTCATTTCTGTGTATTCCCAATATATTGCACTAACCAGTCAAAATCTTGTGTTTATTTCACAATTTGGCTCTAACAGGATGGACTCATTAACTGATATGGTGGATGGTACTATGACAACATTTGCAGGAGACACACAGTTATTAATTTAGAGAAGATTTAAAAAAATCTAGAAGGACTGCATAGAGCTAGGTGAATAAGCTGCACCATGGCAGATGAAAATCAGTGTTGATGATAGCAAGGTAATACACACTGTAATAAATCATTTGAACTACTCATTGCTGGGTTCCAGATTTATTGGAACTAGCCTGAATAACGACTTGATGTGGGGGAGGGAGTTGTGGGGAGCTTAATATTAGCCTTAGCTCAATGTGCAGTGGCAGTGAGACAGGCAAACAGAACATTAAGATGGAACATGACTGGGAGAGAAAACAATAGTGAGAATATTATGATGCATTATCTAAATCAGTGGTATGCCCTCCCACAGAATGCTGCGCTCAGCCTGTGCTTTTTAGCCAACAGAGACACTAGGGCAGGGGGTGTCCAACTTATGGCTCCGGAGCCACATGCGGCTCTTCAGAAGTTAATATGCGGCTCCTTGCAAAGGTGCTGACTCCAGAGCTGGAGCTACAGGTTCCAACTTTCCACTGCTCAGTCCCGGGCCCCGCCCCCACTCCACCCCTTATCCCAGGGCCCCCAACCCTTCCTGCCCTCTCCCCTGAGCCTGCTTCACCCTTGCTCCTCCCCCTCCATCCCAGAGCCTCCTGTACACTGCAAAGCAACTGATCGCAGCGGGCAGGAGGCACGGGGAGGGAGAGGCAGGTGCTGATCGGCAGAGCTGCCAGCGGGCAGGAGGTGCTGGAGTTGGCGAGGTGGGGAAGAGGGGCTGATGGGGGCTGCTGATGTATTACTGTGGCTCTTTAGCAATGTACATTGGTAAATACTGGCTCCTTCTCAGGCTCAGGTTGGCCACCCTGCTCTAGGACTGGGATATTTTTCTGTAAATGGAGTTTATTCCATAATTTATATTATAAAGTTTTCTTGCACCTTTTTTTGAAGCATCTGACATTGACCAATAGCTAAGACTAGTTGGACCAGTAGTAATTCTTACGTTTCCTTATAATCCCTTGTGAAAGGTAGTTTCTGGCTCCTTTACTCTCATAATATATTGATACATAAAGTCGATAGACTAGCAAATGGTTTCATTGAGAGAGTTAATCCCAGAAATAATTGGTTTGCCCTGTGATTTGTGTAGTCTGCTATACATCCTGGGTAGTACAGTGCCTTCCTATAAAGGGGGGGAAATAAAAATTACTATTCAACAGGAGTGGCTGGTAGGTTTTCTGGGTGTCAGGGTACATTATACACACTATAACTGCTGCTTCCCAGGAGCAGTTAGGAATAAAATGACATTACATAAGAATGGCCATATTGGGTCAGACCAAAAGTCCATCTTGCCCAATATCCTTTCTTCCGACAGTGTCCAATGCCAGGTGCCGCATAGGGACTGAATAGACAGGTTATCAAGTGATCCATGCCCTGTCGCCCATTCCCAGCTTCTGGCAAACAGAGGCTAGGGACACCATCCCTGCCCATCCTGGCTAATAGCCATTCATGGACCAATCCTCCATGAATGTATCTAGTTCTTTTTTGAACCCTGTTATAGTCTTGGCCTTCACAACATCCTCTGGCAAAGAGTTCCACAGATTGACTGTGCGTTGTGCAAAGAAATACTTCCATTAATACTCTCATCATCATTGTATTTATCTGAAATACCCCATTATGTTTTTGTCATAGCATTACTAATATTGTGCTGTATTTTCAGCCAGGATGAGATGAAAATAGATCAGCTGTTTGAGAGATGGGATGTGCATTTTGGAAAAGTGCAATGTACACCTCTATTTGCAGACACACGGATTTACCTCCCTGAACTGAAGTCTGCTGCACTCTCAAATGCTGGCTCTCAGTATTCCAACTCAAAGTTGATTCTGTCAAGTGCGATCTGATATTGGATAATGTGACTTCTTGAAGTATCTGTTTAGGAGACGATTGTGTTCTGCTCAGGAGTGGCACCAGCTTTTTTGCCGCCCTAGGTGGTGGCAGGAGAAGCTGCCACTGAAGTGCTGCCGAGGACCCTGGCGGCCGAAGAAGCTGCTGCCGAAGTTCTGACGAGGACCCAGGTGGCCGAAGAAGAAGCCGCAGAAGTGCCGCCGAGGACTCCGGCGGCTGAAGAAATGCTGCCTGAAATGCTGCCCCCCAAATCCTGGCGCCCTAGGCAACTGCCTAGGGTCGCCTAATGGTAGCGCCAGCCCTGGTTCTGCTACAAAGGTAAATCTAATCTAGACAAAATTCCCAGTGGTACCAATGTAGTTAGTGCTTACATGCTTAAATGGTCTTAAGATGGTGCAGAAATGCAGGCCAGTGTCCTTCTGGACCTGAAGGAAATGTTCTAGATTACAGTGTGGTGTTCAGATAGCCATGCCAGCCAAGCTGTTGCAGCTGGTGGCAGGGAAGCACCTCCTTGTGGTACGGTGCTGTGTTGTGAGCAGGACTGGCTAATATGGCCACAGTTTATGGTGACCATCCTCTTTCCATGCCCATTGCTTCAGGCAGGACTCCCTCAATGTTTCAGCTGAGGCAGTGCACAAAGATGGGTACCCTGTCACACACAGTATGAACCACATTAGCAGTGTTTAAGGAGAGAAGCTAGGCAGCCAGTCTAATATCATCTCACCTCCAGCTGGTTCAAAAGGTCTTTGGTAGTGCATGATTTATTGAACTCTCTTGTACACAGTATGGCTGCTGCTGCTGCCACCAGTATGTAGCCTAAGCTGAATAGTTTTGCAATTTGAATTAAACTACTTTGTGCAGCTTTATGGGAAACATGACAGAGGTATTCAAAATAAGGTTTACATTGGATTGACTTCTTCCTCTCTTCCAGTCTCATAAGATTCAGTTGCACTCAGCCGCAAACCCAGGCCGGGGATAAAGGGTCTATAAGAAGCCCCTTCGCTCCCCTGGATGGGCTAGCTCTGTCACCAGACCCTGAGGGGAGGAGCAGGGAAAGCAGCCACCGCTGGGTGGCTACTTCACCTCTTGCACAGGTTGCTGAGGACAGAGTGGAGACTTGGTTCCACCCTTCCCACTGCTTTGGCCAGCACAGCTGAGTTCTGTGGATGGGGAAATGATCTGTGCCAGGAAAAGGATTGGTGCCACTTACTTCCCCACCATGGAGCAAAGGGCAGGCAGGCAGAGACTGAACTGTGCAACCCTTAGAATCACCATTTGGTTCCTGCCCTGCTCCTATAAGAGTACAGTTAAGTGCTGCTCCTTACATGGATTGCAAGATGCTGCTCCTGCCTGTATTTCTCTAACTAGGAAATGTTATTGAAGCTGACTAGTAAAAATACAGCATGAATAAAAGGAGGTACTTCTTTACACCATGTGTAATTAATTGTGGGATGAATTTACTCCCACAAGTAATCAAGTGAAAAAGTTTAGTTGGATTTAAAAGTGGTCTGTATGGAGATAAGTATAACATAGATACCTGGACTTAAGGTACAGTGGTATGTGAATCCAAATGATAAGACATGCAAACTTTAAACTCCAAAGAATAATGAGAGTGGAAGCTGGGAAGGCATTTTCCCCCCTCTTTATGAGCTTGCACAGCTGTTTGACATTATTTAAATTGAGAAGAAAAGGTGGATATTAGTCCAGAAATGTACTGCAGGGAGTTTTTCAGGGGATTTATGAGTCCTTTGTGAATATTGCTCCCCCAGATTGTAGAGTTTGCATGATTTCCCCACATTTGAAATCTGATAATTATCCCTGCTAGAGATGACCTGTCCCTAGGGTTCAGAAAAATACTTCTGAAGACAACATTTTGTTGCCTTGGGAATAGATGTGATTGCAGCAGGTACTTTAAAGTAAATTTCCTAGGCTCTCCCAGACCCACATAAAGGCTCTGTACTTCAATTTCAATTGGCCATAAGTTATATTAGTATTCTCACTATGAGCTAGATGTGGTTGGTCCTTATGTGAGCTAGGGGAGGGGAGTACAACTCTCCTCCCTTTCAATACACCTCTATGGTTCCCCCTCCTAATCAGCCACAGTATAAGTTGTTGTGATTGGGGGAAATCAGAGACTTCCATCTATGTGCACACGGGGATGGAAGAGACTCAAAACAGGCAGAGCAATGACTTCCCGGCTTCCTTTAACACCCACCTCTAGAGGCGGCTTGGGTGCATTAGTGGGAACAAGCTGTATCATCCAAATTCACCAGGGAACACATAGCTAGGAAAGAATTGTTCCTTCCTGAATCATGCTCTTTCTGATTGTTCCCCATAGGCACTGGAGCGCTGCACCACACCCCATTTGGGCCAGCTCTATCCTTTTCAAGAACAAAGCATGAACTTTTCCAGAAAATGCTGTTACTGTCAGTTTGTTTGCCAGCGGGTG
Source organism: Macrochelys suwanniensis (assembly GCA_033296515.1). NCBI lineage: Eukaryota > Metazoa > Chordata > Testudines > Chelydridae > Macrochelys > Macrochelys suwanniensis. The sequence goes on from CM065783.1 coordinate 39,156,147, forward strand.
CTGGTTATGAGAAAGCATGTGTATTTAGATGGAAAAATCAAATGTATACCCCCAACCAGTCCCTCATCTCTCCTCTCTGAAAACACGTGCACCGCAGTATATGGTGAAGGGGATTCTCTGTGGGAGCCCTGTGCTAAACTATTGGCAGCATATCCCCATGTCATGCCAGTGACTGCTTGTGGTGGGATACTAAGTTGGATGGCCCTTTGTTTTGCTCTTCTATGACAAGAATAACATTTGTCTAATTAAATGGCTTCTCTCACACACTTGTGCTCTAAGAAGGGAACCCCTCTGGACTACTTGGTCAGTTCTGAGGGGAGCACCTCTCTCCATATATGCTGTTCTTTATTTAATGTTTATTTTTTTGCACAGGCTTCCAGCTGCTGCTGCCATCTGTCTTCTGCCACATGGAGTCGACCCCACTTGAAATGGCAGGTGGCCTTGGTGACTGGCAGGAGCTGCTGTGGTGAAGATTCAGTGCTGCTGGGGACAGGTAGCCCAGCAACAGGAAAAGGAAACCTATTAATAATTGCTTGTCAGGCAGGGTTCAGCAGGTGGCCTGTGTGTTTGTCCCTTCAGTCCTGAATCTAGTTTTCTGTATCACAAGTTGGCAACTTGCTGTTGAGAAAACAGGGATACACACATGTGAGCCAGAGGTCCAGATGTTCATTGCTCATATCTGCTGGTAATGGGGGTAATGGCCATAACAAAATGAGAAGAAAAGATAAAAATCACACAGCTCCCGTCACATTCTCCAATAGAGATTTCCTGTTTGAGCTGTATGCCCCTCCACCCCCTTGTTCTAAGGGCCCCTCTGTAGACAGCATTATATTTTACAATGGTAGACTCATTCACACCATGCTCAAAGTGCCTTTGGAAAATAGTTGCCCTCCTGGCCCCATATGACCTCTACATCTGGCAGGGAATTTAATTTAATCTTCAGTACATTAGAAAGAGAGAGAAAAGCCAATGGTTTGGAAAATGCCAGAAGAAAATATATTAGATCAAATGGGATCAAGTATGGCTTTATATATCAGTGTGGATTTTTATTTTGTATGAATCACATACATTTATCAAACTTTGAAAACACCACACTTTCCTGCTTACCTCAGGGCAAGCCGCGGGGTAGCTTATTGAGCAGTTTCTAAAGAGATGTGCTCTTTTGTTGCACTCTTTAATATAATCCCCTTTGCAATGTAAGGAGGCTCTCCTCGCAAGATAATGCAATTTCCATACACACAGTACCATGAAGGGTCACTTAGTGATCCATAATTTTATTCACATGGACTTCTATTATCATATCAGAGCTTTTTACAATGCAGTGTTATAGCCTTGTTGCAGCAATATTCTTTTCTTAAAAATCAGTGCATTTTATTTAGTCTTAAAGAAAACCCAGTAAACATAGTGGGCTAGCTTCTCAGATAGCTCCAGTGATTTTAACCCGTTTGCACCAGTTGAAGATCTGGCACAATATGTACTGAATCACAGAATAAAGTCAGGGAAGAAAATTCCCTTTCAGGAAGATGAAAAGCAAATAAACCCGTGTACAAGAAATTTGGAAAATGAGAAGTTATTGAGATACTCTCTTGTCAAAATTTGCCCATTTTAGGTTTTGTAAAACTAAGTTTTAACTAAGACTAATAGGAAACATCTATTTATCTTCTAATTTCACTAGAAAATAGACTTCGCATGCAATATTTGCAAAGACCTATATGTTGCAGCATTAGTGTTGAGAACAAGAAAGTAACATAGACTAAAAAACTGACTCTGAGCACAAATCAAACTGGCTAGCCCATGTTAGTTGTCCAAAGTGATAGAAATGTGAACAATGAACACACTGCATAGGGATTGAAGAGTAAGACCCAAATCTGCAACAGTTCAACCATGCACAGCTTCACTGAAGTCAATGGGGCTCCATGGGGGCGTTAAGTTCAGTATGCCTAGATCTGATTGCACTCAGATATTTTGGGAAAGCACATGGTATAAGAATCTATATAGAACACAGTATAATAGAATTGCAGAATAGGGGTCTAAATTAGCATTCAGATACCACAGTGACTGCTTTATAATTGCCTGCCTTAGACAGTCAGGAGAACAGGAACATTTGCTCACTTCCATCCAGATTACATACCATGAATCCACCAAGTCCAAAGAGGGGTTTTCCAGTTCTATCCATCTCCTTCCCCCACCCCACCCAGCAAAGCCTTAGTTCTACAAGGTGCCAATGTAGTGGCTCTATAGGCTATAGGGACATTGGAGGGATGGTGCCATAAAGCTGTTTCACCCTTCCATTCTCCCGGTGCTACTTCCTCCTCCTTCTCCAGCAGAAATGGAGAGATCACTGGGCCCCTTGAGATGGTTTCTTTAATATTTATATTTGAACATTGAAATGGTCACTTCCATATGTCTGATGTTATCAGACATCTAATGGCACCGCATCCAAAGGATATGCCCTGAAGTGGGTGTGGGCAAGGCTCTGGTACACAGAGTGAGCTTTGGAAACCATGAAAAATGCTTTTTATAAAAGTATTTTGATGCTGGCAAACATGTATCTGTGTTGCCCTTGGCTTAGCTGGTAAAGACTGTAACAAGTTTGGAAGACATCAACTCCTGGGGGGCGGGGGGGAAATGCAGTTCTCCCTGGGACCAAAGAAATATCTTTTGAAGAGAAACTAACCCTCTTCTGTTTTGTTTTTGTTGTTGTTGTTGTCAGTTACGCTGAGCACAAGCTGAAGGATTTGAGAGAGCAGCACCTCTGGGAAATGATGGTTTATCACAGATTCCAAAGGTGGATGGCAAAGATCTGACTTCAGGCTTGCTTTAATCACAGAAACACCCAAAGTGTCATTGCCAGTGGGGAGGTTACGTCCCAGGCTCCTAACTGTATAGTTAACCTTCTTACCTTGAGGAATGGCTGGCAGGCAGCTTGTCAGCTAGTGTGGGTAAGATAGTCAAAGAGCTTTGACAGCTGACAGTGAAGGGGAGAGGGTAAATTTTCAGTGCATTGTGTGAGGTAAATTAGCAGAGCTGTGCAAAACTCAGAGGGTTTAACTCTCTGGTTTTGCTTCACAATGCTCAAGTTTCATTATAGTTTTCAGAGTCAAATAGGGTGACCAGACGTCCTGATAAAATCGGGACCGTCCCGATTTTTGACCATTTGTCCCGCGTCCCGACCGATGGTCGGTCGGGATGCCTTTTTGTCCCGATTTTCAGTCTTCTTCGTTTTTTGTTTTTTTTTTTTGCTTCCAAAGCTTCCGGCGGCAGAGGCTTTTCCGTTTTTTTTTCCTTCCTGCTCAACAGCTTCCGGCGGCAGAGGCTTCCGGCGGCAGAGGCTCTTCCGTTTTTTTGTTTTTTTTCTGCTCAACAACTTCAGTGGCAGAAGCTCTTTCGTTTGGTTTTTTTTGGGTGGGAAGTCCCGATTTTCGGGTCTTCTCATCTGGCCACCCTAGAGTCAAATAAATCCCAAAATCAAAGTGAGCCACAGTTAAAGCCCATTGAGTCTCCACCCAAAACCAGAAATTGACTGTCCACTTCAAACTTGGCCCAGAGTTACTTGACGCTAGGCCTGAAAGGTGCATGAATATTAGGTAGCCTGGCTTGAGTTTTACATTTGTAATAACACCTTCAGTTTTATTATGAAAGTTTCATGGAACTCTGCAAACTAGTCTTGCAACTCTTGTTCTCTTTGGTGTATCTTTGAATGTGTACAGGATTTGCCCACTTTTAATATCCTGAACACTACAATAATTATTTCCATGAAAGCAATCCTCTCCTCTTTCTTGATTTTTTTCCCCCTGCCATCCCACATTGGTAATATCTCAGAAACATAGGTGCTACTAGATTAGTTCATTAATATTGTGAAATTTGCTGTTGTACAATATGAGCGAATGTGACTGTATGAAAAAGTGAAGTGACCTTTTAGAATCTCTGATGTGTGAGAGAATTAAGATTTGTATTGTTATTTATTTATAATTCAACATCATAATGACACTCCTCAAAACAAATAAAAGATTAACTTCGTGTTCAGCTGAGCTGTGCTTGTTGCATGGCCTAAGGAGGAAGGGGAAGATACAGTTTACAACTTCTAAGCCACCTTTATACTCCCCAATCCTGGAGAGGGCTGCGAGTGGGGCTGGCCCCTTTATAAATTAGAGCAGATTATAAATTACACTATCAGGAATGGTCTCCTAGCACCAATCAATCTCTCTCTCTCTCTCTCTCTCTCTCTCTCTCTCTCTCAATTTAACTCTGTTAACTTTGGTGTAATTGCTGCTGATTTATACCAGTGTAAGTGAAATCAGAATCAGGTCCCATGACTGTTTAACTCTTTTTCTTTGTAAATGTGGCTAGTAAAAGGTGCTACTGTGAAAATCCAGGAGCACTCATGGCTCCAATTGTTAGAACTTCCTGGTTGGTCTATATCCAAATGCTCCATGTTCATGAAAGGCACAGGTTATCTTTAGTTTTTTCCAGCTTAGCTTTAATAGCAGCCAGGTAAGACACTGAAACACTAGGGAATGACAAAAATAAACTTAAATTACTTTGAGTGCTGAATACTGTATAGTGTGTCGGTGATATTATACAGATACATATATCTTCAATTTAAAGAAGATACATCAGGAGAAAAGGTCAAATCAAGTAAACTGGGACTTCATATTCTATATTTCTTTAGATGTGCTTTGGTGCTTTATAAAATCACTTTCTGCTATAGACTGTTTTCAAAAGACATCCTGAAGATCAGACTTCATCAGATAGAAAATGAGCACTGTTAAATGTAGCTCGTTATAAAAGCTACATAATTATATCCGGAGAGTATTGGATAATGTGTCCTTTTGATATAACCACATCTAAAACAAACAGTTATCTAACTTTTATTGCCAAATGAGCAAAATCGCAAGGGAACATTTGATCCTGGCTTATGTACCTGGTTTTGTAACTGTATCTGAAAGGAAATAATTTAGGTCTTCATTAAATTAATTAATCTTATTCCCTTTCTCATTCTGCTATTGATTAAATGAAAACCAAACAAATTTTAACTCTGATTAAAAAAATCAATCTGTGTAATCAGATCTTCTCAGCTTACATCAATATTAAAAAAGGCATAAATGTAAATAAAAAATAACATTAAAATAAGAAATAAAAGACTGAAACATATCCCATGCTTTGGGATTTTTTCTGGTGCTCTGTATAAAGGAAGTCTTCCAATATATCCAACATTACACAACACATTGCGTCAACTGTTTGCTTCTTTGGATTGGAGATAGATATAACAGACAGGGTACATGCCACACTTTTAGGGCCAGTTTGAGCCTGGTCTTTATATGGGCTTGCATGGTGGGGACATTCAGAAATGCGATGGGCAAGATATCTTCCTTCCTCTTAGAGGAGTGATCTTTAAATGAGAAGTGTGCATGTGGGCGCTCATGTGCATCAGAGCTGGTCTAAAATCAGCATTACTATCCTACAGGCTATTCCGATATTTTGACATTTGTTGTTTTGACATTTGTTTTTGTCCTTAATTGGGACAAAAAGTCAAAATATTGAACTGTTTCATGTAATGAAAAGTTCTGAAAATTTTTGATTTGGAAATATCGAAACGTTTCATTTCAGCTCAATTTGACATTGAACGGTGCCTGCCAGAGCTGCCTCAGTGTCATAGGAGTTGTAATTTGGGTGCTTCATGTCCCTGTTTTCCATTGGGCCGGGGTCCCTGGATGATCTATATCTCCCATGATGCACCATGTCACAAGACTCTCTTGATGCACTCTGGTGATTGAGCCAGAAGGGAGACTGTGCTACTTCATGGGAGGTGTAGAAGCGACAAAGAGTCCTGTGGCACCTTATAGACTAACAGACGTATTGGAGCATAAGCTTTTGTGGGTGAATACTCACTTCGATGGATGGCTTTCTTTGTGCAGCTCTTTACATGGAGCTCTCAACAGTACTTCCCGTCTTAGAAGAGCCAGGCACTATTGCAGGGAAGAGCATGGACTACCCCTTTGTACCGCCTTTCCCAGGAACACACAGCACCCTGATCCCGAAGGGAAGGCCAAAGAGTATCCAGAGTTCAGCCAATCCTCTCCTTCTGCACTGGCCTGTGGAGTGGGAGCCACATGGAGGACAAAGTATGCTGCACCTCAGAGCACAAGGCATACAGCCCATGTATGCTGGGAACCTCCAGGAGGCATTCTAGATTTCTCCTGGTACTCTGACTGGGCAGAATTGCCCCCCGCCCCTCAATTCCCAATGGAGAGTTGTACTTTAAAGGCACAATCAAGCCCTTAATCAGCAAATTTCTTTTCTGCATTTAGAAAATGATTTCCAAGTGCCAGAAACTCATCCCTCAGTTCTATAAGCCTCATTCACATAATACCTTACTTACAATAGGGGACTGCTTACATAATAAGGTGCCATTCAACCTAAGCAAGGGTGACAGAATCAGACCTTCAGTGATCCCACTCCAGTCACCACTGGTTAGTTGCCGTTGAATATATCAGCTTTACAATTGTGGTTAAAGATGAAAAGTTCTGCGGGATTCGGTGTTCTTTAGGAGTGTACATCAGTACCTACAATAGGCACAAAACTATGAATCAGTTTGGTGTCAAGAGTTTAGCAATAGTAGCTGTTGTTCCACCAGATATGTACATCATCTCCCATGTTTGTCCAACATTGCATTTCAGATCATAATTACTAGTGGTTCTCAGTCTTGCAGACCTAACTATTAAATGTATTTCACATACAGAATTTCCTGCTCTGTTTGATTTTGTTAGGCGATATTCACCTCATGTTCAACTCTGTGCAGTCCAATGCACTTACACCATAGATTAATCTCTCATGTATTTCCATATTATACGTTGTTTTCCTGACCAGCTGGGTGTATTCAGGCACAACCAAGAGAGCATTTATCAGTCTCATTTAAAATTGCATGTATGTAAGGACTGTAAAATTGATAGAGATTCCTAGTGAATTAAAGAAGGAAGTGTACTATAAAACCAGCAGCTCTTCACAAACAGCTTCATTATATTTTCCTTTGTATTTGCTTCATTGTATTTTCCTTGCCGCCCCCTGGCCCCCAGTGAAATTAACATTAAGAAAACATCATTTATCCATGGGGGGAGAGGATTATTAGTCCAGCAGAAATCCAGGTAAATTCATTTAAATATTAATGAGAGGAGTTCATTTTGTTATTTGATCACAGCATTTCAAGGAGACAGATGACCTTAATTTCTCATTATATGAATCAAAAGTTGCCCCACATTCTCAAAGTCCCAGACTTTAGCATTACTTGGCATGGAGACCAATTGTTTTTCAGCATGGAGTTAAATTTATATAAATGGAATGCAACGCAATCAGTTTTGCCTATGCAAAGTTTATTAATTTCAGAGCTCTTGAGAATCATATGGCGAAATAGGTAATTTTGCCTGTTGCTTACATTTGAATGATTTTCCAGTGAGTTTGTTTTCCCTGGGAAAGAGACAAAATGTTTGGAATCCTGTCACAACTGAAACACTCTTTTGACTTTGTTCCAGATATATCAGCAGGATCTTCATTTTCAGGAAGGCATTCTGATCAGAAAGCAAAGATGTATTAAAGCACCCTCTAGTGTTACTTTAGAAACTTTGAAGGAAAACTAAAAGAACAACCAGAGTTGTGGAAAGTTCATGTTGAGGGTGTCACTGTAAAATAAATGAACTATTTTGAAAGAGAAAAAATACTCCCTGGAATAGGCACAGTACAAAATAGTGGAGAAGTGGAGAGTGTGAAGATGAATCAGTGAGGGTTTTTTCCCCAAGTCTTTTGGTGTATGTAAGGTCTTTAACCACTATTCAGATGTGTTGAAGAGAGGGCTTAGGTATACTATTTCAATTTTGTCCAAACTTTAGGCTGTGATTTTCAACTTGCTAAGGGACTGAGGCTCCAGCTCCCACTGAAAGTAAATGGAAGTTAGGCTCTTAACTTCCATAGGCCTCTTTGAAAATCCCAACATTCATGTCCAACCAGAGCTCAAATGGAGGAGCAACCTGCGACAGGTATGGCAATTTTCTGCGATATCATGGACAAGCTGTATTGAATTAAGTTAAACCTCACTGAATTAAGTTTATGCCTGATTGTGGGCTAAGGATTTTATTAGAAAGGAGGACCACAACCCTCCAGGAACTAAGAATATTGGGGGCAATTCAGGAGGTGTTGCATCCTGACTGAATTTGCATAGAGGTACCACCACCTGGAGAGGCTTGCATATGCTGGTTCGGATTGGATTGTCCAGAGACCAACAGAGAAATAAAGGAATTGAGTTCAAACTGACTTGGGGCCTGCTTTTTGATCGATCAAATGGTCCAGAATGTCTGTCTAAAGGGAGGCCCCAATCCTTTCTAGGAAGAGTTGGAAGCACTTGACCTATTTGTGGGAGTGCTTGTTTGGAGCTAACAGCTGTTACAAAGTTGTAACCACAGAAAAAACCCTTGGAGTTTGAAGGACAGATCACCAGCTAGAGCCCTTGTTGGAGATGGGGTGATCTCTGGTAAGGTTATTAGGGTGTATGTAGGTTTATTTACTGTTTTAATGTCTTCACTGTTATGCGTTCACTTTAAGAATAAATGTACTTGCTTAGAAAGGGCTGTGCGGTAAGATATATCTATGGACAATTTGTTTATAGCTTCTGAGGAGAAGGCAAAGCAGGCCTCATGAGGCAGTCTGACTTACTGGGAATTCATAGTATAGGCAGGGAATTTTGAAACCTGGAAATACTCTGGTCAGGAGGAGGAGAGACATGTGTTTCTGCCCAAGAGAGGTGACAGCTGTTATACCAATAAAATAAAAACCAGCAGGATCTTTTTAAAGGGGATAAGACAAAATGTCACATTTATTGTGAACACAAAAAGAATCATAGTAAGCAGTCAGTTATAGCTATAACATCTCATTCAGTTTCACATTCATTCACACACACACACACACACACAGGTTCTGCATAGATGTCATAGTTACCAGCCTAGAAGTTGCTCATGCCAAGTTACTGGCCAGGTAACCTGGGCATGAGGGTGGAGCCGAGTCTTGTCAGATTCATCTGAGGGTGGTTGCAGAACCAGACTCAAAGTCCTCAGTGTGTAGAAGCCATTCTTATAGGAATTATTTCCTATGTTAGTCTATGGGAACTGTTTTATCTTGCTGTTGCTAACTCAATCAGCAGATGGCACATTTCTGATGTTTGTGCTGTCAGATGTTATCTTGTTTTTCCCATCCTTTGAGATGGTCGGGTGGATCCCAGTTTATCCTCCGGGGGATGTTGTCTGGTCGTTCTCACTTGATGCCGCCTTCAGCCGATGGTCATTGAATTCCTAGGCTGGCACCTCCCTGCTCATTCATTCATGTACACCAAGCATTCATCAGCAGACATACTGTCTCCACCACTTTCGGGGTGTGTACTAATTTATTTGAGATTCCCTGCCCTTTGAGGGGGGGGGGTCTTTCTATGCTGTTTCTAGGTACAAAACATGCATAAAGAACAAAGTCAAGTAACTTGTTTGCAAGTTTCTCATAGCAATACAGTATCTTTCTGAGAACAGATACAATCAATGGTTTACACAGACAGTAGCTTATAAGTTTTAACAGGAGACCCAAGAGATCTTTTTACTTGGTAATGCTATGAGGTTTAAATTGTGGGGGACAAATTATGGGGAGTTACTTTCACTTGGGCAATCACTGCCAGTACCTTCTTTAATATCCCTACACAGCTGGAGAGCCAAAAGCCTAAGAGAGGGTGTCCTTGTGGACCACAGAGGGGGAGTACTGCTGCTGTTGCCCTGAACTGTGACAAATCCAGAAGACCATTTCCCATTAATAAAATACACTACAGTAAGTAATTTGTTGCATGGAGGAGTGGACAAAAGGTAATATAATCATGTCATGCACCAACATGTTTTGTACTTAATCAGGATTTTGTTTTGTTCTTTTCCTGTAAAATCTATCTACCCACCAGTCTGTGGTACTTATGACATATGTGGCCTATTGCACTCATATGTACCTATAGTAGTCTATCACAGCTGGTTAATATTACAGTGAATATGATCTTTCACAGCCCTGGTTATTCTATTTAAGTAATTATGATGTTTCTTAAGATACCACTGGATGGTGCTTTAATACAGCCCTGTTTTCTGATAAGAAAATTCCATGCCTTTCTGAAAGTGGAGATTCTTCTGCTATATGAAATTAATGTCCCTTTTATGCCCATATGGCGAGAGGTTCTGGGATTCATCATTAGGATTCACTTCATTTTCTTTCCCTTTATTGGAAATCAAACTCATTGTAGAATCATTTAAATGTAAGCAACTACCTACAGCATATTAGGTTACAAATGCCTGTCTATTTCACTATGATTAATAAATAATATGAAGGTAGTTGACTTTATGTTGGAAACTGGTGGAGCTTTATTCTGTCCAATTACAGTAGAACGTCTGAGTTACAAACACCTTGGGAATGAAGGTTGTTCGTAACTCTGAACAAAATGTTATGGTTGTTCTTTCAAAAGTTTACAAATGAACATTGACTTAATACAGCTTTGAAACTTTACTGTGGAGAAGAAAAATGCTGCTTTTAACCATCTTACTTTAAATGAAAGAAGCAAAGAAACCGTTTCCTTACCTTGTCAATTATTTTTTTTAAACTTTCCCTTAATTTTTTCAGTAGTGTAGGCTTAACACAGTACTGTACTGTATTTGTTTTGTTTTCTTTTGGTCTCTGCTGCTGCCTGATTGTGTACTTCTGGTTCCAAATGAGGTGTGTGGTTGACCTGTCAGTTTGTAACTCTGGTGTTTGTAAATCTGAGGTTCTACTGCATATATTCAGCTTATCTCAATGATGAAATAAGGTTACCCCCTCACCCCATATGTATGGATGATTATTCTGTCATAAAATACTGAATCATATGATAAACTGCATTTATCATGGACTTCTGAATGTCTGTCCTGTGCTCCACCCTCTCACCCACTTCTGCTAGGACGACTTCCAGCATTCTAAACTACTGAACAGCTTTCAAACCACCATCAATTTTTAAAGAAAATCAGTCTCTCACAAAAAGGTGGTTGTCTCTGACTTCCCTGTGTTAGGGTGTAAATTCAGAATTAACAGAAGTGGACTGAGGACTGAATTAGCGCACCAGGTTACAGTGGGGAGGAGGGGTGGATGGGAAAGGTCAGGACTAATTTAATATCAACAGAGAAGGAGGAGGGGGATCCATAAAGACAGGCCTCAAAAAAAGTAGAGAGAGGACTCTGAAGTCAGGAGGTTGCCAGAGAGCCTTAGGAGGGTCTTGAGGATGCTCGTCAGTAGCGGGCTGAGCAGAAGCTATAAAAGTCCCATGTGAATGCCTGTTCTCACTTTCTGGTGACATTATAAATAAGAAGTGGGCAGCAGTATCTCCCGTAAATGTTATCAAACTTGTTTGTCTTAGCGATTGGCTGAACAAGAAGTAGGATTGAGTGGACTTGTAGGCTCTAAAGTTTTACATTGTTTTGTTTTTGAGTGCAGTTATGTAACAAAAAAAAATCTACATTTGTAAGTTTCAATTTCACAACAAAGCGATTGCACTACAGTACTTGTATGAGGTGAATCGAAAAGTATTATTTCTTTTGTTTACAAATATTTGCTCTGTAAAAATGATAATCAAAAATAATATACACTTTGGTTTCAGTTACAACACAGAACACAATATATATGAAAATGTAGAAAAACATCCAAAATATTTAATAAATTTCAATTGGTATTCTATTGTTTAACAGTGTGATTGAGACTGTGATTAATCATGATTCATTTTTGTGAGTTAATCGTGTGAGTTAACTGCGATTAATCAAGAGCCCTAATAACATCCTAAAAATGCTTTCTGACCCCACAATGGTGCACACTTCTGTGGCTAGATGCCAAAGGAAGACTTGAGTGATTATTGGGACAAACACCTAAATATGAGAATAATTAACTCCTTTTGATCTAATACACAGTTCACTGAAGTCAACGAAAAGGACTTTGACTTCAGCTGGTGTTGCAGCAGGTCCTAAAGCCTCATACTTCTGCTATGAAATGAGTTCACTGTTACCAAATCTGATGACTTTATTGTGAGTTTTGTGATACTTTTTGTTTTTCTTAACATTGCTGCTGCTGGAATCAAGAGAGTGCATGAAAATCTCTGCTTTCATTTTTATTCATTATTTATAGAAAAAAGGAACTTTCTGATCCTTGGGATGCAGAGACAAACTTGAAAATGTGGACACTAAAGGCTCAAAAACCAGAAGGCAAATTAAAAAACCCACCAAAAATGTATTTTTTTAAAAAAATGAGTGATTTTAAAATCAAAATCAGGATAGTTCATGGCCTGACTCATGTTTTTTGAATGTACAGGGTTGCCAATATGGAATGTAGTTGCAAGAGTGAGGGTCAGGTATGCCACACCTTGAACCCAGGCCCACCAAGCAAGTACCTTACTTTCTTCACCACAGTGCTACAAGGCCAGCTAGGGAAACTGTAGCTGATACCCCACAAACAGGGGCTACACCAGCTGACTCAGGAGGATCATCGAACTAGTAGCAGACTGCTGATTGGTCATCTCTTAACATAAAGCTCCTGTTCCTGCTACGCACCTCATGTGAGCAACTGCTTGCTAGGTTTGCTGCTGACCAGACCCCTGAGACCAAGTTCCTGCCTACTGGCCTGGTTCCTGCTCCTTGTTCCTGTTACCTCACCTCATTCCTTGTTCCTGCTTCTTTTCCCTAACTCCAGTTATTGACTCTGTCTTGACCCTTGGCATGACTCTGACTCCAGTTTTACCATTGGTGAGGCTTCTAACTCTGACTGTGACCTTTAGAGAGACTCTTAACCAGGACCCTGACTCTACTCTGGGCTCTGACCATTAAGTCAGCCTGCCCATGTATGGGTCTGACAGTGAGTGGGTGTTAATACACAATGTGTTCTGTTGACATGGAAGTCTCATGTTCAGCTTTTTCACCTAGGCTGTATCTGAACAAACAGTTTGTGGAATGCCCTCTGAGTGGCATTTATACCTTTTTATAAAATGGAGATTAGCTGCATATGAATTCTTTAAGACTCGAGAAGTTTAAGGTTAAATAAATTAGTTCTAACTTCTGCCTCAAGCTGCCAATAAGTGCTTCATTTTTAAATCCTGTATTTGGACTTTTATAATCTGAACATTCTTTCCTGTTTCTTAATATTTCTTGTTATCTTTCCACGTTTTACATGTTAATATATGAAAATATTTACATTTATACAAGATGAACACCAGATGGCGATGTAAGCATTTGGAAGCATTTTCTCTCGACATTCAATTCAGTTTGTAAATGGACGGGAGGGAAGGACACAAGGAAGATGGTCCTTTTTCTTGTTGTTTCAGCTTGGTGATGACTAGGCATGGATATTGCACCAAATGAAGCTGCATTGATGGGGACCTGATATTTGATGGATGCTCGAGTTGCACGGACACATTTGGGAAAAAAATTCGAACTTGCTTCAGACCAGGTCTGTTAGAATCTGCTCAAGCCAAAATTAACTTTTGTGAGTTTGTGTTAATCATTAATATTTTTATCATTATTTATATTACTGGGGTCCAGACTGGTGTTCAGGCCCCACTGTGCATACACATCATGAGCCTTCGGTGTCCACGTTTTCAAGCATGTCCCCATTATTTTGGTAGTTACTAAAGGCCCCAACTGTGCTAGGCACTGTACAGATACATAGTGTGAGAGAGCCCATATCCCCAAGAGCTTATATTTCAGACAGACAAGACTCCTAAAGGGTGGAAGGGACAACAAAAGGAAGGAGAGAGGAAGTGACTTGCCTGAAGTCACACAGCAGCTCAGTGGTAGAACTGGGAATAGACCCCATGTCTCCTTGGTCTCAGTCTAGTGGCCTATCTACTGGACCATGCTGCCCATCCCAGAGAGTTTGCAATCTCCACATATGACATGAGCCAATGGCGGAATAATACAGATAATATGAATAGAGTGGTTTGGAGAAAGTTCAGTGGAAACATATGCTATCAGAACACGTAGCTCAGTTGAAATTGCAATGCTTTGCAAAATCACACGGTTTTCACCAGAACTTTGTTTTGGAAGAAAACTGAAAAATGTTTCTATCAATGTTGATACATCCTGTTTTGACAATTTCAGCATGAAACATTTTTGATTTTGTTTTAAAACAACTTTTCATTTCAAATGTTTTATTTTGTGCTGTGCGTGTAAAAAATGAAAATTGGGGGGAAAAAAGGTTTGATTTTGTTAAAATGAAATGTTTTGATCAACCCAAAACAAACAAACAAAAAACCTTGAAATTTTCCTTCAATGACAGTTTCAACATTTTCAGTTTTCGTTCTGATTAGGAATGAAGCCAAATCTTAAACTCTTGAAATCCTTCATGAATCCGATGAAGTGGGTATTCACCCACGAAAGCTTATGCTCCAACACATCTGTTAGTCTATAAGGTGCCACAGGACTCTTTGTCGCTTCTACAGATCCAGACTAACATGGCTACCCCTCTGATTCATGAAACAGAACTTCCATCCTTGCTCATCTCTAAAAATGAATGGGCATAGGACAAGGTAAACAGTGAAACAATAATAATTACCATAATATGTAATAGTCTCAGCATTCCTAGGGCCAACCATGGGTGCCAGGTCAGTAGTCATTGCAAACATCGTCATGTTGTAATGTGAGCCTGGAAGAGCCCACATTCTGCAAGAGAGAGTGGCTCGCATGGATTCACCCACACTGGTAGTATGTGCTGTATGAGTCTGGTAAAGGCGCAGGGAGTTCAAATTACTGATGTATAAATGTGCAATACACAAAAGCACATGCAGTGTTAGTGACAAAACTTGGTCTTAGCCACCTTTCCACTTTCCTCCAAGTTATTCTGTCAGGAACATTTTCCTAGAGACCATTCCACTTAGGGTGACCAGATGTCCCGATTTTATATGGACAGTCCCGATTTGGGCGGCTTTTTCTTATATAGGCATCTATTACCCCCCACCGTCTGTCCTGATTTTTTACACTTGCTATCTGGTCACCTTAATTCCACTGGACAGGAATTGCTGCAGTTCAAAGTATTCCAGTTGTCCTATGAGCCTCCCCCAATATGCCCCCTACACTCAGTAGGAGGAGCTGGCTATGCTGACTTTGTGCTACATGGCAATTCCCCTACCCATTAGGGAGGCTTTCTAACTGATTTGCACAGTCTCAGAAACATAAAACAGTCAGGTGAGCTAAGGATCTTGCCCTCGGTTCTCCTCTTCGCTTACTTCTGTGCTGCTGCTGTGCTCACACTTCTACCCACCAGAGCTCACACTTTAGCCTTGCTCATGCAGTAAGAAGTAGGAATAGCCTGGAATATATAATGGAACCCCCTGAGACCAAATGTGACTGGCGTACCTTAGGCCCTTCTCCTGTTATAATTTTATCTGAATATGTACACATACATTCCAAAATATCATCAAAATAATATCTTATCTCCCAATCCAAATGTAACTGGAATACCGGGTATTGAAAATTTTTCTACTCTCCATCCTAACTTTTATGGGCAGCTCTGATTTTGATATAGCTGTCCCGCGAGTTGGTTTTGGTGGATATTAAGGGCTAGGAGTGAAACCCTTGCTCCAGTGAAGTCAGCAACAAAATACTCATTGACTAACGGGGCCAGGCTTTCACCACAGATTTTTCAAAAGTGCTTAGTAGCCAGTTGCTCCTATTGTGACACTTATGGGCAATTTTCAAAAGAACTTGACATTTAATGTGCCCCCCAGTGGGCTGAGCTTGTTTGAAAATCCAGCTACTTATTTAGGTGGCTAAATGGACACTGAGCTCTTTTGAAAATCAGGCCCTAGGAGCATTGACAACTGAGCCATCAAGTTGTGATGTTCCACCATATGTTGCTCCCACGTGGAAGTACAGTGACACAACCGTCATATAGCTGAGATACAACAACTTTGACACTGAGAATAAAGTTCTGAAAGCAGCAACTCTGATTACAGCTGTTTCTATCCACCATGCCATCCCTTCTTCACTGTGACACTCCGTTTTAGATATCATCCAGTGTGATGTTTGCATAACTCTGATAAAACAAGGCAACAATTGTCACTTTATGAAAGTGGAAAGGAGGTTAACTCAACTCTACCAGTTTGACTTTGTGTGAATTTCCCCCAGCTTCCATAGCAATGGAGCATTGTGCATCACAGCAGCCGTCTAAAGTAATTAGATTCATCTCCAGATAGCAAGTTGCTTCCACTGTGGAAATTCTGAAAACAACACAGTGACATTTGCTAAATTATTTTAACCTCCTGGTTGGAAATTTTCTCAGTCACTACAGTTCTTTTCACTCTTTCCTGCAAGAGGTACCTCCTGGTTGGAGGTATTTAAAGAAGCACAAAAAAGCTGACAGCCTCACTTAATTGATGTCTCAGCTAAAATGAGACTCTCCTCCCCCACCCCCATGAAGATAGCAGGCTGAAAATGAATACATTTGAGAGTTTTCTGTATTGCAAAATATATTGCAACTAAAAATTTAAATTATAGCTAGGGTTAAAGATTAACCCATTATTGTATATCATGCAATAAAAAAAGACAGTATAAAGAAAACAAAATAATGGTTGTGAATACTGAGATTTGTTTACTGCTGTCACACACACACACACACACACAGAGGATTTATGCACGCATTATTCTGAGTATAGAAATGAAAAAAAGACGTGTGTGTGTGAAGTTGTGCTGCTTGCTGCATAATATCTATCATCCAGCAAATAATGGTCTGTTTAGCTAGGTACTGATATTACTGTGTATCTGGACTTCTAGTAGGTAGTGAGGGCTGTGAATAGAAACTAGTATTTACTCTTTCCTTGCATAACCGGTGGCTGATGGGAATTGTAGTCATATCCACTTCATTCTTGGGCAGATGCTAGATGTCACAGAACTGGATGACAACAAGATGGCAATGAGCATGGCAGGCTGGTGAGTGACCAAGCTCCAGATCTTTTTTTGATTAGGTGGCAGAGTGAGGAGTACAGTTCGTAACATACAGGGTGTGTGTGTGTGTGTGTGTGTGTGTGTGCAGTTATCTATCTCTGAGTTTTCTATTGCACTAAGCACGAATCAAGTAAATGAGATTCACATAAAGGTTTCCCAGTGGACCTTATGGAGTATGCTACTCTTCTCTCTTCATAGGTTATTGGAGGCTCTGCTTGGGTTTGGTGGTTTTGTTTGTTGGTTGTGAAAAGTTTGTGCAGTAACTGATTATACTGTTTAATTTAAGACCTGTATTTTGCTTAATTTTAACACACGCGTTAGTCCCACTGTCTTTAGTAGGACTGGTAATGTTTTAAGGTCATGGCTGGATTAGAGCACTCATTTTTACTAGTAACATATTCATGGCAAACATGGAAAATTCAGTGCTCTGTAAGATGTTAGTAGTGAAACTGGTAGGTAGTAGCAAAGTGTAATATACTATGAAGAGGACAGATCTCGGTACTGTGAAAGGAATCCTAAACCTTGTTTATTGCAGAATTTAATAACCTTGACTTTGTTGGCAGGCAGATGGCAATCTAAAAAACCAGGTGAGAGCAAAGCTGAATTAATATCTTCCTGCCCCACTTCCAAACACTTACTAGCTAGTTTTGTTTCTTCTGATAAGTTGAAAGACCTTGGTAGAGTTTTCAGCGATCATTTGGTTCCAATAAAGATCAGACTTGGATACTAGAGGCAGCAGGGCCGGTGCAAGGAAGTTTTGCACCCTAGGCGAAACTTCCTTGCACCAGCCCTGTGCCCTCCCTCCCCCCAGCTAACACAGCCTCCCCCACCCCCCCACCCCCCCGTGGCACCCAGTCCCCCACCCCCACGGCAGCCTTCTCTCACCCACGGCACCTCCTCAGCTCCCGGCTCAGCTGTGGAGGTGGGAGGCAGCTGCGGCTAGCCGCCCTCCCGGCTCAGCTGCGGAGGCGGGCGGCAGCTGTGGCCAGCCGCCCCCCTGGCTCTGACTCAGCCACGGAGGCAGGAGGCAGCCGCTGCGAGCCACCCCCCCAAATTTTGGCGCCCTAGGCGATTGCCTAGGGTTGCCTAGTGGGCGCGCCAGCCCTGAGAGGCAGGACAATATTTTAAACATGTCATGCTAGTAATATGAAGCAGCAAGTGACCAGACAAACTCTGAATTCAGGCTCTGCCATTAGAGATCTGTTTATATTTGACATTCTCTGACCTTCACTCAAGATCTAGGACCTGATCTGAATCTTGTTTACAGAGTAGAACCTCAGAGTTATGAACACCAGAGTTATGAATTGATCAGTCAACCACAAACTTCATTTGGAACCGGAAGTATGCAATCAGGCAGCAGCAGAGACAAAAGACAAAAAAATCCATATACAGTACATTACTGTGTTAAATGTAAACTACTAAAAAAAAAAAGGGGGAAATTTAAAAAAAAAGATTTGAGAAGGTAAGGAAACTTTCTGTGCTTGTTTCATTTAAATTAAGATGGTTAAAAGCAGCATTTTTCTTCTCCATAGCAAAGTTTCAAAGCTATATTAAGTCAATGTTCATTTGTAAATTTTTGAAAGAACAACCAGAATGTTTTTGTACAGATTACCCATTCTGAAGGGGTTCGTAATTCTGAGGTTCTAGATGTACCAGTTGTTCTTCTGTGTAACTCAGTAGAACTACTCCTGGCTTACGGCGTGTAAGTGAAAGGAGGAGGTGGCAGGTTTTTGGTTATTTCTCCTTCTTTATTATGGGCAATGTCCACTTTACCCATCAGTTAGGAACGAAGGAAGCACCAGGACAGCTGCTCTACACTGTGCCATCAAGCAGCTTACATTTCCTTTATGTGGATTCAATAGTAATTTTTGGTGTGTGGGAGCTGAGGACAGTAAGACAGAGATAACTTCTTACTGTTTTTAAATCAACTAGCCATGGTTACTTGTGCATGCAAATTAAATCCACATTCATTGTTCCTAGTTTTCCTCCTGATATTAATTTTTCTGGACTGTTCTGGCAGGCAAACCACATCAACTCATACATTGCACTTTCCATTTACTCACTAATGGATTTCAGTTTCTCAAAGCAATAAAATTTGCTTTGTGCCCATGAAAGGGGGGTCAGCAATGTTGTTAAATAGAAAAAAAAATGGCAAGATCAAATATAGTCCATTTAAAATGTCTACAGGAAATCCATTTTGCCACAAAGTAGTAAAGATACTTAGAGGCTGAGTGGGGAAGGAGAGTAGGGTCAGACCTGCTACTCAGTTTCACCATTTCCACTTTGATTTATAAAGTTCTTTTCATTCTATCTGTTAGTAGCTGAGATGGTAAAGCTGGGTCCTGCAGATTTATTATTGTCAAAGGCTTATTATTTTCTGACCCTGCTGTTATTGGAAACATCTATTATCCTTGTGGCATTCTGAGAAATTTATGCTATAAATTGTTGGTAATCTTTACTAAATGTGATAAACTGGCTGCGATTGTAAGAGGAGATGGAAATCTTATTATGGGAGCATTCCATGGCCACTTCCAATCCTTGAGCAGTTCAAAAGTTGTGCAGATGTTTAGAAAACTTGATTAAACTTTTTAAATACAGAGGCAAACAGAAAAGAGTGATTTTTTTTCTTCCCACTCCCACCCAGCAACTTCCCATAGTTGAGGCTGTTGTCTGCCTCTTTTTACCCTCACACTGTGCAGGCGGGATGGCTGTCCAGGTGACTTTGCCATTCACTGTCTAATTTTTATTTTTAATCCAATGTTGAGTTCAGTCCTTTGCACATGAAGAGCATAGTTATGGGCAATTGTATGAATCCACCAGAGGAATAAGAAAGGCACTAGCACATCAGATTCATAGCAAATAACAATATTAATGTAATTCATCACAAACACTAGTAAGAGAAGAAAAGAAACACAGACAGACATCCATATATGTAATATAACATGGGTAAACACAGTGCTGCTTTCAGCTTCACCTACTCTTTTGGTTGCTTTTGTGATCATTGGACTTAGTTTTTATTTGATAAACATTGGTAATTTCATCATGATACTGTGAAGTCCCAGGGCCGTAGTTCCACTTACTAAAAGGCCTCTTTACGCCATTCTGCCAGCTCATTGTAAAGGGTCCCTAGGAAGTGTTTACACAGAGAAATTAATTGGGTTAGCTATAGTGGAGTAATTATACTGCAACTTTCTGTGTGACCGCCCTATTCTGGAAGAAAAGTGACTGTATTCCAGTGTAATTACTCTGCTTTGGAAGACAAGCCCTAAATGTAAATGAGGATCAGGCTCCTAGAAGGCTTTTTCATCAGACGATTCAAATATTCTTCATAAACATTCATTGATTAAATCTTTTTTTTGCACTGATGGGAAATAGGTGAGTATTATCCCCATTTTACAGATGGGGAAAATGAGGTACAGGAAGGTTAAGTGATTAGTCCAAGGTTACACAGCCAGTCAGTTGCAGAGCTAAGAATAGAAACCAGAGCCAAAATGTTCAGACTTGGATGACTAAAGTTAGACATCTAAATCCATATTTGGATGCTGATTCATTAAGGTACTTAAGCAAGTCCCCCACTTTAAGCACATGCTTGAAGCTAGCCACATACTTAAGTGTTTTCCTTAATTAGACCTTAGGCATTAGAATTTACTCTTAGCTGTGCTTTGCAGAGGAGCCTATGAGACCCGAGGCCCAGAGTTCTGAGGACCCGATGTTTTAATGTGAGTGGGAGTTTGGGCGGTTGTATCTTTCCTTCAGGCCTGTAAGTTAAGACTTTGGGAAGGTGCAAACACAAATGTAATCCTATGGCTGTTAAAAACCTGTTTCATAAGAACTGTCTCCATGGTATGGATGAACCATAATATTCTTAAACCACATTAATGCAAGTCTATGTATTCTAGACAGCTGCCCACTAGGCTGAAAATAATGGTTTTCAGTGTGAACTGTTCTTTATGCTGGCTGGTACTTCGTAAGCTCCTATCTAAATGTAAAAGTGTAAAACCTTCTGTAGCACCTGAGGTATTTGCATCAGACATCAATAAAAAGAAAGCAATAGAAATAACACATTTATTTTCTCTCTAATCTGAAGACAGCAATGCTGCTGCTGATCCAGTTCAAATGAATGATTATTCTGCAGCATTTTTAGGAAATAATGTTCACCTGAACATATGTTCACTCTTCAAAGTAGATGATGACAGATTCATACAAAGGTGCAAAAATCCTAATTACTTACCCCTGAAGCAGCAGCACTGATTACCAGGCAAACAGATGAAAAGATTAACCCTTTGACATCTGGAAACATTGCAATTTCTCCTCAACACCTTTCTTTCCCATCCCTGAATATGCATTTCAAAATGTATTAGTGAAGAACAACTTGTACAGAAGCCAAGATAGAACAGCTACTTATTTATGTGGCATCATAGACATATCTGTTTTACTGTGATGGATGGTAATAGTCTTAAAAATATTTTGATCAATGGAAACATTTTCCAGGAGTTGTCACCTTGAGCAGTGACATTACTAAGAATAAAATCTGCTTCATTCTAGAGTTAGGACCAAACACCAAAGCACCATATGAATATCCCCTGAACTTGGGACAGGTTTGAATCCAGATTTTGCAGCTAGCCCATATGTATAACATGGGACAAACCTCCTTATTCTTCTAAGAAGACTAAATGAACTCTTACAGAAAATCCATCGACTCCCTCTTGAATCCTTAGCATTTGGCCCTGTGTTTAACGAGAGATGAAATCAGAAGAAATGTGCAATTGCTACAGCTTAGATTGTGTGTGGATGTACTAAGGGAGATAAACACCTGCAATGCCTGGAGCTGGATTGAGGCTATCCAGTGCCCAAGGGTACCATGACACAGGACCGTAGCTCCATCCCAGCACTTGATGTTTTCTCCTTGTACTCCAATGACAAGTCATGCCCCCTCCCAGAAAGCAGAGGAGGAGACGTAAGGTCCCGTCTTGTCCCTAGAATGGCAGCAGGGACTTCTTCCCAGCAGAGAGGGTGGGGTGGCAGCAAGGGGACCTCTCTGCAGCTGGGAGTATGTGGTTGGGTAGGTGACTGACCTGCGGCATTCTTCCCTTCATGCTACCTACAGAATCTTCTGCTGGATAGGTGGTGTTGGCAGATCTCCCTAGCACAGTGGATCTTGGAATTAACACCTCCTTGAGATGCATAGGGCAGTTGTTTCAGGCTCTCTGTAGACTCAAATAGCTATTACTGCATTGGTTACAGGGCTGGCTCCAGGCACCAGCTCAGCAAGCATGTGCCTGGGGCGGCAAGCCGCAGGGGGGCGGCTGGCCGGTAGCTGCGAGTGCGGCGGTCTGGCAGCCTTCGGCTGCGTTTCTGCGGGAGGTCCGCCAGTCCCGCGGATTCGGCGGCATTTCGGTGGCGGGAACGCCGACAGCATGGGACTGGCGGAGCGCCCGCAGGAATGCTGCCGAATCCGTGGGACCGGCAATCTCCCGCAGAAATGCCACCGACGGCTGCCTGACTGCTGTGCTTGGGGGGGGCACAAAACACAGAGCCGCCCTTGTTTGGTTACCCTCGGTTCTTCTATTCAAGCTTTAGTTCTCAACCATGAGGGCTGGAAATTTACTTAAAAAAAGAGATCTGGGATTCTGATGGAATCGCATGATTCCTAGAGCTTTGGCCCTAGGCATGGGCTTAAGCTTTAAACTAGCCTTGCTTGTGCCCATTCCCTGACCCCTGCAGTGAATCTGTATAATGTAGGGCAAGATTTTGCCAAAGTGTATATGCTCATGTTGCCTTCTAGGTCAAGCCCAGCCAGTGGCACTCACACTTTCTTTCTGTTTTTGCAGGACATTAGTTACTAACTCATTTAACTTTTTAATATTAAACCTTAGGTATTTTATATGTTTTTTACCAAACTCGGTTAAAAATGGAACATATTTAAAATGTAGGAGAATGAATGAAATATGTCACTTGTATCTTGAATATATGGATGGTGGGAATGAAGGGAGGGTTGCTGATGGATTTGCATTGAGACCTAAGAGCTTTCAGGAGTATACACTCGTTTTTATGCATAGGGATTTCTGTGTGTATAAATCCTCATTGCATTAATGGCACCAATTTACCTAAATCCCCTTGCATCTTTTGAGGGAGTAGAACTGGTTTAATTAGTTATTGTGAATAATATTTGTTTGAGAATTCTGCCCTGTTGTTTTATGAATTGAGCCTAATTTCTACGAGTTCATTTGTTATTCATAAGTATTTGCCACATAAGTGATGGAAAGAAATGTCAGTCTATGTTTAATTTATGGATTGTTTGCTTCAACTGTTTGCTGTCCATTATTTGTGGAGTGTAACTAGTCCCATGGTCCCACAATATTAAGTCTGCTTTCTGAACGGATGACTGGAACTTTTAAAAAAGTGAAAAACTATGTAATTTTTCAGAACAGATTTCTAAAATATTTGTGCTAAATGTAATGATATTTTCAGGTTTTGCAAATATTTCCCTGTGTACCTGGAAACTGTTCACATTCTCACAAACAATGAGTAATATCACCTCACAAGCAACAGTGAACTGAACCTATCATGCTCATTCACAAAAATATTTGTTAATCACATTCTGTTTTCCTCCACACGCTCTACTGAAGGAAGGAAAAAAAATCCCAGCAACTCATGTGTTTTGCTGCCAACATCTTTTAAATGTACCAAAGAATAAGTAAGATTTCCCATGGCAGGATACAGAAGCAACTGGAAAGAATGAGAAAGAACAGTGCATTAAGAGACAGCTATCCAAGATAAAATATCCTGCAGCTAAATTTTCAATGTAAAACCATACTGTACATAAATAGAGTGGTAGGGCATGCGAGTAATGCAGGTGCCAAAGAAGATTATATTACAATATGCCTTGATTACCATCTGCTTAGTTTTAATTAATTTCCTTAATTGGAGAACAATGCATTTTCTAATTACACATGAAAACACTACTAGCTATTTCAGGGTCTTTATCTATTGTACAAATTCTCCTGGTAGACTCACTTTCTGCCTAATTTATACAACCCTCATCTCAGTGGACACAGGCTGTTTGGCAGACTCTTGACAATTACTCAAACTAATCATATGTGAAGCAACACACGAAATTTGTAATTTAGGTGCAATAAAATCCTAAATGTGAATAATTCAGATCGTACAAATACCAGGCTGAAACTTCAGCCAGAAATGTAATTATAAAACAATACCAATGCAGCTAGAATCAAAATTTAAAGTGAAACATACCATCTGAATAAATGTTGCCAAGAAGATGGGCCTGGTCACTAAAATGGAAATTAATTTCCCTACTTTACACGGAAAAAATGTAATAATCTGACATTAAATTGCTAGTGGGGTTAATAATAAAATATTTAAGCTACACAATAAAAACATTAGTACCAATGGGCCAAATTTATCCCTTGTGTAGTCCTAATGAGATCCATGCAGTTGCACCAGAAATTAATTTGGCCCAATAAGTTAAACTAAGTTTCTTTCCCTATGTGTCCCTCCTGTCCTGAGGCTAATGGAATGAATCTATCAATTTATGCCTGTCCTCTGGCTTCATCTTTTCTCAGATGTATTCCATCACAGGTCAGCAAATCACCTCTGCCATTCCATAGGTTTTTAGCTCTCTACTTGAGACTTGAAAGTGACCTAAGTTAGAGAAAGGAGTATTGCTTCCT
This sequence comes from Macrochelys suwanniensis, assembly GCA_033296515.1. Classification (NCBI taxonomy): domain Eukaryota; kingdom Metazoa; phylum Chordata; order Testudines; family Chelydridae; genus Macrochelys; species Macrochelys suwanniensis. The sequence goes on from CM065783.1 coordinate 39,180,847, forward strand.
CTCTGATTTATAGTATCTCTTGTTTCTACAAGATGAACGCCAGGTAGGTTACTCATCTTATTAAAACAGCATCATATCCTGAATTATTACTAAACTCTGCTTGAGTAAGGGTCAGTGTATGGGTGCAATGTCCAGGTGAAGCTTCCCATGTATGTCAGAGAAGCACAGTTCCTGCCAGGGCTTCTCTGTTACACTTGGAGAAAGTGATTTGAAATACCCCTTTAGGGAGTGCAGCATACTGCTTCCTGCACATCCACTCAGCTCCACCATAGCTCCCTGCCTACTTTCTCCCACAGGGAAGTAGCTCTTATACTTCTCCTGAGCTATAATTTATCCAGCTGCAAGGAACTTCAGTGAAGGAAGACCCAATGTGAGCTGTGCAAAGAAGAGGTTGGCTCTTGCTTCCTCCCATGCCCTGGGCATGCTGTGCAGAATCTCAGTGACTTCTAAATAAAGGTGCCAAAATCTGACTCAAAACCCAAGCTTTCAGCATAGACACTTAAAATGCATGTAACTTGGTCATGAGATCAAGCTTCTGTAAGGTTATCCTGATTACCCTTTGCCTCCAGGAGTATGCAGGCTGGACCATTTACAACTTACCTGTAAGCCCAGGCAGATGCTTTCAGCTATTTAATTGGTTTAGTGATGCCTCATGTTTACTGCAGAGTTGGGCCCGGCGCTGGAACTAGGGGTCCTGGGGGTGCTGCAGCACCCCACGGCTTGAAGTAGTAATAACAACCCAAATACATGGTTCCGTCTTCATCATCCCCACTATAAAAATTGTTCCAGCACCACTGGCCCAGTGGTCCTGATCCTTAGCTGGTGTACATCAGTTAAGTCAATAGAGCTTTGCCATTTTGGACCTGCTGAGGATCTGACCTTATATTTTACAGTACATTTATTTAGACAGCAAATGCGGTTTCTTCTACATGTTTTGTCCTTTTACAGAAATAAATCAAAGAAAAAAGAGGAAGAGAAAATATCGCCAATAAATAATTAGAACTGTGATATACTGCTGGTCTGATAAAATGCATTATAGATTTCTCTCCTAGTTCTTGTGAAGGCTTGAATTTCTGCATGGATATCTTAATTGTCACATTTTGTGAGACCTAATAGATTTGTTTTGATAGAAGTTTGATCAAAGTAAAGTGTCACCTCAGTTCACTCTTGCCTTTTTTCATATTACTTGTAGATTGTAAAACATTTCATTATATCCACAGCCTCACTGTGTTTTCATTTGCCAAAAACACTAATCAAAGCTTTTTTTAGGAACTGAAGTTATGCTTTTTGAAGGCATTAAAATGTAAAAAATCAGCAGAACCTCAGGGTGAGGAATGAAACCTGTATTTTAAAAATAAATAGTTGGGGTTATGGAAAATAACCGATTTTTTTCAGGACTAGACAAGAAGGCTGTGGGTTCTGTGTTTATTAAGTGATAGTGATACTTTCTAAAGTGCCATCCAGTCAGAAAATTCTGACTTGCTTGTTTGCAATCCTGGAAGATTTTTCATTTATTACCAGGGAATTAGGTCAATAAATGTGGATCATCGCCAGGTATTGATCCCAGGGTCTCCAGCATTAGAAGTGTCATGCCACTTGAGGAAAAGGTGACTTCTTCAGCTGATAGCTATAGCAGAATCACATCTTCAGAGGATGAGGCACAGAAGGGGGATATATAACACATGCTGAGTAGAGGGGTCTACATTTTTATTATAAATCCTGGCAGATAAGAATCATGGCACAGTGCTATTTTAATAGCCATCTTGCTGAAGACCTTTTCATTCATCTATTCTGTCATCATTTAGCCATTTAGTCCCAAGAGTTAATGTCTAATATTATACAGTTCAGTAGTTGGAGTCACATATATTTGGCCTGCAGATGCAGACTTTGGTGCTGTGATCCTAGTTTGTTTCATAATGTAAATATTATAAGGATGAGTCAGTAATTGGATGAGGAGCCTCCGAGAATCACCAGGATGCACCAAGAGAGAAGTCTTGGTGATTGAGTATGTGGCCAGTTTTTCTTTGAATCAATAATGGACTGAACAGTGGCTCAGCAAGTGTCTGCCCATGAGCACAGGAAACTGCACAAGTTTTGTAGATACTGTATGTGAGGAAACAGTATAATTTGTATAGATTTGTGTGGCTGTGTGAAAAGTGAGTTGAGAGATTAGACTTGTTGCTGATGGTTTCCTATGTCTTGTCCCTAGAGCTGGTTGAAATTTTTCACACAGTTTTTCTAACAAACAATTACCATTTTTTCAAAATGCAATTTTTATGATAAATTATCAACTTCAAAATTTCCATTCCGCATAAACAATCCCATGACACTTATAATTATATTTTAAAATATTTTTTCAAAGTCATGTTTGATATTGTTATTGAGCAGTTTTTTGTAAACAAAAGTGTTCAATAATGATTTTAAGCACAATTTTGTTTTAAAAAAATGATAAAAATGGTCATGGGAACATTCTTTGAAAATGGCAAATGTCTCCAGCTTGGATCCTGTGAAATAGAAAGAGTTTTTTAATTTCTTGCAAAACTGTTCTGTTTTTTCAACCAGCTCTATTTCTCACAAAACCTTTTTGAGGACATATCCATATAGGGAGAGCGGAGACCTGTCCTTGATCTCTGTGGTTTTAAGAGGTACATCAAGTATATGAGATTGCACACGGACATCCTGGCTACTATTCTTCCCACATTGAATCACAACAACTGGTTTGCTGCTCTCTTTCTTCAGGATGTCTATTTCAAAGTCGTGATTTTCCTGGGCCACAGGAAGTTTCTGAGGTTCCTAGTCACTGGTCAACATTATCAATATGTAGTTCTTCCCTTTGGCCTGTCATCAGCCCTATGCATTTTTACCAGATGTATGTTGCTGGTAGAGGCCTATCTGTGAAGGAGGGTAATTCATCTCTTCCCATACCTAGACAATTGGCTACTGAGGAGCAGATCCAAAGAACAAGTCCTTATCATGTCCAGTTGACACTAGACCTCTTCAATCAACTGGGATTGATTTTGAAGGAAAGTCAACATTGACTCCAACGCTTGAGTTTAATAAATGTCTGTGTCTACACCTCAAAGAACAACAGTTACAGTAGACTGGTAAGTAACCCTCTTATTTATGCACAAGGCCTATGCAGCACTCAAGTACCACTTAAACACTATTTTGAGGTCATAAGTGCAACTTACATGATCATTAGGTGTTCAGGAGTTTTTCAACAAATCATTTTGTCATTGAAAAATGCTTATTTGTCAAACTAAAACTGTCTATAAAATGTGGTCTGGTTTCCCAACTCAAAAATAAATTGTCAGACATTTCATTTTTACATTTCTAAACAAAAATAAAATTGTTTTGAAATTACTTTTCATTTTGAAATTTTAGCTAATCAGATGGGGAGAAAGGGAGTGAAAGGTTTTTAAAAAAAGAAAGAAAAATGGCCAAAATTAAAACAACATTTTGTGACTCAAAAAAATCTGTTTGTGTTTATGAATATTTTCATGTTTTCTACTTTGTGCCCTGATTCACAATGGGGAAAACAAATTAATTATCATCAATATTCATGGGATAAGAAAAACATTTGTTACCTGGATCTGGTGATCATTGGGCTTGTGCTAATTCTCTCTGAGTGATGAAATTCACCCAGAATAAACATCTCATTCAAGGATATGTTGACTGTGAAATTAAGGCTATCAAAAAACTATGAAGCAATAACAGATGTCACACTTCAGAGAAGTCAGTTGCTATATAATTAACATGCAACATCTCTTAACTATATACCAATACATCTAATTGCAGTGTTTATTGTACAATTTTAAATACAAATTGATCACCAGCATGTTTTGAAGTTTAATAGCTATGCAATAAGAATCTGTTATGCAGCACTTACACTTTAGTAAGTACATTCTTACCTATCACTTGGTGTTTATATATCACAAATTACCTTTTTGACTTATTGGAGACTCTGAACACTCTGTGCTGGATGCACCACATTTTATGGTGGTGTAACTCTATTGAAATCAATGGAGGTGCATTAGAATCAATCTGGAGTACTGCACGAGGCCCACTATATGAAATATGATCAGAATTTCTCTTTGTGAACTTTGCAGTTGGCTGAAAAGCCTTTTGGTAAATTATAGCAACTTGAATGTACTTCTTCAATATAGGCTGCAAGAGTTAGTGGAAACTGATTAAACACATTGAGGGTCCTTTGGCAACTCCCTCATAACTCATCAGGAGGGTGAAAAATGAACTAACTGAGCATTGTGTCAAATATAGCGGTGACATAAGTTATTTAATGAGCTATGAAAAATGCCTCCCAGTATTGATAACCCAGTCTGAAACACTTGTGAGAGCTATACAATAACACCACCATTCTCTTTGTTTTATGTAGCTCTCATATTTGAGGCACACAAGAACAATTTAATATAATTTCACCACCTTGGTACTAGTGTCAAGAATAATATCACAGGAATAAAAACCAGTAGGATAACCAAAGCAATTGTTATCAGATACCATATAACTCAGGTTTGCGAGGCCAATGATGATGCATACAAATTTCAGGTAGGATTTACCAAGTCTTTGTAAAATAGACTCAGCATTTCAGGGTTATACAATCAGATGCCACACTTAATTCACTATTACTGGAAATTAAACATCCAACTGATAACACACAAATTAAATTAAGGTTTCAGTGTAGTAGCCGTGTTAGTCTGTGTCAGCAAAATGAAAATAAGAAAGAAAAACTTGTAGCACCTTAGAGACTAACAAATTTATTTCAGCATAAGCTTTCGTGGGTTAGTACCCACTTCATCGGATGCAGTGGATCCGATGAAGTGGGTACTAACCCACGAAAGCTTATGCTGAAATAAATTTGTTAGTCTCTAAGGTGCTACAAGTTTTTCTTTCTTATTTTCAAATTAAATTAAGCATCCCCAAAATGAAATAAAAACGTGCAGTTATGTAGGAATTATGAAGAAAAAACCTGGTCTCTAGGCATGCACAAACAGACTTTCTTTTTTCCCCCTCATCTGCCTCAGAACTTTCTGGAATGTTCTTTGACAGTCTCTCTAGCTCATTTCCTAAGCTCCAATTACTTCATGTTCACAGCCTTCTCAACACAAATGTAGAGTTCCCAAAAACGACCTGCCCTTCACAGGTGTTCTGACTTGAATCCAGAGCTCAGCATGTTATGTGGCTTTTGCACCCCGTGCCCCCAGCAACATAACTTGGCCTGGATACTTCCACAAGAATTCCCAACTCCCCCTGTTAGAGGTAGGGAAAGGAAGCTTTTGCACTAGCTTCAGTGAAAGGGAAGTGGCAGAAGACAATAGAGAGAAATACAATTTAGTATCTGAAATCACAGTTCCATATGTGTGCATAATGCCAACAATGAGTATGCAAAGTGCTGTTTACTATGCTCAGTCCATAGATAATGTGATTCTGCTACAGCTCCCAGCTAGGAGAATTACTCCTTTAGCTCATGATTTGGCTCTGGTGATCCCATTTCAATCCCTGGTGAAGAACAGGATGCTGCTGCTGCATGTAGATTATATTAACAGATATGCTTGACCTTATTGTGGGTGCAAAGTTTAAGAAAGGTCCAAAGAGCCTCCCCACGTTGCACAGCCCATGTATGAGCCATGCAGAATTGCAGTTGTCAGAGCGAAGGGTCTGCTTCCTCCCAAGCCTCCTGGGGGTGTACAGCCCTTAAGGTGTGTGTGTGTTTGTGTGTGTGTGGGGGGGTGCGCATAAAGGACAGGAGGAGCAGGGGCCCTGGCTTCACTGCATCTGGACTGGCTGGCAAAGCTGGACCAATATAGTAGGGGATGTAAGCTCCTGAAGGGATGTAGCTGCACTTGCATTCTGTGGAGCTCAGGGAGGAATTCTGCCTCACTGAAGGAGAATCTCCTTCACCCCCCAGCCCTTGCAAACTCCTCTGTGGCAGTGTGCTTCTACATCACTTCCTCCTATGGACTAGGCCAAAATGGCACCATTCCATCCATAGTAAACTGTTTGTATCCCTGTGATGGGGTGCCCACTGCTCACAAGGCCTGGAGGGGTTAAAGTGACTAGGCAGGTCAACTGACTGCCCAGCTGCACCTGAAGAAGGATTCGGGGAGCAGACCACTAATTGGAAATTGGCTCAGCTGGCAGGAGTAGGACAGGAGCTGCAAGCAGCAAGGGGGATGCAAGGAGGTAGTCTACAACCACTCCCTGAGAGGAAGGAGGTTGGGCTGGTCAACCCAGAAAGAGGGGGAAGCCAGATAAGTCGGAAGAAGCCCAGGGAAACAGCAGCAAGGGATAGGACAGTACGGACTTTGGCTACTTGTGATAGGGTCCCTGGGCTGGAACCCAGTGTAAAGGGCAGGCCTGGGTTCCCCTACCAGCAACTGGGAAAGTGGCACAGGGTGTTGGAGATGCCAGCTGTACAGCTGGTCTGGAAGGACTTTAGTGACCTGACTAGAGGGCCAAGCCACAAACAGGAAGCTGCAGCTCTGGGAGTGAGGGGTCACAGGGTGAAAGAGACAATGGGTAGACACAGCCAGAGAAGGATGCAACGCTTGTCAAGAGCTAATTCCCAGAGCCACCAGGAGGAGGCGCCACAAGCAGCGAGTGCATCCTATGACAAGCCCACTCACTAATAGTAATAATTCCAGGCATTTATTGAACGTTTTCCATGTTCTGCAGTGGAGTTACTCCTGATTTACACTGGCCTATTAATATTTTCAGTTGTTACCACGGCAATATTGCAGGATCAAAGAAATGCTGGGCCTGGGTCAGGGAAAGGAATAACACTGAGAAGTTACGTGTAATTCAGAGGGATGATCAATAAGGTGGTGTGACTTAGACCTCTTCACATACATAATCCCCTTCACAATCAAACCTACTTACACTCATTCAACTGGTGTGTTGGTGCAACCTACACACTGAGGAACTGGAACAAAGTGCAAGTTAAAGTAGGGTGGGAACTATCTTACTTACACCTTTAAACCAATGTGCCTACCCTTACTCATTTGTACAGCAGGTGTAAATAGGTCTAAGGGAGTCCAATTGTGTGTGTAAGGAGTCTAAATTAGTGTATGGAATCTAACTTTACATCAACTCTGAATTCAGCCTGCTAACTTTTAAGTTTGTTAATGTGACTGATGTAATAGCTAATGCCATATTTGGCAACATGTCCGATTCTGGAGTATACTGTGTGTGACTGGATAGAGACTGGATTGGAGTAGCAGCCTATGGATCCTTTCAGGTACTAAAAATGAAAATGAAAACAGATAGAAGCATCAAGAAATGGCCACCTGTACCTTTTAAATATTTAATTGCTTAAATATTTAAGCAATTAAATATCAAACTAATTAAATGTCCACCAACCAAAGACACATATTTGCTTGAAATAATAACTATGAGGCAACAATCAGTGAAATAACTTTTTTACTGTCTGCATCTCTATAACAACACTTAAGAAATCATGGCTTTTTACAGGCATAAAATAAGCATGTGAAGATTTACTTGCAGAACAAACCTTGTTTTGTGCTCTGATTTTTAAGGCATTCTTTCCCTCAGGTGACAATTGTCTTGATTAATTTTGACATGAGCTGCCTTCTCTCCTGTTAAGGATTTGTAGAAGGCCATAGTAGAGCGGGTGGAAATCAGCAAGGAATTCTGAGCATTTCTCAAGCCTCTCTCTGTAGTGCTTCAGAAACCCAGCATTGACCTACTTTGCTGGTGTCTCTGATTGAAATAACTATCAGCAAATTGGAGCAGCAGTGTTCAGAATCACAAAATACCTTTAATGATTTATGGATTGTAGTTAGTGAACTTGCTTGTCAGATAGATCTGCAATAGAGCAAAGCCAAGCTGACTTCCAGACAGCAAAACTGTAAACTTGTAGCAGTATACTTTCCTCTTGATGTGTGCATGTAACTCCTGTTAGCATTAATGATGTATCAAGACGCGCACACAGATTCATCCATGGGAGAACTGATCCCATGACACTAAAACTGCAGAGAATTACTACAGAATGGCTATATTTTTATGCAGTGTTTCTAAATGATACTCTAGCAGATTTTCAAGAATAGTTTTGCTTTCAACAGAACATTCTCTATTCCCTTTCTGCCCCGATAGTACGTTAGGTCTTTTGGGTTTTTTTTTTTAGGTCAGCATCTTTCAATGATTTGCTGCCAAGCTATTAAACTTTCTGACTCATTTCTGTCTGAAAGGACAAAAGATAAAATTCAAGGGTAGTATGCAATATGGCTAAACTTCTGGAGAGGAAAGAGTAATGATGAATGGCCTGCAAAATGGCTCTTGTACCTTCGCATCCTGTTCTCAGCAATTTCGCTCAACCATCTGGAGGTTACTGACATCCCAATGTCAAAGATGAGTAGAGAGGAAACTTTTCCAACCCTAAGGTTTGTGATATTTCACACCAACAACAGAGGATAATAGATTGGCATGGTTAATTTTACTTTATATCCTGCAAGAGTTTACCAGAGATGTTCAGAATGTTATTGATCTGATTTTTTTTTGTTGCTTTGTGAAATGTAGAAAGGAATAGGCTCTTTTGTATCACCTTGGGCAGGCTTAACACCTTTTGAAAGCACTGATACCCAGCAACATGCATGACAGATAAGAGCTACACTTCCTGATAACAGTAAAGAGACCTGAAGTGTACAACTAACCCGGTCATGTATGGAGTGTCTGAGTGATAGCTGTGCACAGGCTAGCCTGTGCAAGCTACCAGCTACCTCAAATACCTGTGAAGACAGGGAAATGCGGGGTTCAGTGTGGATAGTACAAGCCTGGCACAGACCCTGGGTACGTAGTTGCCTCACTAGACTGTTCTGAAGCCTGTTCTGTGCTGTTGGCAATGTTATTACTACCTGTGCTACCTTGATTCAAGCTAGCTTGGGTAGGCTAGCCTGTCCACAGTTATTGCTTTGTAAACATATCGTGACAGGTTTCCCGCTCCCCCTGGGGTGCCACCTGGTACCACTGAGCCCCCCGACCCACCAACCTGGGCTCCCTTTACACTGTACTGCTGTGACCAGCCTGCCAAGCCCTCTCCCAGGCTCCAGCAAACATACAGGTAGGGACACACCCAGCTACAATACATACAGAGCTGTGATCAGCTCTGCATGGGGAGGCTACAACTAAGGAAGTGCCCAGCTACTCAAGTGCACATACCCCTCTGGAGTGTAAACCCAAAATTATACCGTCTTGCGCTTCACAGAGATCTGTACAGTGTAAGCTCATGAAATTCACCCCCTGCCCTCAGTGTGGAGAATACTATGCAACAAGTTATGACTCCCCACACACTGGTTTTAGACAAAGCAAAAATAAGTTTTATTAACTACAAAAGATAGATTTTAAGTGATTATAAGGGACAGCAAACAGATCAAAGCAGATTACCTAGGAAACAAACAAAACATGCAAACTAAGCTTAATATACTAAAGAGATTGGATGTGAGTAGCAAATTCTCACCCTAAATAATGATTCAAGCAGGCTGCAGACATTCTTAAGGGGCCAGCTGCACTTGCTTATAGCTTAAAAAACCCATGTGTTCTTTTCACAGGCTAAAAATCCCTTTAGTCTGGGTCCAGCACTTCCTCCCCAGTTCAATCTTTGTTCCTTCAGGTGTTTCCAGGAGTCTCTTTGGGCGGGAAGTCAGTGAAGAACCACGATGTCACTTCCCTGCTTTAAATAGCTTTTGCATATGGCAGGAACCCTTTGTCTCAAAGCTTGGTTCCCACGGCAGTCAGTGGAAAAACACTGCTATTCCAAGATGGAGTCCAGTACCAGGTGACCTTGTCACATGCCCCTGTAGTGCCACAGCAGCCATTGCTTGGAGGCTATTTGTAGCATCCTCAGGTGGGAAATAAGCTTTTTCTGAGGCCTGTTCTCCCTAATGATTCATTAACTTGAATGGGCCCTTCCCAGCTAGCCATCTAAACTGATAGTCTTTTGCCTAGTCTTTCCCTGACAGGTGTAAACACATTTGTAATACAGATATATAGTCAATATTCAAAACTGCGGATACAAAAATTATACATGCATACAAATAGGATAATCATATTCAATAAATCATAACCTTTCCAATGATATCTCACATGACCTATATTGCATAAAATACATTATGGTTATGCCATAATCATATCATAATAATATCTCTATGAAGAATCATATCATAATAATATCTCTATGTGCAGTGTCACACATACTGTAAAAGGAAGATATTCAGAGGCACAGATGGGAGTTTGGTGCCCAAATGTCATTGAAAATTAGTGGGAGTTGGGCACTGATCTCCCATTTGTACCTCTGAAAATCTTCCTTCAGTGAGGAAGAGGTAGATATTACAATATGAGAAACTTGCCCCTTCATTCATAGCTTTGTGCATATAAAAGCTCATTTGTATTAATGGAGCAGTGTTGTGCTGGCAACGGTGCAGATGAGCCCTTGTTAAGTGCTCCTTGTGTGTGTTTGGAAACTACTGTATTAGTCAAACCATATTTGAGCAACAAAATGTTATCTTTCTGAGCCAAATGTCCTCAGAGGCACATGCATAACTCCCAGTGGAGAAGCTAAGTTGGATGGATCTCATTACAATGATAAAAATTAAACAGACTTCCCCACGCCAAAACTATTAAAAATAGAGTTGATTGAAAAACGGGAATACAATTTTATGCTGAATTTCAAAATTGTTTCCATTACAATGAAATTTTCCATTTTAATGGAAGTTTCTGCCAACATTTCTACTAAAACCATTTCACAACATGTTGTTTACCAGAAGCCAGGTTTTCAGTAATAATTTTGAAACTATTTAGATAAATTCTATAAAAAGATTTTGGAAATTTTCATGGAAAAAAATGAAAAAAAAAGTCAACAATATTTTAAAGTTTAATTTTTAAGAAAAGGCCATTTTTTGACAAAATAACTTTGCATGTGAATTTTTTTTTACTGGTTTTAATTTCAAGGATTGGTATTTCTATTGTGCCACCATGGAATTACTAGTGAAGAGTAAAGCCTTACCAGGCATTGTGGCTATGAGAAATGTCCATTACGGAATCTGAATGCATACCAAACTAGCCAGGTTTCCGCTTTTCTTATAAATTCAGATTCAGCCCAGGTATGTTGAAGCGATTAAGAAATTTTGATGAAGTTCATTTGCTTGTGGTTGATGAAATGTAGTTTCAACTGAGTTTCATGTTAAGATATGGAGTTCCCAAATCCTTCAGACTCAAAGGAAACTTATGGGCTGTGGCCCCCTGAGAGAGAGAACATTTTCATGAAATTCTATATACTGAAATTATTCCTTTTTATAAAGTTCTCCCCATCAATTTTCTTTCCCAGGAGATGGACAATATACCCATCTTATTTGGACTTGAACTAGGGCAGTGTGATCAAATCTGTTTCAAGTAGAACAAGGTTTTAGAGCCCAAAGGATAGAGAGGAAGTTGGTGTCATGTGGTTAATAAATGCATAATGCACTTCCTTTATATTTCATTAGGAAATTGTTCTGAATAATTAATCCTTGGGAGACTGGAATGGCATGGATGCATCACACCTGAATTTGCTTTATTATGAAAAAAAAAAAGCAAGACTTGCTGGAGATGACATTCCTTATTGAGACTAGGTGAAGAAACGAGGCATTTCTTTGAGAAACTTAGGCAGTAAAAATTGCTAGAACACACTAGCTTTTTTTATTTCTGTTTGTAATGGCCTTCCTCATCATATTATTCTCTCTTTCCCTCCCGGTTTTTTCCTCCTTGATTTGGGCCATATCTTTGCACATAGCTAGACCTGGTTTAAAACCAGGATGTAGTTTTCATGAAGTTTTTCAAAACATCATGCCTTTTTTGTTGGAAGCTTTGATTAAAAAAAGTTAAAGTTAATTTTACCTTTTTATGGCTGGTCAAGAAAGATGAAGAAATTTTCATTGAAAATATTGACGCTTCTTCGGTGAAATTGTGAATTTGAAAATATTTTAAGCAGATGTATATGTAGTTTCCCACTAATTTCAATGGGGCTGTCCTACACACAACTCAATTCAATGGTAATGGTCGTAGGTGTTTTTTTCTCTTAGTCTGCACTTTCTATGGTAAGTGAGAGCATAGGGAGAACACTGGTGCATATTATTGCAATCATATTCTTCAATCACATCACTTCTAACTATTATTTTTCAGATGGACATAATGTATGTCTCTTAGAATCCCCTTAACTCTGTTGGAAATTACATTGCTATTAGATGGCAATGGTTGTCTCATTCTCGAACTGAAAACTTTTCTTTTTCAGAAGCCCTCTGTCATTGTTGTTGTTTGTGAACAAGAGCTGTTAGGACTATATTATCTTTGTGATAAAATATAGATTAGGGATTTATAGATGGGGGTTATGTAACTGCTATTACAGCTCCCTTTGGCTTTCTGGGTTGGATGCGGGTAAGCACAAAGCACATGCACATGGTCCCTTGGAGACTTCTCCAAGAGTATTTTTAGCTTCTGGGACCTATTTTGAAGAAAATGGTTAATTATTTAAAGTGTTCATCACTTCTAATTGGAATTCTTCCAAAGACACTATAATGTTTAGAAGTCTCTAAGGAGATAAACACCTCTGTTCTGAATAGTATTCATTTTGCAAAATGCTATCCTTTGGTGTTTCTTGATACAAATTAAGACAGCTTGGCTTGATTACCCTCCCACTAACTTTTCTTGTTGTATGAAAGATTGTTTGCACTTCCCGTATATCAACTATTGATGGCAGTGTTGCATAAATTACTGGAGTTGTCTCTTCACAGGGAAAATGATGTCTTAGTGTAGGCATAATCAAAATCTTGGGAACAAGTTGTGCCCTTTCCTTATTTGACTTGGTCAGTGACTCCTTCATTGTATTCGTTTATATTATTAATAATATTCATTTCATATAAAATATATATTAAACATGAAACCAATGCTAATCAGGTATTTAATCAAAGCAAAGGGTCACATTCTTAGGACTAGAATCTAGTCACTAGATCCACAACTAGTATAAATTGCTGTAGGTCTATGGGCTTAATTGAAACTATGCCAGTTTACACCAGCTCAGGATCTGGCTCTGTCTGTTGAGTTTTTCCTGGGATTTGAATCCCTTCTCTTTATAACTAATTGTTCTATTCTTCCTCGAGTGATTGGACATGTCAATTCAACTGTAGGTGTTTGTGAGCTCCAGTGCACAATTGTTGAAGAGTTTTTCCCCACAGTAGTACCTGACAGGGCAGCCTGAGTGTCTTCTGCTGGTTCGTGCACCATGTGCCGGCATAAAGGGCCAAACCGCCCCTGACCTCCCACTGTTCCTTCCTATGTCCATGACAGTTATTGGAGCTCCCTGTCCTTGCTTCTGCAAAACTGCAGTCAAAACCTGTAAATAGTAACATTGTATAGTTAGTGTAGTTTAGTAGCCAGTTGATTAGTTGAAAAAAATTGTTTGGTGTGGTTTCAGCATCCGGTCTGGGTACTGGCCTCAGCACCAGAGATATGCCAGGCTCTCTGGGTTTCAAGCCCTGCCACTCTTGTGGTAAGATAATTGCTAATAGTGACCCTCACCCCAACTGCCTTAAATTCTTTGCAGAGACTCATGTGAGTGACAAATAAGCCATTTGTAAGGGCTTTAAGCCCATTCTAACAAAAGACAGGCAGCCACGTTACAGCTTTGTATTGCAAACCAGCAAGCTTGGCTGGGGTGCTGAGATTTCACCCCATTGGAAAGTTCAAAGAGAAACTCCCAGATGAGGTGAAACAGGAGTTGCAGATTTTTATAGAGGAGTGCAAGTTGGTCACCAGAATGGCTTTCAGTGCGGCAGATTCTGCAGCTTGCAGCATGTCCTCTGCTATCACAATGAGCAGGGCCGGCTCTAGGATTTTTGCCGCCCCAAGCAAAAAATTTTTTGGCTGCCCTCCCTTTTTTCGTGACCCCCCGCCCCCGGCCCCGCCCCAACTCCGCCCCTTCCCAACCCCTTCCCCAAATCCCCGGCTCCGTCTCCTTCCCCCGGGCATGCAGCATTTCCCTCCCCACACTGCTTCCTGTGGGGCCCCCCGCGATCCCCGCCCTAGCTCACCCAGGGTTTCGCATACGGCAAGTCTGGGAGAGAGGGGGGAGAAGCAGAGCGGGGGCGGCTTGCTCAGGGGAGGTGGAGCGGAAGCGATATGGGTCTGTAAAGGAGTTCCTTTTGCCCTACCATGACAATCTCTTACCTTAGTCATAGATGCCTCGGACCTTGGTTGCGGGGTGTTACCTGTGACCCCTGCAGAGGCAAGTCTCTGGTCTCTTCAAAATCTCAAACATCAGGGAGTTGCAGGCTATCAAATTAGCCTGCATGGCATTTCTTCCTCGCATCAGGGGAGTGGGCATATTGGTGCTGACCGACAATACGACTGCCATGTTTTATGTGAACAATCAGTGGGGAGACTGTTCCTCACTACTCAACTGGGAAGCAACACTACTTTGGGACTCCTATATTGACAACTCTATATTTCTGAAATTGGCCTACCTCCAGGGGGTTCAGAATATGCTAGCAGATCACCTGAGCTCGTGGCTTATCAATCATCATGAGTGGTCTCTTTACCCAGACATAGAAGGTCCATTTTCCAGCTCTGGGGAACAACCCAAGTGGATCTGTTTGCAACAAAGAACAACAAAAAAATCACAAGTTTTGCTACAGAGCAGGATACAGCCCAGGTTCATTGATGGACAATTTTCTACAGCTTGGGTAAGAGATTCTGCTGTGCGCTTTCCCCCATCCTTCTTTCGCCCAGAGTTCTGTGCAAGGCCAAGTAGAACAAGGCCTGTTTTAAACTGATTGCCCCAGTATGTCCCCATCAACACTTGTTTTCACGGCTCTCGGGCTTCTCAATTAATTCCCCACTGTCACTCCTGCTTCACACAGACCTAATTTTACAGAATCACAGCTGCCTCCTCTACTCCAGTCCTCAGGCCTGTCACTTGATGTCCTGGAGGATTCGTGGTTAACTTTGGCGAAGGAGTCCTGCTTTAGAGTGGTGCTGAATAGTCGAAAATTGTCAACTAAGACAAATAACTTTGCTAAATGGAAGAGGTTTTATGTTGGGTCCAGGCTGAAAAGGGTCTCCCCTATTCTTCTGTTCAACACATGCTAGATTATTTTCTGTATCAGAAGCATCAAGGATTGGCGATTAGCTTGATTAGAGTACACCCCGTGGCTATATCGTTGTTCCACCTTCGTGTGGATGACTGCTTTCTTTCTTTCAGCCCAATGGTCATACAATTTTAAGGGGTTTGGACATACTGTTTCTGCACATCCAAAACCCAATTCCACCATGGAGCCTGAATATAGACTTGACTTAAAGCTGATGGGTCCCCCCTTCGAGCCTCTAGTGACTTGCTGTGTATTGCAACTTTCAATGAAGATAGCAGTTTTAGTAGCCATTACCTAGACCAGGAGAGTGGGGGAGTTCAGGGCACGAGTATCAGGTTCCCCCCACCAGTTTACTTAAACAGGTACTTTCATCCCCATCCATGTTTTCTTAGAATGTTGGTCTCCACTTTTCATATAAATCAAGCAATTTTCTTACCGACCTTTTCGTCAAAGCCCCATGGTAATAAGGGGGAGGAGAAGTCTGCAAACTACATTTTAGAAGAGCTTTAGCATTTTATCTGGAATGGGCTAAACCTTTCAGGTCTTTGTCTCAATTGTTCTTTGCATTTGCAGACAGAATGAAGGGCAGTCCTGTTTCCCTCCCCCAAAAAAGGACTTGTCAGGGACATCCAGTTATATTTGCAAGTTATCATCAGTTGGCAAATGTGAACCTGCCAGATAGAGTACTGATCCTAAGCAACCTCCGAGGCATTTCTGGCTAACATGCCCATATTAGACATTTCCAAAGCTGCAACCTGGTCATCATGTCACGCGTTCGCCTCTTACTATGTTATCTCTCAGCAATCTAGAGATGATGCTAAATTTGGGCAAGTGGTCCTCCAGTCCCTGTTCAAGTAGACTCCAAACCCACCTCTAGGTGGGACTGCTTGTGAGTCACCTACACTGGAATGGCCATGTGCAATCACTCAAAGAAGAAAAAAATGGTTACTAACCTTTCTGCAACTGTTGTTGTTCAATATGGGTTACGCCATTCTACCACCCACCCTCCTTCTATTCTTTACTGGAATCTTTCTGGGAGGAAGGAACTGATGGGGGTCAGGCTGGCTCGGCCCCTTATGCTTGTGCATGGGGTGCGAAGAAGCAGAGGGCACTCATGCTGTCCTGATGGATACTTCCAAGGGGAAAAACTCTCCAACAACTGTTCACTGGACCACAGAAACACTCACAGAGGGAAGACATGTGCAACACATCTTGAAGAACAACAGTTAGAGAAAGCTTAGTAACCATTTTTTACTTAATAATTAAATAATTCAGTTTAAACTGAACCCTGACTACTTCAGTACATTTCCTCATTAGTTGCAAATTCTGGATCTGATCCCACGCCCCTTAAATAGTACTTACTTACACAAGCAATGCCATTGATTTCAAGAAGTCTACTTGTGTGAGTAGGGTGACTGCTCAGGAATTAAGAGTTTCCGATCAAGTCCTTGTACTCCATACAAACAAGCTTCTTTAAAAAAAATCCAGAAAATGTTCTGACTGATGCCCTGCAAGACTGAGAAAAGGTCTGCTGGAGTTTCAGCTGTACTGTCTGCTTAACAACTGCAAGGTGTTACCGACACTATAGAAGAAAAAGTGGGATATGTCTTTCTCTGGAGAAACAGAAGTGCTTCAAAGGAGTGAAGTATGATGATTTAGGATGGTATCAAGATATCCAAATGCTGACATTTACAGTTCAGCTGCATGTACAATTAGTGTATTTGACTCCTTGGGTTCATCTTCATATTTATAGTGTTGTATCCTTGGGGGCAGCTGTTTTAGGAAGAAATCATTTGAGACACAGAGAGCTGAAAACCTTAAAAGCAGCCATTTATTGCACACACTGATCTAACCAAACCAGCCAAAACTGGCTGGGCTATCCCCTAATAATCTAACTCAGTTGCCATAGCAACAACAAGATTCTATTACCACGACAACCAAATACACAACATATAGGAGTCTCCCTTCAGGATTGGCAATCTTTAAAACATCCCCCAAGACCCAGGAAAATAAACTTTCCTTTAGTTAGCCAAAACCTAGTAACTCTAACATGAAGATTGATTTCCCCCTTTGCAGTATTGTTTCCTCTGAGTCCCACTTGTGATTCCCTTCCCATGTCACCTGGCTGTAGGAAAGCTCCAAAGCCAGGAAAGAGGAGAAGCCTCTACTCTAGCTACGAATCTGGATATAACCTTTGGGCAACTAGATCTCTGAGCTTCCAGGTACCTCCTCCCCCTCTTCCTTCTCATGTTCACATTTTACCATGGGTGCCAACTTTCTTCTTTCCGGGTGGGTGCCCCACCCCTGCTCTGCCCCGAGACCCAGCCCCACTCTGCCCTTCCCCCAAGGCCCCACCCTCGCTCTGCCTCTTCCCTCCCCCTCTCCACCCTCTCCCGTGAGCACACCCCCATCCTCGCTCTGCCCTTCCCATCCCCTGTCTCCCACTCCTCCTGCCCATCATTGAACAGCTGATTGGTGAGTGGCTGGTGGATGCTGAGCACCCACTATTTTTTTTTCCAGTGGGTGCTCCAGCTCCGGAGCTACCCACGGAGTTGGTGCCTATGCATTTTATGATGGGGGAAGAGGGCACTGGCGAGAAGGAAGGCAGGGGGAATTTGGTGTTAGAGGGTGCTTTTAAGCCAGGGTAATAAAGAGAAATGGTTACATCTGGGATGTGGAACAGATAAACGGAAGTGCAGGTAGGGATTGCCCTGACTAAGGAAACATGAAACTAACAACGGCTAGTTATGGGGGCATGCTGGGAATGCTTATAATTAAAACAAGTTTTTTGAACTAACAAGACATATACTAGTATCACTCTGATCACATTACTTCTGTGTTGCATTTCTTTCCTTCATTCTTTCTTTGTTCCTCTTTTATATGACCTATTGTTCAGGACAGATAGCGTGTCTTCCTATACATCTGTGTATCGGTGCTCAATAAATAAAAGTAATCATAATTCTCTCTTCTTATCTCTTGGATTGAAGGGGGTGGAGAAAAACACAAGTGCATAATTATATGAAGAAAATCTACCACCATATAAAAGAAAAAGTTAACTTATTTTCAGGATTCACAACTTTATTTTGTACAACTCAGTAGGCGCTTGGGTTTAAGTCTCTTCAAAGCTAGGTGGATTTTGTAGCTTCCCTGTCATAACTTCCAGTCTTCCATTGTATAGCGAAAACAGATATTAATTTTGCTGTTGGATCTGTGCAAAATATTAATCACAAAACAAAATAAAACCAGTCCAGTTTTTTTCATTCTCCAGGGTTCCCATGTAAGCTCAGCATTTTGCTTTGAACTGTTCATCCAAACAAAATCTATGCCAAAGTTACATGAAAAATATTTTCTGCAATATAGCTGCCCAAGGGAAGGCAGCATGGGAGGCAGCTTTTTGCAGTGTATTTTCTAGTTTCCAGCCGGGTTTGGTTAGATAGTATTGGTTTTTGTTCCCTCCTTGGCTATATATGCCTCATGCACTCAGCAAAACCAATTATGTCCTATTTTTCTGAGGGAGAGGCTGTAGTTTAGCAACTTTGTACAATGATAACCAGAAAAATATGGTGTCTCTGCTTTTCTCTGCCATCCAAATAAAACTTCCACAGTCTGGGAACTGATTTGTTGTTTGAATGTGAGTTTGATTATCTACAAGGGGAAAACAAGCAGCACGGACTCATGGAAAAAATGGAAACACTAAAAATGTGTCTCTTCTCTCAGGCTTTGAAACAAAAGATCAGAGAGACCTGCACCCCTTAAGGGTGTTTTGCCATGTTTTGTCTACACCAGCCACAAGCTGGGAGAAAGAATCATGGGACAAAATTTTATGACCTGTGCTAGTGCAGGAGTTCAAACCACATGATCATATTGGTACCTTCTAGTCTTGGAATCTGTGGAAGTGAGAGGAGTTGTTAGCAAGTTCCCATCTTTTCTCCAGGTGTATGTCATCACATAATGTCAAATACTTAAAAGTTAGAAAACGCCAGAATTAAGGCTGCCTGTGCAATTTAATTTGGTCCCCTTGTGCAGGTACTTTATGACTCAGCCTTTAATTACATGATCACATGCTATTGTTCTCACAGGAGCTCTGCTTTGTTCAAAGCCCTGGATGGACAGCTATCCAATATTTTATTTTCTCCTTGTTTTTCAATGTGTCCCCCAATGCCCTATTTACTACACAGTATTCAAACTTGACTTGGTAGAAAAATGCTTCAGTGGTCCATTTTTCCATCAAAGTACTTAGCATTTGATGTCACTTTATATGTTTAAAAAACTGCCCCCATTGTTTTCAGTTGCAGTTGATGGTGTTCAGCACTTCTGCAAATCAAACCATAGGTCTCAAGAAAGGTTCGCAGAAAATGAGGGACACAGTTAATGACCACCTGTGAAGAGACTGGTCTAAGTGACTTGCCCAGCATCATATAGGAGCTCTTTGTCAGAGGTAGGGACAGAATTCAGTTCTTCAGAGCACTCATCTGCTTTAACCATGAGACCATCCTTTCTCTTCCTGCAGTCCTCTTCCTCATTCATTATGCATGCACCTTCGAACTTCCACTACAAATCAGGCAGGGATCCTACAGACAGTTGTTTCCTTCGCTATACAACTCTGATTCATCCCCAAGCATAGTTTATCCATGCTCAGTACAGATGGACTCTTCAGAGAATTTAGCTGCAAAACTCTTGGGCATGTGGGAACTGAGATTTTTCATAGTCTTATAATGTGGTCAAGTTTGGGTGTTTTTTTACAGGAACAACAAAAGGCACATTACTGACACAAAGGCAAGCCCTCTGCTGAATTTCAAGGAAAATTGAAAAACTCTAAAGAATGGATGCTCAAGAGATTCTCAATGAAACAATTCAAAGAATTTTTTTAACATGCGCAAAACATATTTCTGAATGAATCATTTCCTTAGAAACAGATGAACCATTTTTTTCCTGAAACATTCCAAAAACATTCAGTCTGAGGCAAACACCTGGCATGGACAATTTCAGGCTGGAGGTTAAAGTTTGGCAAAATTTATGAGGAACTGGAAACAGGGTTTTATAATGGGAAATGTTAAGCAACCTTAATTATAGGCAATGATATCTGTCCTGAATATAACAAAGTGTGTGTCTGTGTGTGTGCGTGCGTGCGTGCATAAGGATACACAAGAAAGATATTCTTATTAAATAGAAGATCTATTTGCTAGAGATTTCAAATCCTCCAAACATAGATGCACTCTGTAAGTATGTTAATGTTAAAAGAAATCTAATACGCTTCCTCTTACTTATCTCTTTCCTCTCTTGCTTCCCAACCTATTCCTTATGACTTAAGTACTTGATGAGCTGTATTAAAGTGATTCATCTACAGTGTTAATGTGACCAAGGAAGAAGCACATAATCCTCTCTGACTGCCAGAAGGAGCTGAGTTCAGTGCTGCTCACTGAGCACGTCAAAGAAAATGGGGAAGGAAGATGAGTGAACTCACAGGAAGGTTACATGTGAGGACATTTTGCACGTAGCTTCCCTATGGCATTGTGCGTATGTATCCCTGAGAAAGAGAGGGAGATTGCCTTGCTGTCTAACTCAGATGTGTCTGTGATAATGAGATGCTGAAAGGACTTGGTAAAGAACAAACCTGGTAAATTGTCATCTGCATCTAGGAAAACATCTGATAATCTGGAGAAGTAACAGTGTTGTATGCTTGGATGCAATGATCTTTGGGAGAAGAGGTATATATAAATATTTTCCTAGACAAAGTCCTTTCTCTCTGTTATTTATTATTGTTATTTATTAATGCTATTATGATATGGCCCAAATGCCACAATCATCATCATGTTAGATGGTCTACAAACACCTGTTAAGACACAGAGCCTTATTCTCATTTATATTGAGACTCTATACTCTGCTCTGATATTTTAAAATTACATTTACATCCATCCCGAGGGACCTTTACCCTGTAGGGGTGGGACAAAGGACTAAATAAATGCAATGTTATGTGTTTGCACACTGACAATTTTTACTTTAATTTTAATTTAATTTAATTATGTCAGCTATCCTCTCTTGCACCTCAAACCATTATTAATTGGTGGCTTTCCTATAGGCATCCTAATAGCAGTAAGTCTTGAAGGGATGTGTTGAAAAAGAGGTTCAGTTCAGGGAGGTCATTCCATGCATAAGGGGCAGCATCGGGGGAAGGCTGGGCATGCTTGCATAAGGAGCTGATGAATGACAGATGAAGTCAGCAACTATGCCCTTTAAAGCTACAGTCTAAAAGGTGCACTGGGATTTGAGAGTATGCACTGCTTCATTTATTCCTTGAAATTAAAATGGGGGGAAATGAGGCCATGAACTGCTTGATATGACTGTGATTTGTGATGTACTTCACAACTTAAAACCACTTATGACTGTGGCCTTAACTTTTAATGAGCAAATTCTTCCCTCAGATACACCTGTGCTGCTCCATTGAAGCCAGGGGTCTGTTTGACAGAGAAAGAGAAGAATCAGAATAAAGAATTTACAAATAATTGGTACAGATGAAATGCTTCTCTAAAAATATCTGTTCTTTGATAATAAAAACTAAGATTCATTAGTTCTACCTGTGTACTGCCAATTTACTGCAGTGATGCAGTGGAGGCTGCATTGCTCCCTCCCTCCCTCAGTGGAGTGAACTCTGTAGGCAGAATTTCAGAATCATATGTTGCAAGCTTTGGAATATACGAAACTGAGCCTGCAGGCAGTTTGTGTTATATCTGTACAATGTCCTGCTTAATTTTCATTTCACTCAACTCTCTCATTGAAATTCACAACAACCAGAGGAACAAGAAATGAACACTCTGATGACTGGCATCTTTTAAATAAAAAAAATCACCGTTTGCAATTTTTCCATGATGAGATTTACACAAGATATTAATTATCACAACACGTGACTTGTACAAGTCTACAATGTACTTTGTTTCACTAAGAGTCTTGTATTTATCTGAGGCCAGAGACACCAGTGAATTTTCAACCATAAACATACCTCTGGTGCTCAATGTGAAAATGTTACTGTAATTTCTTGGCTTTGTGACGGATGTGGTATTGGATTTGTCATTGAAGAGTAATGCCTAATTGATACCTCTTTGACCTGGGACTGGTAAATTAATGCAGATGGAAAAAATAGCCATTCTGCTTAAATAGCACTGGTAAAGTACTCCGCAAAATTACTCGCATAAAGTGTTTAGTATTGTAAGAATATGCATGTAAATAGGGACTGGGCAGTTCAGAAGACTGATCATAGGATATAGACCCTTTTGCCACAGATTGCTTATTTGAACTTGGCCCAGTTTGTTAGTAAATTAAAGTATGTGATGTCTGTTGGATTCTTGGTGGTCTATGCAATAAGACTTTGATAGTTTCAGTCACATTTTGTAAACCACTGTTCATGGTTCATAAAAATCACTATCCACATTTTCATTACTTCTATCTGTCTATGGTATTTGTGGGGCACCTATTATAGTTTCTAGTTGTATCTAGTTAATCCCAACAGTGAGCCCAGATTTGTATCAGTCTGGAGGCTGCATAGCCTTCTGTCTCCTGGAGGTAGCCCTCGCAGGTCAGAGCTGAGGCAGGGCAGCATGTACGAGGAGTTTTCCTTGCTGCTGCCTATCCCTGTTCTACAGATGAACTGAGGAACTTGGATTTTGGTGCTGCCCATCTGTCACTTTTCACAAGCACTGACTAACAAACTTGGCGTGTGAGACATGACACATTGAAAGTAGTTGATTGTATAATGCATTTTACATAGGCAGTATTGAAGCCACTCACTGAGTCAATGCACTGTGCATTTATACCATATCACTACCGAGTCCAGTTGATCCGATACATCCACTTACCAGATAATGCCCCAGGAAATCAAGTATATGTTTCTGTCAAACCCTAGCTTTAAGATAATGAATCAAAGTTGGCAGCAGTTCAATATATCACTAATAAATCAAATGGTTTGATGGGTGGTGTAATTTTTTTGGAGAGATGTGCTATTTATTATGCAATGCACTGTCATTTGTGTCACCCTGCCTGATTCCAGCTGGGAGGTGTGCCAAGGGGACCCTCACTTCCCCACAGCAGAACAAGGCTGGTCTGCCCAGTGATGGGGGCTGTAATCCATTATGGGTCATCACTTTCACTATTATGTTTCTTAACCTGCTCTTCAGTGTATGCTGTGACACTTGAACCTATATCTGAGAGAGCGGGCCTGTGGGTCTCTTCTAGGATTGCAGTGCTGCTGAAAATCAGCTGCTAGAAACTGTATAAGAAAACTATAATATATCTCGCGAGGCTGAGTTTTATTTCCACAACTCTATCCCCTGCCCTCTTAATGTATGAAAGGCGAAGATTAAGCTTTGAACCCGGGTCTTTTACAAGGTACCCTCGGTGCTATCAAGCTGCCCCAGAGATGTATTTCTATATGATATCTTTATTAGAATTCTGTTTAATCTACAGATACAGAGCTTGTATGAGATATACAGAAGTTTATCAACTTCACAGCTGCAGTAGGCATGCTGTGGAATGTATAATATGAAGAGTTTTCCTGAGTGCTGCAATCATTAACACAGTCTCTTTGTTACATCTTTCTTAAAAAGAACTCACAAGCAAAGGGATCATTCACTATAGGCACAGAAATATTGCAAAGGCATATGCAAAGAAGCAACACCAAAAGAGCCTGTTAACTGGCATAACAATAAGTCACTGTGATCTGAATCTCTGGTCTAAGTCAGGCCTTGGCATAAAAGGAAGCTAGACACACTGCAGAGGTGATATAGTCAGCCTCTTGTGGGAAGGATGGAATACATCATTCTTGTACATCCCCAAACAGACATCTAAAGGAATTGGCTCATTTCTCTCAAGTAAAGGGCTTACAAGCTGTGAAAAAGCTAAGTGAGTGTCACTGGCAAACCCATTATAGGATTCTGAATATGCCATTAAAATATATTATGGTGGTTTGTTCTTGCTGCTATAGTTAAGGTGTTAGCAATTTCATTAGAAACCCCATTCTTTAAAGGTTTATAACTCAGCAATAAAATGTCGTATTTGAACTGCCATCTTTCAGTAGGTGCTTGAAGTTTTCTTTCTTGTTAGCAATTAGTTTGGCCATTTCTTAAGCTGTATTGTGTGAGCCATTCTGCCCTCAGCTATAAAAGTACAACTTCCCCAGAATTTGCCTCAATGAGTGTAAAACAAAAGAGTTTACTTAAGTTTTAAACTCCTTGGTGAGGGGACTGTCTTTAAAAAAAATGCTTGTACAGTTCTTTCTATAATATGGCCAAGTCCATGACTGGGGCTCTCACCTGCTACTTTAATTAGAAGAATCCATAGTAATTACACTGGTTTTGGATTTTTTTAAGCCTTCGTTGTTTATATAAAACTCTAAAAAGCATGTTGGATTTTTCAAAGTTGCCTAAGGATTTGGATACTCGGTTCCCATTGGAAATTAATGGAGTCCATTCTTTAGAAAAAAATTGTTGTCCCATGGGGTGAAGAAAAATCATATAGCAAAAATACAGTAGTTCTTACTCATCTGATAATTTATGAGGCTGTACAGTTTCCATAACATTTGTAACATTTGATCAAAGATGTCTAATATTAGAACAGTGCCAAATAAAATGTGTCAAATTATCACCCCAACCCCAACCCCACCAATACACTTCATTGTTCCACTAAGACCCATTTGAATAAGTGTGCTGGCATCCAGTAATTTCTTTCAGTGATTGCAAGTATTTATAATTTTATTTTAGAACCACTAGCAGATCTTGTCAGATAATTTAATATATTTTACCATTACCTCTCATCAACACGTGTTTGTCTAGCATACAAATTTCAGTTTAAGGGATTGAAATGCACAAGTAGGATAAAATAGTTCAACTAATGCCACATACAATTTTGAGTTTAGGAGAGAAGAGGATGCAAGTTTTGATACTGAAAGAGCTATAGGAGGTGGCTCTCGGCAAGCAGAGATGCAGACAACTTGAAATGATAGACATCTGAGTTATTCATTGCTTCACAAATTAAAACCATCTTGCAAAAATGTAGATGATAAGTGGTCCTGATATCAATCCTCAGGAAAAACGATCCCTGCCAATTCCCATTCTTCTCAATGAAGGTACTTACCCTCATTTTTTATTTCAGCATTGTTCCAGTGTGACGAATCACAGGTTAATCATGGTAAAACACATGAATTTATGATCTCTTCCCTAAGGATTCTAACTATACTGTGTCTTAATACCTGATTAATCAAATTTTTCGTTGGTGTAACTAGGCCAGATAGGAATGAAAAAGATGCAACTTCTATAGCTTCTAAATGTATACAAATAGGAAGGGGATAAATAGATCCAAGCAAATGAATCAATAGCAAATGACCATTTGCCATGTAATGTAGTTCTGTATTTGGAAGCTTAAAGCCAACATTTGCTTTATGACCTTTTAAACTTTCTAGTTGCTTGGTCTGTTCCCTTCCCATTGAAAGAACAAATTAGTTGAGATTTTAAGTGACAGCATATTAAATATGTAATTTAGTTTCCGAGCTACTCTCATTTTGATGGTTTGAGTTTGATTCCCCAGTGAGAACACCAGTTTGATGCTGATCATGAAGTGGGCTTCCAATGGATGGATTACCAGATTGATATTGTCCGTAATATTATTATCATATTTTCTAGTCCTTTGTTTAATGAAGTGTCTGAGTATTTCCTATCCTTTAGTAGCCCTTCAAAGTTCCATTTCGATAGTAGGGTATTAGATCAGAATTGAGACAGGGAATCAACATTTTTGCCAATTTATTTTGTATATAGAGAATTTTGAAAATGTATTAATTAATTTAATGAGCTATGGATATCTCTGGGTTAGTTTGCACTAAAAGATATAATTCAAGTAGTAAAATGCCTTATGTTCCTCTCCCTCTGTCACAACTCCAGCAATTCTCAAATGTTTTCTGATAGCTTCTGCCAGGCTTTCCAAAACTGATAGACAAAATTGGTGTCTAGACAAGCCTATCTATTACCACTTTAAAGTTCAAAGGACTGGAACATTATTTCATTAGAAGTCCTGAATACAGCAAACATATCCTCTGAATTGCTTGTGGGCTAAAATCACAGTTTTAATATGTAAAACAGAAGTGAGGTGCTTTTTCATATTCCCATCATACAGAAACATCCCTCATTAACAATTAAATTCAACTGGTGATTACTGCCTAATGTAGTATAATTGCTTCTGGTACGTGGACTAAAATATTAAATTTACCTTCCGTGAAACCCCAGTGGATGTGAAACTGCCATCAGCACCAGCAACTGGGGGAAGATGAAGGGGCAGATGGACTTTGTGGCCCTCCCTGACAGAGCCAAGGGGAATCTATCCATGTCTTCCAGTATCATGAGTTCCAATGAGCAGCACTTAAAAGCCCCCAGCAGACCTGGAGCTACCACAAGCATTGTGGGGAAGAGGGGGCATCCAGGTTTTCTTGCCTGCATTTCATGAAAACCAGAGTCATGTGAAAGTCACCTGCAAACATCAAGTCCTGGCAGCACACCCAATATACCTCTCCACATTGCCTTCAGGGGCAGAGTTTGAAAGTTCCAGCAGATATCGAATCCCTAGGGGTGGAAGCGACACCTTAGCAGCAACTAGTCATTTGTACTCTTCATCACCCTCAGTTGTATTTCTCCAAATCAGCACCTTTGATATCCAGACTCTTCCAGCTGCAGTTAGTATACTCTTCTGTTGATATATACTGTCATTCACTTGTTCTTTGCCCCTAGTCACCTTGCCATATCTCCTGCTTCTGCCTCCCAGTTCATTCTCCTTATCCCCATGTCTATCCTTAACACATTTCCTACCCAGTTCCTTACACTCCATCAGCCTCTTCTATCATCACTCCCTCTCATCTCCCTCACTACTGCTTCTCACATCCGCAGCAAAAATCACACCTGTACAAAAATAAATGTTAAAAATCCAGCTATCTTACTATGAACAAATACATGACAAAAAATGAAACCTATACATAAAAAAATAACACAGACAACATTAATATTTTTCACAAACACACACACAAAATGCATGCTTCACACAAGTAGTTATTGCAACCATCCAGGTATGCACCTATCATCTCCATGTAATGACCTTAAGTTGCTACATAACTTTATTGCTGAAACCTTCATCCATCCCTCTCTTTTTCCACCTTTATTATGCATTGCTTTCCCTCACTGTATCTTGTCTAAGACTTTCAATGGAAGCACTTAGTGCCTTCCTTTCTTATGTGTTTGTATAGCACTTAGCAAAGTTTTACATGCTCAGCACATTAAAAAAATAACAGAACTTTTAAAAAATCAAATTTTACAACAACATTTTTGGCGTTAAAGATTTTTTTACCATATAGGTTAAGGGGCCCGTTTTTGTCTCCATAAGGCTGATGTTAATAGGAGATGAAAGGTTGCATGGGAAGGAGAACAGACAGCTAGACTGACACAATTGTCTCTAATAACTCTGAATAACTCTTAACATCTTTCCTTCATTTTTACAAATTTGTGCTGAGCCTTAGTGCTGGTGAGAGGTACCAGACTGACTGCTCTGGAGACTGAAGTTCTCTGCATATCCTCAGAACAGGTATGGCATGAGTTAGCAGCAGTGCTAGCTTTCTCACATTGCTACAACTATGTGCCTCAACTCCACAAAAGAGAGAACACCTGAAAGCATGATAAAGGAGTTTAGTCTCTAGGCAACCTCCATACAGAGATGGTGACTAAGGACGTCAGTTAGTGTGTTTTGTGATAAGGACATCTGTTCAATAGGAATTGGGCTGTGGCCCCCAACTATTTTCATACAGGCCACCACACAGACAGCAGATAATGGGTGAAATATCTGTAGCAAACACATCTAAAAATTGTGCCTCTTGTTACTGTGTTTACTAATAAACCTAGGTAAATATAAATGTGTACGTTATTTGACATTTTCACCAAATCTGTCAGCCTGTGGATTCTTTTGTCACTCATGTTTGCTGTTTGTATTTCATTGTGGGATTGGTCATGTTAGTTGCATGGTAGTAAGTTGCATGGTACTGCTCTATGTCCATTCCCTAATCAGTTGAATGTAACTGTAATGAAGATAGGGAGGGCATGATCAAGTCACTGGGCCCTGGTCAAGACTCCAGGAGTCTCAGGGCAAGGGTGCAGCAGATTGTGGAATTAGGAGGTGCTAGGTCACCAATATTTTTAGAATATTTTAATTCTTTAACTTTGTGGGACAAGTGAATTAACCCTTCCCTAAGAGATGAATGCTAGAAAAATTAGCCTATTGTGCTATCTTTCTATTGTGGGCTTCCATTACGACTTTTTTTATTGTAATAACGATGCTGTATTCCCTGTCACTGAAGATAACCTCTTACAATTTCCATTCAGCTGTGCATGGCTCTTCAACTTCCCTCTTTCTCTTCATTTTAATTTTCATCCATCTTTTATTGTACTATTATTTTTATCTGATGTTGAACGCATTGAAGAATGAAATCAGGAAAACATTAAGATCCTACAGAATTTACTGGTTGTTGCATAGGCAGCATTATTTATTATCTGCCTTAATTATAGCTAAATACTAAATAGCATATGTAATGAAGGCATCTTGTTATGGAAACAGGCCCAGGGACAGATACTAGACAAAATTCTCTTTCAATTGCCCTGTAGCTGATTGAAATGAACTCAGAGTGACTGAGAGTTCCTCCCAAAACCAGCTTTTCCACCCTCTGTTTATAATGTGTCATAATTTGCATTTGTATAGTCTATTACAAATAATCTTTAATAGCTTAACGTCACTACTCCCATTGAAGATGAAAAGTGAGATGCAAAAAAGTGACTTGCCGGGATGGTACTAAGGTATAGTGGATTAGGAATAAAATTGTGTCCTAATATTCCTAGATCTGTCAATGATTTGCTGTGAATTGATTATACACGTTGCAAACTTTTGTGAACAACTCTGGCACAATACACCTTAATTCATACTTGCGGTGTCCCTGAACTGCTCTCAGTCAGACTTCAGTCTCCGGAAACTAAGGGTTACACGGCTGCCTCCTACTGGGTATTTATATTTATAACATGTCCTCCTAGCAATGAAAGTTGTGAATGCTTATTTACTAATATGTTTTTAATTTAAAATCTATTGTTCCCTTGAGAAATTTTTAAAATATTTTCCTGTTGAATTGCAGAGTGTAGAATTCTGTGTGGAAAGGATTGTTTTGGCATTTGGGGACTACGCTTTGTATTTGAAATGCAGGGGAAGTACACAACAAAGGTTCTAAAGTTGTTAAGTGCATGCAGCAAGATTTTAAGATTAATTGGGTTTCACTCTCTAGTGAGATTAGTGTATTATAAATCATAGAAGCATATCCCATCAATCTGGAGAGAGGATGCAGTACACTTGATAACCTCTCACTCAGCATAAGCTGGTCTTCTATCCCGAACTGCCTGATTCTTGGATTAACTCAAGTGTTTCTCAGAAAGATGCAGGATAGAGAACAACATTTCTATAAAACTTAACAAAAACATAATTTATTATGAAGTCATTGGGGAAATTGTACTCATCTTTTTCAGTATACTGGAAATTAGCTTTTGAAACAACAATGATGCGAATATCAATCTTTGCTTTGATGTTTAATGGGCAGGCAACACGTTCTTTCCCCAAATACAGTTAGTATTCCAAAAATTACATTATCAGGAACAATGAATTATTGCAATGGGATTTGCTAGATGAAATAGGATTTAGGTTGTTTTTACCAACCAGATGCCAAATTCTGATGTTGATTACTCCCCTTTAAACTCATTGATTTCAACATAGTCAGAGTGAAGGACTTGTTAAAAGAACCTGTATAGAAGTGGGGTTGCACTAGTTTAACAAAGGTCATAATTTAAGATTTAAGGACAAGGGGGAGGGAAAACTTTGCTTTATTTTTTTGGCAAGTTGACAAAAAGAATGGTGTGACAAATGAAAACTTCATAGATCTGAGAAAAAAGGGGAAAATTACTGTTGGATTTATCTGTCGCACAAGAAATGTTCAAAAAAGTAGAACATATAAATAGCTACAATATAAATGTATGACACAAAGATGAGCAAAACAATGGGGTAGGTAGGCGCATGTATGTATACACATATATTCTAAGGAGGGCTGGCAAATGGGATATTCCAGAGGTTCTATGGAATAATAAAAGAGAGACAAAAGGGTAGAACTATACCTTGTTTTTCATGCAATTATTGTGCCCAGTATACACCTTCTTCGGCATTTTTTGCAGATAGGCCCGGAATAGAGTGGAAGTTTGTGCCTGATAAAGTACTGATTAGAACTAGGAAGAAGACGGGTAACACTGGTCTACAATTTTTGAGAAGTCGTCTGCTTCAGAGATAAAATGTGCTATTTAGTATGTATTTTGATGTGCTGAATTAAAATATGACAATTAAAACAACTGATTGGCTACTGTCTAAGATATTTAAGTTTTTACATTTTATGTCTATGTATATTGTGTAGATAGTAGAATTCTAATCATAAATTGTAAACCTAGGTCTTTTCATGTGTTTATGGTTGCTTTACATGATACATAAACAGGACAGGTGAAATAGTAACACTTTAAAAATCAGCAAAGGGGTTATATAAATAAAATTTATTATGAAACAAAAGGCAAAAAACTATTAAGTACATAGTTTAGTCCTATTCAGTGTCGACTCGGCGCTTCTTGGCTTGTCTCTTGTATTCATTAAATGGAGCATCTCTTGTCACTGTCCAGCAATAGTCTGCAAGCATTGATGGGCTCCATTTGCCCTGATAGCGTTTCTCCATTGTTGCAATGTCCTCATGAAATCGCTCGCCGTGCTCGTCGCTCACTGCTCCGCAGTTCAGTGGAAAAAAAATCTAGATGAGAGTGCAAAAAATGTATCTTTAGTGACATGTTGCAACCAAGGCTTTTGTATGCCTTGAGGAGGTTTTCCACCAACAGCCTGTAGTTGTCTGCCTTGTTGTTTCCGAGAAAATTTATTGCCACTAACTGGAAGGCTTTCCATGCCTTTTTTTCCTTGCCACGCAGTGCATGGTCAAATGCATCATCTCGAAGAAGTTCACGAATCTCAGGACCAACAAAGACACCTTCCTTTATCTTAGCTTCACTTAACCTTGGAAATTTTCCATGGAGGTACTTGAAAGCTGCTTGTGTTTTGTCAATGGCCTTGACAAAGTTCTTCATCAGACCCAGCTTGATGTGTAAAGGGTGGTAACAAAATCTTCCTTGATTCAACAAGTGGTGGATGCTGAACACTTTTCCTCCCAGGCTCCAATGACTGTCGGAGTGGCCAATCTTTCTTGATGTAGTGGGAATCTCTTGCACGACTATCCCATTCGCAGAGAAAACAGCAGTACTTTGTGTATCCAGTCTGCAGACCAAGCAAGAGAGCAACCACCTTCAGATCACCACAAAGCTGCCACTGATGTTGGTCATAGTTTATGCACCTCAAAAGTTGTTTCATGTTGTCATAGGTTTCCTTCAGATGGACTGCATGACCAACTGGAATTGATGGCAAAACATTGCCATTCTGCAGTAAAACAGCTTTAAGACTCATCTTCGATGAATCAATGAACAGTCTCCACTCATCTGGATCATGAACGATGTTGAGGGCTGCCATCACACCATCGATGTTGTTGCAGGCTACAAGATCACCTTCCATGAAGAAGAATGGGACAAGATCCTTTTGACGGTCATGGAACATGGCAACCCTAACATCACCTGCCAGGAGATTCCACTGCTGTAGTCTGGAGCCCAAAAGCTCTGCCTTACTCTTGGGTAGTTCCAAATCCCTGACAAGGTCATTCAGTTCACCTTGTGTTATGAGGTGTGGTTCAGAGGAGGAGGATGGGAGAAAATGTGGGTCCTGTGACATTGATGGTTCAGGACCAGAAGTTTCATCCTCTTCCTCTTCCTCGTCTGACTCAAGTGCGAATGATTCTGGTGCATCAGGAACTGGCAGTCCTTCTCCGTGGGGTACTGGGCATATAGCTGATGGAATGTTTGGATAATGCACAGTCCACTTTTTCTTCTTTGACACACCTTTCCCAACTGGAGGCACCATGCAGAAGTAACAATTGCTGGTATGATCTGTTGGCTCTCTCCAAATCATTGGCACTGCAAAAGGCATAGATTTCCTTTTCCTGTTCAACCACTGGCGAAGATTTGTTGCACAAGTGTTGCAGCATATGTGTGGGGCCCACCTCTTGTCCTGATCTCCAATTTTGCAGCCAAAAGAAAGGTGATAGGCTTTCTTAACCATAGTGGTTATACTGCGCTTTTGTGATGCAAAAGTCACTTCACCACAAACATACCAGAAGTTATCTGCACTGTTCACACAAGTACGAGGCATCTCTGCTCACTTTGGCTAAACAGAAATGTGTCCCTTTGCAAAATCAAACAGTGACAAATAAGAGAGCACGACACTGTATGATTTCTAGAGCTGATATAGGGCAATTTGTTCAGCAGAATGATGAAAGCTTCGTTATGATTGCATCATCCATGACTTCTAGGAATAACATGATGCAATTCATATCATGTATGATGCAATACCAGCTTCAGATTGCATCATTCATTGTTTTGCCTAAAAAGCAAGTACTGTCCAAACCCAGTCATAGATTTATTCATAGATCCAGTCAAAGATGTATTTTAGTCGTTTCTGGTTTAAATTGAGATCCCTTCCCTTTATAACTCACTTATCCTCCGCCATTCCCAAGTCAAGGGTCGTATATACTGACCCAATAGCATGTCTTGAAAACTAGAGCCAATCAACAATTTTAAGCATCATTTTCGTTCTCAGTGACCCAGAATTAGTAAAGTTTGACTACATTTATTTCAGAAGCATTTTGCCTGTAGAGCAGTGTAATTTTTGTTCAGCTCAAAGTCTCCTGTCACAAGTGTTTATGATGACGAGATAAATACAGATCAATTACATTTACTGTGTAAATAATTTGCCAACATTTATGAAATGGTAAATAGGATTGACAACTGGAAGTGATATGGGACCCGTGGCATTATCCCAAAGACCTATCAACACCAATTACTGATAATGTGCAGCAGGTGATCACTCATATCCTGTGTGCTTTTTGATATTTGTATGGGATGCTGTACTGGGCCTGGCACCATTTCAGATATACTCAAACCACAGAAGAATAACGGCATGGGAATACAGTTAGTAAAAGAATTGCGCCTTTTCTCCAACAACCTGATTCCTGGTTGTATTACTACATATTGGAGTATGTATGCAAAATGTGCAGAGTGGTACACATATCTAACTGCTTCAGAGGCACAGTGTCCCATGAAGAGATACAGTTTTAGCTGCCTTGTAGGTAATTACAGTACATTGGCAGTCCCAGGGACACCTTCAAAGGGGGAGGAGACATGTGAGGGGTTAGGATAATTCTAGCTGGGACTTCATAGAATCATAGAATATCAGGGTTGGAAGGGACCTTAGGAGGTCATCTAGTCCAACCCCCTGCTCAAAGCAGGACCAATCCCCAATTTTTGCCCCAGATCCCCAAATGGCCCCCTCAAGGATTGAACTCACAATCCTGGGTTTAGCAGGCCAATGCTCAAACCACTGAGCTATCCCTCCCCCCAGGTTTTTTTTAAACCTGAAATTTATTTTCAAGTGTTTCTCTTCCGTGGCTGCAGTCCTGTCAATGATTTTTGAAGGTAAGCTTAATGTTCTTATACCCTGGGAAATTTTATCTTAAATTATAGATGTAATGATTCTGGTGGGAATCCTGTGGCTTGAAGGAGATAAAGTACTTTTCTGTCATGTTCTGGTTCAAGTCTTGCATGAAACAAGCCTGGTGGTCTGAACTCAGTCTAAAACAATAGTTCAATGTGACAAGAAAGCAGCTTTCCTGATTATATAGTCTGAGTTTTCTACCTTTTGACTTTAACAAATGCCACATAGATTTGTATTCAGGCTGGCCCTTCATCCTTGTTGTTTCACTTCTCCTTGGAGGCCCACCTTCAGCAGCTTCATCTCTTTTCAGGGACCCTCCTTTGGCTTTTTCACCTCTCTTTGGGGGTGTGGCCACTGTTTGAGCTCTCTTTGTACTCCCAACTACATGCTGTCTTTGTCCTTGATGAGATGACTCACATAGACCGATTAACCTTCTTGTCAACCGGCTTGCTGAACATTTCTGTCTGCAGCACTTCCTCTCTCTATGGCAGCATGAGCAGCCAATGCTGTAAAGAGACAATCATCTCAAATCTTGGTTCACGGGTGTCCTACAGTCGCCATCTAGGATTTTCCCCTCATTGCACAGGGTGACCCTGTGATACCCCATTTTTGGTTTCCCATTCTCAGGGCTCCTCAAGAATACTTCTTCAATGGTCTCTTAGGCAAATAACACCCATGTCATGGGGCAATTTATTAATAAGGACACCTCAGATCACAAAATAAAGTTTAGTACCGTAACTCAAAGGGCCATCCTTTGTGACTGCAGGCTCCTCATCGGTCTCAATCATCCTTCAGACTGGAGGGCTCTTGGACACACCCCTGGAATCCCCTAATAGAGTTCAAAAGCTCAAAAAAGCAACAACACAATGTCCACCTCCAGACTTAATAAATGTCTCACATCCCTCCTGGGTTCTCTCCCAGCTCCCTGCCCCTTGACCAGGACAGTGGTCACAGAGGTGCTCCCTTGGGTTGTCATCTTGCTCTAGAGTGTCCTCCTCCCAGTAGCCTGACCTCCCAGCTTCTGTTCTGCCTCCCTACTCCCAGGGAGTGCCTGCAGGATTATCTGCTCTCTGCAATCTCTATCTCTCAGGCAGCAAGAGCCCCATGCTTGCTCTCTTGGCCCCTTTCCTAATTGACTCGAATCCAACTTACCCAGCCAGTGAGAGAGAGTGAGTGAGTGAGTCTCTCTTCCCCCTCCTTTAGGTGCCAGGTGCCTTCTCTTAAGCCTGAGTGTCAGCTGACCAGTCACAGGTGCAGGCCACTGCTGCCATGTGACAATGGCTTGTAAGTAAACTCTGCCAGGACAGCCACCCTCATCCCGACTAGAACCACCACTGTCTCCCTGCTCAGTAATATTACTAATCTCATCTATACACTGGCATGAGGATTATCATGGAAAATGGTTTTAGCTGGGCTAGACCCTTGACTGGTTTTCATCATTATGTACTGTCTACTTTATAGAGTTTGGGACTAATTCAGCAAGGTGGCAGACTTACCAATTATTTTAAAAACTATTAAATGATCCTTTCCTTGCAGTTGTACTGGGAGTTAATGTATCAGGAGAAGTAATGGCCTTGTCAGGGCTGTTCTGGGTACTACAGCACTGGGACTGAACCTTATTCTACATTTCAACAGGTGGGTGAGTGACACTGAGAGGATGGAACCTCTAAGCCATGAAAGTCCTACAATCCATTCAATGTGAATAGAGGCATTGATCTGAATGCAGAAGTGTGTGTGTCACACCTAAGATTCCTGCGTAGACTATGAAAAGGATACAGGATACATCAGAGTCAGGAGTCTGTTACGTTTAAAGACATTTGAGGGACTATAGACCTATCTAGTAAATAGTAAATCTATTACTTTTTAAGTGAGGCCAATAGTAAGCAGGTGATGCAGAGAGAGAATGCAAAAATTCAGAATGGTTATATCAGGGGAAGGGAGAACAACTTCACTGGGTTTAAATAAAAAAAAGTAGGGAGGATTGGGAGGAAGGATATGATGAAGGGTGACGAGAAAATGCAAAATGTTTAGTGAGACATGCAAATCTTTCAGAACTAATTCAAACTAAGACCCTGCACTTTTGTTCTGAAACACCTTACTAATTTTGTTGTAATCCCATTGTAATTCAATAGACTCCTGCACATTTCCTTAATATTGCTCTTGTTAATTGCAATTTTGCCATCTCACAGTTCAGCCCTGTGTGCCTACTGAATCTTGCATGTCAGGTCATTAAGCTAGAGTAAATGCTGGAGAGTTTGTTGTAGAAAGTTAATCATCTTGGCTTCTCTGCCTCCTGATGCAAGTAATATTCCTCCTTGATCTGTTGTTCAGGCTGTGAGCTGTACTTCGTTTTCCTGGAGCTGCTAAGCAGAAGTGTGCATCCTAATTCTCATTCTCTGTCACCTTTATGCTTCTGATATTCCATGACCACAGCTAAATAGGCAACATTAAGATCTGTCAGGAACAAAAGCCATAGATGCAATAAGACCTTTGTATTGTATTAGCAAAAGTTCACTATTAATATTTCATGAGAGATTAATAAAACATTACACAATTAAATATTTCATAAATTATCAATTGCATCTGATTATCAAATTCATGAATAATGCGGAGAAATACGATGCATTGAAAATGCTCCAATATTACGAGACCATTGCTATACAGATCCTGAAAGGGCAAATCTATTACGTTAGCAGTGTGTAATGAATTGGTGAAAATCACATGTATTCATTTAACAGATTTATTCTTTTAACCAGACAAATCATGAATAATTCAATCATCATTAGTTGTTAGCAAGGTTTTAATTAATTGAGTAAGTTTAGACTTTAATGATTAAGCTTCCTGCACATCAGTTAAATAGGTTTGTTCTTGTACTGTTCATTTGGATAACTTTCATGAAATAATCTCCAAAAATGATCTGGAAGGAATCTGTCTGAAATACTCCAATATTCTTTACAAGGAAAAAGGTTTCATTCTTATGTTTGTTTTTAGTAGAACTGATTCAGGATAAGCCCATTTTGGAATTTTTTTAAAGATATGGTCTAGTTCAAAAGGAATTATTTTTGGGAAGTTCTATGGCCTGTGTTATACAGGATGCCAGACTGGGTAATCACAATGGTCTCTTCTGGCCTTGGAAACTATGAATCTTTACAATGTATTTACACAGCAACCACACAGTATTTGTTTACATCTTTATGCTGCAAATTAAAAGATAGACTGCAAACTCCTTGTTTACTTTGGTGAGCAGTTACTCATGTGAGTAGGCCTATTGAAGTCCATCTGAGTCTACATGTGAATTCACTCAGTCACTTTTTTAGCCCCATGATGTGGGGGATTTTTCCCATTAACCTGCTTCCCACTGTTTGTAAAGGACATATGCTGGCATCGATGAAATATCCTGGTATAGCTGCAAATGTTGGGCTGAACTTTGGCAATTCCCTTAACTTTTCTGTGCCACATTTTCTCCCATCTTTAATATGGAAGTAATAATTATACTCACCTAGCTCACGAGGTTCTTAGGTGTGTTAACTGATTATTGTGTGTAAAACACTTTGAGTTCATTGAATGGAAGGACTTTAGAAGTGAAAAGTATTATGTTGTTATTGCATCAAAGATGAGGTTAGATTTCAGGTCAGGGTAAGCACTTGGATGCTTATACAAAGCATATTTGAATTTCTTGAATGTGAAAAACTGAATTGGAACAAGCTCTTTTGCTCAATTTCCCACACTTCTGCTTCTAATCCTGGCCTGAAAGGGGAAGTGAAGTATATATTTCCAGACCGTTATAGAAAATTTGGTTGGAGTTCAGCTCTAGAAATGTGAAGGTATGGTGTGAGAGATGGTCTTGCTTTTTTGGCTTTCCAGTTGCTTTTCCCATCACTGTTCTCTATGTAGTGTGATAGACCCAGGCCAGTTTGGTACAACAGAATAGTAGAATGCAGATATACTGGCCATTGGGTTAACAGTTTTCTATTCCCTAACTGACCAGAGCAGGGACTGCTCCAGGCTAATGAGAACACCTGACTCTAATTAACCTGCAAAGAGTCAGGTGAGGCCATTAAGGTAAAGTGAACACCTGACCCTAATTAAGGCTCTTCTGAGCATATAAAAGGGCTCACTCCAGTCAGGCTAAAGAAGCAGCCAGGGAGCCAGAGGAGAGGAAGTGCTGTTGCTATTGAAGGACTGAGTAAATGAGGACACGCTCGCGCCATCAGTAAGGGAGCCCTAAGGTAAGGGTGAAGAAGTGAGAAGCAGGAGAGCTGTGGGGAAGTGGCCCAGGGAATGGTAGCAACTCTGGCAGTGAGAGGTTGGCTGCCAACAGCTGCTACCATTAGGGTCCCTGGGCTGGAACCCGGAGTAGAGGGCGGGCCTGGGTTTCCCCCCACACACCCAACCTGCCACTACAAGGAGAAGACAGGCCTCTGGCAGAACAGGAGGCTAAACTGTTCTGAGAAAAAGCCCAGAGGGACAACAGGGACTGTGGGAGTTCTCTCACCATCCTCTGAGGCTAGCATAAACCGCCTAGAAGCACGGGACCCACAGGAACACGATCGGAGCTCTGCCACAGTAGTTAGAGAACCATAGCTTGAATACAGTGATATGGGGTGAAATCCTGACTTCATTGAGGTCAATGGCAAAATTCGCACTGACTTCATTGGAGCCAGGATTTCATCCAGAATGTCTTTAGTATTTTGAGATATTCTATGGAGAGGAGTCGATGAATCCCCTTAATGTTCCAGGTATTTGTTTTCACACATCACTGTGTACAATTATTCTTTCAACAGGTTAATTCCTTAATTTCTGTACCAACTGTTCCCACTTCAGTCCCTATTTAGTTTAGCACAATAGTCAAATCTGTAAAAAACTGTGATGAAAAATTCTGGTCATACATAGAATTTATTGAAAACATTCAAAAGACTTTGACCAAATTTACAACATATCTTATTTTTTCCACTCTATTTCCTCCAAAAAGCTCCGAGTCTAATGTATTTTAATGGAATTAAAGTACATGTCCTTAATGGACTGTGCTATGCAAGAGGTCAAACCAGGTGATCAAAATGGTCTCTTTGGGCCTTAAAATTTATTTTTCTTCCCAAATGTCCCCTATTATGGCTTTTAAATGTTGGCAGATAAGACTCAACAAGTTTTCAATTAAAATGATGACTATGTGTATGAGTAATAAGGCTGTAAAGAACATAGAACACGGTTACAGTCCAGCAGCCTCTTCTCTGCTTGCCTGCTATGTGCTCCCAGCTCTGTCAGTGCTGAGACCTCCTGCTGGGGGGAGGGGGGCAGAGGGTACATCCTGACAGGAACGAGGAAGTTCTCCCCACATGTTTCAGTTTGTAGTCCACAACTTGTAGTTCCCAGAGCTGCTGTTGAAGCACACTGGCTACACCAGGATACTGGGCTAGATGGACCTTTGGTCTGACCCAGTATGGCTGTTCTTATGTTCTGGTGTAATACCCATAGCAGGACAGTGTGCACATGCATTTTGTTTGCACAAATAAGAACATGTGGTTGCACAAAAGAATATCTAGCGAATTGTATAGATAAGTGACAATTTTTATTGCAGCTGAGCAGCGAACAGCAGAGAAGCGAACAGGAGGAGTTTGTCTGGGAGTTTGCCTGGAGTGAGCCTGCCGTGGCATCCCTCTTGCAGGTTTCCCTGAGTAGCTTCTGCCACAAGTGAGAAAACTCTTAGAAGGAAGAGACTATGGATGCTGAGCGATCCGCTGTCGTGACCTGCACAGGATGTGCCATGTTTGTCTTTCTTCCACAGGATAGAAGCGACTTTGTTTGTACAAAGTGCAAGCTGATCTCCATATTGGAGGAGAAGATTCAAGGTCTGGAGAAACGAGTATCAACCCTGCGTTCCATAAGAGAAAATGAGGAGTTCCTGGATAGACGTCAGGATAGGCTTCAGCGGGCACAGTGTTCTGAAGATTTAGAGCAGGCTACGCAGCGGGGACAGAAGGCCAGTGAGGATAATTGGCGGCATGTGACCTCCAGAAGAGGAAAGAGTACGAGACAAGTCCATGTACCAGAAACGCCGATTCAGATGAGCAACCGTTTTCATGTTCTCTCCACAGGTACTAGTGCAGAGAGTGGAGTGAATGATACATCTGAGGGAACGGAGCAGAAGGAGACTCCACCAATTGGAAGGCATGAGATGCCCCATCCTAGGGATGGGGGTTCCATGACCACCACTCCCAAGAGGAGGAGGTGGGTGGTGGTGGTCGGGGACTCTCTCCTCGGGGACTGAGTCATCTATCTGCTGCCCTGACCGGGAAAACCGAGAGGTGTGCTGCTTGCCAGGAGCTAGGATTCGTGATGTGACGGAGAGACTGCCGAGACTCATCAAGCCCTCAGATCGCTACCCCTTCCTGCTTCTCCACGTGGACACCAATGATACTGCCAAGAATGACCTTGAGCGTATCACTGCAGACTACGTGGCTCTGGGAAGAAGGATAAAGGAGTTTGAGGTGCAAGTGGTGTTCTCGTCTATCCTCCCTGTGGCAGGAAAAGGCCAGGGTAGAGACTGTCGAATCGTGGAAGTCAACGAATGGCTACGCAGATGGTGTCGGAGAGAAGGGTTTGGATTCTTCGACCATGGGATGGTGTTCCAAGAAGGAGTACTAGGCAGAGACGGGCTCCACCTGACGAGAGGGAAGAGCATCTTTGGAAGCAGGCTGGCTAACCTAGTGAGGAGGGCTTTAAACTAGGTTCACCGGGGGAAGGAGACCAAAGCCCCGAGGTAAGTGGGGAAGTGGGATACTGGGAGGAAGCACAAGTAGGTGAGTGCAAGAGGGGAGGGCTCCTGCCCCATACTGGGACAGCAGGACGATCAGTGAGTTGTCTTAAATGCCTATACACAAATGCAAGAAGCCTGGGGAACAAGCAGGGAGAACCGGAAGTCCTGGCACAGTTAAGGAATTATGATGTCATTGGAATAACAGAGACTTGGTGGGATAACTCACATGACTGGAGTACTGTCATGGATGGATATAAACTGTTCAGGAAGGATAGGCAGGGCAGAAAAGGTGGGGGAGTTGTGTTGTATGTAAGAGAGCAGTATGACTGCTCAGAGCTTCAGTATGAAACTGCAGAAAAACCTGAGAGTCTCTGGATTAAATTTAGAAGTGGGAGCAACAAGGGTAATGTCGTGGTGGGAGTCTGCTACAGACCACCAGACCAGGGGGATGAGGCGGACGAGGCTTTCTTCCAGCAACTAACAGAAGTTACTAGATCACAGGCCCTGGTTCTCATGGGTGACTTTAATCATCCCGATATCTGCTGGGAGAGCAATACAGCGGTGCACAGACAATCCAGGAAGTTTTTGGAAAGTGTAGGGGACAATTTCCTGGTGCAAGTGCTGGAGGAACCAACTAGGGGAAAAGCTCTTCTTGACCTGCTGCTCACAAACAGGGAAGAAATAGTAGAGGAAGCAATAGTGGAAGGGAACCTGGGAGGCAGTGACCATGAGATGGTAGAGTTCAGGATCCTGACACAAGGAAGAAAGGAGAGCAGTAGAACAGAGACCCTGGACTTCAGAAAAGCAGACTGACTCCCTCAGGGAACTGATGGGCAAGGTCCCCTGGGAGAATAACATGAGGGGGAAAGGAGTCGAGGAAAGCTGGCTGTATTTTAAAGAATCCTTATTGAGGTTGCAGGAACAAACCATCCCGATGTGTAGAAAGAA
Source organism: Macrochelys suwanniensis (assembly GCA_033296515.1). Lineage (NCBI taxonomy): Eukaryota > Metazoa > Chordata > Testudines > Chelydridae > Macrochelys > Macrochelys suwanniensis. The sequence continues at coordinate 39,222,421 of CM065783.1, forward strand.
AAGTAAATATGGCAGGCGACCAGCTTGGCTTAACAGTGAAATCCTTGCTCGTCTTAAACACAAAAAAGCAGCTTACAAGAAGTGGAAGATTGGACAAATGACTAGGGAGGAGTATAAAAATATTGTTCAGGCGTGCAGGAGTGAAATTAGGAAGGCCAAATCACACTTGGAGTTGCAGCTAGCCGGAGATGTTAGGAGTAACAAGAAGGGTTTCTTCAGGTATGTTAGCAACAAGAAGAAAGTCAAGGAAAGTGTGGGCCCCTTGCTGAATGAGGGAGGGAACCTAGTGACAGAGGATGTGGAGAAAGCTAGTGTACTCAATGCTTTTTTTGCCTCTGTCTTCACAGACAAGGTCAGCTCCCAGGCGGCTGCACTCCGCAGCACGGTATGGGGAGGAGGTGACCAGCTCTCTGTGGAGAAAGTAGTAGTTCGGGACTATTTAGAAAAGCTGGACGAGCACAAGTCCATGGGGCTGGATGCACTGCATCCAAGGGTGCTAAAGGAGTTGGCTGATGTGATTGTAGAGCCATTGGCCATTATCTTTGACAAATCATGGCAATCGGGGGAGGTCCCAGATGACTGGAAAAAAGCTAATGTAGTGTCAATCTTTAAAAAAGGGAAGAAGGAAGATTCGGGGAACTACAGGCCAGTCAGTCTCACCTCAGTCCCTGGAAAAATCATGGAACGGGTCCTCAAGGAATCAATTCTGAACCACTTAAAGGAGGGGAAAGTGATCAGGAACAGTCAGCATGGATTTACCAAGGGCAAGTCATGCCTGACTAACCCAATTGCCTTCTATGATGAGATAACCGGCTCTGTGGATGAGGGGAAAGCAGTGGATGTGCTATTTCTGTATCAAAAGCTTTGCTAAAGTCAAGTCTCCCACAGTGTTCTTGCCAGCAAGTTAAAGAAGTATGGGTTGGATGAATGGACGGTAAGGTGGATAGAAAACTGGCTGGATGGTCGTGCTCAATGGGTAGTGATCAATGGCTCCATGTCTAGTTGGCAGCTGGTATCAAGTGGAGTGCCCCAAGGGTCGGTGCTGGGGCTGGTTTTGTTCAATATCTTCATCAACGATCTGGAGGATGGTGTGGACTGCACCCTTAGCAAGTTTGCAGATGACACTAAACTGGGAGGAGTGGTTGATATGCTGGAGGGTAGGGATAGGATACAGAGGGACCTAGACAAATTAGAGGATTGGGCCAAAAGAAATATGATGAAGTTCAACAAGGACAAGTGCAGAGTCCTGCACTTAGGACGGAAGAATCCCATGCACTGCTATAGACTAGGGACCGAATGGCTGGGCAGCGGTTCTGCAGAAAAGGACCTAGGGGTTACAGTGGACGAAAAGCTGAATATGAGTCAACAGTGTGCCCTTGTTGCCAAGAAGGCTAACAGCATTTTGGGCTGTATAAGTAGGGGCATTTCCAGCAGATCGAGGGACGTGATTATTCCCCTCTATTCGGCACTGGTGAGGCCTCATTTGGAGTACTGTGTCCAGTTTTGGGCCCCACACTACAAGAAGGATGTGGATAAATTGGGAAGAGTCCAGCAGAGGGCAACAAAAATGATTAGGGGGCTGGAGCACATGACTGATGAGGAGAGGCTGAGGGAACTGGGATTGTTTAGCCTGCAGAAGAGAAGAATGAGGGGGGATTTGATAGCTGCTTTCAACTACCTGAAAGGGGGTTCCAAAGAGGATGGATCTAGACTGTTCTCAGTGGTAGAAGATGACAGAACAAGGAGTAATGGTCTCAAGTTGCAGAGGGGGAGGTTTAGGTTGGATATTAGGAAAAACGTTTTCACTAGTAGGGTGGTGAAGCACTGGAATGGGTTACCTAGGAAGCTGGTGGAATCTCCTTCCTTAGAGGTTTTTAAGGTCAGGCTTGACAAAGCCCTGGCTGGGATGATTTAGTTGGGGTTGGTCCTGCTTTGAGCAGGGGGTTGGACTAGATGACCTCCTGAGGTCCCTTCCAACCCTGAGATTTTATGATTCTATGACACAACAGACAGGAAAAACTGTTGTGTAAGCTTCCTGTTGCAGAACATGGTGGATGCTACAAGGATGTCATTTATTTCTCCACTTCCATGGAGATTGCTGCACTCATAAGTTATTGTCATGAAGCGCTCATTGTTAAAAGGGATGACCTTTATCAGCCTCATTGTGGTCTGTGTTGAATGGGGCAACAAAGCATTTACATTGGCTGTGTACAAAGATTTGTTCTCAATTCAACATTGGGCTATTATTGTGTTTTTGGGATTCAGCTTTCCAAGTTTCACATGAGTTCAGAAAGTTTTAAGAACATAGTACATGTTTGGAGCGAATTAAAAAAAAAAATCTTTGATCTAGATGACAGGATTTGAAAAAAGTTCCGATGCAGAAGGACATGATTTATTCTAGATGGACTCCTGGTTCACATTGCAAGGAGGTGCCTGGTAGAAGAGCTGCAAAATTCCTGAGTCTCTAGGACCCAGCTGGAGCTCAGGAAGAGAAGGAAGGAGTAGCTTGCTCTTCTTGCAGCTGCTGACTTTTCAAATGCTTTTTTTTTAAAAAAAAATTCTTTGAAATTGTGGGGAAATTCTCACTTTTTCTACATTTTACACTTTCCCTGCCTTTTTTCTCACTGGAAAAAAAAAGGGGGGGGGGTTAAATTAGCAAAACTGGGAGGAATCCCCCGTGCGCACACACACTCTCTTATTTATTTATCTTTTATCATTGGAAAGAGGTGGAAGAATTTTTTAAAGAGAAACAGAATGGGGGAAACACCTCTCTCTTCTCTCTCTCTAAGTGTGAAAAAAGTGATAGAAAGTTGTTTTTTCTCACTCCCCCCTTTAAAATAGCTTTTCTGCCTTCTTTCACCGCAAGAAAGTGACATTTTTCAAAATGAAACAATCATCGTAATTTCCCAAAATGTTAGTTTTTTCCACAAAATATGAAAAGTGACACATTTTAAACAAAACTGTTTTTCTCTTTGAATTTTTCATTAATCACTCCCTTCCCGCCCTCCCCCCAAAATCAGCCAGCTCTATTACAAGGTGCAAAGCATTACATAAAGTGGGGAGGACAAAGAACTGACAAGAACATATATGCTTCAGAAATTGCAGACTAATTAGGGAAAAACTGTAAAAGAAGTTACCTTGCTAAAATCAATATCAGTTTCATTCGTTTGCTGTCAATAATGGGACTAAAGTTATTTTGGTGCATATTTGGTGCTGAAATAAAACCCATGAAGTTACTTTACTGTCTGCAACACCTATTTATAGATTTATTATGACCAAACTATATTCACAGTTATAATCACATCTACACAGGACTATGATAATCCATCTAACACTCTACAACTGTGAACACTGCAGTTGGTGATAGTTTAAAAATGAAAGCACCTGAAGGTAGTTCTTAAAACAGAAGAGAGAACACTTGGGAAAACTGAAATTGAAAGATGTACTTGAAAAAGGGGTCTAAGCAAACACATGTGAAATCATCATCCTTACTGGTTGCATAGAAAGAGGGTTCATCTGTATTTAGAAGATTACATCAGAGGAGAATCAAGATATCTTTTCCCATGTAATAAATGCAAAAAGTGCAAGCAAACAAAGACAGTATTTACTGTAGTCAAATGGGGTGGGACAAAGGGGAGACATAAATTACTTCTCTCAAATAAGTAGATGAGGCTGATAAATCAGATTGGATTTAAGTATCACAACTAATACTTTGAGGCCATTTAGGAAGAAAAATGCTGATCAGCAACTCAGGTGAGTGAGCTCTTGTAGTAGCACTTGATAAGGTATTCACCAGGCTGTCCTGTTTGGTGACTGGGAACCATCTCAGAAAACATGGAATAAAAAGGCTGGCTCTAAAAGACTATAGGTGAAATCCTGACCACATTCAGATCAATGGCAACATTCAGGATTTCACCCTGTGTGATCTAGTAGTAAGCATCAGACTCGGAACCAGGGGCTTCTGAATTCTAAACTTAGCTCTGACTCTTTGGATTGTCTTTTACTAACCACTTAGGCTAAACCATCTAGATTTTGGTCTTTGGAAATTCTGGCCTTAGTCTCTTGGTGTGGTCATCATTTCCCCAGTCTGTAAAACAAAGACAAGTGTTTACCTAGCTCAGAGTTTGGGGCATTGATTAACTAGAGCTGGCCTGCACAACATGCGGCCCGCGTGGGCTCACTGTGCGGCCCACGAGGGGGTGAGTAGGTGGGCTCACTGTGTGGCCCAAAATCTGGGACTGTGTCCATTGGTCCTTTTTGCTGCTTGTCCCTGGGCTGGGGGTTGTCCCAATGCTGCAAAGAGGGTGTTCCCAAAGGAAGGTGCTTGCTTCTAACCCCCGAGGCCATCAGTATGTCTGCTCTTCTCTAGTCAGCCCACTTGACAAGTTTGATTGTCCTTGGTCTGGTTCCCATCCCCTCCCCAAGGGTTGCAGCTGTCTGGAGGTGCCTGCCTTCCACGCCTTCCTCATTCTCACCTCATTCATTCAACAGGGCAACTGAATACAAAGTGGGGGGAAGATCTTATTCTACTTCTAGCAAAAAGACATTTTTCTTTTACCTTAATTATACTACCATAGGGGCCCGCAATAACGTATTACCAAGGTTCAATACAAAGTCATATAAAAGTTATACAAAAATGCATAATGCAGAGATGTATCTACAACTGCATTGATTGACTGTTGTGTGCAGTAAAATAGTGATCCCTGGGGGGGTGGGTCCTATTTTACTGCTGTGATCTGGTCACCCTATGCGTGCTGTTTCTTTCCCCCTCTACAGGCTTCCACACCCCAGTGCTGGGGAAGGAGGGGTTGTTTCTGTGGGCCAGGCGGCACTGGGGGGCAGGGGGTGTTTCCGCAGGGCTGGGGGGTTTCAGCCCTCAGCTGTTTTCTTTGGAGTAATATGGCCCTCGCCGCTTTACGAGTTGTGCGGGCCTGAACTAGAGTTTGGGGAGCGCTTTGGTGCTGTATACATCCTAACTACATCAGGGCTGATTTAACAGTTCATCTGAACTTAGTGGGTGTGACAAAGCTCTGTCCTTGTCTCCATGGGTCCTGCGTTTCCTGGCGGATTTCACTAGCCTCAGAGGCTCACTGTGACCCTCCACATAACCCTTTTCTCTCTAGAGACCAGGGTCATAGTCTACTGAGCCTTTGTCATCATAAGCCAGTGAGGGAGATAAGGAGAAGCTATCCTCCCTTGCACAGTCTCTGTTGTCTCCCAGTCTTAGCCCAGGGCTACACTAGGGGAGGGGGGTCGATCTACGATACGCAACTTCAGCTACGTGAATAGCGTAGCTGAAGTCGGCATATCGTAATCGACTTACCTGGCGATGAGGACGGCGGCGAGTCGATCGCTGCCGCTCCCCCGTCGACTCCGCTTCCGCCTTTCGATGAGGTGGATTGCCGGCGCCGACGGGGAGCGCGACCGGGGATCGATTAATCGCGTCTTAACGAGACGCGAAAAATCGATCCCCGATAGATCGATTGCTACCCGCCGATCCGGCGGGTAGTGAAGACCTGCCCTTAGTAATTAAACAGGGGGGAAAGAGTGGGGGGATCCCGGGCCTGCCCTCTACTCTGGGCTCCAGCCCAGGGACCCTAATAGTATCAGCTACAGTAGCTGACCCTTTTAAAAACAGGGCACGTACAATTCCCTGGGCTACTTCCCCACAGCAGCCCTACTTCCTTAAACTCCACTTCACCCTTACCTCAGGGCCTCTTTCCTTGCCTAATATGGTGTATACAGCTTGGTCTCCAGCAACACAGCTTTCCTCTCATAGCTCCTGACATGCACAATTCACTGGGAGGCTTTTAACTAGTTTCAGCCAGCCCCTGATTGGCTGCAGGTGTCTCAATCAACCTAGCGTCCTCCCTGCCTTCTGGAAAGTTCTTAATTGGCCCCAGGTGTCTTAATTGACCTGGAGCAGCTTCCATTTACTTATCCTGGTACCAGGGATTTGTTTAGCCTGGGGCTAATATATCTATGTCCCACTACTTTCCTATAGCCATCTGGCCTCGCCCCGTCACATAGGATACCACCCAAAAATAGGATTTACACCACTTTGGGCCTGCCTTGTGTTCGGGCCAACATGTGAGAAGGGGGGTACTGCAACCTTAGGGCTGCCTAGGCCCCAAGAGACTGTTCTAGTAACCATGAATAGATCACATGTGGCAACTCTTTGGCAACAAATGCTTTTTCCCTGGCTATCTCCCATATTCCAGGGGCTGTGGGGAGGAGGTAGGAGGCTCACAGCCATTATGCCAGTTATGTGCCGTGGCAATCCTCCTCTCTGCTGGAAGATTTCCTCAGTGACCAAACATTCTGAATAAGAAAATAAAGGAATTTTTATGTCCATGTCCCCATCATAAAATTGGCTAGTGTTTTCCATGAAATGCCTGTTCAAACTGTTATAGATCAATTAAATGAAAGGGTCCTGTAAATAGAAAGATTGATTTGTTTCGTGTGCATGCACGCGCACACACACACAAACTAACACTCTCTCTCTCTCTCTCTCTCTCATGGACATATATTATGGATTTGGATCTTAACTATGGATCAAAGAAAGCACCTCTCCTTCCAGATGTTGGGTCTGTTTACTCTTTCCTTCAAAGGGAGTTTTGACTGAATAAAGAGTACATGATCAGGCCCATTATGCATATGTAATTTCTTTGCATGCATGCACATGTGATGAAGCACTAGCTAGTCTGGGGGACAATTACATATCCCTTTTAAGGTAATAAATTAAAGGAAATAGTTAATGACTATCGCACTTATAACCAGTTACATTATATCCCATTGAGTAAACAGCATATTGTCATTTACTATAATGATGGACCAAGAATAAACTCTTCTCATTTCTTTTTTGGAAAGATGATCATAAAGTTTCTTCTTTCCCCCTGGCAAGCTTTCAGCTCTGATCATCAGCACAAGGGTAGTTATAAAAAAAACAGCAGGACCTTGATGTACCAGAAGTGCACAGTTTGGTTATGATCACCTGGGGGACTCATAGGCTACCTGCAGTACCATCATTTATGTAACAGTTGTAGGTGAAATATTCCACAGCTGTTTGAGGAAATTGGTCCCACTTTTCAGATAGGAGGAGAGAGATTTTTAAATGCCAACCTTGTGTGAAAACAGCTGGTAGAAATATTGCTCAAGATATGGCGAGTCACATTTCTGGGGCTGTTTTGAATAAAATGAGTAATAACTCTTAGGCTTCATAGAAGGGGGTCTGATTTCATGATTAAAAGAGGAGGAAGTAAAAGACCAGAAAAAGAAAATCAATATCTGCTCACTGGGCTTTAAAGTATGGCTCTGCTCTGAAATGTAACTGTAAAAATGGCATTGTGGGGTCTGTGTTGCCACTCAATAATTTCCATAACAAATGGCCCAGTTTACAGGGAAAAGCTGTTTACTTGACCAACTTTGCAAACTCAATTCATCTTGTCTCATATATTATTGTCTGTAGTACAGGTTCTGAAGGTCAGATTATGCCCTCATTTGCACCTCATTGTCTCCAAATTATGCCATCAATGTCACCTGTGTGGCCCCATTGTCTTAACTGAAATTTTACAGGTGCATCCGATTGGACCTTAGGGCTAGTCTACATTAGACATGCTACAGCGGTGCAGCTGCACTGATGGAACTGCACTGCTGTAGTGCATCTGGTGAAGACGCTCTATGCCAACAGGAGAGAACTCTCCCGCCGGCATAGCGCTGTCCACACCTGCGCTTAGGTCAGTGTAACTTATGTCACTCAGGTGGGTGACTTATTCATACCCCTGAGCGACATAAGTTATACCAACATAACTGGTAGTGTGTACAAGCCCTAAGGTAAACAATTCAGATTATCCACAAGGAGTCCGGTGGTACCTTAATGACTAACAGATTTATTTGGGCATAAGCTTTCATGGGTAAAAACCCCACTTCTTCAGATGCATGGAGTGAAAATTACAGATGCAAATGTAAATATACTGACACATGAAGAGAAGACACAACTCACAAGTGGAGAACCAGTATTGACAGGGCCAATTTGATCAGGGTGGATGTGGTCCACTACCAATAATTGATGAGGAGGTGTCAATTCCAGGAGAGGTAAAGCAGCTTTTCAATTATTATTTCAATTATTAGGAATGGACCTTCAAATGGCTAGCAGATGCTAACAACATTCAATCACTAATAATCTGGTTCAGATTCAGAAAACGAATCTACTTCTAAAATGACTCCATAACCAGTACAACTGGTGAAATGACTGTAACAATAGTGGTCAAATTATTCAGGAATCTGGTCAGTATTCAGTGAATAATTTGTTTTACAGGTATTCAATTATAGAATTAACATTCAACCAGCTCTAATAACTAACTACTGTCCATCACCCAGCCAATAAGCCATACAGTCACCCAGTCAGTCAGGTTCACGAATGTTCCATTTTAAGAGAAAACTTGGTGAATATTGTGACCAGCTCCTGTAGCCCCGGGGCTCAAGGCAGGTCCCTGTGAGAGGGGGTGGATAGAGCTAGCTCCTGTCCTGTGATCATCTCCCTGCAGGAGTGGGATGTTCCTCCTGGTAACAGGGGGCTTCCCAGCTGCTGACTGCCAGGAAGTTGCAGGTCATCAGGTGACAGGCCCTGCCCTAGGCTGCACAGGGACATATATCCCGGAGATGGAAGTTGAGGTCAACTGCTGTGGTGGGAACAGACCCCAAGGGCTCTGTAGCTGGAAGCAAGCCCAACCTGAGTGGAAAGGGGGCGGGGGATTTTGCTGGCCAGTGAAAGGTCTGTCATAGCTAGTAGCTGTGAGCCCACAGCTAGATCAGGGTCACCTTCCCTTTTGGAGGACACAGGAGTGTGTGCCTTAAGGGGTTGCTTTTCAGCTTATACTTGTAAACAGGCTGGAAGCTTGGCACAGCAGCAAAAACATAACAAGCCTACTCTGCTGTGTGGAAGGGGAAACTGAGGCACACCGCCTCATGGCATTGGTGGCTAAATGCCAAGACACCTACACTTTAACAGATATTGCTATCTGCATTCTGTTAGCAATACTACACCCCAACATGTTTTTGGGTACCTGGGACCAGGAGCCCAGAACTTTGCAAGAACTCCTATGAATAGCATGATAGTGTTTAATAACGCTGGATGGGGATATGACCAGAGCTGCTGAACTAGAATTTTAAATGTACTGCCTCTGCCATGGACAGTGTCCAAGTCTCTGGCAGTAAGTTCAGGAGGAGGGTGTAACGTTGCACTCCATATGCTTTATGAAAATATGCTTATGAATGTGACTATGATGTGACTAAAATATGCTTTATGCAAAAGGTCTCTTGTAAAGTATCATTACAAAGCTTATAATCCACTGAGTGTGTTCATCCTATTTGTATACATGTATCATTCTTTTATCTGAAGCTAGAAATATGAAGTATAACTGTGCGGTCCTATTGTAATTATGCAAAGTGTGGGCTGTTAATGGTGGTTTAGAATCTTGATGGCTCCCATTGACTAGGACAATTGGTTGTAAATGGTTTATTTACCTGCAAACCTTCGTGTGTATGTGTGGGCCAGCATGTGGGTAATGAAAAATGAGGTCTCACAGGGACAGGTGACCATGTCACCTGATAATGAAATCCATCTTAAATCTGGTACTTTTCCATTTAGAAGGAGGGGTGGTGACCCAGAGAGACAAAAGATTCCCGCCTTGTGCCAAAGCTATAAAAGGGGGTGGAGCAGGACAGAGAGGGCGGCCAGTCATGAGAAAATCCCAACTTTCCACATAAGATGTCTGCTGGAACTAACAAGGACTGTACCAGGTGAAAGCATTGGGCCCACATTAGGAAGGAGTCTAGTTTGTGAAAGAAGCTTATTGGAACATCTCTGAGGGTGAGATATTAGCTGTACTCAGTTTCTTAATGTATAAGGCTTAGACTTGTGTGTTTTTGCTTTATTTTGCTTGGTGACTTACTTTTTTCCGTCTGTTATTACTTTAAACCACTTAAATCCTACTTTTCATACTTAATAAAATAACTTTTGTTTATTAATGAACCCAGAGTAAGTGATTAATACCTGGGGGAACAAACAGCTGTGCATAGTTCTCTATCAGTGTTATAGATGGTGGACAATTTATGAGTTTACCCTGTATAAGCTTTATACAGAGTAAAATGGATTTATTTGGGGTTTAGATCCCATTGGGAGCTGGGTGTCTGGGTGCAGGAGATGTAACCTGCTGAGCTGTTTTCACTTAAAGCCTGCAGCTTTAGGGGCATGGGCCAGACCCTTGGTCTGTGTTGCAGCAAGCTAGCGTGTCTAGCTTAACAAGACAGGGTTCTGAAGTCCCAAGCTGGCAGGGAAAATGGGCTTAGAGGTAACGTCAGCACGTCAGGTGACAGTCCCAAGGGGATATCTGTAACCGAACCCGGCACAAATATGTTGACATTTTGTTTAGTCTCTGAACTTTTTTTTTTGAAGTAAGGAAATTGAGTGAATGTGTTAACCCATATTACAACCTCTTATTGTCTCTACCAGCCTATCCCAAGGCCCCAATTCTGCCTGGAGAAGGGTTGTAGCAGCACAAGTGTCTGCAAACACCACACCACAACCCGGCTTGCAACCAAGAAGCTCAAACTCATAAACTGGGTGTTGCTGGCTTCAGAGGGGGTCTGGATAGGCTGGTGTGATTAATTCCATTCTCAGGTATGAATGCCTTTCATTATCTGATGCAATATTTTGCTTTTACACACGTTCCCTTTTGCAATGTCAGGAAGAACCAGGTGAGGTTTTTACCCATTTTCATGACAATGCTTCAGCTTTGTTCTTATTATAGACTGACAAGATTATGGGCTTTCTGAGGGATCTAGTCAGAGCTAATCTGTTTCTTCAGAGCAGGCAATCAATTTTATTTTATTTTGCTTAGGCAAAAAATACTGTAAAAGTCCTCTTCTCCATACAAATAGCAGAACATCTTTAAAGTATAGTGCCAGAACATCCCCTGGCTCAATTTTGGTTCAGTCAATTTTTACATAATTGCCTCAGCCAGTTGATGAGTCAGTGTATGGGTGTTTCCCTCTCCCTGAATTGTTCTAGCTGTTGGAAGTATGCAGGTATACATATATTTTCCAGTATATATCATTATGAGTTACTCAGAAAGCTGAGTCAGCAGTTGAAGACAACTAAGGATGACAAACAGCCAATAAAGTTTCCTCTCCACTTCACAGTATCTTTTTTTCTCCCAGCTCCATGTAACTTTTTATTGCTTAGGCTTTTTTGTGTGGTGTTTAGATGTTGCTTGGAATTATTAGAACTGGGGGCACTGGCTGTTGGGAGTCTGAAAGGATAGGAAATAGGAAGGAGGGAGGGAGGAGTTGAGAGTCTGGGAGAGCTACAGAGGGTGCAGCAGCAGCTTGGTGAAGAGGTTTCCACTTTAAAAATAAAGACCTGTTGAAGTTGTTAGTACCCTGCTTGACTGATACAACAGAATGTTAACAGGATAGACATAGACCATTCAGCCCATATTTATGTTTTTAACTCAGTTTTAGCTCTTGTTTTGCTTCAGTGATACTTGTAGTTGAATGGATGGTGGGGATATTCTAACTTGAAAATAACTGGCTGAAATTAGTGAGAAACAGCAATACAATTATTCATGAACTTTTCAGCAATCTTTGCTTAAACTTTTGCATTCTTTTTTTGTTCTTTATTAATGTTTGTTTGTGCAAAGTTTTACGTGTACAAATAAAAAAAAGAATTATAGGATTTTTTTTTTTTTTTAGGTGAAGTGGTTTACAGCACAAAGGTGAAGTCATCCAATCAGGAAACAGAAATACTGAGGTGACCAATTACACAAATTTCAAATTTGTAATTGTGAAAGTTGACTGCTCAGATTAATACTCCCAGCAATTTATGAGCAGCGAATGAGTTGAAATGTGTTTACATGAAACATTTGTTGAATCCTTTAATTTATGAAATGATGGGGCCAGATCCCCAGATCCATCAGAGTTGTGCTTGGTTTAGGGCCTGGGGAGGAGGACGGGCAAAGGTGGCTAAGCCATCTTTGTGCTCCCCACAATCCTGGATCAGTTGGATGCTGGTTTGACCTCTGAGGTAATTTAGATCGACATCAAGGGTGCTCTAACCTGTGAAAACTTCAATGGTTCTTAAAGGACAGTTATGCTGGCCTAGAATGGCCAGCATTCAAATTTTTCTGACCACATCAATATCCCTTCCTATCACAATATGTCCCTTCCGCTGGAGTGGTGTGGGGTGGGAGGTAGTGGTGGGATCAATGCAAGGCGATGGGAACAGAAGTTTAACATCTTTCCTCTAGCCTGTGGACAATTTTGAGGTCTATAAAACTGGTCTATAATCACTGAATAACTTGTTCACTGTAGATTGTGCATCCAACTTTATTTCTGCAGTGTCTTTTGCTTTTTATACAACAATCAGTGTTGTCTATTTGTAAAGAGCAATAATTTCTGAACCTAATTTTCCTAAATGTAGGAGTTCTAGTCTTTCTTTGTGGAGCTACACCTCTAGCACACCTCATCAGCCTTTATACCCAATTTCTGAGTATTATTTTTCTTTCTTCATTATTCTTTGCTTATTCTAACCCCCTCATGAGAAAAATGTGCAATATTTTCTTTTGCATAGCTGAAAGCCTTCTTTTTAATCACAGATGTAATAGTTAGTCTGTGCTCTGTGCCTTTAAGATATATTGACATTTATATCTTTATTACTTCTAAGCTTGAATAATGCAGTTCTCTTCTAACTGATCTGCCAGACACCTCAGTCAAAAGAGTTCAATTAATGCAAAATGCCACTGGTACAGTTATTACTTGCCTTGAAAAGCTCAAGTCAAATTTCTGTTATTCTGAACTCTTTCACATTGACTTCTGGTTCATGCTTTTTATTGATTTTTAAGATTTTTCACTTGACTTACAAATAAGACCCTGTGGGACCATGGGTATATTTGCATGATTTGCCAAACCATCCTAACCCTTCAGTCACATTTTATTCTCTTCTTTGCCTGCAGAATGTTCATTGATGTGCAATTCTGTGTGAATACGATGGGTACTATATTTGAGTTTATGCTTGTAAGCTTTGGAACTGTCTTGAAAGCAGAGTAGGGCCATATTGTAATCTCAATTAAACCAGCGTGAATGCAGTTTAATTCCATTGGCTTTGGTGTTGCACTGAAATGTTTTTAACTGCTTATATAATAACTGGTTTTTAATAAGTTTATTATTGCTATTGTATGTGTATGTTGATTTGTTCCTGTAACGTGTGGTGTGTTTGTCATGGAAAGTATTATATCCCACATAACTGTAGCAGCTTGTAAACATCTGTAAACTCTAGACCAAATGTAACAAATCTTGTTACATATCATAGTTCCTTATCTTCCTTCCCTCTTAAAATAAAAACCGTGTTGGTTTCCCTCTGCACAACCTGAGTTTTCAAATGTACTGCGTTTCCTGTAAAAACGTAGCCGGACCTTCTATGTGTAAGCGGGGGAATAGTCCCGCTATTGTGGGGAACTTTCCTCGTCTCTGCACTACCCCGGTGAAATGGGCTAGCGGAAGGATCTGAGTCCTCGCTCCCACTACCTTTACCCCAAAGGCCTCCCTGCCCTTGAGGACTCCCCTTGCACTCTCCTGTCTGGCAGAGTCCTCGTAACCCCAACAAGGCTGGGCCCAGGATTCCTGGGGGCTCGACCCCCAACCTTGCTGTGGTCACCTAGGTCAGGGGCTAAGGTGTCCCCACTCTGGGGTACTCTCTCTGCACAGGATGCTTCCCTGACCCACTGATCACTGCATATAATTCAAAGCAAATGCAAATTATTTAATTAACAATTAATTTTTAACAGGAATAAGGAAAAATGGGAAAGGCTAATGAAAACACATCACCCTGCTCTGCGGCAGGGAACAGCACAACAGTGTCTCTGCAATGTCAGGGCAGTTCAGTCTGTTCCTTTGCAAGTCCCAGGCTCCTTCTCAGGCCCTGGCTGTGCTGCAGGGATGCTGTGGCTTGGACACTTGCTCTGGCGGTGGCCACACGCTCGCAGGCTCTGGGTGGCAGGACCCTTCTTCCCAGCGTTGCCCCCGCCCCGTCGGGGTTTAGATCCCCCTGCAAGTCTGGCCTGCAGGGCCTCTTGGTTGAGGCCTCTCCCTGTGCTGGGCCCACTGCCCAGGGTCCCCCTCGCTCTCCCCAGCTGCTCACCGCACCCGGCTCCGGACTGCTCCAGCCCCAGCTCCACCCTCTGCCTCAGCTCCAGCTCCTCTGCCTCAGCACAACTGCTGCTGCTGCTCTGCCTCCAGCACCCTGGGCTGCTGCCCCGGCCCCCCTGGCTCTGGCTGCTGCAGCTCTGCTCCCAGGGCAGGTCTGTGTCTCTCTGGGCTGCTTTTCTGGCCCCTCTGGATCTGGCCCAGCTCAGTTCTGGCCTCTGCCCTCTCCTCAGCTTAGCCCCACTCTCTCTGACTCAGGCCACTCCAGCTCACACGGAGGACGGGAGCCACCCTGACCTCCTGACTCCCTGATTCGCCTGCCCACCCTGTCAATCAGGCTGACCTGGAGCATTGGCCTCTCCCCATTGCCCCTGGGGACTGTCAGTCTCAGGGCCCTGCTTTCCCATCGACCCTTCCCCTTTTGGTACTGGGAGCTCTGAATGTTAGTAAGGGGATAACAGTCCCCTTACATATGTCAGTGGCCTATGGATCATGGGGAGTGCACAGTGCACTTGCTGGTGGTCCACAGACAGCTGGCTTGTTAACATGGTGCCATCTCTCTGCTTGTATGTAGCTGCTAAATTGCAATGAAAGACAGCTTAAAATACATGAACTGTTTTCTCCCTACCACTTGTCCATATGGGCAGTTGCTGAAGTTGTGTTCACAAATGAGAGGGGAGAAGTCCATGAGACAATCTTCCTGCTCATATATAGTCCACACAATGGAAAAGTTTGACAGCCCATATGGGAGGAGGGTGGGTGCAGGGAGTGGGGAGTATACATGGTTTTTCACTGTTTTATTTATTGACTGTCTTTATTTTCTTAGTGTGAACCAAAGCCGAGCCCAACTAATGTGGCTTAGCCCTGAGATCCCTGAGAAGGAAAGCAGGAGACCCTATGTCACAGAGTGTGAGCAGACCTGCTCCACAGCTGTTACTCCTGTGTAAGACCTTAGGTAGGCTCTTTGGTCTTAGTGCCTCTGCCCCCGAGCAAGCGGAAAGACAAGAGGATCCTCTGATCCTGCCCCCAAGTGTGACAGCACTCTGGGATCCTCCACAGAGCCTCCCCAAATCATGTCCTCTGTGCACTGTGTGACTACACCAGTTCTGATGCATGGGTGGCCATCTACTCCTGCAGGTGGAAAGTTCAGGATTTGCCCTTAAAAAAAAGCCCACCTGACTGGTTCAGACTCGTGCCATCTTAAAAACAAAATCAGTGATTGCTGCAAAAATTTAGTTCCACTGACACAATCTACAGCTCCTGTGCCTTTCCCATGACTTCTGCCTGAGAAAAGGGGACAAAACAAAAAATTAGGAAAAACCCTTAAGGACAATGAGCAAAACCGAACATAATTTTTTTTAAAATAGCAGAACACATCTGAAGGAGTAAAAATGTTGTTGAAGTTGTTTCTTAACAAAGTGTCGAATCCTGGGAGTTGTTAAGCACCTCCTGCAAGCTCTGATATCCATGGGAGCTGTAGCTATTTAGCACCTCTGAAAATCAGGCCCATTGTCATAAGAAGAGTGCAAAAATACTTAGTACTGTATGGTATGCAATACATTTCTTTGTGGCAGTGTATATAACTCCTTGAAAAAGTGCAACTTGGAGGAATGATTATGAAAAAAAACACTGAGCAATGGTGATGTAGCATCCTGTATACACACTTTTTATCACCTTGAGACTGTGGGCCAAATGAGCTGTGGTGTAAATAGCTGCAAACTCCAATTGAATTTAATGTAAGTTCAGTTTGCTTGCGCCACAGCTGATTTTGGCCCTATATCTTTCACATATTGTGCCAAGGACTGCTCTTGGTTACACTGATGCAATTCGTTTGAAGCCAGCAGGATTGTATCAATGTAAAGGAGCAGAATTTAACACCCCCTAGTTTTTTCTCCCACTGAAGCTCTCTCTCCTTTTAAATACAGGAGGTCAGACTAGATGATCACAATGAGTCCTTCTGGCCTTGAAATCTATGAAATAGTGCCATAGAGTGTGCTGTCCATTTAAAGGCAGGCTTAAGCCTATCATATTCAAAATTTGGGCCTTTTATGGACCAGGATTCTGGAATTTGTGGTTCTCAGAGGGAGCACCTGATAGCAGTCTGGAAGAAGAAACAGATTGCAATATAGAGAGGCTACAAGAATACCACAAAAACCAGAAAGGATAAACTATGGCATAGGATTGTCCTGCGAACCATTTAGACCTACGTCACTCTGGCCACCAGTCACATTATTCAAATATGACTTAAGAAAAGCTTCAGCTTCATCAAAAGGAAAAGGAATCTTCCATGTATATGCAATGTACGCTTTACTGGAAAAAGAACTGATGCTGTTATACCAGTTAATAAACACTCAGATTTAAACATCACCAATTTCTTTCTGCTCATCTATTTAACTCTCACTAAATCAGAAAGAATGCAGTTTTTCCTGATAGATGATACATTTTCCAGATTTCTCCATACTTCAGACATGACCCTTTCTTTCTGACTTACTGAAGTGGAAGTAACTATCAATGTTTTGCATAAAGACAGAGAAGCTGAACATGAAAATTAAATGAAATATAAAATGCTTTAACAATCTTCAAAGGTGGCTCAAATTTGCTTCACAAAATAGTTTCAAACCACAAAGGAAGATTATCACAAAGATCTGAGATATCTAAATGCTCAGACAGACCCAAACCTTTCTGATTTCATATTATTTTCACAAAACTCCATGTTTTTTATGAAGAATTGAATGAGCCTTAATCAAAACACTTACTAGCATCTTAGTGCTGTCAGACAGTTTGTAATTCATTACTTTTCTCCTTCAGCTTTCTGTTAAAATTCTCTTCTTTAAAAAGGTAGATTTAGAGACTACTCTCAATTTGATCAAAATGTGATTCTAGTGTTTGAAAGGCAGACAAAAGTATATTGAGTGATTGTATTAGAAGGCAAGAGAATAGTGTGGTCAGAGGTCAATACAGTGATGAGAAAAAGGGAATCCCTTCAGATTTCTCCTTCACTTTAGAATGTCACAGAATCTGAAAATATATTTTCTACATCTATTTTTTTGGTCTTTTTTGGTTTCTTTTTGGAAGCATACTACAAGCAAAAGAACAGAGTAGAGAAAAGGAATAAGATTTGTTTTAAAGCTCAAAACCATTTCAAATTCCTTAAAAATATCTTCTGCATTCTATTCATCTGATAAATTATACACCTTTTAATCATCTGCATCTGCAGGCTTCTCTTTAACCTAGAACACAACTATCTACTGTTCTTTGCAAAATCAAATACATTTTTTGCCTTGCTTTGGTTATCAGTTTTAACACAAATAATTCAGTCTTTAAATTATCTACCTGTTAGCTGTTCATTTTGTGTGAGTTTTATCACAAGGGTGAAACCCATAAAAAGGCTGACAAGAGCCTGCTTTTTAATTGTATGGCTCCAGTTAATACATGTTAGGATAACAGAGGGTTTTACTAAGGTCAAATGACCTGGGTTAGGCTCTGCAGGCTCCTGTGGTAAAATTAAAAATGTTTTCCCTGTTTTATATGTTTCATAATTTTCTCTTGATCGCTTTGTATTGTGGCATCCTATTGTCTAATCGTATCACATTCTTAATCAGACAAAATGTGTTAACTTTTCTTTTTTTTTTCACTCTGGAGGCAAATAAGTTGACAATGAAGAATATGTCAGGAAAATGCTCTTCAGAATTGATCACCAACCCCCACCCTTTCATGAATTTTTCTAAAACTTACTGCAAGCTTTCTGTTGGCTTGCCTCATAAATGAATAGCTCGTTGCCTTTAGCCATTTCCCCTGTGAGTTTTTTCTCTGTTCTTCTTGCCATTTATCATCACTGCTTTCTTCGCTTCCACATATTCTTCTACAGTTTCTTTTTCTGTTCCTTTTGCTCTCTTTCCTTTCTTTGACTTAAAGTATTTCTTTTCATTTTTAATTTATTTTCAATTCGAGTTTCACTTTGTAATTTTAATGATCACAGCCAGAAACGACCATATTTTATTATAATAATTCTTTCTTTCTTCTTGAATGCCATTCACATTAATCCCCACAGCTCCTATTACAAGTGCCCCAGTAATCTTTTGATCACTTATTTATTATACTTTTTTATTTTATATTTTACCTACTGGATCATTTTGTTTTCTGATTAGATTATCTGTACGTCTTTCTATTGTTTTCCATTACCTCCTTCTGGTATTTCTCTCACTCTCTCTGCTATCTTGTCAAAAATCACTCTGTAAAGTTTACTAACCCTTTAGATTTTTTTTTAAATGTCCCAGATGCTAGCCAATTATAAACAGTGAAGTTAGCAGCTGTTAACATAACCACAGTGCCTTTTGCTCTTGTCTGCAGTTTGACATAATTAAGCAGAGCCTGATTTGTCAGACAGGTCAGAAAGTATTGTTTAAATTAAAAAAAACCACCAACGAAACAAAACTATTACCCTAGACTTACTGGATACACAATCCTTTCTAGTTCAATTGAACAGTTTTTGTGCATTAGAAAACTTTTTATAACAAAGGTTTTACAATTAACTATTGATACTGGTGTATATATATTACCTCCCTCAGCCCCAAAAGTATTTTTTGGCACTACTACTCAATGTAGCCAACCTAATTTTTTCTTTAAAGTGTTATAATTAGGAAGACTTCACCCTGCTTGTACATGGGTGACTTTATTGAAGAGATGGACCCAAACTGATATTCTGGATCTGAACATTTGCAGAGTTTGCAAAGTTCAGGTCTGAATCTACAGACAAACTCTACGTTTCACTACAGTGTACATATAATGGTCAAATGAACATTTATAGTTTGAACAACCCTGAACTTTGTGGAAGTTTGGATCTGGATCTGAACTGCACAGCTTTGCTCTGGCTGTGATGTATTAATTTACTGGACTCTTTTATTCGACTGGTGAAAAGCATATTTTTTTCCCATAGCATACGACTCCTGGGAAACTAATGCTGGTGACAAGGAGAAAATTAAAGGCGTTGAGATGTGGTGCTGGTGAAGACTTCTGTTTATTGCCTGGATGGAAAAGAAGACTCACATTATGTTAGAAATATTATTGGAGAGAAATGGACTCTGCTCTTGAAAATCAACAGGCGCAAACTTATGTACTTCAGTCACATCAGGTGCAGTAATGGATATAACTTTGACAATGTTTATCATGGTAGGAATAGTGGTGGGTCATTGTAGTAGTGAACAGCCAGAAAGGTAATGGATAGATGGAGTGCAACAGATTAGTGGGAGGTTAGCTGTGCAAAGTTAGCAATGGATCAAGAAGGCTTCTAAAAATTCTGTCAATAAGTCACCAGTAACCAGACAGGAATAAAATAAAGTCCATTCATTCATATCTTTTGTTCTTTATCTTGATTATACACTGGATGAGGAACCTTGTAAAATTCTCAACATTGTATGTTGAGCAAATATGGAGTGTCATTCTATAAAACACTTGACTGGTAAATATAGAGAGAAATTGCTATAGTAAATTGAAAAATTCCTTAATCCTTCACTTATTTCTGAGCAATCTTATATTCTCTTACCCATAATTTCCCATAGTTTATTTCAACCCTTTTCTTTCTCCTCATCCATCTTACTATTCTTTGTTTTTGTGCTTTTTTTATTGGGGAGTTGAGTCATCAAAATGTGCTTTTTTAAACTACTAAACAAGTGGTCCAGACAGATTACTAGATCCTGATTTCATTTACGTCAGGGAATCTTTGGCTCTGCTGATGCAACTGAGACCTGAATCTGTCCCAAAGATTGAAGGATTTTCCACATCTTTTTGTTCTGGGTCCCTCATTGTCTCTCATTTTCTACTTCTCAACCAACAGGTATCTGGTAATCTTCATGGATTTACCTCTGGCCAAAAGGACCATATTACAATCAGTGCTGCTCCATACACAACCCAGATTGCACTGTACTGCGTGTCTGTAGCCCAGTAGAGTCTGCCCATCAGCCCACTGTCACATTATGTTGTACTGGCTTAGTACATCTGGAGGCATTTTTGTGCTTTCTCTCATTGACTGATTGAAAGTGCTGCTTTCACCAATGAATTCAGCTAAATGTATATAGAGAAGTCAGTGGCTGGAAAAAAGCATCTGTTTTGTTGATTGCACTGACACAGGTGGATTCCAAATAACTGCATTTATTAACTATATGCAAACGTAGTTTGGCAAAGTTATAAGCAACTGATATTGTGGTGTTACAAAGGGAAGTGTTCAGCAACCTTAGTAATAGTAGACCATGATACCAACCCCTCCTATAATGTACTTTGTCCTTTATGATGTACTCTTGTTTAATGTAAGCTGTAGATGTAACTAGCAGCCTGAAGTAATGAGTTCTACACAAGTGGCTACTGCTCCTAATTGATTCTGGGATCACAGACTTGTATCCTGGGATTATAAATCTTACCTATGCAATTATTTAAACATATGTCTTGTATTTTATAACCTATTTGTTCTGCAAATAATTTCCCTGTGTACTATAACTAATCCTGCAGTGTTTTATCTTCCTTCCTCTTTCTTGTTCTCAGCAATCTCTCTAATTAAACATTGTTTGTTTATTTTTGGAAATATTATGATTAATACACAACCTCCTTTGCAGACATTAAATAATGTGTAGGTATAAATTAAGCAGCATTTTAAAAGCTGCTTAATAATGTCATGCAATCGGGCCGCCTTTGAGGGTGTTGATCTGTGTACAGTCTGTTCTTGACATATACAGCATGACAGTCATTTATGTGTAGTTTTGCAGATAAATTTGTTTTATATTGTTTGCAGGGAAACTAATGAGTTGCTCAGGTTGCCAAGGAGGATAGACTGTCACAAAGGGAAGAGATGGTACTGTTTGCTCTCAGAATGTCTTTTCATACTTTCCCAATACTGGTATAAAATTCGAATAACAAGCAGAAGCATTCTTACAGTCAGTCAGATGTACTGGGGGGAAGGGAAGAGATCAAGTAGGGGAGGAGGTATTGATTTCTGAAGATAGATTAAAAGAGTTATTTCCAAGCATGTTTAACATCCCAGATATTGAAGTGGGGAGGAATGCAATATGATCCAGAAAACAAACTAAAGCCGTATAGCATAGTTAAAAGTAGTACAGTTCTGTTTTCATAGGGTTATTTCCTAGCTGATATAGTTGTGCATAAACTGTCCCATAAAATATGTGCAGCCCTGATTCCCACCACTACAAAGAGATGGTTACACAAAATAGTAGCAAAAGGATGAACACATAGAGTGGATTTTCTTCTTGGTGTAAATTAGCAGAGTTCTACTGAATGATGAATCTGTGCCAGTTTAAAGTAGCAGGTAATCTGGCCCATTGTATAGTGCCTGCAGTAAGATTAATGCTCCACATGTTTCCAAGAGTGCTTGGCCTCAACATTAGCTTCAGGATTTGGCATGAACATATATCACAAATAATTAGTGATAACCAACTTTCAGCAATTAAAAACATATAATTCCCTCTAGCAATTAGCATGATGTGCCATGTTTTCTTAATACATCTTAGTGATGGTGAACATCCTTGTCCTTCAGCTATCTTCTTCAAAAGGAAGAAACAGAGTAATAGATTGTCAAGTAATTTGATTTTTCTGATTGGCAGAAGCTTCAGGTACCGGGTTTTTTGGGTATAGGTCTGGATTGTTTCCTTTGATATAGACTTGCAGTCTTTAGTAGAATGTTCACAGATTCTTGTTTTGCAATATTCACCTCGTTCTACAAAATCCACAATTTTACAAAATCCACATCAAATCCAATAAACAGTGTATAGCACTAAATAGAGCTGGTTTGAAATTTTCAAGCGGAATGATTTTCCAATACAAAATGCAGTTTGGGATTTTGCTGTAAAATTTCAATTTTCCATTGGGAAATATCAGTGAAATATTTTGTTATGAGTCTGTTCAACCTGAATCACAACACTTCATTTTATTGAAGTGGCCCGAAACCTTTTATTTCAAATCAATTCAACAAAATATCGAACTACATTTCCCTCTCAGTGTATTGTTTTATAGGAGTTGTAGTTTGGGCTCCCATTCTCTCCTATGTCTGGGCTCCTTCGAAGACTATTATCTCACATAATGCAATGCGTTTTTCATCTGACCACATGGTGTGGTGCATCATGGTAGTCACGTGACACTGGGTGTTTCATGAGCAATGAAGCCTGGACAGATAGTCTGATCCACAGGGGAGAAGGAGGCATCAGTCTCCTGAATTACTGCTCCTGTGAGGCAATGCATCACTACGGGAAAAAGATGTTTAATGTGCAACTGATTCAAAATGAAGCATTTTGGATCAGTTCAACAAACTGAATGGTAACATTTTTATTTCAGAAATGTACATAAGAATGTAAGAAAAGCCATGCTGGGTCAGACGAAAGGTCCATCTAGCCCAGTATCCTATCTTCTGACAGTGGTCAGTGCCAGATGCTTCAGAGGGAATGACCAGAACAGGGCAATTATTGAGTGATCCATTCCATGTCATCCAGTCCCAGCTTCTTCTGGCAGTCAGAGGATTAACAACACCCAGAATATGGGATTGCGTTTCTAACTATCTTGGCTACTAGGCATTGATGGACCTATTTCCATGAACTCATCTAATTCTTTTTTGAACCAAGTTATAGTCTTGGCCTTCACAACATGCTCCGGCAAAGAGTTCCATAGGTTGACTGTGCATTGGGTGAAGAAGTACTTCCTTTTGTTTGTTTTAAACCTGCTGCCTACTAATTCATTGGGTAACCCCAGATTTTTGCCTTATATGCAGGTGTAAATAACACTTCCTTATTCACTTTCCCCACACCGGTCATGATTTTGTAGACCTTTATGTACTCTTCTTGTTTAAACTGAACAGTCCCCATATTTTTAATCTCTCCTCATATGTATGCTGTTCCATACCTCAAATTATTTTGTTGTCCATCTCTGTACTTTTTCCAATTTTAATATATCTTTTTAGAGCCAGGGCAACCAGAACTGCACAGAATATTCAAGGGGGGGGGCATTCTGGTGATTTACATACTGGCATTAGGATCATTTCTGTTTTATTATCTATCTCTTTCCTAATGGCTCCTAACATTGTTAGCTTTTTTGACTGCAGCTGCACATTGAGCAGCTGTTTTCAGAGAACTATTCACAGTATCTCCAAGATCTCTTTCTTGAGTTGTAACAGCTAATTTAGACCCCATAATTTTGTATGTATAGCTGGGATTATATTTTCCAATGTGCATTACTTTGCATTTATCAACACTGAATTTCATCTGCCATTTTGTTGGCCAGTTACCCAGTTTTGTGAGATCCCTTTGTAACTCTTCATAGTCTGCTTTAGTCTTAACTATCTCGAGTAATTTTGTATCATTTGCACATTTTGTCACCTCACTGTTTACCCTTTTTAACAGATAGTTTAGGAATCTGTTGGACAGCACAGGTCCCAGTACAGATCCTTGGGGGTCCTCTGTCCACTGAGAAAACTGACCATTTATTCCTTTGCTTTGTTTCCTACTTTTTTAACCAGTTACTGATCCATGAGAAGACCTCCTCTCTTATCCCAGGACTCTTACTTTGCTTAACAGCCTTTGGTCCTTGTCAAAGGCTTTCTGAAAGGCCAAGTACACTATATCCATTCTCTTGTCTATGTTTGTTGACCCCCATCAAAGAATTCTAATAGATTGTTGAGACATGATTTCCCTTTACAAAAGCTGTGCTCTCTTTTTACATATTGTGTTTATCCATGTAGAAATATATTGATCAAAAAAGTAAAAAGAAAACATTTTTACATTTCTGAATTAATTTTGTCAGCATATACATTCCTCTAAGAATTTCAAACTTTCAGCTTTTCAACCCAATGAGATTTGGGGATTGGTGAAATGTTGGAATTTCTCATGGGACAGAAATCCCAATTTCCCAATTTGTGAGAGAAGCAGTCAAAATATGCTGCAATTTTAAATTTATTCTGGATAACCAAAGCTATGACATTGTTTTGCCTGATATTGCATACCTAGCCTTATTTGAATATAGTTTATTGCATATGTATTGGAAAATGGAATGGAAGAAGATGCATTGGGCTTGATTTATTTTGCACCTTGTATAATTATATTTACAACTGTGCAAACTTGTACCAAATCAGACAGTGATAGCATTTTATCCCCATTTGCACTCCCTTTACCCAGGTGTAATTGACTGCATGAGGTGCAAGGACAGGAACTAAATGTAAGGTTCTTGATCCATTTTTAGGAATTTGAATACAAGTGACCTAATTTTTTTTAAATGGTGGAGAACCTCAATGTCAATGCAACCTGTGGACTCTTAGTACCTTTAAATAAGACTACCTTTTGGGTGGCAGGCATCTAGGAGCCTAACCTGAGGCATTCAAATGATAAAAAGATGTCTTAAAATATTAGAACAAAATTATGTCTTTGAGCACAATAGTTGCTCTGTGTGTGTGTGTGTGTGTGTGTGTGTGTGTAGAAGCAGGTGTGAGAGGGAGGATTGTAGTAATGCCTGAAAGCTGGTGGTTTAAGGCAATCTTCTTATGCAATAAGAAATGGACAGACTGTCTCAGGGGTTGGGGATGAGGACAGCACTATTGTGAGTGCTCACTACACATCCTTTAAAAATATGGCCAGGAACAAATTCTTGTTGGAAATGAGAAGAAGGTTTCTAACTGTTAGAGGTGTGAGGTTCTGAAACAGCTTTCCAAATGTTGGAGTCTGTAAAAACAGTTAGTGAGGATTATTTACTATTCCTAATTACCATGGAAACAAAATGTATGTAGATTCACACGGGCAACAAAAACAGGATTCAAGTGCACATCACAAATAATGGACAAGCTGTAGAGGCAGTAGATTAATTTAATTACCTGGGATCATATATATTCAACCAAGGATGCTGTTCAAAAGAAATTGGAAAAAAGGCTAGGGATTGCTTGCTCAGTTATGGCCTTCTTTAAAGTGTGGAAAAACAGTGGCATCTCAAAATATATGAAGGTGAAACTGGTGGAAAGCCTAATTTTTTTCCATAGTGATTTATGGATGTGAATTGTGGGAAGTTAATGTTGCTGATCAGAAGAAAATTGAAGCTTTTGAAATGTGGTGCTGGCAAATATTCTTTCATATCTCCTGGACATAAAAAAAAAGAATGCCTATGTTTGAAATATTATTGAAGAGAAGCAAACCCTGCTGTCAGAAATCAACAGATGTCAACATATGTACTTTGGTTACATTAGCGTAGAAATAGAAGTAACCCTAAGAAAGTTATTTTGGAAGGAATAGTAGGAGATGACCAGCGAGAAGATGGATGGATGGTGGATGGCAGGTCACTGGAAGGTCAGCTGCTGATTGGTAAAATTAGTGCTGGATTGTGAAGTCTCTAGAAAATTCTACTGTGATATCACCAATATTCAGATATGAATACATGGATTTATTTACTTAAAGAGCTAAATTTTGATCCCTCACATACCAATCCATCCCCTGCAGAGGAGACAGATCTGGCTCACACTGTGTCTTGTTAGCTTCAATCATATCTGACCCTAGGTTTTCACTTTGAGCAGCAAGAAATGATAAAATCCTGTTTTAGTATAAAGATAGAAAATGTGCAAAATGTGGGTCTAACTACAGGTTGTGATTTTGTGGATCCCGGTTGAGATCCAGGTTTCAGTTGGAGTTCATATGTAATTCTTCAGAAGACTTTTCAATATACCTGTCTGAACTTTATGCAATGGGTTGTGTTTCTTGCTTGAGTGGAGAGCCTTCACCCTCTACATGCTTCCCCATCCCTTACAGGAGCTAGCCACATTTGCAAACCTTCTGTTCTCTTGAATGCAAAGCCTACTCCGTGCTAATTAGGGTGACCAGACAGCAAGTGTAAAAAATCAGGACAGGGGTGGGAGGTAATAGGAGCCTATATAAGAAAAAGACCCCAAATTTGGGACTGTCTCTATAAAATCGGGACATCTGGTCACCCTAGTGCTAATACCACCTTGTTGAATGAGTCACCCCAAAAGGGGGTCAGAATAAGGAAGGATGATTACCCTGCCTTCCCTCTACAGTGGTCAGCAACTTTCCGTGGAGAGAAACATACACAGCTCCTTCCTAAATGGGGCACATGACACATTTCCCCAAGTGTGGGGGCTCCCAAAGTGGTGCCATCATTTAATTTTCCACATATTATGGATAGAATTACAGTAAGATCTATCAAACTCTCCTCTCTCCATTTTCTGAACCCAATTTGTTGTCCTCTATGCAGGCTTCCCATGTTCTTGGGCAGCTTGCTCATCCAGAGTCTAAGTATTTTTCTCACCCTAGCAGAAGTAGGATGTAAACTAGATTATTTTTAGAATTATCCATGGCTTTTTTTCAATATCGCTGCTGGCAATGAATGAAGGCTGAAACCCTGGGCTGTTTGTGATAAGAAGGGAACTAAGTTACAGCTCTGATAGCTAACAACATCAGATTGGGGCAGGACCACTGCAGGCTTTTTCTACTCTGTTAATCTTCTACTTTTCTAGCTTTCTAGCACTTACTTAGCTTCCCCTTATCTCTCTATCTTACATATATTTCTAAGATACATGCCCCCTTGGTAACTAACCAACAAGAGTGCTCCCTTTCCCTAAGTGATTGGCTCTCAGATGTACTGACTGGTTAAAGAGTCCAGTCAAAGTCCTGTCTTTGTTAGTTTTCAGCACCCCATTTGGGCAAGTTTCTAGACATCTGGCACTACAGCTTTGAAGCTGCATGACAGATTTCTAAGGTACCTTTATTGTTTTACTAATTGACATCAGCTGATTTGATCTGAAAATAGCCATTAAAATTACCCAATGGAAAATGTAAGCCTGGTGTCACAGGGGAAAACCAACAACCATACGCTGGCCCAGTTTGGAATACTAGTATCCCTAGGAATCCTGCTTCTTAGAAGTCTGATTGTGCTCATATAATTAGTTTTCAGTCATGTGAGTATTCCCGTTGAAGTCTAGGCTTTCAGCAGCTGTGGAATGCATTGGGAACCACTAGCAACTCCCCAACAATTTACACAAATAGAGATGAGAGAATATTCATCTGTTTGTTGATACCTTGATCCTACAGTGGAAAAAGACTTAAATTCTTAAAATTCAAAATAACAGAGAATGGTAACAGTGAAAAATAATAATCTTGCTGTAATGATGACACACTTGCTAACATGGAAGAGATAAAGAGATAAAGGTTATATTTTCTCCATAGTTAACTATCACCAGTTGATGTACTAGAATAAGCAAACTATTTTTAAGTGTTGGAGGAAACTACTTTTTAAGCTCACTACCATCCCACTGAAGATGGGGAACAAAAGTGCTATGTAAGCCTCTCAGAAAGCGACCTTACCATACCACTTTACTTTCCAAACTCGAATGCCACCAATTTAGTTTTATTCTTTATAAATTACTTAAATGATTTATAAATCAGTGGCATGCTTTAGGAAGCTGTTGGGTAACATATATTTTGTGCATGACCGATAAATTAGTTATCTGATCTATAAATTACTGATATGATTTATAAATCAGCTGTATATTATATAAATCAAAAACTCATATGTGTGGTAGACATTTAAAAGTTCTGATTTATAAATCAGGGTATGATAAACTGGACCACATCATAAAGAGGAAAGCATCAAATATCAATCACTACGTGCCCTTACTTGTAGATATTCAATACGTGGCAGACTATGGAAAAAAATGACAGCGAATAATTTAGGTCAGAGACATAGAAATGATGAGACAAAATATGCTACTGGCATCTGTAAAACAAATTATTCATGAGCATTTTGACTTTTATCAACCTGCATTGACAGGATATAGGGTATTAGCTGGAGTAGAATTATATGTCTAGTGAAACTAACTTACAGTTCTTATCTGTTTTTCTTTCAGTGACTCAGATTAGCCAGTCACTATATTGTAACTGTACCAAATTGTTAGGATGTGTTTTCTCTCCCCTCTTTTCTGATAACTCTACATTTTCTGCAATATCATTTTAACACCCTACTAGTTCCAGCATTTCCAGTGTGTGAGTAATTCTAAATGTGGTGCTTTCCATTAAAAATCATTTTAGCAATTGCTCATAGATCACAGATTTTATATTAAAATATTCAGTGATCCTAATCCTCAAAGTTGTGCAGCAATACATGGCTTCTTAAATTACTGACACATGGCGCATGCTAAGCTCCATTATGCTTTATAATTACCAAAGGGAATAACTTTTGATGGCACTATATAAACTTTAACCATGATAATTAAATATGAAAACATACTGGTTAGTACCATAGTGGCATGACAGTAATTATAAGCAAAAATACATGGTTAGATAATAGATCAAGATGTGGAACTTCTAGCCAACTATAAAACAAATTGCTGTATCACCCTTGATTTTCCAGGAGCATGTGCTTCACAGAGTTCCAGGATCATGTGGTAGACAATATTAGATTGATTCAAGGTGGACCTTCTGAGAACCATCTCAAGATAGAAAGAAGCAAGGAAGTGGTATATCTAAACTATTAAACAAAGGTGTGGGGGAGGTAAAGGGAACAACCACATTTCCATTCTGATCAGAGAAGTGGTTAAAAATGGTCCATCCAGTGAAGTCTTCTGGCTGTAGCAGTAGCCAATACCAGATGCTTTCAAGGAAGATGTCCACCCCCCATAACACAGTTAATGGAAAAACCTGCCCAGCCAAAGAACGAGGAAGAAACAGAAATAATACTTATGCGCTGCAAAGAATCCCATCATCTAAGACAGCTGTAGCCAATTATATCTAGAAGATGATGGGTATTGATGTGTACTGTTTACTGGCTGTTATTAAGTGACAGCTATCAGTGGTACTCTCAGAAATGCCTACATAATTAAAAACTTTATTGTCAAGTACATTTCATAGTTCATTCATGCTGGACTGAGCCAAATGAGTGCTATTTTCTTGTAGTTGTTCAAAGCACCATTTACAAGACTCACCCTAAAATGGAAATTGCTTATTCAAAAACTGGTAGCATCCATTATCAAGAGATCAAGGTTATAGATTAAATCTAAAATGTTGTTACAAATACAGGGGAAATTAACTTCTGAGTGATTGGTGTAGAAAGAGTTTAAGTTCAACTATTCATACAGTAAGACTGCCTGAATTAAACAGTTTATATATCTCACGATTCTGAGTCCATTAATAAAATGTGAGTCTTTGGGAAATTGCCTTTCAGTGGCATTACTGTATTTATCGTTACATTATTTTATAATTCAATAGCCCATATTTTATACCATAATTATAGTATCTTGGCACACTTTACAGGGATGAGATTACCTACAAATAAACTGCCCCCCAAAATAGTGAGACAAGATGGATGAGGTGATATTGTTTATTGGACCGACTTCTGTTGGTGAGAGAGACAAGCTTTTGAACTTCTGTGGGTCTAAAGAAGAGCTCTGTGTAAAGCCTGAAAGCTTGTCTCTCACCAACAGAAGTTGATCCAGTAAAAGATATTACCTCATCCACCTTGCCTCTCTAATATTCTGGGACCAACATAGAGCACCAAAAATAGTGAACAGTCAAATAGGAGCATACAGTATGACTTTCATCTGCTAATAGTCTATAGTACAGCAGGTTCCCTATGTACCAAACATTCAGAACCTTTCCCATATAAAAGCCTGGGAGTTACTAATTTTATACTAGGTCATGAGAGATCTATTCCACTTTCTGTGCATGGAGGAACATTCATTCAAATAATGGGAGTTACCCATGTAAATACACTTCACATTGGTCTAAAATATGTTTCTAATAACCAATAGACATTTAAATAACACTCAGTACAAATCCTGTCAAATGGATATAAAATGAGCCTTGATTCAAAGGATTTCTTTCTACTGAATTAATTAAATTAAAAATAACCACAAATCATACCCAATTGATCAAAGTGAATGTTAAGCAGCAATTATATTTCGAAGTAGGTACATGTTACCAACTGCACATTACAATGCATTTCACATTTTTTCTTTTAACTGTGCCAGATGTGTAAGTGATTACAATTACATTTTTATTCTTTAAAATAAACATAAAATATATAAGAAAAGGATTCCATTAAGTAAAATAAACTTTTCTTTTTTTTTTTTTTTTTTTAAAAAAAGCATTCTCCATCCTTCTAAGGCAGCAACTGTCAAATGCACATGAACAAGTAGATAACATGTCAATACAGTATGTCACTGTGCAGGCTGATCCATTGTTTCTGGAATAAAATAAAGCTACTAAGTGAGCCTTTTGTGTAAATTTAAACTTTACTTGTAATGACAAACTATTACATGCTCTGCTGGTGTAGAAAATGGCATTTTTCTTTGAGCTAAGTTACTTTTGAAAATTATGTGAATAAGGGTACACTTGTACATCCAAATCAATTTCTTGTTAGAATAAAACATTCTTGAAACATAGTTTACTTGTATAAACATGTTTAATCATAGTGGAATATTCTCCCATTTTACCAGCACTGTTCAACCATGGTGTTCAATGATTAAATTAATGAACATGTCTGTGATCCTAGTTTTTCTGGTGTCTAGAAAAATGGCAATACATTTGTATGGCAAACAGTGTAATATTCACCTTTGTTGTATCAAGAGAAAGTAAATAATAAAACTTAAATAAACAGGAGGGTTTCTATACAATATTTTAAGTTTTTGTGAGAAATTGGGGTATGCAATTGATAACTTACAGTTGGTAATTGTATTATTTGTGCTGCATTGTCAATCTCTCTGTCTGAGACCTGTTTATCTATCCACTCTATCATGCTCCCATCACAGTACTAATTTATTGATCTGATAGTAGAGACATTAAATTCTGTGGGTATTGAAAGTTGAATTAACACTGAAAACTCCTAGGGTGGAGAATAGAAATAAAATTAGTATATGACCACAGACAGCTTTCTAAGTGGTATCTGTTTTGTGTAATGAGAATGAGGTGCTTTCTTCATAAATGACTTTATAACTTATTACATATATTTGGGGAATTTTTGTTACTATATATTGTAATTCATTTTATATCATGGTCATTCTTAAATTGCTTATGTATTTTTGTTCTGTTCTCCCATGTTTGTCAAATCCAGTAACATTTTTCAACTTTGAAGATGTTCTGACATGCTTCTTTGCTGTCCAAACAGTAAGGATGACCTATCAAAGCTGGTGCCTGTCTTCATAATTTATCTGAGAAACAGTACTAGCAAAAGTCAGAAGAATAGTACTGATGTGGGGTTCATGTGTCAGGGAGCGCAGACACGGGTTTGTATAAGCATATAGGTTGGAGATAGTATTGTAGGTTTAAAAATGATTGTACTGGTCTCTTAGGATCAAATTCTGATAACCTTATTAATGCTGAATACTACCTCCTTCCATAAACAGTCCCACTGAAGTAACTGAGACAGTTTTGGAGTAAAGTACTTATCCAACACGAGTAAAGGTAGCAAAACCTTGCCTCAAAATTTATTTTTTTGTAAACTAATTTAATGCTTCTGAAAGTTGCCCCACTTGCTAGCCACATAGACTATATATACATTGTGATTTGACAAAGAATCTCTATTGTGATTAAACAGAGGACCTTATTGCAGTAGGTAGTGCAAGTTTACTTACATCATTATCCCCTCAGTTGTCTTGTCTGGCCTAGTGAAGGCACTATCTTTGAGAGTACATCTACATTTGAGCTGGGAGGTGCAAATCCCAGCTGGTGTAGATGTACCCATGCTAGATCTGCTTGAGCTAGCACCTAGAAAAAACAGTGTGTCTGCCGTGACACTAGCAGCCCCATATGCTAGCCATCCTGAGGACAATCCTGCTGAACCCCCTGGGTGACTACTTGGGTTGCTAACCCAAGCTGCTGCCTATGCCACCACTGACACACTGCTGTTTTTAGGTGCTAGCTTGATCTTGTCTACGCAAGTGGAAATCAGACCTCCCAGCTCGAAATGTAAATGTCCTCTGAAATGCACAGCGACCAGTTCATTCTCCATCCATGCCCATTCTTAGCCACTCTCCTGAGTTTAATAAATTAAGTGTTCAACTTAGAGTGAATTCTGATGCATGCGAAAAATGACAGGTACCACTGCAGGATATATGCAGTGTCCCTCTATTGTTTCTTTGTGCAAAGGGCTTTGTATAGGGGATGTCACCCAAAAAGAATTAAGGATGAGTGGAAGTCTCAACTATAAGTTGTGGCAAATTGCCGGCACTACTGTGATGGGTCCCGCACTTTCTCTTCTTGTGGGGGGGTTTCAGGGTGCCATTTCTTGCCCCTGTACTGGGGTAACAGCTATCCTACTAGTATCCCAGGGAAGGGGAGTGGAGAGGGAGGGACCCAGGCCCACCCTCTACTGTGGGTCCCAGCCCAGGGGCCCTATGATAGTAGGTGAACCACTTGTACCAGTGATTCTTTCCCCTGGGCTACTTCCCTCTCCTGACCTTCAGCTTGTGGGGCTTCCTGCCTTCCCTCTGCACAAGCCAGGTGTCCCTTTACCTAGGATCTTGGTCTTCTTAGCCCGCTGCAGCACTTCTCAAAACTCTCCTCCACTTTCCTTCGAACTGCTCTTTGTTCCACCACCAATTCACTCTGCTTCACTCCTCCAAACTGCTCTCTGCTCCACCACCAAACCACTCAGTTCCAGCTCCTCCTCACTCTGCTCCAGCTCCTCCTAACTGCTCTCTGCTCCACCACCAAACCACTCAGCTCCAGCTCCTCCTCACTCTGCTCCAGCTCCTCCTCTGGCTGATTGAAGCAGGGGGATTTTATCAGGTGACTGGCTTCAGGTGCTTTAATTGGTTTCAGGTGCTCTAATTGGTTTCAGGTGCTTTTAATTAATCTACAGGGAGTAAGGCTTCTCCTCACCCTAGATCACTCTCCTGCTGCCTTCTGGCCATGCTGTATCACAAAGTCTTCTTACTTAGCCATTTTAAATCAGTCCACAATTTGCTTTAATATGGATTAGCCGCCACAGTGACTGCTTCCATTATACTGCTGTAATGTTATCATCTTTGCATATCTTTTTTGTGGTCAAACATTAGAGAGTCAGACAAAGTCTAGAATTAAATAAGTGGAGATCAGTATCAGTTAGTAATACGCTAAATGCCATTTATGTACTATGGTATTTAAAACGGGGCATTTTTCAGTAATACACTCAGGGCTAGTCTACACTACCTGCTGATTCAGCGGGTAGCAATCGATCTTTTGGGGATCGATTTTTCGTGTCTAATCTAGACGCGATAAATCGATCCCAGAATGCGCTTCCCGTCGACGCCGGTAATCCACCCCGACGCGAGGCGGAAGCAGAGTCAACGGGGGGAGCGCCAGCCTTCGACATTGCAGCGTCCTCACGGTGAGGTAAGTCGAGCGAGGTACGTCGACTTCAGCTACGTTATTCACGTAGCTGAAGTTGCATACCTTACATCGCCCCCCCCCCCCGTAGTGTAGACCTGCCCTCAGAGAAATATTCTCTTGCAGGGGAGCAAGAGCAGAGGCGGTACAACAGAGGAAAAAATAAATAGCAATGATATTTCTGGAGGTTGATAACTTACTTTGTACTGCATTTGGCTTATGGCCACTGAAAGTACAGTTCATCAGTTGTCGACTGATAAATCTGAACTAATGGAATGGAAAGAGGCTCTGCATAAGAATTAGATGATGAATTTATATGTGTAATGATCTAAGACCGAGATCAGGAGGGAACAATATTTGTATGTGCTATACTGATCCCATTCTGTCCTTCTTTTACAGTGAAAACTTTTTTGAGGGGGGGGGGCAGGGAGGGAGAGCAGGAAATCAGTGGTCTTTATACCTGGAATAGTTTCCATAGAAACTCACTCTTTATAGCCCCTGACTGTTTTTTTTTTCTTTGCAAATTTGTCACTTGTCAAGATATGTTTCATTTCAAAACACTTATACTTTTTTTTGTAATCCAACTGAGTGGATGGGTTCCCTAAAGAAGGCAAGAGCTGAAAAGTTGGAACACTGAACTTCACTCATAGACTAAAATTAGCCAATGGGTATTATGAGGGGGAGGGAAGAGTTATAAAGTTAGATGACTGAGAATATATGAAAATTACTTCTACGCTTGAAGTACTTCAAGTAAATGAAAAGCTTAGATGTTAACTGACAGCACTGTGAAGAGAAACTAATCTTTTCTCTGGGATTGAGTTGACCTTCAGAGTTCAGGTTGGGATATTGCAAATGAACTGGGATATTTAATCGGTCTCTCACTTTAAATTCCAATACACTTAGTGAGATGTCCCACACTAAGACCTGTAGTTCTACAGTAGGGATATTTCTCTTAATTACGTGTGAGCGTAAAGGAAGTGGAAATATATTACACTGACTTTTTCTCCTAATTAGTTGCAAAACACCAGGAGAAATTTCCTTACAGCAAAGTGACAGCTCCTGTTTTTTTACTCTGAACTTTTCCCTCCCAAAGAAGTAAATTTCATTTGTTAGAATCAAAAAGTGAAACACTGTGATTTCTTTAAATGAACAAGAAGAACTAAAATATGTCATCATCATGGACTGGCATGAGTGTTCAAGCTAATATGAGCTCTTTAGCCCTGCAGTTTTCTGAACAGCAGATTTTTTTTTAATTAATTCACTTTGGTATTCATGAAAATAGCTTTGGTATTTCCATAGCTCTTCATTGTAATTCAGCATCAGTGGCTATGCCATTCAAATGAGTTATAGAAAGTTTGAAACAGAAGCCAAGCAAATAAAAATTATTTACTTCTTTGTGCTACTGAAATGCTTCTTGAATCTTTGTGGAACAGCACTTCAGCACTCTAAGGGAAGATACTTGTATTGTCCTTAGTGACATGAGGCCTGTCGTTGCTTGAGTTATCACATTGAGAAGTTTCATAACGTTCAAATTAGCAGAATGTAACATATTCCACAGATGGTTATGTGTTATTTTATCTGTTAGTATGGTAATAGGCATCTTAATAGCACTTGGATAGATTAGATTCTTATTTTTTAACAAATTGCAGATCTTGGTGAGCAATATGCTACCAAGGATCCATTAATACATGTCCAGCTAAAAATGGTTTAACCTATAGGAATAGAGTACTCTATTATATGAAACGCAATATAATTTCATGTTTGACCCAATCACTGATTTTCAATGGAGCCACAAATACATCAGTGCAGAATAGTACAGAGATCATTGCACCTTGGAACACTCCAAAATGTTCCAAAAGACCAATCACATCCATACAACACCTGCATAGGCACCTGTTTGGGAGGGCTATACTTGGTATAGTGGCATAGGTGTCACCAGAGAACCATAGCTTGGTTTGTCTGGATATGCCAAAAGAATGACAGGAGACATTAGTTATGGGTTTAATCTGGCCCCAACTTTATTATTAGATGTCTGGGACTAACCCGGCGGATAAAATGTGCAGTGCAGGTGAAAACCCCCACAATTCACCAGGGGGGGCACGTGAGTGCTTTTTTCAGGCCTCCCCCACCTTTCCGTCCATGTCCCTCTAGCAGATCCACTGCCGGGAGCCTCCAATTCCAGCCAATTCCTGGGGGAGGGCAGGTAAAGGGCTTCCACCGGCTCCCCACACTTTGCATCCAGATCCCTCCAGCAATTCCCTTGACGGGACCTTACCGACCACCCCCCACTCATAGGAGGGGTTAAGGTGGACTATAATGATGGAGGGTTGGCTCCCTGCTGTACCAATCAGAGGAGTCCCCAACTGCCCCCAGCTCACTCAATTACCAAGCACCTCTCTTTAGTTCCTTTTCCAAACCATTTATTCATTCTTTTGTGCCTTAATTTATGGAGTACCTGCACTGAACATCCGCCACAAGGAGACGCAGCCATTAGCTTGGCTGCCTCCTCCCCACACCCAGCAGGGTTCCCAGATATCTCCCAATGCCCTCTTTTATATCAGTCAAAAATATGGCAGCACCTAAGTCTCCCGAAATAACTCCAGTGCCCCATAGAATATGCCAGGATGAGAAATTACTGTCCCCTCCAAGGGGAACAAGAATTTGGCCACTTCCTTGTTCACATACTTCCTGGTTTTGTCCACCCTGGCTGGGTTCATGGCTCCCCGCCAGACCCTGTGCTGAAGCATATCCGACCAGATGCTGTTAACGCCGAGAAAAATTGCCAGGCTGTGCTTCAGGTCCCTCCTAGTTCGAAGCATTAACTCCACCCCTTTAAGTGTTCCCAGATCATTTTCTCCCAGGTTATCACCAATATATCCGATGGCCACTGACGCGCCTGCACAGCATATAACAGCGGTATCAGTTGATCCCATAACATGTCCCTCCATGCATGCCAACTGAGTAATGCTTCATTACCAAATCCCATCTGGGAGCCCTCAGGAAACCTGGATGTGTGCCTATGCACCCAAAACAACAATACTGTGCCCACAGATCCACACTCTCGTGTGTATAGCCTGGCTGTCCCATATCTGAAATGAGAACACAACTGATTAATGTTGATTTTCTACCTGCAGTCTTACATACGTTCAGTATGCATTAGACTGCCAGCACCCAATTGCCTGAATAGCCTCTGCTTCCATACCTATCTGCGCTCCTACCATAGCCGCCCCCATTCTAAATGAGTGGGAACCAAATTCATGGGCTGGCAGCCCCACCTCGTTAGCCCCCTGTCTCAACATGGTAATCAGTTGATATGAGGTGAGGAGACTCCTGTTTCAGCGTACAAAAAGGGGGCCTTCTACCGTATTGCCATGTAGGCCCTCAGTGCCTGAACAAGGCAGACCCCAAACTCACCACCCTCCCATAGGGTAATGAATGTACCCCGGCCGACTTGATCAGTTTTTGATCTTCGCAAGTGTAATATCACTGCATGCTTGTGCCAGCTTATGTCACGAAATTCCAAAGTCCTTCCCGTAGAATCCCTGATGGACCCAGGCACTAGCTCACTGATCCTGAAAGCACCAAAAATGCTGTCAAGAACGCTGCCCTGAATAGGGACACCTCCTGTGTGCTATGACATATGGCACTGAGGATGTGAAGGAGGTCCCTGAGTGTGGAAACCCTGGTGGGACGATGGGAATCCTCCCTGGGTCCACCGCTACGTGACCATCCCGCCAAAAACCTTCGAACTAAAACCCCCCTGCAAGGATCTGGGTAGCCATTTAGCCTACTGACAAATGTAATGGCTGCAAGGCGATTTGAAATTGTGGAGGACACCAGTTGATGGGTTGCCAATGGCAGCATGTACTGCAGCACCTGTTCCTCTGTAATGGGCCATATTGCTGACTGGCCTTCCTGCTCCTGAAATTGTATCAATTCATTAAAATTTTTCTCATAGCTGTGCCACGTGCGTGGTGCCACTGATCTCTGAACCACTCTGACAACTGTCCTATGCCAAGGTTCCCTACCATCAACAGCATTTTTCTGGGTTCATGGATGGCGATCCCTGCCCTGTGCGTCTACCATTGCTCCTGAAATCACCCAAGAGGGATGTCCTGGATCTGAGTGACCTGTTCCACTTTGTACAGCCTGTAGTGATGTGGAAACAACCTCATATGCAATACATTTAATTAATTGTATCAGCTCCATGCTAACTGGCCCCCCCATCAACTGCCGCTAGCTCAGTTGGGTGAGCGAGAGCTGCACCTGGAGCCCCCAATTCCCCAAGCCCAAAAGGCCATCTGTGACAATTCAATGCACTCAGGTGAGCAAATGCTACACCTTGTGCCCCCATTTCCCCAAGCTTGATAGGCTGACTTTGATACTCCGGTGCACGACCCCAGGCTCCCCCAGCCACTTGCCCTTGCTGTATGGACTCTGCCCCTGGCTTGCCCTGGGGCCAACCAACTGCACTGGGTCTGCCCTGTGTGTGATCTGATTGCTTTCTGGGTTCCTGTGGTAACGAAGCTAACGGGGGAGGGGGTGATGCAAATTCCCCCCATCCCGTTCTAGCTATAGCAGGGAAAAACTGCACCATGATTCCCTTAACATCCATGTACACTGCAACTGCTATGGGAGAGGCCTGCTCCCCCCACCTTTTCCTTCTTGTACATATACCTCCTCTAATCAACTCTACCTCCCTTTGTGAATCTATTCTCCTATTGCTACCTCGTTCCACTGCTGCCAGAGGAAAAGGAGAATTAGGCCTCCTCTTTTGTGCACCCATTCCTTTCCCCTTTTTGTGTCCCCCTGGAGCCATGCTGAGACTGCTTACCAGATCCTGCCCCTTTCCCCTCCTGACTGAAATAGGGAATGGCTTGTAGCTCCCTATCCACTTTCTATTCCCCAGTCCAGCCCAACCATTGCTTTCCCAGACTGGAAAGTATGTGGTGGGGGTTTTTCTGGTTTTGGTTTTGGTTTGTTTGTCTCTCTCTCTCTCTCTCTCTCTCTGCCCCTCTTTCTTTCTCTTCTGGCCCTCTAGGGGGACCCCACTTGGGTCTGAGCTAATCCTCTATGGCCTTGTGTTCGCTGTCGCATGCTTGGGTCACACAGGAACCTTGCCTCATTCCCAAAACTGTTCTCTAAAGAGAAAGAGAGGAAACAGATCTGCTCCACCTGACCCATTTGACAATATTTTGTCACCTCTGTACACTACTATATCATTAATAAGGCCTGGGTGCAAACTACATTGCTGGTACCTCACTGGGAAGCAACACACTTATTTTACATTGTTTTAGTTATATTTGTGTTGTTTTGGGTTATAGATCCAACTTTGTAAGCTAAACATGGCACAAGATCCTATGGACTTCAACTGGGGACAAAAAAGAAAAAATGTGCAACCTTAAATTTAGTATTGGGTTTTATACATTTCTGCGCAGCTCCCTTTCCCCTGAGTGCCTCTCTTAAATCTCCCCCTGATTTCTGGCTCAGTTATAGAAGGAGAAAACTAACAGTAGTTTGGGTCTTACTAAACCCATTGCACAGTTTGGATCCAGGTCCTGTTTATGAAAACACCACAGCAAAAAGTTGAGCGGTGAGAGTTAGGAAAAATTTGAAGTAGAAACTAGGAAGA
Source organism: Macrochelys suwanniensis (assembly GCA_033296515.1). Lineage (NCBI taxonomy): Eukaryota > Metazoa > Chordata > Testudines > Chelydridae > Macrochelys > Macrochelys suwanniensis. The sequence goes on from CM065783.1 coordinate 39,261,598, forward strand.
TGTTAGTGCTTACTTGCACCTAATCGATAGAATAAATAAAACACACTGATTTGCAGTATTTTCTAGAGGCATCACATTAGCTATCCTCCAGTTATCTGGTACAGAAGCTGATTTAAATAATAGGTAACATACCGCAGTTAGTAGTTCTGCAATTTCACATTTGAGTTCCTCCAGAACTCTTGGGTGAATACCATCTGGCTCTGGTGACTTACTACTGTTTGATTTATCAATTTGTTCCAAAACCTCCTCTATTGACATCTCTATCTGGGACAGTTCCTCAGATCTATCACCTAAAAAAAAAGGCGCAGGTGTGGGAATCTCCTTCACATCCTCTGCAGTGCAGACTGATGCAAAGAATTCCTTGAGCTTCTCTTGTCTTCTTTGAGTGCTCCTTTAGTATCTCAATCATCCAATGGCTCCACTGGTTGTTTGGCAAGCTTCCTGCTTCTGATGTGCTTACATTTGTTTTTGCTGTTAATTTTTGAGTCTTTGGTTAGTTGCACCTCAAAGTCTTTTTGACCTGTCTAATTATATTTGATTTGCCAGAATTTATGCTGCTTTCTATTTTCCTCAGTAGGATTTGACCTTCAATTTTTAAGGAATGCCTTTTTGGCTCTAACCCCCTACTTTTACTCTTTTGTGTAGCCATGGTGGCATTTTATTTGGTCCTGTTAGTATTATTTTAAATTTGGGGTACATATATATATGTAATTTGCACTTCTATTATGGAGGGTTTTTTTAAGTGTCCATGTAGCTTGCAGGCTTCACTCTGTGAAGCACATGCTCCTGCAAAATCAAGGGTCATACAGCAATTTGTTTTATAGTTGGCTAGAAGTTCTGCATCTTGATCTATTCTCTAACCATGTATTTTTGCTTATAACTACTGCCATGTCACTATGGTACTAAGCAGTATGTTTTCATATTTAATTATAATGGTTACAGTTTATATAGTGCTATCAAAAGCTTTTCCCTTGGGTGATTATAAAGCATAATGTAGCTGAACATGCACCATGTGTCAGTAATTTAAGAAGCCATGTGTTGCTGCACAACTTTGAGGATTAGGATCACTGAATATTTTAATATAAAATCTGTGATCTATGAGCAATTGCTAAAATGATTTTTAATGGAAAGCACCACATTTAGAATTACTCACAAACTGGAAGTGCTAGAACAAGTAGAGTGTTAAAATGATATTGCAGAAAATGTAGAGTTATCAGAAAAGAGGGGGGAAAAACACATCCTAACAATTTGGTGCATTTGTAACACGGTGACTGACTAATCTGAGTCACTAGAAGAAAAACAGATAAGAACTTTGACATTCCCCCTCCCTCACAGATGTTACATTTAATTATATTATGGTTGCTATTGCTGAGCGGTTCAGGTATGTTCACCTCTTAGACTAGATCCTGTACTCCACTTAAGACTAAATCAAGAATTGCCTCTCGCCTTGTGGGTTCCACGTGTAGCTGCTCCAAGAAGCAGTCATTAATGGTTTCTAGAAACTTTATCTCTGCATCCCATCCTGAGGTGACATGTACCCACTCATTATGGGGATAGTTGAAATCCTCCAGTATTATTGACTTGTCTATTTTTATACCCTCTCTAATCTCCCTGAGCATTTCACAATCACCATCACCATCCTGGTCATGTGATCAGTAGCGTATTCCTATTGCTACACTCTTATTATGCAAGCGGGGAATGTCTATCCCTAGAGATTCTATGGTACAGTTTGATTCATTTCAGATTTTTACTGTATTTGGCTATGCTTTCTCTCACATATAGTGCCATTCCCCCACCAGCATGACCTAATCTGTCATTCCTATATATTTTGTACCCTGGTATTACCATGTCCCATTGATTGCCATCATTTTGACTAGCTATACCTATGTATATATCGAATAGGGATGAGTCAGAAACAAAAAGCTAGTTCCAAAGTGTTCCAAACTTTAAGGAAGCTTGGGTCCAGTTCTGAACTCTGTGGCTCTGAGGGTTACAACTAGAAAATAATAGTTGAAATAAATATTGTCACATGTTTATTATTCCTTTTAGAACAATTATTGATTTTGGTAGACTTGAATTTCAGAGGTTAGTTTTATTATGCTGTTTATTTTTCCTCATTGAAAAATAGATATTTTTATTAAATAAGTGATGATATTCTCTACCTCTGAGCAATAATAAGAATAAAGGAAGTTTTAAATGTGCTGAAAGCCCTGGTCTACACTATGAATTTAGGTCGAATTTAGCAGCGTTAGATCGATTTAACCCTGCACCCGTCCACACAACAAAGCCATTTTTTTTTACTTAAAGGGCTCTTAAAATTGATTTCTGTACTCCTCCCCAACGAGGGAATTAGTGCTGAAATCGACATCGCCGTGTCGAATTTGGGGTAGTGTGGACGCAATTCGACGGTATTGGCCTCTGGGAGCTATCCCCGAGTGCACCATTGTGACCACTATGGACAGCACTTTCAACTCAGATGCACTAGTCAGATACACAGGAAAACCCTGTGGGGTTTTGAATTTTATTTCCTGTTTGACCAGCATGGCGAGCTCATCAGCAGAAGTGACCACGCAGTCCCAGAATCGCAAAAGAGCTCCAGCATGGACCGAACGGGAGATACTGGATCTGATCACTGTATGAGGAGATGAATCAGTACTTTCAGAACTCTGTTGCAAAAGACGCAATGCCAATATATATGCCAAAATCTCCAAGAGCAAATGCGAGGTGTTTATTTACAATGCTCACAACTGCAGCGGTAATCTGAGCAGACTCCCACTTGTAGAGCTATGGTGCACGCGTAGGCACTCCAGGAAAAAAGCCGTGAAATGATTGGCTGCCATTGCTTTCATAGAGGGAGGGGCAACTGACAACATTTACCCAAAACCACCCATGACAAATTTTTTGTCCCATCAGTCATTGGGAGCTCACCCCAGAATTCCAATGGGCAGCAGGGACTGCAGGAACTGTGGGATAGCTACCAACAGTACACCGCTTCGAAAGTCGATGCTAGCCACGGTACTGTAGACACACTCCGCCGACTTAATGCGCTTAGTGAGGACACACGCATTCGACTTTATTCAATCTTTTCCCAGAAATCGACTTCTAAAAAATTTACCTAATTTCGTAGTGTAGACATACCCTAAGTGTCAACCACCTGTTTTCAAGGTATGCAACCAAAAACTGGAAACAATTGAGACAGTGCCACACAACTTAATTGATCCCATTGTGCTCAGCTGGTGCAGAGCAGGGGTCATTTTTCATAATATTTGAACAGCACGATCTAGACACAACTGAATAAACTAAGCGTGAAGTGGCAACTTTCATTCTGAATTTCCTTGCTCTGGTGGGTGAAGTCTGAACCTTAACACTATTTTAATATATTTTTTGACAGTACATGGATATTAAATCACATCCATATCCAGCTAGAACCCATATATCGTGAGGTATGGGACGCCTGAGTCTTAATATGAGTATTCTGAGTCATGGGCATAATGCAGCGAGTCTATGCAGAAGGCTTATTCATGTTTTTCTTTGCATATTTCACTTAACCTGAGAGAGTCTGACATATTTTTATCTCTATTTAACATCCATCAAAATATTTTGTGAAAGGAGGACAGTGTGACGATGTCATGGCGGTGCAAACATTCATCTGATCTCTATCTGTTTTTGCCCATCTTCTGTGCTGAAGAAGTAGCCATGGCATAGTGTCTTTCCTCATGAAGCTTATGGTGCTTTCAAATTTGGCAAGTGATACAACTCTGAAAGCTCTTCACATTCCTTTGTATTATAGTACTTTTAAATACCATTCTTGCCCATACAAGACACTTAGGGTTTCAGAATATAAATGAAGCCTGTCATTGTAGGTTTAGGGACCTACAGTAGTCCTCTCTATTTTCCAAAACCTGTTCTCCTTTTTTTTGCTCCCATCAAAGGTACTTACTGTTGAGCAACAGGAGACTAAATGGAGGCAGAAAAAAAGGGAGAGAGAGTAAGAAAAATGAATATTAGAAATGAGAAGAGAGATGGAATGAGAGAAAAGCAGATAAAATTAAGAGATGAAAGAAGGGAAATGTGTGACTGTAGTGCAGCTGATATGTAGTGTTATAAATTCTGTGGTGTAATAATTTTATGAACATTGTACATGATCAAGTCAGCGAGGGGAAGTGATTATATACTGGGTTATTAGAATTTCCTGTGTGACTATATTGAGCTAACTTATATTGGGAGTTGTGAAATGTTTAGCATGTGCCTATAAATGCTCAGATTCAATGGGGTCTGTGCATGAAGATAACTTCCCAGATAAGAACACCCAAGCACACACTTGAAAGATGAAGGGGCAAGTTGTTGGCTTCAGGGATCCTGTTTCCAACCAGTTGTAAACTTTGTTTTCCCAAACAAAGAGAGTTACCAGATCAAAAGGCTATAAATAGTTTAAAAGTGGCTTCATTCCTGCAAAGGTGGAGGAGTTGCGAGGGGCTGTCCAGGGAATTGTAAATGAGCTGCAACAGACAGACAAACTGACACAGAGATATGCTCTGTGTAAAAGTCCATAGGGAGTTAGTCCTGCCAGGGTCCCCATGTGAAAGATGATTGAACACCTGGTAAGCTAGACATGCATATAGTCAGTTGTATTTTTTAAGATTTATTTTATCTGAAATGCTTTTGTTCTAACTACATAATAGTTTGCTTTAAGGACGCTGTTTGGTCACTGATTGTCAGTGCCATGGAGTGAACAGAACTGCTGAGGTAAATCAGGCTGATACATAGGGGACTGCAAAGTCTGAGAATGGAAGAATTGCATGATTCCACCCCAAAAGACAGATAATGGCTACAGGCCTGAAACCTAGAGGGGGTATGCTAGGAAAGACCAAGAGAGGTGAGAGGTGCAGTTTGCCTGGTAACTGTGACATTATGTATTTTAGATTAATTAATCTTATGTAGGGTTTGATATTGTATTACATTTCTCTAGGAACTACACTGCATGCAGCTTAAATTTCTGTCAGTATTCAGAGCACTTATATTTACACTGCTATTGACTGGTTATTTGCCCTTGATTCTGTGGTTAATGGGTTCAACTCACCACCACATTATTCCAGTTGTAAACTGGTGCAATTCTATTGATTTTTAGGGGGTGGTGAAGGGATTGTTCTTTAGGGAGGCACAACGTTTCCTTGTGTGATCCAATGCACAGGCTGAACCATATGTTAGCATCTGCTCCCCCTGGTGCAGTGCAGCTCAGAGGAGTAGGGCCATGGACCTGCTGCCTCCCTGCCTCCATTTGGGTGGGTACTGTGTGCCACTGGAGGAGCATTGACAGACCACTCCCTGCAATCACTTGAACTCTCTGGACTATGACAATCCCTTGTGTAAATTACAAGGAGTGAAGCTCCTTGCATGCCCCCTCTTGAGTGCCCTCACACGCATGTAAGGACTATCACAGGCTAGACCTGTGTGGAGAGACATTGATCAATATTTCCTGTATTTTCAGAAGCAATAACTCAAAATATATACTAGGGTCAGTTTTGTTACCAGTTTCTGTCTCCCTGTGAGGGTACTGTGACATTCTATACCCTGGGGAGCATCCTGGAACTCACATATTCCTCATTTTTATATAATGGTGATCTTACATATAAAGCATGCCTTGTAGGGTATCAGGGGAAAGGTTATGATCTGCTGAAAGTCATTTCTCTCTATATATACATATATCATTAACGCATATGAAGTTATGAGGAAAACATACTGTAAATTGGGGATTCAGCCAGATATATGCTCCCCAGAGGCAACAGCAAGGAAAGTTAACTAACTCCCGGGAGGGGCGTGGAACAACCCACCAACAGCCATTGTCTAGCATGGGAGCTACAATTCAGTGACTCACCTGCATGAGGCCACACCAGAGGAATTGCTAAATTTTGCCTGGAGACTCAACAATGCCCCCCAGACATGCCTGGACTTGTGTTTTCCAAGCACACGGACTGAGAGTATAAAATAGACACAGTGGCTACATGCTTGGCCTTTTCTCTTTCACCCACCCAAGCTGCAAGCAACAAGGATGCACTGAAGATTCCAACTGAGGGGACTGGCCCATATTTCAAGGGTGAAATCTGCATTTTAAGGACTGCAATATCCAGTGGGGTGAGAAAAACTGCTTAGTCTACTTGTTGCCCAGTCTAATAGAGTTAAGAGTTTAGACTGCGTGCTTATATTTTATTTCTTTTGGTAATTAACTCTGACTTTGTGCCTATCACTTAAAATCTATCTTTCATAGTCAATAACTTTGTTTTACTGTTTAGCTTTACCAGTGAGTTTGCCTGAAGTGGGTGGTAAATCTGCTCAGGTTTTGCAAAGGCTGGTGTATGTCCACTTTCCATTGATGAAGTGGTGAACCAGTTAATAAATTTGCACTGCTCATCTTGATGGTATATTCCTGAGGTACAGTGCTGGGAGCTGGGGGGATTTGGATGGTGCCTTTCCCTATGTGATTCATGAGTGGCCCTGGGAACATTCATGCAATCTAGCTAGGTGTGGGGCTCCACATGCTGCTGTGCTGAGTGATAACAGCACCTGGAGGGGTTTGCTGCTGGTCACTAGCAAGGCATTGTGAGAGACAGCCCAGGCTGGAGACAATTCAGGTTCCACAGTCCCAGGCCACACCCCAGGGATCCTGTCACAGGTACCATCAGTGTGCCCCTATTAGTCCAGGTCAGCCTTGAGCAATGAGTGGACTTGTACTGCTACTGAGCTATTGTAGTGCTTGTGTCATGGACACAGATTAGGCAAAGCGAGAAGCAAATATGAAAAGGATGAGTGGGGCTGTAGCAACAGTGGAGGTAAAATGACCTGGCTGAAGTTGATGACTATTGTTTTGGGTTTTTTTGTAGAAGGCATGACAGAGCTGAGCCTTAGGCACTGCTAGTTTAATAATAGCAATGGGCATTGCATTGCCTTTTGCTGTTACTTCTGGCTTATGTCTTGTTAATTTTTTTTCATTGGCAGTTTCTCTGCTCAAGTGAGGGCAAGGAGTGCAATAATTAGGGTGATGTAGGTCATGATTGAGCTGCCCTGGCAGAGCTGTGTAGTGAAGCTTGAACAGCCTCTACTTATACTATAACTGGCTCAGATAAATGCTATTTATCCCTCCATTTAATAAGAACTATATTCATGCACAATATAAAAATAAGGACATTATTTTTCCGACAGTTTTTTAAAATGGTTACGATGCTAATTCTGTAGCACCAGGACCTGAACATGAGATTGACTCACAAGGCAAACTATATGGTTGTCCAGGAATTTGCCAATCCTCTCTACCATTATGGATACCCACTCTCCATCTAAGAAGGTAGAACTCAGATAAAGTTTTTGAAGCTCTGTTTTAGTTTGTAAAAGCTTCTCAGAACATTGTCTAGTTTACCAAGTGAATTTTCTAAGCAAATGCAAGGGCATACTTTCAGCAAGAGCATGCAAATTTTGAACGCTCACCAATTGCATGTGCATATTTGGTTACTTAGGGTGCTGTTACCCAATTGGTCATGTAGGTTTTCTGTACACAAATCAAAGGCCACTTGGAAATACAGCCCAAACTCGTAGAAGGTCAAATGAAGGCCTAGAGACAGGAAAGTGAGTAGCTGTAACATGATTTTTTTTCTTGCAAGATCTCCTGGGACCCATGGGTCAGCTAAATTCTTCTGCTGATAACTCTGCATGTGCCTGAGTTTTTTTCTACAGAATCTTAGCGCAGAACTGAGGAAAACAATTAAAATGTTTTTTTGAGAGAGGGAGGAGGAAGAGGGCTTCATACCTGCTACATGAACAGCATCTGCTGTGAAATGCCAGCTGTCAATTGTTTTCTTGCTTATTTGGATTATTAAATTACAGATGGCTCGGCGAGTAGCAGGGCTCCATCTTTTTTCTCTGGTTTTAGTTTTAGTATGTAAATGTATTGTCAATTTCTTCACACATTTTACAGGGTGCCAGAATGTGTAATTCTCTTACCCTTTTTTAAAATCCCACCTCACTATAGGACACATTTCTGTACCCATCTGTAATCAGTTGTACTGCCTTGTTGGAAGTAAATTCAGGCACACGTGCAGGAACAAATCCAACACAATTTCACTGGCAGAGCCCCAGTAGCCTGGGCTACATTCAGCAGCAGGCTGTGCACTATTAACTGATTCTACCAGAGTTGCTGGGGTTCTCAGCTGTAGCTTTGTGACTTTAAAGAGACACACCATTATAAAACGCTGACCTCCTGTTGGCTCTTGCCTATATTATTTTCTCTTTCATTTTGCATTAAAATGTGCATCAATGTGTATTGACAGATACACTAACTGATTTGCCTCTCCAGTTTATAGCTCTTCCTCCTAAACCGGGGCATTCACATTTGGGGGCACAACTGCCCCAATATTAATCTAAAATATGTATTTCTGCATATCAAGTCACTGCCTTTTGTGCTTTCTATCACTGGTTCTCACAAACTGAAGTAAATGTATTTCCTCAATAACATGCAGCTAAGAGTGCAGTTAGGTCATACACGTGCCCTCATAATGTGAGGTTATGGACCTGCGCGCACTTGGTTTGCACACACTCTCCCCATAATGTTAAGGACGTGTGCATATTCATGGTCGATTTCATGATAGAGATCAGTTGTAGTGCTAGAATGGGGAGAAAAACAGAAGAAAAAATCGCCACAATGGACATAAGAAAATTATTTAAAACGTGTCACCAACATCTGAGGTTCAGCTGTCTGATTATCAAGAGTCTGGACCTTCCTCAACTTCCTCTGAAGAAAACCAAGAGCTTCGCACACATGTTTCAGTGGAAGGCAGTGCTTCAACTAGCAGCTTCAGTGAGAGAACTGAATGTGTAGTGACTGAAACGACATTAATTACAGGAGCTGAAGGCTTCCCTGAAAGTGAGTATTTGAGTAATTCTCATCATGGGCGTCCCTTTTCATATAACAAAATAGAACTCTTATGCATTGTAAAGCAAGGGCCACATGAACTAGTGCTGAAGAGGTATCTCCAACAAATGACCTAGCTCAGCTATTTATGTCATCTGGCTGCTGCAACTGGAAAAAGGGACCTGAAAAAATTAAAGATCATGCAAAAACTAGCCAGCACAGAATGGCAGTTGAATATATTGGTCATTTTAAATTAGAAAAGTTGCATGTGGATTTGATGTTAAGCGAAGTAATGCAAGCACCACACCAAAAAGAAAATATGGAAAATGAGAAAAACAGGGAGTATATTATATGTCTGCTAGATCTGTGTCATACATTGGGGGTAGGTTTGCTTACCACTTCAGGGACATGATGAATATGCAACTTTGGAGAATTGGCGGCTTTTCTTAGAGATTGTTGATTATCTTAATCTTTGGGATTCCTTTATGCAAGAAAGAATGACTCGTGCAGAAAAATGCCACCTACTTATCAAATTGTTCTCAAAAATGACATGATATATGCTTTAGCTACCGTTATACAGAATATGAGAAATGAATTAGCCACTGCCAGATATTTCAGTGTGATACTAGACAAAACTCTCAATTTTGCTGGTAGGGAACAAGTAGCAGTTGCATTTTGGTATGTAAGCGATAGTGACTGTAAAATTATTGAGAGGCTTGTAGATCTTCAAGACACAATAAGTACAACAGCTACAGAACTTTTTCATATTTTAGAGAATGCGCATATTAAAATTATCCTGTCTTTTGACAAGGTAGGAGGACAGTACTATGATGGGGCAAAAATGTAAGTGATCATGTATCAGGGGTACAAACTCTTGTTCAGAAAAAAACACTAACTGCTGTTTACACATTGCTATCCATATTGTCTAAATTTAGTCATGTATGATACTGTGAGCTGTCATACCATTTCATAGAACTTTTTAGGATTTGTTCAGAATCTGTATATATTCATCCACGCTAGCAGTCACTGCAGTACAATCTTTACAAAAAATACAGAAGGACACCATGACACAAACAGAAGGGACATTAAGCGTCAGTGGTAATGAATATAGTGGTCGAGAGAGATGTCTTCAGGCTCTTCACAAAGTGTGCTGGTGTTCGCACCGCCGAGCTTTACAGGTCATAGATGAACAGTTTTCTCTTATTAGAGAAACTTTGGTCAGTATTCAGCAGAATGCCACCAAGAGCAAATGTGTCAGCAGAAGCAAAAGGGCTTATGATGAAGATGGATTTCAAATTCAAAATCTGCCTCTTGGTATTTTTGAATGTGTTAAACTGTGTGCATTATGCTATCACTTTCTTGAAGTGGGAAAACATTGATTTTGCCTGTGCAGTAAAGGCAAAAGAGAGTTGTTTAAAAGTTTTGCACAACATGAGAATGGATGAAAACTTCCATGTATACTTCATATTGGGCTACTACTGAATTGAATCTGCAAATGCCAACTTACAGGAAAAGGCAACTGGCAAAAAGTCTGGATCATTTTTACAGGAGTTGCTGAGAATCCTACCTTTCTGAATTTTTAGAAGAGAAATATAAAGTCAATTTCTTTTTCTCTGCACTCGACACTGCAATAAGAGAAATCAACAGAGGATTTAATCAGAAAAGTACAGTAATATTCAAAGCCGCAAAAAATACTCGCTGCAAAAAACCTGAAAACTGTTAATATACCAAAAGGAAAAGAAGCACTTGCGAAACTGAATGAAAAATTTCAGTGCAGAGTTCCTGAAATGTAGTACAGTTTATTTGTGTGCCATACTGAGCCTATTTAAAATGCTTGGGGATCAGACAGTGCAATATCTTTTCTGGAACTCATGAAGGTCTGTAAAGAACATGACATGGAACTTTTGTATCCTGATGTATTGACCTATTGGTGCTTTTGGCAATGCTACTTGTTACAGTTGCAACTGCAGAAAGATGTTTTAGCGCTAAAAAGCATATCCTTAGTAGACTTCACAGCAGCCTGACAAGCTTGTTTTCAGCAACTGTTATTTCTTGCAGTAGAGACTGACTTAACCAACAGTGTTAACACAGAGGAGGCTGTGGATACCTTTATTTAGATGGCTCTATTGTGCATGGATTTTTGTTGAAATGGTGAGTGTACTGCTGTCTATTTTATGCATATGATTAATGTGCAGTTTTTTATATGGTTTAATGTGTATAATACGTGTGTGTTTAACGTGCCACTCCAAAAGAGGTCAAATTTAAATTCCTGCACATGCCCCTGCTCCTAAAGGTACTTTATTATTTTGAAGGCAACTGCTATACCTGGACCTTTCCTGCTTTTACCTTGAAAACAAGGTAGTGGCAATAACAGCTTGCCAGGAGATGAGGTCCATTCCTCTCTAATGAGAACCTCACAGCCCTAATCCATATGTTTATCACACCAAGATTGGATTACTCTAATTCCCTCTACCTAGGGATAATGATCAAGGCTACTAAGACTACAACATGTGTAGCTGAGCCATAGGGTGGCAAGAGAATAGTGTAGTTCTGATTTTATTTTTCTGCTACTAGGCATGTTGTTGCATAGATATTATGGCAATTGGTCTCCTATAAATAGGATAGATAGATTATTATATAATTAGTACTGAACAACCAAGAATTACTCTGAGCCAATCATGCCTTCAGCCTGCACTTCACTGCACACTCAACGGTGTGCACCTTATAGTCGTTAATTCATTAGGAGAGAGCCTGTTCTATGTTATTTCAAAGAAACTTGCTATCATTTATTGGACTGTCACACAATACAGCTCTTTTAAGACTTGATAGCTGTTAATCATCCTTTAAAGGAGCGTTTTACTCATTCATCGACGTAAGTTTCATCAATGGCTGTGGAAAATATTTGACTGTTTCTGAGAGTCGGTGTATTTTGAATATAAGTAGTATTACATTTTTTGCTTTCCACGTATCATTGGAAATATATTGTCTCTTTGCCAGTTGATGCTTCATTTCACAGTCAAGATTGCTTAAGATGAAAATTAGCCGAGCAGTTTTCAAATGTTGCTCTGGGGACCAGTACACTTGGCAACTTGAATCTTTGCTTCATCAGATACTGCAGAAACTGGAACTGGTGCAGCAAACAAAGGTGATTCCTTACTTGCTAAAACACCTTCTTTCAGAGAAATAACACATTCATAGTGCCCATATGGCAGTAAAAGGAAGCACTTTGTCCGTAGTTTCCAGGAGATACTTAGATTTCTTGGGTAGGGCTTCCACGACAGTCTTTTCGGTATTTCTTATCTTTTGAGAGAGAGATTTTCAAGGTTTGTTTTCAATGTCTTACATGGATGGTCAACAGTTGTGATTTCCCCCCCAAGTTCAGCAAATCAACATATGAAACATGATTTTTCATTAGTTTTGTATATTATAATATGCATCTCCATTTACTGTACCAGTGAAAATGGTGTACGTAAGAACAGATTGGAATGTTGGTGGTTGGTTGTCAAGGCAATGCAATTAGTAAGTTGTCTTATCAAGTGGAAAACCAAAATTCCTTCCAGTAAAATCGATAAAATTAAAAGGAAAATGAGCAAATCTCATCCATTAGCTAAAGTTAATAAGAAAGTGAACCTGAATTTCAGAAGTGCTGAGCACTCACAACTTCAGTTGACATCCATGGCAGCTACAGGCACTCTGAAAATCAGGCTAAAATCTTTTAACATTACCATTAGAAGGTTTATAAGAGTTCCTTGGGCATCTGAAAGAGGGAGCTAAAGGCCAGACTGTGGAGCCTTTACTTACATGGCTGAGCATTTGCTCACACAAGTGGTCTCATTGAAGGTCAATAGGTCAACTTGTGTAATTGCTCACAAATGTGAGATAGGGCTCCACTACTGGCCCAAACAAATCAAATCCTGGTTATAATGGATGGAAGAGCTGAAATTGCAGCCATTTGATGCCAATGTTATAAATGGGAAGCAGGTAACCATAAACTAATCAAAGAGAATGTGAAAATGTGGGGTTAGTAGAGGGAAGAGAGCAATTTAAATGTAGAACCCAGCCTAAATAAAATATATATAAATCTTGTGTGTGGGTGTGGGTGGGTGGGGGTGATAGGTGTTTTTGTATACAATGGTCTTGGGAGAACTGTAAGAAAGTCTGATCCAGAATGGAGACATGCTAGAATCTTAGGCAAACAATCTTATACCATTCCCTGCTGGACTCTATACATAGAAGAAATGTCTTCATTACAAAATGAACTCATTGACATTCAGGAAGTCAGTGGAGTGACTGTAACACAAGAGTAATAAGTTCTTAATTTCATTGTTGTAAAAAGTCTTGCTACCACTAGAGAGACTATAGCATCAGGACCCATTAACCATCCGTACTGGTGTTAAGCAGGGCTGTGTTATTGCCCCAACACTTTTTTCCATCTTTCATGCTGTAATCTTGATTTCTTATTTGTGACTGACTTTCTTCTGGAATTGGGATTGAGCATCTCATGGACAGCCAGTTCTTCAGTCTGCAACATCTTCATTCTAAAACTAAAGTCACCAGGACTGTTATTACCGACCTTCAGTATGCTGATAACTGTGCTATCCTTGCGCACACTGAAGCTGATTTGAAGTCCACCCTAGATCTCTTCTCAGGCGCCTATCATATCCTAGGACTTCCCTTCAACATTGGGAAGACTAAAGTGCTCCACCGCATTGTCCCAGTACAAGTTACCCCCATTCTCCCACTAATTGTAATTGGTGGTGAACCTATGGAAAACATTGCGCATTTCCCTTACCTTTGTAGCCACCTCTCCCAGACAGCCAATCTTGATGTGGAGATTGTATCTGCATATCCTTTGGAAAGTTGCTCCATCATGTCTTTATTGATAGAGATCTGTGGATGGAAACTAAGATCCTGTTCTACAATGCAGTAGTCACCCTCACTCTTCATTATGAGTGGGAGACATGGGTGACATACCGAAGCCATTTTAAGCATCTGGAGTGGTACCAACAGGACTGCCTTAGGAAGATTCTCCATATGAGATGAGAACATCGTCACACCAATGCCAGCGTTCTCTTGGCAGCTAACATCACCACTGTTGAGGCAAAGATTATGAAACGTCAACTTCGCTGGGCTGGTCATTGTGTGAGGATGGCTAATACTTATCTTCCTAAGCAAGTCCTCTTTTCTCAACTTAGTCATGGTAAGAGCACTCGCGGGGGATAGAGGAAACACTGCAAGTACACTCTGAAGTTTATCTTAAGGGAGGGATTAACCCCACAAATTGGGAAGAGCTGGCTGGCAATAGACTGCAATGGCGTCGCATCATACATCAAGCCTCAGCCGGTTTTGAAGAGACTTGCCTGGCTCAAGAGGCTGAGATACGGCAGAGGAGGAAGGAAAGGGTACAGCATCCCAGCAAGCAGTAGTGATCTTTCCAAGCAACCACTTCTCACATATGTGGAAAAACCTGTAAAGTATGAATCGGACTCCTCAGCTATCTTAAGTCTCATCAGTGACTTTTCTCCCTGGCAGACATCATCCTCGTGTTGAGGATAGCCGGTGACGAGCATCAGGAAGGCAAGCACAAAGGACATTACACTAATCTAGTGCACTTTCAAGAAGATGCAAAGAAGAGTTCCTACATCAGTCACTTGAAGCAAAGATGTAACTAATACTCTTCTTCAAATGATAGAAACTAGGGTGAAAAAAATGGCAACATTTCCATTTATTTCACTAGAGCCAGGATTTTACCCCCGAGTTTCAACACAGAAAAATTTTAGTCCAGGACAGTCCCTGACTAAAGAAAAACATCAATCTATTCTCAGAGTGCAAGCCAGAACTGCTCACACCAGTCCTTTGGGCCAATCAATAACCATTTTATTTTAGTTAGGTAGCACCTAATTTTATCCATTCAATGCCAGATTTGAATCTGAGGTAATTTGCTGACGGGCTTCTAGGAAAAAATCCAAAATAACGCCTCCCCCCCACAAGTAGGGCTGGTCCTAGGTGAGAAGCAGTTTGTGCACCCTTCCACCTCCCTACTCCCTATGTTATCTGTCTTCCTCTCTCATGGTTTACATTTTTATGGGTTTTTTTAGTTTATCATATTGGCATTTAAGGTTTCCACTAAGCAAATACATTTTAATGGACTGTGTCTTCTTTGGGTTTCTCCTTCTCATTCTAATCTCTCTAACACAAGCTCTCTAGCTTGTATTCTCTCCCCCCGAATCTCTTTCTATTTTCCTCTCAAACTTCTTTCCTAAAGTGTATTAATTTGTCTTATCCTTTCTCTCCATCTACCCTACTTCTTCACTCCCATTTCTTTTCTGTGTTGCATTCCTTCTTCCTCTCCAATCTTCCCTTCCTCCTTTCTTGCCCACATAATTCACATCAGTCCCTCCCTACTCCCTACCTTAGCACTTATCATTTTCTTATAAATTCTCTCTTCCCCCTATGCCCTTTGCCCTTATAGATATATACACAAATATATATCAATCCACTCACTCACTCCTTATAATACTCATCCAAATCCACTTACTTCTGACATATGCACTCACTAGCTCCCTTCACACTTTCATTCTCCTTACTTGTCCCCCTTCAGAAATACAGAGACAGCCACATCAGCCCACACTCACTGTCCCCTCAGTCACAAAGCGAGACATTCTTGCCAAAGGGGCCATGGGGTGGATTCCTTCACCATCAAAGTGGAGGGATCCTTTACCTCTCTAGATGATTAGGGGTCTCCAGGAGACTGGATTCACCTGTGCTCAACTGGCTCTGCTTGGTCTAATCTCAGATCAGGCAAACCCTCTGAGTTCCAGTTGTTCACTGTGCTGGAGGGAGTGAATAGAGAGGGTGAAGTGAAGTTTGGCAGTGACCTAATGGGAGGAGAAGAGAAGAAATATGATATAGGGCACTAGGATTTAGGAAGGAGAGGGACAGAGCTGCAGTATGGGGAGGGCTCCTTTAGCTAGCTTGCTAAATTTGTATATTTTTCTTTCTTCCCCAGTCCCCACCGGGTCATGCTGCTCTAGATAGACACATGCTGTGCTTATGAAATAGGCTGATTCAGACCCAGCTCTTACTAGCTGATAAATGGTACAAGGTACAGCACATAAACATTCAATAGAACTAGAGCCAAAGCAGAGATCTTAAGTACACCGCATGGAGGACTCTTTGCAGTACAGTTGCCAAAAGTAACAAAATGACAGGAAGTGAACGTAGAGTATTTTATTTACCAGCAATCACAATAAGCTTATGCACAAGGCAGGTAGTTTTCTCCAGGGCAGCTTTAATGTTGTTTATACTTTAAACAATTTACATTCAATTGAACAATTAATGTGATCAAGCAATTAATGACATGTGTTCACTTCCTAGATCCTAAAATCACCCTTGTTAAAAGCAAATAATTAAGCAAACAAACAAAAAATTACCAAGAAATACTTCTAACAGTGAGAGGGGCAGCTTATCTCCAACAAATCAAAATCAACCCACTGTATTAATAAAATAACTACAACCTGCAGGCTTCTGTTAATCACAAACAATTATGAAATTAATTAGAATGAATATTTCTCCATTTTACTCATTTCCCTTTCATCAGACACAGGTTCACGGGGCTTTGTCTGAGTAAGATTTGAGGATTTGGTCCCAGGACAGACACCTGTGATAGAATACTATATCCACCTCTAAATCTAGTTCAGATTGCTCTCCTGATTTTCAAAATTCTCCATGGATATGCTCTGTCTTCTGTCTCTTTCAGCCACCTAATTCCTCAGCTGTTCAATCTACTCCTCTAGTCTCACACTCCTATACCTGCTCTCCTCCTACTGGTCTCCAGGGGTGTGGGTTGCTCTTTCCTGTCTCCCATTTCATCTATCTGAAACACTCCCTTCCTTCCACATTATAAAATGTTGTGTGTGGGATTCTGGGTGGGATTTTAAAAAGTGTTCAGTGCTCATTGCAGGCTTAACTCTGCTCCTATCCAAGTCAGTTTAGCCATTGACATCAATGGGAGTAGAGATAATACAGCACTGAATAGTTTTGAAAGGGTCTGGCTTGACATCGCTATAGACAGATGTCTTCTCTTGTGTCTGTAGAAGTAGTGCACAGGTTCCCACACTTCTTTGTTCTGGAGAGATTGCCTCTTGAGGTCACAGGATACAATTCTGTTTCCAAGCCCATTCAGTTACTGGCATCTCTGCTGTTAGGTATTATGTGCAGTTTAGCAGTGCTTTCTTGTGAAATAGACACCTCTTTATGGGATCACCAACTCAAGCTACTGGATTTGAGCCAGCGTCCTAGAGGTAGAAGGCTCTATATCCCCTTACCAGTTTTCGTTAGTTCATCTCTTTAGGTGTTTCCTCCCAACAATTTTGCTTGCCTCAGCCAGCAGCTGTCTCTGAACCATTGTAAATCCTTCCATTCTCATTCTCTTTAAGAACACCTACCCATCTCTTTCTCCTTTACCATTTGTAAGTTTTAGCTCACTTCTCTTGGATGTTGTCATTTCTACCTTTCTACTTCATTGTTTTTTCCTGCCTCTTTGAGAGAGACTGCATTGTTAGGCAATTTATTTAAGAAAAATAATTCTTTATATCAGCAGCTGGGCCAAAAGGGAGCTTAAAATACATGTGTTTCTGTTGCCGTGCACCCTGTGTAGCTTACTCAAGTGAAAGTAAAATGCTGCCAAATCAAAATGATGTTGGACAATGGAAAATCAGGGCCTATAACTAAGGCTAAGATTTAGTCACGGGTATTTTTGGTAAAAGTCATAGACAGGTCAGGAGCAATAAATAAAAATTCACAGCCTGTGACCTGTCCATGACTTTTACCAAAAATACCCCTGATGAAATCTCTACTTCAGGGGGCCTCTGCTGGGGAGCCCTGCTCCCATGCTGGGGGATGACTGCCCCTGGGACTGCTGCTTGGGCAGTCCATGGGACCAGCCACACCGGCCACTGCTGGAGCGGTCCCTGGAGCCAGCTGCCTGGGGCCTCCCGAGCAGCAGCCCCACGGGGCTGGCCCCAGGTTGCTCCAGCAGGAGCTGGTTGTGAAGTCAGCTGCACCAGCCGCTGCGGAAGTCACAGAGGTTGCAGAAAGTCACAGAATCCGTGACTTCTGCGACCTCCGTGAAAAAATCGCAGCGTTATCTATAACTCCATTGAAATCCGTTCCATGAGGAAGTTAGGCACTCAGTTGAACATGTATTATTCAGCACACAGTATGTACAATCTTAAATGGTTACTGCTGGCTTCCTTAGTAAAGTGGCTATGTTCTTTTCACCCTTTCCTTAGAGTTAAAATAAAAACAGCCAGCCAAAGTCTCCTCACAGTTATGCTGCTGCAAATCCAGAATGACCTTGTTGATATCAACAGTTACTCTATATTTATATATGGGCCAGAATTTGGCCCATAATTTTAAATAAACCATGCTTCTATTCTTAAATAACTGGAAAACTGCTGTAGTTCATGGAATCTATAAATGCACCGATGCATGGGGCTGAATTGAAACACTAAAGTAGTCTGCTCCAGTTACAGGATTAATAGTATGAGCCAGGATATTTTGTACAGAATAGGGAATACCACTGATATTGTTAATACCTTACCTAATAGTAAAAAGGCATAAATATATATGCTGTAGCATGGAAACTCTTAAATATGAAGTGTCTACAATGATTCCACAATTGAAAACTAGAGATGGACCTGTTTGGATCCATATTCAAACTTGCCCAAATTTCAGTAGTTTTGGGTTTGTATTTTGCAAACACTCATTCCTTAGGTTTTGCTTTAATTCTATTGAGTCACTTTGACTGACTCTGTTAAAGGTAAAGACATGCAAAATTGGCTTTAGGAAAATAAAGTCAGGGAGTAATATAGATAGATTCCTTTGTGGATAATTTGTGCTAAAGAAAATATTTAAGCATAAACACAAAAGCACCCATGCCTGCTGATGCCATACTGAACATTCCAAAGAAGACTGTGAGAGTACATTTAAGATTGTAACTAGAATGGGTGAGTCTTGTTTCATTTACCATTCTTACTAAAACCTTTGCCGGAAGATTAGCTTCACTTGGTACCAACTGCAGTTTTCATCACAATCTTCGATGAAGGGATGAGACATCAGAATTTCAATATCTAGCACACATTGTGAAATAGTGATATATTTTTGATTATACTTTGAGATTTTTAAAAAAAACATTTTATATTTTGACTGTTTGGCCATTCCTATCTGTTAGCTGTAGTTTAATAAGGCTGAAACATGAGAAAAGAACCTAAATAGCCTTGGCAGCAAATGAAATTACAGAATATTGAAAAGGTCAAAGCAATACAGCACACAACAGTAATTTACAAAACACATGAGGTGTTCAAATTCTAATACATTATTTCTGTGACAGAAATTGCAAAGATCACAGCAAATGACACAAAATGAATCCTTAGTGATTGACATAAGAATGGGAAAGAGTTCAAACTTAACCCATTCCTGATTTAAAAAACCATTTTGTATCATCCTCAAAAGCGAAACTTGAATTGCTGAGAAAAACAAAATCAAAACCAACCAACCAAACACTCTACACAATTGCCATTTATATTTGTATTCTCTTCAGTGTTAGCAGTCTTACTATTGTTTTATTCTATAGTGCCCTAATGTGTCATATAATACTTAATAAAAGATAAAAGATTTTACTCTGAAACAGATGTCTAGGAGCAGAACAAAGTAATGCTGCAATTATAGATGATTCTGACATTTCGGTGGGCTACACTTGCCTGCTAATCTCATGTTTTCAAATTAATTTCCTTAGCTGATTGCACTTCAGCGATTGGTGAAAACGTATGAAGTGGAAAATGTCATTTCTTTGTGAGGACACTCAAAAGATATGAACAGGAAGTGATAAGGTCAGGAAAATACCGAGGGGCAAATTATTATAGGGAGATAGACGAAAAGCACTGTCCAAGTGGTTCTGTCAAGAGCCATTATGCCTTTACAGGGCACAAGACCTCCAGAGGCAACGTGGAGATGAAGGGAAGAAGTTCTGGGCAATAGGAATTGCTACACTATTAAAGCATGTAGTCAGATCTCCCGCCAGAACCCTACCCCATGTGTTGGCTAGTAAACAGGTGCGGGAGTGTTGTAAGCAGCACTTACTGGCAATCACCTGTGCTCCCAGCACTTGTATGCAAATTATTCCTCTCTTTGTGCAATGCACTATAAGGGGATAGGGATCCCTGCACTCTAATGCACGCTCGGCAGACCTAGCCATAATTGGGTTCCATGATTTTAAGATCAGATGGGATATCATTTTTAATTGACCTGTAATGGCATGTACATAACAATGGGTAATACTCTCCCACCTTTATCCACAATGAGTAGGACCTTATTTTGTAAGTAGTCCTCTCACTGGGGCTACTCACAGAGTAAAGTGCTACCTTAGGTAAGTGTGGTTTAACATACCCCAATATTAGTACAGGATGATGATATATTTACTGTGCCCCGCATCTGAAGACCTGACTTTTAAAAGTTTGCCGTCAGGGATTGATTTACATGAATCATGGATTGCTGCTGTTGGGTTATTATATTGCCTTCTTCGAGGAAACATTTCTAGGTTGTTTCTTTTCCTAATAAAATTTTTTGTATCCATCCATTCTCTAATAAAACTTCAAGATTGCTTGGAAGTGGAACCCTTTCTGTAGAGATTTCTAGATAAATTCCTCTCTCTGGCTTAGATCTATAAATTTGCTAATTTGTGGGTGAATTTTTATTTCCAGTTGATTTACACATAAGCCGTTTCTCTGTTTTACTATAAAATTTCTGCTTCCAAAGTACATATCTTTGTGTTACAACTAAGGGTACGTCTATACTACCCGCCTGATTCGGCGGGTAGCAATCGATCTTCTGGGATCGATTTATCGCGTCTCGTCTAGACGCGATAAATCGATCCCGGAAGCGCTCCCCGTCGACACCGGAACTCCAGCTCCGCGCAAGGAGTAAGCGGAGTCGACGGGGGAGCCTGCCTGCCGTGTCTGGACCCATGGTAAGTGCTTTTAAGTTCGAACTAAGATACTTCGACTTCAGCTACGTTATTCACGTAGCTGAAGTTGCGTATCTTAGTTCGACCACCACCCCCACCAGTGTGGACCAGGCCTCAGTGGTATAATTCCCCAAAGTACTCACTAAATAGGGTCCACTTTTTAATTCTATGATGGTTTTTACAGGTATCTTTTTATAAGTATGTTCCTTAAACAACTGTGTTGTTGCTGTCAAATTTATTGGAAAGTCTCATCCATTTTCCAGTCATTCATTGCTAGGGATTGAACTAGTACTGCCTTTTGACATTAGCCTGAATAAAAAATGATCAGATCTCAGCTGGTATAAATTGGCATTGCTCCATTCAAAGATCTATGCCAATTTATACAATCTAAGGGCCTGGACCAAAATATTTACTAAAATTAATAGTGACATGTAATATAAAAGTAATGTTGTACCATCGAAATGATTCCATTTTTTTTACAATATAAATTATACATTACCTTCTTCACAACTGGTGCATCACACTTTCAAAAAAGAAATTCAAACACTAGTTTAGTTAAAAGAAATGCATTATTCAGTTCATTGCTTCAGAGAATAAAAAGTACAAAGTATGGAGCAATCAATAACTGGAGATGGGCAAAGTTGTATGGCACTTAAAATTAGTTGTCTCATATATTTTTAAAGGAGAGTAAGCCTGCCCTGGAGCCCCATTGCAGGGCTCTCTAAAGAAGAGAAAAACTACCCATGCTACTTCCTACTGTTGTTTCCTCTCCTGCAGTGCCTGCTCCTCCCCTCTTCCATTACCTGATTCTCATTTATAAACTATCAGAACTTGTCAACTTTGCTGACAATATCATAAGAAGATTCTCCTGATAGGTATTTATTTTAACATGTGACCTTCCTTTCTTTCCTATTTCTTTTAGTGCATGGCTACTTCCTTGTTTAGCACGTACTATGTTTGCCTGTTTTTGACTGTAAGCTCTTGGGGGCAGAGGCTGTGACTTTTAAAATTATCTGCACACTGCTATGCAAAGTTATTGCATTGCGTGAGGGTAAGATTGTGTCTTTAGGCTCAGCCCTGAGTAGTAGGTCGTGCATTGGCCCAGGAGGAATACAAGCGACTTTATGCCTCAGAGACACGTCATAGGTATAATCCTTTTTTCAATGTGTAACATACTTCTCCAGAGCAACCAGCCGTTGGAACAATGCCATGGCTGTCTGCCTAGTACCCACCCAAGTGCTCTTGAGCTTTCCTCAGCACCTGAAGCTAAGTTCTGGGTATCCCTAATGCAGTTGGGAAGCAGAGGGGGAGAGTGTCCTTTCTTTTGCCTGCTGCTTGCACAATCTAGCACTAAAAATTTACTATAATGTCATTGTTATGTCTCATTTGGGTAAAACTCTCACTCACTTCAAAGGGAGTTTGCGCCTGAATCGGGACATCTGAGTTGGTTCATGTAATAAACTCATGCCACTGTGTGACTGAATGTGCAGTGTACATGAATATAAATTAGAAACTGTTTTGGGTGGGCGAGGAGAAAGTCAGATACACATGACTCATTAATACAAGTGTTGCAGTGTTATAGCTCTGCGCTTTCACAACATTGTGATGCATTTGTTATTTTGTTTCAGTGGGAGGAGGATGCTTTCAGCTGCCACTCTGAATTAAAGAAAGGAAAATCTCTCATCAATCTGTTTCCATCCTCTAGGGACAGTAAAAATTGACTGAAAATTTCTGTACTTCATGGTGAATTGTTCTGTTAGGGGCTGGAGGAGAGAAAGAAGAAAGAATGAAAGGCATGAAGAAGAGATCTAGATAAAAAGATTGTGTACTTCAAAGTAGAGGAAAACTGGAATCAAACAAAATTTTCTTTCTTTTTCCTCTCTATCTTAAGGCCAGATTCATCAAGGTACAAAATATGTGCCTAACTTTATGCATGTGAAGAGTCCCATTGACTTCATTGGGGCTGATCATGCTTAGAGTTGGGCATGGGTTTAAGTATATTGCTCTGCTCTCATGTCTAACAGAGGGTTTTAAAATTGTTAATAGTATTTAATCCAGGCTTTGCAATAAATATATTTAAATTTCCTTCCCCCCTACTTTGTAGTTCAGATTTTAAAGCTGCCTGAAATTAATATAGAGTGATACCTTTTCATGTGCGAACAATCATGTATTATGGACAGCTGCTAGAGTTTAATGACCATAGGACTTGAAGATGTTTTCCGATTGGCTTTAGGATGCATAAGGGGTATAATTAGTTTTCCATAGAAATTAAGTTATCCCTTTTTTAGCACATGACCAGATGTGCTCAGTAATTTCTCTGTGCATGTTCAATATATTATTTCTTGTACACAGATGGAAGCACTAAAATGGTGTTTTGTAAGATTATATTCCATAGGCAGTTGCTCAAATGACACATTCCTGTCTAGATCTTTAAGAGTCAGGCACATTTTTTGTGACTGAAATCACTATAGCATTTTGGTCTCATGCATGCTATCAGCTAGTGTTGTGTTGCACAGAGTAGGTTATTAGGAGAGAGTTTATTTTAAGGATGATTTTAAAAATATTTAATGGAAGAATCTCAACTGACAGGACAGGACATGCCTTCTGTTTATATTTAGGGACAAATCCAGGAGCCTTAACTCAGTTTCTACTCGATCCTTTCTCAGGCAAAGTCAATGGGAATTATATCAAGTAAGAACCACTAGCCCTTAGAAATTATGCCATCTAGAGTGAAGAGAAGGAACAAGAAGAGATGGGTAAATAATAGGTTTTTTTGGTTTGCTGACAATTTAGAAAAATCAATCTGAATTTTTTGTTTTTGTTTTGTGTCAAACCAAAAGGCCAAACAGATGTTTTGTTTTGATTTTGAGCCTTTTCAACTTTTTTAAAAAAGTTTAAAAAAATAAAATCAAGGGAAATGACTAAAAAAACCCTCATTTTTCAAACAAAACTATCCATTTAGAACA
The DNA here is from genome assembly GCA_033296515.1 of Macrochelys suwanniensis. NCBI lineage: Eukaryota > Metazoa > Chordata > Testudines > Chelydridae > Macrochelys > Macrochelys suwanniensis. Next base: position 39,285,485 of record CM065783.1, read on the forward strand.
TATTGCAAATGAAATTATTTTAGGACTTCTCTTGTTTCGATCAAAAATATTTTTGTTTTTGCAAAATTGCCAAAAATTTGTGAGATGTTTCAGCATCGCCGAATCAGCATTTTTTTTGCTGAAAAAGGTTTTGGTGAATTTTTTTTTGCCATGCTCTAAAAACAAGAGTTGTTAATCTGGAGTAACTCCATGGCAGTTGGGAAGTTTTGCCATTGACTTAACTGGGAGCAGGTTCAGCTCCCTGGGCTATATTCTACCCTGGACCAGTGTAGGGTGCTGCACAAATATAAACACAAAGTCAGTAGTGATGACTAGGATATAGAGTAACTCCACAATCAATTCCTTAGTGAGTAACAAAAATCCTATGTGTTGTATATAAAATATATACACTTTTGTTCAGCACTGCTGGTACTGAAAAAATATTTTCTGTATGAAAGTTTTGATGTAAAATATTTCTATATATATGAAAACATTTTGTATTTACTATATTGTTTATTATTGCCTTTAAATAGTATGTATGGGCAAAACCTTAGCTAGAGAAAGGATCCTTTAGGAATGAATGAATGCAGATATTGCCAAATATTTGACTGCAGGAGTCTGCTGCTACCTCCAAGTTTTCCTTTGAATTTCATCTTTGAACAAACCCTCAAAATCAAAGTGACACTTATTTGAAACCAGCAGGTCTCGCCTGGTTTTATATCAAAACCAGAATTGAGGCAAGTTCTTTTGAAAACAGGCCCATGGCTACTCCAAAATTCTGCAGACTTTAGCTTCTCTTTATACAAACATGGAATTTGTGTGTAACAAAACTAGAGAATATCCCCAAGGAATATTTCCAATTCCAAATCCTCCTCAGACTGCTAGCTTAGGATCTGGATTTTGTAAATGACCCTTAATGTTATTTTAGGGCAAGAAACAACTCCTCACATCTGAACACTGTGCAAAGTCTGGAATAGTTGAAAATTAGATATCTGTCTTGTAATTTGAGCCCATTTCCACAATAAAAGAAACCCCAAGACAGGTAGGTTTTGAATGGTTTTGGGGTTTGTTGGAGACATCTTGCACAACCCTTGTAATTGCATACAGATGTATTTCATTTGCATGCACAACAGGAATGGACAGTTTCTTTTAGGGGCACCATGGGAATCCACATTTTAAAACGTAGGCCTCTCTATCACTATGAGACAGCATATGATGAACTTTTTGAACACTTCATATTACAATAAATGTAATGCTGAGCAAAGATCATTTATACATTATGTATGATAATGCCTCAGGAACATTATTATGGAGTAAAATCAGAAAGGACTGCAGAAGAATACTAAGAAATCATTTCAGATTAAATTCAACTTTATCACTTGTGGGAGATACCTCCTACTTAGATGAACAGTGTTATCACATCATTAAATTTATTTCTGCCAGCCTTTATGAAAAGTGTTCTCATGATTGGCTTGAGCCACCTCTGCCTGCTCTATCTTTATGTATATATCTTTGCTCACATATTTTCTGAAAGAAAACCACAGTCATGGTATGCTCTAAGGGGATGGTAAATGGATTTTCTAGGACTTTGGAATCCATTTCACTCTCTTTCTGTAGCACCACAAACAGGTGGCCTGTCAGAGCCATCATGCACTTCACCTTGACTTCAAAATAAAACAAAAGCAAGCAAACAACAAATACAAGTGAAATATCAACTAGAAAACTCCTTGGAGGTTTACTCTACTCCCCTCACTGCCTCCTACCCTTCAGACCTTTTACATGCAGACATTTCTTATTATTCTGAAAACCCAGAGGTTTATTTTTTAGTGAAGATTGCTGAGTAGTAAGTGGAGTTACTGGTCATATCATGGTCAAAACCTAAGCACTTAATAGGAAGGAAAGGAGATAAATAGTTAAGGACATAATAAATCTTCCACTGAACACAATGGATCAGATTCTTGGCCTCAGCTGCTTTGTGCTGTTGAAAACTGCCCTACAGGGGAAGGTGAGGATTCCTCCCTTAACCTCTCTGTCCATATGTCAGGGCAGTACAGGGCAGGGCGGGGGCATGCCAGGAGCTGCCAAGGCAGAGTCATGCCCTAGCGGAGCAAGGTGGAGTGCCTGGTGTCTTGATCTTGGACGTCTGTGGGACTGCTATAGATGATGTAACTTAGAAATGCCCTAATGAGCCTGGTCTAGGGTCATCACTGTTTTGGTCCAGGGCAAAGAGTTGATTTGGGAATTTTTAAAAGTTTATTTAAAATATACATAATTTTTTTCTTTATTTTACAGTGGAATTTAAAGAGGTAGGAAAATTGGCTACAGGATTGTTCAAGTGTACTGTACTGTAAGCAAGGTTTAGAAAGTCTCTTGCAACCAGGAAAACCAACCACTGTACAACAGCACCTGGAACAGCTTCTCAGGGTGCCCTGCCTTCATAGGAGCCGACTTCCGTCGGCTCCGCTGGGTGCGTCGGGGGCGGGGCCCCGCAACATCGCCCGGCGTCCGGGGCAAAGGTAAGTGCTCCTGTAACGGGCACGGGGCTGGCGGGGAGCTGCCAGTGGGTGCTGAGCACCCACCCATTTTTCCCCATAGGTGCTCCAGCCCCGGAGCACCCACGGAATCGGAGCCTATGCCTGCCTTAGGAAATCTCCACTGTTACAGTGTCAGGAGACCATAAGATTATGAGCAGCGTTCAGAGACAGGCCTGCATTTCCTAGGACACAGCTGAGTCACATCTATTTTTGCTCTGCAAGGCTCTGTTGAGTTTGTGCACTCTGACCCTTGCTGTGAGCAAGTCTAGCTTTTACAGCGCTAGTGCCATGAACGGGGTTACTGCCTTAGCCTTTCATTGTGTTGTCTTGTACCTAGACCACTTGAGAATGGTGGTCAGTGAGGACCTGAAACTGCACCATCATGTTGCTAGGCTAATGGGAGATATAGCTGAGACCGAGGCATTCCTGTGAGACTTTTCCTTTAGTGACAGCTAGGGAGGTGGGCACATCCATTCTGAACCATGCTCATTGATTGCTTGGGGCTTTGAGTATGAAGCCTAATGCTTACTTTTAAGTGATGGTACTGCCCTTAAATGGGAAAATGCTTTGGGGAAGAATTAAATAATGCCAAAATGTTCCTTGAGCTCTCTCAATCCCATCTCTCAAGCCTGTTTTGCAGAAATGTCCTCCAGGATATTCAGTGAAAATTTGATTGTTTCACTAGGGTGTTTTCATTTCCTTGCTTTTGCAAGGTCGCAGCAGACATGTAAAATTACCTGAACATCATTGTATGGCTGCATAATAGGCTGTATTGAGAAAAACAAGAATGTAGATTGGATCTTTTCAAAGCAAAACATGACCAAATTTAAGACAATATAATCCAACCACATCTTTTAAAAGTTTTCCCTTTAACATGTTTAATTCCTTCTGGTAAGCTTTGTCTAATGCAGACGTTATCACCTGGTGTAATATTTCCACAAGGTCAAATCTGCACTGAAGTTAAGAAAAAAATCAATATTTGTTAATAGATGCTATTGTTTATTCATCATTTAATCAGTTAAACAAATAATCAGTGTAGCAGCTTAAGCAGCTGTAGAAGGTTATCTCTTATTGCAGTCTACTCATGAGTGATGGTCTTTCTAAAATGAGAAAGCACAAGGAGATAAGAGAGAAGGGACACAAGAGAAGGGGAAATTCAGAAGCTGATGGAACATTTCCCAAATACTCTCAGCAACAGGACGAACATTATAAAAATGAGTTGTTTCTGGTTCCTGACTCTTTAAGCAAAGGTTTTTCAAACTCTGATGTCCTAGTAAATCTTGCACATAAAGGAGAAGAACGGTTTCCAATCACACTATAACATGGCAGTAGTGAGTCTGAGTTCCATTATTTAGAACTTGGCTGATTACAGTAATATAGACCAGGGCCACTGGGCAGGTAACTACTACATAAAAGTTGTCACACTTTTTTTTGAGCTCTATATAGGTGTCTAAAGGTCTAGTGTCCTGTGTGGCACATTAGATCTAAACTCTGAGGAAGAGATTGCAGAATTATCTGGTAGAGCCCCTTCTAAAATGCTCCTTTCCCCCAGCACAGGACAGTAAGTGGTGTCACCCTTGTGTTATTAGTTTTGGTATTAAATTCATTCTGCCATCAAATTGAACTTTAGGTTAAATGTTTGCCCTTAGAATACTGGGGAGATCAGACTATGCAAAATTTGCTGACTTCTAAGTGTTGCCCCCGTCATCTAAGCACCTGGCTTTTCACCAACATTTTAAAATTTTTGCTCCTGTTTGTGCATTTGGGCAACACTTCCTTCCTCACTCTGCCCTCTTTGAGCCCTAAGATCTCAACAGAGCAAAGCACTTGCTTAACTTTAAGCGCTTGGCTGAATTAGGATTTAAGTATGAATTGCGTATGAATTTCCTCTTCCACCTCATTTGATAGGAAAACTGTGCCACCACACTTTGGCACTGCTGAGAGAAGAAATCAAAGGACCACCCAAGAATGAGGCCCCATTGTACTGGGGCTGTACAAACACAGAGTAGTAGACAGTCCCTTCCCCGAAGCATTTACAATCAACATAGGTAGGAAAGATGAAGACTAGGGGGAAAGTTATATAACATATAGAGTACACAATGCTGGTAAATATCATGATAGTTAAAATTTTTTCTGTGGGAAGGGGGAGTTGATTGGTGGGGGGTTGGCTTGTGTTTTTTTAATGTTTGGACTGAGGTTTAGTTGGGAGGTGTTTAGTTGAACGGAAAGAAAAAGGAAGAGAGCAGGGTCATTGAAGGGATTTGTTCAGGGGGACAGGCCAGTGAAAGGGATGAAAGGAAGTCTAGAGGGTAGGTGGAATGAAATGGAGGTGAGGCAAGAGTGAGGCAGGGATGGTACAAACAGCCAATTGGCACAGTGGGGGGAATGCCCAGACGTAAAAGTATAGAAAGCTGTGTGATGACACCATCCGTGTCCGACAGCTCCTGCTTAATGTAACTGCTGTTTCCAACTTCAGTCTCTGGCTGGTTCCTTCCTGTAGTTTGTTCCTTCTTCCCCCCAGGGCCACATAGCTGGTAGGGCCACCATGTCGGTCCCAATGGCCCCAATACATGGAGTCTCCCCTGCACAGTTCTTGATCCGGGAGATACTAGGAAGAGGGGTAAGCCTGGCTGGAGCCTATCTTTCCTTTCCTCTCCAGGTGCTGCAGTATCTGCTTAAATTTCTTCTGCAGCTGCAGAGATTCAACTGGAGATCAACTCCACTGAATCTAAGAATATTTTTGTACTCACCTCTAGCTCAGTTAGTAGAAATTTGGCATATTTCTGCCTTGCGATATATTAGAGGTATATCTTTGTGTCAGTAAGAGCATTCATTATTGAAATGCCAAAGTTCTAACTACAGTAGTTCCACTGAAAGGCATTTCAAGCAGTTTTAGGGAGAGAAAATGGAAAATGAAGAAAGATAATGGACCTCAGCATTACCTTTATTTCACTGACAGGGAAGACTTAACATCAAGCTACAATCATAAATGGGATGTGAAAGATGTTTCATGAATATAGACACACAAATATTCACTTGAACTTGGGTGATAAGTATCTTAAAGTTGCAGCAGCTTGGCAACTGATTTAAAGCTGAATATATTATACAATTATTATAATACGGTTCCAATTTCACACAAAAAATCAAATGTATTAATGGGAATGGAATGAAAAAAATGCTGGAAACTTTAATTATAGCTTGTGACCCAAAGAAGCTGACAATATTTCCATTTTTAACAAACACGCTGCTATATGTGGGATAATAATTTTTCTTATAATAAAATGTTTCCAATATTCTTGAGTAAAATTATAGTTAGGATGAGGTTTTGTATAAAAAAAATTAGTCAGTGTGAAATACACTTAACTAAAGAGGTGCCAAATTCCTTTGGGACATATTGTGCCCTAATTTTTAGAAGCATTTCCTTTGAAGCAGAGAGTTAGTAGTAGTAATAATTATGTGCTACAGGAATGTCTTCAGCTAGACACCAAGGCACTGTACAAACCATAGTAATAGAAAGTGAAGAGTTTACTGTCTGACCAGAAAAGACAGACAATAACTCCTCATTTTACAGATTGGGGAAGACAGAGGGACAAGAGGACCAGATTTGCAAAAGGTACTTAGATGCCTAAAAATGTAGAGGAGGTCTAGTGGGGTCTTCAGTGACAGAGAAGCCATTTTTTAAAATCCCACTGGGGGCCTATCTTCATCTGCTGAAAGCCTGGCCCAGAGAGATTAAATGCCTTGCCTAAGGTTCCACAGGAAGTCTGTAGCATAATCAGAAATGGAACCCAAATATCCTAGGGCCTAGTCTGGTGCCTTAATCAAAAAGACCATCCCTTTTCCCTGTTGAATCCACTAGAGAGTTCTGCTTACAAATAAGTGGTGAAGTTGTTGTATTTGTTCTATATCCTAAATAGAGCTGTGTGAAATATGGGACTGCAAATGAAAAGCTTTGATTGTTTACAAATATTAATAAATGCCACAAAGTTGTTAGTATAGTGAAATTTTCCATAGCTTGCCATTACATAATGTATCCCATAGCAACTCACAAGCAAAACAGAACATTTTTTTCCCAATACAGGGACTAAGGGTTGAGTGGCTAGACATCTCAAGGGGTTAATTATCAGTTGTTAATGGGAGATGGAATATTTCACATCTAGGTTATTGGTGGAAATCTATAAGAAATGCTCAGTATCCTCTGATGCCTCTTCAGTGATGTGTGTATGAAATGAATTGTTCAGATTGGTCCATTTCCTTCTGGACAGATGTCCATATCCTGAAATCCACTTCTACCAACTGGCACCTTTGTTGGCAGTTTCAAGAGAAACCAAAAAAATGAAAATGCATGGAAGCCAACTTACCATCTTACCCTTTGAGCGGTTCCCTCTAAGTTAGAGGTGAAGCACATTCATGGGATGAGTGAGATGATTCCATACTGCTCTATTAATATAAAATTTAAAAAATGCATCAGGAAGCAAAAAGATGAGCTTCTAAAATATTAAAGTCAGAAATCATCCATTCTAGGCAGGGAAAGTGAGATCTTGCACACACTCCAGCCTCTTTATGCTGGATAAAAGGGCCAGCTAAAGATCCCCATAGCCTTGCTTCTGATCATGGAAGGATTTCCCCCAGCCCAGGCACTGTGGAAGATGGTTTTAAGTCTGTCTACCGGGGATGCACTTTGCAAGCTATAGCATGGCAGGGGAGGGGCCACAGCACTGGAAATGCCAATCAGTGATGAGACCCAGGGGGCACCTCCAGGAGGCTGTTGTAACTTTTAGATGGGCGCAGTGGGAGTTTCCAAGCAAGCAGGATCAAGAGGTTGCAAAGGTGCTTAAAGCCACCTTAGCCCTGCCTCCCCGAGGCTGCTTACTCTAAGGGCTTAATTACATGGGGACTCTCAGAATAGTTAAGATGAATAAACTAAAGATGTGAAGTTAATGCACATAAATTATAGTGCATTAAGGCCCTATGTGGACGCTCTCATTCAGAAGTAAAATTGAGTAAAATTATACTGGAGGAGGTTTAAACTACAGTGAAATAAGGCTACTTTTACTTCTGAATGAGATCATCCACACAGGGATCTAATGCGCTTTAATTTAAGCACATTAACATCACATCTTTAGTTAACTCAGCTTAACTTTTCTGACTGTCCCCATGTAGACAAGACTATAGTATTTCCACACTCACTGACCTTAATAAATGAAGGTCAGTTTATGATAACATTGTTTACTAGCATCTTACTCAACAAGTTGTACCATCGGGCCAGATCCTCAACTGGTGTGAATCATAGCTCCATTGATTTCATTAGAGCTGTGCCACTTGAAACCAGCTGTGTGGTACTATTTGTAAAGAAAGGTTCTATTCAGGGTGAGTAAGAATAGCAGAATCTGTCCTCAAATTAAAAAAACCTGTCGTTTCAGCCACATGGACAACTGGCTGCCACACTCATGCTCCCTTAACTCATCCTTTCAAATGTACAAGAATGAAGTCATTCTAAAGGTATGTCTACACTGCAGTCGGGTGTGACTGCAGCATGTGTAGACGTATCCAAGCTAGCGAGCTCAAAAACCAATAATAGTGAAGCTAGGGTGAACACTCATTCATACCCAGAATATGGGACATTCTGGTACTTCTGGGAATGGCATGGGCCTGCCCCCACAGGCGTGACCTCACATGTACAGTATAGGCAAAGTCACACTGCATGGGGTGGAGGCATCATTTTGAAAAGTACACTGCCTTACCTGTCCCTCAACTCCCAGTGTGGCCTGTCACTAAGCAGGGGTGGAAAGGCACGCTTTCCATTGTGGCATTCCCTCATCTGATACTGGACAAACCTGTCTGATTTTGTCTCAGGATGTGGGACAAGCATTACAAAAGTAGGACTATCTGATTTAAAACTGGATGAGTGGCCGGCCTAAGTACAGTTGCAGCAGCACAGGCTGTACAAGCCCATCCAGAACCCTGGTTCTATACTTGAACGGCTAGCGCCATTCTGCCACCTGCGCTCTCACAGCTTCATTGCTATTGTTATTCCAGCTAGCTAAGTCAAAGCTAGCTCAGGTATGTCTACACACGCTGTGGTCACACCTCTGACTGCGGTGTACACATCCTCTAGAAGTAACAGGATTTAGAGTATGCAGTGTTGAAACCTGCTAAAGTCAAACATAAGCAAGAAATTAGGGCCAAACTCTACTCAGTTATACAGATGGAATTGAAAGCAGAAGTTGGTCCATAAAGAGTGAGATCCATGCCTGGTAAGTGTAAAATGCAGTCATCTGCATTTACATTGATGCAAGAAAAAAGCAGTAGGATTTTTTAAAAAATTAAGAATTCCATACAAAACTACAGTGACAGAACACTAAAAAAACCCCATTCATATATCGGGAAATGACAACATTAAGTTTCTCTGCACAGCTCTGTCTTCTTAATGTATGATTGACAGTTTTAAATTTTCTGATTATATTTTATTTTTTCTTGAGCTCTACACACACTTTCTCCCGAAGGTTGACAATGGCCCTCAATATAGAGCTAAAGCAATATAGAGCTCAATATGAGCTCTTTGGGTATGTCTACACTGCAATGTAAGCCCAGAATTCAAACTCAAGATCAAGCCTACTGCTACTTCTATCTACACACAGATTGTGCTAACCAAGGGCTTGTATCCAGGGTCCCAAGACCACATGAGAGTCGAGAGTCCGAGACTGAGTCAAGCTGGGACTTGGGGTTCAAGCCCTATTGCTTTGCAGTGTAGATGCTGGCCCACTGGACTTGTGCTCTGGTAGTCCTCCAAAAGCATCCCACAATCCCATGGGTTGACTCTCTTTGTCCTCTAGACAGTCAAGTTCAGTGGACAGTCAAGTTTTCCCACATTGCACCACATTAGAGAGGGCGGGGGAGCACTAGGCGTATGCTTACATTGCAAACACCTGCGACTGGACCGTATCAGCTGAGTTGGGCTCATGGGACTTGGGCTACAGGGCTGTTTAATTGCGGTGTAGAGTTGGGCTTGGGCTGAAGCCCGGGCTCTGGGACACCATCTACACAACAATTTTTAGCTCTGCAGCCTGCCAGCCAGAGTCAGCTGACCTGGGCTGGGTCTGGCCATGGTGCAGGTCTTTTATTCCAATGTAGACACACCCTAGGGAGTTTGGGATATGGATGATTGGACTCGGACCTGCATAATACAGCGTAGACTCTCAAGCACAAGGTTAACAAACCCAGGATCTACTAACTTGAGTTCCACTAATCCTGGGCTTACATTGCAGTGTCGACATCCCTTTATGCAGAACAGTGAGCATGCTCATTGTTTCATGACACCACTTGTCATGAGATCAAAGCCAGTATTTCAATCTATTCTTTGTGGCTTCTTATACCATCTGTGTCATTGTGATATTTAACTGTATGACTGTAAAGCTCCAAACACATATATGCCAACGTGCCTAAACTTATGGATAAAGTCAAGCACATGCACAAGTGTTTGCAGGGACAGATTTTTAAGAGGATAGAACACAGATCCTATCTTTATATAGAAGGTGGTATATCAGATCTGCTCTCTTTTATGTTCTCTTCATATTCTTTATTACTCTTATACAATAGGAAAAGTCAAATCAAAACCCTTTAAAATGCTTAAAATAATTAACGTAAAGAAATAACCTGAATTGAACAAAATAAAATGTGCATCACACTGAAGCTAACAGCCGGCCCATTGCCCATGGCAAAACACTGCTAATGAGTGATCTGATGAAGGCAGCCAAATCTGGATCCTAATTGCCACTCTAATTTCTGTCTACTAAATACATTAACCATGTTATCAATAACCACTGTGCTTCTTTTTGGCTTTGCCTGCTCTTTGGCATGGTGGCACCCACAGATTTAGGGGAGATCAGAGAGGGCAGCATTCATTCATTACTAGTGGAATGGTAGATTTTATTTCTGAAGCCTATATAGTCGACAAAATAAGTGATTGTTCTGGAGGCAAATGGGTGCTTGCCTGTGAAACCAAAAATTTAGGTAGTGATGCAGAGACTTATGATGCTGAGAAAATCCTATTCATGATTATGTCTGTTTTTGTCTTTTTACCACGACCAGTTTTCACCACAAAGGCTACTGTGCTGGTTGTACTATTTATTTTCATATTTAATTTGAAACCTTTTTTTTTTAAATTAAGCTGCTACACATTTTCCATTCTGCAGAATCCAGAGACCCTTGTATGAAAATTAGGTCTTGCTTGCCTGTGAATAAATGGGGCCTTGTGTATATTTATTAACAGTACATCCCATCTTTCATAAAAATAATAATTACTGCCTGTTTTTTTTCCTGGCTATATTTTGGCTTTCATTTTTTGTAAGATATGCAAGGCATTTAATTGTAAAATGGCTCAAAGTAATCCCTGGTTAGATTAAGTTAGTATTTTATCAGATACTTTATCACATAGAAAAATAGCAGGTTAATTCAGAAAATAATCATTAATTTTATCTGCTGCAGCCAATGGCCATTAAAAAGACATCACAGGTAATTTTAAAATCTCCTGCATCAATAATCTTCCTTTAAATGTACTTTAAATAAAATTAGTTCTACTTAGCTAACAAGGGATTCTTGCACAAATATTCACGTTAATTTAAAAAAATTAAAAAGTGTTGGTTTTTTTAAAGTGTAAATTAAGGTCAGCTATATTTTTTTCTCTCTTTCTCCCAGTAATCCTTGATACAAACCCACAAAAGCTCCATAGGAGACAAATGTCAATGCAGTTTGCCTTCAAACCAGTGTTCCTGGCCTGTAAAAGAAGTTTATCCCAACATAAAGGAAAAGATTCAAAATGTAAGCATACATTCTCCTGGGAGCAGGTAGAGTTATTTGCATCCCCTGGCAGCTCCTTTAATGTCACATGTCAATAGATAAGCCTGACACTGTTCTCAGCAGGGCTCTTTGCCTCACTTGAGAAACAAGATTGGAAACTGACACAAACTCTATCCACCCTTCATTACAGAGCAGTAGTGGGCAACCTGCGTCCCACAGGCCGCATGCAGCCCGTCAGGGTAATCTGCTGGTGGGCTGCGAGACAGTTTGTTTACATTGACCGCCCACAGGCACAGCCGCCCGCAGCTTCCAGTGGCCACGGTTCACCATTTCTGGCTAATGGAAGCTGCGGGAAGCAGCAGCCAGCACGTCCCTGCACCCCGCAGCACTTCCTGCAGCTCCCATTCGCCGGGAACAGCGAACCACAGCCACTGGAAGCTGCGGGTGGTCATGGACGCGGACGGTCAATGTAAACAAACTGTCTTGCAACCCACCAGCGGATTACCCTGGCAGGCTGCAGGTTGCACACCACTGCTATGGAGCATTCTGTTTATGTATTCCTTGCTATACAGGTGGTTTTGTACAGCTGATGCACCCTTTTCTTTAAACTTTTGCCTTAAATTTTAGGTACTGGACAAGGAAAAAAAGATATTGTTGACAGCATTAACTATCCCCTACACTTTGGGCATATTCCTGACACCCTCCCCTGTCCTCCTCTCCACGCTGGTATAAATGAATAACTCCAGTGAAGCCAATGGTTTCACACCATGTCAAAAAGGTGCAAATCTGATCAGAATCCGACATCTCCTGTTCAGATGGTAGGCACTGAGCTTAGGTGCCATGCTGCGTGAGACAATTTTGCACAAGAAGCAATGGGCTGCCTGATAAATTCTTCAGATGGTGGTGTGGCCATCTTTGGGGTTGTCCGTGTGCCTGCTGGTGGACTGTCCTCCTGTAGGCAACAGTAATCTTCCTGTGACTCACCTTGGATTCTGCAAAATATCTCGCACTGATCCTTGAAGATTTATGCTCATCACATATATATTTGAAAAATTAAAGGTCATTGGTTTGAAGTACTGTATGAAAAGAACCAGAGATTCTTTGAATAGGGCACTGAACTGGAATTCAGGATATCACAGTTTTCTTCCTTGGGGGGCATGGATCAGCATATATGTCGCACTCCCCATCAGTACCCAACCCAAAATTCACTGATGAATCCTGGTCACATGTCACCTGAGGCACGTTGCCCATACGCTAAGAAGAAGTTCTCTTCCCAACTCTGTCACTTACCATCCATGTGACCTTGAGCAAATTACTTTGTCTTGTCTATTTAGATTGTAAGATCTAAAGCAAAGGCTGTATTTTACTATGTGTCTGTACAGCGTCTAACACAATGGGACTTCTAGATGCTACTGTAATATTACTGCTAGGGCTGTCAAGCAATTAAAAAATTAATCGCAATTAATCATACTGTTAAACAATAATAGAATGCCATTTATTTAAATTTTTTGGATGTTTTCTACATTTTCAAATATATTTATTTCAATTATAACACAGAATGCAAATTGTACAGTGCTCACCTTCTATTTATTTTTGATTACAAATATTTGCACCGTAAAAAAGAAATCGAACTTTTCAATTAACCTAATACAAGTACTGTAGTGCAATCTCATTATAATGAAAGTTGAACTCACAAATGTAGAATTACATACCAAAAAATAACTGCATTCAAAAATAAAAATGTAAAACTTTAGAGCCTACAAGTCCACTCAGTCCTATTTCTTGTTCAGACAGTCGCTCAGACAAACAAGTTTGTTTACATTTTCAGGAGATAATGCTGCCCGCTTCTGTGCACAATGTCACCTGAAAGTGAGAACAGGTGTTCTCATGGCACTATTGTAGCTGGCATCACAAGATATTTATGTGCCAGACGCGCTAAAGATTCATATGTCCTTTCATGCTTCAACCACCATTCCAGAGAACATGTGTCCATGATAATGACAGGTTCTGCTTGATAACAATCCAAAAGCTGAGCAGACCGAAGCATGTTCATTTTCATTATCTGAGTCAGATGCCACCAGCAGAAGGTTGATTTTCTTTTTTGGTGGTTCAGGTTCTGTTGTTTCCACATCGGAGTATTGCTCTTTGAAGACTTCTGAAAGCATGCCCCACACCTTGTCCCTCTCAGATTTTGGAAGGCATTTCAGATTCTTAAACCTTGGGTCGAGTGCTGTAGCTATCTTTAGAAATCTCACATTTGTACTTTCTTTCCGTTTTGTCAAATCTGCATCGAAAGTGTTCTTAAAATGAACAACATGCGCTGAGTCATCATCCGTGACTACTATAACATGAAATATATGGCAAAATGCAGGTAAGATAGAGCCAGAGACATACAATTCTCCCCTCAAGTTGTTCAGTCATAAATTTAATTAGCACATTTTTTTAACGAGCATCATCAGCACGGAAACACGTCCTCTGGAACTGTGGCTGAAGCATGAAGGGGCATATGAATATTTAGCATATCTGGCACGTAAATACTTTGAAATGCCGGCTACAAAAGTCCCATGTGAACGCCTGTTCTCACTTTCTGGTGACACTGTAAATAAGAAGTGGGCAGCAGTATTTTCCATAAATGTTAACAAACTTGTTTGTCTTAGTGAGTGGCTGAACGAGAAGAAGGACTGAGTGGACTCTAAAGTTTTGTATTGTTTTATTTTTGAGTGCAGTTATGTAACAAAAAAAATCTATATTTGTAAGTTGCACTTTCACGATAAACATTGCACTACAGTACTTGTATGAGGTGAATTGAAAAATACTGTTTCTTTTGTTTATCATTTGTACAGTGAAAATATCTGTAATCAAAAATAATATAAAGTGAGCAGGATACACTTTGTATTCTGTGTTGTAATTGAAATCAATATATCTGAAAATGTAGAAAAAATCCAAAAATATTTAATACATTTTAAATGATATTCTATTGTTTAACAATACGATTAAAACGGCGATCACAATTAATTTTTTGGGGTTAATTGTGTGAGCTAACTACAATTAATTGACAGACTTAATTACTACTATCAGTACACATTATACGGCTTTTGCATAATTTTTAATTTTTATTTATATTACTATCATGCCTAGGAACCGTAATCATGGAGCAGGATCCCATATGATGGTGTGATTTTCTTTTTACCCATGCTGATATAATCTCCTTTTCAACAAACTGTAGTCTTTTAAGAGGTAAGACTTTAAACTTTACTCTTGTGTTTTAACTGACCAGTTAGTAGAAAACAAAATTAGATTTGATCAGAAAATGCCTCTTTTTCTGTGAATGGTAGAGCTCTAATTTTTCTTGCACCAGCTGATGAACAGATGTAGAAACGACAAGTGCTGGATCTTGTCGACCCACCAAACAGCAGTTGCAAATATTCAAGTCTGCTCTATCCTCTATTATATTATGTGCTCTAGGATTGTAGAGTTGCCGTGAACAGTGAACTTTTCCAAGCTTCCAGGCATACCCTGACTTCAGATTATAGTTAGGTCAAAAATGGTAATGATTTTTATGTCAAAATAATGTTCATCCCACAAGTTTAAAAGGGGAATGAGTTATAGTTTGTTCATAATTGTTCATAAATATTTTTATTGAAAATTTTCAATTTTTGCCTTTTTTTTTGTTTTTCATCCCTCTCTCCCCGTTCACTCTATTTTTTTCTTAGATTCCAAGGTCAGAAGGGACCACTGTGATAATCTAGTCTGACCTCCTGTGTAACACAGGTTATAGAACTTCCCCAAAATAATTCCTAGAGCATGTTTGTTAGAAAAACATCGAATCTTGATGTAAAAGTTGTCAGTGATGGAGATTCCACCATGACCCTTGGAAAGTTGTTCCAATGGTTAATTACTTTCACTGCTAAAAATGTATGCCTTATTTCCAGACTAAATTTGTCTAGCTTCAGCTTCCTGCCAGTGGATCATGTTATACCTTTCTTTGCTAGATTGAAGCGGCCATTATTAAATTTGTTCCCCATGGGTTTTCTGTTCTCTTTTTTTTCTGCCTCTGACCATTCCTCCGCCTCCCTCCTCCCCCACTTTTTTTCCATAGTAGAACAAAGGCAGGGTAGGGAAATGGAGGAAAAGGGTTTGTTTGAAACAAATTTTTTATTTTTTAAATCCAAATTCTCCTGAAATTTTTCATTTTGATAAAAATCTATTTTCAATTTTCTTTTGTTTATTTTTTATGAAATGTTTTTAACTAGCTCAGATTCAGAATTGTTGAGGTTTAATTTGTGGAAATGATGTAATGGGGAGTTGTGTGTCTGTGTGAATACTCTTTGCTAGCACAAAATGATGGCTTTCTGAAAAGATGTGCCCATATGTTAACATGCAGAACCAAGAACACTTTAAGGAGGCTGGCAGATGTTTCCTGGTAGAAGAACAGCTGGGAATAATAATGATTTAAAAAAATACACCAGAGAATTGTTGGGTGCTTAGTGTCTGATTATACAAATGGTGATATACTCCCATCTCAGATAATTTCTCACAAGCTCCTATATTTAGGGATTCAATACATAGAGTCTGCATATGCCAACCAAGCTGCAAGATAATGGAAAATATTTGTAAATGAATTGCATTATTCATCACCAATATCAGTTTGATATAACCATGGACAATAAAATTCTTATAGCCATTCATTTCTCACCAGTGCGTTGTTTACAAATAGAAGAGCATCTCTAACTAATAAAGACAGGCCATAGTGAATATGTGAACATGGAGAATGGATTTGAAAACAGACTATGAGTCAGTTGCAGGAACATCTGGAGGGATGGTGTTCTATACAGAGGATGAGGTTTTGATGATGGGCAACAAAGGTTTTTTAAACTTGGTATCTCAATCCTAACTAATAGAACTAACAAACCAGCAGATAAAGATCTTACAGCCCATCCTGGGCTATAAGGAATGAGAAAAAAACAAAGCAAAGTTGTGAGAAGGGTCAAAGTCTCAGAGTCCATTCTAAATTCAATAATCAAAATTTCAAAACATGTTGAAGCCTTACAAGACACCACTGGAGGGAAAGAAAAAACACAGTGTTCTGTGATAGTTTGGAACAGGCAAGATTGCACCATTTTGACCAAACTGAGGTTGGTGAACACATCTATAGTATACTACCAAGAATATGCAACAATGAAAGTATCTACTTGTATAAATAACAATCACATTCTTATATATAAAAGACAGGAGAATCTAATTTCATGCACTAACTAAAATGGAAGCAGAAGAGGCTGTTGTTTATACTGTGTTGTCTATATGACAGCCAAACTTTCTCAGGTCTTTTTCTAGATGAGTTAAGAGAAATGTGAACTATCAAAATTTGAACCTTTGCCCGTCCCTGCAAAAAAAAGAATGGCTTTTGATGAAGTATGACGAGTCCTAAGAAGAGTAAATTCTTCCCAAGAGTCCTGGACTGCAGTCTGCTCTTTAAAACCAAAACATATTGGCATTGTGATACAGGAGGGCCAGGGAGCAACAGCAGTAGAGTGTGAGGGGAATATATAAGCCCTAGGCTAATTAAGGCGTGGTTCCCTGGAGACTAGGGAGGGTGGCTACAGGTTAATTGGAGCACCTGCAGTCAATTAAGGCCCTCTCAGGAACCTAATAAAACCCCCTGCTTCAGGCAGACAGAGGAGGAGGAGGAAGAAGTTGGAGCAGAGTGGATTGGTGGTGGAGCAGAGAGCAGTTTGGAGGAAAGCAGAGGAGAGTTTGGAGAAGTGCTGCAGCGGGCTAAGAAAACCAAGACCTTAGGTAAAGGGACACCTGGCTTGTGCAGAGGGAAGGCAGGAAGCCCCACAAGCAGGAGAGGGAAGGAGCCCAGGGGAAAGTACCACTAGTACAAGTGGTTTACCTGCTAACCTAGGGCCCCTGGGCTGGGACCCAGAGTAGAGGGCGGGCCTGGGTCCCTCCCTCTCCATTCCCCTTCTCTGGGATACTAGTGGGACAGCTGATACCCCAGTTCAGGGGCAAGAAATGGTGCCCTGAAACCCCCACACAAGAAGAGAAAGCGCAGGACCCATCATAGTAGTGCCAGCAATTTGCCACAGCATCTATTGTTCAGTCCATCCCAATTGACTTCTGAACCCTGACTTTGGATCCCAGAAGTATTAAAGGTTTCAGTGTAGTAGCCATGTTAGTCTGTATCAGCAAAAAGAAAATAAGAAAGGAATACTTGTGGCACCTTAGAGACTAACAAATTTATTTCAGCATAAGCTTTCGTGGACTACAGTCCGCTTCTCTTATTTGTATTAATGTTTTAATTGAATACATTTTAATATTGTCTTCCAACAAATTATCTGAGTAATATCACCAGAACATAATTGTCATTCTGAAATATTTGAATGGAGAGTGTCAGAGATTTCCCCCCTTTTTATTAATTGTTCATGGCTGCAAACATTGACCAAAGAGTTAAGATTTCACCAAATAGATTGGATTGCAAACATCCATATATCCCAATAGCCACTCTTTTATTGGAGTGCTTATGGAAACTTACACTGGAAAGCCTACAAAATGTTTCAAGACATTTTTGCCTTAAGGGCTATTAAAATGCTACAGAAAGAATGTGTAATATGACTTCCTTAGGACTGACTGTGGCGGGGTTCATACTCCGTCGCCCCTCTGAGTCACAGGGGGGCTAGGAGGTACCCCGTCTGTCTAGTTCCCGGTCCGTTTCCTGTGCCACTCCTGGCGGCCCGTCCAGCGGGACTCAATGGCCAGAGTCCCCCTTAGTCTCTTCCCCTGAAGGGATAGCACGGCCTAGTGGCCTGAGTTACTTCAGTGTGCCTTCTCAGTCAGGTAAGGCAGTCTTGAGTTCGGAGCTTGGGGCCCATCCCCCAAGGGCGGCGGCCCTCAGTAGGGGACCTGGGGCCCAACCCAGGGCCTTAACAGCGGGTAACACAGCCCGCCAGGGTCAGCGGGGAATCCCACCAAAACACGCTGCCCTCACTGGGGTGGGAGGTACCACTCCCGCACCCCCCCGGGTCACTTCCTACCGGCTCTTTTGGTGCAGTAGTCCATGTGCTTTCTGAGTCTCCAGGCTTCTCAGTTCCCTGAACTTCCTGGGGTTCCAGTAGCGGCTGGCCTCCAGTCCCGGTCTTGGGCTCTTTAGCTCTCCCTGGTAAGGGCTGCCCTAGCTCCTGGGCTGGAGCCTCTGCTGGGCATCCTTCCTCCTCAGCAGCCAGCTGTGACTGAGCAGCTCTGCAGGCTTTTATACCTGGTCCCCTGCTGGAGCATGCCCAGCAGGGCCTCAGGGGCATGGCTTCCTCTGCCAGCAGAGAAGGGTTAACCCTCTCACGGCCAGTGCGGAGCCAGTCTGCCCTGTCACACTGACACTTGCAAATTCTGTTTCTAAAGAACTGCACTGGAACCAGCCTTTCATAAATCCTTCTCTATTATTTTGTGGGGTAAAAATTGGCAGTTCATATGTGTCTGTTTTTAGTAAGATGCTGACAAAATGTGACTATGTTTGATTAATGTGAGAATGTTTGATAGGTTAATTACTGTACTCATAATTGTTGACTGCTTGAAAACAAGTAATTAACTCACCAATTCATAAAATACTTCTAATTATATTTAACATGTTTAATTTTTGTTTCAATACCTAGATATATTGATTGTCTTTGGAATTTTTTTGAATATGCAGGTAGTTAATATAGCACTCTTGTGAATTTAGTATGCTTAGAGAGGTTATTATGAATGAAGAAGAACATATTATTTTAGTAAAAACAATGTGCTTTTATTCTATCCCACCAATAGAAAAATAACCTATTAAAAATAAAACACCAAAAAGCTTTCATGGAAGATGTTTTTTAAGGCACAAAACGAACTGTTATATTAAGATAAAATGCCACAAGATTTACTGTCATGGCTCAATCAGACATTTATAGATTTACAGTCATAGGCATTTTTTTGAAACCAATAAGCATTTGTTAAGGTAGCCAATGACCAATCTAAGCTAGGTATGTTATGGAAAGACAAAGTGAACCACATTTCATTTTTGTAATGGGCCAGCACTGTTAAATTATGTGAAGGCTTCAAATGGAATGCAGTATTTCAGTGAGTAATAGTCTGCTGTTTGAAAATAGAGTAGATTTCAGCTAGCCATTAACTAGGGTGACCAGATGAGAAGACCCAAAAATCGGGACTTCCCGCCCAGAAGTTGCCGAGCAAAAAAACCCAAAAAAACCAGAAGAGCCTCTGCCGCCAGAAATTGTCGAGGGAAAAAAAACAAACGGAAGAAGACTGAAAATCGGGACAAAAGGCGTCCCGACCATTGGTCGGGATGCGGGACAAATGATCAAAAATTGGGATGGTCCCAATTTTATCGGGACATCTGGTCACTCTACCACTAACAGAGGAGTACACCGTGGGTCAAATCCTGATCCCACTGTAATCAATGGGAGTTTTGCCATTTGAATACATCAAGAGATGGAGAATCCTCCACTTCCCTTGGTAATTTGTTCCAGTGGTTAATCATGCTCATTGTTAAAAAAATGTGTCTTATTTCTAATTTGAATTTGTCTGGCGTCAGCTTGCAACCATTGGTTCATATTCTGCCTTTCCCCACTAGGTTAAAGAGCCCTTTACAACCTTGTATTTTTTTCCTATAAAGGTGCTTATACGCTGTAATCATGCCCCTCTCAATCTTCTTTTTGATAAGATAAATAGATTGAGCTCTTTAAGTCTTTCACTGCAGTGCAATTTGCCCAGCCCATGAATCATTTCTGCAGCTCTTTCTTGTACTGTTTCTAATTTTTCAACATTCCTTTAAAAATATGTATATCAGAACTGTATGCATTATTCCACTGTCAGTCTCACCAGTGCCTTATATAGAAGAAGTATCACTTTCATACCCCTAACTGCTGCTCCCTTTTTTATACATCCAGAGATCACATTAGCCCTTTCTGCAACAGCATCACACTGGGAGATCTTGTTCAATTGCATGTCCACTATAATCCCCAAAATCCTTTCCAGAGACATTGCTTTTTGGAATACAGTCCCCCTTTTTACAGGTATGGCCTGAATTTACTCCCAGATCATTGATGAAAATATTGAATAGTGTCATGCCCAGAACTGATTCCTGTGGAACCCCACTAGAAACATCCCTCTTCAATTATGATTCCCCCTTGACTACTACTTTTTGAGCTCTGTCAGTTAGCCAGTTCTTAATTCACTTCTGTCAAGGATTCCCAACTCTGGCACTTTGAGTGGAGAAGGTGGGGGCCTGCAAGGATTCTAAAAATTAATACTGGCCACTCCAGGCTTGAATTAAACTCCTAAGGTTACAGATTTTCTCTGACGTTGGATGGGTAGATGCTGCCACCACCCAAGTGCAAAAACCCCTTTGAGAACCCAGTAAGGCACACTTGAAATTCCTTCCTGTGGGGCACCCTCAAGCCCTTTCACCCCCTCCTCTGGGGAAGAGCTGAGAAAGAAAACAAAGGAAATCAGCTGCTGCCACCAGCTAATTAAACAACATGTGCACAAACCTCTTAGGACACAAAAAATCAACCCTGTTCTTAAAAAAGGTAAATTTTAGTAGAACAAAAAAAAAAAAAAAAAAAAGGAAATACATCTGGAAACTTAGGCTATTGCTAGATTTAAAAAAACGAATCCAAAAATTAAAACTTAAGGATAGCTTTCTTGAGGTCCAGCTTAAAGTTTACCAGTGAAACAAAAGTACCTGGGGTTAGCACAGAGGAATCCACAAGCCATAAAGAAATAAAAGAATAAACCTAATTGCATCTTCCTAGACATTTCCTGATCTACTTACATATCTGGGGCTTTAAATGAGTAGTTTCTAAGGATGATATGATGATTTTTCATACCTGGCCCAAAGCTTTTTACGGCATCGCTGCTTTGTCCCCCTCTCTCTGGAGAACAACAGACATTCTGAACCACTTAAAGGACAGGAAAGTCATCAGGAACAGTCAGCATGGATTCACCAAGGGCAAGTCATGCCTGACTAACCTAATTGCCTTCTATGATGAGATAACTGGCTCTGTGGATGAGGGGAAAGCAGTGGATGTGCTATTTCTTGACTTTAGCAAAGCTTTTGATACAGTCTCCCACAGTATTCTTGCTAGCAAGTTAAAGAAGTATGGGCTGGATGAATGGACTGTAAGGTGGATAGAAAACTGGCTAGATGGTCGGGCTCAACGGGTAGTGATCAATGGCTCCATGTCTAGTTGGCAGCCGGTATCAAGTGGCGTGCCCCAAGGGTCGGTGCTGGGGCCGGTTTTGTTCAATATCTTCATTAACGATCTGGAGGATAGCGTGGACTGCACCCTTAGCAAATTTGCAGATGACACTAAACTGGGAGGAGTGGTTGATACGCTGGAGGGTAGGGATAGGATACAGAGGGACCTAGACAAATTAGAGGATTGGGCCAAAAGAAATATGATGAAGGTCAACAAGGACAAGTGCAGAGTCCTGCACTTAGTACAGAAGAATCCCATGCACTGCTACAGACTAGGGACTGAATGGCTGGGCAGCAGTTCTGCAGAAAAGGGGTTACAGTGGACAAAAAGCTGAATATGAGTCAACAGTGTTCCCTTGTTGCCAAGAAGGCTAATGGCATTTTGGGTTGTATAAGTAGGGGCATTTCCAGCAGATCGAGGGACGTGATCGTTCCCCTCTATTCGGCACTGGTGAGGCCTCATTAGAATCATAGAATCTCAGGGTTGGAAGGGACCTTAGGAGGTCATCTAGTCCAACCCCCTGCTCAAAGCAGGACCAATCCCCAATTTTTGCCCCAGATCCCTAAATGGCCCCCTCAAGGATTGAACTCACAACCCTGGGTTTAGCAGGCCAATGCTCAAACCACTGAGCTATCCCTCCCCCCTCATTTGGAGTACTGTGTCCAGTTTTGGGCCCCACACTACAAGAAGGATGTGAATAAATTGGAAAGAGTCCAGCGGGGGGCAACAAAAATGATTAGGGGGCTGGAGCACATGACTGATGAGGAGAGGCTGAGGGAACTGGGATTGTTTAGCCTGCAGAAGAGAAGAATGAGGCGGGATTTGATAGCTGCTTTCAACTACCTGAAAGGGGGTTCCAAAGAGGATGGATCTAGACTGTTCTCAGTGGTAGAAGATGACAGAACAAGGAGTAATGGTCTCAAGTTGCAGAGGGGGAGGTTTAGGTTGGATATTAGGAAAAACTTTTTCACTAGTAGGGTGGTGAAGAACTGGAATGGGTTACCTAGGGAGGTGGTAGAATCTCCTTCCTTAGAGGTTTTTAAGATCAGGCTTGACAAAGCCCTGGCTGGGATGATTTAGTTGGGGTTGGTCCTGCTTTGAGCAGGGGGTTGGACTAGATGACCTCCTGAGTCCCTTCCAACCCTGAGATTCTATGATTCTATGACAGACAAAGGGGAAGTTTTTTCCCAATTTTAAAAAGTTTTAGCCTTCCCATTGGATCTTTTGGGCAAGTGCCCGCTCCTTCCTTTTACCTATGCAGGGAGACTTTTTAACCCTTTACAGGTAAAGGTAGAGAACAACTACTAAGAGGGATTTTATAGCTAACTGGCTGGCTGGGTGTCCATAAAAGGAGCTACCCCACCTCCTTCATTTATCACAACTTCACATGTGGTTTATTGATGTTGTATAGTGCCATTTTTAAAACAAATCAGAATATTAAGTGCACTACGTCAAATACCTTAAAGTCTAAATTCATTATAGCTAAACCTTTTTCAGCCAAACTTGAAATTTCATCAAAGAATGAAATCAGTTGTGTTTGACAAGACCTATTTTCCCTAAAACCATGTTGCCTGGCATTAATTATTTTTCTAACGTTTACTTCATTATTAGTTGAATCCTGTATCAATTCTTCCATTATTTTGCCCATGATTACTGGGTCTTGTCTTTTTTTAACATTGGCACAACATTAGCAGTCTTCCAGAATTTTTCTGGTAGTCAAAGATTTATTTAAAAATTAATATCAGCAATCCAGAGACCTCCTCGGCCAACTTTTTTAGGATTCTTGGTTGCAGATAACCAGGGCTATTGATTTAAATTTTCTTATCACTGGTAGATGTTGTTTTACATCCTCCTTGGTTAATAATTAACAAGAAAGTACTTCATTAACCTCATGTGATATGAGTACATCATCCTGCGTCTTTACAAATACAAAAAAGAAATATTTATTGAACATTTTTGCCTTTTCACATAATTATTAACAGTTTTACCATCTTCATCTAGTAATGGGCCTGCCAGTCATGGAGTTCTCCCTGGGGTCTTTAGCTTCTTATCAATGTTCTATACTTCATAACTCAAATTTATATCAATTTCTGTCTATTTCCTTCTTTCAACATTTGTTTATATTGTTTATTTATTTCAAATAGTTGCCTTCACCATTGAATGAGGCTAAGCTTTTAACCAGAATTATCTTCCTTCTTGATTGTCAAATTGTGTTTTTTTTGGCCATCCAATAAACTCTACATAAAGAAGTCCCTATTTTCAATCAAATTTTTCCTTCTCAATTTTTGCTCCCAATCAATTTTGCTAATAATTTTCCTGAGCTTTGCAAAATTAGCCTTTTAAAAATACTAAGTGTATGTATACATAGTAGATCTGCCTCAACTGTTAAACATTGCATCTACAGAGAACAGTGTGTACCATAGGCTTACTAAATACATGGCAACCTCTGGGTCTGCATCACCTTGGATCAGTCATACCAACAAAAGTGTGTACTTTAATGTTGAAGCTGGAATTAGTGTATTGGTATTGAAAGGTGAATGAAGAAATGAAAGGTGAAATTCACTGTAGTGCATAGGGCTCCCATAGAGCCCTATGCACCATATAAGCCCCACATAAACTTTGTTAACCCTTCATCCTACTGAAATTAATGGCAAAATGTCTACAGTTTTCAGTGGGATCAAGGCTTTGATCCTAAGGGCTTAAATTGATATGCAAAGCTAGGTATGGTCTCATTGCAATGGGTTGGATTTTACTAGCAGCAGCATCAGAATAAAAAATGGGTTTGACATATTAAAATACCTAGTGTGACAAAGTCAGATTGGACAGCTATAATAGCATGGTGGAAGGGAGGCATATTAGCCCTAGGCTAGTAAAGGCCCTTTCCCCTATGAGCTGAAAAGAGGTTATTTCAGGTCAATTAGGGACACCTCAGTCTAATTAAGGGCTGAGTTGGACCCGAGTCCAATTAAGCCCTTTAAAGCCCCCTCTTCTTGTGAGGCAGAAGGATGAGAGATGAGAGACAAGCTGTAGTAGGGCTAGTGGCAGTGGGGAGAAAAGGCATCTTCTGGGTGGAAGGCTGCTCTCCTTCCTACAGGGAAAGCAACGAAGCTGAGTGACTGTGTGGGGAAGGATTGGCACCCCAAAGCCAGCATAACAAGGCAACACCCCAGAGACGGGCAGGGAAAGGTATTCCCTTCTTGTGTTATGAATTTGTTTCTTTTGTTTGGTTGAAGAGTAATACTTAGTTTACCCTGCGGCCCACCTTGTAATATTGAAAAATAAACCCAAGTGAGGAATAAAAACTCTCCTGAGTGGGACTGATTTATTCCAGCCACGCACCCGAGGGGGAAACACTGAGGTGCCTTGCCTCTCTAGGTGATGTAAACAAAGGGAATCTATTTGCTTGGGACATATTGGTGAAAGGAAAAAGCAAAAGTAATAGTATCCTAGAAATAAGATGTATGATCAAAATTGCAGATCTTAATTATTAAGCAATAGTAATTTATTTTTACCAGCATAACTCATCAATTTGGAATCTTAAGGTGTAAATTATAAAGGTTAATTAAAACAAGATCCCAATAATCAAATAAAGAAATTATCATTGCCAAAACTACTCTTCTGAAATAGCCACTAGGCCACTTTGATGATGCCTTTAAACTAAGCGAGCAGTCACACATACAACTTTTGTGTTCCACTGAAGTCCCTGAGACTGTCCTTTGGAATAACAAACTTTATCAGTGTCAATTTTCAAGATTGCACGGATCAAACAATTTGTCCAGGAGGGGGAATCTTACAAGGGAAGAAAAACTGTCTGTATCACTGACTAATGGACAGCAATGAAGCAGAGCTCTCCTATGTGCAACTGGTTACTTTCTATCATAAATAGGAATATCCATTGGATCTCCTGAGAAAATAGCAGGGAGAGACTAAAAAGGACAGAGATTAGGGGCAAAACCATTATCATAACGATTGTCAACAATTTATTATGGTTTGTATCAAGTTGGATTCCTCAGTACTTGTATCCCCACCACTGAGAATCATTCAAATTGCATTTTGTTTTCCCTTAGTGAACTTGCAAATAGCACCATTTTGACATTCATTCTACAGTGATGGGTAACCTACAAATATGACAGATTGATAGCCAAATATAGCATCAGACCCAGTACAATGCCCATTAATGTCAATCGTGTTCTTTTCATTCACTTCAGTGGCAATTGAATCACCCCTGAATTTATAGAAATACACAATAAAGAGGGATCTAATAGGAACCAAATATTTCATAGCATAGGAGAGCAGATTGTAGCTCAAGTCCAAAATTAATAGGTCAGCTGGTTTTAACTAACAGAGAAAGAACAATGAGAAATGTGTTAACTTTTGAAAAGTCCATTTAGATACATCCTAACATATTCAGCACTTTATTTGTGGTGGCTTCATATTCTCATTAGAGATGGGGTAACTCAGTGGTGTCGAGATCCAAATTCAATTCCAGCATCTGAATCAGAAAGAAGCTGTTCTCAATTCAGTTACTAAGGAATCACACAACCATTTCTGCAGTGGTGTAGCTATGTTGGTCCTGGGAAAGGTAATATCTTACATTTGCTCAGGAAGTAGATATCACTGTAAGAAATAAAACATCCCAGAGACCCAGAGGTCTTACTATCTATATTCCAAATATGCTGAACAGCTCTGCAGACATGAAATTGGTCCAATAAAAGATATTAGCTCATCTACCTTGTCTCACAAAAGTTTCTGTGATGTGATTCTGTGACGTTTTGGTGGCCCCCCACTATCAGCAGAAAGTGAACTATATCACTCTCCCTTATCCATGTGTGTGAGATGAGGAAATGGCCGGAGGAAGGCAAATTACATCTCTCTGGAAGATCCCCATTCAACTCTGAGGTGTGGAAGCCAGACAGGATAGTAGCCACAAAGCAGAAATTATAGGGGTGGTCAGCTAGCACCCTCTAAAGAACTAAGCTGGGACTGGATGCCCATGAATCTCTTCCCAGAAGTAAGCAATGATAAGTGGGGACCCCAAAAAGGGGATTGCATGGGGAGAGGGAGTAGAGTGAGGACTGGCCAGGGCTGGTGCCATGGCTGCTTCTGAACCATGGAAATAGAAATTAGCCACTTTAAAATTTGAATATAAAACCAGGAAAACGGATTTCAATCTATAATCCCAGTCCCAAATGCTTGAAAATTTGGAGGATGTTCAGTTCCAAGTTTCCAGTTCATACCCATTTCTAATCACCACCACTGAGCCTGCCAAGCTATTGCAGAGCTTTGACTTTTCTAGGTTAATGGCAGGTTAAATGTATAGTAGATATTTGGGGATCTGCTTCAGTGTCTCCAAAGCTACTAAAACTGCAACAGATGCACACGTGAACTTTGGGACAAATATATTCTTGATATAAAACCACCACTATATCTCTTTCACTTGTTCAGGACATCTGAAGTTGGGACTTTCTTTTTTACTTGTTGCCTGTTCTGAATTTTTCCATTTAATCTTTATATGCTTTCCATTGCTTTTGATTATGCCAAGTACACACCTTTAAAACCTTCGTTGTCCCTTTACAAGTGAGGTAAACAAAAATGACAAAACAGCATGCAGTAAACTGAAATATTCTACTTTATACAACTGTCTTCATTTCTATTAGAATTGGTTGATTAGTATTTGCCACAAACAAAATTTAGAAAAAGTTGGCTATTTTTGGCTTTATTTCATTATTTGCAAATATCTTTGATATCTGAAGATATAACAAGTGAATAAATGTCACTTTATGGATTATTTGCAAATTATCCAGTTTTGCTGTTCATATTCAGGCTTTAAAATTGCTCACACATGTATTCTACTGGTTAGACTGTATTTATTTGACTTTTTGTTATGAAACCCAGTTACTAAGCTTTGCAAATGTATGAATACTAAAGGGCATTAATACAGTCAAATTGAACCAAAGCCCTAGTATACGTGAAATATTCACTGTTTTTCCCCCCTAGTATTCTAACAACTACCTCCGTGAATATCATCTTATATCATTCTGTCTTCATCTCTCTCGCCCTCCCTCCCCGCCATGTAATAAAGGTTTGACACACAGGAGCACTGGAAACAGACTGCTCTTTATTTCCTGGCCCCAGTCACATGATATGTGTCAATGTTTCATACCCTTGTCACATAGCAAAAGGTTATATCCCATGATATGTGCCAGGGTTGCAAAAGGCTATGATCCTGTCATATGGCAAAATGTTATACTCCTTAAAAAAGATTATATCTTTGTCTTACAAGACAAGAAAAACTGTCTGTATTACTGACTAATGGACAGCAATTCAACAGAGTTCTGTGCAACTGGTTAGCTTCTGTCATAAGTGGGTATGTCCATAAGGCCTGTCAATGAGAAACTTGTGGTGAGAGAATAAAAATGACAAAGGAAGGAAAGTCACTTCAGAATAATGAAGCTGTTGACTTCAGTGGCTACTGTTACAGCTTTGCCTTTACAAAAATTAAATGAAAACAAATCATACTATATGTAACATCAAGAGCAATCACAATCTAATAAAGCCAACTGATAAAAATTCACAAATACCGACTTCTCGGATGAGTGCTGGGGAAGTTACCTGAATGCCCTTAAGAGGTGAAAAGATTATTTTGTTTTAGAAACCCCACTGGCTTTCTGATCACATTTACTTGTTTCCCAGACAATTCCTTTCTGCTGCTGTCTGCCCAGCCGCTGAGAAGAATCTGCCACCTAGGGTCTGTATATGCTGCTCTTGGTGTTTTGCATTGCTAGTGACTGGCTGGTGGACAGTTGTTTCTGTTAGTGCCACCCTGAATGGCTTCAAGAAACAGAGAGCCAGTGTCCTCTTTGATTTTGTTTCTCTTTTGTTTTCTTTCTATTATATGGATGATTATGGCACTAGACCCTGGAATGCATGGTTTAGCTGTTAATATACAAGCCTGCCAGCCATTTTCTGTTTAAAATCTCCCATTCTCTACACTTGTAAAGGGAGTAATTGATTAGCATTCTTGTCATAGCATTTCTTCTGTTCTAGTTTCCTAGCATGTTGCTTTTTCCTACCTACTTCAGGATTAATTTTCTTAAGAAGCTCATTAGGTGTGGACACCAAGATTTTTGCCTTTCTCTCAATAAATCAGCTTCCTGAAATTTGATTGTCTGATTGAGGGAGTGGGAAAGTAAGATCCTGTGACATTTCAGCTTTAGAGGGGTAGTAAAGTGAATTATATTCACACCTCAGAAAATTCCTCTTGGAAAATGTTCAGGAGATGGTAAACCCTTTCCAGACATAGACCTGTTTATTGTCTAGGACAGAGGTTCTCAAACTGGGGGGTGGGCAATGAATAATGAGCAAATCTGATTCCTCCAAATATCAGGCACTGTGCTTTTGACTCTAGATGGCGCTGTGCATTCTGACTTTTCTGTTAAGTTTGCATAGTATTATACAAAGTTGTTGCCATCTGTATGTTAATCCGTTTGCTACAATGCTGTCTGCACATTTAATTGTAAGCACTGACCTCAATCACAGTTTTGCTTTTGCTTTTATTACAATGGATGGTTGGCTCTGTTTGAATCAACGCCTTACTGTTTTTAATATTTAGTTAGAGTTGAATGTTGATTTTTTAAAATTGGTATATGTACTTGTGTGGCGGGAGGTGAGGGACGTAAACTACTACAGACACAAAGAAGTGGGGCGTGATTAAATAAGTTTGAGAACCTCTGGTCTAGGAGTTATGGGTATGCAGTTCACATGAGGAGATTATTTATTATTTGTATCAGAGGGGTAGCCGTGTTAGTCTGGATCTGTAGAAGCAACAAAGGGTCCTGTGGCACCTTATAGACTAACAGAGGTATTGAAGCATAAGCTTTCGTGGGTGAATACCCACTTCTTCGGATGCAAGCAGTGGAAATGTCCAGGGGCAGATATCTGCCCCTGGACATCCGAAGAAGTGGGTATTCACCCACGAAAGCTTATGCTTCAATACCTCTGTTAGTCTATAAGGTGCCACAGGACCCTTTGTCACTTTATTATTTGTGTTGCAGTAGCTGCTAGGAGCCTCAGTCATAGACCAGAACTTCACTGTGCTAGTTGCTGTATAGACACAGAACAAAAAGAAGGGCTCTGCCCAATAAGTGAGAGTCACTGTCATCGATTGGTCTATCAGCCTTCACAGAGAAAGTGCCAATCACAACATGTTAGACATGTTGTTCTAGACAGTCCTCCAACCACCCGCTGGCCAGGCTGTCAGTAGCACTGGACACCCGATTGACATAGTGCACAGCAGCCTAGAACTCCTGAGCAATCCGCCAACCGCAGCCTCCCAAGCAGCTGGGATTACAGGCACGCGCCACCACACCGGGCCTATAACTGCAAGTAGTTTGAAAATTATCTGGTGGTTGATTTCTTCAAAGTTTTTACAGGGGTAAACATAAGAACGGCCCTATTGGGTCGGACCAAAGGTCCACGTATCCTAGTATCCTGTCTTCTGACAGTGGCCAGTGCCAGGTGCTCCAGAGCGAATGAACAGAACAGGTAATCATCAAGTGATCCATCCCCAGTCGCTCAGTCCCAGCTTCTGGCAAATTCCCAGAGGTGAGTACTTCTGACTGCAGTATTTAAATGACTGGTTTTGTATTTAAGTCTCTTTATGAAGTGTGGGCTAATTAAAGGGATTTATTAAATATTTGGCCCACTAGCTTGTAATGGAACTCAGTATTTTATTATCACTCTATTTAATTTGATAGTGCAGAGGGTCACTTTTCAATATGCTAGCAGAGGAAGGAATTTGTTTCCATTTGGACTCTTTGCGTCAGAGGAGACAGCTGAAGTGCAAAGATGAAGAAATTTTTGAGGCATATCTTTCTGGCCACAAGGTGCCACCGTAGCTCTAGTGGAGTAACAGAGCTAGAGCAGCTGAAAATGTGTCACAGAGAGATTAGTTTGAATATAAGCTATTTCAACCTAGTTTTTAAGCTCTAATGTTTATACACTGATATGTTATAATCACATAATAATAATTTGCTATCTTTCAGAGTTCCAAAGGACATGTAATCTATTTGAATTAGGCAAGGCTTTTTCTTCAAAGCGGTCCCTAATGAACTAACAATTTTTTATTCTCTCAGAAACTAATCCTCTGTATTTTAGCATCTGTCATGTAGCTAAGCCCAAGTCTGCACAAACTGTTTATATGCTGACCACAGGAACAGCTAGGCATTTCAGATAAATAAATGTAATTATCTACTTGCTGTGAAGTGGCTGTGGCAAATAATAATTGTAGCCCTATACACTTGATTTTATTACACACAGATTGTAGCCGCTAGAATTAGGTGAACTTGCTAGAGTATTGTCTGGCTGTTCATTAGTGTTATGAGATACAAATAGTGGGCCAAATTGTGCTATTACATCAGCACAAGCCCAAAGAAATCAATAGGATTGCACAGGAATACCTGACAGCTGAATGTGGTACAGTGTATTCAGTTTCTCTGAGGGCTCACTTCTGATCTCAGTTACAATTGTATAGGTACAGGGTGACCCTACTGAAGTTAATGAAGTTATTCTGGGTTTACACTTGTATAACTGAGAACAGAATGTGGCCCACATGGGGTGATTTAAATCAATAAAGGATGAGGAATTCAGAAAAGCAGAAATCCCTGGTAGGACTACATATTTAAGAACGGGGAGGAAGTGGATGGGTGTTTCTAAAGGTTCTTTTTCAGCCAGGGCCCGCTGTAGGCACCAGCCTAGGAAGCACATGCTTGGGGGCGGCACATTGTAAGGGGCGGCATTCAGGCCAATCTTAGGGTGGTAAATTCCGCTCCTGCTTTTTTTTTGGCTTTTTTTTTTTGCTTCAGCGGCGCTCCTGGGGTGGCAAAAAAGCCAGAGCCAGCCCTGGTTTCAGTTCATTGATTATTTGCTTTGGGGAATGCAGTTTCAATTCTTGTGTGCAGAAGATAGGGTATAATTCCACTTAAAATCATTAGGAATACAAACAGAAGGATTAAAAACTAAGCAATAGAGAATGTCTTCACACAAGTAGTTCCAGGCCTGCATGACTTGCTGGTTCCTATATTATCGGTAGGTCAGTAGTTGAGATGGTAGAACAGATTAATCCAGAATGGCATGTGGACTGTTCTGACATCCCTGGAAACCAAAATGGAGGAAATTTGTTCTAAAATAAAGAAAATGGATGATCACTTAGAAAAAGTGAAGGCCATGCTTGATAATATACCACTCTGACCAGAAAGTGACTTAACAGGCTTGCTAGCATATCACTGCCTGACATATCTGGAAACTCATGAACTCCCTCCCAGTAAATAGAGAACGTCCTGATTCCCTTTAAATAATTAATACTTCTATATATTCCATTGATGCAGAAAAGTGCCAATCAGGATTGGGACCTAGTGTACTAAGCACTGAACATACACACACACACGGAAAGATAGCTAGAAAACAAAGTGGGGGAGACAAAGTGGGTTACAAAACAAAGTGATTGGGGCAATCATTGACACATGTCTCATTAGTTCCATGTGTTTTGGTTGTGGGTTTTTTTGATTAAATATAAGCTGTCTCCAGCTAGTTAGCTAAGTAGCCATTGCTATTGCCTGTATATAGCTAGCTAGTTAGTTAGTTAATAGGTAAAGTACCAGTAGAAGTGTATGTGCATAGTTCCCAAGTCATGTAGGACCAATACAACTTGTTGAGCACTATCATTG
Source organism: Macrochelys suwanniensis (assembly GCA_033296515.1). Classification (NCBI taxonomy): domain Eukaryota; kingdom Metazoa; phylum Chordata; order Testudines; family Chelydridae; genus Macrochelys; species Macrochelys suwanniensis. The sequence goes on from CM065783.1 coordinate 39,317,765, forward strand.
TCTTCTTCTGGCAGGCGGTGGGGTCTTGGGCATGTTAAAGTCCAAGGAGATCAGAATCCAACTGCACAATGTTCCTTTCCCTCTCCCACACAGTAGCAGTTTCTGCTACCTCTAATTGAGGTCTTGTTGCCTCAATTGCTAAATGTATTGTTAAAAAAAATCCCATTGACACTGAGAGGGCATCTTGGAAGAGAAATATTATGAAGAGAAATATTAAGGACAATCAGGTGGGAAGTGTGATCCTGATTACCAATTGATTAAAGCAACATTTTCCCACAGGCACCTTGCCAGAGAGAGGAGCTTGCTGTTTAGAGAAATAATTTGATGATAAAGGTCTCAAGGCATTTATCCCAGGAACAGCAAAATTGGGAATTGGTCACAAACAGAAGCACTGATTCTCCTGGGTCACACTCCTGAGAGAAACATAAAGAACAAGCCGGCTGGACTTTCAGACACTAAAGATAATGACAACACTTAGTTTGAACTGTTGCCACCGGTCTTATCTAATGACACCAACCTTTCTCTTTCCCAATTGTGCTATACTGGGTCTCGGACAGTTGTATATCAAAGTAATCTTATGTGTAGTATTTGACTTGGTTTGAATAACTCTCAAGTTCAAATTCAACAAAGCTATGGCTCTGTTTCTGTTATATACCGTGGCCCTCTTACAGGTCAATGCTGTATTGGTAGAAGCTGTGTGAAAATGAAATTAAAAAATGGGTTTTTGCTTTATTTAAATGTGACTTGGGAAATCTGCAGCAGCTTGAAGAAAAGGCTAACCTTTCTCTAACCCAGTATTACTGTTGTTTGGGCCTGGACTCTCCGGTTTGCACATGGCCAGAGGAGAATCTGACTTGCACAAAGGAACTTTTCAGAGGCCTAAGTCTGGTCAAGGTAGCAGAGAAGCTCCTGTGCCATTTGCCCTAGCTGCAGTGGGGAGGGTGGTTTGAAGATGTGGCAGAGCTATGCCAGTTCTCCACTGGAATTAGATCCTAATTAGATCAGTGACATAAATTAGGGCAGTACCCAAATGCTCTTACTAATGATGGGACAAGGTGAAACAGGAATGAGGAGCTCCAACTGTCTTGGCAAGTACCCCAATCCATTGCTGTGAGTGGAACTCTAGTGTTAGGCAGAATTGAGTCCCTGGAATTTTTAATTCCTTTTGTCTTTTAGGAAGGGATTTTTCTTTGTTATAGGAGCTCAGTGTTATTGAATTGGATTCACCCTATAGGGCAGGAAACTGGAGAGCTGGAATGTTAAAGGTTGTGGTTTGTACATGGCTTCCATTCATCTCACATCTCAACAGAACAGTATTGGTATTGACACTTTCAGGGCTCTTGCCGTATTAAGGGAGAGGTTCTAGAGTAAATTTGCTGACAGTGAGGCCCTGGCCTTCTTGCCTGTGGTCTAGTCGGTGCCAGTAAAGTCTGTGCTCAAAAATGTTGTTGGTATAAAATTTCCACCCATGTGATTTGTCCTTGCAAATTAACTGTGGTATATTTTGTATGCTCAACTGAATTGCAGCTGCACATTTTTAAGCAGAATAGGGCGATTATCAAGTAATCCATCTCCTCTTGTCCACTCCCAACTTCAGGCAACAGAGGCTAGGGATACTCAGAGCATGGTGTTCCATCCCTGGCCATTTTGGCTAATAGCCATTGATGGATCAATCCCATGGGTGAGCAAACTATGGCCCACGGGACGGATCTGCCCCCTCAGGGCTTTGGATCCGGCCTGCGGATTTGCTACCCCCATGGTGCCATGGCCCCGCGCTGCTCCGGGAAGCAGCCAGCACCACGTGCCTGTGGCCCCTGGGGGAGGAAGGCAGAGGGCTCCGCGCACTGCTCTTGCCTGTGGTTTCCTCCCCCTAAGCTCCCATTGGCCAGGAACAGGGAACCGTGGCCAATGGGAGCTTCAGGGGAGGTGCCCACAGGCGCGTGGAGCTCTCTCCACCCCCTTCCCCAGGGGCTGCAGGGATGTGGTGCCGGAAGCTTCCTGGAGCCTGCCCTGGCCTCGTGCACGCCACGTGCACCCTGGAGCCGCTCCAGGTAAGCGGCGCTGGGCCAGAGCCCGCACCCCAAACCCCTCCTGCAGCCCGCACCTCAACTCCCTGCCCTGAGCCCCCTACCTGCACCCCAACCCCCTGCCGCACTCCACACACCTCCTGCACCCCAGCCTCCTGCCCTGAGCTCCCTGCTGCACCCCACACCCCTCCTGCACCCCAACCCCCGTCCCTGAGCCCCCTCATACACCCTGCACCCCTCCTCTGCCCCAACCCCTTGCCCTGTGCCCCTTCCTGCACACCACATTCGCTCCCGCACCCCAACCCCCTGCCCCAGCCCTACATTCATGGCCCTGCAAGCAATTTCTCCACCACGATGTGGCCCTCGGGCCAAAAGGTTTGCCCACCCCGATCTATCCTCTATGAATTTATCTAGTTCTTTTTTTGAATCTTGTTATCATTTAGCCTTCACAATATCCCCTGGCAATGAGTTCCACAGGTTGACTGTGCATTGTGTGAAGAAGTACTTCCTTTTGTTTGTTTTATACTCATTGCCTATTAATTTCATTGGGTGACCCCTGATTCTTGTGTTATGTGAAGGAGTAAATAACACCTCTATATTTACTTTCTCCATACCAGTTAAGACTTTATAGACCTCTGTCATATCCCCTCTTAGTCATCTGTTTTGCAGGCTGAAAAGTCTCAGTCTTTTTAATCTCTCCTCGTATGGAAGCTGTTCCATACTCTTAATCATTTTTGTTGCCCTTCTCTGTACCTTTTCCAATTCTAATATATCTTCCCAGTGGGAACCCCCACAGCCTCCCTGCTGGGAGATCATCTTTACCAGGGGAGTGGGCCTAATATCCCCCTACTGTTACTCACACCTTCTTGTCAACTGTTTGAAATGGGCCACCCTTATTACCACTACAAAAGTGATTTGTCCTCCCTTGGTAATCTACTGTTAATTGAATTGTCTCATTAGACTGTCCCACCACTTGGTAAGACAACTCCCATCTTTTCATGTACTATGTATATATACCCGCTACTGTATTTTCCACCCCATGCATCTGATGAAGTGGGTTCTAGCCCACGAAAGTTTATGCCAAAATAAATTTGTTAGTCTCTAAGGTGCCACAAGGACTCCTCGTTGTTTTTGCTGATACAGACTAACACGGCTACCACTCTGAAACCTCATTCCCCTGACTCTCTTGCTCTTCCCCTGGGTCCAGTTCTTTGGCCCTGGAGATGTCAGTGGGTAAGCTCCTCCACTGCTCCTTCAGTCCTCTCTGGCCCTCAACTTTACCTCTCTGGTTTAGAGCCAGCAGTCACCTCCTTCTGCTGCTCTCTTGCCTTAAGCCCATAGGTGCTGACTTTTGTCGGCGCCGGTGGGTGCTTGCGCCCCCGGCCCTCCCCAACTCCACCCCTGGCCCCACCCCAACTCCACCCCGGCCCCGCCCCTTCCCCAAATCCCCGCCCCCGCCTCCTCCTCCTGGGGAAAAATTGGTGGGTGCTGAGCCCGCCAGCTCCCCCACAAGTGCCCAACTCACCTTCCATTAGCAGGGCCCAGCCGGTAAAATGCTGCCCATCAGGAAGAGATACGCAGGGGGCGGGATCGCAGCCGCTTCCCCACATCTCGCGCAGCAGCAGCCCAGCCCAGCCTCACCCCTCTCTTCGGGGGAGGAGTGTAACGCCCAGCAACAGCGCCACTTGCTGCACACCCAGCCCAATGTCCCTCCCACCTCATCTCCCGGGGAAAGCCTCGCAGCATTCCTGCCTCCAGCCTCAGAAACAGCTGCGCTTTCCCCCGCAGCCCCAGAGCCGGTGCAAGGAAGTTTCGCGCCCTAGGCGAAACTTCCTTGCACCAGCCCTGCGCTGCCCCCCCCGCCAGCTTTCCCCCCCGCTCCCCCAGCCAACTCCCCCGCCCACGGGAGCGCAGCCTCCCCCCAGGGCCGGTGCAAGGAAGTTTCGTGCCCTAGGCGAAACTTCCTTGCACTGTGCCGCCACCCCCGCCAGCTGCCCCGCGGCTCCCCGCTGAGTGGGGAGCTGGGAGGCAGCCACCTGCCGCCCCCAAATCTTGGCGCCCTAGCCAACCGCCTAGGGTCGCCTAATGGACGCGCCCGCCCTGTGCGGCCCCCCGCCCTGCCTCTCAGCTGTTCGGCAGCTGGGCTAAAAAAAGCCACGGCTTTAAAGCCACGGCTTTTTGGCGGGAGGAGCCTCCGGTGGGAACCCCCATAGGTAAGTTGGGTGCGGGTGGGTGGGCCAGTGGGGAGCTGCCGGTGGGTGCTCAGCACCCACCAATTTTTTCCCGTGGGTGCTCCAGCCCCGGAGCACCCACGGAGTCGGCGCGTATGCTTAAGCCCTCTTCAGTCCTGGCTCTGTGGCTTTGGGATGCCAACCAGCAAACCTCTCTGCTGCTCTCTTGCTTTCATCCTTCGCCCAGCAACTCTTCCCAACTGAGTCAATCTGTGCTCTAAGGCAGCTCCTACTTACCACGTCTCTCTTGCCTCTAGGGCCCAGGTGCACTCTTAACCCCAACTGGAGGGAAATGATGAGGCCTGGGTAAGTGGCCTGCTCTCACTTACAGGGCCTTTGTCACCCTGTGACACCAATCCTTTTTGGGATCTTGCTTTCTTTGAATAAATCGATATGACATGCAGCTAGATTTTTAGGCAGGCAACTGCTACACCTGTTTTCCAAACCTAACTGCCTGTTTGTGTATGCAGATGTGGGATTTGCCCGTATAATTTGAATAGATACTTTTAAAATTGGAACATTGCAGATTAATCACTTGCCAATTTAATTTGTAATTATTTATTTTTAAATATACACTGTTATGGAGTTTCATCAGGGAGAGAGAGAAAAGCATCTAAAACCCAATAATTTGGCTTTCTGCTATTTGGCTTGTCATATCCTAAAATAGCTGAACCACATTTTAAATTTTCAGAAAGAATTTACATCTGAGCTAAGTAGCAATTGTTAAAATTCAGCCTGGAGGAACTTTTTAAGGCCAAATTATAAATCGGTGGAAAATAGATTTTCTAATGAAAATGCTGATTCAACCTTCAGGGATGCTAGTAGTGCTACTGTACTTTGATTTTCCATATAATAACATAATGAACCATCGATGGCAAGTTTCTTATAGCATTTCTTGAAGGAACATTTTCTGCTCTGGACATCCTAGGATTTATTATTATCACTGAGCTGAAAGTGACTTTGATAAAGCTTTGACTAAAGACTTTTCTACAGTAGGTAGCAGAATCCCATACCTTCAGTCCACAAAAACTATTAGTTCTAGAGCTGTGAAGTTCAGCTCCAGACCTGAATTTGGCCCAGCTGTAGGGGAGTTTGGCTGAGGACCCCTCTCTAATTAATTCCAAATTTGTCCAATGAAACCTGAGCCACCGGCTTTTTCATTTTGTTCAATTGCCTCTCTAGGGTGTAAGACTGAATTTGCTGTCTGTATAAACAAGGGCAGTTTCCATACTCATACAAATGTTAGTCTCTTTGCTGAGACTAGCAACAAGGTTGCCAGTCATAGTGGCGGCTTCATGATTAGATACCTCCTCTAGAAATTAGGACAGAAGTCATCAACTGGTCTCACACAGGCCACCATACAGTCATCAGATGGCAATAACAGTTAGTTACACCTTCCTCAGCTTTGTTTGAATTAGTAACTGAGAGATGAAAGTCTCCCTATCTTATATCGGTCCTGTTAGCCATTCAGTCTCCCATCAGATAGCATATTACCTGTGCAACTTACTGAAATAAATTACTCCTGGGGGAATTCTGTGTCACCTGCATGTGCAGAATTCATGTCCCCTGCAAAGTCTTTGCTTCCCCACAGAAAAATAACTTCTGACAGAGAAACAAAGGAAGCTGCAAGACTCATCATGTGCCCCTCTCCAGCAGTGTGGGTGTGCCATTTTGTGTGCCCAGAGCAGCTGGTGGAGAGCTAAATGACCACAGTGGGGCTGGGTATGCTCTGGCCAGTGGCTCCTACCCTGTGCCGGGCTTAGCTGCTAGTCCTGGCTGGGCTGGAGATGTGGGATGATGGGACTGCTTCTTCCCCTGCAAGGCGTGATCGGGCTGGGTCAGACCCACCCCCAGAAACCTCCCCCGGCTGCAGGAATTTCTGCACCCACCCCACCGCTTCATGCCCCCTATTGCTCCTCAGCCATAGGATGAGCGGTCAGTGTACGGGGAGCCAGTGGCGTAGCCAGGTTCTGACACCAGGGGGAGCGAACACATAAAAAAAGGTGCCACCCGACCCGACCTGGGTGAAAGAACCCAGGCCAGCAGCAGGATCCCTGCTGGCAGGAGCCCATGGGGGGAATCCTAGAGCAGCGGTGGGCTGAGCTGCTCAGCCCGCCCCGCTCTGGGATTCCCCCCGCAGACTCCTGCCAGCCGGGGTGTCTCAGCCCGCTGCTGGCCTGGGTTCTTTCACCCAGGCCAGCGGCGGGACCCCTGCGTTATTTTGTCGCTCCACCTCCGTCCACTCCCTCTCCACCCTTTCAAAAATTAAAAAGGCTCCACATTTGGAAAATGTACTCAGGGGGAGTGGCTGATCCCCCTGCTCCCCCCCAGCTACGCTACTGCAGGGAGCTGCTCCCCCATTTGCCCAACCCCTGTGGATCCAGAGCCACCCTGCACCTGGACCACCCCAAAGCCCCACCTTCCCTGCATCTGGACAACCAGCCCTGCACCCAGACCATTTCTCAATGAGCCCCTGCATTCATCCTCCCATCCAAATGAGATCCCTCCCCCCCACACACCTGGACCATACTGATGAGCCCCCTGCACTCGGATCCCCATCCCACTGAGCCCCAGCCAGCTTCACCCAGACCCGCAAACCACCAAGCCCCACTCTTCTAGCACCCAGACCCCCTGCCAAACTCCCCACACCCAGACCCCCCTCCCACTGAGCCCCATTTCCCCACACCAGACCCCCCCACTAAGCCTCAACCACCTTCACCTAGACTCTCCTGCAAAGTCCCATTGCCCCTGCACCATGAACCCCGCAAAGTACCCCTGTGCACCCAGACCCCCCCACCAAGTTGCCTGCACCCAGATTGCCCCAGACAAAATCCTATCACCCCACACTTGGATCTCTCGACATTAAACCTCTCCACACCTGAAACCTGCCTGCCCCAGACCTGGACTGGGGGACAGGATGGGTGTGTGTGTGAGACTCTGTCCTTCTTGCTTTCCGTCTTCTGAACATGGCATGAAGGGTCAGGACTCTGGGGTGTTTCTAGGGCAGACCTGGCCCTTGCACTTTGTCAGGATTGTGTGCAGCCTCACTGCTGAGTCCATGTCCCCGGGAACAGGAGTGGATGCTGCAGGGTGATCTCCCACCTCCATGCAGCCAGTGGCCTGTGGTCCCCACTGCTGTGCTGGAACCTCCACATGTATTTATTGACAAATAATATATGCAGAATTATGCAGAATTTCTAAACATTGTGTGCAACAATTTTATGTTTTGAAGCAGAATTTTTATTTGTTTTACTCAGGAGTAATAAATAGATCATATAGCTAAAACAAGCAACTTTTAAAATAAATATTTGTGCTGGTATTTGTTTTCTTTCTGACAGCTGCAGAACACCTTTCCTGATTTTAATAGAGTATGATAATATATAATCTGTCCTAGGAGCTATAGGTTGTACCCTATATAGATAAATGGTTCAACCTCAGAATGATAACTCATGTCAAGATATCAAAGTCATTTCATTTCCTTAAAAATGAAAAGAAGATGTGATTTTTAAAATGTCATGTTTGGGGGATATATGAGCAGGATTCCTGTAATCAGTCATCCAAAATTAATTATATTACTTAGGATCTAGTTGAAGGTAGACAAGCCAAAAATATCTTTTTTTATACAGTGGCAAGTAGGTTTACACAACTAAGTTGATTTTTTTCATATGCATACAATTGATTTTTGTTTTATATGTATTTTATAAGGTGTAACTCAGCACAATAATAAGGCACTGAAAAATGTTATAGGGAAGGGACATTTTTTCTCTCATCTATACCCCTGAAGCTTCATTGAAGTCAATGGGGGCTACATTGCCTAATTTTCCTCATCTGGGTACTGTAAGTGAATGGCTTTCAGTAGAGGATAACTGTCAGCTGAGAGAACACACTAATAAAACTGCTTATATTGATCCAGTGGGAATTTTGACATTGACTGCAGTGGGAGCCTGATCAAGCCCTAACTAGGGCTCAGTCCTGAAGCGTGGCTAATCTGTGCATTAGGGATGCACACGGTACCATACATGCTGAACTAACCTCCAGGGGAGCTTGGCAGCCTGGAAGAATTGTCTTTGCTTAAGTAAATTAACATAATCCCTGCTCCCTATGTCCAAAGCTATCTTTTGTTCTGGGTTTGTACAGCACCTAGCACAATGGGGCTCTAGTCCATGACTGCAGCACCTAGGTATTACAGGTTACGAATAATAAAGATAGATACAGTGAGGTGTGTGTACTGGTAGCTACAGTTTGTAACTATGAGGCTGCTCTTAGTATACTGCAAAGAGTAGACATCCTAGCCCATTTTCTCTGTGAGTGAGGGAAAATGGCTGTTACGAAGTTAGTCTCTCACACTGTGGTTCCTCATAGAGACTTTGTAATTATTCCTTTTCTTCCATTAATCAGTCATGGGCACTTTATCAAACAGTCCTATAGAGGTGCACAATCCCTAGAAATATTGCATCTAGGGATGATATGACAGGTCACAGGTGTAACTGACGCCTGGAACATGAGCAACCTCTATTTTTTTTTTTCAATTGACCTGTTTCAAAAACCCTTTAATATACATAACTCCTCAGTATCAGTGAGTATTACCCTGCTGGGATTCCTGAAGCCCCTTGATTTGGTCTTGGATCCACCAGAGAAATCTCAGATCACCTCCCCCACCCTGATTGTTCCTCTGACTATGGCCTCACTGTGGAGAGGCCACCAGGAACAATATTCCTGCATAAAGAGAATCCTCTGATTTCATAAGGCTGATGGAGCACAGAAGGGATGGTGGCCAAAGTATGCTAGTGGAGTGGTCCCTAGATGCCTGTGGAAAGCTACTATTTTCACAGGGCTGTTGTACATTGTGCTGGGACCAGGCCCAATACTAGTGGGTGCAAAGATGATTTAAAATCTCCTTTGTCCACACCCCGTCTCTCTCATACCAACTGACTTGTGCCAGAATCCGGGCCTCTGCTCTGTAGGCATGTATAAACAGACAGGGAAGGGTTAAAGTATGTGGGGTATATGCAGCTGGTCTTGGTATCCCATCAGGCACAGCTAAAAGCTGTAAAAGAAGAAGGAAGTGAGCAGCGGTAGCCTGTAATAAGACCAGTCATGGAGTATGATGCTGGGCTTTCAGTTCAGCATCAGAAACAAATTTGAGAAAGCTTGACTCAATCCAAGCTCAGATGTTGTGAATTGCATGTAGTGCCTTCATCAGAATGCCACTGTGTGTACTGCAGATAGCTTCAGGTGAAATGCCTATTATTGTAAAAATGAAGCTTTTAGACTTAACCTTTTAGGCTAAAGTCATTGGAAACAGTGAAGTTGGAAACACTAAGCTAATATATGATGAAGGCTGGGAATTATGTGGTCAATGTGTAAGGAAAAAACTCAAAATGCCTCATGTAATTAAAATTAAAGCTTGGGCAAAGAATCTTCCTGAAAAGAGACACCTAAAAGAGGTTAAAATCTATAGTTTTGGGAAAATGCATTATAAATGGAGAATTGTACCTACTGAGGTAGGTATGAAATCATAAAATGCAATTAAGGGGGAAAGCAGTGTTAAAAGTGCAAGATATCACAAACATATTGATTTGCTATAAGTGGGGAACCTACTGCCAAATGTATACTGACAGCTCCAAAGATGTAAGAACAGGAAGAGTGGGAACAGCATTCGGCATTCCTTCACTAGGAAACAAGAAAACTATAAGGCTAACAAATTTTGTAGCCATTTTGATGGCTGATACTTGAGGGATTATGCTCCCATTAAATTGGGTCCTAAATGCACACCTCGCCATGTGGTTACTCTGACTGATTACTTATTAGGACTACTGGCGAGCAGAAATGGCATTTCAGTTAGTAGAAATTATATACTTTATGAAATATTACTGTTAACAAAAGAATTGATGGGACTGGATATAATCCAATTGATGAGATTGGATATAATCTACAGTATGGATATTAACAGTAATAGCATGGATTTCCATGCATGTAGGGGTAGTGGGAAATGAGCTGGCAGGCAAATTGGCAAAAACTATGTCAAACAGGAGCAAGTTGATCTAGAGATCCCTTTAAATAAACTGGAGTTTAAAAATCTAGTTAAAAATGAGTTGAGAGGAATGGCAGGAAATATGGGCAAAAGAATCATGGGGGGAAAGATTCTATGAAACATGCCCAAGATTCAAAAATGCTGGTATACTCCAAAGCCCTGAAGGAAAGAGTGAAGTGGCTCTGTTTAGAATTTTAATTGGTCATTGTGGCATAAATAGTCATTTGTTTCTAATAAACAAAAATAAAGATGCATTACATGTGATGTGCAAGGTCCGGGAAACAGCTGATCATCTTCTGTGGGAGTGCAAAGAATGTACCATCAAAAGAGGGTATTTATAAGAAAAACTTAGAGTCCTTAGGGCATCACATTTTTTTCTGTAACACATAGTAAGAGCATCAGAAAACGTGGCCCTATTTTAAAACCATAACAAACAATATGCAAATCTTTAAAAATACTTGGAAAGGTGAAAGATTTTAATTCAAGAATTAATCTGCGGTGTGCAATGCTTGGCAGTCATAGACCAGCAGGTGAGTCTGCCTTGCTATAAAACACACCAAGAAGCAGCAGCAAAACCCTGACAGGCAGGAAAGCCTAGATGTGGGAATGTTGGGCTCTTGTCTGACTTTTAAAAAACGTTGCCTAAATCCAACAGAGGGAAGACTATTTTATATAGACATTCTGAGGCTGTGTATGTGGTGTGGTCTGCTTAGTGTCCCCTGCTGGAATCTTCTGTTGGATATTTGATCCCACAGATTTCAGAGTGGTAGTCGTGTTAGTCTGTCACCTGTTCTGCTCTGTAACAGAGTGGACTGACATGCAGCAACCTCTGTCTAAGTATGAAAATGAATTACAAGGAGGTAGATCAAAATGAAAAATGTCCATTCTTTCTGCAGGTTTGAATAGCACCTGGGGACATGGTCAGGGCCGGCTCCAGGAACCAGCTTTCCAAGCTGGTGCTTGGGGCGGTAGGCAAGAATGGGGCTGCAGTCCGAGTTCCGCAGCGGCAGTTCGGCAGCAGGTCCGCTCTTCCCGCCACTGAATTGCCACCGCGGGACTCAGACTGCTTCCCCATTCTCGCCTGCCACGGCGGCAATGGGGCGGCAGGTCCGCCACTCTCCCCTTGCCGCCACGGACTGGGATTGCCTGCGTCGGGGGCGGGGCCCCTCCCCCCGACGCAGGCAGACGTAGCGGGGCCCCGCCCCCCGACGCAGGCAGACGTAGCGGGGCCCCGCCCCCAATGCCTGCCTGCATCGGGGGCGGGGCCCCGCTACGTCTGCTTGCATCAGGGGCGGGGCCCCGCTACGTCTGCCTGCATCAGGGGCAGGGCCGCCGCCCCTGCTTGGGGCGGCAAAATTGTGAGAGCCGCCCCTGGACATGGTGGAGGTGCAAGACTCAGCACAGAAAGGAAAAATGGGAAGCAGAATTTCAGAGTGCCACAGTAGACTAAACAGTCAGTCTATAAATGTGCCCACCATAACCTCTGTTCCTCCAGGGAGATAAATTCAATCAAAAGCAACCACCCACTTTTCCTACACCCTAATAATCATCTGTACAATGAACTCAAACAGCTGCAACCTCTGCTCGAGTGAGTAAAGGAAAGTGGATCAAAGATCCTCAAAATGATGCATTTCCTGAAGAGGAATGGTTTTAGACTTACACTACACTGTTTCCTACCTTCCTGAAATGGAAGGCAAGACATTTAATCAGATTACACATCGATTCTAGATTGATCTATGGAAATGAAAATCAGGTGTACTGTGCATGGGAGACTTATACTTGGAATGTATATAGGAGCCAAAGTGGGTTGGAATACTGCCTATACTGGGTTCAGATGAGCCACAGCATTGAGCACATACCATATCCTTCTCCAGATGCAGGTGGAGGAAATGGCAAAGTAACCTAATCATCTCCTGAAAAGTTGCAAATTTCTACTGCTCTTAAAGCACAGACACACACTTTGGGGAATAAGGGGAATGTACGTTGTAACTCAAGAAGTCTAATAATTAGATCTAATAAACTGTCTCTTTGTATGGCTCCAGACGTAACAGTGGGCTTACATTTACACTAAGCCCCCTTTGCACCACTCTGACAGCGTAAACAGCCCTTAAAATGGGTATAACTGTAATCTGTGCCCATTTTAAAGTCCTTTGCACTGCTAGAATGGTGTAAATGTGAATCAGCCCCAAATATGTTGAGTCACATACTCAAATTTTCAAAATGTATGTTGTGGTTCTTGCAGATAGGCAATAAATCTCTGTACGAACTTGTCTATACAGACATTTAGTTCTCAGCAAGCTGGGGGCGGGGTGTGTGGGTGGGGTAAATCTACCTCACACTAGCCTGCTGTGCACTGTGTGTATTGTGATCTATGCTGTTTTGAAATGGGAATAGATAAAAGTTAATTAGGGAACTTTTACAGTACATCCCAGCCTGGGTAACCAGATTAGTGTAAACTGGGCTTGAGCTAGTGTACTAAAAATAGCAAGGGGGGTGTTGTGGTTCTGGCAGAGACTTGAGCTAGCCACCTGAGCTCAAACCCAGGGCTGGGTGGATTTATAAGCCTGAGCTGCTGCCCCAGCTGCAACATCCGCACGGCTAGCTAGCACAAATCTGTCTACCCAGGCTGGGAGGCTTGCTTCCAGCTGCAGTGTAGACATACCCTAAGAGTAGATCGAAGCACACTACAGAACGTGTGTGGCAGCAGAGTCCACGCAGACACTTAGGCCTGGTCCACACGGGGGTGGGAGGTCGATGTAAGGTACGCAACTTCAGCTACGTGAATAACGTAGCTGAAGTTGACGTACCTCGCTTGACTTACCGTGCTGTGAGGATGCTGCAGGGTTGACTGCCACCACTCCCCTGTCGACTCCGCTTCTGCCTCTCGCCGCAGTGGATTACCGGAGTCGACAGCGGAACGATCGGGGATCGATTTATCGCATCTACACTAGACGCGAAAAATCGATCCCTGAAAGATCGATCACTACCCGCCGATTTGGCGGGTAGTGTAGACCTGCCCTTAGTACATGGCCGGCTAGTGTGAGGAAGATTTATACCCCAGCTTGCCACGAACTATGTGCCAAATACATTGCATGGGTAAAATCTTGTACTTTTCCACTAGGAGTATGGTGATTATCACTTTTTTTAAAAGCTGTGTTTAACCTCTAGCCTTTTGGCATCTCAAGCCAGAATTCCAAAGCTGTTTATAATCGTGTTGGTTGCTTTTGTGAAGAGCAATGTGGTGTTCTGTATGAAAGGTGTTATGTAAGATAGATAATATGTTGAAATGCAGAGTAGCATATGTTTGTTGCTGAAACCCTGATACTATATAACACAAAGGCTAAAATGTATTTTACTCGGGTTTCTAGATGAGCAATTGATAACTGAGCCCCTGAAAGCAGCATTATTCAGAAACTTAACTCCGGTTCATTTCTAGTAAGGGCCTGAATGGAAAGAAGCACATCTCCATAGAGCCTTCAGTAGTCTGAAGTGGGGGAGGAGGGCATTTGTCGGGGAGGGAGGACAGAAAAGGAGGTTTTTCTAAATTCTGAAAGCATTTTAGCCTCTGACTTTAGTGAAGAATGTGTGCCAAGTCTAATGAAACAAGGAGACAGATCTGAAAGAGAAAATAGAGGACGAAGAAGCTGTCTTTGCTCTATGGGATCTGACAGTAATTTCACTTTTCTCAAAAATGGCAACTTGCTGCAGCAAAAATAAAAATGGTAATGAACATATATGAACATATCTAATCCGACTGGCTCCTGAAACAGAAACATGAGGAAATGGCAGTGCTGACTGATTTCCCATTACTTAATAAAGCATCACACTCGTCTTGTTTCTTTTAAATTCCATTCTTTTATTTTTGTCTTCTGCCTTCTCACTAGTGATCACTTTTGCAACAGTATTTCTCTGGGAAATTGACAGAGCTGTTCCCCATCAGGAGATATTATACCATACATTTCCTGTTTTAAACCAAATCTACATTTCCTTAAAACAGAAGCATCAGTAGAATATTTAATCTATAAAATAAGTGATTATTTTTCTGTCATTCATTCCTTTTGCTCTGTGCCTTGATTTACTTTCCTTCTTTACAAACCGTTGAAGCTGAGTGTTGCTGTATGTAATATCTGCCTTGTGTATTTCTGCCTCTGAGCTGGTGTTACACAGAATTCTATTTAATACAGCAGTAAGCTCGGTTGATATCAAACAAAGAAATTCCCCTGTGACCAGATCTTCTTATTCTGCACCCACATCCAAGAAGTGGACAGATTCCAGATCTTGTTAGTCTTTTCGGTTATCTCAAAATTACAACACACAGATTCTCACTTTTGTTGCCAAACCTTCAGAACTCTGAGATTAGCTGCCAAGCAAGAGGCATTTTATGTGGAAGAGTGATCAGAATTTGAGGCCACAAATCTCAAAATGATTCCAAGTCAGCAGCTTCGGGCAGAAATGGAATAGCCCCGGGACAGGAAAAACCATTGGTATTCTCAGGAAGAGGAGGAGCTAGCGCAGTTCCATTTAAATAAGAGGTGATGATTGTGAATAAAGTAACTTTGCTAAACTCTGGCTTTTGACATTAGAGAAGAACCTGAGTCAAATGTAGTGAAAAAAAAATGAGGAGACCAATATGAGGGAGACTAATGATGACACTGTTATAAAGTAATAGCTTCACCGTGTGATATTTTTCCTTTATGGAAGCTGGCAGTAATGTCATTTTTCACAGAAATAACAACTTGTTACAACCAAAAATACAAATTGTAATTAGAGATGGTGTCAAAACAAGACAAATCCCTCAAACGTCAGGTAGGGGAGTTCAGAATAGATTGGGATCCTTTTTTCTAGTTAGCGTCTATCTGAATAACCTAGACTTTGGAGATCCAGATCTTTAACTACACCAAAATTTTTGTTGCCATAATATGCTGAGGGATCAAAAGACATTGATAATCCCTGTGTTACCTAGCCTGAACTTATTGTAAAGCCAGTGAACAGACTGATTTTTTGAACAATTTGGAAATCCAGCTGGTCAAATGTTGCTGGCCCTCTTCCTTGTTTACAGCTACCAAATTGTATTAAAGCAAAAAAAAATTAAAAGACATCCTTTACTTTCTCAGGTAAACAGTTGTGTAGTTGCTACAAGAATGCTATGCTAGGCAATCATGGTGGGTAGAGGAGAGGAGTACTTGCAATCACAAATGGAGATTGCAGTTGGTCCACAGACAATCTTGCTAGTAAAGTGTTCATGCTATGAAAGTTTTGCGAACAGACAATGTTGTAAAATCTATTTTCCTGAATGTTTGTCTTAGATCTTGGGGATATGCTTCATTGTCGACTGGGATGTGGTTGGTTGGTGTGGAGGGTTTGTTTGGTTTTGTTTTTTCTTAATGGCTGATTATCTCTCTAATAAAATTGTTCTTCTTTAGTGTATCACTCTATATCTCATTATTAGAGTGTGGTTGCTGCATACAGGTTATAGTTAAAGCAAGCAAACAAAATATTACAAAACTGTTAAGCCATAGTATAATGTCAAAATGATGGTAAACGTTAGACAAAACAAGAACGTCAAGCCAATTAATAGGTATTTGTTACAAAAAGGGAATTGTCTGAACAATTAAAAAGTGACCCTCCCTCTTGCTCCCACCCTCTACTCTGTCTCTAGATGCTGTTGTGCTTTTACTCCTGCCTCTACTAAAAGAAAGTTGTGACCTAAACAACTGTTAGTCTCACTGTACTGGTATTAATTTTAAAAACATTCAAGATTTAGGAACTTTCTGAGAGGGTTTAAATGTTCTCTGCAGAATAGTAATATCAATAAACGCTTTGGAAATAAATTATTACAATTTTTTTTAAAGTTCAGGAAAAAGGCCCTTTGAGACTTGAGAAAGGACAAGTTGTCCTTCATTCATCATACTCTTGTAAGCTACTGGCTACAAACTTTTCTCTGTCTTTAAGGGCCTAGTAAAATGTACTTAAAAGAAAATAGATTTTTATTTGTAAGCCCTCATGTAGAACAATATTATCAGATATCCTAGAGAGACAAAGTGGGTGAGGTAATATCGTTTATTGGAAAGACAAACTTTCAAGCTACAAAAAAATAAAAAAAAATAATCAGATATCCTGTCAGTCATCAAACAATTTGAAATCCTGTATGCTTTAATTTCCTAGCACACTGAGTGTTATCTCGCTATTGTTTTGTTACAACATAATTTCTTGTATGCAGATATGCTTGATGTATTACAATATTAAGTAGAGATTGGCCTGTAAGATTCAGAAAAGCATGGGTATTTACAGATACAGGGCTGTATTCAGATATACAGGCACAGCTCTCAGTGAACCGGCACTGTCATAAACAACTCAGACTGACTATTTGCAGAGCCAGGAAGTCATACTGAGAGCACATGACATAGAAATGGGATTATAAATCAAATCTAAAGCCTTTATAAGCTTCTTATAGGCTGTTTCCTCATTTCCATAAAGACCTGATTTACCATTGATTTTAATGGGGTTTGGATTAGACCTTTAAATGAACTAACCAACAGAGCTGGCAATGGAGGAAGAGCATGGGATATATAGACGTTTAATAACTGTGATAACTTTTTGTGGTTGCTTCATCTTTATGGTCTGGAATATTGTGGGCTGATAGAATTCAGAGAGACAGGCCACATAGAAGCAGCTGAAGCTGGAGTCTGAACCCAAGAATGAGGTGTGAGGTTTGTACTTTGTAAATAAGTAGGCACTCACTGTGCTAGGTCAGCTTAGAATTGCTAGAGTTGTATGACATTTTTTTACCAAAACTTTTTTTTTTGGCAAAAAAATGAATATTCGGTGACATTAAAACACTTTGTGAATATGTACTGATTTTGCTGAATTGTTTGGATCATGAAACTCACTGTACAAGATTGTCCTCACAAATTTTCACCTTGAATCTGGGCCTATAGACTATGAAAGCCTATGATGATGGCCAAGCTACCAAGCTAGGGCTCAACCAACCAACCAGTCATCTCTTTTAGCTACCATATGAAGATAATAATGAGAAATTCTCACACATAAATAATTCCTTAGTCAACTAGACGTAAAACTATAAAGACACTAAAATGTAACAATTCTCTACCTTTCAACACACACTTGATCCAGCACCAGCTACTAGCAATGTGTTGTTTATATAATCAGCTGACCTGAGGGGACACGTTCATAACGGTCTAATCTTGTGCCATCAGAACCAAAATATTTTTATTAATATTTATGAACATTTTAAATTCTTTAATATGACAAAAATCTATACCAGTTAACAAAAAAAATATGTCTTTTACTAAATCACCTCTCTTATTTGCTTAAATTTGCAGCTCTAAGCTGAGAGAGAGTGTCACGTTTGGGTCCGATAGGGATGCGCATAAAAACAAGTCGCAAAACTTATCAAATGCCAAAAAATTAACAAGTGTCTAAATTTGAGGCCCCCTTTTAGCTTGAGGCCCAGGCCAAATGGCCCTCCTGGCCCCCCCTTTGATTGGCCCTGGATCTTGTCTTATAACACAAGAGCAAGAGGAGCTCTTCTATGCCATTTACATTGACTTATGCCATTGCAGTAGCTGTCTGCTGTGGGAAGAAGAAAAATTAAAGTGAGAAAAAAGCAAAGCACATCTCAATGTGCCATGGGAGCAGGGCTATTTTGTTTTATTACAATCATTTTATTAAAGTCAATTGACTTAAAAAAATAAGAGGAAAATTTGATTGATGTCTTTCCTAGGGTCTAAGTCACTATCACTGATTTCATTTTCATTGCTCTACATAGTTAGAAAAGTAATTTACCTGTAGGTTTGTAAAAAAAATAGATTTTTTTAAAAAAAGAGAATCGTTCCTTTTTAAAAGTTCTTCATTGCCAAGGTGCTAGTCATATTGACCCATTTGATTGTCACTGCTCTGCACTGACACTAAAGTTAAGTTACAAAACAAAAAGAATAGAAGAAAAATATTTTCAAGTTTGAAAAATCCTGTTGTGACTGTTTTTTTAAGACTAATTTCATTTAACCTTATCATAACAAGCTGTCTTAATGATAATACTACTCATTCCATGTCACATAAACAAGCTAGCAATAATCACTTGTAATTGACTTTTGTCGTACATATTTTATGCATTCTATACTATAGGAATATCTCATTTTACCAGTTCCTCTCACGTAGCAAAGTTCAGCTTCAAAAATAATAACAAAAAGAGGAATTAGAAATAAGAATGTTGGCTATGGGGGTCTCATAATACTGCTGTTCATAGGTTCTACAGATTTTTCTGCTTCAGTCAGGCTCTGATCCATTAATGAGCTCTATGCAGACAGACACTGAGGACCTCGTTGTAACATAAGTTAGAAGGGTCATGTTATCATCACCACTCTTGCCTCTGATACTGCATTTGTGTCCAGTACTTGTTAACTGTCCATTAAAATAAAATTTCATATGAGACAGTAATGCTGGCTGACAATTGGAAAACATCCCCAAACTCCCAATTAGAGATGGGCGAAACTGGAACCTCATCTCTCCTTTCCTTTGAATTTTTGGGAAAAAGGCTCATAGTCTAATCAGAGCATCCAACCCTAGACCAGTTAGAGCTAAACTAATAGCTCATGGCACGTAATTATATTCAAATAATTTAGTCATTGTTTCTGCTGGTGGATTAACCACGAGTAGATTGCAATTCTAACCAATGTATTTATTTATTTATTTATTTATTTTTATTTAGTGAAAATCTTTGATTTTTTTTTTTTAAGGATTGAATCAGAATATTCGAGTGTTGAGCTAATTGTTTAGTTGTAATTAGCTAATTTAGTCTGTTCCCTGCAAACACTTCTTTTATTGCTGCTGTGTGTGTGTGTGTGTGTGTGTGTGTGTGTGTGTGTGTGTGTGTGTGTGTGTGTGTGTGTGTGTGTGTGTGTGTGTGTGTGTGTGTGTGTGAATTTAAATTAGTTTCCACAAATCTGCATGTATGGCAGTAGAGCTGGTTGGAAAAAAATATGACAACTTTTGTTTGCCAGAATTTGCCAGTTCATCAAAATTGCAATGTTGTATGCTGATGGTTCAATCTTGATAGGGTTCCATTGGAACCCTATCTGCCTGGTTTCCTGAAGAAGCTCGCCTCCTGAACTGCCCCAGCCAGAGACCAAAAGGTCCGAGGGTCCGCAGCAGCCCACCAGCAGATTGACAAGGAGTTGGGGATCCCAGGACTTCCAGGGTTCACAGTTCCAGGGCAGCCTGCCAGGCTCTCTGCCCCAGAGACACAGCTCCATTCCTATTTGAAGTTTTTGATTTTCATTCTGAACTGGAATTAAACCAACTTTAAAATGATCAAAGTCCTCCGTGAAATGGAATTACCTTTATCTGCAGCTTGACATATCACCTTGAAATTAATTTCTTGTGAACATTTATGTCTGTAAAACTGAAATGGTCAAATGTTCACAGAAACCAAGCATAAAAGGATTATTGATATGGATTAAACAAATTTATTTTAAAAGTTGAAATAATAGTCACTGAAATATGTTTGTAGGATCGATCCTAGAACTTGAGCTGGACAAATAAAAGGCTCAAATAGGACTCTTCTACTGATCCAGTTAGAATGGTCCAGTCTGAAACCTCGGGACAGTTATAATTGTAATAATTGGGTTTGGTTAAAAACTTTACCTTAAAAGTTTTTTCAATTCATGTTTTTTGTTTTTGTTTTTTAATAAACCTCCAGAAATTTTCATGGAAAATGTTCACGTTCAAAATTTTTCCTCAAAATGAAGATTTTCATATTATTTCAAATTTTTCAATTTTATTTATTATACCCTTTGTTCTTTCATTTTTTCTCCACTAGGAAAGGGGATGGGGAAACTATGGGGGGACTCCAACATGAAAATTGTTCATTTCAAATCTAATTGAAACTAATTTTTTTGTTTAAATCAAAACTTGAAAAACACTGGAAAAATTAAAGAAAAACATTTTTTACATTTCTCTTCAAAACGTTGGTTGATGGTACTTAACATTTTTTTGACCAGTCCTAGTGATATTTCAGTCCAAGATAAATGTTCTTTTCTCCTAGTTTCTCAAGTTTTCCACCATTCACATTTTTAGGAATTTGCAGTATTTTCAGAGACATTTCTGTCACTCTGGACTGAAATCTCATGAGATCAGCATACTACATTTCAATATTGCAGAATTCAAACCTAAAACCAAGTCCTAAATTGGCTTTGAATGGCAACCACGTAGGGAAGCCTGGAAAATAGCAATTCCATTTAACAAAAAATGTTGAGGTTTAAAAATTTGGTTTTAGTCCAAGGCAGAACAAAATTAAGGTGCTTTGAATTTTTTTTGCAAAAAGAGAGAGAGAGAGACCACAGAATATCTAGTAGCCTGTTAGGGTATGTCTATACTACACACTAAGCATGGTTCTGACTCAGGTTTGAGCCTAAGCTCCCCTTCCCTCTATATACATACCAGTATGACTTGGGTCAGCAAGCACTCAGGCCCTAGCACCTTGCTGGGAGGTGGGTCAGAAGCTGCTGTGACTCAGGTCCAAGCCCTGTTATCTTGCACTGTGGATGCAGCTCATGTGTTAGAATGGCTGTGAGACCCGCGTCCAGCAATCATAAGCCTGGGTTTACAATGCAATGCAGATGCTCAAGGGCAGGCTTAGAAACATCGAGCATACAAGCATGGGTCCCACAGACCTGGTTTTACAGTGCAGTGCAGACATATCCTTAGTTAGATAGGGCACTCCCAAGTGAGTAACTGCTACACTATAGAGTTGTGTGCTCTCTCTCTCTGTCTCCTGTTGGAGCTGTCAAGCTACCTGGAGTGGCTCAAAAGGGTGAATACCAACCTCAGGGTAGACTGTTACAAACTAGGGCACAAACCCCAAACAGGCTGTGAGTTCCATACTAAGATTTCACCAACCAAGCACCAAGTGTGAACTCCTCAAACACTATAAAAGCCTTAACATGGCATCACAGACAGTTCCATGGGTACTCTAGTCTATCTTGCTACCTAGGCCAGCTTGCCTATGTGATAAATGGTCCCTTACACCAAAATCACAACAATATTCAGGTTACTCCTAGTCCCAAAGGGCCAGGCACTTACCCCAGGACAATTGCACCTCTGATCTCATACCAAAGACGATGCTTAGAGCCAGTCCTATAACAGATTATTTTAAAGATGTATTAACTAAGAAAAGGAAACAAGAGTTATTTCTAAGTTTAAAGCAGACAAACATACACAAATAAATGAGTTATGGTTCTTAGATTCCAAAAGGTGATAGAAGCTGCTGTAATATGCGAGCTCTTTATTTCCTTTAGGGTAAACCCAGGCTAAGCAGCTGGGGATCCCTTGCTTATGCTTAGACATTTTGCCCTCTCAACGTCCAAGCAGCTTGGAGATGCAGTTTCTTCCTGTCAGGGATTTTTATTCCCATCCCCCAGAGTTCTATCTCATAGGTGAAGTCCACATGCATGTCTCTTCTTCATAGGTGGGGCGGGGGAGCAATCAACAAAATCTTTTGTCCTCTCATGTTCCACAATGGCTCATTTGGTTTCCAAAGACCTTCTTATGGGCAGGTCCTAATTCCTTCTGTAGGAAGCCAGCATTTTACATTAGTTAATGCTTCTTTCCTGTTTGGTGAGTTACACAGTTACACAGGTTTACAATGCAAACACTCAGTATAACCTTGTAACATGGGGTACAGATGTTATAAGTGAGATTACTACATACAGCATCCTACAAGCATTTCCTAATGTCTAAACATGTTCTTATAAACTTAACATTTATTTTAACTATGCTAACACAGGTGAGCCAAACTGGTTTCCAATTATGCATTCTTCAGTTGAGGCCTAGGGGCCTTGGAATGAGCTGGCAACTAGTCTGCCAGCATTGCAGGAGCTGTTCTACTTTGTAGAAATAATATTCATTGGGCCCAACAGAGAAACTGAGTCTATAGTTTGGTTGTTAGGGCACTCATGTGGGATATCGGAGACCCCAGTTCAAGTGGCTGCTCTGAATCAGGCAGATCAGGCACTTAAACCAGGGTTTCCTACTTGCTAGGTGACTCCCCTAGTCATCAGGCTATTGGCCAGGGTGGAGGTGTGTCAAAATTCCATCCTGAATTTGAGAATTTTTTGTCAAACAGACATTTCTGTGAAACACATGGTTTAGACAAAACAGTCTTTTTTGCAAATTTAGTTGGAAAATTTTCAGCCAGCTCTATATCATGAACTCTAGCTTAAATCTAATTCAGGCCCAAGCACTCTTCCCTCCAGTTCATCTCTGCTAAAGCTCGGCTGAGTTTTCAGCTTCTGTAGTGTGATCAAAAGTAAAGATTTTGCAGTATGTTGCACTACCTGAGCTTCTTGTCTTCCAACCCAAACTCCCACCAACCACATATGGAGTCATATAGAAGGTGGTGGTGTCTAGAAGAAAGTGAAAGTAAACATGCTGGCTTGGTGTCTATTATGGCTAGGCTCGCCAATCTGTTGATAAATTGCATAATCAATTGCTTCACCACACTTTGGTTCATTGTGAAATATACTCAATAGACCAAATAACCAATGTCAGTCTGGTTTATTGCTATAAATCAATAATAATATAATACAGGAAAAAGGTTCTAAACAATACCAGTCTCCAGGAAGCCATCTCATGCAGAATTGTTACAATCACTTTATGCAGAAGATTAGAACAAAGTCTATTAACTTGTTTGTAAGTTTTACATAGTAAAAGTATCTTAAATTAGAGGATTGGGCCAAAAGAAATCTGATGAGGTTCAACAAGGACAAGTGCAGAGTCCTGCACTTAGGACGGAAGAATCCCATGCACTGCTACAGACTAGGGACCGAATGGCTGGGCAGCAGTTCTGCAGAAAAGGACCTAGGGGTTACGGTGGACGAAAAGCTGAATATGAGTCAACAGTGTGCCCTTGTTGCCAAGAAGGCTAACGGCATTTTGGGCTGTATAAGTAGGGGCATTTCCAGCAGATCGAGGGACGTGATTATTCCCCTCTATTCGGCACTGGTGAGGCCTCATTTGGAGTACAGTGTCCAGTTTTGGGCCCCACGCTACAAGAAGGATGTGGATAAATTGGAAAGAGTCCAACGGAGGGCAACAAAAATGATTAGGGGGCTCGAGCACATGACTTATGAGGAGAGGCTGAGGGAACTGGGATTGTTTAGCCTGCAGAAGAGAAGAATGAGGGGGGATTTGATAGCTGCTTTCAACTACCTGAAAGGGGGTTCCAAAGAGGATGGATCTAGACTGTTCTCAGTGGTAGAAGATGACAGAACAAGGAGTAATGGTCTCAAGTTGCAGAGGGGGAGGTTTAGGTTGGATATTAGGAAAAACTTTTTCACTAGTAGGGTGGTGAAGCACTGGAATGGGTTACCTAGGGAGGTGGTGGAATCTCCTTCCTTAGAGGTTTTTAAGGTCAGGCTTGACAAAGCCCTGGCTGGGATGATCTAATTGGGTTTGGTCCTGCTTTGAGCAGGGGGTTGGACTAGATGACCTCCTGAGGTCCCTTCCAACCCTGAGATTCTATGATTCTATGATTCTATGACAGATACAATCAATGTTTATACATACAGTACCTTACAAGTTTTAACAGGAGACCCAAGAAATCTTTTTACTTGTTGAAGCTGTTGGATTTTAGAGTGTGGGGGACAAGTTATGGGGGGTCACTTTCACTTGGGGGAATCACTGTCAGTACCTTCTTTAATATCCCAACAAGATGTGCTCCCAAAGTTACACCCTTAAATCCATCTTTTTATGCCTTACTTGTTTACTAGTAAAAGGTACATCATCTGAAATTAGCTTTAACCAGTCAGTTTTTGACCTTATTTTTCTGGTACCATGTCTTTGTTCTGAACACAGAATTCCCCATTACAAAAGGGCATGAAGGTTCTCCTAGGTCTGTACTAATGTAGAACAATCATGTATGTCTTTTCCTCTTTCTGTGGGACATTCCAGTACAGGCCTTGGAGAGCAATTCCTATCCTGTTGCTGTGGTAAAGCATTCATTGATGCTGGTCTTGACAGTTTCCCTTTTTACTCAAGCCAAAACTTGCTTCGGTGAATGCAAAAGACCATGGGATACTTAGAATAAGTGAGCAAAGTTATAGAGAAAGCACAGACCAATTCAAGCTGTGTAACATTACCAATTTAAGCTGCGTTTACATTACTATTATGTGCTTAATACATACGGATATATGTATGGTGTGGATAATACATATTGGCAATGTGATATTTATATATGATAGCTCAGCATATATTAGTCAATAATGGTTATTATTTGCAAAGCATGGGTATGACAGTACTGTTTTGTTTCTGAAAAAAATTATATAAATCATTCTTCCTAGCCTACCCCAAAATATGCCAGCTGTACCAAGCTAGCAAATAATTAAATCAACCTCAGATGCATATGTGTCATATATTAACTGATCTGCTTTATGTGTACAGTCACACTGCCTGTTCATCTGCAGACAATATCACACCTTGGTGGCTTAATTGAATGTGGGTTGCAAGAACAAAAGAGAGGATGAGAATCCACACCACAGTTAAGAAGCTTTTTATCTCCTCGCAGCTTTCTTTTTATCTCCTTAACGGTTGCTTTTTATCTGCTCTTCTTTATGTTTCTGTATTTCCACAGTGGTGTTGAATAGCAACGATAAAAACATTGTGCCAACCTGGGAAGGGTACACTGGGTTAATAATGTAGGTATTAAACTCACAACCAACAACTTTTTGTGTTTGTGGAGCAGGCAGATCTACCTGATTACCCACTGGTATGTTTTGGTTCCCCATGGCTTTGAAAGTAAGTTATTTGTTTGTGATCCATAGTGGCTTGTTGTATAAGTACTCTGCTGGCTTGAAAAAAGCAAAAAAGCAAAATCATGACGTGATGGATCAGGCTGATGACTAAATACAACTACAGAAAAGCTCTTATCACAGTAATACGTGTCACTGCAATTCATGGAAATTCTGTTAATAAAAGTAAAGATACTTTAAAACAAAACACTAATCTAATTAGTTTAGACAAGGGAAGTCAACATGCTCACTTCGCAAAAGAAAAGTTTATCTTCATTTATTTTACAATAAATTTTCAGGGCCATTAAAAAATCTTTGGAGCCTGGCAACCTGTGAATCGCCTATGGATGTTTCACCTAGATGTTGTATAGATACATTAGTGTGCCAAACATTCTATATTTAATTTCCCATAGTTTTTCTTTTGAGAAAGGTATGAATTGAGCACATGACTGACAGGAAAGAACTCTTAAATCCTAATGTTAAATCTGACACTGGCTTCCTCTGTGGCTTTGGACAAATCGCCTAACTTCTGTCTCAGCTTCTGCAAAATGAGGATACAATTGTTTACATTGAATACCCCCATAATGGTGGGGTGAGGCCTGATCAGCTAATGTTTGCAGTTGAACCTTTGCAAAGGAGACCAAAATTTAGTGCAGTATTTGTTGAGCACTTCAAAACATGCACACTGCTTTGTAAGTAATATATTTATTATTATAAAGTTGTGGTGGACATACAGTAGCTACTATAATTCCCACTAGTAGTGAGATTTGTATAAATCTCTTTCAGATAAGCCAGAGAAGCAGGAAGTATTTGAAAGAGAGAGCCAAGAAGATACGTGCAGCATTTTAATTCCTTATCAAACTTCTCATTGTATTGATTTGAATTTGATTAAGTTACAAGACTCTACAGAGCATGATTAGATCTCACTGTATAATCTCACCCTGGAGTTTCTTGGTATAATTAAAAATAGATCTCTTAAACAAAATCACAGAGGGAAAAGTACAAAATAGTTCCACTTAACATATATATTCCGAGCTGAGATGCTAATGCAAACCCGAGAGAACTTGAAGTGGTGGAGTGTTTTGACAATAAAAGTTTCCCAAACTAGTAAGGAGATGTCCTTAAGTCAGAATACATAGCAACTCTGAAGTATGGCTACTGAAGGAGCCCAGCACTATATGAAATGTTTATGAATGTTTAGTTATTATTAAATGACAGCAATGTGTTCAGACTGTAAAATGTAAACAGCCACTGGACTAATGTCTGAGAAGGACAAAAAGACATGACAGGGAATAACGTGGGACATTTTCCTATAATATAGAATAAAAATAATTTCATATGGGAATCAAATCAGAGGGTTGTGAGAAAAGAGTCTGTTGGCCGGCCTGATTTGGGATTGAAAAGCTCTTCTGAGCATAGAAGGAGAACTGCTCCAGTGGAGTGGCTACCAGAACCTCTACTGGCTACAGCTTCTCTTCAGATCTTCATTGAAAGGTGGGGGAGAGGCCTATACAGGAAAGTCAGTACAGCCCCCAGACTGCATTTGATTTTTTTTCTTTATCTCCCTCATGGCCATGGGGTGACTTTGTGCTTTCCATTGGCCCAGTCTATGGCTTGGCCCAGCACAGGACAGATCCCTTTCCCTCCCAACTTTCTTTCCTTCTCCCTATTGATCCAGACCCTGCAGAAGTTCAATGGAGGGAAGATGGATGTTGCTGCACCGGCGATATAGGACAAAGAAGATGCACATGCAGAGAGCTGCTCTTTGTGAATCAGAGCAGAACAGCTTGGCAAATAGTTAATTGTATGCACTTGATTATTTGATGTGGTGTTTTAAAAAAATGAGTGAGCACGGTTGCTTGGTGTGTTAGGGTATTGTTTTCTCCAAAATATTTTTATTAGGGTTGCGTCATTAATATTTTAGGATCCTAACACCATTAAGAACTACATCTTATTTCAGGCACTGGAAGTTGGAACCATGGGGATGGAATGGCTCTGCTTTGGATGATAGCTGGAAATGAAGGCTGGAGGCCACGGCAGGTGTTTGGATGTGATTGTTCTTGGTACTAGCAAGAGAGCATTCACATGCTTCTATGTGCGCATTAGAAATAGAAAAATAAGTCTCTGCAGAATGATATTCCTAACATGCTCAAAACCAAACAGTCAGTTTATTATTTAGAGACCTTTCAAAATAGTGTGGGATTATCCATGTATAATGATGGCGTTTGATTGCTTGTTTAACCTTCAGATTCAAGAGGATTACCTAGTTTACAGTTCAATGCACGCTATGGGTATAAAACCAAAAAGAAATGCATAACATTGTTAAACTTGCAACCACCTAGTCAGAAATATTTGAATATATGGTGTATTGTTCATGAATACTTTCACAGCCTCTAAGTAAGTTTACTTATTGCAAGAAAGGCAGAAAGATGCAAACCATATTGTAAATTTTTTTTAGTGATTTTGTTGAAAGTGCATGAAATGTTAGGATTTGTAATAGAGTTTGAGGTCACAAATACAGGAGTGCCCCCAGCACTGGGCTGGTGGGGGCAAAGTTATCTTCGCTAGGAGCCAGATTCTCAAAAGAACTCAGCATCCAGTAGGTCATGTTGTGACATTTCTGGTCAGAATTTAAAGAGATCAGCACCCAACGTGTTCACTTCTTTTGAAAATCTGGCCCCTTATTTGGTGCCTAAATGGGAGCTGAGTGGTCTTCAAAAATCTAGCCTCAGCTGTAAATTGAAAAAATGGGTATGAATTACTAAGGATTTGCATGAGTATGCAGGATAAACATGGTGCACTGGCAGTGCAATTTGAGGACACTGTATCTCTTCTTTGGATAAACAAGATTTCTTTGATCTGGGTTTTCAGTCTGATGCCTTTTATGAGCATCAAAATCACACACACATTAAAAGACTGTGTTTTACAAAAGCATCTGAAAAATACCAACAGCCTTTATTTCTTGACCTCTGATAAACTCATACCAAGCTGAATTATTTCAACGTGGCTGTGGTGTTTTTTTGGGATTGCAGAGCCTTTTGTTTTCCTTTGAGGTTTGTCTCAAATATGTCTCTTCCAACTATGAAAATTGAAGATCAAAATGTTCACAGAAACACTGTTATTTCCTGCACTACTTTGGCTCTCTGTACTATGATTTTTTTTAAAAGCTGAAAGATCATTTGGAAATGTTTCCTTGGAGCTTCTAATGTCAATATTTATACACCTTAGTGAAGAGAGGGAAACTTTGGGGGCCATATGTTTTCAGGGTTTGAATTTAGCTGTGGGTGAACCTCAAAGTTCAGAAACTTACAAAAGCTTCCAAAGTTTTGAAAGGGCATTGAAAGGTTATCCATACTTAGCCAAACTTCCTCTGTCTTAGCAATTTAGAGTGGATCTCTCCCAAGTTTAAATTTTGTCACAAAATTTTCTGCCTTTGGTGAGGGTAAAACTACCACCAGAACAGTCTTCTTAGGAATATTTTAGTAAGTCTGCTTTCAGTCTCTTCCAAATCCAGGATGTGGTTTAAACAAAATAGCATAGATGAACTTCTTTGACCTCAGAAAAGGCTTGGGTTCAGGTCTGAATTGAGTTTTTGGCAAATGATCTTACTGTATCTGAACTAGTTCATCTAATCCTAGATGAAACACAGCCTAGTGTTTCTTGAATGCCTCATGACTTCACTTGGATGATACTCCTATATATTTTTGCCTTGGAATTGTTGTATGTGTTTTGTGAAGGGAATTAATGAAAAAATGGAAGCTCTGGATTCTAGATTGATGTGGGGTATTGTCCTTCTCACACATTTGATTCTTTATTTTTTGAGTTGTGCTTTTATGGAGTTTTTGCCTGTTACATCAATAGTGGACACTCAACAGGCTGCTGAAATGGATTGACATCTTGGGTCCCATGTGCTGTGGTGTTTCTGGGGCTGGCTAAATTTTCAGCACTCTCTCTCTAGCTCTGGGCCTCTAGGCTCATGTGGTGTTCCATGATCACTCAGTGCTTACCGCTGTTTTATCTGGAGTTTCATTCCATAACATGCGTATAACAGGAGTTTAAAAGTACCTTGTCCAGACTCTCAGTCTAGAAGCTCAGCCCTCAAAGGCACTATCCCCAATACCACTATACATATGCAGATACATACACATGCCACTACACTCCAGGTGCAGACCCCATGTTTGACACCCATCTTGTCATTGAGGATGCTGTGGTCCAATTGCCTAGGTCCTGATATTAGTGTCAGCTCTCCCAAGCCTCCCCAATAGCTATTGCATGCTCTCTGAGCTCTATCGAAGCTGTGGCCTCCCTGGTTTACTGCTTCCCTCTTTGGAGAATATGGACAATGAAAGCGAGTGACACACAGACTCTGCAAAGACATTTCTAAACATGCACACACTTTGCTCTTATATAGCAGAAGAGATATACAGATCTATGGAAAAAACAACAAAATCTCCACACAAATCCCTGCCTCGGTTTCCTTACCACTGCAGGAGGTCTTTGGGATGGGGTCAGTCTGTTTATCAGCAGTCCAGGATTCCTCCACTCCTCCAATTGAGCCTTGTCAGCTCCCCACACGCCATCTTGCAGGGGTGAGTCCTGTTTATAGTGTTTCAGTCACTGTTGTCAGGTGACCACCTCATTGACTTCAGGTCTCTCATCAGACGTTCCATTGCTTGGTTACCAGTCTCCTTGGAAGAACAACTTCCCCTGGGCATTAGTCAGGTCATTGTCTGACATTGTTCAGTTGTTGATGGTCCTTAACAACTGTCCCATAAAGGGGCAGACACCCAGATGCCAGTCCCCGTCCCATGAACACAAGAGGTATGATATAATGATATAGTGAAAGACAACCATTCCCGTATCATGTGGAGTTCATAAAATCCTATTGGAATTAATAAATTTACATAGATTATTAAACTGTGCCTGCACCGGATTCTTAAAGTGTTTTATCAATACAATTTGTGGTGGTGGACCTGTTGCACGTATAGTGTCTCCACCTCCATTATCTCTGGTGGCAGCTTAGGAGTCCCGAGTAGTCTAATTTCACTTCTTTGTGATTTCTATCCATCTGACAATATAATCAGCCAGACTCACTCAGGGCATGATTCAAAGCACATTAAAGTCCATGGATAGACTCTCATTGACTTTAAAGGGTTTTGGACCAGAAATCTATAGGACAGATTCTTTCCTTTCTTGACCTTTGGCCTGTATTATTTTTACTTATTTATACCCAGATTTCCAAAGACTTTCTCCTGTAGAACATCTTCAATAATTTCAGTAACTCAGGCTTTTTTTGTTCTTAATATCTAATCTTATGAAAGGAGACAGCATTTTTCTTATTACAGAAGATTGCTGAATTTCTTTATATATACTGCAATATATACTGTATGCTATACAGGTTACATTTTGTGTGTGCTGTTATTAAAAAGAATTGGCAATTTTCAGTAAAAATAATATTTTCTGGATTTTTTTCTAGGAAAGAATAGTCTAAGCAAACAAACTTAAGTTGCTAGAATAAAGAAAATAGAATACTGTTACAGGGTATTCAAATTTTTTTAAAAAATTTATTTCTCAAGCAAGACAGCAGCCAGAATGATGCCATCACTCGGCCCCAAGAGCCCTCTTCCAGGTCAGCCAAAATTTAATGATTAATTCCATTGCTGCCAGTACAATTTCAAAAAATTACTGAATGATCAATAAACAGACTAATGACATCAGAGGATATCTAGTTGCAATAAAAATCATAATCAAGACCTAACTGTACAGTGTCAAACAATGCAATAAATAAATGGTAATAATCTTCCCTTCAGTCATTTTTTATTATAGGGATTAAAAGCAATTTACAGTGGTGATAAGTAAAATTATTGCCATTTTACAGATGGGTAAGGCAAGGCATACAATGGCAGAGTACACTGCTTATTGATCTAGAGATTTATATTGTGCTCATAACTATAGTATTTGAGCACCGATGAACACATTTGCAGAGTTGGGTACAGAACACAGCCTCCTGAGACAAGAGGTCACCAGACCACACTATCCAACTACCAGACCATTCTAATTTTCACACATTATCTATACAAACAATACTGAATAGAAAAGATCCTTAATGATGAACCACATTCATATTAAAATAACCAAATTAAACATCCTGTATCACTGAAGACAAAAGATGTAGCTAACGTTAATTCACATTAATGCATTATAAGTCTGAATCAGTTATTCTACTGACCCTTAGGGAGAAAATATCCTCTATCCCCAGCGCTAATATAAATAATTAATTATTCACATAGAGGGAGGAATGTTATGAATGATTATCTATATAGAGAGATCAACAGTAATATTCCAAGGTAAGCATACGAATTTCATCACTATAATTAATTGTCTGTGAAATTAAAATTTGGGAGGAGGATCATGTTCAGAATAGCCAGCCTCCTTTTTTTTTCTTTTGGCCTCTTAGAATGGGCCAAATCTTGTTCAAAGTGGAACAAGCTAAATATGTATGGAATCAAACTGGCATGATTAAATTATTCCTCCACTCCACAGGCAGGTTGATGAGAAAGTGGAGATAAATGCAGGATATTATAGATCTTTCACAAAATAAGAGCACTTGGCAGGCTAGCCATAGTTGTCCTGTGAAGGGTAGGTAAAGCACTTTATGTGAGTAAGCACACTGTAATCCTACGGCACTCAGACATTGTACTGATGAGTGGCTAAATGCCTACACAGACCGTTCTGAGTTAAACAATCGGACATAAATGTTAGTTATAGTAGAGAGTGCCCAGGGGAATACCAGACAGTTCAGGCTGAGCCCTGACAGGAAGGAAAAAGTACTGGTAAAATAGCCTGGCACTACAAATGGAAAATCTCCACTCAGGGCCGGCCCACAACATTTTGGCACCTGAGGCGGGGAGCTCAAATGACGCCCCCATACCCTCTCGCTTGGGCCAAAACTTTGAAAGGTCTCAATTCTGCCTTCTTCCTGTTCTACCCCTCTTATGGTACTGCTCTGCTACCTACCCCAATAAAGGAGAACGAACAACTGAAAATGTCTTGTTCAAAACTTTTAAGTAACACTTAACTTTCAAACGCCCGAACAGCAAATGTAACTTTTCTTGTCTGCATAGTAAACACTGGCATTTTAATCTGTTTGAATAATCAAAGTTGTGCTTTCCACTTTACAAAGATTTGAACTGCTTCTTGAAAGTCCACAGTCTGGGCCAGCTCATGCTCTACTGAGATGGTTGCAAAGCCGACCAGCCTCTCCTGTGTCATTGTGGAGCGTTGTCATAAATATAAAGGGAAAGGGGAGAGGGTCTGATGCAGATAAAATCTTCTGACCAGTAAAGGGTTAAGAAATGCAGGTAGCCAGACTGACACCTGACCTGGCTGGCATCTGACCAATAAGGGGACAAGATACTTTCAAATCTTGGGAGGGGAAAAGCTTTGTGTGTGGCTTTTTGTCAGAGACGGAGTGATCTTGGAGTAAAAAGGAATCAGTCATCTTTTCATCAAATCCTCACTTGTCTAAAGTAAGTTTAGATAGCATAGCGAGTAGATTTCTGTTTATTTTGCTTGGTACGTTCCCTGTGTGAGAGGGAGGGGTTACTCCTTTCTTTTCAGTCTCCATCTGTTTAAGTTGTAGCAGTCTTGCATGTTTCTTCTCCTCCTCATCGGCTTGTAGCCGAGCTATCTCAAGTTTAATAGCTGCTTCACTGGCAGTCATCTTAGCCTTTCTGTTTTTAATCTGTCTTAACCCGAGAGAGTTAGAAAAAAAAAACGTGCTTGGGTATTCCCTGTAGGGGTTAACTACCTGCTTTCATATGTAGATACTCTAGCTCCTAGCAGCTCAACCCCTCCCCGCTCCCTGCTTCCAGCAGCTACAGGGAAGAGCCAGAGAGAAGAAAAAAAATATTCTAAACTCCCTGTGTCTGGTTCAAAAAAAATCTCTGGTTCAATATATCCCACCGCTCTGCCACCATGTCAGGGTTCCCTCCCCACTCTAAACTCTAGGGTAAAGACGTGGGGGTCCGCACTTATTTTTACCAGCTTAGGTTAAAACCCCCAAGGTACAAAATTCCCTGCATCCTGAGAAATGCTTCTTTCGCTGCCACCATCAAGTGTCTAACAGGAATCCAGGAAAGGAATCACTTGAACTTCCCTTCCCTCCAAAATACCCCCTCAAGCCGTACACCCCCTTTCCTGGGAAGCTTGAGAACAATCTCCCAACCAATTGGTTACACAGTGATCTAAAAACCCATCCCCTGGGTTTTAACACCATAGAAAACAGTCAGCTTCTTAAAAGAAGGATTTTATTTGCATCAGACCCTCTCCCCTTTCCCTT
Organism: Macrochelys suwanniensis; assembly: GCA_033296515.1. NCBI lineage: Eukaryota > Metazoa > Chordata > Testudines > Chelydridae > Macrochelys > Macrochelys suwanniensis. Next base: position 39,351,202 of record CM065783.1, read on the forward strand.
TATATTTATGACAAGCGTAGATGTGTTTTTATTAACTTCAGCTTGGAGAAGCTGCATTCTCCACTGACAATTGTTACAGGAAGTTTTAGAAGTATGCGCAGAGCAACAAAAGCATTTGGAAAGAGGGTGGTCATCTTATTTGTGCACATATATTCCAGAACAGCCTTTGGAGTTGATCCTGCTGAAATGTATCCTGAAGGGGATTTCAGTTCATCACCTAAATCACTCGCATCAATATCGCGCATGTCATCATGTGTCAACACTATCACTAGTGCCCTGCATTGCTGGTGTAGGTCTTTTTCAGGTGTAGTGAGGAGTTATGGAATATCATACAACATCCCAAATATACTGCTGTGTGCCTTGAGCTGCATGAAATGGTCTTCAACTGACTGTATTGCACAATCTAGCACCTGGTTAAAGAATTCAACTTTGAATTGTTGTTTGAGGTCTCTTATGGGATTATCCCGTGCTTCGTAATCATAATTTCTTCTTCAATGACTCTTGTATTCTTGAATGGGTGGGAAAATAGCTTCCATGTGAAATTCCTCTGCCAACTTCTGTGCACTCTTCAGAACATTTTGAAATCCCTCATCTGACCAGTAGGACTGTAGGTATGACTTTGCTTTGTCCAGTTGTTCCATTGCTCCAGATATATCAAGGTCAACACCTTGGAGTCTCTTGCTTACAACATTTATTTCAAACAGTATGTCATTCCACAACACTAAGCTACACAGAAATTTGAAGTTATGTATGATTCTGGTGATTCCAGTTCCCTTTGCTACTGTTCTCCCACGAACAGTTCCTGTCATAGCATTATCCTCCATAATGACAACTATGGCATCATCTATCTTCTCAATTTGGTGTTTGATAGGCTTTATCACCTCCACTTGACTTTCCTATTATGTGGCACTCAGTGATTTCAGTGTCAGAGAGGATGTTCCTAGATGTTGCTTCAAAATTTGCCATCGATGAGTTGATGCAGAGAAAAATACATAAATGCTTTGAATTACATTAAAAAATTCAGCAGCCTCTCTAGAACCTGATGCTGCATCACTGACCTCCAAGTTCAATGAATGGGACAAAAAAAGCTCAAGGGTTTAACTCTCGGATCCTTGTCTGCACTCCTCTGTTCTTTCCTCTCATGTTGGCACCATTATTGTAGCCCTGACCTCTCATGTCAGCTATCGAAATTCCCGTATCTTCCAGTTTTTTAAGAAGCACATTTGTCATACCAGCTCCTGTAGTATCATCAAAGTCAATACATTCTAGAAAATGCTCTCTGACAGTCACCATTGCAGCGACATTTTCACTAGGTTCTGTTGTTGTTACAAAACACACCATTAAAGTCATTTGTTCCATATGGCTGATGTCAGGTGTGCAGTCCAGAATAACATAGTAATATCTTGCTGACTTCAGATCTTCCACAATCTTCTGTTTGACTTTTGTTGCCAGTAACTGTATGATCATTTTGAATTGTTTTTCCAAGGTAGTGGTGTGTGTTCATTTCTTGGGTGGTGACTCTTCTTAGATGCTCCTGGAGTACAGCATCAAACTCAGCCATCAGCTCCACAATTTTAAGGAAGTTTCCATTGTTTGGCACATACAGCTGATCTGAAGTGTCACGCAGTGCTAGGTTTTGGGTAGCAAGCATTCTCACAATGGCAATGAGCCTTTTCAGAACATTTTGCCAGTAAAGAGACTCTTATGCAATCTCTTCTTGATGCTGATCATCTATGGTGGCCTTTAACCTCAGTCTCATCTCACGCTCTTTCCACCTATAGAATGCTCTCTGGTGATTTGCTGCCCTCTCATGGCATGCCAGATTTCTAGCCAGATTTTTCCAGTACTTTGTTGCTGTGGAACCCAAAGTGGCTGGAACATTACACTGGAAGAGTTTTCAACAAAAACAGTATGCAGAATTCTGGGTTTTTGAGTACGTAAGCCATGGCCTCTCCACTTTGTCACCATTGGGGATTTCATGCCACTAATGTGTTGGATGGAAACTTCTGTGTTCATTGTCGTTGGGGAACATGAAGTTTTTCATTTGCTGGGGTCCATGCAGTACAAGGAAGTCCCTCAGGCTACTGCTCAAGTGGGTCCACAGTCCTGGATCATCTAGACTTAAGGAACTAAACTCAGCAGCAGCTGTTTCTTGCATCTCCACCACACTCTTCTCTGATCTACACTTTTCTTCAGGAATGTGCATGGTTACATCCATTTGAGATGGAGATATGGATGCTGCAGTATCCGCCAGGTCACCTGCACGCTGACTAACTGGAAAATCAGGCATCTCCTCACCACTCACATCCTCACTGGGGCTGGAAGGCTCACCATGAGCATTTGTGTCTATGTATCTCAGGAGAACTCCTTCCTGCTTAGATAGAAAAGCTTCCTTTGCTTGCTTTCTTTTTCTGAATGTTACCCCAGAGGGGTGTTTTCTTCTTTCACTCATGACTGCAGTTCTGTGCCGGCTATAGTGGCTCTCAACACTCAATTGAAGAGGACAAATAAGCAGGTTGGTAGCAGGGCCTGAGTGAGGGATGATATCAGCGTCTTAAAGGCCTAACTGGCTCCTACTACTTCAGTTGATTGCCTGTTCTCCTCAAGTGGGTTCAGGGAATCAGCAGGAAACAGGAAGCTCCCTGAGAAGCTGGTGTTAATCAGTCCAGGCTCCTGGGGTTGCTTTCTGTTATTCCCTCTCACCTTTTCTCCTGCCTGCCTGTTATGTCTCTTGTGCCCTCCTTGCTCCAGCACAGCACTCCACCATCTCTGTGCATCTAGAGCAGAGGGAATACATATTGTGACAGGGCGAGGCCAGATGGCTATAGGAAAGTAGTGGGAGATAGATATATTAGCCCCAGGCTAAACAAATCTATGGTACCAGGATAAGTAAATGGAAGCTGCTCCAGGTCAATTAAGACACCTGGGGCCAATTAAGAACTTTCCAGAAGGCAGGGAGGTTGATTGAGACACCTGCAGCCAATCAGGGGCTGGCTGAAACTAGTTAAAAGCCTCCCAGTGAGTCAGTGAGGCGTGCATGTCAGGAGCTGAGAGGAAAGTTGTGTGGTTGGAGAGACTGAGCTATATACACTGTGATACAGCATGGCCAGAAGGCAGCAGGAGAGTGATCTAGGATGAGGAGAAGCCTTATTCCCTGTAGATTAATTAAAAGCACCTGAAACCAATTAGAGCACCTGAAACCAGTCACCTGATAAAATCCCCCTGCTTCAATCAGCCAGAGGAGGAGCTGGAGCAGAGAGAGGAGGAGCTGAATCGGAGTGGTTTGGTGGTGGAGCAGAGAGCAGTTTGGAGGAGTGAAGCAGAGTGGATTGGTGGTGGAACAAAGAGCAGTTCGAAGGAAGGTGGAGAAGAGTTTTGAGAAGTGCTGCAGCGGGCTAAGAAGACCAAGATCCTAGGTAAAGGGACACCTGGCTTGTGCAGAGGGAAGGCAGGAAGCCCCACAAGCTGAAAGTCAGGAGAGGGAAGTAGCCCAGGGGAAAGAATCACTGGTACAAGTGATTCACCTGCTATCATAGGGCCCCTGGGCTGGGACCCGGAGTAGAGGGTGGGCCTGGGTCCCTCCCTCTCCACTCCCCTTCCCTAGGATACTAGTAGGATAGCTGTTACCCCAGTTCAGGGGCAAGAAATGGCACCCTGAAACCCCCCCCACAAGAAGAGAAAGTGCGGGACCCATCATAGTAGTGCTGGCAATTTGCCACAACACCATATTAGGCAAGGAAGGAGGCCCTGAGGTAAGGGTGAAGTGGAGTTTGAGGAAGTGGGGCTGCTGTGGGGAAGTAGCCCAGGGAATTGTACATGTCCTGTTTTTAAAAGGTCAGCTACCATAGCTGATACTATTAGGGTCCCTGGGCTGGAGCCCGGAGTAGAGGGTGGGCCTGGGCTCCCCCCTTTTGCCTCCCCACCAATTAATCACCAAGACTGGGGAACAACAGAGACTGTGAAAGGGAGGATAGCTTCTCCTCACCTCCCTTGCTGGCTTATGATGAAAATGGCTCAGTAGGCTGTGACCCTTGCCTCCAGAGAGAGAGGGGCTACAAGGAGGGTCACAGTGAGCCTCTGAGGCTAGCACAAATCCACCAGGAAACATAGAATCCACGGAGACAAGGACAAAGCTTTGTCACAATATGCACCAGCAGCAGACACAATTTTTTACACTTGGTCCTAGTGCCGCCCACAGTCTGACACCTGAGGTGGCCGCCTCAGTTTGCCTCATGGTAAGGCCAGCCCTGTTTCCACTCCAAAAGAGAACACAGTATTAGTGCCTCTACAGTTCAAAGACCACACTCATGAAAAATGTAGCATGCATGCTATATGCATCCACACCCTCTTGAATTTCACAATTTAGAAGTCGCAAGTGACAGCCAACCCTGATTTAGTAGGCTGATCGCTGAGGCAGAATATTTCTCATCCCCATCTATCATGGCTGCTACTCACCATGAACTAGTAAGATCTTTTTATGCCTCATCTGTACCTACAACACACCACTTTCTAAAAGTATGTAGGCTCCAGTCATGTTCCTGAGCGCAGCTTAGCTGAAACCCAGAACCTGGCCTTTCTTTGTGTCACTTAAATCAGTGACTCTTCCCTTCCCTAGGTACTGTCATGGCAGTTGAAGACCATGGAAATTGGTGTTGCATAAGAACCTGAATAGAACAGAGCAGCTGAGCTAACATTACCTACATTTATATACTTGGAAGCATAGAGATCTCAGTGGAGGACCTTGGATGCTGGAATTCACTTTCTTTGCTGGTCTAACATAGCCCAAAACTCCTGCTCAGAACTGAGAGGGACACCTCTTTTCTCATATATTTTCCTGAGTGGAAATTGCTTGCTTTTGACAAACATCATCATATCTTTTCACTTTGATAAAAGGAGCAAAAAATGTGTCTGTTAGCTTGTATTCACATAAGTGGAGACATTTTCAATAGGGTGCACTTTATAAAATCGAGGAAGTCAGATAAGAATTTATACACTTGCATGGCTCTTAAAGTCTTAAAAGTAATAAATTATGCCAGTTTCTAGAACTAGACTATCACAGATTACATGGCCACCTCCTAAAAAGACAGTCTAGTAAAACAGGAAGGCTACTACCATACTTCAAATATTCACAATAACAGGAAATCTCTAGAGATGAAAATCTTAAACTCTAGGAAAAAACAAAAAAACAATAGGGACTTTAATGGTCCTCCTATTGGTATGTGTGATCTCTTTTGTCCTTTGTAATATTCCATTGTGAAAACTGAAATAGAAAATTCTTTTTTTTTTTGCCATGCCTATCTCTCTCAATAGAATATAGAAAAGAAGAAAAATATCTGTACTATCTTTAATAGGCTCCATTATTGACCTCTTCTTCCTTAGAGCTTGACATTTTTCTTAGTTTATCTTGTGCAATATTCCTTCCATTTTCTATCTTTCATTTATTTAAAGGTTGTTTTTTTTTAACTTAAAATCATTGTACAACGGTGTGCTCCTTCTTGGGGAGGCAAATCCTTTATATCTTATAGATGCCTCTTTCTTTACCTTCATAACTTTTTCTACACCCTTTCTCTTCCACTATTGGTTTTTATTTTATTTTAAGTGTCTCACATAGTCCTTGACACAACATGAATCTTTAAACATTTTCTATGTCCTCTTTATGTCTTTACATTTGTTATTGTCAGGCTCAACCCAGAATTTCCCATTTAATACTAAAATTGGCTCTGGAAATTTAGTACACTGCACCCTCGGTAGAACGCGGGGTTTGGGAGCCATGTGCAGTACTGTGTTAACGCGGGGACTGCGTTATAGCAGGGGGGTACATTACCATGGATCCCAAATGTAAATAATTTATGTTGGGATCCATGGTTGCCCCTGCGCTAATACCAAATTCATGCTATATTGACACGTGTTCTAGCAGGGATGTCCTGTATCTCCCTATCTCCACTGAATAGTTTCCCCAGCCCCTCCATTTTAGTGCCAATTACAAATGTAGGCCCAGATTCTGGATGCTCCTAGACCTCACTTCACAGGATTGGGTCCTTTATTAAATGATCACTGGGGGCCAGATGCTTCTATCTCCTATGTTGTCCGTCACATCCTCTGTCAAACTTGAAACTAAGCTAAAACATGAGATCCAAGTCTACTTCTAAATTGTGAACCTTATGGACAAAGGTAAAGAAGCACGTTAATCATCGTGCCAGGTGCCATTCACACACTAGGATCTGAATCATTAGAATCAATTATAAATTATTAATATTAAATCTTCACTCCTGATTGAAAGGTTGAATTTAATACACATGTTCTTAGATTAGGATGTTATTAGTTCTTGGACTGCTCCTGGATGCTCATCTGAATCTGACAGACAGTGTGACCTTGTCTTTTGGAGGCAGACCTTGCTACTGTCATCCATGCTATTGTTATCTTGAGTTTGTACTATTTAAATATGCTGGATAGGGGACCACACATTTGGACTACTCAAGGTTGTGTGTTACCCCGCCCAAGAAAATTAGCTTTTTTTTTGTTGGTAAAACTAGAAACTTCCATGGGAAATATCCACTTTTAACAAAACATTTTTGGGAGGGAGGGCTTTTTGACAACCCAAACTGAACATTTTAAATGAAAAATGAACATTTTGGGTTGATTTCAATGGGACTTTGTTGTCTAGGCACTTTTAAATCCTTCTAGAAGACTATCTACATACCTTTGAAAATCTGGTTTTTACTACATTGTCTGTACTAATGCTGTGTAAATAATATCCCAATCCAGAACCTCAGTTGAACAAAGACTTCCAAAGTCTAAACTGAAATAGTTCTGTGATGTTGCTCACAGTGCGTTGGAGACTAGAAAAAGATAATCAAAGTCATTTGGGTCTGCAGAGAAGAATGGCTAGCGAGTTAAGCCCCTGTGCCCGTTAGCTCATGTAACCTAGCCTTGTGCAAGCAAACTCTTCAACCCGCCACATAAAAGTGCCAAGACCACAATGATTTAGAAATGGATCCAAAGGATGTATAATATACCACACATTCATAAAATGGACACTATTCAAAGCCTCTCAACAGGAGTTTGATATATGACATTAGAATCACACTGTGGCATAAATCAGATAATCTACTTGATATCTTGAAAATGCTGTGTAGGTATAATATGTCAGGGAAACAAATAATGTACAATACTGATGACCCATTTTAATAAGCATCTTCCATCATTCCTAGACTGGAAACCTGCACTGCTAAGTGTTTCCATCACCCAGGCCACAAAATCTATAGGATTTCATCATAACTGCTACATACTAGGTAGAGAAAACATCTGGATTTCTCAGTGTAATACAATTTAGTTAATCAACTACTGAGGCATTTTCTCCAGCCCTCAAACCATTTTTGTGGCTCTTTTCTGAACCCTCTTTAGTTTTTTCAACATCCTTTTAAAAAATATAGATATCAGAACTGTATGGCACATTAATTTTGATATTAGGAAAAACTTTTTCACTAGGAGGGTGCTGAAGCACTGGAATGGGTTACCTAGGGAGGTGGTGGAATCTCCTTCCTTAGAGGTTTTTAAGGTCAGGCTTGACAAAGCCCTGGCTGGGGCGATTTAGTTGGGGATTGGTCCTGCTTTGTGCAGGGGGTTGGACTAGATGATATTCTATGATTCTATGATTTCAGTGCCCTCTACAGAGGTAAAATCACTTCCCTGCTCCTACTCACTGTTCCCCTGTTCATGCAACCCAGGACAGCATTAGTTGGGCTGTAAGAAAGTTGTGATGTTTTGGTTCAAAAGTTGCAGCCACAGTTGTTAAAATTGCGGTTTTCGTGCTGTCAGTTCAGAGGCATGGGAGTGGAGGTGTGGATGGGGGTCTTGGGATCTTTAGAACCTAAACTCTTCTTTGTAACTGACTAGCTGTCAAGCTGGTGGCAGACCCTCCCATTCCACCAATCCCCTGGCTCAAGCCCCTGCACCCTAGAGCCAGCCCCAACTCAGAAACTCCCAGAGACACTGTGTGGAGGGCTGGCACCACCAGGGCTCCTCTGTCTCACAGCTCCATGCCCGGTGGGAGGCACAAGCCCAGCCCTCACGCGGCTCCACTCACTCGTAGCTGTGGAAGGTGACGTCCTCGAGGTTGCACAGGAGTTGCTTCTGTTCGGCAGGCCTGGCACGTCACTTGGCGCAGGCTGAACTGCACCTGGATGAAGTGCAAGGTCAACACCAGCAGTGCTGAGTGTAAGTGGTGGCACTCGACCCAGAGCCAACACAGCTAGTGGGTTGAGCCTCCAGGAGATCCCAGCCCTGTCCGTCTCCCTGCCACCTCCACCATGTGCCTCAGGTTGCTAGGCCACTCTCTGAAATTTGGCCCAGCCACCCCTTCATCAGGTATTGAAGAAAATGTTGCAATGAGCCTTGGAAGCTGAGGTGAATGCTGGAAATTGAGATGAGCATTGCAAGTTTCCGCAACAAAATCATGGACTATGATTTTCTTACTGCCTTAAGTATTAGTCCTTTATGCTACATAATTGCATTAGGAGTGCATGTTGAGTTGCTTGTCCACTATGGCCCCTAAATCTATTTCAGAGTCACTTTTTTTTCCAGGATACAGTCCCCCATGCTGTAGGTATGGCCTCCATTCCTTATTCCTAGATGTCTAACTTTGGATTACTATTAAAGCACATTTTGTTTGAGTAGGCTCTATATAACAGCTGTAGGGGAGAAACCACAGTATTGATGGAAATAGTTTTTAATTAAATTAGTATTATTTTATTCTTATGTTAGGTCATTGCAAACTTGCATGAATATTTAAGAGATAACTACAATTATGTTTATACCCATGATATTTGGAGAATATCACATGATTCTGTTTTTGGTTACTTGTTTTATTAAATTAAATATCAGGCTTATTTAATGAAACTCCAGGAGGCTTCTGCTTTCTGTCAACTAGTGACAGGCTCCCAAAGTGTCAAAGAAGATGACACCCTCAGTCATAAAACACAGGTGTGTTGTATAGTGTGATTGGGTATCTGCCCCCGCAGGTGCTGAAAGGGTTAACCTCAGCAGGGAGAAGTGGAGGTAAGTCCTCCAAGCTGCCTGGAGAGGCTGTGTGAGGCTCAGCCAATCGGGGGAGTTGCAGAGAGCAACCAATCCAGGTCTGTCAGGCTCAGATAAGAGGAGCTGCAAGGCAAAGCAGGGTCAGGAGCTGTCTGGGGCTCAGGGAGTGAACATTGGGCTCCCAGCAGGTGGAAGAAGCACTAGCACCATGGACAGCATAATGCTTGAAAGCCCTGAGCTAAGGGTGAAGAAAAGGCCCAGGGAAAAGTAGTGAGCAGTTGCAAGAAGAACAGCATGAGGCTGCCATCGACGGGGTCCCTCGTTCAGAAACTGGAGTAGTGGGCAGGCCTGGGTTCTCCCCCCTGCCCCACCATTGAGGAAGTGGCATGATTATTGAACTGCGATATTGATCCCCGGAAGCGGGAAACACACATGGTGTGACAAAGTTCCTCCTCTACCTCGGTGGGTCCTACGCTTATTGCCGGATTCTACTTGCCTCAGAGATCTTCCCCTCTAGTAGAATCCACAGTCCAGGTTAACTCCTCCTGTGTCTGATCAGGAGTTGGGAGTTTTGGGGGGAACCCGGGCCCGCCCTCTACTCCGGGTTCCAGCCCAGGGCCCTGTGGATTGCAGCTGTTTAGAGTGCCTCCTGGAACAATTGCACGACAGCTACAACTCCCTGGGATACTTCCCCATGGACTCCTCCCAACACCTTCTTTATCCTCACCACAGGATCTTCCAGCAGTACGCCCTCTTACTCTCAGCTCCTAGTGCCTCTTGCTCCCAGCTCCTCACACACAACTCCTTCCACAGCTCCTGACATGCACACCTCACTGACTCACTGGGAGGCTTTTAACTAGTTTCAGCCAGCCCCTGATTGGCTGCAGGTGTCTCAATTAACCTCCCTGCCTTCTGGAAAGTTCTTAATTGGCCCCAGGTGTCTTGATTAACCTGGAGCAACTGCCATAAGGTATCAGGGATTTGTTTAGCCTGGGGCTAACATACTGGTTCCTTACTACTTTCCTATAGCCCTCTGGCCTTGCCCCGTCACAATGGTGACATGGCCGGAGGGCTGAGCCATGAAGAGGACGCTGCGGTTCTTGAGGCTGCAAGAGTGGATGCCAAGCCAGAGTGACACAAACCGCAGATGGGGTACTTTAGTCTCGAGTTCATCCCCAGTGACCAGGAGGAGGCACCAGCCCAGCAGTGAGTGTTGCGCCCCGTGATATATAGGTTCAAAAATGTAGCTATCATAACTGCTATTTAGTGTCTACTGAATAGTATTTTCTTTTATGCTATGTTTGAAACTGTATAAAAACATTGGTGCTTTGTGCTATGTATACAATATTTAATAGAAATCTCTACCTGCAAGTTGTAAATACACTGCAAATGACAGGTCTTAAACCCCTGGTCACCAAAGGTAACAAAACCCCAAAAGGTATTATCTTGTCTAAGATACCAGTTCATGCAGATATTATCTTACCTTGAAAAACAAACGTTGTAAGATATTATGGTTTAGAAAATCCTGAATTTAAAAAAAATGCAAGGTTGTTCTGTTTTAGGAGCAAAGAGGAACATAAGCATCCTTATCAGAAGCCATAAAAATAAACTACAAAAGTGGGCTTTCTTTTACCACTCCCCTCTGCCTATTGCAAGAAAAAGCCTCTAATTTTAAACCTACTCAAAAGGTGCTAAATAATTTTCTTACTGAAAGTAATTTCTTTTGCAATCAGTATAGAGTCATCTTTAAGAAAAACATTGATGGCTGGAAAATATTTTATGAGAGATGTGGGTTACTTCTGTCTAACTCATGTTTCTGCTCGATGGTGCAAACCTTAAATGTTTGAACATGGCATCAGATTCTTTTGAAATATATATTTGCAAATATCTTATCTAAATGCAAAGCTTCTAATGTAGTAACTTCCTAATATCATTGCTATGTAAATAGTAAGTAGCTTCATGTACCAGCATGGAATCCAATGACTTTGTTAGACTGGTTACTAACACAAAAAGCAATCATAACATAGGATATTTTATAATGAGGAATTAATTAATTATCTGATAATGCCTAAGCGGCTTCCTTACCAAATTCAAAAAAACCAGAGCCCTCTTTCCAAAGACTCTTAGGAAGAAGAGACAATGCCATCTTGCCCAGCTATTTGCATTTAAAGACCCTCTTTACAATTAAGTTTAAAAAGATTATTTTGAGAACAAAACACCTTTTATGAAGAAAGTAGGAGTGTTTGAACTTACTTGAAACAGAATTTGAACTCCTATTAAACACTGATGGAAGTGAAGGAATCTCCCAGAAAATGGGCTACATAAAAGAGAGAATTAAAAATTTAACACTTTAAAATGTTCTGAGAATTTCCTGTGACAAAGCCAATATACGAATTAAGTGAAGGGAAAAATTACAACCCTGCTGCATATGCATTGACACACTACATATTCATGAGCTGAAAATATTACTAAGGCCAACCCACAAAGGCATTAAGCCAGTGAAAGGATCTTAAAATTTGAATCAAGACAAATCCCTGAAAAAGGTGCAGTTTTCCCCCTTCATTCTATGCAATTAGAGGAAAGTGAGGATGTGATGGGGTGTTCACCCCACACAAGTTCTGAATGGGTTAAGGTGGCCAGGTGGGCCAGTTAATTCCCCAGGCTGCACCTGCAGGGGGAGCCAGGGAGCAGGGATTGACTAAATGAAGCTCAGCTGGGCAGGAACAGGACTGGCCTGTATAAAGCCCAGGAGATGAGCACAGAAGTAGTCTGCAGTCACCCCCTGGGAGAAAGGAGGTGTGTTTGGGGCTATAGCAATAGTCTGCCTACAGTTACTCCCTGGGAGGAGGGAGTTTGGGCTGGAAAACCCAGAGACCGAGGAGAGCCAGAAAGGTAAGAAAGGCTTGGGGGAAAGCAGCAAGGTATGGGATAGGGAAGATCTTGGCTGCTGACAAGAGGGCCCCTGAGCTAGAACCTAGAGTAGAGGGGAGGCAGGTTCCCCTTCTAGCTACTGGAGAAGTGGCATAGATCAGGTAGAGGAGAGTGGAATGGCTGGGACAGTTGCCTCAAAAGACTTTGGTACTCCAGAAGAGGGAAACACATATAGTGACTTGGGCAGCAGCTCATGGAGCAAACGAGAGAGAGAGAGAGAGACGTAGAGATGGCGTGCAACCGCGGGAAGGGCTCTAGACCTCACACAACTAATTCCCAAAACTGCCAGAAGGAGGTGCCATCCAGCAGTGAGTAGCGCATCCTGTGACAATTGGTGAGTGGATGCCATGACAGAGGGTTATAAAAACACTCTGAATTCAGCATCCAGCACCACTCTCAAGTCCATGCAACACCCTCTGTCTCAGCAAGACCTCTAAGAACATAGCCACGTAGACGCTTCAAGAAACAGTGACCTTCCAAATCAGATGAATGCATCAGCACAACTTCAACATGGATTGGTGAAATGGAAGTTTGCTAAAGCACTGCCAAGAAATAAAATGTGTGTAGTGTTGGTCCCAGACAAGGTGGGTGAGGTAATACCTTTTGTTGGACCAAAAGACAGGTTGTCTCTTCCATCAAACTTGTCTACACAAAGCTTGTCTCTTCCACCAAGAGAAGTTGGTTCAAGAAAATAAATTAGATTTCTTTTTTTCTTGTAATGATTTTAATGGGATAGTGATATACTATTGTAACTTAAGATACTAAAGGCTTCTCCTATTAGACATGAAATAGTTTAGACCATGTATTCTGGAACAAGAGACTTGGATCTATAGAGATAAATAGTTGGATTTAATTTCAGATTTAGGATTCGTAATGTTCATTGATTCATTTATTGACAACTCCTTGAATGGCTTCTTTTAAGTAACAGATTTAACTAAGTCCTATGAAACAAGAGCAAATATTTAAGAATAAGATTATAGAACATCCCCACTAGAGGCAGGCCTACTCTCAAAGGTGTAATCTCTGTTAAATGCTCTCCAGAGTAGCATACAGAAGAAACTGTAACTAAAATAACCATTGTTTAGTATTCATGTTCTATTCTGTTTTTGTTTTTTTTAATTTTCCTTTCTTTGTTAATAAAATAGTCATAGTTAATAATTGTGGTTATTTTGCTTGTTTATAATCATAGTGTTCCCTAAGAAATGGAAAAAAACCCATGAGACCAAAATAGTGGGAGTCTTTTCCTTGAATTGACAGTAAGAGACAATTATTAAGATTTGGGCCCTACCATTTCTTGTTTACCTAGACTATGAATTTTAGTAATTTGGGGGATGAAATTACTTGGCACTCAACCACTTGAAATACCCCCTTTACTCCTACACTGCCCTGTCCTCATCATTATTTACCATTCCAGCAATCTTTGTCGTCTGCAAACTTTAACAGCAGTGAATTTATATTTAGTTCCAGATCATTGATGAAAATGTTTAATTATATCAGTACCTCTACCTCCAAGTGTAGGATGTGCAGCTACACGCTCTGGAACTCCCTTTTGTCACTCCTGTTCCTTACCTTACAGGGGTGTTGTAAGGATAGATGGAAAGAAGTGCTATTATCCCCTTTTTACAGATGGGTTATAGAAGCAAGGCAGACTAAGGCCCAGATCCAAAAAGGTATTTAGGTTCCTAACTTCAATGGTTTCTCCCTATGTCTTAGGGAGAAGAGACTTACTGCTTAAGTTCCATGGCAAGTGATCTTTTTTGAGTAGAACTGCACAAAGGGTGGGATGGAACATGAGAAACTGAGCATCTGTAAATCACTTGGAGGATTTGCTGATGAATATGAGATGGATAGATAACGGATTAGATGTGAAGTCTAGGGATAAATACAGAGCAGCTGAAATGGGAGGAGTTAGGATTTCAGCCTCCTCTTGAGTATAAATGTCGCTTGCAGAGTTGTTGTAGCCATATTCGTTCAGGATACTGGAGAAACAAGGTGTGGGTGAGATAATATCTGTTGGAGCAACTTCTTTTGGTGAAAGACAAGCTTTCAAGATTACACACAGCTCTTGCATAGAACTGGAAAGAGGAGACCTGGCAGGAGGGCTGGGTCACAGAAGACATAACTTGACAAACCGTTGCAGGGTCAAAGTGGTCAAAAAGGGGTGCTAGTGACGAAGAGCCTTGCAAGGCTCTGATGCTATGGGAGCTATGGCAGTGAACAGTAGCGCAGCCAGGTCCGGAGCGCAGGGGGAGCGGCCCTATAAAAAGGCACCTCCCCCTGCACAGGCACCAGCTTCCGGTGGCGCCGGTGGGGGCTGGCACCAGGCCTCGCCCCTGATGCCGGGTGACGTTGCGGGCCCCCGCCCCAGAGCGCCACCGGGTGAATGTAAGAAGCGGCACTTAAAAAGAAGCGGCGCCTTTTTTTAGTGCTGCTAAAGAAAGGCGCCGCTTCCGCCGCTTCTGCTCAAGGGGGAGCGGCCGCTCCCCCTGCTCCCCCCCTGGCTACGCTACTGGCAGTGAATACAGCCACTTACATAGTCCAACACAAAAGAGAGAAAAGAGAGCTGAATATATGGCAAGCAGTTGCCTATGAGAATGAGGAAGTATCCTTACATATATTCAGCTGAAGGCCTCGAATACCTAACATTTTTTTAATGAATTCTGCTTTCCCCTTCCTAGTTGAGAACTTTAGAAAAGTTGTTCTCAGCATATTATTGTATCTTAATTCTCCCAAATAAACCTTTCGATTTTATGTGTAAGTATAGATTAAGTAGTACAGAGTTACATAACTAAACATGAATGTAATTGGTTATTTTAATCACATGAACATGAACATTGTCAAAGGGGTGCCCAAATTTAGGAACCCAAGTTGAAAAATGTAGGCCTATTCTTTTAATGTCAGCAATAGAAAGTAGATCAACATAAATGTCATACTGGATTAGACTAGTGCTCCATTTAATTCACTATCTTGGCATCACCAGTAGCCAATACGAGCTGCTTCAGAAAAAAGTGCAAGAAAGCCTGCCGTACAAAATTATAGGCTAACCTGCCCTCGAGGAACATTTCCTCCTATTCCCCCAATAGCTAGAGGTTGATTTATGGCCTGAAGCATGAGGGCTGATATCCCTTCCAAAACTCTTGATTCTTAATCTTTGGATATTCTTGTTAGTTGTATAAATATCCATTTAATCTTTTTTAATCCTGCTAAACTCTGGAGAGCAGATCCTGAGTTGGTCTAAACTGTCAGCTGAAATGTCAGTTGAAATTGTCTCTTCAATGGAGCTATGGAAATTTACACCAGCGGGGACTTGGCCCCTTGGTCTCAAAGACATCCCATGACAATAGTTTTACAGGCTAATCGTGCATTGTGTGGGAAAAGGATGTATTTTTATCGATTACATTTGCTCTCTTTTAATTGCATTGCATGTTCCCTTGTTTTGTATTATGAGAGAGGGTGAATAGAAATCCCTGATCTATCTTCTCTGTGCTATTCATAATTTTGTATAGTTTTAATCATGTCACCTTTCATTTGTTTCATCTTTAAGGTGAACAGTCCTGATATTTCCAATCTGTCTTCCTAGGAGTTTTAATAATCTCTAATCACTATTGTCACCCGTCTCTGAACCCCATCTATTTTAAGACATATCCATTTGAGAGGGCTCTTCCAGAACTGTAGTTAGTATTCCAGTATTTCAGGTTATGGTGTACCACTGATTAATATTGCTCCTTTATAATATTCTTCGTATATTCTCCATCCTTTCTTTTTATGGCCAAACATTTTTTTTGCTGTTTTGACAGCACATTGAGTATTGAAGGTAATCAGAGGAAAACCAACAGCCTTGACTGCTTCCAAAGTGTTAGCTCAAATCAAACTACAATTCACAGTTTGCCTATTTCAGACAAAGCCTTGAATGGTCTTTCCCAGCCAGAACATAAGTACATGCAGCAGGGTCAGTAGAACTTAATGTATTAGGAGTTGGAGGAATGTTTAGCTAGTAAGACTATAAGCCTTTGTAACAATTGAGCAGGAAAAACAAAAGGCCAGCTGTTCATATGGTGATGCCTGGTTGTTATGTTATACTTTTAAAGAGTAATTAAGCTGAGATGTCTATGAAACTAGAAAAGCTGTGTCACTGAGAGTAAGATGCATGCCCTGCATATTCATCTGTTCCCGATGGAGAATAAGATTTCAAGTGCAGATCCGATAATTCAGTTTTATTTTCATTATTTTTTTATTGTATTATGATTCTTTTTGTTGAATTTGTTTCATAATTCACTGTTTTGGTCAAAGATATATCTTTGTGTTCCTCTGACAGACATTGTGATGATTAGATGAGTTATATAAAGAGAATGGCAACATAAGTGGGAAAGTCTGGGTTGGAGCAAGCTGGCACCTTCAGCAAATGATCTTTAACTGGCACCTTGAGCACATGATGATGCAATTTAACAAAAATGTTCTCCACAAACAGAAACTCGGCCTTGTGAGTCAGAGTGGACAGCAGGTGAAAGTCAAGGAGGGAATATTGGTTGCTGTGGCAGCTTTTCAAGAGCAGTCAATGCCTGCATGGTAGCAGGACTCTCATTTCACTGCAGGAAAGCAATAAAAGGGAGGTGCAGGGAGAGACTTTGAAACCAGGTGGTAAATCCTGAAATGCCCAAACCAGTGAGTTGTACTTGAAGTGCTTCTTCCCTCTATCCCTTGCTCCTTTGCTTTTCTTTCAGTTACAAAATAAATGGTGGTTGTTGTTTTTGGATAGTAAACCAAAGAAAGGGAAGGGGAAGAAGGCATCATTTCTACTGGCACCAATTCAAAGAACTTGTAGTAGAACTAAAAGGATGATTGGTTGAGGATGCTGACGTGGCAGTAACAACTCCTGTATTATGATAGCCTTTTCACCTGCAATTCGGCAGAGCCACAGGAAGTATCTTATCTGCCTTCTCAAGCATTCGCAGGGCTGGGGTTCACTACCATCTGCTGTGGTGGGTTCTTCAACCTCGGTATCATGCATAGCAACATTATATTTGGGAGGTGCGGGAGGAGTGGGCAGAGAGTTCTTTGGATGCAGTTAGTCTGATGCAAGCTCTTATGGTTCTTGCTCCAAAGCCAATCATTAGTGTAAGGTGAGTGTAGGGGTCCTAGGTCATTGGGAGAACAGGTTCCTCTACCCTCAAAGGTTAGTCTGGTCTTCTCTTGCTTAGTCAATTGTTTCCCCCCAACACTTTTTTAAATCGGGAGGAACAGGGGTTGAAAAGAGCAGGTACACATGGTGCATCCTACTGGGACTTTTCCAGCTGGTTAATCCAAAATATCAGCCTTCATGAGTTTCTCAATTTTTTTTCATTTAAAAAAATAGTCCTTATAGTTTTGAAGACACCTTCTAAATAGGCGGCAAAGACATTCAGTGGCACAGAATTTAGATTGAAGAAATACCTCTAGTGAATATCCCTCAGTCTCAATTGATGATGATTCTCAAGTCTAATGATAACTTAAATTATCAGTCTAGCAAACTACTACTGATCACTTTATTAGAATCTAGGGCAGATTGGGAAAGCAATTCTGTTCTGTGAAAAAAAATTAAAGGTTTTAAAATTAGTTTTTGATCTGATACAGACCTTGCAACTTTTTTTGAACAAAAAAATTTGCCCAGAGTAGCCAAGGCATGTGCCTGGAATGTGGGATACACAGCTTCAAGTCCCTGCTCTGCCTGAGTCAGCGTAGGCTCTAGTTGCTCTGTTAACCTTCCTGACAGAGCTTTTGTCAAAACTGATATATTTCAATGAAATGTTTGTTTTTGATAAAATGGTATTTTTAGATGGGGGATGAGAGGGGAGTTTCTGCTAGAGCTAGCTGATTTTTTTTTTTTGATGAAACAACTATCCTGGGAATGTGGGCAGAGCTTGAGTAGAGTGACAGCATTTGTTTCCTCCCTCATTTTTAAAAAATGGTGTAATTATAATCAAGAGGATAGACAGTCTGGGAATAATTCTGCTCTTTCTTACACTGGTTAAATCGGGAATCTGATGGCGTTTTACTTTTTTGGTTTTGTTTTAAATATGAAGTTCAGAATGAGGATCGTCTCCCAGTGGTTGTCTCTGTTGCTTATGGCTCAGTCTTATTGAAATTTGTTTCAGCTTTGCAGAGGCATTGCTTCTTCCCTCCCTCTTCCTGCTGCAGTTGTTGAATAATTCTGTTCTGTTACACTGGTGGCACTTCCACTCATAAAAATGACAGTAGGAGTTGGTCCTTAAAGTGTTGTTCTACACTCAACTATTCCTTAGCACTGGGGGGGGAGGGGGGAATTAATCTCTGATAGAACTCTATTGACATGAGCATAGTTATATCAAGCATGAATATGGCCCAGTATGACTACCATCTGTCCATCTCAAGCAGTTTTATTTTTAAAACTTCCCCAGACAAGCTATGTCAGCATCTGGTCGGTGACAATTAAGGTTGCTGGAGAATTTCATGAGCTATCTATTCAGCATCAAAGGTCTAAATCCTTCTGCCTCTCTTTTAGCCAGGAAGAGAGAGGTTAGGTTGCTGATGCCCTGTAGTGAGAACAGCTTTATCATGGAGAGTTAGATACATGTCCTGAATAATCAGAATTGTCTATAGGAGTGAGGGTCAGATTTACAGTGCTGAGCACTATATTTCTTGAGCTGACATTAATTTGAATTGATTTAATGTTTGTGTATTTATGGTTTCTTGAGTACTCTTCACACATTTACCATTTGGTTGTTGGCTTATTAATTTTTAATCACTATTCTGAAAGGCATTGTAATTGTTCTGCTCTAATGCTGCCAGCTATGGAAATGCATTAAGGGTTCAGGATTCTTATAACAAGCTGATAATTCTATAGTCTACATTCAGAATGACGTTCTTCTACAGAAGGCCTGCAAACCTACCTGGGCAACGAAAGCATTGTCAAGTCACTGACACAGTTTCTAAATCAGTAACTAGGATAATGTATACTTGTGAATGTAGGTGACATATTAAACTGGTGTATTGTTTCTCTGAAAGTCAGTATTGTTTCTGATCCTCTTCTACTAAGAACTATAGAAGTATTTAACACACTAGGATTTGAATTTAAATAGAATCTGCTAAGGGGTTAATCTCCCACTAGTCCTGACACAAATTCTAAATAGAAGTTCTACAGAGACTTCTGATTTCATTGCTGGATAAAAGGACCCAGACAGCAACCTGACTAGATATAGGCATGTTTGTCTGAAGTTATAGTAACTTTCTCATTCCCAGATATTCTACCATAATTAAATACCTAAACAAATTGGATACAAGTGCATAGCATGCTAACAAGAAGGCAGCAAAACCAGATTTCCAACAGATGATCCCCAAACAACCACATGGATCACTGGGACAGAGGAAACAGCAATAGGTTAGAGAAAAATGGAATAGTTATTTGCAGATTTACTTCTGCAACCGAGTAAAGAGGAAGTGTCACTTTACACAGCTTTAAAGAACATTATCCAGAATTCTCATAGTCTTCAGTGCTAACCTATGTATAAATAAGGTTCTGTATAGGATATTTAACAAAGGGAAAAGAACTCATGTGTTTTAACTAATTTAGAACACCAACGAACTCTGGATCTGATCCTGCCATCTTCAGTCAAGCAAAATGAGCATTAAACTCAATGGGATGATTATCTAATTATTATCTAATACAGACTTCATAGACTCACTCCTGATCCTGCAGCTGATCAACATAGATGGACCTTTGCACCCTCATATTCACCTAGGGTACCTGGACAGATGGGTTTATAGGGTCAGAGGCTAAATTATTTATTTTAAATAGAGCTTAACTCAACTGACTCCACTGAAATTAGACTTGAGCCTTACTTCTCTTTAAGCATTCATGCACAAGGGTTTGCCTGCAGAAAGTATGCAAGTATGCTTACACAATGAGTAATTGCAGGTATGAACAGCTCTTAAACAGTAGACATTGTGGACCCTTGGACAAATCTTTGAGACAGATTTTAAAATCACCTTTGTATTACTTTAGGAGGATTTCTTTTCTGGAACAATTATTGCTTCTGACTGCTTTACCCTAGAGGCAATCAAATTAGAAAATGCAAAGCTGCATTGACAAGTCTTCCTGGGGACATTCCAGGGGGATCAAAATGCAGCAAACAAACAACTTATGTGGCCAAAATAGCCCAAGAGAGTTCCCAACTGTTGAAAGATTGACACGGTTTCTCACTAAAGAGAATTGTGATTACAGATTACACTTTTTACATATACACTTTTGCATGCTTGTCTCCTTTCATGTTTGAGCAGTATTTGCTATTTCCTGTTTGCCATGCTAAACCTCTTATAATGTAATAGTTCTAGCCTATGTCAAGAAACGAGTCTTAATTCACACACAGCTTAACACATTCCTTGCTCCCCACCTTGATTTTTTCCCCCCGTTAAAGTTGGCAATACTGCCTTTGCAAGTGTTAAAATTACAAATTTAAAGAGGCCTTCAAGAGTCAATGTTAGCTATCTCCGTGGCTTTCTAAGAAGCCACAGCAAACTTGTATGGGTACACTAACTTTTTGTCAGCCTGGTACAGGGACCATAGTCCCATTGGCTGAGTCCCCCTGCAGTTGCTAAGCAGCAGCCATTGAGGAGACTCTGCTGGAGTTAATGTTGCTTCAAGCAACACTCTGCAGGAATTCCAGTCAGATATTTAGGGGCCCAGCATGGAATAATGTCGTAGAGCCTCGATCCATCTTCTCCCATCCCCAAGTCCCCACAAAGATTCTTCTATGTAGGGTGTTTCTGTAAACAGGAAGGAGCCTCAGAGGGTGATGGGAGAAATGGTGTATCCACCCAGGGCGGACGAGAGGTGGCAGGAAGCCGGTACAAATTACCAGGGCCCGGCAGTCCGGAAGGGGGCCTGGAGCCTGACTATGTAAAGATTTTTAGCCGGTCCACCCTTGGTGGGGGGCCCAAAAATTTTTTTTCACCGGGGCCCAAACCCGCTCTTGGCGGCCCTGTATCCACCTTTCCATCAGGGCCAGAACAATTGGTTCCCATGTGAGATCCCTTGTGCATGGTAGCAGAGAGGCTGCTCTGGCCTTATGATTCTATACAAATAGACTCTTACCTGAAAACAAACTATCTAAAATAAATTAGTCACCACATGAACATATTAGTTTACACTTCCAAGGATGATTGAAGGAATATGAAATACATATAGCTGACCTACAAAGGACCACACGAAGTTTGTAGTTCAATACATTGAACACTTAAGCCAAATCTTTTCCCTTCCACCACAGTAACTGAGGAAAACACTAAACATCATACAAACAAATGATACAGCATGCTTGAATAATATCTCTCCCAAAGCCCCAGAAAGCCTCAAATGAACACACCATCTGAGCATACTGATGTGCTTCTTTGTCATGACAAATGAAGTCTCCCCACCACACAAGGTAGTTCAAAGCATTCAGTCGATATCTGCAGAACTAGCTAGTGTAGCATTCAGTTTACAATCCCAAAGAACTGTACATGTAGACAGTGATGGAACAGCAATTCAAGATAGGCAACTTCATCTTGGTTACTTCCCCAGGGCACCTTGTTTGATGACTTGTTAATGTCTCTTACCCTTAACAATTTCACACTTGGGCTACTCTTCACATTTATTACATATATTGGAGCAAAGATGATAAGGAATACTCCACCCTGCAAAGTTCTAGTCTCAGTGCAGCACTTGAGGATAGATCATTTACTTTAATATTACTAACAATATTTAGCTATTATAGAGAACTTTTCATCCATAGATGTCAGTGTTCTACAATGGAGGGTAAGAGTCACTATCCCTGTTTTACAGACAGAGGTTAAGTGACTCGCCTAAGGTAACAAAGGAAGTCAGTGGTAAGTGAAAGAATAAAAACTGGCTAAGAGAAACAAAAAATAGGTCTAAAGTGTGTCCTCAGCATGGGATGGAATTGTTGGGTATTCCAAGCTATTCATACTGAACCTGGTGTTTTAGTGTTAATTTATTACATTAAAAAATTAAAAGAAACTCATTCAGGTTTCAAAGGGAAATGCTCGAGTTAACAAATGTCAGATTTATGGTTGCCCATGCATCCTTAATTATGTCCCCTTGTGTGCAATGAAAGAGCAAGGGGTCCTGTGGAAAATGTGATCATGTAATTAAAGTTTGATATGTACCAGGGGGCAAATTAAGAATCAACATTTTTATTTTTGCTTGTGTGCAATTAAACATTATAAACATTAAAGAGGAAAAGTATATTCAACAATTGAGGCTCAGTACTGTATAAATAATCTCAACCTGAAGAATAACTCAGCTGTATTCCTCTTGCTCAGTTTTTTATTCTATTTATTTGTCCATTCTGTAACTACCTCAGCTGAGGATTTCCAGTATCTCTTGAGGTGCACCAATTGCTCCCAGTACTCATTTCAGTATATTTTTACTCTGCACAAACTAGATTGTGCATGTAAGGGCACATTTTGAAGTCAGCTGTGGTTATTGACTGACTTTAGTAAATACACTGCTTAAATGACATATGAGCCTTATCTGTAGCAAAGCAGGAGACTGATACCTTGGGAATCAACGAATAATGAGGTAATAATGTAATTTCTTCAAGTATTGGAAAAACTATTTCCTGCTAGTTAACATCTCATGAATATTTTTGAAAGTTCAAATCTTTTTCCATCTTAAATCAGGACAAAAAGTCAATATCTTAAATATTTGTAAACCAAACTCATTTATTTTTGGATCATGTGAAACACTTAATTCTATATTGACCTTTTTTCTTTTTCTAACCTTTTTCAGTGTAATAGCTTAAATTTCAGAACAAATAATTTTGGATCAGAAAACTGGAATTTATTTTAAAATGTAATAAATAAATAGAGAATTTCAACCTTTTTCTCGACTTTTTTGGAGTCAAGAAATTTGTCGAACCTAACCTTGTTTTGGAAACAGTTTTGGTTTCAATAAATTTGCATTTTCTTAAATGAAAATCTATTTGTCAAAATTCCAATGAGCTCTGTTAATTTTACTTTTTCCCCCTTAAATCACATTTTTGGAAAGAATGATATGAGATTTGAAATGATATTAGGCCAGATCCACAGTTGGTGTAAACCTTTGTTGCTCTGTTGAAGCCAATGGTTGAATCTGAATGGAAGTTTCATTAGATTCCAAAGCCAGAAGGGACCTCTGTGAGAATCTAGTCTGACCTTTTTATAACACAGGCTATAGGACTTCCCTAAAATAATTCCTGTTTGAACTAGAGCATATCTTTTTAGAAAAAAAAATCCAATCTTGGTTTAAAAATTGCTAGTGATGGAGAATGCACCAGTCTTGGGTAGATTGTTCTAGTTGTTGACTACCCTCACTGAAGATCTGAATAACTGACAATATAACTATCATGCATGAAATATAATTTTATGCTTTTATAGGTATGTTGCCCCTTTTAAAAGCTTTAGCTTGCAAAATTGCCATCAAAATAGATGCCATTGTGCCTCAGAAGCTACTCCATAATTAAACATGTAACTAGCTTTCCAGTATGAGCCTTTTTTTTTTGCCACTCATCCATTTCTCCCCCTGCCACCTGAAAAGTCCTTTCTCATTAAAATCTTGAATATGAACTTCTTACCAGAGGATATTGGGCCAGATCCACAGCTATAGCTACACTGAACATAAGCCTGGTAAGTGTGTGGCAGTGGTCAACAGCTGAAGTTGCTTTTGTATAACTTTTTTCCTGATGCTGATCTTACTGCTGCTTTATGAGGGACTCTGCAACAAGATAGAGCAACCTAAGGGATTAGTATGGTTTAGGGATGTCTTGGCCATACCATCTCTCCTCCCACCATGCTCCACTGGTACCATAACAGGGAGGAGGGGAGTCGTGTAAGAATCCCTACTTTGGCTCTATGCCACTGAAGGAGATTACATTGGCTTTTTGGCTGATTGCATTTTTGGTGTAGCACAAAGGCAGCATTGAATAGGAGAACACAGATGCGTATTTTAGTAGACTCTGAAGTGTATTGGTCAAAATGCTTCAAAGATATGGAACTCTGAAAATAGTTCCTTTTATAAGTCCTTTCAGGTGT